>OZ022228.1:27902172-30734672 GCA_963978835.1 Tenthredo scrophulariae
TATCCCGGTTATCTGTTTCATTTTTTTTTCCTAAGAAATAGAAAATTTCATTAAAATATAAAGAAAAAAAAAAGAAACACCTATAGAATCTATATTTATCCAAATTCGTTATTTTTTAAATTTAGCCTAGAATCTCTCTTCACTTCGATCAATTTTTCATATAATTTCATTTCTCCGCCTCGTTAAATTGACCGAAAGAGTTCAATTCTGTTTCAAGGATGCCGCAGTTCACCTGTATCTCTGGAAGCTAGATCATTAACCGGTTGGAGTACCTCAAGACATTGTATCATCACTAGAGCCTTGGATCTAGCGCCAGATTCGTTTTATTCAATTCGTAGCAAAGCTGGGGCGTTGGTTATCGTCCTTCCAGAGAAATTAGACACGCTTACAGAAGATGAGAGACAAGTACGCGACAAATCGATGATCAGTTTAACAGAAACCAGCTGAAATTCATTTTTATTTTTCTAAATATGAATAAAATAACGTCATTATTCCTCGTCATATCATTAATTCATTAATTTTTTCATAGCATATCATGGCGTTGGAAGAGGCGATGCTTCTCGGCCCAGAAACTCCAATTCCGGTATACTTTGCGCCCTGGACACCGGATCTTCAGTTAATATTGGACGACGTATCCAGCAGTTTTCTTACCGACGATAAAGCCGGATCAGCAGCAGAAGCTATGTTCAATTCTGTTTCGGCCAGTGGTTATCAGGTCGTGATAGCTTCCAGCCAAGCCGTCGCCAGAACTGATATAAAAGTCGCAACGTTACAAGGGAAATTGTCCGGCGCTGGAGCGGAGGAGAAATTACCAACTATTGCAATAGTCGCGCATTACGATAGCACGGGAGTTGCTCCAGTTAGTAATAGTCGAATTAGGCATTGAAAATATTTATTTTTCACAAATCTATATGATATTTTATCACATTCGTTGCCTTTTAATCGATTCATTCATTTTTTCATTTACTAATTTCCATATTTCTTTCAGGAAATGGCTTTTGGCGCGGACAGTAATGCCTCAGGTGTAGCGATGCTCCTGGAACTGGCTAGACTGTTTTCTGCACTGTATTCTGTGGGCAGATCTAGACCACGCCAAAATTTAGTATTCATTTTAACCGGTGCTGGAAAATTAAACTATCAGGGAAGTAAAAAGTGGCTCGAGGATCAACTCGATGGATTAGAAGGCTCGATTATACAGGTGAAATAAAATCACACAATTCCTCCTCATTTGACCACATTTTTATTGCAGGATTCATTTTCTTTCTCCAAAAGCATTAATTCTGGTTTTCAAATTTCGGAATGATTCTTTAAAGAGTAATACAACTGATTATTTAACGCCTTGTTACAGGACGCTTCATACGTTATTTGTCTGGACTCTGTGTCATCGAGTGACAATTTATACGTTCACGTATCAAAACCACCCAAAGAAAGTTCTCCCGGTGGTCTTTTCTACAGAGAACTCAAATCCGTTGCGGATTCGGTTGGCGGAGTCAACGTAGAAGGTGTACACAAGAAGATCAATCTTGCCGAAGAAACTTTGGCTTGGGAACACGAGAGATACAGCATCAGAAGGCTTCCGGCTGCTACTATATCCAGTTTGAAAAGCCACAAGGATCCGGCTAGAGCGTCGATCTTGGATATACGACAAGAAGAACAAATGGACAAACTCCAAAGAAACACCAAAGTTTTAGCAGAAGCGTTAGCCAGACACGTATACAACTTGAGTTCTAGTCAAATTTTTGCAGAATCTTTGGTAATTTCTTTTTTTATCATTTTATAGGAATGAAAATCGTCGTTTTATAACAATGATTGGATAGTCAGCGAGCATTTGCCATGTCTTTACTGTTCAATAATCATAGAACGTTTGAGAAATCTCAAATTCGGTCGTCTCTAAGTTACATAATTGTATTATTGTGTTACAGAGCGTTTCCAAAGACTCTCTGCTTTTATGGCAAGAGTATTTGAGCAACCAACCAAGAGCGGCTCCGCTGTTAGCTGATAAGCAAAATCCTTTGGTAACTACTTTAAAAGAAGCTATGTCTCGGTATCTCGGAGATGTTAAAGTTACACTTCATACTCCTGATAAGCGTGACCCAGAATTTGTCTTCTATGACGTAACAAAGGCCACGCTAAACGTTTACAGGTAAAATGTTCATTTCCCTTTTTGTTATAAAAGACTATTGAAAGATATACGATTGTTACAGAATTTTAAAACGATTTATGATGTTCATTTTCAGCGTTAAACCAGCAGTGTTCGATCTCTTCCTAACAATCGCCATTGTATTGTACCTGGGCGTAGTTTATCTGGTGGTACATAACTTCCCCTACGCCTATACTCTCGCTACGAGTCTCTCCGTTAAGAGTAAAACGTCTTAGGTGTGCGAAGAGCATGTGCGTTGCTTGTCAATATGTATAATTATTCATTATATTCACATGTTTCATACGATGTGATGAAAAAGAAACAAAATTGATGTACAATTACAACATTGAAGTTTTTCAGTCATGGATTCGGTTTTGATTATTTCGCCGAGGATCCGGCTAGATCAATTTTTATTGAGAAATTTATTATCGCGTATTAAGTAAGATAAACAAACAAAGTTTGTATCACATCAATTCAGTATAATAGTATCCCCGGTATTTTTTTTCTATTACGTAAATCTATTTAATTGATATGATTATCGCTATTAGATGTGACTAAAAAAAAATACAAAAAAAAATAAGAAATACAAAAAGAATTATGTAAAGAAATTGAAGACAGTAAAATATTAAGGTACCTAATTATACTATAGCTACATAGTGAAGAATTGAAAATTTGCAAAAACAAGAAAAAAAACTAAAGAAAAATAAATAATTGTCTATTCTTAAAACTTATCAGTTACTTAGATAAAACTAAATTGTTTTGTACAGTCATGTATATGTATTATATACTATATACTATATTATACTATAAACAGACCATGTTGATAGTTATTTAAAGAATTGAACAACTGCAACTTACCCTGACGCGAAATAGTGAGTCTGATAAATACCTAGTTTGGGAAATTTATATAAGTATTGTAGGTATATTTCAGCAGATACGAAGTCGCAAAAAACAAATGTAATATTGAAGAAAAAATCCTGAAGAATTATACCTCTTAATGTTAGTTTTGTTTTTTCTTTTTCTTGTTTGTCGGAAAAAAAGTTTCTAAGACGTTCAATAGATTTTATGAATCAATTATGTATTACAACCATTGTTACAACATTAACATTTTTACTACTACCTAAAATTCGATGAAATTGCTAAATATTTAAGATAACGAAGAACATTTATAAAATAATAAGAGCTTTTGCGTTCCAACATATAGAGAGAATTTTCACACTGCGGGATAGTGAGCTTGGATTTGATTCTGTTTCAAATCGCTGTCCGATGTTTAGAAACTAAATTTTCATCTAACAGTAAGCCTTAAGAACTGTATATCCTCTTCGTTATCAGAAATACAATTAGGTATATCTAGATATTCGTACTCTGTTAATTCTTTGTTTTTTTAAATAGTATCTCTCATTTTCATCCAGATGTTTATCAAATAGTCACGATTAGAATGTTAAGAATTATAAGTATATAATAAGCTATGTTGCAATAAAATTTGAAAAATAATTAACTGTCTTGAATTTTATGTGTATGTCAATAATTTTTGAATATTAGCCCACTGGAGGTACCTAATCTGCATTTTTATTCAAGAAATTCAACGCATATTCTCTCAGATATACAATTTTCATATTTTTTACCTGAAATATTGATCATAGGTACATTAATGCTGATATCAAGTAACGTAATCACGTTTAATGCAAAGATTTGAAGGTCAACTACTTTGCTTTTTGACTGACGTTTTGTTATTCATGTTCACTTTCTCTATCCACCATCTGCAGACACCTTAGTCTAGCATATTCAGTTAATAACGTATCGCGAGTCAGGAGTTTAGTTCGAAATCGCAAAATGCAAGCAATGTTTAAACAACGTGAGTTATACCTTACTTGATACTTATAATTCCACAATTGTCTATAATTTGAAACCTTTGGTTCAGGTCTGAACGATTTCATTCTCGCAATGCTCACCTGTTATTCAATTCATAATTTCCCTAAGCAAAATGAATCTGACTACTAACAACGTTCCCTGCAAGAAATTCATTCCTCATTTCATTCCATTTCTATTACAGTTACTTTGACAAAATGCCATCTCCGTTCAAGTATGAGTTCTCTGGCGGTAGTTCTGCAACCGGAATTAGATGGGATAAAGAATGCTGGGACGTGGAAATCTGAACGCATAATTACCTCTCCTCAGAGCATGAAGATTCGTGTTGCTAATGGGAAGGAAGTTCTGAATTTCTGCGCCAACAACTATTTGGGACTATCTGTAACTACGATATTTCAATAACTTAAATCTCTTGATCGTCGTGATGTAATACCATGATATATTATTGATAGAACAACGAGGAAGTAGTCGCGGCTGCAAAAATTGCTCTGGATAAATACGGTGCCGGATTAAGTTCAGTCAGATTTATTTGCGGAACTCAACAAATTCACAAGGAATTGGAAGACAAATTATCCACCTTCCACAAAAGACAAGATACCATATTGTACGCTTCTTGCTTTGACGCCAACGCTGGGATTTTTGAAACTCTCCTAACAGCAGATGATGTGGTGATAAGCGACGAACTGAATCACGCATCCATCATCGATGGGATTCGACTTTGCAAAGCTAAAAGACTCAGGTGTTGTCTCCAAATCAGACCAACAAATACAATCCAATTTTATCTAGATGATAATTCTCTTCATTTATATCCTCAGATACAAACACCGAGACATGGCTGACCTGGAAGAAAAACTCAAAGAAAGTTCATCCTCTCGTTTAAAATTGATCGCTACAGACGGAGTGTTTTCTATGGATGGAACCGTCGCACCTCTATCAAAGATCGTTCAGTTAGCAGTTAAATACAAGGCCTTAACATTCGTCGATGATTGTCATGCAACAGGTTTTTTTGGAAAAACAGGCAGGTGAGAGTCTCGTTATAACTGTTTCTTCTACTTTGTATGACTGAAGACAAATGCGATAAAATTGCCTGGGAAAATTTCCAAGGTTTTCTTAACAAATAATGAGAACGATGCGAAAACCTGCTTCAGTCTATTATAAAACTGATTATTTCAGAGGAACTGAGGAGTATTTTGACCTCCTGGGAAGTATAGATATAATAAATTCAACTCTGGGAAAAGCTCTTGGTGGTGCAGCAGGTGGTTATACAACGGGACCGAAAGAGCTGATAGATTTATTGAGGCAACGTAGTAGACCATATCTTTTTTCTAATTCTTTACCACCGCCGGTTGTTGCTACAGGAATAAAGGTATCATTTTCTTTATTTTTTATAAAAAAGTCATGAAGTATTCTAAATAGCAACGAAAGATATCCGTTTTATCTATATATTTATTGCAATTTGTTTACAGGTCCTTGATTTAATTTCTGAAAGCACCAAATATCTAGAACGAGTTTCTAGCAACACAGAGCATTTTAGAAGCGCTATGACTTTGGCTGGATTCAATATCAGTGGTGAAGGACATCCAATTTGCCCAGTTATGCTTGGAGATGCTAAACTGGCTTCAAGTTTTGCCGAAAAAATGCTGAGTAAGAATAAAACATAATAGAACAGACTTTCCAGGGTTTGTTAAAGCCGTTTGAAATACCTACACATAGTATAATGATCTCTGGTTCATTTACAGGCAAAGGAATCTACGTTATTGGATTTAGTTACCCTGTGGTACCCAAAGGAAAAGCAAGAATACGAGTTCAGATTAGCGCTGCGCATACAACAGAAGATATCGACAGAGCTGTGGAAGCTTTTATTGAAATTGGAAAAGAACTTAAAGTCGTATAATGAACGCGCTATTAAATATTACTATGTACCTATGTTGAAAATGTAATAAGCGCATAAAAATAAGTGGTTTGTTGTGCGAAAAAAACCCTGCTTGAAATATCAGATAGACTGTTACTATAGAATCGTATAGGAATCCTGATAGAATTTCGGATAGAGTCCGATCGGTTTTCTATCCGTCTTTATGCGGACTTTATCTGTACACGAAATTCAATCCGTATCTTATCTGGACCTGTTCGTAATGCATCCGGAGCGTTGACCTTTATCATCCGGATACTTATCTGCTTCTATGTGGATTCCATCCGGTAGTAAACGTCTCTCTCTCTCTCTCTCTCTTCCTTTTATGACCTATCGGTCAGAGAGCATGTGGTCTAGGCAGAAAACATGAAATGTACTTTACACGGTCCTGTCCGTAATCCATCCGGAGCGTCGATCTTCATCATCTGGATACCTATCTGCTTTTATGTGGATTTTATCCGGCGGGAAATATGAAATATACTTTTCTTCACACCTGCTCGCAAAATGCCCTTTTGCGACCTCTTGAGCGGGCGCAAAGTCCTGTTTTTCGCCCGCTCACTCGGCCTGAAAAGAGGCATTTCTACAAGGCAGGTGTTAAGAAAAATATCGTGTGCATCACGGGCGCAAGGCTATATTGGCGAGTGTGCATGCAGTACACTCGCCTTCGGCTCGTGCCGCATATTGCACGCTCGCAATATAGCTCTTTGCGCCCTTGATACACAATGTACTATTACGCGGCCCTGTCCGGCATTGTATGAGGGTGGAAATGTCTCTCACGACAGCACGGGCATATAATGACAATCTGCGTGACAAATAATACGTTATATTCGCGAGTATTCCCCAGTCGACCTTCCAACTGGATTTTATGGCAACTCATTGAGTAAAATTCAATGTGTAAAATAGACTAGTTCAAAAAACATTTTAAGCAGAGAAGTGAACCTTTTGTATGTTCGTTTTGGAAAATTATGAAATTTCAGGGAATAAAGAAACTCTGATTTTACAGTCGTATAATTTTGTGGAAGAAAACTCTTTTTAAAACGCGGTGCCCAAAAGTCGACTTTTCGGGCCTTCTGAGTGTGCAAAGTGCCCGTTACTTGTACCAATGCGCAAAGTTATGTACTTACGTACTTATGTACTTTGTTTGTTACTTTGTAAATACTTTGCGCACTATAGTTGCACAATGTACTATTTTGAAATCTGTTTTTATCGGCGATTCAACATCGTGTAAAACAGAATTCACGGAATGGTAAGATCGCGTAAAACCCCGCTACCCATATCATTCATACAAATTATAGGGATATGAGTCATAAAAGGATTAGTTAGCATACGAATTATAGCAATTTGAATAATTTCTTTCAAGGCAGAGACATAATTATTATCCTCAATATCGTGTAACAATATGATTTCATTTGTTGAAATAACTTTATTTTTATTTCGATTTATTACAATCTATTTCGCGAATGTAGGTCATTAAATTTTGAATTGTTGGTCCAAGTTACGATACTAGCGCCAATATAGGTGGTCGTCAGTTGTGGTAATCTTTAGGAAAATGATCGCAGGTTGAGTCGGACAGACCTGCCGAATAAAAAGTAACGCGGACGCAAGGTCGGCGGTAGTCGACGAACGCGACAGTGTTGGGAGGATATCAGGTTATTTTCTTGTGATATATATCCGTGGCTTTATAACGATTATAGTGCAATGAGTTAACGAGATTTTCACTCAAAAACACTTCGAGTAATTATATCTAATCAATAGTGACCAGCACAAAACGTAAGTAAATACATACATGATGATAATTGCAAAATTAACAATGTTCATATACCTATATTTATACAATTTGGTGTAGGTATGCGTAGTAGATACACGCATTCACATTCACAGTATACTTTTATTTTTTTTATTTTGTGGAATAACCACTAGATTCTTCTTCGTCTTTTTTTTTTTCCTACCGATCCTATATGTGACTCATGGGGCTTTCATTGGGAAAGAATTTCTTATACTTACATTATGTTTCACTATGAGAGTGTGCAGTGGCTGTAACTTGTTGTAATTGAAGCGATTCGTTCTCAGTATCATATCCGTACGTTATACATACGCATATCTATGCATCCGCGTAATTTCTTTCAACGTTAATAAATATATTTACGATCGAGTCTACGATATACGTAAGTTATTAATTTGTCACGATATTTGCTTGTGGGGAATTCCGGATCTATAAAACTACAAAAAAAAAAAAAAAAAAACATACTACAGCCTGTGCAATTGATACCTACGTCAGAAGCAGCGCACAAAGGCGAGATACCAATAAACGCGTGTATGAAGCATCTCAAATATTTCATTATTTCGCGTATTTTTTCTCTGATTTTTACTTTTCGTCACTTTTTTGTCCATGTATTCTGTACATATCTAGGTTAGAAATTGTGCGACTAATTTATGCATGTATTCGATTTTTTCTAGTTCTCTAATATCGCGAAATCAAAGAAAAAGAAAATTAATAAAAAATATATAAAAACGAAATCTGACCTTATATCGGCGCAAATAGCGTGTAAATATTATTGTAAAATAACATTTCGAATCGGTTTTAATAAACAAGAATATTATATTCACCAATTTTTATCATTACCTATATCCGCATTTCAACCACATATAAATTACAGTATAACTTTGGATAGAATTTCAGTTTTTCCTGGTTCTCAAGAATATCTGATACACTCTTCTGAAAAGTTGAATTTGTTACGTCATCTTCTGTTAGGATGACTCATATTCTCATTCTCAGTATCTATTTATCATGTGAATTGAGAAAATTAATGCCCAGATATACATCCTTAATTCATACTATCTAATTTGAATTCTGTGTTCGAAATTAAATTCACAGCTGCAAACTGATACAGTGTATCATTATCTTGACTACTAACAAATAGGCGTACTTTTGAAACACGCTATATCAAGGGGATCGAATTTTGAGTTCTCATTCAGAATTCGATGTCAATTTAAACAGACAAGTTAGCATAGGTGGTTCAAACGGATGTATACAACAAATTGATAACATACATATCATCCAAAGCCTTCTACTCATAGCTTCTGTTTTTAACTTTCTATTCCCGCTGGCTTAGGCGTGAATATTCATAACACATTAAACATGCGTTATATACAGAACCATGAACAAGCTAAGAGACACATATACTGTCCATAATAATTAATTCAGCGTCATTTAAGCAAGGCAGTTTCTTAATTAGTGTAAATATTTACTCGATAGAAGGATATCAATGTAGTGTAAGATTTCATGAATAATTCAACAGCCGAAGAACAGCCTCCAATTATCCCATTAGTCCTTGAACCAAAAGCACTTCAATTTAGGTTCAGATGTAAAATAGCTTCGCATTGTTCCTCCTCTTTTTTTTTTGGCTGATTTCAACCAGAATTTTTACTTTGAATAGCATAGAAAGGTATAAACACAGAAGGTTGTAAATAAAATGTAAGTTGCAATGATTACGGGAATGAGAAGCTAATTTATCAACACATTCTCCTATTATTATTAAGCTAATTGAATCAAAAATGATAAGATTATATGTGGTATTTAGTTTTGCTAGTGAATGCTGTAATAATATGCATATGTGTTCCTGTTGCACTATAGAATCAGTCTAATTAGGAGAACTACTACGCACAAAACTATACTCTGAATGATGATAAGGTTGTTATCGATATAGTAGAAAGGAACGTTCACTAATTACTTGAAGATAAATCAAAGCAAAGGCAATCTTCTTTTCATACAGTGTTCAAGTATCTTGAATGTATTAACAATAATGAATGGTAAGAGCTGAATGCAGCGCTGCAAAATGATTATCAGCATTATCCATCCTCGGGATGAGATCAGAGAGTAAATATTTAGCAAAACCTACTTTCTAGATGCAAAGATGTTACATCTACACATATTATCCTCAATTCATGTGAACCATGCTTTAGATTTTCTTCCAATAACCATTGTTCCTCTACTGACCAAGAACTACCAGCAGATCTAGTTTCTGTATCTTACCTTTTATGTGTTTCCTAGACAATGGAGAAGAGTCATGATTTATCAGAAGGTGGTAGCGGCATGCCGAATTTAGCACCGCCAACCGCTCCTCCTTCGTATGATGAAGCAGTAGCCAATGCTGGTGCTGGACCCCAGCCATATCCTCCGCCTAGTTCTGCTCCGTATCCGACTCTGAATGCACATATGCATATGCCATTGCCAAATCCTTGTAAGTCTTGAATTGGGATGAAAATGGATGTTTATATGCGTTGAAGAAAGTCTTAAGCTTCAGATATATCCAAGGGGTTTTTTCAAAATCAAGAATACTGTTACAATATGCTGTTTTCCAGATTCTCAGCCTTCGGCAGCTTTGCCAATGCCAATGCCTGTCGCTCACGGACAACCTCAAGTACACCAATATCAGCCTACGCCTCAATATCCCCAACAGCAACACGGAGCTCCTCAATCTTATGCACCAACTCAAATACACGTTGTACAACAAGCAGTCACCTATGCCCTAGGACCAAACTCAGTTAAAATGTCATGTCCGACTTGCCGAGCAGATATCAAGACCACAACAGTATCTGACCATCAAGCTAGCGCTCATATCTGTTGTATAATATTATGTTTGCTTGGGTGAGTTTAGGGCAAAAATTATACTCATTTATCATTGTATATTGTGCAGGAAGACACATGTTCATGTATTTTTGTTCCTCCATAGGCCAAGGTTCGTTATAGTTTGAGAAAATTCCATGAGGCACAGAATCCTCTTAGGAGAGAAGCTTCTTTTCTTACTCAGCCAACTTTCGGCAATTCACGACAAACATGCATTAAAGATAACTCGAGGTTGTTCATTCATTTTCACAGCAAAGATGATAACAAATTTGTATTAGCCGAGTATCAAACGACGCAAATCATGAATAAGACGTTACGTAATAATGAATAGATCTCTTTGTTAGTACTTTGTCATGTATGTCTAGAGGCTTGATAACACTTGGCTGACGCTTACCAAGATAAGAGGAAATGTTTTCGCTAGCTATTCCGTATCTTAAAATTAGCTTGAATAATAATTCATAACTCAGAAAGTCCAAATAAATGAACAAAAGTTTAGTTATAGGATAATTTTATCGTTCCGAGAAGCTTGCGGGTAGTTCGAGCCCAGAAATTCATCTCATTATAATAATTTCTCTTTCATTTTGTGTCTCTAATAGCTACTAAGTTTATTTATGGTATAAATCTCCAGCATTTTATGATTCAAATGTTTCATGACTTATGTTTCAGTTGCTGCTTGTGCTCGTGCCTGCCGTATTGCATGAATGCATTTATGAGCGTGCATCACTCGTGTCCAAACTGTAAGGCCTACATTGGAACGTGGAAAGGTTGAATAACTAAATGATTGCTATTCTGATTGAGCTTGAATTACTGAACTAATTATTCTACAGTTACTAGTTTACGATTAGTCAAAACCTTGCCGTCTTCGACAGAGAAGAGTATAGTTCCAACGTAATACATATACACACTATACCCTTATATAATTTTTATATAACATATAGATATGCGGAATTCCACGGAATTTATGGAATCAACAATTGCATTATTTGGGTATTGCTTATTTAAAAGATAAAATCGAAAAATTAATCATGATTTATCCTTGTGGCAATTAAACTCTGGGTTCTAAACTCATAGAAAACAATTTCATTATTAAAGATCGAAAATATTGCAAAAAGATTCTTTGAATTGTAAACAATAAGTGCATTCCATTAATCATTGACTGATTCCAAATGGAATTCCTGGCATATATATTACCTATATCCTTTGTATTAAGAGTCGAAATTATACTATAGTAGAAAAGAAAAGTAAAAATAAAAAGTAAAAAGTCAAGTTTCATAGGTAGCTAGTTATCTTTATATCCAATACTATTACTCACTTGACGTTATATTCCTGATTTGATAGTACCAGAAATTAGTGAAACGGTGCTTTCGAAGAGGAACAGAATTATTCAAAATATATTATATTAAAATAATTGACCCAATACCAGTAAAACTTTTTTTTTATCCGGTACTATGCAAAGCCTTTTTGTTCGTAAGATTCATATATCACGTGCTTCTTCTATTATTACCTATACTGGGTGAATAAAAAGTACTAATATTCATGCTAGTAAATAGAGAAAAATAAAAAAGTATAAAAATGCAGAGTTTTCTTTGAAGATAAACTATACGACATAAAAATAACAAAGAAAAAAAAAGAAAAGAAAAAAACTATTCCATTGATCACCCTTCTTCCTATTTGCAAACTGTTAATTCCTGCACTGGTTGAATTATGCAAATATACGTATGAAATAAAATTGTTTTTTTTTTCTTTTTTTTCTATTTTTGTGGTTTTTTCTTCAATTACTCTACCGCACCGAAATATTTGCACCTTGAATTAACTATTAATGAATTTAAAATCGCGTATGTGTGCCCAAAGTGCATTTATAAGGGCTGTGAGTTATAATAAAAGTGTCTAAATAGACCGGTGATTAGTGACCACCGCCCGCAGTATCTTTTTCAAACTAAATATTAAGCATAAGTTTTTGTATTTTTATATTAAATCTTCCAATCCTGAAATGCTTGGAGAACCATCTGAATCTCGTATACAAATTTGGTATATTCAGTAAATGATTGATATGAAAAACAAGCATGAAATGATAAGACGATAAACTTTTCTTAGAATATTTCTAAAATCGATAGAAATGTGAATTATTTTTCAATCTTACTGTTCTAGTATCTTTAAATACCCTGTTTTTTTTTTCTCTTTTTGCTTCAAGTTACAACACGCAGTTAAGATTTTTTTCATTATGTTAAACTTGAAAGAGAGAGAGAATGAAATATAACAAAGTATAATGCATACGTGTGACTATTTCCTGAATATTTAATTACATATGAATTATTCTACGGAATTAGTTGATAAGACTAATATTATTTTCATGCTTCAAGAAGAAAAGAAAGAAAAAAAGAAGGAAAAAAATATATATATACGCGTATCGAAATTGCTTATGATATATTATATATGTAGTTATAGTTCAGAGAAGAGAAAGAAGAAGATGAGCTTTATGAAAAGAGAATATAATTTTCTAGCCATCTATTATTTAAAGGAAATATCATTTGTTCACTTAATTACACAATAATATAATGTAATTCATCAATTTCAAAATCAAATTACATAATTTTTCTTTGTTCATAGTATATATATGTGTATGTTTTTCTTTTTTTATTTTCATTTTTATTCTAAAGAATCTAAAACTAAAATATATTCAATGATAGATATACAAAGTCATATGTATAAGTTTGAAGCATACATTCACACAACATGTTGATTATCAGCTACTTTACAAATGGTATTATAGTTGCTATTGTAGTAGTTAGAATTTTAATTCATTATGAATAACGATATTCATATTTATCGAATAAAAGACTCTTTGTATTTTATGTTCAAAGATTTTTCACGTAAATTTCTATTTATTTAAAATTGTTATTTTGGAAAATGAATTATCACTGGAAAAAGTGGGGAGAAAAAAAAAAAGAAAAAGATAGAAAGACGCAGGATAGAGAAAGGCTGAGAGACATACATACTATCAAACGATATTTATTTGTGGCTAGGAAAGTAGACCAATAATTGAATGAAAAAAAAACCGAAACAAAAAAATAAATGAATTACTACCTACGTATTAGAATAAAAAAATATATAGAAAAAGATAAAAAAATAAAATCACGGATCGTGTAATTCGGTAAGAACAATATTTATAATTATTATAATAATCGTTTATTATACGGCCAATATTGTATTCAGATATGTTTGATGTGTATATAATCTATAGATATATATTATATATATTATAACGATAATCGTCTCAATAAATATATTTTTTTTTCAATCAAAAATACCTTCTTTACTATACAATATACATAGTATGTAAAAAAAAAGGAAAGAAATTTATTTTTCATCTTTATATCATTACATTCATTTGCATGTTATACATATGTGTGGTACCTTCTTCGATATCGCTACTGTCACCTTTCCACACATCCGTCGTTTCATCAAATATGTAGATTAATTGTATCGACGGGTTAATGCGCACATATTTAAATAGAAAAAGAATCCCTATTCGACTATTTGTGTAAAGTTTGATACTCTGAACGAAGAGTTGTTATTTGTATCGAGGTGGAATTCGAGGAAAGATATTATCGTGTTTTTATAACCTATTTTTAAACCGAAAACAATCTAAATAAATAAAAAATATTTTGGCTTTTGTTAATGCGCATTTAAATTCCGAATACTGGTACACAGAATTATATCTACATTCACATTTCACGCTCGTGCATATATCGCGATAGTCGATACTCGTATCAACATACATGTGGATATAACAATATTTCGAACGTAAAAGAAGGTTATGTCACTAGTGCAACATGGCGGCTTACGAGTGTGGCGATTTTCAGAAAGTTTTAGAGTTCAGAATCTTCAAATGTTCTAGCTACTCGTCGACCTACGTACCCGAGTAAGTACGCGGGTAATAACCGCATTAAATATTCACGCAAATTACATCATGTCATAGACTCAAAATCAGGGTACAAACCGGTTGAATTATCGTATGCGTTCTTAACCTCAAATACGTATTTTCTGTCAAGGACAATGTGTGCGGTTATATTTCGATTATCATCACACCTTATTTCAAATTTTACATATCTTTCATTCCCAATATTTTCAGGAACATCCTTGTCGATAAACCTTCGGATCAATCATCACGCTGGTCTTCGGACAATGACAATCACCCACAGGTACCAAATGATGATTCATACTAACTTTGATGACGCAATTTCAATAACCCGATATGTAAATCGTTCATAATTTTTCAATATATCTTTTTTCTCTCATTTTCACATTTTCTCAATTATAGTTTCTCATTCTCAAACTCCAACGGCAATCCATAGTCAAAACAATAACTTTTGGCAAATATGAAAAAACACATGTTTGCAATATCAAAAAATTCAAAGTATTCGGCGGACTCGAGCCAGAGAACATGATGGAATTGTTGGAGAGGTAAGCCAGCTCTACATATTTACAAACTTTTTTAAAAACTCATTTATACTTTAATTCAATCATATAATGATTTCGTTTCCAATGGGAAAAAGCAGAAGTTAAAAGAAAAGAAGAAAATCAATATTTCAATGAATTATTTCAAACACTAAAAATTTGCATTGTTTTAGCGGTTTGAAAAATGATTCCATGCCAGAAACTTTTGATCTAAAGCATGTGATCGGTAATGATGGAAACTATTTTCCCATTAAATATTTGAAAATACTTCCCCTTCAATCCTGGGGACCTAGTTTCAACTTTTCTATATGGCACGTTAGACTATCTGGTGTCGATGACCAAAAACTTGTTAAAAGTAGCATCGAACGATTCAATTCTGTAAGTATATTAATCAAAATGACTAAAATACTTCAAATTTGATCAATTCTTTAATCCCATATGACGATTGTTGCAGTACCGTCAAAAAGAGGTGATAAGACTGTGCATGAAGCATTTTCGCCGATTAGAACAACCAGAAGTTGTTGAAACTTTGCAAAGAGTAACTGGAGTAAGCCTCGAGGATCCCAATTTATCTATGTTGTATGATTTACTGGTAACAAAAGGCGATCACGGCCAGGCAGAAAGATTCATTAGTGAGACTGTTAGTAGTAAGTGCACATCATGGAAGTCATTAAGAAATTAAACTACGAACAATTCCGTGTATAAAAATATGCATATTCCTAACTTTCATTCCTGAATATTAAAAATTTTCCAAATAGTGGGCCTTTTGGACGAGTATATAAACGCCCAATCGTATCGAGCTATATGGACGAAGGTATTCTCTGAGGATCCAAAACCCGAAATGAGGGGCGGTCATCAAATGGTATTAGATCCTTCGGCAGAGATGTTATATCTGTTCGGTGGTTGGGATGGTAATCAGGATTTGGCCGACCTTTGGACGTACAATATATCTACTGATAAATGGCAGCTCATTTGCAAGGACACAGAGGCAGTGGTTAGTCCTCGCTGAAGAGTACTTTCACCTCCTATTCATGTCAAACGACTAACATAATACATATTTCAGGGTGGTCCTACCGCCCGGTCTTGTCACAAAATGTGTTTGGACCCAGAAAGGCGTCAGTTATTTACGCTTGGGCGATACTTAGACACTCAATATCGATCTCCTGAAAATCTTAGAAGCGATTTTTACGTTTATGATATCGAGTCTAACAAATGGACACAAATATCTGAAGATACCGGTGCCATTGGTGGCCCGCAATTGATTTTTGATCATCAAATGTGTATGGACGTCGAGAAAAGAACTATTTACATATTCGGTGGACGGGTTCTTGTCCCATCACCTGGGTAAGCTGGACTCATGTGCCATAGACCTGGAACATAAAATAAAAGATGCATTTTTGTCTCATTAAATGATACTTTTTATTATCTTACAGCACCGAAGACAATCACGGGGTGATGCCAAACCCGATGGAGCCGGTATTTTCTGGATTGTATTCTTACCACGTCCCAACCAGTACTTGGAACAGGCTGGCTTGTGATATCGCTAGACCTAGTCCTCCGAATATACCAACGATCAGATCGAGAGTTGGACATTCCATGCTGTTTCACCCAGTACGCGATAATTTATTTGCTGGATGTTTTACATTGATAACAAGAGTATCAACAACGAGATTTAACGATGTAATATTCTTCCTAGGAGTTTAGAAAATTGTACATCTTCGCTGGTCAAAGGAGTAAAGAATACCTAAACGATTTCTTCACGTTTCAAGTAGATACAGAGATTTTGGAACACATTAATCTCAGTGACCATGGGAACCGGGATTCAAACCATGTTCCTGCTGCTGGATTCACCCAGAGGGCTACCATTGATCCGGAGCTTGGCGAGATCTACGTCTTATCTGTAAATCGAGATGATTCTTTTTATTATTTGAGTCCATATTTAGTTTAAACAGATTCTGACTGCTCTATTTTGAAATTCATTTCTCAGGGACTCAGCAAAGACAAGGAAAAGAGAGATGACAACGTCCAAAACTCATTTTGGGTATATAATATCAAAGACAATCGATGGTCTTGCATTTATCGCAATGAAAATGTTGGCGAAAAGTACTGGAACAATATGCAGGATCATGAGCCGTGCCCTAGATTTGCTCATCAGCTTGTGTACGATCATATTCAAAAGGTGAAATGAATTTAATAGTTAAATTGAAGCCTGTATTCACGATATCTATTACAACGAGCATTCTAATCCTTGCGCTTTGTTATCTGAAACTAAGTCCATGATATGATGTATTGGATAATCCTATTATCGAAAGATATATAATTAATGTAGTCACTTTAAAATACGATGAAAATATCCATTCGATTATTTGTCGCCCTTATAAAATAATTTTCATGCAACGCAGGTCCATTATTTATTTGGAGGTAATCCGGGACGTTCTTGTCTACCAAAATTGAGACTAGACGACTTTTGGCAATTGAAATTGTGCCGACCTTCGCATGAACAAATTTTGAGGAAGTGTAAGCTGATAATTAGAAAGCACAAGTTTGAAGAGTTAGCTATAAAAAATAGTATCGAGGCTCTTCAATATCTGCAGACAAAAGTGTATGAAATCATTGACCACACTGACCCAGAGCAAACCAAAGAGGTATAAATTGTTATCTAGATATTAAAGAGTTGAATTTTTTTAATTAAACTCTTTTTTTTCTTCATATCGAAGTAACGTTTTTTTCTAGCTATAATCTTTATTTAATCACAGTTCCAGTTATTAGCGTCAGTTCTTTTCCGTGAGAAAGAAGGAAGCTTGGACGGATTCAACGATCTGGATTCATCTTCGAATACGAGTTCGAGTAGCATAATTGATTCGGTATCACCGAAGATATTGACAATGCGTGACGTTCACACTCGTCGAACTGAATTGTACGATAAACTAACAGAATTTTTTCCAGAAACTTTAACTCAACCGCGAGCTAATCTCATCGACCTTCTGCCGTTGTGATATTTTCAACCATAAGGTTGATTCTTACTCTAAAGTCAAATATTTTACGATTTATAAACTAAAATTTTTAATCTATTCATCGATCTCTACTTCATTTCGTATTTCTAATTCACATTTTGTTATTAATAAAAAATTTTTACTTTTTTTTTTCCTAGCAGCTAATAGTTTTTCAAAATTTATATTCCAACTGGTATTATACTCCTTTTGTCAATCATGTTCATGGCAACATATCTATCTACTATTCGATTTTTGATTACTTTATCAAGACTGTAATATTCAATTTTATACATTAGTTTAGATTTATAATTATTTTAGAAACTCGTTTTTAACTATTATTAAAATGATCCAACACCTATTACAGAATCGATTGAAATTTGAAAGCGATTTTCTTTAGTACTTGTTTTTCATATTTTTTTTTTATTTATTTTTTTTTCTCACTCTTTCTGTCTAAAAACCAAATATTTTATTCATCTCATTCACTTGGCTTTTCAAATGTGTAGATAAAAAAAAAAAAAAAAAGTTCTCGATACCTCGTTTGTATTCAAAATGTGTCGAATTTTTATTTTCATATCGTGATATAAAGTCTTTACAATTATTAATTTGAACCTCTTCGCTCTCTGTGACTAATATTGTTGTTCATAATATACTACTATACTGAACATCTATGTTTTGGAAGGGATAAAAAGTTGTCTGAAATTGTTGAAAAGAAATAATAATAATAATAATGATAATGATAATAATAATAATAATAAAAATATTAAAATTCATCACGTTTCAGATTCATTGGTGTACAGTTGAGTAGTTTTATGAATAATTGACCTTAAGCTTCCATGCCATAATAATGCGTTATCAACAGACTTTAATTAACTAGATACCTAAGCTGTAATAATTATAATAATTATAATAAAAATAATATTTTATATCGTAGCTTTGTAAATATTTAATTAACATAATAAGATTTTTCTCTTTAGATATTCATTGTTTGTCTTAAAACATAGAATACTATACCAGTAGTACATATAACTATAACTTACATTACAATTTAAAAACTTAAAATAGTAAAACTACATATTTATAAGATGATGATAAATAGTCTTTGCATAAACATTGAACACTAATACTGCTTACTGCAGAATTATAAAAGAACAAAAATAATATATATTAAAAGTGTTGAGATTTTTTGAACAAATAGATATCTCTATTGTAGTAAGTGATCTAGTTTTAATGTCGTGCTGATTAAAATAACAAATTATCATTGCAATCGTTTTTCTTTATACTTAGATTTTCCATAAATCATTGAGCTAGATCGATCAACGATTTTTTTTGTTTCGATTTTGTATTCTACAATTACATTAGCTACGACATATTATACATATGTATGACTATTTTCAATATTCATTAGGAATAACACTATTTAAAAAAGTAATAATTATTATACCATGTATATCGTTATAAGCTTTGCTCACTCTAATCTAACATGTTTGAGGATTAGTTACATCCAATTTAAGTCATGTGATTAATACCATAAAGTTAGGGCCTTGTTATTTCTTTACTTTTACCAAATATTGGCAGTGACTTGAATTTTGGATCGACTACAGAACGGTCAAAAAATGTGTAATGTATATATAACGCCGAAAAATTATTTCTTTAAGATATAAAATTTTGATCAGAAAAATGTTCTTCATCATAGACAATACGTATTCGTTGCAAATTAAATAGACATGTCTATTTTACTAATTTATAATAGCTGAGAAATTTTCAACTAAGCTTACTTTTCTTTATGCAAATTCCAACTTGAACTCAATAATACTAATAAAAGAGTGTTGAATTATCGAAGTTGTATATATTGGCAATACATGTATTGCATAATACATGGGCAATATCTGAGCTGAAGAACTTTATTTGAAATATTCATACTATGGTGAACCGTAATTCGGTCATATTAGAATTTGAATGCTCCCATGAGCCAGAACGTCTCGAAATATATAGAAAAAAATTTGGTCAGAACCCCAGGTTCCTATCTCAATTCTAAGTACTGCCTCGAAGCTTTTGAACTTTTTCATTTGAATAACAAACGATTTTTAGTGCTTAGAATTGAGATAGGAACCTGGGGTTCTGGCTACATTTTTTTCTACATATTTGGAGACGTCTTGGCACATGAGAGCATTGAAATTCGAAAATGATCAAATTATACATAAATCGTATTATCATATACATAGTTTATAATTCTAGAACCTGTAAAGACGACTTCAATGACTGTAAAAGAAAATAACAAGAAAACACATTTATAATTTTTTGTAGCTAGACAAGCTGTGTTTTTTTTTTTTTTTTCTTTCGAATCCTTCTCCCAGTATCAATAACGAAGAAATTCTATTTGAATGAAATAAGCTACGAACATGGTTTAGATAATTCTTTTTTTTACATAATTATGTGCTTTTGATTGCAACCATTTATAAGACATTTATAAGAATGTACAGTTTGTTATAAATCGTAACATATAATTATAAGTATGTAGATTTTGAGTAGGGGAAAGAATACTGCACAAGTTAAAAAATAACAAATAAATCATGATGTTTAGTTTTAATCTATGCCATAATAATTAGATATTTGAATTATTGCTAAAGGTTGTGAAAAAAAGCGTTTCATCACTAAAAACAGAATCTTTGATTCTAATATCGTCAGGTTCAAAATGTAGCATCGTAATTATGCCGTAGCAACGTAAAGGTTCTTCAAATTTACGATATTAAAAAATTTTCATAAAATCCAGTACTCTTTCCTCGTACTATAAAAAAAAAATTTCAGCTGTAATTTAACGTTGGCTGTTCAACTGTTATGTATAATAATAATTATTGAATAATGATACAAATATCGTGCGTGAGGCAAAAATGGTGATATTCGTCGCTCTAGTCAAGTTAAATATAAAATAAAGTATAAAAAAAACAAAAAAACGTAATTATTCATATTTAGACGCTCAGAAAACGTGCATATACGTTCATGTTTGAGAAGTTAAAATTAGTTTCTAAGCAGACTAATGTAAATTTAATAATTATATGTATACAATACAACACACGCTAAACGAGAGTATGCAATTTTATGCCACGTTTACAGGTTTACAGTCATAGATTCGATACTTTCGTAATGTATAAAATATCGGAGATTGTATATAGTAACGAGTAGGTGTGAGGAAAAACTGTTGCTAAAATCTCGTTATTCATTGGTCACACGGTCTCTATTGTTCTAATACTCCTCTTTAGCTTATAATTGTATCCTTACAATTTTATAATAAATATACACCTATATATTGCATCTAATATCAAACATTGAACAATTTACTACTCGCTCTTAAAAAACAAATATCTACATCCAAATATTATTCACGTTATTTATTTACTGATCAAATAACAAGGAAATATACAATATAACATATGAGTAATTCAAAAAGTGCCAAAAATTGGTAAAAGGTATTCCAAATCCGAGTATAAAATCCATTTACAAATATGTCTCGTTCGAATCGGTGTTTGAATGTGGCGCGCGATGAGCGGAAACACGATCGAACTGGCTGTGAATTATTCGGGGATTCCCAAAGGTAAAATTGCTAAATCAATATCAATTGAACGACAAGTAATCGGGATAAAATCCGGTGATTTACAGACGTAAAATTGTGTGAAATGAAGGCGTTAAAACTGTATACGAGTTTAAAAATCAATCGCGGAATCGACTAACGTTGGGGAAACTAAGTTTCCGGTTTTAGACGTCCGCCATGGAGGGGGAAATTTTTTTTTTTTATCCGACGTGTGAAAGAAAGTGCCAAGTGCCCGTACCTGTCAAACCTACCGTTGACGTAGCGTGTTAATAATGTGAAGAATAGTGACGAGCTTCGGCGATATAAATATATTTTAAATAATGACCTCGTTTTCGTATATTAGTTTTTTAGCATTAATTGATTTCCCCTGTCTACGGTAACGGTTAAATACGATTATTCGGAGTGACTTTATTCTACACAAATGGCTGCCGATGCGGCTACTCTCGCCGAGCTTAGTGCCGAAATTGAAAGGCTCTCAAGAGAACTCGATCTAGCATCAACCGAGAAAATACAATCTGCTCAATACGGACTAGCGCTACTTGAGGAAAAATCTAGCCTTCAACAAAGATGCGACAACCTAGAAACACTATACGAAAATGCAAGGCACGATCTAGATATTACGCAAGAGGTTAGTCCAACCCCCGTGGCTTTTACTAAACTTCTAAAGGCCCACCCACTTCTTTTAACGTGTATAATATCATTATTAATACGTATATCTCATTCATTTTCATTAACAGCTGTTTCCATACGTCAAATTATTTTTTATTTTTTCAAATTTTCATTCATTCCCGCCTCTAAAATCATCGACAAATCATTCTATATTTAATCACAAGAACGAATCAATCATTGCTCCTAAATGTCAATCATACCTTTTTTGTTTATCTATCATCAAGATTAAGATTTTTCTATTTTTTTTTTTTTTTATCAGTTTCACTAATAGAATCAATTTTCGTAATAATTTATTCCGTCTAAATAGTAGTCACGAATTATAAGGCGTTTCATATATTAATCATTGCCATCATTTTCTATCTCATCCGATTACTTTGACCAAATTTAATACGAAAATCTGTTCAATATTCTATCCTAAGAATAATTGGATCAGAGACAATAGGATTAAGCTTCATAAGCCAGACATTTAGAGCTCCTATAAATCAATCGAATCTACACATCATGTGGCTTCATTCGTTTTATCTGTTCCAAACCTCTCTAATAAAAATTTCAAACTTTTAACATCATTATTTTTCTCTATCTATACTTCAAGAAAGAGGATTAGCTTGTTTCCTCCAAATTAAGAAACAATGTCTATGTCATATCGAATTGTGATCAAATGATGTAATCACATTTCCATATTTACTAATCAACATATTCAACTTGCTAATACCAATATTAGTCATGCGATATTAAGGCCAAAAGATTCGCCTACAATTTATTACAATCACTCAAATCTCACTCAGAACTCAAACTGATGTATTATTCATCTCTTTGTTAGTAAAAGGTATGAAGAAGAAAAAAAATAGAAAATGAAATTGTATTTTGATATTTTTACCTTAATGGACATCAAACTCTTTATATTCGATCTCAATTGCACTATGATCAACGTCCACTAATAGAAATAAGCGATGAAATTGGATTCGAAGAATTTAAGGTGTAAAGAGTTGTTGGATTTTGATTATTGCTCTAAGCTGGATGGTAGAATGTATTGTATGTTGCTTGTAGGGATATTTAAACTCCAAATTCAACCCCTCATGCGTTTTAATAAATGGAAGAAACCGTTCATACCAAAAAAAAAGGGGGGGAGGATAAGATTACCTAACGCCCCGAGTGAAATATAGAAATATAATTTGTCATGTGTTTGGGGGGGGGGGGGGGGGGGGGGGCACGTGTGTAAGATAAATCTGGGAACCTATTAGATTAAAAATATCTTCATATTCCAGTATAAATAAGCAAAAGTTATTACAGGCCTAGGATGTATACTTTCAGTTAGAAGGAAACAGATGTTCAATGTTTATTCGTTCTTCTCTTCTATCCACGTTGAGCTAGGGGTAAATCTTGCTGTAGGACATAGCCAAGGCTCAGTTTTTGAACCATTAGCGACGTGACTAGACGGTGTCAAAGCCATGCAGTTTCTTTGCAGGCAAAAGTACAATCGTTGATAAATATACATTGGATCAGTTTAGGTTTCGATAATCTATGTTTTCTGAGATTTGAAAATGGTACTAAAGAAATCTTGAAAGTACTCGCCCACCCACAACTGTTTAAAATTCTAAACAATCGTCAAAATCAACAATTTTTGCCTCTTCAATTATTCTTTTATTGTAAACGTTTTTTTTTAGGCTCTAGCAAAGTTTCATACGACAACAAAATTAACAACAAAGAGCGGAATAGAGCAAGAAGAAAGTCTCCTAAACGAAAGCGCAGCCAGAGAGACATCTCTACAGGACCAGATAATAGATCTGGAAAATGAGGCAAAACTGGTAAATAATTATTGCTGTCTTTTTATAACGGTAATAAAGCTTCAGGATTTAACACTTATCCTTTGATTTCCAAAGCTGCGACATGAACTGGAACGCGTACAAGCAGAGCGAGATCATTCGCTTCAAGAACGAGAAGACGAAAGCAAGGATTTTCACCATGCAGAGTCGGAGCGTAAACACTTACGCGCGGAACTTAGAGAGTGTAAATTTCGCGAGGCTAGACTTTTGCAGGATTATTCTGAGCTCGAAGAGGAGAATATTTCCCTTCAGAAACAGGTCTCTGGTCTTAGGTCCAGTCAAGTTGAATTTGAGGGTGCTAAACACGAGATGAGAAGGCTCACAGAGGACGTTGACTTACTGAACAGTCAAGTGGAGGAATTAACAAGCTTGAAAAACATTGCCGAAAAGCAGATGGAAGATGCGCTAGAGTCTCTGCAGGCCGAACGCGAGGCAAAATACGCTTTGAAGAAGGAGCTGGATCAGCGCATTAACAACGAGTCCATTTACAACTTGAGTAACTTGGCTTATTCCATCAGAGGAATTACTGACGATCAAGCCATGTGCAGCGACGGGGAAGACGACTCTCCAGCTCTCAGGAGAATCGTCGCTGACTTAAAGCAAGAACCCGGGACTCCAGTGGATGGAAAACAGGTCGATTTGTTCTCCGAGATTCATCTTAACGAGCTTAAAAAGCTGGAGAAACAATTGGAGCAGGCAGAAAGCGACAAGGCAATGCTCACTCAAAATCTTAGGGAATCTCAAGCCGCTGTTGAAAAAAGCCAAGGAGAACTACAGTCCTTTGTTGCTAGGATCGTTCACCTCGCTGCACACGTACAATCTCTTCATCATCTTCACTCTAAACTGCCCAAAACACAGAACGAGGAAGTTGCGTTGGATAAAATGACTCAGGTAGAGGAAATGGGTGTTTGTTAATCATTTGAAGATATTATTTGGGTAAAACTGACCAAAGTAAACCCAAAACTGATCTCTAAATTCGTTTTTTTATCCAGGCGATCGTGCAATACCATCAATGGAGCACGATGTCAGCACGGGAAGTCGAACAACTACAAAAAGACTTGGCCGATTTAGAAAAGGGACTGACTATGTCCGACTCTACGCAGCAGCTTAGATCGGAGCTCACTAATCTTAAGAATAAGGTAAAATGCAACGTTTCTTTCGCTGATATTCCATCTTCGATGCCTAATGGATACGTCTTTCTTTAACTATCATAAAAAAGGATAGAGCATGGGATGAGTTGAAGGGATTATCCGCTTCACCTTGGTCAATTAAATGATCGGATCTTATCTCTGAGATTCTGTATATTACGAAGTAAAATGGTAGGAAATTATGGTGAAGAGATTATTAATGTGTTTAATTTGGATTAAATGGATTGAAAGATAAAGAAAAAAATTTAGCTACATTAAAGTAGCATGTAACATGTAATTACATGTCTTTGAATGGGAACTTGGCGTTTCAGATCCCCCAGACAGAGCAGAGTCTCCGTAAAAAGGTTGGAGCGTGTGTCCCTGATGTATTTATTTATTATTACTATATTATTTTGAATAATGACTTGTTTGGCTCCTCTAATTATTATATAAGATATAAATAGCTTTTCAGTGTCCTAACTGCGTCTATGCTTATTGATACGTTATTTAACAGACACTTATTTGTTCATGATATGAGAAACCGTACCTTTTGCAACGAGCTTTATTATCACGTTGAAACATGTGTGGATTTACTCAAAAAACAGATATGTTACTTCTTTGATTTACAAAAACCTGAACTCTTGTCTTGTAAATCAAAATCCCCGCTCTTTGAATATCCGTGACGTATCATTTTTTGATGAATCCAATTGTTGCGTGAAAGTGATCATGTTATGAGACCATAACTCTGCAAGATAAAGGGTGATACCTGTACTCTGTGACAATACATGAATCATTTTGAACTCTTTAAAGTTTAAACCAACATAATTTCATCTCATTTTCCTCATGTCTATATATTTCACATAAAATAAGCTGCGATTATCGCTATGTTTAAAACTGAATGCTGCTTGACGATCAGACCGAGGCTCTCATTGAAAGAATATCTTGTAAAATGTACGGACCGAGGTAGCATGCGAATAGTACAGCCAAGCATGACGATCGGGGAATATCCATTCATTTCTGCTATGATTTATGAATGATGAATGAAAAAATATGGAGTTCCATGAATAACTCGTGAAATTCGATTAATTTCTAAAGTTTTTCACTTGATTTGTGGACATTCATGAAATCGCTGTACATCTTTCTCTCATTACGAAATCCCTCCGAACCTATTTGATATGAAAATGACTCTTGTTCTGTCTGTAAGTTTCATATATTGTTGCAGAGTTTGAAGTCGATTTAAACTCCGGGATAAAATGTTATAATATTGTCTTGTTGTCTTTATTACAGCTTTTAGACACAGAGCATAGAAGTTTGGAGCTCCAGTCTGACATTTCAATTCTCTCCGAGCTCGCAGCAGACGCGGGAAGCTCGCTTGACTCAGCGCAAAACGATCTACAAAATATTTCCGACGAATTAGCTCAGCTGTATCACCACGTGTGTACCGTTAACGGGGAAACACCGTCCAGAGTTCTTCTCGATCACGAGAAAATCGTTCCTGAGAAGGAGAATGCCAAGATCGAACTGCTCAGAGCTAGATTGAAAACAGACGTCAAAATCAGGGACCTGGAGAGCCTCAGCGAAGCTAAAGAGATTGGTAAACATATCGAAACTGTTGGGGACCAAATAAAACATCTTAAAAATGCAGTCGAACACACGATTGAACTTTCAAAGATCAAGGGAATGAGAGTCAATATGACTGAAGGTAAATTATTTGAGATAATAATTGGCATGGTAACACATGTTTTATACTAATATTTAAATACACTATTAATCACGCTTTGAACTAACATTTGTCGCTATAAACAGTTTACTGTAATAAATCTACGTTTTATTATATATCAATGTTTAATTCATTTACGCTGGCTAATAATCGTTGCGTTTATTACTTACTAGTCTTAAAAGATTAGCGTACTATTTTAAGCTCACTAAATTAGACTAAAAAAGCGAAAGTTTAAAGTTTTTTCCTTGTAAAATGAAATTCATTTTTCATCGCTTTCTGATAAAAGGTCGTCGATATGTTGTCGAATTATTATATTGAAGAAAAATCTTTGTGAAAGTAATTTTCACATTATATTGGATATATTTGTGTGTCAAGTTGATTTTGGATACTTTTTATACTCTTTTCTTATTTTGAAAATTTAGACATTTATGATATAGAAATTTTCTTTAATTTTTGTTAAATAGCGAATGACAGTAAGGAGGAGATTACCGATCTTCAGGAACAAGTGATTAAACTTAAGGCTCTTCTTTCAACAAAACGTGAACAAATTGCTACGCTTCGTACGGTGCTTAAGTCTAATAAAAATACGGCAGAAGTTGCTCTTACAAATCTTAAGAGCAAGTATGAAAATGAGAAGAGTATCGTCAGTGAGACTATGATGAAGTTGAGGAACGAACTCAGACTTCTCAAAGAAGATGCAGCCACTTTCTCAAGTAAGTTGAACATTTTTATATGATTATTATTCTTAAATCCTTTAATCTTCTGTTGTACTCTGACTTGTTTAAAGTTCTACACCTTTGTGAATGATTTTGAACATTGTAACCATTCACAAATATCAATGTTCATTTATATCAATCTTAAAGTGTTTTTCATCTTTTGCACTTTTTCTAAATATTATTCTGAATAGGTTTTTTTCTTCACAAGATTATCGCACGCATTTGTTATATTGGTTTTTTTCCTTTTTGTTTTTATCCTCAAATACTTATATACAGCAGAGTACAATTTTAAGACGGCTTAGATGGATCTGAATTTATTGCTAAATTATTACCAAGTAAACGCATTGTCCGAAGTTTTTAAACTTTGGTAAATTTAAGAAGATACATATATCGCTAATTTTGTTCTTTCTACTACTGCACATCTAAACCGCCTCTATGTATAAATTTTTTTATTTTTTTTCTGTCTTTTTATGAATATCTATCATTCAGTGAGCTCGAGTAATTTCAATTTTCTTTGTTTTACGTTTTTTTTTTTTCAATTTTTTTTTTTCCTCACTAACTTTTATTAACCCAGTATTAACAGACATTTCTTTACTAATGCTGACCTGTACCTCGGTAGATTTTATGGTAGCACTTGCTATGTGCCTCGGGCAATGCTGTTCCGCTATTTTGTATTGAAAAAATTCATTTATTTAATTAATTATTTATTTATATTTATTTTATATTTCTTCAAAGCATTCCACAATCAATGCCATTATCTCTTTTTATTTTTTTTTATATGTAGATTTATTTTATATTACAATCGTCTGTGATGTGTCTATCGACTTTATTAGTACCTGAAATCAGTATAAATAAGAGTTTTCATTCTATATACATATAATATTATTATTTTTATAACTGAATCACAAATGAATCATAAACGTTCCAAAGTAACAGGTACTTAATGTATATAAACTAGATTAAAGATCAAAGATGATTTAATTTTTCTTTTTTATAAGATTTAATCAAAGCATTGTGCAAAATAAATATATTTTATACACACACCGGGTATAAAAGTGTATTTTATATTAATTATATGAAAATTTACTTCTATATCGAGGTATCGCCATTATTAACTGATTTTATTTTTCATTTTTAACTAACTTTTTTTTTATCTAATTAGTGGAGTTTTTTGGCTCATCTGGTATTATAGTTTTCATATTTCTGGCCCTGTATCTGTCGACGAGGTCTTTAGGTAATAGGTAATTCACATATCTTTGTGGAAATTTGCTCTACTGTTTGATCCCAAAGCATGTGATATCATTTTATCTGCTATGTCATAGACACAGGAGATAGCAAGTGGCAAAGTATTCCGCTTTAACTTTGAATAATCCCATGACTAATACTCTAATTTTTATAAACTAATTATCTGGATACGGAGTAATTCGCTTTTTCAATACAGCTAGCGATCATCTTCATTATTTTTATTTTCCTCTCTTTTCTTTCTATCTTTCTTTCTCTCTTTCTTTCTGTCTCGTGTTTAAACCCACCTAACAATACACTTCTCAGGTTTACGAGCGATGTTTGCTGCTCGATGCGAGGAATACGTAACTCAAGTGGATGAACTAGAGCGTCAACTAGCAGCTGATCAAGACGAAAAGAAGACTTTGAATCAGTTATTACGGCTGGCCGTACAGCAGAAATTAGGTCTTACTCAAAGACTAGAAGAATTAGAGGTAGACAGGGAAATGCGTAACGCTCGAAGACACGCTATAGGTGGAAATGGACGTGGTAAGACACGTTTTCCTCCACCAGCAAATCGCACACATCAGGGTAGAGACTTTTTCTAGAAAATGAGAAAAATGTGGAGCAAGATATTTTGAGAGATAATTTAATTTCGAAACACATTTCTTTCAAATAATTTATTTCTTCGTTTCATTTTCAAGAACATAAATTTTTCTTTCACGCGCGTTTTCATTCGAACTTCATATCCGAGTTACTATTCTCGATAGTATACGGTACATTGTTTAGTATATTGTAAACATTTTAGTTTTTAAATGTTGCCCAAGATTCTAAAAATTTGTACAATTATTGTACGATCTACGTGATTGTGAAATGTCGATATAAAACGCGTTGAAAAAAAAATAATCGAGAGATTTGTTTCTTGAAAATTATTGACTGGAAATGAGTTTCAGAATTTCTTCTTTCTCTGCTCTGTATCTGCTCCATATTATTCGGTAGAATCTATAAATCTTAATAATAACTCTACGAATTTGTTCGGTGGTTTGACTCTTCTATTAAAATCATATTTCGGAGGTCAAAGTCAATCTAAATAGAAAGAATAAGAAAGGAAAATGAGGGAGAAGGGAAAACAAATGTATTGAATATACGACAAGGATCTTTCATTAAAAAGTTGAGTTTCAACTGAAATGAGAAAAAAAAAAAAAGAAAACATATCTTGAAACGTATTTTATACAAAATTGCAAATTTTTTCTTCGAAAAATTGAAAATATAGTATACAAATGTATATTTTGATCGTTTACAGAACAAATAGTATTTACATTTTGTTCGACCACAGACTCAGTGTTGTGTTTTTTATGTTATTTATTAATTCTTGTTTTTTTTTTACAAATTGACGATGAAGATTCGTTTGAATGTTAATTTTGATTTTATACAAATAAAATCGAAATTTTACAGTAAATTCACGAATCTCCGATTTTTTTAATTAATTTTTTGTTTTTTCTTTTAAATACATAATTGAATCATGTAATAAATTATACATAATATCCGTCTTGTTCCATGCAATGAATTCTTGATACTTTTTAATGAAATACACCGTGTATTTGAATGGAGTAAGATAAACAGACTAGAGTATACTAATTGAGGGGGCCCATAGATAGAGAGAAGATGCTTTCTCGAGCATTGGTAGAAATAAAGAAGAGAAGGTAAAATGAAATGAGGTAAAATAAAAATTATACGAAAAAAATCATTGAAATGAAATTTTTAGAGGAAAAAAAAAAAAAAATAAATAAATAAATAGACTCGTAATAACTTAGCGAAAAAGAATAGTAGTGATAAAAGTTCTACTTATATTAGCTAATATAACAGAATTTTCAACACGACATAGAAGACAATATACCCAAGAGTGTAGCGTTTATAATCAAAGGTACTACAGTACATACATACGTAGATTAAAAAGGAAAGAAAAAGTTTGGAATATAGAATTGAGAAATGAATAAAAATTAGATGAATCATTCCAAAATCGTCCCCTCGAATAAAGACTTTGTTTTTTTTTTTTGTTCTACAAATTAATGACTTATTGATAATAGAAGAAGAGAAGGCAAAAAAAAAAGTTTAAAGAGAGTAGAAAGAAAGAAAAAAAGAATAAAAATAAAAATATAAAAAAATTGTTTTTACTTTATAATTATTATTATTATCTTACGCCGAATTTTAATGGCATCAAGTATTATAATTGACGGTTGAGGAATATGGGATTTTGCAATTTACTGACTATTGAGCTATTATAATCCGCGTGTTATAAATTATAAATCGATAATTTTAACAAATGCCGTTTTTTCTTTTTTTTTTCACATATTTATGAAAAGAAAAAGCGTCACTTTTTTTTTGTTTTTCTTCATAATGGCGAGAAATTTTTCAAACAATTCGTTTTTTTCTAACCCACGGATTATTATTATTATCATTATTATTATTATTATTATTATTATTATCATTATTATTATTATTATTATTATTATTATTATTATTATTATTATTATAAAACCGGCCTAATATAAGGTATAAGGCATAGTATGTGACCTAAATCGGCAGCTGAACTAACAAACATCTAGTTTATAGAAATGATTATATAATATTATTAATTATTACATGTATAATCTATGTTAAATGACTTGAGTCCTAGTGTTTATATTTGTACAATTATTGTTTCAATTGTATTTATTATTTTCATGACAAAAGTTTTTTTTTTCCGGAGTACCTTGGCCATATTGAACTTATGTGTTATTTTTTTACATAATTCAACGATTACGTTATCATGTATGTATTTTTAATTTTACTTCTTTTTTTTTTTTTTTTTGTTTTTTCTATTCTTCATTTTCAATGTGGATTTATTTCCGATAGAATTTTTTTTTTTTCTAGTATTCTAGAAACAAATTAGTATTTATTCCAAGTATTTGGGTACTCTTAAATTTTGAATTGGGAAAAAAAAAAAAAAAAAAGAAAAAAGAAAAATTGTCATGAAAATATTCTTTTAGAAAATTAATTAACATGTGTATGTTTATATTATTTGATCTAACGGTTAGAGAAGAAAAGAAGAAAAAAAAAAGAGAAAAAAGAAAGTAATTTAATTGTTTCAACAATTATTGCGATTTCAAACTTACGTTACAAAAAAGCGCATCAGTATAAATACAATGAATTTTTATTTAAAACGTGGAAAAAGGAAAAAAAAAAAAGAAAAAAACCAATAATAATACTAGCAGCTATCGATGAATTTTACAATAATTTATTTCCATAGTATATTTATACGATTCTTTTTTTTTTTTTTTCTTTTTTTTCCTTGTTTCAAATTAAATTAAATTAAATTGTTAACAATTATTTATTACTGAGAGGATATTAGAGTAGTTGTTCGTGTGCTCATTATTATTATTATTATTATTATCTACCTATCTACCTAGTAACTTTTTTAACGATTAATGTTTTTTTTTTCTTTTTTATCTATTATCTAATTAAATTCGATTTTATTATTATTCCGACTAATTAAGTAAGACGTAACTAAATCATTAGACAAGAAAGAGAAAAAGAAAAAAAACAAAACATGAAAAGAAAGGAAAAGGAAATGAAATGAAAAAAAAAAAAATCAAGATTTATGGAGTTTCTTAATTATTATCGATATAATTAATAATCAATTTATTGTGTATTATCATATTTGTATTATATTATTATATTGCCTGTGTCTATACACTAATTTTTTTATTTTTATTTCCTAGCTAGACACATCGGTTCAAACATATACCTAGGTTCCCCCCCCCCCCCCCCCTTTTTTTTTTGTTAAATAAAATATTTTAACAACATTATTTATGATTTCTTATTATTTTCGACATTTTTTTTTTTTTTTTTTTTTTTCTCCTACTCATCATTGTTCTTATTGTTTAATGTTTGGCGTATATCAACGCCTCAATCCGTATCGTCGTTATTAAATTGCAATATTTATCTTTCTACCCCAATAACATATATATAATTGAAAAAAAAGAAAAAGAAAATCGTCAAACTTTTCCAAAACATCTAAATACGAATAGATAAAACTACTAATCATTAAAATTTGATGGAGATTATCGTCTGATTAAAAGAAATATATTATACGTTCATTTCATAAATCGTAAAAATTAATTAATAGAAATTCTTTGAATGAAAACTGAAATTATGATTCGATCAATGAAATAATTGAAAAAAAAAAAAAAAAAAGAAGAAGAAAAAAAAACTAATCATTTTTATCACACGTCTGTATAAAGATTAGCTTCTTTATTTTTCCCCCGCTATGATGGTCAAAGTTTCTGGAATAGATGCATTATTTTTTTTTTCTCGTTTTTGAATTTAGTTTTTTGTTTTTTTGGTTCGTTTGTCTTTTGCAATGTGACAAAGATGATAAAAAAAAAAAAATACGAATCTAGGGCGAAAAAAAAAAAAAAATTAAAAAAAAAAAGCTAGAAAAAAGAAGAAACAAAAAAAGGTGGGATTTATCGAAATCTATAAAATTATTTTCTTTAATCGATGGTGTTAGACACAGGCTAAGCCATGTTGTATCCATGAACCGAGCCAGCCTCAGACCACCGTCCCTTCCCCCCGTTCACACCACCGCTAGGATATTATAATCTGCTCGTCCTCTTGCTCCTCAAATATTGAAACCTGAATTTCGAATTTCTCTGTCTCATTCTTGTTATTGAGAATTTATAATTGCTTAATTAATTATATACTTAATAGGCCCAATTAAAACAATCAACTGAAAGAGAGAGTTAAAAAAAAAAGCTAAGAAGAGAAAAAAGGAGAAAATAAAGGTTGACTCAAAACTGATAACTATATAAATTAATAGTATGTAGAATTTTGAATGGTTGGGAACTAATCTGTCCTTTAAGAACACTTCGCGTCCTTTGCAAAGTTCCTCTGCTGCATTTTATTACAAAAAAAAAAAAAACGAAGAAGAAGAAAAACGAAAGAAAATAAAAATATACAAAAAAAAAAAAAGAAAGGATAAAACCGAAAAGAAAATAGAAATTAAAGAAGTAAAAACAAAAATCTGTTTGTTATACATTTAACAGATTCATTAAATCTGATTCGGAGTCTTGTCTTAGTTATTATTACGTTTTGCTAGTCGTTTTAACGGATTGATCGATAAAACTAAAAATTTTATTTTCGCATGAAGGAGGAAATGGTAAATATGTTTGTAAAATCCGTTCAATTTGAGATGAAGAAATTGTAATTTGAAATTGTATAGTTTCATCGATTAATTTCCACCGACGAGTAAATCGTATTACAAGTCACAAGTAGTTTGTATCGAGTTTTACAAGAAAAAGGTATAAAGAATTTTTAGATTTCAGTGTCTCTAAATCGTCGATTATGTCGATTTATAAAAACTCGATGATATCAATACACAGAGATAAAAGAATTTAACGAATTTATTTATTTGCTCAAAGCTTATCCAGGCTCTAATTGCGTCCTTTTCCGATAAATGGAATCCTTGCGGTGGTGTGTTTTGGTTTAGAATAATAATAGTAATAAATAATAACTATTGGATATTTAATAAAATATTAACTAATTGTAATGACGAAATATTATTGAATATTTAATAAACTTAACTATGTGTGTATATCGCCTTTTGGGCGTGACTGTGCCGCACTAGGAAGGTCCTTGCTACAGGTAATTCATTACATAGGCATAATCCATGAATCATTTTTATTTATTCACAGAAAATTAAATAAATCAAATTTTAATGAATTTTCAAGCTTTTCTTTTTTTATCTATATCGTTTCAAAAAGTTTGCAAGCAATTCCGTTTTTTTTTTTTTTCTTTCTATCGGGAATTCACAGTTTTTTTCACAGAGAAATCGAGTGAATTTTTTGTTTTTTTTTGTTCTCGATGAAAGTATTTAAAAAAAAATCAATAAGGGAATTGGATACTAAAATTCATTATTTTTGTGTAAAAGAACCTGGCAGCACGGACCTAAACTGTATATAATGTAAATGCACGAATTAGCATTGTACTAAACTTCAACATGATATTAATGATTGTCTAATGAATTTATCGATCCATTAATTAGAAGAGTCTAATAATTTTCGACTACCTATTAATAGCCATAGTAATAACATAAACATAACATTAAATAACGATATAAATCGTTACACACAGCCAAACTAGCTAATGTTCTACGAGTATACATTAATACCTACCTATAATATGGATAATTTTTCTATGTATTTCCTTTAAATGCAAAAAAAAAAAAAGAAAAAATAGTGGAATTGTTACAACATACAATATAGATGTCGAATTATTTGAAAAAAAAAAAAAAAAAAAACTTTATCTATAGCTCGTTTTTATGCGAAGTTTTCTTAAAATGGTTAAATTATTCATTATAATAATGTAATGAGAATTTTGTTCTTCAAAGGTAATCTGTGTTGAAGTTTTATTTTGTAACATAAAATATAACCATTTATATCACAATCGATCTATCTACATATTATATTACATTGATATTCATTTCGTTTTTAATATCATTTTTCACAAACGTATTTCCTTTGAATGAAATGCGAATAGGATTCTGATACAATACGCCTCAGGAATTATTGAGTATTGCTTGTTGAACATGTTAATCAGTAGTCTGATGATAGTGCGATTTCGAGTTTAATGTCAATCGTGCGATTTGTAATCAGTGTAATTGTATCCATCGCAGTTATAATTAGGACGATATAATTTCTGGTTTGATATTTCGAGTCCAAAATAAATAATACTTAGATGAGATGTAACTTCAAAGCAGCGAGACATTTTTTGGCTCGTTTAGTCTGAGGTTTCAGGGATTATCGGTCGTCCTTTGAGAGATTTTCTACATAGGTATAACTTAAATTCCCATTCCTGATGATCGATCGACTTTTTCAGCTTCTCTATAAGGAGTTCTGAAACCTCCACGTCATTTCATCTGGAAAATTATAATCTTTCTGACGTGGCACAAACGGATCTGCAATTTATTCGCATTTCACATATATTCATACGTCCTTCCTGCGGGGTCCCGATCAACGGACGAAAAAAATAAAACACCGATAAAATCTTTGAGTCAAAAAAAGTCTTACGAGGCTTTATAATGCCCTGGAAAGTCAGGTTTTTTACATATATTGAACAGTTTCACAATATGGTAATTTAATTTATTCCTTAAACACGGTGAAATCTTTGTCTAATTTTCATTGAATTGACACTGATTATCTTTTAATCTCATAATTAGCTTTTCCTCCCACTCTACTCGCTCATTATTTATACAAAATAAAACCCCCGCTTAACCTGGTGAAAATATCTCGAAATATTTTTATCTTATTTACTATAAAAGTCTCGATTCATATGTAGAAATACCCTTTGGAAAAAGAAAAACGGAAATTCAATAAAAACAAAATCAAACTTCTGCGTTTTTCACAGAGATAGTACTGATATCCATTCTCTATGCATAAAAGCTCGGACTTTCTCTCCGATATTAAAATATATATTTTCGAATCTTATCAGAGCTTATCAGACGACATTTCTGACCAATTTTCAGATTTTTGGAACAATATCATTCGGTCAGAGATGCTCTAGCGCATCTTTGCGAAGCTGTGAAACGGCAGAGGAGTGGGGGTAGCGCGGAGCTCAGTCTGCTATCGGACGTGCAGCGTGTAGGTTCTTCCTGTAAGCGTCGCTGTCTGGTATTTACGATCGCGCTAAAGCCGGTATACTGTTATAGTAAATTCCACGAGTCCCAAAACGCCTATAAATTTATAAAATACATTCGAGATTCCAGAACAGGTTAAAATAGAAAAAAAAAAGGATAAGAATGTTTGGATTAGAAATGTATGTACATGCATTATTATTTGTGGGTATATTTGTATGTAGAGAGGCGGTGTTAAGCCGGGTGTTGAGGTAGCGTGAGAGCACTCAACGGTAAATAACGGGGAAGTTTTATCGCAGTAAATTTAATTAAATATTCTCATGCATAGGTATGGAAAGTGCACAAAAAGTAAAGCTGAGGTCGCCTCTCCGCTAAGCTATATATCGTACCTATTCTGAACGGTGAAATGTATGCACCTTCACGAAACTGCTACATGAATGCATTCTGAGTACCCGCTAGACCGATTCTAAAAGCATCTACGAACTGAATTATACTCTAAAGAGCTTCGTAAAATTTTCAAATTATTGTCGATAAACGAGTTCTGCTTCCTCCCCTCTGCAGCTTATGATATTAAGTCGCTAAAGTGCTTTTGAAAAATACAGCGAGAAGTGTTTTCAAAAAATCTGACATTTATGAGGTCGTCGAAATTCGAGCTTTAGTTTACAACTTTTGAACGAGTGGATCGATTACAATAAAATTAGTTACACGAACGCTTCGACTCATTTGTGTTCATAGTTTCGAATTTGAAAAAAATCGGCCGAGGGGTTTGGGAGGGGATCAGAAAAATCCGTTTTTGAAGCGGTGGTAATATCTCGACAACCGTTCGTAGGATTTCAATGAAATTTGTGCGATTGGTACTCATCAAGGCATCAAGCTTTTTCCCTAAATGTAACAAGATTTGAAAATCAGATCTGGGAGGGACAGCAGTTTTAAATTACATTGCCTCATAGGTTGATACCTGCTGGACCAATTCAAGCAAAATTTACTGTAGAATCGTGTTTTATCATGATCATTATATTTCCTTAGACAATATTAGTCGAGTTATAAACTACGCCTTGAACTGGTACGTGTTTCTCAATTATTTGAAATAATATTTATAACCGAAATTTCAAACACACATTCTCAGTTTTGATCACACGAGAATTTCCGGCTTTAAAATTTCGGAAATATACAATCTGCAGTAAATGAGATTTGTTGGCGGGGTTATTTGAAAGTGGGAAAACTCTGGTCGTCCGCTCCGTCTGTCGGCATTACTAGTAATAACGCTAAATTCAGCGAGGCTTGTGGCTACGAGGAATTTTAGTTTTTGGCTCTAAGCCAGTCCACGGCACTGACCGATGGTCAAGTTTTTGAAGTAGCTGTTAGATTGGGTTGGATCAGACGCAACGACAAGATGACAAAAATTTCGACTGATATGCCTCACTTAATTCTAACAGGATACCCCTGAATCCTAATTGGCTTTTTCAAATTGTGAAACAAGTTCTATATGCCACGATAATTTAAAACAAGGAAAATTATATGCGTAGGTATAAACCAGGCCTTGACAGAGTTTAATAACCGCCAATGAATTCGAATTATTTAAGCAAGTTTCTCAACGGATTTTAAAATAGATTCATGATTAAGTGTGCATATATATATATATAACGACGACGATCTTCGGGAGGTATAAGATATTAATACACGAAGATAATTCACGTCGTCGAGTTAATTTTAGAAGAAAAAAACGTTTTTTCTATCGGTAGCTGCTTCCTAGGTGGAAAAATATAAAATGAAAAATGATATTTCCCAGTGATCGATGAAGTTTGTAAAATTTAATTAAACGATTTTAGAACATCATTTTGTCTCTCATATTTCTAGACACGCAAGTCGACGAGTCGAGCTAAGACGGTACTACATACATTTAGTGGCAAGAAACAATCGCAGTATTCACTGGCAAACTGCCTAGTTGGCAATGATTTAAAATAAAACATTTCCAAATGGGATTTGCTACCTAGTCAAAAGTTTTTTTTATGTAGATTATAAAACCTGTAGAGGTAAAAGCGCGCGCTCGAGCTTCGAAATATACGTAGATCATACACGTAACATATACGTACACATATCTACCTCCTATATAGACCGGCAATATTAACTAACTTTTCAAACGAATCCAGCCGTTTGGAACGTTAGTTAATTATGAGTATTGGTGGAGAAAACCGAGCAGATATTTTATCGATTAATTTGGAACCCCTTCAATCGATGGGAACGTGAATCAAACTATACTCGTATACCCATCAAAGTTATCGGATCAATGTCCAATTCCCGCGTGCATGAAGCTATATATATTTCGATGAAATATATTTTTTTCTATAGCAGCCAATTTATTTGTCATTTCTTTGAACAGTCTCTCAGTTTTTTTTTTATTTCTAGGCAAGAAAAAATAAAAATAAATAAAATATACAGGAATTATTCTGAAATCTATATGTATTCGCTGATTATATGTGCAGAATATATCTTCTCATAAATATATTCAAACCGCACCACGATTATGTGAATCCCTTTAATCCGCTTCCAAAAACTTTGCACGGGGTTACGCAAATCGACCTTAAAACTGTACCTCAATACGATCTGCGATCTATATACGCGAACATCAAACAATTACCTCTATTGTACCTGTATAATAAAACTTTTAGTTCACTCGCCGAAGTATTAAATCCAGGGTTGTATTATAATAACGAAATTTCTTTAATCACAATAGAAAAGTTATCGAAGAGAAGGTGAATGCGAGTTACAATCGTGATGTTTCGAATATCGCAACAGGTAAATACTGTTTTGCTCCTTTATTGCTGTGAAAGTTTCAAAAAATTTACAAGTTACTGTATTTTCACGTCTCCCCCATCCCTCCTTTCCCTTCTTTTAAAACTGTAGTCGTTTCTTTTTTTTTTATGAATTTTAATTATAAAACGCGATTTTTCTTCGGTTAATAGATATAGTACATAGGTATATGTGTATGCATATCTACACGCTACATGCTGTATAGCAATAACATCACGTCGGATCGCGTCTGTATAAATCTGCGTGACCATATAAATTGTATAAACTCTCATTGCATATAATACCTACATACACCTGTCTACGTGCGTTTAAATCTACCTACCGAAATTAAATACTTTTACTAAAATTTACATATGATCAAAAACCGTTCTCCCTGCAGGCGTCGTGTTCCAATATTTATTTGCATGAGAAAGCTACGATGATTTCTGACTGTATTTCACATATGTAATCAATCCACACTGCATATTTCGTCAAATTCATGTATAATATATTATTCTAAAAAATTGATAGTCTAAACAATGAAAAGAACGACAGAAATAAAAACAAAAATAAAATGAAATAAAAAAACAAGTTATATTTCATTTATATTTTCACTCAATTCTCATTTATTTGTTCATTGATTGATTGTTTTTTATTTTTTTTTATTTTTTTTTTTACAAGTTTTGGAAAAAATAAAAAGAAAAAAAAAAAAAAAAACCATACAACTTTACAACTAATATATATCTTGTCTCGTGTAATATTATATCACCGATGACTGCACCGTTACGATGGTATAGAACAAGGTGGTACGGATCACCGTGGGCACGCGTATAACATCTTCAGCATCGTTTGACCCAATTGGATCGGTCCACGGGACACCAGGTTGGACGTTGAGGTGACATACCGCGCGCACCGTCTCGGACAAGGTTAGGAGGTGACCCTGGTGCTTATAAATAGGCCCTGTGAGGGTCGCCGAAGTCCGGGAGGGCCAAGCAGGCTAAAGATCATCGTGCGTCGCCTCCGACGTTTTCACAGACGCGTTAAAGTCAACCTTTTTCTCTTTTTTCTTCTTCTTCTTCTTCTTCTTCTTTCTTACACTCTCTCTATTTTTTTATCTTTTTCGTTTTTTACTTATTTGTCTCTCCTTGGAGACGCGGCCGAGTCGAAAGGGAACTCGAGGGAATTCAGGACCGAAGAGAATTCCCAGGAAAAAGTAAAAACTCCTCGAAAAAGCTGGATTTTCATCATATTTTATCGTCACGTCTTATCAACGTCTTTATATATCAAGTCGAATTGAATATCATGAATGAAGAAAATGAAACAATCAAGCTCTACCAGTCCTGGATATCCTCGAATTGTTCTGGAATGAAAATTAGCTTCTGGATATCGTTGAAAAGTCAATAGTTTTCCAAATTTCTAGTCATATTATGTCACAGAGAAATTTTCCACCCTTCGCGGAATATCAGAAATCATTTTTCTCCCAAATCTGTGAAACCTGCTCTGCTACAAATAAGGAAAAAAGAAAAACGATTGAAGGATTGAAGGGTAGAAATCTTGATTTTCAATCATTGGCATCTCGGAAGCGAAATTTAATGTAAAAAATTTTTGGGCTTTTCTTAAAACCGGAAAATTTGCGAATCGACAATCTCTTTGTCTTGATTATGAACTGGTTATAAAAGCAGCTGATAATTTCGCGGTACATTGTTTTAAACTGTAAAAAGTTGACTGTAGATTGTGGGATAAAATTTTACCCCAAACGTCACGTTCGTGGCAAATTCTTCGCCGTTTTATAAGGACGATTTTTTTCCTCCAAAAATACCCTCTCGACGAGAAGACTACATTCTCTTCATCCGCACTTTGACGCTGTTAGATTATTTGCCATTTCCATGATGCCATATGCAGGGAGAATTCCTAGCGTCCGAAAACTCGGAGCAGCGTCATTGGTTTCGGTCTTTCCAATTCGTTGAAATTGGGGAAAAATCGCCGGCACTGGACTCTCGGCCACCTCAATACTACCCGAGTGTTTGGACGCTGGGAATTCACCCTGTATATCAGCTACCCATGCGACAGTTCGTTACGCATATAATAACTCTGGATCTATTTGGATTCCAAGATATTACCCTACGACGGTATAATTTGTCGGCAATTTAACCCCAGGGGAAATTAACTAAGTTTAATGTCTGATATGGCATCAGCATTGCGAACCAGCATTTAGTAGGGCGAAGTAATCGGGCAATTGGTTCTTGCGCGTGATAGAAGCTGTCCATCCGGTTCTACCACCGCGAGATTTACCAGCGCAATTGCTGTGCATGTGTCGCTTTTGTTATATCTCTGATCTTAGAGCACACATACAGTCTGATGTTCAGTGGTGGTTCGGGCGTTTGTATATCTTAAAACTTTTCAGCCAATTTAGAATAACTTTTGACACAAAATCTATACTGGGGTTTGACGCCGCGCAAAAAGCTTGTCAATCATTCGTTTTCTATTCCATTTTATCCCCGGAAATTTGACTCTTCGTGAAGGTTCGCATACTGAGTTACACACCACAAAGACTTAAAAGGGTGCTGACACGTGTGCAGTGCCTTAAACCTTTTTTTAAATATTCACAAACTTTAAAGAAAGTCATAATTTCACCATGCTCAAAAATAGCGGGATAAAAATCTTCCGCTTTTCCATTATCGATCTGCTCCTGGAATAAACTGGTATTTTTATCATCCCGATCGAGCTTTTCTCTTTAATCAATCCACGAATTTCATCTGTGGATTATAAAGCCATACGAAATGGAGCTTTCAGTTAAACCAAAATGAAAACATCTCTGTCAAATTTCAAGCAATTTACGTCTCGGGGCTTTTTAATCATCGATAATATGTCCAGATGTCTTTAGACTGTCGGAAGACACGTCTAAACATCTCTATACTGTCAGAGAATGAGTCGACTGAACATCATCACAGCGCATGGAGTCGGGGTAGAAATTTTATTCGGTCAATCGACCGGAGATAAAGTTCGAATTCTAACAAAGCGAAGCACAATGATCATTTTTACGAGAAATTTGGAAGAATTATTTGATCTCCTTGAAGAAGGAAGAAGTTGATGCTGTAAGTTGAGCAAAGATCACTACGAAATTAAGCTCGAAAGTAGTTTTAAAACGTGGGGCTGTTTTTCGGACGACTTCATCCGGTCTTTTGGTGAATACGCCTGTGACGTTGAAATTAAAGCACAACTTCTCTAGGCTGTATAGGATCAAACGTAAGGCTCGAACCTCCTTCAGAGGGTATAATCATATTACCAGGTATCATCACCCTGCCTCAAGCTTTTTGAGTGAAAGGCATGGGCTTGAAAGCTCATTTAGATCCCTGGATGCGTCATTTCGAAAACCAAGGTCTAAGCAAACTGTCATAGGTCAGTGTGACGAAGACAGAGATGAAGAGGTGACGAAAACTTGATGCGAAAGAAGCTTTTTTCGAACAAAAAACCAAACCGAAGGTCCTGCTTCACCGGAAATTTTGTTCACCCCTGAAATCTGGCGGCTATAAAAATCCGAAGAAGCTTTTTACTGCCGATTTAATGCATTTGAGATTTCCTGACCTGGGACAAGGCAAGTCAAGCAAAGGACGAGTCAGCTGATTTTTTTAATCACGAATCTCTTTGCCTATATGGTACGAGGACCGCGTAGAAGACGTTCCTCCGGTTGTTCGTGGCGTCGGCGTCGGGCCACGCCCTCGCAAAGTGTCCGGCGGCGTCGCGACGCCACCCCGCACACTCCGGTAGCCGCCGACGCTCGACGGTATAACCAGCGCGGTGAACGCAAAGCCCGAACTCGTGAAGCTCCGAAGCTCCGAAGCTCTGAAAGCTCCGAAGTTCTACGAAGCCAGTTCGAAGCCAGCCTTACGGCGAACAACAGCGTCGCGCGCTCGCAATTGTTGTAAACGATATTAGCCCCGCAATATAGTCGAGCACTAAAAATCGCTCAAGTTTTTTCTAAAATTCTTTTGCCAAGTTTTTTTCTTTTATTTATCAAAAAATCCAGGCCTTACAGACATCAACTACCTTCAATAATTCAAAAAAAGAAAAATACGAAAAAAATACAAAAAACCCCCCCAAAAAAAAAAAAAAAGATACGAAGAGGTGTCACATGGTCTCTCAGTGAAGTGCTTCACGAAGTATAATTTTCATTTTTTAAAAACGAACAATAATTTATATTTAGAAGAAAATTTGAAAAAAAAAAAAAACTACAATATATAAAATAGCAGAGAAATATCTTGTTCTTCGTTGAACGTACCTTTATTACAGAGCAGAATAACAAACTGGGGTGCCTCACCCTAAAGCGGGATCCGCGAGAATATCAAATGTCAAAAAATATTTATAAACTTCCATAAGCGTTGGTTTTTGGTTTTTTTTTTTCTATTCTTCAACCGATTATAATCCCGTTCAGATTTTCATTTTTATTATTTTTATTATTTTTATTTTTTATCAAAATTTATTATCGTTGTTAGGTTTCTTTTTCATTATTTATTCACGATCTATAGATCATTTTTATGAAAATCTCAAGAACCTCGCATATCATTTTTATATCTTAAAACGAATCCTGTGCTTTTCACTGATCCATCATCAATGAAAATGGATTTATTGACTAGGATGTTAATCCCTTATTATTTTTAATCTATCTTTGCTTTTCAACGACTATATCGCGAGGGTATAGAAGTTTTTGGAGAGATAATTCTACTATCCTTAATTTAGTCCGTGAGGCGATATTAGTTTTTTTTTTTTTATTTTTATTTTCTTCTTAATTCACCTGAATATAAAATAAAATTTGAAATAACTGTATAGCATATATATATAGATGTGCCTTTTCTATTCGGCGTTTACCACCGCTTGCGCGACGCTTCATCATCCCTTTTGTATTATTTATTTTTCAGGATTGCCCTTCGCGTGTTGCGCGGCACTTGATAGACAGAAGCTTAAATTTCTCCGTATGTTCAGTTCAGTCGGAGATACTGACGGAATAAAATAATCTGAAAATTGACTCTGACCTGTGACTGATCGTCATTGGCGATTATAATACATCGTAATCGTAATCAGAGCACAGTATATCTGAAACGGTGCAGGAAAGACATTTTTTTAAGGATATAACAGAACCGAAGATACAAAGGATGCTTAAAACACGGACTTCTTGATATTAAATCTAATCATTATAGATCTCTCACAGCCTAACTCCGGAATACATAATTATACTCGGCACTAATCGAGATAAAAAAGAATATAAGAAAAGGGAAAGGAGATTAACGAAATTAAACGATATAAAGATTAATTAAAGTGTCACGCTTTACATACCTAAACATATTGTATAGAGAGATTTGTACATCTTGTTTTCTATTCATTAGTCAAATAATAAGAAAAAAAAAAGTAAAAATTTCGTCGTATATTTGTCGAACGAATCGCAGATAATTAAATTTAAGTGATTATACCTGGGTGTGACTAGGAGTGAATAGTGATAATCCAGTGGTCGTAGAGGGGAACTGAATCGTCGTAAAGGTAATTAGGACGAAATTTTATAATCCATTTTACTACAAGTAGTATTTTATTCAATTTTAAAATTAGTTTAGGGTATGAAAATGTTGCGTAAGTATCGGGGTGCCTATATCATACTTTCGTTAATTCGTCGTAAGCTCACGTCGTGTACCCTGCCCATCTAGACACTCGTGCAGATTTTCCAACTAGTTGAAAAATGAACATTTTTAAGAACGAAATTCTTCCTTCGGTGAATAGTTTCCGTTTTTAATGAACTGGAGAAATAAGAAAAAAGTTTTTGGGGTACAGCATATCAGCTGATACGAACTTATCGAGCATGTAATACTACGAGGGTGAAGATACACGAGAATATGTAATTTTGTCGGTGTTGCAATGATCCGAACGACCTATATATGACACTTTCTTTTTTCTTAGTTTAAAATCTCGTTTTTTTCTTCATTTATTTCTTTCCTCGCTTCGAAAAGAATGATATATTATACCAGATATAAAAAATGCATCGGAGTTGGCTGCTCTCTCACTTCTGGCGCCATGAGAAATGATCAAACAGTTATAATCCGGAACGCGTAGTAGAGGTGCATACATACGGCCTTTCCACAGGGTTTAATATTCACTCTTCGGGATGAATAAATTTAGTTACGAAACTGAATAGTATATTGTATGTTGTGACTTGTGACACCGTCTACTCCGTTCTCTATACTCTAAAGCTCCGGTTCTTGGCATTAGCTGAATCTACTACTGTCTAGAGTCTAGACGCCTTCACCACTAACCAACCACGTATTTTACCATCATTCAGCTGTATCGAATTTCGAATTTTCCAAACCGTAAAATACATCGCGATTATCAATCAGATTACAAAACTTTTCGAGCTTTCATTCGTCCCTTCAATTTTTTTTTTTTTTCACATCTCGACTCTTCTTCTTCTCCTTCTTCTTCTTCTTCTTCTTCTTCTTCTTCGATGATGATATAAATTATTACGGAAGTTTCGAAGGGAACGAACGCTTATTGCCGAATGTCAAACCCTATTTCACTAACAATAAGTAAATATATTTCCTTACTGGAGGGAAAAAGTCCGGTCATAAAGAACTGGAAATTTCTCAACCCTGGTATGCCAGTGACCCCTGAACGGGGTGTTTTTATCTTTCTTTATTGCCACGAAGGTTCCTTTTATTGACCACAGATAAACGCAACCTTGTATCTCATCGAATCTGTGGAAAGAATGAAATTCCTCGGATTTATCGTCGCGTAAAAGCTCTGATATTTCACATTCTAGTTCATATTTAGTTCCTGTTTAGGAAGAGTTCGATTTCAACGGATTTGATCGGTCACGAAATCTTCTATGTTTTTTTTTAATTTTAATTTCTGATTTGATCGAATGGGGGAAAGGGAGACTTTGGGTCCTCTTCCACACCCGGAGATACGTTATAATTCGTTTCCGAGTATTTGTTAAGGAATATATACCGCGTCGGTATAAATGGAGGGAAAAATCGGAGAATGATATAAATATCGCACTATATGTATAGGTAGAGGTATTATATATTGGTGGGGAATCCGAATGCCGTACCATCAGACGATTACATAATTCATGACATTTTTCAATCCATAGCACTTTGGAGGGGTACCTATACCCACTTCGTATAGTAGGGGGGGAAAAAAAGAACATCAATAGAAAGAGATCACTAAGGGAACGTTTCAGATAGAATATTCTATTGATACGCCCACAACCAATACCCCATTATCCTTTCCTCTCCTTTCCACCCTACAGGATACCAAAAGGTTACGTGCGCAATGCCATTGTCTTGTCCAGGGTGGTTGTTTCGTCAATTTTTCGTCTTTCCCTGTTTTTGTTTTTCTTTTTTTTTTTCGCAAAAAGAATACGGCTATAAGATGTTCCGTTTTTTCCACCCCATCTTATTTCTTACACTATCGGAAACTAATTTCAAATTTCCGACACGGTTTATGCTGCAGTAATAACCGGGAGTCTTATAAAGTCTCTGAATTAATATCCTGTATAACGAACTTTGCTATAACGAATTGCATCGACTTATTCCTGCTTCAGTATCGCTTTACTTAATTATTCGAAATCCAGGGGACTGCGAGAGGCAAATTTTGATGAATGTTTTTTTTATAAATTTGAACGTTCGTTTTTGCGAGAAAGAAATTCGATTTTTAAATTCGTCTTGATACACTAGATGCTGTTTAAAATTAATTAGATAGTTTTCTTCTTATGAGACGATGATAAGAGTTCCGTGACGGAATGAGGCTGTCTTGTACATCCTGTTTCCCGAAAATCATTGCACGAGTTAGACTATAGTTGTAACATGGTATCTGCAGCTGATATTTAATAATATTTACGGTACATATTTTCCGCGATATATTTCATCTGGTAAAACCGACTTAGGAATGCATGCGGAAAAGCTCGGCTCCGGTTTCAAGCTTCTAGGCTGTGCAGCAATAAGCGAGCCGAGTTAGCAAGGTTAAGACTCTTTGGGTGTTCCAATTTACCTAGCTTCCCTCTCGAGGCGGAACAGATCTTCAAAATTTCACGTTCCACAAGCTTATATGTATACAGAGTAAATATATAAAGAGAAAGAGAGAGAGAGAGAGAGATGTGGATATACGGTGGAAAGGCTCATACATATTACAGCGGTATTCTAACCAGGTATTATATTTAATATATATGATATGTATGAATTCGCGTTCCTTCAGAGAAATGGATTAAAAACTTGATCACACCGATATGTGGCATAGATCTGATACCGTTTTGACATAGTCCAGGGAAAAAATTTCCGAACTATAATTCCATCTCGCAGAAACTGTTACTCATAGGATTTCTAGTCGTATAACTGTTGAGCTTGTGGAGGAATTTCAATAGAATTTTATAAGAGCGTTAAGAAGAGATTCGTGGGCGTGAATGGCATGGAAACTTCTTTAGAATCATTCGTGACACTTTTACCGATGAGAAAATCACCAGTTTGCTAAATTTCTCTCGAATTCTGGATTCGAAATATACGAAACATTCGGCAACTGCAACAGGATTTAGGAAAAAATCTTGACAGGACTATCTAGCTCGGCTCCTGAATGAGTGACGTGTGTCTGAACGGTTCTCGAAGCGCTTATGTTAGACCAAAGCAAACCTTGGCTCACGGAATAATTCCGGGTTTCTTGTATGGAAGTAATCTAATCGTTTTATGGAAAGGGACAAATTTTTGTTCGCACCCTTCTCCTCCTCGTTGGACTCTGGGTATTATCGGCATGAATAGGTACTGGAGAAAATTTTAATTCGCACACATCTAAACGTATTTGGAATATAGATGATCCACATTCTGAATGGATGTACCGTGTGTGTGCAGATCTTATAATGAAGAGAGGATAGAGCACAATAACACTTTGCCAGAGGGAAGAAGCTGTACGTCAAATTGTTCTGTCTCGAATCTCTCCGTACGGTCGCACGTAATAACCAGCCAATAACCACGGCTAGCAAGAGTCTGAATATAGACTGTACTGTGTGTGGGTGTAGAATGAACATACATGAGATACAGATATACACATGGCTACATGAGACACAAGGCTGCTTATTATCCTCAACTATGTACAGTCTCAAGTGCTCTGGACATATATAGAATATATATATGTGTATATAACGACAGAGCTTGTACGTGACTCGTATACAATCGCGGCAATATTAAAGTCCAAACGAGTCGAATGGATTGAAATAATAATTGAAACGTTGTCGTTGCAGGAATGTAGAAATAAAAAATTTTTGAACAATAATTTCAATCGTAAAAAGACAAGTGAAGAATAGTGCTTTTCGATACTAGTGCGAAAACGTGTTGATTCTTGGACGAGGGTGAACCAAGGCTGACAATCACACGCACGTGTATCAGACTGTTTTTTTAACACAACGCACGTTGAGTTGAATTTTATGCACTTTTAAAGCCTTTTCAACACGCTGTGTGTAAATTTCGATTTCGCGCACGCTTCGAGTGCACAAAATTCAACTTAACGCGCGTTGTGTTAAAGAACGGAGTCCGATACACGTGCGACAGATGATTCTAGACTCGTGTGATTGTCACCCTTGCTTCGCTCCGGTGAAAAAATTCACACACGTCCGAAAATCAACATTTTCGCACTAGTGTCGGAAACTACTATTACCGATGGTCCTTCGGAAAATCGTTTTTACGCGTCTGTTACTTGTTAAGCTTTTCTCATTCTCTTCATACGAGGTCTTCGCAATTTGAAGAATGTTTTTTTTTTTTTTTCCTTGATATTAGCGGAGCTTTTTTATTCGAGAAATACCGTTTCACACAATTTCGAAAGGCAGGACTCCTCCGAAAATCTAATAAACGTTGATTAAACGTCGGACTATGTGTTCGTTACGTCACGATTATATAGTCCGCTAATAATAGCGGTATTAACAGACTGGTATAATCCGGTGTAAAGAAAAGCGGCGATATAAGTAAAAAAATAAGAAAAATCTTGAAGCTCGCGTTGGTGTGTAATAATATTAATCTTCGGTTAAAATTGATTTATTGTACTATAGAATCGAAGTTAGTACAGTATATCTTCATTGAGTTAGGTATACAACTTCGAGTTCCGATTTTTAACAAACTTTTCTCTAAAAAGTTTTGAAATCCGTAACTAAAACAAAGTTTATTGTATTTTTCGACTCCGTTTCTTTCCGTCGATTTCTAAATCGGTTTACTGCGAACTAAGTTCTCTCGTATTCTTTTCTCTATGTATTTTCGCTTCGATTTCTATACATTTTGCCCCGGAGCTGGAGTTACGCTACCGTTTCCGATAGAATATAGTATAAAACGTTGAGATCCAAACTATTTTATTAGCTTCTTCCTCGTAATACCCACTCGGTATTACCTATTCGTGATGAGAATTGAAAGTTGATTAAACTGCCCGGAACTGGTCAGCGAAAATCTTCTCCTGGTTCTCCGGGCGACCAGGATGCAAGGTAAAAAAAAATCATTCTTATCCTTCAATGAGTATATGAATTTTATATAGTATATATATAAGGTACACACGGTCGGGTAGACTTACTTAATTAATTTAACTCGGTGCTCGAGTTAAACTCGTGTAATTAAAGCCTTGTGCCACTGCAGTTTCTGGGGGTTTTAATGGCTCTGATAAACGAGACTCCCCAAGGTTTTACTTCAGAAGTAAGAACAAACGATGAACTCTGACAAACAGAAGGAATCCGTCTCATACAGTTAAATTCACTTTATTATTTATAAAACATTGTCAAAAAGTATAATTATTCATGAACTCGACCGTTTCAGACGTTTCTGCAGATAATTTGTCAGAATTTTAATAAAATGGTCACTTTGTATGAAAAAATTTGTATACGTGACATGAATTTGGCATAAATTATGTAAACCCTGATTGAAAATAAAAAAAAAAAAAATCTTGTTCAAAATCTGCAGCGAAATGAAAAGCTGCCTTATCGAACTAAAAAAAATTCACTTCATTTCCTGTTTCTTTACGTTTTTTGTTTGCTGAAATCGGCATTTGGAATATGAATCCTGTTCCAATCCAGGGTTCATAAGAGAGGGAGGAAAAAAAACCCTTTTCAGGTCTATCGATATGGAGAAAAAAAAAGAAAAGAAATTAATTTTTACACGAGTAGATAAAATATTTCCAGAAATAACTCTCAAGTAGTACTACTAGAAATCCGACCAATTATCAGAAATATTGATGATGGTTGATAAAAAAGAAAAAAAATTCCCTGATTGTGAATTCATGGAGAATTCCATTCGTACATATCCAGATTGTATAGCGTAACGCATCGATAATATGAAGCGGTAATTTGTTTTTTTACAAACCTTTTTGGATAACCCGAAATACGATATTTACCAGTGAGAAAAAAATCACTATCTATTTTCTGAGTGGGATATAAATTCGGGTTGAAAATGAAAAAAAGAAAAAAAAAAAAAAAAAAAAAACGGGAAAATTAAAAGGAATCAAATTGCTCTGTGATAATAAACAAGTTGACGATCTAACGAGCTCGTTATCCCGAATTTTGTGAAATATTTTTCTGCCTCGACCATTGTGAAAAGCTCTAAATACCGTCAAGTTTTTAGGTCAAGTGCTTAACAAGGTAAAATATTTGGCGACCTCTCCCGCAGATTCGGTTTGGTGAACCTCCCCGTTTCCGGAAATGAGGTGTTCGTATTGTGGTATATATATATATATATATATATATATATATTATGCTATGTGTTCGGGTGTATATAATTATCACATATGTATATGGTAGAGAATACCGTTTTGTAAAGTGAATTTCGAATGACCTTTATATGTACCTAGATCATGGCCGCATTAAAGGGTTTGGATATTAAACACAAGGCATATATTGTGTGTTTAGTTTAGCTCAAGTACCCACGTCCTACCCCGTATACCACATCTATGGATAAATTATTAATCGAGGAAGTTAGGTACCTACGAGGTGCTGATACACATGCAGACGCGAAACCTTTACTAAATGATAATTCCGATCGCTTGTCGCTCCGCAATCAACCCTAACGTGTAAGCTGATCATATGATCATCGCATGCATCTATTTACCTGCTTTGTACACCCCGGAACACATCAGCTGATATGTATAGGATTTTGGGTTAATACTGTTTGCAAATTAGTCTCTGTACCAGTAAGCTGTACCTCAGCACCTGGTCGAGCTTGTCATAACGATTTAAAAACGCGGTGCGAAAAATTCGACTTTTCGCCCGTTTCACAAAGTAATTATTTTCCACACTTGTGCGAGAAACGGACACTTTGCGCACGCAAAAGGGACGAAAAGTCGAATTTTTCGCACTGTTATAAAAAGCAGCATGAGCAACCAGTGCGCAAAGTTGGTGATTCTCGTACGAGTGTGAAATTTGTCAACCGAGCGAAGCAAGGGCGCACAATGTACTACTTTCGCATCACATAGGGGATTTGGAACTTCCCTTTTCCCTAACGAGGTCCAATTACTCTTGAACATACATAAAAAGTACAAAGTAAAAAAAAGAAAGAAAAGTCTTCAGGTAAGACAGCTAATTGGGAATGAAATTTTAAGACTAATATTTCGAGGTCAAGTGGTCACTGACCGAGTAATCCTTCGACGTCGATAACTTGCGACGAAGTTCTTGGCGTTCCTCTGCAGCTGCGAGAGTTAAAAAATATTTAAAAATAATCCCAAACGCTTAGAAAGCTTACGAGACTTTTTATTTTTACTTACAACCGCGTTGGCACGGCACTATACGATATTGCTGACCCCCTCCCTCACCCCTTCCTACCCCATAGGTCACTAAATCTTTTTCCTTTCTCCGTCACGGAATCGGACCTCGGTTTTACTCCTCGAGATTACATACCGCCGTCGTCGTAACCCTTAGCGAGCTTTTACTATGAGGAATAATTCAACGGTATGAGAATCACCTATAGGGGTCGTAAAAAAATCTGCAGTTCATTCATTCTCAAACTTATACGTAAAGCAGCCATTAATTTTTTCTTTTTTTATCACATATACGCAATTTGACGCGACGCGATACGATTACCCCACACTCTCACCACCCCAACCCATGGAGCGAGGGTATCCTTTGTCGTCGGTCGTCGAAATAGATTTTCATTATTTTTTACGTCTTAGTAATTGTCGCAGACCACAGTATAGAGACACTTAAACCCTAACACCTGGGTTGTACTAGACATGAGATAATACGTTCGCGAGGGAGGCCGGAAAATTGAGACAGGCAGTAAAAGTGTGTAATTTCAAAGATAGCATATACGAGGAAGGTACCCAGAGAATTGACGTTGTTTTTCGCGTGTATTATCTACTGTGAAAATTTCCTTCTTCTCCTCTCATTAATAGCAGTTTTTGGATTTTTCGGATTTTGATTATTCGATTAAAATACTTGCGCCTAAATTTCCGGGTGAAAAATGCCCGGTTTCATTTCTCCACAAATCACCGTCTGAAATTAATCTCGGAAAATTGATCACGAAAGTTTTTGACTCTTTACAGATTTATTTTGAGAATAAAGAAGGAAAAGAAGTCGCGTGAATTGGCAGAAAAATTGAACTTGGTGTCCGAACGACACACCCCTCAAATCTTATACCGATGAGTTATCACAATTCACATCTAGCTCTTATACGAAGGGTGAAAAACGAGTTGAAATCGCCGTTGAAATTGAGCCAAACGGATCGGGTCTGGTATTTGGCGCTTTATCATTCCCCTTTTTCTCGTTTCTTTTTCACCCCCCTTCTTTTGTCTGTTTTTTTTTTTTTAAATCTTTTTTCTCCTTTTTTTATCGGTTAAATTCGTTGGGTGTAGCCACCCTCGTTAGGCACGAAGAAAACCGAGTTGCCCGGGTATCGCCATATATATTTAATTGGGTTTTCACTCTTGTTGTCCGAGCTTACGGAGTAGGTAATCTCTGGATATTTATTTTATTTTATTTTTTACTTTTTCGTTTCTTGATTTCTTCCCTAATTTCGTATATTTTCACCCCTTTTTCTTTCTTCTGTCTTCTAATTTCCTTTCGACCCTTTTGTCTTTCACCCACAGACGTATACCAAACTTCTTTTTTTTTTTTCTTTCTACCCTCCGTGGCGAGTTGATTTTTTGAGGTATGAAAAATTAGGGTGAAACGCGTAATGGGTTTTATTTGAATCGGAAAATTCGGAGGCTTTGAGGCGCTACTTAAAATTGAAATAGGAACTTGGAGTCTTGGCTACATCTTTTTTGCATATATTTCGAGACATCCTGACCCATGGGAATATTGAAATTCGAAATTGATCAAATTAAGGACCACTAAGTTTACTGTATATATATAATCCACGAGAGTTGATGTCCAAAGCAAATTGACGTCTCTTTTCCTCAGAGAGTTTTATCACTTGCTGCCTTTCTCCTTTGTTCAAATTGTCGTAGCTACTGCTGCTTCTGCTACTCCTGTAGAGCTAATGAAATTTCCTGACAAGTGCCTCTTCATTAAAAGCAATAAAACAGCAATGGCGGAGGGATTGACGGACAGATGGTTATTTCGGAGTTGAGTAAAGCTCGATAGTTACATTCAAACGACTCTTTATGCCAGACGACATGGAGCGAAGATTCCCTCCCCCGCGTTTTTTATTTATTTTTTATTTTTCATCAAAAAAATGATCAACTTTCATTCAGAAAGAAATTTTTATCAAATGCCTTTGAGCCCCGCTGAGAAAGTTAATGAAATGAAATGAAATTTCTTTTTTCTCATTTTTCCATCTATTTTCGACACAGTTATTGACTTAAACGTTGAAGAAATAACCGATAGCGATATAAGCGACGATAAAAAACGAAAAAAGAAAAAATCGATTTCGAAAAATCTTTTCTAATAATAAATTGGGCGTTTTTAAAGGCTCGAAGTTTTAGTTAAAAGTCTTACTTTACACGTCGTAAAAAATCAGGAAAAACTTCGAACTCATATATATTCAGAATATACGCTCTATACACTGCAGAGCTCAGAGATTTAGTTTACAAACTCCTCCTTCCATTCCACGGATACAGGTAACCGTTGTATAATGTAAGACGTATTTTACGGGCGGGATGTACTTTATGTATTCAGGTAAAAAAATTACCATCGCAAAGTAAAGGATAAGATTATTTCGCAAGAAAGATGGGCTGCCTCCATGCCACGTAACATTCAAGTAAACGCAATTACTATCTTCCTTTTTTATTGCTTTTTAATTCTTTCATACATGCATACACACATGCTATACATATTCAGTGAATACGTTCTAATATATTGCTAAAGTTTCACGCAAAAGAAAAAAAAAAAAAAAAAGAAAAAAAAAAGAACACGTGTTTCAAATTTTCCTTGTATAATTGAGCTTTAAAGTTTTCTTCTCGTTGTTACGAGTGACCTGCACATATGTATATAGAAGCTCGCATTGCGTTGCGGAACCATCTCGGATCGGACAAATTCAGAACAGTAGCAGAGAATATATAGATACGAAGTGTAGAGCCAGCTGGCAACCGGTCCGCGAAAAAGTTTTTTTTTCTTTATTTTTTTTTTTTTTTTTTCATTTTCAGAAAGCTTTCCTCCTTCAATCTCCTTGTTTATCCCCAGGCGATACGTGCGGATGTAGTATATCTATTACTCTTGAATCTATATCCTTCTTTTCATCAATTTCAAGGCTGAGTCCTTTGAAGCTGCACCTTTAGGACTTTTTAAATTATTCCAATTTATTCAACTCATCGATTAACGAGTCGAACAATTTGTGAAATAATTGGAAAGAACAAAGAAAAAATAAAAAAAAAATACATAAGAAGCGATTTGACATCAATTTTTCTTTTTTGGTTCTTATTTTTTTTTTTTTTTGTTTTTTTACCCCATTTTATTCACGATCATGTTTGTCACAACCTTACGAAATGATCCCTGAAAGGTATGGAACTGACCTAACCCAGCCGAGTATAAGTTGAGCTAACTCAGTCTAACCCAATCTAAACCCAGTGGTACACCTCGTTAAGTTCTCAAGTTACCATGTCTTCCACCCTCCAACGGCTACTAAGTACCGACTATAACCTTTGCCCGGAATTCTTCCCTGCACTTATAATTAATGGTTCAAAAAGTAGCGGACATTTCTCGATTTTTCTATCAGAAGGAGAATAGAGAGAGAGAGAGAGAGAGAGAGAGAGAAAATTGTCAATGAAATTGAGTTTTCGTTTCTCTTCCTTTTTTCTTTCTCTCTGCAGTTGAAATTGGGCAGAAAATTTTTGACAAACTAACGAAGACAGTTGAACGTTTTTTTATTTTTTTATTTTCTATTCAGGATGTCGTCCTTACGCACTCAATCTACTGGTGGTGGTTTGGGCGTTAGTAGCATCGGATCGGATCGAACTGGGGCAGCTTCAACAGCTGGAGGAGCTTCTCATTCTCACAGAAAACACCATCATCATCATAGGAGTAGAAGCGCACCTCGTGCCCCTGAAAAGCCACCTAGAAAACGCCACATGAATCCAGCACATAGTTTGGCGTCTATACCAAGTCAGATAAAACTCTCAATGTTGAACAGCGGGCTCATCTCTTTTGGTAAGTTTCGCATTTTCATTAAAATTATTATTATTTATTTTTATTTTTATTTTTACTTTCATTTTTTTCTAATTATATGGATATGCGGGGAGTTTGATTAGGTCGTTGAATAACCGAGGCGTGAATTTCTCTGCTTTTTATTTACTATTTTTATAATATGCATATGTTAATTATTAATTAGCGCGCGGTTTAACTGACGTAAGTCTACGTGTCCTTAATTCGGTCATATTCGAATTTCCATGCTCCCTTCGCCAGAACGTTTCCAAATATATAAAAAAAATGTCGTTAAAACCCCAGGTTCCTATCTCAGTTCTAAGTACTGCCCCAAAGCCTTTGGACTTTCTCATTTAAGGGGGTGCCAAGGTAAGAGAAGAATAAAATGTTCATCGTTTTCAATGTTTCATTACGGCGAGAATGAATGACGAAAAATAATTGTGAGAATAGCGTTTCAAAGCTACGAATTTCTGCTTCAAATTAGAAAACCAAAAAAATTAATATCACAAAAATCGAGTCCGCTGCATCCATTTAAGTAGAGCTCTGCAAAAAACGATTTCCGAAGCAGTGATCACGTTTATAGGCAAACGGAATATCTAAAACACAAAAACCAATACTTTTTGGAATCGTCAATGTACCCTCTAAGCTTCTATGGAACGAATTTCTCATCCGACCTTTCGTTTTTGAAAAATTGATAAAAACGTTCGCGAAAATCCCAAAAAAACGCGATCAAATGCAAAAAAGATTCGTAACTTGACCACGTTTGAGTGGATCAAAAATCCATTCCATAGAAGCTTAGAGGGTACATTGACGATACCAAAAAGTATTGGTTTTTGTGTTCCAGATATTCCGTTTGCCTATAAACGTGGTCACCGTTTCGCAAATCGTTTTTTGCAGAGCTTTACTTAAATGGACGCTGCGGACTTCGTTTTTGTGATATTTAATTTTCTTTTGTTTCAGTTTGAAGCGGAAATTCATAGCTTTCAAAAGCTATCTTCACAATTATTTTCCGTCCGTCATTCTCGCCGTAATAAAACATTGAATACGATGAACGTTTTTTTCTCCTCTTACTGGCACCCCCCTTAAGTAACACACGATTTTTAGTAATTCGGGGTTATTTTTTACTTCCTATCGCATTATCGCTTTTCTGAATCTGAAACTCCGCACACTTCTTATCTACAGTGGTAGGTATCCGTGAAAAATTAACAGATTTTTAACGACAAAATTTTATTCATCACAATTTGGAGATGAGAAATTTTTTTTTTTTTGTGAGCTGTAGCTTCGAAAATTATATCGTTGAAAATCTGTCAAATTTTCATGAAATACCTACTACTACAGGTAAGAAGTGTACCAAGTTTCAGATTTTTCGGAGCCATACTGGAACAGGAAGAAAAAAAAATTAACCGCGACATGTGCCAAATCGTGTTTTATTAAAATGGGAAAATTCGAAGGCTTTGAGGCTGTACTTTGAATTGAGATAGGAACCTGGGGTTTTTAATATATATTTTTTTATGCGTCTATATTATCCAAAATTCGATTTCAGTTGATTTGATTTTTATCTTTCGGGATTGAGTTCAAAGGTAGACGCGATGAAGTATCGTTGCAGTGGCCAAAACATGGGTTATTCGATTTTTAAACTGCAAGGCTAAATCATACACGGATCGGTTATTATAACGGGGAACAATTCTGGTCGTAGCGTAATTTACTCTACGATTTACAAAGCCAATAACTAACCCTTCGGTTATCTGCAGACTGTGATACTCTATTTGCGATATCTCGTGTTCGATTATTATAATCAATAAATTAAAAGCCTCCCCTACCCGCCTAGTAAAAATTATATGAATTGTATATCTGAGGATCAGAAAGGCTGTTGATCAAATCAAATTTTACATTTATATTTTTACACCGTTTTTTTTTTTTTTTTCGCTGATATGAATATTAAGCAGCTAGGTACCGAAATAATAGGGCAGAAAACATTCACTTTCGATCGATAGACCAAGTTTGTTCACGAAGTATAACACGATTCCGCAAATACTGTAAAATAATTTATGGAATAAAAAAGCGTAAACTGATTTCGAAAATAAGGTGTTCGGATCTGTTCAAACTACATCCTCAAATGAGTTAAAAAAGTTTGAATTTGAGAACTTGAAAATCGCGGAGCACGGAGTCTTTTGGAATCTCAATTTTCGAACACACAATCAAAATGCCCAGATATTGAGTTTATCAATCCAAATATGCAGCTCGAAAAGATTCACGCAGTTTTTTTTTTTTGTTTTTTTTTCAAATTTGGAAAAAATGCTTCAAACATTTTTGTCGAATTATTGCTGCATTGGTCCTTTCCAGCTAAATTGTCGAAAATGATACTATACCGGCGATCTGTTGTGTAAAAATGGTGAAAAAATAATAATAATAATAATTAAAGCGCGCACTGATATCCTGATTGCAATACGTGTGTATGGGGATGGTTTAAACGAATTTTATATCGAAAAGTTTCGGCCTCTCTCGCATTTGCGTTAATAAAGTTTTTCCCCTATATGTTCGGCGGATCTGTAACGTATATATCTACGTCTGCTTTAACGCTCGGCGGAAATTGAATGCGGCCATAACGTAATTAGAGACGCTTTAATTATGATCCTTGCGCGTTCGTCCTGCAGACGATATTTCTGTCAGAGAGACTCCTGAAATCAGACTCTCAAAGACCGGGTTAAAAGCTTTTCAGAAGCTTCGATGCGGTCACTATTATAGTTTGGCGAATTACTGGCTATACGTCTGGACAGAGAGTGCAATTCTGTTAATTCACGGGTGTCTTTAAATAAAATCTCGTATCCTGGCTTCGATTTTAGCATTTTTAGTTTTTTATTTTTTATTTTTTCAGGCCGCAGAATTTACCGAAAATTTTTCATCCCCTTTATCCTTTGCCTCAAAGTAATTTAAGGAAAATAAAAACGAGCTCGATTCTACGACGATTGAATTTCACGGGGATAGAATTCGGTTAATAACTTGTTGGCGTAAACCCGAAATTTTTCACTTACAATTAGTCAAAACTCTGTTATAGAGTATCGCGTCGTGTCGCTAGAGCCTCAGGGTTCATTTTAAAACCCGGGGTAAAGTAACAGCGCAGGACTTTTAGGGGATTGAGTTCCTCCATATCTCGCTAAGGGTTTTAATTACGCTTCGTATTTTCGGATTTTTTTTCAGAGAATAGTGTCTGGTATCCATCTATCCATAACTTTCTCGAACTCGGTCCAAGAAGAACTTGTAACGCCATTAGTTTCCTCGTTTCGAGTCGCAGAGTGAGTTTGCAAAAATTCGTTAATAATTTATTTCTTCTCATTTTCCCCCCGTTTTTTTTTTTTTCATTTTTCTCATACCGATAGACACCTCTGATTCCGCAAGCCAACCTGTTTTTTTTCGCACCACGTACCGGAGCGGTAAATTTCGCGTCAATAAACACGACGAGTACTTTTACAAGGCGTAACGTAACGTTAATGTAAAACGAGTTTATACGCAGGTACATACCAGGTATATACGTATAGTCAAAGTCTATAACCGAGTTTGAACTTCGAATATTACAGGTGTTTAAATATTGACTTGGTAATGGAAAAAAATTTGCCATTCAAATCCTCTTTCGCGGGGGGGGGGTTAGAGAGGTAGGTACTACGTTCGCGTTATCATCATCGCTCAGAATATTTTCATTTATTCTATCAGAATACGTTATCGATTTATACTGATTTCACAATTTTTTTTTTTTAATATTTCTTGAAATCAGCTATTCAGACTGTTACGCGGATGCGTCTTTATATCGCTTCTTTAATTTTCACGAAGATCGATACCGTGCTTGACTCTCGATGGTGACTGTCGTAGCAATTCCAATATTTCAAATCATATCGGAGATAAAAATATAAGGCATAAAATTTTCATAAATTATTCTGCTAGCACATTCCGAGTGCGACAAGGGAATTTTTTATACCTCCAAATGTCTTATCATAAAGGTACGAAATCGATAATTCCCGCTTTTGGAATTACCCCTAGTCGATCATTCCCGGTTATATTTACTTCGATTTCTACCTCTGAAGAAAATTTTTTGCCTTCGTATGTACATAATTTTTATTAGGGTGGTCCTTACTCAGGGCTTGGACGAATTTTTTAACACGTGCCCCCCAAATCGGCTCTAAATAATTCAAAAACAATTCCATAATTTTTACAGATTTTTATCTCAACTCTAACCCCTGCCATATTCTCACTATATATTTTATTGTGAGAGTAATAATTTTCAAAATAATCTGTAACCAAGAGATTTTAGTGGGCATTTGTGCTAGTAAGGGAAAAAAAATACGAAACATTGATCATTTTCATATTTAGATACTATATTTTGTTGAATTGAAAAAAAAACGTCAGATTTAGAGGGTACGTAATTCGTCTAGATTGCCTGGCATGATGATGTGAATTTTTTATCAGATAGTAGCACCGCTGCCCACTAAAATATTGCAGTTACAGATTTTTTTGAAAATTATTACTCTTACAATAATATATATATAGTGAGAATACTGCCGAAACACGTGTATTGTAAATGGGGAAATGCACCCTCTTGGTGGATAGGGGTTAGAGTTGAGATAAAAATCTGAAAAAATTAGGGAATTGTTTTTGAATTATTTAGAACCGATTTGGGGGGCGCCTAGTCAAAAATTCGTCAGACCCCTAAATAAGAACGACCTCAATATGTATGTAGTACGTTTGTCGGGGACAAACTGGGGGAAAAAAAAAATAGTTTTTGCAAACAATTCTGCACCGATGTCAAGTCGAATGAGATAAATTCTTAAAGAAATGTGTTGCGTATGCTAGCATATAATACAAACAGCCTAAGCATACAAAGAAGTCTTGTTGAGCTTGAAATAACGATGTACAATGTGCGACATACACATCTAGGCATCAGGCGAATAAAATACGGCCACCCTTTTTTTTTTTTGATATTTATTTTTTATTAACAAACGAATTCGTTACTGACTCCCATTAAAATCCTCGTTAATTTAATTCCTTCGAATGTTATCATCCCCCGTTTTATTATCGAATAAGAAAAAACACGTTCGTCAGAATAGGGGCTGGTTCGATCGACTAGCGCCGTTATTTTAATCGAAAGGCTTTTGATGGTCTTGTCTTTTATTCTTCAATTTTATATCTTTTAACTCTTTTAAAATTTATCCAAGGTTGAAATTCAACTTTAACCTTGAATAACATAAATGGAAAGTTGAGTTATGAAAAAATGATAAGAGACCTTTTTTGTAGAGAATTAAATTTCCCATAAAATATGTATCGGACCTTTATGTACATTGCCTCGTTACTGAGCTACAAATTTCAGAAATAACTAAAAAAAAAATTCCACGTTAATCAAATGGAAAATGGAAAATTGCGTTCAGGAACCACTAAATATTAATATTAAGGGTTGAAATTTCAACAGGCGTCTCATTTCCTCTTCCTACAACTATTGAACATGTGACTTTGAAAAAATAAGAACAGTCGACTTTCTTGAACCAGTCTAATGTATTTTGTTTTATTTTTATTTTATTTTAACTTTTTGACGTTAATTTGAATCTATAGGCTCTATACCATCAATCAAGGACCTTGTAGTGAGGGTAATATAAATAAAGCTGCACTCTCGCATGTCGTAAAGAGTCTAATTTTCAAAGAGCTTTAAATAACGACCATGAGCCTAAATGATGTCGCATAAATAAAAAATGGCGAACTTAGGCATAGGCATAGGTATATATATTTATAGGTATATTCTATATAGTTACGCGTACAGAATTTATTACCGGAGGAATTTGAACTGGTAATGGTATAGTCCTCCGGTAAATTAACTTTCGGGAATGTTTCAGGCTGTATACGAGACACCGTCTATTATATACGAAATTTTATGAAAGCGTCAGAATTCTTCAGGGTTCGAGTTTGCATATATTTAGAGTCAATTTTTTTTATTTTAAATCAGTCATTTTCATATAATAAGTCTATTTTTTTTCTGATCGGTTTTCTCTCCCGATAAAATGACGCTATAGCATAGGTCAATTTTTCAGAAAATCACGACGCAGATTAGTTTGCCTCGTGAATTAGGGTGGTCCTTACATAGGGCTCGGATGAATTTTTCGGCAGGCGCCCCCCAAATCGGCTCCAAATAATTAAAAAAACAATTCCATAATTTTTTCAGATTTTTATCTCAACTCTAACCCCTGCCATATTCTCACTATATATTTTATTGTGAGAGTAATAATTTCCAAAAAAATCTGTAACCAAGAGATTTTAGTGGGCATTGGTGCTAGTGAGGGGAAGAAAATACGAAACATTGATCATTTTCATATTTAGATACTATATTTTGTTGAATTGAAAAAAAAACGTCAGAATTAGAGGGTACGAAATTCGTCTAGATTGCCTGGCATGATGATGTGAATTTTTTATCAGATAGTAGCACCGATGCCCACTAAAATATCGCAGTTACAGATTTTTTCGAAAATTATTACCCTTACAATAAAATATATAGTGAGAATATCGCCGAAACACGTGTATTTTAAATGTGAAAATCCACCCCCTTGGTGGGAGGGGTTTGAGTTGAAATAAAATTCTGAAAAAATTAAGGAATTGATTTTGAATTACTTGGAGCCGATTTGGGGGGCTCTGCTAAAAAAATCGTCGAAACGCTGAATAAGGGCCACCCTAATATATTATATAATATTTATTAAAAATTAACTAAATACTATGCAGTTGAATTACGAATAATTAATTGCACCGTGAAATTCGGGTTCACCGTTTGGACACCGTATACATATATGCAAATAAATCAATCGAGCACTGAATTTATTACCGAAGGAATTTTAACCGTTAATGATCTCCCTGAAATTAACTTTCTGGAATGTTTTCGGTTATAAATTCTAAGCTTCTCTTAGAACGCATCAGCATTCCACGGCTCGACATTTCTCCGCGTATACATGTATATTAGTTACGAGATAAAACAATTTATTGCTCATTTGAAACGCCGTTGCAGACGTCGCTGCAATTCACATGCAATTTATATACAAATATATTCCACGATATGAAAGAAAATTTTTAAAAGCTCTGCTATCATTTTTTTCATTCCTTTACTTTACATTCTAATTATTTTCTCTCCTGCGATCTATTCGGTACACAGTTATACTCGGAGAAAAATCCGTGGCGTTTGGTTATTTGAGAAATGTCTCAATTTCACATCGTCAGCATCTGAATCAACATAATATAGGTCCAAGGTCTGGCCTTCAAATTTTCCATATTTCTCGTGTATTTTTATTTTTATTTTATTATTTTTTTTCTTATTTTTCCATATATTTACACCATTTCGAACTTTACTCGAGAATTTTAGCGGTCGGTGACAGCTGGTGGGATCGCGTAGGTGTTCGTCGTTCAATCTCACGTATTTCAACACATGCCTATACCACACCCATATAGAAACCGCTAATTTCACCTATGAGATTAGTTTTTTAAATTTAACTTTTTCTTTATCTTCCCCCAATCTTTTATTTTCAAATATTCATTTTTGACTCACATCAACCGATTAACACCCCGCAACAGCTGTCTAGAAAACAACGCTCGCAGATCAATTCCGCATTAATGAAATCCGATTTACGAATGTCTCTCTTCCTCTCTCTTGGGTTTCGTTCGCGTTTCCATAACGGGGGTGTAAACTAACACACGTAAACCCCGTTGGTGTATAGCGCCGTATTACGTGCACCGTTTTAATTAGTTCGAAAAATAAAGCTTCCAATAATAATTTCCGAAACTTTTTTTCAACAAAATTTCACCTCAGGCTTTTCCCGTGGATATGGAAAAAAAATTTACCGCACTACACCCGCATAGGTAATCATAAGTTTTCTATTATTCCAGCTTCGGATGATTAATCATTTTTTCTTCTTTTCACATTTTCCATTATGAACAAAATTCGAGAAAAAACTTTGGGGAAAATATTAATGCCACGTGGTGCATATGTACGGGTCTCCGAATCAATTGGGTACAGAGAACCGTTTGGGCGAAAGGGTTGGGATGTGTTGAACACTCATTAAACCTAAATCGCTCACGATTTATCGGGCTTTGATGTGAAACGATGAGGACGAGATAATTCCTTGTTCCACGTTACGTTCCTGTTACGTGGGTGGTCCTTCAGCTGGTTTCAGACGGAAAATTGACGGCTTCAAGAAGCGTAAGAAGAAGAAAAATGAAAAAAAAAAACCCATAAAGTATAGAAAACGAAAGAATTAGCAAGTTTACACGATGCTGTGCCAATTTTCAGGGTCGCGGCTTCATATTGGATATTGAATTCTAATTTTACGTCTACTTTTCGTTGACTCAGACTATCTGGAACAAAATTCATCAGAAAATTTATTGATCTCATTAGACGATGTTATAAAGCAACGAAAATATGCGTCAATATAATATCTGAACTTGAACGTGGAAAGTGACGTTTTAAAATTGCGTAGGAGTTTGTGTATACATATATATTGGGTTGACTTTTTACTGCCAATTCGACCCCGAATAGTCCGCGTTATTTTTAGCACAGCTTGCGTGTATCAATTGCTTATTTAATCTCAAGTGTTTCTATACATTATAAAAAACGAGATCATTTCTAGCCCCGGAATTTCATCAGGCTCCGGAAAAGAAAATGTCGTCAGATTTTTTCTTCTTTTTCTTCGGCTTTCCTTCGTATAAAATTCTTCGTTATCTCATTAATTTTCATTTCATGAGATTCTGAACGGTAAGAAGAAGAGAAAAAGCAGCACGAAAAATCCTAATTTACTGCAATCGGTTTATCTCCTCGTGATCCTGACTAGTGACTCGGGAAACTGCATAGCAGGGATGTAATCGGTGTCAAGATCAACACGAGCGGCTGTGCCTCGGTGCCTGCGATCCAAATCGTTGTCGTCATCGTATTCGTATACGTATATACGTATACGTATCATCTCCGATGTGTATAAGTGAGATGGCTCGTATTGTGGGTGCTGAAATGATCTCGACTTGCGATTCGCATGGTCGTTTAAAAATATCATTACAGCTCTCTATACTGATCTGAGATCTCTCTCGAGTTGGCTCTCGCGTAACGCGTTTGTTAAAAGCTTGCAGGACTTGACTAATTCTGGACTTGAGACAGAGGGAGCTCAATGAATTGTATACAGGGTGAGTTTCCTCTGGTATCGAATGGGGGAGGGGCTTATCATCGCTAACGCTCCGCCTCTTTCTATTCACGCTTGTTTTCGTCATATCGAAAAACCCCATTTTTATGCCCTCCTTGTCCGGAGTTTAGGACAAGTATGATCCTATTTGGGATATGAATAACAGAGTGAGGTTTCTGATAATTTTCACGTTTTTCGATACGACTATAACAAGGGTGAATACAAAGGGGCGCTCCGTTTGCGCTGATAAGCCCCTCCCTCATTCGATACCGGAGAAAACTCACTCTGTATAATTGTAAGAATTGGATCGCGTTTAGCAATAAGGCGATATACTAATTTGACGTGATCCAATTCACCCATTCTCATAAAACCCATCCCAATATTTATTGCCTGCAGTTGCCGAGTTTATAGTTCTGATATTCGGACCAAAAATATTTATTGAGCCAAAGTTATTTCGAAACGATGGAAAAATTCTTATGAAATAAGAACGAAGACAAGAAAAGAGGAAAAATAAAAAGGACTATCGAAAACTTTAGAGAATTGAGAAAAAGTCGGGGAAAAAATAGAAAAAAATTTTATAAAGTATAAGTTTTCAGGAGTTCAATAACGTCGGAAGAGGTAATTTGTATTGTTATTCTCTTTGCGTTATAGTATAACGTCGCAGTGAGGCATAGTATTAATTAATATACATATATACTTTTTAGAAACAGATAACTAATTTATAGAAAAAAAAAATTCTTCACTTCGGTAAGCAAAACACGTATACCTATCTATATCTACTCTACACTTCTCTGTTTCTTGGATCAAACTTTGACTTCTATCAAGAGAATAACTTTGAAGAAGAAAAATTCAATTCCTAAGAGCAGGAGAGTTTTTCTTTCTATATTACCTATAGAGAGCTGTAACGCCTCGCTGTAGATTATAGAGAAAGGAAAGTGGGAAAAGAAAAATAATGAAAGAAAGAGAAAAAAAAGAAAGGAAAAGGGGAAAACTAATTTTAAACTACGTATTGTGACAGTGATTCTCCTTGGGTTTACCTGGTCAAGAAATATACCCGAAAATTTGGAACGAACAAAATTGGAGTAAATCAAATTTTCTGAATAATTATTTCTATAATATCGAAAATGGAATTTCGGTTTTTTTGAAAATCTACGTTCTCGCACTTCCCATTATTGGGAATGAAATATGAACTGGTATCTACAACTGTATGCCTTATAGGTATCGCAGGAATTAACCATCTGAATTAATAGCAGAACTCTCTAAATGTCAACGAATTAGACGACTTGGTATACCTATGCTACTACTACCACAGAGCTTTGGCCACAAGAGCTATTAACTTCGAGCCAGCAATCAATTCTCATTGTGAATAGCTTCGACCCACCTGATGACACGCCCTGCGCACCTCGACGCTTTCCAGCAAACCCTTGGGAATTTACCTTTTCGTCTAACCAACTTTTCGACAATTTATCGCAGGTTATTCCGGACCGCAAATATTTTCAACGACCTTTTCCTCCGCGTTCGGAAAGCAGCCCGTACTATAACATGTAGAAAAAATGAAAATAAAAAATGAATAAAATGAGATAAAATTTTCAAAACGGCAGATTTTCTGCGAAAATTTAACTCACTCTGTGGCTTTGGATTTCCTATAGCTTTGTCGCCGTCGTATACTACATGGTTCGCCGCACTAACACGTGAGAAATACCGCGTGACGAGAAACGAAGTCAATTTGCAGCGCGACTAATGAGCGCGACAAATTCTGCTGTTAGGAGTAAACCGATAACAGGAAACCGGGACCGACGTGGTTGCAGTCGGCTTCTACCATCCTGGGTGTCATTATCGGGCTGTAACCTTTCCTTCAGATTTTACACCGTATACCTCCTATACAGGGTAGTGAGAGAACGAAATTGCTCTACCATGTATCTGTGATGTGTTACATGCATGCCTATACAGTATTCATGAGCCTGATTAAACGAAATTTGAAAAATATTTCGCCATTTTTTTTACCCAATAAATTTGACTCGTATCTAGCACTAGTATACGAATTCGATATCTATAAATCAGGGAGGAAAGACCAAGGGCCTAAAGTCATACATAACTTATATGGTACCATAAATTTTACCACTACTTAGCTAATTGTACCCTTTTCTTTTATATACTGTAGCATTATACGCTACAGGGATCGACTAAGTCGTACAATTATTGGGCCTACGCTGTATTCTGTATATGTATACATAAATTCGTGGATCTTTTTCGATATGATGGTATAGGTATGGGTTGTAAGAGTCTGAGGACCACGGAATTCCCCCTTTCTGTATATAAGCGAGCTTAATTGCTACTCTGTCAGAGATATACAGCTATTCCATAACTTTACTGTTTCATTTTTTTACTTTTACTCTTTTTTTTATTATGTTTTTTTTTTTTTTTAGTTTTTTATTTTCCGCAAAAATTGACGCCCACGTTCCCCTGTACTGCACAATTTAATCGTAATCATTCAACCAGACTAAGTTGAGGGGTGATAAATTTTCCGCACTTTATGGCTAATTAGGTACATGAGTGCAGCTTCATGATATAGGGTACCCTCAAAAGAGTGGGTCCTTAATAAGGTTATATTCGAATTTCAATGCTCCCATGGACCAGAACGTCTCCGAATAATACAGAAAAAAAAAAAAAAAAATGTCGTCAAACCCCAGGTTCCTATCTCAATTTTAAGTACTGCCCCAAAGCGTTCGAACTTTCCCATTTAAGGGGGATGCCAAGGTAAGAGAAGAAAAAAATGTTCATCGTATTCAATGTTTTATTACGGCGAGAATAACGGACGGAAAATAATTGTGAAGATAGCTTTTGAAAGCTACGAATTTCCGCTTCAAACTGAAAGAAAAAAAATCAAATATCACGAAAATGAAGTCCGCTGCGTCCATTTAAGTAAAGCTCTGCAAAAAACGATTTGCGAAACGGTGACCACCTTTATAGGCAAACTGAATATCTGAAACATGAAAACCAATACTTTTTGGAATCGTCAATGTACCCGCTAAGCTTCTATGGAATGGATTCTTGATCAACTCAAACGTGGTCAAGTTACAAATCTTTTTTGCATTTAATCGCGTTTTTTTGGAATTTTCGCGAACGTTTTTATCAACTTTTCGAAAACGAAAGGTGGGATGAGAAATTCGTTCCATAGAAGCTTACAGGGTACATTGATGATTCCAAAAAGTATTGGTTTTTGGGTTTTAGATATTCCGTTTGCCTATAAACGTGGTCACCGTTTCGGAAATCGTTTTTTGCAGAGCTCTACTTAAATGAATGCAGCGGACTCGATTTTTGTGATATTTAATTTTTTTTTTTTTTCAATTTGAAGCGGAAATTTGTAGCTTTCAAACTCTATCCTCACAATTATTTTTCGTAATTCATTCTCGCTGTAATAAAACATTGAAAACGTTGAACATTTTATTCTTCTCTTACCTTGGCACCCCCCTTAAATAACACACGATTTTTAGTACTTCGGGTTTATGTTTTAACTCCTATCGTATTATCGCTTAGAATAATCTGAAACTCCGCACACTTCTTACCTATGGTAGTAGGTATCCGTAAAAAATTAACAGATTTTTAACGACAAAATTTTATTCATCTGCACAATTTGGAGATAAGAAATTTTTTTTGGCGAGCTGTAGCTTCGAAAATGATATCGTTGAAAATCTGTCGAATTTTCATGTGATACCTACTACTACAGGTAAGGAGTGTACCAAGTTTCAGATTTTTCGGAGTTTCACTGCAACAGGAAGAAAAAAAAATAAACCGCGAATTGTCACAAATCGTGTTTTGTTCAAACAGAAAAATTCGAAGGCTTTTGGTGGTATTTAAAATTGAGATAGGAACCTGGGGTTCGGACTACATTTTTTTGGAGACCCAGGCGAGCATTGAAATTCGAAAATGATTAAATCTAGGACCAACAAAGTATGGATGAACGCTGAACAAAATTTTTTAAACAAATTTCGATTATCAAATTCGTGCCAAACGATATTGATCTCGGATACCGGATCTAGCGTCTATCTATTTCAGTTCCAACTATTTTTCCAGGCCCTGCTCAACCGATTTTGGAGTAAATTTCTCTCAAATCAATGCAACAGTTGTCCAGCTATGCAGCAATGAAATGTAAAACTGGTGCCCGTCTCACATGTGATTTTTTAATTTTTTTTTCATATTTGTGGGAAAAGCTTGTTGCCTAAAGGAGTAACAACCGCATAAATTTCACTGAAATCTGACAAATCGTTTCCGAGATAAGTTCCACTTTTTTGAAAAGACGTTTTTTACATCCCTTTCAAACCCCTGGACCGATATTTGTTTTTTGTTTTTGTTTTTTTTTTTTTTTTTTTAATTCAAAGTAATCGCTTAAAAGTTAATTTGTCATAATAAAAAGTTACGAGTGTCTTTTTAGGACACTAAAAATGATTAATCGCAGGGATAAAAATTATTTCGAGTTACATCTAGATTGCTGCGAGTTTCGTCCATGTCTGCGCATTAACCGCGAGAAGGATGGTAGCCATTTATATGAATCTCTGTTTGTATTTGTGGGTGATTTTGACGAGACGAATGAGAAACGAGAAGGAGAGAAATCCGTGTTGTAGCTGGGACCATCTTTGGTTGCACGTAAACTGATTTTATTGATCCTCGTATTGCCGCATGGCTCGGAATCGCTCCCGAGAGCGACGTCGGTCGTCGGGGTGTGGTGGCTCGTCGACGCCGTCTACTATCAAAATCCTATATATATATATATATATATGTATATACTACATATACCTTATACCTATCTACATATCAACCTACGTACTCGAGAGCAGCGTGGTGATTCCTGGTCCTCAAGTCCTTCGGGTCGTCTTGGGTCTCATCAGCCACACCTCAAGGCTCTGTGAAGGATCTGAATAAAAAATGCTCTGCGATTAGCAAGGAAGTGAAAAGAAAAGAAAAAAAAAGAAGGAGAATGAATTTTTGTTTTCCTCTCCGGGAATTCCGCAAAACATTTTTTCAATTTCTTTTCCTTCTCTGCTTTTATCTAGTCAATGATTTTCGGAAATAGTTACGTTCGAAAATCTGATGGGGTTTATTTTCTTCTTTTTTTAATTCTGCCCAAAAGAATACTATAGCAAAATATTCTTCCAAAATCGTTGAATCACTTTTTTCCCGGTACAAAAGTACATTTCGACCTGAAAAACTGATAAAAAAAAACAAAAAAAAATCAAGACTTCAGAACATAGATCAGATACGAAAAATCCCTTCGTCATTTTTACACTCAACGTCGAAAAATAAAGAGAGGAAAAAAATGGGGTAAAAAGTAAAAAAAATTTAATGTCTCATTTCTGAAAATTGTGATCTCAATATTCGGGAATTTCGCATAAAAATAAGATAGCAATTTGTCAACCATATGCACACCTATGTATACGAGGGTAGATAAAAATTGGCACAACATCAGTCGATCAAAAAAGCATTTCGCCAGATGCCTCGCGAAAAACGGTAGCCCCCTAATGTCTAAAAATTGCCTGTTAAACTTGGATTCCGATAATGTATATATAATATAGTATATATATATATATATGTATATATATAAAGACGCGTAATATACATGAGAGCTTTTGCTCGTTAGCTGGCTTTTGCACCTGTTTAGCTATTCTTCGGGGAAGTTTTTTGCTTATCACTTTTTCTGTTCATCCTTGTTAAGGATTTAACTGGATAGGTATACGTGTAAATAGGAATACACGTAACCACCGGAGCTGAGGTCGGCTTTGAAAAGTGTTAATCTGAAAATTTCTGAGCCAATTATTTGCACCTACCCTTAAACTGAATCTCGTTACATATAGGCTGCATGCAGGTATGTGAGAGGCAATATAACGACGGAACCGAGCTCTGCAGGCTTCGCATTTACGGCGAATATATTCAGTTATATCTAATCAGCCAGTTTAATTGGACAACCCTGCGGAGCTGCAGGCCGCAAACGCATTCGGTGGACATGGGCTAACCGAACAGGTAGATGCTACCCTCGTCGTATCAATACGTAATCGATTGATTAATAACGTCAAACCTTTGGGGACGGGTTAAAGTCCCGAATTTCTTTGAGACGATTCAAAATTTTCAGAAACGTTGAATTTTAGAGTAAAAAAATTCCGAAAGGTCGGAATGCGGACGGCTAAAGACTCCGAAGGTCGATCCAGGCCCTTGGGAGTCTAAAAATCCGAAAATTTTGGTCTATTTCTCGGGATGTTGAGACAAAAATCAGTGCATTCCGATCGAGGCCCTCTTTACGGAAACCCATTGTATCTACTTCAATCGATAACTTTAAGATGTCATAAATAATTTATGGGTTGGGATATTTTTTTTCGAAAAGTACATCTCAATACGATTAATTTGACCACTTATTCGTTCCGATACGATCAATACAGTCCGAGTTATTAAACGCTGAATGAATACATGCGTGAATTTCAAATTTCGGAGGTTTGGTCCTTCGGACATTCAGCGTTTGAAATTTTGAACCTCCGGTGTTCTTCGTTTGAAAGTTTTTCAAATCGACTGTGTAGAGCATCGGGGAATATTACTTTTCGATACTAGTGCGAAAGTGCTGATTCTCGGACAAGTGTGAAGTTTTTCGTCCAAGAGAAGCAAGGGCGACAGTCACACGAGTCGAAAATCATCTTTCGCACGTGTATTGGACTTTGTTTTTCAGCACAAAGCTCGTTAGATTGAATTTTACGCGAAGCGTGCGAAAAATTGAACTTTACGCACAGCGTGTTCAAAATATCCTTCCTGGAAGTTATGAGTCGGTAAATATATCCAATTTCGGGACACAAATCTGGCTTCATCACAAAATGAGGGAAAATTTGTACCAAGTACAAAAAAAAAAAGAAAAATGTTTTACGGAAAAAGTCCGCGCTCTGTTTTTTTTATTATTATTATTTTTTTCATTGCGTTATACAAATGATAGCGAAATCGTTATCCCGAGGTGAGTGGGTGTTGCGATAATCGGTGATAAAATTAGCCGCATCGAGTTATATTTTGCAGAAATTCATTTATTAGGATTGGGGGATGAAAATGAAAATAAAATAAAAATCTCTTTCCCTCTACGCCGAATCCCTGGCGTCGATTGCGAATTAAAATTGGTGGTTTAAGTTCTCTTCACATTTTCCTTCTGTCTTTACGTAAAATGAAAATCGAAAGAAAAGAATAAACAGAATAAGAAAAGCTGAACTGAACTGAAAATCGCCGCATCGAATACATGCGGGATGTAAGATAGACAAAAATCTCATCTCCGAGTATCTTCTCACGCTCAAGTTCATATAATAAAGTTACCCTCGGGTCAACGTAGGTCAATCCACTAAATCCAAGGGCCAATCGAGTCGGGGGTATAAGTCTGACTTAGCCCGGATCGCGGAGCGTCGCGTCGACGGGGAATTGCGACGCTGCATGAGACAGTATCGAGGGTAAAAATGTCTAAAAATCGTTTTTCAATAAACACGGGGAATAGAGCCGCCACGGTACAGAGAGCAGTAAAAAAATCTGTTCATTTTTTGTTGGAAAAAAAAAAAAAGAAAAAGTGGAAAAGTAAGTGAAAAAAAAAATCATGAATGGACCAAACGATGGCAACTGACAATAAAATTGCCTAACGATGTTGCGTGGACGAAAAAATAACTGTCGAAATTATTGTTGACCGTTAAATATACGCCTAGTTGCGAATGACGTCAGTCGACCCTGAGGTACGATTCGCAATCTATTTTTGCGGCACGGATAAATTAACCAGCTTTTACGACACGGTACGTCTCTCGCGCCTTCCCGATTGCGATAAAAAAAAAAAAAATAATAATACACGAGGGTATAGGCATAGTACTTAGATAGGAATTAGGAGATAAGTAAATGTGAGCTAGAATTTAAGGTTTAAGAAAATTTGTTAGTTTTTATAAACACAGGGGCGAGCGGGGCACAACGGTCAGCTCTCAGAACAAAAAGAAAATTCTAATTTTACGAAACTCAATGAGTTTTTGAAATCTTATTTTTACTCAGTCACAACTACGTCTTGCATAATAATTTTTCTCATTTTCCGGCGACTATTTTTCTTCAGTTTTCTTCGCGGAATTCAAATTTCCACGACTACCTATAGCCCTCACCTGTATATCCGTGTGAGTATCGATAGGATACACCTATACTCGATATATACATATCTATACATCAATATTATAGTATAATATAATACGTATATGTATATGTGGCTATACTATGTACTGATCCCTGCACTAGCAGCAGCAGATTTCTTTCGATCGATTACTCGTTGAATATCGTCGGTGGTAGAGATTGTCGGGACGAAAAGGGCCTCCTAAGGATTTTGCTGATCCCTTTTCTCTGTCTATCTGATACTTTTTCTCAGAGCTTCAGCGACCTGGAGGTAAAAACGTGAAAATAAATTCTTTGGAAAAAATAAAATAGAATAAATAAAATTAACTTAAAGTTTTTACAGCTGAGTGGATTCCGAGATACCTTGAAATTTCTGTCTGTATAATTTATTCTGCATACTTATACTATACAGAGCGATTCTCCGGAAAGTAACGCGCCTAAAAGATAGGCAAGCGCGAAACGCCTGCGTGGACATCAACGATTGGGCTTTATCTATTAATTTATTACGTGGGAAATAAAACCCAATCGTCGATGCTTGAGCTATACTCAATGCAGGCGTCTCGCGCTTGCCTACCTTTTAGGCGCGTTATTTTCCAGAGAATCCCTCTGTATATTGAACTGACCCTTAATATCTGTCGCTTAATATTCAACCGAGTAAAAGAGAAAAGTAATTTTTACGCTTTTTGTTTAAACCAAAACTGACATTTTAATTTGAAGGAACAAACTTCGCCCGTTAACTTAAATTATACATAGGTATCTATATACATGTAAACCTATGTACGAATATTTTTATTTACTCATTTTCTGCGTTCTTCTTGGTTTTTTCTTTCTTTGTTTCGTTTTTTTTTGTTTACATCAGCCTTTTCTTGTGTTTTTTTTTTTGTTTTTTTTCTTTTTCCTTTTCCTAACTTCTTTTTTTTTTCCCTTTAACTCCCTTTTTGTGTTTTATTTTTTCTCCATATATATTTTTTTTTTTCTTTTTTTTTTTTTTTTTTGCGCAACATTCCCTCGGGCATATTCGTCTCCCCCACAAAATGAATACCCGGGACTAAACCGTTTCACGAGACCCGGGAGAGATATACTATACCAACGCTTGACGTATAGCCAGAATTTTTTGTCTCTTCGTCTATACATATGTATAGCTATACAGGCTCTCTTATACCTAGATAGCCTAGCTAGCTGCTCATTTGTTCAAGAGCATATAGGCATATTTATTTACCTAGTATATACTTACATATATATATATATATATATGTGTGTGTGTGTGTGTAATGTATGTATACACGGAAATGCACTATTGAAATACTATATATATATGTGTATATAAAAAAAAAAGATACATATATGTAACCTATGTTATATGTACCCGGAAATTAGATTTGCAACCTGAAACAGTGGATTATATTTGATTCTATTCCATTTCCGATGATCGAATTAATATACCTAGACTCAGAAGCTGAGAGTGAAGAGTGACATTAAAAAAAATATATATAAAAAAAAAAAAAAAATGTTATAGTATAGGTACGTAAAAGGTATGAGATTATAGTTTTCACACTATACAGGGTGATTAACAGAATTCGTGACGAATATCTTATAGGGTGAATCCTTGTCAAAAGTCCTTCATCCATTTTTTTGAAAAATGACTTTTTTCGTTAAAAAAAAGGGACAAATTTGGATACGAAGAAAATGTAATTTTTTTTTTTTTTCATCATTTTTTCAATTTTTTAAAATCTTCATCAGAATTGAAAAAATCGGAATTCCCTGGTTAATTTTTTTTTTTATGATTTTTGAAAAAAAGTTCTTTTTTTTTTTCACAATATATGAAATATAATTGAGCGGTTTTGAGAGATAAATGCCATGTTGAAATTACAATATCTTGACCCCGTTAAACATAGCCTTGTAGTACTATACAAGAATCATTGTGATTGAATAAATAAATTCATAAAAAAGTTCAAATCTCGTATAATAAACGAAGAATTAAGTTTACGAGTTATACCGTTCTTCCGAATAACAAATCTATTCATTAATCTTTCCCACTTCTCATTTACATATAATTTATGAAAATTAATATACAGATAGATATTCCGACGCTTCTTCGCGAAAAGTTTTTTCCCTAACTCCGAAATATGCGATCAAATTTTGCGAAGAGAAATATATAAAATGTCTCAATTTCAGTGAGGATTCAAAGAATTTTAAAAAGGTAATGAATGGTGGTAAAAAAAAAAAAAAATTTTTGAAGATGAGAGAAGAATTTTCTCTTTCTGTTAATTTTTTTTTTTTTTTTTTTTCTATTACAAAACTCGAATTTCAAGAAAATGGCTGAGGAATTATTGACTTCAATTTCGACAAGGATTCACCCTATAAAATAATCGCAACAAATTCTGAATCACTCGGTATATGTGGATACATTTATAGTTATAATACGTGAATGTATGGTTAGTATATAAAGTTAGAAATGGAATTTAATTATTGAGTTCCAGCGGACAAACGTGGGTAAAGGCAGGTCCGCTTGAACGGAAATGGAATTTAATTATTGAACGCAAAATTCTGGTCTTTGGTACGTTAAATTTTGTTACTTAAAAAACCTTGTTTAGTCACTTATTTGATCAGCGTATTGATATAAACGACAACCCATATTTACTATCAGAGGAGAAGTCTGCAGGACTAGCTCTAATAAGCTCATGAATCCCGGATCCGGTATGTAAATTTTGCACTTTACACCGGATCTTCATTCGTCGTATCTTATATTTCCAGATTTGTATTAAAAACGGTAAATCAGTTTTTTTTAACACGTAACGAGGTAAATAATTCACAGATATCCTGTTTTAGGCCTTTATTCAACGCGATAACATCACCTACAAACATTGTTGTTTAAGACCCTCGCATCTTTCATCATGATGATACCAGCATAGATTAAACTGAGCTCTGTAAAAACGACATAGGTTAATTGTTGACTCAATTTCTAAGTCAATTTTAGTCCAAACTGAATACAACTTCGTGAGCCTACTTAATGCTAATGAGATTTTAGTGCGATCTAGGATTATCGAGAAATGTTTGATTTTTCATACATTTTTAGATTCCTAAACTTCGTTTATTAAAAAGTTAACAAATTTTCATTTTCTTGATTTTTTTTCAGCAAAACGAACAGATATTTTCGAAAATTCCTAGTTTGCGCTAAGACCACGTCTAAGGACTACATGTACTGAAAATTATAGATTGACTGGACTAATAATGAAATAGTTATCCAGTTAACAGCAAACCCGTGTCATTTTTACAGAACTTACTTCAATCTACGCCGGTGTTCACTTGATGTAAGATACGAGAGTTTTTACCATCAAGATTCGTAGGTGACATCACGTAGATTAAAGGCCTAGAACGGGATATCTGTGTATTAATTAACTTAGTCGCTACAATACCTCAATGAAGCGGGTTGCGTGAGATACGAATCTACGCTGTAGTCTATTTAAATGACTTTATGTATACTATAATTTTTTTCTATGGCTATAAGTGGATATATAATTATGAGTTATGTACACAGGTTTGATTTTCTCTGTATGTACAGTCTCGAAGAATTAATAGGTACCTTTTCTGACGGTACGTAGGAAGAGGCCTTCAGCTGGTATAGTTGTGACGTCAAATGTTAAAATAAGTTTTCCCTACAGCGACATTGCACGGCTTCGTAATTACGGTTTAACGAGCGATACAAACGGGGATATATATTCAAAGTTTTTTTAATGCGGAATTAGCCGGGAATTTTCTAATAAATGGAAAAATGTGAAAAAGCGAGCATTCTTCGAGTTTGAAGAATAGAAGAACTCCCTTTCGAAATATCTGCGACCATGAAATCGTTTCAGATTATTTATGTATCGTAGATTTTGTGGCAAGATTATAAAATCTAAGGGTGTATAGGGAAAATATATCGCGAATGATGCGGAACCGTGAATCGGTGAATTATGAGACGAGTGGGCTTGAGCAATAATCTAGATACTAGCACATAAGCTTTTCCCTCGCGTAATCCTATGTTTTCCAAACTTCATATTTCACCTGATTTTAGATGGGTGAAATCGAAAGCGCGAAAACAATAGAATATTTCCTGTCTGGGGAAAGAGAAAAATGAAAATTCCCTCGTAGTTTGCGTTATGTGAACGATATCTTGTGGAAAAATATATATTTTACAATTCGCGTGGGCGTTTCACGAGTTTCTTATATTTTTTGGTCATCTGTATCTTACCACAAGCTTGATGAACGTAAATATTCATTGGTTGATTCGTATCTAATTCGTAAATAACACGACGATACAGAAAAACGAAAGAGATATAAACGTAATTCGTCTGGTTTCGTGAATAATAAAACGATAAAGGATACACAAAGAGCAAAAATAAACGACAAAAAGAAAACGGAAATCCGTATTTTTTCTCATTTTTATACCAGGTTTACTCGACCATAAATGATTAATACGAGTCCATGAGAAAAAACCGTTTCCACAAGACAAAAAAATAACAATAGAATTATAAAATACCGAATTCTGTTTAATCCAAGTCACAGATGTGTGTATGTCACAGTAGGGTGGTCCTCATTTAGGGCTTGGTCGATTTTTCTAGCAGGCACCCCCCAAATAAGCTCCAAATAATTAAAAAACAATTCCATAATTTTTTCGGATTTTTATCTCAACTCTAACCTCTGCCATATCCTCACTATATATTTCATTGTGAGAGTAATAATTTTCAAAAAAATCTGTAACCAAGAGATTTTAGTGGGCATTGGTGCTAGTAAGGGGAAAAAAAATATGAAACATCGATCATTTTCATATTTAGATACTATATTTTGTTGAATTGAAAAAAAAACGTCAGATTTAGAGGGTACGTAATTCGTCTAGATTGCCTGGCATGATGATGTGAATTTTTTATCAGATAGTAGCACCGCTGCCCACTAAAATATTGCAGTTAGAGATTTTTTTGAAAATTATTACCTTTACAATAAAATATATAGTGAGAATATCGCCGAAACACGTGTATTTTAAATGGGAAAATCCACCCTCTTGGTGGGAGGGGTTTGAGTTGAGATAAAAATCTGAAAAAATTAGGGAATTGTTGTCGAATTATTTAGAACCGATTTGGGGGGCGCCTGCTAAAAAATTCGTCCGAGCCCTGTGTAAGGACCACCATAATGTTACATATTGTACAATTTTTCGAACAACTAATTAGGTAACTATCATAATTATATTATATATATATATATTATATCAGGCTAATTCTTAGGGTTATATCTGAATTATGAGATAAGGACCAAAAAATCGCGAAGTACTTTGTTTCGTTGATTAATAGCTCCCTTGATTGCCTCGACTAAGGGTTGAAAGAGCAAACGAGGATAGTAGGAAGTCCATAGTCCGAAGCTGTATTTAGTCATAAAAGGGCCTGTGAGTCGTATCCTCGTTTCCGATTTCCCGCAAATAATTCTACTACACGTTTTTGCATATGGTATAGTAGTAGGCGTTACGGCCAGCTGATCCGAACAACTTTATTCCCTCCATCAATCTTAAGGCTTTTACGTAATCTCCTCGAGCTGTCTATCTCCACCCCCTTATAACGTTAAGATACTCATCTTCAATCTGGAAGATATGATCAGGAAATTGAAAACAAGAAAAAAAAAAAAAAAGAAAAAAATAGAAAAAGAAAATAGGAAAACAAAAGTGTCAAATATGAAGCGAAAAACGAAGAAGAGAAGCTGTAAGCTCGTCTTACTTGAAAAAGTCGACAGTTTTGATCAAAGCGACGTGTACAGACATCGAGGCAGATTCTTAATCGAGCTAATAATAAATCAGAGTATATTATATTCGAGGTAAAAATGAAACGGTTTTAGCATTTCATAGAAGTATAAAGCGTCGGTTATATCAAACCCAAGTTACGAGAAGAAGAAAAAAAAAAGTTATAAGGACTTCTCGCAATTTGTAGATCCGGCTCGAACGAGTTCTGCATTAAAAGCTGATTGACCGATAATTATGTTTCCTTCGAGGATCGAAATACGTCCTTATAGGTATACCGTAGCTATCAGGCTAAAATGAAGTCGTCAGGTTACGAGATATCGGTGTATTAATTTCCGGTCATATCTTAGGCAGTTACTTTAATTACTTGATGAGAGGAGTGGTAGGTAATATCATAAAATCTAAATGGTAAGAGTGAAGCTGTCATAGTATCTGAGATATTTTCTTTTCTTTTTTCACCTTTTTTTTTTAAATATTTTGTTTTGCCAAATTTTGACGAGATATCGCGTAGGTTTGATTACCTAATTAACACGGTATTTCATCGGTGAGAATTTTGTTTGTTTTTGAAAGCTTTGAATTAGACCAGAATGTTGTTTTAATCTAAATATCCCTCGTTGACAGACAGTAGCAGGTCTTTACTGATGCTGTGTCGTTAATCGCGCTCGTGCAGAAAAGCACGGTGAAGCTCCTTCCGCTGTATACACATACATTCTGAGTCTTGATACACCTAGACCGTATTGTAATAAAAAATAAAATAAAGTCACTCCGATTGACGAGGATTTGTAGAACGAATTTACAAATAGAAATTCACTAATCCTACCGACTTATCTACTTCGTTCGTAAACTCCATTCCTCTGCCAGCCAAATGCTAAGCGAGATGCATACAAATGCAACGAATAAATCCTTCGGAAAGGCGATACCACCCCCAACCCACACCAGACTGATGCTAACACCACCCAACGGTCCCGCAAAACGAAAAACGGGGTGAACAATGCTGATGGGATTCTTGAAACAATCGATATTCTGGGAAAAGCTGAACCTCTTTCGAGATTTTTCAAGCCGGAAACTCTGACGGATTACGAATCGCGGATTTGGCTTTGGAATTTTTCTCACATTCAAAAACTCAGCTTTATTCTATCAAGTAAAACGATAATATCGACAGTAAATTTCGCCGAAATTAGTCCGCCGCAAGTATCGAGCTATTTCAAATTGTATTATATTTGGAAGAAAAGCTACCAAGTAACAGCCAAAAAAATTTTATCGACATCCTACGATCGGTTGTCGAGATATTGACACTTTTTGAAAAACACGGTTTGATCTTCCCTTTCCAAACCCCTCGACCGATTTTTGTCAAATTTGGTATCGAATTCAAAAACAATGAAAGGTATCCGTGTCCCAATTTTCGTTGAAATCAATGCACTAGTTCGTAAGTTATTCGACGAATTAACGGAGTTTATAATCGCCTGAGTTTCTGGGAAGACTAAAGGTGGGGATCTGTTGAAATATGTTTCACTAAATTCATCGAGAACAGTAAATCCCTTAAATAGAGTAAAAAAGCATCTGATGAAACTGCGGATTTGTTTCCATCAACGAAACCATTCCGTTGTTAGTTGATACTATGTATTTAACAAACCTGGTGGCTGGGCTGGGTGCACGCAGATGGCTATAGAGAAAGAGAATTGTAGGCTCTAGAGGTAATACGACCTAACTTAACTTAATCTAGCTTAACTTTATTTAGCTCTAACAAAAGTATACGAGTGTTGGGCAAACATTTTTCTAAATTAACTCAACCTCTCAGTCTTTTCTAATATCAAATGTCCAATAAAACCCACGAAGTTTACTTTCGGTGAGTGTTTGGCCCAGTTTTTCTTCCCTGCGTTTTCATTTTTGGTTTTGTTTTTTCACACTTTTACACCCTCAAAGCTTGAAAAACCTCATACTTATCGTTAGTAAGCGAATTCATAATTCTATTCTGCAGAGTTGAAGAATGATGTTTTATTTTAACGCTTTGAACCATGGGACACCCCCAGTGCACTACAAAATTTGTTTTTCATAGTAGCAATTCCTCTCGGGTGTTTCGCGAGTTTCTAGACGTGACACGAATATTTATCACTGGTTTCGTATTCACACGGGCCTCGGGCTTTGGGGTGGATACCACGGAGTACATAATGCTTAAATAAACGTCCAAGTTCTGGAATCGCTGACTTAACGTTCAGAGCAAATATCAATGCGCTTCTCGAATAGAAATAAAATATATGAAGACACAGGGAAACGTATACCATACCTATATACTCACAAATGAAAAACACTCGACTTGCCAAATACCACATTGCGATACTAAGATACATCTCTTCATCCTTGAGAAAAAGATCGTTCCGTTTCTCCACGAAGGAATTCGTGCTGCAAAGAAGAAGACAATATCTGCTAGTTTCGTAATTTCTCTATACATGGTAGGGTGGCCCTTATTTAGGGCTTAGATCATTTCTTTAGCCTTTTTTTTTCAAAGTTCAATTTTCATCAGATCTCCACATTTTTGGATCCGCGAAATTATCTCCGACCATTCTCAGATGGACGTCTAGTTGTGTTTGTCAGTGACAAATTTTTTGGCCGACGATATCTCGGAAATGAATCAGCGGATTTCGTCCGTCGTCGTATCAATCGATGCGTTTTTTCCTGGCTCAGAATTGGCTAAATTTTGGATTTGATCGGTGCAGTAGTTTCCGAGTTATTCGAAGAACAAGATTTTGAAGATTTTTTCTTCAACTGATAATATCTCGAGAACTGATCAACGGATTTCGATGATTTTTATCCCAATCGATAGGGTTTGCTCCTACCAAAGTCTGCCCAAATTTCGTACTCAATTTATCGAGTAGTTTTTCCGCTGGAGAAGAAAGAATTTTTTACTCATAAAATTCCGATTCTTCAGCTCGAAAGATACGAACGTGACTCATCTACTTGTTTGATTGATTCTGATTTTTCCTCTCCACGTTTTCTCAAGTTTGGATTTTTCTTTTAATAGAAAACCTGAAAGAATCGTTTCGCAATCATTCAATAAACGCTTAACTGAACGAGGTGCACAAAGCCCGCACCTGAGCCCGCAATAATTAACCGCCGTCGTGTTTGCGGTTATTCCATTTTTTTTTTTTGTTTTGTTATTTCTTGTTTTTTGTTGGCCAAGCTTTCACCCGTTAATTTAGCACCGCATTAGTTTGTAGCGTTTTAATCTGGCCTTTTTCGCGTCTTAGTAAATTTCTGGAATAAATAGCTGATTCGAAAACGAGTAGAAAACCACAATTTCGTAATTACTTGGACTTAGAGCCGGACTAAATGTATAAGAAAAAATAAATTGCGGACTTTCTGGATCGTAAGAGAGTTGACGTAGGATAAAAGACAATTTTCGTTTCTCTAACGGGAAGTTAGGACTGAAAACGTGTCGAGTGCTTCGCAAATTGGACTTTTGTGTTTTCCGGTGAAGTGTTTTCTTATTCTTTTTTTTTTTAGCCAAAAATTATCATTAAATTTCTCTTTTCTTTCAGCATTGGGTCACTAATAGCTCCTAAGAGCTTCTAAGAGGCACTAAGAGCTATCGGTGATTCGCTGGTCACTGTATACCGTTGGACGAACGAAACTTGGCAAACTTTTCCTTAAGCGACTTATGGCTAAGTTTGAATTTCGTTACGTAGCAGAGCCGACCTGCCCCGGCCGCGTTACCTATACTTTATTAATTTTTGTCCCAACGTTTATCGATCGCCTTTCACTTGAACGAGTCATTGTAATTGTCTTTTTCCCCTCTCAACACTGGCTGAGCACAACCCTTATATACACGGTATAATACACCTCGTAAAATCGTCTGTGCAGCAATCTTGTGCAAAAAAGGAAGGAAAAAAAGGAAAGGAAAAGAAAAAAGGAATGGAACAGAATAGAAGAGAAAAAAGAACTGATTCGCTTCGTTTATAAGCTAAGAAATATATTCCAAAGAGGTTGAAATTCGTTCGGCATTGAATTGCGAAGCTATTTGATTACCTTGTAAAAGCCAATTGCGATGCGATATTCAGAGTGCGAATATATACGATGAGTATATAACGTATATGCGACGTAGGTACCTGTAAAGTGGTAGGGTATACGTTGATGATAAACCATAGTTAAATAATAGAGGTATTGAATTATCGCTCAACATTTTATCCCGATTAGCATAAACTTAGAACGTTAATACCAATTCCCCGCACTAGTGTGGAAAATAATTTATCTAAATGTGAATTTAGCGAAAGTTTTTTTGGTAATCAGTTGAACACGGAGTAAAACTTTAATACCTGTAGGTAGGTACTTAACGGGTTTGCCGAAAGCTCCTTACTCGACATGTTTTATTACTCCAAAGGGATTTGCCAGACTTGAATGACGCCGGAATGCATTGAAAAATAGAATTGAATCGATTTGAAATTGCAGGGCGTACGAGTTTCAAACTATTTGAAATATTTCGATAGCTTTCGAGGGAATCGCGAATCAATTTCTACTTTTTTTTTCTTTTCTCTCTATCTCTCGCTCTCTCTCTTCTCCTTTTTAGGGGATTAATGCGTCAGGGTTGAGACTAGCCAGGGTTGAAAAACGAGGATAAACGAATTTACTCTATTAAACGTGAAATGAAATCTTACCTCTAGTTGCATCAAGAAACGTCTAATTAATTCACTTCAAATGTTAATTACTATTTTTGTTTTAATTAGTTAGACTGATTTGTGCCAGCTCGGATAATGAGCGCGTAGTATTATAGCTTTTATCTTTAGCCGTGGTAACTTTATCTACTGAGATTTATCCAGGTGTCGGGATTAGGCAAGAGGAGTTGTTTCGTATGAGATAAAAGCGAAATGGGAGTAGCGTGCTAATAAATACATGGAAAACAAGATATTTCACGGTTGATTAGACTCGAGAGTCGTAAACACGTAAAGTTCGTCGAGACACGAAGAAAATTGACATCCCGAGGCCAGGAGGGTGCCAGAAAGCACGAAAGCTCTGAGCTACGTCCTTGGAAGCCAGATCCGAGTATCAAATATAGAAATTTTATACACTTGTTCATGTCGCAATATGAGTGGCTGTTAACTTGTTTAACGCTTCTCTTTACACGAGAAATTGACCTATTTTTAAGATTTTTCAAACGCGAAAGGAGGTCAAAGAGGGCGGGGTCGGAGTTCAGAATTTTTAACGTCCCGAGTCGGCGAAAATCATGAATTTTAATACCACCCACTCACAGTTTTTGAAAAAGCTATTTCCCCGAAATTCCGAAAGGCCAAAACCTCTGGAACTTGAAATTCATGCATCGATTGTATCGAGATTTACTTTTTGGAAAAAAGAGTCTCAAATTTCTATCAATCATTCATGACATCGACTGAAGTAGATCAAATGGTTTTCCGTAAAGAGTGTCTCGATCAGAATGAGCTATTCTTCATCTTCACACCCTGAGAAATATACAAAAATTTTCAGAATTTTGGGCTTTCGGGGATTTGGACTTTAGGAATTTTCATCCGTACTCCAAACTCGAACGTTTCTGAAGATCCGAAATCGTCTCAAACGGATTCAAATCTTCCCTCAAAGATGCAGGAGCTTTTTATAGTTTGAACTTCTGAGTGCATGAAAAAAATTAAAAAATTCTTGTTTTACCACAATTTTGAGTAGAGAAATAATCCGCTTTGAATCACAGACGCGCGGTTTGCCACCCTCTAATCGACGGAAATTCGAAAAGTTTCACTGCAGATTCTGAACAAGCGGGAAATGATATAGCGCAACTTTTCGCGGTATATATAGGTAACATACCCGACCCCAGACCCTCGGGCTTTATACTAGCGAATTAAGACCCGTGTAAGATACTCGAGGCGAAATTGCCCATACATACACGACAAGTATGTAAAAGACAGAAACAAAGTGAAATTTTTTTCCTTTCCTTTTTGATATTTTTGTCTCTTTTTTTTTCTATTATTACCAAGCTTTTGACTTTTTGATTTACGAGCTTGTTTTCTTCAACGGTCATCCGGCTCTGTGCTTTTGTGCTTTCTCCTACGGGAATTTATCTCGAACTCTGCAGCCGTATCGTTTAACCGCTTCTAATCGGAGGAATGCATTAGGTAAATAACTCTTCTTCTCCAGGCATTCATCCACTCAAAAAGTTATATATAACCATTGAGCCTGGATGGATGTGTGCTTTCAAGCCGTGGCCGCCTCTTTAGTCTATAAAACCGATCGACCCTCGGGCGAATACCTTCTAGCCTTCGACGAATCTTTCGCAATTATGTAATAATCAAACTGTTATATAAAAGAAAAATAATAATGATAAGATACTATCGAGACGACGACCAACAAGGATATTGATTAGTTGTGTATATCTATACGTATAGACTACTGCACGGAATTATTCAAGAAAGAAAAGCTCTCGATCACTTCTCTTCGTTAAAATAAACGCAAGAAATTGGATAAAGTAAAGTACCGGTTTCATAAATAAATTTTTCTATGCAATTTCGATTACACTTCGTTGAAAATCACTCCTCGTATTTTCATTCATAGTAATATCTATAGCTTTCAGAGATTTTTCGATTTTTCTAATCATGTATACACGCCGTATATATACAGGGTGAATATTCTCCGGGGTCTGATCTGGGAGGAGCTTCGACGTGCGGAAACTCCGCCTTCTTCATACGCGCTCTCAATTTTTTGGAGTGAAAATTGTACCACTCTGACAAAAAAAAAGCGAAATTTTACTCTAAACAGAGTGAATTTCACCCCAAGCAGAGTCAATTTTCACTTCCTTGAATTGAAAACAGCACCAGTCAAAGAAAAAGAGTGAATTTTTAACTAAAAAAAATTTAGAGAGCGTGTGGATGTGGACAAATTAGGAGATAAGGGTATCTGCTTGATATTCACACGCTATTATTCTGAAGCTAACGAGTGTGAATAGAAGAAGGCGGAGCTTCGGCACGTCGAAGCTCCTCCCAGATCAGACCTCGGAGAATATTCACCCTGTATATCGTCGTGCCAAAGGAATGATGCTCATCTTTTCATTCTTACATCCAAGATTCTAAGCTTTAGCTACCTTTTCCCCCTTTCCTATTTTGTCGTGTTTTCTTTTTACATAAGACCGAAAGTTTAATGAAAGAAATTTTTCTGTTTACCTTCGCAAAAATGTATCCCCCCCCCGTGCTCAAGGGTCTGCAATAAAAATTTCTTTAACTTTATGCTTCGTTGGGGTCATAATCGAACTTTATTTCCAAGAAGTAGTACTTCCGCGCTCGAGAGACATCCACTATTAATACGACCTTGCCATAATAGTAACTTCGCGTCTTATGGTGGACGCCGAAGACCCTAACTCGTCCGGCATCTTGAAATGGATATAATCAAGGATCGCAGCTTCTCTCCCTTTTTAATTCTTTTTATATCCAGAAAATTTCTACTACTGGATATAGCCGACGGACCAAAGAAGGATAAAGACCCTTCGGACTTACTCTATACGAGGTAGAATAGGCAGATAAAAGGAATGAACGAACATGTAGCTTAGAGTACGGAGGGACGTTGTACCCGCCAGGAAGACGCCACCGGAAATCCGTTTCGACGTTTTCGAGAACTCAGCTCGTGAAAAGTTTTACGATCTTAGGTTCGGTACGTATATCTTCGTGTTTAGAACCTTTGCTGCTAGCTGCTTAAATTTTCGGCAAGGCGCCCCACTCCTTTACCTTCACCATTTCTCATTGACATTTTTTTCGAAATTTATTTTAAAAGGTTTGTAAAAAATCCCCAAATTCAATGGGGCTGTTGCAAGCGCGAAACCCCTGTGGTAGCTGGTCGTGAATATAGAGTGTTGAAGATGAGCGAAATTTTTTTTTTTTTTTTTTTTTCTACTACGTCCGAAAGTTTCTACGGAAATGCTCAATGCCTCCACCTTCTACTGCTCCAAGGTTTCATCGTAAAACAACCCCCCGACGAATGATGAACGTCCCATGGATTTCATGCACACAAACTTTCTCAAAAGATGTAAATATTTGCTCCGAAAAGTGATGCTGGGCTTCATCGCTCCGGCTATTATCCTGCAGCTAAAGTAAGTCAGTTCTCGACTCAATCTTGATAAACGGTCTTCAATAAATAGGAAATAGTGAAACAGCTGGCATTAGGCATAAATCATTAAGTAAGATAGAAGTTTTGCCGAATAGCTATGAATCGGAAATAGGTTCTACTGCACGTATGTTCTACTAAAATCTGGGTCGAACTATTAGGAATATTTGAAAACTAGAACGTGATAGTAGCCAAAATTCTTTCGAGTCAAACAACTCCTGGCATAAATCAGAGTCTCGAAAACCCAGGAGCTTTATTCTCCAGAATTTTGGGGATGAGTTTGTTTCTATGCAATTTTTTTTTTTTTTTTTGCACCCTGGGTTTTGGCAAATAGTTTTTTTATATATTCGGAGCATCGGAGTTCGAAAATGATCAAATTAAGGACAACTCTAATCTACACAACGTGAAATGTTCGGAGATGCAGAATAGCGATGTATGAAGATCGACATCCGGTTGTTCACCCCATACCACATTTCCTTCCTTATTTTTTTTGGAACTGATTCTGGCGAGCAAAACGCGAGTTGTCCTTCGCTCTTCGAATCGATCACGTTCCACATTTACAAACGATGAGAAAACTCGAGTACCTATAGATATCTAAGAGTCTGCCTCGAGGAACGTAAGGGACGAAGAGATGAAGAGATGATGTCTCTCCTCTTCTCCAGAACCTCTCCAAAACTTATTACCTCTTTAAGGATGTTACCCGTAGCCCGTTGCCAGAGAGAAAGATGATTCACGTGTAATATACGCAGTGCCCTAGCTGCTCGAACAGACGAAATTCTTGGCAACGAAAGGGTATCGAATACGTTCAAGGAATATAAATATTATGGGAACTTGGGGAGAGTTCGAAAAAAATGTAAAAACTTTTTAAAGTTTGAGATTATTTTGAAAATTTTCACTAACAGTATTACTCCGACATTTTTTTTATCCTCTAATCGTTCCAGCGACGAAATATCACGTGAAAATTTTAATAAGTACAATTTTTTTTTGCCTCGTTTTTTCCGGCCTTATGAATTTTCCTAGTGTGATGTTCGGCTTTTCTTTAAAGTACCCGGTGTATTGTGAACGTACCTTAATAATGAGCCCTTTTTGAACCATCTTCAAGTTTCCAAAGTAACCCAACCCTCGACCAATTTACAACCAAGGATCTGAAGAACGGAACGTTTCATTCTGCAGGGACGAGCGAATTTTCTCTTCGATGGAAAAATATGTCTTCCATACTCATCTCGCCCCCCTTCTTTCTTTTCTTTTCTCTTTCCTCTTCTTTACTTCTTACTTTTTCATCAGTTCTTCCGAATCGCGTCGAAAATAAAAGAAAATAAAAGAAAAGAAAAGAAAAGAAAATGAAGGAAAAGATGCGAAAGATAGAAACAAAAAAAAAAAATAAATACAGTATCGATTTTCACTCAAAACATTGGATGTAGTAATAGAAAGAAGAGCTTCAGAAAAAAGAACGCAGCACGGGATTGTATAACTTTGAGAAAAAGATTCACACTTTTCAGTCACGCAGAAAAAGAATTTTACCCTTGTAATGATACCCCTTTAAAAATATCGGGGTAAATTCACGTTCTGCTTTTATTTTCGATTCTTCATATTTACGCTACCTTTCAGTCGCCCCTTGCATCTTGGCGAAGAAAATAGAGCTTTCGGAGTCGACTAATTTTGGGCTGATTTGTTTCTCGCTTCTGTTTATGGGAATATAATTAATTAAGGATCTGAAACCTCACGCGCATGAAATTAGACCCCGAATTTGCCGCTCTGAATGACGATTTTTTATTGGTTCTTCAAACCCCGGGCTTAACCGTGACCGAAGCACTGGGTTAACTTCTATAAATCCGCCCGGAATCTTGGGGCAACTTTTTCTTCAAATAACATTTCCCATCTCTGCAGCGGTATTGCGCGGACTGAATTGGCCTTTACCGTAATGCAGTCGATCGTATTTGGCATAGAGTTGCGATCGAATATCTACTGATCAGATTTTGGCATATTCATACCATCCGCAAATTGGAAATTGCAAACTGCGAGCTAAAACTAACATCGAATCAATTTTTCTGCAGCGTTTCAACCGAGAGACATTGATTTCTTACCTTCAAAGACCTCGTATGCACATGTTGCACCGATGTGTGTGCGTTTTAGGAAACAATGTAGCTTCAAGATTTGCGATTTAATTTATATCGTGAAAAGCTGGTTAAAAATTATCCCATCCCTGCGTTTTTCATCATCGATCAGGTTTCCCCCGAAAAGGAAAAGTCGAGATAAAATTCCGAATCCTATAGGTTGCAGTTATTCGATTGTAATTTTTGGGCAAAATAATCGAAAATTCGAATGGATTCTTGTAGTAGAGATTACATTTTCGTTTGGCCAATTTTCGGGGTAGTATATCGCTGGGTTGTTTGAGGTCGGTCTGACCTCAGTCCAGTTGAGAGATAGGGACACGCAGGAGCCACTATTTTTTGGCATTGACAAATTAGGGTCTTTTCATGAAATTCTTGACAAAGGAAGCTCCATGTCTTGTCTTGTCAGTAAGATATCATGATCCGAAATACCGACGTCGAACCACGGTATACCAAGGCCGGGTATAACGATACAGTGATCGATTTCATATCGTTGATCATTCGTCAAGTTTTATCAAATCGATATCTACTACCGGAAGGTTTTCTGATTGGTTTTTTTTCTTTTCTGATAATCACGAAATGGAAATATTGAATCCACGCGATATATGCTAGCTGCGTAAAGCTCGCCTTTACCAATTTTTTTGAAAAACCTTTCGAGGTCAAAACTGCAGGAAAAACGCTTGAAAGTTTAAAAAATTAGAATCAAACTTCTGGGTGGTTTGCAGACTGACTGAAGTTAAATTATTTTTTCACATATGTATTTACCCACGAGTTAAAGTTTGTATAGGTACAGCTAGCCGGGTATCTAATCCGCCTTGATTTAAATGAAAATTAGTTAATAATTGAATTTCTCAAAATTCTCTATAACGAACTACGGTAAAACTTATCTACAGTCTCCGTCGCTCCAAAATGTATATGAACTAGTCGAGAAGTAAAATAGAAAAAAAGAAAAGAAAAAACCAAAAAAAGTTCTTGTATTTAACGTATGTGACGAGTATCTCAAAATCGATATAAAAGAGATGAAAGATAAGTGGGCAAAGAAAAACGAGAGAAAAAAACAAGAAGAAAAAAAAAAAAAAAAAAATTTGTAGGACACGAAGGATTTTTACCGTAGAATCATGTTTTATTGAAGTTCTACTTTGAAGTTTTTATTTCTCATTTTTAATTTTAATTTTTTTTTTTTTCTCTATCTATCTATCTATCTCTTTTTTTCTCGGCAAAGGGAGTTTTTCCTTGAAATCAGGAGGTGAAAGAGATCCTTTCCAAGAAATCCTTTTCTCGTGAGTTTGACAGATTTTATTTTTCTCAGGCTGCAATTAAATTTCTAAAACAAAAAGGGCTGCGCGCTTTTTTCGTTCCCATTTATATTTTCCTCATTCCACCCATTTTCTCTTTTTCCTTCTTCTTCTTCTTCTTCTTACCTTACCTCGATTATCTTCTCCATTTTCACTTAGGTACGTTATTTGCTTTACTTTTTGTTTTTCTTGTTTTTTTGGTTTTTCATCTCTTATCCTTCTCATCCACTCTGGGAAGAAAAAAAATAAAAAAAATTCTTACAACAAATTGCGGATGAATCTCTTTGTATGTTTATATATATATATATATATATATGCCATCACAAACACGTGTATTAGAATTCATGAAGCCCGTAGGGGTCTCTGCTCATATGTTATCCCTCTTCCCGTCCGCTCTTCATTTCCCGAACCTTTCAGCCGGTTGCACTCGATGATTACGAGTAAAAGCTTCATTATTACGTGTAGTCACAATGCAGGTATATGTATTTATATTCTATACGTATACGTGCCTCAATCAACAGTCGATGTAATTTTCAAAAAAATGTTTAAAAACAGAAAAAAAAAAAAAAATAGAAAAATGAATAATCACCAAATTTGAAAATCAATTAGATATTATTTTCCCTCTGCGATACGACCCGCGCATCATAAGTACTTCCATCGGCGTCTCCCCCAGCTTTGATGAGGTACGTTCAGGGTGTACCTCGGAACTAGTCGTGAAAATTGTCCTATAATAATCCTAGATTGTCCTCGCCCTCGCCCTCACCTCATTCCATCCTCTATAAAGTCCAACCCCTGCCTCTTCCACCCATAGTCTATCCTACTTGCAAACAGGAAAATCGATGGCCGTTTCGTGCGGTTCTATAAGTATATAAGCTCGTTGGTTGTTTGCTGGCAGGGTTTCACCTCCTAAAGATCGCAAATCCTGAGTGGACCAAAATCTCTTTACATCGAACATAGAGGATCGTACATAGAGGCACATGACGCCCTTAAAATGCAGCGATTGCAGCCCGTTTCGAAAACTCAAATCGCCTGTATTCTTCCTTTGGAAATTTGGGGTGAATAAAAATTGCATTTAGGTTGCGAAAATTTCGGTTTTTCTTTATTTTTTTTGTGAATAAGTAAACAGGTGAAATAAGAAAGACTATATCTATTGCGTTGGAGATTTAATGGCGTTGAGAAAGTCAGTCTAGTGGTCCATCCATCTAAACGAGTAACTTTATCGACCCCTAGGGATTATTTGGATTGGTTACCTGCGCTAGGGTTTAATCCCATTATTTACTGGATAGATATTGTGGGTCGATACAGCGAAGCAGATTTAAAAATAAGACGCGATTTTTCTGGCTCCATAAAATATCTTTATCTAGATTTTTTGAAAACGTCGACGATATTTCTTTCCTCGTTATTCGCCCCCTGTTAGAATCGTCAGGACGAAGAGCGCATCCCTTGTTTTAGGCGTCCGGATAATCCTTAAACTTTTACCACCTACTTCCGAACTTTACCTTTCACCTTTTACCGTTTACTTTCCACCCTTCGCCCTGCAGGGATCATTGTTAAACCTACGAATTGAATTGTCTCTCTATTGTCAGCTCGGGTGGAGTTGAAAGAAAAGAGAAAGAATAAAATGAGGAAAAAGAAGAGAAGGGAGGAAAATAGATTATAGAACCCAAATATTTCATTTGCATTTTAGCAAGTAAGCAAAAAATAAAATTCGAAAAGGGGAAAGGGGCGCACGATAATAAATTAAATAATAATTATTTTATTTCTAAAGTAATAATTGGAACCCTGAGGTAAACTCGGTTGTCAGCAATCGTAACCGCGGATCGTTAAAAAAAAATAAATACCCAATGAATCTCCAGGGTGTAATTGTCGTCATTCGTGATTTACATGCGGAAGCTAGATGCTGTATGCATGCTTATATAAATTTTTATTTCTTTCCCAGCAGGATCTGGACTTCTGATTATGTTACGCAACATTTTTCGAGAGCGTAGATATAACGAGTAGTTTTTCGTGCAAATACCGCTGGGAGAAATAACCGTAAATCGTAAGATTCGTAGAAATCATGGCGGCTATCTCAGAGCGGACTTGTGCAAGTCGTTGAAGAAAATAAATGAAAAATTTTCAACCTATATTTTATCTTCGTCCGTAGTTTTACATCCCTATATCTTTTTCCGGATTTGTTTTATTTTCGGCTAGAGCCGAGTACCTGATTTTCTGTTTTTTGTTTTTAATTTATCTGCCATTATACGCCTAAAAAAATTTCTTCAAACAACGACACTCCTTTTACATACGAAAAGAAAGCAAACCCATATCGAGCATACTAATAGCGTAGGTATAGAAATCATCAGGGCGCAATCAAAAGCTTCCAAAGTTGGGGGTGCGTGTGACTTGAGAGGTGAAAACGTACCTGTGGCGTATGATTTTCGGGAAAATGATTCGTACCGAGGCAAAGGACAAAGGTCAAAGGTCCTTTACTGCTTTGTCGACTGTTTGTTTCCTGGTAGGAGGAGTTCGACCGACTCTTGTAGTAATTGCGATCGATACGCACGTTCGCGCTTTTGTCGTTTACGTGAAATTGTACGGAAAATTATACCGTTGCAGATTTACGCACGGTAAAGTTCCTCGTTGTATAGGTGTTGTACAAGTTCCGTCACCTCGTTAAATCTCAAGATATATTTTCTCGCGTCAAAGTAAGCGTGAAAAAAATGGGATGTAAAAAAAAAAAAACTCGAAAATACTTTACGCAGAAATATCCCCGGAACGTTTTAGCGCTTTTGCTCATATGCGGTCGCGAAATTAACTTCGACCGCGCGATAATATCGGAGATTAATTAATACCGCATTCAAACAATCAAACTTTCGTCTTTCGAACGTTGGTCTCTGACTATTAGTTACAAGGACTAACAAATCTTAATTATTTACCGAGGGATTGCGGCCGGGATGCTGTGGCGGTTGGTGGCTGGCGAATGGCGGGTCGATCTCTCAGAGATTCCAACTGGTACAGACCAAGTTCGGAACTTCAGAGAACTGGCTACATCTCTGAACAAAGTTTATCGGACTCGAAACTAACTCACAACGTATAGCGTCGCGGCGACGCCGGCGCTTAATTTCCTACAAAGAAATTTGAAAAATCATTTTTTTAACAAAATAAGGTTCATCGTCTCATGCTTATATGCCACGTCGGTCATTATCGCAATTATTTCATTTCGCGATGATTGTTTCACCCCAATATTTCATCCCGAATAAAATGTCATTATTTTTTCGCTCTGAATTCATTCGCTAATTTTATACGGATCTATTTCGGTTTTGATTTCGGTCGTAACCCGCTGAATTTTATCGCCAGTTTTAGCAGTCGTTACAGATTTACCACGATCATTTCCAAGGTCGTATTAACCACGAAAATAACAAATCCGTCATCCGAGACGACCCCTGTGTGTTCTGGAATACGTTTCACGACTTTGGAATAAATTCGCTCGTCTGTTCCCGCGGAACTGATTTTATTCATGTGTCATTCTTCGGCCTGCAGGGACGATTCCTTAAATCATCCATTCACGGCCATGAAATAAGAAATTCAACAATCGGTGCCACATTCGAATATGTGAGACAGTCGCGTAAACGCCAGGTTCAGAAGTCCCCGTGAAGCGAGACCGAGGGGTGGAATCTGCACAAGACGCAGCGGCTGAATCCGGAGCCAGAAGTGAGGCAGCGAGTAAAGAGGGAGGAATTGAGAGCGTCGCGCGGAAAGATTCATTGGCGAAAGGGCGCCGCGACGTCGGCGTAACATTGCTCCCAATTCGCGTTCTGCTCTTTCCGCGTGGTTTTTGGCTTCCGCGGTTTCCTTCTTCCCGGCAGTTCTCTTATTCCCTATTTCGTACCCTGACGCGGTTAAAGTGTTGGGCTTTTCTCACCCCCTAAAAATTTTCGCCGTATTTATCTACGAATTTTAAACCGGTGATTGATCGTCGACTAAAATAGATTTCCGAGCTATTATTTACTCCCCAAGAAAGAGTTGGAACAGAAAGCGAAACCCTCATTTCAGGGTTTCGAAACGTACCCAATTTCGTTTCATAGTTATGTGTAGATTTAATTCGGAACATTTTCCAATTCGATGTAAACTCAACGAGGTATATTTAAAGGCCTGTTTGAGTCCGCGCAGTAAAGCGCGGAGACCCTTCCTACCCAATGTCGTTAAATTTACACTTTAAACTGGTGTGTTTTCTTGTATAGAATATTTTACAAGAGATTTTACGAGTCTCACATCGCCGGGTCAGAATTTTAAAAGAAAAGAAAACGCGCGAGGTACATATATTCATTCGAGCTAATAAAAGTCTTGCGAATTTAAATCCAGAACGTAATTCAGCATTTCAAAAATTTTAAATCGCACAAAATTTTCACCGACCAGTTTTCTCCGGGTTGTTGTTAAATCGCCAAGCTGACCTAATCAGTGAACGTTATCCAACCCTCGGAGTAATAAAGCTGATAGCATTTTCTTAAAAATCCATCGTGAATATGCAGACAAGATTTATCCAAAAAATGAAAAAAAAGACAATGAAGAAAAAAATAAATTCTTTAAACCTTCTGGAACTTTGGGGAGAGCATACGACTACGCATATTGACATCAAAGTCACGAGGATTTCAAAGTACAGAAGAGAGCCCTTAGATAAGGGAATTTTAGATCACGTTGGGTTGACACGTGATCAGTTGAATCGTTTTCTTTAACATGTAAATGCTACCAGACCTCTTACGCGATTGGCACGTGTCTCTGTCATCGGTTTGATACAGCTTTTCAAACTCACGTACTATAGGGAAATAATGAAACGAAAATTAATTGACCCTCTTTTTTTTGTTTTTTTTTTCCGATTTTTTTCTTCGCGATTTTGACTTTTTCATACTCACACACTCATCGACGTATAATTCCAACATGAAATCCCCAGAAGTGGCGCATGCATTATTCACAGTCGAACCAGAATCAATTTGAAGCTTGATACGCGACCCTCGTTTGCGACCCCATCCAGAATTTAACCCGGAATAATGAAAGTAAAGAACCCGAGGAAAGCTCTACTGATCAGAAACTACGCGACATCTTTACTTATTGTTTGTCAAAAAATTTACCAAATTTGGACGTAGAAACGAATTATAGAAAAACTTAGCGCCACTCCATTTCACTCTGTCTAGGTATAATTTACCCCAAAGTAGAATCTCCGAGCTTCGAAAGCACGGCAAAAAAGTATAAAAAAAAAAAGCTTTAGGGTAAATTTTTTCGGAATAGGATACGAGGATTTTTTCGATAAGATTGAAGTACACCACGATTTTTCTAAGGGTAAAAGAAAATTTGGCTTTAGTAAACTAAAAAGATTTTCAGTTGGATTTAACTTCATTCGAGCGAGTCCCGAGGCTCTTTAAGCTCTTCGTTTTTGATCCTTTTCAAAACCCTTCTCAGTTCCTATCTCGTTACGCAACCCCACAGATTCCTGATTAAATTTCGTTCAATTTTTACCCCGAATAAGGCGGCTACGATTACATTGAAAATTCCGATATACCTTATCCAAAAAGCTCTGACAATTGCGTTGAACTTTTTCGAGAAACAAGCTGCGGAATTCATCCGAAGCTTTATTGCCCACAATCGATGTTCTCTCTTTGTTTTTTTGATTTTTTTTTTTTTATATATAACAAGGAAAACCTCTCTCTCTCTCTTTCTCAGAGTCTGAAATAAGCCTCAAAGACTTTTGACAAACTTTCAAGTCTTATTTATCGAAAACAGATGCTAGGCTCGATGTAACCGTACCCCAAACCGGGTCACACCAACTTGAACCCAAGCTATGAATAATTGAGAAGATTTATGCAAACCTAGAGCAATTTCCAAAGTCGTGTAGAGTCTTTGAGACTAACGATGCAGGTTGGTCCTGTGTACGAGGAACTTTGTTTCAACCAATTCGCGGCAAATATTGATAATGTATTTTCCCGTATAAATACGTTAGACTTGTTCCATCCCTAGACTTCAGTTCTTGTTTGTATCTAATCGATCAATTACTCGTCGAAGATCGAGATCAAGGTTCGTGGGCATCTAAAACGGCAGATCAAAAGTCTTAAAAAGAATATAGCGTTGATTAGGAAGATTATTGGTCGAGTTTATGGCTTCGAAGCTGCGAAGACTTCGCCCTTTTTTTTTTTCCTAACGGCGCAGACTGAAACCTTTCATAAAGTTGATTAAAGAGTTTCGAGTCAAACGAGGAAATCTCTGACCCGGTAACTCCTTTCGTATATTATACGAGTTCGCCGCGCGTTTCTTACGACTTTTTTCTTTTCCATTTTTTTGCTATATTGATCGATGTGTGTGGCAGGAAGACTCGAAACTCATCTCTGCCGAAGTGTTAATCCGATCTTCCCGCACTGGGGGGAAGAAAAAAAATTTCTAATCATAAAAACTAAGACGGATTTGTTCCGCAAAAAGGTCGACGCCGATCGAGGACTTTGGTCCTCGGAGACACTGGGAGAAAAACTCGTCAAAGATCGTTGTTATTTCTTACGCATACCACTCGCTTTTATTTTTACAACAAAGAAGGAGAAAAGGGCGCTTTCTCACCCTCGAATTTTTCGAAACTGTAAAACTCCGAAAAATAGTTTAACTCTATTTTCTACTTCGCGGAAATGTATTTTTTTAAATCGTTGAATGCGATGAGAGAATTGAAAATTATTGAAAAAAATGCGCGAACTAAATCCGTTCTTGATTTTTTTCGCGATTTATTCCTTCTTCCTTCTTCCTTTGCGAGGATAACAATGCCTCCTTCGACAGTCTTGAACTTGAAGTGTGGGTCTTAACTCGGTGGGTTTTCCTGCGGAAACGCGCCTCCAAGAAACCCTTTCCTGAAGGTGTTGTCCGTGGAAGAGACCAGAAAGTCCCAAAACTCCTGAAAGGAGTTCGGAAGGACGTTGATGATTGCCGTATCTCCCGTAGGAATAACAATCTCGAAATTTATTCCGTTCACGTTACAGACGTACCTGGCTAGTCGAAAACGGCTCAAAGTTTACTTTAAATGCAATTTATTCAATGCCGAGAGACAACTTTCACACAATCCACCTATTTAACGCCGGACTTTTGATACCATCTAACTTCAAGTTCTATTCCGGTTCTGAATAGAGAATGAAGATGCTAAGAATACCGGAAATTATTTTTCTCAGAAAAATCTTCAATTCTGATCAATTCGCGCTTGAGATTATCGCCGAAAAAATTGTACTCCGCTAATCCGGAATCCTCAAACCGCGATCTATGATGGTAATTAGAACGTTGAGCGGGTCATTAACTGTCGAATGTATTTATAAAAAGCTGACTTTGAACTGAGGGTCAGGAAGTGGCCCAAGCCCCACGTGGCGCCTTGACACAGTTGCACTCTTGGTAGCCCTCCAACGTGTGTCTTCGATCAGTCTGACACCCGGAGTTGAAGATGCAAACACACAGCTTTGAGACGTTTCACATTTTTCCGGCTTTTGATTATCGGTTATATTTTTTGGTCTCAAAAGCAGCTAGGAGTTTGATTTGTTTTTTTTTATTGATTTTTTACCCGAACAGATCGTTTCAAGTCCCAACGTCCAAAAGGAGGAGAATAAATATGAATAAAATACAAAAATCTGGAAAACGTTCTGAAATCAGGAAGAAATATTGCCAAGGGTGGCTGCAGCCAGACGCCACGCCGGGATGTGTAGGGTGCTAGACTTTCCGTCTGAATATTACTCGGGAAAAACCCCCCTTTGGAATATTAGGACCGTTCAAATAAATCTTAAGACCCCCTCCGCACGTTAAGCCGAGATTCGAGATTCGGTTGCTCAATGCTCTCGCGGAGCGAAACCCATTTTTCCAACATTCTTTTGATACATGATCTTCTCGAAGAAAAGCGTACCTATATACTTGCCGCAAAAAAAAAAGAGAGAAAAAAGAAATTCAATTATACCTTCATCATTGATTTTAGCATTGACATTGCCATTATCATTATCGTCTCTATCGGAGCGGGATGAAAAATTGATTGAGAATTAATCGGCCCACGTAACACGTGAAATATATACGCGAATAATTATTTATAGGTAATTAATCACGACGCAAATCTCGTCGCGGTTGATAAAATAAAATAATACAATACAACTTCGATGGATCTCCAGATATTCGTACGAAACCTAAAATGATAATTTTATTCGTAGGGAAAATTTCACGAAAATATATGGCGGTACGAAGCTCTGGTTAATTATTGTGTCCATTAATCAAATGGTTAGTATTATATGTTTCCTTTCTTTCCTAAAAATACGTTATTCAATCGATTATAAATTGGCAAATGGTCTGCACAATGAAATAAGCGGAAATATATTTGACATTCGGGAAGGAACTTTGACGCGCGTTGTATATTTTCTCACGAAAAATTGCTGTTTCTCTTCCGCGTATAATTCTTCAGATTTTCCATCTTTTTTCAGCGCTGCGCGAGATAAATATCGAGAAAAAAATAATTTCCGGACCCGATTTTTTTTTTTTTTTCGTGATTCATTCGCTCCGCGTGCTTGAGTACAATTTTTTATTTTATTTTTTTTTTTTCAACCAAAATGTTGTCCTTTCTATTCAGATTTATTTAACTGAAGAGTTCTGACGTCATTATATTCGCAATTCAGAGTGCAATATTAATTGCAAACTTGACTCGATCGAATGGATTGAATGCGAATTTTATTTCTTCATTTAATTGGATCAGGTAATAATAAAGTACTTTGGAATGATGATTGTGGGTAAAATAAACTGCTTTTCTACTCGTTTATGTGTGCGGAAAAATCGGGATCGGTTAACCAGTAGAACATAGATTCGACCCATAACGGTTCTCATTAATTTTCTATAACTGTATTAAATTAACCGTTAAATATAATTTAATCGTTACTAATTTCCTCTGAACGAGAGAATTAGGCAAGGATTCACAATCGAGCGAATGAATTCTCACCCCTAAGAACTTACTGTGAAAACCACAACCCGAATAGGAACAAAGACCAAATGTTATACGAATTCATCTTCAGATTTTGAATTTTTAAATATCTAAATATTTTTAGGTCCATTTTTAAAGAACTGAAAAAAACGCGAAAGTTTTTTGGAGCGGCTGTAATCCTGCAACATATTATTCCTCTCGGGATTTACTCTTCGCTGTCAATTATTCCCAGAAATAAAATAATCGATACCGATTAGCTGTAGTACGTCTGATAGCTTCTACAGCTTCCTACAGGTTCATCCGACACGTAAGTAGGTTCGCTTTTTTTTTGCGAGGGATTCGCGTCGGATTTAATCCTAGTCGAATAACTCATTCCAGAAAAGAAATGAACTCTTCTCTCTTCTCGGTTAGTGAGCAGAAAAAAAATTTATACACGAGAATTCGACAGATCCAGCTGGTACTAAACGATTTTCCAAAAAAAAATTTATCACATGAAAAACGGCGGTCTTTTACTCCTTCTTCTTCCGCTAGTCTTTCAATTCAAATTGTTTTTCTGCAACACGTATAGTAAACCCTTTCCTTGATTCAGGTGGTAATAACGCCGGATGATTGATCGGGCTCAAATAAATTAGCCGTACTTATAAAGGGCGTGGGATATAATTTATCGACAAGATAAATTGCGGTACGCATTAAATTGTGTTAACAGATTGACGACGTGCAATTCCGCGTCTACGAGCTTCGTTTATTATATTGTGTCCCCTCGGTCTCGGCCCCAGCCCCAGCCCCAGCCCAAGCCTTAGTTTCGGTCTCGGTCTTGGCGTCGAGATCGGCGACGACGTCGACGTTGGTGTACCTAAGTCTGTCACACGGGAGTCTACATATTATCCGCGCGGAAATGCAGCATAATGGAACCGGTGGGATCATTGTCTTTACCACGACGAAGAGCTAAAATAATGGCCTCGGTCTCTCCGTCTCTTTCGTATGCCAACCAAATCCTGAATGCATTTTCCCAACGGTTCAGGATTCGACTGGCACCGCAGTTTGCAGTAAAGACAAAAAAAAAAGAAGGAAAAAAACAAAAAAGGTCGACTCCTGTTTCACACAATTACCCATTGAAACTCGTAAATTAAGACATCGTTTACAGCTCAATTAGTTGTCACTCGGAAATTTTGAAAAATGTATTTTATTTATCTACGTAGGTGATTTCGTTTGTTATTATTGCTTAATTCTCTTCTAACGTTTTGTATTTGAGAAATGAGGGCATTTTTACTCTGATTTGAATACAGCTTTCCGCTAGTTTATTTCAAGAATTATTCATCATATCCCACCGCTGTCAACAGCTTTATATCACGTAAATGTAGATGTTTTGGCTCGCTCGATAGTCTATTGGATGAATTCGTAAAGATACCATTTCAAAATGGTGATTCGAGTGTATCATTGCGATCCCCGTTGTCTATGGAAAATATGAAATTGATGAAAATGTTGACGTTTAATTGACAGATGGGTAGATTTGAAATTCAAATTGTTTTATGGAATTTGAACTCTGGGATTTGACTAGCTTTTGAAAAAGTGAATTTATTCCGGATATATTTCACACGGAATAGAGAAGCAGAGGATGATACCTCGCTTGCATTAATTATAACAACAAACGTCGATTAATATATGCGTAGCTATAAATCATGATTGAAATTGCTTCGCGATTTTGGTTGATGAGTTTTAGTCTATGTGTAACTTAATACTGTACTAGAATTTCCCCATCTATGCAATTGCAATTATCTTTGCAGTAATGACTCGGCGTGTTTATTCATAATATATTAACGAAGTTATCAATTCTATTATAACAACGCGAACCGATTCCACACGGAAAAATTCCTCCTATATACAAGCTCTGAATTTTTGATCCACCCGAAAGCTGCTATAAAATATGCACAGCAAAGCAATATTCCAAATTGCGGAGGTAAAGCAAATAGGAATACTATACTGAAAGTTATACTTTTTTATTTTGCCTCAAAATTAGAATCCTTATAGGTATATGAATACACCGCTGCCCCAGTTTATATAAAACTTTACAAAGCTGGTTTTTCGTTTGTGTTATTTAAACGAGAAGCTCTAATCTCCTCTAATAAAATTTTTGTACAAAATTCGCACATATATATATATAAGGTGAAAAAAAAATACAAAACATTAATCATTTTCACTATATTATTGCTACATTTTTTTCAATTGAAAAAAAGTCAGATGCAGAGGATATGCAATTCGTCCAGATTCCCTGGTATGATGATGGGAATTTTTTATCAGATAGTAGCACCAATGCCTACCAAAATCTCTTAGCTACAGATTTTTTTGAAAATTATTACCTTTTAGTCGAAACACGTGTATTTTAATTGGGGAAATCCACCCTCTTAGTTTGAGCGGTTAGAGTTGAGATAAAAATCTGAAAAAAATGGAGAATTTTTTTTTGAATTGTTTGGAGCTGATCTAGCGGACGTCTGTTGAGGAAATCGTCTGAGGTGTAAATAAGGACGACCGTAATATACATATTCGATCCACACCATGAAGGCTCCTACTAGGGCGATTATCTTCAACTTTAGATCGCTGCACGTGAGGTAATTTCAGGTTTCAGAATCAGTTTAAGAAACAGGCCGCATCCCCGTGTAGAAATTAATGTTAGTTATCTATCCGAAGATAGTTTCAAGCCCATGGTAGAACGGTAGAACCTTGAAGGTCGCGTTTAGAGGGGTGTAGATAAGGCGTTTGAAAAAGTTAAAACAGAGAGAAGAAGAGTGAGCCGAGAATAAGAAGGGGAGAGTAGAGAAAAAAGGAAAGGGAAGGGAAGGGAATAAGGTACTCGAAAGATACACACAAGGCAGGCGCAGGCAGGGGTCTTTGAAGTAGAACTTGAATTAACCTTCGACACGCGATACTGAAATTTACATATTTCTCAAAGATACCTCTCGTCTGACAGGTACGTGAGAGATAAGTTCGTACCTTTGAAAGCACGACGTAATCGTGACGATCAAGTACCATCAATGTTTTATAAGGCTAGACAGCGGCGGACCACACACTGAAGTAGTAGCCAGCTCACATAAGCGCGAAGAGACAGAGTAGTAAATCAATGAACAGGTCAGCCATGACGCTCCCTGATCTGTACAGAGTAGTTGCTGACAAGTAGCTGAGTGGTAGTGCCCGAGGTGTCCTCTGGATGATACAAACCGATTTATGATTTATACCGCTGTCAGTTTCATCACGAATTATAAAGTAGAAATGATATTCGGTGTGCTTGATGGTGTCGAAGTTAGACGCGGCTTGGTATGTTTAGGAAAGTATTCAGCATCGCACAAGGCCGCATACATACCTTTGTTTTTTGTTATTTACTACCAGATCGAAAAGCTTAGTACGTCGTGTTTATCTCGGCTCGAGGACTATAAAACAAAGATATATCCTCGGTCGTTCTAAGGTCGTATATTATATAGCCGAACGTGGAATGATGACCCTGTCTAACTTTATAAAGACATATACAGGTCGTTTACAAACTTACGCGATTGACGGGATCTGGGGAATTCTTATTCCATGATTTAGTCGAAATTATTACCATTTTGGAGGAAACTTATTTTTGATAAATCCACGTCGTTTGGTGTGCTAGAATACAACGTTAGTATCACGTGATACTCGTAAGTTTGGGTCGGGCCGGTTCGAAGTTCCGAATTTTCAAAGCTCCGTACGGTCAAATTTTCGAATTTTACTGCAACGAACTCACAGTTTTCAGAAAGGGTATTTCACCGAAAGTCTATGTAACCGATTTGAAAAATTCCGAATCGCAACGCACCGAAGGTTCAAAATTCCGAAAGCTAAAGATCCGAAAGGTCAAGACTCCGAAAGCTCAAGATCCGAAAGGCCAAATTTCCGAAACTTGAACATCAAGCCGTCGCGCGTCGTTTAGTCGACTCGTTAAGAACACGTTCGATCTTTCGGAATTTCAGACTTTCGGAATTTTGAACTTTCGGAATTTTGGACTTTCGGAAAATCGGACTTGCGGAGCCTTAAGCTATCTACATTCTGCCCTTTCGGAATTTTAATTTTCTGAGCTCGAGTGTTTCTGAAAATTCGAAATCGTCGAAAATAATTTCGGAAATTTTACCGTTCGGAGGTTTCAGAATTCGGAACTTCGAACCGGCCCCGTTTGCTTACCCGAAATTGGTAGAATTCATTTGTACAACGAGCGGGAACACGGTGTCAGCGGATTCGCACGAGACAGGCTTTCGGAAACCACTCGATTGTACTTATTCTCTGGTAACCCCTCAGCCTCTTCGTTGCCACCAGAGACTCGTAATAGCACTTAGCTTTTATTTCTCCGAGCTTTACGAGGCTACTGTAGTCGGCAGGTACATACACACATACATAGATACATACAAATACACAAATACATAAAAGTATACGATTCTATGTTCACCTGTAATGTAGATAGAATTGTACTACACATATACACTGTTACTACACCAGGTGACGTATAGAAATCGGCTATTGTACCATGGAGGACAATAACGTGAATAAAGAAGCAAACCTGCAGTGAAGAGAAGAGGAAACTGAAAAAAAAAAAAAAACGTTGCCTTTGTGGTTTCGTCGGTGGAAAATATTGAACAGAAACGTCGATAGAGTTGGCAAAAACCTAAATGGTACCATCGTTGCAGAAAATGTAAGAATCGATCATTTTTTAGTGTAACATTTTTCTCACTTTTTAAGATCTAGAGGTTTTTTTTTTTCGAACATTTGTGCCAAAGATATATGATGGCGAGACGAGATGTTCACCAACACGTGTAGGTTGATATCTGGGACGCGGGTTCCTTCGTCTTCTCTTCAAGAAAAATAGGACGCATTAAGCTTATGAATGGGTGGGAATACGCGGGAGTGAAAGTGTCATATTCGTAAAAACAGACCGATCATGGATGAACAAGTAAAGCAAGACGTAGTTCCACAAACATTTTTACGTTCTGAGCTTTCTTTTCCCATATCTAGATTACATCTTAGAAACTTTCAAGGTCTCGCTGGCGTGAGGAAAAACCTAAGATTAGCTGGGAACAGTCCAGACATCTTTGGACTTAAATTGCAAGCGGAGCCAGTCAGTGGAAGAGCCGAAACGTTCATTTTTTTAGTTTTTTTCTAGTAATAATTTGGTGAATTTGATCATGATGTAAATTTTTTCGAATGGTAACACGGGTTTATTCCCTGTCCAAACCCCATAAAATTAATGATCAAAGTTGTTATAAATTATTTCTGGGTGATAACTCGTGGTTTTTTTTTTCATTATGCGCTGTTATATTGTCCGTGAAGAGCAAAAAGGAATAAAAGAAAGAAAAAAAACTTGGCCAAAAAGAGGGGATAATTTTTTGTCAAAGTTTTGCCCGAGCTTTTTGTCCTACGCTCGTCGTTGAAAACTAGGGTAGAGTTTGACACTTGGGGCATTAATATTTACGTCTACACCTTTTATGTTGGAGCTAGTTAGGAGACAGGATAATAGAATTGGGAGGAATTTTGGAAGCGAGAAAAAGAGAAAAATGAAAATAAATTGACGCAAATTATATGAGCGAATTGATTTAGCCAGGAACTCGTTAGGTTATTATATTCAAAAATGAAGACAAACGATCGCTTTAAAAATAAAATTAAAATGTATACCATCATTTATTAATTATTTGATACAGGTATACGCGTGTTAATATTTCAAAAGCAACGTGGCAGGGGTGCCAAGGCTTGGCTTGTATCAACCCCTCCCACAAAACCGTCCACTCTTTGCCCGACTATACGTCTGTTTGACCGCTTTATGTTTCTCTGGCCCTTTGACCTGTGAAGCCCAAGAGGATTTCAGCCAGCAACAGTCTGCAGTCAGTGAGTCGTCAGCTGTAGAAGACAGAAGGCAATATCCTGTCAGTAAAGTGCGCAGCCTCCTTCTTGCTTCAGTATCTGAAACCTGCGATATCGTAATGGTTTAGATAGAATATTTGGATTAGCACAATTCCATTTGTCTCCACCGGCTAGAAGCACTTCTCAAATATTCGAGAATTGATCGGAATTCAGATCCCCGTCAGCCACAGGCGGATGCGAATCCAATTTCGCACACCTTTTTCGATGTAATATATATTCTATTATTTATAGTCGGAACTCCGAGACCCATTTCAAAAATTCTGAATATTATTGCTCGAAGGATATCGCGTTGATTTTTTAAAATAACAATTCGGCAGCCCATGGATTGAGCTTCGCGAATTTCGAGGGAAAATAAAAAAAGGACAAAAAAATAGTCTAGAAAAAAGTAATAATCCGCGAATTTCATCAGCCATATACATATGCCTGCCTCGTTTCAATTATTCTGCCAAATCGAGTGACGGGGAAAGTGAGAGGAGATCTTTTGATTGGCAACGTCCTGTCTGCGGATAAATTACGGGGGTGTATTTCCGCGCTTTTCCATTTTCACTTTTGTTTTTCCTCTTTATTTCGCTTGCCAAAATCAACACGCGACTCTGTAGTTCAATTAGCAATTTATTGGGCATATATTCATCCATAAGTATGCCAATAGTGGTTATAGACATTTGAGGTATGCAGATATCTATTTAGACAGTATGTGCGGTACTACGTCAGCTCGTGTTATACCTACTCTGGTACTATGGTTGTTGGTAGCTACCTACCCACCCACCTACCTATCTCGCCTGTTGATGCTGTTGTTGACGCACTCTGTCTGCTATGCGGACCTCTGGGAATGACAGCGGCTCTTAATGCCGTGTAAACTGAAACCTCACGCATCTCTTGTGCTCACATATGTATATGTGTTACATACCTATACGTCTCTTACATGCATACACGGAAAGTGTACTACCTATATCTACATGAGGTACATGAGAGAGAGAGAGAGAGAGAGGGAGAGTGTCGATGATGTGACACACAGATAGAGGGTTCAGAGGGGACTAATCAGTGTAAACCTCACCACATATACAGAGCGATTCTGTGGAAAGTAACGCGCCTGCAAGGTAGGCAAATGGGAAACGCCTGCATTGAGCAACTCAAACATCGACGATTGGGTTTTATTTATTATGTGGGAAATCGTCGATGTTTGAGCTGCTCAATGCAGGCGTTTTCCGTTTGCCTACCTTGCAGGCGCGTTACTTTCCACAGAATCGCTCTGTATGTACATACACGAAGCGTGTTTGATTCTGACCGGTACGAAGTTGGCCCCACAGACTTTTGCCTTTTTTCTTCTCTATGTAACCATGAAGGATAGAAGGAGACAGAAGACTGTGGTGCCAACTTCATATCGGTTAGAATCAAACACGCTAAGCGTACATCAGGGTGGTCCTTACTCAAGGCTCAAGCGTAAAAAATAAGCGGGAAGCCGTCAGATGTCGAGTCTGGATGTTTTTATTAAACGGCAATTGTTTGTTACTAGACAGCCAATCAAGGGTTCGGTAAGCACTGACATAATTGCCGATCGGACCCTCGGCCACCTTAACACGAGTCATTTGTGGACGGTTGCATATAATAGGGCGTACGTTCGGCTATCTTCGGATCTAGGCGTGTCGCGCTTTCACGAAAATGCACGGTATATCCGGAAGCTACATCGGTTATCCATATACCGTGAAGATTCGTCGATGTGGATCACTTTTTGATGCTTGCCAATGAATTTGCAATGAATTGAACACAGATTCATTCAACAAGTGATCCGCATCCACGAATCTTCGTTCTTCACGATATATTTGCTACCTTGATTCAACATTGATGAAGTATGTCGGTTAGCCTGATTATTGCCAAAACAGAAACCCATATCGAAATTCGAAGCGATTTTGCCGCCACATTATCGACGAATCTCAACCTTTAATATGGTATACCGATACTATTGCCATGCTGATGCTACGTGGCATGTGGGTTGCCCATGTGAAATATTACCCGGGTGGGTATGAAGAATCGCCCTATATGGTTTAACATTTGAACGTTTGCTCCTGCCGTGATAAGAAAAAAAAAAGAAAAAATCGAATCTCAATTTTCGGGGCCGGTTCGAAGTTCCGAATTCTGAAAGCTCCGAACGGTAAAATTTCCGAAATTATTTGCGACAATTTCGAATTTTCAGAAACACTCAAGCTCAGAAAATTAGAATTCCGAAAGGTCGGAATGTAGATGGCTTAAGGCTCCAAAAGTCCGATTTTCCGAAAGTCCAAAATTCCGAAAGTTCAAAATTCCGAAAGTTCAAAATTCCGAAAGTCCAAAATTCCGAAAGTCTGAAATTCCGAAAGATCGAACGTGTTCTTAACGTGTCGACTAAACGACGCGCGACGGCTTGATGTTCAAGTTTCGGAAATTTGGCCTTTCGGATCTTGAGCTTTCGGAGTCTTGACCTTTCGGATCTTTAGCTTTCGGAATTTTGAACCTTCGGTGTGTTGCGATTCGGAATTTTTTCAATCGGTTACATAGACTTTCGGTGAAATATCCTATCTGAAAACTGTGAGTTCGTTGCATTAAAATTCGGAAATTTGACCGTTCGGAGCTTTGAAAATTCGGAACTTCGAACCGGCCCCCAATTCAGCGATGAAAAAAATTTTCGTTATAATATCCATATGAGATTCTGAGGTGATGAAAAGTTATTCCGTGGAAAATACGGTTTTAACGTCTTTATTCGTTTCTTTTTTGTTTTTTTTTTTTTTCCAATATCGGTAAGTTTCCATAAACATATTCCTTAATTTGTCCACAACCTTTACTCGCGGTTAAAATATTACCATGTTTCATTGAAATATTTCATTAAATTTAATCTCCGGAAAATGTATCGGGTTTAAATGAAATCAGGCCTCGCCTCGCCTCGCCTCGCCTCGCCTCAGCCATATCCCTTCAATATTATACACGAAATTTGTTAATTCTCACGTTTAAATAAATAAATGAAAGAAAAAAAAAATGAATAAATAAATAAATAAATAAAACAAAATAAAACAGAATACGTAAATGAATTTATTTCATTTCATATGTAATTTATTACGCCCACTCTTACGGCATTCCCATATACCTATATGAGGGGCTGCAAGAACTCACCCTGGTATACGAAATAGTACGACAAGTTCGGTGCCGTAGGGATGCCGGCAGTAAATCAGAGTGTTTCTCGTATATAAACGAGACTTTTTTGGTTTTTTTTTTTTCTTTTTCTTTTTCTTTGAGTAATCACACCCCCTCCCCCGTTCTGGATCGTATTTCGTTTCCTTTTTGTTCGTTTGTTCATTTGTTCGTTGGTTATTTATTTATTTGTTGTTGCCGTTGTTTTGGCTAGTTCTATATTTCGTCCACGTGCTGCCGAGAGTACGCAGAGAAAAAAGTATGGAACAAAAAAAGGAAGGGAAATAAAGAAAAACAAAAAAAAAAAAAAAAACTGAAACTAAAACTGAAACTTGGTAAATAGAAAAGTTTGACGCTTCGGCGGAATCTAGCGGAACAGGATTACATATGAGACTTAAGCAACGGAAATATATGATCGAATTTTGTTATTCCTTGAACGAATGCAGCATCGGACAAATGCCGGGGATTATATCCTGATTAATATTGGTCACATGGTTTTTTCGGGGCTCTTTTACACCCGGAAATTCTTGGGGAATTATGATTTAGAGCGAGAACCTGTCTTCTCGAGCCCAAGGCCTCCGGCATTGTCTTTCCTTCATCCCCCATAGGTCATGTTATTAGGAAAAGAAAACAAAAAAAAAAAATCGACTATTCTTTTTTTTCAAAGTCACATGTTCAATAGTTGTAGGAAAAGGAAATAAGACGCCTGTTAAAATTTCAGCCCTTAATATTAATACTTAGTGGTTTCTGAACGCAATTTTCCATTTTCCATTCGATTAACGTGGGAAATTTTTTTTAGTTATTTCTGAAATTTGTAGCTCAGTAACGAGGCAATTTACGTAAAGGTCCGATACATATTTTTATAGGAAATTTAATGCTCTAAAAAAAAGGTCTCTTATCATTTTTTGATAACTCAACTTTTTATTTTTGTTATTAAAGGTTAAAGTTGAATTTCAAGCTTGAATAACTTTCGAAAGAGTTGAGTTATCGAAAAATTATAAATGAACTTTTTTGTAGAGCATTGAATTTCCTATAAAATATGTATTGGACCTTTATGCATACTGCCTCGTTACTGAGTTACAAAATTCAGAAATAACTAAAAAAAATGTCCCATGTTAATCAAATGGAAAATGGAAAATCGCGTTCAGGAATCACTAAATATTAATATTAAGGCTTCGAATTTTGACAGGCGTCTTATTTTCGTTTCCTGCAACGATTAAACATGCAACTTTGAAAAAAGAAGACCAGTCGATTTTTTTCAACCAGTCTAACGTATATGCATACATATAATATCTAACTTTTGTGTTTTTGTGTTTTTTTTTCTTTTTTTATTTTCTATATCCTGTTACAGCGGCGGACGAGAATGGCGGGATGGGAACCTCGCTGCCAACCGCACCCACTGAACTCCCACATTATCCAAAGCTCTGTGAGCTTCGTAGAAAGTTTCCAGTTTTGTACCGTGTCGAATTTCAGGTGAGCTTTTATACCTCTGTTTCTTACTTCTTCCTATTTTTCTTTTCGCTTATTCTTCATGCTTATAATTATTATTACATAGGCTTGTATATAAATTATTTACCATTGTTAATTTTCATATTTCATATTTCCATGTATTATTAAAACACAAAATGCATGTATGTACATTGCGGCACAGTTTAATCCTACATGTTATTGGTCTCCGTTACGAAACGAGAATATTATCTCGGTTAATGTGTTACGGCCAATTGTATATTCGCCGTTTTAAGAACACGGGAAACTCTTGCCAAAAACATTTTTCTACATCGTTGTTATTTCAATATTGTATTCGATGAAACGGACCACCCGGTGTGCGCGTTCATGTGAATATTTTATACTTGTAGCTAGGGTGTATATCTTAGCCCCGATGGGTTTCCCGTGAGTGAACAACACAGATTCCCTCTTCGTTTTATCCGATATTTTTTCGTTCGTGTCTTTTTCTTTTTTTCCTTCTCTTATTTTTGTCAATTTTTTTCTTTATTTTTACCCCAAACAGCCAAAAACCTCTAGGTTCTCAAAACGGACAGTTTTCTCGACTTTGATTTCCTGACCTGATTAAATCGTGTCAAAAATCGTTGACGGTTTCAAATTTCCGTCATATGAATTGATACAGTATAATGATTACACCCGCAGCACTTTTATTACGGTTTATTATTTTTGTTTTATTTTATTTTATTTTTTTGTTCATTTTTCAATTTTTTTTTTATATTACAATAATAGCGAAACGATCGGCTGTATTCCAACCGCAATAAAAACTGCTTCAGCGCGACCCTTAAAATTCGCAATTCTTTTTGTTCGCTCTATATGGGCGTATATTGCATCTTGCTTGATTTGACATGAAACAATCGTTACGCGAAATGAAAAAGCCAAATGATAAAAAAAAAAAAAAATTAAAAAAATTAAAAAGAGCAGAAAAAGAAAGAAGGAAAGAATAAAGCGTTGAAAAATAAAAGTAAAAGAATGAAAAATCAACCCTGTCAAAGGGTCCAGAAAATTCAGCGCCCATTTATTTCGACAAAATGGGCGTTTGACGCTGGTATTTACAACTATTGATTCCTGTACACCCAGCGGCCTTTGCCTTTCGTAAATTACCCGTGTAGAGAGAGTCCGACATTTTTGATTTCAACGTAGCTGGTAGGTACAAATAATATATATATCGAGGGTGCGGGGTGAGCGTTCGAGCAATGAACCGGTCAGTTTGTTGTAAAAATTTATCCGATCAAACAGCCTGAAGCTAGTAGAAAAAAATATTTTTTTCAGGTGCACGTACCCTTACGGGGCACGAAATCTTTAATAAATTAAAATGTACGTACCCCTCTAGAGTCTAGGGAAATAATATTTAAATATTGTTTTAAAACACTTTTGTATTAGGCCTTTCCCTCGCAGTCTACGTATCGCAAAAAACCACCGAGCGTGTCGTTTGTTTCAATAACGAGGGGGATCGGGGGTTAGCACTAGCACATTTCACTGCTAGGGGTTGTGAAATAGGCGTGCAGAGTTTTGAGTCCATTAAAATTTAGGGTGGAGAAAGAGAGAGAGAGAGAGAGAGAGAGAGAGAGTAAAGAAGTGTAAAGTCCTGTGAGGATCTGCTAAATGGAGTGAAAACTCCTAAAATTTTCATGAACTCGAGTGGAGCAGCTATGAGCTTTGCTATACGCTTCGCTTAGGTTATATATAGTTTCAAGATATTTTCACCCTTTGGTATATAGTTGTTGGTTGAAAAATATTCTCATACGAGGGTATGGGGTACCGGATATTATCCCTCGTTAAGGAGAATCACAGTGATAATTTTTACTCAGAAACTTATGATACCAAAGTAAAAAATTGAAGCTATGCAAAGAGGGCTTAGGAGCTAGGTTACTAAAATTAAAACACACCGATGATCTAATAATTTATATTTTTATTTTTCATTTCCTGTCGCCAAACGCGTAGACAGTTAGACACCGAGATATATACCTATCATATAGGTATCTATATATAAATCTTTTTATATGTATCCTAAAGTTCTACAAGGAGATAGGCACTCGTCCAAAGAAAGCAGAGTTATCTTTATTTTTCAAATGTCTGTATGGATCTATACAGGGTGAATTTTCTCTGCTATAAAAGCGGGTTTTTCGATATGACGAAAACAAGTGTTAATACAAAGGGGCGGAGCGTTTGCGCCGATAAACCCCTCCCTCATTCGATACCGGAGAAAACTCACTCTGTATATTACTCAGTTCGGAAACTGAGTGTGAGTGACGAATATCAACCTAATATCAGTCGCATTTTAGATAGTGTTATCTCCTCAGGGGATGAAAATTTGTTTTTTATTTTTTATTTAAAAAAATTTTTTTCGAATTCATTTCGGACTGATGATGTAGTGTACCTGTATCTATTACAGTTCTGTGGAGATATAGTCCTGAACTCAAAAGCTTTTCGAGAGTAAACTACGTGTATAGGTGAATAATCGCGTAACTCGCTGTCAATGTTGACATGCAATTAATGGTAAACGTCTTTGACGTAGAAAGCGACGTATGCAGTATGTATGAAGCAATTAGATTCTTGTTCCGTTCGTGTATGTACGTTTTTAGATAATTGTTCATGCAATTAAAACCGTATTTTGATCAGGTGTAAAATTCGTTTCATATTATTCAAGTCATAAAAACTAAATGGGAAAGATTTGTGACAATTTTATTTTTCAAACGTATAAAAAATGGGATTCAGAACTAACGCCCGAAGGGATTGAGAGCTAATTTTTATAAATTCACCCCTTCCCTTCCCTTAGACAAACATAAGCTTCGCTGTTTAACTGGATTACAATAGCCGAAGGAATACCAGGTTGAGTTATGTCACTGAATGACGTGGAAAATTGTTTTCCCCCTGAGGTCATTAATCATTCTCGTTTATTAAAATAATTATTTAACTCCTCGGTATACCCGCCCGAAGTCATAAACACTGACATATACATATTTCCGAAGTTTTCAGTCTTATAGGAAGATGAACCATTTCCTTCTACACCGCCTAAGTTAAAGTAGGGTTTTTCTTTTCCGCATGGAAATGGGGCAATAATTGGGATAAATGATACGTCAGAATTTATGTAAATGAGGTTTTATTCGTATACCCGATCTGTAGGGTGAAATTTACGAAGACGGATCATTCCGAGTTTAGAAAAATTTATTCCTCGTATTTTCTAGCTCGAAAATTTCTGCCCTTCGACCATTTCCCAATGTTTTCTCAATTTCGATTGAAATTTGAAAACAAAACAAATCAAAAAAATGTCGGAATTCTCCGGAAGGACATTCTCTTTAACTTTTTGATATTGTTGAATTTATTTATACCAATCGGGGTAAAATTTGAAAATATTTTCATTTACTATGCTTTGGAAAATCCTGGGGTGTATGTAATAGAACTTTCGAAAGGTGTCTATCCTCGTCCACCCCATACCCTATACTTTTATGTATTCATGTTCATCGATCTATTTTCTTTACTTCCTAGTAGGTACTCGCGTACCCCCTATTCCCCCTTGGTTCTTTTTCCGCTTTTTCTATCGGTTCCTTTGTGCCATCGCTCCTCGAATCCTCCTCTTCTTTTTACCTTTTTCTTCCTTTCAAAAATTTACGATGCTTGGTTCAAGCAAAGTTCGGTAAGGTTGGACCTAACGCAGAATCTATCCGGGCATTCTTTGACGTTATTCACACACAGCGTCAGAGATACAGGGATGAAAAGAGAGGATAAAAAAAAAGAAAGGGGAAAACTCTCGATCGGTATACGAGGGTTCAAAAGCATATACTCTTTATGGTCGAGAGTCTTACCTCTCATGGTTTATCACCTTATACATATATAGTATAAATGTATATATAGAGCCATGTTCATATAAGAATTACGATATGTTTGGAAAAACGGGGCCGGTTCGAAGTTCCGAATTCTGAAAGCTCCGAACGGTAAAATTTCCGAAATTATTTGCGACGATTTCGAATTTTCAGAAACACTCGAGCTCAGAAAATTAGAATTCCGAAAGGTCAGAATGTAGATAGCTTAAGGCTCCGCAAGTCCGATTTTCCGAAAGTCCAAAATTCCGAAAGTTCAAAATTCCGAAAGTCCAAAATTCCGAAAGTCTAAAATTCCGAAAGATCGAACGTGTTCTTAACGTGTCGACTAAACGACGCGCGACGGCTCGATGTTCTAGTTTCGGAAATTTGGCCTCTCGGATCTTGAGCTTTCGGAGTCTTGACCTTTCGGATCTTTAGCTTTCGGAATTTTGAACCTTCGGTGTGTTGCGATTCGGAATTTTTTAAATCGGTTACATAGACTTTCGGTGAAATATCCTTTCTGAAAACTGAGTTCGTTGCATTAAAATTCGGAAATTTGACCGTTCGGAGCTTTGAAAATTCTGAACTTCGAACCGGCCCCGGAAAAACTGTGCGGAAAGAAAAACGCGTGATATGAAACGCGGAATGGAATCTCTAAAGCGGAGAAAATTCGATCAAAGGCAATGATATCGAACTTTGGCTTATTATTTTTATTCCTCTACTATTCTTTAACTCCAGTTATTTATTCCGAACAATTTTTCATTCCGAATCGAAAGATGAAGAGAAAGAGAAGCGGAAACGGTATAACGGAGAGCTTTGTGGGATTGAAATCGAAATCAAAATCCGATATGCTGTATATAGTATATCACGCCCTCGTGGCAATTAGAACGAGCTTTTCAGAGCAAACAATTGATACGTAATAAAAAGCTAGGGGGAGAATTGAAGATTTTTTTTTTCCCTGCTAAACACAAGCTGATGGTTATATCAACGCTGAGAGCGAAAAAATTCATATTTCTATGCATCAGCTCTTTCATCGATGGACCAAAAACAAAAAATAAATAAAAAATTGAATAAAACTAAAAAAGAAAAAATGAACGTTCAATTTTCACGTGTTTGCTCTGTGCGAAAATTGATTTTGTTGTTGGCTGTAAATTACGCGGTTTTACCTGCCCGCGTCTGATTCTTCCGGTCATTTTTATTCTGCGTTTGCAGTTTTTGATCTGATATATCCGACGTTGAATAGTTTCATTTAATTTACTCACGCTATCAGTTATTGCTCGAGGAGTTCATATTCGCATTCGAATACCACGAGTGACGTGAAAATCGTTCGGATTGTGAAGTTCGTTGAAATTATACGATTTTCATTTTATCAATTTTCATCACTCGGAGTCCGCGGATAAACGAATCTTTCCGATCGATAAAGCCATTGAAATTATAATAATTCTCTGAATTATTTTCCCCGTTAATTATATATGAAGAAAATGGAAAAGTTGAATAAGATCCCGATCTTTCCCGCACCCCACCCCATCTCGAAAATTCATTTCCTTGGCGCAAACAATTAGTCGGCGTGAATCGGATTACTAATTATCTCAGGATCTGCCACTTAGGAGCTGGGGGTTTCCGGTTTGGTATATATTTGAAGTAACTAAATTTTATCGCCAAACCGCTCCGGGTCTAATAGTTCGCCATAATCAGTCAACAGCCGAGGTTATCACGGTATTATAACAAGTAGATGGACTGATTATAATATTAAGAAGGGGGAGGAATCAATAGATTTTAATAATCGAACCGATAATCACGATGTTAATAAAATATTTCCATGGGATTATCTCGCATTGAATTTACCCATCGAGTGAAAATATGTATAATAAATATATAACCAATAACGAGCAAAAAAGAAAAGAAGAAAAATAAGAAAAAATGAATAAACACAAGATGTATAATATTCATGAGAGATAGTCTCTCGCCTTCCGGCGTTGCTCACGCTTCGTTCGATATTCCGCGATGCGGACTTCGAGAGAGAAATTCTTTAGTAGATAAAACAAGCCCGAAGTAACCCGAAACGTAGGAAAGAGTAAAAAAATAAATTAACGAATGAAAGAAAATGAGGAAAAAAAAATTAAATTACAATTTTCAAAGTCGCGGGTCTGTCTACGTAGTTTTTATAATTATATACATTTATATGCCTATCCGCCGAGGTGCGCAATGAAAATTATCTCTATTAATGGCAGAAGGAACCTTCTTCCATTATAAAAATTGTAAACAAAAATGTTAACCATTCGCGAGCGAATTTGAGCCTGTTATAAATTATAATACACTAAATACATCGGCGAGACTGTTGTCTGACCACTACGCCAGCCATACTACTGATAGAGCCTGCGGTGAATAGATGCGAGCACTGGTTCTACCGCAATAGTATATTGTGATGCGAGTGCGGAAAGTAGGCAATATCCGACAAGTGTCATTTACAGCACGGAACCGAAGGCGCTCAGTGCGGTAAAGTAGGGTATTTGCGACGTGCGCATGCGCTAACTCTTCTTTTCTTCACTCTTCGGAAATCCGCTACTTTACGCACGCTACAGAGGTCTCGAAAATCTAACTTTCGAAGCGGGTGTTGCAAAAAGACATTTTCATGTATTTGAAAAGTTTTCACAGCCAATTATTCTTTCTCGGATGTATGTTTTCGTCTGTTAATTATACCAAGTTACTCAAAAGTGTTGAATTAGTATAAAGTCCTCTCTTTCAGGCATTTTCCGTCGCAGAAATATGGTATAAATCCGAGTTCGCTATATATTGTTAAATTTTCATTTTACACCGAAATCCGTATTGATTAATTCGCATTTTTTTTCACCACGGAATTCATAATCTTTTTCTCTTTTCGGAAGAGTCATTGATTGTCAAATTTCAAACACGATTCAGCAGTTAATCGACAGTGTAAAAAATGTGCCAGCTAAAAACTGACTGTTTTGTTTGTCCTTTTTTTCTTTTTTTTTTTTTGTGGGAAAATGAGACGTGTAAATCTTGTATTATAAATTCTTCTTATCACCATAATATTATACTATCTCTTTGACACGAGAGTCGTTCGTTTATTTTCTTCATCAAAAGGCTCTTTGATCCTTATCAAAGTATGTCTTTTGTGTCCAATTACCCGGGCGAGTACCTCCAGTAACTTTACAGGAGGACATCGAAAGGCTGCAGTGCTTCTGTTGAAAACTACAATACCTTATCGTTACCTGCGGCTAGATGCGGATACGAATTCGTATACGGATTAGATAGAGGTACAAAAGGATGAGCCGGATAGCCCTGGAGATTTTCTGATCTTCAACGACATAATGGGACGCCCTGGATCACGGTGGCGCGTAATCGATATTCGAATCCTCCGAAAGTGTTAATCTTTGACGTAGATGAAGGACCATTTATCAAGATTACCCAAATCCGGTTATTCGCAGTGACTCGAATCGTTAGTCTCAGACTTTTCCACGTCGCATTTGAACCCGAGTCGAATATTGAAGATGAGAAGTTGGTTTGTTAAAAAACGCCATTCTGCAAAGCATTACGTTCTTATTCAACATCTTTCTTCCCTACCAAAAAAGTACGAGCAAAAAATAAAAATTTATTAAAACGGGGAAGAAATCCTTACTCGTAAAGTATAAGTATAACTAATTGTAGATTGTGTAAAACAAAGGAAAAATAATGAACTAGACTCCTTTTGTTCGATAATAATTAGTCGCCTTTGACAGCTAATAATCCAAGAGTCTACTTGCGATAAAGGCAGCCTCCACTTTGAACCAACCAACCAACCAAAGCTCGCCCGGATTCTAAGCCAGATAAATAATAATAAAATCCTCGAAAGTAGAAAAAACGAGGAGTTTTGTTCTCTGGATATTTCACGTTTACATGGAAAAGCTCTTAAACTGATTTACCGCACGAATACGTCACGATAGTTCGCCCTGCTCGTTCCCCGCAAAACTTCTTATTTTACGAGGGGACAGATTACACCTAATCTTACAAGTCGTTGAAAATAATTTTTCCCCAATCAATCCTCGTTGCCGCAGGGGCATGCAGAAAATTTTTATTTATGCACGAACGCTATAGTGTCTGAAAAAATAAGGGACATTTTATTTTCCCTACTCCCACCACACTTAACGTTAGTTTTTTAGACGAGACAAATCCTCCCGCAGGATGAGCTTCATATTTCATCTCTGAGGGCGGGTGCAAGGCGTTTTTTTTTTTTTTTTTTAAGTTTATCCAGTTTCAATTTTGACGTAAGCTAGTCCACTTTTTACTATTTTTCTCCGCCATAATGGGCCCGCGGTTTCAAATTTAAGTATTTTCACTTTAGCTCCGGAATGAGTAAACCGAAAAACCCCTTGCGAGTGATTTTCGAAAAAATTGCACGTAAGGAAAAGTGCAGGTTTTAAAAAGTTAGACGAAGAGACTTTTTCGAGAAGCCTTAATGAAGACAGATTTTTGAAGACAGCGTTTAACCTTTTAGTCTTTAATTTTTTTTTTTCTTTTTCACTTCATAAGCTCGCGATCGATCGCTTCCAGCTAATCTTTAATCGCCATGAGTTTTCTGCGGGTCAAAAAGTAATTAGAATCTAAATTCGCGATTGCTAACTGTTAAAGCTGCTGCTGTGCTGCTCACGTACGTTCGGTGGTCCCTCTGGTACTTTTGAACTTTTGACCGCTCAGCCATGGTTCCTTTGTGCGGGCGTGGTCCTGGTACGAAGATAGGGCTTGGGGCTTGACCCTGATGATACACAATTTACTTTGGACCTCAACGGAATTTTTCTACCTCCGGCGAGGAGTGATACAGGATGGTGATTGTACACCCCTGTCACAGCCGCCTTTTTATGTATACTATATACATACTTTTATATAAGTGTTTCGGAGCGTCCGAGGGAGCGTCCCTAAAGAAGAGGAATAAAGTCTACTAAAAGCGGGAAAATGGGTCGCATCAAATGGTCACGGAAGCAATTCGCATTCCGCGAGTAGTCGCAATTAAGGCTAAGCGTTCAATTTCGACGCGTTTCATCCGCCAGGAGAGAGAGAGAGAGAGAGAAAAAAAAAAAAAAAAAAATACAAATAAAACACTTATTTAATTATTATAGCTATATCCGCTATTCGAAATTTGAAAAATCATGAATCAGAATTGTCTTTATCAATTAAGTAAGCTTGAGGTGTGAATAATTGTTCGTCGAAAGTACAGAATTTTATTCTCTAATGCATCAGCTGGAAGAAATGATTTTTTTTTTTTTTTTTTCAACTATCGAATCGCAAGAATCAATTAATCAGTTCATCTACAGATTAATTTTCTTAGTCTAAATATCAAGCGAAGGGGAGAAAAGTCTAAGGGGTTGAAATGGGGCCGGTTCGAAGTTCCGAATTCTGAGAGCTCCGAACGGTAAAATTTCCGAAATTATTTGCGATGATTTCGAATTTTCAGAAACACTCAAGCTCAGAAAATTAGAATTCCGAAAGGTCAGAATGTAGATAGCTTAAGGCTCCAAAAGTCCGATTTTCCGACAGTCCAAAATTCCGAAAGTTCAAAATTCCGAAAGTCCAGAATTCCGAAAGTCTAAAATTCCGAAAGATCGAACGTGTTCTTAACGTGTCGACTAAACGACGCGCGACGGCTTGATGTTCAAGTTTCGGAAATTTGGCCTTTCGGATCTTGAGCTTTCGGAGTCTTGACCTTTCGGATCTTTAGCTTTCGGAATTTTGAACCTTCGGTGTGTTGCGATTCGGAATTTTTCAAATCGGTTACATAGACTTACGGTGAAATACCCTTTCTGAAAACTGTGAGTTCGTTGCATTGAAATTCGGAAATTTGACCGTTCGGAGCTTTGAAAATTCGGAACTTCGTTGAAATTATACCTTCGAATACCAGAGTTCGCTGGACCCAAACAATTAGTCCGAGTGAATTGGATTACTAATTATCTCTGCAGGATCTGCTTATAAGATTGACGTAGGGTAGGCATATGGAGTAACAAAATTTGATCAGGGAACAAACCCTGATTTAATAATTCATCCCAGTGTCTATTTGCCTAAGTAGATACATGAGCGAGGATACGCCAGATTATAATCACTATAGTGATCAGAATTTGTAACACAAAAACGTGAACCTACTCTTCACGATAGATGAGAATTTACTTTAGATCTTCACACTATTAGAATTCGCGAGAGGTTCATTCTACGCGATTCTATCTAATCTCTGTCCTTTTTCGAGTGCTCGTACATGCGCGTGTGTGCTTTCCCCAAAGATGGGAACTAAGCTCCACTAAATGCGGGAAAATAGGTCGTTTCAAATGGTCACGCGGAAGCAATTTTCTCTCTGGACAATCTCGACGCACTGCGTCAAAATTTCATCCTTTGTGAATACCTCGATTTATTATTTTGACTTTAGCACAAGGTTTATCCGACCCTCCCTAGTCTTATTTGATCCTTAGAATTTTCACACAATTTTAACACCGTTTCACTCATTTCTTTATCGAGTTACCGTGAGACCGAATTTTCAAGCGTCTCCAGGAAGGAGCTAATTCATAGTCCCTAGCCGATTTCGGATATGCGTTTTTCACGCATAAATATGTTCCAAATCTTGCGGCACATATTTTGGTAAAAGCAAAACAAGAAAAAATGAAAAAACTGTATTTTCGTGTCTTTTTATTAACAGAATAATTATAGAGATCATTTAGGTCATTTTCAAGTCTCTTTATTGACCAGTGTAACTCTTCGCTGGACATTTGTCCAGTTTTGGTTCTTTTTTTTTCTCTCTTTTACTCTCCTGTGAAATTTTGCTCTTGGCACTTATCGGCTCGACGTTAAAATTTTCTTTTATTCCGAGGGAAATTGTGGATTATGATATTGTATTATATTTTTTTACCGTCTACTTCTCGTAACGCGAAACAAATAACACAAAGAGAGAAATGAACAGAGGAATCCAATGGCTCGTTCTTAATTTTTCTCGTAAGAAAAGAGGCTGAACATCGTTGTTCGATTTCACTAAATTTAATCAGGAATATCCAGCAGCTCCCGCGCACGTAATCAGTGAGCGTGAATTGGCGAAGATCTGGGGTCTCGTTCGCGGAGAAGATTGATGGACGCTACCGTGGCTATTTGGTATCTTCAATCTCTCATTCTTCGCAGCGATAACACAAAAAAATATACTCTCATGTGCTATAACAAAGTGAAAAAATGTGTCCAACGTGTCGTGTCTGGGGAGCTCATGACGTCACTCGCTTCTTTCATGATCTTCATTCATTTCAATGACACGTTAAATTATACATACAATTTACATACGAAATGCATATCAGCTGTACACCTGACGTAGTGTGTGGAAATTTATCATCCCGAAAATTACTTGGTCAGATTAAAAAAAAATAGAGCTAAGGTACAATCTTCGTTTTTCGATCTATTTCCACAAACCTATTTCCTTTTTTCTTTCACAGGATAAAATGTTAAATATACGAGAAAATTTTCTCATCCAAGTCAGTTTCTGTCTGCAATAAATTACTCGATGTACTGTATCACCACCCTGTATACCTCATTTTTATTATCTTTGATTTCAGACCGCAGTCAAGGTTGAGACACACTCCTGCAGACATGCGATGAAGAGCGTCAATAAAGAGAAGAATCAAAACCAAAGGTGTATCCCATGTGAGTAACCGATTGATTCTCTTTTTCTTCGTCATCGATTAGGGGATGATGATTTTTCAAGTGTAAAATCAAGGGCTGTGTGAAAATTGATGTACATATATGTTCATACCGAAAGTGTGCGTGGAAACGCTTCAAAGGCGCCTGCATACAGGCAACTCGAACATGAAGTGATTAGATTTTGTTCCCACGTAGCCAATGGGCAGGCAATACGCGAAATAAAACCTAATCGTTCTGAGTTGCCTGTATGCAGGCGTTTCCACTTTCCTATAAAGCGTTTCCACGCGAATACTCACGGTATATAAAATTTTAAGTAAGACTCACGAAGTGTTTCGTGGGGATCTGTCCCGACATTTGAAAAAGAAAAATCGTTGGAATAAAATATTGAAGAATACTCACTTTGACAGAGAAGTATTACGTTTCTCGTATATGTTCAGTATAGAGTTTGATATCAGGACCAGTGGCTGACTTCGCCCTCTTGTCGTACTTTCTTTGTCTCTTAGATACATAAACTTATGCGCGGCTGAGCATTTTCACGAATCAGTGAGCCGGTTTGTCGGTTGGAAGAGGATTCCCTCCTCGTCCTCAGAACTCGGTCATTCAAGTCATTATTTGTCATTTCGTTTTTATATTTTACCTAGAAATATTATAAGTTATTCGCGTTTATTAAACCTACATTTATCACGACGAAGGTCTCACTTTCGCTGCGATGATAAAATTGAATATAGATAAGGGGGACGAGTCGAGGCTGGGAAAAATGAGAAAAAAATGATTTTTTTTTTATTTTTCAATCAGGCTGGGAGTTTGTGGAAAAAAAAAAAAACAGGTCATACAGTTAGACGTTAGCCGATTTGGCGTGAAATACCTGATATACCCCGCATAATCTAAATCTATGCGTGGGTGTATTTTAGAGATCCGTTACCATAGTCTATCCTCTAATATTATAGACTCACACATGATAATGTGGTGGAGTTACGCGTAGGCGTATAAGCCGCAAACTGCGTATAACAAGGCTGGAAATAGTTACGGGGATGAAACCAATTAGGGTAAAATTTGTCGCTGAGGTTTGTCGCCGTTATTTTCCATCGTGATTTCTGTTCCATGTATTGATTTAAACCGTTATTCCTTGTCGAACGAGCGAGTGAGAATTTCAAATGGCGTGAATCAGAAATTCAGACGTAAAGTTATTGTCGTACTGTTCGGGGAAAGTTTGATTAAAAATCAATTCGTTTTGTAAATTTGTGTGGGTAGATGGGCTGCGGGACTATTGGAGAAATTCAATTAAGCCAAAATCACTTTCGCTTTCTCTGCCTACCTCGATGTCTGCAGGGCGAAACTTTTCACGAAAATAAAGTTTCAACGACGATTTTAAAACGCGAATTCCTTAATTCGCCACTCGTACTAACTCCGAGAGTAAAGTGCCATTAAATCCGTGCGATTATTTGATCAAAATTTCGAATCTCTTTAATTTATTTAATAGCTCATGCCAGTGAGTAGGTAGGTAGGCCCACCTACACTTCGGAAGCTTCAAGGGAGTCGACAACTCCTGAATACATAAATTTATTCTCTTTTATTTCAGACGACTACAACAGGGTTGTTCTAGACACGATAAAGGGCGAGGCTGACTCGGATTACGTTAACGCTTCTTACGTCGACGTAAGTAAAAAGGAGAATAAAACTTTCTGCGTGTATAATCACGCTTTGTTTTCTTTAATTCTTCGGCATTTTTAACGATTCCTAAACCATACTACCGGGGCGATACGATTCGAGCCCATAATCCAAACACGGTATTAAATCTTCTCATTTTCATTTTACAGAGTATACTGAAACCCAATGCCTACATAGTCACGCAAGGACCCATGGAAAATACTGTTACAGAATTTTGGAGAATGGTTTGGCAGGAACAAGCATCTTGTATCGTTATGCTCACCAAAACTTTCGACTTTATTCGGGTATGTGTGCCATAAATTAATGTCGTAACACTTTTATCTAAAGCGTAACGTTTTTCCAACAGTGAGCTAAGCTGGAAGAAAAATGGGGAATTAGATCGAAACAGAGCTTAAAAATTCGTGGAAATTCAGAATTTATTTTATAATCGTTTTATGAACGAATCCAATACCGAGGCCTCAGGGTTGTTTGATAACGTAGCGCGTGTTTGCCTATGTGCCATTCTCAGAATAGACAAAACCGTAAGAATTGTTCCACAGTATTTCTTTCCCTGCAGTAAAATGTCGCGACGAGACTTTACCCCCTTGTGATTTTTCTGTCGCTTTTTCTCCTCCTATAAACACGAAGAAGCGATTTGGTCACGTTGCGGAATCGATGAAACAAACGTTGCTTCTTATATGCCTCGAGTTTTTCTACAGACATAAACCTCCGCCTTATTTATCAATCTCCGGATAATAGCATAGCTCTTTTATGGGACCTAGGGGATTTTCTATAGACCAAAAAGGATAAAATTATACATAACAATCCACCATTTCATCAAGCTGCGAATACGCGGCGTTTTTCCTATGGTCACATCGCACTACACATCGGAAGTTTACTTGGATTTAAATTATCCAGTAAATTTTAGTCCGCTGTAGTTATTCAGCAAGAATTTCATAGTCTGGTTGCAAACGGGTCTTGCAGTTGGGTACATGTACCAAAATTGTTCTCGCGTATTAACAATAAGTTATCCGAAGCTGCAGGGTAGAATTTCCTGTTTATAAACTCGCGTATACTGTTACGCCTAGTTAGACCCATGCATGTACCTATAGTTCAGCTTTCACATTAGTTGATAAAGTTTATAAGTACATACGTATTACAGATATCATAATGCGGGTGTAGTTTATCGCTCATTCGTTTCGGACAGGCTTTTAGCCTCCTTTAGGACCTTACGTAGCTTATAGAGACTTCTAGTCCTATGTCAAACTACCCTTGCTTGCTCTGACTTTCATTGGATCGACTTCGATCGTCCTAACTCCCAAAGTAAACGATGATTGGAATTTAGCGACACAGTCGAAGCCGAAACCCGACTAATCTTAAACCCAGATCCTAAGTCTTACATAGTTAATTCTGTAACGACAGTTCGGATTTAAACTTCGTTACTTCTTCAACACCTTGGGATATACGAGTAGGGAAATTGTTTATCAAGAGATTTTCAGCTCCTAGGGTGAAAAGAGTTTGTCGAACTTTTCCCTCCCTGTTTTTCACGATAAAATTAAGAACTATTGGTTTTGGTCGAAAAATAACTTTACCTAATTTCGAGGAATCTCTACGCTTGCAAGCCCTTAGTAGAGATGAAAGGACCTGAGGTTTACAGGATTTAGAATTCAAATTTTGGGGATGAAGAATTGCCATATTTCGATTAATTAGAGGAAATAAATCGACTATCAATTTTTTAATGAATACTCTAATAAAACGTGAAATATTATATAAGTGGAGGTATATGAATGGTCTGGAATCAACATATATGCAGCAAAGAGTATCTAATATGTGTTCCAATTTTATCCCGGAAGTCCTATCCACGATTCTCTGGATACCAGCTGTGTATAATATCTGAAATTTAAACAAGCCTTATACCGAAGGGTGGAGAGGGTATTTGGTGGTTGTATTTCATTAGACTGTCTCAATATCATGCTCTGCGGGTTCGTAAACTGTAAACGTAAGCGCAGAACGTGATATCGGGTATCTAATATCTACCGATAAATTCTGGTACCTAACTCCGTATAAAATTCGCACATGCATGACTATGTAGTACTTATATATGCGTACGTATAGGTATATATAGATATATGAGCAAATATTAATCGGGGATTCTGGGGGTTCAATATAGAGGCCGTGCCGCGTTCTGGTGCTTTGATATATATGATTACACGAACTAACTTGGCGCCAACTATCTCGGCGCCAACCTGAATATGAACGCGAATGTGAACGTGAACGTCGAATACAATAAGTCAATTAGGTATCAACCAGTATTTCATCCGGGGCAAGGCTATTATATTTTCGGTCAAAATTGGAAAAAGAAAAGTGAAAAGAGCGAAGAGTAAAGGGGGAGGAAGGTCGTCTTTTCGTTCAGAATTACTCTGGAGATTTGCTGATAAAATGAGCTCGTAAATCTTTGGGGGTCACCCTCAAGCGGCAATCGGGTAGAAATTTTCTCCGTTTACTTTTTCAGACGAGGATTAATCTGCACTGAAAAATCCAGATTGTGAAAAGTTCGAAAAGTCTTATTGGAGCGTACTCCAGGGTGAAAAATTTCACTCGATAATCGTGCGTAATTGCTCATCATATACAACTTATAAATCATTTTTTTAATTTTCTTTAGGTCATGTGCGTTCAGTACTGGCCAGCGAGCAAAGAAAAAGATGAGGAATACGGCGGTATTGGAGTCTCCGTACTTAAGGAAGAAGAGCTGGCAAATTTTCACATACGAACGATACGACTGTACAAGAAAAACGAGGCTGGAGTAAGTGGGCACCATTGATAATTTGGAAAATCAATGTTTCGTAATTCGTAGTGTTCCTTGAAACCCCATGGAGAAATGAATTTTTCAGTTCATTAAGGGGGACGCGAAGGTAAGAGAAGAATAAAATGTTCATCGTTTTCAACGTTTTATTACGGCGAGAATGAATGACGAAAAATAATTGCAAGAATAGCGTTTGAAAGCTACGAATTCCGCTTCAAATTAAAAAAAAAAAAAATTGAATATCACAAAAATCGAGTCCGCTGCGCCCATTTAAGTAGAGCTCTGCGAAAAATGATTTCCGAAACGGTGACCACGTTTATAGGCAAACGGAATATCTAAAACACAAAAACCAATACTTTTTGGAATCGTCAATGTACCCTTTAAGCTTCTATGGAACGAATTTCTCATCCAACCTTTCGTTTTTGAAAGATTGATAAAAACCTTCGCAAAAATCCCAAAAAACGCGATCAAATGCAAAAAAGATTTGTAATTTGACCACGTTTGAGCTGATCAAAAATCTATCCCATAGAAGCTTAGAGGGTACATTGTCGATTCCAAAAAGTATTGGTTTTTGTGTTTCAGATATTCCGTTTGCCTGTGAACGTGGTCACCGTTTCGCAAATCGTTTTTTGCAGAGCTTAACTTAAATGGACGCAACGGACTTCGTTTTTGAGATATTTAATTTTTTTTTCTTTTAGTTTGAAGCGGAAATTCATAGCTTTCAAATGCTATCTTCGCAATTATTTTCCGTCCGTCGTTCTCGCCGTAATAAAACATTGAACACGATGGACATTTTATTCTTCTCTTACCTTGGCACCCCCCTTATGTCTTTCTTGTGACTCTTACGATGAATATCACCTCAGGGTACACAAGGGGATTTGAAATGTTGTTATTGGTGGTTTTACACTTCTGATGGCGTTAAATGCAAACATTTCAATGAAAGAAATTAATCACAAATTTGTGAGGTGATTAAATTGCAATCACGATTTTCAAGCTGAAGTAACTGCAATTTGTAAATGTCAAGTTCTAAGGGTTTCGTCACCCTGTCGGCCATCTAACCATAGAGCTAGATGCTGCTGGAATATTTCCTCTCAGGGAAATCTAGCTCGTGTTAATTTCTGCTCTCAACTGTCCCCCTGTTTTCACAAGAGCCTTGAGTCCTGTATGTAATGCTCTACACGCGCTGGGGTTGAACCTAACCCAAACTGACCCAGTTTGACCCAAGTTAACCCAGCGAAAGATTTTTTTAAATTTTATTTATTTTATTTATTTTTTACTTTTTTTACCCTGCACGTACAGAGTGGAACTCAAAAACAGACGCCTGGTAATGAAACATGTCACAATTGAAGACCTGGTGTGAAAGGCCGAAATTCCCGGACTTTTACATAGTGAAATTGAATTTTCGCTGATCTCATTCGTTCTTTCTTTAATAAATGAAAAAAAAAAAAGAAACATTCAGATTGCATTCTGTATTTCGCAATTATGCATGTCGAGAAAACTTCAATAATGCAATCCCGTGTTTGCATACTCTTGGGAGTCGAGATAAAACGCACGGTATATAATTAACAGAATTGCTTTGTTATCCCAGCAGACTTGAGTTATATTACATATTATACATAATATTCTGTCGGGAAGATCGATCACTCTGAGAACGACTTAAGACCCTTGAGAGCGTTCGTAGCTTTGAAAACCATCGTTTACTACGACGTTGGAAGGGCGGTTGTCGATATACTGACAAAAAGTGGAAAATATAATAAAGGAAAAAAACGCTAACTGATCATTGTCTCCTATACCTATACGAGGACAGTTATCTGACGGTTTATCGAACGTCGGGCAAACCATCCGTCACTTATTGCTCTACGAGGTATGAAATAATGCGTAGGCAGGCTGATGAACATATAATCGGTCACCAAATTCACTGTCTAAAAGATCACGGGAAATTTCCCCCCTGGGGATGCGGACAGTTTTCTGGTCCAGGAATCTGTTCATCGATAGTACTCTGACCGTTCATCCGGTTGAAATCTCCCCGCATACAGGAGATCGACTGCATCTATACCCACGGTTTACCCAATTAGATTCCATAAACATAAAACAAAATTTCAGGAAATTACCGAGGAAAGAACTCTACTGCAGTTTCACTACACTGAGTGGCATTCTCACACGTGTCCATTCGGCAACGCGGTCCTAGAATTCCGGCGTAGAGTTCGCGCCGTTGTTGGATCTACAATAAAGAACGAGTCTGGACCGATGGTGGTGCACTGCAAGTGAGTATTTCTCAGATTTTCTCCTTCTTCGATACCTTTTTCACTCTTTTTTACACCTTTTTCGAAACTCTTTGTCTTCCCACTCCGTATCGTTGGTGCACAGCACTGAATGGCGTGTGCAGAAGCCGTTTCGTTTCATTTTCTAAATTTTCTTCAACATATTCTCCGACCTTTTACCCATCTTTTATACGTCGCTAAGACTCCTCGCGACATTTGTCTTCCCCCCGTGTTGTCTACTCGGGGTAATTAGTCCGGGAGTAAATTGCAGAGAGTATGTAGTACTGGCAGGTAGGTACTATCCTCGAATTACGCTATACAAGAGATACCCTGTTCTGTACCACGTTCGACCGTCAATTAAATCAGTATAATCTGTTTATCGTTCAGACAAAGTCCCCCGCAACATAGCTGATTCTATTCGAGTCCAATTCGTTGAAATTAAATTTATATTATCCTCCTCAGTGACGGTGGAGGCCGATCGGGCGTCTATCTAGCGATTGATGCTAACATGGAACTCGCCGAGGAGGAAGATGCCTTCGACGTTTTTGGATACCTTAAAAAATTGAGACTCAGCAGGAAGGGATTGATCGAAAATCTGGTTAGTTACTCAGAAGCGATATTTGGTACGCTTTCCTTCATAGCTGAGACGAAAATCAAATCTAAAGAAAAAAACGTTCAACTACTTTCAGGAGCAATACAAATTCATCTACGATACTCTAGAGGAGTATGTCATCTGTGGAAACTCGTGGTTCCCAGTTTCCGAATTGTCCCAAAGATTGAAGCAGAAAAGTGTCAAGAATCCAATGACCAAAATGAACGAATATCAGCGCGAGTATCAACAGATTTGTAAACAAACACCCAGATTTACTATCGGCGATTGCGCTGGTGGTCATAGGGCAGATAATCGGGAGAAAAACAGAGACGTGTTGGTCGTACCACGTAAGTTTCTCGTTTCTTCTCTCGGCATTTTGAGTCTCAGATAAGAAAACAGATAAGAAAAACGTCTCTTTCAACTTCCAGCGGACAACTTTCGACCGTATCTAACCAGCTTCCAGGGTAACAGCTTCACGGACTACATAAATGCAGTTTTTGTCGATGTGAGTATGAAAATGTAATCAATTTAAAAAAGATGAACGTTCGTGCTTTTTTTTTTTTTTTTTGCTCAATTTAGAGCTTTTTGTGCTTGGATTATGAAATCGTGCTTTTAGGGATTGTCCAAGAGTTTCATGGCTTTATTTATCAGATAAAAAAGTAGGGGAGTGTCTGATATTTCCATGTTTTCAGGGATACACGAAACCTCGCGAGTACATTGTGACCGAATGGCCGCTTCGGCACACTTGCGGCGAGTTTTGGTCTCTGGTTTACGATTACGAGTGTGCGGCTGTGGTGGTGCTGTGTGTTCCGCCACCAGGCTCAACAAATTTTCCCAGTTTTTGGCCAGAGGGTCGACACTCGAAAAAATACGGTCCAGTTTTTACGATTGATCACATCAGCCACAATCATTACACCAACATAAAGACTTGGGTGAGTTAAGTATTTCGATGAGAATTTTCCATTTTTATATATTCCCAGGAATTGTCTATCAAGTTCTCTCACTCGATGATGCAACGATAATAACTGGAGGCCAACTACCTCTTATATCGCATTTCCGTTTCGCAAATTCCAGGTTTTCAGAATAAACAAAAAAATCGTCTCCCTGACGGAGCTGATGGCCGGAGTTAAGGCGCCTCCTAAAACCGTTCAACTTTTTCAACTGACGTGCTGGCCAATGGGTCATAAGGTTCCTACGTCTACCAACAGTCTTGTTGAACTTATGAACATGGTAGAACGATGGAGACAACGCACGGATTATGGACCTGTAGCCGTTGTATCACCAGATGGAAGAAGTCGCTGCGGTGTATATTGCGCCGCTAATGCCTGCATAGAACAAGTCATACAGCATGGAGAGGTGGACATATTTCAGGCAGTGAAAACCGTCCGTAGACACAGACCTCAACTGGTTGAAAACATGGTAAGTTACCCATGTGTGATTTCCTTTTAGCAATTTCGACCCGAAGTACAAAATTTTTGATCTTTTGATTGCCATATTAGATTCGCTATTTCAAATTTCACAATTCTGATCTAAAACTCGAAAAGAACATAACTGAAAACCCTTTGGAGTTCAAATTTGATTCATTAGTACCAAATGTGGAAGGAAGTTATAGCATATCGCGTCGTCCAACCGCAAAGCGGAAGATGTTTAAATTTGAAACCTCTAGATCGTAAGAATGAACAAAAATCGTGTTGCTTTTCAGACCGAGTACAAATATTGCTACGACCTGGTACTCCACTACGTACTTCACTACCTGAATAAGGACATGAATGAAAAAAAGTGAGACAGCGAGTTGAGGGACGAGCTGTGGTTCATCGAGTTTGGACGGGGCGCCGCGCTTCCCTTAACCCCCGAGGAAGCTCCTGCAGATGGTGATCCAATCGTGCCATGTGCACAGGGTAGAATTGTTGTAGAAACTGCGAGACCAGCGCCACCCCATTTTGCAACCTGTTCAGCCTACCGCAGACGGCCGATACTCCTAGGGGCAAATAGCGTCGCGAGTTTCTGTTACCCTGATGTAAGTAGGGGCGCAGTACCCAAGGGCACAAACCTTCCTCAGAGTCCAGCAGCCAGACCAGATGATCTGAGAGTAACACCTTGGTATGCGGATGAAACTCCGCTCGCAACGCCCCCGGTTATGGGGTATGACCACAGTTCGCACCCTCTCCAGTACTTTTATGGTGACAGAGAATTTTACCGGCCTGATTTACCATCAACACAAAACAGCAGCATGGAGGGTGAACTTCCACGACCGTATGGAACCCAGAGGAAGGCGTACATGGATTTAAGAGATGCAATTGCACTCCTTGATGAAACTTGTCCCAATCCAGAGAACTCGGAACCCTCGCCAAGGACGCCTAGGACTCCACTCACTCCACATCCAAAAAGTAAACGCGCCAGGTCCAAAAGTAGCGACAACTCTTCGAACTACAGCAACGAACGTCTCAGTGAAAAATCTACGGACCCGACTAAACGAGATAAAGAAGAAAGGGAAAAGAAGAGACCATTTTTGAGGAAGATTGGGATATCGAAGACTGAGGATCGCCCCTTCTTGTCCAAATTCGCACCCAGGATAATCGGAAAACCTTATTTGGAAAAGATCGGGCCTAGCAGAGCAGTGGAAAAACCGTTTTTGGAAAAAATTGGGCCTTCTAAAACCGTCGATAAATTTACGTTCAATGTACCATCGAGGATATTATCATCGTCTAAGAATCTTCCGGAGTTTGAAGTCTTTGCATCTTCACCAAAGGCGGAAGAGCCAACGCCACCACTTCCAAGACTTGTACCACGAGAGGCGAGATGTTCCTTCAGAAAACGATCCGGCAAAGGTCAATTGCAGAAGATGTATTCCTTCGAGACTGAGGACTTGAATAGTTTCAAGGGATCTTTGAGCCCGGTAAAAAGCCCTCGAGATCCTCTGCGCGGTGCGTCCTTGGACGATGTTCTCGAGTCCGGACCCTCGTCCCTGCCTCCTTTAGAAGTGGCTGATCAAGCCGATGAGTACATTGAGCCGGAACCGAAGTCCCAAAGTGTAGCGGAGCTGGTAAAGTGCAGAATAATGTCTAGCGAGGAGATTATCTCGTCGAATTCCTGCCTCAGCTCACCACAGGAGGCTGTTAGCTGGGGAAATTCACCGAAGAGAAAAAACGAGCCAAGTTTAAAAGCGCCACCGGATCATCACTGCGCTCGAAGCGACCCTTCAAAGGCCCCGAACTCGCCGGTGAAGCGACAAATATCTGCCGATTCTCCGGAACCGAAACCAAAAGAACTGGCTGTCTTGAGACCAGGTGAAAAATCTCCTACCAAGTCCAGACACTCGGTTATCGAGTGCAGAAGCTCGACTCTTTTGAAAGATAAAGAAACCCTCGTTTACAAAACTTCGGACGACGAAGGAGACGAGGCATCCTCAAACCAGACGAGAAGACAGACGTCTGAGGATATCCTGTACAAGATGGATGAACGCGAATGTAACCAGAGCCTCGTAGCTAGGCGCCCAACTCGCCGGATAAACCACACGTCTTTGGAAAGGCGGGGAATATCTTCGGACAATCTTAAATTGTCCAGGGAAATGTTCATCACTGCGACATTTGACCTAGCCTCTAGATACCAGAGCCAGGATATCTGCGAGCAAAGAAGAGAGCGTGCGACGGTTCCAAGGTCTCAAGAATCGATCACCAGAAGGCTCGAGGCTTCGAGTATCAGCCAAGAATTTTCTCGAGAAGCTTTCAAGCAGCTTCATAGTAAGTTCGAAATTCGGAGTTTAACTTCTGACGTGGCTCTGGCTTGCAGACAGCGAGAACCTGAGGAAGTAAACGACTCGGAAAACGTTGCACACCGTCGAAAGGCACCTAGTGAAAGTTACTCTTCGTCATTGAACTCGGTCAGATCTCGACTCCAACTATACCAGAGTGACAAGACCGAGCAGTCGTTCAGCCCCCCTACCTCATCAAACGAAAGGTCTGTCGAAGGTGAAGAGGAAACTGACCAAACGCCATCACCTCGTCTAGGCCAGACCACGGTTCAATTAGAAACCGAACATCCCGACGTAGGATCAAATTCTGCTGATGAATTGGAGCCCGAAAATGTATCGTCGAGGACGCGGTTCTCTGGAATGACCGTGAGGTCAGTCCTGAGGAAGCAAAAGAGCATTGACCACCAAAGCGACCAGGAAATAGACACTAGATCACTGCGGAAGCCGAAGAGACACATATTCCACGAGCCCAGCCAAGAGACTATGGATTTGTTAACGGAATTACGGAAAGTTAAGAGCTTGCTGAAGACACCGTCCATAGAAAAACTAGACAAGGCTGAAGAAATGCCTCCGTTACGTTTCCCGAAGAAGATCTTGCTCACTGACAAGGAATTTTGTCTTTCAATTGAGCGAGAGAACAGCATACGAAGACCTGCCAATAGGCAGATTCGACAACAGCAAGACATTGCGGGTGATGATAACGAACGAGAAGCAGAAGAAGAAGTAGAAGAGATTCGAGTCGAGCTCACTCTTCCGGGACCTGCTTTATTCGAGAAGAGATGTTTGTCGTTGGATTATGCTGACGATGAGAAACCACCGAAGCCGGAAGTCCGAGCCATATCGTTGGCCTCGGCGAGAAGTCCACCTTCCGAAACGGAGGAGACAAACTCTTTGGAGTTCGGGCTGATCTGTGATTCGAAAAGCTATTGTTCGGACGTATTTAACACACCGTCTGACGAAGTTGAAAGCGGCAAGGAAAAAACTCTTGAGAGTCTCAAGGAACTTGACACGTTGACGGTGGACGATGGAAGACCGGAGAGGAACCATTGCTCGGAAGTTGACATCGCTATACCAATCGACGAAAAAACTAGTCCTAGAAGAAGGGTCCAGATCCAGGCTCGAACCAGTGATCTTTACGAGATCATTTCGCCACGTTCTACTCCGTTCAGAGTCAAGAAACGTTTGAGTAAAATATCCGTCGAAGAAACCTTGAAGCAGGAGAGTTTCAGCCTTGGTAAAGTTGACTGCAGATCTGTTACTGTGCAGAAGAGGAATAGGTGTATTCCATTATAACACTCGATATCACTAGTTGATTGTGGGTCGTTTATTCGAGTCCAGAGATCTAGGGGCGAGATTTTACCGCGACGAAATATTACGAGTTGATGAAGTCATCTTCGAGCGACTCTCTTCGGATTTTAATGCACACGGGACCACACCGGATATACACAAAAAAAAAAATTACAAAAATTGAAAAACAGGCCAGGTGAAGGTAGGTGGATTAAAATGACACGTTGACATAAATTATACGACATCTCTCGTCCAGCCCATCCCCTATAATATTATAAGCTTGAAAGTGGAACAGTGAAGGATGCGTAGAAGTATAAAGTGAGCATTATAGTCTAGGTTGTGCTACCTATGATGAGTGCCTCAGGTACCGAAAATTAACATTTAATACGTTATTCATTTTGTCATCAATTTTAGAACCTAATATGTAATAATTATTGTTATATCATTACGTAATTGTAGTTAGCGGTGGGACTATTCAGACATTCACGATTCCCTGAACCGATATAATTCGCATAATTTTTTAGTTATGATTTTTTCAAACTCTTGAGTTTGGTACTAAAACACGAACTTCGACTTAACGAAATGAGTTTAAAATTTTATTTTTCATTTTTTCTTAAGCGAATAATCGACGTTATGATTCGACTATTTATTCGTATAGTAACGTGAAAGTATGGTGATGATTCTGGGAATAAATCGAGCGATTCGAATCGAGGGTATCGTGATTTTGGAGTTTAGTTTATCCATCGCTAATAATGATATTTAAACTCTATACAAAGGGTCCAAAAAGAAATGTGTGCTCTTCTGTATCCATTGGCATTACTGTGTTTGTAAATGTTTCGTCGAACGAAAGGTGAATTTACGTTAGAAGAGAGAGAAACAAAAAAAAAAAAGTTCACGTTTAAAACATCCGAGAATAATGAAGAAATTTTTTTTTTATTTATTTTTTTTCAATTTTTAAAAACATTCTTGCGTTCTGTAAATTTCATTTCATTTGAGACGTTTTTTGACAAATAATATATTTCATCCGTAGAAATAAATATAAAAAAACTGGCTAACATCCTTACATATAGTTTTACAATTAAATTGACGTAATATTTGAACGTTTAATAAAAAAAAAAAAAAAAATACATAAATGTACACGATAGCACAACTTAATATCGGAGCAACTTGGACCATTTTTTTGTAAATTGTTACGTATAGAATAATAAATCGTGACCGAATCGGGGCTAAACCGAATGAGAGTTCTGTCGTCTTTTGGAAAGTCGTTTTAAACTGTTTAAACAATATTGTAACACTGTGTAAACCTCGATTTATAGTGTTCATTCATTTAACTAATAAAAAAAAGAGCCTTAGAAAATTATTTAACGAGGATTCTGGGCGATTTGATTTTTGATTTTTTTGTTTTGCGTTTTTTGGGAATGGGCAGTAAATAACACGCGAAAGAAAGTTAGGGGTAGAGAGCGAGTAATGATCTATTATTTGAAGGCTACCCCTTTTTTAGAAGAATCAATTTTTATACAATTATTGCTAATTTTAAAGAAAAAAAAAAAAGAAAAATTTTTATCTTCAAAAGGTGACGGAAATCTCTCGACATTATTATATAAAACGCAGAGCTGTATAATAAATAATTCAGTTCTGTTTATATTTGTGGGATGCGAGCAAAGAAAGCGTTCAGCATCTGATTATCTAGTTAGTTTTATGTACTTTCCTAAGTATTTTTAAAGAAAATAATACTTTGCTGTTTTTTCCGACTATTAAATGTCGCAAATTCTATCGAGATCTGTCCATCTAGAGTTTAAACATCTCTCCGGACTAAGATTGCTAGATTTTCACTTGGAATTTACCATATTTAAAAATGAAAATAAAAAGGAAAACCAAAAGACAGGGTAGATAGTAATTAAATAAATTCTTTTCAATTTCCTCTCATTCATATACTGCTGCGGATTTCTCCTGATCTAAGCCCACCATTTTACCATTTTCCGAATATATTGCAAACAGGTGTAAATCGAATCGAATGAAGAAAGTGTAAGTACGTTAAAGTCACCCTATTACCTGTGTGCTTGAAAAAAAAAAAAAGAAAAAAAAAATTGAACGCAAAATCTAGCAATTAAAGCCCTTTTGTCGAGCAGTGCCTTGTTCATGGATATACTTAACAGAAATGTTGTTAAAATTGTTATTATATTCCGACGAAAAAAAGAAAAAAAGAAAAAAAAAAACAATTCAAATTTTAAAATCTGATTTTATCTTCCTCTCATATTTTTAGCCAGTAAATTATATTAACATTAACAACCCATTACCGGGTATACCTGTAAGGTATAATCGGTGCAAAAAATTGGTAGAAAAATGGATACATATATATATATATGCTCTTTCTACAATTAAATGTTTGTAGAAAGTATAAAAATTTTATTTATAATGATAACCGTCGTAGTAGGGTAACAGATTTTAACAACAATATACATATATATATATATATATATACAGAACGTTATGTTCCTCTTATAATTTTGTAGGTGTATAAATATTAAATATATAAATCGTCGACTCGATATCGCGTTTAATTCATTGAAGATTATAATAATAATATATATATATATAAATGCATACAAGATACAATTAACACGTATGTAGGTATGTTACTAGCTAATATATTGGTATTACTACATATATGAATATTATTAGAGCCTAAGTAAATATATATTCTATTGTATTGTAATCCTAGTTGAGAAGATGTGCCAAAAAAGAAGGAAGAAAAAAAAAAGAAAGAAATGAAAAGAAAATACAGTTTATTATATTATATTGAAATTATATTAAATTATTATATTATATTATATTATATTATATTATATTATATTATATTATATTGTATGAAGTTGATTATATGTATTTGTATTCTATATATATATACCCATATGTGAAAATGTCTAATAGCCAGACATTTCAAGGTAAATAATGGTTTCGAAAATTGGCTCTTAGGGTATAAAGCTGCACTTAATGTATCGTCTAATTTCTCTTTAGTATAGGCATGCATTTACTTGACCGAAAAATAAAACCGTTTATTTTATTATTGGCAATTTTCTATGCAATAATAAATTTATTGCAAATTACTTTCCACGTAGCCATTAAATATTTAATTAATTTCAGACTCATTCGTTTCATTATAAATCTATTTTCAAATTAGTGTTTCGAAACGGTATTGGACGGTTTCATTAAATGCCTTTCTATCGAGCCAAAATAGAAATGCGTTATATATGTAGCTAGGATAAATCTATTTTTATTAGATATTTAACTATTTGTTTTCTCGCTGGCGAGATGTTATTACTATTATTATAAATCATTTTGTTGAATAAGGTAATTGTTTTTAATTTTTAAATAAATAAATTTGAAAAAAAAAATACACACATAACATACATATAATAAATATATTTACAAGATTTAAAAAGAAAATATTATTAAATAAATAAATAAATAAATAAATAAATAAATAAATAGATAAATAAATTAAATAAATAAATGAATAAATAAAAATGCAGGTGATTTTCCGTATCGTGTTTAAGTTATAAAAATATACATTATATTATACATAACAAACCTATTCAATGATTGTGCAACGTCCGATATTATGCGTGTTGTTCCATTATAAATTATAAACTAAATATTAAAATCAATTTTTGTTCAGATTTATACTATAAAAAAGAAAAAAAAAAAATTAAAAATAATAATAATAATAATACTAATAGAAAGAAAAATGGAAAAAAAAAACATCTAAATTATGATGTATAATAATATTATATTAGGTACGACTTGCTGAATTTATTTCAGACGAGGCTGCGTATATGTGTCTAAAAGATTTACATTAGATATATATGATAAATTACAACTAGACAGGTGAATATATGTGGAATTAGGGTAATCACTAATCAGGGAAGATATGCTTCGATTTACGAACCATTTGTATATTCAAAATTCGAATGCTCTCTCACCAGTGCCACCTGTACGTTTGCTCGCAGACAAACAGCGTTCAGTGCGTATAATACTACGCACCTTCAAATAATAATTAGGATACACATAGATACATAGATACATATTATATACATATAGAGAAAGAAAAGAAAAAAAAAAAAAAAAAAAAACTCAAGAATTGAGCTATTCAATTTATGAAATACAATCCTGTATGGAAAGATCGCGAAAGTATACGTCATTTGGTACCAAAAAATAAAGAGAGATAAATAAATAAATAAATACATAATAGCATGAGAGTGGGAAAACGACGTCAAGAGTTGGCCAAAGAACAGTCAAGTTTGTTTTTTTTTTTTTTTTTTTTTGCGAAATAACGTCGAAGATAAATCATTCTCCCTATATTGAGTAAGTCTCACATTCATCCCTTGAGCCATTGAATTAACAATAAGATGAACAAATGTTTGCTATCCATACAGAAAAAAAAAAAAAAATATTTCAAAGTAGAATAATTTTGAATTTTTAACAGAAAAAGAAACATGAAGCATTATACACTAAAAATAATTAAAAGAAAAAAACTCTTCTTCAAATGCCAACGCTTGACTTAAACGAAAGTGGCGATACTATACCGTATGAAATAATTAAATACATCTGTACGTATTCGTCTTTGGATAATGTAATTATTTTAGTTTTATTAATCCATTTTTTTTTCTTTTAATTTCTCTCTCTTTTTGTATGGGTTGACATATGTGACTGATAATTTGTTGCAACTGATGATTAATCAATATTGTTAACAGCTGATAGGCTGGCCCGACTCTAGTCACTCTAGTTATTACATATTTCGTTGAAAAAAGAACTTATCGAGAATCTGTAACGGTGTAATATGGAGGCGAAGAGTTTTTTAAGTAAATTTATAAATATCCTTAGAAATGTAAATATACACGAGCGACTGATAAACGTTTTGTAAAGTGTGTGATACATGATTAACGATTGGTACGTTGTTGTAAATAATAAATAGGTTGTATATTGTAAATCAAGACTTATTTTATTACTATACACGCGCTATACAGTGCTTTCATATACCTGCAATAATGAATGATCACTCTCTGCCGGTCATAAACTTATCGAATATTCTTGATATACAGAATTGAGATGCATTCAGAATTTATAATATTTTGAATCCATTTTCATGAACTCTTTCAATATGCTTCTTTATCACGTTTTGAATAATGTCGTTTCACGTTGTCAAACGAATAGAAAAAAACTCTGGAAGGAAGGGGGATTGACAATGAAAGAAAACCACTTATTGTCTAAAAATTTATTAACGATATATAAATGAAAGAACACAATGAGTATATAGCAGTGTAGAAATACTACATAATCTGCTTATTACAAATATGATAAGTGAAAGCTGTGTCCTCTGCTGAAATTTCTTCTTCAGCATCACGAATCGTGTTTGAGATCATCCCATTGTTGTTTGCTCGTCGCATCTGGGCCCCGATTTTCGAATCGGTAAATTCTTTTTCGTTTTCTGAAATTATTCAAATAATTTTACGAAATATACACCCTGGAAAGTCCGTCTCCAAACGCGCTTGAGATTAGTGCAACTAGTCCATGGAGAAAATAAATGTACCCCAATCCTCGACCGCTGTTATCCAATTACGAATGACGTTCGCATTCGTACTTTCGTACGAAATTTCTTCATTTGTTCCATTTTCTCCATCAATTACAGTTTCCTTAGTATAAATTATCACAGGTGAGTCTAAAACAAGCATTGTTTTTTTCATGTTCTCCGTCTCCGTAACCAACCTAGTAGAGATATACCGTTTTTCACAATGAGAATTATCTCATCTAATTTTGTAGAAGGTCTTCGGCTGGCTTGGGTCTGGTTTCGTATTTGAATTGGTGCTTTATGGTCCTCTAAGGACCTTAGTGAGATCCGATGGCAACCAATTATCGGTTCTCGGTATTTTCCTGATCACCCAACGTCTCGAGATTGTCAGTGATCTTCACAAGGTCACTTCTAACGCTGCGAAGAAGCAAATAAAACTGCTGCAGTTCTTCACGCAATCGTTTCAACACCTCAAGTTGTTCTTCGTCGCTCATTTTTCCAATGTAAAAATCGTCATGCGAAGCTGAATATCAACACCGGTGGCCTAACATCTGTAGCGGGAAACGTGCGACACCTAGAGATGACTTTGGGTACTAATCAATGCGTTGGTTTCGCTTGTTGCGCACCCCGCCGGTAACGTAGATCCCTCTAAGTTAAATTTACCGGTAGAAATGAACGCGAACAATTCCATCAGACGGTAGGTAAAGGTTTGATCAACTGGTGGGTGCAAGTTTCATCTTTGTCGTAGTAATAATGTTTCCTCTTGACTGATGATAGGTGTCACCGAAGCATGACTTTTTTTGAATCTTAACGCCGCCCAATAATCGCACAATGAGTAAAAAAGTAGCTTGGTCAGTTTTTGCCGGTTTTTTTTTTTTTTCACCGTAGTGTCACAACCGGCTAATCAGTGAGATTTGCCAATAAATTGCATAATGTTTTAATTCACTCATCACGCGATATTTTAATTGTAATAACGCGCAAAGCATAGAAGCGATAAGAAACCGTTTAACGACGTGCAATGGTGATTCAATGCTGAATATATACGGCGATACGTACACACAACATTATGCATTTCACTCCGGTTGTTTAATCTAATCATTTCATGCGCGCGTACATACGACACAATTAATTCGATCTAGTTGTATAAATATATAAATGTATTCTAAAACTTACGATAAATAAAAAATTAATGTCTTCTCGTAGCTTGATGGAGAAATTCATTCTTATTTCCGTATCGAAGACCATTTCTGAATTCAAGTTAATCACTGAAAGAACATTATCTTGTTTTAAGGTGCTTCTCTACCCAATTCTACCAGACCTGAAAACATTGGAATAAACACGTGCAGAAGGTGCTATTAAACGGAATATCTTCGCTTGAGCACCGAAATCAAAGAAACAAAATACGTATACGTATGTTTTTTTGATTGGAGTGCTTAAGGAAAGATATTCCGTTTAATAGCACCTTCTGCACGCGTTCTGTCCAATGTTTTCAGGTCAGGTGGAATTGGGTAGGGAAGCACCTTAAGCTAAAAGTTTGCAGGCTGAAAGATAGCGGAAAGTAATTTAATACGGTTGTAGAGTCTGCGAAGTTGATGAAGAATAAATAAAAATTCTAATGGATTTAACCTTCTGTAGTTTTTTCGGCCAAAAGCCAAACGGATAACTTGAAACTCGAAATGAATTATGTTTGTTTAATTTCTAGATTAAAAAGCCAGCTGGCACCGAGCGGCTCATGACGCCCACATTTGTCCACAAACATAACGATCTCATAGGATAAATACTCGCATTTATAAAGAAAAATTAACTCATCGTCAGTTAAATGAATATAAATGATGAAAAATGTTTATAAATATATAAACGGAAAAATCTTATCTCAATGTCGCCAGAGAGACAATTACATTATTATCGCGGAAATGGTTTCGCCGGCTGCAGAAACAATCGAGTGCGATATGAGTACACGACGAAATGGAGAAGCTTTGTAATTATCCTCGCTATATGTTTTTCACGAAATTATTTTTTCCTATTCGTTTATCAAAACAACAGCTGTTCAAATTTGTAAATCTGTATGTATATCACAGCTGTAAACCGTTAGGAGTGTTCAAATGTCTAAACCCCCCGCGAGACGCAGCTCAGCAGCAACTGGTAAACAATTTACCTGAACTTTCGACCGATATTTAGGAGAGCGGAAAGTGACCCTTTTGGATTATCGCTATTCATAAGTACTAAGATTGTTACAAAGTAATTAAATGCAAGCAATAACAACACGTGCAGATATTTTTCTACAATAGACCTATGTGCGCTCTTCTAACCCGACAAACATCTATTATACATACGAGTAGGTATATATGAATATACCCGAACTTGGAGTTTTCGCGTAAACAACTATCCGGTTCATTAATTATAGCTAATCTGAAAAATGGTCAAAGTCTGGCTTATCCCTGTTCGGAAATTCCTTGATTCAATGTTAAAAACAAAACGAAAAAATTCATTTCCAAAAATGAATCCTTCAGCGGTGATCGTTTGTTCGTATACCTATATAGGTATGTATACGCGGTTGACGGCTCGCATTCCCGCATTAAATTACTTGCAATTATACGTGTATATATATCTATATCTGTTTAATTAATCCCGGACTGATTTATTGAGATAATAGATCTTGGCCGGCTTGGCTAAGTCAGCTTTACGATATAATACCTAAATAGGTCTGTAGTACAAGGCCGTCAATCCATACACCATATCCATCGGCACGACAATATCAACGGCTGTAATAAAATTCCAGCATTGAAAAGCCGCGTCCTCTGCAATCCACTGCAGCCGCGCCATAGATGCCTCAGGGGTCATATTATTTACCACATAGGTACTACCCATCTATAATGTGGGTAAAGAAAAAAAAAAGAAATAAATAAACAATACGGATTACCTATAAAGTTGTGCGTGAAAGTATGGATTAAATATAAAACAGATAAAAAGCTCGAGTCGTTTGACTGTATTCGTAAAAGATTGAATAGATTAGCATTTTTATCTATACATCAATCATTCATTTGTTTTTTTGTTTTTTTTATACAGTCTGCGATCTACAGACGACAAGTCTATAATCTCAAAATTGAAGTATGAAACTTCGAGATGAGTTCTCGCCTCTTCACATTCGACTATTATATTTACTATTGAAACAACGATCCCACAGTCTTGAATATTAAATAAAGTGGTATTAATTTTATACCTCCGTTAACGCATCTGACCGTTTTACATACACGTACCCATATGCAATATAAAATATACCATTAAAACTACTATAGGATGCATTAGTTTTAATTAATCTAACGAAGTAATTAATTAAACAATTATCATCATATACATACACTATACTATGTAAACCGAAGGGAGTTATTATTGTATTTGTAATTATCATCATTAATTATTATTATTATTTATACTATCACGAAAAATTGGACACATGTTGAAACCATGTATAGTATATAGTATATTCTACGTAGACGTGGATAGTCGTTATACGTACTCTGTAATAATAATAATAATAAGGTATACTAGTGCAGAGAAAAACCGCGTTAAATTCATCCGCCGTCAACCACCGACCGACGCGACACGTCGTCGCCTCATACAAGTTTCAATTCAAACGCGACTAGGAGAGTTGACTTTGATTAAAGGGGCATTACTCCGATGTTGTCCCATCATTTAATTATTAATTTTCGATTTGTCAGACAATTATGGGAAAGATTATTATAAAACGATGATCAATAGATAAGATAATGTGAATAAATTTGTATCTATGTGTAAATGATGATATAAACTGTAAGATAAAATGTAATTATGAAAAACTATAGGATATCGAGGGCATATAACAAGCCGGTAAAACTTGATACGCTTGGAAACGCTCGATATTGCATGATTGGTGAAATTCTTTGGGTAGGTACCTACTAGGGGGGGCTATTAATACTACGATGAAGGCTTCGCAAACTTTTATTGATCACTTAAAGTTTAACCAAGGTATGTATTTGTGGGTATATGTATATAGGTATGTGCGCGGAACCCGAGCGTAACAATAATAAAAAGTTTATATTATTGCAGCGTACTTATTCGATGTTGTGTATAGCCGCGATAATCGGGCGTGATATCCTCTGCCCCCTATGTTATATTATCCCATGCAACTCTCTCGGCTCTCGCCCACTGCACTTGCGTACGTATAGATCTATAATGAATGTATATACGTACACCTAGGCACGCGTACACCCCTCGGTTAACCACCGCCCACTCAAAGCGGGAAATTTGCGATTCAAATATATAGGTATATCTATACTATATATGCTATAGTAAACCGTAAACGAAAGGCTGGATAAGGAGAGGGTCTTTTCTTCCGATAGCTATACCTACACAGTAATATTACTACTGTAAGGGTGAATACCGATGTCCTGCATTGGGGTAGCCGGTGCCCGTGCCTGTCCGGACTTGCCGGCGCCGAAGAGAGAAATAACTGCAGAAAATGAGCGAGAGAAAGATAGAGATAGAGAGCGTGGTATAGAGATGAGAACGGAGTTGGTCCGAGAGTGTAAAACATACATAGGGATAGAGCGAGAGGGAGTATAGATTGTAGCCCGTTAAGCGGCGGTTCAAATGCTCCCTCCACTAACAAATTCGAACGCAAAGTTGCGTGCGCATGCGCGGGTTGATTCCTGGTAACCGCGAATGGGAGCTGGGGTATGTCGACACCGTCGACCAATTGGAACGCTTTACGATGAGGACACTGCTATTTTTAGAGACAGTGAGTCACGGGATATAAGGCTGTAAGTTTAGTTGGGTGTTCACAAGTTGCCGAGACGTTGCGCCGTGCGGATCGGGGCTGATATCGCGGGTTTTATTACGCCTGTAAAGAGAAAAAAGAAACGTTGCAAGGGCGTGCAAGGCCTGTTTATTGTTGTGTAGTGAGTCATTGTTGTGTTGACAGTCGACGAGAGTAGACCGCGTGTCGGACTTTATTACAGAACGATTTTCTGCCGACGATATTTAAACTCGAGGTACGGGATTTTAAATTTCTTAAAAAACCGATCCGACCACGAGGGCCTTTTTAGTCGCTGATAAGAGGAGAAAGAAAAAGATACTACTATTTCAAACACGATTACAAATTGAGAATGATAAACATACTCTTTATCAACAATGTACGTGTGAATTGATAAACTAGACAGTGTTTCATCTAATATTAATAAAAACTTGATGTTACTTATTCGTAGTGAATATTAGTGCATGATCTACTGAGTGCTGGACTTGCCTCAGGCAGTATAAAAAATTAAGATAAAATAAATTCATCGATTGCGGAATAAATCGAGCATTGCTGCAATTATTGGTCTAATCTTTTATTAGAGCAGACCCTGCGGGTAAAATAAACTCCGATTCAATGGTTCGAAATTCTACAATGGAACCAACATTTTACGAGGAGAGTGGTGTCTACGCTGCTGCGAATCGTGATAGTATGATGGGACAGCTAAAGCGAAGTCTAACGCTGGACTTAAACGGGCAGAGACAATCGCAGGCGAAAAGGCCTAGACTGGGTCCGCTGCCACCTGCGTTAAACAATGCTGCTCCAGTCCTCAGCTCGCCAGATCTAAATATGCTGAAGTTGGGTTCTCCCGAGCTTGAGAAACTGATAATCGCTCAGCAAAATGGGCTCGTTACAACCATGCCAACGCCAACAACCCAAATATTATTTCCAAAGACTGTTACGGAAGAGCAGGAACTATACGCCCGCGGTTTTGTCGACGCTCTTAACGAGCTTCATCATTCCGACAGTTCCCAAGAGCCCGGAAGTATCCATGGTGCAACGTACACTAACCTAGAACCACCCGGCAGTGTGCAAAGTACAGAGTCTCTTAGCCAAGGATTAATGATGATTAAAGACGAGCCACAGACCGTACCGAGTGTCTCTAGTTCACCGCCAATGTCACCAATCGACATGGAAAGTCAAGAGAGAATAAAACTGGAAAGAAAACGCCAGAGGAATCGTGTGGCTGCCTCAAAATGCAGAAGGCGTAAACTTGAGAGAATTTCTAGGCTTGAAGACAAGGTGAAATTGTTAAAAGGCGAGAACACCGAGCTAAGTGCAGTCGTAAACAGACTTAAAGAACATGTCTGCCGTCTCAAGGAGCAAGTCATGGACCACGTGCAATCTGGATGTCAAATGATTCACGTTGTTAATCAGTTTTGAAAAGATATAAAGGATAAAACCCCAAAGAATTACGGGGAGTTTAGAAATAAGCATATTGTCTTTGAGTGACGATTTAATCAAATATCAAAACGAGAACCAACGCGACGCAATGCAATGCAATGCAACGCGTCGTCGTCGTTATGCTGATAATGATTACTGCTGCTGCTGCTGCCGCTGCTGCCTACGTGACGCGCCTCACACGGCCTGACAAGCTACATACGGGGCGCGCGGACCGCGTCGGCCATCTTGGAGAACGGGTGTGCGCGCACGCGCCGAAGACCCTATTCTGTCTGGAAGTCTATAACAACTATAGAAACCGGAGAAGAAGAAGTAGAAGACGAAGATGAAGATGAAGATGAAGATGAAGAGGAGGAAGGAATATTGCACGGCGAGGTGTTCGCAAAGATTTCTTTTACTCTCGCTAAAGAAAAATTTAGTCTTTATTATTATAACGGGTTTTAGACCGAGAGATTAAGTTATTATCCAACGGCTAAAAGTCACTGCAGCCGTTACTTGGTGAACTCCCCTTCCCTCCCCCTGCCCCATGCCCCATGCCCCCCTTTTATCGATGAACATTATACACGTGTACAGACGCCTTAATTCTTTCCTTTTGTATATTTTAAGGCAGAGACTATATGAGATTCAATTTTCTAATAGCTCTACTCGAGATAGAGATATAATATTATATGGTTATATGTATATATGAGTAATGAGTATATATATATATACATATATATATATATATATATAATTAATTTTTTTGTCATTTGTGCATCTAGTCCTGTCCAGTATGCCCTTGTAACTTATACAATGAACGTTTCGTGAAACATTTTTACCCAGAAATCTATGATTTTTTTTTGGTGTTTTGTTTTTATTTTTATTTTTTGGTGTATTTATTTAGAATTATTTTGTTATACACGGTACTATATATATATATATGCAAACGCTTTGTGGTACAACATTTGTCAAATTGTTGTACTATAGAAAGAGATTTTCGAAATAAATTGTTTAGAAATTTCATAGGAATTTCAATACTATAACGATTTATAGTTAATTCTAAATATTTACTCAAAAATTAAATTAAAAACTCTTTTATATATAGTGTATATAATGAATTAATTAACTTTTCAAAATATTTGAATTATTCTTCTAAGTATCTGACAATCTAGACATTTATATATATAATATGTATATATTTTATAATATTCTAAAACTTATTGCTAGGGTCGTTACGTGTACGTAACTGAACAACCATTGCCTGTTATTATTCTAAAAGCGTAACTACGTGCGGCCTGTTTCTTTTTGACTTTCATTTTTATTTCTATTTCACTTTCATGTTTTGGTTTTTTTTTTTTTTTTTTTTTTTTCATTTTTTATCGTAGTTTTTTTCTGAATTATTTTCATATATTTAAAACACACAAAAAATGTTATATTCGCGATGAAAATATGCCGTGCGTCAATTTTGTCTAAAAATCTATACATACGACATTTTTTTTTTTTTTTTCTTTTCTTTCTTTCTTTCTTTCCTAAGTTTATACACGGGACATAACTTGACTGTTATATATATATATATAAAAATAAATACACACACACACATAAATATATATAAATATATATTTATTTTACGATAAGTACTTTTGTAAAAATTTAGGTATTTATTATTTTTGACTTGAGATTAAAAGATTGACAAAACAGATCGATATGTTATCTTCATTATTTTTATTATCATTACTACTACATATTTAGATGAAAGAAAAATAAAAATTACGATCTTATTAGTCAAGATGTGTCCTATCGGTACTATTTTGACTTTAAGCATATATTTATATATGTATATTACATACATATGTACATATGTATTGTATAATAGCTCACATTCAATTCTATATACGTTTCAATTACTTTTCTGAAGATAACAATTATAATTGGCGCAATTTTTTTTTTTTTTTTTTTTCTCACAAATCAGCCCAATTTCATACAATCCCGCGTTTTTCTATCCACACAATTTACACTTTATTGTTACATACAATACCACACGCCTGCACTTTGCCCGTACCGTGCCTTGTTCTTAGAGAATTTAAAAAAAAAAAAAAAACGCGAATTGGTAAGAAAAAAGAAAAAAAAAATTAAATTACGTTTGAAGATTTACAATTCATTTCTCGCGTCCAAAAGCTTGATAATCCACATCGTTGAATTGTATTACATGAGTTTATGAAATTTTTTTCGATGTTTTTTTTTTTTTTTTCCTCTACATCTTCACCTTTTTTTTTATATTATCTTTATTTCTCCTTTTCTACAAAAAAGAAAAAATAAAAAAAAAATAACAACTATATATATATATATATATATATATATATATATATTTATATGTATAAGAGCCTATGAGGAAGTGTGCTTGAGTTTCGTGTGATTGCAGACAAGTGATAAGATTAAGAAAATTATATGATTGCACAAACGCGTATGAAAGTATATAAGAACCACATGTGATTTAGTTATTAAGCAAAAACCCCATTAGAATATATATATATAATAGTTTAAATATATGACGATACACCCCAATATAGAGATATATAACCTTATTCAAATATAACTATTATATTATAATATAATAATATTATATATATATATGTATATATATATTTATATATATTTATATATAAATATATATTATATACAAACAGACGGAGAAATCTTTTTTTACGAATAATTTTATTTTTCAATGAAATATTATGAAAATAAAATTCACAATATTATAAAAACAAAAAATTCTAGTCTTCAATCATTCATCTATCCAACCCGCCTATATACCTCCCTAAAATATCAAAATTTGATTATTTTTCGACAGCTATTCATTCAGTCGGAAAAATCATACTAAATCCTCGATTACTTACACAAAAAACGCAGATTTCACAGTTTGCTATTATTATATCTATACGTCATTAGATTCAGTATACAATTCACTGTTCTAACTGGCTGGTTTTGGTGGGCGGTGTTCTATATCCTGAGTTGCATAACCGGACCATTATTTCATCATCATTGAGTAAATTGGCGAGTCTAATGTAACAGAGATAAAAAAGAAAGAAGAAAAAAAAAAAAAGAAAAAGGAAGAAATCAAACCAGACATAATTTCTTTTTATATTTTTTATTTAGAATATATAAAAAGATTAGAGCTTCCAAAGAACACAAAGGATCGGAAATTGGTATTCTTTACCGATTCGTAACGCTGTCATGTTAAAAGGAAATACTATTTCTTCTTGTTTCCGTTATAGTTTTTAACATCGAGGATCAGGGATCGGCTGCAGACTAATCGTCTGTCAAACCTCGTGTTTAAAATTCTTCCACTTAATTTGTACCCGAAGAGATTTTCTGTTACCGATTTTCAAGATATTTATAAGTCTAATGAAAGACCTATCGTCGATTTCTGTAATCCATAGTGCAAAAATCTGAAGAAAATAGAAAAAAAAAAAATAATAATAATCGAAAATCGTTTCGCCGGCTAAACCGTTAAGAGAGTTCAAACCAACTGGAACACTCGGTTAGTTGAATATATATTTCGCAAGTTTTGACCTTCGGCCAGTTACGACGTCGCTGTTAGGTAGGTATATAGAGGATGATCGCGATAGAGCGAGTTCGTAGTCATAAAAATTTTAACTGCTCAGTGTTAAAATTAAAACGGCTTACTGATCCGTTGAAAATATTCTTTTATATAATATATAAATTAATAATACATCGCTGATGATAGAGGTACCTACTACAAGGTAATACATATTATTTCAGGTACTACTCAATTACATTTTTATACGAAATATTCCACTCAGCTGCCTTCCCGATCGACGAATTTTTATTTCATTTTTTATTTTTATTTTTTATTTTCATTACAAACTATAATACCCAGGGGTATTATGCGTTACACATTATATACGCGTATTATATATCTATAGGTATATAATCGCGAGAGGAGATCGCTACTATATTTGGTATTCGTTAAACTCGAAAGTTTTCTCAAGCACGCGTATAATACATATATTTTATACATATATACTATATACTTATACATATAATCAGATAAACGTATAATAAAAAAATAAATAAACAAATAAAAACAGCTAGTAACTTCATAATATATCTACCGGAAATTTACTGTATATATATGTTTTATACCTACATGTATACTGCACATATTAAAAGTAAGCAACGCGGAGATATATCGGTTGCAAATATCTATATTGATAATAAAATCGTAAGAAATATAAATTTCATACGATATTAATATACATATACCACGCGTTCAGTATATATGTATGACCAAAATTGTGTATGCGAAAAACTCAGCTGGTGATTAGCCTAGATACATGCGTAATGTGTATGCTTGTGTGAATAAAGTAAACGTTTGTAAAACCGCGCGAAATTTGTTGACATAAAAAATCATCTGGTATAAATATGAGCTGAAGTATATAAGGTGTATGTAATTTTTTTTCCCAATCTGTCGACCGGATAGTTTCGAAATAATTAGGTCGTATTCAGGAAAAAAAACAATATCGGCTATAAATTATATATATTTAATAAATGAATTAGTTCAAGATCGATAGACGCGACTTCTGTTAATCTAGCGCAAACTATCTTGGTGATTTCTATCGCGATATACCTGTAGCAATATCTTCCGAAGGCCTCCATTACCTACTCGAGAGCCTGTCATACGGTGAAAAATGTCTACAAACCTAAACCAGTTGAACAGAATTATATACGTATCGTGTAAATACGTGTAATTAAGTCTAAAAATAATCGTATAAAAAATGTATTTTCATATTTTTTTTTTTTGGACTCGGTTCACCGCATACTATTCCAAAAAATAAGTAATCAGCAATTAGAGCCTGCAAGTACTCAATTCTATATATACGTATAAACGTTCATGTACACATATACAAAATAAATCTTATTATTATTATCGAGGAGGCTAAGGACTCGAGTTACTTAGGGTAAGACCCCTTTTACTAAAATATAATAACTCAGTTAAGTGGCCCTAAGTAACGACAATTCCTTAAATTAGACTGACCCCGAGATGGGAGACGAGATAACTATACCAAATACATATACCTACACATATATGGGTGCTATACGAATGTACACACATGTATATTACATATTTTATACAGATTTACGTATTTAAACACTTCGCCTATTCAGCACCATTATCTCTGCATATATAAGAGCAAAAATGCGGGCCAAGTTTTTCAGGGTCAAATAATAATGGTGGTTTTGTTGTAAAAATAATTGCAAATATTTTATTCAACAGTCTGATAGAATGAAAAGGAAGTACATATTAACGTTCGCGAGTATATAATATTTCTTATTGTGATATAGGTAATATAATTATCAATTATTCGCAAGTGAGTAATTGAATAATTTTGTATTGTGTGTAGAGTACCTAGAATATAATTATATATATAGAAATGATCACATCCGTAGAACGAAAAGAAAAAAAAGAAAAGAAAAAGAAGGAAAGAGAAAAAGGAATGGGAAATATATAAACGCTGCAATAATTTTGCGTGTAATGCTATAAGAGTTGAACAGTTATTTCCTGAGGGCAAACTAGAAGAGACGTATACGTAGCTATCCCTCTGCACATATAATCACGTCGGTAGGTACTAGAACTCGACGAAAAACTTTCACCGGCAATAATAATCCCAGTTTACTTCTTCTGTAAGCTGTACATATGTTATATATACCTATATGGGTGTATACTGATCGTGTGAGGATGGGACGAGGTACATGAAACGCTTGATGCGGTTTTTTCAACTCGTAAGAAAAAAACCGTTGCGATATATTTTGGCATTTTTGTTACTTCCGTTCCGGTAGATTTGTCATTTACTCTCGTATATGTTGCATAATAACTGCCATAAATTAATAGAGAATTTGAAATTCTGATATATATTACGAAAACGTACATTTGATATTTCTGCGAAAAGTGATATAATACTTAGGTGTAGGCGTGGATTTATTTTCGATATTGATTGATGATCGCGGCCTTCGCGATAAGAAACAATTTAAAAAGGGTTCGGTATAACAGTTTTATCTAACCTATCAGTTATCTGTTATCAGTTATCGCAACGTTATCTCGTCGTGGGCCTTGGTTCGACGGTTTGAAAATTTTTGTGAAAACAACAAACAATCTTTTCGTATTTTTAAGGCTCTAATGATTTCCGCAAACTTATACTACACTATTAATTGTGTTTCTTGATCAACTTTACAGGCCTCAAACAAAAAATAGTAACAATAAATAATCATGTTTTAATCACGGCTCCTTTTTTTTTTTTTTGGCCGAGACGAGAGCGTGGCAAGATATATTATTCGCACTGTTTAATTAGGTGGAAGGAAAAAAAAAGGAAAGAAACTAATCAAAAATTAATGTGAGCATTCAGAGCTTGAGTATTTTTGAAGAAAAATTCCATCGTGCATACGTAGAAGGCGCAAACATCGACAACCCAAATCTCTAATCTCGAACAAACAAGACTATATACTGTACTCAGTACTGTATAATATACTCAATGGTTCAACGAACTGGAATTACGTGCTGTGCTGAACGAAAATAAACTCTAATACACATGTTTTTTCACAAAAGTACACAACTTCTCGCTCGCTGCTCAGCTACTAGCTAATTTGCCATTCCTAGTTGGTCAAAGTTTTGCGATAAACATCACCACAAACTTTTACGTTATGGAATTAAATATTATATATTTTTTTAGAGAAATCGAAGACCGCAAGTTTAAAAATTGCATGTCTGGCTCAATAAAAATTATTACTTCCTGGAACGTTTTTGATTTTACCGTTTTTTTTTTTGTTTTTTGTTCTTTTCGGAAACATATATTTACTCATTTTAACACAAATTATTCATTATATCAGCCATCTCTTTTTTTTCTTTTATTTTTCATTATTTGAATATTGTACCGTAATGTGATATAAACCGTTACCAAAATATCTGTGTGAAATGGATCTCCTGAGTGATGAAAATTAAGCTTTTCATTTACTCATGGATACTAGGTAATACATATGTGTACCCTATAGGGTGAGGTGACGTGGTGAGAGTATCGTAATTAAGTCTAAAACAGCCCAATGATAAAATAGAATTATTGTGAACTTGACAGAGACGAACAAGAAGATAAAACTTGGAGTTATCGCGTTATGAGATATAAAACTCTGTACCTATACGAAGCGTTCAAAGCTCATTAATATACAATTAAATCCAATAAGAATCAATGTTTCATTAAACGAAAAGACAACGAAAACAAATGCGGCTTTGTAATAAAAATCGTATGATAGATAAAAAACTTAAAAAAGAAAAAAAAAAAAAAAAAACAACTTCATCTAAGTTCGTTATTTCATTTATCTTTTTATTTTCTTGTTATTATATTATTTATATTATTATCCTATGATCTTCGCAGTCCTTTAGTTGATCTTAATTTATTTTTATTTATTTTATTTTATTTCATATTTCTTTTTTTGCAAGAGATAAGATTTCACCGTCCCCAAACTCAATATGTATCTAATTATAATACGTATGTTATATGCGTATGTAGTAGGTGTAGCAAATACAGCTCCTACGCAGAGACCAACGTGCGGGTTAAAAAGATCGTTAAAATATGCAAATAAATTCAACTTATGTATTTCGACATATCGTACTTCCGTGTGATGCTGCGCGCGTTCTTTTAACATTAGGTACTATAATCATTATATTCAGCTTCTATACACACACATATACAATACATATACATATATAATATTTTAGCATTAAATTTTTTTATTTTCCTTCTCTTTCGACACCAGATTTCATCTCTTTCTTCTTCTTCTTCTTCTTCTTCCTCCTTTTCTTATACATATACCAACGATATTATATTTATACATAAATATAGCTATATACGTATATATTTTGCGCAGGCGCAATGGTCTCCAATTCTTTCGATGCTTTTAAGGCCCAACTTCGCAGAAGCTCATACATACCTATATACCAAATAAACGAGTCGTTGTTAAGTGTTTGTTTGCACAGTCTGACACAGAACGGTTTGGTTACTGGCCTCAGTTGTAGTCGTGTGCATACATCACTCGGGTACATAGTCCTCACGTTATAATACCAAATTTTACCGCGTCTCTCTCTCTCTCTTTTTTATTCTTTTATTTCTCAGTTCTCTTCATTTAAGTATTTCTACAGAGTGAGAATTAATCGACGTCTGTTCCAGTGTTACAACGGTGGCTGTAATCATCGCAAGCTATAGCACAATTCTCGTATTACGAAATTGTTGAATTTTTTATTCCTGAGAAACACAATTAACCTCTTTACGAAAAAATATATAGCAAACAGTTATAGCGTAGAATCGAGGAGAATTTTCAATTTTTTATCTCTAACAAGTGCCATCGGATTCATCGGACTGATCTCTATAGTCCCCAAGAATATCAACGTTGAATAAAAACAGAGATGATTTGTTTTTCCCTATCGGCGACACTAGCGCTTATTTATTCTCAGCGGCAAACGCGGAATTGCATTTCAGAAGGAGGCTAATTATTTACAATATCACGAAAAACTGTATCATTTCTTCCTGTCCGTCGGTTAATTCCTTCATAAATATGAATTATCGATCGACTAAATGTGCGTCAATAAAAATAAAAAGGTTCTTTTTTTTTATAATCTCACTTTCTCTTTCCACACCAAAATATAAATGGATGGAGTTGCATGTGCATGGCGCGATGAGAAACGCGTTCTTAAATTCTGAAGGATGAAATGATATCAGCTGTACGAAAAGAATATTTATACAAGGAATCTGATTTATCTTTATTCCTGACATGAGTGAAAATCCGTCGCAATTGAGGCGTTTGATTATGAAATGAATAAACATGGAACCTCTTCGGGCTTTGTATCGTGTCATAATCAGTATCAATATTGATGGTCAGAAAACGTGGGTATAACTGCGTCCCGAGTGCTGGAGGGATACCAAAACGCGAAGGGGGAATTTGGAGAGGAAAAACCTTGACGTTTCAGACGCTGTGGCAGAATAATGTTGTTTTTCTTCATGAGATATATGGAGATAGAAAGAGATAGAAATAGTGAAAAGAGCGAGAGTTATATTGTAAATGAAGAGACTTGGAGGAACCTTGACTACGGCATCATATGGGATGCAGGAATCTTCAGGGACGTAAACTATCGTAGAATAAATCTAGCATTAAGTATTGGTGCGAGGGCAGATAATCATGCATTTATAAAGTGTAAACACAACCTACTCTAAATCTCAATAAAGTATATTTTTAGACTTTCTCATGCTGCTGCATTACAAATCGACTGACAATTACCCATTCACATATCTACGACGCAGTCTGCACGTATAGTTCCCACGTTATTTTTATTATTATCATTATCATTACCATTATCATTATTATTTGTTTAGTTTCTCAAGGCGAAATTTACTCATAGTACTACATCTACAGATTATTTTACACTTAATTTACAGGTGATAGATTTTTTTTTTTCTTTGACAGACAATTTTTTTCCTTATTTATTCGCAATTACATGAGCTATGAAGTTTCCTTTTTCCTTTTTTTTTTTTTGCAATTAAGCGTCGTGAAAAAATAATCGAATTTTTTTTTTCCAATATTTTTTTTTTTTCTGTGTCTTATCTATCAGGAATTCTGGTAACGCGACGGTATCTTTGACGGCGTCACGGTATATGGTGCTTCGAATCGTCACATTTTATCAACCTCAGAGTTACTAAGCCCCTGGCTTCTGATAACGCGTCTCTTAATACTTTTCGGAGAAAAAATCGTTTATGCAATCTTGACAAATACGTGATTCACTATATATGGCAGTTTCATACTCGGTTATCTATGCGATGAAATAAATCTCACATATAGGTATAATATATACTAGTGTGTTACTTAAAATTGGAATTACTCTCCAGTGAAATAATTGAATCTGGTTATAAGTATTATAGAACTCGAATTCGAATTTGAATTTGAATTTGAAATGAAATTACTATAGTTTGAAGGATACAATACCGATCTGCTTTCATTATTATCGTATATTCTTATACGAACCCTGAGACTTAATCTTGCGTCTAACATGATGCCTAAATCCGGAAGATCGATGAGGCGTAAAAAATAATCCGAGAATATTTCAAGACCAGGAGTTTGAAATGTTGGTTGAAATTTCTAAGAGTCTGTCAAACGGTTCTAATGTCACAGTTCTTAATACTCTCAACTCGCGAGAGTAATAATCCAAAATCTTAAGAAACCGTCAATTAATTTTGTGAAGAAAACAAAAACCTGGTTGAAGTAAATATCAGATAATCACAAGGCTGTGTTAAAATATAATCAGAAAAAACTTGGTAGTTTATTTTCATTGGAATTTATAATTGATTTCTATAAGCTGATAGGTACTTACCCGCAATTCTAACCAGTCGTAAGGTGGTATATGCAGGTATAGGTATATATATATATATATATAGATATAAGCTAAAAATGGTCATAAGATCGAAGGTTGATACCAGGCCTAGATTTTCCTTAAGTGGTGAACGCGTTTAAAATACCTTAACTATGTGTGACAAGGTCAGCTGTACAGACACATGGGTGTATACGTTAGTTGTCTTTAACAATAATATAATAGTTATTTGTTTATACTAAATAATTGACAATTCTATGATACACACAGATAGGAAAGAGAACAATGAAAAGAACCCGGAAAAACCTGTTCCTCTACAGGTCGGGAGATCGGGGCAAAACAGACCATACAAGGAAAAAATTACTCAATAATTATTTCAATTGCATTTTTCAATCCATTTTTCTTTTTTGCTTCTCAAGTTAATGCATATTACTATGATGTAAGATGAAGCCGTGAAAAAAGGAAAAAACAATTCGGTTCGTTTTGCTTTGTACCCTATTGTCCCTTCAATTAACTTTTTTTTCTTTTTAATATTCCGTTTTGGTATTCCCCGGAGAGAACTTGTTTTTTAGGGTGTTCCGTTTTGCCCCGGTGACCTGTACTGAACAAATATCGACGCTTTGAAGAAAAGTTTGCGATATATCATTACATCGGTTTTTGAGCTTGTGAAAGCCAATAATTTATTGATTGTGGAAGTAACGCGACAAGTATCGAGGTAGCGCGTAGTAGGTGAATTTAATTTTTATCTGGGTAATTCCTCGAGCTGGTATAGGTAGGTACGGGTATTCGCAGTTATCTTTATTTCGCAATTATGAAAGATATCGTTTTTCGATTATTTCCTTTTATCTTTATATACCTCACTGTGGACGCGTGCTCTACACACTTAACGCATTATAACTTACGTTTAAACACATACGATAAACGTAGGTACATTTATTATTATTATACATATATACCATATATTTACAACACATATACATACGTAGATACATGCATCAACGTTCGAAATTCAAATCCCTCTCAGCACTTTCTCCACAAGCATTTTCGAGCCCAAGTTATACACTGACTATTAACTCAGTAATTGATATTTACTGCGCAGCAAGATAGAATTTACATTATACATCCTATACATGGAATGAACACACTCATTTATACGCAACAAAGAAATCTTCGACATTTTTGCCAAGAGTTGCAAATAGCTATCGAAAATTATTCAATTTAATAATGGATTCATGGATATGGCTTCTTACAATATACCTATGTAACCTAATCGTGTTACTTGCGATCTTTCTCAACGGATATCAAAACGTGTATAATGAGATACGATTTTTTTCTTTTTTATCTCCAAAGAACAACACGTCTTCGTTCTTTATATTTTAGAGTAGCAAATTATTTCCAATCAAAACTATTTATCGACAAAAAGAATTTCGATCCTTTGCGATGAAAGTGTTTGACGCTGCGGGGTACCTTTCGCAGTAAAGTTTCTGGTCGAACATTTTTGAATACTTTAAAAAACGAAGAAATATTATTTTTTTTCGTTTCCAAATTTTCAGTAGACGTTTCTACTTATTTTGTTTCACTTGATCGTTCATTGCGACGATGCTTTTTATCTCCAATTTTTGGAATTTTTTTCAATTTCATGACTCAAGGCTGGTTATAGAGGCGATGGTGAAGCCGGATCGTCGTTAGATTGAGGTTTTCACGCATCCGCGCATTTGCGCGCATTTACTAATTTACGCATTTGCGTATTAACGAGTTTACACCGCATGCGTGGGTCTCGATGGCGATGGAATATGTAGGCCAGTTAACATACAGCCTACAGCAACAGTGCTTTGTCGCACTTATTTAACTCCACCATTAATACATGTAGTATACATCTATCTATACGTCTACTTAGGTATATATGTAAAATCGGTGAAGATCGCGCTATTACTCCCACATACAGAGAGATTAAAGCGTTGGTTTACACTCAGTCAAAGCCAACTCGGCACACTCCAGGTTTTTCGTCTGTTTATCGCATACTGGCCATCCACTTTTTTTTTTCTATTTTTCGATGTCTTCCGAAAGCAAATCAATTCAACTAGGAAAAAATGCAGATGGTCGGCCTGCAATAAACAGACGAAAAATCTGGAGTATACCGAGTTGGCTAAGTTGAATTTCAACCTTCAATAACTTTCGAAAGAGTTAAGTTATCAAAAAATTATAAGAGACCTTTTTTGTAGGGCATTGAATTTCCCATAAAATAGGTATCGGACCGTCATGTACATTGCCTCGTTACTAAGCTACAAAATTCAGGAATAACTAAAAAAAATTTCCCGTGTTAATCAAATGGAAAATAGAAAATTGCGTTCGGGAACCACTGAATGTTAATATTAAGGGCTCAAATTTTAACAGGCGTCTCATTTCCTCTTCCTACAACTATTAAACGTGTGACTTTGAAAAAGAACAGTCGATTTTTCTGAACCAGCCTAACGTATACTATGTATCAACGACACGATCATTAACCAGAGATATACTAATGAGATATATAAGTATTATATATATATATGATAGTGTATGTATACTTTTATCGAAGTAATTAATACGCGTACCATTTATAATAACAAAGAGAGAATAAAATCGGAAGATGTTTCACTATATACCTGCGACGCACCTGTATTACGCGTTATCTATGCATACATACATATAGGTTGTGTCTGCATACACATATGTACACCTCTGCATATATGTATATCATTGCCATAGTATATATATACGAATATCTTGAGAATAAAGGAATTAATATTTATTCTGACACGTGACGCGGTAGGACCTTCTTCTTATTCTTATTTTTGTTTTTATTTTTATTATTATTATTTCTGATGATCGCGCGAGAAGACGAGGGCCAAAAATTTAATATATATGCATTAAGCCTGAGCGATGTTTACACGTGAATTAGCATATGAAAATTAGGAACCTACTTTTAACCCTCGGTATAATAAAGAATACAATGAAAATAGTCTGCGCCGCATACAAACCTTCAAATTATACAACAATTTACATATGAATGAAAATTCGACTTTCCATATAGTCGCGCAGGTTTAATTTTTCAATAAGCTCTTCTTCTGTCTATATTTCTTTATTTATTCATTTATTTCCTTCTTTCTTTCCATCATACTCATTTGACTCAATTATTTTTCTGTTTCTTTTTTCTTTTCTTTATCAACAAATTATTATACAATTTTTACACAATCTTCGCAGAAATTAATCTCAACAATTTTTGTTTCAGTTATTTATACGCTCGCGTTGAATAACATATGACACAAATATGGGTATAACCGAGAACAACTATCCCACATCTTAGGTTTACGAAAAAAATAATAAAAACTCAGCGGTACGAAACTGCGAACAGAATTTTTTCGACCATGTACCACATGTGTAGAGAATTCGGAAATCCTCCGTGTATACTTTTGTTATATATTTTGAAATAAATATCTTTTAACACGTTTTGCAATAATCATTTTTATTGAAAATTTGAAAAACTAAAATATCGAGTACAATTAGAAAAATAGTCTAAAAACGGCTTGAACTCACTTTTAAAATTTACCTATAGAGCTCATATTTGGAGAACATTTTTCTTTTGCCATGTATTAACATTTTTTCACGCATAAGTGAGGGAAGGGAAAAAAAAATATAGACTTTTTTTTACAGAGTGTCGAGAGCGCGGCGAAACCGTTTACTACCGCAATAAATTACGCGATATCAATTAACGTCTCTTATATGGTGGCGCCCACGTTCTCATTCCGAATTGGTATTAAAAGTATAAATATACCGTTAGCCCTTGAAAATGTATAGCATTGCTATTTACTCGCTTCGTTGAAGTACAACTATTTGCAAGAAAGACTGTTATAACATTTGGGTTTGAGATTTCGAATTTCCTGCGCTAGGTATAACCGTTGTGTTTCAAAACCGGAAACAGTGTATATGTATCGCCGTTTCTATTGGACGAGAAAGAAGAGAGAATCAGTCACGTGTAAATTTGGCAGTTTGCCAATCGTTGTTTAAATTCTTATGGCAAAATGCCAGTAAGTTAGAAAAAGCTCTTGTGCAATATTTTACCAAGAAACATATTACACCGTGTTTAATTCTAAACCATTTTTCGGGTAATATCGTAACGTCACTAACTAATTCTTTGGCAAAGTCCAAAAATTATTGGACCAGCAAATCAGAACGTGCGTGTATGTAAATTCCAGTTTTACCCCACCTCGCCGCTTTATCGAAAACACAATCTTAGCTTCAGAGGTGCAGCTTGCGAATTATGTTAATGCCAATTTTATGCAAGGTATATAACCGTAAATTCAAAAGAATTCGATTGGCTGTTGCGTTCCAAATAAAAAGAAATAAAAAAATACATTTTCTCCAAAATCAGAATAAATTCACTGATTATAATACATTCGCATATTTCATTTTGGCAAATAGTCGAGTCTACGGCTCTGCGACTTCTGTTGCAGAATGACAGTGCGTGTCTGCGGACCATTGGTCAGCCAATCTAGAATGCTACAAGTTTCGGTTAAACTGGCAATTTTCCAGACGATAAAAACTTTGCCAATATCTTTTGTAACTTTCTTAGTATTGGCGATGTTTTTGCCAATATTAATACCTACGTCGGCGTATTAACAGCTAAGTCCGGCGACTGCAATCGGTTACCTATTCGTTGAAGTATGTATTATTAAGAAAATTAATAAGTAGGTATAAGGGAATCGGTTCAGAAAAATTCATTCAGAAAAGAGTTCCAATTCCAATTCCAATTCCAATTCCAATTCAATACTAAGTCATAAATCCTAATTCTCAGAGGCTGCAGATTATCCTATAAATGCTTCTTCGCCCTCTCTATATACGTGGGCATATGACATAATGGGAACAATGATCGAAGAATGCTACATATTTTTTTTTCCTTTTTTTTTTTTTTGTTTCGCAATGATTTATTTACGCAGCGACACCCAAGCTGCAATGGGATAGAAGTTTATCGTTGCTTGCGCGAAGTCTCGTCTTGTACTGCAGCAGCCTTGCCCTACTCAACCGCAACAAACGTCTCCTAGTTTGCATATATCACACATATATACATATACCTACGTTTATATAGTTATACGAGTACATATAGGGTCGCCATTTTTTCTCATACCATTAAAGATACAAAAACGAGTCCAAAATTGTCCCATACACTTGTTCTTCTGACTCGAACATCTCTCTCTCTCAAAAAAAAATAGAGAAAAAAAAAAGAGTAGCAAAATAATGAAACGGTGTTCAAACCACTTTGCATTTTCCATCATTTCCGAGATCCAAGCGATGCCGATGTCGCAATAAAATTATACACTATGAATCTGTGTGTGTTTTATGGACATGCGTTACGATGGGCTTGGTCAATGGCTAAAGCATGCTTACGCGTGTGTTCGTATCCCTATACCATTGTGAAATGCTTCTCTCGTCTATAGCCGAGAGTGTTTGTATAATTGATGTGATTTCAATACGCAGTGAGACAATAAATATATTTTTAGACATAGTCTAATGACTAAAACTGTATACATATATCCGTAAGCAAATCTACGATCTAAAAGTCCGCCACTATTGCCATGGCTTATGCCTTATGGGACGGAAGAGACTAGAATGCTATAACAATAAGCCCTAAGTATTTACGGTTCGAAAGATATGGGACCGAGATAACTGCAGTCCAAATACCAAAACCTTAATTTAGAGTCAAATTTCATCCCTTCCTGTCCCACAATACTTCCTTTCCATTTATTATTATCGTTTTCCTCGAGCATATAGAAGCCGGAGATAGAAAATCGGCTAATGAAAGTATCGTAGACTGCTGGACAAAGTCTTATCACAAATGACATGTAACCAATGTAACCATTGACCATTTTAGGAAGAATTTCGCAATCCCATATGCCATATGGATATATCTCGGTTGTATTAAAACGGAGAGCTAAACTCTAAAGAACGGGATGACGTTGGTAAGTTTACGTTAGATAAGGATAAACCATCACGTGCTGGTTAACCAAACACAGATATTTCTCAGTCAAAGCTTTGTTTGCGGTCCTGACTAACGGCTTGACTTTCACAATGAGATCGGAGTTACACAAGGCAGAATTAAGTCCCTGATGATAATCGGGATAGGAAATTAAGTTCCGAAATTAAAAAATATCGCTGCATGGAGGAAAACATTTTTAACTCATAAACATTCAATCTCATTCATTCGCCTATAACGATATGTTTGGGTTTTGGAACCTCGAGCAACGAGGCACATGCATACCTCTATACATATCTAACTTCCAGACTTTCCTCGTGTTCGTTATTAAGTCAAGTCGGTTTTTTTCTCTCCTCATTTTACCCCGCGAAACAGGATCTGGCCCAGGTTACCTAGACCCTTCGGCTCGGGCCTGAACAGATGGGTTTTGAAAGCAGAACAAAAACGGTTAAATAAAACAGGGGAATTCTCAGATTCGCAAATACACTTCCTCCTTTACTTTCGGTGGTATAGGTATTAACATTAGGGTAGGTGTATAAGATTACGTTTCTCAAAAACTGATACTCTGGTTAGCTGCATTCAGCTTCACCTATAGTGCAACAAGAAAAACAAAATTTGCGATAATATTGAAAGAATGAAAATAAAAAAAAAAAAAAGAACTACATGCCTCTGCTTCTACCGCAAAAAAAATCTCTTCATCTCTCTCTCTCTCTCTCTCTCTCTCTTTTCTCTACCTCTCTTTCTTCACATATGCTTTTAAATATTAAACTTTATCATACAAGGTCAAGGGGATCAGGAAAGCAAATAAAATAGCCCAATATGTCGACGTAGTACTTACGCCTCGTTTACTTAACGTAATATATTATGAAATTATTTGTTTTTTAATGGGTACAGGGTAAGTTCGCTGAGAGTTGCATAAAGTTAAGGATTTCATTTTTCGCACCATTCGTATTTGTTTATATTTAAAAAAATTATTATTCATTTATTTATTTATTTTTTTTTTTTTTTTGTTCTTCATGCGTTATAATTGTGTAATTTATTGAATTAGCCGATTGCGTTCAAACATCGTTTTTTTTTTCTTTTTTTTTCTTCTCCTGTTTTAATCAATTTACTTATTCAGGGACACACAACGATCGGGGAAAAAGATTTACAATCAGTTTTAGAATTCTTTGGCAGTATGGCAGAGACCTGTTTACCACCAGGCACCGTGTACGTGACCAGACTGTATATTGCTGCATTTTCTTATTCTCCTTAGTTCTTCTTCTTCCTCTTACTTTAACCAACCAGAAGTTCTGTCTTCTGATTTTACTACAGGCTGTATAGTCGTCGTTATGACTGCGGATTTTGTAAGTATGAAGAATACGTAACAGGCGAATAAGAGAATACCAGACTTTTTCGTAACTTTGCATATAAGTAGGTAAGTACCTGCCTACACATATAGTTGAATATACTAAAACTATACGACGAACAAAACTTCCGAATTTAAATCTTCTAATTTCTGTCTTCAACCGATAAACGAAAAACGCAGAATCGGCGAGTGTAATTTCGAATTCTTCGAATTTACTGATTACATAATATTTGGACTAGAAAAGTTTATCGCGAAACGGAATAAGTCGAATTAAATATGATTAATCCGTCCGACCGTAATTCAAAGGAATAAAATATTCTATGAAGTTCTGTAATTATTGAATAAAAGAAAAACTACGTTTATAACCGCAAAGAAAAATTTCCTGGTATATAAATGAGTGACATATATTATACTATAGATATGCAAGTTTTGTAAGCCACAGTGTCTAATTAAATTTCCAATGAAATCAAACCAGGAACAGGAACAGGAATGAGGAAGCGATTTATATTGGTTTCGAAGTAAACAATCGTTTATTTATTCTGGCATATGATATAATTAACATAAATATATAAATATCTGAATAATCCTCTGTCTTATAATAGTGGAAGATAAAAATGGAAAGAAAAAAATGTAATGAAAAAATTAACGCCTCTATACGTGAACGGGCTTCGAAAATCTCAAAACACTTTAATTAGCATTTAGAGTTTAACGACACAATATTATAAGACAGTGTGACGTAGCAATTTGTTCGCTATATGGCCACGTACATCTAATGCGCACTAGCCTTGAAATATGTACGGAAAATGAAGAAAGAAGCGGAGGGAAAAGGAAGGAAGAAAAAAAGAAAAATAAAGAAACGATTCACACCCGCAACCACCGTGCGTAATCCTCTTCGAAGATTTCTTCGCATTAACCACACTAGCTGATAATTATGACGTGTCAAGCTGGTCCTCTTGCTTTGCGAAGAGATCGTCGGCCTAGATTCTTTGTTACGCCAAAAGCAAAGTCCGCATACGACTTGAACACGAATTATGATTCATTCACTGATAGTGACAATTCCATATCACGCACTCATATATGCGCGCGTAAATGTGCACATGTCATAATCTCGTAAAGGTGTTCCGATGTCGTACAACCCGATTGTACCTTGATGATTGTTTTAAGAAAACAACTAGAAATAACTAAAAAAAAAAAAAAAAAAATAACAAGGTTCGGGATGTTTTACGGTTTTTTTTTTCAATCAGTTATTTTAGAATCTCGTATGTCTATTTGGGTATGTAAAACGTTGGGTAAATATACTGTGTATATACATCTGCCGATTTCCATGTGCCTAATATAATTCCTTTTACCTAATTGCAAAAATATGCTAAAACGAACAGAAGCAGAAATAAATAAATAAATAAACAAACGAATATTGATAATATGAAAACGAATATACTACGTGTGCAGTACCTACACAAAGATTGATGACAGTTTTGTGGCCTATGGCCATTTGTCTAATTGGTATAACGCCCAAAGCTACGTCATAAATACGTCACGAATTTAGCTGGCCTTTAAAACTGGGAATAAATTAACGCCCTCGAAACATCTGTTTCGATAATTATTCTACTCGTGTTTTATACACGTATCTAGTATAGGTGCGGGGTACATATGCAACATATACTCGTATATATCACATATAGCATCATATGAACACAAGATAAAAGAAAAATTGGGTCGCTTTTTTGCACGCAAAAGATTAACAGCCTCTTCACGCATCAATTCCCATACTTACACATACATTCGTTTTTCTTTTCTTTTCTTTTTTTTTTATCATTTAGGGTAAATAGGTACTACCACGCGCAGCTCCTTCAACCTTAACCCATTTTCACTCGCGCAGATATGTGTGTGCATAATAACTTCGTCGTAATAAATTGTCCTGAAAATTTTTTTGGAAAAACAAACGCGATATGAGAGAAATTTTATAGGCTCTTCAATAATATCAATCAGAAAAAAAAAAAACAAAAACAAAATCAACCGATTTGACCATGAATACTAACGATGTGTAAAGGTTGGCTGATGGGATCCTGCAGTACATCACAGCTCGGAAATGTACTAAATGTCTATAATCCAACTCTAATCGTCTAGCCATTGTATATGCATATGTATATGTGTTTTATTTCACAGTCGTGAAGTAGCCAATCGAAAGTACGTATAAGTATATATGAAATAAGATATATAAGTATAACTTTTCGGACTTGTATGCATAAACATGTATATGGACATGTATACAACCGATGGTTGGTAATTTGTTACGAGTTTAAACCACGTGTTCGTGAGTCACTCGTAATACAGTACATACTGCAACTACCGCACATATACATATAATTCAGGTATATATGCATAATATGTGGGTAGAGTAGAATATCGAATATATAGACACATGTATTCATGCATTAAAGTTATTTATACGTGTGTGTGTGTGTGTGAGAGGACCTTCTAGACTGTTCAGTAACCTCTTGATCCCTATGGGTCAAATAGCTAACATTTCAAATAAATGTTGAGCTATGTTCATTGTGGTTAGTGACGATGAGATGGACTGCTCTATGCCAGTGCGATGGTCCATACTCTATTATACGTACATACATATATATGATATACACAAGCCTCATATTTCTTTGAACCGAGGTATTAATAGAGCACACGCGAGACAACCGTGCAGAGGGATTTCATTCTTCTATTAATGAATAATGACCGTTATTTGCCACAGAAGTAACCCCACTGCAACAGTCTTCAAAGATCCTTAATATTTAATACATGTATATATCTTGTCTGCGGTCTGGACCTCAAAGTTTCGACTGATGGCTGGTTGAGTCGGAAAAAAACTTCTAGTTTTATACTGTGAAACCCGAATTTCTTTGTCCTTCAGTTGTACCGACAGAAACATTATTCTGTTTTAGTAAAATTATGCCGTATAGGTACGTCAGGATCCGGTGATGTGAATCAGAATTAGCGTTTGCACTTGAAATTCCGATCAGCGTCTTCATATTCTACTAAATTTTCAAACTTTATTATTACGACCGAGAAAGTCTGCGAAATATCAACTCAATGATCAATTTTATTTTCTAGTTTGAATTTTCTTCGTCAATCAGTTCACAAAACTTTGTATCAAAGTTTGAGGAACCATATAAATCGAAACCGGAATCAAAGAGAATATTTGAATTCTAGGATCTAGAGGTCCGAACTAGAATCACCAAAGTCTAGTTTGTGCCTAAACTTGCTAAAAACTGAAGTAACTGAGAACTGTCACTTTTTGATGCAAATCAGAATTTCATTTAATGCATACAATCCTACCCTCAAATTCTAATTCGTACCTCTTAATCTTCTTTCACAAAACTCAAGTCTGAGGGTTGTAATAAATTTTGTTTTGAAATGTGCCAGTGAATCGACTCATCATGGTCCGAGCATTAAATTTATATACGTCACAGGCATAATTTTTGTCCGATGTTAAATCAGGGAGGTGGAGATTTCTTTGATATTGAACTTGATACAGTGTATTATTATTTATCGTATAAAAAATAAAAAGAAAAAGAAGAAGAAGAAGAAGAAGAAGAAGGAGAGAAAAAAAAATCTCTACCGGTTCTTATTATTACACAAAGCGTTGCGATGTTTCGTTGGCATTTAGGCCTTTCACGCGATATATATCAGTCAGTGTCAAGAATACTTGGTCCAGAGCCAAACACCACCACTGACTTCAATCCCGTATATTTACCGGTCATGCATATGGGTTTGATACAGGTTATTTATTTCCAGCCAAACAGTGGATTTCAAAATATCTTAATAATTCTTTGAATTCTGAACAGTAAATTACCTATAATCAACGATATTTCGCTTTATTCGCAAGTATATAATACATAGTTAATGTACGAGTATTAATAGAATCTAGTATGACTTCAGTCTTCAAGCAATCTTCACACAAAAGTTTAAATCTGTCGTAGAAACGGTTCTGAAAGAAAAAAAAAAAAAGTGAAATTAAGAAAATGGGATAAGTTTTGATGAAATATTTATTCCAAAGTAGTGATTTCCAGTTTTATTACATACGTATATATAGGTATAACAGTAGTTTCAGTTTTATGACCGAGAGTTTTGGCTGTCACGACCACAGCCGACCGTTTCTTTTACTACTGTTGCAGTTTTTTTTGTTTTTTTTTTTTTCCTCTTTTATTTTACATTTTTTATTCTATTGTGTATTCCTGCGTTCCTGCGGACATATAAAAAAAATGAATAAATAAAGAAAGAAAAAAAGAAAACTGATCGTAAACTAATTCCTGCATAAGGTATTTACGATCGTTGAAATTTATTTGAATAATAATAATAATAGGTATATGATAATATCCGCGATATATGTTGTATATAAAAACGGACTATAAACGATAATCGATAATCGATAATCGATAAGGGTGAATTTCTTACAATATTTGACATAGGTTTATGCCGTGGGCTTTCTATGGAATTAAGATAAGATATATTTCTCTTATGCAATACGTGTTGAGGTTTGTATTCCTTTGTCAGCTGCACTCTAGATTGCCGAGTATTCCGAGAATTTAACGACCGTAAACCACCGTGTCGGATTAAAGAAAAAATAAAATAAAAGAAAAAAAAAAAATCCAGAACCGGGTTTTAGAAGGTAAGAGAAAAGAGAAATGCAGCTCTGCACTGCGCAGTTGGATAGCTTCTGCATAATAGAAGAACAAAAGCGAAAAGGCAAGAGAGTCAAAAGAGAAGTTTAACCAAAGAGAAGCACATGAGTGAAACGCGGACAGGCACGTGGCACCAGAGACCAAGAGGGTGAAGAATAAGCGGTGCCTAGGTCAACGGCAAACACGTATCTAACTCTTCGGGCAAACCACAGCTGAAGGCGATGCTATGTATTCCTTGGGAAAAAAAAAACAAAAAAACGAAACCAACAATCTGCTGAAAATACAAATGAAATACGCTGGGGTTGCCCGGAGAAGGATATACGGTACTTATAGTACTGCACTTTAACGAGACTCACTCTCTCTCTCTCTCTCTTCTAACTATTAATTTTAACGAACTTTGATAATAATTTTTGTAAAAAATTCTAGTCGAAGAGAAATTTATAAAGGAAATTTCTCGCCCGTAAAAATCGGTGGGATTCCGGTTTTTTGTTTTAATTAGGAGTATGAGGTACGGGTGTGTTATTGGTGGATCTGTATATATATGTATATATACAAGTGTGTGTGAGGTTTCCTATTTTATAAATGAAGCAAGATCACCGGGACCTGCGAACTGTGCAAGAAATAAGTTTGAAACAAGAATAAGGAGGTTTCAAATTAGCTACACTCGCACGTGTTTCTATATACGAAGTCGCGAAGGGTGGCTGACGGCAGCAGTATGAAGAGAAGAGCGAAGAGTGAAGAGCGAAGAGAAGGAGTAAGGACAAAAAGAAGATAAGAGAACCGAAGCGAGTACAAGGTGGTTGCACCGAAGATAAACTTAAAACAAAGGGGACAACGAACCAACCGAACCCACAACGCGCAAACGCAAACGATGCATTCTGGGTAGTGTTTTCGCGGGAATTATACTTATACCTATATATACACGTCTACTATTATTTCTGCAACCACCACCGCCGCGGCCGGATGAAGAGAAGAAAGGACAGTCCAGCTGTTATTGTCTTCGTATTATAATATCCTCCTAACAATTGTCACTCTGCACTATCAAAAGTCTGATAAAAGAGACAAGAGTTAGCCTCTTACAATAAAAAAAAGAAAAGAAAAGAAAAGCGTTTTTCTCTTTGGGTTTTTTTGTTTATTTGGACCTTTTCTTCGGTCTATTTCATCCCAAAGATGTTATCCTTGGATATCACTTAATTAAGAGAAGTAACGAATCGCTTATTAGTATAAAGTTATTTCCATGTACTAATTTCTGTAGATTATTGTGCTCGAGCGTAGATCGAGCGTCGAGTCTGATGCAGTGGTCTAAGCGTTGGATAATAGGCCATTGTATAAGTATAAACGCGCACGTGGCGAACGGACACGACGGGACGGGACGCGACGCGACGCCCACCGTTGCAGCAGTTGGTGCCGGGAGGAAATCCCCGCTACGTCATAGAATCTGGACCACAAAATCGGAGGTTGCCAAGCGAACCGATAGCCGTTCTACCAGCTCCCGACTACCGGTGGTTGCGTTGAGTTACATTGCGTGGTCGTCGGGTTCTGGTCCCTTCCGCAACCGGTGGTCAACGTCAACGCGTACGTATAGATCAGGGAACAAAATTTATGACAATATACCTACTTCGCGGGTAAAATAACAGTGTCATAAGGTCGGAAGTGGGATTATACAACTTTTTAATATTTTTTAAACAAAAAGAAGTCGTTGATTTTCTTTTCTTATATATTCACGCGAAAAACCTAGAAATGTGTTCAAAAACGTTAACATTGAAACAGGTTGTAATTGATAACACTGAAAATTTAGAAGCGGAAAGTGGCACTCGCCGACATACGAGCTTTTAGCCTTTTGCTAATTTCAGGCTTTTGAATTCTTCATTTTGAATAACCAATGCGTTTCCATCATTTTCATAGCGAATTACGGCATGAATAAGAATCATGTGACCTTATGTCCCAAAAATCAGCGTTCCAGTACTCACGACCATATGACATTAGACACGCGACTTGTCATTGGTTAATTTCTCGTTCTTGTTTGTTCGTTAGTCGGTTAGTCAAGTTTCTTTATCGAAAAACGAATCAATACACAAAAAAGTAAACCAGACGCATGAATGTGGAATCAGGACCATCTGTATATGTGGAGAGCGTACCTACGTGTGTTCGCCATTTACGAACACCGTGTGGCATTTCCGGCTCTGTGACTTGTCCATTTTATACTTTTAGTCGTGCCATGAAACAGTCCACAGTCAATGAATGGTTTCATCAGCAATTCAACCTCGAGTTACCAATCCTAAACTAAAGTTACTAAAAAATTCATTCATTGGTTCATGATTCATCTGATTTTTCAACAAAAACCTCGAGTCTAAGGAATCAGCAATGTCGCTCTGAAACCGCAGTGGGAAATTCTCTAACATAAAAAAACACAAAAATGATGATTATGGGGTCAAGGAATATGACGGCGTAAACCGGGCTTCGAAATTAGGTTTGATATTGACCAACGGGATGTTAGCTTCGAGAAGAAATTTAGATTGAATTAGATGGAGGCTACGGTTATGGGGCGAGGAATAAACAACAGGCTATTTCGGTCAGAATCTGTGTGTTTGGTGTCCGGGCTCGGGCATCTGGCTTTGCAAAAGTTACGCGACCAGATTCTCCCAAAGTTTTAGACCGCCCATACGTAGATACATATCTACATAGAGGTCCGTTCGGTTGGCCCAGTTAATAAGACGCGAAGGCGAAGACCGGAGGAAAATAACGTGCCAAGAAGCTGTGTGTGTTTTCTTACTTTTTATTCTTATGTATTACTGTTATTATAGATCGGTAGATGAAACGTAAAAACCGAAATGTAAATATGAATCAGTGTGTAGAATAAAATGATGTGAAAAATCGCTGTACCTATAGAAAAACAAAAACGATCCTTGTGCTTTTTGTTGTTCAAACACTGTAGGTATAATAATATTGTATTCTATCATTTCGAAAGCGTAAATATTATTAGAATATGTTGGGTTATTTCAAACTTGCAACATCTCTATAGCTCTGTCGAATAAAAAGCACGGGAAGGCAGGTGGTCGTAGCTTAACAAAACACTTTGATGTATGTTGGATCGTAAATTGATACTTGTCAGTTACTATTAATATGACAGAGAATACCTATATTTTTTTTTAAGGTCGTTGTAACCACATCAATCATTTTATTACTCTTTACAGAAAATTTTACATACTATTTTATATATTATGTATATATGACATGAATTTGCAAACGAAATTTGAAATCATAAAAAAAATATACAAAATACTTATAAGCTAATTGATAAAAATATACAAAAAATAAAGAAATGTGGCATCGCTCAACACCTTTGACAAATTTACTGCATGTATCCCATCCCAAACATCTTAAAAAACGTTTTGTAAATTTGTTTGGTTGTGAAATTCAATAGATTGAAAATTAAACTTTAATTTTCAACCTATTGAATTTTCATTAAGATATCGAAAATTTAATTTTAAGAAATTAAAATAAAAATAAAAATCTGATATAATTTCGCTAATAATCGTGTCTACACAGTGATCATCGACACTTGAGTATTGCACCTTGATTAAAAATGAAAACAAAAATAATCTAAGAATTGATCAAGTGTCTTCGACCCAACTGCAACGTTCGCAATATCATTAGCAAAGAAATTTCTTTAGACAAAGGAGATAGAGGCGACCGTCTCCAGTTGGCACATAACGGACTTGTTTTCTTTGGAATTTGACTCGCTTGCATGGTGTTGGCAACTGCAGCTACTCTACACACTTATTGCGCTTGCAACTTGCAACTTGCAACAAAGATCTGGTGCTGTTGATGCTGCTGCAGGTGGTCTTGTGCTGCACGTGGCAAATGCATGCCCAGGGCCGGCTTGACGTGATGATCATTCAAATTACCCATATATATATGCAATTATGGGTATATCTATCTCCCGACAAAACTTTCTTCTTCATATTTTTGTTTTCCTTTTTGTACTCTCATCATTTCCTGTGTACAATTTTTTGGTCTTTCTTTTTGTTTTTTATAATTGTATCGAGAATGTGACAATCTGGTCGTACCTACAAGAAATGACCCTTCAATTTTGCAATGATATAAAATCTGTTAATTAAATTGAAAAGTAACAATGAAATATGACAAAGCCCTGTGATTCTGCGGCACTGAAAAGTGGACTCTATATATGTTTGGCATAAGATATATGGGTATATACTATACGTACTTAGGCGACATACGAGTAGCATAAAGGAGGGAAGCTGGTTAAGTGGTTAAAATGGAAGCAATGTCAGCCACAGCGATCCAACTTATGTATGGAAGTGTGTATAAGGTAGGGAGTCAGTGGGGCAGAGGAAAGAGATAAAAAAGAACAAAGATTAGACGCGGTATAAACGCGGGACAAAGTTGGAACTCTGTTAGCTCAGGTGTTTGCCATTCGCTTCTTATGCACATACATACCTATATATGCGTATAGTCGTGTTCCCGACGCTTTTATCTTTTCTTTGATACATATATACACCTCTATGTGTATAATATTAGTAAAATAGTATATAACACATGCCGCAAATAGACATCTAACGAAGAAACTATCGTATGTGACGATGAATTATTTATCACCTAATTGCCAGCCTATAGATTTGTCAGAGTAATTATACATTTCTCAAAGATTTCGCTTTCAGAAGTTGCCATAGTTCCTTCCTTTTTCTGAAAAATTTATAAAACTGCCATAAAATTATTATAGTTTTTGTTTTTCGTCCGTAAATTATTGTATTGTACTTTGGGTCATTATGCTGCGCGCTGCGGACCTTGAATATCAAATAATCTTTGTGGATTAACGATATACGAAAGAGGGGAAGTAGTGGCCCTGAGAAAAAGAAAGAAAAGAAGAAGAAGAAGAAGAAGAAAAAAGAGAAAAAGAGGCATAAAACAAACCGCGTGTGTTTCAATTTCCTGGAGAGAAAAATATCCGTCTAACAATAAACAAGCTGCGTAGTTGTACGATGCATGTGTATGTATGGTGCTACTTACATACCGTGGATTACGAGCTGCGGCCTTCGTCCAAGAATGCTTTGGTACTGTACTAACAGATTTCCTCTTCTGGTACGAAGTAGGTAGGTATACCTAATTGTGGTATATACCTATGTGTGTATTACGTACAATATATGCGGACAAATGAATGACGACTTTTAACGAGACTTCTCCTCAAATGTGAAGGAAGTTATTCGCTTCGTATCCCACTAGCTAAGTGAAGAATATAATACTATCTAATATAGTTTCGTTGTGAACTTCCGCTCTTTGGTATAACATTGACGCGATAAAATCTCCATGTACGGTTTGTAACCTGCACCTGATCGTAAGCCATGACTTTTTAAGTCGTCGAGGTCACCCTGGTGGTTTAAGACTATTACAGGCTTTTTAATTGATTGAAGATAAAAAAGAAAGAAATTAATGAAAAAAAAAAGAAATTGAAAGAGGTAAAACCGTTTTATCAAACTTTTTGCCTACATGTCACATTGCGTTTGGGAATAAATAAGGTCTATTTCCACCGTGATAACTCTGCACAAATGTTTTTTTCGAACACAATGCTGCGTATACAGGGATAAGGCATTGTTAGGTAGTAAACAACTTTACGCTCGGTTAAATTTTTCCCTACATTTTTTAAAGAGCCTGGATGGATATATGGGATAAACATGTGTAGCTTTGTCATACATTCGGTTCAGATCAGATATGGCCTTTATTTTTCAGCTATAATAAGCGGATTTCGCAAGGGCACCTCATATGTACACGCAGCAGGTAAAAACTTTACGATATATTTTATAGAGAATGAAATATCTGTGTAATAGCAAAAAAAAAAAAAAAACACACGCAGGTAAATCGGCTGGCCTCGATGGATCAGTCCTGGAACTTCCTGTCCAGATTTTTCAAGCTAAAAAACAAAAGAAGAATTCTATGAGTGAAAATTTAAATCAAAAGAAAGTTCGTCGGATAAAAAATTGGCCACATAACACAAACATCGAGAATATGACCGGAGATGATATTCTCTCGATTTGAAAACCGAGGAGATGTGGTGAGAACGTAACTTTTGATTTTTACGGCTATTATAATAATAACTTTTCTTTCTTTGAAACGAAAAGTTGAAGTAAGTTAGCGCATTCGTCGAGAATCTTGGATTAGGACTCAAAGAAGCTCAGATATACGTAGCTGATATACGAATAGAAAAGAGAGGAGGAAAGTGAGGTGAATGTATTAATAAAAGTGTGAAAAAACCGTGCGTGTAAACTACCCATAATAACTGACGTAAGAATTTATTTATCATTCGGCCGCGCAGACCTGGACTTCGTGGTCTCGGACCTTGAAGTCAAAAGCTTGAAGTTTCAGCTAGAAACGATGTGCTTTCCAGTGGCTCACGAAAGATCTATCTCAGCCACGCGTCACCCTTTGCCAGTCGGCTATCCTATTTGGCAAATTTCCAACTCGCGTTCATTCTGGCCGAGCTTCTGCTGCCAACACTTTGGATCTGATCGTTAGATCCACGGTTCAAATATTAAACTCGGTCACGCAAATATCCGCAAACTGTGCAAACCGAATACGAGAGAAAGAAATTCGGTTGAATTTTAAGTTTCTTGTTTGCAAACGAATCGAAGCTACGTCTACATTCTTCGATCAAATTATTTGGTCTAGAAATTTAGGCACGAAATTTCTTTCCGCCACTTGAAACCGTCATTCGGTTCGATCGGAAGTAAAATTCATCATTTTGAGGGACTCCTATTATCCGAGAAGACAAATTTTGCGAAATATTGAAACGTTTTATTTATTTTTTAATAAGTGCAACGACCTCGCGTCGAACAAATATCTTCGATTTCTCAACGACTTGGGAGCTGCCAATTACGATTTGTGAAAAAAATTAGTACTACACCTACTCTGCACCGCAGTGACGGACAAGTGATCAACTGCGTGGTCCGCTGACCGCAAGAACCAAACGTTTATTTTAAGAAGACTATAATTGCGTTTCAAGCGACTGCCACTTTATCTACAAAATCTGCGCAGCTCAGAAGCGCGAAAACAGTTTCAAAATATCAAGAAACGTCGCGATACTTTCGAACCATTTTTCAACCCATTGTCGAAAGTGATCGACTGTCTCATTTCGATGTTTGAAAATATTTTTCGATCGAGATTTACCGAAAATTTGATCTCAAAATTAAAAAAATATTTTAATAACTGTCCCGAGAGTTTTCCTCCGTCATTTTCATGTTTGACATTCAGTCTCCGGTTTCCGGGACAGCTTTATTTCTTCATGCCACGACGCTTTGCTTTCGTGTCGTCGCGACGACAGAAGCTGCTCGAAGTTAGCCAGTGTAGTGCTTTTTCTGAGCTATACTAACGGGATTACCTCACCTTAAGTTTTGGCGTATCTAATAAAATTAAGGTGCTTTCACACCAGGACATAGAAATTAAATCTTGTTTTGCTGAGATTACGGAACGATATTGTAACCGGTGTTGATATACAGAAGGAAGATATTGCGGACTGGTCTTCTCTGGTTTGAATAAATTTCTACGGTGATTAAAATTTTTAATTCTATCCCACCTGCTCGCGCGGCGATAATTAAGGCTTTAGAAAAAACCCACCTGTCTATAAACTTCAGTTCATTCCTGTAATAAATATCCGAGTAAAAACTCCGAGTGAGGTTTTTTCTTTTTTCTTTTTTTCGTCGGATCTGATCTGATCGCTCGACTGTCGAACCTGAAAGGGTGAATTAAGAGAAGTAGAAATCGTCGTTCTTGAAGCTATAAAACGATCTATTAATGCTCATTATACATCCTAAACACGTTTTTAGGATACTCTTTCACAGATATTTCCAGATATAGTAATATGCATGTACATATTTCGTAGCAAAGTAAATTACAGACAGCTGTGTATGTAATGCCCGCGGAGCTTGAAGCCCTCGAATGATTTATCGTTCTACTCTATATGATTAGCGTATTCCATTAAACAGAACAGAAGAAAAAAGAAAAAAAGATTCTGGGTAGCAATCTGTGAAATCGGAGCTGAAGGGATCGGATTTAGGTTTACATCGTCGATATAGACACCAAAAATTTCAGGCGCCCAAGTTATTTGGTTTTAATGGTAATTTGCTACGAGCGCATCGGACGGAAACATCGGTAACACGTGTATACAACGTCGAGGGTGAATTACACCCTTCGTAAATCAAAGGTTAGAGAAATTTCAAATAATACTCTTTAGAGCCGTCGCTTGATTTCGGGTACCCAGAATTTTTGAAAATTTATTTCCCACCGAAACTCTAGCGCCTTTTTTAATTTTCGGTCTCTTTTGACCCCTCGGTCTATTCTCCTCGTTGTGGATGCTACATTAGAGTAGATGGAGGACAGTCGCGGATCGAGGCGTTGGACCCCGCTGTCTGCCGTCCGCGTAGTGATCTTCCTGACACTCGTCTTCGGCGACGCGTGCCACAGACTTGCGCATGCGTGATTATGGTCTTATATATTAACAGCCTAACTACTCGTCGCGTGCGGCAGTAACACCTGTTCGACTCTGCATTATGAACGCTGTTAAATTTTCATCGTCACACCAGCACTTGACCTACCTAAATTTATCCGATGAATAGGTAACACCTACGTGATTCTTGGATCACGTATCGCGTCGTCTTACGGTTTTCCACAAATTTCTTCTGCGTCATAAGAACCAAAATATCTCATTTTTATATCATTTCTGTCTCTTTTATCATCCTCCGCAATTTCCTCATGGCAAATTTTTTATTTTCTTTTTTTCTCTGGGCTGAGTTGAAGTTGCGAATTCTCAAAGTCCCGAGCGGTAAAAATTTCAAATTTCAATATCACTGACCCACAGTTTTTAGAAATTGTATTTCTCCGAAATTCTATACATCCGATTTTGAAAACTTTCAAACGAAGAACACCAGAGTTTCAAAATGCCGAAAGCTAAAGATCCGAAAGGCCAAACCTTCGAAACTTGGAATTCACGCATGAATTTTTTTTGTTTTATTATTCAGTAATTACGAGGGTATCGAATAGCTGTCTCATCATCATGGCCTCGATTATCTTTAATTGACGGTTGTTCAACGCCGCGCAAAATCGCTAATGACCTGTGATCATAAAAACCAAAAACCAAAAACCAAAAACCAAAGAAAAAAGAAATAGGCCATTTTTGCAGTAGAAATGAACAAACGGAACAAAAGAGTCACAGAAAGGTTGAAAGAAAAAAAAATATCTTGTTTAATTGGTCTGTTCATCGTGGGTGTTCCACAACGTCCAAGATTAGGTCAAGACGTATGTGGGTGGTCTAACCAGCAGCCAGAACTCGCAGTTCGCACCTGGAGGGCTATAAGCCTGTAGACGCATAACTTTGCGAAAATATTCATTCCTCATCTTCATGGTACTATAATCGTGAAATTCTCTTCGAAACCTTTAGCCAATATATTCGTACAAGAGTTCACATATAGGTAGGAAGGTAGTTAGAGATAATAACTAGCCCACACAACAAGAGCGTTATATGAAAATCTCTCATCGGTTCATCCCTCGTCGCGTCACGTCTTTCGATAACTTGACGAGATATTATTCGGAATAACTCTTTATTCTTCGGACTCTTCTTCGCCTATTGCCTCTTCTGCCACCCGGTAAGCATCAGCTTATGTCCGAGAGAATTATCGCTATGCATTAACATTTGAAAAGCTGGGAGCCCTAGACTAGTTGGACAGGTTTCAAAACATAACTGTTGGCTGTTGGCTCGGCAGGACGTCCCTCCATACCGCATACATATAAATATGTATATATATATATATATATATATATATCTGTGCGGGTGTAGAGACTCTTTGTGCGTGTTTGTCAATTCCGCTCATTGTCAGTACCTACGTTATACGTCTTTACAGTTCACACATATCCACATGTATATACTTTCATATAGGCATATGTCTTTTCTGAAGACTCCTCGTATTTTATAGACGTACAAAAGATTAGATTTTTTCTTTATTTTTTGTACCCCATTTGTGGGATGGAATGGAATGGAATGGAATGCCATTCGATATAGGATTTCAAGTACCTCATACCTATAATCTACCTGTGCTTGATAGTCCATTCTTCAGCCTATTTCAACTACTTATACTAGCTAGTGTGAGGTAGATACTCACCTTTGATAGACCAACATATGTGGATGATTTATACAAAGATCACTTATAGGGGGCCGATGAAAAGTTCAAACTTCTTTTAGGGTGGGTTTATCCACGATAATTCCAATTTATTTCATCTCTGACGGACAGAAATGGATTTATTTTACGTTACAATACTAATAATATGAGTTTCAATTTCTGCATCATCTCTCCCATCATTCGCGATCAATCGAGCGTATAGAAAACTTTCTGTAGATATATAAAGCCCGTCAAACTTAGCTTCAATGAAAAGAACTTTAGACGCAATACGGTTCATTTTTCCCTCACACATCACACATGGTGGGTTAAATATAATTTATAATTTCCTCATACGTTAACTCATATTCTCGAGTTTAATTAATACATCGTCAACGGATGTGGGAGTTTATTCTTTGAGTTTGTATCTATCGTATCTCCCAGTTGGAGTATATTTTGCGACATGTGATTCACTCAAGAGGCGCCAAAGCCAACTCGCTTTGCTTTTCGCGCCTATACACACGTCTTTGGTTGCCGCAAGCTTTTTTGTCTCATCACATGTACGATATTGAGCAACCGCACTTTCTGTTCTTTATATGTATACGTGGTAACCGCTGTGGCACATCTTACACTTCTTATTCTCGTTTAAAATATTCGGTGAAAATTTCCTGCTCTTCGGTATACCTTAACAACGCCATTAATTATCAAACTGCAAGGTTCCGTTTCTCTTAAAAGTTTCTTGAAACTCTTCACTGCACTCTATGTACACCACCACCTCACTAAATCTTATAAGAGTCCGCGTCGGGACGGCGCGGCGGGCGCCGCAGGAACAAGAGGCGACGCCTTGTCGTCTGTTGGGTCGTTGTCGGCCACTTTCTTCTTTGCATTTATATTTTCGCAATTTTCGATCCATTTTTTGCTTTCTTGTTAACCAGTACTTTGATGAACTCTGGAGTTGCAGGTAAAACACGAATCGCTCCTTAGTACCATCTCCGAATCTCTTTTGGTACCGTTTCTATACAAAGAAAGAAATTGGACGAAGAAGAACAGCGAGAATATCATTCTCCAGGATCTGCTAGCAGGATGGACATACATACGTAGTATAAAACTCATAGAGCAGACAAATAGAGGGAGTCTAGTATGGGGTATTCCCCCGTTATTTCTGAGGTGAGGAAAGTGCCGTGCAATTCTGCAGGGCGTATAGTATGTTGCTAGGGCAATACAGTGACCCCATATAGAAATTATAGATCGTATCCAGCAGCTAGAGAGCTAGGGGACTGCCCCAAAGCATGGAATAAATATCCCGGTCCCTCCTCTCTTCGGCACCCACCAACGTCGACGGTGCCTAGGAAAGAATCCGTTAGACGCCCCAGGGTCTCGTGGTGCGGGGGAGGCAGAGGAATAGGAGGAAGAGAACAGGGAATGGAAAGGAGCGGGCAGGGTGCAGGGAACTTACTGCCACACAAGGACCCCTTTGCACTTATCGATCGTCAGCTATTTTGGCTGTGTTTCCACCCCACACCACCCAATACTATACTGCAAGGCCAGAGCAAGTAAACAAAAAACTTTTACCACTATCGCATTGGTGCGATTCTATATCATGCTCGGTTGAAAAGGAGACGAGTTTTCTACCCAAAGTTAGATACTTCTTGGATCTGCGTGTAATGACCTTTATGTCTTGCAGTGTGTGGTGCATGACCCATCGTCAGTTGACGAGGACACTATATCTCTGACTGAGAAAATTTGCAAAGTATGCGGTGTCATTCTCCCTTATATGTTCAGGATGTAAGAACTTGACATATTTTTGAAAATTGTGGCGACTGGGGTAGATAATGCACAGTATCCTATTTTGGACCTTTATTCTACGTTACATCACGAGGTCACCGCAATAAATTGAAGTGAGCTCTGTCAAAATGACGTAGGCTGACTGTGGACTTGATTTAGAAATCAATTTTGATCCAAACTGGATCCAACTCCGTGAGCTTACTGGACAATAATGCGGCTCTACTCTAGACTAGAACGATCAAAAAATATCTAATTCTTCATACAGTTTTAGATTGTTAAAATCCATACACTGAAAAAGACGAAAAATTGCATTTTCTCGAATTTTTAGCAGCCAAACGAACAAATATTTTCAAAAACTTCTTGTCTACGCCAGAAATAAGTTTAAGGACTATATACACAAAAAATTATAGATCGATCGGACTAAAGGCGAGCTAGTTATTGAGTCAACAGTTAAGCTATGTCATTTTCGCGGAGTACACTTCAATCTATGCTGGTGGCCACATGTAAGATGAAAGCGTTTGTATCATCAAGATTTGTAGGTGACATTACGTAAAATAAAATCCTAAAATAGGATATCTGTGTGTTATTCACTTAAGTTGCCAGGACCCCCGAAAATGTGTTGAATTTTGACGTCTTGATATGCAGATTTTCAAAAATTTAGAATTTCCTCGTCTCAATCAATCTTAAGAATTTTTCATCCCTCTCTGTTAATACTCGTGACTTCTACTTTAGGTAGTTTGAGCTTCATCAGGTCTGAAGGAGGGTGTCTCTCCCTTACTTCGAGTCTTTTTTTTCCTTTCGGTTCCTTGCCTTATCCTCGCACAGACTGAAGCCTCCTAGTTCACGGTCAACGTGCGTGCGGCCCCTGAAAGTCTGGGCGCCGAGACGCTTGGCGCCGTGTCTCGGTTCTAGCCGTAACTCCGCCCACCAGGTCTCCCCGACGTCCAGGATATATAAGGGATGAATGAATTAGATGAAATTTTAATTAATGTCATTTAGCATGAAATTATTATTACCGTTTAGCATCGAGGATGATGTGATGTTTTCTGATATAAATTTCCTCATATATGTTTAATATTGGGATTGTGCATGTATTTTTTTTCCTATTTCTATTTCTTTTTTTATTAAACAGCTGTGAGCTAAAAAGTTGGCACGTACGCCAAGAAGAAAGTATAAGAAAATAATGAAATGGATCGATTTATTATATTTATGGAGTCAATTCTCAATGAGGATATTTCCGAAGATCTGCTTCGTAGAATTCCAATCTGCAGTAAGATTTTCTTCGAAACGATTCGAAGACTCGTGCTAGAGGATCGGTTGGCGCCGAGTAAATCTGTGGAAAAAAATAACCGGGGGTATAAAGAGGACGGATAAATTGTGAAAAAAATAAAGAGTGAAAGAGAGGAGAGGAGAGAAAAAAAAAAAACTGGTAACGAAATATCTTCCAGGCTTGGTCATATCCCACGATGCTTCTCGAATTTCACATCTGCCTCGATTTCACGTTTCGATGTAATTATATTAACCTTTAATTTTTCATCGCACGTTTGAAAAGAACGAATAGTAATCATCGGATATCGATATAAGCTGGAGTAGAAGAAAAAAAAAAAAAAAAACACTCATCAAATTTTCTAACGAAATTTATTCTTCATTTATTTCTCATTTCAGCTAAAAGCCCATTCTGATACCGGAACTCGGAGGCGAAAGCGTTTAAAAACGTTCACCATACGAGACACGAGTACCTTATCCCTACCGAGTAGGTATATCGATCCAACTATAAATCGTTTTTCATGTCTAACGCCTGGGGATCCAGCCTGCAACCCTTCGCCAACAACTTTAGTACCCTTTCACATCAGTTATATAGGTTCGTTAGATTTTATTGTACAGCAATTCAGCTGTTGCTGTTATAACACGACAGAAAAAAGAAAATAGAAAAAAAGAAATCGCAACGATGATGAGTAGACGAAATATGATACAGCTATCCGCTGCACTCGTGCCGATTACTGAAAATATTTTAACTTAAAAAAATTCTGCATCTTTTCATTTTTCCTCTTCTCGTTTATCTGTTTAATTCGAATCTTACTACGGAACGCGTCTAGGGTATAGAAAAATCATAAAAGTTGAAATACATTAGTGAAATTATTTGATTATAATTAATCGATTAGAAATGAATTTTTTTAAATAAATCTTGTAAATAATATTAAGAGAAAACAGAAAAAAAAAAAAAAGATTTCGATGAGGATCACTGCGACTAGTTAGCAACGTGCGGCGGACGCGTCGTCCTGTCTGTCCGCCGTTGTCGTGCAGTATGTGCGTTGGGTTCGTTATCTGTGGCTTTGTGTTTAAGCCTGAACACGCAGAGCGTATATATGTGCGTATATATATAATTTTATGTATACATGTTCATCTATCTTTCTGTGGATGTATAAATACACCTAGTATATAGGTATAATATGTCCATGAAACATCTAGGTATAAACTATGTAAAAGAAAAACTACCGGGTGCCTTAATTGTTGTTAAAAGAACAAAGGTCTCTTTGCACTAGGCGAGTAACGTACTACATATTACGCTACTAGGTTGCGTCTAACCTGTGTAGGTATACGCTCATCAGCGCTACCTAGCGAGAATTCAAAATATAATTGAGAGTACAGAACCATGCTTGTATACGCGATAACACGAGTGTACACACCGTTCGGCGAATCTTATGATTTTTTTTCGGTAATGTCACGACATGAATAAAAGTAATCCAGATGATTATTTTCAGACAGCTTTGTATAAATGAGTTTGAATAAATATGTAAAAAAAGAAAAAAAAAAGAAAAAAGAATCCTCAGGTTCAAACACCCCATTTTTTTCATTCATTAGACGCGAATTTGAGGGGGCTGTAAATCTTTTTCGTTGATCTAGATTCTAGATCGTAGATTATTTATGTAGCAGAACGTTGTCTGGTTGTATATGATCAGATTGGAATATGTTTTATTTTTAAATCTTATAGGTGTATCTTTTTTTTCTTTTTCTTTTTTTTTTCTTGTCTTGTCTTATTCATTTGACAGACAATAATTCGCAGTTGAGAAATCAATCTGTCTGCAGTATTGGCAGTATTGGACAATGCCTTTATTTCCGGCAATTCTAAACGACCAATGATTTATATTTCATATCTATCACAAGTACACCTATACCTATATCGAATATCGTTCGTATTATGTATGTGATACCATAGCTGCTATCTTAATGTAAAATCAGACTATACGAATGTATGTATAGGTATATCGATATAATTAATGCAAAAACGTCCGGTATATCCGTATCAGATTAGCCAGTGTTAGATATATAACCAATTTTACAGTGAGCGTTTTTATCGAGATTTTGAAACGCAGACAGAATTATAATTCTAACTCATTTAAGACCGTATAACGAGAACTGGATTCACGTCTGTGTACATATGTGTATCATAGGAAACGCCCATTTAATAAACGTTTTGACGTATTTTATACCGCGAAATGTCACGTGCCTAGTCACACTTTCTCGATAAATACTGCAATCGCATATGGTAAATAATTCCGTCGTCCTTGTCGCTTGCGATTCAATTTCCGATTTCTGTATATAGGTACATAGTATATCGCCTTTTACATCTACACATGCATACGTGCGTATATACGCCCGAAACTCTCCATGTGTAAATAGTAGAATGATAATTTATTAAAACCATTTATTTTCGATGATAAAAAAGAAGTCCCCGAGGTTGCGAAAAGAAAAAAATTTCCAAAATTGCCTCGACTTAGGTATGCAGACTCCGGAGAAAAGTAGTCGAAATAATCGTAGGCGTAAATCGTGAATAAAATGAGCGAGAATCATTCCAAACAATTTTTTGTAACAAAAAAAGAATAAAAATAAAAATTGGCGACTGGTGATTAATTACAATTGAAATCGTGACCGTCGGATACACAAAGATAATTTACTCTCTATTGAGTCTCTGTATACAGGGTGATCCAGAATGCGATACTTTCCTTATACCAGTGAATTCCTCGTAAAAATCTAAGACTAAAATTATCAATGCTAAAATGTCGAATGGGGAACCGTTTTCAGGTAGGAGCCGTTTAAAGTTAGCTAATACGAGAGCAGATACGAGACTGGCTCAGGGTCGCCACCGTGATTTGTCAGTTGTCGAGATCGCGGTGGCCAGTGACGCGTCGCGAGAACCGCCAGGCCGGTGATGCGGCCCTGAGACAGTCTCGTATCTACTCTCGCATTGGCTTACTTTAAACGGCTCCTATTCTAAAACAGCTTACCATTCGACATTTGAGCATTGATAATTTTCGTCTTAGATTTTCACGAGGAATCCAATGGTATAAGGAAATTACCGAATTCTGTATCACCCTGTACATCTTGATATGGCTATTTGTTATTATATTATGTTATATACGACTAAAATGTGCGCCTATGTGGGTGCCTAATATATTTTTAGGTCAAACGTCGCTCACCCGGTACGCACATATCATACACCCAACGTTGTGTATAACCTAATATTTATATGTGTGTAGGTTAACATGCGTATATATACAAACCAATGATTTACACGTACGAATATTTTGAGGTTGTGGTAGTCGCCTGACTGGAGCCAGCCTGGCCGGCCAGCAATCATACAAACATTAACACTTTAAACTTACTCTACGGCCATTTTAAACGCGCGTTCACAACGCCTCGAATAGTAAGTACCTTTGTTAGGATTTTTCTTTTTTTTTTTATCTTCAACTTTTATACCTGCATTATAGCTGCTTTTAATGCTTTTTATCTTTTATGTAAAGATTTTGGTCTAGTACCTAATGCATGGTAATAAACTTTTACCATTATGGTAACATTTTGGTTTTTTTTTTTCTTTACTTTTTTTATCTCTTTATTTTTATTCGATATTCGGATTTTATTTTTGTTCGAGAATCAACCATCTATCCAAGGAACCAATTTTCTTTTCTTTGTTTAAATACTTTCTAATAATATTCTTGTTTTCATTTGACAACGAAAATATGTTTAATCAAAATTATACGACTGGTACATATGAACTATGAGGGCTGAACAAAAGACCCGCTTGCCAGCAGAATTCTCAATTTTATATGCCTCTAGGTATATACAGGGTGATTATTTTAAGAACGACACTGTTCGGATCCAAAAAGCAAACTTCAAATTTATCCTCATCATTTATGATGGAAAATTCATAATAGATATAGCAAAACCATTATTTTTGCCGAATTATTAAGGATTTCAATATTTCGCTCCGATCTCTATTGCAGATCGTAAAACTCAAGCCTGAAACGATCACCCTGTAACTATCTTATATATATCTAGAACGTTAAGCGCAATGCGTGTGATATTGCTCTGGTGGTTTCCTCGCTCTTAATAATCACCGCTCGTTTTACTCACCCTTGTCTCTTTCGCTCAATGTCTATTACATATAATACCAAGTCTAGTTTCATTGTGAGCCACAAAACGAACAATTTATATTAAAACTCAAGAATGAGCCCCCATGCTACTATAAAAGTTATAAACCGATGACAATTCCTTTTGGAAGTGTGGTTTCCGAGGGGTTAGCCATATACCAGATGAATATTCATACCCCGACCGATTTCCCCGTAAGAATATATTTTACAAAAGTTTTCTTGAATCTTGAAGAGGATTTCTTTTCTTGAGAAAAAAAAAAAAAAAAACATTCTCAAACTTTTCTCTGACTCTATGAGAGAGCCATATATATGGATTATACATATCACTATGTATATTGCATTAGATGGTCGGGCAAATCGTATTTGTCTCCCAAGTAACCATAGCAACTCGATTGGTCGGACGATCCAATGATACTTACTTACGGTGATTGGTTTCGTCGGTGGCTAAGAAGACGTCGGACTGGTTCGCTCGGGAGAGTGCATCTATTCCCAATTATGGGCTATAAATAAGAGAATCACTTGGTGAATTAGCCCAGCTATAATTTTATTATCTGCATCATTTTCATTAATTTCATTCTATTATTGTATTATTTTTATACCCATAAACCACAGCGACAGATTATTGTTTCAATATAGACCGAGAGGATACCCAATCTGGTTATAATTTCGTACATAATTACTCAACAGTAGATCTTGGTTCCTTGATACTTTTCAAAATGCTCGTGAAGATGGAAAAAGGGTCTTCATGTTAATTGCATCATGTCCAATCAAGAGCGAATGTATTTAGAATATTAAAAATTGTATCAAAAACCTGAATGGAATTGAAACGATTCAGTTTTTGAAGCTATGCCATAGTTGAGAAGATTCATTCCTAAAATAATTCTAATAAAATCTGAACAAGTTCTTAAATTCGGATTTTATGTTAGTTTTAAGATAAGTTGTGTCTGAAAGAGCGCAGAAAGACAACGAAAGATCTCGTGCAATATATCTTTTCGTTGTTTGGATATCGAGACTGAATTTTGTGGGAAAAAATCTTCGAATTATTTCAGTATCAGATTACGTGCAGGTCGTGATATCATAATATACATAATATATATTCTTAGTTCGACCGCAAATTTATCGCGAATCCTTTAACACGCCTTATGTCTCAATAACTTAGGATCTCCTTTTCTTTGGAACGATGTATAAAAAACTGCGTTATTCTGTCCTTGCATATCAGTTGTCTGGATATAAATATATACATTTCTATATACATGCATATGAGAGAAGAAGAAGATGAGGATGGAATCGAGCGATATATACCCGATGGTGCAGAATATACGTGAAAGAGTAAAAGGAGCATATAGATATGATAGAGGAAAGACGAGTAGATAAATATATGTATAGGACCAGGACAGAAGCGCAAGATAAGAAAAAAGATCCCATGCATACGAAACAGAGAGTTGTATAAAGAGAGAGAGGGAGAGAGAGAGAGAGAGAGGCGAATAAAAAGAGACAAAAAATCGCAGAACGCAAACAAAATCACCGACAAATGGAGATCGGGTGATGAGGGGGTTACCGGGGTAAGAGCGTGGTTTTAGTCCAAGTTAGCCTTGACATTCACCTCCCACATCCTGCCCGACCGACAGACTGTCGACAGTGATACTCAACTCAACTTGACCGCTTGATATACTCTTTCCTTCTCGTTTTCACTGTGTTTTTATCCATCGATGATCGTCATGATAATAATAATGACTTTTTTCTCAATTTTTGAATACTTGATCCTGAAACACCTGAATCTAGAACTGCATGATATTGAATCTGGGATATCTGTGACTAGTGACCATTTCATGGTCACCATATTTAAAATAGATCCGAAAATTAAGAGAGGTCTGTGGGTACAGATGGCTTTTCGTCATTTCTAAAAGTGATCAGAACTTTGAAATTTACTCCTAAGTTCGACACGTGAACCAATTTGAACGTACAATATTCGTGCACAAGCACCTTGAACAATTCTTATATTCTTCATGAAATTTGTGCAATATCGGTCCAGGGGTTCGTAAAGGGGATGAGAAAACGTCATTTCAAAAAAAAGAGGTTGTTACTTATCGAGGAAACGAGCCTTCCCCCGGAATATAACGAAATTTTGAAATGAAATTAGCGAAAATCACTGCAGAATTGCGTTTGACCGTAATTTTTCGAAAAATTATAGTCGAAAGTACAATTTCATTTCACAATTCTATGATCACATGAACCTTTCCGTATGTATGTATGGAATCATGCAGACGATGATGTCTTCAGTTGTTTTCTCGATCTGTCTATCGGTGGATTTTGCTATTCAGTTAGATTCGAAATGGTCTTCAATATAATCGCCTGGCTAATTTCAATACGTAATTGCATAATGGCGAATTAGCATAGTCAACTACATACAGGCGTATACCTATATTCAGATATAATAGCCAGGCGGCACGAGTAGGTAACATAGGTGAGCCGGGTGAGTAAACACGATTGAGCATAACACTCGCATGAAATCAGAGCTTAAATCGGAATTACAAGAATCGATAGGGATCGAATGTGTTCTACCTCGTGTCTATATAGCTATATATATCCAAAACTCCATCCATATGGTAGGTACACCAGCCAGTGCTTGCCAGTACCTTATGCAAATATCTTACACAATACCATTTATACACATACTTGTCCGACAATGAACGCATAAGAGAGCGAAAAGCCGAGTGATACCTGGATGTGATATCTCGAAAGACCCGAAGGTCTATAGCAAACTTGTCGACCTACCATTCATTCGTCTACGTGCATACCTACCTACATCTTGAAACTCTGAACTATTGTGTCACTCAAATAAGTCCAACAATAAAACTCAGTACCAACTATGTAGGTACTGAGCTCGCTTTACCCACAGCTATTTACCATAAGTACACTGTATGCAAGGTGTGCCATACGAGTAGAGATGAGGACATGACATGATGTATACTGGCCCCGAAGGCTCGAGGCCCAATGCCTCAGGGGTCAGCTCGCCGCCTTCTATTCAAAGGAAAAGCAGGGTACTTTCAAGGAAATTACATTGGAAATGATAATGACAATGTTGAAGAAAAGTCGTAATAAAATTGCGCGAAATTGCAAATTGACATGCATGTATGAGTCTGAGTGTTTCTCTTTGTTCCTTATATTATTCTTCACTTGGATTTCTTTCTTTCAATCTGCTTCAACTATTACTACAATGTTATACCCTTTACTGAAGAGTCTAAGCCATGATGAGGTATTATACAGCTGTACACGAAGAGAGGAATAAAATTGATGGTTGTAGGCGGATTTGAATTGCAAATTATTGGATCATCCCGCGCTGTGCACAGCATCATTCCTTTACGATCACCGTAATCTACCAGTTTATTATACGCGGCTTTGTTAGTCACTAGACCCTACGGCAGTTTTACGCGTAACGCCGCGTGTAATTATACACTTATGCATGCATCGGTGTAATTGTGTAGCGCAGATATTTCCCTACGTATATCGGCTATTCTTATAATACGCACAGATCTATCAATGGGTGAATACGTTTACAGTATAGCTATACGCTAATTACGCACAAATATGCATAATTATAGATGATTAGGGGGAAACCGTCGATACATTACATATTTAAAACGAGTTCTAGAATTCTATATCATTCCAAAGTTACGCGCTATAGTTATTCGGACCCTTTTGTATAATCGGGTTTTAACTTCACTACGATATATGGATGTGTAAGATTTTCCTCAAATTTCAAATAAAGTCGATGATTGTCATTACTTCATTATTACGTTCCACATCTAAACGTGAATGACATATGTAATACGTATATGGTGTTAACTGTATATGCATAAAAGCGCTACGGTCTTCAAATTTTTGAATTAGGCTAATCACTTAATTGCTTTTACTAATTGAATTTTAATTCATTTTACGTCGCAGAGATTTAATGTCTACCGATCTATACGGCTTAAACGCGCGTACCGCGTGCTCCCGAAACTAGATTCATAGTCCAAAACCTGATTCTTATTTTCCGACGATTTTTCCATACTGCAGTGTTCATCTTCTTCGTGTTCTGCGCCCAAAAAATACATAGAGTTCTTACCGGAGCGTGGAGGCGAGTATATGATCGGTTCAAGAGAACAGCGATTCATATGAGACCCTGGCGTTGGTACGGTTACCAAAGATGCGGTATGCTTTTATACCGAGGTCCATTTATCTTCGTAGGACGAAACTGAAAGAGACAGTTGAGGGGAACGAGAGGAATGAGTGAAATAGAAAACAGGAAAGATATATACATAAATATATTAAAAGACTCGGGGCCGAAGAGGGTGAAACAAAAAGGATGTAAAAGGAGGCTTAAATAAAGCGAGGGAAGGGAATACGGAGAATAAGAAAAAGAAGTCATGAGAAAAGAGAATAAGTTATGGAAAAAAATAATGAGAAAAAGAACGACGATGCCCTTGTTCGCCATGCGACACACAACGGCAGTACTATGACAATAGACAATTTTCGGCGCCGCGTGTGTTTGCTATTGCTTACGTATGCTAATGGGGTCTTATTCAAGTGCTGCTCGCGTCGCGGTCGCGGTCGCTCCGCTGGGCTCATTTTCGTACACCAATACTTATATATTAACGTAGGCATATATTTCCAGCCATTATTCCCTGGTTTCATATACATCTACTTAGACACACATATACCTGAATCTTTCTATCTATCTATTTATCCACCAGGAAACAGGCCCATGCGAACACCGAGCAATACCACTGCCATATATCATACATGTACATATATACGACACTCGATTATCTATATATCTTAGACGAGATTTATTTTTAGGCCTCATATAACGCCTCGATTTCGGGCTAACTCTTGAAAATCACAATGTACCTCGGTTAGCTATTTCCAGCAGATTTTAGAAAGGACCGCCACGGTGCATCGCGAAAGAATTGTTTTAACCCCAGATCTATAGGATGAATTACAGGATTCTAGATTTTACTGATTTCTAATCGGTCAGAAAATCCGCCGCCTGTCATACGAACCCAAGATTTTTTAATGCTACTATTCAGGATTCAGAAAATCTAGGCACAAGCGAAAGAGAAAAAAAAATTTAGAGATTATAGTCAAGATCTCAGTTCTTGATACAAGCCTCAGAGTGAACCACATCATTCATCTCGAAAATTACTTTTTATAATATGCTAACATATATGCACGTTGAAAAAAAAATATATAAAATAAAGAACTAAGATATATTCGGGTATAACGCGAACCTATGAATCAGAAAAATTATTTTTTCGATCGAGTCAATCTTCTTCCATTATTCGCAAGACTTACTCATTACATCTCACAATCAATCACACGAAAATAAACGTTCTGATAGATTGAAAATGTGAGAATCTATAACCGTCTCAATTATTAATAATTTATAATTGATTTAAAAATAATTTCATTTCTTTTTATAAATTATTCCTAACTTTGAGTAAAATGTGAACGCGTGATTTTTGAGTGACAGTTCTATCTGACAGTTATTTCCCATCATCCTTGTGCCTGCCAATTTCTGACGTTACAACGTTGCGACGCCCACTTGTGAGTCAGAGAGAAAAACGCGTCTCGAATTTTACGGTATCTTTATTCAGTCAGTCAGTCAGTCAGTCAGTCAGTCAGTCATTTAGTTAGTCTGTCTGTATGTCTCGTCTGTTCATCGCATCGCATCGCATCGCATGATCTGTCTGTTTGTCTAATATCTGTCTAACTATATACAATACTATACATATATGGGGCATTCTGCGTCCCTTCAGCCACTAAAAAAAAAAGAAAAAAAAATGAAAATTCAAAATCTCGTGAATTTGTTCGTATCATATAGCCCGATTTGTTGTAATCTTGTGAGAAATTATTTTTTTTTTTTTTCTTTCGTGTCTAAAGCGACGCGGAATGACCCATATATACTGCGCTGGTATATACAATATGACGAAATATTTAGAAGCGGACCTTGGCCAGCCATAAACCCGACTTCCCGCTGTGCTGTTTGCAACTGTCAATTTATTTGTTTACTTTAACAGTAGACTTTCGAAACCTTATACAGCGCATCAATAAATCAATTTATTGAGATAGCTTCTCTAACTTATTACTATACGTCTTATGCCGTGATTACTCATGCTTATTCTATGGGGTAACTACTTATGTAGAAATATACAGTCTTCATGGAAGATTTCATTTATTTATTTATCCATTAACTTATTTATTTTATCAAAGATAGACGGCTGTATCTAACCCATAGTATCAATGGCGATAGGAAACGTACATAGTTTGGTGCTAGTTACAATAACAGATTAAGCACTGCACGTCTGCACTTAAAACACGCAGATTTGTTATTAGATTACGGAATTAGGTATCTAACAGGCTATACAAAAAGGAATAATCAATCAATAGTGATCTTGTATACAGGGTGAATTCTCTCCGGGATCCGGAGAGGGTGTGGCTTAAATCGGCTGAGACTCCGCCTCCTCCTATTCATACTTGTTATTATCAGGGGAATGACTGCCTTCAGATAATGAACAATCCATTCAGAAATTAGGGTGAATAGTATAGTGTCTCATTGGTTTGACAAGGCGAGATGAAATCCGTCTATTATCTACCTAGATGACACGGCAAGAGCCGAATAAATAATAGCTGGCATTGAGTGAGAATTTTTATTCTGAAAATTACAACTATGAATATAAGGAGGCGGAGCCTCAGCCGATTTAAGCCACACCCACTCTGGACCCCGGAGAGAATTCACCCTGTATAATCCCCACTAGACTTCATAAATGTAACTGAAATGGTTTATCCGTTCAGTTTTCGACTAGAAATATCTCGAAACCTATGCACTTATTGTAAAAAGTGTTAAGCAATTTTTTGTAGCAAATTTGGTTATCTTTGAGGCAGTATGATTAGATTTTTGAAAACGAAAGTTTTAGTGATCAAAAAACGTGCTTTGAGTCGAAGCTGCGCGAAACTATGCTCAATTTTACAAGAAAGTTTTTCACTCTGAGGTTTGTAGAAGGGAATTAATATACTTATCTGATAATGAACTAAATATGAATTCTCTATTCATACCCCGATTGAAATGGTCTCATTTTATTCGATGACTAACAAAACTTTGCAGAGTTCTACTCAGGCGTGAAAAAAATTGACAGACAGTTTCATCTACGAGCCATAGTCCTTATAACTGCAAGTGAAATATGAATTAGATTATATTGCTCTTGTTTAGTTGTCATCTTGGACAGGCAATATATGAATACATAGCTGTATCATGCATGTGGACTCGCGTCCTTTTCTTTCTTGTTTTACTGATTGGATGTTGTTAATATCCCAATCAAGTCACATAATCTACGAATGGGTATATCTACACACACATTCTGTTGGAAAAAAGAATAATGACAAATAAACGCCGTGAAGCCGGTCGTGTATATTTAAAATAAACCGGTTCGACAGAACCGCGTGGATAATTGTGCCACAATCCACGTATCAACAAAATGGATACCCCGAACGCCATTATATGATTTCCGCAAGTGTCTGTTGCAGCGGAGATCTGCACATCTATGCAGCATATTATGCTATAAGAAGAGTGGTTAACTGGAAGCGTTTTGCTCATTTGGTTCAATCAGAAATTAGATCGTTACTTTGTAAGTAAAATCATTACGCAGAACGTACGTACGTGCATCGAATGACCAATTGCACTCGCGTTAGTGCCGGCACATTATTCATTACAGCAGTTTTCAGGCTGTGCACTAGTGCATATATACGAGCTTTGCACAAGATTTATTCATTATCATCGTTTGGACAATTAATGTAATACTGCAGAACAGTATCATCATCGCTTTTCTCAACTCGTTGTTATATTATCTGCATATTGTAACCCAAAACTAAAATCAAACAGATTTTGAAATACTAATTTGCAAAAATTGAACTCTTTCAGTCATCAGTTTATCCCGCATTGTTTAATCTCAGATTCCCAATCAGTTTCATCCTCTCAAGGCTTGTATAAGTTTTTGTAAATTGATTTAGAAACTGAAAGAGCGTTTATCCTTCATCGTTCAATCCCAGGTTTCCCCCAATCAGTTTCATCCTTTCAAGGCTCGTAAGTTTTTGTGAATTGATTCAATAACTAAAAGAGTGTTTATCCTTTATCGTTCAATGCTTGATTCCCGATCAGCTTCATCCTTTCAAGGCTTGTAAGTTTTTGTAAATTATGATTCGAAAATGAAACTAGAAATAGACGCAATAATACCGGGCGTAAAAAAGCTTCTGAAGAGCATGTCGACTCAAAGAGATGAATAAAATTATCTCGATTCTGTTTACTTCGTCTTTACTCGATACTTGCGGACTTGACCTCATCGATGAACCAGATTAATCTAACTAATTGCTACACATTATTGTTCATAACTATTTTTGACTTTCAACTCTGTATAAAAAAAACTGATAATACTTGAGTAGCACATATCATCGTTTGTTTAATTTTAGTTTACAGCGTCAGCAATACGTGCGATACGTTTATATTCGCTCACGTATTACTGACACACAAACGATCTTCAGAACGTTTGATAAGCGATATTTTCAAGCTCTGATCATTTTCGGTATTTAAAACAATACTCGTTTCTTTATCATTTTATAACAATAAAAAATCCCAAATAATTATAGGCTTGTCGTCGGGCAAATATATTCTGATTTCATTCGATCTCTGTGTTCAATATTGGCTCCTTTGTAACAGGACAAAAAAAAAACCAAAAAAAAACAGAAACAAAACAATTATTCGAAATTTGAACTTGCATAGGCGAGTAAACGTGCAGACCGTTGAAGAGAAACCTGAAACGATATTTTGAAAGTCTTCGAACAAGAGTAGGTAGAGGTACCTACCTGTATATCGCACAGATTCGACTATTCCCTATATGCATGCTGTACCAAGAGAAGAGAAATCATAATTTCAAGAGTCAAGATTAAACAGCTCTGAAAGAAACTGTGTTTTATTTTTGGTCAATGAACCTCTGAACGGTACCATCTATCGTACACATATACCTACACCCCCATACATACCCTGACTTAGAAATAAGTTTATTTATCGAAAGAATGAGGAAAATAAAACATCGTGCGTGTACTCATAGCCTAAATGTTTACATTACCAGCGTATACTGTAAGCCCAGTACCAATACGTGTGACTAGCTGTACAGAAATACTAAATTACTTAATTTATTTTAGAAATTTGACTCGAACTCAACGCCTCGAAAAAGCTCTTGTATACCGTGTTCTCTGGTAAATCAGCGCCTGCGCGCTTGGAACCAGCTCTTTCCACGCAACCTCACGGTATATACAGTACCAAACGTCGATTCCCTTCGCCTCGAAAGTGATTTTAAATCAGAAAGTAAATAATTCCTAATTTACGAACAGAACGATAAGCTCAATGAATTCTATTCTGTCGCTTAAATTTTTCGATATTTATTCAATCGATAGAAATAAATGAATCGTTTTATTTACAAGGAACACCCGTTACACGTAGAAAGCATGGTTTGACCCAATGCTGGTAGGGAGGGTCATGGCTGACGCCCACGCTGTCCAGGTGTTCAAGATTAATAAAGCGACGAAACTATTGGACGCAGAAACCGAGAGACAAAGACAAATTTTTACGATCGATAAACGCGGTTAGTTGTGAACAGGTAAGCTTGTTCCTCAACAAATTTTTAAGGAGTGAAGTGAAGGAAGAAAATCGTCTGCATTTAATAAAACCCGAAAGTTAGTAAATGAGTCTATCTATACAGTTTGAAAAATTGATGGAAATTTTGCGAAAATTTTTACCCGGACGTAGAGAAAATGTTTGATGGAAACGAAGAAGCGCATGGATGGCTTTTTTCATTTCGAGTTTAAAATCTGCATCGACGAGTTTCGCGGATCAAAAACTTGTAGCAAATAAAAATATTTTGTACCACTAATTGAGAATACAATTTCGGAATTCAAGGACGGTATTATTTCTCGGTATAAGAAACATACGCGATTAGAGGTCCAGAAAATCATGACCGTGTTATATCAAACAGAAAAAAAAAAAAAAAAGAAATAGATGAAATAAAAAAACGAGGACCAACAACTACTTCACACACAATTAACCATCGTTAATAAATCTACGGGGATTGTGATGGGCAGTATTTTTGAATAGCTGTATGGAGAAACGCAAAATTTATTATAACTTCACGGTGTAATAATGGGGAGTTCAATTTGCGACTAGTAAAAAAGAAAAAAACAGAACAAGACTCTGCAATAACGTTTTCAATCGAGTCCCGTGACGAATGGTGTCTTTATATACAATTATCGTTGACTCTTAGGCACACATAGCTTAACGACCCAAGAAATATTGTCAAGTCGACTAATATGTCGTTATAAAAAATTACCCACCGCCAAAAACATTATACATACATTTATCATCATTTTCGTACCCATTCGTCTGCACGAATCTGCACAGGCATGAAACCACTTCTTCTAATTCAAAGAAAAATTGTGTTTCAACTCCGTGACCGCAGACTGAGAAAAAAGAAAAAAAAAAAATACCGCCATTTTATGTGGTAAATTTGTTACGAAATGAATAATGAAGTATTGGTTTTGGCGAAACGGATCGAATTGTAGATCTTTGATCGTCTTTGATAAATTTAGTTCGTGGACGATAGTGTTTTTACTTTTTATTTTTTATTTTTTGAAAATAGGGCATGTAATAATACGATAGCACCTGGTGCTCGGAATATTGTGTAAGAATAAGATTTCGCCTTAGAGTTTAATAACAGGTTAGTATATCAGCGCGCAGCCCTTTAAGAGAGTTTCCCGAATTTGGCATCGTACCAATTTTCCATATCTGGACCGATGACTAAGAGGCTGAAACCAGTGACCAATAAGATCTTGGCTAATTTACATTCGCCAATAGCAAACGAGACCAAAACTTATCTACACCCCAACACGAGGCTTGACTTTGCGAAGGACGCAGCTTCTCGGCCAATCAAGAACGCTTCTTTTTTATTCTCTGCAGAATACGAACCCGAGAACCAAGAACCGAGCTCTATATATTTCGCTTTTTGCGTCTTGCTGGGATCACGATCTTGCGAGACCGGAAAAAAATGGAAAAAACAAAAAAAATTTAAAAACTAAAAGAAGAATAAGAAGAGTTCGAGAAAGAGTTAATCTACAAGCTGCACCTCCTTATTTCTTTTTTTTTCCGCCATGTTTATTAGTGCCAATTTTTTTCGGAATAATTTTTCGTGTTTTTTTTTTTTTTTGTTCTGATTTTGATTTGCGTTATTGTAGGACCAAACGTGGGTATATTCTGTTTATAATCGTCCTCGGAACGGACGCCTTGATGTTATTTTATTTTCGAAAGGAAACAAAAAAAAAAAAAAAAATTAAAAGTGGAAACCTTTTTCTTGCGGTTAAATTATTTTTTTTTACATGTAGGTATATTAAATTTATAATTAATCGATATATGTACGTGCACCAGGTTGCTGGCTATACAAACGCCGCGAAGAGATTGTAATTAATTATTATTTACATGTTTACGATCTTCACACGACGACGCCGCGTCTGGAGGCCGAGGACTAAAGGCGTAAAAGGGTCAGTGAGTCAGGGTCTTTTCAATATTGCACCTCCTCGACTCTTGTTGTCCATATTATATCCATATATATACACCTAAGTTCTAGAATTACCTAATAATGAAAAAAGCTCTCGTAGGGATATGAAGAAGACGCTAAATCTCTCGGAGCAGAAAAAAAAAGAAAGAAAGAAGAAAAAAAAAAAAAAAAATAAGAATTTCAAAAAAGATTTCATCGGGATTAAATTGTACAGAAATAATCAACTGCATCGATGGATAATTTTCTACGAAATGAGCGTGTCTCAATGATAATATATTGATAAAAATTAAGAATAAATTGAATGAAGCTATGGCTTCAGTTTTTTTTTCTTTTTTTTTTTTTTTGGTAAGTTTCAGTCCCTTGAAACCCTTGTCTGTTTATAAATCGACCCCCTAGGAGGTCTAATTTGTGTGTTTGGCACGAGTCCATCGTAGGCGCGATTCTCGGAACCAATCTTAGCCTAGTCTCTCTCGCGACCCTAGCGCAGAACCAATGAGCAACGAAGTGTGAAAATAGTGTCGAATAGTATCGCGGTTAAAACACCCTGCAAGAGGCTCACCCTTCAGAGGTCGTCCTTACGTAAGAAAGTATAAGAAGAAAGATAGAATATAGAATATAGAATAAGAGAGAAGAGAGCCCAGGGGCACAACGTTTAAATTTAAACCGATGAATAAGTGTGCAGACCAGCACCGCAAGCCCGTTGCGTGTCAACAACTTTAACCGTCACGTTTTACGATCATGGAAGGATCGTAAGAAAACATACTCATAACATTAAACAGTTTCCACAGATAGCGAAAAAATAGAAAAAAAAAATTAAAATTCCCTCATCCCTTCGAGTTTTATTCATTTTTAGTATGGCGTTGTTACCGACCCATAATTCTATCGGAATTTTTGTTTTTCAGATTGTTTCAACCACCCGTGAAATTTGAAAAGAAATTCAGTGAAGCAATTCCGAAAACACCATTTTTTTAAATCTGACAAAATTCACACTCATTCTGTGATTTGAAATATGATTTTCAAGCACAACACGATGATGGGATCTCAATATTTACCATTATTTTTTATCTTATTTTTTTTCTGCAAGTTTTTAGTCTTCTCATGTCGGAATTTGAGTTTTTATTTTTTTGATCGGTCATAACTTTCCCGAATATTAATGGATTTCAATTTTTATCCATCATTCTGGACGTACGAGCAAACAGGTTTCGTTACAGCTAATCAAAAATTGATTTCCAATACTTCTCAGACAAATTTCGCTTCCTTTATAATAAAAACCGATTATTGATTGACCGGAAGTCGATTGGTGTGGCTTCCCTCAGCGATATACAAGCGTGACCGATAAACGGCTTCTTGTAGGTAATTTTTTGTTTCTCTATTTCTGCATTTCATTTTTTTTTCCTCTCTCTCTCTCTCTCTCTCTCTCTCTCTTCGCCTCCGCTTGTTCTTTTCGTCCAACTCTCAAGAGCCACTCTCACTTTTGTATCGGTTTACGTCGGGGAACAGTTGGTCAAGGTTAAACGGAGGTGACACGGGGTCAAATCGCACAGCAACAGTTAATTTAGGTATAAAGTATGTATATACCGGGCGATTATGTGGAAATTACAGGTTCCAAGCGCGCAGGTGCTGATTTATTCGAATATCATTGGCCGGCAGAATCGCGCTAGCAACTCTACCAACTTTTCAGTAACATCCCTAGTTCTGTCGTCTGCTAGATTCACACAAACATAACCTATTCCTGCCACGGTCTGACGCCATTTATATTTGACAACAATCGGAAACAAATAGCAGACGGACTCTAGGGATATTCGTGGCACGTCTGAAATTGGCGTCCCTCGTAATATTCGAATAAATCAGCGCCTGCGCGCTTGGAGCCTGTAATTTCCACATAATCGCACGGTATAGGATAGTGTGTAAGAAATAAAAAGAAAAAACCAAGAAAAAGAAAAAAAAACAAATTCCCTCAAAGCTTTTTCCATTCTTTATTTTTATTTATTTTATTTGCATCACGATGCAGCTACGTGTGGAAATTGGAAATTGTGGCTAAGTGTTGGAAACCGGCGGGGCTAATCGCAGGATTTATCATATTATGTGTACCGAAATACTTTCAACACTGCAATTATGCAAATTCAATAAAATGGAGACAGGTGTCACGTAATTTGACCAAATTTCGATTCAAATGTATCGAAATTGCCCATCCGGTTAGCGTGATTGAGTTTGTCATCGTGATGGAAAAACACAAGGTAAAACATGGTATGGATACGAAGTGGTGGAATGAAACAAAGAAGTAAACGGAAGTCAATCAATATCGGATGTTTGTCGGGTTGTTGAAGTATCCTAATTGACGAATAAGAAGAAGCAGAAAAAGAAGAAGAAGAAGTTAGGAGAAGAAGAATGTCTATGGTAAACCGGAACTTAAAACTTTCGAGTGTTTTTTGCGACCGTAAAAGATACCCGATGTGGTGTGTCGACGAGAGAAGAGCAGAGGGGATCCGAGGCTGAGAACTTGCGACGTAGGCGGCTCCCATGTGTGTCGTGTTTAGTGTGTATAAAGATAAATAGATATATGTATACATGTAGTTTTGAATAAATGTGCGTTATACTCGAGAGAGTTTATGTTTTGCCCACTCTCGCCACTTCGCCGTTGGTTTGGGCTAAGTTATCCTTCCTCTTCGTCTTCTTCTATTCGATGCCTACGCGACATTGGAGCTCAGATTTCAAGTTTCACGAGCTCTGCACACCGCCACCAGATCATAAACATTTCGCTGTTGAGCAAGACGAAAAGGATACAGTTGGCGGGTGGAGACGTGATGTCTTACATTGAGATAATATTTTGCGAAATAATCAAAATTTCTATTAATGAAAAGATAGAAATCAAATTAACAATAATTTGAATTTTCAAACTTCCGAACTGTTGAAATTCGCGGTTTTTACTCAATTTATATCCCCGAAAGTCTACACAGCCGATTTAAAAAAATTTCCAATATTTCGGCGTCTGGACTTTCGCAGTTTCATTCTTCGAAACTCCGACGTTTTTCAAAATTCTAAATCGTCTCAACCGGATTCGGAGTTTTTAAATTCGGAACTTTCACCCAGTCCGAATAATTCGATACTTTGTATCAACGCGAGTAGCTAGTACCGCGGAGTAACTACGTCCTCCATCTTCTTCCAATGTTTGATTGTTCGATAAAAGTGTGTATTTACCTCATACCGATATTATCGAGTGTCGTTTCCACATCATTTCCAATAAACGGATAACAGTTCTCGCAAAGAAACCTCGCAGAGATTTTTTCACACATTCATAATCGACATTCGATACCCTTGGTCCGTTCGAATTATCAGTATCCAAAGATTGAATGAAAATTAAATTTTTATTGCCACAAAAACCTGAGTAGTTCATTGATTCCCCCGGGCAGCTGTTTAACAGCATTAAAAAATGTCTGAAATATGTAAATAGCAGAGCAAAAAGTTTCGAAGGTAAAAAATCATATCCTAGTAGTCAGTCGTAGAAACGTAGAACGTTGACCCCGCATGTAGCGGAGCTAATGGATCTCGTTGAATATTTAACCGTCCCTCCGAAGGGCTCACGACCCTAGGACAGCTGGTCGCGTGCCGAGGGGCCCGCAAGACTCGGTAGGCCCAACCACGATGGGCCCCTTGTTCGCCACGCGTCGACTCGCGAACGACTCGTATCGGTGTTGCACGCATACGCAGGTCTATGGGGTGTCTGCAGTGGCGTAGGAAGCAGAATTTTCCATAGAAATTAGCAAAAACAAAAGGGAAGAGAAAAGGAATAAAAATTATAAAAGGGGTTGAAATTTCTCGCCTTTCGAGTCGCCCCAGCATTTCTTCGTCATTGTCCTCGTTACATGATCATTCGTATTCATAATCGAGTGAATCACATGCATAAAATTCTGCCGCAATGTAGACACACGGTAGATTCGGTGTCTTATGCAGTGGATTCGATCGTTTGAGAGGAATAAGACCTTTTCGTATCTGTTTTATAATTTATACAGTATAATAAGAGGGAGGTGACTCGAGACAGCACTGTAGGGCACGTGGACAAAACAGGGTTATTATGATACGGGTAATTTTCAATTTAAATCTTGTCACTCACGAAGTGGAACTGTATACAGGGCGGGGAATCTTAATCGGTTGAATTTGTTATTTTTAATCAGAAAATTTTCACACGGCGTGTCTATATATCGAGTCGAGTATGCCTTAATATAATGCAGTAAACTCTGTTTCCATTGAATCCGGAGCAACTGCGAAACTGTCTATATTCTTATACTGTCAATGAACCATTAATCAGGATTTGAAAGAGGGAAATTTGACGAGGATATATCAAACTGACTAATTGTGAGGGGCTTCATATCGAGGGATTTCTTTCTTTTTTATCATTTCTTTCTGCGTATTACTACGCAGATAATGAATTTGAAAAAATTGTGTGAAATTATCACTGCAGACTTCGAAGTTTAAAAACAGCGAGTTATTATACGGAAGTATATATATATATATAGTATATGTAAATTGTGTTAAATTTCATTAAACTTTTACCATTCCATAAATATAATTACTAGTTTCGCGACAGTTGAAAGGCGTACTGTATTGATGCACGGGTCATTGGCACACTTTCTAAATAATACAGTTGAAAAAAAAAAAGGAAGAATAAAGAAAATAATCCTGAACATATGCGTCTTTCGGTGAATATAATGCGAATATAGACGCTCACACGTACGGAGTGTTTTATATTCGTTGATTTATCGCATTCGCACACACCAACTCACACGCAGGTACTTATATAATAAAATGAAAAAAAAAAAAAAATGATCGTTGAATATAATCCACAGTCATGTTTTAGCTCAGAGTGAAAATGATAAAGAATAAATAAACAAGAAGAAACTAATTGCGGTTAAAAATTTATCGATATCATATACAGGGTGATCCAGAATGTTGTACTTTCCGTATACCAGTGGATTCCTCGTGAAAATCTAAGACAAAAATTATCAATGCCAAAATGTCGATGGGAAACCGTTTTCAGGTAGGAACCGTTTAAAGTTAGCTAATACGAGAGCAGATACGATACTGGCTCAGGGCCGCTACCGTCTTTTTGTCAGTTGGCGAGATCGCGGTGGCCGGTGACGCGTCGCGAGAACCGCCAGGCCGGTGGTGCGGCCCTGAGACAGTCTCGTATCTACTCTCGTATTGGCTTACTTCAAACGGCTCTTATTTGAAAACAGCTTACCATTCGACATTTTAGCATCGATAATTTTCGTCTTAGATTTTTACGAGGAATCCAATGGTATAAGGAAAGTACCGCATTCTGGATCACCCTGTATATATGTGTGTGTGTAATTGTGGATAACACACGCGTACTGGCTTTACCATGAAATGTAACGATTCGTGAGAAACCCATACCGATTGTCGCCTCCTCATAACTCGAGTGTCGTTTCGTAGTAAATATCGTAAAGTTGAAAGTTCGCTTTTGACAAAGTATTTTCCTGACTTATAACCGCAGCTCTAACCACACACGCGGATACTGTACTGTATACACGTTCCTCAAATATATGTGGCGAAAATTAACGCCAAGTATTATACTGGGTCCTGGGTAGGTACATACACGATTCTCTGTACATTTTATCTCTGTTTCGTCGATGTAGATATATTACCGCGCACAGACATACATCGAACATCGAAAAATAGGTGCCCATGTATAATGTGTGCGGTTTGTATGCATGTATATATGCAACGTAACGGAGCTGCGAGGCTATTCGAATGTAAATCAAATATTGACGCAGTAACAACGCATACGACTGTAGTGAGTATAGATAGAGCCAAGAAAAAAAGAGAAGAATAAAATATAAGAAATAAAAAATAAAATTAAATAAAACGCCTAGAGACGTGTCGTAGAGTTTGGAAAAACCGGGTAGCAATAGTTGGCTCGATAAATGGTGGTATAGCGATACCTCCGCGTACTGCATAGTAATAAAGTGTTATAATCCCACTGCACTCGTCTCGAATATCAATTTGTCAATGAACATTGCTGGATTTGGTATTCAGAGAAAAAATATCGCCTGCTATAGTGTACAAAATTAATGCCAGTGTTAATAATTCATCTTCGCGAAATTACCACCCCCTTGAAAAAGGGGTTCTTTGAGAGATCGCAATTGGGGTCTAAGCCGATTTTTTGTTGCGCTAATATCTTGGAGTATAATCAAGAAAAAGTCAGGATTCGTGTCTCATCGTATGTCTTAGTTAAATGCAATTTATCGCAAGGGCTGAGATCAATTTCGGATTTCTTGATCTCTAATTCTCCATAAAATAAGCTTCCATCGTATGAACGGGGGGTTTTTTTGACACTGCAGAACTGGTTTGAGTAATGAAATTCTTTCCGCTAAATTTTCCAATTGACAAAAAGGTTTTACCTCAGATTTTATCGGTGAAAAAACTGGAAAATAAGGAATTGTATAGGTTGATATGATAGAAGTGCATTTTCTGGATATCTAGAAACCAATAAATCGAAAATCGAACGGTTCATCTGTAAGTTGTTCTGCGAAAACTGATTCTACTTTTAGAATTGTAGACTGTACCGTGAAAAGTGACAATGGTGCTATCTAGTTGTTAAGAAATCCTTATCGGACCCTGAAAGTCTATCCTTGAAAACCACCCCTTCGAATTTGCTATTTCTTTATAAGTTTTTCTTGAAAAACGAAAAAACTGCTACAAGATAAAAAGAAAAAATAGAAATAAATTCGTATCTTGATCCGCGATCCTTCCGGAATAGGGTTCAGCGTAAGGGAAGCGAGGGGTTGGCACAGGGGGCAATCGACCACAACTGGCGTCTGCCCCGGGGATTCCGTACAGCCCCCCTACACGCATGGTAGAATATCTAGCAGGCAGGCGGTAGGCTCTGTAGCGTTTCCCCCCTGCATGGACTTTACAAGGTTATACCTACACATGGGAAAGGGCGCAAGAAAAGGGGGGTGTACCCCATGGGTTAGCGGTGTTAGGGGGGTACGAAGTGAGGTATTGATTTTTCCGTATAAACAAAAAGAAAATGGCGCCTGGTACCCCATAGCGAAGTATTTGCTCAGCACCTCGAGGAGGAGAATTAAACACGCAATTCTATGTGCCATCGTGCGAAAGAATAACGCCATAGGATTATAAGATATATATCGCCCTGTTACGCAGGGGTCGACTACTCTCCCTCTAAGGTCTATGGGGGAAAGAAAAATATAGAAATATGTATTAGAGCTGCTAGAGAATGCATCCCACTTGTCTACGCGTCGTTTATTTCATCTTGATTTTAACATCCCGGGGATAAATGGAAGGGAAAATTAACCAGCCTCCAGTACCCAACGTTATCTTACATTTCGAAGATACAATTACAATATTATTATTCTTTCACGTCTTCTTTGTTACGTTTTATCCGAAATTTATAGCTTATAACGTTTTATTGAATCCTCTTATTTTTTTCTCGTATATTTTCATCCGATTCCTTAGCAAATATTAAATATTAAAGTGAGTATATAGATAGTATCTTATTCTTATCGCAGTATTCCCACCGCAAACGCGTATGGTATAGGATATATACCCATATATGTCAAATATTTGTATTTGGTATATATGTATATGAAGCTGGAAAGCCGGACCGAAATTTGACGCTATGCACAATGTAAATTTGATAGAAAAAAATTATGCATATTTTTTTCAAGTACCGATTTGGTAACCAAAATCTAGTGTGGTACTTAAATCGAATCCCTTACTACCTACTATACCTATGTTATTTATTTCTATCGCGGCGGAAGTAAAATTCCGTTTTATTAAAATTATGTCCTACGTAAAGATTCGGAAGTGTAAATCAGAATTAGCCCTCAAATTTGGAATTCTGATTACCGCGTCTTTACATCCGATTAAACTTTCAAATTCCACTTACAACCTCGAAAGTCTGCAAAAAATCAACTCGATGATCAGTTTCAGTTTCGACTTTGAATTCATTCGTTAATCAGTTCAAAAAATGGTTAATTAGAAATCGAGGGCTGTAGGTCCAAGCTAGAATCACTTATCTGAATTATGAATCCTAGAGGTCCAGACTAGAGTTTAAAAAATTTAGTAAAATTGCTCAAAATCAGGATTTCATTTCATGCACAATCTCACCCTCGAATTTCAATTCCCACTTCTAATTCTTCAGTGATAACTTGTAGAATGGAACTGGAATTTCTATAGCCCGACTCGGGTACGTTTCTCTCCGTTCCATATCACTCTATCATAAATACAAGAAAAAATCCCCGTTTTCCTATGTAGGCGACAAAAACCACGAACCGCAATAAATTGTCGTTCTACTATCGCAGCGGTATACAATATAGATAATGAACTTAAAGAGCGATAATAATCGTATGAGTTTTAAAAAAAAAAAAAAAACGCTGTCTCTAAAAAAATTGAAGTAAACATGAAAACCATGAGAACCTCCCTTATCCAAATCCGTTAATGACTACTCGATTATTTTCATCATTCAATCTCACAGAACTAATTGTGAAAGATTCTTACATTAGATTCTCCACTTCATCATATGCGTATATGTATAAATATACAGGGTGAATTCTCTCCGGGGTCCGGAGAGGGTGTGGCTTAACTCGGCTGAGGCTCCGCCTCCTTCTATTCATACTTGTAATTTTCAGGATAACAATTCTCACTCAATGCTAGCTATTATTTATTTGGTTCTTGCCTTGTTATCTAGGTAGATAATAGACGAATTTCATGTAGCCTTGTCAAACCAATGAGACACTATACTATTTACCCTAATTTCTGAATGGATTGTTCATTACTTGAAGGCAGTCATCCCCCTAATAATAACAAGTATGGATAGGAGGAGGCGGAGTCTCAGCCGATTTAAGCCACGCCCTCTCGGGATCCCGGGCAGAATTCACCCTGTATATGTAGAAACTGACATCAGCGCGCGATACGCTCGCGCCTCTTATAGTGAAATTATTATCTACACCCGGAATATTTGTGTGCGTGTTCATACGTATAAGTAGGTAACATATATCTATGTGCACGTCCATATACGAGGATAAATTAAATCAACATTACATAATCACATCAAAGGATACGATACCGCCGTTTGTGCAATGCATAGAATTGGTAGTAGGTTACATTAGTGCCAGGTATAGTCTGTGTAACATATATACAGAGCGATTCTCCGGAAAGTAACGCGCCTGAAAGGTAGGCAAGTGCGAGACGCCTGTATCGAGCAGCTCAAACATCAACGATTGGGTTTCATTTCCCACGTAATAAATAAAACCCAATCGTCGATGTCTGAGCTGCTCGCAATGCAGTCGTTTCGCGCTTGCCTATCTTTTAGGCGCATTATTTTCCGGAGAATCGCTCTGTATATACCATGTGGTATACGTATACATATATGGATACTACGCGTTGTAAATTGTTTGAATAATAAATGACAACAAGTTTTAAAACCGAATTAATTTTTTCTATGTGTTTAATACACATAATGAAAGATTATTAGCTACTAAGCCGCACGTATACCGAGTCGGTTAAATTTCTTTGGATCTAAAGTGGGTCGTATAGTGCGATAAACGCAAACCCCACCAATTGTCCAGCTATGGTGGTATTAAACCATATATTATATTACATATGGAGTAGATACAGGCATACGTGTGTAAATATGCAACTTATTCGGTATTGCGTTTATATTGAAATTTGATTTCTTCATTTTTATTGACCACAGCTGGTATTTAGGCATATATCTATGTAAGAATACGTGGGATATAATTTATGCTCATAAGAACAGCGAGCTGCATATCATTGTAAACAATTTTATTTCGCATTTTTTCATCGTCTACGTACCGGAGCTATTAAGTATATACATTATGTATATATATATATATACTTCGCCGGAGAGTATTTTCGATTATAAAATAAGTACCACACGCTCGATGCTTTTTCGATATTCTATAATCGTATCGCGAATCGCAGTATTCAACAACCTTGAAAGAAACGACTAAAATATAACGATATCATTGCAGCACGTATGCATTAAACATCTTCTGCCTCTGATTTTTTCTCTTTTCTTCTTTCTTTTTCTTTTGGGAAAAATCAACGGCGATTATGTATATCATGGTATCCAGTTCGATCTGACACACGTCTCTTGTTTTACATAATCTTAAGAGCGCAAAACAATCACGAAATGATAAACTTTCGGTCATTTTTTTCGTCATTAAATTTGAACTCAGCGACGACGACTTTGCGGAAAATCTATGAAAATAAAACAGATTCAGAAAATAAAAAAAAACAACGATAAGTGGCGAAGTTAATTCGCGATTAACAACGTTATAGCATATGTGTGTTGCAGAAGCTTACTGTCGAGAACGGAAAACATTAAAATGTCTGTGGTTACGACGATGTATATGATACATGGTTAAAAGTCAAGGATTTCTCGGCAGATTTCCAGCCTAAGCTAAATATTAACAATTTCTTTTCTTTATTTTTTATGGTCTTGACTGTTGAGATTTACCAACTTTTATTATTAGTCTCGCGAGCTACTTTTCAAAGAGTTTATTGTAATGCGTGAGGACTAGGCCATTGAACTTTTGAATAGGCATATAAATTACGTGTGAGTAGTATATAAGTGGAAAATTTTCCTATACGCGTCAACTTATTCATCTTTTTTTTTTTATTTTTTTCCTTTTTTTTTTTTTTTTTCAATTTTAATTATTCATACATTTTGTTTTGTTACTTTATTTCTTTATTTCATTTATTTTTCATTTTATCTTCAATTTACATACGTGGGTTAGCCCGAAATGCGGTTGATCATTAAGTCTTCAGCATTATAATACCTCCAATTTATTTAATGCGTCTACGAGAACCGCATAAATAATATAACGAAATATTAACTTTGAATTAAACTGAATATAGAAAGGAACTTGTAATTATTATTACGTAAGTTTGATGGAATATTTGAGATCGTAATGTGAAAGATACAGTTGAATAAAGAAAAAAAAAAAAAAAAAAAAAAAAAAAGGAAAAATATATCCCAGGTCCTTGAAAAATCCATGACCCACCTCTTACGGCTCTCACAGCTATTATTTATTTCACCCATCCAACGTCTACATATACCGTTTCAGGCCGATCATTTTTCTTCTTTCCAATTTATACTCAGAGATAAAAAGAAAAAGAAAATAAAAGAAAGGAGGAAAAATTGAAACAAATTCTTACGTTCTGCAGCTACAGGGAAAATCGCGTCTAGGGGTTTCTTTTTTTCCTGACTGATTCCCCTCGGGGTAAAATAAATACAGAATCTGTATGGGGCAGAGGAAAGGTCCAAATCTAGTCTATAGGTATTATATATTGCGGGGGTGGAGTAGGCATTACCCTCGCGAAATATTCAATCGAATGACAATTTTTGACTCAATTTAAATTCATGGTGTTACGCGAATTCGAGACACGCTATGTGGGCGGTGTCGTTATTTAAGGTGTAGGTGGTATTCGGGTGTGTTTGTATATCGCGTAGTCTATAGGTATAGACAAGAAGATCTCTACGGGGGCGATCCTAAACGGCTATGTAAGCGCCTAGGCGACGACTTACGATTGCAAATGTGTACGTGGAATACAAAATCGATATTTTATTGGTTCTGCTCGTCCTTATTTTACTATCTACTCATAGATCTATGATTTACGATCTATGATCGATACGCGAAGATATAATCGACACACTACGCGTTATCATTATTATTATTTTACTACTCATTATAAATAACGAGCACGCGGATCAATTTATATTTTATTCATTCACTACAATATCGCCATAGATAAATTCATTTTTTTTTTCTCCTTCTTCTTTTTTATATTCCTTTATCCTATATCGATACCGTATGATATTTTGCGTGTTATATTTCAAAAGCGCAAGTATTGTGTAGACGATTCGGTAACTCGATCAGGTCATTCAAAAATAAAAATAAAAAGGGGCCAAAAGTGGGAGAGTCGGATGGAAAATATGAGAATATCTCTAAACACAATAAAACAAGCAGAAAAATCGGCCGACCTCGATGGTCAAGCTTTAGAACTTCCCGTTCGATTTCAAAGAATGAATTTTACGAGTAAAATTGTACTCAAAACGATTCCAAAATTTAACTAGGTTCAAGTTAGAGCAGGTCCCATCGATCGAGACAAAAATCATCGAAATCCGTTGATCGGTTCTCCAGGTATCATGAATTGAGATTTTCTTTTTCTCCAAATTTTGTTATTTGAATAACTCGAAAACTACTCGACCCATCGAACCCAGAATCTGATCAGTTCTAAGTTCCAAAAAACCGACACGATCGATACTTGGAAGGGTGGAATCCGTTCATTCATTCTTGAGATATCGTTAGACAAAAAATTGATCACACATCACCCAGGCATCCATCTATAAATGGTCGGAGGTGATTCTCTGGACTTCGAAACGTGGGGATTTGGTGAAAATCCAACCTCTCATTCCCCGGGCAATTATAGCTACCCTTTTTTCGAAACGGAAAGTTAAAGACAAGGAGAAAGACAGAAAACCACGTTTTCTGAGCCACGGGAAAATTGTGTGGCAAATTTTTTGCCACTCATTTTTTTACAGGGTTCTTTTTAGAAACTATATACAGACGATAGAAATATACATTTGAATGTTTAATCGGTGATATAATGGTGTAATAATATAATTCATTAATTCATCGACGTTTCGGGTCTCCTTTGAATAACTTGATGAAATGAAATAGTTGGCACCAAAAATTATTATTTAGAACGTCCGACACCGGGCGCCAGCTCCTCTAAGAAGCGGTTGAAACGCTTGCCAAAGAGAACGCGGATTCTTCTGAGTAAACCGCGACGTTATACCTAGATGAATGTATAGTGCATGTACGTTACGAAATAACTAAATTAGAATCTACATCATGGTATAAATAATTGATAAATCGTTCTATCTGCTGAATCTGTTCAATCAAATAATAAAAGTGAAAAAATAAGGTGGCAAATCCACCGAGGCAATAATTTAACCAGTTTTTTATTTGATTTTATTTTTTGCCATTCCTGCTTTTCGAATATCGGTTTTTTCCGCTCCGGGAAAACCTCTTCTATTTTGGACAAATTCCCCAACAACGTGCGGCTCTTAGTGGGCGAAAATAATGTGGGCGATATGCGACCCACGATAAAATTAAAATTCCTAAAGATCCTATCGCTCGTCGACGAAGACGATCGGTCTTTGTCACCCACACGTTTGGATTAACGGTTTTTGCAAAATAACTGGAGGCGACTCGGTTATCTCCCAGGATTTGAAGACAAAAATTAGTTCATTCTGATCGAAACTTCATGATGTCGTAAATAGTTTATATAGGATTTTGAAACTTTTTTTTTTCCAAAAAGTCAATCTCGAGACGATTAATTTGACCGCTTATTGGTTTCGATACGATCAATACAGTCCAAGTTATTATACACGGAATGAATGTATGCGTGAATTTCAAGTTTCGGAGTTTGTGGCCTTTCGGATACTTAGCTTTTGGAAATTTAAACTTCCGACGTTCCGCGTTCCAGTTTTTTAAATCGGCTATGTAGACTTTCGGGGAAATACATTTTCTAAAAACTGTGGATCGGTGATATCCAAATTGTGGAATTTCACCATTCGGAATTTTAAAAAATTCAGCCCCCATACACCTTCCAGCCCTACCTGCTGGAAGCTACAGGTTACTCGATCCTTCAGAAGCCTTGGATCATCTCCGCCCCGGAAACACCGACAGACCCAACTCTCGGAGAAATATCTATGTATGCACATTGCAGATGGTTACACACAAGCTCGCTCTAAACAGCCTCTTCAATTCCTCTCTCATTCAGTCCGACACACACAGCCATACGCTCTTTCTGTATAAAAACTACATAGGTATGTATTGCACACTGGCAGCAGGTTTCTACGTCACAATTGTGACGTCAGGAATTCCCGGTACCCACTAACTACCAGTAACGAAATAAACGAACCTGACTCGAGACTCGTCAACCCGGATAGAAGAGGTTGGAGTAATGAACAGAAAGAGACAGTCAGATCCGTGTGTGTACTTACACACATGTCTTCCATGTGTCAGAGCTATTCCGTGTAAGGCATATACTATACGTGAGCAGAAAATCGGCAAATCGGTATCGAATTAGTTGCGCCAACTTGTCATTTAGGTGAAAAATCCACAGAATTTTATAACACGCACTGAATATTGTCAGACACATGCATCGGTATTCGCGATATTTCGCACGTGTTCGCGATCTCAAGTCGCTCGGAAATGCGCGGTGACTAACGATACGAGAATGTCGTTGATCAGGGCCTACAATAGTCATGTAGAATAGGGCTGAATAAGGTGTTCTTGGTATTCGCGAGAGCTTATAAATGTACTATGTTCAGTAAAGTACGTAACGATCGTAAGAACAGGTGAACATAAGAAGAAGAAGGAGGATTTCAGACCTACCCACTAACCGCTACCCACTACCACGGACACAACCTACCCATACTCGTTAATGAAGGACTAAATGAATAGATGAATGAATGTGTTAATATCCGAGTGAAATAGAGAACGGAAAACGTGGTATACATATACTTGGTGGCATGTGTGGGATAAGAGGCGACCTCCTTAGACGCTAAGATGCTAGGAGAGAACCCATCGATTAGTTGACCTTCTACGCCCCTTAAAGTAGAGATACTTCGAGGAAAGGAGTCCACTTTATTCACTTTTTTGTCTATTTCTTTTTTCTTCTTCTTTTTTAATTCTGGGAATTGGGTTGGGGTGAAATTCTGACCTAAAGAATGTCGGGATTACATGTGGGGCTCACTTATGGCTAACGAATACGACGATATTGCAGAATGCGCAGATCGGTTGAACGGGGCGTGAGCATGATCCGTCGATATACACGTTCGCAATTATTCTCAAATTTCTGCGACCACGTAAAACGCGCCTAGGTCTTCCTGGGGATTAATTTCTTACTTTTGAAAATTGTAATTTTGTACCCACCCTAGCCGGACAGAATTTCACCCTCTATCAACCCCCAGAGTAAGAAGATCGAACTACTCGTGAAGGAATCAACAATTACGTAGAAGTTTCTCATAGACAAAAGACGAATTTGAGACCACCGTCTCCTGATCTTGAAAAACGTCGATTTGGTAATTAATTGAGGGGTAATTTTTCGCCTGATACGCTTGTCGTTTTACGGTATATGATACGTTCTAAAACCAGTTTTATCATTTTCTTGCGCATTAGACAGTACCTATATAAGAGTTATAGGATACAAATACGTCACGTATGGTTGGTTTCTATTCGAGCATGACGAAACTTTCTAAATTTTGCAGTTGACGTCACAATTGAATTTACCACGCGGTAATGTGGAACTGAACTGTTCATTGATACAGGGATACCTAGGGATAGCTTATTATTGTTAATTCTTGTTACTAAACACTATAGGCTTTGAGCCGTAAGAGTAAGAAATCCTACGCGCGTTTGTGGCTTTTATGCGGTTGATAAATTTGTACATACATACATTTCTTGGCGGAATATAATACGTCACTTGTTATTTTACTATCATCATCATCATCAGTATTCTTCTTCTTATTATTATTATTATTATTACATCTTCGATTGATAGTTTTTCGATATTAAAATACATTGAAATACATCAGCTAACATTCTGAACAAGTTTTTATTCAAGGTGTGAAGAAATTTTTACAAATTATCTGGCGACGTGTTTTTATAAGCAACTGCGACGAATCGATATACTCGATAATCTTATCTTTATTTTATAATTGAGTATTCCAAAAGATACACACATCCATTTTTATATACTATGTACATGTATGCACATCAGCTCAGGAGTAGTACCCTGAAAAGATCTTCAGACTGTTAACTATTAAAGTGATTCCTAAAAATTGTGTGTTAAGTTTAAAAGCCGATAATTAAACTGACTCAATTGAGAGATATTTATTGAATAAAACATATTTATTGTAGACATTTGCGTTCGCGAAGAACTGTATACGTATATATGTATTGCTTACGAAAATTTACTGATGTATATTTCCGTGTTACTTTATTCCTTTTTTACTTCTTGTTGTCATTAAAGATGAATGAAATACTACTTTGAGACACGTAATGAGTTATTTTTATTGAATTCTATTTATTGATGAGAAAATAATTACCAGAAAGGAGACAAAAAGAAACACTTCGGCGCATGTTATGCAACCTCACGTTAATTAGTTACGTATAAATACGGACTTGTTGAACTGCTGCTGTTGCTGCCGGTGGAAAACATATAATTTTACATACTTTCGTATATACAGTGGGGTAATATCTTGTGCAAACAGCTGTATATGAACATCAATATGTACTGTCTCGTTTATATTTCCAAAATTCAATTAGCAATTTGCTAATTGTAAAGAAAACAAAAATTCACACGATTTCGTACATGGATACGTTGTAATGAACGTCAACCCCTTCTTGTTGGGAAAGCTGGGTTCCACATGTCAAATAAATAAGTTGATAAGCTGCAATGACTATATACCTACGTGTGAATTTAGAGAAAAAGAAACTCGATTGAAACGTCGAGAAGGAATGAGAAAAAAAAATTATTGTCATGTCCAAGATGCTCGATTATGATGAGCATACAACTTTATAAAGCAAATCTAGCGAGAAAAATACTGACCTGTGGCCAGTGGCTGATTAACTTCCAAGTAACATATTGCCTCTTCTTCTTTTTCTCTCTTCATCTCTTTCTGCCTGGCATGGTCACGATTATGTTATATGTATGCATGTGTACGTAATAATCCATGCGAGAACGAAGATATAATGAGTCAAGAGAACAACGGAAGGAATGACGTCGTCATTGAATGGTTACCGCGTAAAGGCAATTCGAAGAGAGTGGATAACTGGTTGTGGTGCTGACCGTCCAATATATGGCAAGTGACGTGGTGACCGTATAACCATCAAGCGATGACGTCGTCGGGTTCTGTTTACTGCAGTGACGACATACGTTACATTATAGCTCTATAGGTATACGTATCTACAACACCCATCTCAATTTGAATTACGTAACTGATGACCGTGCACCGAGCCGTGCACAGAGTGCGACACGCGACTTTGACAGACACTTCTGAATGATGATGAATTCTACTTCAGGGAACCGAAAACTTAAACAGACAATGACAAAAAGTTCTGACCGTGCATTTACTTCTTTGAAGAAGATCTGAAGGTTTATTTAGTTTCTTTTACTCCTTTTTCAATTTTAGAAATCGCCAAAGAAAATAGTTGCAAATTGAGACTTAATGACGAATAAATAAATGGAACTTTTTTGACTCTGTTCAAACTGTTCCTGTATCGTATGCTTCTTTGAGGAAGATCCAAAGTTTTCTGAAGTTTTTTTTTTTTTCTTTAATATTTTCTCAATTTTACGGATTGCTAAAGGTAATAGTTGCGAAGTTAACTAATGATAAAACAAAAAATGGAACTTGTTTGACTATGTTTCAATTATTGCTGTATGATGTGCTTATTCATGACTTATTAACAGTTCTCTACCCTCTAAGTTTACAGATATGTAGCAGACCCGTAAACGTGATCGAAAGTGAAACGGTGAATCGAGAAAAGGACAAATGCAGAAAATAGTATAGTCGGTTGACTGAAGAATTGATTGAAGGTATGACGATATCGGGGTTGCGTGAATCAAGGCGCAAGTTGTGTGAATAAAGACCTTGACATCCTTATACGTGGTAGATTTTTAGTGATATTATTCATATATATTAATAAGGAGAAGCAATGAAATATGTACAAGAAAAATTGGATCGCATGTTACTTTTTTGGTAAGCGGTCAATTCTGTACGTTCGTAGTATGCAAATTGAGCCTAATGTCTGCTCGAGCCTCATACGTCGAGTCAATTTATCACGAGGCATTCCCTTGGGAACTTTTAGCGAGAACGGTCGTTTTTGGGTTTCGACTATGGCCAGTGGCTCAGAAAATCATAAAAACGCTTGTGACCAATAATCGCGGCACTCATTCGCGATTTTGAATCAGCTACTTCAGAAAACTAGCTTTCTCAGGACAAGAAGGAGGAAAGAACTTTCCAAAATGCCCAAAATACATTCCTCCGAGCTTGCACTCCTGGAAACAATCATTTATTGTGTTAATCCAGGCTACACTGGACGATTGTTGCTCCAAAAATTACCTGGGTACTGGAAATATTGAATCTCTGCTACAGCGTGACGTTGACGTACTCAATCGTCAGTGATGATTATTTCCAAATGGATGATTCTCTTTTCATCAACTACATAGCCAGAGAAGTGTACCATTACGTGGCACTAACCACGGTCGTCATCATTCAAATTCGTAGCTTACTACGAGGATACAAAATGACACATTTTGTACAAAAGGCAAGTGCATACAATACAAAGTTTCTCGAACATGGTTTTCTACTCTTTTTCATTCATCTCTATGCAGTTGTATCATCTCTACCAGTTGTCATCATGGAGCAGTGATATCCATGGATGTATTGCACGGATCTCGCACTACCTGGAATGGTTCGGGCGGTTCGCGGATGAATGGGAGGGTAAAATGGTTAGAAATTGATAGATGAAATTATTAGATGTTCTATACAGGAGATACAACATTATATTGTGCCGCAGGGCTGGCATATTCTACAAATACTTCTTTCTTGGTCGAATTTTGTCCCGACCGTAACGGCAGAATTTATTGGCCAAGTTATGCTGTTCTTTCAGCACGAGTTCCAAGTACTTCGTGAGATAACAGGAGGCATGATAAGAAGAAAGGATTACGGTAAGTTTGCAAACAAAAACTTGAAAATTGATTGGTAAGATTTCATAATGATATGGTTCTTTTTTTTTCTATTATTATTCGCAGGGATGGAAAAATTAAGGGCTTTAAATCGACGCCACGCATCCCTAATCGCACTTTTTAATAATTAAAGCGATTCACCGAAATAGATAATCTGCTAATCATCGAAAGTGAAAGATACCTTATTTTGGTGACCATGTTCATACAGGTCAATTTGTATACGATGCTTTAGCTCCATTGGACCACAAAGCTGCTTGACTGTGGATTCTGCATTTATAGGTAATATGACTCACTTGCAGAGATTGGAATTACAGTCAGACTGACGTTACGGTTTTTAATAATTATTTTATAATCGGCTGCAATCTGCAGTGTGTTTCTCAATCTAAAGCGAATTATATTTTACTAGAAATAACATTGTGTTTCACTGAAATAATCGTTTCCAGGATAGAAAGCATCACCCATCAATGCTTTCGGGCGCACAAACTCCTGATGGAAGCTAACCGGTTCGCGTCTACGTTGGACGAAATTGATTCTCTGACTTTGGAAAACGACGAATTATTTACAGAGGTGTATAATAATACATCGTCTTTTCGAAGTCTACAATAAAAAAAAAATCCGATGCATGTTCGAATCGGTGTTTCACACTTACAGATTTTTTGGAAGCAGGTAAGGCTGAGAAAACTACAGTTGGACTGCAACCATTTCTTCAAGTTGGATATGAAGCTTATTTTACAGGTGAGTTTGATACTCTTCAAAGGCCTTTCTCGATCCCCAATAATCAATATTTTCACCGAATCTTTTTGCCCTCATGTTTGGTCGTAGATATCGAGAGATCTACTCACGATGGTCATTATACTCGTTCAACTAACAACCAACTCTCCGATTGCAACCGGTAAGCCAGAAAATGCGACAGATGGAGATAACGTTACCGAATATTCCCTTGGCACTTCGGATATACCCTCGAATTCATTCACCATAGGCAATAATTGGAAGAGAATTCAACGTAGGGTACGGCTGGGCAAGATGGATCCGCCCGATCAATAATTTCCTTTTTTTCTGAAAATTCGATTATCTTCGGTAATAAATCGATGCCTGTTTCTTCGTCATTAACATCCTTGTGATATAGGTGCAATTTTGAAAGCATATGAGAACTAATGAAAATGAAGAATGAATAAATTACCTTCTCCTGGTAGTCTAATGCAAATCACAAATCATTTGAATACCTTCCCGTAAGAAACGATCAGCCCAATCTTGAGCTGAGCTTGAAGATGGCCAATTCACTCGTTTTGAGGTAATCAAAGTGTGAAAAAGCAGCCGAAAGCTTGAAAATCACGAGAAATAATATGAGGCGATTTTCATATTCTTGTGACGAGAACAGTACTTGAAATAGTAGCTTGAACTGCTCTTTGTCGTTCTTCTTCACGTACAGGTAGGTATGTTGATAACATCGAAGCACTTTTCAATGTCATATCATCAAACAAATCGACATTTGGAAAAAAACCATGCAGAAAAAAGTCTCGGCCTTCGATAGTTTCCGGAATTGTAATGTGGAGACTTTGAATAATCTGCACTCCATAGATCCAGAAACTCCGAAAAAAGACAAATGATTCTTGAGTTCGATGGCTTCCGTGCGCTTCACGAGTTGAAAGAGTTTCGTGAATTAGAGCAATCATGCGGACGAAGTCCTCAATATCTTTGTACGCAGTAGACTTGAAATGATATTATGAATATGTAAGGAAAAGCAGCGGAATGAATACACCGAAAATTGGATCGCATGTCACTTTTTTTTTTTTTCATAAACGGTCAATTTTGTCAGTAATTTGACTGCGGACTACAAATTCGACTTAGTGTCTGCTCGAGACTCCTGCCTCTAGTCAATTTATCGTGTGGTATTCCCTCGCAAGGAGTTCGAGAAACTGATTCGGATTGGTTTGGATTCTGACTACGTCCGATGGCTCGAATAATCTAAAAAAATCACCTACCAACAATTGAGGCACTCTAGTCACTATCCTGAATCAGCTGTCTTAGAAGACTAGCTCGCTACCACAACAAGAGAGGAAAAAAAAAAAAAAACAATTTCATAAAATGCCTAAAATACGCTCCTTGGACTTTGTGCTTCTGGAAACATGTATTTTTGGTGTTAATCAAGGCTACACTGGACAATTCATTAGCCCAGGCATTGCCTGGGTATTTGTAATCATCAATATCTGCTACAATGTAACGGCAACGTACTTCATCATCAGTGGGAAATATTTCAAGATCGATGGTAATCTCGTCGTTAATTACACAGCCCGGAAGGTGTACTGGTATGCTGTGTCACTCACGCTCTTGATTATTCAAGTTCGTTACTTATGTCGAAGACACAAAATGGCACCTCTTAATCGAGAAGTAAGTGCACGAAATATCAAATTTATCAAGTCTAGTAAAAAGTTTCGTACATTCATTTCTCAAACATGATTTTTGACTCCTCCCTGTCTATCGACCGATCTATGGTCTTTATATCTTCCCATTTTTTCAAACTCAACCAGGTTTTTACTTAGCTCCTTAGTTTCGTATCTATTCTAGCATAAACTCCTGTACTGATTAGTTGTGCCCTCTGTCCGAGGGGTTAACCACTCTTGAAGTCAGATGTACACCTGGCTGGGAAATCAGTTGTAGTCAGTTAGTCAGTTGAAGACAGCTGAAGTCAGCTGAAGTCGCTTGAAGTGTGCTGAAGTCCACTGAAGTCAGTTGAAGTCAGTTGAAGTCAGCTGAAGTCAGCTGAAGTTACTTGAAGTCTGCTGAAGTCAGTTGGAGTCAGTTGAAGTCAGCTGAAGTTAGTTGAAGTCAGCTGAAGTCACTTGAAGTCTGCTAAAGTCAGTCGAAGTCACTTGAAGTCAGTCGACTTCATGAAGTTTTGAAGTCTTGAAGCCAGGTGTACGGTCAATTGATGATAGTGTTTAACCCCTCGCTTTTGTCCAACTGTTATGAACATAAATAAAATATTGTACTCTATTTTATTTTATTCCTACAGCTGGCTCAGCTGTACGAATTGTCAACTTGGACTGGTTATATCTATGGATGTATTGTACGGATCCTGCTTTACCTAGTATATTACATGTTCCATGAACATGTACCTCTGTACGCGAGAAGCCAAGGCCAGGGGGGTGATAAGGTAAAAATCATTTAACGAATTCATGAGGTTTTTTGTAAAAAAGATACGTCATTATATTGTGTTACAGGGGTGGTTTATTATACACACTTCCTTGTATTGGTTTAATTTCGTTCCGACCGCTACGACAGAATTTATTGGCCAAACAATGCTACTCATTCAGCACGAGTTTGAAGTACTTTCTAAGATGACGGAAAGCATGATGACAGAACGAGTTCATGGTCAGCCTGCAGAAAAGCACTAAAACATTGATTGAAACGATTTTGTAACAAAATTGGTGTTGTTGTAGGAGTGAACAAATTAAGAGCGTTGAATCGACGCCACGCATCCCTATCTGCGCTTTGCAATAAAATAGCGCGATTAACTGGAACGGATAGTCTAATCGTCATAGAAAGTGAAAGATTACTGATTTTGATAAGCCTCTTTGTTCACATCAATTTCAACGCACTGGTTGCGGTTCATTGGAGCAAATGGCTACTTGACTTTGGTCTTTTCAGTTACAGGTAACATAAGTATTTTTTATAGATTGGGAATACAGTCAGACTGACATTGCTTTGTGCATCAATTATTCCATCATCAGCTTCAAACCGCAGTGCTTTTTACATCATGTGAAATGAAATTTTAGAAACGGATCACTTGATGAGGATCGGGGAAATGGGAGATGGAGTTTACAAGGGACAAAATAAAAATCGATTTCACGCAACGAAATCTCAACTGAATAAAAACTTATTCAAAATAACATTGTTCCTCACAGAAATAATCGTTTTCAGAATAGAAAGGATCATCCACTATTGTTTTCGAGGACACAGAATTATCATGGAAGCTAAGCGGTTCGCGTCTACGTTGGACGAAATTGATCCTCTGAATCTGGAGAGCGACGAGCTTTTTACAGAGGTTATTAATCGTGTTTATGGATGCTGAAACTCAGAAGATTCAATATCCCCTCATAACTTAAATTTGTATATCACAGTTCCAGATTTTCCGGAAGCAAGTGAGACTGAGGCAGCTACAGTTTGACTGCAATCATCTCTTGAAGTTGGATATGAAGCTGATTGTTCGAGTGAGTTTGATGCTCGTCACTAACCCTCGTCGATTTCTAATAAGCTAGCTATACATTTGACGAGACTTTCCTCTTAACGTTTGCTTGTAGATATCGAAGGATCTCTTCACGGTAATCATAATACTCATTCAATTAACAACTGATTTCCAAATCGGAGCAGCTGGGCCAACGACTACGACAGAGGCTGATAATGTAACCGAATATTTCCTCGGCTTTTCGGATTTACATCCAAATTCATTGAGTGTAGCGAATAATTGAAATAGAATTCACCATACTGCAGATCACTGATAATTTTCATATCTCGGGGTACCAAGCGATCAGCTCGTTTTTTAGCTGATATTACAAATGGCTGGTTTACCCATTTCTTGAAACTTGCATAAAATTGGATGTATTGAAAAAACGACAAATAAATTTCCATAAATTGACCTTAAGGCAAGACAAAAGGAGAAACACAATTCATCCATTAACCGTCAGAAGTTTAATGGTATTGAACAAACTTCAGAATTAACGTATCCCTCACATTGGTCAAAAATGATTCCATACGTTTACAACGTGTAGTCACGTATACGAGGAGGTAGTTCTAGAAATAGAGTGTTACCTTACATATACTTAGATTTTATTATATAGGTAGAATTTATAGTAAGATGAAAGTAAAACTCGAAAAAATGATCAAGCAAATGAACAATGTCAAACAGTTGAGTATGATACCTACTGGGATAATTCATGTCTACAAAATTAGCTGAACTTGGAAGTCACAAAGAAGTTGAACGGTAAAAAGTGACTTCCCAATTGAAGAGATAACGATAGTGCTTGAAACAGTATACATATATATTGAACCGATCTTTATCAAAGTTCCTCCAAATTTTACACAGTCTTCTGTCTTCTTCCATCCTAAAATCTACATGGTTACATAGAGGGAAGGAAAGAGACAGGATACTGAGAAGCCAGCTCAATACCGTTCATGAGTGAATACGTCAAGTATACATCGATGAAATCGAAGTGCATGTCAAGCTTACAGTATTGAACAAAGCGATATTTGCTATTAATTTGAAAGGGATAAAGTCATGGCCGGTTTTTAAAAATTCTGCAAATCCTCATTAGTTTCGACATTTCAATGTATAAAACTGAAAATAATCACTCCATACGTCTAGGTACTCTGGGAAGAAGCAAATACTTATTGAGTTATGGATTACGTTCATTATCACGAATTGAAAGACTTTCACAAATTGAGGCAATCCAATATCTATTTGAGCAGTAGATTTAGAGATATATTATTCGTATGAAAGAAGAAGTAGTGAAACCAATAAGTATAAAATCGGCTTGCCTGTTACTCTTCTGCCTAAGCGGTCAATTCTGTATAATCATAGGCTATAAATTGGGCCCATTATCTGCTCGAGCCTCAGGCCTTAGGTAAATTTATCACAAGGCATACCCTCGCTGACTTCTGGCAAAACCAGCTGGTTTTGAGTTCTTGCCATATCCCGTATGCCTGAAAGAATCAGAGAAAAGTTTGTAATCAACAATCGAGGCCCTCTTTTCAAAAGTCTGGTTCATCTGTCTCAGGAATCTAATTTTCTCAGGAGAAAAGGAGGAGCTGAATTATTGAAGATGCCTAAGATACGCTCGTTGGACTTTGTGCTGTTACAAACGAGCCTTTTTGGTGTTAATCAAGGCTACCCTGGTCGATTCATTGGTTCAGGCGTTGCCTGGATACTGGGAATATTCAATGTCTGCTACAGCGTGATGGTAATGTACTTGCTCTTCGATGGAAACTATACCTTTAACGTGGATAATGAATGCTTGATCAACTACGTAGCCCAGAAGGTGTTTCATTATACAGCGCTACTTGCGATCTTGATCATCTAAACTCGTTACCTATATCGAAGATACAAAATGGCACCTTTTGCACGAGAGGTGAATAAATACATCGAATAAAAGATTCATCAAGTCTTCTGAAAACTTCCCTAGATTAATTGCTGAATCCGCATTTTATCCTTTTCTTCATCTATCACCTTCAAGTTTTATCGTCTCTACTAATTGTCAACTTGGAACGGTGATATCCGTGCATGTGTTGCACGGATAGTGCTCCACTCCAAATGGTTCATGCTTAATAGATGTCTACCCATGTACGCTGAGAGCTGGCAAAAATTCAGGTACACATTATTTAATGGGATTTTCTTTGAAGCATATACGACACTCCATTGCATTGCAGACCTGGCAGACTGCACATCTATTGTTTCATTGGATGAATTTTATTCCGACTGCAACGACAGAATTCATTAGCCAAGTAATGCTGCTGTGTCAGCACGAGTATGAAGTACTTTGTAAGATTACGGAAGAAATGACACCGAAAAGAGATTACGGTAATCCTGAAAAGAGCCAAGGTATAAATAATTGCTGCAGTCTTATAATGATATCCGTGTTTGCATAGGGATGAAAGAATTAAGGGCTTTGAATCAACGCCATGCATCCCTATTTGCTCTATTCAATAATGCAATGTGCAGATTTAGAATAATCACTCCCAACATCGAGTTAGTCCGAGAAAAGGCAAATCATTTTTGAGTATTGGCTGCCGTTCACTATCGTAAATTGAAAGAATTTCGTAAATCAAGGTAATTGAGGCAATCATGCGAACGAAGTCCTCGATATCTTTGTCAGCGGTAGATTCAGAGTGGCATTATTCGTACGAAAGGAAAAGCAGTAAAATGAATACACAGAAGATTGGCTCGCATGTCACTTTTTTGGTAAACGGTCAATTTTGTCAGTGAATTCACCGCAGACTACAAATCGGGTATATTGTCCGCTCGAACCTCCCCTACCTCTAGTCAATTTATCCTGTGGCATTCCCTCGCAAGCAGTTCAGGAAAGAGGTCGATTTCAAGTTCGAACTGCGTTCAATGACTCAAAGAATCTGAGAAAAAACTGTAATCAATAATCGCGGCAGTTTGTTCAAGGGAAAGGACTTCACAAAATGTCCAGAATACGCTCTTTGGACTTTGTGCTCCTAGAAACAAGCATATTCGGTGTTAATCCAGGCTACACTGGTCAATTCATTAGTCGACGCGTTACCTGGATACTAGGAATATTCAATATCTGCTATACTGTGGCGATGGCGTACTTAATGATCCTTTTCAGTGTTAATGCGAGTTATATTAAGGCGAATGGATCTTTTTCCATCGACTCCATAGCCCGGATGCTTTCCATTTCTCTGACACTACTCACGATCGTGATCATCCAAATTCGTTACCAGTTACGAACACGAACAATGGCGCCCATCGGACGAGAAGTAAGTCAACATTCTTCTACACTGACCTCTGTCTTCTCGAACATTATTTCATATCCTCCCTTGTTCATCACAACAGTTGTATCGTCTGTATCAATCGTCAACTTGGAACGGTGATATCTTTGGATGTATTGCACGGATCCTGCTTTACCTAGGATGGCTGATGCTTTTCCTATATCTACCCGTGTACGCGAATACCTGGAAGAATGAAGTAGTTAGACATTTTTAAACATGATTAGATGTTCTGTACAAGATATACGACACTATCTTGTGTTCCAGGGCTGGTTTCTTATGTACATATCTTTTTATTGGCCAAACTTTGTTCCGACCGCATCGACAGAATTTATCAGCCAAGCAATGCTGCTTCTTCAGCATGAGTTTCAAGTACTTTGTAAAATCACGGAAGAGTTGGTAACGAGACAAGATTACGGTAAGCCGGGGTATCGACGATTGGTGCCATTTCATAATCGAATGAAGTTTTTCTTTGGCAGGGATGAAGGAATTGAGGGCGTTGAATCGACGCCATGCATCCCTATCAGCGCTTTCCAATACAGTGGCACGATCTACTGGAATGGATAGTCTGCTGTTGATTGAAAGTGAAACATTGATTATTCTGTTATCACTATCGGTTCAAATCGATATTAATGCACTTGGTTCGACCCATTGGAGTAAAGGGCTACTTGACTGTGGATTTATCAGTTACAGGTACTACAACTCTTTTCCAGAGATTTGGATGACAGCCAGGCTATAGCAAAGCCGTATTCTTTATTTGTGTCATCATCCGTTCCAAACTGCAGTTTGTTTTCTTCTATAGAACGGAATAAGAAAACCGAATCTTACCATAAGCGTGAGAGTGACTTTCAGAAATTGATCGATTCCTAAATCGATAAAATCAAAATCGAATTGTATTTTACTTAAAAATGAAGAATATAATGTTTCGCACTGAAATAATCGTTTTCAGACTAGAAAGGATAACGCATCATTGTTTCCGAGGACACAGAATTAGTACGGAAGCTAACAGATTCCTGTCTATTCTGGACGAAGTTAATCCTCTAGATTTGGAGAACGATGAATTTTTTACAGAGGTTACTTATAATGTTCACGAAGCTTCTGATTAAAAAAAAAAAGGTTCGGTTGGTCCTTATATCGATTTATCGCAGTTCCAGATTCTCCGGAAGCAAGTTAAACTAAGAAAGCTACAGTTTGACTGCAATCACTTTTTGAAGCTGGATGCGAAGCTGATTTTTCATGTAAGTTTGGTGCTCTTCACTAATCTTCCTCAATTTTCAATAAGCTGTATTTCTGACTGGTTTTATGTTCCCTCAATGTTTGGTCATAGATTCTTAAATATCTACTCACGTTGACTCTTACACTCGCTCAACTAATAACTCACACTACGATTGGAACATCTGAACCAGCGAATACGACAAAAGCAGATAATGCAACCGAATATTATCTCGGACCTTCGAATGTAGTATAACTCCACCACGAGATTCGGTGCCATGCGTTTGTGGACGGGTAGTATTTTCAAACATTCTCAAACCATTCATTACTCATCATGATTTACTGATCGCCTACAAAATTAGCGGAAGTTGAAAACCGCGAAGAAAGTTGAACGATAAAAGGCGACCTTCGCATTCGAAATAGCAACTTGAGCCGATCTTTATATCCTCAGTTGTTCGTTGCGTGCCGATGTGCCGATAATATCGAAGCACTTACAAGCGTCATATCATCAACCTGATCGATATTATATGCGAAAATTTGAAGCGGGAAAAAATCGTGTTACGTTTCCGCGATTACAGTTTATGAATTTGAAATAATCACTAGATTCAGGCACACCGGGAAGAAGGAAATCGTTCTTGAATATATTGGCTTCCATTCATTATCACAAATCGAAAGAGTTTTGGACAAATTGAGGAAATCATGCGAACGAAATTCCCAACATCATTGTGATAGTCTATGTGAGTCGATATTTTCGGTATATGAAAGGACCGAACGTATGCTATAGGTAAAAATGAGTCTAATGTTGCTTTCTTGATAAGCAATCAATCTCTCACATCCACGAGCTACGAATCCATCCTCACACCTCGACTACATTTATCGTGTGTCAATCCGTCACAACGATTTTCCGAAAAACCCCATTCTTCAGTTTCCACTCCCGTCAACTAAATTGAAGAATCTAAAAGAATGTATCTAACTAATAATCGTGGCACTAGGATCGCGACTCGGAAAAACGACCTTCGAAAATCAGTTTCGCAAGAAAAAAAGTGAGGGAAAAAACCCAAAAGACACTTCTTCGATCTCGTGTCTCTTACCTCTGGTATGATATGTATATTCATATCAATGATTGATACCGAGCAGTATAGTTTGCGCCATATTTTACTCTTCTAAGTATATGTGTAAGTGTTTTTTTCATAAATATTGTAGGATTGCAATCGCACTATTACAGATGTATCGTTATCGTTATTCCAGCGAAAGACCGGCTTGTTATATTAAACCATTCATATTTTGCTTCCTCTGTACCATACTGTTCGAGATGTGTTTAGCCGAAGTATGAAAAAGGAGCAAGGAAACGGGAAACCAAGCTCAGCCATGACATCCTGTGAATATTAACTTCCGGCCGAGTGAACGAGAGTTGATAAAAAAAAGAAATGCAAAAAAAAAAGGAGATATTATTTAGAAGCTAGAAACATCTGCGGAAATGGTGTTTTTCCAGCAGAGATTACACTTGATTGTAGATTCGCATGGACATATATATACTATTCCGATTTAATTCAAACTGCTTACATGGATATACTACGCATATATGTTTTACACAACTCACACTTTGACTATCTCCGAACACCACTCGACTATCAATAAGTGGAACTAGTTTGCTGGACATAATTTGGTGAAATTTTGAAACATTATTAAAATCGAAGGAAATGAATGAATCAATGAATGAAGGTGCAGGACTTCGATTTGTGAAACCTGCAATTACCGCGGGCTTGAAAGAGGAATTTGACCTTTATATATCGCTCTTCCTCTACGTGTGGAAATATCAAGTAGAGGTCTGCAACATCGTTGCAGATAGTGCAGAGTTAAAAACCAGAAGGAGATTCGTGGTAAAAAACATAATTTAACCGTCGAGGAAGAAAGGATTGACTGAAAAGATTAAAAGTGAAAAAAAAACGAAAAAAAAAGAGGGGAAGGAAGAAAAAGAAAAAAAGAATTGCAATTGAAATACTTTTTTTCCGCAACTCTTTCGTGTTAGCTTTAGAAAAAGATATCGCGAGGGAGCCGCGGTGACTCAGCAACAGTATATTTATATGTCACCGAACCCCGTGAATCACTTGTCCGAACGACCCAGTAACGAGCCTACGAATAAACTGATGCTTGCAGTAATCTGGGTATCAGCTACTGGCCAAATCACTGATCGAAGCATTAATATGTTAAGCTATAATTGTTATACTATAATCCGTATATCTAATCAAAAAGAAACGAAATCCCTCCATTATATGGACATTCGAGAAGATTGGACCGTTGAAATCGGTACTTTTGTAATCGATTTTATCAGGCGATAATCGTACGTTGAATATTCATCACATTCATTGCCTGACAAAGGACGAAGACTTTCCCGGTAATTCTTGAAAACAAAAATAAAAATAAAACAACTTAATCAACAAATTAGTCCTTACAAATTCATCGTGACACAATGATCTTTTTACCGTAAATAGCCAGTTGAATATTATCATTTGTAGTTAAAAATCGATATCTTGATGAGTTCCCGTACTACAAAATTTACATATAAAATTAAATGAGACGAGTATTCGATCTGCGATTATCGTACTGTGATTCTGATATTCATACGATCGAATCTCGTTGAGTAGAAAAAACTATCAATGAGTCGTATTTTATACAGCTAACAATATCAATATCCGAGCAAATAATAATCACAATAATATAATGTTATCCGTTGAATCCGCTATGATTCATCGTATAAATATCGTGCGAAGCCGGAACTAAAAGTTGGTTTCTTGAGTGGGGATGGGGAAAAGGGGGAATTGTAAATCTCGAATCGTGAATGAACTTTCTTGGAATTCATAGTACGACTTTACCTGCCGGTTGCCGTCTCATATGCCTCATTCACCTGTATGAATGAAACTCTGCACATAGACGCTGCAGACTCTTCCGCGAAAATATTTAACAACCGGAAGTTGCGGTTGTACAGACGTGAGTTTCGCGAACGTTAGCTAATCTAATCTCACTTCTAAATTAACATATACATGTATACACATGCGTGTATATCATATACGTAAGCTTTATTTATTCACGAGTTATGAATTTATGTACAGCAACTATGTATGTTACATTAGTATATACATGTAGCTCTATACATCTATACAGGTGATAATCTTAATTATTTTAATGACGCATACTCGCGCCCAATACAGGCAGGCTAATCGTTATGTTAATGAATTTTTTTCGTCTCATTTTCCTAATTTTTTTTCTCTAAAATTCCTATCGTCATTTTTCTCGTAAGTATCGTCACGAGGTCAAGTTCGATATGGCGTATCGTCGATTCTTAATAAGTATTAACAGTTACTGAGTAATAGCTGTGGCACAATAAAAAAAATATAAATATAAAAATAGCGAGCTGTATGTAGTACTACATGTGTAATCCTACGACCTTATGAGGAAAGAAAAAAATAAAAATATACTCAATATATTATAATATAGTAAAGTATCAGTTGATTACTGAGTAGTAAATGTACCTTATATACTTACCTACCTACCTACCTACCTACCATATACCTAGACATTATTCTGAACGGCAATAAATTATAAAGCAAGTATCAAGACTACCGTTATACTATTTAAATGTTAATCACGCTTGATTTATGCACATATTATAACACGTGACTTATAGAATTAATCACTATCGCGAAGATTGTCAATGAATCAATCCGTATAATGATACCTGTGCACTCATATATACATATGTGCAATTCACATATCATATATCCACATATAATATATGTGGTTTTCATAATGTCAATGTCTAAATTAAGAAATTCATTATTTTACCGATTTCATCTAATTATACTATGTAGTTTACTCATTTATTATCTATATCTTATCTATGCATATCAGATTTTGCCTATACTCTCTCGTCTCCTCTCCTCAATCTCTCGTGTCTATTTTCACGCGTGGGTGAAGTGCCGTGGAGTAAGAGATGGCGGTGTATAGGTATACGCTTGTTTAAGCAACAGGTGGGTATGAGAGGGGTTGCTCGCTCGCGGCCGAATGAGTCACACGGGGTTCCTCCAAGAATGTTGATCGCTCACCACCGTACCTGGATGACTCACTCTTCAGTAACAGCTATTACAGAGCCACCGCGCGCGCGCAGATCCAAATAAAAGCGGGATGAAGAAGTTCGCTCGAGATGGTTGGTCGTTTTCACCTCCACTTTTACTCGGAAGAATTTGATTTAGTTTAAGGATATTAACTAGCATGACGTCACACTGTTATACTTGCAGAATGACTGAACGGAAGGAAATCCTTATACTAAATTAAACCTTTTTCTCCTCTCTTATTCACGCCGTGAATATAATGAGTAAGATTATATTATTTCGCAGGTTGCCCTGAGGTATAAATTCATATGTATAATATGTTCTGTAACTATGCGATGTATCGTAACAGGTAAGAGCGATACAAGCTTACTACACACGCGATGACATATCCGGTTTCTTTGGAAAACGTTAGGACTTAAAGAGTTTCAGTTGTGGAAAACGGGGGTATTATCTAATTTAGATTGAATGTGCGTTTTCCTGTTCACCCCACGTCTCTCTAGGAAGTCGATGACATGACGTTGCGCGCTACAAAGGGTCAAGGTCGGAAGATCGTACGGCACGAGAGGTCGTGTTACGTAATCTTCGAATAAGTATTTGATTCCGGGGATTTGAGGAATCGGAGTTTCACGATGATTAGACAAGTTGAAACATGAAATGTTCATTTAATACCCTTGCCTTTATGTTTTATGAGTATGTGAATATCAATAAAATGTCTTTAGTAAATTATTATTACGATTTGTGAAGCCTCGACCCTGGCCTCGAAACGGAAAGAGATTATGGATTGATAAGTCAAGCGGTTTGTTTTCGCGGACATTTGAACTAACGCGTAACAAATACATGCACCTATTTCCGGTCTAGTGATATAATAGTTCATGATTCTTTAATCCTTTGTTTTTCTATCGACAAGAGATTCTTGGAATCTGTTTGTCGTGGGTTAATCGTATTTTAACTACATCATGACGTGACTTACCATGCAAACATAAACTATAATAAGCTTGAGCTATAAACTATATAGGTTTACATATCCCGCATAGGATAAAAATTCGCAAAAAAGATAAACGTATCATGAAAATTGTCGTATATGCTTTTTAATTAATTTATAAATATAAATAAAATGATTACAAAAACAGTATGAAAATGTAACAAAAGTAAATGGGAGGAATTAGTAATGTTTCTGTAAGGTTTCAGCTGTTACGTTTCATACTGTGTGAGTAAATATATTGTATTATAGTAGACGGTGAGTCACAGAAAAGATTTTGAAGCCTTTCCAGGAAACTCTTCTCCGTAATTCGCTACGGGAAGTTATATAGGTATAGGTATACGTATACGGCTATCGCGCTGGGAGTTGGGAGAACCTTGCGACGTACACGACGTTGAAATCGACCTCACGCGGGCATCCCGACGCGTCTTGCTTCTCGGAAACTAGTATAAAATCGCCCGAAATTGAACCTTGGAAATACTGCGACTCGTCACTGTTCTAAATTGCGAGAAATTACCTACTCAAGTGATAAACGTGCAAGAAACTTTGATCTTCTAATGGATAATAGAAGAAAAATCAAGTTTAAATTTAAAACAATAAAAGATATGAACCTCACATCATGCAATTCACATTTTTTAATATTTTTCGCAACGTTTTTTTCTGTAAGTGTACACGTTTGGCAACCGAAATAAGTTCTACTTCTCTTTCTGATCTACTTTTACCCGGTAGATATATATTTTAGGAAAATATGAACTGTTTTCTTTTCTTTTTCTTTTATCTGATTTACTTTCTCCATGTTCCCAGAAACTACTAAAGTCAAACCAGATTATGAACACATGGATATATAGGTATATGCCGAAAAAGGTTATAGCGGTCGGCATTGATTTACTATACGTGGAAAGAATCGGGCATGGTACCAAACGAAATAAAACAAACATTTGAATAAAGGAACCAAGAATGAAATATATTAATCGTTTATTCTGGGCGTTTTATCGCTTGACTATATCGAGACCTAATTTCTAATCAATACTAATCGAGAACAATAAATATTTGGATCATTTGAATCATTGAGCAATTTCTATTCGCGCAGATTCTTAAATGAAAGACCAGCGGTTAATCATTATCTTAATATATGGATGTACTGATCTTTCCCTGAAGCATATCTACCAAATGCAATTTTAACCAGAGTAATAGAAACTTCGTGATCGAAGATTCGAAATTCAAAAGAATCAAAAAATAAGAAACCAAGGATAACAAGTCCCAAGTGTTATAGTGTGTTACGATATAATTGAGGTGAGACACCTCACATTGTAATAGAATTGTGAAACTATTAATTCCTATTACTTTCTACTTTAAATCATTGAATAATCCAATATATTCTACGCAGAAAATCTGAGAAATAATTAAATTATAAATCTTTAATTACTTATCGGAAGATTTTCGTCTGATTTGACGGCTGTGAGGCCATCGTTCGGTTACCCTCGTAACTAAGAGCAGGATTCGCTGTGCTCTGTAATCTATACTACGTTTTCTGAATTCGTTGTCCGTTCATGAATATAAATCTCTAAACGCTCTCAGAATTTAGATGAATCTTATGAATGCTTGACTATATAAGCCTTTCATGTTCATTGTATATCTATATGTGGATACGTGTAAGCGGTGGTCTGCTTAGAACGATATTCCGCAATTTATATCCCATTTGGGACAAGTCCGGGTTGAACGAATTCAATCGCGAACCTTTCTACGAATACTTTGAAAATTGATCTACGTATGTATAATATTATTGCGTATGCTGCAGCTGCGTGTGTAAGTTTTGGAAATCTCTAGCGGCTAATCTATAGACTATACAGCAAACTGTTATACCTTCGATACCATTCACCTTGCGGTTATTCCAGCTCAAACCTCGGGCTCGTTTGAATTTAAAAATTGAAACCGCACGACAAATCTGCAGAGCGTCAACTAACCACGAGTTAGTGATAATGATTATTATTATAATTGTTGTTACTATTATTACAAGTAATAACGAGATGACTGTCTCTTGCAATTTAATTTATTATAAACTACTACAGTCTCTGCATATCCCTATCTTCAAATATACATTAAAAATCAATGTTTCATATTCCCAAAGATTAATTTTCATGATTAGCCAGACATAGTGATGAATCTGAAAGAGATTGTCTTGGGAGTAGCGACAGGCTTAAACCAATATCAACATTCCGATAATAAAGAGACAGACAGTTAATGGAATGGATGGGAAACAATTTCTGTCTTCAAAACGATATCAAAGCAAAAACAATCTGAAAGTATAATTATTCTGGTTCATTTGATTAGATCTTCAAATTAAAATTCAAATTCTAGTTTGCGGCTTCGACGGTTTGTGAAATCTCCGCTGATGGCGCCACGTACTCAACAGATTGTGGCGCCATTTGACGGAACATTCAAAATGATGCGATCGATATTTGCGACATTATCATACGAGCGACTAGCGCGTCAGGAGTTGATAGACTAACTATGAAGTTAGCCAATGGAACTCGGGCTTAGCAGAGTAATTTTTTTTATATTACGAAGTTGCCTAACTGAGGATGTCAGTAATCATCGCACAGTGCCGAATTAATGGCCGCCTTGTCCCTTGTGTGCATATTCTGTTTTTCTGTAATTAATTTTGCTTTATACAGTGACTCGTGGGTGAAAGATCTGAAACTCTCACTTATTCGGTAAGTTGAATAATCGCCGTAAGTTAGAGATATCAACATATAAACTACAGGGATGCATGAGACTCTATCGATAAATGCCGCCTTCCGAAACGTGGTCAAAAAGCTACGGCCGGCGATTTGTTTTCATCTAAAAACACCGCTTCGCTTTATAAAATAAAACCTCTGTAATTGCTCCGCGTCGTTAAAGAAAAAATCGATTATAACGAACAGAAGAAACGTCCGACTCTCGAAAATTATAATTTGCAATATCGAATCTCCTATCATAACGGGCTGAAATTATTCCAAAAATTCTTCACTCATCCTCTCCGCGATATTTCCGGTCATATATTTATCCACTGCCAAAGAATCAACTACCTTTTATAATACCACCGACAAATATCATCCCCGATGCATGTATCGGGGCCTTGGTGATACCAATCCGACAAGTTCTGCCAATTTTCTAATTGCGCGTGTACATAGGTATACATTCGCCAATTGGATATACATTCAGGGTAATCCCACGCACGAACTGTGCAACGTGGATACCGTAGAAAGAAATAAAGGAGAAGAAGAAGAAGAGGAAAAAAAAAAACAACAGAACGACGAAAATTGACCTCTAAGTAACTGACTCGATGTACAATTCTACTTCACTTCGTATACCTTTGTAGGATTAATCAATGTATAACGTAACGTCTTAAGTTCTATGCTGTCACAACCTTTGATATTATTTGGTGCATCGCTAAATAGATAACCTATGACACTGATACTTGCAGTTATACATCGCGATTATCGCAACTAGAATCCCGTTCAATAAATCGCTACACACATCATGAATATTTCCCTTTATTATTTCCCATTTATTTATAATATGTAAAAATACGGACATACATATATTAATGTGCGTATATGTATATGTAGGTATAGGTATAGGTATATATTTCTTTTATTTTAGACGATAATTGAATTTCATTTATTGACTATTTCGATGTTGAATATTACGAGAATTTTCTTTTCTCTCATGTATATAAAAGCTGCACTGCAAATAAGAAGACAAAAAAGAAGAAGAAGAAGATCATCGTTGCTTAATAATAGCAACTGTGCCGCAAGCTTTCTCTACAGTTTATTTTTGGACTAGCCACTAGAGGTGTGTGACGTTTAAGTTGGACGTTAAAGTTTGACAGGTGTTTCAAAAAATTGCAATTCACTCCAAATTCGCGACATTTTTTACTCTCCCTCCTTTCATTCCTTTTCTATATTAACATTTTAAATTTTCTCAACGACTCTCCGAGCAATATACTTCTCCATTTATTTACATTGAGAAGAAGAAGAAGAAGAAGAAGAGGGAGAAGAAGAAATAATCCAACGTTTAGTTCTTATTTCGATTATTTTTCTTCTTTCAACTATATCATGCCAAGGGTGGTAAATATATTTGAAGAATGTCTGTCGGTATTTATATATCAACAAATATCTCAAGATAATTCATCATATGTTATTCGTTCATTATCATTCTAAAGCGATAAACTCTCACAAACACTTCATGACCTTTAGGTAACTGCAATGAATTGGTTCTAACAGTTGTCAGAAGTGAATGGTGCTTCTATTTCATTCAACTACATCGATCCTCTTCATCATTATTGCCATTACTATCACATGTTAGCCAATAATCTAACAAGAATGTTGAATAATAAAGAGGAGTGATAAATGATGTAGAAAAAGCAGGATTACAATTGATATTGACAAATTGGAGAATTCCGCTTTTCCGTTTCTCAATAATCAATGGAATCTTATTTATCTGATCAGTTCTCCTAATCAATAGAATCTAATCTCATATCCTGAAAGCCCAAAACATTCGTCAAAGATAAACTCACAGTCGGCGTTGCAACAGCTATCATCTCACAGACAGATGTGACAAACGTTGTGTATAAAATGCATTACAAGTGTCTAGATAAATGTATACTTACATATTCATCAGATATAATTCATTCACTGCTGCAGAATGATCCATCGAGCAATGCACAAGTCTTTTTACATGGTATATCTATAAAAAAAAAAAATAAAGGGACTTGATTTAAAGACTTTGGCTAGCTTTGTTTGTATCTACAATTAAACACAGCTTCTTAGTTACCGTTTTTACCCAATATATTCCAAATTATCTGATAAGCTGTTCAACTACGGAAGCTATTCGCCATTTTCAGCGACTATTTCATTCCAATAATCATCAAACAAGATTTATTTCTTCATTTTTCAGTGTTGCTGCGGCGATAGCAATAGCGATACTAATAGCGGCAACACAGGCATGGAAAAAAGCGCAGATGGCCTGTTGTTTACTACGGAAAGAAACAACGGAGCTGACGACGGTATCATGGGAGTCGTTGGGTTCGACGAACGTGTTGCCATCCTGGACGCAGGTGCTCAGTATGGAAAGGTGATTGATAGAAAAGTACGCGAGCTAAGCGTTCACAGTGAGCTATTGCCTTTGGATACGCCGGCATTCACCCTCAAGGAGAAGGGGTATAAGTAAGCATTAGGGACTGGAATCTGTGGGATAAATTTTACCTCTGAAAGGTGGATCAGAATTTAGTTAACGCATCTTCATTTTACAGGGCCATTATTATATCAGGAGGTCCGAGTTCAGTCTACGCCGAAGACGCGCCTAGATATGACGCGGACATATTTCGAATAGGCATACCGGTACTTGGTATATGTTACGGAATGCAAATGATGAACAAAGAATTTGGAGGCACTGTTATTAGGAAAGAAGGTCGAGAAGATGGACAATTTTCCATCGAAGTAGACAGCAAGTGCCTTTTGTTTAAGTAAGGAATGATTTTCCTTAAACGAAGGCACAACTATTGACCAATAAGAATTTTAAACAATTCAGCATTCGATTATGATTATCGTTTTACAGAGGATTGGATAAAGAACAAATGGTCTTACTCACGCATGGAGATAGCATAGACCGAGTGGCAGACTGCTTTCGTTCGACTGCTGTATCGGCTAATTTTGTTGCCGGAATAGCAAGCGACAAGATGAACTTATACGGTGTTCAATTTCATCCTGAGGTCGATCTGACTCCGAATGGAAAAACAATGCTCCATAATTTTCTGTTCGGTATTGCCGGTCTGACGGGTAATTTCACTCTTCGAGGTCGCGAAGTCGAGTGTATTCAATACATTAGGGATACAGTTGGCAATAATAAAGTCTTGGTGAGAGTTTTGTCCCTGGATATAAGCCGGAGAGAGTTAAATTTTGAAAACTGTTTCCTTACGTTTACGATTATTTCAGCTGTTGGTCAGCGGAGGTGTTGATTCGACGGTGTGCGCAGCTCTTCTTCACAAGGCATTGCGCAAGGAGCAAGTTATCGCGTTGCATATCGACAACGGTTTTATGCGAAAGGGTGAAACCCCGTTCGTAGAGCAAAGTCTAGCTCAATTGGGACTTAAGTTAAGAGTAGTAAATGCAGGGCACCGTTTTCTCCAGGGTACAACAACGGTGCCTATGGATAATGCTAATCTAACTAACAGCGGTGCTTCCAATAACAAAGGCTGCGTGGTAGGGCCAAGAACTAGACTGACTAAGATGCTCTGCGCCACTACCCACCCTGAGGAGAAGCGTAAAATAATTGGGGACGTCTTCGTAAGGGTTGCTAACGAGGCTATGATGGAAATGGGGCTCAAACCTGAAGAGGTTTTTCTAGGGCAAGGCACTCTAAGGCCAGATCTTATAGAAAGCGCTAGTAGTCTAGTAAGCGGTGAGTTGCAAGTTACAAATTAGGATATTGAGTGTAAATCCACAAAGTCTCCCACATATGATTAAAGATGTTCGAATTTTATCCCTTTTTTTTCATCTTCACAGGTAAAGCAGACACGATAAAAACGCATCACAATGATAGTGAATTAATAAGGGCATTAAGAGCACAAGGTCGTGTGGTAGAGCCTTTGAAAGACTTTCACAAAGACGAAGTTAGACAACTGGGATGTGATCTAGGATTACCATCGCCACTTGTTACTCGGCATCCTTTCCCCGGCCCGGGATTAGCTATACGAATTCTCTGCACTGACGAACCCTACATGGATAAGGATTTCTCAGAGACGCAGGTATGACATTCTTCACATTCATTTTAAAGATTTGATGGATGATTTGTTTTATATAGTTTTTACAGCAAAACTAACTCTTCTGTCTTAATATTCCAGGTAATAGTCAAGATAATGGCAGAGTATGAGCAAATGCTACAGAAGAAACATGCTCTGCTTAATCGTGTCGAAAGTACAACTTGTGAAGCTGAACGCCTACATTTGAGACGCGTTTCAAGCCGGCATCACATTGCTGCTACTCTACTACCTGTTCGTAGTGTTGGAGTACAGGTCAGTTACAGATAATTAATCAAAAAGCATAAAATTATCTACAACAATTACTTATGCAATCAATTTTCTTACATAATTTTCATTCAAGAGGGATAACGCACCCCGGAGCTAACAATATTGATAAATTTTTATGCCATACTCTGTGATAACGGTGAAGTTCAATTAATTTAGTCATGTTTCAGGATTAATTTCTTCAACAAAATGACTAAGTAAATTGAATATGTCCAGACTTATATTAATATTTAATGTGAAGTTTGATACCTATTCAAATATTTGTTTATTTTTCCAAAAACTAGGGAGATCGAAGGAGTTACAGCTACGTAGTTGGATTATCTGTAAAAGAGACTGTTGGGGAGTCGGTAAACTGGGAAGATATGTTATTTCTGGCACGACTTATCCCTCGCGTTTGCCACAATGTTAATCGTGTTTGCTATGTATTTGGAGAGTTGGTCCATCACCCGATCACAGACATTACCCCAACTTACCTCACAGCCAATGTAGTAGCAACGTTAAGGCAGGCTGATCATCTCGCAAATCAAGTATTGGCTGCTAATGGATGCTTGGGATCCATTAGTCAAATGCCTGTTGTTCTTATACCGGTACACTTTGATCGAGATCTTGCACTTCGAGCACCTTCATGCCAGCGATCTATAGTCTTGAGGCCATTCTGTTCCAGCGATTTTATGACTGGATCTCCAGCTGTTCCTGGCAACCAATTGCCCGTGCATGTAAGTTGGTTTTATTATTCACGTTATGCAAAATAAAGAATTGAAAAATTTAATAAAAATTAGAGATTTTTTTTTTTTTCAATCACAACAATTTTAGGTAACTTTTGAGAACTTTTTGACCTACAATGAAGTAAATTAATAATTGTTGTTCTTCTTTTCAAGGTGGTGAATAAAATGGTGACAGAGATATTGAACGTGCCTGGTATTTCACGAGTTTTATATGATCTGACGTCTAAACCTCCGGGTACAACCGAGTGGGAGTAGCAACATCTTCTGGCCCTGATCATCTGCCCCTTTCTATTTTTTCACCACCCTTGCGCGTAACAACAAGAAACAACAAATACAAGAACAAGAACAAAAAGAAAAGAGAAAAAAAACACGAAAAAACTGAAAAAAACAAAAAAAAAAAAGTAAAAACTATATTTAAAAAATATATATATTACAAAAACATATATACGAAGTTAAAGACTTCCTGCCAATACATGGCAAGCAATTCCCACTTTCTTTCTGTAATTTTCTTTCCATTATTTTCTTGTATGATATTTAAAAAAAAGAATTTTTTTTAATTCTTTTTTTTTTTTCATTTATGTAGTATATATAATCCGTTTCTCTTCTTTCTTCTACATAATTATGAAAACAAGAAATCTGTTATTAGTTATAAATTCAGATGGCAAAAAGCAACGTTTACTTAACGTATCTCTTAGTTACCTTTGAAAATCATACACTATTTGCATAATATTGGAATCGTGTGCCAGGTAAGTGTTTCTTATTCGTTTATATCAACAAAAAAACAAAAAAAAAGTTATAAGTTTTTTTATTTACATATTTATTAATTATATTGAAACCTCTCATATATACTGAATTCCTGTTTATTATATTTAATTCATTCTAAAAATTGTCACTATTCTTTACGCAATCGGGATGCTCGCATTCAACTGATTGTACCATCAGACTGCTGTCGTACGTTGCCAACATGTGACGCTGGACGTGTTCAACAGTTTTTCTATATGCTCGATGCCAAACACAACGTTTCGTCTTTTCAATACACCTGCAGGAATATAAAAAGAAAGAAATAAGTTCATCTATATCTTAATACGAAAATCAAAAATCATCAAAGCATTATTCTGAATTCAGTTTTAAAAAATTGATGAAATTTCACTTTCTTCAATTATAAAATTAATTTTTCGTCTACCTGTGCATGGTCTTTAGCAAAACGTGCAAATCTTCTATTCGCTTTATCTTTGGTAGACTGCTGAGAAACGTAGTGAATGATAAAAAGTCTACTTCGTTAACTGAATCAGACTCCGATATCCAATTTTGGATCTGAAGTTTTACCTGGAAGAAAATTTTCTTTTTTTTTACAATTCAATAGTTATTATGATTTGTTTATAATTTTTAGATATTTTTTTGTTATTTTTTCAAATCTTTTCGCTGTTAAATTAGTTTCGCTAAATTATTACATTCCGTATTAAATTCATTTTTCCCGAGGTATATTACTATGTATGATAAAAGGATAATGTTTTGTTCTTATTCTGCTTTGTAAGTTTCGTAGAAACGAATCTATGGTTTTTCTATTTTTAGTCCTTTACCATCTATGTTACTTACTGAGATTTGTAAATTTATTTATTCATCTATTTGTTAGCTTTGCAACGTTTTCAAGCTTTAGCCCATCAGCTTGAGTATAAACATACACAAAGTTTTGTGATCTTTTGTTCTTGTAAAAGTGTGTGAATTTCTTATCTCTCATAGAATGGGATTGGCTAATTTCCGTTTAATTAGCTCGTAAACTCAATTTGTATATCGATAAGAAGTTAGTGAGAAATTTATTTTGATAATATTTCATCCTTTTTTTCTTTTTTATGAAGGAGAAAAAATAGGCAGTGAGAGTTAGCTGTGTATTGACAGTCGCTTTACTTTTTTGTCGACAACCGTGTTAATATAATTAAATAGATATGATTGTGTATTATGCATGGATGCCTTGATATTTGTATTGCTATTATTACGAAATTATATTCAATATTATTGATCAAGATTTAATAATAGACTTGAAAAATGAAGAAAAAAAAAAATACTACCACAGATATTCAATAATCCAATGTAAATATGTAGAAAAATTGAAAAATAATATTTATTATACCGAAGCGTGAAGCGTAAATCCAATTTGAAATAGTGATAATGTCAGGATAAAATATATAAAAAAAAAAAGTTTTTAAATTATTAATTATTATTATTATCTATTCACATCACAATTTATTGTAATACTGATATTATTTTTCTGTCATAATTCATTAAAATGAAAATTACACATATAGTTGATCATTAAGTTTAATAATATCAATTCTATTATCTCATTTACCTTGCAATACACATCCTAGAAACCAAAGCTTAATTTATTTAATCAGATCCCAATAACGAAGATTAAAACATTTCCCAAATTGCGATAAACATACCTCTTTCAAAGGCAGACTAATAAATTCTTCTACCAAAAGTTTAAGCATTGCTTTCTGGTCGTCAGGATCTCCAGACTTTGCAGCTATACTCAAAGACTTTATATTATCTACGACGTTCTCTTCCCTCTTACTTCCCACGTTGTTCATTTCTGTTTTATCAATATTCACTGACTCTACCGGACTGTGATCATTATCAATAGTCTGCTGGTTCGGCTCTGGAGATTTTCTCAAACTTTTGGTATTCGTCACTAAGATATTTTTCTTGCTTTTACCAGTCTTACTAATCTTAGAATTAGTAACTTTCGACTTAGTCTGACGTACGGTCTTCTGATTCACCATCAACTTGCTAGTCGAAGCTACGGATTGTTTGGGAATTGATAAATTCCTGCTATTAAGCTGTTCAGACTTTGTCTTATTCGCAAGCTTCTTAGAAGCGCAATAATCCTTTATATCATTCTGTATATCTTTCGGTAAAGCAGCTAAAACTTCCGGATCAACTTGCGAAATTGATAAATTAGCTTCATCCATCTGTGTTCTGCACCTCCCATCATCATTCTTAACTGGAGTCGACGGTTGTTTAGATTCATTAGCTTTCGCACGATATTCATTCAGTATTTCGTTCCTAATATCATCCGGTAGTTCTAAGAGAAAGGCAAGATCGACTTCCTGAAGTGGTGGCATCTCAGACTTTTTAGGCCTTTCTATATTCCGTTTAGACTCTTTGAAATAGGAATCTTGTTTCTTCTGAATCAACGGAGGTAGATTCTCTCCCTTTTTATTATCCTTTACCCCCGTGCTGTTGGACTCTTTAGCAGCAATTATTATCTCGTTTCGTATATCTTCGGGCAGTTCGGCCAATACCGATTCATCAATGTCTTGCATAAGTGGATGACCTTTGACATCATCTCTCCTCTCCCCTGTGCTTGTGGACGCTGCTTTTCCTCCAACAAATGGATCATCTTTCTTGGGACTAGGTGCAGTGTTTTTTATATCCTTATCTGTTTTGCTCACTCTAAGTTCGTCGTTTTCATTATAGTTTGATATGCTCTGTGAAGTATTGCTGCGTGTTAAATTTTCAGTAGCTCTAGTTGTGGCTGGGAATTCTTTGGCGATAAGAAATCCGTCTAATCCTCGAGGCTTGATTTGTTTTGGAACAGTCTCATCGCTCATAGCTTTTGGCTTATCGTTCGCATTGCAGTGTTTCCCCTTGTCAATGAATGCCATTAGATCAGAGTTTCCCCTTTGTTTGGTCGACTCCAATCTGGATACTTGTATTCCAACTCCTCTGACGTCTTCAGGTATTTGTTGAAGCTGATGCCAAAGACTGAGCACTTCTCTGTAACCAGAAATTTTAACTTTAGTTATAAGCAGGCGCTGTTTCAGGTCCTGAAAACAATTTCTACCCACTTTGTTATGATGGATAGATTGTTAATCGGCGAAATAAGATTCTTGGACTTAGTTAAATGATCGCAGAGTCCATGCCCCATGTATTTAGCAGTTTCCAGCGGCGCATTCTTCGACCTAATCATCAACTTCAAAGTAACACATCTACCCTTCACATTGGCTTTGCTAAGGCGACTGCAAACTTCTTCGGATAATTGTTTTAAAAATTTCTCAGCATCCGCTGTATTTTGGAATCTTATTCCATAGTTTACTTCTGCGGATACGGACTTCCTCACATGCTCTAAATTCAATTTCGAATTATCTATACCGCGGCACATATTGCAAAGCATTTCTCCAGTCTTTTTACCCAGTTCTTTCTGCAGTTCGCTCAAAGACACGCTTTGCAGTTCGGCACAAGTATGAACTCCCATTCTATTCAATTTGTAACTCATTGTAGCTCCGACACCTGGTTTAGAAAAATAATTGAACACATTTTGACGTTAGTTAATTCTGTTATCAGCTTATCAAAGAGGCACTAAATAGTTTCTTCATACCTGGCAAATCTCTGATACCAATCGTGCTCATATATCGTTGAACGTCTTTACTTTCGAGATAAAATTGGCCGTTTGGCTTGGCCTTTCTCGTCGCAAGTCTAGCTTGTAATTTGTTTTTACCAAACCCTGTTGAAACGGGACACCCAGTTTTATCTCTGATCTGTTTCCTAATGATTTCGGCAAATTCTAATGGCGTCAGACCGGATTGGGAAATAATTTTCGTACAGTCTGCGTACATTTCATCGCAACTCACTGCCTCAATGTCTAAGGTGTATGTTGCGACCGTATCGTACAGCGCGAAGGACACTTCTTTGTATCCTTCAAAATCGTACGGTATCATTTTCAGTTCGGGACAAAGTTTCAAGGCCTGTCCCAAGAACATCCCATTTTTAATACCAGCTTTTCTTGCCTCGTAAGAACAAGACGCGACTTCAGCTAGCGATAGATTTTCGCTATATTTACCATCGTCTGTTATTTTTCCGTCCATCTCTTCTTCAGACTTATTTGTCTTGTTTAACTTCTCCTTGAACCTTTCCCTGTACATCTTCACTTCTATTTCCCGAGATTTACCATTCTGCGGAGCTTTGTTACCCTTTGCGTGAGTAACAGCAACTGGCAAGCCTTTCAATTCAGGTTTATTTCGCAACCCAACTGATACGAAGAAGCAGTCCATATCTATGTGCATTATGACCGGTTCCTGCTTGCCTATATTTGAATTATCCGCCGGTGTATCAAGCAGCTCTTCTTCAGAGTCAGAATCTAAACGGTTCGAAGACCCCGGAGCCTTGTTAGCTTTCTTAAATTGTTTTAGGCTCTCTAATCCAGGAAAAGATTTATCGCTCTTATCTCTAAGCTCGTTAATATAATCTTTAAACAATGTTCCCATAGTGGATATATGATGTAGCCTTGAATTGTTATAAAACTCTGATAAGAATTCTGGATTTTTTGTCGAGTTGACAGATTTACTCCCGCTTTCCTTTGCAGGAGAAGTTTTCTTCGAAGCTGATTCAGATTCTAAGTCTACGGAAGATTCTTTAATCTCTTTCGATGTACCAGGCTCAGATAATGCCTTACAATCCTTGCTTGGTTCTAAGTTTTTAGACTCGTTAAACAAATCAGTTTTATTTTCTACAAGGCTTTGAGTCGCTTTATCTAGCACCTCTTCATTGGTGTTGGATCTTTGATCCCCACTCTCTCTTGCAGAAAAGGCCAATTTAGGCTGCGTCTTAGTGTGACGAGAGTAGAGGAGATAGTCCTGATAGTTCAACAGTTTCCCAGCTTTGATACTGTCCGTTATCCACTCAGGTTTACAAATGGGAAGTGGATTCTGGCTCTTTTTATGCATCATTATCTTAGAGTATGGTAAATTCGAGGCGATTATATGCGTCGTAATACGAGGCCGCATATAGTAATGATAAATGCCGCTATGTTCCAACATTAAGAGTCGTAACTCATCGGTTGAGGGCTGTGTATATCCGTTTACGAATATGCAAATTCCTTGAAAAATTTTTGACTGATTTTTAAACTCGACTACGGCTCTTTCGTGGAACTGTTCTTCGAGCTTGGCTTTTTTAGCGGCCATATAACCCCCCTGACAAGAAAAATTTTTTTTATTCAAAGCTCAGTTTTTTGTGATAATTTCTTATACTATACTCACCCATTCTTCGAACCCTGTGGGTGCCCAGGCTTGCTTATCCTTTCGTTTAGACGTCATGTTTTCATCCGTGGGAAGCAGCATGACATTACTTAACCTATATGTTTGACATTAGAGCATTTCGCGGTCTGACGTTATTTTGTGGGAATAAATTGAAGAGATATTCATACTGCGTTTAGATTTTTGGCTAATGGTTCACTCAGAAGCTTCAAATTGACCAGTTTAAATTGTTTTGTTGATATTCGACGGTGTTCTTCGATGTGATTACATAACCTATATTTATAAATTCAAGGTAGGTTTAAGACCCTCGTTATGATGTGTCAGAAGATAGAATTATATTGAATGTATGAACGATTGGTTGCTAATTTATGTAAATTTCTGGTAAATGACATCATGTAGAAAAAATAAATATAAATATAAACGAAATCTGGGAAGTATCGAGACACATGATTACTTCACGAACGCTACACTGCGGTCAATTTTAGAAGGAAATTATAGCGGGAATCGAGGCTTTTTTTAAAACCTACGTATTACATGGTTGTTTTTTCTTAACTTTTCAATTAAAATCAAATCGAATTAGTAATTCTCCATATATGATATTTTCAATTGAGAAATTGGATTTTATCTACGGGGATTAGGTATAGGGGAATTTGAATTAGGCGATAGATCCATGTGATATTATTTTTTTAATATATATGTATGTATAATGAATGTAAGCTGTACATCGTCTCGCCCATACTTCTGTATAACATTATAATATCTAATATGGTATTACTAGAAAAATAAATGTAAAAGGATTACATATTGCGTATTATTTATAACAAATAGAATTTCTATAACTGTTTAACATCTTATTTAGCACGTGTAAATGCCTAGTCGTACCCGACGTCTAGAATATGATTATTGAACATAGTATATATATCCTCTTATACTGTAGAGTATTCATTATATGGTATAATCTAGATCAAGATGGTTATATAAAATTACAAGATTTTTGAAAAAAAAAAATAATGAAAAAAGATTTGCATATATACATGAAAATATGTATAACATAATATTTTTAGAAAAATGTGATAACTTTTTTGTGTCAGTATGTATAATCGTGTAATAATAAGATTAAAGCAGAGCGTATAAATGTCACTATCTGATAATTATATGTATAATAGATAAGAATTTTTTACATCGTTAATAAACAATTGACAACAATGATGATTGTTTTTACCTTATTTGTGCATAAAAATCTACATGTATATACAAATAGCGGAGACGATTCATCGACATTTTAGAGAATTAAAGTCGGAATAAAACCCAGGTTTAAATAAGAAAAAGGAAACTGATGATTACGAATCTCACTTCATTTTATATAGGATGATAAGAAAAAATTTAATAAATCTTTGAACAATGAGACATGAGATTTTGAAACTGTGATTCAAGATTTAAAAATTATTATCCGTAATCGATAACAGGTGGTTCTAATATCTCACATATCTCATAATGAGTATGTACGACCTACTCTTGAGTAACAATACAAATTACGCGAATTTAACTTTGTAAGCTGCTGTCATTTGCTCTAAGAAAATAAACGTTAGGACCGTGTGGGGTCCTAGTCGAGCATAATAAGGGAAGAATCCCTTCCAGAGAGCAAGAGGTCCTTCGTTTCTTATTACTTTAGCAAGGACATCCAATGCGCCAGTAAATTCTGGCTTTCCATCAACAATCTTCATGTTTTGAATCCTGAAGAATCACAAATTTAATTATATTTTCAAATGAAAAGTTATTAATCAATAATTAATTTGTAAAAAACAATTTTCTTTCTGTAAAATAATTTTCTCTAGATACAAAACACTCATTTTTAATCTAACATAGGAACCAGGCTTACCTCGTTTTTGCTATATCAACAGGCATCGATGCAGCCGTCGTTACGAGTCCAGAAATCATTGAACTTGCAAAATGCAAGGTAATATTTTCTTGGAAGTATCCTGCGGGTATTAAAACGATTTATCAATATAAAACAGCTTCATTACCATACAGTCAGCGCCAAAGGACTTTCTAGAGCCACATGTATTTACATATTACATAAAAATGACCTTGAGTTATATTACATAAAAAAAGCGTCAACGACTTATTAAAAATAGCTTTTTTCAGGCCCGAGACATGCGGATAGATATCTAAAATTAGAACAGGATTCAGAACCATGGATACTTTTTACTTCAATTTAAACTCCATTTCGGAGCTGTTAAAACAATTCTGTCCGCAGTTTATACAACCAGATGTAAATCGTTGAAGATTTAACATACATATGACGAGATTGACATATTCACACCAGGTGTGAATAATGACGAAGATATATTTACCAGTATCTAACAAAGCCTGTTTAGCTTGCGAATAAGAAGCCAACTGAGCCGCGTTAACAACCATAGCTCTTCCCATCGTTGGTATAGCCCCACGCCACAGAGTGAGAAGACCCTCGTCTTTAGTTATACGAAAGAGAGCGTGAAACACGTTTTTGTAGTTTCGTCTCTCAGCTGTCAGAAATAAAGAGAAATATGAAGCTTTTAGAGATGAAATTCGTTCAGCAAATGGAATTATCTATATGAAGAGCTATTATAACTCAGAATGAAACGTTTTTTCGATATTTTCTTACAGTGAATAGCGTAAGCATGAAAAATTGAGACATTCTGCTTCTTATGTAAAATTCTGAAAACTGAATCACTAGATATTAGTCTGAAATACTTAGAAACATCTTATTATCACCTAACGGCAATCTTCCATCAGCAGTCATCCTAATTAGAGCGACTTCGGCAGGTGTACCGACAAAAGCACCCACACATCCAGCAGCCATTCCCAAAGCAGCTTTGGTGATAAAATTGGGTTGCCCATCTTTTCTGTGTGAGATAAAGAGATTCATTTTTTAATTAGAATAAAAGTTACACAAGTTTTTATTTCTAAATTGTTAAAAGAAGATATTTTCGAATCGATGTGAATATAAAGTTGATTATGACTCATTTTGAGATAACTTTTAGACAGATTATGATTCAATTTAGTACGATAAGCGAAAAAATAAAGAAAGAAAGAGAAATACGTAATAATTTGAGACGAAACTTGGTGATAATTATGAGTTAGGATTCTTGAGAAGTTTATATAACATCCTTAATTCAAACATAATCTATAATTAGATAATATTTATCTCCTTATCGTCATGTGGGGAATTAATTCATCATATATGATTAAATCCCTAAACTTACGAGGCTAGTTCGAATAGCCAGGTATATATACCAAGCCTAGTTGTCGTGTAAGTAGCTTGTCTCATAAGCCCGGCAGAAAGACCTGTATAAAACGATAAGAGTCCTTCATTCTTAATAATTCCAGATACAATGGAAAGTGTAGAAACTTTTGTGCCGCTTAACTGCATTCGATTTTTAATCAAATCCAAAGGCTGAACAAAACACGTCGCCCCCATTCTGTAATAAAATAGAAAAAACAAAAAAATCGTACTTTTTTTTTTTCAAACTTCATACTATACGTAAGCTTACGTAAATATTATAACATGCTACAGTATAATTAGAATCCAGAATTCCTGGTATCAGTTTTTTTTTTATCAATTTTACATAAAATAGACAAAAAATTTGCTAAATCATGTGAAATGGAAGAGAGAATACTTTTCTTTAATTTACTGTTTAAGAATAAACAATCGATCGCTGGGGACACGATGTACATTGTAGAGAAACAAATGAAGTTTAATGAATATAATTTATTTCAATTGACACAGTTTAATACTACATAGAGTTTAATCTATGAGGAAATAAAATTGTATAATATTAAAACCGCACGTAGATGATGTTACATTATGTATATTGCTATGCGTTATACGTTGCGTATGAACGATTGTGAAATATTTTTTCATATCTATATTAAAAGAAACAAACCCAGAGACACCACCGATTAAGAACTTTATGCCGTTTGGTATAGTCTTCTGTTCTCCCATATTGATGTATTTTTGTTTATTTCAGCGAAGAATCAGGTAATTATTGTATAATCAGAAGTTTTTGTGAGATAATGGAGATTTTTTTAAATTTAGTTAAAGTTTTACTGATGGTTATACTGTTTTTATTATATCTATAGCTATGAACGTCCTCTTGACTTTCTACCGCAACAAACTACCGGCTGCTCAATCCCCACACAACCCACACTGCCTAGTGTAGCGTAACATACCACCACTTGTCTGATGGCGCATAGCACAGTCTCGCAGCTGATGTGTGGTGGAAATATGGAATTTTAGACTGTAAAGTGGCGCCAACTCGGTTATTATCGAAGAACTAAAATAAAAGAACTTACAATTTCGAACGATGTAGTTTTAGCGCCATACGATATACACCCACCTTCGAATCAACATGATAATATTTGATCTATTTATTTAAGTATAATTACTCAAATGGAATTCATTACTTTAATGGTACAATAATTGCTAATTAGTATCATTGTGAAGCGTGGAGATGTAAAGAACTAAGAATATTACTCTTAGAAACAAATAATTAAGAGTATAATATATTATGTATTTTAAAGATCGAAAAAATAATAATATCACATTATTTTACCTCTTCATCGTAATCTAGTTGAGTTTCTTTAATTTTTTCACACACTGCAGTTATCATATCATGTTATATTGTTTCATTGATTGCGTCATATTGCAACTAGGCCAAAGTTCAGCTGATCAGAAATGCAGACAGAATGTGTTTGTCTTCCGAGAACTATATAACCTGTTTTAATTTTTTTTAATACAAACTTTGGCTGTTTTATATTACAAAAATATCTATTACGTATAGTGAAATACTTTTTCCTTTCAGTTCATCAGACAATATAATAAAGCGCGTAAATTCATATAACACGATGTTCCGCGATCACGATTGCATTGATATAACCGAACTAGAAACCAATGCTGTAGAAATGTTACAGCAAGTTCTGTTGCGATTAGATCAAGAATTAACATGTGTTAAACAACACGCGAAAGACGAGAATAAGAAAATAATCGAAGAGTATAAAAACAGGTTAATTAAATGTTTAATTTACTGATATTTATAACTTGAAAAGATGCAAACTTCTTTTCTGACAATCTTTTTTTGCTATTTTATTTATACTATATGACTTGGAATAAGTTTTCTCGATATATTGTAAGTATTTGAATAAGATTCAAGTTGTGTCTATACTTCAGTTCTTCTATTCCTCCTTCCATCAATATAGAAGCAAATCTGGGGAGCCTAGACAAGCGGTTTACGACGTAATAAGGAGTTTTTACAAACGGTTAATAACCGATCTAACTCGGATGCAGGCAGCATTTTCAGAGCACAGAATACGCGGACTGTTAGACATTGCTAGAGAAACTGAGTTTCGCTTAGAACCAGCCAGCTACAATTCGTACGCGAAAGATCTCAAGAAATTTGATAATATTTTGTGGAATTCGATGAAACGAGATGATGAAAAATTAATTGAGGAAGTAAAAACTTACGAACTATGCGCTTGCCAATGGACCAACGTACCTGAAAGTGAACTGGAACCCACTCAAGATATTCTTAAAAGAGCGATTATACCGCGAAGAACAGCATTCGATATGACCGATTTAAAATTTAAACAAGAATTGGCGCTACTTAGAACAAAAATATTCACTCTACCAGAAGTGATCCCGAAACGCAGGTGGTTATAAGAAAAAAAAAAGAAGAAATAATCTCAAACACGATAGACTAAATGAATTTCTCAAAAATTCCTCTTAGGAAAGTGAGCGGATTCGATCGAGCTGCTTCTTCATTGGGAGAAGTCAAGGCAGCAGGTAGCAAGGTGGAGTTCAAGGTGGCAACCAAGGAGTCAGATACTTACGTAATGGCCAGTGTGGAGCAAGAAGCGATAAAGATTAGTAGTCTAAAATTTGTTGATGGTCAATTAACGTATTGCGAGTTATGGAAAAAGTTGCTCGACGCTTGCGGCAATCAGCTAAGATCAAAGTGGCTCTTTGTCCTATGTCCGCAAATGGAAGCAATGCTAAAGAAGCTCATTGTCCCCACGGCTCACTTCAGTCCGGAAAAAGTCTTCATCCTTCTTTCTCGCATCAAGGAAAATGGAGCTACGTATATTCTCTCCAAGCAAGACATGCTCTTCATGCTAGGAAATGACCCAGAGGTAGCTGAATGGTTCAAGGGATGGAAAGTTCAGTTTAAAGTATTAGCTGGAATACAAGTCGCTGCTACAACCATACAACGATACTGGAAAGGCTACGCGGTGATGAAGATTGCAAATATATTTTCATACAAAATTAGACATGAGGGGCTAACCACTCCGTAAATTCTACAACTGACTTCACGATTGCAAGATTTCAGAGGAAGACTTCAAAAAACTTTCACCTTGGCATCTTCCAGAGTGGTTAGCCCCTGACGAGTGATTAAAACCGTGAATTGGAACATATAACTTTATCTCACAGGTGAGAAAGGACATACGTAAATCTGACTGCAAGTACATAGCAGCAAGTATAATCTGGATGACCTGGCTTTTCGTTAAGAAACGGCGTTACATGCGCGCTCAGTACCTGAGCAAGATGTTAGTGATGGTGAGTTCAAGCGAGGAACTAAACGCCAAACTGAACCTCCGTTATCACGAGACTATCAGATCTCCCCACGTAGTTATCCACTTGGCATCTTTGGGCCATCCGTTGGATATAAGGAGCTCAATATCCCCGGTGATATTCAAGATCTACCAGAACGTTCTAGCCCTGAAAATGTCCTTCCTACGAAACGCCAATGCTGAGGTGGTCTACGTCTTGCCCGTCGAGCCTTCGGACAGCCTTTTACGAATGTACTACGATATATTAGAGTCCGTTCGTCCGAATGAAGGGATTCAGAAGCGAGTTACTTTCCTTGCATTATCGATGAGGAACCCGTTCAATAAGTGTTCGTTCAACACTGCCAGAACTTTGTACTATTCCAACGACACTGTGGCCGCCATAAGGGCAAAAATCGTTGACAAATCTGCTTACATTTTGCCATGGGTAATGGACGAGTGTGATGTATGGGCTGCTGGTGCACTCAATGTGCCCTGGGTCGGTCCATCGCTAGATCTTCAACAACGATTTTTGAACAAGTCGAACAACGCTGAGCTATTGACAAATTTTGGTATAAATCAGCCACCGTGCACTCCTTTTCTGAAGGACTACGTAAGTCTCTGCACGAATTTGGCCGAGCTGATTTGTCTGCATAGTGAAATCTGCCTGTGGCTGATAAAGTTAAACATCGGGATTGACGGAAACCAGACTGGGGTTTTTTTGATCAACAATGTTAGCGTGCCGTTCATGCCGGAGCTGAGGAAAGCACGAGAAATTCATGGCGAGGATTGGAACTCGACTTTTGAACCTAGAAATTTATACCTCGAACGACTCCTTGAACATTTGCCTAAAGTCGTTTTTACTACCACTAGATTGGCAGCAAACTATAAAAGCTGGAAGGACTTTTACGCCAGTCTGGTAAAACATGGATGTTTACTCCAGGCCGTGCCGAATAAGAAAAACTCATCCACAGTTAGTGCTGCCATTTTTATACCGGGTATTGATACTCGCATTAAACCCATCTGGATAGGAACGGTGGATCAAATGCACTTAGGTTTCTTTCCTGCTCTTCTTTTTTGCATAACATTGATTCCCTATTCTCAGGATTCTGAAAGGAATTTCTTTCGCAGAGAGTCAGTTCACTGCTTTCGGCTTCATGATGCCACAGACTTCGTTCCCCAACGACTACCTTCAGATCACTGTAATGGCACTGGCTGAAGTATTACAAAAAATAGGATACTCTGGCTACGCGAGCTTAGATCTGTTCTGCTACATTCGGAGATCGGACGATCAGCCCATCGCCTTGATACTTGACTTGGACCCGTATTACAGCAAGGTTCACAACTTTTTGGACTGGTTTTGCTTTACGATAAACGGCCGATACGACGCCGATAAAAATAGTTTCAAAAGCGACGTCGACGTGTCTGACGAAGCGAGGAAAAAGTATTATCCCCCATCTTCCAAAATCGTTCGATGGGACGAAACCAACGAACGGTTTGGTATCGCCATGGGAAGACTTCATCACACACAATTATATCGCCATAAGTGGCCAAAACTTTACCATCTTGGTAAAAAATGCAAGGTTCGATGCTACCATTGAAGTTCTCTATTGCCTTGTCTATTCTAATATCTCTTCTTACTTTTATTTCATTGTCAAATCCCAGATCACTTATGATGCAAAGACTAGGATAGGATCGCACGTCGCATTCCATGACGGAGAAAGTCGGGCTCACGTAATGATGACTAGTTGCAATGCCACTATGAAACAGTGTCTACAAATGGTTACATCGAACTTGAGGAACCTGAGCAAAGCGTTGACTATCAGATACAGAGGAGTTGTCGAAACGAACATAAGTGCGGCTGCTTCTTATCTAGCAACTTTGACCGCAACTTATCAACCGATTCACAGAGAGACATGTACTCATGCGGAATAAGATTATTCTTGATTTCGCTATGTATTCGAATTTTGTATACGTTTACTTCTTCTGCCCAAGCAAAGAAAATATACTAATAACATCTATTGTCGGATTCGAATTTTCAATGCCTCCCTGGATGATGGCGATCATTAGGAAAAAAAAAAAAAAAAACAGGCGAAACTTGACGTGAATTTTTAGGAGTTGTATTAAATGTCAAAACCAGCACTCGACTTCACGGTTTTTAACTTAAAGTTCCAAAAATCCGTCAACCGAGAACCATATCACCGGGATTCGCGATGATATAAGTATAATTGCTGGCGTTATATTAGTTGGTATGTCGAAAGCAGACGAGAAAGCATCTGTGGCTAAAAACCAGGTTCCAACCTACATGAAATTTATCATTGGCGGTTTAGCTGGGTAAATTTAGAAACATCATACAAGCTTTGGTATTACCTTACTGCCTTGCATCAGATACATCACGAATTTCCAACTGTTACAGAAACTGCTGATTAAAAAGAAAAATCATAGCAGCTCTGGATTCTCTTTTATATACAAAAATCACCCTCGATATCGCGACATTTAAATCTCCGTCATTTATACTTTACAGTATGTCAGGTCAAGCCGCAACCCACCCACTGGACGTCCTGAAGATCCGAATGCAGGTCTCTAGATCCGGATTACTCGACACTACAAAACAGACCATGAGATCCCAAGGATTCCTAGGATTATATACAGGCTTATCAGCCTCACTGTTAAGACAGATCACTTACACCACTGCACGTCTTGGCATTTTCAACACGTTATCAGAAATCTTCAAGTAAGAGTCTCGGAAGGAATTTTCGCGCACTTCTTCGATCTTGTTCACATCCTTTTTTCATTTTTCTTTCAGTGAACATATGGGACGTCTAAATTATCCAACCCTTATATCTCTGGGGATGATAGCCGGTATGATGGGTGCACTGGTTGGAACTCCAGCTGATGTTGTCCTGGTCCGGATGATCGCAGATATTCAGCTACCACCTGGTTGTTACTATCGAGCATTCTCTACCTTGATCTGATAAGATCGATCAATAAATCAGTAGGAATAAAAGTGGCCTTACGAAAGCTTGGGTGACCTTCGTATTTGCCCAGAACAACGGAGGAGCTACAAGCACGCAATCGACGGACTGATCAGAATCGTAAAAGAGGAAGGAGTCCAGACTTTGTGGGCTGGCTGCATCCCAACTATGGGCAGAGCTGCGATTGCTAATGGTGCACAGCTGGGGACCTATTCAAGGTCTAAGATGTTCCTCAAAGATTCTGGTTAGCGAAAAACAGAACCATCGGTGATTTATTTATCGTTGAGATTTCCTGTGCTTTTTAAAGGTTACTTCGAGGATGGTCTTCTTCTTCAGTTCCTCGCTGGCATGATGTCCGGAATAGTAGCAGCGACAGCATCGTTGCCAGTGGACATCGCAAAGACAAGGTTAGCGCCATTGCTCGATGATAACGTTCAGAATTGATAGAAAAAGAAATTTGGCTGATAGCAAATTGGCTGAATCTCGTTGATTGAGGATGTTAGGTATCAACGTATACACATCTTTCACAGAATACAGAATTGGAAAGAACCCAGAAAGCCTCCAAGCACTGGACAACTACTCCTCATGATATACAGGGTCGAAGGAGCTAGATCACTCTGGCGAGGATTTCTTCCTTACTATTCAAGACTCGCACCAAACACTGTTATCACTATGGTCTGCATGGACCAATTAAGCAGCTTTTATTTGGCCAACTTTCAAAGTTGAATGACTATGAAAATGACTACTGACTGTGATGTGATTTTCTGGTTTTGCAATAATGTATATAAGTAAATAAACATCAAATGATCATCCAGATAATTTTTTTTTTTTCATTGTTTTGTACCCGTCCGACAAGATCAAAAATCATTTCTCTCTGTTCACTCTGTTGCAACTGCCTTCTTCCTGTGATTAAGCGAAAAAGATCAAAATTTAGCTTGAGTTAAGAAAAAAAATACACTAGACTCCTAAATACTTTTTGTTATTGAAAAATGTGAATAGAAGACGGGAAGGATATGATCATGTACAGGCTACGAGGATAAAACATTCGTAGACCTATTTGGGAGACTTTACGGGCAGCCAACGATTGTTCCGCGAAAAAGAAAAATGTCAAATAAAATGTTGCTTCGAAAATTTAGTGAGTTGTTCGTTTATCATAAATGTGAGGACGGTGTGGGGTCCGATCCTACAGTAGGTTGGGATAAATCCTTTCCACAGAGCAGTTATTCCTTCCTGTTGTGCGATCTTTGTTATCACACTCGTCATAGACGGGATTTTTGCAGTCCCCTTCAGATTTTGAATTCTAGAAACGAATAGAAAATTGAAAATCTCGCTAATTTTTCGTCGACTAGATTACCTGGTCTTCGCAATGTCGAAAGGCATGGAATTAAACGATGTGAGCAAACCAGAAATCATGGAGGCCCAAAAATGGAGGGGAATTCCCTCTCTGATGTTCCCTGAAATCGACGCAATGCATGTTATACCTAAGATGACTTTTTTGCTCTTCAATGTCACGATGTCTATTCTCATCTCGTTTTAGAGAAGCATTAAAGTTCACGGAAAATAAATCACTTTTAGCAACAAAAAAATGTAATCCTAGTCAAAATAAATGTACAAACATGTTTCAACCAGCATTTTCTTTGCTTGACTATAGGTTGCCAATTGAGATACATTTACTACTGCTGCTCTGCCCATTGTGGGTACACAGCCTCTCCATAACGCAGTGATTCCTTCTTCCCTGTAGATCCTAGCGAAGGCATCGAAGACGTGTTTGTAATTTCTTCTTTGATCTATACTTCGGTAATTAATTGATCATCGCGATCATCAATCATAAAATCAACGGTTTTATACTTCAAATTTCCGCCAAAGTTCTCCTAAACTTTACACAGGGTTCTAACATCTGTAAAATTTCATACCTAATGGCAGTCTGCCGTCTGACGACATCCTTACAAGCGCTATGTCAGCCGGTGTTCCTACGAAAGCACCACAAATCCCAGCTGTCATTCCCATTGAACAAAGTACCAAAAAACTCGGTGGGGAAGAGTAATTTGTCCTGAAGAGATTAAAAAAGCAGGGAATTCAGGGCAGTCATTTCAAATTTTGCTAATGCTGTAGATATACGTTGTGCATTTGCATACTTCCAAATGTCTAGAAGCTGATTATAAATTCCCAATCTCGTGGTTGTGTATGTGGCCTGCCTAACCAGTCCGGCCGTTAAACCTCGATAGAATTTGGTGAACCCTTCTTGAGTTATGATAGTTTTTATTAGCGAACCAATCGAGGTTCCATCAGTATTCATTTGCATGCGATTTTTCAGCACATCCATCGGATGTACAACGCAAGTTGCTAACATTCTGCGAATATAATTACAATGTCAGGATGGAAAGTGTTCTAGAATCTATTTCATCGTTACATCTGCGTTTCAATCTCACCCTGAAAGTCCTGCATTCACAAAGTTGAGGACAACCGGTACGGACTTCTTTTTTTGATTCGAGGATTCACCTGGTTTTTGGTCACTCATCTTAAATCCTTGGCCGTGATTACGCTTCACTTTTAATTAATTTTGCCACGAATTTCTGTAGTTAAAATGTTATTTGCGGAGACGAAGAAACGAGCGTTTTACATCAGAATCATCCGAATCCTTCCCGTGGGAAAACATCTGCACATATCACGTTTGAAAAACAACTTCAGTGATCAACGTCAAAACTGTGGAACTATAATCGAGTGCAAGAATTAGACGTTTCGTTATCAAATTATCTAGTAACTGCAGGCGATGTCCTGGACTTCATTGGACGAAGATGGAGCGACATCCTCGAGTGATGCGGAGGACTTCTTCGAGCCAGATGAACAGATGAACCGACTCAAACAATTAAGCACGAAGCGAATAGAAGGAGTACCGCGATATTCTGGACTCGAAGATGACTCACAGTCTAAAAAATCCAATTCTGGTCATTTGCCTCAGGAACAATTAAGTCTCTGCAATCCCTCCGTCCAAGTAAATTGTTCCAGAGTTTGTACAGTGTTTTTCAAAGATTTTGAATCCTATCTCCGAAGTTTTGGCAATAATAAACCCTCAGGAACCGAGCTTAGACAATGAGATCAATTCGCGAAAAGAAGGTCCTTCACAGCAGCAGCTTAAAAATCTTTTGACGAGCAAAAACGAGCATATTCGCACCTTGCAGAAGCTAATCAACGGTCAAAGAGAGCAGCTGTATCATTTCCTGACCATATCCTTCAAGGAAGAGACGTTGCTCGAGCTAAAGCAGACCGTAAAGTTTCTTTGAGACTGACCCGAACTTTTCTATTTCCTCACTTTTCTCACTTTTTGGAAATTTTTTCACTACAGTGTCGAGAGACAGCGGCGCTTGATCAAAATGAAAACATTTCCATGGCCTTGGACAAGTTTAAATACGAGAATAATTTACCCACTGAACAAACTATGGTTCGAGAAAAAGTATCTAAAACTTTACTCAAGATAGAAGGACTCATGACTCATCAGGTAAAGTGGCAGCTATGTGTGAACAAGTTCTGGGAAATTGGTAATTCCGCAGTTTTTGAATTTAATGTCAGGTGAGGCTGGTGAAAGCAATGGAATCAGGAAAAATTGATGAAAGATGTGGAGATGGTGAAGACGCGATTGAAATAAGTTGTCTTCAAGGTGGCGATCAGGTATAACTTAAAACTTTCGAGATTACTTACGAGTTTGGTACATAGTCGATGAAGATTAGATATTAAAATTTACCGCAGTTTACAGAGGTTCAAAAGTTGTTGAAAAGCACTAAACAGATACAGCGAAAGATGTACATCCTTAAAATTCAGTTGAAGAAGCTAGCTTTGATCGAGCAAGAGCGAATTGACCTGGTGGAACGTGTTTATTCTATGCCGCCTGACCAGCGACAGTATTACGCCCACTTGGCAGTAATTGAGAGAGAAAAAATTCAGCTTAAATTTGAAATCGATAAGCTGTCTGAAAATTACAGAGATCTGAAGCAGAAGTGTTCTTTACTCGAAGAAGTCGAACAGGAGTTGAACAAATGCATCGATAGCAAGGTTTCAAACGCTTCACATACGCAATACGTACATTTTCCAAAGTGAAAAAGCGTCGAAAGCATAGTCTATGAATTTTGTGGAGTGGAAAAGTTGCAATTTTTAACAAGATTGGAAAAAAGAGTGAAACTCCGATTCTTGTTTGGCACGATTTTGACTTTGAAAGCGTGAATATTCAGCCCAATAAATTCAGGGATTAATCTTTCTATTACAGATCGCAGGTCTTGACCTAAACAAAATAAAACCTGGCCTCGAAACGCACTTAGAACTGATGGAGATGGTGGAACGTGGTGAATTGTCTCTAATCACGATGACTAAAGACGAGAAAGGAAAATTGACGGATGATTTCGTGAAACTGTACAACGAAAACGCGGGTGAGTTTCAATGTAGACTAAATTTCCCCGAAATTAAACCCCCGATCCTGTATTTATGTATTCAGAAATTTCTGAGCGACTAAAAGACTTCGACGAAGTAATCCAGGAGCGTGATGACCTGAAACGTCAAATCGAGGTTCTGGTAGAAAATTGCCTCCGGCTTCAGAATGAAGTAAAAGCTCTACGTCTGGCCAGCAGGACTGATGATTTACTGGAACAACTGCGTCAGGCTTGTCTCGAGAGGGAAGAACTTAGAACCAAACTTGAAAGACTGGGGAAAGAAGGTCCAGGAGTTTTGAGAATTTGTGATAAAACGGCAGGGAAAATTTCCGAAGAAAGAGACCAGCTTAGGCCGAAGGTTGCCAAAAATGTTGGGCCACAAATGCAATGTCTTACACATCATTTTTCTCGCTTTATTTCTACTTGTTCCTTTCACAGCTCACTGAGCATCTGACTATAGAAGAAGACCTAAAATCTCTGCGTTTTGAGGCCAGTCAATCAGAGGCTTATCGTATCGAGGTAGAAAGGTTGAAAGTGGTGGTATCTGAACTTGAAAGAGTTAAAGCAGCGCACATATCCTTGCTGGATAAAAGTGGCAAAAATCCTGACGTGGTCAGTCCGCTGGACAGAGATACGTACAGAAATATGTCCAAGCAATTAGAGCATTTGAAAGAAGTGGAAAAGCAAAGAGAGCGCCTGATCCTTGAAGTAAGTCCTTCAGAATTTATAGTTTCTGAATCCTTCATCAGGGTTTATTATATATTTTTTTTTTCAGATGTCTAGATACAGATACGCTCTTTTGAGGCAAGAAGATGAAATCAAAGACCTGGTTATCACAGTGGACAAACTCATCGACCATGTGGAAATCCTGAAAAAAAATCCGGCTGTTAATTCTGCCGAAGGACTTCCTGAGGGTCCAGAAATAACTCCTGTACTAAGCTCGGAGGAAGAAAAACGCCTGGAGATGATTCGGAGTAGAATACGTCACGATAAAACGAAGACTGAACCCCCAAAGGAAATTCCGTTGGACAATAAATCCGGAAAAAATACATTCATCACTACTTTCAAGGTATGATAAAAACGAAGTATTTTTTCATCGTTTTTACGTCAGATTAAACTCAACTATTCCAAAAATTTTTACAGAGTTTCCTGGGATTGGATAATTCCCTGGCGAAAACAGTTGATTAAATATTTTATACGATAATGTGTAATTTAGAGTTTCAATCTTTCCTGAAATATTTTAGCTGATCAGCTATAAATAAAATTCCTTGGTGTGTGAACACGGGTATTTGTAATTCACTGTACAGCAGACGTGTCAGATATTAAATAGTATATTTATAAAAAGTTTCGAAAATCTACAGAGTGTCTTAAGGCCGTTGAAATTTCATATGTAAATAACATCCTGTTCCGGAACTGGAGCCAAGCAGATAGGCATACGCTTTTTTGGCTTTTTTGTTGGAGCCAAAACGTTATTTTCGACAGAAACCTTTCTTTCAATCAGTCCATTCTCTATCTTGTATTTCTGCGAAAATAAAAATCAAATTGTGTAAATCAGCAGTAAAGTATAACAAAAATATCGATTTTTATTGACGATTAACAATCCGTAAATAACCTCGATCGTTTTGAGAATAGGAAACAGCGGTCGGACTCCCCTAGACTCATCCAAGATCTGCTGGCCATATTCCAACACCTTTTTATTAGTTCTTTCGATTATTGCAAGAGCAGACCGTTCGTCTGTCTCAAATTCTTTCTCGCGAATTCGTCTCCTCTCGTTTTCGGACTATAGTAACAGAATAAAAACGTGATCATGAAACTGTCTTGGAATTTTTATCCAAAAATTTCTTCCAGAGACAATTCATCACCATCTGTTTCCGAAGATCTTTGGCAGTTGCCATTTTCTTCTCCCATTCGCGTTTTCGTTCATCAATTTCAAATTCTTTATTAAATTCGTCCCTCTTCAATCTCTGCAGCGTCTCCCAGTTGTTCAACTCTTTCATCTCCTCATATTTTCGGCGCTTTTCGTTCTCAACGTCTTCCCACAATTTTATGCACTGCATTTTATTATCCAATGCTCGTTGCCTTTTGGCCTCAATAATGGCTAAATTTTTGGCTTCTAATTCACCCTGGGCCTTAAGGATTTGGGCACTTTCAACTTCGGCTTGTTCTTTCGCCACCGCACCACAGAATCTTTTACCTAAATACGGCCCGAAATTATTCCTCACGTTTTTTGACGTACGTCCTTTTTTTTTTGTAAAATTTCATTCGATTTTTGGAAAATTCACCTATAGAATCAGTCGCGCGCATTTTCGCTTCCAGTTCCTCCTGCGCCTTAAGTTTCTTCGTGGTTTCAATCCGCCTTTTAGATCTCTCGAAGACCTCCAAAACTCGATCGCGAAATTCCATTTCTCGTTTGGCTTCAAGTTCGAACTTCTTTTTCTCCTCTATAGCGTCAGTAACTAACTTCTTCAGTTTGTTCTTGCGATCTAAAGCCTAAAAAGCATAAAATTGTTCATTAACAATGGGAAATAAAGAAATTCTAGTGCATATTTCTACCTGCTTATCCTCGCATTCCTTGATCAGCCTCAAATCTCTCTCCATATTAATCAGATCCTGTTTACCCATGAGATATTCTTCTCTTTCGGCTCGTTCCCGGTCATTTTTGTTATCGTTGATTCTAAAAGGCGGATAGAATTCGTCGGTCACGTTAAAATGGTTTGTATTAGCTATTCGGAAAGATTATTTGCCCTGATTTTGGCCAATACGAAAAAAAGAAAAAAAATTATTACTGCTTTTCAAGCTCAGCTCTATAAGCTCTGTTTCTCTCCTTCTGCTCAGCGGCCCTCTGCTCATCCGCCTTTTTCAACGCCTCCGCGTTCTTCTTCAGGGCTTTCGCGATCTCCTTTTCCTCCTCTTCGTCAAAACCTTTCAGAGTTTTCTCGAAGGCTAACTGAGCATCTCTTTCCCTAAAGCACTACGAAGAGATTAGAGAATGTATACTCTTCTTTCAGACAGTCTTCACATCCTGGTGAATGAAAATATAAAACATAAAGTTCACCTCTGAGGTGAGAAGAGCTCCGTTCAATAACCGGCATTGTGGTTTTTTGTAGAGCAACAAACGCCTGGCTTCTTTAACAACCTGTGCTCTCGCCTCGGCGTTTTGCTGGGTAATTTCTTTCGCGAATTTCGCCCGGATATCGTCTTCCTGTTTTCTTTTAGCCAGGAGTTCATCCTTTTGACGTTTCTTCACATTCTATAGACGAAATCCCGAATAAAATTTGGCGAAAATTGGAATAGGGATTCTTGCAATGTGTTTTGAAAAGGCAATTCGATACCTCGTTCGTATTATCCCAATTTTTTGACATCTCATAGGTCGCTTTTCGGATGGCGTCTATCCTGGCCTTTTCCTTTGCAGCCATAACCGCCATTCTCTCAGACTCATTTGTGTAATCGATGAACCTTTTGTACTCACTCCGAGGTGCTATGAGCATTAATTTTCTCTCGGAAATCTTGAACAGGCAATTTTTATAGACAACGGGATAAAAACAGGGAGGGAGTGGTGCTTCTCTTGATCGAAGTCGAAATTTGAATAAGAACCTTTTTATTTTTAAAATCCACAAGTGTATTTGAACGAAGTAGAGTAAAATCGAATGATCAGTCAAGATGTAATTCATTGTTTAGGTGTTCGTAAAAACTTACCTTAGTGTTCTTCAGGGTTTGGCCTGGCTCAAGATAATAGCTAGATTGCATCTTCGGTTGAACTTGACGATTTTTTACCATCTTGATGTTGTTAGTGAGAAAAAAAGCTATTCAACAACGACAGGATGACTGATACCGTGAACGTGGCAAATCTGAATCTTAAAAAATGTCACATCTTCCTACCTGAATAATGGTGAAAGCCTATGAATGTAGCTTCGCTTCTTATAAAACGAGCGAAGACCTAGCCATCCAAGAATAATTCTATCATTCGTTAGAGTTCCGTTGCTATTGGAAATGTGAGATTTGTTGGATCGATAGATTCGCCTGAGGGTCGAGAGGAAAAAAAAACTAAAAAAGCCCATTTTTTACCGCCGAATAAAATCACCCCATCGGAATTCGGAATTTCGAGTTTCTTAAACTCATTTGTAGTTCCAATTGCACATTCCTCTCGAATACTGAATTTGAAAGTCAAATAAACTCGGATAAAAAAAGCTTCTGGATTGCCTAGTATTCGTTTGAAGTCAGGTTTCTTTGAGCGAAAGCTATCTACTAATCTTGTAAGTCTTGATACAAAGGCACGGGTCCATGGCATTAAAAGAGCTTATTATTTTTAATTCAAATGTTATTTTTGATCAGACCCATTCATGTAGGCAACATGTGTATATGAATTCTTATCTATGCCTATACCTCGAGTTCAATATATGTATACACATATTTCCGGGTAACGGAAAGCGAATTAGTTTCTGATTAGATGATACAAGAAGAACTATCTCTACGGTGTTGATCAAGAGACTATAGTTACATGATAATACGAAATGATAATATACACGATAATGGCGATACCATGTCGGGTAATCACTAATCATATACTGATAAGAGAGGATCGGACGCTTTTTTACAGCAAAATTTATATTCGAAGGTCAGTTTTTCCCATCTGCCTATACGTGTCGATTTATCATCTAAGGACTTCCGTTTTTTTTTTTCATTCCGCTAGTAGGAGGTATGTATACTATAAAAAATACTTCGAAACAAAAATAATGTACTAGATATGTATAAGCTATTGTTTGATTCTGACCGATATGAAGTTGACACCACAGTCTTCTGTCTCCTTCTATACTTCGTGGTTGGATAGAGAAAGAAAGAGACAGAAAACTGTTGCGCCAATTTCATATCGGTCACACACTACATACATGAACAAGGCAACAGAACTTTCCTTATCTGTGTTAGAATCTACGCTTAACTATGTCCTCGATTCGAATTATTTGTTTTCAGTTAAAAGCTGAAAGGCCTTATTACTATCGTAAACATTATTTTTTTCATACTATATATGTATTAAAATAATGTTTAGGTATATGATTATATAACTGGTTGAATGACAATTTAAATACATTGATATTAGATCACAACGCATAATAAATAAATATATCCTACAATAATTATACCGGAATACCCGCAGCATTCATCAGTAAAATCGTTATCATCTACGTATCGAAATAATAATTGAACCGATGTATGAAATGAATGAAATGAACTACGATTTATTTATAGTTATAGCTTTCGACGGCAATTGAACATGGATTTCAAATTTCGAACTTTGTTATCTACAAATTCGATCATCATTGATTAATAAATTTCATGTAAAAGACGTTTATTTTTCTTATGTAGCTGTAAATTGATCAATTTCATAACTGAAGTCAATTTTCGAGGAGTATATGTATTACTAATCCAAAGAACAAAAGAGCTACAAAATTCGTATGCTGAAAGTGAGATTGTATCAGAAACAAAAGAAAAACAATTACGGAATTACAAATCGATTCATTACTGTCTGTACTATGTAAGTCCTTTGAGAGAACTCGACTTAGTCCAATCAATCCGTGTCTAAAAAGGGGGCAACCGTGCATTTCGGGTAGGCAACGATTTTTTTTTTTTTTTGGGTTTCGTAGGGGGGTCGGCTGGGAGTGTAAAACTCAGTTTCCGGGACTGGGGGGGTGTTATAATTCGGTCGCCATCTTGAAAATCAGGGTGTAATTAGTTTTTTTTGGTTTATCTCCGAAACCGTGAGGCTGACAAAAATTTTGTGGAAAGCATTTTTGTACCTTATACAATTATCTATAACTTTGCCTTATAACTTTTTCGGCTGAGATCAATAATACAAAAACTACGAGCAGAAAAAGACGACGAATAAGGTGATGAAATACTTCGAGGCGAGATAACTCTGGAATTTAAAATCCTCAAAGTATTTCATCACCTTATTTGTCGTATTGTTCTGCTCATAACTTTCTTATCATTAATTTCAGCCGCAAAAGTTATAAGGCATTTATAGATAATTGTATAAGCTACAAAAATGCTTTTCACAAAATTTTTGTCAGCCTCACGGTTTCGAAGATAAACCAAAAAAACTAGTTACACCCTGATTTTCAAGATGGCGGCCGAATTTCAACACCCCCAGACCCGGAAACTGAGTTTCACACTCACAGCCGAACCCCCTACGAAACCAAAAAAAAAAAAAAATAATAATAAAATCGCTGCCTACCCAAAATGCACGGTCAAATCACGGATTGACTAACTAACTTATACTTCTGTCCGAGTTTGATTTTATTATAGGGTTACGAACGGGCGTGAAAATTCGTTTTCCATACTTACCTGAGTCATGATTCAGTAGAGTAAGAATATGAGAAAAAACGAATCTGCCTAATCAATTAGTCGAATGAGCGGCTCAACGATTATTCTTTATTAGATAATCTATAATTGATATTTAATCATGATTCAATTAATGAGAAAAAGAGTTACTATAATTATGGTATAGGTAGGTAAATGGATATTGGATATGAGGATTAGATAATGTGTGAAAATGATTGAAAAGTCGATAATTATTATTAAGATAAATTTCTTTTATTTTATTTTTTTTGTTTTCTTTTCGAATACACTTTAATTGGTATTAAATAATATATTATACAACAGGAAACAAATATAGCATATGAGTATAAGTTAGTATACTTCTTTTGCGTATATAATATGTATATTTGTATTTACATAATAGTCTAGGTGTACGGGCAAAAGAAAAAAAAAGAAAAATAATAAGATATACAGATACGTATTAAAATATGTTGTATAGATACATGGACATAATCATCGTAACATGAATGTAATATTTCCTTATACTTATATACTTCCTGACGATAATGACTCTGAATAAAAGTCCTGCTATTGAATCTGCATGCGATAACAACGGTGTGTTTATTAAAATGGGGAAATCTGGCTATTATTTTAATCAATAAGATATAAAGAAGAAGAAGAAGAAGAAGAAGAAGAAGGAGGAGGCAAACAGCTGTATCCTACGAAAATATATGTAGTTTTTTTTTTTTTGAGTACTGTTTAGTTTCACATCTATTGTATATAGGGTATAATATGATATTTATTATGTATATTTCGTTTCAATTTCATTTTACAAGTTATGTAAGAAGAATCAAAGAAAGAAGATCAAAGATTAGTGTTTTTTTTTTGTTTTTTCGGTTTTTTTTTTTTTGTTTTTCTTTTTTCTCAAAATTTCCAAAGATATAATATAATACAATTCTAAAGATTATAATATGTATAGAATAATAGGTCCGGTAGTCTTCGTTACAATTCTTTTAAGTCTCAAATCACATTAAGGCCGTTCGTTGCTTTCCAAAATCACTCTTAAAAATTATTACGATGCATCGTGCATCGCTGTGGAAGAAAAAAAAAAATACCAATTCCCGATTTCCAAATATTTTTTGTCAGTTGTACGTAGGGGAAAGGTGGGTAGCCCCACCTCAAGTTTTGGACACTTACGCACAAATAAATTTGGAAAAAGAAAACTTGAAAATTAGGGCAACGATCTTGGTCACATTTTCGCATTTTATTTTTCAAATTTATTTGTGCGTAAGTGTCCAAAACATGAGGTGACCGGGGGTGCCCGCCGGACGGGGCTGCCCACCTTTCCCCTATACAACAGTCATTTATCATAAATCACCTATTCGTAAATTAATTAATCAACATTTCGATAAATTATTCAATAAAAATTTCTTTTACTCGTTTTTTCATCTTTTTTTTTTTTCTTTTCTTTTTCTTTTCTTTTGTTTCACAGTACTAACATAATCTACCTATATTACAATATATATATAGTATATATATACTTATCTATACTCATACATATATATATATTTAATAATATGTAATTCAGTCTTTCGTAATCATACCTATATACATATAATCGTACTCTCGCGATTTAATTATAAGTATACTAATCATTTTCAGCCACATTCTTGTTAATAATTAAAAAAAAAAAAAATTTATTTTCTTCTTTTATACTCATATCTTTACTTATTTTTTCAAAATCATTTTTACTTTTTTTGCATTTTTCTTTATTTCATTTTTTTTTTCATTTTTCATTTTTCTTTATTTTTTCTTTTTCTTTATATTCCTACCCGTTTTCGAAATAAGGAAATGGCGAGAAAAAGAAGAAAAAAAACTACTAAATACTAATTCATATGGTAGAAATCGAATCGCTTTTCGCTATATCATTCATTTCTTAGCAATAAGCTTATCTATGATTTTCACTTAACGTTTGATTCAGCGTTCTTATATGCCTATATAGTATAACTATTATTTACACTTTGAGTTTAATTTTAATGGCTCATTTGGCACCTTTTTTTTCTTTTTTTTTCTCTCTCTCTCTCTCTTTATCTATTATACACTATCGTTCAAAATAATGCAAATATTTCCTTTATTTTTTTTTCAACCTTATCGTTTTTTTTTGTTTTTTGTTGTTTCCCTTTCTTATTTTATTCTTCATATAATCAAGAATTTTTTTATTTTTTTTATTTTTATTTTATTTTTTTAAATTAACTAACGACTGATAAACTAAAATCACAGACTCGTTCGTCTCTCTATATGATCATTATCACTATCACCATCATACAACATACTAGACATAGTCGTTACCTTTTTTTTATTATCCATTCCCTACTGTAAAATTCCATAAGATCTTATAAGGTCCTGTCCCAATTTACAGTAGGGTTATTTACTTCGCAGTTTGTTTTTTTTTTTTTTTTTCTTCAATCCTCTTAAATATATTTTAGATTTTTTTTTGTTTTAACTATCTCGATAAGAAAACTGCAGGACTTACTAGATTAATCATCGATCATCGTAGCAATAGTAGTAGTAGTAGTCGTAGTAGTAGTAGTAGTCGTAGTAGTCGTAGTAGTAGTAGTAGTAGTAGTAGTACCAGTAGTTGATTAAACTCAATGTAAACAATAATTAATCCAATTAGTAAGCGATGAATTTTAATTTATTTAAATTCAATTTAATTTCCATTTTTTTTTTTTCTATTTCTTCGATTACAGAATACGCTCAGCAGAGTCCTATTTATTAATTAATCAATAACTTATTAAGTCAATTATTATGTGCGTTTTTGTGTGTGTGTGTGTGTGCACGACGACGACAACGATAATATAACTAATTGTAGTGATTCTGCCCGCTACTAAGATTCTAAGGATTTTAATATTACACATTTACAGAAACTATACAGCATACATTAATAGCTAGTTTAATTATGTACAGCGGAGATCCATTCGTTGATCAAATTTCAATTTTTTTCTCTCGTCATTCGGACGACAATGTTTTCTTTTCCTTTTTTTTTCACAAGAAAATCTCAGAGTTGCTAGAAAAAAAGAGACGTGTCGACAATACAGTCTCTCTAATCAAATTCAAATTCAGCTGAGTCTTTAGTCGTTAGTAAAGTGCGCAACAAAGACATGATATATTTGAAATAAGAAATGAGAAATGAGAAATGAGAAATGAGAAATGAGAAAGAATTGGGAATAATTTTTCAGCATCTAGACATCAGAAATAAATTAACATTGACAATAAAAAAAAAAAAAAAGCAAAGTAGAAGAATTCGAATTTAGACCTTCTGAGACAATTTGATTTCCATTTTATTTTTCTTACGCACATTATTCGGACTTCGGACCATAAAACTGATCAGAAATTTCCTTTTCATCTATAAAACAGCTTATTTAAGGAATCTAATTTACGACAGAGTTGCGTGAACAAAATAAACGAAATAAAATAAGTTTTTCAATAAATTTACTTTCAATTTAATTTTCATTTTGCATTCTCTGTCGGTTAATCTCACTTTCAGCTCTCCTCAAAGGGAGATTAACTACTTTTAGGTAGATCGATGAAAGAGATAGATCAGACCTAGAGCTAAATTCGTCGAGTTTCAGTGTTTGACCATAATTCATTTCCAAATAAAAATAATTCGGATTTGAATTGGGATAATACATAGATGTGTAGATTTTGATTGGAGATAATCCTTCAGCCCCTTATTCCAGGGCCGTAGGTAACTCCTAAGCAAGTTCTCGCTTGGATTTAGCCTCTGCATAAAACTGAGTCGTAGATGTCGATGCAGACGGCGTCTGGAACTGTCGTGTCAAAATGTATACCACAGCTTCGTAAGTCGCCATCATTATTGCCGTGTTTGGAATTTGTCGAACTAACTGCGTCGCTAGACCCCTGTACATTCCCCTAGGACCTTCCTCAGAACATACTGTCGATAGGGTCTGCCAAAATGTTCTGTACTTTGTGCCTTCCTCTCGAAGTCGCGTCCTTGCCACCTCTGAAATTTGTTTGAATGATTTCAAAAATTGGATTCTCTTTTATTTCGGCAATATTTTGGGGGTGGTTCTTCAGAATTTGGAGTTCTCAATCATTGGGGCTTATAAATGCTTTTATGACTGATGTTAGATGTATAGATATCGAGGAAACTGCATTCTTCCATGCGTGAAATTGTGATAAAATGATAGATAGAAGAATACAGCGAACAGTGAACATTTATAGCTATTCTGAATGTATTGTGTTATTTTTATCTTAAACTGGCTAATAATATTGTTGGCGAAAGGTTTTTAACAGTAAATTATAGTCTCTAAAACTAAATAGAGAAGTTTAATTATTACGCTGTGAAATGGAGTACCGCCAAGTTGAATTAAGGGTCAAATGTCATTAGTTTGGTAAATAAGAAGATATATAAATTTCTCGATACATTTAATTATATCAAAGAAGAAAATGGGTGTCAAAAAATTCCACTCATTCCAAGGATCGCGTCATTGGTGACCCAAGTGACACCGAAAAACTGGAATTCTGTGGTTGTCATTATTTTTATCACGTAAATAGGTTTCGTATCTATAAGCCTCACTTTATATAATTTAATCAGTAAACCCCACGCGAATATGGCATGATACGATTATGAGCATTTAATATCACAACTTGACTCGCAATGTGCTTTGATTACATATCTTTATATTTATATCTTGTTAATATGGGTATACAATATTCATATAAATTTAATGCGGAGAATAAAATTTGGTTTATATTTAAATTAGAATTGAATTTGCCGATGCATTGTGTATTTTGAATATTTATAAAGATATTTTCGTTCCATTTGGATGATTTGTTTAATAAATAAGATGATATTATAAATTTTTGTAATTTTTTTGTGAATCATTTATTAGTTTAAAATAATTGAACGAATAATTTCTGGAAAATTAGTGACTCAAGAAAGTGAAAATCGTTTGAAATTCTTAAAGTATCTGAATTTTCATTTCGGTGATTTGAAAGATTGTTTTTCTTGGAAAATCATTACCGCACCTTGTTTCTTTATCAATGTGACTAATCAATAACATATACGTATACCCATATAATGATATAGGTATGTAGCAATAGTTTATTCCTGATAAAAATGAAAAATAAAATAAAATTGAAAGAAAAAAAAGGGAAGTGATACGATATTGAATTCCGCAATAAAAATCTTCAGCAAACGGATGTGTAATATTATTTGTCGAATAACCGATTGCCCCTGGTATATAATAGTGTTAGCCTGGCACAGGAGCCAAAGATGAATAGCTTGATCTATCTTTAGATCATCCGAGTGAATCTCTAGGTCTTGTCTAACGTCCGTTATTATATACTCGTATACATACGTGCCTACGATGTACAGACATAATAATAATGACGATAATAATGATAATGGAAATAGTCATGAAAAGAAGCATGTGTAACCAAATTTCACGCAATATCCTGTCTATATGAAAGAAACTATGTATCTATGATAGGGAATCGTACTTCTTGTCGACAGAAGAGAGAATAGAAAAAATCATTGACAAAATAAATTACAACAGAAATATAGGAAAATATTATTATGGATAAGGAAGACGAATAATTTTATTCAATATCAAGATCGATAACGATTTGGCAAATGAATAAAATAATTATAGAAACTCGTGCAAGAATATTTGTTTTTTCTTAATTATATAATATCGAAGAATCGAATTTTTGTTTTTGGTTTTTTTTTTTATTTAATTTTGAAATTCGAAAGTAGTAAATGATGAAATTTCGTTTATACATAAAATGAAATTCAAAGTTTATCGGTTTGATGATACACGATTAATGAATTAGGATAATGATTATATTGCTTACCGTGTGGATAGGCGATGCAGGAAGCGATGGTTTTCGAGAGAGCACCAGCAGCCATAAATTCCAAAAAGTCTCTCGAAGTTTTCGAATTAGAATCAGAATTTGCGTTACGTGCCCGATGTGTAGTTAGCCACGATTTAACCGCCTCGTAAATTACGAAGTGTACTACGGTTTCGCTGATACCCATATACGAGGCGGTGATTCCCTTGTAAAAACCGATGAATCCCTAAAAACAAAAAAGAAACAAAAAACGAAGATAATATTTTATAGATTCTTTTATTTTTATTTTTATTTTTATTTTTAAGCCGGATTATGTAATCATTTATTTATTTATTCTACTGCAATTTGTGTACATACCCAAGGTATCTGAACACGTAACACATTTCTTTGCGTGAAGATCGTAAAATAGAACCTAAACTGTGCCAGTGTATATTACAATGGTTACAGTTGTTTAATTATTTGCGTAAACGTAATAATAAAGTAACATATGTTCAGTATATGTTTGTCAAGAAACTCCAGACTTGGTTTTCACTACTCGGTATAGTTACTTAGGCTTAGATAATCCTCCTAATCTGTACCAGTCACGCACCTCTAATTATTCTATAAGCTCTTTAAATTTCAAACTCAAACCTGTGTGTATACTATGTATTTAAAGATAATATACCATAATATCGTATAATCGGTATAAGACTGGCAGAGAATGGTACAATGATAGGTATTGATATTTTCGGGATAATTATATATCCGTTCGTGTCTAATATAAATTAATTTTAGAAACGAGATTATAATCGAATAAAAAATGAATTTGCAAATAAAAAAAAATAAAAAAAAATTAAAGAAAGAAAAAAATAAGTAAATAATAATAATAATAATTATAGAAAAATAAAGTTTCAAATTTCACAATGTAAAAGAATATCGCTAGGTCAGCAATTATTTATTTTACCTCTGCAGCGGCAGAACTGTACAGCATATACCTATATGTCAAACGTTATGTATATAATCAGCAATTTCCTTTCCGAATTGGAAAGTCAATAACTTGCAGTGGGGTCGTTGAGACCATATAGGTATATCATCACGTGTGTAATAAGAGAGAGAGAGAGAAAAATAAACAAACAAATGCAATAGTATACAAATGTACTCGCCCTCAATTTCCCGCATAGTATAAGAATCGTAGTATTATATTTTTATTCACGCCAAAGAAAAAAAAAAAAAAAAAAGAGATAAAAGCTCAAAAATTTTTTTCTCCCTTTTATTCACACGCAGCTCTGGTTCTAATTGACGGTATAAAATTATAAAAAAAACGCGTAATCTACGTTCGAAATTCAAATTTAAAGATTTATTTAGTATTTAGATCGTTTTTACATATACCGAAAAATTATTCCGAATGTTTTTTCCGTTTCTTATTTCACGTTATATATATATATATTATGTCTTTTTTTGCGCACTATACTGACGACTTAGGACTCGGTTGAATTTGAATTTTATTAGACAGACTGTATTTTGTATAGGTCCGGTTTTTCTAAAAACTCTGAGATTTTCTTGTGAAAAAAAAAAAAAAAAAAAAAACATTTTCGTCCGAATTATAGGGGGGAAAAAAAAAGAGAGGAGAGAGTTTTCATACAGTTGAAAATACATTAAATATACGGTGATAAACTACGGTTTTCTTAACCCTGTAGCTTTATTATCTGTACTTTAAACTGACGAATAACGAAGATCACCTATATACGAATCAAGATCGAGAATCATAAAGAGATTTAAAAATATATTATATAAGAATACTCACTGTATATAGTTATAATTTATTTATATATGAGTGTGTAGGTACATATATATATATCATAGATAAATAGAATATATAACGTTAAACTCTCTGTGCAGTCGAATGTTGATTATACAGATAGCCAATAGAAAGCTTGACACGCTACAACCTCGTGGTATAAGCAAGTAAACGGATCCACCGTCCGTATTAAACCGTATGTACACCGCGTGTGCGCGTACGTTAAATTAAATTATTAATTAAAAGACGTTCAAGCGTTATTAGATTCGTATAAATATAGAATAGATGTCAAAGCGAAGGAAGAGTAGTATAGACGCATAATATACTATAAGATCGAATCAATAAAGAATCGTCATTTTTATTAACGGAAATTTATCTTCAAGACGAAATCATTGATATTATAGTAAAAATAACTTTCAATAGTTTGAACGTTATATAAACATTTATTCAAAAAATAAAAAATAATAATTCACCCGCATTTCTATAATCATCGAAATCCCTTGATTATAGACATTTTGTAATTTTTGTGAATTACGAATAAAGGAAGAAGAAGGAGAGAAAAGAAAAAGAAAAAATTTACGGCGGTGACATATTTGTGAATTGTAATATCATATGATGCAGGAAATCTCAAATATAATATGTACGGGTGTGTGTATCGTGGTACATAATATACATATATGCGTGTAGATCATCTATACAGCTAGACATTTTACGCATCGATGTATTTTATTTGGCTCGGTCTACCGCGCGGTTTCCGACACAACGACGCGGCGTGTTGTTTGCGAGCTTACGTTTAGTTTATTTTTGTCGTAACCTTCTATTCCCAGAGCATTGAGTCCCTTCTTGGACGATGTAAACGCCGGGCGCAAGGACGTAAGGCGAAAGAACCGACAATAATCGATAATAAAATCGATTGAACTTTATCAAATCGGCTAGTAAAAATATGTGAATTTTTACAAATTTTCATTTTACATATACCGTGCGATTATGTGGATATTACAGGTTCCAAGCGCGCAGGCGCTGATTTATTCGAATATCATTGGCCGGCAGAATCGCGCTCTAGCAATTCCACCAACTTTTTAGTATAATATCCCTAGTTCTGTTGTCTGCTAGATTCACGACAAACATAACCTATTCCTGGCACGGTCTACCGCCATTTGTATTTAACAACAACCGGAAACAAATAGCAGACGAACTCTAGGGATATTCGTGGCAAGTTTGAAATTGGCGTCCCCGTAATATTCGAATAAATCATCGCCTGCGCGCTAGGAACCTGTAATTTCCACATAATCGCACGGTATATACGATAATTTGTCTACGTATTAACGATTTTAATAAGCGAAGATCTTTCTACATAGAAGAAAAAAAAAAAAAATCTGACGATCGAAAAAATTTAAAAAAAAAATAAAATAATGAATTCATATTACCTAGTCATCTTATTTATTTTCGTTCTCCCTTTTTCATTAATAATTTAAACCCACCCACCGCGACAAAGCTTAGAATAATGATCGTCGAAAGAATAAAAAATGAAAAAAAGAAAGAAAAAAAAACACAAATATTAAATTCTGATCATGAAACGCAACAGCATGGGGGCCCACAACCACATCGATATAATTAGAAGTATATAGTGCCCTGCATTATGTAAGGTGTCTCGATTTTCTTTTCGTATTGCGAAATATCGACGGTTGTACTTAATTCGCAGCCGATAACCTAGAAATGCGAGTACCTATATGTATTCATCGAAAATAAAAAATTTTCCACCCCTTGCATGCATGCTGCATGATATAGATAAATCAATCAATTTCTATAGCTTCTATATTAAATCTGTTATACGGTTTTTTTTTTCTTTTTTTTTTCTTTTTTATTATATAGAATTCAATATGAAAGTAGAACCACCGATAAATTGCATAAAGTGTATATGCAATGCAGATCCGCAATAATAAAGAAAAAAAAAAAAATTATCGTTCAAGTTTCTCTGTTCATCGCATCTTTACTTATAATAACGATAAAACACACCAATTAAATAATAAATAAAAAAAAAGCAAAAAACCGTTCAAATTTTATCTATTGGATTATTTTTTTCGGTTTATAACAAAAAAAATTAACAAAAATTCGCGTATTATAAGCGTTCCGGAAGTGTTGAAAATATGTAGTCTATATAAAATATAATATATTATACCTTATAGATGTTTATCGGCAAGAAAAAAAAATGTCGAAAACTTTATAGTAACTTGTTGCGAAAGAAAAAAAAAAAAAAAAAAAATTGTGAATGAATGAATGAATGAATAAATAAATAAATACATGTAAATGAATGATGAATACACATATAAAATTACTCACTGTTTGTTGGTATATCGTTCGCACGCATTCGAGAGCAGATATTCTATTCGTATGATGATCAAGTTGTAATCTCGTCTTGACAAACCAAATTGGATTTGTCGCTGTGCACGCTACGAAACCTGGAAAAATAATGAAATACGTGTAAAAGTTGTAAGTAAAAAATTTTGTAGAAATATCAAGATCAGCGATAAGAAAAAATATGTATTATAAAAAATAATAAACTATGATTGAAAAAAAAAAAAATTTTCAGTTTGAAAAACTGAATTATTTTTTCCTGGTTCACGGGCCAACGATCTTTGCACTCGTCTGTAAAGGGGAGACTGAGGCAAAAAAAAAGTTACCTCAAATATTTTTTTTCTCTGAATTTATTTTCACAAAATTGAAAAAAAATCGAAAAAATATTTTTGGAGACGAAATTTTTTTTTTTTTTTCTCTTTTCCATCAATTGTCAACTGATGTCCCCACGTTGCCTCGGCCTCATCTATCTATACGATGAAAATAAAATGATTTGTGGAATTGGATGAAAATAGGAGGCTGGAAAACTACGATCACTGTTCAAGTCAGTCAAGGTCGAACATCAACCGCAGTTTATTAACACGACGGTGAAACCACGACTCGTAGTCATAGAGGAATAGCAAAGTAAGCCGTGACAAACTTCAGGCGAACCGTATGTGTATTGCATGACATAATCCATATGTGTGTGTGTGTTCAATAAAAGAAGAAATGATGATAGAAATCAATTTTTTTTTTTTTCTTTTTAATTCCGTAAGAGAAATCAATAAATTATTAAATTAACAAATTAATTATTAACCCGATTCCCTAATTTTTCGATTTTAGAGATTTTTGTTATTCTTTTTGTTTTCTTAAATCCACATTTTTTATTAATTAATTAAATAACATGAGCCATATTAATATCGGGGATAAAATACCGAGCGTAATGTTGTACGAAGAAGCGTCAGAAAATGAGATAAACATATATGATATAGTAGCGGATAAAAGAGCAATTATTTTTGGAGTACCTGGTGCCTTTGTGCCCGGATGCTCTCGTGTTCATCTCAGAGGTTTTATCGAAAAGTAGGTAAATAGATAATTATAATTAATTATAAGACGAGACGTCAAATTGTAATTCTATTAAAAACTCAAACAATTATTTGCGATTAGACTTGGGTATATATATATTTATTATCTACAGATCGGATGAACTCAAGGCTGAAGGTTACGATGAAATTATTTGCGTTTCCGTAAACGATCCTTTCGTCTTATCGGCTTGGGGGTGGGCTAGAGGATCCACTGACAAGGTACCGAAAATATTTTTCAACGCCTCATAACGTTTATATGATAAAAAAAATAGTATTCCTTATCCGCTCAAAAAAATAACTTTTGATAATTTCAACGAATTTTTACAATGTTTTCGAGAAAAAAAAAGTGAAAAGTCTGTACCACGGGATAAAAAAAAAAAAAAAAAAAAAAAAGATGTGAAATTTACAAGATTTCATGCACATCCAGATGATGAGCATAAAAAAATTGCCATATATCTATCAAATTGAACGTTTGGCTCCTGCGAGATAAAAATTCAACTAAAAGTCTAATTTTATCACATATATTTGAAAGTAGTATTTTTTTTCCTGATAATTGCATATGGCGATGAAAAATACCATGCAAAATCGCGAATTTTTTGGAAAAAAAAATAAATTAAATTTTACTCCAATAATTTTTTTTTTTTTTTTTGTGCATACGTCTGCGTCGGAGACGAAACAAGAAGAAAAATGCTTAATTCAAGGTTGAAAATTTATTACATCTATTCAATGTTGCGATGTAGGTACGAGGATCTCTTAGCGATTGCCAAAAGTTTCACAATCGTTTATTTTCTTGAATTGGCATTCGAATGGTCCGGATATAATTTATAGCAAAGTTCCGTTTGCCAAAGCTACTATAGGTATAGTCTCGAAAACCGGGCAACTCGGCCGAAAAAATGATTACAAGTTTTATTTATTCCTCAAAAAATTTTTGAGGTAAAAAAAATATTATCAATTTTCAACCGAGTTGCTCATTTCGCCCCGTTCTTCCCCATTGGTGTACAGATTCTGTTATTAATTAATTCGCTATATATGATGTAAACGTGCCAAATTTGAGAAAAACAAACCAACATGTAGAAACATGTATATATAGGTAGTATAGGAAATTGTATAAATTCTAAAATTGAATTAACAACAACAAAACTAACGGCGATATAATTCTTCGTTGCAATTCGATCGCATGCATCTCCGCGTATCCCGAGAAATGCACTATTATGTCTATTATTCATAGAAACAAGAATACGAATGAAAATTATGAAAATTTGCCAAAATATCGTATCAGTTTACACTTTGTAGTTCAGAGTACATAAATAAATGAACAAATGTCAACTTATGTTATTTATGGATGTACGACTGTAGTGAGCCACTGAGAATGAATTCCTGGTACTGATTAAAGTAAAATTTTTGCAAATAGAAAAAAAAAAAAGGAATTTAAGGAGAAGATTTAATTTAGAAGATTAGGAAGAAAAATTAAAAAAACAAGCGAGATGTGCGACGATGATTGAAATTATGTGAATCTATATTTAGGTAAGATTGTTGGCAGATCCAATGGCGAAATTTACAGACGCGATAAAAATGGGAAAATCAATGCCAGATCTAGGAGGAACGAGAAGTCGTCGATACTCTATGGTCACGATGAACGGAATCGTGAAGGAATTATTCACCGAATTGGATAACGTGAGATTAACTTGTCTCGATAAAAAAAATACTTGAAATGAAAAAAAACAAAAAAAAAACAAAAAAAAAATGTAAATTAAAATAAAATGAACGTAAGAATTCTCAAATTTAGTAAATTTCTTTCTCATTATGCCGCGAACGTTTTCGCTGTTTTTATATGTATGTACATATATATATATATATATTTTTTTTAAGTACAATCTTTCGCCAAGATATAATATTATATTTTCTTATTGCGAAGTTGTAATAACTGCAACGGATATGACGTTATATAGAGATCGTTTTCTCATTCGAAGTTATTAATACATATTTGCATATAGTATAAATACCTACGTATAAGTAACGGGGATATTATTATACCGCGATTACTCGGTGCAAGAAAATAAAGTAGAAATAAATATACAACGTACAAGTGTGTACATGATACGTATCTTGGTTATTCTGTACGTGAAGCGAAGATCACGGTTTTTATAGATCAAAAAAATTGATAATAAAAATAAAAAAACCAAAATGAGGAAAAAAAAAAAAAGGAAGAAATAAATTAATTAATTTGCCTACTCGATCGCAACGCACTGACCTACTTCTGACCCGTCCAAACTACGCGGGGCAATGCACTTGGCAGTTTCTCTCATTCTTCAAGATGTACGTCGGACGTGTTGCCGCAGCTGTTTCAAATGTTACAGATTATAGACGAAGTGAATTAATTCTTATTTTTGAAACAAAAAATTAGAAAAAATATAAAAAATTTGACAAGGTATGAGACAAAAAAAAAAAATCGATTGTAACAAATTTATTATTTGTTACTTGAAAATAGTTTTTTTTTTTTTCACTGCAGAGACGATTATGGTCCGGAATTTAATTAACATTCTTGACAATCGAGATTGTGACTAATATGGTAGAGAAGAAGAAGGAACAGATTTTTCTTTTTCTTTTTTTTTTTTGTAAATCTTTGAACATCCTTGACCCCGATATTTAATGTAAAATAGGTATAAATATACGTATACGTACAAACCTATATACGCACATATTACGTTTAATTTATTATCGTTATCTCTATGAGTCTATGGAATTGAGAATACAGAACCGTCTGTGTTTAAACAGATAACAATACTAAATAATACATAAGCTAAGCTAGCCCTTGCACAGCTGTCTGTATTTGACAAGTACCGATTAAACTGGCGCTTACACTCGTATGTATGCATATAATGTATTAGGATGGTCCTTAGTTCTGTCATATTAGAATTTCGATGCTCCCATGGGCCGGAACGTCTCGAAATATTATATACAGAAAAATGTAATAAAAATCTCAGGTTCCTATCTCGATTCTAAGTACTGCCCCAAAGCCTTCGAACTTTCCCACTTATATAACACACGATTTTTACTACTACGGGATTATTTTTTACTTCCTATCGCATTATTGGTTCGAATGATCTGAAACTTCGCACACTTCTTACCTATGGTAGTAGGTATACGTGAAAAATTTACAGATTTTTAACGACAAAATTTTATTCATCACGATTTGGAGATGAGGAATTTTTTTTTTTTTTTTTTCTTTTTGTGAGCTATCGCTCCGAAAATCTGTCGGATTTTCATGGAATGCCTACTACTATGGGTGAGGAGTGTACCAAGTTTCAGATTTTTCAGAGCCACACTGGAATAGGAAGAAAAAAAATTAGCCGCGAAATGTGAAAAATCGTGTTTTATTAAAATGGGAAAATTCGAAGGCTTTGGGGCACTACTTAGAATTGAAATAGGAACCTGCGGCTTTCGATACATTTTTTTGTATATATTTCGAGACGTATTGACACATGAGAGCATTGAAATTCAAAAATGATAAAATTGTTAAAATGATAATGAAATTAATGATAAATTAAACGACCAAGAACGTAGTTTACTAAACTTATCGAAAATCTCCGACGCGATCTTTATATTATAAAGATTTCAGATCGAAAATTTGATACACGCACCCAATTAATTGATAATTTTTTTTTTCTTTTTTTTTTTTATCTTCATACACCTACGTACATTTTATAAGCATGCAATCTCAGCTAAGCATAAAAAGATTTAAAAAAAAAAAATGAAAAATGAACTTAATCGGTCTTACATATCGCGCGGCATTGACTGAAATAAAAATAATTATAACGAGAAATCTAAGCATTTCCGGAAAAAAAAGGATTGAGGAAATTTCGATTCCGTTTTTGACCAAGATTTACCCTCTTAATTCTTCGACACGAATTCTGGGTCACCCTGTATAGGTGTGATATACATACTTATTGCCTATTGGTATAACTATATATATACGGTATTATTAAATTATGCAACTGTATTATAATACTGCCGTAGGTAGTTGTATGTGGATATACACAGGCTAAAAATATCCATTCTGGAGCAGTCATAGATTTTATTACTATTTTTATAACCGCGATACATGTGTACAATATAACGTATGCTGGTTAATTAAAATCAATGTCATATTTGACAACGTTAATCATTTTTGCATACATACAGAGTGATTGTGGTTAAGCGGACCATATCTCAAGAGTAAATTCCTTGTGAAATTCTGAGACTAAATTTCCTTTACCAAAAATTCGAGGGCCCGATAGTTTTCGAGATACGGAAGATCTTAGTTGCCCGATCACGCAGAACTAGTCATAAGTGACACAGACTAGGGCTGACCGTGAGTGTGAGTTGAGCGGCGCCTAGTCTTTGCTACCACTACGCTCCTCTGCGATTGATTAAATAAGATCTTACGTATCTCGGAAACTGTTAGTCCCTCGAATTTTTGGTAAAGGAAATTTAGTGTTATATTTTCACGGGGAATCTACCCTCGGAATAATGGCATCAATCGCTAAAACTAAGTCGTTCTGAATGGAATTTGTAAATAAAGAAAGAAGAAAATAATCAAAAACTCGGGAGAGAGTGGGAGAGAAAGAAACTAAGTGTATACTCGACTACTGTATACTGTATGCTGTATACTGTATACTTTGTCTATACCGGTATACTTGACATTGCATAAAATTAAAACGCGAACTGTAATATTTTGTTTCTCGGTATTTGTCGAACTCGTCTGGGCGTTATACACGCGTTCAATTAAGACATTCATATTGTGATTTGACTATAATTTATTTATAAATGAATAGTGCACAAAATCAGGGTATACGTAAATATAATACTGTTGGAAAAATGGTGGTAGCGTCGCTCACGTGTCTACGTGACTTTTTACACGTGCCAGTATAATGTTATGCTGCATCGTTTTCCTAACATGCAACCCTGCGCTGCAGGCTAAGCATTGAAAAAGAAAGGGCCGCTTATAATAGCGGGGCGAACATCTGAACTGTTTTATAATTATTTAACGGATATTCTTTTCTCTCTTACAGCATATTTATATTCAATTCCCTGATATATACCCCAATAATGATAATAAGTATAAATATGAGTATCATTGTATGTTTAAAAAAAAACCAAACACAAAAATAAAGAAAAACTGTTTATCTATTATCAAAACTAAACGAAAAAAAGTGTCTTATCATCTCCCCTGCTCAGTGGTTTAATTAGTTGTTATATCAACTGTGTAAAAACGTTCGAAGACATGCGTGTGAGGAGACAGAAATATATCTTTCAGAGTAAAGATCATAGACGCGGGGGTTCACGTATTATAGTATATGTATATCGTATTCATTGACGTAAACGAGAGAGTATTTAGTGGTTTCCCGTAATTCATGACGACTTTTTTTCCTCCCCTGAAATTTTTTTCCTAAAATGCCTACATTTTTTGTTATAATTAATTAGGAAATATCCGATGAAGCGCGCTCTATACGAGCGGACGGTTATCATTCAATTAATTGTAACACGGAATCTAGTCATTTTAGAAAAAATTGGTAAAGGAAATTTGGATCCCATTTTTAATCAAGATTTTATTCTAATGGGAAAAATCGGAGGCTACATTTTTTTGTATATATATATTTGGAGATGTCCTGACCCCTGGTATAAGCAGGTAGCGTCGAAATTCGAAGATGATCAAATTAAGGACTACCCTAATCCATATATAATTATAGATGTACACACGGTCGCGTTCTATAGGTATATAATGCTTTTATAGCTGTAACTGTTTACATGGTTAATAATATGTTGTGGGGTATTGAGTTTATCGCAAGTGGCAGGCAAAGTGCAAATAGTGGATAATGAAACTGGATATTGTACCGAAATCCGGAGAAAACTGGACGGAATGACGTAGTCTTAATAACAACACGACCCGATGCTAAGTATATCGCGGCTAGTTATCACTTATATTAAGTTATTATCCATATTATATACGTATACACATATATAAGAACATGGTAGTGTTGCACCCACGCGATAGATATACATATAAACACATGGAACATATGTATAACCAAATGGGCCCGCGAACGAAGAACGCAGTCGATTATTAAATAGATATTTATAATAACTATAAATAAGTCAAGTTATATTGGCTCTCAAAGCCGCGTAATGCAATGTGGATAATATCATCTATATAGAAATAATACGCGCCTCATAGCCGTCTGAACCAACCTCGCCGCCGCACGGCAGAGAAAAAACAAAGAAAAGCAAAATATGAAGAAATCTTTTCATTCATTCTTCGAGAAGAATGAAAATAAAATAACATCTTCGGGTTTTAAGTATGTAATGTTTAAGAATGAAAATTACCATATAGCGGAAGAAATTGGATAGGAATGAATGAATGAATGAATGAATGAATGAATGAATAAAAATGAATGAATGAATAAAAATGAATGAATGAAGGAAATGGATGAATGAATGATGGAATGGATGAATGAATGATGGAATGAATGAATAAACGAATGGATGAATGAATGGATGAATGAATAAAAATGAATGATGGAATGAATGAATGGAAATGAGTGATGGAATGAATGAATGGATGAATGAATAAAAATGAATGAATGAATGAAGGAAATGGATGAATGAATGAATGATGGAATGAATGAATAAACGAATGGATGAATGAATAAAAATGAATGATGGAATGAATGAATGAATGAATAAAAATGAATGAATGAATGAACGAACGTGGAAGAAAAACTTACCGGCTGAGGATGCGGAGCAGACGTGTACGATGGGACTGTCAGGCGGTAATACAGAATTGAAGAATGACTTGCTCTGCGAATATGTACAGAAATAAATAGCTCTCGAAGGTGCAACACCGACTAAATTTGGTCCTAGGCCTTTGAAAAGTGCCCGAGGACCTTCGTTTTGTATTATAAACCTCAGGCACGCGACAAGGCCCGGTGGTCTATGCGGAGGTGGTGGTGCTACCCCACAATGTGATAAAGCCACCATAGAATACCTAAAATTAAGAAAGAAAGAAAGAAGAATAAATAAATAAATAAATAAATAAATATATAAAAAGATTTCAAAAACTATCGAAATTTTCTTCTTTTTCTCTTCTTTCAAATTCGTATTTTATTATTATTATTATTATTATTATCATTTCATTACATTCATTATTGTCTTAATACTAAACCGAATTTTTTATCCAACATTTTTCTTATTCATTTTCTGTTGTATTTATTTATTTATTCATTCATTTATTCATTCATTTATTGATTTATACCTCGGATATCCTCCGGTGCATAGTCTCCTCCTTTGCTGAGGCGTTGGGAAACTTTTGCAGGTCACATGACCGGATGTTAATTCCTTATGCCCAGACGGTGGGTAAAAACCGGAAGAAGATGACTGAAGCCTTGTTTTAACTACCTCTAAGGGACAGGTGACTATGGCGCCTACTGTACCCGCCACCCTATGAACATAAAGATCAATGATGCAATTTAGTTTAGTTTTCTTTTTTTTTTTTATGTTTTAAATTATTTAAATTTCTTTTTTCTTTTTTATTTATCGTCGATTATTTTCAGATTATCAATTTTTTTTTCATTCCATTACCGTTAGCGCAAAAGAGAAATAGAAAAACGGAACTCAGTTATGAACGTAGATAATTGAGTATCTTATTACATAACATCGTCGTTATACGTACAGATTTAGAAAATCAATTAATACAACAACAACGAAAAATCAGTCTTTCGACAACAAATGACTTGGAAACATGTATAACTTCACGTGATTTGGATCTAGTTATTTATGCAGCGTTGTTTACTTAAAAATAACGCCAAGTTTTGTCGTCGCAATATATACCAAATCGATAAAATTTTATTTGTTAATTATAGGGCTTCTTCTTATTCCGCATAAACATGTGAAATATCCTATCTATATCGTTACATACTTACGTATGTATAGATTGTTGTTATTATTATTGCTACGAACGTTGCTAAAAACTCTTTTAGAAATGATAAATATATATATAGATATTATTTGTTGTAATGAGTTCCGAGAGACTCTATCCACTTATTTATTTATTTATCTATCTATCTATCTATCTATCCATGACGTGTTTAAACTGGAATGTAGTACGTCTTTTCTTTCCTTGATTTGAAAATAAAAAAAGAAATACAAAAAAGTATTAAAAAGTATTTGATCATCGAATACGTGAAAAATAAAACGAAACAATCAATATTTAAATAGATATATATCCGTTTCTGAAATTCTAATTTTTTCTTACGCAATATCAAGTTCGCTACTACGAGATAAATTTCTGGTATGAAGATCCGGTCTCTTTTCTCTCGTCTGTTAACTTCGTTAGCGAATAATCAAGGGCCTAAATTTAGCACGTGGAATTTGTAAACAAACGATATACTCGCTGGTTGAAACGGTACCCGAATTCTTAAATTCAATTTACATACTCGTCAAACAAAAAATTTTCACAATTTAATTCTCGTGTATATATTTTATTTTTTCTTCTCCCTATTTCATCATGCACAAATCTATAGGTTCTGTAATTTTCCACTCGACCTTAGAAAATCGATGGCAAATTCAACTAACTAAGAAGAAGACGCGAATTATGAGATAATATTTAAAACAAATAACTTCCGAACTTGAAGAGATAAAAAAAAGAAACATGAGAATATTAACTCTTAGTTAAACACGAACCAACAAAAATTCAATGTAATCTGATTATCGTAGTCTGTCGTACTTTCTGTGAATAAAAATCTCACCTAATTATATCCAAATCTGATTATAGACAATTTATACAGATAATCATCTAATAATATTTGATTGAGAATTATTCAAGCGGCTATTATTATTCTGAGCGTAACGAGTTTGTTTAGAGTTATTTTTAGAACGTTAAAACAACGATAAATTTCAATTACTTATTCCAACACGTATTTCGCTTGTCGTCTTTTCTTGTTTAATTTCAATTTTTTTTGTTTTTTTTTTTTGTGTTTTTTCTCCTACTCTCCACTGCGCACAAGTGTGAAATGTGTGTTGGCCTAGGCTCGGTTTTACTGCGTCGTGGTAAACTGATACGTTAATTTATAGATATATATCTGTATATATATATATATATGTATATATATATATCAGTGAGTTACAGAGTTGAGTTTATCGAATTAGTTGAATTTTTGACTGAAATAAATGTTGTGTGGTATTTGTAATTTACGTTAAATATATAACTAGATTGCAGGACCCACCCTCCGGCTACGAGGTGTATCACTGTGTCGCGCTGCGACATTCTCAGCGGTGAACGAAAAAAAAATAATCAAAAAAAAAAAAAACAGAAATGAACCTAGAATCCTCTTGGGCGCATCCACATACACTTGAAATATTCGTGTAAACAACACTGTTTCACAATAATAAACCCCACTGAACACCCCAGTCGAGCTCACCAACTGTTATAACTATCTTTACGGCACTCTCACCGTATTTATATGTGATATTTTTATCGGGAAAACAGTTATTATACTTTGATAGAACTATACAACCAACGTGCACTAGCGGTTGAAAACAACTGAAATCAGCCACTCGTTCGTTTCCACCAACATGAACAACACGCATTGTAAGATACGCTTCGGCATAGATAACGCAGCGGTTGGTGTTGGTAGATAGCCAACTGCAATTCGTATTTAAAATCGTTCTTCGTCTGATTTAATCTTCGCTTTTTAAGAGCAAGATGGTGCTTGCAGTCACAGAAAAAATTTTCATTATTTCTGTATTATTTAGAGTTTCTGATCCCCTGTTGATTAGAGATTATTGATAGACCGTAGCCAGGTCTTTATTATAGACTAATTTCTATTTTCTAATATGCGCCAAATTGAGAGATTTATACATTTTGAACGCGGGTACGTTGGCGTGCGGAATGACGCAACAATGCTCCAATTCAAAAATTGAATGTCTAACTTTTCGGCTTCTCATTGTTGAGGCGGTAAAAGAATTATAATTTATAATATAGGATTATTTAATCGATTTGGAAATCATTGGGTTTCCGATAGTCGATACAATAAAATACGGAAATTATTTGAAAAATAAGATCCAGATGAACTAATTGTTTTCCGTAAATGACTGAATTACAGAAATAAAATATATTTAGAAATTCTTAAACCGAAATTACTTAAACTCATTCTCATTCCTTGTATTTGAAATTTGAGATATATGTAGATACCAATAGAAAAAATGTTTATAAGTTTTTACATCTTTTTGTTAAAAGTTTCTAATTCAGTTTTGATTATTTTTTAATAATCTATTCTACATTTTGAATCAATATTCTCATCCCGAATCCGCCTTCATACAAGATAATAAAAAAAAATATACGAAAAAAACGGAATGATAACTCTTACACAGAATCCAGCAAAAATAAAGTTTATTATTGTATAAAACCACGATATTAAATTCGTTTTTGTTTTTTCTTCTTTTTTTGGGCGCAAACGGTACATCAAGCTTCTTACTCCATATACAAAAATACATATAAATAGTTTGGAAGAATATATATATATATATATAAATATATATTCATACTTTTTTTTACATCTACAAAGGTCATGTCGAAAAAAACAAAAATCGCAGAAAAGAAACCCTTAAAAATTATACAAACCTAGCAGTAGAATTAAACACAGTAATATAATCAATGATACGATCCATACATAAATATGTATAGCATAACAGCATTCATAGATAGTAGCTTCTTTTTCATATTTATATTGATAATCGGTCGATATTCTATCTTATTTTATTTCAGTTCTATATAAGTTTATAAGACTTTATAGAGATCCTGATAATAATACCTGCAAATGTTGAAAGCTTTTGTTTTTCACAAGAAAACGTGATATTACTAATAATAATAATAACTTTATAGAAATTAGGGTAAAAATATCATGTATTACGTAATTCTAATATCCTTGCTCCAGCGTATCTTCCTTTTGTTTTGTTACTGCTAAATGCATAGCCCTTAAAAACTGAGATAAGTTAGACGTTTTGGTACGAAGGTAAAGACCGTGAGCTATGAATGGTATCCTTCTCAAAGCTCGACCACTTAATCCAGTACTTTCACGACTCAGCTCTAAAAGCCTCAGACTTTGTCGTGTGGTTGGATTCTCTTCATATCCAGTAATTTTCAGATGTGATATATCGTGTATAGTTTCGTCGGCTATTATTTCTACCTGTTAAAATTGAATAACAGATTAATTTTTCAAACAGAAATAAGCTCATTCATCTGCGAATACTAAGTCCTTCATTTTTCAAGGCAATTCAATTTACATTCAAGATGCAAAATACAAAATGCCCATGCAAATGACTCGAGAATTACCTTCATGAGTTCCCTGATGCAAGATTGGTAGATCTTGTATATCGCGATTTCGCTTGGATGTCCAATGTACTGTTTGATATCCGCCCTATCAACGAAAGCCAGATCAATCGCTTCTGTAACGTTGCTGGTAGTCAGTATCAGTACATTTGGATATCGTTTAATGTTATCGAGTTGAGTGAGTAGAGCATTAACAACGCGAATAGAATCGCTCGGTTCTGTACCAGATACCGAAGACTTTCTCGCGTGGGCCAATGACTCTACTTCGTCAATTAAAACGCAAACTAAAGCGTCCGGGTTCTCTAGTAGCTGTTTTATTTCACCGAACATCTTCATGACCAATTTACCACTCTGAAAGAAGAGAAATTAGCTTCTCAGTAAAATTGATTATGAAAATACAATTTGCTGTAATATCTGAGCCACGTTATTTCAAAAGTGTTGATAAAAGATCCTAAAATCTCAGCTTTCTCATAAATTTTCATAACTTTATCCATCTCTACAATCATCCAACATTCCTGAATCAGAGTTATGATGTTTGAGAGATAATCCTCTAAAAATTACCTCCGAAAACCATTTCGAAAATAAACTATGACTGTTTATTTCAACCAAAGCAAAATTAGAATATCTATCGCTAAATCGAATGGCCAATTTCTGCGCCAGGGCTTTGCATAGACTTGTTTTCCCTGTCCCAGGTGGTCCGTGAAGCAGTATAACGCGATTCCAGCTTATGATATTGGGGTCTATTCTACAGTCGGAAAATAAAATGGTAGTTTCGATGAAACTGAGTAGCTAGAAGAGAAGGAAAGCATGTTTTATTCATAATCTTGAGAAATTGTGATCGTAAATCATTAGCGGCCTTCGTTATATGATCATTACATTTTCCTTTATATCAGAATCGTAGTAAAGGCTCTCCCACAATCCTTTGAAATCTTTAGATGGTAAAACCCAATGAGTTGCGACGGGTAATTCGTCGGAACTACCATCTCCGTTTTGGATTGTTTCCGTCGCTGGTTCTTCTTCTTGTAATCTATAAACATGAAGTTTTATGTCTACCCCTTCGGTCAGGTTGACATGTGTAGTCTGAAAAGTGTTGAACATAGATATAATGTAGAAAGGTAACATAGAATATGTAAGAAAGGAAAAAGAGAGAACACAGGAGTGAAATATTATTCAAGATATTCATACTTCATTAACGTCACCATAACACGTTATGCTTTCAACATGATCCTTCAATACATCATTGGGACAGTCTTTTCCTAGAATGGTTGCGCTTAGGTTTACAAAACTGAAATTTTTCAACCCATCTTCAACCTCGCGACTTATATCCTCCGTAGATAATAAGCTTGAACAAATATAATCGAGGAATTGGATTTGGAAATTGTTTATTGATTCGTATGTAGGCGTACAACAATCGCGTAATAATATCAATGATAATCATAACGGAAACATCAATTTTATAGTACTACGTATTAGAACCGGGTTTCGCAGTTTCCGATTGTATGTACGCAACAAAGAAGTATTATATGCATGATAATAAATACCTGTCAATTTTCTGGCAAACTTCGATGTGTAGTATATCGTTAGTCATTTTTTTCAGATAAATTCAATGACAGTGTTGAGTTTGAATTGAGCGATAAAACGGTTACAAAAATCGAGTTGAATTTTGTATTATTATTATACCGACGCCGTATTCCTTTTACCTTTGACAGCTGACTATACTATAGCTATACTGTTGTTATTTTTTTTTTCACAACATGGCGGCCACGTGTTTGATTTTTGAAACGTATAATATTCCCGCTAATATTATTCCGAGCATTGATTGGTTGGAGAACACGAAGTATGACGGAAACGGACGAACACCTACCGAGCACGGTCATAAATTGGACAAAATTTGAAGGAATATGTAGGCAGAAATGTAGACGGCGTTGTTATAGCGTAATCAAAACCTGTATATAGATCAACTATCTTAACGAGCGACATCCTCTGAGGCTAAACTACCCAGACGCTACACGGTCATAAAATTTGTAATTACAAACCGTCGATGAGAAACGGTTCAAGAGTTTATTCAAAAGATAATCGTTCCGAAATGTAGTTGTGAAATAGTGACTTCGTTTTTAATTTGTAGAGATATTATATTAACTATACAAGATATTTACTATCAATATTTTTATTTATATATTCAACGAGTGATAATTAACCAGATAATGGACGGAGATGAGAAAAGACAACGCGCTTTGGAAGCTGGCCGGGAAATGGTTGGTACCCAATTGACTTTTTTTTCATTTATAATTAGTACAGTATTTTTAAACCCAATCACAACTAGTCGGAGCTTTCTTCATCTACTTTAACTAACACTTTTACACCCTAACGTAATCCTACAAAAATCAACAAAACCCCTAATATTTATCAAGATCGTTATTACACCTAACCACTTTTTTCTACTAACGTCAATAAAAGTCTTATTTATATACCTGCAGCTATACCCTAGTCACCTTCAAACCATAACTTTTTTTTTCATCTGTTATCACAGTAAATTATATTCAAACATCGATATTTGCCGAATTATCAATCAACCTTTCCGAAAATACGATGTTAAAAAAAAAAAAAGAAATAATTTTTTTTTTTAGTTTTACTCAAAAATTTGATATCGATAGTCATGATTTTTAAAATGATGATTTTTTCGAAATCAGTCACCTGTTTCTTATCTCCTTCAATGTGCATTATTTTTCGTTCTATTCTTATGCGATAAAAGGATGCAGTAGTCTGTTTTTGTTTCTGTTTATTACATCAGCTAATTGAAATTTTCATATTCTATATCCTATATTCTATATTGTTCAAAATTCTCTTATAGCTTGCTAAATATAAGGCAGAACGTTTATACAGCGGCCATAATAGCAGCAGTAATCAATCGGCTGAACCTTCGGACGCAGAATCATCACGTAACGAGGCCCAGGTGCCATCTATAGAAACTCACGGTGCTAGCGTCAGTGTAAGTTTATCTAAAACCTTTGTCTATTGTTATGTTATTGTAATCTGATTACTTTAGATACAAGGACGCAACTTCTGCTCTGAACATGAAGAAAAATATCTATAAATTGGAGTAGAACTGGAAACCGTCTTCTTATCATTTTAACATGTTTTCTTTCTCTTGCATCCCAAACAGATGAACGTTTCCTTGCGAGATTTAACCCACAGTAGTGTTAGTATGAGCGAAGGAGAGGGTGAAGGTGATTTGGAAGGAATGGCTGGGCGTGTTGCAGAGCTGGAAAAATTACTTCAAGGAAAAGAGGCCGTAGTCGAAGCTCTTAATGCTGAGATAGATAATCTAAGAGGCGAAGCATCTTCTCCAAATTCATCCCAAAGTCGTGCTAGCAGTATTAATTACAAAGATTTGGTGCTAACTTACCATGCCAAGGTATTTGTTGATCATTTTTTAGGCTTTGACACATATTAATCTCGTTTTTTGGATTCATAACACCCAATTTTATCGTCTTTCTTCAGTATTTTCTGATCATAATGTTATTTGACCATTTTACAGCTTCAAGAATTCGAGAGAGCAGTCAGTCAACGTGATAATCTTATAGAAGACTTGACTGCCTCGCTCGAACAAACATTATCAGCTAGAGACGGCCTGTTGATACAATTAAACGCCTTGAATTCAATGCAGCTAGAGAATCGAAGTTCCGTAGTTGAAGATAATAAACCTTTGTATGACAAGGTGAACAGATGTTGTGTTTAGTCTTAGATAAACATGGGAACTCTCATACTCTACTTAATGCGAAATAAAATAATAATAGACCTTAAAAAGTCGACTTGCATAACTTATTTCATGAGATAATCAGGAAATCGGGGTTTTGTTGATAAAATGAGTAGCACAAACAATTTGATTAAAGAAAATTATGTATTCTAGATTGACACCTTGGAAAACAGTCTAGTTGAACAAAAACTGTTGATAAATGATTTGAGATCGGAGCTCAACAAGCGTAATGATGACAAAAAGAAGTTACAAATAGAGACGGAGACTCAAAGGGCTGAGATAAATGATTACAAACTTCAGATCGATCAATTGAATGAAAGGATTCGTATCGGAGCTGCGGAAAACAATCTGAATATCAGCGAAACACTAGAACAACAAAAACAGTATGAATCTCGTGTTGAAAAAATAAAACGAGACATGCAAGTGATTTTAGAAAAGTTTACAACTGAAACTAACGAGAATTCAATCAAGCATCAAAACGAACTTAAAGTAAGTAAAACGCATGTAATAAGACTTTCTTGAATATTAATCTACTACTTTTCAATTCTTGTCTCTGTTTTAAGGAGCTGTCTATGTCTCATAGCGAGGAAATGGCCAGAATCAAAGAAAACTACGAAAAACAATTAAGAGTACTAACCGAAGACAATAAGATATTGTCCGATAGATTGAACAGAGAATTACCAGATCTTGAAACTAGACACGCTAAAGAACTGTCGGTATTTCAAACGCAGTTAACGAACTACAAAAAGACTGTCGAGGCTTTGAAATTAGAGTTGGTGAATCATTCAGAAGCGCAAAAGACCGCGCAGGCAGAAGTCGGCTTGTACAAATCCCGGAACGAAGATCTCGGCGTGCAAATGGAAGCGAATCGTCGTCAGCAATCATTGAAGAATAAAGCCGACAGAGAAATGTTGCAGGAGCAGATAGAACTGCATAAAATTCAACTCGAAGAAATAACTTCTAAATATGTGGCAGCTTCCAGCGTCTTGGAGTCCAAAGAAAGTATCGAACGCTCTTTGGAACAGGCTTTGACCAACGTCACTGTCTTAAGGCAGGACAATGAGTCTTTAAAGAGTAAATTGGACGATCTTTCAGCCAAGTATTCAGCGGCGCAATCTCTTATAGAAAATAGTCAACTCCATGAGAGATCTATGAACAGCAGGATATTCGAACTGGAAAAATCGCTGTCTAGATTAAGCGGAATCAGCATCAACACTGGGAGCGAATTGAACGAAACTACTTACCAAACTTTTGACGAAGTTGCGCTGCAGTTTCAAATAACTAAGCAAAGGTTGGAGGAAAAGGCGTTGATGGAGAAGAACTTAGTGGAAAGAATTAACGGGCTGGAAAACGACGTCTCTAAAGCCAGTGAAGAGGTGAATAGAGTCAACCAGGAGCTGGAGAAGGCTAATCTTATGAATAAGGCTTACGAAAAGCAGTTAAAAGACTTGAAAAACTCCCAGGACAAACACAAAAGTGAGTTAGATTCGGCCAAGGAGTTGAATTCTGCAACGACTGAACTGTTCCAAGGTTCGTTGTACTTCGGCGGAGACAGAGGAGAGCCAAAAGAACTCGAGGTTTCATCAAAAGAGACGAACTCTTTAAAAGTAAAACTTTTAGAGGATGAAATCGCGGCTTTTATACAAGAGAACAACGATCTGAAGGAAAAGATCACCAAACTAAACAGCGAGAAGAACCGATCTAACAAACAGATGCAAATCTTGATTGAAAAACTGAAAAAAACGGAGGAGGAATCCGACCAATTAAAAAAAGGGCTCGCTGCTGCTTGGCAGCAATGCGCGGAGGTCGAAGAAAGGCTGAATCAAACTCTAGCAGCTAACGAAAGTTCGGCGAACGAATCCGGCTCTTTTCATGACAACAAATCGGTCGATCGATCAGACTTGGAGATAGAGGGGCCCGAAATTTTGCGTTTGAAGGAAAAAGTAGCGGAACTAATCGCGGAGAGAGAAGCGATGGCGATAGAAAGAGAGGAGATGGTTGAGCGGCAGAAAAATTATGAAGAAGTAAGCAAAAAGTTGGAGAAATTGGAGGAGAAATTTGACGAATTGAGTAAAGAGCAGGAAAGATTGATCCTGGAGAATGAACAGCTGATTGAGAAACAGTCCAAAGAAGATATGAACACTCTTCAAGTAGAAATAGAACGGCTAAGAGAAGAGAAGAACGTATTAATCAAACATAATCAAGAGCTGATAGAAAAACACGCCAAAGAAATGAGCGATATGAAACTCCAGACTGCAAACGATGTTCAGAAATTGAAGACTTTGTCTTTAGGCTTTGGCGACAATGCGTTAAGTCTGAGCAGTCTGAAAGCCGAACTTGAGACTCGTCATTCCAAGGAAATGGAGGAGCTGAGAACTTACTTTGAGCAGAAATGTCTTCAGATGGAGAAGCAGTATTCGGAAGAAGTATTCAGTCAGCAGTCTAAGAAGATGTCGGATAACGACAGTGAGATTGAGGAATTGACTGATGATTTGTACTTCGGAGGTGGTGGAGATTGTATAAACGTTGTTACTGCCTCTGCTGAAAATCCGAAGATCGACAGCGAGCTCAAGAACAAAATCGATCTCAACGAGGACGAGAATATGTTGAAATCAAAACTCGAAAGCACTGAGAGGTTCGTTTCTATACAGCAGGAATTATACCTCAAAGTTGAAGAACTTGAAAATTTGAAATCGGAATACGAGAAGAAATTATTGGAGCAGCAAAAGATACACGAAAATATTGTTCGGGAGCTCGAAGAACGGGCCGATGGACGTGGGATTATTAAAGCAGTTAATCAGGTGAGAAAAAATGACTCCAGAATTCTATTCGCGCATTATTATAGCATGGGATGTTCGCACGATCACTAAACACATAAAAATCACATTGGTAATGAAGTTCGTGTTGTGAATTTTTGTTAAAAAAAAATTATTTTCAAGGTGTATTTATTCACCGATTTAATCACTAGCTCACAAATTTGTGATCACCATAAACTAAAGTCACTTGGAACATCGATACACACTCTATTTGAATCTCTCGTTAATTGCAGTTTGCTTCGATATCACCAACACACCGATATAAACCTATACTTCTTGTCCGACCTTTGACTTTCCGTTATCGTCATTGATTCGGATTCACATATACTGCTACGTTGTTTGTTCTGTACATCGTTAAAAGATATAACATAAACAGAGACATGCTGCGAATTTTACACTCATAGTCGCTCATTACTTCGTAGCACTGACTTGCCTTGGTTTGATTTATTTTGATTTGTATAAATAAATATTTTCGGTATACAATCACAGACCGTCTTGCGCATGAAAGAGTGACGAATTGTTCGTCTGACTCTTTTCCTCCTTTGAATTATGTAATCTAATCTGCTTGTATCAGATTATTAATTGTTGAATTAATTGTTTATACTATAAATGTATGTACCGTGTCGTAAGAAAATCCCATTTGTAACTAACATATGTGTTGTGTGGACCTGATCCCGCGCATGCAGCCATGTCAAACGGATTTGGATCCAGTTGCTCTAGAAAGTGGCGAATTGACAGAACTGAGAGCCGCCTACAGTCACCAACTAGAAGAACAAGTCGCTCTTGCCAGGCTTGACATCGTCAACGCACTTCAGGAACAGATTCAGGTAGCTCACAGCCACCTGCAACTGCTTTCTCACAATCCACAGGCTTATTCCAACTTTTCTCATTTTCTCATTATTTATAGCAATCTTACAGAGTTCAAATGAACAGACCAAAGATTCTAGCTTAGAACATCATCACGCAGCAAAACTCCGTTGAAAATATTCTCAAAGTCAAATATGTTATCATTTGTTGCATTAAAACTGACTTTCATTGGTTCTGGACTCGTCCTTTCATTTCATTTTCATTCTGAGATATTTTTTTCGTGAAAAATCATCGCATTTCCATACACACTTTGGTGGCAGGGTGCTTTTTGAATAAATTAAAAACCCCTTTTATTTGAGAGCAATGTTTTGATAGCGTGACATCGGAATTATGCAGGCTTTGCTGTCGGCCGATGAATCAGTAGCGCAGCAGAGTTGGCCTTCAGAGCTGCTAGAGTTGAGGGACAAATTCACTGACGGTTCCAAACGTGATATTCAAGACTTGAAAGAACAACATTCTATCGAACTGGCCAAACTCAGGGAAGAACACTCCCGGATTTTGACCAGAACTATCGAACGGCATGCGGATGAGCTGCATAAAATCAAAGCCGAACTTCAAGGTGGTGCTAAAACTGAATCAGAAGACGCAACTTCGAACCAGGACAATATCCTGATCAGAGAAAGGTACTGTGCGTTGAAAAGCGCTTTTATCCCGAATTTTGATGCCAGGAAATCATTTGGTACATTAGGAGCATTAGGAGCTTGAAATTTTCATGAAATTAATTACATCCACAGAGACAATTTACACAAGACTTGTTCCACTCTGAAAAATCTGGTCAGTGAGCTGATTAATTACTTCACAATGTGCGAAGAGGAGGTGAACAATACTCTAATATCGGAAGTATTGAAATCGCAGCTATCAAAGTCTTTAGAAATGGAAGGAGACAAAGAAGAGTCTTCGGAAACTAAAGCCGATGATTTGTCAACAGAAGAAGAAGCCCCCCTAGTACCGCCCACAAAAATAAAAAGGGTTCATTTCGCTCCCCGTTATTCTGGTATTGAAACATTGATGAGCGACGACAATGCTTTGTTCGAATTGATAGAAGGGGACAAAGACGTTGCTCAGGAGCTGCGAATAGAGTTGGACAATTGTCTGGGTCGTTTAAAGTCAGAGGCTGCTGCTATATTGGGAGTATCTTCGACTCCTGAAGAATCTAAGATCGATATGTTAGCTAAACAGGTTCTTTGGTCTGGCAAAGTGAACGAAGAACTCGGTGCTAAATTTGCCGCGGCTGAAAGTCTCCTGTTTAATTACCAGGAAGAAAACGAACGTCTAAAAATGCGGATTCAAGAGATGCAGCTCAAGCTAACTACGAACGTTGACGATAAGAAAGAAATAATTAGCGAAGGGTATGGAGAACATGAGGAATCTGGCGGCGATGTTATAGTAGAGAATTTATCGCAGCTTCAGGAAAGAGGTGAAATCATTCACTCATTTCTTTACATCATAATCATTTCTCGATCATTTCTATAAAAAAAAAAAAAAATAAAACAATTTTTAAAAATATTTCTAGTGAGAAATGTGCTGTCCAACGGAGGCGGTGAAAATTCTTACCTATTGCAGTTGATAGAAGATTTGTGTAGACAAGGAGACAAAGTTTCTGACGAAGCTAAGAAGGAAAAAGAAGATTTACAGCTACAGGTAACAAAACTGTTTTCCAATTTCTCGAAATCTCTTCAAACTGCATGAATTATTATCACTATTTGAAATTAGTTATAAACGGTATGTTGTTAAGAATATTTTGGTGTATGAGTAAGATGAATAATTACTGCATTCCTTATTTGTAGAATTGAAATGACTTTATTTTGTACTTCGAAAATCACAGGGAATTGCAGATCCGATCATTTTCCAAGTATACTTTTTATCTATCGAATCATTTCCCTATTCAAATAATCCCTGTGACTTTGGCGTACATAGTTTTATGAAATTTGATTTGCATTCTGTTGTCTTGCCAGCAGGTATCTTTTGACCCCACTCCTCCCCCATACATTCACAGGGTTTGCTGCCGAAAGGTAAATCATAGGAATAACTAATATTAATACGCATTTGCTGTAGAATATTTACGCTCTCTATTCCCTCTGATTTTTAAAAAATTTTACCGCAGCAGTAACTGGACTTACATATGTCATATCATTATCATTGTGCATTGGTCGTGTGTACCATTAATTAATTTCTTTTTAAAACTTCTAAGATATAAACAAAAAACTTGTAATAAAACATTTCAACGAACTTTCTAAGCCTCAAAAAACTTCTACCACAGCATAATATTCATTTATGAAATGGTATTGCCAAATTGAGATGGAAATTACTACTAAAATTCATCGCCTGGTTGTGTGGTTGCATGGTGGAGTGGGTCCTTATTACTTAATTAGTATTTAGAATATTTTACTCACTTTGAATTTTGTTTACTGTTTGAATTTCCCAGTGAATGTATTGGTGATATTTTTTTTAATACAGAGGCTTGTTTTTTCATGAAATATTCTCTAGCAATCATTCGCTTTGTATTATAAAGTGATCATTCTGCTCCGACAAATGTAATTTCGCTTTATTTTCAACTTTACGAGTTGATCATTAACTGAAATTCAAATTTCAAGATGTTTGCGATCTGTGATTCAGTCTTTTTCACATTTCTTAGCGATTTTTATTCCAATTGGTCATCATACTTTAGGTAATTGATTAAAACTAATCATTCTTCAATCTAATTTCAACCATTTCGAATCCAAAGAGCCCGATTTTGCTGCAAGTGTATTAACAGCATAATCCGTACTTCACCGTCCGGATTGGGAAGAAACGTTTCTCTCTATAGCAGCTTATTAATATTTGCATCCATATTTGTTTAACTCTATAAATATGGTGTGAAAATGACGAAAAAAATGAAAAGGTGCTTCAAAATCGTATGTGTAGATCGAAGCAGCTGACAAACAGCTTAGAGCGATGCGTAAATTCCTCGAGGAACAGGCCAGTGAAAGAGAATCTGAAAGAGACGAGGCAGCTCGTAAAATCGAGCTATTGCTTGAGCAGCTTAAAGAAAAAGATCGTGAGAAGGAACGAGACCAACGTATTACCTCAGAGGTAAGTTTTGACAATAGAGTAGAATTTTATTACAGTTATCTCGTCACATTTGCGGAACTTTGCATATATTCATTTTTTTTTCTACAGTTTATTCAACCATTTGTATATAAATATGAATATTTTGGTGGGCTAGATACGTAACACAGGTTTTGGTCGACGTTTATAGGAAATAATAGGAAATTAAAACTAAATTAAAAAACGATTAATAAGTATAATATTACTGAGATAGAAAAAGCTTGTAACACGCATCACAGCATCGTATTTAACACACGTTTTGGTCATTGTACTTGTGGTAAATCTCTTGGTTTTTTTATTTTTATTTTTTTACCTAAATCACGTTTTTTTTTTTCTTCTGCACTGTGGTTTTGGTTTTCTGTTTGTCACGCAAAGCAGTCTTCGCTATCGCCTCTACCACGCACATCAAGTTACGCAGTCATCCACACGCTTCGTCCAACTGACATCGAAGCAACCGTGAGTGTTTACTTTCTTATCTTTTCTAACTAAAATTTCTACCATTCTTATTCAAACCAGAATGATTAAAAAAGAGAGATTTAATTAGTCGACGGATATTTACAGCTAACAATATCATTACCTTTTTCAATTCAATGAATTCTCATTATGGAAGATGGAAAAGTGTTTCAAAATAACTAAAGGCATTCATCTGTACATAACGATCTCACTCATAAATCTAAGAGTCATTTCTGTCTATCTTTTTAAATCAATCTGTATCACAAATTAACAGTTCTTCATGGCTATGGGAAATAATAAGAGTAAATAACATTCATGAAAATAATAAATATCAAAAGAATAACAATGTTTATTGATAAGTAGTGGTTTAACTGTATCTTAGACACATCGAAGAAAGTTAATCACGTTTTATTGTTTACCAGTTAGTAGGTGTCCTCAGACGCTGCTAAGATAATGTATAATTATAGTTTTTTACAATTGAAAATGAAATGAAACTTATATCTATTACCTTCACGGTGCGTATACCCTTTTAACAGGATTAGCACTGTTGCAGTAATATAAAATAGACGATAGGATTTGTGCGCTTTAACTGTTGCATATATCTATGAATATTACATACAAAGCTTTAAGTTGTGAGATTAGCACCATTGCATGCTTATGTAAATATCACTTGAAAACATAGATCGATTACGGGAAATATAGGTGGAAGCCCTTGAATCTCAGATGCACGAGATGTCTTCTATGATGACTGAGGCTGAAGCGAGAAAGTTGGAAGTTGAGAGTGAGCTAAAGGCAGCGATAGACAAGATATGGGTATTGCGAGACATTATCACAGACCTCGAACAACAGGTCCAGTCAAAAACCCAGAGAGAAGATGCTCTACAGGGCCAAATAGAACAGCTTGAGGAAGTAATCAATGTGCAAACAAAAAATCAACACGAACTAGCTCAGGAAATAGACGCGATCAAAATGGGCAGTGAGAGTCTTCAACTGAATGAGCACATTAGTCACCTCCAAGTGAGTCTTGTTTAGATTGCGTCTAGAAATGATCAAAAACTGTTTATTCTATTGTAAAACAATTTTCCTTACGCTAAAAATTCTTGCAGGAGGAACTGAGGAAACACAAATTAAGCAGCGAACACTTTGACGTTAATTCATCGGCCTTAAAGCAGATGAAAATGGAGTTAAGAGACATGGATGCGCAATTAGATAAACGAATAAAGGAACTTGAGTCGTTACACATGTGTGGTTCAAGCCTCAGCTTGAGCCAGCCCAGCGAGGATGTTTCTGTAAGAGAACAGATCGATGCTTCTCGATGTCCAACCCCGGATGATCCCCAATCTCCACCAACTCTACCGCTCGATCAGGTTCTCAAGCTTAAAGAAAAGATGGTGAAACACAGCAGAGCAGAAGAAGTTGCTTTCAGGAGAATCAAGGACCTAGAAATGCAGTTAACAGCTTTAAAAAATCAGAACGAAGTTTGTTCTTAATTATGTTTACCTAAATTTATGCGTAAGGTATCTCGTCGCACGATCTAAAGTTAAAAACTTGAATATTCTAAACAGGAACTACAAGCAGAACAAGAACTGTTACAGCAAACTACTTCGGAACAGCTTTACCAAATTGAAGCTATGCGTGGTCGTCTAGAACAACAGAAACAAAACGCTCCGTTTGCTCAGAGGCAGGCAACCTCACGTTTAGAATTACAATTGCACGATGCTAATGCCCAACTACACTCTTTGGAACGAGGAATTGCCGACAAAGAGCTACAGGTAAATAGATTCGTTATTTCTGTGAATCTCACTGATTCGATGCTCGATCTGTTCCATCTGATTACATTTTCACAGATAAAAGATATCCAGATGCAACTAGACAGAGCAAATAAATTACTTCAGGAAAAAGAAGGCGAGATCGCAAGCGTCGTTCAGAGTGAGAATAACACTATTCAGAAGCTGAGAGATCGTCTGGAAGTAATCGAAGAGGAGAAAAAACTGTTGGAGGTAAGTTTGGTCATTTGGAACTCTACGTTATGGTTTTGAACATATTTTATATCGCAGGCGAAAGTCGGGTCGCAAGAACGAGCTCAGCAAGAGTTGCCCCAACTGCTTGACTCTATGTTAGAGGATAAAAACGAAGAGATAGATCACCTGAAAGATCAATTATCCAAGAAGGAGAAGCAGCTGGAAATTTATCTGTCTCTTAATTTGGACGAGAGTCAATTGAAAGAACTGATCAAGCAAGCTGAGCCTAAAAACAGCGCTCGGACATTGAGCGATATTCTTTCCATTAATTCAGAGTGCGAGGAGTTCCCTGAAGCCATTAGAGAAGCTGTTAATCTGACCCAAACCTTGCCATACAATATTTCCACTCTAAAAACACTCAGCGACGCAAGCCAGATGAAATATACTGTCCAAGTTTCTCCAATCTCTCCGATAGAACCAAATAAAACAGGCGTTGATGTTCCTAGACTAGAATTACAGTCACAGTCACGGAGCTTGTCCGAGAGCTGCTTACCTCATACTCAAAGCATGGCGGCGCTTGAATTAGCTCAAAGCACATCGGAACTGAAATCGCCAACGATTGGAGCCAACAGCAGCTTGAATCAAGAGAATTTGTTACAATCTCGTAACGTGGTAGAGAGCGAAGCAAATGATGATAATCTTTCGAGGGAACATTCCTCGGCGGATACTCATGAATCTGATGGAATCGGAGCTAAGGAAAATTCGGCTGATATGATGAATGAAAATATTTGTCCTAGACATGGAAACAAGTCGATTGAATTGATTAATAAGAGTCGGAAATCTGGCGACGAATTGAATCAAAAGGTCGTTCAAGAGCTGGAAAGTCAGTTGAGTAAAATCAAGGAAGAACTTGAAGCGAAGTCGGATAAATTGAACGAAAAAGAAACGGAGCTTAAAGCTATGCAAAGAGATTTGTTGGAACTGCGTGCAGAGTTGAAAGAAATTATCGCGACTTTGACTTGGGATAAGTTTTTCTATAAAGAACAGCTCGAGATGAGTCAAGCTTCTGAAATTAAGATAAAGAACGACCTGTTGGAGGTTGAGAATAGCCTGAAATTAAAAGTGGAGGAGCTGGAAGAATACAGGAGCAAAATGGAAACTAATGAGAAAATAGTTATGGAATTAAATAAGGAAAATACAAGAATTAAGCAAGAATTTGAGGACAAAGTAACTAAGCAATTGGGCAAAATCGAGGCTACTTTATGCGAAAAGATTCAAGAGTTAAAAAACTTGAAGGAAATTATTTTCGAGAAAGATATCACCATTGAAACACTCAGGACTCGTAACGTGGAGATTGAAGATGAGAATAAACAGCTCTACGAGTACAAGACTAAGTTTGAAACATGCAAACACGAGATATCCATTTGTGAAATTGAAATGCAAAGACTAACTGAGGGATTAAACAACAGAGATCTACTCATAAGAAGACTGGAGGAAATGGCAAGGCGGTCTAGCTGGTCAGGCGCGTCTTCTCCGAGCGAGAATAAGGACCAAGAGATACATCATTTGCAAGAACATCTCAAAGAAAAGGACAAAGTTATTCGTCAGATGAGCGACGACAGTAAAAGTTTACAGAGAGCTTTGGAAACAATCCAAAACAAGATGAAGGAGTCTGGAAACGTCGTCGAATTGAGAAAGAAGCTGAAAGACGAGAGGAAAGTAAACTCCGAGCTCAGAGAAATGGTCGAAAAATTACAGGAGGAAATCGATCAGCTTAAACCCAATTCATCCCGTTAGTACATCAGAGTTCATTGAATGAATTAGGCGACGAATCGAATGCGAATAATTTGAATTTCGTTTCATTTTCAGAACCATCGGAAGATGAAGGCGATATAGAAGATATGGTGCAGAGAGAATTACAAGTATCTGCTAAACTGGATAAACAAATAATGAGCGCTATTGAGAGCGAGAATGAAGAGGGTGTTGGCAGTAAGAGACGAATCGAAAGACATGCTTGTAATTCTCTGGATATCGAACCAGTCGATCAAGTCAGACAGGAGAAAATAGCTCGAAGATATAACGATATTCGTCTGAAACTAAAACAGGCCAGCAAATCTAATGAGGAATTGACTAAATTGAAAGACGACTTAGAGATTGTGACCGAAATGCTTAGATCACAAGTCTCAGAGTACGAAAATCGAGTCTTACAGATAAAGTAAGTAACTTATTCTATTTGATTTGATCGATGAGATAACTTACTAAACTCTAATTTTCGCGATATTTTTTAGATCTGATTTGGAAGAAGAGTCCAAAACTGTTAGCAGACTTAACGAAGAACTTGCCAAGGAAAGAGATATGACTCGGCATTTGAAAATACGATTTGAAAGAGAACATGCGGCTAGTCACCAGGCGCAGATGCATGATTCGGAGTTAATTGCGGTTGGTATAAATCGATTTCGTTCTGTTTTGGAGTTATTTGGTTTCTTTATTCCTGATTATTTCATGAAAAATGTATATTTAGGCTTTGAGGATGAAGTTAGAGGCCTCTTTAGATGCGGAGACGAAATTGCGATCGGATTTATCGCTTATGCGACGTGAACACAAAAGTATAGAAACAGAGTTGAATGCGATAAGAGAAAAACTCAAGTCTCAAAAATTGGACGAAGGTGTTGGTGTCAAGGAACAGTACTTGCAGGAGATGATTGAAGCCGAGCAAAAAAAGCTCATATCTATTGCTGAAAAGTTTGAAAAAGAAGAGCGGAAGAACGTCGAGTTGAATGACAATATCCGGAGAATAGTTAGCGAGAAAACTAAGTACGAAAGGGAACTTGAAATGGCAAATGAAGATAAAGAGAAAGTGGCCAGCAGGCTCGCCTTGGTCGAGGGAATCAAAGACCATCTTGAAACAGACTTGAAACGAACCAAAGACGAGCTAAGAGCCAGAGAAGAAGAATGTGAATGGCTACAAAAGAGAATCGACACGATTAAAGAAGCCGAGGAAAAGAGGCAGCAGCAGAGGACTGACGAACACAATGAACTAAAGAGCCTTAGACGAGAAATTGCTAATACTCGAGAAGTCATGGTCGGTTTATTTGAGATTAATCAAAATATTGACTAATTCTTTCTTTCTTCCATTTTTTCAGCAACGTTTTTCTCTTTTATCGATGTATTTCGTTCGGTGATTGAATAATGAGATTTTTCCATCTTTCAGCTTGACTTGGAGGCAGACATGTCTCAGTCAAAGAAAGAGTTGACAAAGTATCACGAGAGACAAGAGCAATACATTCAATGCATCGAGACGCAGCGACTCAAGGCTGTTGAGCTTGTGAAAAAGCTGACTTCTGCTAAAGAGGAAGAAAAAAGACTGAAAGAAGTGATAAACGACATGCAAAACGACCTGCAAATAAGCGTTAAACGAGAACTTGAGCTCACCAGTGAATTACAGAGGGAAAGACTTTGCACGGACAAAAATGTACCGGCTAAACTTGTACAAAAGATTCAGGTGATATTGAGTCTAAGTTTTTATCCAGATAAGGCAAACTCTGTATTTCAAGGAAGTCGATTTTCTAGATTAGTGAAATTTAGTCTCATTACCATTGATCTCTTGTTTCAGGACCTGAGCGAGAGTTTGCAGAAGCATTTAGACGACAAGAACATCCTCCATGAAAAATTGTCCAAAGCCAGACAAGAAAAAGAGCAGCTTTTGCCCAGAATAAAAATGCTCGAGGCTCAGATCTTCCAACAAAGTCAAACTACAAATACAGCGAGTGCCATGAGTGCGGAGATGATAGAAAATGTTCGTGACCATGTTTCATCTCATATTTTAAAACACATCATATCTCTTGATTGATTTACTCATTTTTATCAACAGTTGCAACACTTTTATGGAAAGTATCTGCGAACTGATAGCCGTCGCAAGGCGTTGGCTTACCAGAAGCGTTACCTACTCTGTGTAGTCGGAGGATATCAACTCTCGGAGGAAAGTACTCTTTCTGTATTAGCGCAGCTGACCATAGTGCAGAGAGAGCACACTACTACTAGTAACAACAAAAAATCACCGAGGATAAGATTCAAGCGTGTTGCGCTGGCCATTATAAGCATTCGAAGAATGAGATGGTTGATTAAGAGGTGGAGAACCGGAAAGAGAGTTGGCGCTAATGCGGTTCTTGGAAATCCTAATCAGTCCTTCGTACCACTACGAAGATCTGCGTCAAATCATTCGCCGCCTGTTAGGGACAGATCAGCTAACACGTGAGTTTTCGTTTTTAGATTATTGCGAGCTATGCTAAAGGCTTGGTCTCAAAAAATTGTTAACTATGTATCAAAATACTTGTAATTAAGAGTAAAGATTAAACTTTCTTGATATTTTTAATTAAATCTTGATTATTGTTTCAGAAGAGATGGCGGCCTCGGAGGTTTATCGCTTGAGCATTACCTGGATCGTTTTGTGAGTATTCAAAAGAAGTTAGACCACGCAATGATAGACGTTGGTCAAATAACGTCAGATTAAAAATGATGTGTAGGTATTATTTGGAACTGATTACCTCAAAAAGTTTTAATTTCACCAAGTACAAACTACCAATTGTTATATATCATTATAAATTTTTTCTTAACTAATTGTGCCGCGCACAAATGGCGTAACGCAGTCATATGAGTATATGACTTGTATGGGATTGAAGTTTCCGTCTAAGAACAGTTAACTTTGAATATTATCTTAGTTATTCTGAGCTTTATGGAAATTTGAAAAAGAAACTGGGCATTCGAACAAAAGAAAAAAATAAAATAAAATAGAAAAGAATAAACATGAAACATGCAAATAAGCTTAAATATAAACGTAGCTCTATAATTATATTTGTCGTCGATTTGATTCATTCAGACGGATGTATATATACGCATTTACATTTACAATATTTGATATGGAAAAATGTTGATTTAAATTTAAATTTAATAACTTGTTTGCTACTACTACTAGTCGTAAGGTTTTAACGTAGAGATAGTTTTGTCTGTATTTTAGTATTGTTTGTTTTTAAAAGTGTTTTAGAATTAATGTCATATCAGACAGTGTGATTTTGTTCTTTTTTTTCGAGACTTGTATGATTACACCGATTTAGCGTCGTCACATTGATGTAGTATACATTCGTTTCAAGTAACATGACCAAAGCATTTTCGACGTTTTTTCCTTTTTTTTTTTTTATTAATATTTATCATTTACGTTAGAGAAACGAATTGAACGGAACGAAACGAAACTAAACATGTGCCTTGTAAGTTGTACATTGTATTATATATTTATTAAATGTCTGTTTTTATATAATAAATGAATAAAACGTTACCATTATGCTAATATAATTCACGTCCATCATCTACAATGTCTATATCGCGTCTCTAATCCCGAAAAGACATGAAATTTTTTCCTCTTTTAAAACCAAAAAGGCCAAAAATTATACATATGCATTTTTGGGATTAGAAACGCGAGAATTATTATTGAAATTTGAAAATATCCACCGAAACTCGTCGTTATCCTTAGCGTATGTTATGAATAGGTAGTACCTAATATTTGTAAGGAAAAATGAGGCGTATTTTTTTTCTTCTTTTTTGTGAAATAAATACTTGAAATCATTTAAAGTTTTAACAATTATTCTTTTTAATACAATCTTATATAATATTATACATCAAAACATGATAATATAGTAGTAATTTACACATCTAAGGTATCCATCCCACAAGTATTACTATTACCATTTTGCAGTATTTCATCAATAATATTGGGAACTGAGATTTAAATCTCTTCAACGAATATCCGTAGACATTGAAAATTCAACTGCCATTTATTACGTAAATCTTGATTTTCTTTTTTTTCTCCTTCATTTTGAGTAATTTACATCAAAATTCGAAAACGAAAATCTAAAAAGAATTAGATTTGTTTACGTATTATCGTTTAAAAAATCTCGAAGTTATTTTTACATTATCTAGCAATTATCTGATAAAATGTTGGAATCAGCTGAAAATAGTATCGGAATCAATTTGATAACATCTCCAAATCGTGCTCATAAAAAAAACTTGAATTCTCGAAATTGTATTGAAATGATCTCGCAAGAATCTCTGAATGTTGAAACCAATCGTTATTTCAGTCCGTTTAGATTCGAAATATTCATCGAAATATCGACACAAGGACTGATAACACTCGTCGAAGTTTATTTTGCGGTTCATATCGTATGGGTTCAAGGCAATCTATCATAACTTTATCAAAGACATAAAAATAAATATGAATAATTCTAACTGCTTCATATACTTAAGCCACGTTCCCTACTCAATTCGACCTGTTCTAAAAACATTGGGCTGAACGGTGCTATTAAACGGAATATCTCTAACCCGGAACCGGAAACGAGAAAAAGGGTTCTGTAGCGCAATTCTATTCGCGATTTCGAACACGTAGGTTCCAAAACATGTTCGTTTCACGCTAAAATATAGAAATGGCGCGAGGAATAAACTTTTTAAAAGTATTCCTCAAGCCATTTCTATATTTTACCGTGAAACGAACATATTTTAGGACCTACTTGTTCGAAATAGCCAATAGAATTGCGCTACAGAGCCTTTTTTCCCGTTTCCGGTGCTGGGTTAGAGATATTTCGTTCAACAGCACTGTACAGTCTAATGTTTTTAGAACAGGTCGAGTTGGGTAGGGAACCACCTTATTGAGAATGATGAAATATCGTTACCAAGTTCGGATACCATTAATAAACATATATATATATATATATATATATATATATATATATATATATATATATATATATATATATATATATATATATAATATATATATATATATACGTACGTCGGTATATAGAGTATATTATTTACATATATACATCATGTTGTATGATAAAATATATAGTGGTGATCTAGAGCTATTAAATTTTCGAATACTCTAAACATGTCACATACATACATACATACATACATACATACATACATAGCATAGGTATATATTTATAGTAGGCTAGTGAATTATTCTTCTTAAGGCTTTTTCTTGGATAGACTTTTTAGTGTGTCGTGTAAACATGTGCTCTTAAAACAACTTTATTATTATTAATATTAATATTAATATTAATATTATCATTATTATTATTATTACTATTACTATTATTCCTGGGTATTCTTCGTCGGAGGTATAATAAGTTTATTACTAATAGGTATATTACGTGTATACAATACCACTAACTTAGGGTAAACAGTTCTTACATAATAGGGACACAGCTAATACTTTCTTGGTAAAAACTCTTCTTTTTCTTGTTTTTTTTGTTGTTTTTTTTTCTTCAAACTAGTATAGTATGTATAAATCGTTCATCAGATTGGTTTTAGAATAGAAATATCTACTCGTATATTATGTAGTACGTGTATATTTAAATTGGTTTTACTCTATTTTATATACTATATCGGGGTTTGCCCTCCACTTTTATAAACTCCATTGATTTTTCGTTTCGCTTAATTAAATATCTTGACAAATTTTCTTATCATGTAAAAATTTAGTTTCTTTATCTTTTTTTTTCTTTCTTTCTTCTTCTTTGGACCGTCAAATATTACAAACAACACATTTTTTTTTTTTTCTCTCAACAAAAGGATAATACCTAGTGAACCCTGATTTAAATTGTCATATACTGCATTCTGCAGATTGACCTTTCTTCGATATATTCGTTATAAGTTTTTGTCCAAATGGTAGATGATGAGTGATTGAAATTTATAGAATATGCTAAAGAAACACTACACCTCTATATTTAGTACTAATTAAGCTTTTCAACCAATTTCAATCACATCGCTAAGCACAAATCATTTCACTACGAAAAGCAAAATTGGCGTGACAAAAAAAAATCTAAAAAATTCATACTATCAAGTCTTTTCAGCCGTGTTTACGTATCGAGCAAGCGTCTTTAAAATTGGTAGCATTAAACGGCGTGAAATAGTCGTCGTGTAACTGTCTGATGATAGCTTCGATCGGGCATAATTTCGACTCAATTTTAGTCTTATCGTTTTTGTCTACTCTATCATAAATATTAACGCCATAGTAGTTGGCGTTTTTACAAAACGGTATATCCTGGGTAAAGTCTTTGCCGTTAACGACTACCCGGAAGTAAAAATCGCTAGCAACGTGGTTCTCGTTTTTTGGATTGATCTTATAAACCTCGATAATGAATCTCGAGGCGTAATGCGAAAGCGAGAAACGATCGGTTATCAATCCAAGAGCAGTAGCCAAGTACTCAAGCGTCTTATCGTGCCCGGAATACAGCACGATTTTCGGCTTAGCTTCTGACACTATTCTCAGCATGTGTGAAACTATGTTTCTCAGCAATCCATACGCTCTTAATAACCCGTATTTTTTTTGGCTACGACTCTTTGCGTGTTGTTTAGCCTCCCATTCAGTATATGCAAAAAGGCTTGTGACGTGTTCGGTCTTGACGCAAAATTGTTGTACGTCTAAATCAATGCACGGCAAAGGTGCGTTGTGGCAAACGTAAGTGAGAAGAGCGTCTCTCAAAGAATTAGGATCACTGGTTTGAGCTTGATCAGGCATTTCGAAGACCACGTTCGCGGCCTGTTTAATCAAATTAGCTACAGCAGGATGGGACTTGAGGTGTTCAGCCATTTCCTTAGAATGTTGTTTGCTGAATTTGTCAGCCGCCAAACAGGCGCAATCAGAATTGCAGAAGGCGAGACTCTGGCTTTCTTGCAGATTTATTTTAGCCAGATTCCCGAAGTTATCGTTTTCCAAAAACGTGTACAGGAGCGCAACAGCGCTTTGCACAGTCCGTCTATACCGCGTGCTATAAACTACCACGTCTTTTGATCCCAGTGTGTTATTACTCAAGTTTAACTTACTGTAGTATATATTCCTCAGGAGCAATCCAGTCTTCAATAATTGATTTATACCCAGACCAGTTAACTGGGCGAGTTTACAGTCCTTAGAGTTCACAGGCAGCATTGGAAAGCCGTGAAACGGTCCCAAAAACTGAGTCCACGCTGTCTTTGAGTAGCTAGATACATTTTGGAGAAAATTTTGATACGATAAATAAACAGTCTCCATATCTGGACTCCCGCTAAAATCTTTCGCACAGTTTACAGTTGTTATGTTACGGACGTGGGCAAGAGGCCCTCTGTCACCATGACGAATGAACACTAAAATTCCTTCCAGAGTTAAGTTACCATCGACCTTTCCTGGAGAATAGAAAATAGAACATCGCATATGAATAATGGAACGCCTTATTATCTTCTCCCATTTTTTAAAAACAGTATAGGTATGTATAGCAGAATTATGTCTATATCGATTAAACAAATTCGTTTACTTAAAGAAAAACGCGGTGATATTATGGATTTTGAATTTTAAATCGTACCTTCAGCTCCGGGGTTGATGTCGTCGGGTGGATTGCAGAATTTGAATATTTTTTTAGTTTTAAGATCGAGTTTTAAATTACGGGGATATTCTCGGAGCGATATTTCACTCGGTGAGCGTCTACCTTGGCTTGAAGTTTTCTCGTCTGCACCGATGTACTTGTACATGCCTGCAGGGGATCGAGAAAAGTGTGAAAAAACAAAGGGGGAAATAACGCGGTGATCATATATTTGAAATACATATAATATCTAATATATTGTATGGATTATGATAATTACCCGCGACTAGAAGGAAGATCCATACGCTGAGTATCACGTAACAATAAAATGCTCGGTGTTGATATGAGAGACGGAGCATCTCCGGTAACATTTTACAATTCGGGTATTATAACTGTAGGTTTTATTATTGAGTTCTGTTTTTTGTTTCTTAATTATATGGCGGCGATTAAGCGATACGAATACTCCGAACGAAAAACGCATCGTTGCTGGCAGCTTACGTTGTTTCGTATAATCATACGTGTATTCGCTTATATTAGCCGCGTTAAATCACTCCGCGATTAAAATAATCTAGACGATCTTTAGTCCAGGTCATAGTAATTGATATTATCGATATTATTATTATCGATGTGCGAAAGCCGCACGAGTATTATACGATTATACTACAAACGCATATAGGTGTACAGAACACTGCTCTGCTCTGCTCACTGTGGCCTGTGCGCGGTGCTGCGCGATGCGTATAACGGGACGAAAATCGACTTCTCAACTCGCCTCCTTTTCCCCAGATTGGAAACGTTGCTTCGGCGCAAGCGCTGCGCAGGTTTAATCGAAGCGGATTTTACCGAGTGACTCCTCGACGTCTGAATTCATCTTATAGAAGGCCCCTCGATATTATATTAAAACTTTTCGGCTTTTTCAGTCCGCGATATACTCAGGGGTCTCATACGCGTTCGGATATCGTTTGACGGAGTCACTTGTCTGGATATTTTTCGTACAATAAATGACGTTGTTTTTTTTTTTTTTTTTTTTCTTAATTAGATAAGAAAATTCGACGGATTATTTCTGTATTTTTAATTTTTAATAACTTTAACGATTATAAGATGTAAATTTCTGTCTAAACTATGACGATTCATATTCTCCCGTGAATTATTCATATGCGCCCGAAATTAATGGTAATATGATCTCGACCACGATATCCGACAATGCGATAAGAGCTTATCAGTATCTGCTTTAGTATGGGTCAATATGAGAGTAGAGTCAGATTTACCAGATCTGCGGCTGCTATTCATTGCCAGGACGGATCGAATGGAATCAAATTAGGTAGACGGTGAAAGGCGAGTTTCCTAAAGTCATTTTTCGTGGAAATCAAGACTCAAGCCTGAGGAAATGATTTTCTATTCTCCAGTATGCGAGGATATTATATTACCCTACTTATACAGCTGCGAGACAGTATTTTGTATTGAGAGACGAACTTTTCCGTAATATCTACAATAAAATCGTTTTTTTATCGTTCAATATCAATGGTGAGACTCAAATTTTACTAATACCAAAGAAATTTGATCTACAAGTAAGAAAAGAAAAAAAAAAAAAAAAAAACAATGGAATAAAGCGAAATCTGCGTGGCTCAATACCGCCGAGGAAATTATATTTATATCGAGCATATACTATATCAAAATTGACGAAGACGTTGTTTTTTAAACTTCTGGGTGCTACGAAATGGAGATGATTTATCAAATTTGAGAATTTTTAATCTACTATATGTTTTGGGTAGTCGTAGGGTATGATTTTCGGAATTGGTGAATCTACGTCGAATATTTATATCGTATATGGGCATTTATTATATCTTGGTGAAGAATTAACGACTAGATATTTTTAATCCACCCTGCAGCACATTAGCTGGATATTTTATTTCAATTATTCCTGACTTATATCCCCAAAAGGTATACCGCGGTGTCAGATTCATTTGAAAAAACGACGACGACGACGATGACGCCTCTGCAAGCTCATCGGACACCCCGAGTTTCCTCGGCTTTCAATCCCCTCGGTGACTCGACCCTTTGCGATCGAGAGTCTCAGATCATTTTCCCCTAGCTTTATAAATAGATATTTATATGTTCTTGGTATAAAAGTAAGATGTGAGTGTCTACGTACGTAACATACATATACCTACACCGGTTTAACACTCTTTCGATTAATGATTTAGCCACTGAAATGTGAGAGGAAGAAATACCGTCTTCGACCTGCAGTGAAAGTCTTATTTTCGAAAATCCGTCTAAGAAATAATCCGATCTGTCTCCAAAATATATTACCTACGTGTTACGCGATGTAGGTATTCATGGAGAATAGTTGAAACCCGTTTTTCCAGAAGATCAAAATCGTCTTATTCTGAATGCATTTTATCGCATTGATATCACAGTGCTATGAGTCGATATATGAAGATGATCAAAGTAAGCTTGTAGAAATCTTTTATGAAATACCGATATTTTGAGTTTCACCTGAAACCTATATTCTGTATTCAATTTAATTCATATCGAAGATGGAATGGGGATTTGTAATATTTCTGGGCATCTGTAAACGAATTTCACACTTAAATCATAAAAAACATGGAGGAAATAAATCATCGAGTTTTATGACAATGAATTTTTTCAAATCATGCGTACAATTTTCTCGATAAATATTCTACCTTTGAAACTATTAATTCTGTTATCTACAATTTCATCCCTTATACTAGACATCCAAACTGATGTTTAAATCTTATAAAAAGTAGCTTTATGCAACCAATCAAGTCAGAGGGGATGGAAAAAAAGAATATTTTCTTATCCAAAATTATATCTATTTGAATAAAAAAAAAAAAAATGTAATTTTTGCTATACTTTTTTCAATCTATATCCCCAAGTAGAAATCAGAAATATTTCCAATATCATTTTCCCCGAACAGTAATACACATTACAACGGCTGCTATATTCAGAGTTGAATTTTCGCCAATGTATAAGTAACATGATAAAGGGTAGTCTTGTGAAGAAAAATATTGAAAAAGCTTAGCGAAAAAAGAATCGTTTAAAGTACGTACTAAAATTCGAGTAAATAGAAATTTTTCATGTCATCATTTCCGACGAATGATATGAGAAAGAATTTTATGTATTATGTGGGATAGTATGAAATAGCGTATCTGATATAGCAAGAGCTGTATCCAAAAATAGGATATTTTATCAGGAAAAGGAAGTAACATGCAATAATCGTGAATATTAGCTGCGCAACAGCCTAGTGCTTTTCGCACACAGCCTCAACCTGCATCCCCTCAAAGATACGTACACAGATTATTAACATATGTATACGCAGACGCAGGGAAAGCATGGGACGCTTGCGCCCGGATAGTCGGGGGTGCAAAAGACGTCGGGCGCCTATATAAGGGCGGGAAGCCCGCGAAACCGCTACTTGCAACGGACATCGCGTTCGAGTTTCTGAACTTTGGAATCCAGGAGCAGAACGGAAATTGAGAGTTCTTCAGTTTACAAAATAAATAAATAAATAAAAAAGAAAAAGAATAAAAATTAAATTTTCCTCTTGGTGAAGGAGACATGGGATCGTCCGCGAGGAACTATCTGATTACCCTATTTCTCTACGTTTCGGTCGTCAACGAGATTAGCCTTCCAGTGGTGAGTCGATTTTATCAATTAATTAATTTGTCAAATTTATTTATCATTAGGTAGAAATAAATCTAGAAAAACGATTCATATATTTAGAACGTGACAAAACGATTGAATCATAAGCGAAACGGATCTTGCCCACGATATAAGGGATGAATAAAAAAACCAAAATCATTCGTTATCCAATAACCAATTTTTGGCGAAAACCGTGACGGTCAGGTGACGCAGAAGCAACTTTTCACCCGGAAATCGTTCTATTAATTTGGTGAATTTTAGGGGTCGTAAAAACTCTCCATTTTAACTCTCAACTTTTTCCCTCAGTTTTTCATTAAAACTGTATAATAGTTAACGACTCTATCAAAAAATCGAGTTAGGCTGCAGCTGACCAGGGTTTTATCAAAAAAATGTTGTTTAATAATTGTAAAAAGTAAAAGCTACAGCAGGGACGAAATTGCACCCCTAAGACAATAAAGATAAAAAAAAAAAAAAGAAAAGAAAAAAATCCTGACTCGGTATAGATTATATACTTGACGTTGCTAATCTGCAGCTTTCATTTCCGGAATATGAGAGCGAATCGACAGCGAAATAAATCGGGAATTAGAAATTGTGGAAAACTGATGAGGATGCGTTTGTAACGATATATCGGATGGAAAATCATAAATCGCTGGTATTTTATGATTAAAAATGAAACCATGATTCGTCAGCTCAGGCCGATTGCCGGCTGCTATCGTTGCCTGTGTAGAATGATATAGCGGAATGGAATTCCGAGGTAATTTTGATCCAGAAAAAATGTAAAAATTCTCAGATAGGTAGCCGTGCCCCAGCTGGTATTCGTTTATCGGAACCAAACGTAGCGAAATATTTCACATCGGTATAAAATGAAATGAAATGAAATGGAATGAAATGCAGTTGTTAATAAATATCGGTAATTAAAATCCGTGCAATGGTCGTGAATTAAATTTTCGAAATTTTCCAGCTCGACGTAAATGACAAACGAAATTTCTTTTCCAATTTGAAATCGTGGTGCGTCCTGACTTTGTCAATTGAGATTTAAATTGCTTGAATTTTGAGATATGAAGGATACAAAAATGTGGGATATAGAAAAAAAAGGCTCGACGCAGAGGTGGAAAGAGAATTCGAAAATCATAGTGCGGATTCCCCATACGCCATATGAAAGATTCAATTCGACTTTGTCAATTTTTTCACCTTACGATTTTCCTACTTGTTCACTTGACGAAGGGTCAGAAACTAAGTCCTACTGATTGGTACTGCCAAAAAGCTTTATGTGTTCTCCTTGTCTTCGGTTTAGTTGGCGTCCAATTAGGGGAGATTTTACCCCAGTTACTGGCAACCACGTCTCGAACAAATATCAAATGGTCATATATTATCCGAAGGGATTGATGAGCGTGACGTAACGATGTGTTATTTATTCTTACCCTAACTAAAGTCGGTCAAAATTTCGATAAAAATTTCATTTTTTTTTTTTTTTTTAATATCAAGGTTCCCGCCGATTCGAATAGAATTTATTCATCCAATTCATCCCAACCCACGGTATTCTCTGGACTGACCAATTCAGAGATCGACATATGACAGAAATTTTGATTGACGATGGTCCAGGGTATTTTTAAAATACATATCCGTAAATGAAATATCCCGCGGTTTGAATTGCGGAAATAATTCTTCGGGCGATTTCCTTCACTGCGAGTAAAGTCGCAAGTCCACGGGATCTGCTAACGTCGTAATATAATGCCGATGGGTACCTAGGACGAAATCTGTAGTTCTTTCTTTTTTTCGCTTCTGAAACTAAGTCCAGCTTTGTATCAGCGTAGCTGGTAGACGGTATGCCAATTGATTTTAACAGCAAAAGCCAACGTTCATTCTTTCCTTTTGGTATAAAAGAAAATGCCCGATTCTGATCCTCGGTAATTACTGGCATTAAGGATTATTGCGGAAATCTGTACCCACCCACGAGCTCGCGGGATACAAAAAAATTCCAACGATGAAATAAAGGCGCGTAATTACGGGGATCTGTAAACAGTTGAATCTCCCAATTAAATTCCAATTATCCCTTCTATTCCGATAATTACTTCCACGCAATAATCGACAGAGATTTATTTTTTATATTTTTTTATATATTTTTCGGAACAGCCGGTTATCTATCGCAAAATACTTGAAGTTGAAGTATAAAGACGTGAAAAAGTGTGTTTAAGGGGGTGCCAAGGTGAGAGAAGAAAAAAATGTTCATCGTATTCAATGATTTATTACGGGGGGAATGACGGACGGACAATAATTGTGAAGATAGCATTTGGAAGTTATGAATTTCCGCTTCAAACTGAAGAAAAAAAAATTAAATATCACAAAAAATGAAGTTCGCTGCGTCCATTTAAGTAAAGCTCTGCAAAAAACGATTTGCGAAACGGTGACCAGGTTTATAGGCAAACGGAATATCTGAAACACAAAAACCAATACTTTTTGGAATCGACAATGTACCTTCTAAGCTTCTATGGAATGGATTTTTGATAAACTCAAACGTGGTCAAGTTACGAATCTTTTTTGCATTTTATCGCGTTTGTTGGAATTTTCGCGAACGTTTTTATCAATTTTTCAAAAACCAAAGGTCGGATGAGAAATTCGTTCCATAAAAGTTTAGAGGGTATATTGACAATTCCAAAAAGTGTTGGTTTTTGTATTCTAGATATTCCGTTTGCCTATAAACGTGGTCACCGTTTCGGAAATCGTTTTTTGCAGAGCTCTATTTAAATGGACGCAGCGGACTCGATTTTTGTGATATTCAATTTTTTTTTTCTTTAATTTGAAGCGGAAATTCGTAGCTTTCAAACGCTGTTGTCGAAATTATTTTTCGTCATTCATTCTCGCCGTAATAAAACATTGAAAACGATGAACATTTTATTCTTCTCTTACCTCGGCACCCCGCTCAACAGATTTCTGAACAACGTTAGCATCGACGTTTATAAGCGCAAGCAGTTTCAAAGCGGAATTTCTCTTTGGGCAATTTAAACTGGCTCAAATCCCAAAGTTCTTTGTTGACTCAGAATAAGGGATGTGCAGGATTCGTTAGATCTTTCCTGTTGGACGTAGTAACCGTGTAAGTATTTGATAGGCATGAGCGTGGCAAGAATTTTCAGTGTCGGGTCCTGGATTCTTGGCTATGATAGAATGCCTTTCGCGGTTTACTTTGACACGTGATCTTCATACTGGCCAAACCCCGAAGGATAAGTGGCCGTTTTCCTATAGTTAATTGTTTCCAAAGCACCGGCTAAACCAGTCAGCAATCTCCCTTTGAAATTTCTTCATACAATTTTTGGACATGATTGAAAATTATTTACGATTTAGCGGACTTTGCCTTACCCAGATTTGTCGCACTGAAAAAAAGGTGTTCGTCGTATGCAGGCAGAGGTCGTAAATCAAATTCATCTAAACTCCCTAAAATTTTTAGGAAATATTCGAAATACGAAGTCCGTATGGGGTCCGAACCGGTTTTTATAATGAGTCTGAAAATGCTGTGAGTCGATATAATACTTATTTCAACGGTAGGAAGAAAAAATTCTAAATGTCTCAAACAGATTCTTAATCTTTGGATATTTATTACCGGAGGATTTCCGAAGGATTTAGGTACATCAATTTTTACGAGCCCTGCAGATTCCGCGGTTTGACGTATCCCGCGGGAATGATAAATCGCCTCGTGCACATTTACACACATATTTTTTTATTCACCATGTAGGATGAAATTTCGAGAAGACCTCCGGTCCACGTCATGGTAATAACGGTTCAAGTGACAAAAAGTGATGTTACCCTGTTGTAATAAAATTAAAACGGATATCAAATTTGAATCGAAAATTATATTTCCCAGAAATTTACTCTCCGAAATTTCCATAATTTTTTTTTTAAATGTTAAACGTATTTCCAACGAAACAAACGATTAATCTATACGCTATGCAGATTAGTAAACGTCGAAAGTTCAACTTTGGGAGATATGTATCTATGCAGGGATAGGTAGGAAAGTTTTAATTTCTAAAGCGAGTAAAGCTATGATAAGGTTGATCAGAATTACCTTATACAGAAATTTTCGACTAAACCTACCCGCCTGCATACCTAACGCTTTTGGCTTTTACAAAGTGATGGATTAACTCCATTGATTTACTAATACTCGGCTCCTCTTTGTGTATCTAACTCGAATCCTTAACTACCTATACTATATATATATATAGCAGTTAATTAGTTCGATAAATAGAACTTCTGCGCTTGTCATCGGCTTGCCTAGAAAATCCTGGAATTATATTAGACAACTCATAACATAACGTTAAAATCGGAATAGATCCTTTAGACTCAAAGAAAAACGGAATTTTTTCATTCTTTGGGTTAAAATATGGCAAAATTAGTATTCCTTATTTTTTTTATTTTTATTGAAGTTTGCAGGATATTATCTAGGCGATTTTTGTATCAAGAAATACCAAGTGTATGAAAAGATCCACTAATGCTGATGGAAAACCGATGCGAAAATGACAATTTTTCCTCTGGTCAATAGCAGCGTTACTCATTATCGCTTACATTCAGTTTAACTGATAATCAATAAGCCTTAAAAATCGATGAAATAAATAAAAAAATAAAAAAAAACTCGTCAAATTCGAAATGGTCACGGTCTGACCCTAGCCAAGTCGGTCTGGAATCTCTCATGCATGTATGTCTGTGAAAAGCTTTTTCGATAAAAGCCATGATAAGATTATTTCCCAGCTTTAATATATAGTTGAATTTAACGATCGACGAAGGGAGTTTATATGGTATTTTTATCATCATATTCACTTTCCAAGTATTTATACACCTATTTTTCTATGAGCTAGTCGATGGTAGCTAGCTGATGTGTTGAGTGGAGGATTTTTTTTTTTCTTTCTTTTTTTTCTTTTTCCTTAATCGAGAATAAATTTTTCTTACCACCTGCTCGCAAAATGCCCCTTTGCGACCTCTTGAGCGGGCGCAAAACAGGACTTGTCGGCCCTCGGGCGGAAAATCATGTTTTGCGCCCGCTCACTCGGTCTGAAAAGAGGCATTTCTACAGAGCAGGTGTTAAGAAAAATACATAATGTACTATTCTGCTTTAAACAGACGTATTATAACGCTTGGAAAAATTTTAGACATTTTTCATGCAGTTAATGAAAAATATTATTTCATATTTTTATCTTGTTATATGCAGCAACAGCAACATAGCAATATGCACGAGTATATATGTGGTCGGCGAGATTACGCACGAAGGAGCTGCACATCTCGTTTTTATAAAGTTTTATTTTTTTTTTATGTTTTTTTTTGTTCAATCCACGTTGTCAAAACTCCGCGAATCTACTGTGCCGAGCTTTCAACCCTGTCGCAGACACAATATCTCTCTCCCTTCATCGACCTATCATTCAAATACCTTGTTAGTTTTCACTCGACGTTGTTGACGGTGTAACACAGCGCGGAGGAACCCTTGAGGCAACTAAAGCAGACGTACCAAATAGTTTCTCCGCATTTAAACTAATGCTTTCAAAAATAGGATAAATTTAAAAGTCAGAAAAACTGTTCAACACTTTTTTGATCTTTCAAAAATTGATCCACGATTTTTCATTCGAGATTACGTATCTCTACGTAATTTCTACTCAGGCAGGTATTTCGTATACTAATTAAAGAAGAAAAATAAATAAATAAAATGAAAAGAAAACTGAAACAGGAAAACTCTGTCGACCTAGACCATATCTCTCTCTTTATTCACCCCCATTTCCATCGCTTCTCTTCCCTCTTACAATTCTACGTCCGGTGATTACACCCGGGTATCAGGTACTTCGCGACCGGGACCGTGTGGTCGAGAGAGAATTTTGTAGAAAATGTTAATTGCTGGGAACTCGAGGTGCCCATGGAATGCCGATAAATTCGCATTCTTTACCTCTGGGGATGTCAGGGTTTACACATCATTTTAAAATCAAGGATTCGTCGAGCCCCGTGTCCGATCCTTCCTATTTCGTTAAATCGAATTATTTTCGACCACCCTTTCACCGGGGGAATTAAATTCCATAAAAATAAGAGGAAAAAATTATCAGCGCATTTACGTGTCCGAAATGAATTGAATAATTTGAATACTTTCAAGCGTACATCAAAAAGCCCTCGGAATACCGACAGAACTTTGATTCCCACTCCGGCATTATTCATTCGACGAAAAAATAGCCTCGAAGTGTTCAAAATCTCAAGCCTAACGCAAATTACCTAACGAAATTCGTAATTATGGAGATCTTGATGCGAGCTGTTCGCGTTTGAATCGTCCCCGCAAACGTCACGAGTCGTTTCAACCATCTCAGGATAAGTAATATCAGGGTAGGTAGGTAATATTCCTGAATCAAACCATCTGGTTAAAAGTACCCGATAATTTACGGTCAATTTATTCCTCCGCTTAAAGTTTCGATTGTAATTATGTCAAGTTATGTCAGACAACGCGTACGTTTACCCCGGTTGAATATATCGGGTTTTAATTTTTCGTAAAACGGGGCTAAAATTTTCCTCTGAGCGTTTTTCAACCCAAATTCAAACCCCGCCCTCGGTATTTAACAGCTTTTCATCTTTCCCCTGCTTCTTGGCTGGGGTATATGTACAACGCTGCTTTTAATTAACTTAGATCTTTATTACGGCGTTTTAATTGCTCTGGTATTGTTACTCTAAGGGTTGGGTATTGTATAGTTATTACACCGGGTTTAGGTCGCATCACTTTATTTACTAAGGTGGCGCAGTATTACGCAAAATGCTTTATCGAGCAGAAGGAGTTTCGAACATTTCGGTACACCAAAGTGAAACAATTTCTCTGGTTATCTAAATTCGACTTTGAAATTCTACGAAGAAATTTACATTCGTGTATCTATAACAAAAGTTTTCTCTAGCGCCCCCGCAGCTTTCGAAGTAGGGGTGTGTGGTATATCGCCGTAATATACGACTTGGAGAATATTTTTAACAGTTTTTAATTTTACATTTCTGTCTGATTTCGCGGCCAATGCAATACACCCACAGAAATAGAGGTAAAGTAAAAAGCTTTGCACCTAGTCCGGCTTTTGTACAATGAACACATACCTATATTATACTCTATAATTTTGAATGTATAGTGACTGCAGTACACTCAGGTTTTGTGCATTGAACAATCAGCCACGAAGTTCTGGGAGCTGAGAGTCGATCAATTTACAGACAATAGAACACGGGGCTTTGGGTCATGTCGGGGGAATATGATTCCCAGGTAGTTTGCCGATGCTCTATTCAATGAAAGCTCTCGCGAATTGCTTTATGTTCGAAATATTAGTAGCCTCGAATTATCCCGATATTTAATTCCGAATTACTGATGTAACGATCATTACAACTTGATCGAGGATCAGAATTGTCTAATTTTTACTTTATTTGAAATACCTGGCTTCATCTCGCCCTTAAAAGATATAAAATTATAAGCACCCCATTAGTGGGTCTCTACAGAGGGAACGAGAAATGTATCATAACTGGTTGGCACTTAATCTTGAGATCAAGTGCTCGATATCGGTGTGAGGATTTCTCTAGCCCTTTATACTCTCTGTCTTATATATCTTTGATCAGTAATTTCCTCTTCCTAGCTAGTAACGAGCTTTTCCATCTCCGAGATAGTTGGAAAAGCTTTGTGAAAATACCTGATAAAGATGTTGATAAATTCCGTTAGATTTTTCAGGGAAAACAGATCTCGGTGTTTAGAGTGATCCTCACGTCAGTGAGTTTATTTAAAATTCCAAAAATTCCTCTTGAAATTTCGAGCTTTCTCTTATTTTTATATCGGGAAAAACGGCGAGCAGCCTTTTATGCGTGTTCGGTAAGGGGCGAAGGAATTGTGGATCACGTCTGTCAAGTCTTGGAAAGGTATTGGCATCGAAAAGGACAATCCGCGAATCCTTGCGAAAGAAGTTCTCTCGGTGGTGTTAAGATCGGAAATCCCTTTCAGAGATCGAGTTTCGGTCTTCGACGAAACACAAATTCCGCCTTGTCCTTCCGTCTATATCGTAGAAGTCTCTGAAATCAGACATCGAAATAATTGCTTCGTGAATTCAAAGGAGTTCGGGGTACGGAGTTCTTGCCTCTATACCTGAACCTAACTAATTATCGTTCTCTGATTGCGGGTGAAAACCAGTCGAAATTCAATTCAAATTTCGTACCCAGGTACGAGCTTTACGACAAATTGGAATTCCTTTTAACAACAAAGGTTCACATCAACTTCGCTTGCGATCATATTTGGATGAACGAGGTCTCAGTATCTCGCAGGATTACGTATTCTAGACTTTTTTAAACTCTGAAATCGCGTTCCCGTATGTAAAATAATTTCAATGAATTTTTTTACAGCGTTTCAAAAATAACGTTGAAGGGGCTTCTTTTGAGTCAACATACGAAGAGTCAAATTTCCACAAAGCCAATTGAGGCCAAGTTTAGGGTTGAGATCAACAGGATTGTATATGGCTGATGAAATACGGACTGAAACTACTTCGAGCTGATTTTCAAGCCATGGAAATTCAGACCTTTTTTTCATAAACCAGAACACAAAATAAGGGATACAATTTATCTCCATTCATTACTTAATTCGAACCACAAAGTTCGAGTTGTGATTCCAATCGTTTGGTATATCAATTCACCATCTAGATTCTAGACTGCGTTAATCCGGACGATATTAACAAAGTAATTAACAAACTGACTAGAAACTTGGTAAATTAAATTCGGCAGTGAGATCTTGTTTGTTAAAGTTCAATTATCAGATGTGTCTATGACTCCAAACTCGCGAGTATTATCTACACGTCAGTGTCGTATGATCATCGATCATACTTTAAAGTTTGATGGGCTTAAATGCGAGAGGAAGAATCCCAGTTTTGCAAAGAGCTTGCAAAACAAGAGCTCACCATCAGTTTTCGAAAGTCTAATTTACACATCGTGGAAGCATCTGTTTCGGCGAATATATTATGTACCCTCAAAGCTTTTGATGTCCATATTCTGGTTGACCAGATTAAATATCAAATTTCGTCCTCCAGGCAGGGATTCTGCTCGGTCTATTTGCTGAAAGTATGCTGAGTTCAGTCCGTATTTGGCTTGAATTGAAAACTTTTGCTGCAGTGATGACATAGGTAGTATCTGTGATATAGATTTTATGTGACCAATATTAGGGTCGAGGTTCCGGTTGTGTTAACAGTATATCTATAGTGCTTACTGATAACCGTGACCTTCTTCTATTCTGCAGGTGAAGGTTACTCGAAGCGATGCATCTAGTCAGTAAACTCAATTATTATCGTACAACCAACCGATTCTAAAGTTGATTACAACACTGAGTGGTTCCAGCGCCCATTATAGAAATAAACCTAAACCAATATGTTCGGAAAATGCAGTTCGACGATTTAGATAAAAACGCATTCGACCCGATCGAGATCGCGAACTGTTGCGTGCACAGAATCAAGTGAATTACGGAAAATCTGATTAGAGAAGAACATGAATGATTCCAGAAACGACGATTTAAAAGGATCCGATATTCACAGGATTTCACATTCAGATAATGGGCAGAAAATATTGCCATTTGAAAATGTACTTGATAGTGGTTTTCTAATATGACGAGGTCTTTTTTTTTCCAACCTTGTTTCCTTCCTCGTTGTTTTTCCGAATCCTTCAGCGCGTCGGCAGACATAATACGAGAGGAATTTTGATATTGTATGATATCGAGCTGAATCTTCTGGCTTCATCTCTCAAAAATGGAAAATTTCATAAAGCGAATAATTCCGGTGTCTTGTTGGATCTTGTTATGGTTTGAACCGGACGGTTATTTGCGAACTGTTCCAACAGACTCATTCGTATTTTGTAGCACGTTTCGATCACCATTAAAAAAAAATTTCAGACGGCTATAAAGCTCGCCCTGTATTTACGCAGGGAATCTGATTTATTGCCTGAAGCTTTAAAAAGGAACGGATATGCCTCCCACGATTCTCAGATCGTGGTTAAATCCATTCAGCATATACCCACGCGTTTATATGGTATATACACTAGGGTTTATTCGGGGTTAAAATAAATGTCTTTATAAGGTAGCAGATATACGCTCAATTCCATTCATAAGCCTTTTTCCGACGTATTTAGTCCAGCCCACGTTTGCAGCTTACGCCGTTTTTTGTTTCCGCGACATGATTCCGTCGCGGTTGAAATCGGCAAAGAAAATCGTTTATTTAAAATATTCATTAACGTGGTTGAAGATTTGGGTGAAAAAAGTTCACTGTTTAAATCCCCTCCCTTAAATTTTAAGGCTGAAATTTTAGGGTGTTTTCGTTATTGTTAAGATTTTATGGCTCCGGGTCTCCTTCACGTCTTCACATTCATATTATCAATGACACAATAGGTATTCTCACAATCCAACATATGTGTGCAACGGAAAGGTGGGACAGTAGCATCAACGTTCCATGCAGCTTTGTCCCAAGATCTTACCTCCCGCAAACGGATATACGAGATAATATATTCTCCTTCGCAAATAGATAACAGAGACGAGATAAACATACGTCACTGTAGTCTGCGTAATGACATTTGCGAAATGATCTGGACTGAGGAAGATTGCATTTTGGCTCATGTCAGAAAAGGATGTAGATTTTTACCACCGTTTACAAGATATCCGGCCTTTCTGTTCCGAATTGTTTTTCTGTCTCGAATGTGCGTTTTCTGTCTGTTGGTGATTACGACCATTCGCTATTTACCCGAAGACCTGGAAAATGGTACTAGGTACTTACTCAACGCGTAAAGCAGAACTACTGTCTTGCAGCTATTAGATCGCCGTAATTAAACGATGGAAACACATGAGACCCTTTGCCCCGGATCCTCCATCGATGTATTTTTTTCGACATTTTTCAAGGAGCCAAAAGGACTTCAGTCTGAGTTCATCATAGATGCAATTTTCACATGGCCTCGTCGAATATCTTCTGCTCTTCAGACCGGATAGTTCTAAGCGTCTAGATTCTAGACAATTTTCTCTATGAAAATATCGGCTCGGACAAGACTTCATAAAATTGTAATTTTCATCGGGAGAATAAAAGGCTTTGCAGCAGGTCTTTCTTCACTGCACCTGTAATATAGCAAAAATGTTCTAGCAGCCAGCAGATAGAATAGTGGATTGAAACTTATAGATTCCGATTTCATTTCGTCGTCCTTTTCTTACAGATACGAAGATGGATTTTTATTAGTAGCTATGAATCGGCTGCGATTTATCAAACCCTTTCCGGATGTGAATTTTCATCAAATACGAAATAAAATAATATGAGAAATTGCGAGGTGAGATAAAATTCAGGCACCCAATAGGTTTGGGGATGATTCCTTCCTGTATTTTTCCCTTCCTCGTTTCCCCATCGTTTCTCACCCTTAACTCCTCGAATTAGCACCCTAACTGAGGATCGTTTGGTAGATCAGTGACCGCATATGTACGTATGTACGGTTTTACGATTTACATTTTAAGTCGCATTAACAGTGAGCCGGCAGTTGTTGCCGAGGAGAACACGGTCCTTTTCGTGAAAAGTGAGAATTCAGGATTTAATTAGCCGCACAAGGTATTCGGATAAGTTTGGAATGTCGGTTTAATACCAGTGAGGGTAGGCATTTTCGAGATATCGTCGGAAAGCTTTTAGCAGATAAAAGGCCAGAGTTCATTTAGCATGTGTGTATATTGTACATACTACCCTCTATCGCCTCTATCGATAAAATTTTCATTTCAGCTCGTGACAACCACGGGACATTAATCATGTTACATATTTCGAACGGTTAATCATCCATGACTATCGATATTTTCGTTAATAGGTGTCTATCCATGACAATTTTGGTAATGAAAGGGTGTGAGATAGTCTCAAGCTAATTATAGTCAGTTCAAAGGGGTTCAATCGGACACAGTATTTCCAAAAGTCGAAATATCGAGGCTTGTAGTTCCAGGTCCAAATCCAGGATAAGGTAAAAGTAGAATAAATATATTTTCGATTAAGCTCAGCCTTTTATCAGTTATATTCAGGGTCAGGTTCTGGGGATGAAATAAGGGCATTTTCAGTGCTGTTTGTTCAGTCGTTCAGATTGATCCCCAAGTTATATCATCATTCGTTGTTTGTGGACGTGAGATGTTTTCAGAGATGCTGGATGACCGTCGGTGTGATTTTAAGGCGACCGAGATATGAGGTTGTGAAGTGAGGTAAAGGGATTTTCGAGTAGTGAAAAGAGGCACGTATGCATACATGCATAGATGAAAATCATACTGAAAATAATATGAAAATTGTACCTCGTGTACCTATCATGTTAAGAAATGATGTATTTTCATGCAAGCCACGCACTCGACTATCCATCTTTATCCCTTATTCACAGGAAAAATTGATCAAGATGTACGACGAAAGGTTGGGACCGAGTAACTCAAACGCAAGAGTGAACTCGTGTGTTCATGTGAAATCGACTGGAACGTTGAATGATTCGGATCGAGGCAGAGCCCAATAAAGACAGGTAGAAAATCGAAAGGGAAAAAAAGGGGCAGGATAAAGGATGTGGTATACGTATTTCTCGCAATTGCACTCGCACGTGACTTACGGTTTTGTCATACCATTCTAGGCACAATAATATGCGTCGATCCTTTTTTTAAATCTAATTTCCCTTTTACAGATATTATATTTGCCCATGACCAGTGGAACCTTCCGGTTCCGGTTATTAGGAATATGACATCTGCAAGGTAGAGCAAAGTAACGAAGTAAGCCACTGGTCATAGGCAATATTCGTAGAAAGGAAATTTGATTTAAAAAATGCCTAGGAAAAATAGTGAGCCACGGAGACCCCATCGATGAACATCACTGTACATCCTCCAACAACAAGACATCAAGTTCAGTATTATAGAAGATGAATCTGTCATGAAAGTCGAGGGCCATAACTGTCCAATTTCAAGTTCCAAAATTTTCTGGCCGATTTTGAGGCCTCGCATTAAAACCCTCCCTTCAATGCCACGTACACATGTGCACGTAGAAGGTTCCTGATCATAAGTTTCGAGGTTTACGAGATTTATTTCCGGAGAAGAAGAGGCAGCACGTAGTACATCGAGTAATAATTCGTCGTTGATTTATCAGTGCTAAAGTTAAGGTGTAAGTTGCAGTGTGGAACTATTTCCCCATGAAAAATTGACCCCATCACGATAGCGCGGGTGGTTTAATTTCATTTATAAAAACCGTGTAGGAAATTATTTTTTCAAATACCGAACTAATTTCAAAGGACATCTGAAATGCGACTAGTTTTTTAATAAGAGAAGCCTGCAGCTCGGTTGGATACGTGTTTAAATCCCGCAGTGACATTTGTAAGTGACTAGGGGGGTAGCGATAGACAGACAGATGGACAGATGGACCTGGGGACGCATAGATATTATCTACTAGTAAACGAGGCACGTCACGTCCTTCAGAGTCGACTGAATCGTATAGTGGAGGCGCAACGCTGTAGCGACATCTCGACAAATGAAATTCTCCTTCGTCCTCGGTGTTCGTCACAGGTCGTGCGTGATCCTCTCTAGAATAGAAGACAGGCCGGGTCAGATAGAGGACCTCGGATTAATTCCGGTCTAGATAAAACCGAATATCAGTCTTTCGGACAACACACTTTCCGAAACCCATCCCAGGTCATCCGATTACTGTATGGTATACCAAATATGGAAATTTCGAAGATTGAAATGTCCAACATGATCGGGGCATTAATTTTGTGCAAATGCCTTTTTTCTTGCCATTTCGGTTCCAATTTCGATTAGTGGTCAAAACGATTGACACTCTGGGGTCTGACTCTAACATTCGTCAATTACATCGGGGCTAAGATGTCGAGTCATTAAAATGCCACAAAGGATACCAGGTGTTTCTTATTAGACCGAGAAAAAATAAGCGTGGGTATAAATTGGGGACGAAAAGTTGCCGAGACGTTGCCAAAGAGATAATTTATTCGACGTGGTGTGCCGATATTAATTTAGGATTCTCGTCATGGTGTTTTTGGACGTGATCACGGTTTTTTTTTTTTTTTTTATCATTATCATGGTTTTTTGCCTTTCTTTTATTTTGGACTCCTTGTGCCGAAGATAGATTGTTCACCTTTTTACACTGCTATGTGAGCTAGTGCGATCACAAAGACTAGGGAGACGAGGACAGCTTCTTTGTTTGGACTTGTGGTGAAAGTATGAGATCTGATGAGAGCTTTTTGTAATTATAAAATTGTAGGGAACTATATTTACCCCACGCATCTATATATCTTAGGTATAATTATACGCATCGTGCTAATGAAACATACACGACCATATTATACGCAGTCCTTTTAATATTTTTTATCACTGTACGTAATTCATTCTACTTAATTATAGATTAATTAATTAATTGACAGATTATACGCCGTCCTGCACAGCGTTGCTCTAATGCAGATTGCATAATTGATGCATAGGTAAAGTACATGTAAATTTTGACGAGCACGAAATCGTCCTTGAGAATATAATTGCAGTTCAATTTCCACCGCGTGGTATCGCTGGCTTGACCGTATTCCAGTATTTCACGTAAAGCTGATATCCAGTCGCATTAATCGTTCCGAATTCGTTTATCTGGGCCAAGTTGAAGTTCCGTATTTTCAAACTCCGAATTTGAATATTTGAAAAAAACTTCCAAACGAAGAATTTAACACCAGAGGTTAAAAATTCGGAAAGCCGAAGAACTCCGAAATTTGAAATCCACGTATTCATTCAGCGTGTGATAACTCGGGCTGTATTGATCGTATCGAAGCGAATAAGCGGTCAAATTAATTGTCTTGATATTTACTTTTTTGAAAAAAAGTTTCAAAATCCTACGAATTATTTTAGACATCATAAAGTCATCGATCGAAATAGAGGAAATGAGTTTTCGTATAAAAGAGAGGGTCTCGATTAGAATGAAATATTTTTTGTCTTCACATCCTGAGAAATAGACCAAATTTTTCGGATTCTTGGGATTTCGATAATCTGGACTGTCGGAGTTTCGAACTGTCCGAATTCCAACCTTCCGGAATTTTAATGTTCTAAACTTAAACGTTTCTGAAAATTCGAAATTGTTTCAAACGAATTCGGGATTTTTACCGGTCGGAACCTCAATTGAAATTACGACAAATTACCAAAGCCTGTCAAGTCTCTGCTATAGAATCGGAGTTATGCAAGCATCTCCTTAGATGTTAATTAAATTTGACGGGATTATTTTTTAATTTATTTTCCTGATTTATCAATTTTCCTTTTACCAGCTGCCTCGCTTTTATCTCTATTTCTCTCTTCGATTTTCCCAAGAATTCGAAGGGTCCTTTGTACTCTTGAGACAGAAAAGAGGCTGGGAAAACCTCGGACAAGCAGCCCACAGACTTATCCGCTATATTATGGGTATAGAATTCGCAGTCTCAAGAAGTTTGCCAGCTTCTCTGCGGTGAGGGCTGTTCATTAAAAGCACACTCAACAGGTCAAGTCATCTAATTTATTTTCAGATTCGACTGTATAGTATATAGAGCCAGCGTGTTCCCTGCGATAAACAATACGCAGAGATATAAAGTTCTAATTTTTTATCAATATATTTCCTGTTTAGATATCATTTATCAAGCAGGACATCCGAAAGACTTTTTCATTCAGATACACGTATCGATAATTCGGTTATTTGGGATTCAATATAATCTCAGAACTTTCTCTCGCCCGAGGGGTAAGAAAAAAAACTTCTCCAGAATTAATAATAACCCCGCATAACTTGGTACATCGATTGAAAAGTTTTCTACGTATAAAATCAGTCGATTCTCCGTAATATTGAATGGAAATATTCGTCGAGGTATAGGAATCGGATTCTGGCAAAGAAATTATGCCTTTTGTATATTTTGTACAAAAAGGGGGAGAAAACCCACCGTTATATAATTATCGGTATATTTGAATCAAGCAGTGGCAAAAAATCTTTTGTTTATGGATATTGTTCCATATTATTAGCCGTAAATTTCATTTCACCTTAACGTGTCAAATTTTGTTCGATATAATATCAGTGTTCTGGACACCGTGAGAATGCCATGTCTCGCCAACGTCCGCAACCGTAGCTAATTATCGGTGAACACTGGACCTACCCTTCGTATCGCACACTGCAACCACGTAACACGAGCTAATTTATATCCCATCACACGCTAGAGAGACTATAAGTGCGCACTTTTCGTTGTGTCATGTGCACGTATATAGATGCATATAATACAATGACGTAGGTGTAGAAATGCGTGCGTGCGTTTCGTGGGTGTCGTAGTGTCACCGCGTGTTTCCCAAATCATTACCGCATGTGTATATCGTGTAGGTATGGGTACTACGTATCTCCATACGGATGGAAATTCGCACAGGGATGAGGGAAAGTATCTATAATTCTCATGCAGGTGGTGCTAATCGAGCACTTGCAATGCGGAGGATATTTCGAACCGTGTTCAGCGTTACGTGACAAGCGACAACCTTCGTTTTAAAGACGTGATTCAAATTTAAAACTTTTCCAAAATCCGTTTCATTGTTTTTTTCGTTCAATTTTGGGAATTCGAAATACGTACGATCAGCCCGTTATATCGCTGATCCTCAATATGCGAAATCGTCGTTACGTAAAACGGTTGATATTTAGTGACGCAATGTGCAGGTAAAGTGAGGAAATTCTTGGGGATAGGTAACGTACATCTGGTTCCGACGGTTCTCGTCACTCATGTTTTCCCGTTAGGATATAATTGTTAAAAATCGATACTTTGTGCTGCTGACAACTTGCCACGTGAGTTGGCTCCTCTTGAACGTCAATAATTGACCAGAAATTTGCGCCTCTTCTACCTTTAAATCGTCAGCGTCGATGTGGTTGCTTAACGGAATTGAATCCGTCGTTAATTTTGTGCCGTAAAAATTTGAGATTTGGCTCATCCCGCTGATCCTAGGCCTTAAAATGTTTCAGGTAACATGTCAGGACGAGGAAGCAGACCAATGTTTACCCCGCAAGACGTTCTTCGCTCTTCTCCGTCTCCCGGAAGTCAGCTCGAACTTGGCAGCCTATTCTAGAACCGCCCGGATAATCCAGGACGCAAAGAATCGAAACGAAATTGTGAATCTTAAAAGTATGAGCTCGGAGGACACAGACGATGCCGAAATTTGCCTTCCGGTTGGTGTTTATCTCGACTTATTCAGCGACCCTGCAATGCGCGGTCATCTAACGGCTATCGGAAGAGCACAGAAAATGTTCGAGGATCCAACGACCCGGACATACGTAACAAACGAAGACCTGGAAGCCGAGGAGGAAGATGAACTCGATTCGGAGAAAAGGAGCATCGCTACTCTGGCCAAAAATGGCGATCTTCCGATATCGATTCAGGACAAAACCGACGAGGAAGATGAGGAGGAGAAACGAAGCCTGGCGACCGTCGTCCACGAGGCAGGACCTCTGAGCAGAGACGAGCTCGAAGCTCTCATCCGCTATTCCGAATTGAATAAACGTAACATCGCCGCATTGGCCAGAGACTACGGGCTGCCAAACGGGAAGAGAAACGTGGCAAGTCTTGCTCGAGATTTTGCACTTCCGCCAACAACTTCCGGTAAAAGAAACGTCGCTGCTTTGGCCAGGGACTTTGCGCTACCTTCTGGTAAACGAAACGTCGCCTCTTTGGCCAGAGACTTCGCACTACCATCTGGCAAAAGAAACGTTGCTGCACTGGCAAGAGACTTCGCTCTTCCATCGGGAGGAAAGAGGAATATTGCGGCACTGGCCAGAGACTATAGTCTTCCTTATGGGAAACGGTACATCGATATCTTCTCCAGGGGAAGCGCAGCCCGCTATCAACCCTATGGTGACAAAAGGAACTTCGCTGCTCTGGTCAGAAACGGGGACTTACCGGTAAGCTACAAGAGGAATATCGCGGCCTTGGCAAGAGACTGGACTTTGCCAACGCAGAATCGGTATGGCAGGTCCTTGGAAAAGCTGGAGAACAGGCTGAGAGAAGGACCCAACGAATCGGGGAAACAAGAAGAGGGTAAAGCGGCGGTAGAAGACGATGTGAACGAGAAGAAATTGGAGGCTTTGGCCAATTCTGGAGCAGGTAAAAGTGGGGATTTCTTATCCGAGGACAAGACAGCGAAGGAACACGGAGTTAAGACCGGTGCTGAAAATCTTAAGAAGAGTAAATCCGGGAAGAGAATGATCGGAGATAAAAGGCCGAAACGACAAATAGATTTCTCTGACGAGTATCCGCTCCCAGTTATGCAGAATACCAACGTTCTCGATTACGAAGACATGATTGAGGCTCTCACTGGAGAATATCCAAATACGGAGAAGAGATTCATGGGTATGTAAAAAGGCCGTTCAACTATGTATTATTCATAAAATTAAACCCCTAGGCTATGCCGAAATTTAATAAAGACCGTAGTCGGTTGAACTGGACATTTTTTATACCCGAATTCTTCTCAAGACTTTGTATATACGAGCTTAAATTCGATCAAAGCCTTCAATCATGAATAACGATTTTCCCCAGAGTGGCAAAAAAGTATTTTTTGCCAAGTAAACTCCGAACCTCTGAAGGTTGAGCATTATTTTTCTCTCTGAGACAGTTTTGCTACCATATTTCGTTCCACTAGAACTTAAAGTATGTGTCAAGGATAGAGACATGATATTTAAACCTATCATATGAAATTTAAAGCAGAAGAGATCATTTTTAAGAATAGAGTCAGGAGTTATATTTGATTATCGTTTTTGAGGAATATTTGCAAAGCGAAGAGCAAGATGAAACCAAAAGATCTGATCTGAGTAGAGAATAAAGGATTTGTTAAAAGTTTATCCACTTCGATATATGAATCTGCACATATGTAGCATCGGAGCCATTGGAGAATGAAGAAAACGATCAAGAAGATTTCTACATGCAGCCTCCAGCCAAGAGACACATCGGTGCCCTGGCTCGGCTTGGGTGGCTTCCATCGTTCAGAGCCGCAAGGTTTTCTCGGTCCCCACGGTACCTGGTGAGCAGGTCAGCCCAGTAGGAGACGCTCATCCGCGTCCTCCCAACTTCGTATGTGATGTCGATGTGTCTCTGTCCCAGTAGAAGTCACCCACGTCTATTTGTCTACTAACCACATACTCCACTATTGGTCATCTTTCACGGACCACTAACGGTAGTTCGATATAGCCGTTTAGATCTAGCCGTTTAGATGTGATCCTCGATGTTTGTATCTGTTTCTACCTCGCTGTTTATATCTAGACAATAGAATGTAGTGAGATGAGTGTTAGATATAAGAAAGAAAGAAAGAAAAAAAAAGAAAAAAAGAACAAAAAAACTAGTCTAAGATTTTCGTTAAATATTTCCGGCCCACCGGAAGCTGTGAATTTTATGACTGGGGTGTGTCAAAACGCGAGATATAACTAATTTCTTTTCTGCAGGAAATAGGATTTCCTCATTGAATATGTATACAATACGAGGTGTTTTATCGGGATGTAAAAATATCTCGGGCATCGATTTTATATCGTCATATGATTGGGTCTTTTCAGGGAGGATTCCGCAGATGGGACCTCGACCAACAACCCCGCCGACTCGGCGTCTCGGACGTTAGGACTTGGCCAAACATCAACCCGTTATTCCCGGTCCCATAATTTGGGAGATTGTCGCCATGGTTTCAAGAGGTTTTTCATGGTACCGGCAGCCGACAAACTCCTTATGCGCAAGCTTTACACAACCCCAAGAACCGCCTAGATTATATTAAACGTTAATTAAATGACGCATGAAGAGTAATCAATTAACCGTCATCAATTTTCATGGTCAGTATAGATGTATCTAATATAACTAACAGCGATATATTCGCGAATGTTTATTTTCTGACTAAAAGCGACGTGAGAAAGTTCCGCGCCAGTCTACCCAGAGGCAAATTTCATTTCCTCCTTTCCTCAGGGTTGAGTGAAAAATCAAATAAGGCGTTTTTCGAAACGCCGAAAGCTGTAAGAGTTTCGAGAACAGGGAAACGAGACTTAGACTTGCTTCTCGGTGGAAGTTTGCGAGACTTAGAGTCAAATATACTCTGTTTAGATTAAGAAAAAAGGAAAATCTGTGTGGGATCTAAGCTGCAGAATACTAAATTTCTCTCTATTTGATGTTTTTCAAGATAGTCGATATTCCGATACTGAGTGTAATTGAACACGTTCAATTTTCGACAAATTCGGATTGAAGTGCGCCAGAATTTTTCACGGCTAATTCATTTTGAGCGCAACTTATTAATTTATGATTAATACTCGGTAGATATATTATATACACGCGCGGATATCATTCTGCAAGAATAATAAAAGCTAACATTCTTTCCTATATTCGGTAAATTTCCAATTCTTAAAAAAAAAAAGAAAAAAAAACCGCGTATTATTATATTAATTGCAGAGTAGATAGTGTATAGGACACCTAAAATCCGTAGTTAGATATTATACTTAGATATTTGATTGATATTATAGTGTGGAGTGGTATTAGTTATTTTTGATCGACGTGATATAATGAAAATGGTACGAAGTAACTGAGACAAAAAAAAAAAAAAAAATAAAAATGAAAAAAAAAAAAAAAAATAAATAAATAAGATAATAAGTAAATAAATAAATGAATAAAAAATTGCGATAATTATATGAAAAAAAAAAAAAAAAAAAAATGAAAAAGAAAAAAATATATATAGTTTATAAGGTGGCTGGAACGGCGGCTTATTATTATTTTGGAATATCTTTAAATCGCCAATAATTATAGCCGCCGGCTAACAATTGCTGTGGATGACATATAATAAAGAAATCTAAATCATGACAATACCATGTATAATTATATACCTATATAATATATATTATGTGTTTAAATTAGACAATAATTACGCATTATAATGACAATAAAATGATAATAATTAAATTGTTAATTAAAATTATATTATTATCTCTTGTTGCGCTCAAATTAATTCCATATTTATTTTTAATCTCGTGTATAGTATATACATATACATATATATATATATATATATTATATATATATATTATCGGTGTGAATAACTATTGTATTATTGTATTATTATATATTATGTATTATATTCTATCCATAATAATGACTTTTTTTTTTTTTTTTTTTCCTTCTAAATTATTCTATGTACCCCATGCCGTATTTACATTTCGATTAAATCAAACTTAAATGTAACAACATATCATGCGAATTGTATTTTCTCATTCTATATTCCATATCCATCTTATACACCTTATAGTTAGATTTCAAATTTTCTTTTTAAAACGCGGTGCGCAAAATTCAACTTTTCTTGTCTATTTTACGTGTGTAAAGGGCTCGTTTCTCGAACTGGTGCGCAAAGTGATAACTAGGCGCACTAGTACGAGAAACTGGGATTTTCCACACGCAAAAGGCACGAAAAGTCGGATTTTACGCACTGTTTTAAGAAATAGTATGAGGAACCCGTCGCACAATTTACTATTTACCGCCGCTCAAACTCAGACGTTGCATTTCATTGGAAAATATTGGAAAGCCATTTGCTAAAGCTAACTTTATAATATATTTACCGTCTGCAGCAATGCGAAGCAATTTCTGCTTCATCGACACTCGGTATTGCTTACCCTTACCGTTTGTTACTGTTTCGATTGCCGTATGCATGATCATTATTTTGTGGTGATGAAAACGCTGATCCGTTAATCAGATTCCTCGAGAACGTATACTGCCGAAAAAAACGAAAAAAAAAACGGGATTAGCTTAGCTTAACAATAGATGGTAAGGTTGCAGCATAGTCTGGTAAATGTGAAAGCAAGATTTCTGCATTGTCTGTTTCGGGTTTCAGGTTTCTGCATTGCCTGTTTGATGTTTCGGGATTCAGTTTGTAACAGATGATGACCATGTGAGTCATGTGGAACGTTTACAGCTTTAGATCGATTGACTTTTGGGAATAATTTGAAGTAATTTGATTATTGATTGTGCCGGTGTAATATGCCAGCAAATATATACGATTGTATTTGTAAATCCTTTATTCCGTATACATTATTGAGGATGATCATATACCTTCTAAATCAACGTATGGAAAGATTGGATAAATTGAAAAACTACAAAATAGCTACCATTGGTTGCATTTCATGCGATGATACAGTTAGAGTTACGAATTACTCAAACTCCCTTGGAATGATGATTTGACGAGAGTTCATATTCACTTAATTTCCCTAATTCTACGGAATGTCGGAGACCAAGTTTATCTTTGAGCCATTGGTACAGGTTCATCAACCACTGTAAAAAATTTGAGGGATTGTTATTGCCACCATTATCGGTATTACCTTCGGAACCTTCATTTAGAACTGGCGGAGATGATGGATCTTCGTTCTCTTTATTCCCAGATCCAACGTTTCCGGAATTCGCATTTCCAGAGTTATTGTTTCCATTAACAAGATTCCCGTTAGTGTCGTCGTCGCCATTTGAAACATTATTATTTGCGTTATCATTGCCTGAATTGTTGATGCGCGAGGAAGGCGCAGCCCTATTTCCACTCCCAACATTTCCAGCGTTGGAATTTCCAGAGTTGTTGTTTCCATTCACGAGATTGCCATTGGTATCGTCGTTACCGTTTTCAACATTATTATTCGCGTTATCATTGCCTGAATTGTTAATGCGCGAGGAAGGCGCAGCCCTATTTCCACTCCCAACATTTCCAGCGTTGGAATTTCCAGAGTTGTTGTTTCCATTCACGAGATTGCCATTGGTATCGTCGTTACCGTTTTCAACATTATTATTCGCGTTATCATTGCCTGAATTGTTAATGCGCGAGGAAGGCGCAGCCCTATTTCCACTCCCAACATTTCCAGCGTTGGAATTTCCAGAGTTGTTGTTTCCATTCACGAGATTGCCATTGGTATCGTCGTTACCGTTTTCAACATTATTATTCGCGTTATCATTGCCTGAATTGTTAATGCGCGAGGAAGGCGCAGCCCTATTTCCACTCCCAACATTTCCAGCGTTGGAATTTCCAGAGTTGTTGTTTCCATTCACGAGATTGCCATTGGTATCGTCGTTACCGTTTTCAACATTATTATTCGCGTTATCATTGCCTGAATTGTTGATGCGCGGAGAAGGCGCAGCTTTATTTCCATTTCCGACGTTTCCAGCGTTGGAATTTTCAGAGTTATCGTTTCCATTCACGAGATTCCCGTTAGTGTCGTCGTCACCATTTGAAACACTATTATTTACGTTATCATGTCCTGAATTGTTGATGCGCAACGATCGTACGGATCGGTTTCCAGATCCTACATTCCCAGAGTTAGAATTCCCGGAGTTATTATTTCCATTCACGAGATTTCCATTAGTGTCGTCGTCCCCGTTTTCAACATTATTATTTGCGTTATCATTGCCTGAATTGTTGATGCGCGACGTAGGTGCAGCTTTATTTCCATTTCCGACATTTCCAGAATTAGAATTCCCAGAGTTATTATTTCCATTCACGAGATTGCCATTGGTGTCGTCGTTCCCGTTTTCAACATTATTATTTGCGTTATCATTGCCTGAATTGTTGATACGCGACGAAGGTGCAGCTCTATTTCCATTTCCGACATTTCCAGAGTTAGAATTTCCAGAGTTATTATTTCCATTCACGAGATTACCATTGGTATCGTCGTTACCGTTTTCAACATTATTATTTGCGTTATCATTGCCTGAATTGTTAATGCGCGAGGAAGGCGCAGCCCTATTTCCACTCCCAACATTTCCAGCGTTGGAATTTCCAGAGTTGTTGTTTCCATTCACGAGATTGCCATTAGTATCGTCGTTACCGTTTTCAACATTATTATTCGCGTTATCATTGCCTGAATTGTTGATGCGCGGAGAAGGCGCAGCTTTATTTCCATTTCCGACGTTTCCAGAGTTAGAATTTCCAGAGTTGTTGTTTCCATTCACGAGATTGCCATTGGTGTCGTCGTCCCCGTTTTCAACATTGTTATTTGCATTATCATTGCCTGAATTGTTGATGCGCGAAGGAGGCGCAGCTCTATTTCCATTTCCGACATTTCCAGAGTTAGAATTTCCAGAGTTGTTGTTTCCATTCACGAGATTGCCATTGGTGTCGTCGTCCCCGTTTTCAACATTGTTATTTGCATTATCATTGCCTGAATTGTTGATGCGCGAAGGAGGCGCAGCTCTATTTCCATTTCCGACATTTCCAGAGTTAGAATTTCCAGAGTTGTTGTTTCCATTCACGAGATTGCCATTGGTGTCGTCGTCCCCGTTTTCAACATTGTTATTTGCATTATCATTGCCTGAATTATTGATGCGCGAAGGAGGCGCAGCTCTATTTCCATTTCCGACATTTCCAGAGTTAGAATTTCCAGAGTTGTTGTTTCCATTCACGAGATTGCCATTGGTGTCGTCGTCCCCGTTTTCAACATTGTTATTTGCATTATCATTGCCTGAATTGTTGATGCGCGAAGGAGGCGCAGCTCTATTTCCATTTCCGACATTTCCAGAGTTAGAATTTCCAGAGTTGTTGTTTCCATTCACGAGATTGCCATTGGTGTCGTCGTCCCCGTTTTCAACATTGTTATTTGCATTATCATTGCCTGAATTGTTGATGCGCGAAGGAGGCGCAGCTCTATTTCCATTTCCGACATTTCCAGAGTTAGAATTTCCAGAGTTGTTGTTTCCATTCACGAGATTGCCATTGGTGTCGTCGTCCCCGTTTTCAACATTGTTATTTGCATTATCATTGCCTGAATTATTGATGCGCGAAGGAGGCGCAGCTCTATTTCCATTTCCGACATTTCCAGAGTTAGAATTTCCAGAGTTGTTGTTTCCATTCACGAGATTGCCATTGGTATCGTCGTTACCGTTTTCAACATTATTATTTGCGTTATCATTGCCTGAATTATTGATACGATCGACCAGTGTCCTGCCTCGAGTTCCAGACCTACTATTCCCCGAATAATGGTTATTTACGTGGATGTTTTCGTTCACAAGGTTTCCATTTACACTTTCGCTACCATTCTCGATATTGGTGTTCACATTGTTGTTTCCAGAATTACTTATAATACGACTCAACTGTTCATCGGATTCGGAAGTATGTGGTAACGCTCGGAGTAAGCCCAAGTGTGGATAATTAGCAGCATCGCAAATTACCTGTGAAGGATGAAGAGAAGGTACTATCAAACCTCACAGTTGAGGGAATTGAGAATTTCAAAATGTTGCTCAAAAGGTTCTTCCTTCAAGAGGTTTCTGCTTGTAGTTATGATTATTTGGAAAACAGTATGGATGAATTAATTTGAGCTAATCTGAGGAGAAAAACTTACCGAAATGGCTACGAGACAAATTACGACCTTCATTTTACTAGCCAAGAGAACAGCTATACAGCTGCTACGTCTTCAATTTCCCCATTCGCTGTCTTTATATACCTCAGCGTTCGACGATTTTTATTCTCTCTATCTGCGGCTCGAATAAGAAATTAGGCAAATATTTGTTTTACGTTTGAAAATTAGAAGACGCTGGAGGTAATTCATTATTCAAGTTGTAAATTATTTCGATAACTGTTTCTCGTAAAATTAACGCGTTTGAAATAAATTTCATTTCATATACAGAGAGATTACATATATTTGACGAGAATCAGTTCACCAAAAAAATATGCGCTGAGTCGCACATTGCTAATTACGATTTTATCCCTGCTCATAACTTGATGATATTCTCAATGTAGATACTGTGCTCCGATCCTTCATCCAATTCAAATTCAACTGAAACGGCCATAACTAATTCAAAGAAGAAACTTCCCCAAATTTTCGGCAACTGAATAGCCAATTATGAATCTGTCTAATTTTCCTCGACAATCGTTAATGCAATTGTTGTTCATGTCCACTAACCTTGCACTGACATTGAAATGAATTTCACTGATAGATAACACACAGCGACTGCAAACATCGTTCTTTTTATTCCGTTATCTGTACACGTAGAAAAGATATTGCTAGAAACAGATGCAAAGATATGTTGGGAAGAAAATCTCTATAATAAGATGTGTAATATTATATTTTTTATTCAAATGATCCAGAAGTTGATTCTCGTGACTTTGAAGGTATAAGTAAGAATGCTTTGTTCTATTGATTTACAATGTATCATACAGGTGTACATACCTCCAGCAAACATACTTGGCTCATCTCTATTACTGTGTGATCACACTATGAAGTCACTGGTAAATATTTATGGTTGCGTGAATGTCATGCGACTCTGGTGTCCCACTGTTGATATGCCTGTGAGGTAATTTAGACGACATGCAGTGCTACATCTTTGGGAAAGAACAATCGATACATATCATTTATATCACAAAGTTCTATCTCTGAGCTTTTCCCAACGATGACGTGATGACGTGATGTAGCTGTAAAGTATCAGACATGTCACGATGCTATGTGCCATTAGAAGAGCACATTTGATATACAATCAATGTTGTAGACTTCTATTCCTGTGCTTTTTGTCATTGCGATGTAGCAGTGAAGTAACATAGATGTCACGGTGCCATACCACCACAAAAACCATTCGAATAATGTAAAAACTATGTTTAGACTCTATTTTCGCACGGAACGAACATGTTTTGGACGTATGTGTTCGGAATTGAATTTGAATTTGCGCAGCGTTGGCATTTTTTGCGTTTTCAACGCCTGGGTTCGGATAATAATCGAAATGTGTCTTTTTCGACCATAAGCAGGTGGGTGACTATGGATGGGCCCTAACCTAAAGGATCTAATCGTTACAATCGACGTGAATTTAGACGTTGCCGTGCATCTGACAAATCTGCATTGATTGATTTGGTGAAAATTCTCTACCTTTAGTAGTTCTGATACTTTGACCATAACCCGCTGGGGGCCATCATTTTCTGGCGTCCTGATCTGGGCCAGCCTGGGTCTTTATCGACCAATGAATTCGTTTACTCATAAAACACGTTTTAATTACGATTTTTTAACTTTACGGTCGTGAAATGAAATCGCTAGAGTCTCAGAAATACGAATATACAAGTTTAGTGTCAATCCGTTCGTTTTTTAAACCCGGTGACAGATAACGCGAAAAGAAAGTCAGAAAGTTGAGCGAAAATAACCCTTATGCACAAGGTGGTCCTGGGTAGCTACACACCCGGTTGGACCTCAGCGGGATAATATGTGAAACTTAGTTACTGTAATAAAATACTAATATCCAACAATCATCGCTTAAATTACCGTTAATCATTTGAGCTTCAGATTAAAAACTCAACTGTGTTATTCGTATAGCAGAAAAAGGTATTTATTTTCACGTGAAATTGTGACGGGATTGACAATACCATTCTGATAATGTCTCGTGATATTCCTGTTGAACATGATAGAGTTCCGAATGCTTCTTTGCAAATACCACTGGGATGTCGCCGTTACGTCACTGGTGGATGTACTACCTGGTACGTAACTGTGTGATGTATCGGTCGTGACTCTGACCCATAGCTGATACGTAACTATTCTAACTTGTAACTTTGATCTGTAACTGTGACATAATAGTCATGGCGGCATGTGGCGGATATTTTGATATCCATGGACTATGATTTTTACAGTCCAATTGACGTGGCAGTGACTTAGGAAATAACAGAGTTACATATTTATTACGTCACGGCTACATAATTTGGTTGCCTGGATATATATGTTTATTATTTACAATATATTTTCGAACTTTAATCTATGTACAATTAATTATTGGCTAAAATATACCACCGACGCTACGGTGGTAGTTTAATTGGGCGTGAGCCTGAGCCTGGGCCTGTGCTTGAGAGTAATCATATCCTTGATCGTATCCCACCCATTCACTAGAAACTGCAGCTTGAACCCCGTGAGTCGCGTGGCCAGAATGAGTCGGATGAGTCGCATGATGACCCCCAGAATGAGCCGAGTATTCACTACTTTGAAAATGATTGAATTGACCCCATCCCAGCTGCGTCCGTGACCAGTCCGTATTTCCTGTGAAAAAAAAAAAAAATAAAACCAAAACGTTAAGATTTTCAGAACTCCAAATCTCCGTCGATAATTTTATTCCCTATAATGAATAAAACCCTTTCCAGTTACCTGGATTATGTCCAATAGAAGATGGGGTCGCATGGGCAGCGGGAGGCTGCAAGGAAGACGAAGACTGGCTCATCTGCATCGAATTCATATGTCCAGGAATTGAACCAAGGTGTCCAGTTATGGAAGTGGAATGTCCCAGGGCGGTGCCCATGGTGGTAGTTGGTACCTGTGCAAGGGAGCTGGACATCTGTGTGACCGGATGACCAGGGACTTGATGAAGACTAGTCGATCCTTGATGGAGCGATGTAGGTACCTGGGGAATTCCACCAGGCATTTGAGGGACTTGTGGAATCTGGGAAAGGTCGTGTGACCCGGTGTACTGGCATGGTGTTAATGGAAGACTCGCCACTGAATGAGCAATGCTTCCAGCATGCTTTCGAAGTCGGGCTCGACGATTGCTGAACCAAACCTGTAGCAAGAAATTGCCGATTATTAGATCATTGAAAATGAAAAGTCCAGGCAGAATATGGAAAACTCCATCCAAGGCCTGAGACTCTTGAGCAAACCAAAAAACAGAAATTGCAAGCATAAAGACAATAAGAATTCATTCTGCAGTCGCAATTGCATAGAATTCATTTCAGAAAGCCAATTCAGCTACGCTCATTGCATTTCAGCTACTGCAGTAAAAATCTTTATTGTTCTAAGATTGACCGTTTCGTTAGGTGGGCAAAAAGTTTTTATTCTGTGTCCAAATTGAGAAAGAGAACTTGCTTGAATCCGAGCTTCCGTCAGGCCTGTTCTTTGGGCTAATTCTTCTCTGGCATAAACGTCTGGGTATTGTGCCCTGAGGAAGGCGGCTTCAAGTTGTTCCAACTGATCTCCAGTAAAGGTTGTTCTACTTCTACGCTGTTTGCGTTTCAAGGGAATCCCGGGCTCGCTTTCAGTGTCCGAATCTTCGCCACATCGACCTGGAACCAATTTCAATAGTTTTTTTTTTTTAATGATTGGAAAAATTGCATGCGTAATAGACCCGTGATTCACGTCACAGGGAAAGAGACCCTACGTCTTCGTTATTAAAAATTATTCGGCAGAATATTTAGAATCCAGATACCCATAATATGTTGAGGGGTCGCAGATCTCGCGGCTACTTTCAGTACGCGTTTAAATAACGGTAATTAATAATCAATAAATCGTTTGAGAGATGCCGGATCATGCCATCAGCACCTTCGCCGAATAGTGGATGGCCCGTCAGTTAATACTGAATAAAGTATTGATGAGCGGGCCCATAAGTCAACCATTACCAAAGTTCCACTGGGTCCTGGGTGGCCTTTTAAAGACCATTTATCATTCGGTGATGTATGATCAACGGTCAATAATACGTGCCCGATTGTTTCTTCGAACTAGTCCAGAGCTTACGATCTTATCGTGCCGATTTATGCCAGCAACTACCTGATCGGAATTAAGTCATAACTTGATTGGATCAACGTAAATCATTGGTTGTTGAGATATTTCAACTTTTATGCAGAGAAATTCGCAATAATGATTGTTATCGTTGATTATAATCGACATCTGCAGCAGAGAGGATTTAAATAATTGATCCACACGATGTTCAATGCAATGTGCGTTATGAGAGGTTCTTTGCGATTCGTGGAGAGCAGATTTCGAAATACATTACGACTCGACTGGTGCAGCTGGATTGCGCTTAAATCGCAATCGGAGTAACGTATGTGGCCCATAGTAGTCTCACATGTACCTAGAAAATACGAGCTCGATTGAATGGGTCGAGGAACATAAATATCCAAGCTAAGCAATTCTCGTCCGTCGATTCGCCGCTTCCCTAAGGGGTTTTATCGCGGTTCTAATACGTCAGCATGCATTCACACGAAATGAGTTTCGTATGTGCGTGCAACGGCCATTAAGTCATCCATAAAGCCATCGTAAAAGCGATCACCATCTTGCACGTTTTCTTAACGCCATTTTGTACACGAGATATTCGAGATTTGTTATAAGAAGAAGAATCAAAAGGTATACTAGCTAAGTCTGGTTTAGAAAATTCGCAAATAATAGCCATCCACCCGGAGGAGGTCTTGGAAATAAAAATCTCTCCATAATGGTCCTTCAGGATTGGATTTCACTATTTATAAGCACGCAGTTGAGCGTGATATTCGATTCTAGGTAGTAGAAAAGTCCTTTTGCATTTACCAAGTAAGTTTACTTGGAAAGGCACGCGTCAGGTACAATAATACAAACGGACTGGTCATCTTTGTAGCTGCCATAAGTCCAATGCTCTTTTTTCGTCTATGAATCGAGTTGTTTTCGGCACTATTATGCCATTTTTGACCGATGTTATTAGCCTTCTAATGTCATGGCTTTATATTATTTCCCTTTGTACCTACTCGAAAAATTGGGGAATCTTTTATCCTCAGGACTTGTTCACGAGCGATTAAACACATGGTGGGCTTACTGACGTTCGAAAACAGCCTAATAAGATTGGAACTGCCAATATTTTCGATAACTCAAACTTCTCCGTATCCAAATATCTTAGCTAAGTCGAATTTGGCCATTGTCATCGTCTTCTACATCTCTCGTAACCTAGTGGATACTATTGTCCCCCGTTTTAGCCAGACGTGGAATTAGCCTAAGACCTATAACATTTTCGACGCTGCAGCAGAACATCCTTTAATGTTTTCTAAAGTGGAATTTAAGGCCATGCCCAATTGCGCGACTCACAATACCATTACGCCACTTATTTGGAATTATTCTTAGATAATAGTGTCAATGATTGTCAGTAGCTGTATTGTTATCCTTCTTGGCCGTCATAGCTGCCCGATTATTGAAGTGAATTTCATTTTCTCAAATTTTAAATACTGTTTTTGATCACGTGGGTTTCTGTGTGAGTGCCGTTTAATATATACAAAAAGATTGTACCGAGATAGAAGTACATAATAATTACAGATAAGGTCTGTGATCGTTGGATGAAGCAACAAAGTCGATATAGGTAGGTAATGAAAGTCGTCAAACCCGCGGTTTTGATCGATGCATAAATCAAGATAAGAGCGAATTGCATCGTCGCGGCTTTAAAGAAGCGGCCATTCTTCTTCCACCTTTAAAAAGGGTAAAAATTCGTCATTTTTTCTCTCATACAAACGCTAAGTGAACCAATTATTCTCAGGTGCCGTGGGTGATTTCGATAAATGGATATTTTTCTTTCTCAAAAAAAAAAAAAAAAAACAAAAAAAAAATGGGAAGATGCATCTTTCGGGCTTTAGAAAAATCTTCGAATGTATCTCAAGGCTCCTGTTTACCTCGGCACAGTACTACCTGTTTCAAGTTTAACAAAAATTTACAATAGCTAGAAATATGGGAGGGTGATTTTACGGCCGCGGAGGCTTCCCAGCGGTGAAACCTCTTTGAGGTGAAAACTTCTCTTAAACTACTAGACGCATTTGTCAAAAGTCACGAAACTCTAGACGAAAAATAGTTAGCCGACGGGGACTTAAGCCTCAACCTCTGAAATATATGTGAATAACGTTACGTTTCTATTCAACGGATCTTAAGTGATCCAAAAAAGCACAGCCATGAGCCAATACATGTGTGGGGCGGCAAAATTTTTCGGAGAGGGGCCGTTCCAACGAATAATTTCCTTCCTTTACACTTTATCAAGCTCTACAAGTATCGCATGAAGTTTTAAATACCAAAAAACATGCTTTGCAAGTGAAGTGCATTGTGTAATATACCTACATGGTAACATTACATTTATGGATATGTATACGATTGAATAGTCTTTGAGTTCGTATGTCTTTGAGTTATTATGTCGCAGCTAGCACATGTGACTACGTTCCGCTTGTGGATAGCTGAAGGAACTGCGTAACGTAGAAACATGTAAAGGCATATGCATATATATGTCTGCGAGGGTATCAATATGCAGAAACTGACAGGTGTTTCATACTCCTCCTACTCTCATTGTATACGTGTGGTTTAGCCGGGTTGTGAAATATTGCCAAACATCTTTCGGCGTCCTTTGGTTAGACGGTGGAAGTCAAAGTGACAAGAATTTAAAGAGGCCGTCACCTTTATTGAAGATACAACTTGTCTACCAACTATTCTTCCATTCTTTCGATTGTCATCCTACAGATGCGTTGATGCCGCCAAAGATGTGCCGCGCGCGCGCCTCCGCCTTACGGTACCTCAAAATCTAGCCCTGGTTATATATGGGGCATTCCGCATCATTTCAACTACTAGAAAAAAAGAAAAAAATTTACGTGCTTTTCACGTACGTCGAGATGGCTCAGGAATTTGAGGTGCATTATTTCACCCAACAATCTTTGGATCATGATCAGTCGATCTTCAATCGCTCCAAAAAATCCTATGGAAAAACAGACAGGAATTAAGTCTTGCAGAAAATTAGATGAAAGTTTCCATTCCATGTATCCTATTTTCGGAAAACTTTCCGTTTATTTCAGGATCCATTCGAACGTCTCAATGATTGCCGATAGAAAAATCTCCGGAATCCTTATTGAGCGTTGAGTTTTTTGGTCTGAATTATCTCCGTCGGTTATTATCGGCGTAAAATTAAAATAACTGCTGGTGGGTTAATAAAAGCTTAGAACCCTTTCTCATCTTGAGGGACAAGGTCTTGGCCAGGTGTGTTCCGGCGGACTTTCGTGAGCGTTTCAACCTCCGCGGTCCAGCTCGCACCTTCGGCATTCCTTCGCGCGCCCTCTGACACCGGCGGTCCTCTCTGAGAGTCCCTCTTCGCCCGTCTTTCATCCTCTCTCTCACTCGATCCCGGTGCTCGTCGCACTTACTATCGCATCATCCTTCTCGTGCCAGTCGGCTCGCGGCCACGAAGGATCCCTAGGATCGTTTAGGAACCCATATGTTGAACTTGTAATGAGAGAAGTCCCGAGGAGGGCGGCACTCGACGAAATGCTTTATAGATTATAATTTCGTTAAACCAGTCGCTATTGTTTTGCCGGGTATCATTAGCCTGTTAACGCGTTTCTAAGACCTCGGCTCACCGTCCTTTGGGATGATCCTTTGACTCCGTGTGGATGTACAGAATAACGCGTGTTGGATATCCGCGTTTCATCGATTCTAGATTGACATCATGATTTCAGGAATGATCGCGAATCGATGATCCTAGTTCTGACATAATCAATAAACCCTTTTGAGAATGAACGGTGCCTCTGATTGGCGGGATGAATAGATCGCGTGAAAAGATGCGTGTAATCAATTTGTGGTGGCCTGCGGAGAGCAGAGCAAATATCTCTTTCTAAGCATCGTCATCGAAAAATCTGCTGGTCAGCATCCCTGCTGGGAGAACAGCCGTTGAGAATATTCCCCGTTCTTAGTTGGATCGAGCCTCTTACCGTTCTTCAATTCGCCGATAAAAATTGAAGATCAAAATTTGATGACAGAATTTAAGTGAGAGGAAGGATTAATACAGCTGTGTCAGAGATACGCTCGGAAAATATTATCGTTGCATATCGAAGTCAGTGACTTCTACGGTTCGTCGGCGAACCGCTTGGTTCTCGCGTGTCCAATCGTTTCTTGAATGGGCATAGAAGCCCTAGGACAGGAAAAGTTATAAATCTAGCTCCACGCCAGGCAGGCCTGTAGTACCGGGCTTCTTATTCGGTCCCTGTTGCAGTGGGTCCTTTGGTTTCTTGGTGGGGGGTTTCCATCTGTAGCGTGTGAGGTCCTAAATGGTAACAAATGTCCCGAAAGGGCAACAATGGTTTTCGGCCTGGTTGACACCGAGCTACGGTGTGTCTTTCTGTCAACGCCCCAACCCCAGCGGATGATGCAGCGGATGGTCCATCACCGTCGTCATCTTCCCTCCAGCATAAACTAGGTATACCTACCCCAGCCACTTCCCATCGACCCATAATGTCCTCTCACGATGAATGGTGGACAACTTTTAACTTTTGGGATGTTTTACCGTCTCACGTCATCGTCATTCCACATTGACCACTTGCCAACATCGTCGGTGGTCTGGCGACCCGATTTTCTTACTATTTTCGAAAATCCGGGACTAGAGAGGAGTGAACTTCCGTTTGAATTCCGTACGTCTAATTGTTTCTCAGGAATTTATTAAAGCACAACATTCTCGATCGTGTAACTCATTCTCTGTTTCATTCTCCCGCGTGCTTCGTTGTACAAGATTAATTCAAGCATAGGTTGATTGCATGAACCAGTGGGTGTCGTAGGAGTTTATATTCTGACGTATAAGGTGTAGCAAGTTGAGTTAAGTTGAGCGGCGATGTTGTACACGATATAGGTGTTCAGCGGGGATTACCGGGCTCACGTGACAAGGATAACGCTTAACTGACCGCCTCCTTGTCGGTCCGACAACATCGTGGCTCTGCACTACCACCGGCTTGCTTTCAGGATCGAGATACGACTAGAGATTATATTATGGGACACACCTTCCTCCATCGACGACGATAATAAAACGAAATGCACGAAGTAGAGGAAAGAGAAATAAGGCCCCGCTTTAAGGATCACATATCATGCAAAATATCGGAAATTGATTTCCCAAATTTGATACGCTGATTATAATACCTACTCTCCATCATTCGTGATGGTATACTGAAGATTGATTGCAAAAATGACTTCGGATCCGATTCAATTAGCGAAATTATTGAACGGCTGGAGTGAGGGAGAGAGAAAGAGAGAGAGAGAGAGGGAGTTGATACACCGTCTCGAGTCTCTGTATTAAAAATGATGGGTAATCAATTACGGTTCTATAATGGTTATTATTTATAGCTAGTTGATTCGAGCTTATTGTTTCTGAATATATATTATATAGATACGTATGATTACGGTGATTAGCAGAAGCGTCAAAGTTCTACTTCACGGATGTTATACAGTAAGGATCCTATGAATATGTTCAATTTCTCGTTGATTAATTAAGTGATATTTAATTACCGTGGGAGTATATTCCCCCTCTCGAACCCTGGGGCATTTTTATACAAACTCTAACTCGAACCCGAACGGAATATATTCCTCGAGTCACCAGACACCTGTCCGAGATCATCCACCTCCTCAGGAACGATGAGTTCGAGTGTTTCCGACGAGCCGCCAATCGCCCGTCATCGATACAATCAATAAACCTGATTGTGAATCACTTAGTGTCTCTGTGTTCACCTTTAGTACAAGCCGCACATCATTTTGGCTCGTTTCACACACACTACTTAAAAAAATATCGTAGATATTGGCTCCGGGGGAGGATAACGTGATCCACACTTTTAACCATCTTCGTTGCGTGCGGGTTAAACACCCATGTGTAAATCACCTATACGTATATCGATAGTCGTGGGCGCTGGTTGAGGGTACCAAAGGGGGAGAGCCATTAGGCTAATCCCTCGTCGGCGGTCGATGCCAAAGGAAGAGAATAAAATGAGAGGAAAAGAGACTGAGAGAAAGAGAGGGCCAGAGGCTACGTGTCATTCCTTTAGCTTGCCCGCCAACACCTATACCCCGATACCGCATGTATACATCGTAGCCCTTTACAGAGGTGCTCTACACCTAGATGACATATATTAACAACTATCCTCTATACGATTGACTTGCCGGACTTCTTCGAGGCGTTTAGCAACGGACCGATACTACTTAACGATGTGATTATATTGATCAACCATTTTTCAGACACCTTAAGGTGTATATAATTACCTATGGATATATCCGATACGTTACACCGCGGAGATAAATTATGCAGAATTATGGTAAACGCGTGTTTCCATATGCTCGACACGATATATAATTGCCCGATAACTAATCAGAAACACATAAATATATATGAATCATGTTCTTCTTTATTGGTTAACAAAGTTTCGTTTTAAGTTTTGGAATAAGAGTTGTGCCACTCTCGATTCCGCTCTAAAATAACAAATAAATAAATAAATAAATAATTGGCTTTCATACGATGTTGCGAAATGTTGCACGATTTTCACCCCATTAAATTATTACAGACTGTTTATCGGGTCGTAGCAAATATTCTCAATCATTTGATCCCTCGCGATCTGATTACATCCTGCACTGGTATCGCAAATGATGTTATACGTCGGCGTGTGAGCGGGGTTCGAAACTGTTTTCAAATATAACGTAGACCAATAGAATCTCGTCCGACTTTGAGACCCTGAGGCTATAAAAATGCCCAAAATTGAAATCTGTCGCCAAGCATTTTCTGAAAAATGAAACTAAATTGTTTTGTTTTTTTTTTTCTTTGTTTTGGAGGGTCAAAAATCTGCTGGAACGAGGCTCGAAGCTTCATAAGAGAAAGTAGCTGGATTATTAACAATGCTTGTTTCTTTTTTTTGCTCATTTTGGTTATTTTGAATTTTTTTCCTTTTTTTTTTTTTTTCCTTTTGAAGGAGGAACTAGCAGCGGAGAATGAACGACGATGAGGATCACTGCTGACGTGTGGCAGGCGGTTCGTTTGATCTCTGCGGGGCCCCAAAAGGCCCAGTGAGGTCCAGTGAGGCCCCGTTGAGGCCCCTCACGCCCAGACCCCGCCACTCTCGGCACTGAGTTGATCGGAGCTGACTTTTCGGGTCCTGAGCCACACCACACCTGTACGGAAGATTCCAGCTCACGCGTGTGGAATCGCTTGGCGGTTGACGCCCGGTACGATTAGTTGTCCAAGAACCCTCGGACAACTCCTAACGAATTAATTTCAGTCGACGAAGAAGCGGTCATTCGATTCTAAACTCAATTTTACATTTAGCCCGCGGGTAAGGGCAGATCACGAATTCATTATTTTCGAGACAAAAAAAAGTTGAAAAATAATATAACAGATGCGATTTTGACTACCGGGATTTTATGGACCTTAAAGAAATTCAAATTTAATAAATAAAAAAGAGATTTTTTCGCGAGATTTGAAAATCAGGAATCATAATCAGCCTGAAGCTAAATCCTGGCTTTGGCTCGTTGGTCGGTCTCATTTCCGTAACGAATTATATACGGAATTCTTTTCACCGGCGGCATCACGATCTCGGATAATGCGTGCCCTCTGAGATATTGACACTCCCGTAATCCGTTTGTCGGTATACCTCGCGTGGCCCACCTATATAGATACAGGGTGTCCAATTTTTATTGGAACAGATGCGGTTTGGATTTAGAGAATTCGGGATTTTATGGGTCTTTTCTTTTTTTGTTTTTTTTTTTCCTCGTGCGGAAAAATCGCAGATACAGTTTTAGCGGGATGTGATTTTTTTCGGCAATTCTATATCAAGAACTGTAATGAATATGGTGAAGGCTCACCTCCGCCAAGGATCCCGTCGATGGTATAATCCTTCTTTCCATCTTCTCCAGGACGACCACCTCGCAAAAGCCTGCTGATAGAGCTGACGCTTGGAGGATCCGAAAACCCCTCCTGAAAAATGGCGAATTTAGTTATTAGTATCTGAAATTTCAATAATTGATAAAATATAGGTATACCACGTTCTTTAATCAACTCACTAAACTTTTTACAGTCAAAGTTCACTCCTGAAGATCGAAAATCGTGCCATTACTCATTCCATTCCGATAAAAAGAAACAGAATACGCTTTCGAGAAGGAAATTTTCATTATTTTCGGGTCGAATTTGCACCCGATTTCGTCTCAATCTTGTAAAAAATTGCGTGATTTTTGGTCCAAAAAATTCATAGAATGGTAGCAGGAATAACCGATCGATAATTCTTCACTTTTGAAAGTGAAAATCGGACCGTTTTTTATTCTACTTCGTAAAAGAATGAGATTTCACTTTCGATAAGCATATTTTCATTATTTTGGGGTCTAATTTTCGCACTTTTTTTTCACCCTAGATAATAATTGCACGATTTTTACCCCCAAAAATTTAGATAATGGCAGCAGGATTGAGTGATCGATAATTCTTTAGCCCTAAGAGCGAAAATCGTGCCATTCTTGATTTCGCTCCATGAAAGAAGCAGATTACGTTTTTGAGGATCGAATTTTCTCTTTTCGGGTCAGATTCTGACCCTTTTTTTTTCACTCCGGTCAGGAATTGCACGATTATAATTGAATCCAAAAATTTATAGAATGGCATAATCAGGTATAGGTGATCAACGATTCTTGAGTTTCGTTTTATGCATTTTTTATCGAATTTTATCTTTTTTGCCACAATATGAATGACCGATTTTTTCTTCTTTGTTGCCGATCGCGAAAAAAGCAACCTCATTGCAAATTTTTTATGCTGTAGAATTCGAATCGTTGAATGCAATTGTTCTTTCGTACAATTTGTTCGCTGCCGAGGTATACTAATCGTGATTTCGTGGCATGAATAACTAATTACACTTATATATCTCTCATGAGCGATCGAAAGCTTGGTTTTTTGCCTATACTTATATACTGCCTGTGCAAGGAGTAGGCATATGTAAGTAACAGTCCGACTTTGTTCTAGATCTATACGAGGCGGTTATTCTTCTTCTACGAGCTCTACAATTTAATGTCATTAAACTCGCTGCAGAGAATATAAGGCGACGCCTAGCAAGCCCGATAATCTTGAGCCACGGTGCCGTTATCTAACGCGTAAGTCCCTGCTGTACCAAGACCTAGGAATTGCACAGTGGGAATTGTGCAATCTAGATTTAACCGATCTGGACATTATCTGTCGAAAAAAAAGTCCTTTTTTGAATCAGGGATAAGGAATGACCGATCTAAAAATTGGGAAAATCGCAGCAGCGAATATCGAGGCTTCGGATATTTTATTTATCATTAGAAAGATCGGTATAGGAAGGTGTATTAAAGAAAGCCTGAAAAATCGGCGAATCTAAAGTCCGAAACGAAGATAATTTTCGCTGGGTTTACCGCGCGGAGGACTTTCAGATCGAGTCGTGATCGCTATCTATAAGGTGAATCTTCGATCGCGGATCTCAGAAACAATAACGACCTGGCCAAGCGATGACAGGGAGGCTGGAGAAAGAGACGGTCCAGCCGCGAGCCTCGGGCTCTCCAGGCACGCCTTCTTACAGCATTAAATGCCGCATTAATGCCGACCGCGGCCGATGCAACGGCGTAACAAATTCCGATTTTCGATTCATTTATTTCTTTAGATTTTTCATTTTTCTTTTTTATTCCTTCAATTTTATCATTCAAAAATATTTTCACCCTGTAACAACAAATCGCGAGCAAACTTCACGCGGCAAATTCATTCCTCATACGGTTTTCCGGGATTTCGGATAAAACTGCATGAAAAAAGTGGCACAAAAAAAAAAAAAAAAAATCGCGGCCCTTATATTCACATGGCGATGAACAGAGAAACGATTTTTTGAAAACTGCGAATAACAACAGTGAAAATTATATTTTCGTCATTTTTACACCGAAGAAAAATCCGAATGACATTTTCTCCCGGGGTGAAAAACGTATTACATAAAAATTTCCTTCTTTCTTTCTCTGTTGGTGGTAAATTTGAACTTTAAGCCGCGACAAAATCCTCCAGTTAATTTCTTGAATAAAATGTAATTTTTTACCCTACGCCAATGTGGCGTGGGTGAAGCGGCGGTCAGCTTCGTATTAGAGGACACGCGAGTCGCCTCAAGCCTCGAAGTCCTCTTCAGCGAAGACAACGGCCAGGAGGTCCGTGTTCCGTATACTGATTCTCGGCTTGCTTGGTTCATTGAGGTGCGGGTGGTTCTCGCGGCACACAACCTCAGCTATTATTGCTAACGTACGTATAAGATATGTACCGTAAACTATAGACTCGGGTATTGATATGCCGCGGTTTCAGACTCACATAATACTTTACAAAAGGTAGCAGAATATAAACTGCGGCAGAATTTCTTCCGCGGCTCTTCTATTCCGGTTTCAATATAAGAAGAAGAAAAAGAAGAAGAAGAAGAAGAGGAAGAAAAAAAACTGTTTCATATTTTTGCAAAGTGGATTCTCCATTGACCGTGGAATTTATTACTATATAAAGTTGAAAAATATATCTGGGGCTCACCTTCATCAACTTATCTCTAATTTCCCATGAGAAAATTCCCGGGTTTTCCCTCTTCAGATCTTCGATTCTTGATTCAACCTCGGGGGTAGCAACTCGGGGCTTACTACCACCGATAACCCCTGGCCTTATGGATCCCGTCTCTTGGTACCGGTTCAAAATCTTCGATACACAACCGTGCGAGACACGTAGTTGTCGTGAAATTACACACGGTCTTACACCGGCTGCTGCCATTTCCACAATCTTTAATCGAATGTGATTCGGGAGTGGACGACCGTTTATGAAGACACCACCGAGCTGGTTCATTCGCCCCTGTCCTGAAACATGACCAATTTCAAAATCAGTCGGTTGTACAAGTCAGAAGAGAAGTTCGCTGTTCAAAAAAGTTAATTTATGTAGCAAGAGTGAAAAACCCATAAGTCCCTCGTCATTGAAATCCAATTTTCTCGAAAGTAGGGAGCATGATAACCGTGCGGTGCTCAGGTGCCGACAAAAAAACGCTGCCTTTTACGTCGCGACGAACTGTTTGGATACGTCGACTTGGTACGTTGAAATTATTCAAAGACAAAATACAAAAGGGAAAATGAGGTATGAGACGAGAAAAAAATTGAGCAGCGTTAAATTTGACAAGTTATATACGTATACGTATACGAAGAGCTCAGGGAGGCGTTTCCATAACTAACGAGGGGACAGACAGTAGCCGTGGGTCGTTAACTAAATTAGCCCGCACCCGGTACCCAGGATATGCTCGACGTAATGGGATGCACAAAAATGACGTTTTTGAGTGTCAGTTTTAGAAACGGAGATAGAAATACAAAAATCAGAAACGTCAGGCATAGGAATTACCCCTGAATCATATCGTCGATAAATTTTTACAAAAAATGTAGTAGAATGCGAATTTCGAATTGTTGTATCATTTTTGACGAGAATCATACCTTGGAAAGGATATCCACCAAAAATTGGCCTCATTCCACCGGTGACATCCATGTCTGCCCGGTCGAGGGTGTTTTATCCAAAATTTTCACACACTGTATGATAAGTCATGAGCACACGCGTAAAACCGCCGGAATCACTCCGAGGAATAACGGGAAAATAACTATTGATAAAATAAAAATGAAGAGAAAGTTTCGAATTTTATTCACCGAGAATTGGCCAAGCTTGCCTTAGCTAGGCGGACTTTAGAAGGCTCGGCGTTAGATTGACAACAAGAAAAGCAAATAACGCGCTGCTTTCGTTCCAAGGTATTGGAGAGGAGTTGCCGAAGAACGGCGGCGACGAGCACGCGGCTGTTGTAGTTGTTGGATGGTGGTGGTGGTGGTCGTGGTCATGGGGTCATCCGTTGGGCCCATGTATGGTAACCGCCTCTCGCTTCGGATTGGTCTGGTAAAGCTTCGGACAGCCCCTCTGAAGTTCTGCGCCTGCGCTAAGCCAGGGCCATGGGTAGACTGGGTGCCTTAAAGCCCCTCGGTGATTGTGAATAAAACGCTTTTAAAGCGCCCGTAAAGAGAAAAGAGAGAAAAAAATAGCTACGTGGTTACGTAAATGCAAAAGACCTCGTCTCACGAGCGATTCTGATCACAGGGAACCAACATGGCGCTCGCACTTCACCCTCGATCTACATCTTAAGTATATACCTACTTGATATCGGCGAAAACTTTTTCATGAAAAGCTGCTCGGATCGATAATAATCAGCAATGTGCATCAAGTTCCGAATTCGAGTCTGTAAAGACGTCGTCTTACTGCCTGGGGACCTTTTTTTTTGACCAAAATCAAACGAAAAAGCTCACATGGTTGCAGGAAGGTAAAGATGCAGAATGCATGGACCCTGGACACGAGTGGTTGAGCCGAAAAGCTTTGAAATCGAGGAATATACTCCCCGCCGAAGAGGATGTCTATTAATTTATGGCACCCATATAAATATTACCTACCCAGTGTGGGGTATAATTTAAAATTTGTAGAGGAGTCGAAGGGGTCAATGTCCTTGACAATATGTACTATGAGCTTTCGAAATATTTACTAACAGAGAGGATAATTATGTCCTAACGGTGATTAGGCGTCAAGGATTATTGTGGAAAAGCCGAGTAAGTATGTTCGACGTTTCAGTCCTGTTCAATCCCTAAAGGACTTCACTCTGCACAGACGGACCCCCTTTAAGTGAAATGACGTTCACCATGAAATAATGTAACGTTTCAAATTGCGTGAAAGACTGAAGGCTCGTGAAGCCGTGTCGTACTGCAATTCAAGGAAGAATATTTACAACACTACTGTCCGAGAGTAAAATCATAATGAATGTATGATGGGGTATATAAAGTTTATGAGGCCCTATAAACCGGCAGGGTCGCTCGGTGAGCTGTAAATCTTTCCAGCTCTGCACGGTAGCGGACTACGTGGCCAGCAAAACTTTGCCCTGTAGGGTATAACAAGGGCTCGAAAATGGCCGTGGGGGGTCCTTGTAGACCTTGTAGTATTCTGGACAGATCGTCCTGCGAACCCTGCCGGTGACGACAGGATATCTCGCGGAGTCTTCTACGTCTTCAAGGAGAATAAATGGAGACAGGATAAAGGAACCGTTGGAGGCTGCTGCAAATATTGTACCGAGCTTTCGGCGGGCGGCCTGGTGCACTGCGCTGTGCTACTGAACAAAATACTAAGATTTAGGGTACTGATGGAGATTGTACAGGCGAGAAGTCCGATGACCAATGGATCTCCAGTCGAGATTACAGCGTTCAAATACACCGGAGATAATTATCTGCGCGGTGTGAGTAGCTCCTGGTCGTTTGGAATCGATAACCCATCGTGCGAAGGTCGTTTATCATTTTTCCAGGTAAACCATCAGGCCGTTTTTTTCAATTCTCTATACCTACGTGGAAAATATAAGAGCTTGGTCTGATAAGTGAGTATCGTGAAATAGCAAGAATGGAATTATGTTCGGTTTTTCGATAGCATGACCTGACCATGGACTGTGACAAGGCGGGATCTTCACGGATCGTATTTTCCATCGAATTATCGATAGTAGAAGAAATGATCTCGGAATTTGTCGGTAGCCAATAGGGCGAAGCAAATAATGTTAGTCTTGGGACCACAGCTCGTACCTACACACACCTGTAAATGCAGTAGAAGATTCACCAAGGAATATCGAGTGTATTGACAGTGTGAAGCAATTAGTAACAGTCAAAAGTCCGCTACAGTCCTTTCAAGGAAAAAAAAATGAAAAAATCAGCTATGTTGTTCCATCCCCTGCTTCTCTCTCTCACTCTCTCTCTCTCTCTGTGTCTCCACTTTTCTCTATTCTGTTTCGTCATTCCTATTTCCTTCTCTCCACGCATTGAAGAAGAAGAAGTCGCAAAGCAAGTCAATATGTCCTCACCGTACCTTGGGACGTCGGATATTGTCTACGACCCAACAAATGTGCGTGACTCGTCGCGGTGTATACTAAGGGTGGAAATATCTACCCTGCCCGGCGATTGGTCATTGGAAAATAAAGCCGAGTACTGATTGGCGGAGATAGTTAACCTAGGGGAATTCCAAAGAGGAGCGAGCCACGCTATAACGTGAGGAAATTGATTAGGTATTTTCAAAGTCTATGGGAATATTCTCTTCCAATTGTATTTTCTACGGCATACCCATAATAGTCGTTCGTATACCTAAATCAGTGTGTGCGAAAGTTTACCTGAAAGAAAAACTAACACAACTTTTGCGCCTTTCATTTTTGGACAAAAGTGTTGAGGCTCGTTTCGGTCCAACATCACCGTCACTAATATTTTCCGATGCGCACGTGATGGCAAATTCTTGTAGGGAAGCATCTCCCTCTACTTAGTCTCATCATCCGCACTGTGCAACATCTGTTTCCATAGTTTCTTTGGATTTAAAGAACTCGTGGTGGCAAGAAGTGCTTGTCAAGCTGTTTTGGGTAATTTACAGATAAAATGGCGTCCCGAGGATGAAGGTTAATGATTTTTGCTTTCTGCTTCGGCATGCTGTATAACAGTAATTAGGAACTCCGTACGCGCGACCATGGCTGGCTGCTTGCCGCCTACAGCCATGGGCATTAAAGTCTCCTCCACTAAACGCCCGCATTAAAAATTCTAATGGACCGCAACCCTAGTTCTCACCTAGTTTAACATAACAACGACACGCCGCCCATTACTCAAAACACGACCGCTCTCGAAAATCTTTGCTCCAGGCCTTAGAGTGGTGTGGGGTCCGTTGGGCCTGCTGCCGCGGGCCTTTGACAACGACTGATGTGATGGTATCACTCACAAAGATTTATTGGGACTTGGACTAATTGCTAGTTTTAATAGAAAATTTGAGAGGTGCTCATCTGGCTTGTAGACACCAACATCGAAAATATCTTCGAGGAACAAAAAAAAAAAAAAAAATATATACACACAGACACACTTTTCATGATTATTTTTGGATATTTTTTTTACAAATGGTCTAAGTTGACCTAGACTTTTATCGGAGTGAAGTTTTTGAAATTCTCTTGTGCTTCGATTGGTAGATAGATGAGGTAGTAGTTTTTTGACTAACAGAAAAAGGTAGCGTCGAAGTGAGCACCGCCCTTCGAAAAGCTCATTACGATTGTGAATGCGATAGAAGTGAATTTCTCCAAAGTCTTGCGGTGCTCATTATACTCACAAATGCTCTAAATATATTTCTGATTGCCTTATTGAGCTGAAGAATGCATCCTTTGCATAACTTTGGGCCCCACACTGGCCCATAACTGGGCCACCCACTGAATGGAACAAGTGTTTAGGGACTGGGGTCCCCACAGCTTACAGCCGGCGCAGGACGCGTCAGGAACGTTTGAAATTATGCAAAAATTTCTATTTACTACCAGTGACATTTAACCTGTGGTTTCTTAGGCTACTAAAAACCGGCAGAAGTCGAAAAGGACATTAATCGGTCGCCGAAGGTATCTTGCAACAGCAAAAATGACGCCGTCGCGTTTATTAACTGAATAAAAGATGTATATACAGATCTTATCTGTCAACTGACAGTAGTCACTCGCCTCTTTATACTAGGGGCACTGGGTTTGAATCGAATTCATTAAATTTGGGGTGCTCTTTCCATTCTTCATCCTCTCGTGTCTGACCTAGCTGCCTGCGTCAAATTGGATAATTGTTATTTGTTGAAAACCATCATTCACCTTGCATTGTGTGTCTAGGATAGTATAAACAACATGTCGTCTGCATATCCGGTTAATTCGTCAATTCATCATACAGGAATGTTTCGTTGCTTACGTAGCAACGTCTTCTCAGTTTTCTTTTTTCACAGCTAATTTTTTCGGTATATAAACGTCAGCCTTGATTCATTCGAACACGGTGAATGGGCCCCGTGAACAAGTGCTTCAAAACGTCACATAATTTCACTGAAATTTAGCAATAAGTTTCCTCGCCGCAAAATCATGCTTAGCACCGCGCGGTACCTTTGAACGAATTAGTCTTATTGGGCACAAAATTGGAACAGAGGCCCTCTGACCCTAAGCTCGGACTTCGTCAGTCCTTGTCAGTTTGAGTAAGTCCCATTTCCTCCACAGCACTGCCATTTGACTTATGTTTTTACCTACACCTCGCAGAGGCGTGCTGGCGAGCCCACACATAGTTTATTTTATTATTTTCAAAGGGACCGTGGATTGGACATGCACCCTGATACGCAATTAGCCGCCATTTATTTTCATTTTTTTTTCTCTAATTCAAACTTCTCCGACAAGTCAAACATTCACACCGACGATTACTGTTCATCGAAAAATCGCGGCTTAAACTTTCGCGACAAAGAAATAAGACCCAAGTCCAGTTGCAGTCCTCAGACTACCGGTAGCTCCAGCCAAAGTCAGAAATCATAAAATATAATTTGCAATAGACGTTACTGCACCTTCGTTCGCAGACTACTTCGCGCAAGGATATGTGGCGATCTTTGATCCTGGGGTAACCGTAGACATAATGTATTGGAGCTTTACTGACTGGCCTTTGCGATGCATAATATTATGGCTTTTCTCATACGAGAAGGAGGAATTATTGCATTCGAAAATGCCTTTGCTATGAGGACTACGAGATTGATTTGAATAACACGAATGTAAACTTTTCAAGAAAAGATAATCAGGCTGCTAATTAATAACAGATTAAAAGAAAAAAAAAAAACTTAGACCTCGGCTGAATCGAAATTTTGAACTAAACAATATCGTCTCATTTCTCCTTGTCACCTGGTCTACTTGGCTAGTAAACTCAAGCCAATAACTCACGCTGAGCCTTACCAACGGGAGGTCTTGCCTGTGGATTGTTTGGCAACCGTTTTCTCGACAGAAAAATTCTGCCCTTCGAAAAGTGGAAAAGAACAGCCCCAACGGGATGGTCAGATAAGCAAAGGAGAAAGTTGTACAAATTGTTATTTAATCAGCCTCGATCATGTTCGTTGCAAACAATTTTTGCTATAAGACAATTCCTCATGAACACTATTCGAGAAACGAAGAAAATGTTGAAATCGAGGTTTCATAAAGGTAGAAGAGAAAGGCGCAAAATAAAAGTGATCAATATTTTTGGCAAGCATATATCGTAAACCAGTTCGTGTTAATATACCTACCTTATGCAGATTCGCATCCAGGTAGGTATGAGGTAGGCATGTATACGTGTATATAAAATAGTAAGTCAGCATATCGGCACACGGAGCTATAAAGGTACTTGGGTAATGGGCTCGACAGACCGACAAAGGGTTTATTTAAATAGCATAAGCCGGGTGGCAGGCCATGCTGAAATCCAGAGACGTGCGCGCAATATTGGTGGGTACTACCGTGGCCACAGCCACAACTACTTTCTTACGTATTATAGAGGCACGTTACATATTTACAGAGAATTTAAATCTGGAGTTTGCAGGGCGTGGGCTGGCTTTGCACACGACCAGTACTTACAGTACTCCAAATCCCCAAGATGCAATAAACCGTTTTACGAATCGAACTGAAACTAAGGTGAATTTAAAAGAAAAAAAAAAATATATGGGAACTAAAAATTGTCTTCCGATCTTCTGTCCACAGTATTCAAGCATGCATATAACTGCAACGACAGACGAAACTTTTACATCCGTTGAAAGGAGTAATGAGACGCTGCTAATCGGACTGCGTGCAAATATGCCCAGCTACGATCTAAGACGGATTGGATTTCTTGGCCTGGAAACGAAGCGCAGTCCCAACGATTTCCTCATACTTTAGTTAAATTTTGTTGTTTTTTTTTTCTACAAGAAAACAAAAGGGAAAAAATCTTATTCGATATGTGCTAACGATTTTCGACAGGATATTATAGCCCTAGATGTTAATGAGTTGATTAAAAATTATTCAAACTCGTTTAACACCGTCTATTATCATTCCGAAGCCTTCGTAGGTAATAAATCGGTATAACAAATGCAATAAGTTATACTAATATCGAAGACCGAGTTATGCCGATGACAAACGTGAATCGGTTAAAAGGATCGAACGCGGATGGTAGGCGTTATATTATGGTTAGTTCGAACACCGGTCATCCCACGTAGTAATTAACTTTGTCGTATCTTTAACTGTTGTCTGTTTCACTAACCGTGTGGGCGGTTCTGTCTAATTTGTATTCAATTTTATTTTATTCTATATCCATAAGTATCGTACATATATTCCGTAGCAGCCGCACGTTAATTCTACCTCAAACACGAACTACGATAATGCATCGAGGGGGTTGGACTGATGAAATCGGTACATTTGTGATCAATTTTACTAGCCGATAATCGCACCCCGAACATTACCCACACTCATTCACTCGTAAACTGAAATAACTTACTTACAGAAATTCCCGAACAAAATATCGCAAAATTACACACAAATGTATCGATGTCAATGTTTCGTTTCGAAGCTCTTTAAGATAAAGAAAAATCTGTTAAAATAATCTTGTCATGATTTATTTCGCTCCGAAATCTATTGCCTGCAATTTTGTTTTACAATTTTTTGTTAACGATTTCGACATCGATTTTTCGAACGAAGAACGCAAGCGTAGAACGTAATCGACCAACTATCTAACCGATTTTTCTCGATTTCAAAGGGCTATGAAATGAAAAATATGTGTCCGCGGAGTATTTTTGTATATAATATTTCGCCTGATGGAGTTATTTACCGAATTACCAATTTCAGCAACGCAACCTTATAAAAGTTCGGTACTTGGCCCTGAATCGTCGACTAATTGAACTGAGATCGTTAACGAAAAATTGAATCATTGATTCCGCGTGATAAAATTTGGCTTTTGACGTTAAAATAATCTATAATTGTCGATATTGATGTGGCATTAATGACACACATCAAAAGTATAATTAAAAAGCTACGCTGTCGGCTGTAGGGAGTAGAGTGGGGTGAGTAAAATCTCGCCTCACATTGCCTACGAGAAACCTCGGGGCTGGGGTACCGTCTAAGGTAAGTGTGACGGTGAAACGGCACGCTCAACAAAATCGTACCTCTTGAAGCAAACGATTTATAAAATTCGTCGTTGTTCGCATTGCGGCGTCGATTTATTTTGTCGCTGCTTAAACAGAGGCTTAAAAATCCGCGTATAAATGATTATCAATAAATGTAATTACGTCTTAGAGTCGTTTACCTAGATTTATATGTAATTTAATCAAAAGGTAAAGAACTGTTTTCTTTACACGTATGCACACACGATGGTTAGAATCTTTTTTTTTCACTTGCTGATCGTTAATATCTCAAACGGTTTCTTTATAGACTATAGCGAAAGATAATTGAACAATTAAATAAATATGAAGAAAATTCGACGCAAATAATGACTAAATTTAGTCTTGAATTTTTATTATTTATATTTTCATAGTTTAAACTACGCTTTAGGAGATTTAATTCGACGATAATAATTGATGTAATAAATAATCCTGCCGAATATTCGATTCAATGTGTTCATTAATTCTGATGAAATCCCTCGCGCTATTATAGGCACAATAATTATTTGTATACTCATACCTATAGCTGTACCTGTACCTCATACTCACCTTTGTACAAAATTGTTTAAAGATTTTTCTGGTTTAATCCAACCTAATTCTGCCCTGAAGCGAATTGAACTATTCAGGATTCGAGTCAAGCTGTAACTAAATGAATAAATCGAAGGATAATAAAGATGTTGAAAAAATCGATCTCGGATAATTGCTGCTATGTTTATTCCGGCCTGTTGATTTGGTCGTTTGAATAAGGGGTTTATACAAGAATCACAGCGTCTGTCTAATTTCTAATCCAAGGCACGCGCAGGGATAGAATAAGAATAAAAATAAGAATAAGAATGGAAAGAGGACGAGGAAGAAGAAGCTGGTTCAGTCGTCTGACGGGTTGGCGTGTGAATAAAATAATTAACCGCCGGCGAACGCGAGAGGCAAGGATATAAAATGAGGGGAAGAAAGAGATCCGAGTTCTTGGTAGAGGCCCTAAGGTGCGAAAGAAAGATGGCGTGGGGCGGCCAGGTGGGTCGTAAACTCCTAGAATGATGCTCTAATAAATCTGGGTGAAAAATTGCGAGGGCTCAGCGAGATAGCCGCGGCTTTTGCTCATCCTTTAGCAGGTATTGCAGTGCATCAGTTTCTTGCCGTTGGATATATCCACCTTCCCGAGATAGGTACTAGAAATAAATTCTTCAGAACGGCGGTACCGCGGCAGTGCCGTGCTTTTCAAACGCGCTGTATATTTCTGCGATCGAATATCCGTTGGAAACGGCCATAAGCCTACGTCGTAAACGTTTCGCTACCAGCTTTATGCCCTTCTTGGGGTCGAAGAGGTGAAATGTTAAGATTTTTTAGGTCAAGTTACTTTGCGCCGGTGATCTTTTGCCAGGTTTCAGTTTACTCGACTTGCAAAATACTTCGCTAGATGTGAGAAGCTCTCGGAGCTCAATAAAACCCCCTGATAATAACTTTTCATGTTCTGGAATTCATACGATGGGGTAAAGTCGGGGTCGAATATAGCGAGAGAAGGTAATCCCTGAATGGTATGAACCCATCGCGTTTAGAATAACTAAACTAAACTAAACTAAGCTCCGCGCCCTGCTTGGGAGGGCTTGACGTGGCGAAGTGGTAGGTACGTGGGTAAGGTTCAGGTCCGAGCAAAACGCGGCCTCTTTGTAATTTTAATCATGTTTAAAAAGGCCTTAGGATCAGTGACAGCCATTCGAAATATACGATATTGGTCCACGCATATTGTGTACCGCTATTCGTTGTTTTTTTTTTTTTTTTTTTTTCTATCCGGTCTGAAACCGGTAAACGTATAACGATGCTGCAGTTTTTTCATTTAGGAATGAAGAGTCTCGGTTTTAGTTTGCCGAAATGAACAACTTCTCAGAGTAAAATTCAGCTTTTAACATTAGCAGAAAATCTAATAACGAAACAAACGCTCTTAGATCATTCGCGTTGCTGTGAAGAGACCCAGCGGTATGGGTCAAGAAAAGTGTATAGGGACGTCGGAAGGGTTATACAACAAACTGCTGGTGCAGCCTCTCTAAATGCTAATAAGCGAATCATCGGATGAACTTGAAACTTCAAAGTCCAGACTCGTCCTGGTCCAACCGAATACTATTTCTTTCTCCGTTCCCCTTATTCACGGCTTAGCTGGTATACAGCTACACATATACATAGCTATATGGCGTTTTGGATGCACGAGTTAATTAATGCTGTTATAAATTCTGCTTAGTTGCCCTTAAATTTACAACTACTACTAAATAACGTTTCTAAGCACTTTTACTAAACGCAAGAGTTTCGTGTATCGGTATATTGCTTAAAAATAATAATAATAACAACTTTCTAGATGTGTGTTCATCATACGAGGTGAGGTATGCCAGGTATCGATATCTGATTATCCACGATATGGCGATTAACAATTCAATTAATTTTACAATCTAGGAAGTCGGGTTGAAGTTCTGAATTCAAAAAGTTTCGAACGGTAAAAAATTCCGAATTCGTTTGAGACGATTCCGAATTTTTAGTTTAGAATATTGAAATCCCGGAAGGTCGGAATACAGACAGTTCAAAATTTCGAAAATCCAGACCCCCGAAGGCCCAAGGATCCAAAAGGCAACTTCAAGACGGTCAATTTGACCACTTGGTGGTTTTGATGCGATCAATACAGCCCGAGTTATCAAACACTGAATGAATACATACGTGAATTTCTAATTCCGGAGCTCTGGCCTCTCGGATCTTTGGCTTTCCGAATTTTTGCCTCATCCAACTCGTTAATCGCAATTATCATTAATTGCGCAGAAATCGATATTTGAGTTCTAAAATTTCGTTGACACTGATACTTCTAGCGGTTCAAATTATTATTCTACGCGTAACACGTATATATCTTGTACTGAAAATTTATTATGTCTTTTTCATCCTTTATGCACACGAGCCATCTTTCCCATTGTCGAAAGATGCGCACCTAAACAAGTAAAAGTACTACGGATCTTGCGGGCGTCAGGGTAGCTCCGGTTTCGTCACAGTTCGGTGTTCTTTGGACTTCTAAGGCCCATCTGAAGGCCCGGGTCTATGGGGTCCCATTGGTCGCGGCCCGGTGGTAGAGGTTTTGGTCGCGATTTGTTTCTCGCGGGTTCTTGAAGAAACGACTGTGAATCGGTGTGCGGGTCTCGTCCGCCTTATACGCACCGTGTCCTCCTCACTATACAATATAGAGGAAGAATTTAGTCCTTGGGACTTAGGGCCGCGTCCGGGGACCGATATGACCAACGATCTGGTAATTTTTCGATTTTTCAGAGACCTTCCACCTGGCCAACAAAACCGTTGCGAATCTATTCACCGCGGCGCCGTCCGTCGACCGTCGCGACGCTCGGTTTTCTGCTACCGAGACCAGGAATCTTTTTATATTTCCTTCCTCAGGGAATTAAACCTACAGTATAACGCACTCGGATTTATAGAGCCAAGGGAATCGGGGAATTTTGAATAACTTTAACAGTTTTTTCACTCTTGACATTTATGAGTGGATATGGGAACCCTGCATGACTAGGTGTTCGGCTTTTATAGCCGAGAGTCATGAGTGGTCGCTTGTGATCTTGACAATTTTACATGATCATTTTTTACGCGGAATGATTCTTCGGAATATTGATGCACGTATACTTTTTGCTCGATACGTTGAGACTGGAATAAAATAAGGGTTATTAGAAATATAAATCCCGTGCATAGAATTCGAGTGATAAATATATTACATATATATGAATCAAGCCGCTTGCAGGAGGTGAAGTGAAAGCTTGATTCCAGGTTATTTTGGCGCCAGTGTAGCTCGTATTTGTATGCACATCTACCAGCTATACCTGCGCGAGCCTAAAGCAACATCTAACAACTGTTATTAGACGTATACCTCAAGGGGTTTTACGAAAACACTCAAGAATCACTTAAACATACTAATTCAAAGCAATTTCCACAGTAGATATATCAATTCTTGACACAAATACGTTTTTATAGCCGTTCTAAGCCCCAGAGCATGTGATCGCTGCAGCATATGGTTTATACTATACGTTTGAGTACTTACAAAAATAATAACCGAAATACCTGTGCATAAGTTCTCCGCACTTGCAGTTATTCGGAAAATATATTCACAGAATGTTGCGGACACTCGCCAATTTTTTTTTTTTTTGTGATGGAAAACTGTGTAATTCTCTCAGTATCTGCTCACAGGTTTATTTTAGTGGAAAACATTTCGAGAGGATGAAGATTATGGGAAAGGAACTTATACCTGCAATTTAAACTTCGGCTAGAATTTTGGTGCGAAGTGTAGACGAGATAATCTGGAGCTAATCTCGCTCGCTGACCCCCTGCTGAACTAATGCAGTCTCCTCTTGGGCCTAAGGCCCACGGTCTTAGCCTTGGATAAGCCAAGAAACTTGACACTAACCCCGTTAACCGTTAACTCTCTCGCAAGTCACACTAGTGACTTTTTAAACCGTTGTTTATTTACCATTTAAGCTTCCCTAGACTAGACATCAAGGATCAGCTCCTGGACAACTGACGAAGGCGAAAAACTCTATCGAAGAATGTTGACACCTGAAGGAATCGATTTTTGACACCTTGGCTCATCGGTCTTTCTTTCTCCAACTCTGCTCATTCCATCTGCACTGAAATATCAAAAGATTGCTTAACCTGGAGTGGGAAGGCTCCTATATGTCCTTTTTTCATCGTGTGATTGACTAATCAAGAAGGATGCTGAAAGGGCGCAACGAAACGAGGATGATCGGTGTATCCATGTCCAAATCGGCTCAAGGACGAATCGAAACTAATTCGTCGACCGTCTTAACTAGCTTAACTAAAGCAACAAACAAGGAGTGGTTAGTTCGCTTCAACCCCTCTTTCGCTGGCTGGTCTCGCTTTCGACAGGCCTCATTAGGGGATGCACGCTTCACCCTGACTTGCTCTTTCCGCTTCCGTTGCCGATCCGCCACTCTCCTCTTCGGTATATTCGCAACGGATTTTTTCTCCACGGTAAAATCGCGCTATTTCTTACAGGACTCATTGTCACCATCAGGTAAACGGCTTTCTCTCACCCCGAAATTTTCACACTGAAAGAAACAGGGGAAAAAAAATAGTGGATGAAATGGTTTGACGCGGAAAGCTCAACTTCGAACTCCCCAGATTTCTGACACTTTGTTTCTTACTCTTAACTTCAATTTCATCGAATTCATCCACCCGCAAAGAGTTCTTCTGATGATTAATGAACCAGTATCTCTTTCGACTGACTTCTTGTATCTGCTTTAACCACAGTCCACACACAAGCTCGTGGGGTTTGATTCAGACGTTAAACGAGATGGATAGCAGTATCGTGAGACTCAAATTGTCCGTCCATTTTTGTGTGTAATAGATTTACGCGAGACGTCTTCATCAGATTAGTTATAGCCGGTTTGTGTCCATATTGAAAAGGGTTGTTCAATACCCTAGAGATGCGATGTGGCAAGGTGGCTTCAGGGCTGTCTTCCCAACGCAGACAACGTAATTCAACTTTTAAGTAACGGACAAATTCTTCAAAATGTCCGTATGCCCATGTATTCAGAAGTGCGAGTACATTGGAATACCCTGCACAAGCCCAGGGAACAGCTTTTTCAGAATTTATCTATACGCCCTGTCCCTAAAACCCAGTGACCTTTTTCCTCCTGCAGGAACAGTTAACAGAGAAAAAAAAAAGAAGTTGACGCCACCCACCGGGTAGAACAAAATTATTTTCAAATCAGGATGCCCAGTGTCACTACAATGGGTACAATTTTGACAAGAATCAGGGATAATCTCTTAGCTAGCTTAGCTTCGAGTTTGCAATCCTTTGCCAAGTCTTTGGGTGGACCGCCCACTCGATGTTTTCACATCTCGTCAGGACGGGATATAGGCTTAACCGCAGGACTCGAGGTCCTGAGTCTGACATCACGCGGCTAGTCACACTGTCATTTCGAAGGAACGGATCATCGAGCTCAAAATATTTTATGGATATTTCCGCCTCGCAGGTTCAGATATTTCTCTAAGCAGATCAGCGACTAGCTCAACTTTTGTTTCGCGCCACTCCGCAGGAAGCTGTACTCTCTTTGAAGATTAGCTCTTACTTTACTCAGAGTCAAAAGTCACAGACGACGACCCGGATCGAAACGTGAAACGGATTTTAAAGTCAGGCTTTTTATCCTCTTTGACACGCCAGAGGAAGTATCGATTGAGTTGACTAGCAAATTTGAAGCACGAGCTTTGATGGTTTAAAAACGTTTTCAGATACATACGTTCATCGCAAGTTATTCGTGGTGGGTAGCCAAAACGAAAGTAAATAAGTGCGTAATGGACCCGGTGTTCTGATCCTGGCTTGAAAGTTCCCAAAGAAATTCACTGCCGCAAAACTAACTGCGAAAAATTCAATTTTGCTCACATGTTACAGGCCTCATTATTGTCCCCGTTGTTATTATTATTTCTTTAGCCCATACCTAGCTATGGGGAGGAATCCTCATGCCATGAGAGAGAACTTGACTAACTGGTTAGTCGCCAGCCACCGGTAGGTATAAGGGACCATGGCGCAAGCTCTACCGCAAGAGTTATAGGTATTGGTAGCGGAAGAAGGGAGACGAAGGGAAATACGCGCGAGACCGTATCCGTCGAGGGGTTTTGGGCCTTTTTGGCCCCAAGCGGTTCGCAACGCGTCACGCGTCTTATACACATACATCTATACATTTATAACCATATACAATATCATTTTATACCTATATTTGTTGTACACCTATATGTGGACGTTTTGCTGCGGGGCAGTTCAGGCCATCGCTGCACCATCCCCGGTCGAGAATTTGATTAGGACAATTACCCGCGGTTATGTGATCAACCCCCTCGCATCTAATCGAATTTGTTACGTCACTTAGCCCCGGAATTTACACATCGATTTCGTATTCTTTTTGGATGGAATTTTGGCCAAAGTTTAACACTTTTTTGTCAACGGGATCAGCTTCGTTCATTCATTCGTCATTTCGCCATGTTAACACTTCGGATTTTTAGCTTTTTGTTTCCTCAAGGGGATGCAATACAAATCTTCGTTCAAATATCTTGCGGTATATGCTATCATTGCGATTTGGGGCAGTTATACGGAATGCAATAAAACTTGAATTACTTCTTCAGGATCATATTGGACGAGTTTCATCTTATGTTCAATCGTTCGATTATTCCTGATAACCTTAATAAGGATCAGACGAATTAAATTCGGACTCAATCAGCTCATCAACAGTTAGTGATTATCCTCGAATGCCATATGCCATGAAGCTTTATAAACGGTGAAGAATCCCACTTGAATCACGACATACTGATGCAGTATAACGAGCGTAAACGGTGCCGTATAATCCGACCGAGATTTCGCGATTTGTTTCAGACTTTACCACGGTTCAAATTTGACCAGCGGCTTGCCTATGGCCTATGGCAACGTTCTATAATAATCGGAAATAATCGTATACTGGATTCTCGCTGACATGACCGCGGCCTTGACTCTACGATGATGATTCTTGTTTGGTGTGCGCTAGATCAACCCCTAGCACAATCAAATTTTAACGGACATTTATGACGCAGGGTGTTCGAAGGGTGGTCCAAACCCCGGCGTATAACCAGGGCTGTGATGAATGAACCAGGACCCCGTTGGAGGGCCGCTTCCACCTCACAACTTCCAGGTTTTAGGCCCCGACAGCTGGCCCCGCGTTCGTGGCCGATTGGTCGCGCATCACGCCGCGTTTTCGTATCCTTGCAAACCCCTAACCATACTGTAGATATACTATATACTATATACTGTACAGCCACGCCATGTGCCTCAGAAAATCTCTGCCCCCTCCCCCTTCTATCTCAGATGCCATTAGGGTCAAAGAAATTTCTGGACGTACCACCAGGGTTGGTACACGACCGGTTGTTTTTGACGAAAATTCACACCTAATATTTTCGCAGTGAGCTATGACAACGAAGCTGTTTAAAATTCTGAAATTTTTGTGCAGAAAGTTAACTCATAGCTCGTGATGCATCATGAGTTGGATCAACGGCAGAACTGAAGAGCAGGAATCAAAATTTATGGAATTGTGGGTTTTCGAAGATTTTTGACGCTCGTTGGGGCAGGATGCTAATAGAAGTAAAAAAGCGTATATCTCTCGACTAATTAAACTGAGAAAAATCGTTAACGATTTAACGAGCCAGTTCCACTGAAAAAAATAATTGTTCGAAGGTGGTGCTGGGTACAACACATCGGATTTAATGGTAGATCGTAATTTAGATCAGTCATCAAATTCGCAACAGCGAACGACGACGGGTCGTATAGTAGCGCACGCGTCGCGACGCCTTTCCCATCGACGCCCCTAGAATATATATATATATGCACTGATATATACCGATATATACTTATGTACACATTATATATCTATAGCAAAAGACCCGCCGCTTGGAAGCGCACATGGGAACTGCTGTGGGATTTGCACGGTTTTCATTGGTTCAGTTAAACTTTGATTAATCTATCCCAAAGCCTTATATTGTCCGTAGAATCCCCTCCGCTCTTAATTCTCATTGGTTGGGATCGTAAAAACAGCCTTAACACTATGGGGTTGCAAAGACATGGCAGCAGCAGCAGCAGCAGCAGCAGTAGCAGGGAGTACAAAACCCCACTGTGTGAACTAGTTTCGTCTGTTTAACGTCCCTGTTTGCCATTTTGTGACGAATATTTAACCAGCGATGATTTGTACCTTATTTCATTCGGCCTAAACGCAACTCTATTTTCTTTTTTAATTTATCCAGGAAGTCGTGCGCTTGAATAAAATCGTTTCCTATTTAAATGAACATTCAACGTCGCAGTATGGGCAGAGCTGAGGGAAGCGTTCTTCGTTTGTTTTCCTGTGTATTTATTATTCGCTTTTTGTTTCTAGTTTTCAGTCCTCTTTCGCAATTTTAATTATAATAAATTAACTCCAGAGTCTTAACCGGTCTTGGCCACGGCTCGTAAGACGGTGGTCTGCTGCACTGCACAGCACAGCACGACACAGCAGAGCACAACACTGCCCAGTCACACACGAGATGTTTTTTCTACGTTATTCATTTGTTACCTCGAAGAAGCGTGAAATACGAGCTGGTCTGAAGCCAAACAAACGCCATTTTGCGACTCTTCTTTCGGTTCTTTAGCGCGCTTCCCTGTCACTCACCTTTTTATCCTAACGACCTAATCGGCTTCGGCTTGTTCCGTTGCATGTTACATCAGATTGATCGATATGAGCTCCAGATGTAATTCATGCATTTCGTGCCTCGCCGAAAAGGATTTCTGAGGAAATAAACCATAAAAAAATTCATCATTGAATCAAAAGGATTGAAAAAGCTTTTGCAAGCTTTAAATTTCGTTGATAATTCTGTACCAAGCTTGCAGTACCGATCTTCATATTCTAGGGGTGAGTTTTTCCCGCAAAGGAAACGCCGCCCGTTCGGAAACCAGAGGTATAATGTGTAGGGCCACCCGGTTCTCTAGTTCCTGGCTGGTGGTAGCTGGTGGTACAACAGCCCCTTCGAAAACTCGGAATGGGGCGCGGTCGACGTTTGGGAGGTCGACACGCTTATCATGGTTTAGGCCTGCTTTGCCAACGCACACATCTGCCTAGCTGCACATTTTTGCATTTCGTTTTAGGTACGTGTAGTTCGGCGTTGAATACTGCCAAGAAAAAAAAAAGTACAGACACAATGGGCCTTGACTGCATCGAGACATAGATACCCATTTCAAGTTTTGATGTATAGCTATTAATGACGCCTATATAAATCATCGAATGTCGTGTGTGTAACTTGCAGAATTTTGTTTTTTAAAAATTTGAGAAAAATTTATGGAAACTTTGGTGTTTTTTTCCTACTTAAAAATCTGTTGCTTTCTTTGTATAATGAAGTTTGGCCATTAAGAGCTCTTGGACACTTTAGTAACGTGAAAGTTTAAATCTTGTAAAGATCGAGCATACGGTACTATAATTTTAATATTCGGCGTGACCTGGGGCCCTAATACTTTGGTTTGAGGCGAACCGCGGCGTATCGTCCAGTTTAGGGCCTCACCAGCGTAACTAAGAGTAGTTTTCGTCGGACAGAAGCCACCTGGCAGCTTAATTAGATAATTTTACTAATTAGTAAATTGGTAAATTATCAGCGTCACCAATTTGCTTATCCATAGCGCCCATCGGTCCCCGTAGAAACATATATGTGAGTACGTATACTCCAGGTAGTACATAACGAACCCCAAACTAATTATTACCTTGATATACTAATTATTATTAAATTAGTGGTCTAGTGCTCGTAAAAAGGCGGGGTCGAAGCTAAATGTGCTTCCTTAAACATTAGTAGCCCCACACAACCTGCAGCCCTACTATACTGCTACTATATATCTCGCCTCGGGAAATCTGTGCTGATCAAGGTAGCGCTTCGAAATTAATTTGGCGTACTATCTTCATCTCCATGGATAAAAAAAAAAAAAAAAAAAATAGGTAATTTGGTTCTTCCTTTTGGCACATCGACTTATTCTGGATAATAAATCAGAAGGTTTGATGATTGTAGAATGTAGATGGCCATGAGGTAAGAGATTGGTCTGAATTTTGGTGCTTTCAGATTGTATAAGTACCGAACGAGAATTTTTTCAACTTATTGTAAATCTACGGACATGAGCAGATATTGCAATGGTGTGCTCGTATTGCAAACGAGTAATGCGGATAGACTCATTCAACGATAGGTCAACTCGTTACTTACAACTATTTGCGCAGCGTGGCTTCCACGTTCGAATAAACGAGCGAGTCAGACTTTACGCGACAGCTTTCATTATGCATGATCAGTGCGGTTAGCTGAACAATGAAATTCATTCTTCTTTATAGTTTTCCGAAGTTATGTTAGCTGATATTTTTGGAATTATTCTTCCTTTAGCAAAATAAATTTCTCGATTATACGCAACAGAGTTACATGAACAGATAACCAGTAGATTTAGAGCAGCCTAGTATTTCCATTTCCGTGCTGAAGCATAATAGTAGCAGTTTGTGTGCAGAGCTTGCAGGAGAATTTGCGCGTCTAAATCCCCGTTATGAATCACTACAAAAAAGCTCTTGGCTGAAATCTGGTTATATTGTATGGGAAGTTGATTCACACTGCACAACGCCGGTCACTCCAAGTTTTTAAATGTTAGGTATAAGATGCCTTCAGAACTGTCGTAAAACTCAATCTATCGTTTTCATCGTAACTGGGGAGATTCGAATGACTTAAAATGCCAAAAAAAAAAAAAAAAGAAACAAGAAACCAGACCCCCCACATATAGTTTGAATCGTCTTACTCTGTTCTATGATTCGCCATTGAGTCAGACCCGCCCCTGAAACTACTCAGAGCCCCCATTCTAGCGGCCCCTTTGTAACAACGAACACTGTACCCCAATCTGGCCCAAACTGCCCTGAACGGGCCCAATCTGTCAGTTCACCACGTATTCGAACCAAAGATGGAAGTATATGCTCACCAAGAGGCCTTAAACTATGTATAATGCATACATAGGTGTATATGTATGCAATCGTATAATATACGAACCTTTACGTATGGGTACGATATGTGTCCCATGAGACGTTGCGGTAGGTCAAAGCACTTCCCCACCGAAAGCTGCAGTTTTTACAAATTCATTTCAGCTTAAACTCCTAGGTGATCGATCGTGGGAATTCTGTGATCAAGTGCAGTTCAAAATCCGTGTTAAGCACATCAGAAATCGCAGTAGAACTGAAATTATTATTTTTAGTATTGACTTAATGTGAAAGTGTTTCTTTTCTTGTTTAATCAAAGGTCATACCGGATTCGGAACCTATTTAAAAATGTTTCCAATCTTTGAGTATCACGAATGGCGTCTCTCCCCGTTCAATAAACAGTAAAGTAAAACTCGAATTCAGGTAAACATATAATGTGCGTGTACAAACGATCACGCAATTAAGTAGAATGGCCTATCCAATCTCTGTTCCTTTGGCTCTGGGATCTGCTGCCGCAATCATTGATAGTTAGCTTTTTGTGTATATCTGTACAGCTAGATGAAACTCGCCGCAAGAAGGTGTAGATTGGTTACCAGTGATGGGGTTTCTGGGGCCGGTATATCGGACTGTGGAGCCGTAGCCGTAGGCCTTCTCCGAGTACACAATGGGACACAAATGCGTGGTGACAGAGGCGGCAGATATACGGCGGCCTGATTGCCGCGTTGTCAGTTAGTCCGTTTGTCGGGCCTTGGGCGCGGGGCCTTCATGAGGGTCTTATGGGGGGCCTTGTAGGAAACCAAAGGCAACATAGTAGGTAGGTAGGTAGGTAGGTAGGTAGGTACTGCGCCCCGAGCAACCCGGTAATAGTAGCCCTTGAGGGCACGAGGGACCATTGTCCACCTTCTGAAATGCCACGCCCCGGTTAAAGTGCCCACATTGGGCCCACCGGGCCCACCAGGCCCACACTCGTGGCTGCTGTCACCCGTTGTACTCACCTGTGAGCTTGAAATGCTCGGTTGAATTGGCGATCGCAATGTGAAGCTTTAAGAATGTGGTTTTTTTGACGTTGAGGAAGGATTTCTAGACGGGTGTTATAAACGGAGTGCAGATTTATAGGAATCATCATTTATTGCATATAACATTGGACGATCCACATAGAATATTCATACTATGTATATAAAATAATAGTATATTTTCACGTAACGGACGTTATGTCATATTGTATATTTACAACTGGCCAATTAAATAATGAGAGATGTAACATCACGTCGATAATTATCTTGAAAACTAAAGCAATTTTCTTATACAATAAAGTCCCGGGTTAGATAGGTGTGTATATATACTATATGTACAATTTTAAGGTTATAAGTGGGTAAGTGCTATATAAATGGCTTTAAGGCAAGATGAACGTGTGAACAGTGAAACTAGTTAAGTAGTAAGTCAAATATTGAAAACGGTCAGAATTTTCACGCAGGTAGATATGTAAACTAATAATATCCTATGTACTTGCACCCTTCGTGAGTCGTTTCGTTATATATAAATACTATATATTTTCATTCTTATCAATAATTGTATAAATAACTTATTCTTATCAGTAACGTCACTGGGTATAGATAAATTTTTAACGACCCAATTCGTCGCCGTTCATTACAACGACGATCCAAATCGTTATGTCTATGTATATGCACATTTACAACGGAAAGCTACCATGCATCGGTTCAATGAACTCTTCCACAAACTTGCGATTCTATACCACCAAGGTAAGGATATCCACTTTTGGCTTCGCTAGGACTGTGGGGAGTCACATGATGCGCCATTCCTGATGGTGGGACACCGGTGCCGGAACCCTGGACCATGCAGGCGCTCATATTAGACCCTGTGGGACTTACGCCACCGCTGAGACTCCCCAGGTTAAGATTTGCGGACGATAAGTTTGAGGTCAAGTTGCTGCCCCCGTAATGCGACGAGTTGAACAGCCTGAAAGCAGAAAGCAAAAGGGTTTGCTAAAAGCTTAAAAAAGGGTAAAATGGACCCCTCCAGCTACTCGATGCTCGGGCACTACTGTTGTATATAAAAAAAAACTGCAGTTAAGAGTCAGAAACGGTTTGGGTTTGGGCTCGGGCTTGGGCTTGGGTTTGGTTTGGCATGTAATCAAACCGCGTGCTCGTATAAGTGCAAAGCGATACCTAATACCCGGGGACTTCGTCAGAAATCGGTTAAGGCGTGTCGCCTAACCCCGCAACGGGGTTCTGCAGAGGCGGGTCCTTTGACCGTTTCGAAAGACCGGCATGCTTAACATATACACCCGATTCCTGTCTGGTAATACGGTCGCGAAATTTTTTACCGATGTCGGTCCAGCTGCGATATATAGGTGATCCAAGATCGGTCATAAGAGTTTTCAATATGTAATCACAAAAATTTTGCACACGCGGAATTTATGTCCATTGAAATCCATGAGATTAACGTATACGCATAGGAAAAGCGATTTTTCTATGGGGTTTGTATCGAAATTTGAAAATGTCACAGCTAAAACGATCAACGGTTGTTGGAAGAGATGAAGAACGTGAGTAAAGTCCATGTGTACGTGTATACTGCGCGGCGTTGGGCCCAATCGACCCTGTAGTGTGCCCCGTCGGCAGGAGAGGATTATTAGCCGGTAGCGTTTCATTACTGGGGCCAGGAACGTAATTGCGGACCACACCGAGTTCGACTTCTCCATAGCAGACCTAACTCAACTTTACCAGTATGAAGAAGCTGGGTGTACACACTGAGTATACTCGCTGCACAACCCGAGAGCCAACCTAGCCAGGAAGGCCGGGATACCAACATGTTATTACCTCACAATGGCCGAATTAATTGTTTGAAACACCTGGTGGAAGGATTTCACTCCACAATATCTTATTTCTTTGCTGTTTTAAACGTCGATCATTATTCGAAGCACCACCTCCTGTAGAGTCTATGGCGGAATTGTATAAACTCATATTTGTCCATATCAATGGTGTGGTTCGATCAGGAATCTACTTTCTTTCATACTTTTCGAAAGGAAATAGGAAATTCCTAATTTCCTGCGTAGTGAAAAGTCCGGATGATCCCGAGCCATTAGATAGGAGGATATGAACTTACCCGTAGTTCTCCGCAGTTGCTCGAGGCCATTGCTGCTGCGCAGCGTAATAGTTTTCCCCGTAGTTGTAATGCTGGGTATAGCCCCCGGTGGTTGCAGCAGCGGCTGCAGAGGCTTGACCATAACTCTGGTAGCCTTCGGCACTGGTAGCATAGTGCTGTGTCTGGAAAGACTGCAGCCCCATGCTGTTGAAGGCGTTCAACTGTTGGCTATTTAGCTGCTTGCGGAGACGAGCTCTTCGGTTGCTGAACCAAACCTGAACGCGAGCTTCGGTGAGCTTAGTTCTGTAACAGCAATGAGAACCCCATTTCTTAGCAACATCTTCTACATAATTTTTCTTTCGAATGATAGTAAAATTGTTTTCATAAAACGAGGAAATTACTTTTGAGCGAGTTCTTCTCTCGTATAAACGTCGGGGTACTGAGTACGGTGAAAGGCTGCTTCCAATTGCTCCAGCTGCTCCCCTGTGAAAGTCGTTCGACTTCGGCGTTGTTTCCTCTTCAAAGCAATCCCTGGCTCGCTTTCGGTCTCCGAATCATCGCCGCTGCTACCACCTGAAGTGACAAAATGCCGTCCAGAAATGAAGTTCATTTTTCCATCCATGTGAAAAAATATACGTGAAAGAATCATTAAAGTTGAGAAAAATTCGAGCTTGTAGACTTATCGTATATCTGTTCAGCTTTAGTAAAGCAAAAATTTTAATTAGATTAATTAACAGATGGTATCGTTGATGAGCTGAACACCCGAGATAGTCCGAAAAACACCGAAGCTTTTTACAGAAGAGATGGCAGAAGATGCCGAGCACGCGCGGGACGTCAGATCCTGAAGATAGGAAGCAAGAAGCGGCACCGCCCACAGTTCACACGGCTGACTCCACGGACCTGGTATTAACTTCCCCCCTGATTACAGGTGAGCCCGACTAACCTAAACTGAACTTTCGAAGGGTGTACCATCCACGGGTTACGAAGGGCTAGGGCATTTAAAAATATCATCGGAAATAACTTCTTTACTTCTTCTTGAGCCAAATAATAGTTGGATCTAGTTCGCATCGATAGAAAGTCACAGAAATTCTTCCGAATAACAATTGGGTACAATTTCTTCTTGCACGGTGGTCCAGCATTGTGCAAATTTGAGAAAACCGGGAAGAACTTGTCCGAGAATTAATATCAGCAATAATCGTTATCCAAATACTGTGGACGGCCAGGCCTTGCGCTCAATTCTTGTAATTTCCGTAATTACCGGTCCTAAAATTTAACGGGCAAAACTTGACAGGCGCCAGTTACTAATTTGCAAATGAAAAAAAAAAAAAAACTGCATAACGCTTACTCCCTATACGAACAGTAGCGTAAATTAAGAGGAAGACTGCGTGCATCACGATAGTTAGATCTGAATATCAAAGAAGAAGAGATTTTTCTAAATTATTCCGAAAAGCTCAATCCACGAAACGGTCAAGACCTGTCCGAGAAGAATGTAAACGTCTAAATCAATAGCGTAATTGCGATTTCAATTGTCTTCAAATCGCTGGACCATTTCGGTCCCGGAGTTGCCTGCTGAAGATGGCGGTTAGTGGTTGGCGGTTTCAAGATTAGAGGCCCCGTGTGCCCGTGGGACCACACGCCACGCGGCACAGTGATCCCTGTGTGTATATTGCGGCGAAGGGGCCTTAAGGCCCTGCGCTTGCAATGCAGTGGCGAACGCTGGACCAGGGCTGCACAGCTCCACGCTAGTGAGTACTCTGTGGTTATGCCTATACAACTAACCATAACTATAACTCGCTAGATGCATGTAACTGCTACAATTGCCTCGCCTTCAACCGTCGAGGAAGTTACAGGGATCCTTTTTTACCCTTGGGGCTTGAAATGGACAAGAAAGTGAACTCTAAGTTACGATGGTCGGATTTTGTCCGATAAGGATCATATTTAGGCGTTCTGATAAAATGGAGAAAGAATTGGGGACTTGATATAGCCACCCCTAATTTTCTGATACTCTTCGCGGCGAGAGAGAGGCCTGATAAAAAGCTAAATCTTTTTTGACAAGATAATAAACTCGACAGATTTCAGCGCTGCAGGGAGTCCGTGTAATATTTCTTGACTTGAGAGCTTGTCTTTCCGCACGCAGTAATAATAAAAGTAAAATAAAAATTATCCTTTAAGGATTGCCGACCGCAAGCTTATTTCTGCAACTCTTTCGCCGCCCTACCAGGCAAACAAAGAAAAAATCGAGAACTAAAATGAAAACAAAAGGAAATGAGAAAAGGGAGGGGTTAAAAATTAGAAAAAATCAAGGAAAAGATGAATGGATTGCTGGCAAGTGTTAAAATTATACCGGGATGAAAACACGCAACAAAACTTATCTGGACGTGGTTATATTCGCGAAGGATATTATGAAGAACATCTCCGCGAGGAGCTAATCTCAGGAACTCCCTGGTGCAAGAGTTCCTCGCTGCAGTGTGGCTTTATAGCTTGTTCACTGGCTTCTTCCCGGTCCCACTTACTTGTCCGAACCACCCAGCGAGCGGTCCGAGTGATCTATCGCTTCGTTTTAAACGCTCCCCTAATTGAATGTTGCACTTACAACGCGGTATCCTTCGTCCCTATGTTGCTCTTCACGACCGATTCAATTGAGACCACGAAGACGTCACAAATTAAGACGCAACGAAAATGCCTATCCTCTTTCAATGCACATTAAACGTATTATAATTCATACAATACTGAAGCCCACGCATTATATCCAATCATCGATGAATAACTCGACTTATTGTATGACTAACTTGATATACCATACGATCATTTTATCGCTCAGGAACCTCACACGTCTACCACAAAACATTCATCATTACTTCACCTTATTTTATGAAATAAAATGGAAGTCAATTATTTAATTGGACGCTAGAATTTGGTAAGGAACCCTTCGTCTTCTAGGATTGATCATTAACGGTTATAAACTCACCAAGAATCCCGTCTATAGAATGATTTCGCCGAGGATCATCTCCAGGCCTTGTCTGGCCCGTAGGTCCTCGAAGAAGCCGAGAAATGCTGGACACTGAGGGTGCAGATCCTTTGTCACAAACTCCATCCTGCTAGCAGAACCACATTGGACCAGTAAACACATTGTCTTTGATGCATGTTGCAGTGTGCAACAGCAGAAACATGGATGAAAATCTCAACTCCGAAAATTATTCCACATGTATAATATTTTTCGAATCATTTTCGGAGTAGACCAAATTCATTTTTAAAGCATTTAATGCTTCCAATTCAAAATCATCGCTATGATTGTTAGAAAGGATAATGGAAAACCGATTTAGAGACATCAACAGACCTTGATCAATTTATCTCGTATTTCCCAGCTGAATATCCCGGGGTTTTGTCTCTTCAGATCTTCGATTCTAGCTTCCACTTCAGGAGTAGCAACCCGAGGTTTGCTACCACCGATTACTCCTGGCCTTATTGACCCCGTTTCTTGATAGCGGTTCAAAATCTTCGATACACAGCCGTGGGAGACACGGAGTTGACGGGAAATTACGCAGGGTCTTACACCGGCTGCTGCCATTTCCACAATCTTTAAACGAATGTGATTCGGGAGTGGACGTCCGTTTATGAAGACACCACCGAGCTGATTGACTCTACCTTGTCCTGGAATGAGAATAATAACGAATCTTTAATTAGAAGGTATTCGAGGATTTTGAAAACGTGTAAATATGCGCGGAACAGTTTTCCGTTCATTCACGAGGCTGAAAAGTCGCCCAGAGAAATGAGGTAGGTACTTCATGAGATTTCAGTTTAAGATCCATAAAAACGTACCTCCTCAACAGGGACATATCTGACGGTAATGAAAAATAGAAATGACAGGGTAACGTAGGTACTGCAGGCGTTATGCGTTACGAAACACGTACGTACCAGGGTACGAGTAGGTATAGTGGACAAAACCGGGACACGCAAGGTGCCGCTCAAACGTTCGTAATTACCGGTAATTAGTGCCTCTTAATTATCTTAATTATAACTATGAAGTCAAACAAATATTATATGGCTAACCACGCGGCAAAGAAACCGAATGAGATGCGGTATGTGCAGAAAACTTCCTTGCGTGTACTGTAAACGCGAAACGTCCGTCCTTTCTACGTCCTAAGATATCCAGACGCGAAGCGACGCGACGCCCTCCCGACGGATGCCAAGCCAGAGTTACGGTCCTCATATCCAGGTTTTGCTACAAGTAGTTAAGTCGCTTCTTCTTCATCTTCACAGCTACCTCTGCATTCTCTTTCGAGACGACTCGTCCGTCGAGTCTTTCAAAAGGAATCTCAGGCTGCAGTTTTCATTCACGAATTCAAATCGCCTTTCTTCCATGACATTTCTTTCAACTCTTTGCCATTGTCTTGGTACGTTTAAAATAAAATCTGCCAAATCGGCATTGGCCGAAGTAACGTTTCTTCGAAACGAAAGTGTGGATAGGGATTTCTCAGACTTTTCTTAACGCTCGGATATAAGGACAGGACATATATTCCCGGAGGAAATATTGAGGCAATAAAAAGTCAAAAATTATCGGGTATCAAATATCAATCATGGGTTATCGTGCATAATCGATCAATTCAACTCGATTGGTCCCACTAACCGTGGAAAAATAAAAACACAACAACTGCAACACCCTCATACCGATATAATGTTACAATACGTATCCCTAAACGTAGTCAGCTACTTCTTGGTCAGATTCAGAATCGTTCTATGTCTAAATCCTTCGTCCTTCCGCAAACCGAAAGGGACTCTCAAAAATAGGAAATGCCAAAGTTTTCCGGCAACAAAAAGTACTTTCCCTTCGCACTCATGCATGGTGCACAAAAGTTTGTTCATTTAGTTTGAATCTGTCTAGAGATGAACTTACTGTCGTGATTCTGCTTTACTATACAACAGGTAATGGGGTTTGATGAAAGGGCATTGTTTTGTCTCCGGTACCCACATGCAATTCGAGTCTGATATCATGCATTGAATTTAATCGCTGATTCAGAGATGTAAGTCTGAAGAAAATAGGCTTAGAATTTTCGTTAGGTAAAATTTCACCGTCTAATTTTTATTTATTTTTTTCTATACCGCCCAGATATTTTTTCTTATTTTTTGATTTATTCATACAGATTTTCTTGAGAATTTCGTTAAAGGATTTCCCCGAGATGTATAGAATAGGATGTGTATACGAGGCTCGCAAGACCTTGGAGATCCTTATTCCTTCCTAAGTTCCTACCTGGCGGGACACCTCGGGTGTGACGTCACTGGGCCCCAGGGCCCGACGGGATTACAGACGAGATCAAAAGGCGCCGCCACGCACGTGGACCCCAGCGCAAAAGGGGGCTAACTCCATCGAGGCTAAAGCCACGTTCACACGTTTCGATCTCTTATAAACTTATCGTTGAACTTATCGCGTCGCTTGAAATTGCCGATAAAATTCTACCCAGGATATCAGAGATATTCTGAATTGCATTTATCTATGGGATCCTGAAAACGAGAGAAATTATTCTTGTAACGGTTCAATCTCTGGATTAGACAAGGTTTGATGAAAAAATGAAAAAACTGTATAAAATAAAAAGCGAAAAACGAAAAGAGGGGGAATCTAATCAATTCCTAATTCTACGACGGCAACACCGATCCTCTATGATCCTAGATAACGTGAACGTAAGCGTTATTAAAAGCAGCTAAGAAAGAGGTTTAATCGTATCGATATATAGCCGCGGTTGCGTGTAAGAGAAAAATAAAAAATGAAAGAATAAAAAAAAGGAGATAATAATAACGAAGAAAATAATTTGGAACATGAATAATTGATAAAGGGTGATTGAATGTTGAGCGATCATGTTAATTCCGTTGATTGGGCCAATTGTAGGCCGATGTGCATATATGGGTCCTCTCCGACGTGTCCCGCGTGCTCCGGGTCGTGTTTTTCAATGGATTTAAATTTCCTTGTCCCCCTTTTTCAGCTAGTATAGGTTGAGGTGTATAATGATTGGCCCAAAGCGAGTCGGGCTGCTGCTGTGAGGGTTGATTACGCGATAAACGAGCGGTTGACGTTAGCCGGAAAAAGTATTTTTTCGGTTAAAAATTTTTTTTTTTTTTTTTTTCTGGTTAACGAACCGTCTCAAAGTTTTCAACTCGAGACCTGGAACCAGCTCGCAGAGAACCATGTAATTATGATAATTGGATCGCTAAATAACGCGCGCGCCACGACCGGAAGTCTACTGCTTGTCTTACTTTTTACATATTATTTCATTCGAATTTCATAAGCTTTCGCACGGTATTCCTTCGAAGTTATATTGGCGCTATTAGCAAATACGAAATCATGAAATGGCGATAATCGACAATTTGCAATACTGCAGAAGCTGCAAACAGCGTATAGGTCCAGGATTCAATCTCACGCAATCAGGAGCTGTGTGATAATTCAGAAAATACAGGTTTCGCACTAATCGTAAGGTAAACATTAAATTTATGATCTTATCGTTAAGCTAACTGACGTACGCTAAGCCTCGTCGTCTTACACTTCGTTGCTAATGTAAATCTATGCGTTTATTATGTTAATTATTTTAATAATTCATTATCTTACATTCAGAACCGACTTTTGAGTAGTGAGATAATATTTGTTATTAATTAACTCGTCAAGTATTATTTCCCAGAAAAAGCACGTTTTTGTCTCTCGAATAACTCGAAAGATTTTTTCTTAAATATTTATATATATATATACATTTATACATTTTGATACACCTTCATAAAGCTTTTGTTTAATTAAAGGTGATACAGCGATGACAGCGGGCGAATTCTTGAGCTGCAAAAAATGAGAAAATAAAAAGGTTGCGGTCTTTGTGACTGTGGCGTTAAACGTCGATGGTATCAGCTGACCATAAGGACACCGCCCACCGCGCGCCGTCACGGACACCCTGGGGCCTCAGGCCCCGTCGGGACGTCGTGCGTCGAAATTCGAGACCCATTTTAAGGCGACGGAACGCGGCGGACCCGCTACGAGGCCCGACCATTAACAAAATAGTGTGCTTTCGGTAGTCGATCAGAAAAGGCCAAAGAATCGCATTTCAATATTCTGGAATATCAGGCCCAAAAAATTTCTGTGAAATTAGACGGTTTGATGATGATTTCGAAGAACCGTTGAGCCCACGTTCTTCATCGGATATCAGACAGCACCAATTTCTAGGACGAGAAAAAAAAGCTCTTCGCTCATCAGCCAATCGATGATTTAAAAAAAAAATTTAAAAACTTTTGTTTCAGCTGAAAGTCTTCCAGCGCGACTCTATTTTTTACGAAACAAATAAGACCCCATCTGTATTTCCATATTCGCGTCGCTGTTTCCTCATTCTGTGCTTCGCTACTCGAGCTTGACGATCAGCTGGAAGATCCTATACATACATAAGAATAAGATGCAGCAGCGATTCGCGCTTGCATCGCTTTACTCTCAGTCCCAGTCTCGCTTGCGGGACCCCGTACCTGCAAGCTGGCCTCGGTCTTGCGAGGGCTTCAATCATCGCACCGTCGCCTCGGGCTCATCCGATATCAGACATTAGGAACCCACGTTCACCGTCCGAGACTTCTTCGACGCCCACTGCACCAGAGTGCAGCGTGTGCTTCCTTCGACCGTCTTATTTTCCCTGATGCAAAAACGGCTCGACTTTGTCGTACAGGTTTTCATATTTCTGCCTTCAATACATTTCGAGACTATATTAACTCCTCTTCCACTTTCATTTTTCACCCGCTCACATCCTTGCAGTATCTCCTTCTTCTCTTTCTCGGGAATCCGGAGCATTACGAAAGTAGAAAAAGGGGATCGAGTTTGGATGCATGCGAAGATATTTTTTCTCATTTCTGTATACGTTTCAGCTACTGATTTATCGGATGGTTATTTCTCATCAGCGAACGAGACAGCGCGTGATATTCGGTGTCAAGTATAATTGATATTAACTGATTCTCATCAGCTTCAAATTGACCCGCAGATCTGGGAAAGGCTCATCGAAAGCCTAATTGGAAACGCTAGTTATAGTTCTTTTGATAACGCTGCAATGATATCAAGATCCAGATCTGATCTGTGCTTGAAAGAACGGATAAAAAAAGGCTCAACAAATGAACCTGACGGTATTTTTCAAGTCGTTGCAGCAATCTTTGAATCACAGGGACTGGGGGAAGTAGATGTAAAAAATTTGGAACACCCAACGGAGTTACGTAGATCATAGATCAATTTCCCACAGGGTATTCGGACTTCCGAAGTCGTAGAAAACTTTGCCGAGGATGAGGAATTTTAACCAGAAATATTTTTCGTCGGTAAGAAAGCCGCCTTCAGAATGGGGTCCGTAGCAAATTTTAGCCCACTTTAACGTCCGAGGGTTCCCAAAATCTCGCATGTAGTCAGAAAGGACTGAAGTTGGGCCGATCGGTCCCATTTTATGGGTAGACGTTATTGTTTTATGACATAGAGGTATTCTTCGTTCATAATAACAACGCGTGATGGCCTTCCTGAGATCAACTCTTCGCCAAACAATAGGCCATTAATTTGTCACCTGAATCCTTTGGGATTCCACCTCGTTTTACGTTATAGATACAATTGGTTGACGTACGGCGAACAAAGGTGTAAAAGATACGTGAATTTTCGCATATATTCGCATCTTGCATGCAGAAACTCACTAATTGTCAGGAATTTGATATTGTCTTCGCGGAGTGCAAAGAACAAAAAATGAGTTTCCATTCGACCTGGCAGCGTAGCCGGGTTAAAATTAGGCCTATGCGTTGCCAAATAGTTATACTAGATGAATCTGCAGAATCTGGAAATCTGCGAATAGTTACGATCAGACTATTCCGAATTTCAATGGCACGTTTACTCCGAGCCTACGAATCCTGGTTTGAAACGAACAAAGTTTTTTTTATTCAGACAGTAATTTTAACAAAGATTTTCAGCCCCAGAAATGAATTCGTGAAATAATTCGGCCTTGTTTAAACTTGGCAGAAAACGTACCTTGGAATGGATATCCAGTGAAGTAGGGTGCCATGTTCAAGGTGCTGACAGCCATCTATGGATAAGCGTCTTCTTCTCGGACTTCTTGACACACTGTGTTCCTATCCTTATCGTATTAGTCCGAAGATAACGAAGCTCGTTTATACGGAGGTGGTGAATTCACTTTGAAATTTTATAACTTTGGCACACCGTCTATAAAGGAGTTCTTCACGAACCAATTTGGAGATAATTGTGCCCCTGTCACAATGCAGATTTCTTAACGATTTGCCTAGTCTTGTGACTGGCTTCTCGTGCACAATATTGATGTAACAAAATCGATACAGGCTCCTGGATATATTCTTGTGAAATTCAGCCGAAGATATGCAGGGCAGAGATTTACTTCTGTTGATAAATATTCACGCGCACCTACAGCTTCGGGGGTTCGACTTGAACTGCTTCTTGAAGAGAGTCAGGATCTTCACGCGATCGGTTCAGGTAGCCAGAACCTTTGAAGCTCCACCTTTTTGAGTGGGGTTCTCTGGACTCGACTTGGTTACTGCAACCATCGGTTTTCTTGCATTGGTTCGAGGTGAACCCAAGAGAAGGTGTGCTTCGAGGAAGCTCCGCCTTCGTTTCTTTGAGATGATCTTTAAGAACGAATACTGCATTATCGTGACTCTTTATGCCTGTCCTATATTTTTCCTTAAATTTTCAAATTACACTAACCGATTCATGAAAATGTTAAATTTTTTCTTACTGCTTAATACTTTCGCACAAGCTGCTCATTTCTATATGCTTAATTCATGCATCCTTAAATACAGATCAAGGATTGGCGGAAATAGGTACTTTGAAAAATGATTCAGGAATTCAGCGACTCTCGAAGCCTGCGCATAAACTGATATATCGCGTGTGACTCCGATGAGATCTTCGCGGTGGCTATGAGATTGTCCAAGACTCGGTAGATCAAGACCCGACCAAGACTTGCCTGGAGCGTGACCGCTCTTCGTGTTCAATTTCGCCGAGATTGTTAATTATAATTAATTACATTTACAGAGCGAATACCAAGTTAATTGACTCTGCCCTCAGCATATTGCTTTCTCTTCCATATAGTCCGCGATAATTCTCATGCTACCTGGCCGCACAATATACATACACACGTACCCACAGAGGTCATACGATTTGGTGCAAGTAACTTTTTGCGAGAACATTGTTCAGTCAATGCCGAAGATCTTATTGCATTGTCAAAAATTTAAGCAAAACACTTTTTCATCCACATACACGCGTCTATGCACTTGTCTAAAAATTTCCTGATCAAGGATGTGTCCAGTGTTCTGCAATCACACGTTGAAGTGTTCAAGTGTCTCGAAATTCGAGTCCATTAATCAGTAAAATGTGGTTATCCAGAAAACGCGACATAGTGAGTGAACGTGAGTTTGGGGGGATGACACGTGTCGTAATTGTTGTTTACGAGGGACTGATTGCGATGGCGTGGGTTGGTCTGGTATATGCCGATGTCCGGTGTTTGGTGCAGGGCTAGTAGTATGATGTAACGAAAAGGTGAGGAAACAGCGTCTCTCTCCTACCGCTTGTGATCATTAAGATATGCATTATCACGGGACTATGAGGCGCGGACGTCGTTTAATGCTTTTCAGCGTGTCCGATCAGGGACTCACTTCTTTTCTTTCATTTTGCAGGAGTGGCGATGGTCATGCAGTAAAGACTTCATGTGTGCCCAAGCAAACTCAATATCCAAGGAATATTGGAAGTATAAAGGAACTATGATCTGCGGAAAGCAAAACTGCGACGTATACGAAGCAGAAGATGATCCTGAAAACATTTCGGAGTCATCAGCAAAATCCTTATCACGACATTCGTATCACCATATGGTAATGAGTATTCATTGCCGGGGTGCTTTAGTCGTCACTTCCTGGTCTGGTTAACAGTAATCCTAGGATTATCATCAATTGTGACAGTCGCAGCAGCTTTGTCTCAAGAAAGAATAATTCCTCCCGACGACATCCTATCATCGTTTATCTTGTCAGCTTCACATGTCCGGATTAAACATCCGTGAAAGTCTATAACCGTTAATCATAGTTATTACAGTTGTACTTTCTGACTGGTGGAATGATGCAGGTGATCATGCTTCAGGATATGGTAAGAACATGAGGTAATGTTTGTCACATCATGATTGTGAGAAAAATAGGAGCTACGACTTTTTTCGATTCCATTTTCGTCTGGTCATGCTTAGAGTCGTACATTTCGCTGTGAAAATCTCTATTGCCAAAGTCTCGACGTCATTTGACTATCGCGTAAGCAGTAGCTGGTCAGCGATTATTATTATAATTCCGTAATCAAAGATATGATAATGTGTAGCTAATCAACTAAAAACGTCATGGATAACGGATGAACATAGCACCTGGTTCAAAGTGTAGACAAGTGATCCACAAGCGATCCCTTATACAAGTCCCACTCTCTCAGTATGATGAAAATCCTTTTGAAGGCTCGTTCCTTAGCAAGAAGAGGACTCAATCGAAGACGGGGATTCCCCAGAGTCGCGAGATTCGCCGGTGGTTCAACCCAGCGGGTGTTAAACGCGCATATGACGTGTCGGTGACGGATGATAGCTCGTTAAGAGTCAACCCGAGTTGACAATTGATGATCGTTACGAAAGGACTGCTATTATCTGATTGGCTGTTTCGTTTCCATGAGGAAAAATCATTGGTGAATACAGCCACATGTTTGTGTATGCATGTATGTATGTATAGCAAAAAGGTGGATGTTCGAATGACGAAAAATACCCTTGGGAAAAACGTAGTATAGCATTCCTTCGCTCTCTTCTGCACCATGTCGCCGAAGGTCAAGCTGCGTCAATTGGCAGGACTGAGCCCAGAAATCCCACAGGACACGATCTTCCTAATTGTTCGCATTGACATCCCCATGCAGGGGCGAGCCATAGATTTGTTACTGTTTGAAACCATTTCGCTATTACTCACTCGAAGTCCTATTTTGACAGGGGAGTTTACCCTCCCGCGATGATCCTTCTACAATTTGCTTCCAGTTTTTGGGCGGGAGTACCGCAACGATTATCTTTGATTTGGTTAAGAAATACTTTATAAACGCTACAGAAGATCATTTTTCTTCACAACTGGAATATTCTTAGATTTACGAATGCAGGTAAGTAGTACTTTTTCTATATAGTACATTTGTTGGAATATGTATAATGCTATGTATTGAGATGCTGGTATCGAACAAGCCATTCTTCCTCCACGTCAGTACATCAAATGGCATCTTCATGCTCTGCTAAAAAAATTGGAATGTAAGTGTCGTTCGGTAAGCTTATGGTGTTTTGTGAACATGGCCGGTTAAGTATTGCCCCAGAATCTATGGCGGAGATTCTTCCTGGAGTTATTTCGTGTCTCGTGGGTTGGTACATACCAGCATGGTATACGTACAGCGTACGCCGACGACGAGGAACGAATCAGCCTGCGGTATGGTGCTGCAGAGAACTGAGAAACTGACAGATCAGCCGCGCGTGGGTCCCCTGCACCGAACTGGTTTACATTTACACCTTCAGAGAGTCACGAGCTCCAAGCTTCAAGCTCCAAGCTCCAAGCTTCAAGCGAGCCCAACCAGGTCCACAGTTAATTGCCAGCATTTAATGAGGACTCTTTGACGGGCCGCGCACCGCCACGTTGCCTCCTGTATCACAAACGCACACACAGATTCATTCACTCGTACAATACCATACATACACTATAATATACTCTATAATCTATCAGGACGCATCATGATGGAAGGTAGTTTAGCGATGGTTGTAGGTAGAGATGACGAAGCTAAACTGGGCTAAACTGGAACAGGGATTGAGATGTCATAGCAGAACTATAGTCCCGTTGCTGATCAGGATGCTTTATAGTTTTCGGCATATACCTACTATATGTGTGCGCATTATGTGGTACAAGGTACACTTTGAATATTTTCGAATTGTCCTGCTTTACAGAAAGAAGAAAATTTATCCAATCATTTGTGGAGGGTTACTGTAGCAGGTCTGTGCCATCCAAGATGTAACTGAGGCCTGTATAACATGAGCGAGAAGTTTGAGAATGTGTTTCATCGGGACTGACAAGAACTAGATGTGTTTAAATAAATGTGCAAACAAGTTCACCCTGATTTATCCTAATTGAATCCAATTATAACGCAAATTGCTTAGGTATTGGAACTTATTGCCGCTGTATGGCCGTTATCTGAAACACTATAATTTACAAACCGCTGCACTGTGCATCCCGACTAAGCCGACTTATTTCTTACAGTAAGCTGAAGCGAGGAAATGTGCTCATTTATGAAATCTGGCAAAAAAGAAGAATAATAAGAAAAATCATTGCCATTGATCCCGGCTTTTATTTTAATCTAGCATCATCCCTCTTAAACGGAATTCTTGTGAGCAGAATCATAAAGGGACTCAGGAATTTCTCATTAATGAAATATACGATTGAACTGAAAGGTTGTTGCGGCCTTCAATATACATATATTTAACACCATTCAGTAATTCATTTGTGTGAAATGAGTTTGACACCAGATCGATCACGATCATGTGTGCCGTTTATTTTATCTCTGTTTTTATTTCCCGGAGATTAGGGACGATTACAAAAAATGTCGAAAGTTTTGTAAATTCTTCTCGTTCCAACATTTCTGGGAATAATTCTACTGGAACTTTTATCTTTTTACCTTTTTTTTCCCTCTTCTTTCTCGTTTTCAAAAAATCGATAATGCCGGTGTAAGTAAGCATATAAATCAATTCGCTTTCCCGGATCCTGGGACCATTAAGAGCGTAGCAACAGGACACCTTCCGCAGGACGCAGACCAAGGAATCGATGTTGACATGCTGGTCAATTTTCCGGGATATCTACCACGACAAATCCATTCCTTATGTAATCAATCCTCAGTTACACTGATCCGATATGGTGGAAATCTGCGGTTTCCGGTCATAAAAGCTTCCTGCTTCTCTTCTATGTTCGCCATCGCACTTTTGCTTCTTTATGCTATAAATTATGAAGCCGATTCATAATTTCAGGTATTATATTCTGTTAATCTTCCGACTCATCACGCAAGCATTAAATGCGATATGTTCTTATCGACACTGGTCTGGTTAAGCGGATGTGTTTTAGGAACCAAAGTATCCATAACTTGCTTCGGGGTGGCCAGCTCCGGCACCACACAGTGCGGTACTTTTGAAACTTTTCAACCTTTATTTTCTTTGTCATTCTCATTGTCGTCCCCGTGTTTGAATCCACTCAAATCGACCTTTTCCACAATACAGTCGGCACCGTTACAAAGAGGGTAAAAAAGGGCACCGCCATTTTGAGCTCGCCGACAAAAGGCACCGCCATTTTGATTTAGTGACCGCAATTGTGAATGGTTCGATTGTTGGCAAACTATGGGCATGTCACACGGAGTCCTTCCGTTGCAGCTAGCTTTGAACTGACAAAACTCAGACTTTTCACTCCCTCTGTCACTTATACTGAAAGTATAAGGTGGTTGGAACTTTGATAGTTGTACTATTAAAGGTTATATACCTGCGTGTGGTCGAGTTTTTTTTTTTTTTTTTTTAACAAATTGTGGGAAAGGCCATTGAGAGAAGTCCCCCCAATGACCACAAGATGGTCAATGGATTCGGCCCTGTGGCATCAAGAAGTCCGAAAACGAAGACACCGGAAAAAGTGTAAACGTCTAAACTCGGTACTTAACGATCCCTAAACCGGTTTAAGGATGAATCTCAACCCCACCGTTCGCTCTCTACGTTCCATAGTTTTTGTTCGCAAATCTTTCGCGAATTATTTTTCTTTAGGCTTGCAGGAAGGCGGAGGTTCAGTACCCCGAAGAAGTTGCGTCAGGGAACCGATAATTAATCCAAGACGAATATTCAAAATGGCATATCAACTTTTGGATGATTTCTATTTCAGTTCATATGCATTCTAGTAATTAACTAGATTGTATTATTTCCAAATGAGGAAAAATCATGAAGCCGAAATACCATGCAGTTCTAAAAAAGTGGAAAGATTCTTTTTAAGAAAATATCCTCGAAATATTGGCATCGAAACGCTGTAAATATCGACACACACAATTTCTGCAAGTATTTTACTGATATCGTGCAGAGTTAATCACTATACAAAGAAAAGCAACAAATTCAGTTTAACAAGTGTGAGAATTTCGTACAGACTCCCGCCATTTATTTGCGGCAAAAGTAGTTCGTTAGATCGTCACTGGAACGGCGCCACCGCTTGGACTGTCAGGAGGCGCCTTTTCGCAGAATATTTCTGAACATCACGATGTATGGGTTGCATACAATAAGGCGCGCTGCTACTTTGCATCAGAGTAAATATGTTAATCTACTTCATCCAGTTTATTGTTGAGGGAATCAACTCCTTTGTGTCCTGAATTTAAATACGTTTCACACACCTATTGGCGAATTGAATTACTTCTAAATCAACGATACAGTAACCGACAAACCGGGTCAATCAAAATTATGCGATAGATGATAATCCGAACTTATCTAACTGAACTTTGATTTCACTCTCACCTCACACTCGGGTGAAAACTGCTCATTGAAATATGCACAAGTGTTTATTCACAATGATATATTTAAGTTTCAATAAATTATTTCCTTTCATATTATCTCTGAATAAATAAAACCCATTACCGTTAAAGTCGAACGAAGTGCGGTATTTTTGGTGGGCTTTTTCAGAGACTTGACCACAAGTATATCTGCTACTTGGGTAATAATCATGAGGGAAAAAAAAAAGAAAACAGGAATTTTACTTGCTTCTATCGGTAATATATGTCCGTGCTTCTATCACATCAGTGTAGAGAAATGTCTAATTTAATTGATTCCAGTTATTCACAGCTACGATGGTGTTCTTTCGTAATACATATTTGCTTTGTTTCTTTTCCACAGAATGTGTGGCTCATACCATCACTGTGCCGGTCAGCGACTGTTTGTTATTATTTTGGTCAGTTGATTGGCTCCGTATAAAAGTACGAACTTGTATCAACATCAACTACCAGCAGTCAGGTTGATGTAATCGTAATGCGGTTCATGTAGTTCTGTTTTTCATTCCCATGATGGACTTTTCGCAGACTCACTGACCACCTTTATCTCCTTATTTTTCCTCTGGAATTAGTTGTGTGCCATCATAGCAATATTCAGTTCTGTACCAAAAAATCATACATAGCAATCGTGTCAACTTTTACTGCCTTTATTTTGATATTGGGGTGACAAGAAACAGCCGAATCAAATAAGGTAAGACAATAGCAGTAATCTGATACAATCCATGATGTCGCGTTCTCGATTTTGGCTAAGGTCAATATTTTTCAAAAACTTTTCGCGAAAGCTTGATTGATTGATTGGCAGATGATTGATTTTTAAATAACACATACTTTCAGGCGCGGAGATCATTTTCTGATATGCCTAAATTGAAGCAACCTATTCTTATGAAGATGATGGCCTTTGATATCCTGCTTGAATACCTGGTGCGATGTTGTGATCAACACAGTGTCAACGAGTCATTGGAAAACCTCCGGCATTGCGTTGATTTTATAAAGTCGAACGTATGCATATGTATACTGCCTTGTGAATCATTAGCAGACTTTGTTAATGAATTTTTGGATAAATTTTACAATGAAACGCGTCCCGCAACCCATAACAGAGCTGTTATAAAAATCCTAATGGATTTACAGATCGTCGAAATTCGATGTACAAGTCAGATTCTAGCTGCTTTGGAGCTATCAGACGCGTGTCGGTTCCGAGGACTGAAGGATCTTACTCTGGACTGCTCATCGGCAAGTGTGCAGCCTATAAATCTGAAAACCTTTTACCTAAAAGATCTGACGATACTTGATTTGACTAGGAACTGTGTCACTGACAACGATCTAGAGACTATCGGACGTGATTGCCGAAAGCTAAAACAGCTCAGTCTTATAGAATCGAAGGAAGTAACAGACAAGGGATTGCGCGCTCTGAATCAATGTTCGGAACTACAGCATTTCTACATTGCAGGTTGCCGACAAATATCTTTGGGTGCCATACACGAATTGCTTTTTGTGCATAAAGATATGCAGTCTTTGTGCGCTTCGGCTGATATTATCAACGGTGTCTGTTTCGAGGGACCTTCTCTTTTACAATTAGATACATCGGTGTATCCATCGATGAATCGCTTAGATATCGAACTAGATTTGATTTCGTGTGATAATTTACGTTCGATTTGTTTGAAGTTTCCAAATTTGACAGCGCTTGGAATTTGTGGACACCTCGTGGGCGATCTGTCCCTACTTAAGTCTCTCCGTAAACTTACCGAGCTGAACTTAACTCGCGCGTGCAATTTGGAGTGGGATAATCTTAATAAATTATTGAAATTTACCGGAACCAATATCACCGTTTTGGAAGTTGACATTGACTTAAAGCAAAGTGATTTGAATTCCATATTCAAATATTGCGGGAATATGGGGTACTTGCGGTTTATGTATTGGTCAGATGTTAGTCAGCGAAAATTGATCATACCGCCTTTCAGAAAATTGAAAGTGTTAATGTGTTACGGTTACCGTGACCGTAATCGTCGAAGTACTAAGTTAGAATTCGGCCAAATGCTGGATCTTGAATTACTAGTAATCGAAGGATTTCACCTGTCCACGAAAACAATGAAGTCAATAATCTTCGATAATGCCAAATTCCCAAATTTGAGAGGTATATATTCGCCCGACGTTTCTGAACACTGTGACATCAACCAGCTTAGACAAATGGCGAAAAAGCGAAACCTTGATGTCAAGATTAACCAAGCCACTGAGGAAGTATAATGTGTCGGTGGCCAAAGTTAATATGTCCCAGTTTCGTTTCATTTTATAAAATATGAATTTATTCAATTTAGTTTGTCGAGGGATTCAGCTGTTTTATGTTAATAATTTATATACGTTTTATACGACTATATGAGCGAATTAAATTACTTTCAAATTAGCGATATAGGGAAAATCAAAATTATGTGATGGATGATGACCCGAACTCACTTAACTAAACTTTAATTGTAGTAAAAGTTACTATTTATTATATTATATCTATATTTCGATAGATTATACATCTACATTTTATTGCTCAAATTCACAAATACTTATCAAGGGTCCTTGTCAGTCAATACTGACTAGATTGTATAAGGGAAATAAAATTTTGCCTGTCTAGAATTTCTATACATCGTGATATTAAGAAGTGTAAATCATTTTCATACGATCAAATAAAAATGTTGGGTAAATAAGAAGTTTTTGATCAAGAAAATTTTACTTTGCACTGATCGACCTCGAGCGCCCGTTTAGGACTTCCAAGTCCTCCATTAGGACCTATTTTGACACTCACGGAGCCCGGTCCATCCAGAGTCGAAATTCACCGCCTACTTTAATAATTTATAAATGTTCATCCTCGAAGTTCTATTTCGAACCTCCAATGATTCATAGTTATTTTAACATTACCAAAGCGTTATTTCATATACACGAGTAATACTCTCGAATGCTAAATCAGGTATGAGTTATCCAAAGATTCAACGCGAAATAGGGGCTAAATTTCGACTCAGGTTCTCATCAAGATCATACCTACGAGTTGTGGAAACAAATTTTCTGGTTATAATTACATAACATGTTCACGAATACACATTGCGTGATTCTTACAGAAAACAGCTATGGTAAAAATGATGCTATGAAAATAGTAGGTATACTTAGGAGGTGGTGAAGATGAAGCATTTCACATAATATTTAACTGACGTCATTTTTTCCGTCCAACACTGAAATGATGCACCAGGCAAATGCTTTGTCAGTTTTTTTTACTTTTGTTATAATTAGTAATATTGACACAGAAAATTTATATGGTATTCATGTATCTTATTTTATCAATAAAATTCTATTTCATGTAAACATTTCCGTTCTTGCATGTGCCTCTCTCATGCGAGCATGGCGAGACTTCATTCGGTTACTGCAGTTTGAAACATGATAGTTAACTGATATCATATAAAACCCTATGAGGTCATACAAGACGTCACACGATCGCATTGATCAGTCTAGTGGTTAAGGTATTGGCTTGTCTGACAATATTTGTGAACCTTTGAGTAAAGAAGAAAATGATGGTGAAGATCGGTTCAAGCCACTATACTTAATTGGGAATATTCTTCTCGGCTTCCAAGTTCAGCTACAATTCGAGTCATTAAATAGTCTAGTAGTCATAACTCTAAATTGTTTGACAATCTTTAATCTCTAAATTTTTTGGAGTAAAGATTCTGCAATTCTTCACTCTACTTCTCGGAAGGATGAGATTGCTTTGGTTTTGGGTTGGATTTTCACTTTTTTTTTTTGTTCACTATCGTGAAAGTTACACGATTTTTACTGCCAAACATTTTTTCCATATTGAATATCTTGAAAGAAAAAGTTTCAGTAATTTTTGTGCCGTTTGAATTTTGCTCAATTATATTGTGCAGTTGATGAATTAGTATCCATGTCGGAGAAGCCACGGAAATATCCGGTTGCATTGTCCGCTTCTGTTGCATTCCCTTGTTCAGGTGTTACGATTGGAGGATTAGTTGTTAGTTGAACAAGTATAATGATCATCGTGAGTAGATCCTTCAATATCTATGACGATTCGGAAAAATGGAATAACCCAGTCAAAAGTAAAGCTCATTGGAAATCGTAGGAGATTAATATTATTAATTATACTTACGTGAAGAATCAGTTTTATGTCCAACTTCAGGAAGCGATTGCAGTCAAACTGTAGCTTCCTTAGTTTCATCTGCTTTCGAATAATCTGAAACTATGATACACCAACTTAAGCATTGACAGGATATCGAATTCTTCGATTGTAAACTTTATAAACGCGATGAATTACTTCTGTGAGGAAATGATCGTCTCCTAAATCCAAGGGATTAATTTCGTCCAATAAAGACACGAACCGATTAGCTTCCATGACGATTCTTTGTCCTCGAAAACAGTAATGAGTTATCCTTTCTAATCTGAAAACGGTTATTTCAGAGCGGAATAATATTATTTTTGGTACAAACTGATCCACTGTCAATTTGATTGCGTAAGAGGGTTCTAGATCCTACTTTATGGGAAGACATGTATCTGTAGATCCATTTAATATGACAAAAAGAAGACTGCAGTTTGCAGTTGATTATGACAAACTCCATCAGTACAGGTATGGTCCGTTTGGCTGTGATTCCGATCTTTGAAAAATATTTGTATTACCTGTAACCGTGAAATGCACAGTTAAGCAGAATGGTGGTCCAACGAAACGAAAGCACCGTAGAAAGATTGATCTCAATAAATATGGATACCAGAATGAGGAATTTTTCACTTTCAATAATCACTAAACTCTCGATTCCATTAAATCGCGTCACTCTGTTGGCGAGCGCGAATAGGGATGCATGGCGTCGATTCAGCGCCCTCAATTTCTCCATCCCTACAAAAAATAAAATAGAAACCAATGTCATTACAGAATGATGGTAATTATTGATATCCTGGTTCTCGTCAGACTTACTGAAATCTTTTCTCGTTGCTATCCCCTTCGCAATCTTAGAAAGTACTTCGAACTCGTACTGAACGAGCAACATTGCTTGGCCAATGAACTCTGCTGCTGCGGCTGGAGCAAAATTCGACCAACAAAAAATCATGTGTTGAAGATGTAAGACCTGCAACACAATATCATCTCGTATCCTCTGTATGGAAGATCTCGTAATTTCATTCGATAATTTCTAACCATTCTACCATCCCATTCCTTCGCGTACATGGGTAAGCAATGAAAAAGCATGTACCATCCGAAGTAATGCACGATCCTTGCAATACATCCACAGATATCACCATTCCAAGTTGACAATTGGTACAGACCATATAACTTCGATGGTAAAAAAATATTATGGTAAGAATCAGTGTTCGAGAAGACAGAAGTGATGAATGTAGTAAAATTTTTAACAGACTTACTTCTCGTCCGACAGAAGCCATTTGTTGCCTTCGTAATAGGTGACGAATTTGGATAATCATGGTCACGATCGATATTATACAGTAGTACACTTTCTGGGCTATGAAGTTGATCGAAAGGTGATCATCCACTCTAAAATATTCCCCACTGAAGATGAGGTACGTCATCATCACGGTGTTGCAAAGATTGAATACTCCCAGTATCCAAGCAATGTCTGGACCAACGAATCGTCCAGTGTAGCCTTGATTAACACCAAAAATGCTTGTTTCTAAAAGCACGAAGTCCAAGGAGCATACTTTGGGCATTTCGTATGCAGTCTTTTTTCTCGTCTTGTTCAGGCAAAAGTGGTCTTTTCAGGCAGCTAATAAACCCAGAATGGCGAGCAGAGTGCTACGATTATTTGTTACATACTTTTTTTTAGATTTTTCAAGACACTGTGTCAGTCACCATTCTGAAGTAGTCATCTTCCTCAACTACTATTTTCCAGGTAATGTATCATAATAAATTGACCCGAGGTACTACAGGCACGAGCAGACAACCAACCCGATTCCTAGTCTGCACTGAATGGACAAAATTGATCGTTAACTGACAAAGTGACAGGCGCACCAATTTTCTACATATTGATTACGCTGCCTTACCTTTCATATGGAAAATATCACTCGAAATCCACTAGTCACAATATCGGGTAATTTTACGTCGATCCATCCGGACATTTCACACAACTCCCTCAGAATTCGACAAAAACATTTGCGGATATTCGCCTCATTGATTGAAGATATTTTCCGGATTCTTTTTATCATGCTGTCCAATATTAAAAAATTTATGGGCTACACGCTATCTCAAAAACTTTGAAGATTTTTTTCTCATTTCGATTCTGTTGGAAGAAATAAGCAGTCCTGAAATAAAAAAACAAAAACAATCTTTAACTTATTAATCAATAGCGATAGATATCAATCATTGGTTGACACCTTTGAGAATGATATTATACCCTCGTCTGGAATGGTGTCACGTATTTATGTAATTTATCAGGTATAAGGGAAACGAATAATTCTAGGAAGTTTCACCATAGTATTCAAAAATGATAAAAATACCCGCAACTTTACGCATTATGCGAAGGAAAAAAAAATTAAATAAATGAGGTGAGACGAGCAACAGATAAGATTTAATTATTGCAAGTTTTACCGCACCTATATTCAAATGGTATAGATATGATATAATTTGGAACATATGCTACGAAGGCTAGATGCGGAAAAATTATACGAAGTAATTCTCAAACTTGCGTAATATGAGTTTGAGTCCAATTTCTAAATCATTCACTAATATTTTAAAAATGAATGTGCAGAATTTACAGCACGTTTTCGAACCAATCACGCTCATCCTATACTACCTTGTTTCAGGAAATGAACTGAATGGTTTCCCAAACGAAGGAAAATGCGCTGTTCGATGAATAATTATGATTCGTTTGTCAATTAAGACGATGACATTGGTCAAAATAAGGTCGGAAGTATATCGATGAACATATTATGATGCGGTGTTTCGAACCACGATGAGCCTGTGTCTTGAATCGTATCAAGAAATCATAACCGCATAACAAATCATACATTAATTTACGAAAAACGGTTACAGCACGGTTGGAAAATAATTATAAAAAAATTCTGGTGACTAAATTTTTCTTCTACTTCAGGAATTGCGTATAGTTGTTATTGTTATATGACCAGAATACCTGCGATACCGAAGTGGTATCCAGGCGAGTACTCATAAATTGATAGAAATTCTGTATCTCCCGGAGTAAGTTTGCGCTGATCCCTCTGAAGCCTTGAAGCTCAAAGCTTATCTCATTTTCTATGCATAACGTATGTAGTATACTCGATGACGACAATTTTTATTTTTACCTTAACATTGCAGTCGTTCTATTCGCATTTTTTTACCTTCTTCAGTCCGGAGAACGATTGGAGTAATATCAATTTCCGGCAAAAGTATTCTTATTTACATTTTTTATCTTTTACCGGAATCCGCGATCGTATCGCAGTGACATCCGCTGTATGTGATTTTCCCCGACCGCAATGCATTGGACATCTATGTATACGTGTATTTATCTAGACAGCATCCAAGACTGGATGTATGTAAACGTTATAAGCACAAACCGAAGAAACCACCAACTTCACAAAGGAAGGTTCCGTGATGTGGTCGATCATCATGGTGAACTTCTTATCGCAGTCAAATACCATAAAAGATGTCTTCAACTGGAAGCTCCCTCTCAAGTTCGATGGCTTGGAGGTAGTCTGGCAATTCCACAACCAAGACGTAAAATTCCCACGGGATGTGGGGAACCACGTTCCTCGTCCGCCAATTCACACGAGATAGGAGTAAATATCGAACGCAAGGCATTATAGTAGACGCGCTAATTTGTTGAAAAAGGCAAAAACTATTTGCTCTTTACACTCGCAAAAGCAGCACCAAGGAAGCAGAATACGCACATGGACTATGGGGTTCGCCGTGGCTATGAATCGAAATATGGATCATGAACGATCTTTTCGGGAAGTTGTAGGGAACGAAAACTCTTTTGAACGTCCTGAATTCCGTGCACTAGATCTTTTTTCAAATCTCGTGTTGACGGTCAGTATTTTATAATTCCGTGCAGATGTGTCATCCTACATTAATTCAATCGCCATCATTGACACGTCCCGCTTTTCTGTGAGAAGTGAAGAGAGGTGGATACACAGCTGGGTATAAATAACCGTAGAGAGGCCCAGAATGTCGTATTCACTGTCTAAACGTATGTGAGACGTGGTCGGGATTGTCTGTCCGAAAATCGCGTTTCTATATACAGCCGCAGAGCTGAAAGTATCAGCTGAAAATTGAACCTAAAATGTAAGTAAGCGCGTATTCGGACTCACGCATGAATGGCATATTATATATAGAACATTCATTTTAACATATCGTTCATTGCCGTGTCTAAGACCCGAGTCAACAGAGTCTGCTAATTATGATCACCAGTCAGTTATCATCGCGATCTGGGATCGATGAGCTTACCACCAGCGAAACGATCATAGAAGGCGTTTTTCAATGTTACAGATGCGGTTTATCATCGCTTCCTGCACGCTGTGTCTGGCCTGGCTCGCCTTGGTCAAAGCCGATGAATGTGAGTCCAAAGAACTGTGCAGTCGATTCATTGGGACATGTGCATAATTGTAGACAGGAAACAATAACGAAGAATTTTCTTTTCAGCCAAGGTAGTCTGTTACTTCGGAAGCTGGGTACTCGAGGGAAATGGGAAAGGGATCATCAAGTTATCGGACATAGATCCGACCTTGTGCACTCACTTGATCTACAGTTTCGTTGGAATCAATGAAGACGGCAGCGTCCACGTTTTGGAACCATGGAGGGACCTACCCGATAACGGCGGAAAAGCGGGTTTCGAACATTTCAACGCCTTGCGAGACAGGAGCCCAAACACAAAAACCCTTGTTGCAATCGGTGGCGGGGACGAAAAATCTAGTAAATTCTCAAACGTCGTGGCTGACTCTGCATTGCGATCAAAGTTCGTGCGACATATCGTTCGTTTCGCACTCCGCAATCGGTTCGACGGCTTCGATCTAGACTGGGAATTTCCTGGTCAACGAGGAGGAGTCCAAGCAGATAAGAAAAACTTTGTTCGTCTCGTGAAGGAGCTTCGCACTGCCTTTGATCGGCATGGTCTCATCTTGTCCGCCGCAGTAGCGGCGCCTGAAAGCTCCGCGAGCTTGTCCTATGATATTCCGCAGATCTCCGAGTACCTGGATTTCATCAATTTAATGGCTTACGACTTCCATGGATCATGGGATCCTACCACAGGCTTTAATGGACCTCTCTATGCTGCAGCTAGAGAAACAACTGAATATACTCGGAGTCTGAATGTTGTGAGTTTGCCAATCGGTCGAAACTTAGTAACTTATGATGAAATCTCCTGGTAGTTAACAAAATACATGAAGTAAGTTCACGTCTGGCAGTTTCATTGCACGGAGAATGAGTGCCATTAAAAAAATTGATTATTCTCAGCATTGTATTCAGGTGACTTTCGGTACGGTTCCATAATCGCTTCGAAATCTTTGAATTTAGGATGCAACGGTACGTTACTGGTTAAATGAAGGCACTCCAGCAAGCAAGCTGGTCCTTGGTATTGGGCTTTACGGGAGAAGCTTCACCCTGACGAATCCTGAACAAACCATCCCCGGATCACCAGCCAGTGGGGCTGGTCGGGAAGGCCCGTACTCCAGGGAAGCTGGGGTGTTGGGGTACATGGAAATTTGTGAACTTCAAGCGCAGGGCTCTTGGACTACTGTTTGGGACGAAGAACAGCATGTGCCTTATACGTATTCAGGCAATCAGTGGGTCGGTTATGACGACGTCAGGTAAATTCTCCGAGTTGAATAACCAATGCGTGGTGCAGTACCCTGTTTCTACGGGTCATCATCATAACATCATAAAAAATATCCATCGTATTGAAATTCGTGCCAGGATTGCGATGGTGTTGATTAAATGTTGGTCTTTTACTCCGCAGAAGTACCACTGAAAAAGCACAATATGCGAAGGATATGGGCCTCGGAGGTGCCATGGTTTGGCAAATCGGGACTGACGACTTCGAGGGAATATGCGGAGAGAAGTTTCCGCTACTAAAAGCTCTGAATCGTGTACTACGGATCTGAGCTTGAAGCAGCCAGCTATTTTAAGCCCTTAAAGGTGCTTTCCTACCCAATTCCACAAGACCTGAAAACATTGGGATAAACGCGTGCAGGAGGTGCTATTAAACGGAATATCTCTGCTTGGGCACCAAAATCAAAGAAACAAAATACGTCGCGCAATTCTATGTGCGATTCCGAACACGTACGGCCCAAAAAATGTTCGATTTATGCAAAAATAGAGAAGATATCCATGTGAAACGTTTTTAAAACCGTTTTCGTTTACTTTCTTTTACTAGTTTCGCGTACTTTTTTGTTTTTCATTTATCTGCAAACTTTTTCCGCGTTGTCCGCAGGGAATTTCGAAAACACGCTTAATAAGGACCACCGTAAGGTATACAGGTATCGATAAAAATTCATGGCAATAATTTAGGTGGAATATAGATAATAAATATATTTAATTAAAGAGTCATAAAATTTATGATAAATGCAACTTACATAATGACGTAATAAAATATAACTTGTTAATTATATATATTAATATATGAAAAAAAACAGAAAAGAGAGGAAAAAAAATAATTAGTATCATCTAAGGGATCTGGTGTCGCAGTATTAAATTAATGACAACAAATTACATTGAACACAATTAATACTTGAGTATAGCCACTTGAATTAGGTAGCCTGCATCAAAGGTATATAAAAAATGTCGAAAATATATTCCCATTTACGTACATATTATCAAAAATTTAGAAATCGTATTATAGTCAATTATTATTTCATTTAGAATAATTATTATTCTGTCATGAGGGTAAAGAATTTTGCAAAATCGTCCCGTAACTATAAACTATATATCATATAGTAAAGTCCCAATATAACTAATAACGAAGATAATAATATACTATAATATCGTATAACTACTAAAATCTCATCGTAAAGATTAAATTACATATACAATTATATGGATTGATTAATCTTTTTAGACATTATAGTAACAGCATAATAATATTAATAATAATAATAAAAATAATAATAATAATCTAACAATACGATCGATAATTAATTTTTCTTTAATCAATATCTATACGAAATAACAGAATTGGAGTAATAATAACCTCGATTATTATTTATCATTCTATAAATCTACTACCACGTTAAAGCCACGTACCAAAAATTTTTAACATTATATTATATTATATTAGATTATATTATAAACTTTTCTATGAACGAAAAAAATTGAAATAGGAAAAAAAAAAAAATCTACAAGAAAAAAATCAAAATAATACAAAAAATTATTGCAAATAGAATTATTAGGCTGAATTTTTTTTTTTTTCTTCACCAAGTTTGCAATTCACTACAGCTGGTATGTAATTTTAGTACAGCTGCAGTTCGATATACTATATGCAATAAAAGCAATTGGTATAATTGTTATTTTGATCATTATTATAAATTAACAACCTGAAGGCATAACATATATTACGTATTAGCGAATCAAGTAGACAATCACAGATTAGTCATTCTGTTTTTAAACATTAGCACTTTGCGTATTATGCCATATTCTGTAACGTATAATTAATGAAAGAAAATAAAGATGAGGAATTTTTATCGTACAAGTAAATGGGGCTGGGTTTGAGTTCCGAACTTTGAAAATCCCGAAGAGTAAAAATTCCGAATTCAAATATCACCGAGTCATGGTATTTGGAAAAGATATTTCCCCGAAAGTCTACATAGCTGATGGAAAAAAGTATCGAACGAAGAACACCGGAGGTTCAAAATACCGAAAGCCTTCTAAAGGCCAAACTTCTGAAACTTGAAATTCGCGCGTACGTATTCATACAGTGTCTCGTAACTCGGATTATGTCGATTACACCAAAGCCAATAAGTGGTCGAATTAATAGTCTTAAGATTCATTTTTTGGAAAAAAAAATTCAAAATCCTATCAATTATTTACGACGTTGAATTTATATTGATCGAAATAGATACGATAGGTTTCCGTAAAGAAGGTCTCGAGTGAAATGAACTATTTTTTGACTTCACATCCCGAGAAATGGATCAAAATATTTTTGATTTTATGAGCCTTCGGGATTTTTACCGTTCGGAATATTTAAAATTTGGAACTTTAACCCGATCCAAAATCCATGAGGATATTATAAAGGAAAACTATAAAAAATAACACGTTTCAAATAGACTATACTAATAGATATCCTGAGAAAATGACCAAGTATAAAAGTATCATGTAAAAATGTCGTTTAGTTGAGTACATATAATATATGTTATCGATAAAATAATACCAAGTAAAATTATAAACATCATAAATAAAAGGAATACGAATAAACGAATAATCTACACGAAGTAAAAAACGATTTGATAATCTTATTACCTAAATTAAAATCGAAAAAAAGCAAACATATCACATTATCATCAGAGATGAATATAACCATTTCATTCCAAGAGCATATCCTAGAAATAATAATAATCATAGGAATAAAACGTACTATGCACTAAATAAAAAATAAAAAAATAAAGAAATCCTCTGCCTTACCGACTACCACGGTCTCCACATGGGATCGCTATCGTCGATATTTTCAACATCGATTTCTTCGTCGTCATCGGCAACAGGTTGACCAGGGCAGACAACATTCTTGATCTTTTCTTGATCGACGGTCGGTATTCGGTTTGCAATCATCTGCTCTGCGACGACGTCTGTCTTAACTTTGAGATTTTCAACCGATCCTCCGCCGGCCTGAGAAACGCTCAGACTCTCTTTGTTACCGACCTGAGTTACCGTTAAGTTTTCCTTAACGACTTGACACGGAGAACCGAGCGGCCGGTCAATCACATTCATCGTCTTCCCACCGCAATAAGGATGCACGGTTGCTCTTGGCGACAGACTGTGCTGTCTGAGAACCGGGGATCCTGGAGTACCGCTACTACCGCCAGGACTTACCGACGGCACTAAGAGCTTCGCCGTTTTATCCAAAGTTGACAAAGTCGGCGATACCAATGGCGATCGTGAAATCATCGGCGAGAGTGGTGGCGAATTTCCACCCTTTTGTGGAACCTGTTAACAAACGTTATGCCATGTAAACAGAGCTTTTCGCCGATTTCTAACAGGGCTTTCGACGTGAAGCCTTCGGGCGTTGATTAGGGTGACGATTGAAATTCCGCATACCTGAACTTCGAGCTGCCTAGTAGCCTGAAGACCCGAAGCAAGATGTCTAGCAAGTCGGTCAGCAGCTTCTCCGGGAAGAGCTGTGAGAAATCTGCAAGCTTCTGCGGCGCAATGTCCAAATCCAGATCGCCATCGACTCTCGGACGAATCTTCGCCCGGAATTGCGGCTGTCGATAAACCGGAGGGTCGAGAAGCTTGGAGACGTTGAAGGTGTCGTACTGTCAGCTCCAAGATGTCTGCTTTTTCAAGCTTACTTATGTTCTCTCCTTCGGTCTGATTCAAAGACATAAAACTCGTCAGCTTTTAGTTAGTCTCTTGATTTTTAATCGACTAATCGATCATAGGTGGGAAAAAAAAAATGATCGATTTGATCTAGAAAACGTAAAGCTTGGGATAAAATATTTCTTGACTTATTTTTTCAAGAATCTCTGACGATTAATTTCATAAAACTGACTGAAAAGCATCGTGAGTTTGGAATCCTCATTTTCGAGATGAAATTTATGGACACTTCTGAAAATTCGACCAGGAAAAGCACTCAAATCAGTATAACATTAGTGTTTACATTTTCGATCGCTGTTTAGACTATGTCGAATTTTTGAAGTATACAGGTGTGAAGTAGTAGAGATTTTTGAAAGAACGTGTTAGCGAGGGTGTACAGATGGCAGGAAATAAGAATATTATCCAAAAATCCAAACAGTAGAAAAAAAAAGGAGAATTTTATTCTGAAAACGTATAAATATATTTCTTAATATCGTTACGCTCCGTCTATGCGGTAGTCCGATAAACACAAGTAACCCAGATACGAGGGGAGAATTACTCTACGGAAAAATCGGCCGTGGCGTTCCGCGTTCTTGCGCGTATTCAAATTCTAGAAATGAAATGAAATTGCTGTTGCACGGTCCGACGGTGCAGGAGTCGTGAAGATGTTGGTTCACACGCGGTAGCACGATGCAAGAGCTTGCAGAGTAGAAGTAGGAAGAACCTGGAGGAAACCGTGGAGGAACGGATCAAAGCGGGGATCGTGCGCGACCGAATCCTCAACTTCCCGGCGCCTTTTTATCAGCCGTTACCTGCAGTGTGGGTACCAAAACGGATACCCGATACGGAGACTGGCTGCTGATCGTGTTTTTCTAACATTTGTGGGTTTTTGAGGTATTGTGAGTCTCGTCCGTGGTAAAAGGATTGTTTGCGTTGTCTGGACCGCGGCAAATGCGGGTTAGAAGTCGGAGGATTAACCCAGCGGTGTGGATAGGATAAATCGAACCTCGACGTCATAGGACGCAGGATGAGTTTTGATCGATTATAACGAGGAGTAAATCTCGCGAGGGATAATTCCACTGCAATTTTGATCTCGTTATCGATTCATTATTCGCTAGTACTAGTACTAGAATTTCCGCGGCCCTAAAACCCGTGGAATTCGCTTCCTGGTGGTCAGCCTCCGTTAAATTGTTGTTGAAAAGGGTAGGCGCGATCGTCGAAGCACGAAATATGATTTATTTCACTATAAATCGAGACAAATGTACACCGCAAGGCTCCTCATCGCAGTGCAGCGATGCTTCAAGTACGAGGGGGTTCGAGCATACCCACAGTGTTGTGAAATCCCGCGGCGTAAAATTTATACGTACGTATAACTAAAAATTGTAAAAAATGGCCAAGAAAAACGCCAGTCAAACTCGAAAGGGATATCAAACCGATTCGTTTAGAATTTATGAATCCTTAATCCCCGCGTTATCATGGCCACCTTATTGACTCCAGATTGCTTATCCAATATCAAAATGATGAATAATTATCTGCTAAAATAATTTTACCATTGATTTATCATTTTCGAAAGCTGTGAGTATCGCTCCTCGAACAATCTTGCCTTCTTCGTTTTGATGGATGGTAAAAACGAGAAAGATATTGCTTCACTGTTCTATATTGAATAAAACGCGGGATAAGACTGTGTTTCTATCTTGAAATCGAGTGATTTGAATAACGATAAGATATCACAAAAATTTTGGAGTACGATTCCGAGTTCAAATTATAGACTAAGTTCTTATTGATATTGAAAGACGTGCATCGCATCGTCTAACTAACAAAGTCATATCTTTGGCGCCGCCCCGGTTTATATAGCGCATATAATAATAAAGGGAAGATTTTAAAGCGCATCTCAAAGTCGTTAGTCCGAACGGGTTCCACTCGACGAATCGCGGGACATGTCGTCGTAAAGTCGATAAAAGAAGTCTGGCTTAATTAAACTCGACCAATAACTCCGCACCGATTGTGAGACACTTTGTGCTCGCTGCACTTGTTGATTTGGGTTCAAGTTCGACTCCTCAACCCCTTCGAACCAGGATTGAAGTTTTTTGTCAATTTTTTAATCCCAAATGTCGGAGACGATCGTCTTTAGCACATCTTGTACCGATCTATTGTTTATTTAAAAAAAATCTAAGCTTACCTCCAGGGCGTCGACCATAAGATCCTTCAGTTCGTCGAGGCATCGGTTAATTCGAGCACGTCGTTTCCGTTCCAGAAGAGGTTTGGTTATCTAACGAATCAGGCGAATTAGGATATACCCTTAATTGTCCGGTCTTCGCTCCGCTTGACATTCAAGCAGCGCGAACGAACGCCAGATTGAATCAAGTTCTCAGATTGAAATTAATCTTAGCATAACATGGCTCGCTAGATAATATGTAGCCTAGACTACATCTTTGATAACGTGCAACAGTTACATTTGTTAAATAATACGGTTTCGACGAAAGATCAGATTTATTCCAGGCTCGATCTGCACTAAGAAATTTGGAATAATTGTTTCCGTTATAAACCGTGAGAAAATTCACTAGTTCCTAGCACTGAGGCATTTTTTTGCTTCTACAAACAACTGAATTAAAAATTAAGATTGCAGAGGCTCATCTTCATATGTGATACCAAAAACCCTAATTTCTGCACCGGTAAGACGTGAAATATCGATGAAATCTAAACCCACTTACCTTCTTGTATTGATAAGTCCTGGAAACCGGATGTGGATAATCGTACGACATCATTGCACAATTGTTGAAAACAAAAAAAACAAAAAAAAAACTATTCGTACGGAATTCACGTGAGGATGATGAACCGGAGTAAACCGTTTCGAACGATTTGGGTTTGTGAAGAGCCGATGTACTTCGAAGTGAATATTAAAAATAAAAAAGACAAATTTTGGAAATACGAAACGTCACCAAGGCCCAAAACCTCCGAACAATCCCTCAACAGATTGACAGTTGAACTCCTCACTCCGAAATACGATACGTGACGTTCACCATGCGAGGTCTGCCGACGGACTGGCAGTGCGAACGCAGTGGCGGCCATGCCGATAGACCTTCAAGCCACTTCAAAGGCCGGAGCTCTTCACCACCACTACTACTAATACCGAACCCATCATCATCACACTGTCGCTATACTGACGCTCCAGCACGAATACTATACTAATTGACATCGCATTGTCACGGTTATACCGATGCAACACCATCATGAAGAACCGTGGTGTATGCACACTCTTGCAATTGATGCATTGTTATCACGAATGGCCAGGGAGCAGTTACGAGATAATTGTTAAAACCGATGTATAGTTACGGTATCGACACCTCGATGTATACCTCAAAGGTCGTTTTGCTACCTGTTACTCATGTGTTCATCATTTTTTTCTTCCTTTTTTAGACGTCTTGTTGAAGGGGTTGGATCAGGGATGTACTTGAAATGAAATGGCGATGGGGTAGCTGACTTTTATCTCAAGAAGGTATGACTTGAGCTGAAAAGGGAGGATCTTCGAAGGGCTGTTGGCCCCTTCGAAGGATGAAGAAAGAATATGGGAACAGACTTGTCACACCATTTCACTAAGCCTTTGAGCTATGGTCAGGTGAAAGTCAGGATTGTGAGCTCTCGATATTTACAGTTCGGTATGCAATTGGAGTAAAAACAGTTCTTCATGGAACTGAGATCAACCGATTCATCGATTCTGATTTCATCGGTCTCCAATCGTTTGGAAAGTACAACTTTCTGACATGTTGTAAAAAATTGAGAAACGGAAGACCAGAAAACGAGTTGTCAATTCAAAAATTTAATTTCTCAAGTCATTCTTGCCGGTTGAAGAAGTGGTCTGTTCATCTGATACCAGAGGTTTCTTTCCAGAACAATTGGACATCGAGAAATCGGAAACTGGAACACCAGTTGCTCCGACTCCGACTAGATCTAACTACTGTGACTCAATCGAGTTATGAAAGAGCTCTTCTTCGGAAACACAAATCCACTAAAAATACTCCTTTTCGGGATGTGAATAATACCCCTTTTCAACCCAACGGTATACGCTTCTGATCGGTAAAAATAGAATGCCTGAAAAAAAAAAATTCGATCCCAATCGCTCTGTCGTTAAAATACTCGAAGTAGGTATTTCTCTTGGAGGATGAGAGGTGGATAATTCATTTAGCATATTCTTGATGTATTTTGAGATAAGGGATGATTCGAGAACGTCGTCTTCGTGGAATCTAGGTCTGTTGTATACGTAACCATACTTCGGCTCTATATCGATTCTGACATAGTAGGGGGTCTGGATACGTATAACGTTTTGTTGGTATGATATACTGTTTGGTAGATAAGAGCGACTTGACACCTCTCAGCGAGCGAGCGTCAAGAAGCGTGTGTCAACTCTTGACCACGAGAGCCGGCGAATTCCTCTTCAGCTCAGTGCACTTTGCGTTCGTTCGCGCGTTCGCCTTGTTTTGATTCTTGCGGTCGTCTCGGGCACCACGAGTCTACCAGCCTACCAGACTCCCACAGATCTCCAGTGACTTTCGAGGGAGTCAGGAATGATACACACATCTGACGTCAACGACGTCGCCATACCCATACCCATACCCATACTCATACTCGTAGCCATAGCCACGTAAGCCACGTAGTGGTACTACCGAGAAGCCAAATAGTAATCAATTACGTCACTCGGTAAACTTAGGCCGACGAGAACATATCGCGTATAAAAGAAAAAAAAAGAAAAAAGAAATGAGGAAGAAAGTACCGCGATACCCGAAACCCGATACCCAAAACTCTGAATGAATTTATTGGGGCGAAGAGAAAGGAAGCGAATTTTGAAAGTGTCATTCAAAAACCTGATTCGATACGCAAGAATTAATGAATTTGTTTTTTTTTTTTTAATTTCCGCTAAATCGGCATGGGATGGATAAATTTCATGAGAAGTTTATCTCTCTTGTTTAATGACCCTCGGGCGCTATCGGTCGTCACATCCCAGTCTTGGTAGGCGGTGTGTCCGGATCAGCCCGAGGCAGCACATATACGAGCAAAGAATAAAACGAGACTCGGCTGAATGAACGAATGAATGAACTCGCGGCGCATGCGCTCGTCACCCGTCTAAATATCACGTGTAAACGATACGCGACTGGCGCGGTTGAACCGCCGGTCCGAGTCCGGGTACGTATACCTATATAGCTCAATATCTCTGTATAGCATATAGCCCGTCACCATGGTAAACCAAACGGACCGAAAAACAGCGATACTCGGTTTTCGAATAAGAAAATTGCAAAGACAAAAAAAAAAAACAACGAAAAAAAGATTTCGAAACCGTTTTTCAACTTTTCGGCTACACAGGGAAGAAGAAAGTATAAGAGAACTGGGGAGGAAGTATAGAGAGAGAAATCCTGTCAACAAGAAAAAAATAAAAATAAAATAAAACGACGAAATGTGAAATAAAAAATGAGTGCGGGGTTAGGGCAGCGCGTGGACGTGTGCGAGTCGCGTGTGAGGCTCGCGCCTATAGATCCTTTCCTTTTGCACGGGGCCCCATCTCAGAGCTCAGGTCGGTCGATCGACTCAGTCGGTCCCCGTGCCGAGCAACTAGCTGGGGCCCTAACCGACCAACCGACAGACCGAATGTCCCGTGTGGGATGCGGGGCCTTGGTTCGTTCTCACGGTAGCCTCAGCTCAGCTCAGCTCAACTCAGTTCAGCTCGGCCCCGGTTGGGCCCTACGGAGTAAGGCGAGGGGCCTTTTGCTTCCTTCGTTCAACTTCTACGCTAATACGTACCCTCCCCCTTCTCGCACACGCACGATCTGTCGTTAGCCACCTCCTTCTCGCTCTCATTCAGAACTGTAGACCAAAAGTTCTTTCGAAAACGCAAAGGGCGCCCCCGGGACCGGGGAAAAGCAGATGCGGCTCGGTCAATCGACTCCATCTTTATTTCTTCCTTTATTCTTATTTCTCTCGCTTTCTCTATGCCTCGCTGCACTCATGCAGCAGAGGGAGGATCCGTCGTGTGTCGCTATTTGGGTTTTTTCTTATTTTTTCTCCCTTTTTTCTCGTTAGTTTCGATTGAAAAATAGGGTGAGAGAAAGAGAGGGAAAGAGAGAGAGAGAGAGACGCGGGGTGAAAGGGTTGAGAATTAAAAGCGAACCTTTGCGTCATGTTCTTTTCAGGATCCCGGATACTGCACGCGACCTCACAAGTGAGGTTTCTGTTTTTACTCACCCAAATGACGCGAGAATTTTCGATATCCGGTTCAGTATTCTTTACGTAGGTAACGTGGCGCTTAAATTTAGACAATGCATGCTCAAAACGTACAGCACACCACATTGTGTGAGTAAACCAACGTCCTTTCTCCATTCATGACCGAAAATCATTCCGTTCTGTTCCTGAATACTAAATTATAGGAAATCAGAGGGGAACAATGCGAGTGTCAGTTGGCCGTATGATAATGGCTACACGATTTTATGAATGAAACTAAAAATCTCTCCCTCAAATATTTACGTATGCATAAAGTACTCGGAGTTTTACATAAATCATTATTATCTTTATTGTTATTATTGTGAATAAATTTTTATGTTTCATTGTAATGCTGCACGGAGGGTGGGGGGACTGTGTTATTTTACCCAAAATACATCCGCAAACGTGCGCTACATCCGCTGAAACAAAAAAAAAAAAAAAAAACACTCGTCTTTTTAGTCTTTTGGTACAAAAATTTGTTTAAAATTAACTAAAAATGTAAAAAGTGAAATAGAACAAGCAGGGTATCTGACTGATCCTAATAAGTCAGTCCTAATACTTCCCGCCTGGATTTTTCACTTTTCGAAAAGTTTCATTCAAAGAAAAATAAATGTAACGCATGAGCAGAAAATTCATTTTTTTTTCATCGCTCAAATACTTTCGAATCGATTGATTCCAAAATTCATTCAGACTTACCAAGTTGGATGAAACCCCATCGACTGAGGAAAAAATAATGATGAAAATCCGTTAATCCGTTCTCAAGTCATCATGGATTAAAAAAAAAAAAAATGTAAAAATCGCATGCTTAAAAATTGAAAATTTGATCAATTCTGAGATACTCAGAACCCCATCGATTGGGCTAACAAAAATCCGAATCCGTTTATTCGATCTCGTAAGGTTTCAGAGGACAAAAAATTGACCACATTCATCCGAAAATGATCGAAGGTGATTCGGTGGACCTCGAAACGTGGAGAGCTAGTGAAAATTCAACTTTCCATTTTCGGAGTTATTTTTTTTTTTTTGAGCGTAAATTTAAAAAGGATCAGCGAAGTGGATTCTCTTGGATAAATTTTGGTGGAATTGCAATTCGCAGCCATGTAACATGCGATTCGTTCTTACTCCTTGCATGCATCAGACTTGCGAAGTAGGTATATACTATATGCGTATGTAGTATGCAAGAGGTAGATGAACGTAAATACATGAATTACGTATCTGCGGAAGCAGGAATAATATTCAGTAAAGTCTGTAAGTTGTCCGTCCCGTTTGACGATACAAAAATTAGCATCAAACCGGCGCGCCGATGTAATTATACCACTCCGATATAATTATTCTAGCGAGTGCAGAATATCGTGCGATCACGTTGCAGGGGGAATGTGGGGTTTACGTATATATGTAGGGATTCACAGTAACTCGTCAGTCAGGTTTCACGAGATTTTGCTTATATGCTACTGAGGAAGGAACGAGATTCCATTTGTTTTTAGAAACTGCAAACTGCACTACCGATAGCTTATTGGCATTAATGAAACTCGTTCCTTATGTATGTAACTTACATACCCACTTTGGCGTGTCATTTTTCGAATAAAAATCACCGCTAACGTCTTCATATTATGCACTTCTATCTACACCGTGGGGCGTTTCTAGTTAATGAGAGACCTTCATTAATTCCCACCTTGGATTTACCAACTCTGAAACGTCCGTAAACATGGAAATGTGAACAGCTCACACAAGCGTTTTCACATTTATCCAAAAACCATTCTCACGGGTTCACCTCGACTGTTCACGTCACGCGTGGCTGACACGCGAGGACCTTAAAGTCCGGTACAAAGCCACCTGCACATATGTCTTAAGGCCCAAAAGAACCCGGACTTATTCGCCCGACTTCCTCAGGGTTTCCCACGCCGAGTGAAAATCAGGTGCGGAACCCAATAGGGGCGTAGAAGAATCAACCCAAGTGCTTTCTGTTCTTCTAACAGGTTATTTTATCATTATGCATCACCTAGATACATGGCTAAGCTCGTGTCAAGCGTTAAGTCACGATACGAAACTTTTTCTTTTCTTTCAAACTGACGTAAAGTTTGAGAAAAAAACGTTGTAACAAACGGAGAGAAAAAATTTCGGAAGCAGAAGTTCAAAGCTGGATGAGTAAAAAGTACGAGAACTTCGTTCGCTCGCGTTACATGATGACCGACTTTCGTATATTCATGTGCGGCGGAAGCAGACAAGGATGTGATCTGAAAATTTTAGACGTTAGACTCATTCATACGCTGTATGCATATGTGTATTTGTTTTATATAACGACATAGGTATACGTCTTGATGCTGTGCTAGATATCTATGGGAATGTGTGGCTTTCCTGTCTTTGTAGTATACATACATGTAGGTATAGGTATACCTATATGATGTGTATAATACGGAGTGAAATATCTGTATAAAATTTCATTCCATTTAAGTTTAGAGAGGATTAAAGATACGTCGATGAATTTTATTGCCCAGAGTATCAAGCGGTTACATAACATTCATGGGTGTACCCTATCGTGTCAATCGCTCAGTGTCTGTAAACCCACTAGTCGTCTGACATGCGGCGGAAGACTGTCTTATCGTCCCTGGTATAAATTATAAATTTCTTACCCATTTTATACGGAATTTATTAATAATCATTTGAATATCTGTTTACAAAATGATTTCCAGGGGGCCAGGTCGAAGTTCCGAACTTGTTTGGGACGATTTCGAGTTTTCAGAAACGTTGAAACCTATAAGATCAAAACTCCGAAAGTCCGGACCGAAAAGTCCCAAGGATTCGAAAATTTTAGCTTCCGGAATTTCGAACCTTCGGTGTTCTTCGTTTAAAAGTTTGTGAAATCGGCTAATAAGACTTTAGGGGTAATGCCCTTTCCAAAAACTCCGAGTCCGTAATATTGGAATTCAAAATTTTTACCGTTTACGAGTATGAAAATTCGGAACTTCACCCTAGTCCTTGAATAATTTGAAAAACAATAGTCTCACGAAGATAGGTATATATACAGAACAAACTGGTTTATAATAAAAGTGGTATAATTCGTTAGGTACAGGGTAATCAATTTTAAGTTATACGTATGATTATATAGCCCTCAATATGATAAAAAAAATGAATAGAAATAAGAAAAAAGTAACTCGGGCTGCACTTTAATTCTCACAAATTCACAATATATTACGTGTCCGTACATTAACCTGAGTTCTGAAAATTACAGTCTACCCTTTACCTTAATCTCAAGTTCCTTTTCCTTCGTTTTTCTTTACATTTATTTTGCATGAATATTATATAGGTGTATGTACGTACATGCGATCGCACCTGTTCTTCTTAAACTCGAGAGGACTTCTTTCACAGCACCTTGTGGTTTAGATTCTAAATCTTAGATCCTGTACTGATAAACCAGGTTCCTACCAATATTGCCGCAGGGGTATGAGACCTAACATTCAAGGCTGTACGTATTATACTAGGTATACGTCATTCGCATCGTTCCGCGCATACCTACATCGACGCAAACGGAGTAAACGATCTGTGGCACGTCAGGACCTGCGAGAGAGCGGAACATAGCGTGCTTCCTGTAATGGTTGGGTGGCGCCGGCCGAGGATTCCCACGCTGTGCAGCAGCAACAGCAACAGCAACAGCAGCAGCAGCAGCAGTAACAGCAGCGGCAGCAGTTCTACTCACCCGGCCCTCTGTCACGGACACCAACTTCACCCCACCATAGACCTTAACGTAAGCGTGTCTGACGCGTGGTCATGGCATAGGATTGGAAGGATGGACCAAAAGAAAGGAGGAGACTTGCTCCTCGAATTTATAGAGCTAAGCGTTTAGAGCTCAGAGTTTAATGTCGTCATTTACATATCTTTGTATGTTTTAATGTGGGTACACTGTAATGTAATAAAGAGTTTAAAAAGTGGCGGAGCGAGCGGCGAGGCAACGAAACGATCGATTCAAACGATTAGGGAAGGAATAGTTTTCAGAGTTCTGGATGGAGAGGAAATTTCTTGGAATTAAATTAGGAATCAGTATTGGTTGTCCTTTCTTTCTTTAATTGATACACCTTATATTTCACGGTTTTAAATCGTGCTTCAAGAGTGTTACTCTGACTGCTGATATCATGTACTGCAAGGGTGTTGAAGTACGTAACTCCTGATGCTCCGCAACCCAAACTACAGTGCTGCGTTCACCCCCGAGTAGCTGACGATTTTTATTGGGGGAAAATGATAGTTTTTTTCAACAATATCGCGGAGCTTGTAATTGTATGATATTGACGATTGAATTTATGCTCGTAGAACCTTACGGCAGCTTGTGATAATTGAATCTCGAAAATATTATACTTGGAGAAATGAAAATATCTGATAAAAAAAAGCTCACTCTGATAATTGAAATATGTAAACATCTTTCATCTTTATTCTTAGAATAAGACAAAAGGATCTTGTCAATTTTTAAATTTGGCGAAAAAAAAGAAATGAATATGTTGGAGGTTTGTTTTCACAGATTGAAAAATAAAAAATCGAAATTATTAAAATATTCTAACTCTCACTCGATTAAACTTAAAAAAAACTGCAACAGTGAATTCGTACCGCAACAGACCTGTTCCTTTAAAAAATTCTTTTTTCACTAACGAATCCTCGAAAAGTATCAATTTTCTACTGATATGAAAAATTGATCTTCGTCGCATCGTTACAATTATTTTGAAGTATCATGATTGATAACTGAAGAGTAATTCGCGGTTTTTACGTGCATCAAATCCGTGAACAGTAATTTTCTTTAAAAAGTGTGCTCTTCAACGTTGTTCATCAAATATATGCATGTAATTTATTTCTTGGCATGAGTAAGTATATTGTAAAGCATAATGCATTGTGTTTTAGTACGTGTCACGTATATTATATATAATATAATATAGGTATAGGTATAGTATATGATATGTATAACGCTGAGCTATGAGAGAAACCTGGAGCATAAGGAATTAGACGAAGACAAGAAATTGGAGCGTGGCTGTCGCGTGGTCAGGTTGGTTTACCTGTGCCGGGGTGAGTCACGGAGGCGTAACTCTAGGAGCTCTGCAACGGATCCGGTGCACCGAAGAAGCAGCCACGACACGGCGTGTTCCCCGGCTCCATCATTCCCACGGTTTTAAAGCCAGACTTCTGACCGAGTGCTCGAGAGCGTGTCCGTCGCGTGGCTATCCTACCTGCGGAGCCGCAAAATCGCCCCGTAACCAGGTGGACTACACGCCGAATTACACCGGCACTCCGCCTACTTCATTATTCATTCCCACGGTCGAAGTGTCTCACTTTGCTAAAGTTTGACCACCAATTTTTCCACAAAAAGAAGCTCTGCAGAAAATTGGCTAAAATCGTTTTCTCTCTTTCTCTTATTTCAAACAGCTCAAAATACAATCACGAATCTCTGGTAGAAGGGATATTTCATTGACTCCATTTTTTCACACACAATAACTCGAAACGATTTCAATAAAATCTGAAATAATTCTTAATTGTGTCTCAAAATATATGCTGGCAATGAGCTGTACAAAGAACTGAGTCAATGGAATAATTCTTTCGAAGCATAACAGCGATTTGAATAAAGTTTCCTTAGAGGAACTAAGGCTTGATAGGCACGGGGCGTGTTGTGTAAGGAAGAAGGCAAGACCGTAAGTTTGTGTATTTTGACCGTTATACGACAAGGAGCGTGGGAAGGCCCGACCATTAAAGTGTTAGCGAATCCTTGCTACAGGAACCGCTGCACTTCCTTGGGAAGGAGGTTGAGGAGGCGGTTCCCCGTTTACACCTGACGCCTTGGCCGCGTGAGAACCACGACAAGACGACGTTGCGTTTTTGGACATTGGTAGTAGTGGTAGAAGAGCTACGTACTATCCCAGGATCAGAATCTCGACCCTTTATATATAAACGCATTACTATTCCCGCCACGTGATCGGCACACTTTAAAATAACGACTCGGGGCAGGCATTGAATGCGATGAAAAAATTTTTTTTGAGGGACGCTCACACAAATACCTACATACGTATAGTATATTCCTATAATATATACGTAGACAGGTATATATCCATGCAGGAATATGCATGCAGAAAGAAGAAATGTACCCGCATTGAATACATCTCATGTCTGTGTCAGGACCCGCGTGGATCAGGGGTAGAAACACCTGTTTTTCACCGTGGGAATGAACCCCGATATTGTTGAGATTCATCTACCTGCTCACGTGATCTGCTAATAATTCTATACCTGTGTATGTGCGATTATAAGTGTATTTAGAAAAATTCTTAACATTTTTTTCTTATTTGACGACTTTTTTCGTCAAATAAGTAAAGGAAACGTTTCGTTTTCTTAATTAATTTCGGAATAAGTTTATGAATAATAATCACATCGGATGAACAATTCGGATGCCATTTTTTTTCTCTCAGTTTTTTTTCGAATTTTGAGAAAGCGCATTCCGGCTATATCTGGCTTTGATCTACAAATATGGGGGACAGGTGGTGGTATAAATGGTTTAGGAATTCGTTGCGAAGCTAAGAGACAGAGGAGACGGTTTAAAACTGAAAAGAAGAAAAAAATAAAATAAAACGAATGTATCAAAAATAGAAATACAAGGTTTGTATATATGTATATATGTATGAAGAAACGAGGAGCGGAGCGGGTGAGATGTGTATTTTATTATATTTTTATTTTATTTTTGTTTTTCTATTGTTTCGTTTTATTTGGTGAATTTCATCCCGTGGGAATGGTCCCCCACGTTGGTGACAGAACCATCGGCTTTAATTCAGTGTGTAAAAACGAGTCTGTAGTATAAAACCGAAATGGCGAGAAGATGAGAGAAGAGACGTGTAAAAATAGGTAGAAAAGGAGTGAAAATAACTCGAATCGTTTTTGCCGGCTTAGGTATATACATACAGTAGCTAGCTTAAGTAGCTCTTTTTCGGACCTGTACTCATCCTTTATCTCTCGAGATGCACATAATAGATACGCCGCGTCTCGCTTCGCAGCACGGCGAATCAATGGTCACGTTTTAATTGAAAAATCCTTCGCTTTAACTAAACCTTCACCCTGAAACCGACGCCGAAGCCAAACCCGATGCTGGAGCCAAAGTCCGGATCACACGGGTCAGCCACGTGTACGAATATAAATCTAGCATATAAGACTGCGCGTTTGATCAACTGTAAATAAAACCCGCCAATCAAACGAAGGGCGATTATACGACACGAGAATCAGATAATCGATTAATAATCACCTGCACACCAAGTCCTCCAATTTCTATATCTTATTGATGTTAATCCGCTGAAGAGATAAGCTCGAAAAAAAAAAACATTGTCTCGCTGTCGAATGAAGTCAAAAAGAGATTATACGTACTTGAGGCGAAGACCTCTTCGGTAAAACTCGAATCTCGATACATTGATTATCGATTTATTATAGTATTTCAGAAAGTGAACCCCGGTGGGGGTGTATAACCGTAAGAATCAATTTTTGAAAAGAAAATTGAATCCGTCATGTGTTTAAATATATAACGAAATTTTCAACCCTTAGAATCATAATATTCGTGTCGCAGTTTTTGTTTCTTCAACAATTTATGGCTAAGTTTGATTTTCTTTTTTTTAAAGGAATAAAAAGAAAGAAAAAAGAACATCGTGAAACTTAAATAAATATATAATAACTGAGTATAAGAGTAAAATGTAAGAGCCTCTTCTTCTTTCAGATCGTGAAGAAGAGAGAAGAAAAAAAAAAATTAAAAATCTGCCCGGAAAAAAGAAACATTAAGCGATAGAAAAAAAAAAATTAAAAATAATGAGTAAGTTTCGACCTTCGCGTTCCCGTTCACCCTAGTTGGTCACGTGACCGGGTGTGCAGGCATGTCCTCACCAAAGCGCCAAGATTGGATTCCTGTATATTATATATGTATATGTATATGTACAGTTTTTCGGTTCCCACGACCGGGGAGCGTCAGGTGGTTGGCGCGGGGTGCCTCGCCCCCCAACCACCCTCGTACCCCGTACCCCGAACCCCGTACCCCATAGCTTGTGCGTCGCAGTGTTCCCCGATACACGCACTACGCGCCAGCCACAGCCGCCCCGGATAAATAGACTATATACGCGCGTCAGACGCGTTCCTATGGACTATATAGAATATGTATGAGTGTGGAGAGGGTGAAATGCACCCTTAAGATACCCCCTTAGTCTCGTATATAGCTATGTATCTAATCGTATAACGGTTATTCTATACATATTATGTAGTACGTATAGGTGATTATTATCGAAAGAGAGAGAGAGAGAGAGAGAGGGAAAGAAACATAAATAAATTAATAGTTTTTAGCATTTTTGGATGATAAGATAAAAAATTGAGGAATTTTTTGATTTTTTTTTTTTTTTTTCTTTTTTATTATTCAAAACAAAATGATGGAAATTGAAATATTTTTCGAAAAATTTGATTTTTATTAATACAACCGTATAGTATTTGAAAATATAATATAATAATATGTGTTTATACCTATACTATGATATCAATCAGCCGCGAATATTGAACAGTACTATAAGAAAATGGCATAAAAAAATCTTCGACAGATTATATGACACATACAAGAATTTCGGACTAAAATATGTTTTAGTAATGATTCTATTTTGAGTATAAAAATGTGTTAAACATCATTTTTTTCAATCTTATATCTATAAATGTTACATAATAATAATAAAAACAATAATGATAACAGTTAATGTTATAATCGTAGTATATTATCACAGTAGCATAATAATGAATATTCAGTAGTAGCCCTGCCTTTAACGTTATAATATGAGTATGGGAATAAAGTGCGTGATAATATTCATAGGCGGCTATTAAATAAAGGGAGAAGTAGGGAGGAGAGGGATAAAAGAGGGGCCGCGAGGGGCGGGGGGAGAAGAAATACATAAAAACTATCAAATAGTATTGAGGTAGCGTGAGCATATGCGCGTGAAGCCCGTTTGTGATTCAAGGGAGGAGTTCGATGGACACGGTCTGAACGCCGCGGAGATAGTACCTACCTACCTACGTTCTCGACGGTAATCGAACACGTAGGGTATATAACGACTCGAGAAATACCCGTCGTAAAAATACTCCTAACTACAATAATAATAATATTAATAATAATGATAATGATAATAATAATAATAATAATAATAATGATGATGATAATAGCAGTAATAATAATGCTGAAACAACGCGTTTATACAACTCTGTACCAATACATGTATATAGCTCTGACGAGCCATCATCAAACTCAACAACTAAACCGCCCAGTCACCCGCCCGAAGCTCTCTCTAACTCGATCTCATACTATATACCTCTATACCACATCTATAAAAGCTCCTGTACATCTATAACTCCACGGCGAAGTGAAGGCGACGGGGCAACTCGAGAGGTAACAGCCTCCGGCAACGAAAAAGTGGGAGAAGATGACAGCGTGCCACTGAGCGCACGAGCGTAGCGTGTGTCTCGCGCGAGCTCACCGAGCAGCAGGTACAGCCGTCTACAAAAGCGGACTTTAATATAAGTGGGAAAAATCCCCGAGGCTATACGATGACCTGCGCTTCGTCTCTTTGCCTCACTTCGCCTTGCCAAGCCTCAAGCCTCGTCTCGTCTCGTCTCGTATCGGTTTGTCTCGCTTTGCCCTTCGCTGACAATAAGGCTCTAAGGTCATAGACTATAGTATGGTAGCTCTGGTATACTGGCGCTTTAGTTGTCGGCGGGTGCGGGCGCAGGCGGCTCGCTGTCACCAGTCAGAGCGAACTTCTTTTTTAATTTGCTAATCGCCCACCGACGTAGGATCCGAGTATCCGTTGACTGCAGGCACGCTGCGCAATGTATATGTTAGTGTCGCGTACGTGGTAAGCGTGGGAACACCCGGCGTCGAGACTTCCCAAAACAAAACGCGAGCTAACTAACTATATAAGAAGATCAGACCTGAGCGGGGCACGCGACGCTCTACATATACACATGCCATGATTATAATATTATTTATAAAGCTTGCTGCAGTACCTAGCGGAGGGGATCACACCCACACACCTCGATCCCATATTCTAGATCGCTTAGCTACGCCTACGCTACGCCGAGAAATATTGGCAACATTGGCATTGAATAATAACGCACGGGGATTCCCCGGGAAAAAGACATGATGTTAACGACGCGGGGATTCCCGGTACAATTTATAAACTAAACATCTTTTTTTAGCGATTTAGATTCTATGGCTTGATCTTATTTTATGAATAACCGAATTTTTCAATCAAAGCGTTCGGTATTTTTCGTTTATTAATATAGAAGGCTTGTATCTGTATAGTCCAAAGCGTGAAAAGACGATGGGAAGCAAAAAGTAATTAATATCTACTCATGGCGCGAGTAGAGTAGCTGAGCAAAATGCCTCGCGGGTTAAATGTGGTAATTAAGGAGGCCAGTTAAAGCATCCGGTCGATGATAGAGGCCGAATATATACGCTGGTTGAAGAATAAATAAAAAAAAAAAAAAAACAGTTTGGCCACGGAGTGAGTTAGACTGTTAATCGAAGGCTGTAGTATAGTTGAGTAACGAGATTCAAGGAGCGCGGGCTGCGGGAACGGATGCTGGGCCACCATATCCACCAATTAAATATTTCGAATTGAAAAAAGAGGCAAAAAGATTATTTATTCATTCTATCTCTTTCGTTTCTCTGCTGCAGGTGGAATAAAAATTGCGATTAATTCGGAAGGGAGTTTACTTCTTATTCTACTTCGTGACTTCCGGTGGATAGAAGATAAATAACAAATGAAGTTTAATAATAATAATAATAATAATGATAATAATAATAATAATGATGATGATAATTATAATGAATAAATAACGTAGTTTCTATTCGACGAACACCTAGTACGACCCGACTACTTCTCATCTCTATACTTATTTACTCTGATACTCATAGTCATACATACCTATATGCATAGCGTAGCCCCCTGCAGTTACGTAATACCCTCACATCGGACTCACTCGTGTGAATGAATCCATTCATAAAGTCAAGACTAACACATGGGGTTCGGGGCCGGTACCTTCGTCTCAATAAGAAAATATCTCTATTATGTTGTTACAATAACGATATCAATTCATTGACTCGTGACATCGCTGACTCTATGACCATTGTCTTTAAACGACGTTTAGATCACCATATATATAATATATACTGCGGACACACGCTCAATACCGTATTTCATCTTCCAAAGTCTTATTCTTTTCGTACCATTCATGCATTGAATGGTAATTATCACAAAGAGATGAAGTTTACGTCGTGAAAAAAATTGGTAAAATCTAAGACCTCTGAGACACATTGTGTACGAAAAGCGATATTTGCGGAGTCTGCGATCTAGGTGTAAGACATTCGTGAAGATATGTCGATAGAATCAGCCACGGTAATTTAATACGTTGTGGTGTCACTTGCGGCCGGCTGTTTCTGGATAATAATTGATATATGATTCTTTAAGTGACGAAACAGATTTAGTAATTGAATTTGAAGGGCGGAAGCGAAGAAATCCGAGCCCCAGTATATTAATAACGTTTCTAATAAAGTTAAGTTGCGCCTCGTCGACCATGATAGACACAATAGAGACATTAAACTGTCAGTACGGATTTATTAATCTCGGCAGGGCTTTATAGCCGTGAAACTCGGTCTTCTCATCGTGATACGCCGTCGCGGTCGTCTTCCTTGAGCTGATTTAATCAGCTTTGAAATTTAACAAAACTTTCCACATCCTCATCCTCATCATAGTTTATGCCCGGTTGCATAAACGTGTGGATCCCTTCGATCACGGGGCAAATTTTGCCCCGAGGATTATGTGTCAAATGTTTTATAGCAATTGTATCCGCCCTATGGCAGCAGAACTATGCACCGCGCGCTAACCAGCGATCACGTCCAGGACTTCCTCGTCAGAGCTATTGGACGAGGAAGAAGAAGATGATTCCGAAGATGATGACGTCGATGCCAATGACGAAACGTCCGAGTCCATTGCTTATACCAATTAACCTATATCAATAATTGTCAGACGCGTGAACAATTGAACATTGGCGCAGTTCTGCTGCCATAGAGTGGACCAATTGCTATAAAACATTTGACAGATAACCCTCGGGGCAAAATTTTCCCCGTGATCGAAGGGATCCCCACGTTTATGCAACCGGGCAGTATCTTAAAACCATTTCCTACCTCCGTTTGAATAAACGAACAACTTTTTCCTTTATTTAAACAGATTTCATCCTTATTATAAAGAACGTCATTGAACTTCTACGTATTTCGTAAAAGAAGAAAACCGTCGGCAATTGAGGTTGGACGTCACATTTTTTCTTACAAATAACACTTGCGTGAAACAGATGTGCTGATGTTGAGGAAAACAGTTCAAAAACTAGGCAAATGTTCAACGAAGGTGATACCTTTCAGCGCAGAGACCTTGGAGCTTGTTGATTCCGTCTTTACGCTCGTTTTCATACCGTATTTCCCAAGCGGAAAGAAGCATGTTGTAGTACCTCGGCGTTTCGAAGTATCGAAAATACTTGTGAGTATATGCGGTAGGGAAAACCCGTTCGAATTCTCCGAGACGCGCAATTTCGTCCTCGTATTGCACTAGGTTTCGGACATCGTCGGGGGTCAGATTATCGAGTATAGAGTAAGCGCAGTCTCCTCGATCCTTGGAGTGGTACATGAACTGCATCTGCTTCCGTTTTTCGTTTATACTGAGCTCCTTGTCACTGGCCCGAACATCCTGGCACACAGAATCCGTGTCACACTGAGCAGCCATTTTGCGGAGGATCTCAGGTGGCAGAGTTGATGGAATACGATATCCTGCAAGGTTCAAGACGTCTCTGACCAAACGGCCCTTAACACCAACGTCCAAAATCGACGGAGCATGCAACGACGGAGATATATTAACTTCCAATAACCACGGCTTCAGGTCTTCGTCGATTAGGATATCTACTCCAAGAAGCTCGTAGCAGTTATGCTTCGAGTTCAGATGAACCCTCGAAAAGCAGTTCACGGAAGCTTCCCCAGAAATAATAGCCTTGACTATAATGTCGTGAATTTTACGTCGCAATTTCGTCACATCAACTTCTTGCTCCCTTAGGTAATCCCACAAGCAATTCAGGGACCATTTGTGCCCCTTACGTTCGTCCAGCGTGTCATTTCTCACGTAATCGGTACAGAGTTTGTTGACACTGTAGTTAGTAAGGTGAATGTACCTGTTGTTCAGGTGGTCTTCTCCTGCGTCATACCGTGCGCAAGCAAACCTGACCAGACCATCCGAGTAGATGTATATCTTCAGGGGATTGAAGTCAGTGACAAGGGCGTAGAGCCTCAAATCAAACTTTGAACCATTTATGAGTTTTGGTCTGGAGAGATACCGTTGCACAATGGTGAAGCTTCTTTTCCTTGGGATCTGGGTCCATCGAGAGACCACGGAGACACCTCTGCCTCTCGAAGATGCTGGTGGTTTTATTATCCATTTGTTGGTGGTTTTGTTGCTCTCCCAGGCCTGGCGAAGCTGATCCAATTCCTGGGGCAGAATGAAGGTCTTCGGGATGAAAGAGAAGTGCTTTCTCCCAAAGACGGACATCAGTCGACTCATGTTCTTCCAGAGCCGGTCTTTACGCCCGATCTCATAAGCGCCAGGGAAATGGTTCATCTTTTGATGCTTCTTGAGTATCTTGTAGCAAACTGAGTAGCGGCACTCGCTCCAGATCCCGCACCAATTAGCCGTACCAAAAACCAAACTGTAGCCAGAATTCTCCACGGTTTTTCTTACGATCCATGGTGTTCCCGCTCCTAATTCCCACGTCAAATGAACAGAGATTTCCTTCGGAAAGGATACTCGTTTGCTGTTGTGGAGTTGGAAAAGGACGTAGGGTGCCACGTGGGGGAACAAGCTTTTACGCAACGGAAGCTTTTCCGCCTCTCTCGGCCTTTCTTTGGCTAAAATTATCAACAATTCTGTGATCTCTTCATACGCGAAGACTTCATCGTAAAATAAGTGGTCATAACGCGTTAGTATTCGTCCACCTCGGGTATCCGTTGAAGATTGAACCATCATTTTTGAATACGCGATCAGTTTTGCACTAAAAATTTGAACGACTCCGAAACTTCTTAATATTCGCCAATGATTTTCATTCACACGCGTCACATCATCAGGCTAAATTTTATTTCGTTTCATTTTTCCCGAGGTTAGATAGCCTATCGATAATTCTCCGTCAATCTACATATGCGGCCAATGTCAATCGGCTCGAAAATCCATATACGTGTTTGCTATTTCGCGGAGCGAGGAGTATAAAAAAGAAAAATAAAAGAAAATAAACGTAATGTGAAAAAATTCATCTGAATTACGTGAGAAGTAGTATAAAAGTTGTACGCATTTACAGCGTATAAATGAAGACCTTTGATTTCGTGGGAAAATAAAATATTTCTAAAAACCGTCGATTACTTGTCACAATATATCAGGTATATGTGGATGGATAGATATAGCTACACGTATCATTTGCAGAGTTCTCATAAGATACTCCGAGTTAATCTACCTTATGAATTATGCATCCACGATAACTTCTATCTTGCTCCGTCTTTCGATAAGCGGATGCGAGTGTCTGCTGATATGTAACTGGTTTGTCGCTTGCCGCAATATAGAAGGAAAAGGAAAAAGATACGTCAAAAAAACGACTTGAAAGATTAAAAAAAGGTGCGTCCAGGCCCGAACCCGTGATACGATAAACTGTGGCAACAGCAATTTCTAATGATCAAAATGCTTGTTGAAAATCGTTGTAAAATTTATTCACTTTTATACATCACATTAACGGTAATCCATTCTATTTGTCATCTGAATCAACTTATTCCAGTCAAGTGAAATTTTTTCTTGCACAATTTCTGCAGTCTTAATATTCCCTCCGACTTATCCGATCCATAAATTTCCTCCCAAGCGTCGAGGAGCTTGTTATAGTACCTCGGTTTCTCAAAGAACTTATGATAACTGTGGGTGGTTTTAGTCGGAAATATTTTTTCGAAACCTCCAATCTGCGTCAATTCATCTTCGTACTGTATCAGATGTCTGACGTCGTCTGGCGTCAACACGTCCAGAATAGACCTTAGGTAATCCTCTCTTACTCTGAGGTTAGAAAATTTATCCTGTTTATCCTTCTCAGCATTAGTCAGCGTCCTTTTATGAAGACGATGGTCGTGGCACAGTGGAAACTGCTTGTACTTGTTCATAAGATACTTCGTTTCGTTTTCTGGAAGTGTATTTGGAATTTGAAAACCAACAAGGTTCAAAAAATCTCTGGCCAATTGTCCCTTGACTATCGCACATAGGGGTGTGTCCGGGTCCATCGAGGGGTAGTTATTGACCTCCAAAAGCCAAGGCTTGAGATTTTCGTCCAGGATAATATCGAAGCCGAGTAATTGGTAGGCATTGCAGTTTGAGGGCAAATTAGACTCGGATGTAGTGACCATTGTGGCTTCCGCGGATATGATCGTCTTTATAACGACGTCTTTAATCCTTTCCCAAAGCCTCGGGATGTCGGCTCGCTGTTTACTGGCCAAATACGACCAGAGGCTGTTCAAGGACCACATGCTGCCTTTGCATTTGTCAAGGCTGTCATTCGGCCTAAACATTGGGCTGGTTTTATTGACCGATGTATTGGTGAGGTGCATGTATCTGTCGAACAAGTATTGAACATTGTTCAGGTATTTTGCGGTGGCAAATCTGACCAGACCTTCGTTATAAAAATATATACGTAGAGGATCGGCGCTGGTAATGAGCGCGTACAATCGCATGTCGAATTTCACACCTTGAATGAGCCTGGGTCTGGTTATGTAACGTTGAACGACGAGCGGGTATCTCGTCGGTATTTCGCACCACTTAGAAACGACGCGGATGCCGTACCCTCCGCAACCAGCGGGAGGTTTGGTTATCCAAATTCCCCCATGTTTGTCGAAAAGTTTTTTGAACCGGCGAACATCTTCAGGAAATATGTAGCTCGTTGGCGCGAAGTTGAACTCCGATTTCCCAAATCGTTTCATCATCTTATTCACGTTTCTCCATAGCCGGTCTTTGTGGCTCAATTGAAGGGTGCCAGGAATGTGATTAACTTTCTGAAATAGCTTCAAGGCCTTCAGCTGAACGGAGGACATAGGTGGTCCCCAATTACCACACCAGTCATCATTCTTCTTTGCAAAACTGAATCCGGATTTAACGACAGTTTTACGAACCATTTGCGGTATAAATCGAGTGTTGTACCGCCAGGACAAGTGCTTAATGATCTGAGCCGGCAGTTCGCATGACTTTTTAACGTCGTATAGATGAAATATTACGTAAGGCGGTACGTGGGCGAAGAGGCTCTTTCGCATGGGTAATCTCCAGTTTTTATCGCCGCTTGCGTCAAGTTCGATAAATTTCGTTTTGGTTAAGATATTTTCTGTCACTTCTATGTAAGCGTACATTTCGTCGTCTTCTACGTCACCAAACGCGGTCAACTTTCCGCCAGAAGTATCGGTCGATATTGATATTTGTTCCCTTAGTTTACACATTTTTTTATTTTATTTTATTTTTTTTATTTTACTATTTATAAAATTACAAGTTGGTTTAAAGATTGTTGATTTTTTTTATACAGTAAATTTTGAACTATGGAGTTTAACCCAAATTTGAAAATGGTCAAATAATTAATGGCCGCCTGGGAGAGTGAAGTTGGCAATTGATCTAGGCTATTATTTCCCGCCCTTTTCTTTCGACAACTCGAATCAGTGAATAAAGTTCAAATGAATTCTTTTAGGGCCCTGAAAGAATTTATTACACTCTACTATAAATTGAATGTATAATTTTATCTATGCACTATGAATGACGGACATTCCGGTCAATCTAATATGTAAATCACTATACATATGTGGTGTCCCTTAAGGGATTACAGAGACCTGAAGAATTCTGTAGATAGGTACTACAATCTGCCTCAGTAGGTCGAATAGCATAAAGAATTTTTCAAATATTTATAATTTTTGGAATATCTGCATCCCCGAATTTGTCAGCTCGTTTTATACCTACCTGGAAGTGGTTGGATCTTCAGAAAGGCCGCACATGAAGCATGGTGGTAATTAGGTTGCGGGCCAAAGTCGTACCCTTATCTTTAAGGTATCGCGACTTCTTACTAATGTAATTCACAAAATCTCTTTCCACACTTCTGATCCACTACTTACTTAGTAGTGAATAATCGAAGATGAGAGGAGCTGGAACCAGTCGATGTTAATCAAACTTGTTTGTTAGCAAAAGTTTCATTTATATTGAAGGAAGTAATTTGTATAGGAAAATTAGAGAATGGTGGACTTCTCAGAGAAAAGGAAATTACTTCAATCTTGTTTTATTAAGTAAAATTGAATTGTCGATACATAAAAATATATCCGATCAATTTTTAAGGCACACAGTTTCTAAATCGTTTCATATATATATATATATATAGGTAATATCGGCACCCATTACAACATCGTATAATAGCTTGTATATACTATATAATAATATATGATTCTAAAATGATGATATCATTGTTTTAGAAATATCAAAGAAAAAATTAAGGAGAAAAAGGAAAAAATAAAAATAAAATGATGTAAGGATAACAGGATGATAACGCTGTGTACATAATTTGTACACGTTGTCAATTCTCAGATATCACAAAGTGACAATGGCAGTCAGCCGCTACAACTCCTTCTTATCTCATATACTTACGACTATGATATCCTAAGTCGTTGATTTAGTCGATTGAGTTAAATGATACTTTGTTTCGCAAAGTTGCTGAAGTCTCAAAATACCCTTGGCCCTATTTTCGGTATACTTAGATTCCCAGGCGTCGAAAAGCATGTTGTAGTACCTAGGTACGTCGAAGAACTGAAAATAATCGTGGGTAGATTTGGTGGGAAATATTTTTTCGAATGCATCCAACTGCGTCAGTTCGTCCTCGTATGTTACAAGGTGTCGTACATCGTCGGGTGTCAAGTCCTCCAATATATCCTTGACGTAATCTTCTCTCCTCCGCTGGTGAGAGTAAAGGTTTTGTTTGTTCTTCTCTAAATTTCCAAGACTCATGTGATGAAGGCGAAGGTCTTGGCACACTGGGTCCAGGTCGTGCCTCTTCGAGATCTCGTCGTTGTCGTTCGTCGACAATTTCGATGGCAACTGGTAGCCAACGATGTTGAAAACTGTCTGGATCAACGGAGCCTTCACCGCGATGTCAAGCGGAGATGAAGACTGCAAAGAGGGTGAAATGTTCACCTCGAGCAACCAGGGCTTCAGGTTTTCATCCAGGAGTATATCCACCCCGAAAAGCTCGTAGCAACAGTATCTAGACGTGACGTTAGCTCGGGTTAAAGAGTTAATGGAAGACTCGGCTGAGATCATGGTCTTGATGACAATGTCCTTCATGGAAGCCCAGAGTTTGGCAACGTCGACATTCTCCTTTTCCCTAAGATACGACCATAGGGTCTTTATGGTCCATTTATGGCCTCTGCACGAGTCCGCGCTGTCGTTGCTGGTGTATGTGGCGCTGGATTTATTGATACTGTAGTTTGTTAGGTGCATGAAACGGTCGCTGAGGTAATTAATGTCGTCGACATATTTAACGGAGGCAAACCTCACCAGACCATCAGGATAGAGATAGATCCTTAGGGGATTGAAGCTGGTGACAAGAACGTAGAGACGTAGATCGAACTTAGCTCCACCTATGAGCTTTGGCTTAGAAAGATACTGCTGTACAATGACAGGTTTCTTCTTTGGTATCTGTGACCACCGATGAACAACTCGTATTCCAGTGCCTCTTGCCGATGCTGGGGGTTTAACAATCCACTTTTCTTTGCCACCGGTCTTTTCCCAGACCTGACGAAAGCTCCGAAGGTCTTGGGGCAGGACGTAAGTCCTTGGGACAAAGCCAAACTCCTTTTTACCGTGCTTTATAATCATCCTGCTAAGGTTCCTCCACAGTCGATCTTTCCTTCCTATTTGAAAGGTTCCTGGAAAGTGATTGATCTTCTGGGTTTCCCTCAAAGACTTGAAAGCCAATGACTTCATGTGTTTACCCCAGGTGCCACACCACTCTGGAGATTTTCTGACCAAACGATACCCAGAGTTTACCAAAGTCCTTCGAACCAGTAGCGGAGTTATGGTACTTAGCCGCCATTTCATATGTTTGCTTATCTCGATTGGGAGGGTTGGACCCTTGCTTTCATACGATCGAAATACGACGTAAGGTGCAACGTAAGGGAATAGGCTTCTCCTCAATGGAATTTTGCTTGTTTTATCACCACCAGCTCCGATTTCTCCGATGACACACTGCGGCCGTTTTCCGTTGAGAAAAAGTCGGTTCTCTTCATCTTCAACTCCGCATTCTAAGTCCTCGCCGAGATCGTTCCCGTTTCCGTTACCGTTGCCGTCGATTTTGGTCGTTATATGAACGATACCGTGATGATTGTAAGTTATCACATCCATGTTTACTCGCCTGAAACAACAAGGAGACAACGGTTTAGACGGTTTCATTTTTTCCAGTTGGAAATTCCTGGGCGTTCTAAATGTCCTCGACATTTTTCTCGAACCTCAAACGTCAGTGTCAATTTTCAAAGTTCTCAAATTCAAATTTATAATAATCGTACGGTGTACATCGATCTTAGATTGTTTCACGTGTAGGATATTTGATAGATTTCAAAACTCCACGCATATTTGATCAGATATCGGTGATAGTAGATAAATGTATGTTTTTCAAATGACGTAGGAGATTAAAAAATCTATAAATTCCATTTATAAAACTTATGTGGTTTCAAGTGTATATGAATTCGATGAAGCTTATTCTCATAATTTTCTTTCTTTGATTTTTTTTTTTTTTTTTTTTTTTTTTCTTTTTCTTATCGCCTTGTATGATATCGAGCATATGGGGCGCGGCTAGGAGTAAAAATTTACAATATTCTCCATAAAATTCTCCATTACCTTCGAGTAACGAATACCCAAGGGCCAATTAAAAAGGCATAAAGTTTAGGAATAAAGTAGCTACACGGAGGGACTGAAAGGGGCGAACTAAACTCATCTGCATTCCCACGAGATCCATTGACCATTCGTGTGGCAATATACAAATTTATTACTTCATTAGGCAATTGAAAGCTGCGTATATCTCCTAACAAAAAGGGCCATAACGCGGAGTGATATTTTTGTATTTTGTTTTTCTTTTCATTTTTTGTTTCAGACTGAAATTGATACCCGATATAGCAAAGAGTAAATCGTATAAATATTCGGGATCGAACTCACCTCTTTCTTTGATCTTTAGTTAAAGAGCGAAATTTGACGCCATTAAGGTTCCTGAAACAAAAATAAAAGTCGAAACGATTATATGACGGAAGTTTTTTTTTAAGGCAAAACTTATGTATTTATTTTATTGTTAAATCGGGATTAGATCGGTTTCGGAGGTTTCGCCATCTGCTCGAATTTATAATCGATGATTAAACTAGCACGTGCTCTTTAGCGCGGATATTATACACTTGAATGAGTCTAAAAATACATCAATCAAATCTGAAATCATTGATAACCATTGAAACTTTCCCAACCGATTCTTTGATTTAACAATGCGATATATCTCCGCAGCAATGTTTTCTCGGACTCATAATTTTATAACTGTTTACCATTTTAAAACCATTCATAATCAATTTTTGCGCAAAAATAAGACCGTGTGACGTACAGCACGTGCGGTGACGTCAAAAGATACGCAAATATCTTAAATACGTACGTTTATCGCTTAATTGGCTTATTGTATCGCAATAATTCGGTTATTATTCCCTTTTTTTTTTTCTTTTTGTTTCTTATCCTTCGCGTATATCAATGTTTAGCTAAATATAAGGGAAGAAGGAAAAAAATTATATCTGGGTACATATGAGTAGCTGCATATATGTCTTTGATATAAAATGAAATCGAGAAACGAGTAATTACGAAAAACTGATTGGAATAGAACTTGAAAATTTGTATTAAGTTAAATTTGCATGAAACTAACACGAATGCAGTATAAAAATGATAGAAATTTATCAAGCGTTATAGAGGTTCGGTAGAAGTACATAATTTTAAGAATCATCGTATATGTTAGATCCGACGTGAAGTCTTGGTAAAAAGCGATCTAATCTTGAAACTAATGGTAAGAAGTAGGTAGGTAGTGTAACATGATTTAAACAAAAAATATATGCCGAGACTAATCTTTTTGTTGAGACAAAGTGTCTGATTGAAGTATAGAATTGATTCTAATTACGGATAGCAATTATCCGCCATATTGTAGATCGGCCATGCTGTGAAATTACCCCAATTATTGTATTTCCACTTATTTTACTTTGTTTTTTGATCGATCAAAAGTGTCCGTTACCAACACCGGCTCACCTTCTTTTAGAACGTGTCATGATACCTAGATCTAATGAAAAACTATAAAACGAATGAATGAATGAATGGATGGATGAATGAATGAATGAATGAATGAATGAATGAATGAATGAATGAATGAATGAATGAATGAATGAATGAATGGGGTCCACCTTTAACGAATTTAAGAATCCGTTGACTCCTCGTCTATTAATTAGAATAGTTTTTTACGCCCTTTCCGCCATACTTTTTATATATGAACCAAAGCACCTTATTTCATTACTTCATACTATGAGTTATCGAGAAATCCGAACCGAAGACTAGAAAAAGAAATCTGTCGCCATTGACTGACAGCCGAAGGGTCTAATCGAATGATTTTAATTGTTTTTTACTATTTAGTTACTGCGCAAGCCTCGACCAAATTTAAATTAAATCGACTGATCGTATTTCCGGAAAGAAATGAAATTTTTTATGCAATATTCTTAAGTACTATAGGTGAGTTAAGGGGGATTGGGGTTGTAGACGGAAAAGAATTGCGAAACAGTCAGATATTATTTTTATATGAAATAACTTTTTATTATAATCAATATATATATAGCGTAATCACCTATATATGTTTTTTGTTTTTGTTTTTACAATTCAACGTTCGTTACAGCTAAATATTCTTAAACATAACAAGATGAACAATTAATATTAATAAAAATAATTACTTTACGAGAAAATAGTAATCTCAGGTACAAAAACCCTATCACAGATATCATTAAAGCTTGATCCACCTAACAAATAAACTAAAATAATTATAAATCAATCTAACTGAAGCCTCGATTAAGAAATAAACAATAATTCGATAAAATTCGATCGTCAATGATCGTCGAGGACAGTTTTAACATTTGGAAGACGCGTAGATTCGTCGTTCTGTTTATATAACATCAGTTTGAAACAGCTCTCTCTCTCTCTCTCTCTATCTCTATCTCTTTAACCCTAAACCCTAACTCTCAATCTTTTATCCCTCAAAAATGAAAATCTTTACGTTTGTTTTTTCTTCTGCCAAAGCAAAAACTGTTGGCAAATCAATCCAAAGGTCGATTCACGGATCTACCACGGTCTCCAGACCGGAAGTGATGCTGTCGAAGACTCTGAAGATTCAGCAGACGAGCTGGTGATGCTTGCAGGACTTTGCGGTGGTGTGTAAGAATTCTGGTTAAAATTAGCGACAGAAACTCCATTCCCATTTCCATTTCCATTCCCATTCCCATTCCCTGGATTTGTCTGGCTGCTCTGTTGTGCGTTTGCCGCAGTCAAAGGCGCAGGTTGTTCAAGTCGTCTAAGACATCCGCCGAGATGACGCATGAGTTGAGCTCCGGCAGCGGGATGTACCGAAGCAGCAACAGGGGTTGAAAGAAACGTAGAAACCTCTTGAGCGCACTGGGTAAACCCGTCCCTGAATCGGTCCGCGTAACTGGTCTCAGGAGTCAAGGTCAGACGTCGAGCTGCCCTCAGGGTGTGCAGGTGTCTTACGGTGAGCTCGAGGATGTCAGCTTTTTCAAGTTTCGCAACATTCTCGCCCTCAGCTTGAAGCGCTGTTACCATAAGGTCCTTGAGCTCGTCAAGACAGCGGTTTATCCTCGCTCGCCTCTTGCGTTCTAGCATTGGTTTCATGACCTTGCGGTATTGGTAGGTCCTGGACACTGGTTCTTCGTACTCCATACCTCCAACTGGTGTGTAGCTGGTGTGGGGTGCCATTATATTGTCTGTTGCTTGTACCTCGTTTCTTTTACAAAAAAAGAACAAAACAAGTACTCTTGTATTTTGCTTCAGTCACTTGAATCACTTAACTGTTTTGGTTTACTTCCCAAATTACTATAACTTTATAGTCACTGGTATAGTTTATCTGTCAACAGTTTTATCGTTGATAAAAAGCCTCAAAATCTGAACTATTTTGCTTAAACTTTGCGGTTAGGCTTAGATGCGTTCGCTTCGGAGTGCCGAGCTGATCTGGCTCTCCCAAGGTTCTGTCGGGGGTATTTATAGGTAGATCCCCTCCGCCGAGTTAGCGCGCGTTGTACTGTCGGAGACCCGACCAGCAGCCGTTCGGAGCGCGTATCGTGGGAAGCTCTCGGGCCGGAGCGTTCCCACAGCTCCGAGGGCGACGGCAACAGGACGGACGGACGGACGGCTGCGGCACGAGGGGAACGATACGTGAGGTTTGAGGGGCCAGAGGAGGGACGAGGGGTTAGTATTTCGAGCAACACACCTGCAACCCTCGTCTCATGAACAAGTGGAGCGCGCTGCGCGTTGCGCGCTCAATGTTGAGCGTTGAGCGCGCGGGGGTCAGACAGAGGTAACGGGAGGAGTAAGGGGAGGGGTAAAGGGACTTCGGCGACAGGGGCGACGGGGGGAAAGGAAGGACGAGCTCGGCGCACACGCCAAGAAGCGCGCGCGACCAGCACGCGGAGGCCGCGCGCCTATCGCCCACTTGTTGAATCGCGGGAACGGTGCGGCACACGCATTAACTTGCGGTCGTATATATATTATATGTACGTTTACGTATAGATGTAGAAAATACATGTACGCGCATATTCATACATGTCTGATAGTAAATTCTATGTGAAAATGTCGACGTGCGCGCCACTTACCATTAGATACTACCAACCACAACGTGTGTATATCTATGAAACCTATTCTATCTAGGTATAGTATATACGCGCATTAAAATGCTCAACAAGTGTCTAATGGCGTTTAGTTCGCTATCACTCCTAACTTTATGGAGTGTATGTGGGTTGAGGACGGTCTAGAAAAACTATTCAGGATTTATTTCTTCTTCATTAATTATATTTTTTATTCAATATTCCTACGCTATGTATTCATTCCAAATGAAAACTCCCTACATCTCATTCTTTATTCGCTATAATCCTTACGAAAACCTTCAATCATGTTCAAAATATGGTAAAAACAGACCCAAAATGCTCCTAAGAATAAAAAACATAAATAAATTAAATAAATTAAATAAATAAAATAAATAAAATAAATTCTGCAGGTTTGTCGGAAGTCGTTTCAATTCCCCGACTGATTTTACATTATGTTTAACGATGTTCCCGTATACATATACATATATACTATATCTCTTGCTTCTTGCGGAAATTGATACTCCAAACAAAACGTGGTTGTAGGAGGATATAGTCAGTGTTGATTTACGACAGATGCTTTAGGCAGCAAAACGACAGGCGTCCGTCCGGCACCCCACGTTCAGCTAACGACCCTTCAGCCCCTAATTATCTCGACCATATAGAGAAAGAGAGAGATAGAGAGAGAGAGAGAAAGAAAGAGGCAGGCTTATCGGCGTCGCTAACTTTTCACCGACGCCGTATATACATATATATATATATATATACATACTGTTGCTTCTCGCGACGCTATGAGATCAATTTTTTTTTCTTCCTATATACATATTTTCTACCTTTTTTTCTAACCCCCCGGAGCTCGTGAGAATATCTTCTTCTTTTCAACCCTCGTATATACGCGTATACACGTGTATTCTACACAGTGGGAGGCTCCAGTTTTTAGATATTAGTTATTACGGTTCTCGTTGCTGGCCCTGAACCACAAAGGGAAATAGAAAACGCGATTGAATTGAGAAAATGTCACTTCGTTGAATATTTTTAAATGATTCTAATGTAAAAAAAATTCATTCTTACGGCTCAAAAAGTACCAATTTTCAATCTATAAATTATACTTAATTTTCATCGAGACGATCGAAGAGAAAAAATAATATGGGTTGTTGAGTATAATACCAGCATCTGCAAACAGGCTACTCCAGTTCGTTGCGCAAAACTTGGCAAAGATCCCGCATTCCAACTGCGAATTATATTTTCTTAAATTTAAATTCCCCCGTTGTTTAGTTCCTCGCGGTTTTTCCCGAATAGCTGCTGGGAACTTAATCTACCAAATAGTTATAAATATAAATTATGTAAAGAAAGAAATCTACGACGCTACCCGGGTATGACACGGTGTAGTTTATAAAAATTGACAAATACCAACGTAGCCTCAGACTCACACCTCGACATGTTACGTAAAAATATTATCACTTTTCTCGATTGACTAATATATTTCATCGATCGATTAATTCGACCGGATGTTTGCACCGGGTCACAAGTCTTAAAAAACACGTTTGAAAAAACACGAGCGAGATATGGATGGACATATATACGTATAATATGCTGGGGTCAGACTGACTCCATGATTTGGCCACTTGAATCGATTTAATAAATTATTAGGATGATGAATTTCGACCGGGTTGTTAATTACATCGATGTAGTATATACCTACTGACCCGAACGAATACCTATATCTTAGACCGGAAATAGCTATCTGACTATGTTGAATCCCTCGTGCTCGCGCTGCAGCGTACCACCGTCCCCATGCAAATCGGGACTTCCCCAGTTAGGCCATGACTATCCCCTATACTAATGTCCCTGCCTCCTACTGCGAGAGCGTCCGCGTCGTCGGTCGTTTAACTTCGAATTAAATGAAAAAGTGATTTTAATTTCCGGCTTTGGTTAAAAAGCGGCTTTTTCCCTCCTTTTATTTTATTTCTTTTTTTTTTTTTATTCAGAGCTAAATAATTTTCCAAAAACCGGATCGTAATTTTTTTTTTTTCTTTCTCACAATTATTTTCGGAGGGCAATGAAACACTCACCGATTCACCTGTAAGTCGTAAATATATTGGCTCAATTTGGCAGAGGTTCCGCTCCGCTCCGCTCCGTTCCTTTCCGTTCCGTTCGCTGTTCTCTCTTTAAATCTGTTCGTTGAATTTGTCGTCACAATACGCATATGTATGTACGAGAAAAAAGAAACTCCTCTCTCTCCTCTCTCTTTCTATTTTTCTTCGTCTTTCTCTTTCGATCGAGAGTCTCGAAGTTCTGAACGGTTGATTGTTACGTTCGATAATGATCGTCCCACAATATGTATAACTATATAAAAAAAGAAAAAGAAAAAAAAAAAAGGAACACTTCCGTAATGGGTGAGCGGCGCCGCCGCAAAGTCACGATGTAGTACGTTAAACTTGTACAGCCGCGAGCTTTCGCCTACATGTTACTGTAGTGTTACCCGTAGGTATGGTCTTTCACCACGTTGCGCGAATTACGAAAATGGCACCAGGTGAAGATTTTTTTTTTTTTCTTTCTTTCTCTCGTTTTGTTTTTTCTTGAGAAAGAATAAGAAAAAAAAAAAAAGAAAAAAAAAAAAAATTTTCCTTGCGCACCAGTTAAATTCTTGGCTCGTGCTCCGTGTGCTTCGGTATTCCGGCCAGCTGCTCCGGGAAATACTACCGTGGGAAATACACAACTTTTCAACGCTACTCGCTGCCATGCGCCTTGCGGCAGCTATTGTTATTTGTTGTATTACCTACTATACTCGTACCATAACGCTCCCTCGCTGGTATAAGGTCTAAGACCTACCTACGGGATTCTTCTCACAACTTAGGGTATATAACTAGATACACGCGGAACTGTATTATAAGAGCGCCACTGTATTCCATTGTAATCTACACGTGCGAGATGGCTCATTGTCAAACAATACGACAAAACGCGTCTACAAGAATAAGAAATTTATCTAGACGCGTGCAGCAACGGTTGTGCGAAAGAAGAAGAAAGAAAAAAAAAAAAAAAAAACAATCCGCATGTTAAATTAACAGAAAATAACTTTTTGTGTTTTTTTTTTTTTTTTTCAAACAAAAGCACATCAACGTTACTTATATGCGAATAAAAATTCTGATTAAATTCACCAACTTCAAGGACGAGCAAAAAAAATTGTAGAAGTTATCGGTTTTTTGATTTTTACAAATCGTCGCCATTTTCAAACCGCAATTTTATTTACGATCTAAAGTTGAGAAAATTTCAAAAATACTATTGTAGAAAAATATTTTCAATCCAATTGATGGATTTCTAAATCAGTTCGATGTATTGTTTGATATTTATTATAGATATGGGTAGATGGATATATTCTCTCGAGTGTTTCATTCAGCCCTTATGTCGCACACTTAAAGCTGTTCTTAGTTTAAATGAGATTCCTGTCTATTTCTCTCTTTACCGCCTCTCCGTCTGGTCCTCCTATGGTCTGTGGCATTGAAAGTCGTCCAGCTCTTTGAACGCAGAGCCTAGCTGTGCAGCAACCCCCAGAATCTTTTAACACCCTAATGCTTCTCCCCAAGCAGCTTGCACAGCCTCCAGCCTCCAGCCTGCAGCAGCCTATACTTCTAAGGTCGAATATGTCTTCCCTCTTTCTCAATCGCCTATTAAAATCCACGGACTGAACTACAGCCCGTCTTTTTCTACGGGGATCTGGTCTGTCGTCATGGCACAGGTGGTGGCTTGCCGTGGGAACCCTCGAAGCCGCATCTTCCCGAGGGCAAACTACGAGGGTGAGCAAATCACCCCCTAAAACCACCCCATATCTTCTCTTCTCTCCTCTTCTCTTCTTTTATTTTCTTTTCTTTTCTCTTCTCTTCTCTTCTTTTCTGGACCAAAAATGGTGCTACTTCGTTTATAACGAAATCATGCCGTTTTTGGCCAGTTATAAGTTATAGGTGGGCAACGGTGGGTTTCGCTTCACAGAAAATTTTTAGGCCCCGTTTCATTACGGGGCTTTACTTCCGCACGAAACTGAGACCCGGGTTTTACCACAGATTATTAGAGGATAGGTACCGTATAGACCCTAATTCTAAACGCCTAATGTCCGGAGCGTGGCTTTCGCGTGCTGAAAAAGGAAGGACAGACCCTTATTCGGAATTAGACTAGCGTTTGATTATAATAAAGTACAAAAGTTTAAGGGGGTGACGGTACACATGTATTCAGGATTTTAAAATTAGACTAATTTTTGCGGATTGTGCAGCGACTGAGGTAAACTATACACAGATATCCTGTCTGTTGCCTATATTCTACGTAATGTCATCTGAAAATCTTGACATCAAAAATCCCTTGCAACTTACACCACGTGGCCACCAGCATAGATCGAAGTAAGCTCCGTAAAAAAGAACATACGTAAACTTCTGACCCAGTAACTAACGCCGGCCATTAGTTCGATCGATCTATAATTTTTCTTGTATAAAGTCCTTACAAGCAGTTCTGGCCTAGACTAAGGATTTTTTAAAAATTTGTGTCGGCTCAGCTGCTAAAAATTCGAGAAAATTTCATTTTCTTTTTTTTATCTTTCAGTATACAGACTTCAAAGATCTGAAAATCTATGAAAAATTGAATATTTTTTTACGACCCTAGTTCACGTCGAAATCACATCAGTACTGAATAGGCTCACGAGGCCGGATCTAGGTTGGACTATAATTGACCTCAAAATCGAGTCAACAGTTATCATTTCGCGGGGCTCGCTTCAATCTATGCTGGTGGCCAGACGATGACAGATGCAAAGATTTCCAACATCAAGATTTTTGGGTAATAATACATAGAATGAAAGCCTGAGACAGGATATCGTTGTATTATTTACCTTAGTTGCCAAAATCCCCGGAAATGTATCTAATTTTGAGAATATTTGGTAAATTTTTTCTCTGATGTAGGAAGTCCACCCAAAGACCACCCAAATTATTTTCGCTGATAATAATCAATTTATCGGGCGATCAGTCGGTCGAAATTATCCTGGAGTCCGATAACGTGGCTCGTTTCTGCAACTTTTAGCAAAAAGTAATGGTAAGGCTCTTGGAAAGTGCCTGTTGAAAATTTATCCGCATGGTCCTTCGCCGATTCAATTTCCATGCTTATATAACGATGTTAAATTCTAATTGCGATTAAATTTTGAGTAACTAAGTAGCTTGAAACGGTAATACGGCCCCTGTTATCGTCTGATCGAATTACGGTTTCCTCATCGATTCGACATCGTAGTTTCGTTTAAGTTATAACATCGATTGCAGCAAGTAGGCGGTGGGCCGATTGAACGTACATTGAAAGATTCGGAGATAAGCTGGATGTAACGCCGGGAATAAATATTAGCATCGAATTCCGTAATTATCAACGATTTCGCGAACCGCTAATTGGTCGCAAACGATATTTCTTAACCCACAAGCTTATCTCACTTCATGTATCTTTCACTCTATTTCTTTCGGCTAACTTTGTCCCTTCGATCGAACCCCGCCGGTATATATTGAGACCGTTAATTTAAGACTGAAACCTTCTGTGGTCGAGGTGAATTTCATCTCTCTACCTATAACACAACGCGATTTGATACCCTTTGAAAGCCCTGAAAAATAATTCGAAAAAATTCTTGGACGCGTTCGAGTCGTCCCCGCCGCTATATTCGGGCTTCTTTTTTTCATGCGGTTATAAGTTACCTATGGTATCAACCAACGTACTACAGGTCGAAATACCTGAACGATAAATTTCCCACTTTCTTGAAGAATTTTTGTTAAAAAAATAATCCTCATTTTTCTTTCGTGTCTGTATAATATTGTACAAAATTTGGGTCAGATTCTTATACACGCTATGTGTACAGAGGCAAAGGGTGCGATACTCAGAAGGCCTCTATTGTTTTAAAAATATGTGTAATTCCACGACGGAAATAAACTTATTAGCGAGAATGATGCCAATTAATAAGAGCGATGTAGATGTAAATACTTCGCACGTGTCTAATTGGTAGCGGAGATAATCGAGGCTGAAGAGTACGCGGTCGTGAGAGAGATTCTGCACCACGAATGAGAATACCGTGGATAATTATGTGTATAATTATCACCATTATTATTAATGAAATATTTATTTTTTTTTTAAATGGAATCTCATCTCATTCTGAATTTATGGATTTTCACCTGTTCTCTTTTTGGTATTTTGAAAAGGATCAATTTTTCAATTTTTATATTTGGGGAATGATATACCTATGCCGCGACTCGAGGATAATATGATTCGTGATTGATTTAGTTAATCAATTTTTTGTTTTTTTTTTTCCGCTTTTATCGCACGTACCGATTTACACGCAAGCAGATAGTGTATTATACCAAGATATATTATACTGCATAGAGTAATGGTGAAAATCGTGTACTCGACTATGTACGTGTCACATTAAATTATAATACTTCGTGCAGTGTGAAAAAAAAAACGTCTCAAGATTCGAGACGAAATAAAAGAGACGAAATAAAATGAAACGAAGCAAGTAAGAGCAAAGAAATCCGAGAGAGAAAGAGAGAATTAAAGTTTGTCGACCCCGTGTATATATTACGTATATAAACGTACCGAATACATATACATAGGGAAGGGATATATATATAAATGTATGTATAATACAGGCGTTACACGTTTTTATTTATGTATAAATACTTGCGTTCTATTATACCTGCATACGTGCATGTGGACATATTATCTACGCAATGGTGTGTATATGTATTACACATATAGGTATGTACTTGTAATAGTTACGTAGTCGCCCCCTGATTCCCGCCTTACGTCTGGAGGCTGGGTCATTTCCTTTTGTTAAATAAATACCTAGGATATCGTTGCAATACTAAATGCACGACGCGTCTCGTCCTCCAACGGCCTCGACTCTTAGCGCGCGCGCACGCGCGCCACCGAGCGAGTAAGCGAGCGCGCAAGAGATCGCGTCAACACTGCGAGCGGCACAGCACCACATGCCTTCACACCGCCGGTTCCCATGGCTCGTGCTGCTGCGTGCGTTTCCTTTCCCCTTTTCAAAACCCCCCCAGGTCCACCACCTCACCCCACGGAGCGCGCGCCGTCGCGGACGTCGGGCGTGACGACGTACCGTGAATCGCCAATGAACATATTATAGGTACCGAACCGCGTTGTATAGGTATGTATGAACCTTCCTACCTACCTACGTAACTACGTTACATACACGCGTGATCATCCTGACAATAATATTCTATGAACTTAAAACGTCCAGACTCAATACACAATCGTAAGTTCACAGAACGCTATAAAGCGCTCTGACAGAATTCGTATCAACATGCAACAGGTTGGAGAACAAATTCTAATTTAAAGAGCTGACATGTGTCCTTTAAATTGTTCCCGTAGTTTCCTGGCCTTTTGAACTATAATCGAGTCAAAGTTCGGAGTCATTGGATCTCAGAGCTAGATGCAATCAACGTAAAAGCTTTGGGTTTTTGATATTTGGGTTTATAATTGTTCAGAAAAAAAGTCAATGCATCGAGGAGATGGCCTTTCGACGGATAGAGGTTTGTTTTCTGAACAATTTGAGACACAATAATATCTAGAGTCGAAGTAGCGGTTGGTCCATGTCCTCGTATTGAGTGCTTTTACGTTGACTGCGTCTAACTCTGAGACCCGAGGGCTCAGGACCCGAAACTTTTACTTGATTTTGGTTCAGAAGATGAGCGGACTTCTGCAATGAGACTGGCGAATTGAAAGGAAAATTTGGCCACATGTCAGTGCTTCAAAAATACCCCTGTTCGAAAAATAAAAGAAGAAACGAGCCTGGCGATTTAATAACACTATCGAAAACCCTCTTTTTGTGGTATCGTTGAATTTACACAACAGAGATGCGGTTTGTTAACAATTAGAGACGGGAATAACAAAAATCGAGAAAACGATTGTTCCGCATTCGCGCGGCAATTGATTTCAGCTTCTGTTTTTGAGTGAATAAAAATGGGGAAAAAACAGAAGCAATAATTATTCAACAAAATTGGTATAAGATGAAATGTCAGGGTATGTTGTGACGGTTTCGATGAGGTTGGTATATGTTGGAATAAGGCATTGAGGAGGACGTGCGCGTCGAAGAAAAGGCGAAGTTAATCGAAATCAAACACAGGTAAAAAGTGTCTGATGAGAGAGCGTGGAGGTTGTCGCGGTGTTGACCTCCCAGGAATCGAAGAACCAACAACTTTTATCCCTAAGCCAACAATTTCAACCTTTTTTTTCTCTCTCCCTCTCTCTCTCTCTCTCTATCTCTTCTAGTTCTTCTCCTGCTTCCTTTACCACCGGAAAATTTCGTTATTCACGGCCAGGTCGCCTTCCCATGATGGACTGCACGCTTCTCATCCTGAGCTCTGCGATACCATCCTGCACAACATTTTTTTTTTTTTTCGAATCTCTTTTCCCACCGTTAATTTGACTAGAGGTATAGATATCCCGCGCATTGAAACGGTCGCTTATGGTCAGAACAAGCAAAAAATTATTACGGTGTAGACATTCCCAATTCCATGATCCTTTTAGACACGTGGTTTTTTTTTTTCTTTTTTCTGATAGGATAGGCACTCGAAGGTAGCTGAGAGGAAAGTCAAGATTTCTTTCTCATTTTATGGAATATTTCAGTCCTTTATTTTATTACTAACAAAACATCGAAATCCCGATCATCATATCCAATCTGGATGAAAAAAAATTCGCGATTTTGGACGATGATCAGGAGCGAAGACTCAACGAAATTAATAAATAAAAAAATCAAAGCACTTGCTCACTGGTATTTTTTTTTTTTTTTTTTTTCATTCATTATCGTTCTACGGCTGGCCGCCTTCGGTGTGAACGTGGCCTCGAGGATACGGTCGGTTGAACGGTGGCAAACAATGTACGACATTACATGTTTTATGGAAAAATGTTAATTACAAAAATCTTAACAAGATCTTCTAGCCTCTTCCATATTCTGTCGCCTAGTAATCACACATTTTGCTATTCTTCATTCTAATCAAAAAATTGGACAATTATCTCTCGGATGTAATCAGCCAGATCTAAATCAGATTAAAAAAAAATTGTCTGTCTCGTTGAAAAATGAAAAAAAAAAAAAAAAAACACAATCGGTGTTTTCGTGTTCGTCTATTGATGCGAATACGTGTTTTGTCAAAATGCAAATGTAAGCCTAGTTTAAAAGTGGTTCACAATCGTCGTGGTTGAGGAGGTCGTTGGAGGACGCGTATACCTATATGTACCCACAGTCGACGACGTACGTGGACAAACTTTAATTTTTTCTACCTCGTACGTCGAGTGGGTTAGATGGTTACAGGAATATATTAAAGATTGACAAAAGGTCCCGTGCAATCGCGGAAAAAATTCCAAATCGTTTTTATCGGTATTTTAAATTCCTCGAGCATACATCTGTACGAGCTTAATTCCTAGCGCCGTCGAAAAAGCATTAACCATAGGCACTGCGTTGATATTAAACCGAGGCCGTGTAAACTGCATAAATAACTCGAAACGGTCGATACATCCGATGCACTAATTCGGGAGTCAAAAGTTCATGCAAGAAGCTATAAATTCATCTAAATAACGTAATGTGTGTTTCAAAAGTGTAATCAGTCTTCTTACCAATCACTCATCCTAGTAGTATATGGGGCATATGGGTATATGGCTACAGGTATCCAAATAGTGGATATACGTATACCCACGATACTCGTTTAAAAGATGTAATTTGATTGATCGTAGCAATAAATGTACCGTTCGTCGCTTTCGTACAACTAGCTTATACGCACCCCAAAGTAGAAATGAAAAAAAAAACAAAAAAACCAAGAAGAAGAAATTTGTTACAACCGCATATTTTCATGTGAATGTAGTAAATAGTTGTAATTAGTTATACGAAGCCTCCAGCCTCAACGATAAGACGTTAAGAATAAGTTACTGTAGCGTTTTTCATTTTTTCTTCATTCTTTACTCTCGTTAATTATTGGTCTTCTTATTTAATTATTTTACGTCTCTTTAGAGCGAGTGTGAAACGGTCTGATACATTTTTTAAACGTGAAACAAGAAATGTGTTCAAAAATACAAGTAATCAGCAGTGAAATAGCTGGGTCAATAAAATATTCCTCCGAAACGATCTGGAAAAAATGATATCCCCGTATATTGGAGTTACAAATTACATCTAATGATAAGAATAATAAGCTTATACAGTCACCTAATAAACGGGATATAAAATAGAGAAGAAACGGACTCTCTGAGAGTCGAGAGTCCGTCAGAGCAACAGATCGCTCGCGCCAACACGTGGGTTAGCGGTGGGCAAAGTACCGACACGCATACTCAGCTACATCAGCAACATCAAGAGCAAGAGCAAGAGCAAGAGCAACACGGGCATGAAAGGGTACGACGAGCTAACGAAACCAGCTTACAAGTACAAGGTAGCTACGACCGAGTGAGTGGAGGCCCTGACGTCACGTCCGGCGCGCGGCCGCCGAGTGTGGGAACCGGCGGCAGGTGCGCGTCGCTGAGAGTCGACGATCAGTGGTGAGCGGAGCGCGGGGATTCCCCTCGGGAAGCCGGGGTGCATGCCGCCACGCTCTCCGCGCACGCTGAACACGTGCAGCGAGTGCGATCGGCCTCGACCGTCCCAAGTACCGTGGTATAGACAGACTCTCTATCTCGTAGGGCGCGGAGTCTATGATACGTGTGTGAGTATAGGTATAGATATACGCAATGTTAAGCTTGCGTGTTTATTTGTATATATGTATATAGATTGTACACCTATAGATATATAAGCGTGATTGTGAAGACGGTGTAAATCAGTGTACATTTTTATACATACCAACGTGTACCTAGGTATAGAGATAGAGAAATGGTGTGGGTTTATTTTATGTATCTGGTAGCGGCGCCGGGGCGGTAATTGCTAATCGCCGTTTCTTTTCCGGTTAATAACCGCATGCTATGCAATGGCTTTCGTTGATGATCGTTGCGCGAACGGATTTTTCAAATCAATAACAACAAAAAAAAAAAAAGGGAGGGAGCGAAAGAGAGAGAGAGAGAGAGAGAGAAGGAGAGAGACTTATTTATATCCTTGTGAGAAAAACTTGTTAGTCAACTACTTGAGGTAATCGTCGATTTTTATTTAACTGATGAGAAAATTGCAAACCTATTTATTCAGATGGTTGAAATATGACTGAATAAACTCAATACTCGTTAACTGAAATTAATGAAATAATTCTCTGATAAGAAATACTCATCTCAATGTTTCTCTTACGTATAAAAAAGGAAGGGTTCATCATCTTGAAGCTGGTCTTCAATTTTTCAATAAGAAAAGCTTATGCACAAATGTTTCAAATAAATAAACGAATTAAATTTCTATTCAATTCGTCAATTTTTTCACAAATCCTTGAACCAATTTTATCCAAATTAAATGATCTGGATAAAAATTGTTAAATTTAAAATTTTTCGTTCGACCTGTCGATCCTCACGTTCCAAACTTCCAGGACACGGTTTTTAAAAATGACTTCTACTCGCTGGCTATAATAGCTCGAAGTTTACGACTATAGAAAGATGAATAGATTATTCTTGGGTTATATAAAACGAATTTAATTAATCGTCGAGTGTTTTTGATAAATGAATCTATGCATGTGTATATATATATATATACAAGCAAATAGCTCTACGATTTAAAAGTGTATATTTATCCGGAGGCTTATTCGACTTTGACACTGTTTTGTTCTTCAGTCTCGATTAATTGCTTCGTCCTTCTTAATTAACGCGTTAGAATATATAATAACACTACCTTACGCGTATAGTATAGTACCATGATGCGCGGTAGGTAGCCTCATAGTAATTGGAAAAGGGTAATTAAGGGGACCTGATTGTAGGGTATTAAAGAATAGGGCACGTATTTGTTAGTAAATTAATAATAATTGTTGCGTAACATATCGTCGCGCACGATCTCCGTTCATTGAATATATAGGATATGAGGCTTGTACTTGATATAAACGAGAAAAGGACCGCGTGAGTGCAAGTGGCTAGCGTGTGACGTTGTACGACGCGATCCACTGCGTCTGCTTCTACTTCTACCTACATATACTAGATATACGTATAATAACCCGCTGCTGGAATTATTAACGACATTTTGCTCGCCCAGACGCCTTATAGCCCTCGTAGAAAAGTTATGTAAATAATGACTTAATCAGCTTTACCATTAATATATCTAATATCTTATTATATCTACCTGTAATTATAACGTAATGAACGCCGAGATAGACACCAAAAAATACCGACAAACGACTAGCTGTAAATATCAACTGGCGTATTAAACTTCATCCATTTCTTAACATTAACACATATACCTACATACAATGATAATTACGTCGCGAAACTGAAATCCAATCACCGTCAAACGACCTTATCGAATTTATCGAATTTCTACGCAACCTCTAAGATTTTTATCATTTCTATAAGTTTTACAATTTTTTTTTAACAATTTTTTACGATTCTTATAATTTTTACAACTTTTACGATTTCTATCATTCATTCGATTTTTAAATCGGGCAATACGCATTCGAGATCGTAAAATTTTTTCCCATTTTTTTCGAAATGTTTAAATTTGTACAAATTCTTGAAAAGAAAAAATTTCAAAATAATTCAAATTTTTATCATTTCTACAATGAATGATGAATAACACAGTATCAGCTCAGCAGGAGTATCAGGGAGCGAGTCGACACAGGTAGGAAGTAAAAGAGAAAAAAAGTAGACGTTCATAAAAAATGGGTCCGAAAATCGTGCATAGATAACTATAATAGATAACGACTATAACAGAGGGTCGACCTTAATCATCGTTAACCCGCGTCCATAGCTTGTATTCGACCCCGACCTCCGATTTATTACTTATCTAATGACGAGGTGTTGCGTTAATAAGCCTTCAATTTTAGGCTGACCGCGTTCCGCGTATAACGATCGAAAATTACAATCATTTTCAACCGAGCTTTCTCCCTCTCTCTCTTTCTCTCTCCACGCCGCAAGTTTATAGGTATAGATATACGTGCGCAGATTTTATATACTTTCAAAGTATACAATTTTTGATTCTTGATTTTTTTCTTTGGGCTTGTTTTTTTTTTTTTTTCTCTCATATACGATCGTTATATAGTCACGAGGTACGGCCTCGTGACTTGATGCATCGAGGATAGAGATCGGTGCGTCTTTTCGGTGCGTTAATTCATTATAACCGTGCAGCGTGGTACGTAGTAGGTATCGAGTTTTAATTAAAACCGATTTGGAGTAAAATTTAAAGGAGTAAATTAACCCGGGCTATAAGTTACACTCGCGTTAAAGATTCGGGTATGGATAAGGAAGATCTGAATATCGAAGTGCTCGCGGTGTCGAGCTTTTTTGTCCTTTCAATTGTTTTTTATTTTTATTTTTATTTTTGTTTTTGTTTTTTGTCAATTCCGTGATTGCGGACACCCCGTGTCTGTAATTAAACGGAACAGGAAGGACCGCAAGGATCGATATTACATTACAGCTGCAACCTGTTGGGTGAGGTAAGGAGAAGACCGCGCTTACTTCAGTATGAGATACCTACATCGCGCGGTAAAGAGGAAAAAAAGATAAAAAGAAAGAGATAGAGAGTCGACGAAGAGAGAGAGAGAGAAAGGAAAACGGAGAGGAAAAAGCGGCTCGCAAATGACGTTATAATTGCCTACCGGCGTCGCCATTAAACGCGCACTCGCCGATAATGACTCCTGAAGTAAGTGCAGCAGCCAGTAGCTTTTGCCGGAGCAACATGAGAGATTGCGCGGGAAAACGGCGGTATTTACTCCTCGCTAAACAACCAGAATAATAAAAAGTGCAAAAAATTTCAAGAAGAGGAAGCAAAAAGAAAGAAAAAAACACGTTGTACTTGTGCGCGGTCTACGGTGCCTCATCTTCATACAGTAAATGTATAGGTACATTGATACTGCAGGTATAAGATCAAAGCTCGAAGCCGAAGGAGACCATGAATCAAGTTCTGGCTCCGAAGTCCACTAGACTTTGAAACTGGGGTGTAGTGATGAGGAATATGATAGTCAGAAAGGTAGAAGATGAAAGAAGAGAGGGATGAGCAAGGCTGCATAGCACCGAGCATTGTGTACAAAATGAGAAAAAATAGGAAAGACGTATGGAAGTTAGTAAGTAAGTAAGTAAGTATATGAGTAAGGGGGGAAGGGAGAGAGAGAGAGAGAGAGAGAGAGAGGGAAAGAGAGAGAGAGAGAGAGAGAGACTGAGAATGGAGCATGCAGCAAGGGTCATTATCCATTGCTACCAACCTGCAATCACAAACTTGTTACTTTCCGACTAATTTTTTCATTCTTATTTCTCATCCTCTTGTTCGGATCTTGCGAGGCTGATCCTTCTGGGACCGTACAATCAGACCCTCGGATCCGACGCTCGCAATTATCAAGATTCGATGTATAGGGCTGATATTATATACCCACGGTAAAAATACGGTTAATCTTTAACTTTATACCTGTATACCAAACTCGGATTCACGAAGGCACTCGGTTTTATTACCCCAAATCATGCTGCATGCTTTAAACGAATCGAATTTGTGAAGAACCGTACGTACTAAATTTGGGAAGGGGATGAAAAAAAAGGGTCAAACTTTAACTAGCTCAATCGTATATAGGGATGGAGGAAATTTCGATATTTCTCATTTAGCTCTTGTCAAAATTTGGTCACATTTGAAAAACTCATTTTTCAGTAATACAAATTAGATAAATATGCTTGCGCAGGTATCTGGAACCGTTATATATATTCTAATAACGAGTTTCCTTAAGCTTTTCAAAAATTTTCTCATTTCAAAGAAAACAATTTGAAGATTCAACGACATTTCATAACTCGTGCAGCATGTAGGAGAATACACTATCTTATGCTATTTCGCTTTACCGCGAATACCGGGAATACCGCGAAGCCAGTGCGTCGGCGTCGCGACGCCTATACATACGTCGAGTGCTGTTTTCCTGATCTTGATTCTCAAAGCCCGCGCTTTTTCGTCCGACATCTTGAAATAGCCTAGCACGTAAGCTCGAAAGCTCAACCATCATTCAATCTGTTATCCTGGTATCGGGGGCTGCGCGCAAGCAGCCGCATGCCACTTTGTCTTACTAAAAGCTCCCTGTATATAACTTCTAGCATCTCTACTAGGTCCCTGAAGACGGGATCGGCAAGGGTGTAGCATGACGCCTAAGAAGGAAAAAGAGCTTATCCCAGTTTGAGGAAACTGATGGTTCCGTTATTTCGACGTTCACAATTCCCGCATTGATTTCAAATCAATATCTATTCGTTTATTTATTGTTATTTCAATCCCGCCTGTACCGCGGCGCCCCATGACACCCTGTTACGAAAAAAATCGTTGCGTCACGACGCCAGGGTGAATTTTATTCGCGGAAATAACGCGTGCACTGATTTGACGATTTTAATTGACTTTGATTGAAATCAGTTTCGAGCTTTTATGAAATTAAGGGAAATTCAGAGGCGGGGTCGATTCGACGTCGACTCTGACGTTATCGGGCGCTTTTCCATAGTCAATGTCTATTCCGTGAGGAATCTGAGCTTTCGAACTCATGAGCCCCTGGTTATACGTCGCGACGCTGACCGACCAAGGTTCGAGCTTTCAGAATGTTCGGGGTCGCGACGCCAACCTCGACTTATACGAGCTTGGTAGACTTTTTACGAAAATTCCACATTACTGTGGAATATCGTCATTTTCATCTGAATATTTCGGTGCTTTTTATATCAGAACAAATAATATACACACCCCAACATATATTAGAATCGAATATTGATTGCGGGCGTCTCGACGCCGTCGAACCTGTTCTCCTGCTCCTGTATTCTGCTCTTCGCGAACCGACGCCTCTAACCTTGATTTTAAGCACCTTCGAGCTTCGACCTGACCCTAAAGCTTTCGCTTTTTTCGATTGGTCCAGGTTCAGTTTAGAAATTGTAATATATGTATATATAGTCGAGGAAAGCGTCCCGACGCTTCCCAGCGATTTTATGCGCCCCTATTTCTAACCTCGACTTTCTTAGCCGTTCCGTAATCCGGGAGAGTTTCGTTGGGCTCCTGATCTACCGTCACGACGCGACGCGACGCTTCGTTTCGACGTCGTATATCGACGTCGACGCTTTTGGCTCGGCGCCTCATGATTACCTGATCGAGGGATCCGCCTCGGACTAACCGCACCCCCAGAAAACGGATCGAAAAAATGTAGACGGCAACGAGACGCTGACCTCTGTGACAAAGAGTCGGAATTGAGGGCGTCGGGACGCCCTCGAGAACGTCGGTAGTCGACTTTGACTCCCCAGTAATCCGGAGCGCACCGTTTGACGGAAGGCTTTTGTCCGTCCACCGATTCGGTGGGTACTACTATCCTGGGATAGCGTCGCGACGCCATTCGACCGTCCGTGACGCAACAGTCATCTATATCTACCTATATACCTAATATAACAAGTCAGCTTGCGTGTCTGCCAGCTGTAAAGCCTGCCGCCCTGATTAGACGTCGCGACGTTCACCCTCCTCTGGATAGTCCGACGCTCGGCGTCGTTCCTTCTCTTCAATTTACATCCACGCCCGAAGCTGGTAACGTCGGGATACCGATAGTCCGCGTGGAGCGAGCAAACGTTCTCGCCGTCGATCAAGCTCCTATAACGTACGACGGAGCGGTTGAGCTTTCGGATATATGTTCCCCTAATTATCGTCGGAACTACTGTCGGCTTCGCGCAACTCCTCCGTCAGCGCCTCTCGGCCACCCAGGGATGTGATCCGTTTTTTTGACGGGATGGGAGGGATCGGAATTGTTTATCAATCGCAACAAGTGAACTTTTCTTATCTTAACATCTTTCAGCTTTCAGGCAATTTTATCATCTCTGGAAAATATGAAATCCAATAGGAGCTTTTTTCTCTGAATATCAAATTCGAAAAGCGAATGGAGCTTTTTGTTATTCTAGACACATGCTTTCACTCTATGTGTTTTTATTCCACTGATTATGCGACTGTGGAAGTGATAATTTCGAAATCCTTCGAAAGTACCTAAAGCTAAAACCTTATAAAATTTTGAAAAAATTTCCTCCGGCCGGTTCAAGACACGACTGTATTAAATTAAATTCAGTGCCTTATGACTACAATAGTAATTTGGTTTCATTATCGGACTAACAATAATGATTGGAAAAGCTTTTTGATGAGCTGTTTTCCTGATATCACGTCGAACGAGTAAATTTTTTTTCGGGATTAACGATCAAAACCAAAAATCTAAATCGTATGGAAATATCGGGTCAGAAATGAAAAGCGAAACGGCATTCGGCATCGTCTTGTTCCCTACTGACTATCATCACTGCAGTAGTTTATACCTACGTTTGTGTGTTCAGTAGTAACGGTCAGTCCCGGCTCAGACTACGAACTTACTGACGTGACATATAGCAGTTCTAAAAGCGTTCTAAAGTTGCTCTCTGCGATATGAACGTCAATTAGAATCCTCCCTTACTTTCTAACCCGAAAAATGACACCAAAATCTCTGGAAATTTGTTTTTTTGGAACACTTCTACACTTTACACATTCCTATTTTCTAATCTCCACTTTCTGGGGTCTGAAAGCGCTGAATCTGGACGTTCGTCTACCCATTTCCGTCAATCCAACGGCCGTTATGGACTGAACGAATTTTCCAAAAATTTTGAAGATCGTAGATGTAAAGAAAAATAGAAAAAAGAAACTCCGTTTGTTCTAGCCAATCTTGCGTCCTCAGACTTTAGAGCTTTTCGAATACAACCATACGGCGTTGTATAAGCGATAGAAAACGATTTACCCCAAGGCTATCATGTTCGCCTAATCAAGCGTCCCGACGCTGACGGAGTGCTGTCACTTCCGTTGGATGCGAGGCATCCAATGAAGAGGAGGGTGCGAACATCGGTGCGGAAGCTAGGCGTCGCGACGCCCCTTGACAGCGCGTCGACTTGCTTTCCGGATTGAATTTTATTGGCTTATTTCTCTGGGGGTGATTCCGGGAACATTACCGCCCCCGATCGCGTCTCGACGCCCGGCGTCGTTTCCTGCACGCCTGATGAGGCGCCGCGACGTCTCTCGACCTGCGACCCCGACGCAAACAGGTGCGCCTAATTCCCACCCACGAATATTAGTTACTGTCGCAAGCCCGCAGATATTTCGATTCCGATAGACCCGGAGCTTTCGACAACCTGGACGACGTCCCCGATGACGGCTGGCCCACCTGTCGCTCACCGCGTGTCGCGGCTCGCCCACAGCGGGCTCTTGGAACCGGATAACAGCCTCGCGACGGAGGTTTGATTCTCAGTAAAAGCTCCGTTCAACATGGCGTCGCGACGCGGTATATATAAATATATACATATGCATATGTATATTGAGATCAGAATATCAGGATTAACGCTGACGGGTTATCACCCTGCAGCCGCAATCAAAGAAAACTTCATAACTTAACGCTGAGGGGGTAAAACTCAGAATTAACGCTGACTCGTAGCGCTCTGAGGTCGCAATTCGCAAATGCGATACATAATATAAGAAGTAGAAGCAAAATATCAAAAAATAAATGTCGGTTTTCTTAAGTAACCGGGAGATATAAAAATAAAATATTTGATCAAAAAACGAACTAGTTGAATATTAACGTTATTACTCAAAGGGAGTAGGAAATAACGTTTCGAATTGTAGCAGGAAAGCTCGGTGCGAGGTGAAACGCGGGTCTAACCAAGAAGCCACCTTCACTACTGCGGAAAATATATTTCAGCTACGGTCTAAATGTTTTTTCCGATTCACGGAGGAGTGAGCTTTTCCTTTGGGTTTTGCTTTTTCATTTTTTCGATGAGAATGAACGTCACGACGAAGAGCAATCTTGGATTCTTTCACTCCGTGCTATTGAAGGGCTTGTATATAATTAATAATAATTTTAGTTCGGAGAACGAGTCATAAGCTTTCGAACAAATATTTTCATAAAAATGTGTAGAAACGATGGAATTTGCTATAGATAGGAATTTTGGAAATTATATCTGACAGTAATTAAATCCGAACGAATTTTTCGTCGAACTTAATATGCGGTATACCGAACTTTGAAGAGTTGGAATTATATTCAAAATTGGTGAAAAAAAACAACAAAAAAACTCTACGAGTCTTTGAACATTATATAATACCATGAGCTCAAGCTTATAAATGATTTGTTGGATTTTGAAAATGACTTAAGCTTTCGTATATGTATATGCGCGGCGAAATTGAAATCTCATTTTTCCTCGATGTAGGTGTAAATTGTATGAATGAAAAAGCTATTGTTATATGTAGGTACATAAAATTTGTCTTCTTTAAAAAATTTCAGTTTATTTATTTATTTTTCGTCTGATTCTGATGAGCACGTAACGTTTTTTGGGGAGGCAGGCCATCCAGAGTGTAAATTAGCACCGAGACCCGCCCCTATGCAATCACTGTGGCGCCCTAGCGTCGCGGGGTTAGACCCGGCAATCAGCACAACACAGAGTGTTATACGACGTCCCTTGACATCTGACAAAGTTTCGCCCGTCAGTCGAACGGCAACATCTGACGTATCGGAGGATCAGAGTTATATGAGATCGAGGAGGGTGTCGAGCGTCGCGACGCGACGCTGTCCTTGATAGAATATTCACTAACGTCCAAAGGCCGCGCCTCGGCGTCCTTAACGGCTAGGAAAACAATACCTGTAGAAGATTGCCGACGTCACCTTGACGAGACCGACGTCAAGCGTCGTTTTGACGAAGGGAAATACCAGGGAAATATAAAACACGAGAAGTGGCAGGCGTCGCGACGCCCACAGACCTAAAGCTATATTCGTAATTATAGATTTTTCATACCACACCGAGGGGATGAAAATAGATTGGGCGCCACGCGCAGGCGTCGCGTCGCTTCCCGCCCCAAGCACTTGCTACCAATTCTATATGTAGCGCTTGCTACGAACTATACGTGTATGATATACACACAGATTGCAGAATAGACTTCAGAATTAGTGTGGGTTAAATATTTTGGATTCAAGAAAAATAATTTGAACAAAAAAGTCACTTTTGTTTACAAGAATGGATAAAATGATTTGTTTGTTTCTCAAACCAGAGCTGAACCAATTCTAAGCTTCTGTAATTTTCGTTACCATGAAAATATTATAGCGATTCGTCATTTTTTTGAAAATTTCACTTTGCAGGAAAAAAACGAGATTCGAAAATGCAGTGAAAAGTTAATTTCGAAAACCTGCGGACAACATCCTCCTTGATTTCATTTTTTATCCTCAGTTTTAATTACAATGATTATAAGTGTACCCGAATTTGGTTTTGATTATTATTATTATTAACCCTTTGTACCGATCGCGAGCGAGCTTTTTGTACGAGTCAAGGTACTAGGATAGCAGATAGTAGACCATGGATCTTTTTATCAAGTTTATTCTGGCAGGGGTCGCGGTCTTCGGAAACTTTCGGAACTCGCGGTCGGTGAGCGTCGCGACGTCGAACTAGGATACCATGTCTTTGGCGGACGACATACCGCTTCTATCACTATATTCTTTCACGGGGTTGTCTCACCCCGACTATCTACACATCCCCTTCTCCGTTACGTGCGATTTTCTGGTGTGGTAGATACGAGAGCTTTTCGACGTTGTCAACCACCTCGAGGTTTCCTCGAACAAATTAACTGGAATCTGAGTGGCACAAAACGCGAGAAATCCCTTCAAGTCCTCAGGTCGACGAGCGTCGAAACGCCCGATTAGGAAAGCATGTGTTTCGAGCCTCCTAGTCCCGAAGCTCACGGAGGAGTCTAAAAGCTTTAAGTAACTTTAATGGGTAGGTATGAATTCGTGGAAACAAGCCAACGCATAAAAGACCCTCCGAGACTGAGGGTCGGTCGACCCCGCGACGTCGTAATAGGGCAGCATGACGTTCATCCAAGAAAAAGCTCGTTGGGAAAGTGGAATTGAAAGGTGGAACGTTCCGAGGAAATCTACCGAGGCGTGACGGTTTACAGGGTTGCATGTCTCGCCAGGGAACTACGGCAAGAAAGCGCCGTGACCTTTGGAGCTTGCGGTCGACCAGCGTCGCGACGCTGTATCAGGGAGCCATGAATCATATAGGCGTGGGTTATTCGGAGCTTTAAGCATTCCTGACGCCCGGCATGAGGCTAGAACAAAGCTGCGAGGATAATCACCGAATATAATTAAAGGGTAACGTCCCTGGGCTTCGAGAGTCGGGTAAACGAATCGTTCCAATTATCCGAGGGTGCAGTGCTAGTCCGGAGGGTAAAACTAGAGCATATTTTACCGGCTTGAAGACGGTTTGCCGGAAGTAGCAGAGGTTCAAACGCCGGGAAATAATATCAGGGAAACATATCGGAGTTAGTATGACAAGGCGACAAGCGCGTTGGTGTCTCTAAATCAAATCGCCATCCGGTAATCTGAACACGTCTGACGCGCACGCGCTATCACTACTGAATAGTGACAATTTCGCGTGAGGTCAGCCCGATGCAAAACGATGCATCAAGATCCCAGGAAGTGGGTGGAGCCAAGACGGCGTCGCGACGCCTTACGTCTAATTCGAAGCGCTTTGTGACATCTCCGACAAAAAGTTAAAAAATGAAGAAAAAAAAAAGAAAACCTCGAAAATGAACACTTCGACATGATTTGTGCAAAAATAAAAATCAGAGTAGAGAATGGGTAATTGAAGATTCGAAGCGTCCGAATGCACTTTATGAACTGTCATTACACAATGATTGTAAAGCGAATCGATTACCCAGCCGGAAATTAGTTTAACCGGAAGTAGTTCGATGTTTTTTTTTTTTTTTCTTTTTCTTTTTTTACCACGCGCGATTTATTCGTAGAGCCACACCTAGTTGGTCAAGTGGCAATACACGATACTATTACCTATCCGAATAATACGTTGCTGGCAAGTACTGTTTGACATTCAAGATTCAACGTCTGGTATTTCACCTGGGAATTACCCAGGTCATTCTGGATGTTTCCGGCTCAACGGACCCGCGTAGGTATACGTATACCTACGTGTCCACATAATATGTAGGTGCCTGTCCCCCGAGGCTTACTTACTTAGTTAGTGACCGAAATCTCTACGTGGAATCTCCGATTGGTTTGATTGTGAGCTGGGAACGGATTTTGGGATATTTTTAGTCTCTCTCCATATCTCTATGACAAAATGTTGCCTTTTATTTTTCTTACAGAGTCAGAAATCCTGGGAGGATAATGATCAGCGGATATGTTTGAAAACTGCGAACTCAATTAAAGAGAGGTGGACATCGAGCCTGACATCATTGATTAAGCAAAATCACCTCTGGCCTCGAAACCCAGAGACTCTATTTCTCTCGCGATCGTAATACGATCTAACAATCAATTAGCAAGTAGTGTTGAAATTCCCTTGAGGATTAGTGGCGTCGATAAATCAGAACCGAATTTTTAAATTCGTTTTCAAAATCATCAAGCATGCTCATACATATATTTTCGTATATTCGTCTAATGTAAATGATTATTCGATACCGTCTTAAAGATTGCCTGTATTCGTTGAACGTTGACTTGTACAATTCACGGCTCGAGGCTTGTTCCCAATTTGTTCATACCTCTTGTAAAACGACCAAAACGACACGAGGAACAGAAAAGAAGAAGAAGAAAAAAAAGGAAAAAACTGGTCAGTCGTTTCCCCAGGCGACGTTCGAATTCAATTTGAATTTCTGTATTTGATTAGAAGAAAATAAAATATAGAAAAAAAGTCAAACAATAGAAAAATAAAATATATCCACGGTGGATAAAAATTTTGCAATTTTTATAAGACGAATTTTAGTCATTCAAAATATCTGCAGTTATTCACTCAATTATTAACACATATAGAAAAATGATTAGACGAAAATTGGAAAGTAAGTTATTCTGAATTCAAAAAGGCTCCGCGAATCTCTTCAAATGATGTCTAAATTTTTGCCAGAAAACTTTGAATTCAAAAACTCAATATCCATGATACGTTCTTGATTACGTTTCTGATATTGAGGTTTCAAAAAAATCTCCTTGAGTGCCAAATCTGGAGTTGATTAATCTGAACTCTTCTATCTCATTTGTGGATATTATTTGAAGAGATTCAGGAAGCTTGTTTCAAATCAGAAATTAGTTTACAGTATGGATAGATAAGGTCGTCTGTGCGGAATCCTCTTGAGAACTGTTTGCCAATTCCTATGGCATTAAGGCCCTATTTTAGTTTCCGGTAGTGCTTTAGGATCCGAACGTTAAGTGTTGCTGAATGACGCCAGAGAACTCGTGTCCAATTACACGTCAAGGACAATTCGCGAATGTCATTTGCGTCCGGGTTGTAATTACGTAATTTGACGTCTCGCTTGAAGTACCTGTTTAACTGTGTGCTATGGTAAGTTATGTCCAAATGAAACGTGCTTCATTTTGACCGGTATGGAGTTGGCCCCACAGTCTTATGGCGATTTTCTCCTCTATGTAACCAGGGATGATGCAATAAGACAGAAGACTGCGGTGCCAACGTCATACCGGTCATGATTGAACATGCCATGCGTAGGAATAAATACATGAGTAATAAATATAACATAAAGCGTCGCGACGCCTCCGCGACTTCGCTTACTGGATACATAATATATATCGACAAGAGAAATACGATTGTTAATTATTTTTTTGTTTCCCCCTTTCATTTACCCTTGATATTATTTATGAGCGCAATGAACTGCACCTCAAACCCGATTGCACTCCGCAACGAACAGACGAAAATTTACATGACGAAAATCAACGCCGAGAAAGAGAGAAAAAAAAAATGCCTCAGGCGACGCTACGGCTTTCTGGTAATAAAAAGAAAAATGAACGAAGCTTGAAAACGGAGCCAAAAACAAAAAACCTAAAAAGAAACATAAGAAAAGAAAATATCCGTGCTACGGATCAACGACAATGATACCGCAGGGCCCAACGCCAGTAGACCCTAAGAGGGAGAGAAAGAGGGTCAAAGGTGGGGGCTCGGAGAAGCCTGAGTGGTAGAAACGGAATAAAAAAACCGGGCCTTAGGGCCCTTCGTACTCAGAATACTAAGAACGAGCCAATCGCTTTGCTGCTACTAGATTTAAGGCGTGGCGAACGGCTCAACCTCGACATTCTCTTGTTTGTTGGCGACCAATCGGTGAAGAACGTACCGATCTCTGAGCTCTTTCACTGCCCAATGATCCTCCAATTGTGCGAAGAGCTCAGAGATACGATACCGCGGATCAATTTATGTATCTCTGGGTTATTTTTGGGTCTGAAAAAAAAAATAGAAGAATAAATCAAGATATTTTTGCGGTGTAAATAAACCGAATGAAATCGTTTTATTCGAGTGAAAGAGAGAGAGAGAGAGAGAGATATAGAGAGAAATAAATTCGAAGAGTTAATGACGAGGTCGAAAAATCTTTTACCCAAATTACACCCAGCTCCCGAAAACTCCCTTCACTCGTTATACCGAATGATCCCTACGGGCGTTAAGCCCCCTCTTCCCTTCACTCCTGCACTCTAGTTACTCCAGGCAATTCAAGGCCCAACAGCTATAGGGGGGCCCTGCATGCACCTGTGCCGAAGAGCCTATCCCATACCCCAAACCCCGGACCCCAGACCCCATACCCCGCAACCAGAACCCAAAACACACACAATAGGGTGCACTTGTCTCGGTGATGGGCGGCTATATGGGTATATAGGTATATGTGTTCACCAAGGGGGATAACGTGATTCGGTTATTCGAGATTTTCTACCACCCCTAAAAGTGGAACCCCCGTTTCGTGGTTCGATCGGATCCAGAAAGAAATCGAAGATAGCATTCAGTGTGCAGGTTTTCCGCAAGGGAGGAAAACGATGCGCGCACAATCGTTTAGAAAATTATTTGTGCATTGAATATATGTATATATATATATTTTTCTTCCTTTTTTTTTTATTTAGGGGCAGTTCTGGGAAGTAGCCTTACGTATCTGTGGATAGTTATCACATCGTATACCATTGCGTTGCATATCACTGATGAATAATTCGGATATGTAAACAGAATATGAACAAATCTACGATAATTACATAGATTGTGCAGCGTACCTCCGAGGGTTACGTGGTAGGCATATTATCTCGTAAATCTTTTCGGCTAGTGGTGTAATAAATAACGATACCTTTTTAGTTTTTTTTCTATACTTTTACTGTACCTACTACTGCAGCGCGGTATATCTACCTAATTACTCTCTGTCTTTCGTACCTACAGAGATTTCTTTGAGAAAAAAAAAAAGCAAAAATACTACTCGGTAGTTATAATATATCCATATAACCGAGGAGCGAGCTGCTGTAACATACGTTCCTACATATACCCATAGATGACCGATATCAGAAACCGATATCGTAAGACGCCCACCGCATTTAACGGAACTTTGTGCGCGTTACTATTATAGTATACATCATATATATATATTCAATCAGATTGAAACTATAATATAATTCAATGAGCATATAGAGAACTTTGAATATATAGGAATAATGAGATTAGAAAGATCGAGGGAGTTTGAAAAAAGAAATAAAAAAGAAAAAGAAAAAATCGGGTTAATGAACTTTTGGAAAACAATCATCGAATCTTTTATACAGCTGCTTTTTTTCTCAATACGTCTTTCCTAATGTCAATTTTTCTACGGTGAAAGTCGTCTCCGATTTAATATACATACTATATATAAGGGTATATAGATTACGCGTAGGTATATACATACACATGCACATACGTATGTCTATCTACCGTTCACCGCGATTAACCACGGAATAGATAACTTTAATGCGTGGGTGTATGAGGTGCACGGTATATACTGTAGGACTCGGTATACAGGTACACGTCGAATCAAAAGATCGGATATCAATATAGGTATCTGACCAGTGGATGCAGTGGCTAGTCAAACGTGACACCATTAAATCCGACACGGATATTCCCGAGGGACAGGGACATAATATATACCTATATGTATATTATATCGGAATAATTGATTTTCGAATGACTTATACATTTATTTCATAATCGAGATAAAGAACAGGAAAATGTGACCGATTTTCAATTCTCAGATTCCCTGATCAAAGTAAACACGAAATAATACATAATTCATACAATACATATGTCTATATATTTATTTATTTATTATATATCCTCAACATACCTAAATAAATGAATATATTACACTGCAGTATCTCGCTGAGTAGTTAGGTATATATATACTATAGGCATATAACCATATATATATATATATATATATATATACCTATATCGCCTGCAGTGTTGCATGTTATCCGTAAACCTGGTGAGTATATACATGTATAGCTGTATGGCATACATATAAATATAACGTGGCTATATTACCGTCGCGTCGTTCAATAAAGCCGCAGCGCGCATATATAGGTATGTATATCGCAAGACACGGCCGAAAATATCCAAAAATAAACAATTCCCCCTATCACCCCCTTCCCCAATTCACCCCCCGAGGCACACGTGTGCGATGCAGTATGGTGGATACGAGAGGACGGCGGGGCCTGTTGGGGCCCTACCGGGGCCGGTGGGGTCAGGGGCGGTGAAGAGGCAGGCAGGGGGAGGAGGAAAGATGAGGCAAACGTGAGTCTCGGCGTGGGAATCGACGGCAGGTGCGCGGCGGCGCTACCGGGGACCCACTTGAGTATAGGGGGGGAAAAAGGGGGGTTGTACGGGGGGAGAAGGGAAGGGGGTGGTGAGGCCCCAGTATACAGGCCCCGCGGAACTCTTCGCCTCAGTACTCATAAAGTAATCAAAAAGTTGCAGTAGTACGGTACTTACGGTATGTGTCGATTATATCAATCATTGGTAGCAAATACTATACTGGTCGTCTCTCCACTGCAGGTCGCGGTGCATATTATAAGTTATAAAACTACCTTATACGCGCAATTTCGACCAATGCTTAAATTCGTTCCGCTTCTTTTTTATTATTTTTTCAATTTTTCTGATGCTTCGTATACGGGTGAAAGCTTGATGAGCAATCGCTATCCGGGTATTATTAAATTATCACCGTAACGTTCAATTTTTATCCGCCAGTATACCACGACGTGGTGTATATATACATATATTATACAAAAAACAGAAAACAGATAGACCTGTGTGCAGGAGATGACTCAATATCCTCTTTTTTTTTCTCCTTTTTTCTTCTTTTATTTTTTTTTTTTCATTCTTCTTGCGAATCTTAAATTGTTGCAAATAATCAGATTCTTTGCAAAACATCGCTGTAATATTGCGATAGACCGTTTTTTTTTTTTTTTTTTTTTCCTTTTTTTCCATTCTTTTATTTTCTCTTTCTTACTGTAGTAATGATTATAAGGTCGTACTACATCCGGTACGGACAAATCATACCGTTTTTTCTTCTTCTTTTTTTCTTACTTACTTCAACGTAATACAATAAGTGAAAAAGTTGGGTAGAAAGAAAATTACTCGAAACTGCGACGAATCTACTCATTTTTGATAATTTTACTCATTAGGTATATTAACTACGTACAGTGCTCTTCTCCAATTTTTACATGCACATATTATACCTTATTACCTACTAATTACATGCGTATTATATACTTAAATATACCGTGAAGTATGTATAAATGTCATAATTTCTCGTTATGGTATACATATGCATAAAGTTTCGGAATATTTTTTATCATTTTTGTTTATGAATTTAAAATTTGAACTGGTCCGGTACAGCAGCTATTATAATTTATACCTATACATCAAAATTTGTAGTAGGCACATATGCAGACCCACTTACATGTATGTAAGTACTTACGAAATGAGCAAGAATTGGGGGGGACACAATGGTATTTAACGGGGGTTGTGTCGCTATATAGTGAGGTTCTTTCTCCTTTTTTCTTTATTTTTTTCGTTTCGTTTTTCTTCTCTTCCTCCCTTTCACGATGCCGGTATAGTAACGCGGAGGGCTCGGAGACCCCATTCGTCGAGGGGATCCCCATGAGTGTATAACCCTGGGTATATACCATACACAGTTATGTATAATACGAAACTGTACGGGGTATCAGGTGGATTTCAGGTGTTCACTGAATAATATAATAGCTATAGGAATAAATTGCTACCTTATGGAGAAACGAGAACAAAGTAAATGAATGTACAATACCACCATTTAGGTATACATGTATAATGTATATGTACGAAGCCGTGATTCGCCTTTATTTTCCAATTTTTTCTTTTTTTTTCCTTTATAAAATTATTTCAATCTGAATCTTCATCTCAACCAGTTGCATGTAAATTGCATAAAAATACAAAGCATGTCGTAAGACGAAAAAGAAGAAGACTGATTCTGATGTACAATAAATAAAATAATTTGAATAATCAAATTGGGTTTCTTTTTTTCCTTTCTGGCAGAATCTCTCCTTCGAAAATAGTCAACACTCACAAAGAAGAAGAAAAAAAAGAAAAATATATTAGAACATTAAAACGCCGTTCTATTTATCTCTCTCCTAAATCCAAGCTCTTCTGTATATGGTTTAGGTATGTAATATGTAAGATAGGTTGGTAAATTCGAAAAAACTATTTAGTTACACCTGCGCGTTTAATGCCGAAGTACTTTATACCTATTTCTCAACAATATAAGCCCTTGGGGTTGTGTAAGATTATCATCATGACATACATGGGTGTATACTATATATATGAAGGAACGGATGATCGTTTAAGCTGTAGTTACAGGGAAAGCGACTAGCATATATCCGTCGTTGATTACCGGTAAGCAGACGTTGTTTTTCCATCAGTGGCGCCAGCGTCACGACATACCGTAACCGTATTAATGACACTCGATGGTTAAAAGACTGCGGGGACGTCGCAAGCTGAAAGAGTAATCAAGACGTCGAAGAGAAAACTAGTTTTATTGGGCCTTAAGCGCATCATCGGAGAATGTCAAAACCTGTGCTGCATACAGTATTTCAATTGGAACTCGGCGAGATGTGTATCGTGTATTTTATAGATAGTATATTGGATAAGGAGCTGTCGACCTATAGCGAGAGAAAATATCGCGTGTTGTGAAAATATTAGTCCTATAAGAAAAAGGATCATTTTCTTATTCCAGTTTTCTTTTTTCCTACTCTTCGCTTCGTTGTAACCAATTAACATCGAACGCCACCCGCAGCGCGAGGTGAATTTAATCTAGAAATTGGACGCTTATAGGAACGACTCTGTAGGTACAATAAAAATATTATAGGTCTATATATGTATATCATCCTTGTATACTACGATATAGGTATATTTTCCTGTACAAGATTAAAGACGAGACGTAAAATAGTATATTGTGATACAAGTACGGAAGTACGGTTCCAGGTCGTGCCGCAAACGATACTCGTCGGATATTGCCTATCCGTACTTGTATCGTACGATATTTTTCGTAACTCCCTGCGAAGAAAGTTTTATTTCATAGACAGATTAGTCAATGAATATATAACCTCACATTGCTACTGCCCGCCGCCATGCCATAATCCGAGAAAAAAGCACTAGTGCGTAAAGTAGAATATTAGCGATGTGCGCATGCGCGGAAAGAAGCACTCGTGCGTAAAGAGTAGAGTATTTGCGATGTACGCATGCGCTAACTCTTCTTTTTCCACTCTTCGGAAATCACGCCACGCAGGCTTAGAAAGTCGATCTTTAGAAGCAGGTATTGCAAAAATAGTATTTTTCTTAGAAACTCGGAAAACCGTGTATTAAATTACCGGAAATACTATCAAGTACGCGAATCGTCAGTAAAAAATTGAGACTCCACTTATTTCCGGCTCACGAGACGTAGCGATCTTTGATGCCATGAATCGTCTGAATGTGAAATGCTGTAAATTTCGGAGTTTTTCATCACGCAATTTCTGAGATGATTTGTCGAGTTTGTCAGACAGACCTCCCGTATTTCTCTCAACCTGTTTTCCGGGTACTAAAAAATATAAAGAAAACCTGAAAACGTCGAGATTCACTGATGTACGAGATTAGCAAAAGGGATAAAGTTTTCGATGGGATTCAATACTTTCGTTGAATCAACAAGGCGATGAAGAGTAATCGAAAAAGTGAATAAATTCGGTAATTGATGGGTAGAAAAGGAAATATAAAAGCTAAATAAAAAAGGAGTAAAAAATCTGAAGAAAATTGATAAAAAAAAAAGGTACGTGCAGTTCCGACCTTTCCTTTAATTAAACAAATTTACGATCGTCGACACGGTTTGTTCGACTTTTTATTCAATTTCAATGCTAACGAACCCCACAAAGTCGACTTTATACACTCGTTGTGCGCACTGCACTTAAATACAGTGAACTGCACCGCTCGGGTTACGCCGTGCCTTCAATAACTGCGTTTCGTTTCGTCCTGGGTTCTGGGTCTATCCTATCCAGGGATAAATCGTCCACGAGTATATGTATACATATATACTTTAGCTCTGAGACCAGGCCCTGCTCGACGGTAGCCCAATGGGCGATCTCACGCCGCGATAAGGCCCATAAAGATCCGTGTCTATTGGTGGGTGCTTATATCCCGTCTAATTTTTCAATGAAGCAGTTTGGGGCTGCAGCAGCGTCGACTAGGTATAACGAAACTACGTAAGGCCCAAAGACTTTACCCCGGTGGTTTTACATTTTATAATAAAAAAAATATGAAATTGTTAAATTGTGTAAAATATTGATATACCTATATGAAACTTTAGTATTTAGGTATATACCTAGGTATACGTGCGTTGAATCCCGCGTGAAATTACCAAAAATCTATATGTAAGGTACCTATATATGACCACGTATTAGTATAATTGCATCGAATTATCTACGGGACTTTAATGGTCCCCTGAAGATGTGAGTTCTTGGGAGTCGCGTCGGGCTGTATAAACCCGAACCGATTACGCCGATTATAAGACGCAGAAGCAAGCGGGGAGGCATACGTCTTGCGTCACGGTGTAGGGTACTATTTTTTGTCCGTGGTTAAACTTACGTCAAAACGACCACACTACACGCATTTTTATAAATATGGTATACGTATATGCAAAGTATGCGTCTTTTTATTAATAACATAATCGGTTAATATCAAATTCGTATAATACGTAGCGCCGTGTTTGTACAGCTGAAATAAGATGCCGCTGTCTCCGCGTATAAGAAATAATGATAATAGGAACAAAAATGAAAACAATTTATCAACAATTTTATAACATGTATTTGAATATCGAGACAAGTGCATTCTTAAATATATTTTTGTCGGTAATAAAAACAATAAGAATAAGTAAAAAGAAAAACAGAAAGAAAGAAAAAGGGGAAAAAAAAAGATTAGCAATCCTTGACCGTTTGACATATACCAAAGCGTGTTTTGTGAAGCGTGCAATAAAACCGTCGCTGATTATGAGCGAAGGGCTCGAGGACAGGCAATAAGGATAAAGAAGGGCCCCGAGGACAGAGCGAACTGCGCGCTGCCAACGTATAAGGCCCAAGAACTACCGTCGAGTAGCGAGTTCAAGTGGCGCGGATCAGGCAGGCCCCCGCGCGAGTATCTCGTGGGAAAACGGGGCAGGTGTGACTTTGGTCTCGGCTTTACTCTTCGTGTTCTCTTCTACCATATATATATATGTATATATCTATATATATACAGGGTATGGTTACACATGCACACGATGAGACCAACCTCTCTCTTTCTTTCTTTATCTTTCTCTCTCTCTCTCTCTCCCTCTCTTTCTCGCTCACGTTATAGCCTCTTTCCTCTTTCCTCTTTCCTCTCTCCTCGCGCACGCACAGCACACGCAAGGAGCGTGTTGAACACGTGGTCTTATACCCAAGCAACGAAAAAAGCGAAACGGGGCAGCAAGCGGGGGTCAAAATGGGCCCAAAAAAATGAAGAGTTTTTGGTCAGGAGGAGACAAGAGGGGGAAAAAGTTCGTGCTCAAAGTACGACGTGCACATACATACATATATTATACATTATATACATATATAATAAGTAAATATGTATGGTATAGCCGGGAGCGGAGATTGCTACGATTGTTATACACGTATGTATGTATGTACGTATGTATGTATGTATGATATAGATGAAGAAACGTGCTTATATGGTTATAGACAGGACGTTAAGAGGAACGAGGGGGACGGGGGAAGAGTTCAGCGGGAAGTTTGAGTAAAGAGTATTTCTAGATGGTTCAGACTGAAGCCAGGAAGGATTATTATCTGATATTACATCCGAGCGAGGATTAATCAGCGATTTGTCTCGGCTGATTTGTGACCCTGAACGATCTCTCGTATCTATATACTAGAATACATATGTATATATATATATATACTCTGATCGTATAGGTACTACGTGTTGCAGTGCCGGGATGCAGCGTGATTAATTACACCCCCTCAACCCATTCGGAATAAGTAGATGTATTAAATACATATATACGTACATTTGTATCGATGTACGTTGTAAACGGATTCTCTCTTTCTCCCTTTCTCTCCCTCTGCTTTTTTTTCTCCTTTTTCTTCTTTTTTACATCGTATTTGCGACTGATCTGAGTAAGGATGTAATTTGTTCCGGTTGTCAGACCTATGTATTTTACTCCGATATATTGTATCGATACTTATGTATATATACACCTATACGATTATTTTTATCATTTGTAATTATGTATCACGTATTATATCCGATTAATATTATCTCGTTTTTTTCTTCCTTTTTATTTTCTGTCTGGAAAAGAGAATTTCTATCGTATAAACTATATGAAGCGTTACCTATATAAGGGATGATATCCAAATCACAGATAATATTTTTTTTTTAATTTTCTTTCTTATTTTTTTCATATAAACCAAGTGCCATCAATCAAATACGTATTTTGAAGAATACAATTGAATTTATTTCATATTCCGAAATGAAACAAATTTTTGATTGTAGTAATCAAATTTTTCTATCGAATCAAAAGAAAAACAGATCAAACAAAATCCTTGGCTTAAATTAGTCGAACTTTTAACCGAGTTTGTATTTTAAGATATTTTATACGTAGATTCTAATTTACTACAACCCTTATTTATGGATCTCATAGTGTATTCCAACGAGCCAGTGGGTAATAACAGTAATTATCGTTCGAGACTCAAGAGTACTCGTATAATACGTGGTGGTGCTAAATATTATATGCTGGTATTTAAAATACGTCTTATTATAGTTTATTATTATTCATATACATTACATGTCTCCGGATATTTTATTTAAACCTATATAACAGAATTTCTATGAATAAGAATTTTACATAATTTTCTACCTGCGATTCTCTTCGCCGTAGTTATCTTGATATTAAAATGATCTTGCGTTCAGTATTAGTGAAAAAAAGGAAAGAAAAGAAAAGGAAAAAATACTATAAAACATCGACGCCTATATGAGTAGTCGGATTTTTCTCATCTAAATTTCTCGCGACATTATAATGATAGGAAAAACAGCGTTATATCGATTCAGACAGTGAGAAAATAGGAATACAAAACCATCAGTTAGCAGTTGTATTATCAAAAAACTTGAAAGAAAATAAATAAATAAATAAATAAATAAATAAATAAATAAAATAAAATAAAAGTGGAAAGAACAGAAACGCTATTAATATTGGCGAAATTCAATCAGCTGTATCGTTACATTATCCTACTTTTATTTTCCTACAATATGGCAAGAAACTTTAATATTGAATCTTTTTATCCACGTAGGTATATATAGGTATAGCTAAATCGTAAAGCGTCATTGCGGTTGAACGAGATAATGAAAGAAATTCGTTTCGTTGAAATAATCAACGTTCAGACTCCTGCCCTTCACTCGAATGATTGAATATACTTATACGTGGGTATATATCGTATAATGGATTACATAATGAATGAAAAAATAAAAAATAAAAAATACAGGTACAACATATAATAAATGAATTATTATCACGCGATGTGCTGCAACCGATGAAAATGCATCATATGTACATACATACACACGCATACATACCTACATAGGTATACGTTATACGTTTGTGTATATGTATTGTAATTTGTGTACAGTAGCGTGTGCGCACGTTTCGAACCGATTTTCTGATTTACCGTTTAATCACAGGTTTTTATAATATAGTATATTATACATATATATGTGTGCCCTGATGATAAGAAGAGTGAAAAGTATTCAGGTTCGCGAATATCGTACACGCTGGTGTTTATTACCATATATACGGACCGAAACACGTATATATGTATTTATACGACATTAATTAAGGCATAATTTTAATTGGATTATGAATGTGATCGTTACCCAATAACTGCATCAGGTCCTGTCTTCGTCCGAGGTGTAATACAACCGCGAGATTACTGCCGAATATTTTTCATTGATTTTTATCGATCGATATTTATACGCGATTTATTAATACCGTGAATCATCACTTGTCAGATGAGCCGATTTATGGTAAGAAAAAAAAAACCGAAAAACGCAAGCTTTTTACAACCGGAGAGAACGAAATTACCTGTCCAGAATCAAGAGTAGAAAGGAGCCGGAGGACACGGGTGAAGTTAAAATCTGTGAATCGATCGGATGTAAGAAGTACGCGCCTTTCTTTCTGCTCTTTCTTTTTCTTATTATTTTATTGTACATACGTGCAATTTCTGCACAATTACGATCGTATAATACCAGTAGGATAGGGATAACATTAAAGTCGAGCAAAGGAGTGAACGCGGATACACTTTACTGAAGTAAAAAAAAAAATAGGAAAAACAGAAAAACAGAAAAATATTCAAGGCAAGTATGGAATAATAATATTATAGCTAATAATATAAGTAAACGAGGTGCAGGTGAGGAAATGTTATTATTTTCAGATAATTGATATCGTTAAGTAATAAATGTACATAAGTACAAGATATCTCGATGTAAAATACGGTTTAATCTCACCCCTACATTCGCATTTCTTAATCACCGTTTACTACGCGTATGTATTTTACATATATTCTACGAACTAATAAAATTCCTCATTTTCATAAATCTGATCGATAAACTATACATTTTTAACGTATTTTACGTACATTTATCCAGTGATATATTACAGCCGCATACGAGTAGCGGTGAAGTTGTAAATACCTAATATACGACGACAATAATCTCGGTGTATACGTATGAAATTGTTGTAATAATAATAAATTTTATAAAAATAGGTCAATTCCAACATGAACGTAAATCGCGCGTATGACGTTCAACTTTATTGCGAGTGAATATATGTAATGAGAATATTTTTGCAAATGAGATTAAAACACGTGTTCGGTATACTGTTATAAATCGACGTGTATAAATCGAAGGATGATAATTAATACTGGCATTAAATAAAACGATCGTTTAGTTACTATTTGCGAAAAGGCCCGAGGGTTTAAGATTTAAAAGAAACGAGGTCCAATTACGTTGAAGGAACAGCGAAACGGTGGGTCAAGATCGTTACAGAGCATGAAGCCCGATCTTTAAACGTCAAAAGAGCCAATTAAGAGGCAGGACACAAACTGTCTGTCGGAATCATCCGGCGAGATGGAAGCGAGGAGATAAGGCAATGATTCTTTGTGGAACTGGGGGATACTCTCAATTTTTTAATCATGTATGGAAAAAAGGAACGAGAAAGAGAACGACGAGATCGGAGAAAAAAAAAATCGGGTAAAAGAAAACCGAAACTTTAGCGACTGCGTTGCACCGAAAAACCCGGAACTTTTGCATTTCACAGTCACGTACCACACGTCAAAACGTCTCGTTCAGAATCTCTGACCACTAAAGGAAAAAACGGGAGGAGGGTGCAACGAGCTGATTAAAATGAACGAAAAATAAGGCGGGTGAAAGGAAGGAGGCAATCGTTAAGGATGAAACCTCATTGCCTCATTTATACTCTGATAATGATCATGATGATCCATTAAAAATGTATTACATACATACACATATCCCATCAATTAAAAATATCACGAATATCGCGATATCGATTATTTGTGTGACGTTTAATGCACACTTATTTGCAATAAACGGGTTGCACTTGTCACAGGAATCGATCGAGGAGAAAAAGAAATCCGTTTTCACGGTGCAGGGAGAAAAAAAGATGGAAAAATAAATGTGAAGAAAAAAAGAAATAAACTAATGACTGCCTGTGTGCAATTATTTATCGCAATTTAATCCGCGGGTATCGAGATCGGTGCCAACGGTACAGCCGCCGTTTAATACGTTTACTTTTACTCTCAAGGCTACGACCTTCTGAGGCCTGGGTGGGCGGGCATGAGAGATTTAAGGAAAAAGAAAAAAGTAGCGAAAAATAACGAATTCGGAAAATAGAAGATACGTAAAAGATAGATTAGAGAAGAACGAAAAACATAAAAAAATTGTATCGAAGATGAAAAAGGTCACGCGGTTCTTGGGCCTCTCTACTCCCCGCACGCTCCTCGCACACGACCTCCACGTTTCAAGCACGCTTCCTTCCCGTATTCTGATACAAAATAGAACCGGGGCCAAGCGAAGCGAGTCGTTGAGGCGCGGAGGAGGAAGAGAAGGATGAGAAGGAGGCAAGGGAAGACGGGCTTGAAGGCGAACCGAGGACAGGTGGCGACGAAACCAGGGAACCTCTGTGCCACCGAGTTCTCACGCGCGAATCTACAGCTGCCACCAGAACACGCACACGCACGCACGCGCCCCACACGCACGAACGTAGTACCTCCGTTGCCTGCGCACCCACTACGAAACCGACAGATGCTGGCGTGGGGTGGGTCAGGAATCTAAATAAAGAGTCGCGGACCGTGATCGGACACAGTCCGAGGCTTGACCGTATTAAATTAACCCTTTTTAGTCTCTAGATTTTTGGGACAAAAATTGATTCTTTTTTCTTTTCCTTTTTTCTTTTAATTGCCGCAAGATGTATCAATTCAGGGGATAGATGGAGATCAGCCATGATTCGTCGAGCTAATTGGTAAAGAAAATTGGAAAAACTTTTCCACAGGATTTTCCTGTACATATAGTTAAGGCAAACTGCGTTATACAGGAATAAAAAAATCGGTACATGTTTTTGTACCCATTTATGAACATTATGCAATGTGCAATGTCTTAGATAATTCTATAACCCATGCAGGAATTATTTTCATAAAGTCAATATTTTAGCCGTGACAAGCGTTCAAAGTGCTTCTAACTTGTATACCGTTGAATTTACAGACTTACAGACGAAAAAAAAATGCGCTTCTAACGCTGTCATTTCCCGATGATTTTTTTCTCGTATTATTCCAAAAAAAACTTTTGGGCGAAAGTGAGAAAAAAAATTGACATTGCCCTGAATGATCATCGAACGCAAAAATCAATTGAACTCACGTCATCTGCACTTATTTCAACTTGAGTGATGATACGATGGATTTGGATGAGGGAATTCGGTTTTTTTCTTTTTTTTTTTATTGATAAATAATCTAATGAGCGTATTCCACGCTTCGTTTGGACGTATGGGCGATTCGCGTGACTCGCGCGTGAAGAAATGGTGCCCCGTATCCTATTTGGATAAATTTATAAACCGATGTTTCTACCCACTAAAATATTGGAAGTATCATATAATAATCGCGAATTTCGTTACGAACAGTCGAGTAACCTTGACCAATATACGGTATTCAATGAACTGTTGGATACGCAAAACTCGTTTGGCAATCGACCAGAACGGCGAGAGTATAAAGATCGTTGTGAGTCCGAAACGTCGGTTCGCGAAGTAAAGTTCGTTGGCACGCATGCTCCGAACTGAATGAATATGACTTTCTATAAATATTGGAAGAGCCAATTTCATCGAAAATCACGTCTCGCGGAAATATTTTTCACGATTTATGGCTAGGGCGAATTCATGCTTTCAAACAGAACTGGAGACGCTATTGGATGATAATCTTATCCAAATTTCTAAGTATATTTCAAGAAACGGCAACAAAGAGTTAACAACCAAGTGTGAAACACTATACGAGTAGGTACGTATTCTGTAAATTGTGATACTCTCAGCCCGCGGCGTAACCCTATACCAATGCATCTCTTCATGCAAAGTGCTATTTTGTACGAAGAACTTGCCTCGTGATTACAGGTCTTGAAATTGTTATTTATTGTCGACTGCTACCGAGTCTCTCCCTTATTTATTGCTGAATATAAACTACCTCGAACCATTGTCCAATTAGCATTGAAAAATAAATATTAAAAAACAAAAAAAAAAAACAAAAAAAATTGCACCACTGTACCAATACTGCAGTAGTTTATAAAATTATTAACCGTACTCACAATCTGTTGAAGTCAACGAGATCGTTAAGTCAAAGGAATTGGGTTGTTCTTAGAGAAAGCCGTTAGTTCGTAAAAAATTTGGGGAAAAAGAAAAAGAAGATATGGTTAAAAAAATCTTCTGAGAATATGAAACTACATATCAGTGAATCATTAGCTAGGTCAGATATTGTTGAGGTAATTTTACCAAGTCTATATTTTTTTTTTTTTTTTTTTTTCGTTTCAATCCGAATGTCACTTGACGGATTCTCTTACATAGACGTCGGTCTAAATGATAGTCAGTGACTTTACCCGAGCGTGGACTTACCGTTGGGTAATCCGAGACTGATTCGAACGTGAAAATGATTCGATCCACCACAAAAATCGGCTTCGTTTTACCGAGAAAAAATAGAGAAAAAATACGACGATGAGAAAAAGAAAAAAAAAAAAAAAATTAGAATCCTCAAATTGACGTCTGACAATATATTCGTGTGCTCGGCAAGTAGCAGGATGCATCTCGTTCACAAACCACAAAAATACATACGATACAACTTCGTGAAACCCACAAAAGTGTGAAATAAAAGGAGAAAAAAAAAGGTTTTTTATATCATAAAAAAACGTGACAAAAGTTCAACAAAATTTGGACTAATTCAGTTACCGAACTTTCGAACCAACGTCATCTTCTCGAAATCTGTCAATCAGTAAACTGACAACCACCTGTTTTAGTCTCTTTTATTTATTGTTATTGTCAGCCACCGTTCCTCGCTATAAAGTATTAAGTAAATCCTACTTGTTCTCGTTTGACCTGCACTCGTATACCGGTTATCCGTCTCCCAATATCCACCTTAATTTTTTCTCTCTCTTTCCCTCCTTCGTTACATGTACCGTATAGTTAACCGCACGAGTTACCCCATCCTTGTCGCACGCGAGTTCCCTGTTCAAAGTACCTCATCCCTCTCTCAGGGCTCACTTCTAGCACAAGTTCGACCGGGCGCCGCCTCCCTCTCCCTCCCTGCCGCTCTCCCTCTATTTTCCTCCAGCTTACTCATAGCCCTCTGTCTCTCTCGTTTGAACTTGTGCCGCGCATGCGCCAGCTACCGTGCGCGGTGCCGCGTGCTCTGCGCGAGCCCAACCAACACAAAGAAAGCTCCTCGCACACGTTGGGCATGGTGGTTGTTCGCAGGCGCACAGCATGCGCCGGTTTAAGGTTGTGTGGGAGCGCCAACAGCCTGCAGGTATTTTACTGCATCGCATCGCTCCGCCTGCGCGTACCGACGCATGCCTTTATGCCAGGGTAAAATCCAAAGGTTTTAGTTTGAGCCTCTTCTTTCAGAGTATGCATCGCGCATGCGCGGACTAATCTCGCCTATATAAACGTTCGAGGTTTCATAGAGTCTCACTCATTCGATCACTCCCACTGAAACGCGTTGGTTGTGTGATAATAATATTCCATTAATATACACACACCTCGTTGTCAGTCTGACAGATAGATTTGAAGAGTTCAGAATCTGGTTCTCCGAAAGTTTTTGCCATTTTATAAAAGAGCTGATATTTTATTCGGCTCTAGACCAATCGTCGAGCTTTTGAGAGAAATAAGATACCGATTTGTGACCCGATTCAAAGATGTGCTCCGAAATCCAGGCTGCTTCAATCGCCAAAGTGCCACGCGGTTCTTTTCGCCTCCTGTCAACCCGAAGAGCAAAGAGTGTCATCATCAAGCTCAAGCAATGGGTGAAAAACTTGAAGAACATCGAAGGAGGCGGAATTAAGTTGACCGGAAATTCAGACGATGTAATTGAACGTCAGAACGCGAGCAACGAGAACAAGTCCAACATTGTTAAATCAAAAATGACTTACACCATAGAAGAACTGAAGGAGATTGTCGACGACAACTTGGCCAACGAGTTAAGAGAAATTGAAGCAAGATCTGCGCATCAAGAATAAATCAATTATAACGAAGATAAATGAAGATCTGAAGCACACGAAGAAGAAGAGGAAGAAGGAGAAGAAGTACGACTTGAAATGTGATATCAAGAGCTTTAACAATAGCTTTAAATAATTATCGAAGAAAAATTTTAAGGTATATTATTATTTTGTATAATTAAGATTTTAGTTTTCAAGTAGAGTTTTAGTTCAGTCTTTTGCCGACTTCTGGTTCGAGAGCTTTAATCTGGATAATGGAAATCAGTGAACTGTTTAATTACACATGTTACTTGAAATAATCCACTAGATTAATCTTACGATTATAAATTAACTGGTATTAATTTTAGTTTCATTTTATTCGACTAGGTATAACAGTTAGCGTTTTTTAGTTATAAGTATAACTTAGAAATAATCACCTGCAATATTGCTCAAGCTTTAACTGCGTTTTTTATTCTTTATTAATTAAGTTTAATATATATTATATATGCGGTTAGGCATAGCTCGTGACTGTGATATTACTGGTTAAAATTTATCATTTTCTTTCGCTAGTTAATTAATCGATACTTTCTTTAAAAATCTATATTATTATTAGTTTGATAATTCCGAACGTATGAAATTGTTTTATTGTTCGTTGACAAGGCCGCCCAGTGCATATTTTATAAGTATGAAAAATAATATCTGTGATTTACATAGAAATTTTATACGCCATAGAGGACATACTAATATCTACATTATAAGTTTTAGGGGTATAATTAGAGGTGTAAGATCCAACTGTGATACATATGATAGATTATATAGATATACCTATAATAGACGAAGGAAATACTCGAAAATATTATGTGATATTATTGGATAGGGAAATTCTGTGATAAGAAAGAAAAAAAAAAAAACAAAAAAAAAAAAAGCTTTAAAATGATAAACGCGAGAAGTTTTGCAAAAAATTTATAACGTCTTCCAGTAATTTTGTGATTTTATTTTTTTTTTATTTTCTTATTTTCTCTTGTGATATTAGAAATATATAGAAAATAATGATAATCTATAAAGAGAGAAATTTATACTTTAATAGCTTTTAAGGACAGAAACTAAATACTAATACTCTGAATTGTGATACTAAACTATAAGAAAAAAAATTATCGTTCATTTTTAAAATTAGATTATATAGAATTAAGGATTCTTAGAATAGTGAAAAACTTGGCTCGACGTTGCTTTGTGATACATAGATAATTAACGATATGAATCTAGAGTCTCTACTGACTTGATCAGATCGGTGTTTATTCTGCTATCTATATCGAATTGAATTCACGTGTGTCAAAATTGTCTATATTTTTTTTTTTTTCTTCTTTTTTTTTTTTATTCTCTTTTTTTCTATTCGCTTTTAAATTTCGATCGTTATATTCGTCTTATTAGGTTCTTCGTGCACTTTGTTATATTCTTTTTTTTTTCTTCTCTTATATAATTGTGTATTAGGTTTATTATTCCGCACTTTATATTAATATCGTTATTTCGACTTAATTATTTTTCTCTGTGTTTGTGTTCTCGTTTTATTTATCACTTGGATAGCATGATCCAATCTTATAGCTTGTGTGTTCTTCTCGTTTTGTATTCAATGTTCATCATTTTCATTTTGTGATTAATAATAATAATAATAATAATAATAATAATAATAATAAACTGTGTGAAATGAATATATTGTCTTTTTCCTACTTTATGTTACACATAAAAAAAAAAAAAAACAAAAAGAAAACCTCAACCTCCTTCTATAATTCAAAAAAAATTTATTCAAAATCAAAATATTCCAATTAGAAAATTCCCTGACTTTGTTAACATCGAATACAAGTGTTAAATTGCTCGTTGTTACATCGTCGCCTCTTTGATAAACATGATCCAATAAATCGCCTCGATTATTTATTTATTTATTTTTTTTTTTCAATTATCACACCTGGCGTTAAAAATGACAGAGTTAAATCTTACATACACTAATTGTTGATCTATTATAAATAAGGGAAGATCAACAATTTTTTTTTTTAGATCATCATCTTGAAAAACAAAAAAGTAATTTCTTCTGTCTTCTTCATTCATTTATTCAATCTAATTAAAAAAAAAAAAAAATAGGTGTAAAGCAATATTATATACAGCGTTTGCGGTTTTTTTTTTTTTTTTATAGAAAATTTTGCACGCATAGAGTTTCTCTGGAAGCAAAGCTACAAGTCAGAAATGAAGATTATACATTATGAAGCTTGAGAGCGTAGTTAATAATTCAGAATGAACTTTTACGACTAGAATGATCATTTTTATTTTATTTATACTATAGGTACATATATATATATATATATTTTTTTTTTTTTTTCTTAAGCAGCTAAGCGACGAGTTATGTCAATAAAAAAAATCAAGTCATTTATTTAATGCTCCATGGAACGTTGAATATTCTAATCTATGAAATAAAACAACTTGAAATGGGTATAATAATTCCTTTACGACTAAAGGCGGGAATGCAGCTCTTATGTCGTTCCATAAAAGGCCCATAAATTTCCCTTATTTTTCGATCCTTTAGGTCACTAGCACCATCTGTTAGAAAATCTTTCAACCCCACAGGGTTGCTTTACTTCTGACCCTTAACGATAGATGTCCATCGCAGCGAATAATCCTAACGATAAACTTTTATGGGGTTGGATAATGTCCCTAATTATTTCGCTTTTTTCACCCTTTCAAAAATTTTATGGCCTGTTATTATCACGAATGGATAATAATCGTGGATTCAGAGTCCATGGAAAAAAGAGAGAAATGAAAAAGACTTTCCATCATTTTATTTAAATCTTTAAATCAATGGTGACACAAGTCCATTCCAATCGTTTCGACACTTTTCTTTTTCTTTTTTTTTTTCTGTCATTTTTATGTATAAAATCTGAAAATATTTAAGAAGGGTGAATCTAAGATATCAGATCTTGAGCTATGAGATTAAAGAAGCGTATTTAAGATCAGATTACGTCCATTAACCGTCATTCATTATATGGGTAGCCAAATACCGAAATGCCTTTATTCTACCCTGCAATTCAATTCAATTTTTCCATTTAGATTATCAGCCTGATCTTTCCTGATCCAACCCAACACTGTAGTAGGTAGGTATAGGGATAGATATATTGGTATATGGGCCTATAATGTATACCTTTACCGGGTGCAATCCGATACCACCATAGAGCCCCGTATCTTACGTTATAGACCTAGAAATCTTAGGCCACACAAAAGATCGCTATTTCTATTGTGGACCTTAGTCTTTTACCAAAGTGGCAAAGTATTGGGTTACGTTTTCAAAACGTTTGAAAATATTATTCAATATTTACGGCATTTCTATTAAGGAATATTTCTTCGCCCGGAAATAAGTCGAAAATAAAAACCACCCTTATCCCTCGTTGGTTCATTCATTCATTCATTCGTCTTTCTCCCCCGATATCATATCATTTTTTTCTTTTACTCTGCTCAACTTCACTGAATGTTTATCAAAAACTTTTACGAACGAAGCTAACTGATCTTTACGAAGGAATTAGAAGGTTAATGAAAAAAAATTTTTAATTATAAAAAAGAGGTCGATGTAGTATTTACAGTTGCTGCTTCTCTTCGTGACTAAACTAGTTCGCTTCAGAACAAAGAGGTGTTTTTCATGTCGACGATGACCTCAGTTGAAACTGTCAAATCATCATGGCCAATCTATAACACCTCCGGTGAGTCTGGTGTGCGGTATAAGTTGCTCAAAAAAAAAAAAAAAAAAAGAAAAGAGAAAAAAAGTAAAGCCATCTGCCTTTAAGATGCAAGTAAGAAAACTGCGAAACGGTTTCTTTTCTTATAATAAATAATGATTGTGAGGCAGTTTGTTAGAGTTCCACAAATGGCTTGAGCACTTCTCTCTGCGAGACGACATGACACAAGACCGAATCACAATTACACTAAATTCGGAAGACTTTCAAGCCACTCTTATACCGTGTTAGATATGTATGTGTACAATTTAGTCAGTCAGTAGTCACTTAAATTTCTAAAGGACTTTCAGACCGTCTCTTATAGAACGATTTCAAAGTTATTTCAACTTATTTGCCACAATGACTGTAAGGCGTCTGCGAAGCTGTATTGTGAGGCAGTTATACTCGCAACGGTGTAGGACGTCGAGAATTCGATCTTCACTGAGCGAAGTTGGATGGGAATATTGTGAAAATTTGATGATTTTTTAAAATAATTTAAAAGCAGAAACTCATTAGCTGCATCAGCCTTTAAATCGGTTTCATCAACATCTGGATAAGGGAGAATTTGGCAGATCTAAAATTGGCATTTTTCTAAACGAACCTCTACGCTTTTGAATCCCGGCAATTTCACACAATGAAGAAAGAGACCAAAGGTACATTCAGTGAGCCGTCCAACGACAATATTATATGGAGACAAATTTCTTAAAAATTTACCTTTTTGACTGTTGAAAGGGACAATTATTGTATTATTTGACGTCGTTTTAGGCTAAGAGCAAAACAGCTTGGATTTCTCAACGCCTCGAGTCACACGTATAATAGATTTTTCTTTTGGAAAAAAATATGCGAACGAACGAACGAACGAACGAATTTGATATTTTAGAGAAAATTTACAAAGCCACTTCGTTACCTGCGATATTATTTTTTGGATAGCTGAATTCTTCGGAAATATATTTTCGAATAAAAGGTACGTTCCCTGGCCAAATTCTAAGGATCTGAAGTCGCCAGGTGCTAGGCGAGTTATTGGTGTCGATAATAGACATATTAAGTCAATTTTGTACGTCAAATTTTCTCAAAATACATCTAGCTGACTGACTCGCTGACTCAATGAACTCAAGCCAGCTGTAGAACCAGTCAAATCGCACCCGATTATGGATCTGGCTTTTGGTAACTTAGACTGCCTATTCGTGGAGCTGATCGATTCGTCAGCCCAAATTACCGACGTAATATAAAAAAAGGACTAAAAAGTGCTCGGCAAACATATTGAAATGATAATTTATGGTAACTGTTGAGTTTTCAGACTAAATTTCAAAGATTTTCAATCAAGTTAATTCTCAAACTTTGACCACTTTTAAATAGAAGATAAATTGATTGGCGATTAATCAACTCACCCTAATTCACTTGGCCGAGGTAGACACCTTCACGGGAAGCTCTCTGTAACAAAAATAAAAGTTTTTGGGTTTATCAATTGCCAACAGGTTCACAGAAAGAAAGAATACAGTAGTTGCTTCCAAATACACAAATTGACATATCTACTTAGTCGCATAGATTTGATATATTCTGAAATTTGGAATACAATTTCGTTCAGTTGTAGGGTTTAAGTTTTTCGAGTTACTATCTGAAAAAAAAATGAATCGGTCGGATGTGGATTAAATATTTTTACATTTTCGAGTCGACGACCCCTTGTTCATTTCTTGGCTCGGATATAGTATATTCATTGAATTGATAGATCAACAATCGGAAGACCGAGCCGTTTTAGGACTCCTTAGCTCTTTTATCTCGTATTTTTTCTTGCACATTTATACCACCCAAACTTTGAGATTTAAACTCAGGGCAATTCAAACAACTTCAATGTCAGTCGGTCCACCGCCAAATCTCGGTTCTCGCTTGGCTACAGAGCTAAGCTTGCACACCATCGAATTTATCTTCGACTATAAGAAGGCCTTTGAAGCATTGGTCCCCATTGTGAATAGTGAACACGTGCACGGGCTAAAATCGTAAATCTAACTAAAAGGAAACCCATAGAAAACGCATAGGGCTCTTATGGCGATCTTACGAGGGCTTGGAAACCTATACTAAGTGGATAATGGGACATTGGGTGTGCAGTGGTGCTACCCGCACTAACTGCACAGCACCCCAATGAGAGGAACCATTTACAAATGTGCTTTATCCTATACTTGAAGACTGAAAACTAGTTTGCTCTGTCTACGCCCATGCTGCCTTTTATGAAAGGCCAAAAACTTGGCCAATAGCTGCACTATCCATTGTACGAAATGTGTCCATTGTGCCGAAGGGAATTATAGAAATATTTGTATCTTAGCGTACCACAGGAACTTGCCTGCAGCTGAAGAGCTGCTTCTTATTGCTCAAGAGATTTCACAACCAGATTATTATACCAAGATACCTAGAGACTTCTTTATGACCGGTACTCCATCACAGACTATAACTATGCTGTCCCGCGCGGTACAGCATATCCCCCAAGCGGCAATTAGAAGATCCTCATCGTTTCTGGTTTACCGGAAATTGGGATCTCCAGTTGAACCTTAAACTTCATGGTCTAGTATTAGGTGTTCATCGAAACTATGGACTTCCAGCATTTTCATAGACCGCGGGTATAGCTGAACACTGCATGCAACCGAATGAAATTGTTCAAAAAATCATTTCTAACCGGTCGAAGCTCTTCAGCTCAACGAGCAGCAAATGAAATGTTACTCTGGAGTAGCGAAGAGTTTCTTGCTCGTCGTTAGTCAGTGTTCTAAATATAATCATTAGCCACTCTGCTTGCAGTGATCCTGACGTTAATTAATAACAGAGTACAGAACTCTTGGCGGTGACGTTCTTTCGCGATGATCAGGTTTCGCGTGGTAAACGACCGCGTATGTATGTGGTATTGCGAGTTTGTCCTTACATACAGGGTGGGCAGTTATATAAAGTGGAACATTTCTGTACAGAAAATTGTTATTGACTATTAATTGTAAAAACCACGAAACGCTCCCCGTCACCTTTAGCCCGTAACATTTTTCCCCATCGTCGTCATCGAACAGAAGCAATTTCTCTGGGTCATTTGACCCGAGTTTCCCCACATGTGGAATCCGTCTTTCAAATAGAAAATATTTTTAGGGGTGAAATTCTCGGGCAGTTAAAAACGGGGAAGGAAAGGTTGACAGACATATGGAGAAACCCACGTGGTCGGTCAAGTGGCAATTAATGATTTTCGTTTCAAGTGACCATTTCCGTTTTCTTAAGACAAGAGCCGCTAATTGGAAACTGGATAGTCGGCATGTTTCCGGTTTTCAAAATTTTATAACAAACGACGCGGCGTCGTGGAGGTAATCTCGTTCTTATAGCGGAGCAAACATGGTATACCTATAAAACATGGAATAGTACCTACAGGGGTTCATATTTTCGTGCCACTTTTTGTTGGGCTTGTTTTTTTTCGACATTTTTTCTCGTCAGCCGCCGAGTCAAGTGCCAAATGCGATTACTTGGTGAGACTTTTTTGTCACCACGAGGTCGAGGCGGTAAAAAAAAAAAATGATAATCAAAAGTGAGTTCTACAAGAGGCGCATGAGGGGTTCCGTAATAAGTGCAGTCCGGGAATACTTTATGCGTTTTAGGCCCACTCACGTCTATTAATAGATAATCTCTTCCAGGGCAACGCCGTTAAAAAAAATTTCTAGAACGGTGCGCGGTTCAGGAGTGTGAGGGAATGGGGAAATCGGGAAGGGGGAAGCCGACAAAAACCACTGACCACGTGCAGGCGAACACGTGACGTCGTGAGAACCCGGTCCCAATATAAAAAAAAAAGGCCCTAAAGATTAAATTAGGCCCATCGCGTCACAATCATGAGATTAAAATAGATCTTCCCCTGAATTTTGTCTCTTCTCCAGCTCTCCCTTTTTTTTTTTTTCCTTTTCTTTTCTTTTCTTTTCTTTTTTTTGGGCCCTTTTTTTACCCTACAGCCCAAACTCGGGCTAATCGCCTACCGACGACTTGTTCACAGGTGTTACTTCAGGCACAGTTATAAATACACAAGAAACACCTCACGCAGCTTCTCCCCATGCAGCTACATTCGAATGACTCGGTGATAAAAAAGTAAAATTTTTTTTTTTTTTTTCAAATATCTACGATGATAAAATTCAAACGATTTATAATCAGTGTGAGATTTTTGTGCGTCATAAATTGAAAAATAAAATTAAAAATCATCATCGTTGGATTTATTCGCAGATTTCGACGAAATACAATATTAATAATCGCGCGAAGCGTGAGAAGAAACGAAGAAGCATCGAAGCCGTTAAAGTCGCATGTAAACGCGGGATTTCGCTATAAATTTTCACGTTAATTTCAGGTAAATCATATAGCAGGTGTTGCGGGTAGATGCACAACCAATCTGTATTTTCTTTTTTTTTTTTTTTTTATTTTCTTTTTTCTACAAGGGAGGTTCGTTGATTCACCGGGGTTTCCCCTCGCTTGATAACCCTGTGAATATAAGCTCGAAACGTGATATTTACCTGCCTGATTGCAACTCGATATACGGAAAAGGTTTCTTCCAATTTAGAATTTTTTTTTTTTTTTTCTCTTAATACCCAAACGAAATTCTATATTCTTATGGAATTCATTGATTTCGTTCGAAGGGATTTTCAACCTGTGATCTATTAAAGACGGTTCAAATTTCGCTCTATATTTGTCATACAACCCCATTTCTACCCTATATACGAATCCCCTCAATTCTTATACTCTAAAGAAAAAAAAAAAAAAAATGAAAAAAATTTGCTTCGACTTGCTTTCAATTTACTAATCACATATAAATTCTCATTAATAAGATCTCCGAGCATCTGCTCCTTTCGTTATCGTTATTACTAATATTATTATTATTATTATTATTATCTCAGCATCGGCGAGAGAGGATTTGTGAGTAACACACCGCACGACGTACGTTAAACCATTTCGAGTTACCACTCAAATTACTATAATTTTTTACCCGTAATCCTCTTGGTGGCAGGATTGAAACGAGCGGCTTTTACGGGCCATTCAACGGTCCTAGAACGGACAGGAAGTGCTTAGAATAGTTTTTCGTTTTGTCACAGGGTTTCGTTCGTTCGGTTGGTTGGTTGGTCCGGTATATACATGGTCTTCGGGTGAAATCTTGCGAATCTGTAGTATCCCCAGCATCCGGTTTCATCTTTCGCGATGCCCGAAGGTTTTGTATTTCCTCTCCGAATTTATATATGCGGAAAAAAAAATTCCCTCCCTACTTCGGACGTATTAATTCCACCGATATTATGTGCCACTTCAGATTCCCCCCCGTTCCCATATTATATTTTTTCTCCACACAAACCGATTCGTTATCAATGTGAATCGGTCAATTCAATTCAATGCGGTTCCTTCGGGGGTAGAAAGATAAAATTGGAAGTAAAAAATCCCGAAAATATCAGCTGCGCTAATCTGAAAAGGAAAAGTACAAAGTGGACAATCCTGTGAAGGTATAAGGGGCAGAAGTCGGAGAAGCGAGGTCACAACGATTTCATTTTTACCTTGATACGGGGTAGTTTTCGCCGGCAGTGAAACAGCAGGGGTCAATTCCCCCGACCACCTTACCCTAGGATATTGCTAAATAGATTTTCGGGTCTACACATGTTCGCGAGTGAAACAGTTGTCAGCTAGGCACCCCGAGGCACAAAAGAAACTCAGTTAGGCATTATGACAACGCCAAGTAAGTCTTGGCTAAATCTGACAATGCCTATATAACCTAGAGGCCCGAATCTGTTGAGGTATTCTAGCCCTGGCCCCCCCTCGGGCCCATATTTGCTTGTGTTTGCTCGAGCTCGTGGAAAATCTATCGACGATGGTGGCTCAACAGATCGCTGTGAGACCATTGTGGATCCCCCAGCCGCGTTGTTATGGTTACCCGAGCTTTGGGCCCAGGTCTTGTATAGTTTTGGGCCTTGTGGGGGTGTGAGGGGTGCGAAAGGAGGCCAGAGGAGGGCTGAGTTCGCTATTATTGTAAAGCGGTAAGGCCGTAGAAAAGGGAGAACTTTTACTCTGACAATTTATTTCGATTCATATGAATGACTCGGCATAGACGTCTAAACTTATTTATAAAAACAGGATTTTTTACGGTACTTTATTCCGCTATAAATTCATATAATATGTGACGAATATTGGTTGTCGATCAAAGGTTCAAGGCTGAATGTGAAATTCTTTAAATTTAAGACTTTTTCAACTCGCTGTCTATGGGATCATTCCGGAATCCCGAAGACGTGTAGATTCGTTGGGATTGGCAAAAGTCAATTTGAGTAATTTGAACGAACTGGAAAAAAAAATTGTGATAGACGAACTCCGAACGAACGAAATAGTCTTCTATTCTTGTTAATTAGTGTTGCTTTTGGATATTCATTCGACAAAGAGAAATTTCAGACTTAGACGTCACCGTAGTTCACAAATGACACCATCGAATTGAAGCGACGCCCTACGACTACGCCCTAAAGACGCCCATAGAATCTAAGAGGGTAAACCGAGCGAAGTATAGAAAGGAGGATAAAATGGCTCTTAGCAATAATAGCGTCAGCCCACGGGATAACCAAACTAAGAAGAAGATCCATTGGACGTATCGAGAACCGGAGGCTGAGGATCTCTCTCTGAAAGTCAAAAGAGTTTTTCTTCAATTTTCTCACTTCTTTTTGGGTCTGGTTGGGCAGGAGAATAATATACACAATAGACAGACACCCGGACGTTTTTAAAGTAACGAATTTGAAACCCTTGGAGCTAGGGTACTCGCAGGGTCTTCACAAAGATGTATTCGGTGACGAAAATATTTAGCAACAATTCAAAATCAGCTATTGTAGCGGCGGAGATGCCGGCGGTCTTCTCGAAGCACAAACGACCATACTGAAGCAAACTGTCTTCTTCGAGTATAAAGATTTCTCACAGCTGGTTCTATCGCCTAACCATGCCCTGCCAGCGACACGAAAGGTCATGTTCGACATTTGTAGCTCAATTGTCAAGAATCGAAAGTTTCTTCGGGAAAAAATTTTGGATTTCAATTCAGTGAAATCGACGCCTCAAAAAATCTCGTGGATTCAAGTCGAGCAGCGATGTATAAGATGAAGAAAAAAAAACACTTCTGGACCATCAAAGATGCGATTTCAGGCCCCTTGCGGTGCCACTCGCCTCGTTATTTCTGCAGCCCACGTAATTTCCAGCCACTGGTTTCTCTCCTCTCTCTCTCTCTCTCTCTCTCTCTCTCAAGAGTGTCACTTTCGGCGCCTAGATAATCGCCTAATTCTCGCCTAGTTCGTTCAAAGAGCCGCATTCGTCGGCGTCTTTGAGAGGATCTTTTTTCTCCGAGTTTGTAGTGCGGGCGTCGAGGCGCCCGGCGCCGAAAAATACCCAGGCACCTCACGGTGAAGTGATCCACCGTAAGAATTGGAGATCTCTAGATCCTCAAGTCGGCAAGACTAGCTAAACTCTCCGCTCTCTTTAGCCAGGTGCCTGCATGGGGCATCGCGGTGTTCTACGATATCCAAAGGAAGAGGTTTCGAGAAGGGCCAATAATTTTCGGCCCAATATATCGCCGCGTTTGAGTGGTGCAACGGTTCGTAGAGCACCATGAAAAGGCACATAGTCGGCGACGATCACAGGGATCTCTGGACTCCTTTCAAGCGTAATAGACATCGTACAGACTCCGGAGTCCAAACTGAGGCGAAATCAATCAGATAACGCGTCGGAATTGTAGAGAGATGAAATGAAGTCACAGACGCGTATGTCGGCTTCAGACACACCATCAGTGTCATGAATGATCGGTGCTTCAACTTGGCCACGTGGTTACATCTGGGAATTCACATCAGGAAATAAGAAATGACGACAAACTCATTAGGCAATGAGAAAACACTTCCAATCTTCATTGATTGAAGATGGAATAAGGCAGTTCAGACTATAAGTAAAGGTGAAAATAAGTTGATTTACAAATTTCAAGACACAAGAAAATATCGAAAACCGCGGCTCGAAATTTGAGTAAGTGGATTTTTAAAACGGTTCCGATGTGTGCATGTGTGTCTTTTTTCACATATAATTGGGTGGCGTGTAGCGGGGAAACGGAAATCTTTACACCTGTGACTCTACTTCTAGGGAACCACCTAATTTTGGGTCCTAATTAGCGGAGGGGATGGGATGGAGCAACCTGCCTCCACTCATTCAAGAATCGTGTTCTTAACTTCCGGTAGGAAACTATTCTAAAAGCAGCAAATTAGCTTCGACTTTTCCGCGGTTCTGAGGAGGGAGAAAAAGAAGAAGAAGAAGAGGAGGAAACCACCCGGTTAATAGACTCGTAAATTGGGACCGCTACCAGATTTCTATACGGCGGAAGTACGCAGGTGTTTCCTGCTGCACTATTCCCCTAATAAAGTACAAGGTTCTCTCAATCCTTGCAGGATAAATGGAAAAGGCAGGAAAAGGCAGAAGAAGGCCGAAATTAAATGTCACTTAAGAAAGGGTGCGAGACAATGAATAGAAACGTTAAGTTATTCGGGAAATAGTTATCTGCAGCTGTGATCGCCACTCATTAGTAAATTTATTACTGATTCGTACGGATTGGGGTTCTCCTTAATTCGGGCGTGACCAAATTTCAATGCTCTCATAGGCCATAACGTCTCAAAATATATAGGAAAAAAATGTAATCAAAACCCCAGAGTCCTATCTCAATTCTAAGTACTGCTGCAAAGCCTTTGAACTTTTTTTTTTGAATAACACACGATTTTTAGTACTTTGGGGTTATTTTTTACTTTCTATCGCATATCACTCCGAATATTCTCAAACCCCGTACACTTCTTATCTATAGGAGTAGGTAACCGTGAAAAATTTATAAATTTGTAACGACAATTTTTTATTTATCACGATTTGGAGATAAGAAATTTTTCTTTGGTGCGTTGTAGCTTCGAAAATTATATCGTTGAAAATCTGCCGAATTTCGATAAAATAGCTACTACTACAGGTAAGGAGTGTACCAGGTTTCAGATTTTTCGGAGCTGTACTGCAATAGGATGAAGAAAAATAGGATGAAAGCCGAATGTAACAAGACATCTGAGATCTGGCTGAAAGATAAGCTGCGATGTCAAATTTTGAATCTTGAGTAAATGATTTTGTACATAGAACCTTGATCAAGAACGTAAGGATTGATCGGTATTTATGCGTAATTTCATAACTGTCGCATACGCCGTTTCTATGTAAGGACTTTGATAATCTTGAATGCAGTTATTTCTAGTCTTACCTTATTTGATGCAGAAAAAAATCCGTTTCATCTTTCGGCACAACTTGACACAAGGCACAACTTCATATATCGCAATCTGCTTTCGCAATACGACATGAACCCCAAGGCACAATTATAAGGAGACTGACGTGAGTTACTCAAGCAAGTTGACGAGAAACTCATACGAAAACGAAGAACAGAACTAAGATTATGATTGTATCAACCTCGTTGCTAATGGCTGATTGTATTATACCTTGCTGCCGTCTTCTAGAGCCAATCAACCAAAACAATAATACCGACACAGATCACCGAAGCAACAGGGGAAAGATGAATACAATAAAGCCGAAAATGAGTAGAACTAGACGACTAGGATCTGCGGTTTGAATTCTAGATAAGCAGAACTTCGCTTGACTTTGAGGGATTTATTGGATAGCGAATAGAAGGGATCTTTGGCTGTCACATCCGGTGGTGAATATCGGTATTTCATTAAATACATCCATCGTATAATATGTAAATTTCCATATGTGTAATTATTTATTTCGAGATAAGATGTGTGGATATTGATCTACGATCGACGATCATTTATTACACATCGTTACAGATCGCAATTTTGATTTGTTGATCAAAAATCAGTACGACTATAACAGATTTGTACTAGAACTGAAGACGATTGAATTACTCATGATATGCTGTAGAAAAATAAAAGAATACTTTTTCGAACTGAACGAGACTGTCGATTGTCAGACTTAGAACCTTATGATCTCAAAATCAAGGTTCCTATCTCTCGCGAATTGAGTGATAACAAAAAAAGTGATCTATGTCATCGAAGCCGCTAGAAATTTCAGATACTTCCATCACCGTTAGGTTGGGACTTTATGGTATTACCAGTAATGTAAAATCTGTCTATCGTAAGGTTTTCGAGCTCCAACATTTCTTTAAATTCTAAAGCTGCTTTACGCCGGCGATATTCGCGAGGAATCCGACATTTCAAATCTTTCAATTTCCTGAAAGGCGGTATGGCCAATATTTCCCCGTTAAAACGCGCCCGATAATGAAATTCCAAATGCTCGATTAAAGAACAAATTGGATATAAGAAATTCGAGTCACTCTGAATCAAGCAAGCAGTTGACCCCGATGAAAACAACACAGACATTTTACCTCCGATCAGTGCTAAAAGCCTCTTAAGATTATCTCAACTAAAACTAAATGCTTCGCCAAGGTCTCGTCGGGAGGGATTGCTCAGGGATTTCAAAATCCAGATATTCCGAGTGACGTTAAGTTGGGGAACTTAGTGACGCCTGATCGTAGATGCTCGTCCGAAACGTGATCTAATACGATAGTGAATTTACTTATGGATTCATACACTTCCAAGTCCAGTTGGGAGAAGCAATCGAACCCATCTCTTCCGCTGTTGGTCCGGGCAGACAAACTCTCTATCTTTGTGTTCACCGATAGCAATTCGGTTATTCCGCTGCAAGATATTCGGCAAAAGGAAAGAAAAACAAAGCGGAGTTTAGAGCACGAATTGAGAGGACGGAGTCCTAGGTCTGCGACTGATTCTGAATCTGTGACATCTAGAAATACCAGTTTCGGGCAATTCAGTCCAATTACTTCGAGATTGGCGTCAGTACAGTACTCCGTGAAGACAAATGTCGTGAGATCTCGCACTTGAAAATTCTCAAGACATTCAGGCGGAATAAGAGGAACACAGGACAGATTCAGCAGTCTCAATCCTTGCAATCGATGTGAGTCATAAAGTCCTGTGATCTTTCTGTCCATTATGACTATCATGGCTTTTTTCCAATATATGTATATATATATATATATATATTATCACTTCGTAACTGAAATTGGTTTCAATACGCAGAAGCAATCAAGGACTATTCTCTATTCAAAGATGGGATGACTAATTTTATAAATGTGCAGGGTACCAGTATAATTGTGAGGGAAGGTAATTGGCAAGGAATAATTGAAACGAACAATTTTTTGATACTTTTTGTCTTAAGTTTGTATTTGATATCAAAATGTTTTATGCTGCGATTAATCTTACGTTACTTAACTCAATATCTTATTCTTAGTAGATCGTAGACAAGTTTATAAATGTAGAAATGATTGGACGAAGTGACCGTTCAGCGAAAAAAGGATTACTGAATATGAAGAATGAAGTACCGTTTATCACGTTGATAATACTGGATGAATGAACATAAGATTATAAAATGCAGACTATGGTTGAGAGGTGTGAAGCTCGCTATTTTTCGCGAAGTCAAATATTCGCTGAATTCAGTAACACTATGATTCATTTTTGGTCATTTGACGCTTTGGATTAGATGGTAACAGTTCGTTTGAGATTCGTAGGTCGAAGCCTTCAAATAAAATGATTTTTTTCTTTCTAATCATCATTTGAATGACATTCTAATAGTTGTGATTTTTAGAAACTGTTTCTCTCTATATTCTATCCAGACAAATTTGGAAAAAACTTTAGTTAATCCGATTCAAATCTGAAAGAAACAATTTGCGAAACATAAATGTATTCACTGCGCTGAATTCTTGCTCATCTAATCATCTTCTTCCCGTACTTGTCATATCGTCTCACTCTAAAAGATCAGATGATTGGGAGTGATGTACGATAGGGATAGATTGACCTAACAACGTTACAATCTAGGTCAATGATACTTTTATTTTGAGTATCGAGGTACGCCTGTAGCTGTATGGTGTTTTCATTATAGTCCCGTAATCAGTCTCTATGTGAGAAACTATAGCTGTCGAAACAATAATGAGAAATCAAGATTGTTACTTCTCGCGGTTTCATAGATACGATCCGTTCGCTCATTGGGATTGTTGAACATCCCCACCGCCCTCAATTTTGGAAACCTCACATTGTCTAGCATTATTGATTCGATCATGTCGAAAATCTGGTCAAAGTCTTCAATGATGAGAACATCGAGCGCCAACATTTTACCAAATTCTAATCTAACGCGAGAGTTTTCGTCATCGTAATTAATTAGGGCAATACACGAGAGATTTATCAACTTTTTGAACGGTGGGATGACCAAGGTGTCCATTGGCTGACGTAATTCATAATCGAATGAAAAATGCTCGATGTTACCACAAAACTTAAAAATAAAATGCACGTCATTCTGCGTCAAGCCAACATTAGGGTGACACTGTTGTACAGTCAAAACGGAAATATTCTCTCCAATTGTCATTAAGAGCTGTTTGAGATTTCCCAAACTAAGATTGCCAGAAGAATGAGCGAATCTAAGCTCCGTTAGATACTCAAGATCCTTCAGTATGCATAGGTCACCCGTGATTTGGCAACAAGAGTCGAGATAAGTCAGATTAGGGAATAGTGCCACGACAGAAGTGAGATGCGCATCTGTCACGGGATTCGTTTTCAGAGAGAACCGCTTCACGGATGGGCACACCGACGATATCGAGCGGGATAAGATGCTGAAATTGTCCTCTACATACGTATAACAATCACCGACATTAAACTCTTGCAATTTCGTATGTACGTCTAGCACTTCATTTACGCCTTCGTCGGACACTAGGCAATACTGAATGCTAAGAACACGCAGATGAGAGCACGATCTCAAAGCACACAAGCCATTGTCGGTGACTTCTGATTCCTGAACTCTCAAGACTTGTAGCTTGACGCATTGGGATCCAATCACCCATAAATGATGGTCGGTACAGTTTATCGGAAAAATGAATGTCGTAAGATCTTGCAAGTTGAAATTTCCCAGGCCTCTAGTCATGGGTTGATAATATTGCAGCTCAGTCCAGTCCAGTACCTTCAATCCATGTATCCGTGGTGCTTCTACGGGGTTGAAGTAATGTATCATACAACCTTCAAGCGTTAATCCAATGATCTTTACATCAGTAATCATTTCTAGCGCAGCTCTATGATGGCTAGCTGGACGTTCGATTGGTGGTCGTCCCTCACCAATCCGATGAAAATCTTCAAGGAATGTCCTACAAAATTCAGCGAAAAGGGTGGCTGGCACATGGCTGTGTACATGCTGTTTTATTTCAGCTACGCTTTGACGAAGACGAGTCAAATATCCACCAAAACTGAGATTGTCACAATAACGAACACTGTGTGCGACCAAGAAGTTGAAGGCCAACTTCTGCAGAGAGATCGGCTGCTTCAGTCCTGGCATTGCTTCGAGTAGATTGCCTGCAAACAGAAATGCGAGTTTAACGCAGTAATACCTCATAGTATAAACAGAGGTAGACAATTATTCATACCTATGTATAATACTGCCGACTGCGCAGACACACTTTTTATTTTTCACAGCTCATTACTTGGATTTTTAGACCCAATTTGAAATTAGTTCACATTCTATTGACTTCGCCTCGACATTGATTAAGTCTACCGAAGCAGAAGTGTTTGTCGCAGGGGACTTGGTCGCATCGTTTATCGAAACTTTTTCGAATTTGAAGGAATGGTGCAAAGTGATGTCATTTCGGGTCAATTTGAATAAAATTTAAGGGCTGAAGATGTGACTAACAATAGAACTAACCAAATATTAATGAGAGATCAAGATTGTTTCCTTTCGCGATTTCATGGATACGATCTGAATGCTCGTTAGAATCCCAGACGGTTCTTACCACCATCAAGTTTGGAAACCTCACATCATCCAGCATTATTAATTCAATTCTGTGAAAAAAACGGTAAAAGTCTTGAAGAATGAGGTATTTAAACGCCAACATTTAGCTAAATTCCTATTTGAAAGGAGAGGGTTCGTCATCATAATCAATAAGGCCAATACACTTGAGTATTCTCAATTTTTTTAAAGTCGGTTTGACCAAAGTGTCTATTAACTAACGGACTTTATAATCAAAATGCCGAATGCTCGATGTTGGCACAAGACTTGAGAATGAAATTCAAGTCAATCTGCGTCGAGCAAACATTAACAAGGTAACTGTTGCATTTATTGTTGCATAGTAAAAACGGAAGTATCATCTCCAACTATCATCAATAGTTGTTTTAGATTCGAGAAACGTAAAGTGGCCGAAGAATAAGCGAATCTAAGCTCCGTGAATTCCTCAAGATCCTTAAGCATGGATAGGCCACCCGTGATGTGGCAACAAAATTCAAGATCGTTGAAATTACGGAGCAGTGTCACAACAGAAATAATATGTGCATCTATCACAGGATTAGGTTTTAACGCGAACCGCTTTACGGATGGATACACCAACGTAATGTTATTTTTTAGTCACCGGAACTTGGACTTTGTGAAAGTATGAAGTGACAGAACAATCAAACAATCTGACTCAAGTCTAAAACCAAGTCAAAATCGAAACGACATTATATCGTCTAAGGAAGTGGTACATACATCTTTAACTAGGATTTCCAAACTCCTTATTTAGGCAGGGTGTACGGAACAATGAATGCAGCGATGTCAATATGAAGTATTTCTTCGATCAACGTCAGATCTTTTCAGTCAGACCTCTGGAAATTTTCTACGTATGCCTTGTGGAGGATTCTGGCCCATTAAATGATCTGAAAAAAACAATGTTTTGCGAAAATGGAACGCACTCACAATATCGGCAGAAAATTTGACAACGTCATATTTGTCTACGTCATAACGTCATGAGTATAGAAGTGATCTTGAAAACAATAAAACATGGATACTAAGTTAGTGACTTCTATGCAGAAAATCGTGTTGAATAAACATTCTGAAGCACAGTTTTGACGGTTTTCGCGTCCTTCTGCACAACCCGAATGTAACAAGACATCTGAGGTCGAGCTGAAAGATGAGCTGAGTTGTCAAATTTTGAATCTTGAGTAAATGATTTTGTACATAGAACCTTGATCAAGAACGTACGGATTGATCGGTATTTATGCGTAATTTCATAACTGTCGCATACGCCGTTTCTATGTAAGGACTTTGAAAATCTTGAATGCAGTTATTTCTAGTCTTACCTTATTTGATGCAGACAAAAATCCATTTCATCTTTCGGCACAACTTGACACAAGGCACAACTTAATATATCGCAATCTGCTTTCGCAATACGACATGAACCCCAAGGCACAATTATAAGGAGACTGACGTGAGTTACTCAAGCAAGTTGACGAGAAACTCATACGAAAACGAAGAACAGAACTAAGATTATGATTGTATCAACCTCGTTGCTAATGGCTGATTGTATTATACCTTGCTGCCGTCTTCTAGAGCCAATCAACCAAAACAATAATACCGACACAGATCATCGAAGCAACAGGGGAAAGATGAATACAATAAAGCCGAAAATAAGTAGAACTAGACGACTAGGATCTGCGGTTTGAATTCTAGATAAGCAGACCTTCGCTTGACTTTGAGGGATTTATTGGATAGCGAATAGAAGGGATCTTTGGCTGTCACATCTGGTGGTGAATATCGGTATTTCATTAAATACATCCATCGTATAATATGTAAATTTCCATATGTGTAATTATTTATTTCGAGATAAGATGTGTGGATATTGATCTACGATCGACGATCATTTATTACACATCGTTACAGATCGCAATTTTGATTTGTTGATCAAAAATCAGTACGACTATAACAGATTTGTACTCGAACTGAAGACGATTGAATTACTCATGATATGCTGTAAAAAAATAAGAGAATACTTTTTCGAACTGAACGAGACTGTCGATTGTCAGACTTAGAACCTTATGATCTCAAAATCAAGGTTCCTATCTCTCGCGAATTGAGTGATAACAAAAAAAGTGATCTATGTCATCGAAGCCGCTAGAAATTTCAGATACTTCCATCACCGTTAGGTTGGGACTTTATGGTATTACCAGTAATGTAAAATCTGTCTATCGTAAGGTTTTCGAGCTCCAACATTTCTCTAAATTCTAAAGCTGCTTTACGCCGGCGATATTCGCGAGAAATCCGACATTTCAAATCTTTCAATTTCTTGAAAGGCGGTATGGCCAATATTTCCCCGTTAAAACGCGCCCGATAATCAAATTCCAAATGCTCGATTAAAGAACAAATTGGATATAAGAAATTCAAGTCACTCTGAATCAAGCAAGCAGTTGACCCCGATGAAAACAACACAGACATTTTACCTCCGATCAGTGCTAAAAGCCTCTTAAGATTATCTCAGCTAAAACTAAATGCTTCGCCAAGGTCTCGTCGGGAGGGATTGCTCAGGGATTTCAAAATCCAGATATTCCGAGTGACGTTAAGTTGGGGAACTTAGTGACGCCTGATCGTAGATGCTCGTCCGAAACGTGATCTAATACGATAGTGAATTTACTTATGGATTCATACACTTCCAAGTCCAGTTGGGAGAAGCAATCGAAACCATCTCTTCCACTGTTGGTCCAGGCAGACAAACTCTCTATCTTTGTGTTCACTGATAGCAATTCGGTTATTCCGCTGCAAGATATTCGGCAAAAGGAAAGAAAGACAAAGCGGAGTTTAGAGCACGAATTGAGAGGACGGAGTCCTAGGTCTGCGACTGATTCTGAATCTGTGACATCTAGAAATACCAGATTCGGGCCATTCAGTCCAATTACTTCGAGATTGGCGTCGGTACAGTACTCCGTGAAGACAAATGTCGTGAGATCTCGCACTTGAAAATACTCAAGACATTCAGGCGGAATAAGAGGAACACAGGACCGATTCAGCAGTCTCAATCCTTGCAATCGATGTGAGTCATAAAGTCCTGTGATCTTTCTGTCCATTATGACTATCGTGCCTTTTTTCCAATATATGTATATAGTATATATATACATCGTTTCAATACTCAGAAGCAATTCAGGACTAATCTCTATTCCAGGATGGGATGACTATTTTTATAAATGTGCAGGGTACCAGTATAATTGTGAGGGAAGGTAATTGGCAAGGAATAATTGAAACGAACAATTTTTTGATACTTTTTGTCTTAAGTTTGTATTTGATATCAAAATGTTTTATGCTGCGATTAATCTAACGTTACTTAACTTAATATCTTATTCTTAGTAGATCGTAGAAAAGTTTATAAATGTAGAAATGATTGGACGAAGCGACCGTTCAGCGAAAAAAGGATTACTGAATATGAAGAATGAAATACCGTTCATCACGTTGATAATACTGGATGAATAAAAATAAGATTATAAAATGCAGACGTTTAATCGGTGGTCGTCTCTCATCAATCTCATGAAAATCTTCAAGGAATTCCTTACAAAATTTAGCGAGTAGGGTGGCTGGCACATGGCTGTGTACATGCTGTTTTATGTCAGCTACACTTTGACGAAGACGAGTCAAATATCCACCAAAACTGAGAACATCACAATAGAAATGACAGTGTATAACCCAGAAGTTGGAGGCCAGCTCCTGCAGAGGGATCGGCTGCTGCAGTTCAACCATTGCTTCGAGTAGATTACCTGCAAACATAAATGCGAGATTAATGAAGTAATGCCTAATAGTACAAGCAGAGCTAGACAATTATTCATACCTATGTACAATACTTCTGACTGCGCAGATAAACTTTTTATTTTTCACAACTGATTACTTGGATTTTTAGACCCAATTTGAAATTGTTTCACATTTTATTGACTGCGCCTTGACATTGATTAGATCTACCGAAGAAGAAGTGCTTGTCGCAGGGTACTGGGTCGCATCGTTCATCGGAACTTTTTCAAATTCGAAGAAAATATTGTAAAGTAACGCATTTCGGGTTAATTTAAATCAAACTTTAGGGCTGTGGATAGTACCAACAAATAGGACCAATAAAATATCAATGAGGAACCAAGATTGGTTTTCTTTCGCGATTTCATGGATATCATTCAAGTGTTCGTTAAAATCCCAGACTGTTCTAGACGTCGTGGTTGTGGTCTTTCTACGTCCGACTTTTGAAAAGAGTTATCACAGTCAAGTTCAACAATTTTTCAAATTTTTATTGAATCAATTTGTTGGCTGCTTGTAACTTCAGAATTAGTACGCTTGACAAATGTGCAAGTATGATAAGTTAGGTTTAACGAGATACTTGACACACGGCACAAAATACATACGAACGTTTCCACAAGTCGCAAACTATTTACATAATTTTCTAGAATGATTGTTTTATTCATATAACATGTTCCCGGAATCTGTTTCTGAATAGGAAATCAAGGTTCTTCTTCCTCGCGATTTCCATAATGTGATTGACGCTCTCTTCCGGAGCGTAGGGTATCAGTAGCACTTTTAAATTGGGGAACTTCATGCTATCAAGCATTATCGATTCCACCATTTGCAAGGTTACAGAAAATCCATGAATCTTGAGGTCTTCAAGCGCCGACATTTTGCCGAATTCTAGTACAACCTGAGAGCCACTGTATTGGGTGAGGGTGGAGCATTCCAACTCTTTCAATTTCTTAAAAGGCGGTATGACCAATCTATCCATCGCCTCCACCGGTTCATAATCGAATCCCAAATACCGAACATTCCCACAAAACTGAAATATGAAATTTAGATCATCCTGCGTCATGCAAACCTGGGGATTGCAATTAAGCATGTTCAAGACAGAGATATTTTCTCCAACAACCATCAAGAGTTGTTTAATATTCTGCATACGAAAACAACGATAACCACAACTGAAGTTCAACTCAGTGAGTTTTTTGAGATACCTTAGTGTCGAGAGGTCGCCCACGAGCTGAGAACAAATTCTAAGATGAATCAAATTCGGAAACAGTGCGACAATAGATTCCAAATGCTCATCTGTAACGGGAGTCGATTGAATCGAAAACCGTTTCATGGACGTGCAGACCAACGAGTTTGACCGGGACAAGACGTCGAAGCTTTTTTCTCCTTTAAGGTAATATCTAGCGATGTTGAACTCTTCTATTTTCTCGTGTGTGGACAGCAGTTCGTTTATGCCATCGTCAGACACTCGGCAATAATGAACATTCATGAGACGCAGTTCAGAGCATGGAATTAAGGCGCGCAATCCTCTGTCTGTAACCTTCGATGATTCCTGAATCATCAAGACTTGTAGTTTCGAGCAACGTGATCCAATTATCTCTAAATCCTGGTCAGTACAGAGCCGCGGGAATATGAATGTCGTCAAATTCTGTAAGCGGAAATTGTCCAGCCCTCTGGGTTTAGTTTCACAAAATTGCAGTTCACTCCAGTCCAGCAACTCCAATCGTTGAAATCGACGTACATCACGGGGATCCAGATAGCGTGTAATACAACCCTCACATCTTAGTCCGACGATCTCAATATCCATTATAATTTCCAGCACAGCTCTATGGTGGCTGGTTAGACGGTCGTTCAACGACCTCATCCCAATTCTATAAAATTTATCCAAGAACCTCCGACAAAACTCTGCGTATAGGATGCCAGATAGCTGATTGCGTACATGCTCTTTGATAAACGCAATACCTCGACGAAGTTTGGTCAAAAAACCTTTACAGCTGAGTTCATGGCAAAAATTTACAACATGTACGACCAAGGAGTCGAAAGCGATCTTCTGCAAACGAGCTGGTTGCACGAGCTTAGGCATCTCGGATAATCGGTTCGCCTGTAAGCATACAAGTTCAGGATCAATGAAGACAGGAGTTGATATTCTCAATATCTACTCTAATTAGCGAAAAAGTAATTTTCGAAATTATTCTCTACGTGTTACTCCAACGGTTTTAAAGTCTTGCGATTAGTAAGGAAAGACGTAGCTTCTTCGCTGATTTGGAGCAAGCGAATTATTCGATTACGTTATTGACGAGAAAGTGCTTATCTTTAATGAAAATTAACTGAATGGTCTGACTTTTTAATTCTGTAGATCTAATCGTGGTGTAAAATGTCGAAGAAAATCCAACGAGATGCTTGTATGTTATTATGACTGATTGTGTACGAACCTTTATGCTTATCGGATGACGCATTCACGAGTCGATATTAGTATTTTGATGAAAACCGATGCTAGGTGTAATCTAAAGTGATGCCAAATCGGCCTCGACATTGCGACTTGCATATATGGGACGAGGAGCCTAATGTTTGATGCAAACAGTACGACAGATCGAATGGAGAGCTGTATAAGCCTCGATGATTATATTAAGCTAAGAATTATTATCTCAATATTAAGCAGGGAACAAGATAATCCAGAATCCTTTACCGCCTCCTAACGAACGAACTAGCTGTCTCCTATAAAACGCAGTCTAAGTATAGAAACATCGATTAAAGTAAGTTGCGTCAGTATTCAAAATTTTGCGGTCGTAGTCAAGGAAGACTTTGGTAATTAATAAGTCGAAGAATTAGGATGGAGACGTCGCAAGGAATATCAGTTAAACACTCCATGAAAAATATAGTTATATTTTCATATTTTGACAAATATCAATACAGTAGATGCAAAATTTGTTATGTAAGTGTTAGCGTCAAGGAATCATCGTTGGCAGCTTTCATTACATTTTCATTTCATTTTCGAAATTTTGTCGCTCGTTTACCACAAACTGTTGACGTAATGATTAACACACGAGTAGATGAGAAGCAAATATAATTATTTCTGAAAGTTATAATCATGTGTAATGATTTGAAAAATATCATTTGATGCTCTACATCTACTGCGAAGATACAAATGAGAAATCTAGATTCTTATGTCTGGCAATTTGTCTAATACGATCGATGATCTCACGATCATGATAATTGTAAAATGTTCGCACTTCTCGTAAATTTGGGAATCTTACATTATCGAGCATTATTGATTCCGTCATTTGAAGAATGGCATCGAAATGTTGTATCCTGAGGGTTTCGAGGCTCGGCATTTCGCAAAATTCTAATATTGAATGAGAGTCATTTCGCGAAGAACGGTTGAAGCAATCTAAATATTTCAATTTACGAAAGGGTGGTATGCGCAATTTTCCTTCCTGTTGACGTGGTTCACAACCGAAATGAAAACCCTCGATATTTCCACAAGTCTTAAATATCAAATTCAAATCACTCTGCGATACACTTACATTAGAGTGCAGAATCAATTCGGAAATATTACCCTCGACGCTGATCAAGAGTTGCCCAAGATTCTCCATGCTGAAACCTCCAGACGAGTGCTCGAAGACAAGCCTTGTCAGATTCTTCAGATTCTTCAAAATGCACAGGTCGCCAATAACTGGACAATGAAATTGGAGGTAATTCAAATTCGGAAACATAGCCACGACAGATTGAAGATGTGCATCCGTCACTGGGTCAGATTTCAGAGCAAACCGTTTCACGGATGGACACAACAACGGAATCAGAGGGGACAAGACGTCGAAACTTTTCTCACCATTTGTATAGTAATTACCGATATTGAACTCCTCCAGTTTACTATGTGCCTTTAACAGTTCATTCATGCCGTTATCGGAGACTGAGCAATAGTGTAGACCAACGATCCGCAATTCGGAGCATGGACGTAGAGAGGACAACCCTCTGTCCGTGACATTCTCCGATTCTTCAACCCTCAAGACTTGTAGCTTCGAACAACGCGCTCCGATAATCTCTAGATGACGATCGGTACACATCCTTGGAAAAATGAACGTTGTTAGATCCTGCAATCGAAAATTTCCAAGACCACTGGCGATAGTCTTAAAACATTGTGGTTCAGTCCAATCCAGGACGCTCAGTCCTTGAAGTCTATGTGCATCGGTGAGATCCAGATAGCGAATTATACTACCTTCGCATATTAGTCCAACGATCTTTACATCCATCACGATTTCTAGCACAGTTTTATAATGGTTAGCCGGACGATTCTTTAACCGCCTTGTACCGATCGAATAGAATTTATCCAAGAAATTCCTGCAAAATGCTGCGAACAGGATTCCAGGCACGTAGCTACGTACATGGTGTTTTATATCAGCAATGCCTTGACGAAGCCGAGTCAAATGTCCTGCCACACTGAGCTTGTCGCAACAATTCACAACATGTGCGACTAAAGAGTCGAAAGCGAGCTTCTGAAGAGGAATCGGCTCCTTCGTTTTCGGCATCTCTGGGTATCGGGTTGTCTGCAAGCATATATAAGCTCAGAGATAAGTGCTTGATGGCAAATTTTGAGTAGAACCCTTCCACGTTGTAAAATATGCGTCTTCAGGGTAGAAATTACGGATAGCTCGACGCGACGTTAGTCGAACAGTTATTGGAATGGTCAATATTTTAAAATGCAAATGAAAAACAGTTCAACGATGACCTTACAAAAGATAATCGCGATAAGAATGGTCACGACATTGGTACGGATTATCGATACTTATCAAACTTTGACTCACTCGATTATTGTGACGAACTTTGACGCCTTGTTCAATGATAGCCGTGTGAGCCCCTCAGTGATGTGGCAGGGCAAAGGCCAATTGGCCAGTACGCCGTTTCTTTGAGCTTTGTCAAAATTTCGTTTTTCTTCGAAATGACGTTGAACAGATTGATGGAAAATTCATCGAACTCCATGAAACAGATCCTTCGTCTGAAAATCGCTGGTCACTGCTTTCGTAAAATACTTCGAAAAATGAACGAATTAGGAGTGAGCGAGACTTTTATTGCGCTGCAAATGCAAATTTGTATCTTGCTGACTGCGCTAATACTGCACTCTCGTGCAATTTGATGTCATGTTAAAACCATTGAATACGCGCGTGCGCTATAGCTGTTTAAATAACGTTGCACGTTTCATCGACACAGTATATCGCACTTATGGAGATTGTAGGCCCATGTCATCCATCGACTATTACGACGGTCAATATTTAATAAGTTGTATAGGCATTTCGTTTGGGATTTAGTTGAATGAAAAGTGACTAAATATTATGATGAAAAATTATTAATAAATCTTTTTATTCAACAACTTACATTTGAAATTTCACGTAACAGTTTTATACCGATCGTTCATCGAATATTTAGTTAGCATATAATAATAATGGCATGGAAAATAATCACGTATAATAACTTTGGGCGAAAAATTGTATAAAACTAGACGAATATTTCTGAGAGTCATAATCTTGTTACATAATTATTGAGAATATCATTTCATATCGTGTTTACTGTGAGAATCGTAAAGAGAAATCTAAATTGTTATTTTTGGCAGTTTGGTTGATGCGATCAGTTATCACACTTCGATTATAGAACGTCCGCACCTCCTTCAAGTTTGGAAACTTGACATGATCGAGCATCATTACTTCGGTCATTTCGAAAATAGCGTGAAAATCTTGGATCCTGAAAGTTTCAAGCTTCAACATTTCACTGCATTCTAATTCTACGCGATAGCCGCTACGCCATACATGAGCTATGCTCTCCAAGTGTTTCAGATTTCTGAAAGATGGTACAATCAATTTCTCTACGGGCTGAGTTGGTTCATAACAGAAATACAGCAACTCGAGATTGCCACAAGTCTTCGATATGAAATGTAAATCATTTCGTGTTATGCAATTCGCACGGAGAGACAATCGGGTCATATTTGCTCCGATATTTGCCAAAAGGTCTCTTAGATTTTCCATTCTAAAACCGCCAGAAGAGTAGCCGAAGTCGAGCTTAGTGAGATTCTTTAGATCCTTCAATATGCACAGATCACCCGTAAATGGTAAACAAAATTGTAGGTAAACCAAATTAGGAAATAATGCAACGATAGCATGAAGGTATCTATTTGTCAGGGGGTCACTTTTAAGAGAGAACCGTTTCACGGATGGACACACTTGCGCAATCGGGCGAGACAAAAGATCGAAGCTTTCCTCTCCAATTGTATAATAATTACCGACGTTGAATTCCTCCAGTCTTTCATGTACGTTTAACAGTTCATTTATGCCATTGTCAGACACTGAGCAATAATGGAGATTAATAATACGCAGTCTGGAACACGGAGACAAAGCACTCAACCCTTTATCTGTGACATTTTTCGATTCTTGAATCTTCAAGATTTCAAGCTTCGAACAACGCGGTCCAATGATTTCCAAATCCCGGTCAGTACAGATCCTCGGGTAAATAAATGTCGTTAAATCTTGCAGATTATAATTTTCGAGGGCCCTGGGCATCAATGGGTAATGTTGCAGTTCACCCCAGTCCAGTATCTTCAATCCTCGGATTCGATGTACATAGCAGGGATCCATATGATGCTGGATATCACCTTCACATATCAGTCCAACAAAGTGTATATCCATAAGGATTTCGAGCGCAGCACAGTTATGGTCAGCTGGACGTTCGTTCGATCGCATCCTCCCGGTGGAATAGAAATCATACAGGAATCGCCTACAAAATTCCATGAACAAAGCGCCAGGTATGTGATCGCTTATATACTGTTTGATAACTGTGATACTTCCACGGAGCTCGGTTAAAGACCCCTGAATGCTGAGTGAATCGCAGTAATTCACTGCGAATTTAACCACGGAGTCAAAAGTGAGTTCTTGTAGAGGTATTGGCTGCTTGAATTTAGGCATCCCGGCTAATCAGGTCACCTGCAAACATAGAAGTTCAAAACTAATAAAGGCAGTGTCTAATAGTCGGAGACTTTAAAAGCTAAGATAAGTTGGGGGAATGGTTGTTTGCGAATCAATTAGCATATTGATTTTACATCCGTTACATGATGCATGGTGTAACCATCAAGATTTCAGGTTTGGGATGTCAGATCGACTTGATAAAAGAATAATAATAAAAAGATCTTGCCAATATGTTGAGCAAAGCTGCTGAGCTCTGATTCCTTATTCCGTAAATCCAATCTGTATGTCTACATATCATTCAAAGTTTTTGAAAACTGTTCATACAACATTAACTAACATCTTAAGGTGCCCGGGATGAGGTCAGGTTATAGATGCATTCAAGATACCATCGGATGCCAAAACAGCTATATAGTAGTTGTCTGTATCATTGATTCCTTTAGTTGAAATTACAGATCTCATGAACCCACAGATTAATAGACGAATATTGCAAAGATTTACAATAAGTCAGATCGGAGAGTCACGTTTCTGTAATCTTTGCTTTGTAGGTACGTCAACCCAGGACGACGGTACTACTATATGAAAAGTGCAGATTACTCGCCTTATCAGTGACAGTATTTGCTTTTTTGCCGTCGATCCAGCATTACTATGCCAAATTAGGTCCGCTGAAAAATGGCTCTGAAAGTTATCAGAGAATGTGAGGAGTCACGTGAGCATGTAAAACAAATTACAAAAAACCTAACGCTAAGCTAACTTAGAAATAACCAAAAAATAGTAGAAATGTATCAATGAAGGGTTTTATTCAGCAGCTTACATTGGAATTTTGTGTATAAGTATCATACTGGGTATATCTCCCATATATTTAATGAGCATATAATAATCATGGCATAGAAGATAATAACGTGTTATAATTTGGGGCGAAGGTACACCGCATATTGTATAAAATTACCTAAATGTCTCTAAAAGTAAAAATCTTGTAACATAGCTTTGGAGAACATGATTCGTTGTCATATTTACTGTCAAAATATCAACGAGAAATCTAGGTTGTTATTTTTAGCAGTTTGGTGAATGCGATCAGAAATTTCGTTCGGAGAATAGTAGTACGTTCGCACCTCCCTCAAGTTTGGAAACCTTGCGTTGTTAAACATTATTGATTCAATCATTTCGAAAATAGCATGGAAGTAGATGGGGATGAATACTTCAAGCTTCCGCATTTCACTAAATTCTAACTCTACGCGATAGCCATCATCCCATTGCAGAGCCATACACTCAAAATGCTTCAGGTTCCGAAAAGGCGGTACAATCAATTTGTCTATAGTCTGAGTTGGTTGATACCGTACATTCAGCCACTCGATATTGCCACAAACCTTGAACAGAAAATTCAAGTCATCCTGCGTTAGCCAAAGATGAGAACACAAAGTCAAATGGGTCACGTTTTCTCCAATATCTTTCAAAAGATCTTTGAGATTCTCCATACTGAAACCACCAGAAGACTGATCGAAGTCAAGCTCCGTCAAATACTTGAGATCCTTCAGTATGCAGAGATCACCCGTGAATCCACAATAAAATCTGAGGTGAGTCAAATTCGGAAATAGTTCCACAACAGAATGAAGATGTGCACTTGTCACAAGGTTCAACTTTAGAGAAAAACATTTAACAGATAGGCACACTAATGAGGTCGGGTGGGACAGACTATAGAGCCAGTCCTCCTCAGGTCTATAATAGCCATCGACACTGAACTCTTCTAGTTTCTGATGCACGTTTAGCAGTTGGTTTACACCGTTGTTAGAAACAGAGGACCAATGAAGTTCAATGATTCGCAGTTCGGAGCACGGACGGAGAGCATACAACCCTCTATCTGTGACATTTGTCGAACCCCCAATTCTCAAAATTTCTAGCTTCAAACAACGCAGTCCAATGATTTGCAAATGAAGGTCGGTACAGCTACCCGGGAAAATGAATGTCGTAAGGTCTTCCAGGCGATAATTTTTCAGAGTCTTGGGCACAGGCCCATATATCAGTTTACTCCAATCTAATACTTTTATTCCTCGTATTCGATGCACATCACCGGGATTCAGATAATGTAGGATATAACCATCACATATTAATCCGACGAACTCCATATCCATCATGATTTCGAGGGCAGCACTATCAAGGCTGTCTGGACTTTCCGCCGGGCGAATTCTCCCTATCGAATAGAATTGAGTCAGGAATTCCCTACAAAACTCCACGAACAAGATGCCGATGTGATTGCTTAGATACTGCTTAATAACAGCTATACTTTCACGGAGCTTGATCAAAGACCCCTTAACTCTCAGTGCGTTACAGTATCGCACTGTGCATCCAACCACGATTTCAAAAGCGAGTTTTTGTAGAGGTATTGGCTGCTTGAATCTAGGCATCTCGGGTAATAGGATCGTCTGCAAATATAATTCATAAATAATAAGATCACTACCTGATAGTTTGAAGGGTTAGTCAAGCTAGGGAGCACGCAAAATAGTTTCACTTTCGTTATATCGGTGTGTGAATGTAGTTGCATAATGTAATATCAGGATTTCAAGTTCGATTTAACAGAACAATCTGAAGGAAAAAATGAGGGGATTCTATTCGTTTTACTAGTGGGAGAATATGATCACTTTTCAAAATCTGACTTACTCTTTTTTTGTTCGAAATATATTGAGCAAAGTTGTTGAACTCCGAAGTCTTGTCGCCGCTCGAGGTTGATGCAACACCAGGCCAGCTTCATTACTCTACAAATGACACTATTTATGATGTTAATCAGTTCACTAACTGCTGCCTTCCACGTCAAGAGGGAAATGGTAAAATCTAGGAATACCACGCGGGTGCGCAGTCAAATCACCTCAAGGAAACACAAACCGTCGACTCTATCGGCGAATCTTTTAGTTGCACTTCATGAATGTTATCAGACCACAGTATGTGTGACCAATGACACTCGGGTCGATAATAAGTCTGACCATAGTATTGTTCATGAATTTACAATCCTGTCATTTGGCTGAAATAACGTTTCCGAAGAATCTTTGTACATCAATACTAGAACGACGATAACATCTACATAAGTTAGGTGCCTGGTGACCATTCGTCTAAGTAGTCACAATCTTTGCTGATCAGCCAGGAAACAGCTATGATAAAAGTTGTATGCAAATGTGTGATCTAAAAAGCAATTCAATGACTGCAGGCAAATATGTCTCGGGATGAAAATATCACCTTCACATGTTAGTCTCTTGATCTCTAGATCCATCATGATATATAACGCAATTCCATGATGCATGCATGATCCTCCGATCGTTCTTTCCCATTAAAGTAAAATTCATTCAGAGATCTTCTAAAAAAATCCACGCAAGGTGTGCTAGTAACGTTATCGCGTACGCGGTATTTCATATCGACAATGGCTTGGCGAGGCCTATTAAAGATACGCCTAATGCTAAGTGCATCGTGAAAATGCACGATGTTCCTGACGAAGGGGTCAAAAGCGAGCTTCTGCAGAGGCATGGTCTACTTGAAAAGCACACAGGTCCAAAAATAGTAAAGCTTTGCTGATCGCAGGTTTGGTCTGATAAATCGCCCTATATCGTATCAGTCAATCTGTAATTGGATGAGCAATTGAAATATAGCTGCATGATAAACTTGGATGAGGAAATGAGACGATTCCAATCGCTCCATATCGTGAGAGAATATCATCACTGATCAAAATCTGACTCACTGATTTCTTTTCTGAAATATCTTACGCAAATCCGCTAAGCTTTGATGCCTCGTTCAATCATCGATGGTCAAAATCGCCCCTAGTCTCGCAACTGCCTGACCTACTGCGTCAAATTCAATCGAACTTTCGTCACTTCGGATGATACTAAAAAAAACTGAGTAAAGTTCGGTATTCCTTAAAACTATGAGTTGTCACTAAATCGCAAAATCCTTGTGCTGACCTGCTGATTCCATACAACACTCCAAAAAATGATGAAATAACGCAGTGAAACTTTCACTACTCTGCAAAAGCGCATGTGCAATTGCACTTTGCCAACTTTGTCCTACAGCCTCCATAGTCACGTGGCCAACATTGATTTCCAAACCATCGCAGGCGTGCGCAACCACATCAGCTAGGAAAATGGAAACAGCTTATTTCATGCACCCCGTTCTCCATTATTCCTGTGCTTATGAATGTCAGTATAATGAACAAATTCGGCATTTTATGGTCCGGTATACAAATAGATAATTCAATAAGTACTGAGCAACAACTGAGATTAATGATGCGAAATCTACGGAAAAATAAATATTGTTAAATTTTGAAAGCGAAAAGCCTCGATGGCTGAAGGGAAATCTTCGTAGTGTGCCATCATTGCAGTCCAGTCATTGCTTTTTAATCCGTGTACTCGATAAGCGTCTCTAGAATTCAAATAATATAGGATTTCACCTCCCCGTTTTAGTCCAATGATCTTTTCATCCATCCATTACGGATATCTGGTACAAACTAGTGATATTCGTTCCTATGGATCTCCCCTACGTTACAGTGGCACTTCGGATGTCGACACAACTCAGTGTTCTTGGTCATAACACGTGAGTTTTATCAAAAACTTTCCGATACCAAAAATCAAATGGATTTGTTTTAATATTGTATAAAGAAGAAAGGACATGCGAACATGTTATTGAATAATATATGAATTTTATTTGTAATAATAACAAGGAACAATGGGATAAAAACACAAAGGTTTGGATCAGACTTGTGTTCGAACTGATAGTGTTATTTTTTTAATCCATACTCCTTTAGGCGGATAAAAAAAAAACCAGAAGAATTGACCGCATATATAAAAGGAGATAAATATTTTTTTAAGTCATAATCTTGTTACATGATTTGGGAGAATCAGAGTCAACTGACAGTTTCCTGAGCAGCCAAGCCATGTCCTCATAGAATTTAGACGGGGATAATCCTCAGCGATCGTGCCTTCAGCATAACGATAGTGGGGAAAACAGTATACATTCAAGCAGCATCGGCACTCTTAAGGGATTTACAGGCAAAGTGTCCTGTAATCTACTAACATATTCAATTCCTCAAATAGCAGTACAGCTAAAGCAGCCTACTGACTAATAAACGCATCCCAAAATTCAGAATATAGCTTAGATAGCCAAAGCGGCATTAGGACTAACAATTTCAAGAAAGCTATTAGATTCTAACGGCAAAACGCCTCTGATTCGATTTCTTAAAACGTAAAAGTCAGTTCACTACAAGTAGAAATTGCATTGAATTACTGGAAATTCCAGAGGGAATTTAGGAGTAGCTTTAGGAATAGAATAAGAAACAAATTTGTTGAAACGCTGCTTTATTAGTGTTGAAAATTATCCAAATGAATATTAAAGGTTAATTTTGTTTCCTTATCAATGATTCTTTCCGTTTAATGATTTCTTTTCCAAAAATTCATGACGTTTTGCATCTCAAATTTCAACGAGAAATCGAGGTTGTTATTTTTTGCAGTTCGGATAATGCGCTCACTGATCTCATTTCGCGAATATTGCGTTTGCACTCGCTTAAAATTTGGAAATTTTACATCATCAAGCATCATTGATTCCGTCATTTCAAGAATATCGATAAAACCGTAGACCATTAGGACTTCAAGCTTTGACATGTCACAGAATTCTAATCGCACGTGAGGGTCCCTATACAAATCCACACCCATACACTGTAAGTATTTCAGATTCGGAAAAGGCGGTATAATTAGCGTTTCTATAGTCCGAGGCCGGGTTTTTTCATAGCGAATGTATAACGACTCGATATTTTCACAAGCCTTGAATATAAAATTGAAATCACTTTGCGACGCACGAATCTGACAGAGCAGAGCCAATTGGGAAATATTTTCTCCAACGCTAATCAAGAGTTGCTTAAGATTCTCCATGCTGAAGCCGCCAGATAAAACCCCGAAGAGAAGCTTTCTGAGATTGTGCAGATCCTTCAGAATGCACAGGTCACCAATCACTTGGCAATTCAATCCGAGGTAAGTCAAATTCGGAAACATTGCCACGACAGAATGAAGGTGTGTATCTGTCATGAGGACACATTCCAAAGAAAACCGTTTCATGGATGGACACAGCAACGGAATCGGACAGGACAAGATGTCGACAATTGCCTTCTCATTTGTATACCAATAATGACTGATATTGAACTCCTAAAGTTTACTATGTGCCTTTAGCAAATCATTTATGCCGCTATCAGACACTGAGCAATGATTTAGAACAATGGTCCGCAATTCGGAGCATGGACGTAGAGCGAGCACCCCTCTATCGGTGACATCTTGCGATCCTTCAATCTTCAATACTTCTAGCAATAAACAATGCGGTCCAATGATTTCTAAATAATTATCAGAACAAATCGTCGGGCAAATGAATGTCGTCAGATCTTGCAGGCGATAATTCTCGAGGACCCTGTCCAGACACGTGTAAGGTCGCGGGCAATAATTTTTTAGGTTCCTGGGCAGGGACTCAAAAGAATACAGACCACTCCAGTCCAGTACCTTCAATCCTTGTATCCGATGTACATCGCTGGGATCCAGATCTCGTAGGATATAACCTTCACACTTTAGCCCAACAAACTGTACATCCATAATGATTTCGAGCGCAGCTCTGTTATACCTAGATGGATGGCGGTTATAGTCGTGAAACTTGGGCAAGAATTTCTCACAAAACTTCCCGAACAAGATACGCGGCATGTAATCACTTGCATACCGCTTAATATCAGCTATACTTTTGCAGAGCTGAGTGAAGGACCCTTCAATTGCCAGTGCATAGCAGTGTTGCACTGTGCATTCAACCAAGGTGTCAAAAGCGAGTTTTTGTAGAAGTATCGGCTGCTTGAATCTGGGCATCTCTGGTAATCAGGTCACCTGCAAGGATAAAGGATCAAAAATAATGAAGGTAGTTCCGATAACTCAAGAGTTGAACGAGCAAATAAATCTGGCATCCGTCAGGTCCATGTCTGGGAATCGTTTAGAAGAACAGGATTTTCAGATAACTGGAATGACACGATTCTCGCACTCTCAAGAATTTCAATATCTACGGGGCAGTACAAATATCATCTCACTCATCTCAGCTTTCACGAAACCTATTTTCCTAGGTTAAGGAACAAGTATCTCGGTGAGCAATCGAATCCGTGAAAATAAAAGTAGCCAACTTGATAACTATTAGGCAGTGGTGAACCATTATCGCATAGGCTACAGCCTCCGTGAGAACTTTTCTTTCTGGAGATAACAAAAAAAACGACGCTATGGATGAGTTTATAGTGATCCCGAAATCGTGCCTTTTCTAACCATCCTAGTGTACCTGCACAGTCTAATATGATTGTTCCCGAAGTTGGTTAGAGAGATCAACCTTCAAGAAGGAATTCACCAGCCGGATGGACACAGAAAAAGTGATGATATGATTTTAGTCGTTGTACACATCGTGACAGAATACGATCACTAGTCATATCTGACTCACTTGTATCTTTTTGCGAATATATTGCAGAAAGTTGTTGAACTGTGCCTCATTCAACCGTAGAAGTTCAAGGTTGTCGGAAGTCCCATGAAAACGTAAATGGATGGACGGAAACCAACTTCTCAATCCATCGCGTCAGGTTTAATAAAATTCTGCATCGTTCCTTGGAACCGCTGCGTACATTCAGATCGAAAATACTTCAGTCCTAAAAACTGTAACCAGTTATCCAAAAAGCACGAGATCTCTGTACTGTTTGTTCTACTTTTTCTGTCAAACATCCAGAAGATGAATAGTCAACGCCCAAAAACTTTCACTACTCTACAGATAACAATGTTTATGATGTCACTCACTTCGCCAACTGGGGCCTGCTCACCAACGTCGAGTGGGAAATGTTGAATTTTATAAGTGCCAGACGCGTGCGCATTGAAATAAACTCAAGGAAATACACACAGTAATCTCTATCGCCGACTTTTTTAGTTAAACTTCCTCAATGTTATCAGACTGCGGTATGTGTGACAAATGTTACGAAAAGTGACAATGAGTTTTACCAGAGTTGTTCATGAATTCACATTCCCGCCATCTGGTTGTACCAAGCCTTCCGAAGAAGCTTTGTCCGTCAACGCCAGAACGACGAGGACTCCTGCGAGGAAAGTGCGCAGTGAATATTCACCTGAGTGGTCAGAATGTTTGGTGATCAGCCAGAAAACAGCGATGAAATTTGTATGCAAATGTGGGATCTGAAAAGCAGTTCAATGACTGCAGGCAAATTGAATACAGGATAGTACAGTGACGCCACAGACTCTGGGACATAATTGATAAAAAGACACAGTTGATCCCTCAGAAGTATGTTGGATAAAAAATAATGAGCAGCCATGCAAGCAGATCAATAAATGTTTTTACTTCGCAGTTAAGATATAACGGTATAAAATGCCGAATGGAGTGACGTAGGACGAGCAGTTTGATGTGTGTTACTTAATTTTTTAAAACTATAATCCGTCAATAAATGCTCATTCCGCCCTGTTGGATTTCCAAAATACTATAAGAAAGAAGGAATAAATACTCATCATACTGCATCTCATAGCAAACCGTTTCACGGATGGACACACTAACGCATTCCCGTGGGATAAGACATTGAAACAGTCAGCCTCATACGCTGCAGAACATCGGCCAAGGTTGAACTCTTCCAGTTCCAAATGTACTGATAGCAATTCGTTCATGCCAATGTCAGACACTGACCAAGAACTGAGATTAATGATGTGCAGTTCAGAGCACGAAGATAGGGCACGCAATCCCTTATTTGTGACCCCATCCGATTCCTGAATCCTCAGTACTTGCAGCTTGGAGCAACATGATCCAATGACTGCTAGATCATAGTCTGCACAAACAGTCGAACAAATTAGTGTCGTGAGTTCTTGCAAGTGAAAAGCATTGAGGCAAGGACGCATGAATTCGTAATCTATCATCGAAGTCCAGTTGATGATTACCAATCCGTGTATTCGACTAGAATCTGCATAACTCAGATGATGTAGTATATCACCTCCGCATGTTAGTCCAACGATCCTTTCATCCATCGCTAATCAATTTGGAGTTGCTAGCGCGATTCTGCCGGCCAATGATATTCGAATAAATCAACGCCTGCGCGCTTGGAACCTGTAATTTCCACATAATCGCACGGTATAAAAAAAAAAAAGGTTTGCCTTACTATTGTTCAATCCCATGGGGTTTACGTGTCCACTTCCCACCCCACTTCGCATAGATCATGACATCAAGATTATTATTTCTCGCAATTCTGTTATATTTATCGCGTTACGAATGCAACCTTGTGTCTGTTAATATACGAGTCAAAAGTGGAAATTTTTTGTTATCAAGTAGAAAATCTGTACAGTCCAATGAAAATCCACTTATCCAGAAATTTTCCGGCTTCGACTTGCGATTCTTAGAAAAAGTACGAATATTTTCGAAAATTGGACATGAATCAGATGAGATAGCGATAATTTTAAATTCATAAAACCGACACGTAATCGTTTTACGAAAAATGTCAAACGCTCTAATAAGTAAGTGAAAGTTTAGTGCGATGTCAGTACATCAGGGAAACTGGAAAATGGAACTCATAGCATCGAGACCGTTTGTAACGATAAATTTATTAAAATTCGTATCTATACAGGCATTATCTTATATGCGAAAATATATTTTCATAATATAAAAGGCATTTTCAAAGGTTTGTACATTTGTCCGAAATTTTCATTCATTGTTTAGTTACTTGCAGATACACCCAAAGTTGTCGTGTGCCAGCGTACGTAATCCCAATAAACGTAACTGGATTGGTGAATCCCATTTTAAAAAATTCTGGATCTAAACTGATTAAAATGAATTGAAATTCACGCCAATTTGAAATCTCTGAAATCTTTCGAAACAGGATTCATCAATCCGCTTTCGTTCACTGGGGTAACTCAAAGCGAAGACTATTTGGCACACTATACAGAACTAGATATGAGTATCTTTAAGGGCACGAAACTAGTAAAACCTCCATCCGCTGTGAATGTGACAACTTCCGTCCCATCTACAATACGAGTCGAAAAATGTTCAGATGAGTGATTTTTGACCTGGAAATTAATATTCCTTATTCTCGCATTTCGCTCGAGTTGCAAGAGTTCATCATTCGTTAAGCCATTCGTTCCTATCACCGACAAGTTTGGAAACCTAATGGCATCAAGCATCATTGATTCGACGGCTTGCGCACTAACTTGAAATTCAACAAATGTGAGAGTTTCGAGTTTCGAAAGTTCAAGGAATTGGCATGCCGAATCAGGAGGATAGAAACCATCGCCCTCGAAAGGGTTGGTATAATTTAGCAAATCCATTGGACAGCAGACGGTTAAATCTTTCAACTTTTCGAATGGTGGTACGACCAGAAGACCATATTTGTGATCGAATTTCAAACATTCGATGTTGGGACAGGAATTGATTATGAAATTCAAATCTCCGTCCCGCAAATATGAACTATGATCACTAGAGCAGAACTTTAAACTAGTAATATTTTCTCCAAGAGAAGGTAATATATTTTTAAGACTCATCCATGTTGATTCGACATCGGAAAGGTGACAGCGCCTTGTGGCCGATTCGATAAAGTTTAACTCAAGCCCCGTGAGTTGAGTCAAAAACGTCAACACGGACAGGGAGTCCGTGCGAAAGTTGTTAATTCCAAGGTAAGTTAAATTTGGAAACTTTGCCACGATACAACTCAGATCTGTGTTTGAAACTAAAGTTGAATCTATGTAGAGGCGTTTCATGGATGCACACTGCGCAGTCGGATGAAAGTGAGAACTAACATCATTTTTCACACAGTCATCACGTAACCAGCTGACGTAACTGACGCTCCTACCACCCCCGAAAGCGAAGTCATCTAATTTCTCATGTACAGATAGTAGATGGTTTACACCGATATCAGAGACTTCAGAGCAACTGACAATGTCGATAACACGAAGTTCGGAGCAAGGACTCAGGGCATGTAGTCCTTCGTGTGTGATATTTTTTGAATGCCTAACTTTGACGACTTGTAGCTTTGAGCAATTCTTTCCGATAACTCTTAGATCAAGATCAGTACAATTTCTTGGGAATATGAACGTTGTGAGATCATTAAGGTAAAAATTATCAAGGTTCATGGTTACGGTAGTCGGTAAACAATCCAGATCCAGTTCTTCCAACCGTCGAAATCGATGTCCATCCTGAGGATCGAGATGGGCTACAATTGGACCTTTACATTTGAGTCCGACAATCTCTGTATCCATGACGATTTCCAATGCAGCTTTGTAATAACACATAGGTCGTTCAAACAAGGAGAATTCACAAAAAAATCTATTAAAAAATTCAGCTAAGATGGGCGAAGGCATTTGAGCGCACAAGCCCATCTTGATAACGAGGATCGTTTGATGAAACTCGTCTAAAGATCCCTTAACACTGAGTCGATCACAACAACGAATGACGCATCCAAGCAGTACATCGAAAGCCATCTCCTCCAAAGTCGGAGGCAACTTGAATTTAGCCATCTTTAAGAAATCAGTCTACCTGCAAACATAATTGTTCAACCATTACACAAAGTGCAAGCAACGAAAGCTTAAACTTCATGTAGTCGCAGCCTCCTCTCATCGTTTGCTTGATTACTCTTTATATTCGAGAAGGACCAAGTTCATGAAGAACGACGCCTACAACTGCTCAACTTTGACGGATGGTCAAAGTCCTATGTAATAAAAAGTTTCTTCAGATAATCATATAGATCCGAGCGTTATCATCGAATTACCAACCTTTCGATCTGTTGGCGCCTTCGTTTCTCCTAGAAAATATGTAATATTTTTAATAAAGTAAACACCAATGGAGTCAGAGATCTCGTGCACGTTACACCGTTGACAGCACGAATAGCTGACGAACTCTAAGTTACTAACCTGCTATTCTGAATTAACAGAATTCCATTTCCTCCTCCGATTGTAACGAATACTTTGATCTGAATTCTCACTGTCCTTGAAACTGGATTCTCTCACATTAATTGTTATGGGTCAGTTGAGTATCCGAAGAGTAAAACAATTCCGTAAAGAAACTTGTCCTGATTCAATTGCTTAGAAACGAATGGCTGACAATGAAACAATCGCTTTACTAAAGGTGCTCCTCGCAGCACGCCTGCGCAAAGTATCACTCTTTGCAAATATTGCATCCTGCTATAACTTCAACATGGCTACTTTTTATGTGTAATCATAATGCGCTTGCGCAGTCAAATCAAGTCACGTTGAAAATAATTCCATGAGTCATCCACACTCCTTATTCGTCACAGGAAGTTTAACCAGCGTTATTATGAGTCTACGTTTTCATCATTCGAACGAACTATTATACGCAAAAAATCTTCGTACATACATCGATGGCCTAGGTCTAAAATGTCATAACCCACAAATGTTACAGAAGTAGTGGGACAGTGTTATCAGTTCCATCGAACGACCAGAAATATTATCTATCCGGATAAGAAGGGAACTACATTGGTCGCAATTTCGTAAAAAGTATTTCGTACGTTCATTTCATGGGTAATTGTGAAATATGATATCATCACGCAGACCAAACTAATTTTCATAAAGATTTGATCGTACTGAATAGCCACGAGGGCATATGACTGCAGATCACGACCTTCAAGATTTTTTTTCGCTACTGTCTAGATCAAACAAGGATTTCGGATTCGTTGACTGGTTGAAGAGTAAAAACTGTGGATTATTCCAACACGTGCGTGGGCAAATTTATTTTAGTAATAGCGGTGATACAGTTGGTTACAATCAACAGAATTACTGATCTTCAAATCGTATCATGTGTATATTTACGTAACTATATCATATTATCTTGAACCTACACTAGATATTCCTTCTGGAATTCTATCGAAGTATGCAATTATGAATGACATGTATGAATGATAGAAAAATATAATATACATATTATGTATTGAGATTTATACCCTTTCCTACATCCCAGGTTCAAATAATTCGAATGAGAATGGCAATAAAGATACAGGATAGAAGTAGCTATCAAGAATTGAGATGGTGAAGTGAAGTTGTGAAAATGTAAAAATGAGGATGAGAATTGCATCTTGAAACTAAGATTATAGTATCAACGTTTAAACTTTTGCTTGAATGATTTCAACGAATCAGGCAAATGCTTTCGATTGATATCCGGGATAAAGATTCCTAGTGAAATCTATATAAACTCCATCAAATTATAAATCATAGATGTTAACACTCAAATTATCTAATCTGAAGCATGCTAAGAGTGTTTGACAAATTTACAAAGGGATAACGAATTAGCAACAGTTTAGGTGACTGCGGAACTGAACACACCATACAGCAGATCCAAAGAGAAAAATTGAGGTAATAATCTGACGCATCTTTGATCCATTGAACTTGATCAGTTGATCGTAAAATCAAGGTGAATGATTTCCAAACGAAGTAGATTTGACGCATCATACAAATAATTTCATGACCTCGCACTTGTTAAATAATTTCCAAAAATATCATTCTATATCAATGGGATCATCATCGGACTCGTGATTATCGCCAAACCTGTATTCGATGTACCAATTAGACTCTGGATCATTGTCTATCTTAAAATCAAGATTTCTAGTCTTAGCGGTGAGCTCAAGCTGTTCCAGATCCTCGGGCTTTACGCAATTTATTTCAATCACTGATAAGTTCGGGAACTTGATGTCATCGAGCATTATTGATTCGATAGCTTGCAAAGTCATTCCATAATTGAGGAGCGAGAGCGTTTCGAGACTCGGTAAATTGCTGAATTCCAACGCTGGATCGTCCAGGATCTCAATTTGGTCAAAGTTGATAGGAATTTGGGGAACCAGTTGTTTCAATTTCGGAAAAGGCGGTATTACAACGAGACCGCCTCCTTGATCAAATCCAAAATTTTCTATATTAGGACAAGAACGGAATATAAAATCCACCGCGTCCTGGTGCCATAAAAAGCCTTGATCCCAACAAGAGAGTTTCAAAGTGGTGATTCTCTCTCCAATAAATGGCAGAAGTTCCTTCAGACTTCCCCACGTTTGTTCAACTTCGTCGTAATACATATCGTAGCAGAATTTAATCTCAATGCCCGCGAGTTTATGGAGACATTTGAGCGTGTCCAAGTCCTCCGCAATTGCAAGATTCATTGTGAGATGAATTAAATTCGGAAACTTTGCCACGATGGCTCGTAGACTCACGGGTTCGTCTTCCCTATCATTATCAAAAACGAAGCGATTGATAGACGGACACACAGAGGAGTCCAAGTGAGATAAGACATTACAACCGCTGGACTTGCCAGTACCGTCCCAATGAGCAAACTCTTCTATTTTCTTATGTACTGAAAGCAGACTGTTTATACCGCTGTAAGAAACTGGGCAGTCGACAATATCGACGACGCGAAGTTCAGGACATTTGCTTAAGGCACGCAGTCCTTCATCAGTAACCTTTGACCCTCGAACTTTCAAAACTTCTAGCTTAGAGCAATTCCGTCCGATGATTGCTAGATCAAGATCGGTACACTTATTCGAGAATACGAATGTCGTAAGATCATCAAGGTGAAATTCGTCCAGGCTTATAGTTGCTGGAAAATTCTCCAGGTCCAGTTCATGTAATCTTCTAACCCGATGAATATCCTTAGGATCGAGATAGGCCAGGATTTGGCCTTTACATTGTAGTCCGACAATCTCTAAATCCATTAAGATTTCTGAAGCAGCTTTTTGATGAGAGACTGGACGTTCTTTTGCATAGAATTCGTGGAGAAATCTGCTACAGAATTCCGCTAATGAGTACCAAGGTACGTAATTGCATATGTGCTTCTTGATAATGGAAATCCCTTGGCGAAGCTCGTCTAATGAGCCCTCGACACTGAGTTGATCACAAAAACTGAGGACGAATTCAAGCAGGGCACTCAATGACATCTTCTGCAGAGATACTGGCTGCTTCAACTTAGGCATCTCAGCGAATCAGCCCGTCTGTAAACATACAAGTTTAACCGACCATTACTCTTACGGTGGTTAAGATTAGTCAGAAATTTCGAGTTTCCATATGATTTCAACGATGGAATGATCTAGAAAACACTAAACTCAGCGCATCACTGTAATTATCTCAAGACTATATCTTATAGTTGGCAGTAATAGTTTCCGAAAAAAAAATGAACATATTTCGTAAATTTTGCATCAATTATACCGATCGATTTATTGAATGAAAATCGAGCATTTTTATATTAACAGTATCATATATCCATGCTTGTTTGATAACTAACTAAAATGCACGACATCGCAAGGTTGCAATTATCAAAATTAAAATCTTATCTAGCCATGCAAAAGTTAAGGGTGGATCTAATGGGCCTTGTTACACTTGACGAGCGAAATTGAGCCGCTTTCAATCTATTGAATTCGCTATATTAACTGCTAATGGAAGCTAAGGTCTGCTCAGCAGATGTGTAGATACTTATGTACCTAATATCTTTGGTATTAACGTTGTCATCATCGATGTAATCGAGTACTGTATCGTCCATAACGAAATTAGTCAGATTGGGAAATTTGACTACAAGAGACTCCAAGCAATCATTTCTACAGGGAAAAGCACCTCCGAAAATGACCTCATTTTCGTAGGAAGAAGCCGTCACCGAGTCGGACAGAACATTGCATTCTGAGGCGTACAGAAATTCTGCAGTGTGATACAAGTCAAGAATGTTTTTGTGGGTCGATAGGAAGGCGTTTATACCGCTTCGAGAAACTGAACAATGACACAAATCAACAACTCGAAGTTTAGAGCATGAATTTAGAGCGGGAAGTCCTTCATCTGTAAGTCTTCGCGAATGATGAACTTCCAAAACTTTTAGCTTTCGGCAATTCTGGGCGATGGCCATCAGGTCAGTGTCGTTGCACATGTATGGACCGATGAACGTAGTGATATCCTGGAGGTGAAATCTCTCCACACCAAGACGCAGAATTCCCGAATGAAAATAATGGCTCAGATCCAGTACTTTCAGTCCTTGCAATCAATCAGCATCGGCGATGATGTTGAGAACATTTACTATCAAGCCTTCATATCTCAATCCAATAATCTCTACATCCATTATGACTTCTAACGCAGCCCTGTGATGGCTTCTTGAATCCAATGAGTGCCAATGAGTGCCAAGGCATACGATCGAATAGTTCTTCTCTGATGGCAGCATGCCTTGACCAAGCAACGCTGTGTTGATCAGAAAATTTCACCACGGATTCAACCACAACATCCATTGCCTGGAGAGAACCTCGCCGGATCAGAACTGGATCATTTAATTCTGGCATTTCAGCAAGTCGGACCGTCTGCAAAAACAGGATTTTCAAATTGAATAAACAAACGCTCAGTGCTAACTACTTCTTGAAAAGAATTAAATTTCTCAGAAAATCACCAGATATATACCGAAATTCATACATCTGATGTGTGCAGGGTGTTCCACAATGAACGTATTACCTCCGCAAAGCAGGGGATAAAGAGAAGCGTCTTTAAAGCACTTCTATAAGGGTTCGTCGAGTCTGAGCTGCACATACTGTGCAAGCGTGTGCATATTGTATGACGGTATAAAACTGGCATTCATCTTTGTCCGTATGGGTATAAGGAAACCGTAGTCAACGATGCGTAACGTTTTAACACCCGGGAGATAATCTGTTAGCATGATTTTCGGCTTTTTTCACTAGCTGTACTAGTTGATCCAGATCGTTTAAGATTGAGGTGGGTTGGGTTAGGCAAGGTCAGATTTCTTCGGTCTATATAAGCTTCGGGATTGAGTTTTACAAACTTTAGAACCAAACAGCTATAGTGGACGTATTTTGTGCAAATATGGTTCACGCACTGATGGAGAAATCTAACGAGGCGGTTCAAAGCCCAAGTAGACGAGAAATCCGGATTGTTCGCCGAGGAAAAAAGGCGAGCAAAAGATTGCTCGAGATACTGTACAGATCCAAAATCCAAAATAAGCACAGTAGGGCGATCCTTGCATCATTTTATATTCACTGCACTTTTTTTTTTTTTTAATTGCAGAAATCCGTGAAATCGAAAAAAGAACCATGATCTCTAAATCCGTGCGAAACGACGTCGGCTAACAACAGGATGAAGATGGCCCACTAGAGTCGAACACAAAGATTGCTTTTGGGTTTGAAAAGTTTCTCTCAAAGTCTGAGAGAGGCGAAACAAATTAGATTGCAGTAAGGTTCGAATTGGTGCTCAAGACAGGAGGGTCTAAAAATCTGAGTATAAAATTACGCGGAGTTAGTTCTAGATCGAAATAATTCTCCACGCGATGTTAAACGGTTTTGCCAGACCATTTTCGCGCCAATTTCGTCTCGGGCTTACCAGTTGGCAAAAGTTTGAAGTAAATTGTGTGTCGGATATTGTCGTCGATTCGATCCGTCTCTTTGCCGTGAAGCCGAAAAACGAAGAAAAATGGAATTGAAAAGAAGGAAAAATAAAAGGTGACGCGCTCGTTGCTCGCGGATATAGTCTCAGGCATTGTGGCCGGCGTCAAGGTGTTAGAAATTCGCTTTAACATAAAAACCGATAAAAGTTTCCCCCGATTTTCAAAGACAGAAATAGTCACGCCAATTTTACTCGGGATCGTCACGCCGTTTTAGGTGGGTGGCCAGCCAATGCGTCAAGATCAAAAAGCGCAGGAGGCAGTATAGAATCAACCGCTGCAGGGTAAGGAGGACCTATTCTAGTGGCATTCTCTATGACGTAGGACCGACACGCCAATTTTTGAGCGTCTTTTCTTGCCCAGGACTAGTCAGGGGCGGCGCTGTCTTTGACTCTTTTCAAAAACGGAAACTAATATTCCGTGACGACAGGTCGCGTACTTATTCGTGCTCGAGCCTGCATTCGCTTTTCATTTCTATACCGTACTCGCGAGAAAGACGCTTTGTATGGTTAAGCATTATTTATAACGCCCAATATTCCAATGCCATGACAGAGTATAACCGAACCCCTGTTAAACTCGTCGACGATGGTATGAGCAGGCCAGAACTTGAAAATCGACATTTTTGCATGAGTTTTTTCTACAAATTTCAATTTCGCTGATAAACTGTGGCCACTAATTCGCTTCAGTGGAAAAACTCCGGATATTCATCAATACGCCTGTCGTTTGTCAAAGAATATCTCGGACTGCTAATAACCGTCAATGTATTCCGTCTGTTGGCTTTTTATTAATAGGTTCGGAGAAAATTTGTAAAAGAAATAGAGACGAAGTTAAAATCGAATATTGAGGGAAAAAAGTTTTCCCTTTAAATTGCTGAACAGACCAAAAGAACAAAAACATAATACGCATATTTTCTTGTCGGTAAACTGATTGATTTTTGATTACTAGGTTCATGAAAAAAGTCTGTCATCGGTCTTATAATGAGTTTTTCAATTATCATTGATTAGGTGAGCTGAAAAAGTCTGACAATCAAGATCAGAGGAGGTACAGTGATCATTGCTGCGTGAAATAGCCCACCCAAAATCTCCTGTGTATTTCATACCTGAAGTAGCTACTACGCTATGGGTGAAAGATGAAAGGGATTTAGGGGGCCTGCTCACCTGTAAAACAGTAAAAAGTTTCGACTTAAATTTATATCTCTTCCTAGCTACGTGGAGCATCGCGGTAGTGTCTAAATAACCTGAGCCACAGACTCGAGCGCGTCTTTATGAGGATAAGAAAAAGGTGAAAAAATAAAAATTGGGCGAGGGAGTTGTGGCTAAGAGAGTCGAAATTCATTTTTAACCGATTACCGGTAATCTGGGGCACCTAAAATAAATTTCAAATTTGTGAAACGAATTAAAGAAACGAGGGAAATGAAAATAACAAAAAATTCCAACCCACTACTAACACCGTGACAACATCTCGAGAAAGATTTGTGTAAATGATATAGTAATGTCCGAGTATCGGACTAGTGAGAGTTGTTATTTTTCCCCATTCTCAAAGAAAGAAAACGAAATTAGAGGTGGTAGATGAAGGTGGAAAAAAGGAAAAAAAAATCGTTAAAAAAAGAATCGGAAACCGCTTCAGAATGACGCCGACCAAACGTGGGCTGCATAAGAGAACAGGAAACACAGAAGCCACGTGAAAATAAGATGAAAGTAGAGGGAAGAAAAGAAGGTGGGGACAAAAAAAAAGGAAACCAATTTACCAAGATGCTTCGAAATCACCTTATAATCACACTCAATATTTTTTGTCCCCCTCGTCTCTGTCTGGATTTTTTTATATATAGTATTTTTTTTTTTCTAATTTTTTTTTTTTTCATTATACTCGAATAAGGAACGCTATACCAATTTTTCAAGAATATAAATTATACAATAAATCGGTATCACGCGATCTTTTCATACACCTTTGCGTGTAAATGAATATTTATATACATATATACATGTATGTATGTACCTACTTATATTTAAATATGTATAAGGTTGATTGTAACACTTAAGTCATATACAGATCAATCAAAGTCTACACGGTGGTTAATTTAAATAAGGATTCGATTTTTTACAGACGAAAAAAGCGGTTCCCGCGTTGCTAAAAATTGAAATTGACCTGAATTTCATATTTAAAAAATATAAACTAGTCTCGAAAATTGACTCAGCTGGTGGAATCTCCTCCATACAACTGTCCAATTTTCTTTTTTTTTTTATCATATGATAAACGATCGTTTTTCGAACTTTTGGCTATTATAATAATTCATTCGCCAATAAATTGACCGATTTGATCGAATCGATCCACACAGTATGAATGAATCCATGTATACGATGAGTTTTGAATTATTTTCGAAGCTGACCCCTACCGGACGGTGGATATAATTTAGATTTTCTTCTTTTTTATACAATTCTTTATTTGTTTTTTTTTTTATTTTTTTTTTTTTTAAGGTTCAGGTCCCCATGGCGTTGATGGGCGTTGATGGGGCACTTGTTGTTGTGGTCTGAGGTGCAGTCCTAGGTAGTTGCTGGTTGCACGTGTTCTAATGGGTATCGGGGTCTAGGGGAGAAAAACAAAAGAAACGAGGCATCTCTTGCCTCGAAAATTCTCGTTCGAGAAGCGTTAGACTCGGGTAGAGGCAACGATAGATGAGATAGATGACGGCCTCAGGGAAGGAGCTTCGAAAAATAAAAATTGAAAAAAGAATTACCTTTCTGGCTCTAATATAAAACAAAAAGCAGATACGTCACTAGCCCGAAAAAAAAATCAAAAATGAGAAAAAAAAACTCATCGTAGTTATTCTGCTATCCAAGTCTTCTAGAATTTCTTATATACATCTAATTTTTTCGAACCCAGCTTCAAGACAATTTTCTGAGGTGAGAAAAAATCGGAAGAACGATAAAACGGATTTTTGGAATTGGATAATAAATTTGCTGAAAAAAACCTTTTTTAGGATGTATGTAAATCGTGAGTATAATAAAGGGGTTTTCTTGGGCGCGGCCCTGTAAGGACCGAGTCTTTATCTACGTAGAGTAATCTCGGCCCTTCTGCGCCCCCAAGTAGTCCTGAGGGCTCTGACTCATCCGAGTGCACGTGTATCAATTCTTGGTTGGGTCTGATCCCTCGGTCCTCAGAATACAAAGTGCCGAAGCATTCGATGGTTCTATGGGTTTACCGCTCCGCCCACAACTCCCGACAACCGTCAAAGAAGAGCTGCTGCTTGTAGGTAAAGAAATCGGAAGAAGAAGAAGAAGAAGAAGAAGAAATGAGAGAAAATTTTTCCGTGCACCTATATAACACACTATAATATAGGAACTAACAATCGCATCCGTCTACGTACAGCATTGTATACGTATATAGTTATATACGACTTGGGTTTGTTCAATTGTTGTTCATACTATGCGTCTATGCGAGAATTTGAGCCGCGAGGTAAAGGCATTGTCGATTATTACGACCGGGGGTAAACCGGCAATTATTTTTTACTCGATTCTGTGTAATGTGATTTAAGGACGATTTCGGGAGGCTGAAGTTCCCGAAAGATCAAAGCAGGCGGTACCGGGCGTTACCGGGCGTTTTGTTGACCGAAATACGCATCGGAATCTAGAAATAACGATCTGATATTCGAGGAATGAAAGAAGATGGAAATAAGTTAAAACTGTTCGATATGATCGGTAAAACAGATGAACGATAAATTACACAGTTTCCTGTCCATAGTTTGCGGGATAAAACCATTTTCCTTTAACTTTTGCGATTTATTTCCGCAGGCGCCATGCTTCCCTCGGATATTTGAAAGATAAAACGTAACTCAGGCCGAAATCCATTGTAAATTATCCAGACAGGATATAGCGATGACACGGTAGGTCTAATCCTGCGATAGAAATCGTGGAGGTAAGGCTAAGGCTACCGGTCACCGATATCTCACGATGAAAAACGACTCATAGCCTGCGGTACCACCGCACCGTAGTATATATCATTTATAACCATAATCCTTTAGAGAAGGATCAGATATGGAAAAAATGAAAGGAAAGAAAGAAGGAAGAAGAGGAATGAAAGAACTGTTTGAAAGTTGGCCCCTCTACTCGCGCGAGGGTCTTTTCCCGATAGTTTTTTATTGTTCGATTTTCAAATCTCCATGGAAATATGGGTGTAGATGTAGTTAAACTACGCGCATGGTCCATAGCGATATTCAAAAGTGTATAACGCGATGTTTGGTTAGCTGCAGGCGCATCAAGAGCCGAGAAAATATCGCTAGAGATTTTTAGTGTTTATTTAGGTTCGCATAATGGGGTGCCGGTGCCCTGCGTCGGTCCGCCCGACTGCCCAGGTTGAATTTTTGAGTTTCGACATTCTGAAATTCTTTTGAGAAACGGATAACCGTAAATACCGGCAATAGTCTCCGTCCCCAATGTCGAAGACACGTTTCGGCTTGCAGAGAACTTGAGAAAGTTTGTTGAAACGATTTTCGATCGCTTTAGTGGATAAAATAGTACACATATACCCACTTTATCAATATTTGATATTAGATCATCATAATACACTCCTCGATCCACAAATTTACATTAGGCTTACCACCTCGCCTCAGATACTTTTATCGGTCTATTAGTCGATCCGTTCGACGTGAAATTTGACAAAATACATAAGACATCAGAGTTTATATACCTACCTGCAAAAGAGGCGATCAAGACACGTCGAATTTCCAGCTCGAACGTCCAGTCAAATTGGACATGATTTCATCAACGGAAATAAGAAGCTGTAAATTGGCGAAGATGTTCATTATGGGTTACTTTTAATTATTCAAAAAATCCTGAACTCGGCGGTAGTAGGTTTTTCACTGATATCTCGGCCAACGTTGAAAAAAGCGAGTTGAAGGTTCAGATCAAAAATGAAGATCATTTAATTCTCTGTCAAAAAGGAGGAACACACTTTTCTCGTATCTTCATTGGTTTCGCTGTAATTCAAGGTGGAATATGTGACTAATTAATGACGGAAATTTTTAAATATTCAACCTCGAAATACAGCTGAACCAATCGAGATACAGCGAAAATGTATGATACCTTTATGATGGGGAATCGAATAAACTATACTTTTGATATTCACCTTAAACTTGATAGCAATGACGCTCACCGAGATATCAGCGGAAAACTGGATTCGACCATTTTTTTTTTTTTACGAAGATGACGGCTCGATCAGTGCACATCGAAGACTGCAGTCACATACGTTCGGATGAATGTTAGACCTCGACATTGGCAATCGATTGTTGAATTTCTGCAAGTTCAAACTTGTCGTCGTACAGTGTATCCGAGATTTCTATGAAACTCTGCAGGAAAGGTTCTGCAGGAATGAAATAACGCTTTAAAAATTGCGTTTCGTTGTGTGTTATATACGCGGGCCCTTTTGTGCCCAAAAGATTTTTAGGCCTTGGTAAAAGACCTGCTAAAACGCGTTCAAACTTGTCCGACTTTTGTATCCGGGAAAAATCTCGTCCTGCATCTCTCAAGATGCATCTGTTGGTCCTGCAGGTTCCAACCTGCAAGGACTCGCTCTCTCTTTCGAAAAAAAAAAAAAAACTAAAAAAAATAAGGAATAGGAAAGAATCTTCTTACCTTAAAATATTCGGCGTTGGTTAAATCACTAGAACTGTAAAGACACTTGGAGCGAATTCTTCAGTCCCGAATCTCTAGTTCGATTTGAAAATCAACTCACATTTGGTGCGCATTAAAATCACCTCTAATCCATTCAGTCATTCATTCGTTCATCAAAAGCGTAGTAATAAGAAAGCTGCATACGTCAATTAAGGTCTGGTTAAAAAATTAACTAACACACAATAAGGCGCGACGACAAAGGACGAATGTAAGCATTAAAAAGGAAGTGGGTACCAATTGAAATCGAATTAAAAAGTTCATTGGTATAGTTTGATCAGTGCGAACCACGACCCCTGACACAAAACTCTGATGGACTGTCTCCGGTGATTAGGACATACTAAAACTAAAGTATAAAACCACGTAATACGTTGGTTCCTGGTCGCAGATTCCGTTTGATCTTCTGACCCATAAAGAAGCCCTTTTCCCTTTTCCCTTTACCCTTTTTCCAACCCTTACCGTCAGGCCCCCACGAAGCAGGGGCGGAAAGAGGTAAGATGGAAATAAAGGGTTAGCGGAAAAGCCGCCACAATAGAAAAGGATTTAGCGGGCAAATTCACCTGTGAAAGGGTTAAGAGCACCGCCCGAAACTCTCAAAGGGTTGAAATCCTACTACAAAAAGAACTGATTCAAGGGTACGCGCAGCGCTATTCCACAGCAAGTGCATACGCAGTTATGAACGGCACAGGTAGACGAAGAGGAAAATTAATTCGGAATATGAAACGAATTTTTTCCTGATACAAAAAAAAAAAATCCGGAAAAAATGATAAAACTGGAAAACCTCGAGGATTCATGAAAAATTTTTACACAAAGGGAGATTTTTCTTCTCCGCAGCTTTACTTCGGGTCCGAAATATCGCAACCCTTGAAAAATTTTCGGAAGATGAAAGTATCCTGTCAGTTGAATAGAGAAACTGCAGCAAAACTGAATTGAATTTGTTAGAATCCGATTGAATGCGATGGAACGGATCGAATGCTCGCACATTCTCTTTTCGATTGCGCTCACCGTGATGATGAAAGTGGTGATTTGATGGTTGTGTATGGTGCCTGGATGGCTGAGCCGTACCGCTATACATAGGAACACACTCTTCTAAGGTGAATAAATAGGGGAGCATAAAAGCAAGGCTGCATTGTGCAGCCTTGACCCTTTTCGAAATAGAGAGAGAGAGAGAGAGAGAGAGAGAGAGAGAGGAAGAGAAAGATAAATAGGGAGAGGTAAAACTCACCTGAAATCCACCCCATCCTCATAATGCAGTAGTGTGGTGTATGGGGTTAGAAAAAGAGTGAAAAGAAACCCGGTGCAACCCTACGGGATATATAAGATATGCATCTAGGCGTTTCAATGGGTAAAATTTAACAAAATTCCACGCGAGATTTTCGTGATTTTGAATAATATGTATTGCATCCCTTTTGGTCCGGTGAATAAACCCTGAAAGGATCAACGAATTGTCCACAGTACGACCCAGACCCGGACGGGTCTTCCTTTCAACATTTCTATAAGGGGGGAAAGAACCTTTGCGTCGATAATCCCTCCGAGGACCGTTCCTGGATTCAAAGGATTCCCGTGTGGGTGCCTGTCTCCTTTTTTTCTTTTTCTTCCCTTTTTTCTCTTCTCACTTTTTCCTACGCCCTCAACGCTCCATGATAGTGTAAAGCGCAAAGTATGCTGCACAGCAACAACTCACGTATTTTAGAGCTTCTATTTTTAAGGGCAAACGTTACTCAACAAAGAACATCTCACATGTAGGTATACATGGGTATAGAAGATCCACCAATGTGTGAGATTATAATGTGTGGCCATGTGCAACGGAAACAGATTTGTCCCGACCTGCGCGCAGTTTCTTAGTGTCTTTTTTGATTTTTTGATATTTTAATACATATATATATATATATATATATATTTCTCTTTCGGTTTGATTATTCATGTCAAAATTTTGTCATCATTTTCCTGTAGAGTGTTATTGATGAATTAGGTGAATGAATATTTTTATACAGCGATGATTGAAGTGAAATTTTTTCTTACCTTATATGAGTGGTGAATCAGACTTATCGTCTCTAGCAGCACTCACCTGAAAAGAAAAAAGAAAAATTGCGTTTAGAAAAAGAAAGAAAAAAAAAATAAATAAATAAGCGATAGTATATTCGAGTTTGCTAATTAAAAGAAGAAGTGCGCGGGACGAAAGTCTGCGATTTAATATCATGAAATGCGGTAGCGTTCATGCACAGCGTATACCCGCAGTGGTAGAAGTAATTTGATTCAATCGTTTCAAGAAGAAAAAAAGAAAAGAAAAAAAAAAGTGAAAATAAAACTGAATGAAGAAAATTGTATACGTATAAGAGTTGTTATAGCTGCCGGGCTAGAGAATAATGACAGAAGTAATTTCTTAGCCAATTACAGTCTCGCCTCTTGACCGCTGCTGGGTGATGTAAATTTAAAAAATGAAAAAAACTTGAAGAAAAAAAAGTGATAAAACATTTTGTATTAACCGAGAAGCTTGGTTATAAAAAAATATTTAATAAGGATAAAAAAAAAAAAATTAAGCGTCTAATAGATCGAAGGGTAGCAATAAATTTCACCCCTTTCTCGCATAGCTGAAAGGTAGTAGGAGATGGCGAGAAAAAATTTGAAAAAAATAGAAGAAGAAGAAGAGAGAGAAAAAAAAGTGAATGAAAAAAAGCTTATGGACTTTGGGGATCGGAGAGAAAATGAAAAATAAAAATGAACGATATGAAAAGAAGAAGAAGAAAAAAAAAAAAGGAAATTCAAATTACAAAGATCTTTATCCGAAACTGGTAACTGGTGCCTACCTGCCCAAAACGATTACATGACTCCCCTCCCTCGTAAAAAAACTAAATCGAAATGTAAAAAAAGCGTAGAATACGGTAGTCGAGATTCTATTTTTAGCCCCGGGCTTCTCACCGGATCGGATCGTACTTTGCCTCCGCCACACTCATACTTATCATCACATACAGACGGGGATCCTTCGCCTAAGGATACAACAAGTATAATATACGCCGAAGGAGGCTTTTTTTTTGTTTTTTTTCTTTTTTTTTTTTCTCATCTTATTATCAAAGCGTACCTATACCTACTCGATCAATCCGATATACCGAAATATGTCTTGTGTTACGAGAAAGAATATGGAAAAAAGAAAAAACCAAAAACGAAAAACAGAAATCTGTAAAAATGTATAAAACCACAAAAAGGTCGTAAAAATAAATGTTTTTTCCCAAATATCGACGCGAGTAAAGGAGGAAACCGAAGGGGGTGAGCGTAAAGCGTAACTGGATCCAAAGGGGGATCTACGATTACAGTTTTATCTCCATAACAGCGTAGAATCTTTAATGGCCTTAACGGAGCGTAACAAAATCTCTGGCCCTGAGTCAGGAGACCATAAAGAGGGGACTTTCGGAGCCAAAAAGCCCCGGGGTAGATGAGTGAGTTGGTTAGTCCAGCTATCTCCCGATCTTTGGATCGGTCATTACGTGAGGGAGAGAGATACGAGCGAGACGCGAGCCCAGGACTAAGTTTAACGGTTGCACCTGCCGCTGACGTCATCGGGGACTTCTTATTCGGATTTGGGTTCAGGTTTGGGTACCCGTGGTACCTACCTGTCGCCTTTGCTCCGACTGGCCAAAGGGCAGCGACGAAGAAAAGGATAAGACCAAGGAACAGAGGTAAAAGAATCTCGTCATTTCACGAGAATCAAAAACAGAGAGAGAGAGAGAGAACTGAATCCAGTGAGTAACCGCTACCAGTTTTATGATCAGCTCTTCTTTTTTCTCTTTCCGTTTTTCACCAACTTCTGATTCCAGTATCATTTTTCTCGCGCAATTACGGCGATGAAAAAGTAATCCGATGAAAGAGTATGATTCACTGTGCTTTGATATATTATTTTTAATCAATGGATCGGCGAAAACCGGTCGCGAATTTCATTTTAATAAACGTCCAATAAATATCGGTCCATTTCCGAAGATCGAGTAAAGAATCGCTCTGTGGAAGGGGCCGAACCGTGTGCTCACAATACTTATGATGGTAGCTGTATCACTTTCCTACAATATTCCATGAATGGTCATTCAGCTTTTTACACCACGTCCCATAATCTCGTAATTAGAACGTTGTTTGTACAGAGAGGCGTGAGAAAAATTACAAATTACAAATGAGGTTTTTCGTCCTCTGGGGCTAATTGCCGCTTCTCGCAATACCAATTTTCCTTTTTTTTTTTTATTTTTTTTTTTTTTACATTTTCGCAATCTTCTCCTTTTACTTATATTGCGAAAATACGGGTCTTGTAATACGAGAGGCATTCGGCGCCCGTTTACGATCGAGTTTTATATCAATCGAGACATCTAATATCTCCGTCGTAACTTCAGCCACGTTATTAAAAACCGAAACAGTACTGACCCAATTTCAGGGCATAACAGCTTTGTTCTTGAAACGAAGGCGCGAATACGATCCTTCCACCAATATTTTTTTCGGGAAAATATCATCGCAGCAAATTTTCGTCCGGCAACAAAATCGAAAATCTAAGGTCGTTTGCCAATTCCGACAAATGAGCTCCCCGAAAATCTACTGCCGAATTTCTGAGGCATAAATCTTCGGCTTCTTCGAATGACTGAAATTGCCGAAATTTTTCAACCTGTACCAAAGTCGAAATAGAAATGGAAATTCACCTGTACCCGGCGCACCTACCGCAACTATACGACGGGAAATAAAAGACCGAGGCTAAAACCGAGAGTGATTTACCTGGCCAGGGGGTTCGAGCCTCCCTCCATTCGCCCCATACCTTTTAGGCTCTGGAACCCCAGTTTATAATACCGACGAACAGGTAGGTACGTACACCTTATATCCACGGTACCCATACCCACCCAGAATTCACCGCGTAAATATTTGAGCGCCCGTTAGACACCGAATTTATTTACCGGATTACCTCAAGTGTTTTCACAAACCCAATGGCTACATCCCTCACAAGTTTATCTTCATATTTTTACAGAAGAAACAGTATTAGGTCCGAAAATATATGTACTTTATAAACTGCGCAAAAATTTCCACCCATTTCGAAATGTTTAAAATTTTTTTTCTAAATAAAATCATCAAGTCTGCAAATTTTTCATCCCTTATTAACGAAGTTTTGTTACCGTTTATAATCGGGGTGAAATAATCCTCCGTGATATGACCGAGGCGCAAGGTGTAAGGACTTATTGAACTAACCTTAGTCAATCCTGAAAGGGTTCTAACAGGTTTGAAAAAAAAAGTGTTTCTCCCTTGCATCCCCGCAGTCTCATTGCATGGGGTGATTTCAATAAAAAGATCACCGAGTCAGCGTGAAAGAAGAAACAGTCTCTTATTTTTTTTTTATTTTTCTCTAGAAGCTAGTAGGTACAGAGCTAAGGGATATGGAGGGCCGCTAATGTGACTACAAAGGGGCGCGCTGCTAACACATATGTTTAAGATCACTCGCTACCCCCGTAGACCACAGGGGCTCGTCACTTCAAGTAGAAGAGGGTAAAAACCACCTTAATGATCGCCGAGAACCAGAACTATCTTTCAATTGCTTCAGTGCAGCCAGTCCCGTTTTTTACGACCCTTTTCTGTGGAGGCAAAATTGTCCCTGAGGAAAGGGTTGGCTCAAGAAAGAGAGAAAAGAGCCTCGAGTGGTCCCTGACCTGCCCAAACCTTGACCAAAATTTCTCGTCTTGGTGCGGCTAATTGCGACGAGATATCATTGTAGCGAGCTGCTTTCCAACAGAGAGAGTATCACTTCGATCCGAGAAGTTCCTCGAGTGGCTGCCTACCTCCACTACACGAAATTATGTCAGGAAGTTGGGTGAAGAAAATGAAGAATTTTTAAAAAAGAAAGTAGTTTTATACATTCGGGACACAGTCGGTTATAGTTTTTTGGTAAAATTTACTGCATCTTTCGTGAGCCACTGACATTCTCTATTCTATAGATAAAAGTCCTATATTTCCGTCTAAAAACTTAAAAACTGTGGAAAATTGAACTGAATTAGTTTCTTGGTAAAAAAAAAAACGAAGTTAACCCTTTGCTTCTGTGTGCTAAAACGAAAGTGAATGGAGGGTATTTTTTTTTTCCTGTTTTTAAAAAGCGACAAAAAATTTCTGTACTTAAATACCCTGCGGTAAAACTGATCCATCGACAAGTGGAAGAGTAACTACAGGTTCGGTTTAACCTGAGAACTGCACTTGCACATATCCGGGTACGAAGAGCGAGGTAAAATTGAGAGGGATAAAATTCGAGGGGGAGTTTCTGTTAGTGGGTTCTAGAACACGTCTAAACTTGCAGGAGTAAATCCTTAGAAATTTAGGGGTGATCTTAGCCTCCTCTCATTTCTTGGCGAAGCTATTTTCTTTCTCTTCTAGGGTGGTGATGAGGGTGTAGATCGTGGTGGTGGTAAAGGTCTACAGGGATGATGGACTCGAGTGAACGTGGGGGGACCCGAGTACGGCAGATGGTCGACGTGGACCCTGGGAAGCTTGGAACACGCAGAGTTCCCACAGCCAAGGCGCACCTGCCTCCCCCACCCAGTTACCCCGTGACGTCACGGGCCCTATATAAGCCGCAGGGTGGTTGGACAGAGCATCATTCGCTCACTAGCCTTCCCGACCTAAAGATCCAAAAAGCAAACCTTATAAACTTCAAAAGAACCCCGAAGAAATTCAAAGGAGTCCTTTTGCATCGTCGAGAGTCTAAGAAAAGAGCGGGAAAAGTAGAAACTCAGTGATTCAAAGTTTAGAAACTGTGTTACCTTGCCGTTACCCTAATAACAAATATGGCCGCCACGATAAGCCACGTGTTCGAGTGCGAGAACGAGCTGAACGACAATTTATACAACTTGAAATTATCCAACAAGAAACACACCACGTCGAGTCAACGAGTTAAGAAGATCCTGAAGCCGCTGCTTAGGCTGCTGAAGAAATCAAGTGGGAAGAGTTCAGCAGGGTGCAAAACCGCGAGACTTGCCAAAGGACAGAGAGCCGAACCTCAGGCTGAAATCTTCACTGAAGAAGTGGACAACCAAAACAACGCTAACGAGGCACTTGAACAACGTCTTCTTGCCGATCTTCAGGGCGCCGAAGAGGGAGCAGCTATCACGGTATGTCTCGACGGACAGATGACAGTGGTTCCTGTTGTTCCTGGACAGTGTTACGTGCCGGTACACTTCGCCCATACTCATGCAGGAGATTTTTATTGGACAACTATGTCGCTTGCCGACAGTGACCTATGTTACAAGGAGCGTGCATTCTCGCAAAATCAACTACCAGAGATGCAGGTCGCTTGAAGAGGACCGGGATTTTCTGTTCTGTTCGTTGATTAAAAAACGCCAGTTCCATGCCTGCCTGCCTTGTTGGACAAACTACGAGGAGACTAAGAAGACGAAAAATAAGAAGATTGTCGCCGAAGAGTTGCGGCGAGACACCCTGGCCTCTACATTGATTAAAAAAGAGGTCTACCAGGGTCGATGATAAAAGAAATATAGAGAGGGAGAGAGAGAGACTATATCTAGAATTAATTAAAGGTTATTTCAAACTGTGATTAATAGTTTAGAGTATATTTAAACGTCGTTCTATACAGCCTGAGATTTGCTCAAGATAATTCATTATTTTGGTGTTTAATTAATCGCGGCTAATTACGATCGCCCCCTACCCATTTTCAATTGTTTAGACTATAAGGTATAACGACGATTTGTTGTTCGACTTCCCCGATTATTAAGTGCGATTCGTTTTTTAATTTCAATATTTTTTTTTTGTTTTTAATTTTCGCACCTGTGATATTTGTACCTAGTATATTAATTTAGGATTATTAATATAGATATATAATGTGATATTGGCTTTAAATATGACGTAGTGATTTATATCACCGTTTATGTCACCTGCACTGCTATATATTATGATCCTCGTGTCTTCCAATTTGATAAATAAATTATATTATTTTAAAAATATTTCATCATTTTATTCATTTTTATTCATCATTTAAAACCTGTACCCTTATAATCCTGATAGACAATAATTTTATTAAGATTTAAACCTTGTGGAAGGATTAGATTAATTTTGAAGAAAAAAAAAAAAAACAATTTAGCTGAAGTAATAATATGCAAATTATGAAAAATTTCTCCACATCCAATTTAGAAATATTACGTTCATTCGTTTTATATACGTTGGTAACTAAACTCATAGTCTACAAAGGGGTTCAGACCGTTAAGGATCCTTTCATAACGTGGGACCCGTTCGAGAAAAAAAAAAAAAAACTTTAAGATCCCTTCTTTAAGCCTCTTATTTATTCTGCAGGGTCTAGAAAGGGTCTTTCAAGAATTTCGGCGCCAAAACTATCCCTCGTAAGTATTGACCCGAGTCCCAAGCATCCGAAGGTCTCCGTTAAGACATAACTTACCATTTTACCCCATCGTGGGAAAAGTGGGAAAGGAAATCTAAGTTTATGCTCCATAAAGGATTTGTAAGCTCTTATAGTCTCCCTAAATAAGTATATCTGAGATAAATTTAAGGTTTCGGATTTCGGGAAGGATAATAAAAAAAAAAAAATAAGACCGCAGGATTAAAATTTGGTAAATTTATTTATCAACATATTTTCGTTGTACAGAAAATTCAACAATTTCGAATAATTTCAAAAACTAATTTTCTGCATCAATACCAATTCGCCGAGGGTTTGCGGTGCTTATGGAAAATTAAAGCAGTATAAATATCAGTTTTTTTATTTTCATTTTCTACGTAATTGCGATATCTCGACTGGCGACAAAAAATTATTTGGGGAAACCTCGCTTCAACGAATAATAATATGGTTCACGGGGCCGACATTGACCTCCGAACATGTGCAGTCCATATGGGATTTCGTATATATGAGATGAGAGAAGTGCACATGTGGGTTTACTCACGTAGGTGCATCGAGGGGTGGGAAAGAGACTACTGACTGAATGCTCGTGATTTCGAGCAGGACTACACCATATATATAAAAAAAAAATAATACATATACCCCAACTGGACAAATAATGGGATATACTGAGCGTAGCTAAGGTGCATTATTCTCTACATGTGTTATACTATATCCTACTGCAGTTGCTTATACTGTACGATAATGAAATAACACCGTACGACGTTTGGAGGGTGAATATTCAATCAAGGGGTGATTTTTGGATAGGGTTAATGCGGTGACCATGTGTTTACCTCTGATAGAGGCACGATGATAATTGTTTCTTTTTTTTTTATTATTATTTCACAAATATCGCTTGAACAAAAAATTTTTTTTAATAAAAACGAAGAAAAAATTTAATGAATCTCAGCAAAAGTGAAGGAAAAAAAAGTTATAGATATTATTTTTTATACAGTTTTCAGCCAACTTTATGAAACTTTCGAATTATGTGTGAATTATTGGTGTATAACGAAGGAAAACTTGATAACGAAAGAGATTTTTTTTCATTACATTTGAACCGAATTAGACCGCCAAAATTCGTAATTCGATGTGAATAAGTTCACCCTTTTACCATCAGAGGGATGAAATCTACAGCCTGGACAATATGCAACCCTGAATACACGCCTGTGTCAGGGGAAGTACCGAGCCTTTCGATTTCTAATTTTCTGCCTATAGGTATGGGTATGTACTATATATATATATATGAGTTAAGTTCATAGGAGCAGGATCTCCGTTAGATATAAATTCGCGATTGAAGATAAAGGATGCGAGTTAATCTGGAAAATTATTCATCAAAACGACTTGATAATGAATAATAAATAAATATATATTTTTATTTGATTGATTGTATCAACGGTTTGTAAAAAAGATGAGAAATATTTTTTTGCACAACATTAATAGTCGTATTCCGGAGTTCGGACAACCTGGAATTAAGGTAATGTCATACGGGGGTTTTAAATCCCGTGAAACTTCTAATAAATAATAATAATAATAAATGTCGAGAAATTTGTTGATCCATAAATATCGAGCTCACAGGTTGACTCGATTACAGTGATTAAATTGTCAGAGATCGGAGAATAAAAAATGATATAAAATAAGTAAGAATAAAAAATATGTAATATAAACGTTCGTTCGATCCCGTAACTTGCATCAACATAATTATATTCTCCGCGGTTACTCCGTTCGATCGATACAGTTAGCCACCGGGCTAACGTAATAGACAGATCCTTGAGGGATTATCAAACGCGAATAAAAATCTCTGAAATTTGAATTGAAATCGAGAGCATATGAAGTCTGCGAAACAAAGATTTTTGAAAAAAAAAAAGACAAACTAAAAACAAGAAACAGAAATTTTTTAGAAGAACAAGAAAAGAAAAACTGTGCCGTTTCTGAAATTCCTAACGAATTCAGTTGCAGAAAAGTGGAGTTAGTCCATTTTGGCCTAACATCACCCTTCATTTGTCTATAAATATCAATAAATCGCAAGGCAGTGAATTAATTATAATCGTATGTGTAAATCTCCGAGTGTATATAAATGTATATAAAAATAGTTATACATAAAACGCGCGCGGAACCCTTGTATAGTTGATAGTTGACACGATCTAAGCCATAAATCCATATGCCCACGACCCAGTAGGTATTTACGTCTCGTCTCATCTCTTCTGTACGAAGTCAACTCGCTCGTTGTCTGTCTCTATCTTTGAGGTCTCGACTCGACTGCAGTTGTTCGCAATGCCCACGAGCCAGCCACACGGCATGACATGGTGTGGCTCGCCGTTCGCGACGCGACGCGACGCGACGTCGGTCGGTCGGTAGCGCCAGTTTGCGGCGTCCGTTCCCACGGCCTCGATCGCACTTGGGCGCGAGCGCGCGGTGCGGCGGTGCAGCGTGGCGCGTACGCCGTTAGAGAGAGTAAGAGCGAAAAATAAGAAAAGTTAAGAAAAAAAAGATGAAAGATAAAAAATCTAGAGAGAGAGAGAGAGAGAGAGAGAAGAAGTAGGTGGGTAGGTAGGATGTGGCGCTGCTGGTCTCGCACGACTGTCCACTGCAGTGGGCGCTCTGGTGTGTAGGCTGTAGGCATACCTATACTATTGCCTACATCCGCAGGACCGCGCGCCACTAATACTAACAAAAGAAAAGCGAGTGAGAGAGCGAGCGATCGGCATTCGCCACGACTCCTGGTACGCGCCAAGCGGATTGCTGGCGTGCTCGCGCGTCTTGCTCGTGCCCAGCGCGCGCGCGGCGTGACCCTAGACCGGTACAGTCTGTATCAACAGCGAGACAAACCCCCTGGATAGTTTAGCCATTGATATTTCTCTAATTCGTTTCGGATCTAGATGCGCGTGCGTTATAGTTACGATAGTAATTATATTTCTGTAAAATTATATGAGCGATCAATTGATTACTTTTTTATTTTTCCTTACTGAGATTAGCTGTTCATTTCGGAGAGAAATAATGATATAAGAACGGGGTATTCGTCTTCTTAGTGACTGTAGGTATACGATACGTCTAGTATTTCTTGCGCCGTTTAGCCCGCGGCATGATTTTCGATTTTCTTTTCCTCCTTTTCTCTCTCTATAAGCACCGCGAGGCAAAGACCGGAAGTAATTCGCGACGGTAGTCGCGATAAACTAGAAGCTATACACGCGACTCTATAATAGAATTGAAAGAAAAAGAATTGAGTTAAAATTTTTTTTTTAAATTGATATATATATATATATATATATATATATATATATATATATTAAGCGTATCTACGACGATTAACGTAATTGCTCGGAGAAACGAATCACTTCGATATTCTCTAACCATATACGTGTATAATAATTATACGGTTATTTTATAATATCAGAAATTTTAATTATCGAATCTCACGGCAGCTCTGTATTATATTATATAGATAAAATATATATATACCTTGAAATTCATTGTCTATGTATACCTTATACTACATGTATCTAATTCTCGCGATATTTTCGGCTAGATATTGGAAATTTATTATAATTTTCAGGGGTTTGACAGTTGTTGTAAAAAATGGGGAACCAATGGACGGAATGAGTATATATGTTCGACTATATATATATTATCTGTAAAATTTGATGGTCTTTAATCTCGAATGATACGAGAGCGAACCCGGCCGTTTAGACCGGCGAATATATATCGACAAATATTTCCCCGCCTCGAGGAGGTCTTCACGCGTGGGAACTCTAGACAGATGCGTCGTGCGTGAGAATCTCGGGCAGATGCGTAGGTATAACGCTATATACGCACCACCTCCTCCTCCTCCTCCTCCTCTTTCGTCTTCCTCTTCTTCTTCCTTTTTTCCTTCTCTTTATCCTTTTCCTTTTTCGTCATACCCATTTTTGACGATCAGATCCTCGTGTTACGATTATAATATACGTGTGCTAAGCGTGTGCTGGGAACGTGTCACGGATTTTATACTTTTACTTTTTCCTTTTTCCTTTTTTCTTGTTTTTTTTTTCACTTCCCTTTTACTATACCTATACCCACTATTCTATCCCCCTTTCTATATCTATTCTTCCATCTCACCTTACAGATTCTAGACACATACCCTTACACACATATATACCCCATTTCTCTTTCTATCTTGTAGAAAACAATTTTTTACAAACAGAGATATAGACACGCTTTTACCATACGACATTTGGATATAATTTCGATGATTTTCAGCAAAATTTAACGAGGTGTGGAGACATAATTCGAAATTTTTTAAAGTAAAAATTATTTTTTTTTTCTCTTCTTCATCAAAGGTTTGAAAAAAAAAAAACAATTTCTATTTTTTGTAAATTTATTTACGTATTCTTGTATTTCTGTAAAGAGAGAGAATCGCGTTTCTCGATTATTTCCAGAAAATTAAAGCTAGGAATTTTTTTTTTTTTTTTTTTTTTTTTTTTATCGAATTTCAAATGATTTAGATAAAATAAACGTAAATGTAAATAAAAAATTAGTTAATTAACTGCGACCAATGAATTTTGTACATCGATTGATATACCTTGCGTAATATATCGTTGAGATACTTCCAAAACGTCAACGTTAAAGATAGGTACTACGTGATATCTGCCAGAAGAGATAAACGTCATCGTTTAAATATCATGCGGACGGTAAACGAGTCTATACATACTAACTATACGAAGCGTTGGTGAAGATAATTTTATTATACTAATTTGGTTTTGTTTTTCATTTTTTTATTCATTTATTTATTTATTTATTTATTTTTCATGATATATGAAACCCGTTTTTCTCCTTCAATTTTTTTTTCTTTTCTTACTATATATCCGTCTTTCTCTTTGTAAGATATAATAATGTCATAAAAATCACTTATATACTCCGCATCACCAACGAGGAAATCAGAATTCAATTTGCATCTGGTAGTGCAGTCTTATCATCAACGGCCTTTGCATCCGCAGTATTCTCATCTCTATATTACGAATATAACATTAAGCTGCAGCTAGTGAGATAAAATCGATTTTATTTTTTTACTCACCGAGTTTTATTGGCCCGTTTTTACTTTTTTCTTTTTTTTTTTTCTTTTTATCCCACCACGTAAATAGCTTTCTCAGATCAGATACAACGAAGAACGAGATAATTATATACACGTAGGTACTGCATTTATCGAACTTAACACGAATTTTACTCAATTTACATTTTATTTTATTTTATTTATTCATTTTTTATTTTCTTTTCCATTCTCTCAGACCGTCGAGTAAATTTCATTAAATAGAAACGAAGACTTTCATCGGTAATAAAAAGAGGAAAAACGATTGTAAATTTTTTGCAAAATGTCAATATTTTATGCTCTGATATTCGCAGTCTATTAAACCACGATTATAAGAGTAAATTTTTTTTTTTCTTTCTTTTTTCGTCTGTTGTTGAATAAATTAGACTAAAATGCGTTTATTTAATTCACATTTTTTTTTTTTTGTTCTAAAAATTTACACAGAGATTAAACGCTGATAAAGTCAAAAATCGGGTATGCAGACTTCCGGGGAAATACGCTTTCTAAAAACTGAGTTAATCGGTGATATAAAAATTCGGAACTTCGACCCGGTCTCAAAGAGAGAGAAAACCAAAGTGTTGAAACCCAACATCCTCTTTAGTGTCTTACCACCACCGCACATGGTTATTACCGGTCATACACACCTACCATCCTGTTATTTTATCTTAAACTGCGAACGGTCCAGTACACCGAACATAATATTTATTTTTTAGAAGTCGGAAGTTGCGAGTATAATAATCCGCAGCATCCTGGATCCATCTAGGTGTAAATAACCGAGTGAATGGACACTGTAGCGAGTCGAGTCGAGTGAACCGAAAGGGTGGACCATCGGTTTCCATACTCTCGATTAAATAAAGAAAAAATAAATAATGAAAAAAAAATTAAAAAAAAACCTTATTTCTACCCACAGGCGTTTATAGCGCAAAAAAACACCGGGGCTTCTCTCCGAACAAGCGCACATCCGTGTTAACTGCTATACGGCAGAGATTATCATAACTATAGATATATATATGGTATGATCGAGGCAAATAGTGGCCAACTAGGTCAAAAATTGATTCGAAAAAGAAAAAAATATATATATTTTAATGAATCGAATTTTTTTTTTTTTTTTTTTTCCTTTTCTCTATAAATTACGGAGAAAAATAAAAATACAAAAAATTGCAAAATAGAACGTGTTTTTTGGTGACTTTGAGTTAACTTTTTGAAAAACGTGAATAAACAAAAAAAAGTTCACTTGTGGCAGTTTATTTTTCAGAATCTCATGTATATACATCGAAATATCTGTGTGTGGGCGTCGAACTGTTCTGTTCTGTAAGTTTTTTTCTCTCTTTCTAATTCTTAGTATGTATAAATGTATATTCATCGCAGTCACGGTCGACTAAGCATACCGTTAATTATCAACCTCGGGGACGCAAAGGTAGGTATTATTATATATATATATATGTATTGTACACCTTTAGATATACGTATATACAATAATAATATCGTTTAATATATATGTGTATACAAATATATATGTATGTACAGGTATAGGATATATACCGGAAGTCGTAGATTTAACGTCGCTCGTTTTAATACCGTCAAGAGATTCACCGATGCGTTATATCAAATTTCCCGCGTGAAAGGCTAGCCTTAACCGAGTCTTCATACTCGAACAGTTTTGCCGCGAGAGCAGCTCCGGCTAACAGGAAACGGCTAATTATTCTAAACAAGAAAAACAAATAAAACTATATAATACACCAATGCTTAACCTCGGGCTTTGTAGGTATAACGGATGAAGCTAAAAATCGGACGGATAAAAACTCGCGGTTCATTAATTCTTTCCAGTTTTTATTATCAACCGATTTATGATTTGATTTTTTTTTTTTGTTTGTAACGATTGTACTTGGGATATATATCAAGGTTGAGATGAGGATAGAGAAGGACATGAGAACAAAACAACTAAAATACACGTACGTCTCCGGTTACTTGATAATGAACAATTTATTAGCTTTTAGTACGATGCGTAAAATAAAGCCAGATTGAGGAACCAAGGTTTTACAAATATTATGAATCCTCTTGATCCGCTTGCTGCACAGCGTGGTCACATGCAACCTTGATCACCTCAATTGACCGTCGGATCTTCGAAAATGCACAGTTAGAAAATAGGATGCGAATATACAGCAAAGATTTCAGAATTACAATATAGTCACATGCCAGGAAAATGATAGCGACCGGTCAGAGAAAGCGCAAAGCGTAATACATGAAATAAGATATACAACGTACTATAATAAACGTAAAGAGAATATAAAACAAAGTGTACTCGAACCAAAATGACAATAGAAGAGAATTTGGTAACAATATATTAACGGTGAATAGTGCTCAATCCGCCACGAGAGCCTCTAGTAGGCGTATATGAATAGGCGAATAAATCTATATTACTTAGCTTTCGACAAGTGTCTCGGACGAAGGTTCGGACGGAAGAGAGCGATGATCTCTCGCTGTCCGAACACCTGAGTGTTGGACGTGTTCGTCAATGCTCCGATATTGGCGCTTGTGTCTTCGCGCAATTTTTCAAATATGTATATTAGCGTGTGGTTACATTATCCCCCGTCGTCTTCCGTCCTGCGATATACCTGCAGTGCGGAATACGGCATGCCCAATCAAAGCGCACGCACGCATGCACTTATTGTCTAGTACTTATCCTACGATTATAGCGTAATTGTCACAAATCTATTTACAAGGGTCAACTTACATATCTAACGCTATTTTATACATATACCTTAATCATAACATGCGTTAATCGTGAATTGGAGCGGGCCCGGGGCGATACATTTTTATGGTTGGTGAGCGGCATAGTACTTCCTTAGGCTAAGTCGATTATAAATTCCTTTTGTCAATTGCTCGTCAGCGGGTTCGACTAATACGTATGTATTTTGACCTAAACGCTTCTGGATTTTGTACGGACCCTCGTACAGATGGAAAAACTTGTGTGTGGTTTTATCCAGTGCGCTGGAAATGTGAGGCACACGTAACAAGACCAGATCGCCTACGTTTAATTCTATGTGAGATTTGGATCCTTGTTGACGTAACCTTTTTTGGAAGTTTTTACTTAGATTTTCGTTAGCTATCACAATTTTCCTTTCATGAGTAACGCTATCGCCCGGTGGAAACGGAATTAGATCGAGTATCTCATGGTGAATTGGTTTACCGTGGTGTAACTCTAGGGGGGCATAGCCAGTGCTACTGTGTGTTGTGACGTTCATTAGCAATTCTATCCTAGGAACAAATTGAGCCCACTTAGTGTGTCTTTCGGCACAGTATGTCCGAAACATGCGCCCCAATTCACGCATTACCCTCTCGGTCGGATTGGACTGTGGATGCCGGATCGAAGAGTATGACACTCTGATTCCTTCTAATTCGAGCTTGGTACGCCACCGACTTGAGGTGAATTGTGTTCCGTTGTCTGATAAGATTCGTTCCGGTTTTCCGAACCGGATCACAAAATCCTCTAAGATTTTCTTTAATACAATTTGTGTGGTGGCTTTCTTAACTGGGTATAGGGTTACCATCTTGGAAAATGCATCTATGAGTACGAAAATGTATTGGACACCACCGACTGACTTTGGCAGGGGGCCATAAAAGTCCACTGTGACGAGCTCATTTGGTTTGTTCGCACCTACGCGACCGTACTCGCCCTCCATAGTATACGACAAATGTTTTACTCGTTGGCACAGGTCGCACGTTAATGTATATGTCTTAGTGTCCCTCGCCATACGTGGCCAATAATAAAACTTACGTAAATACATTAAAAATTTGAAGGTTCCTGGATGCCCTAGGCGATCATGCTCTGAGGACATGACTACTTGTCTGAGTACAGATGGAATGACCATTCTCCAGTGCCCATTGGGCATCTCTCGGTGAAACCATATGCCTTTATAGTTTTGCCAATTATCCAGATTATTGTGTTTACTATTTTCTATTATCTTAATAATTAGTTCGTCGTTGGCCTGCAGATCCTGCATTTCTTTGATACTATTCTTTAGAATCGGATCTGCTTCGAGGTGGCAGGTTATCGTTAATATGTCTACCTCGTGTTTTGTATCTATCGGTAGGTTATAAGACATGAGATTAGAGATAATTAGATTATTATGGTCATTGCGATAGAAATTTTTATCAGGGTGACGACTGAAAAAGTCCGCTACTACGTTGTCTCGCCCGCTGCAGTGTTGAATCGTGAATGTGAATTCCTGCAACAATAGACTCCATCTCGCTAGTCGTGCAGTTTGAAAGGGGGTTCTATTTAAAAAGATTAATCCCTGGTGATCGGTTATAATATCGAATTCTCGTCCAGCTAAGTATATACGAAATTTTTGCACGGAATAGACTATCGCGAGTAGTTCTTTCTCGGTCGTTGTATAGTTTATTTCGGCGGGCGTGAGGCAACGACTAACTATTGAGATTACTCGATGTTTGTTCAATTGATCCGTTTGGTACAAAACTCCACATATCCCCCGATCCGAAGCATCTGTTTGCAATTTGAACGGTCGATCAGGTAGGATATGATGTAGCGTGATTATTTTTACGAAGTTATTTTTTAGGTTTCGGAACGCCTGCGAGTGCATTTCTGTCCACTGCCAGTCAGTGTTATTTTTTAAGAGGGGTCGAAAAGGATCCAGATAGTTTGCATGGCGAAGCGCGAATTGCCTGTAATAATTACACACACCCAGGAATTGCTGTAGTTGTAATTTATTTTCGGGCTCTGCGAACTCCTCTATCACCCGCAGTCTACCCGGATCTGGACTTACGCCCTCTGAGTTCACGACAAACCCTAAAAAATCAATTGCTTCTTGGGCAAATTTCGCTTTGGACAACCGTAGTGTAAAATTATACGTCGTGAGTTTCCGCAATACTAAATCGAGATGTCTCAGATGCTCGTCAAAGCTTTCTGACGCGATAAGGAGATCGTCGATGTAATAAATAAGAAAGTCGTCGAATTCGTTGCCGATAGCTAAATTTAACGCTCTAATAAATCCGCTACCCGCTGTTTTTAAACCAAACGGAATTCGACGGAATTGGTATAAGGTAGAGCCATACAAAAATGCGGTGTAAGGCCTCGACGCTTCCGCTAGCGGAACTTGCCAGTAGCCATGCGTCAAATCAAGGGCAGTAAATACGCATGGACCCTTTTTACGATGAATTAATTCGTCTATCGGGGGTGGAGATTCATTGTCTCCTTCGATAGCATCGTTTAATTGTCGCGCGTCCAGGCACAGCCTTACCCGTCCATCCTTTTTCTTCACAACGCGTAGAGGGTTGCAGTATTGGCTAGTCGATCGCTCAATTATGCCTCCTTCCAACATGTCCTCTATTTCGTTTTGCACTGCGTTTCTTAAGGCTAGGGGAACCGGGTATGATTTTTTTATGAACGGTTTCTCATTTTTTAACTTAATATTATGCTCGTATGTGGACACGCAGCCCGGTTTGTCAGAAAAAACTTGTCTGTGTCGTGTAATCATATCTATGATCTCATTCGCACGCGCAGGGTGCAGTTTCAAGAGCTTACGCGCGACTGGGACAAGTTCCTCCTCGAAGGCGCGGTCCGGACCAGAGTTGTCACTAATTTGATGCACACTAATTGCAACGTCATTTACGTTGTTGCCATCGCGTTGTTCAGTTTCATCAATGCACTCTGCGTCGTCATCTTCTATTTCAACATTTATCTCTGTTACGTCAGTATCGCTATCGCAACTATCCACTGAACATGCCTCGTCACAAACTTTTGTGAACTCGTGGCTATCAACTTCTAGGGAGCTAAGCTCTGTGATGGTCACTTGCGCTGTGCAACTCTGTGCTCCGGACAGCGCATTCTCGGCGGAACCCGTCCCAAATGACACTACTCCCTCCCCGTACCATGTTCGATTTATGGAGATCTTTCGCTGTCTGTAATCAATAATCGCCAAGTTCTGCGTGAACCAATCATTACCTAAAATTACTCGTTCAGTCAAACCCGGTATAACAAGAAACGCGTGACGCAGATCCTGATTACCTATTCTATGTTCGAGCCATATCTGACGTTTAACCGTTGTTGGTTTTTTGCCAACTGCTGTCATAATTGTCAAATTTTGAATTGGAAGTTCTTCCACGTTAGTTTGTCTAATGGTTTCATGATAGCAGGCCTCCGATACACAGGTAATTTGGCTACCCGTGTCGACTAACGCAGATTCTATACTATCGCCTATCTTGCACTCTACGTGTGGACATCTATTTTTGTCTCTTGGTGATTCGGCAGCCCCTACGTCGTCACCTTCAACGTCACTCTGGAGGTCCTCAATAAAATCAAAAAATTTGCGACCCGATGCCGAACCTCTTCGCATCGCGTCGATTTCTAGTTTAAATGGTCGGATACCATTTCGCTGTCGCGTTGCGACCAATTCGGTGGAGGCACGCTCGTATCCACCGCGGTATGTTCAAATCTAGGTGGCTGGTTCTGACCCGCTGGCTGATAACCTACTGTACTTGTGTTATTTCGCCTACTATTACGACCTCTACGATTGTTGACGCGTGAACCTCCTCCCCCCGTATTGCTAAACTGTGTACTTTGTGGCGTTGATATCCGATTGACTTTATAGGCTTGCGTTTGTATGTTACCAGTATGATTATTGCTATTGCTACGATTGTTGTTCCGATTATAACAGTTTCCTTGGTCTCTAAACGACATATCCATCTGGGCTAGCACTTGTGATACTAAACTAGTGTTCGATAGGTCTATAGCAACTAGGCTGCTACGAATTGCGAGGCTGTATTGTTGCACAATCGTATAATTAATTTCATATGGGGTTAGAGCTGGATCAAAATGTCGCGTTTCTTTTAGTTGTTTGTAAAAATATGTTTGTAACGACCCTTCTTGCGCGTTATGTCGGCGATTCGCCCATTGACTCTTTATTCGAACTCTAACTGGAATGGAGTAGAACTCCTGAACGTATTTTTCCTTGAACGACGCGAAATTTGTAATTGTCTGTCTCGTAATTTCAAACCAGATTCGGACTCGACCTTCTAAAAAGTTTTCTACGACCATCATCTCTTGTTCATACGGTACGTTTTTTGCTTTTGTGTATCTTTCCAATTCTTCTAGAAAATCCATCGGATTTCTATCTTCGTCAAATTTGGGGGTCTTAACGTCTACATTAAAATGACTTAAATGTCTAACCAGGCCGCTCACCATACCATTCTGTGCTACCGTTTCCGGTGCCTGGGTTCGTGGTTCCAGTAAAATTTGCGCCTGTCTCGTCTCAAGATCAGTTTTCTGCCGATCTAAAGCCGCCCTCGCCTCCCGGATCCGCTCCCATTCCAGCTGTATAGCAGCCTGTATATCGTCATTATTGGGAGCCATCTCACGTTGGTTATCCGATTGGAGAGACCTATTAATTGTTGAATTTGTTTTAGATTTCGATTTACTACTAACGGACTTATTAACCTTTTGTAATGTTATTTTATTTTCGCTACTAGCGACTATTTGAAATTTTTCGTTATTGATTATTTTGTTCTGTAAATTCGCCTTAAGCCTGGTATTAGGCGGTGTGTGTACGAGAGACATACGTGCGGTTGCTATTTGTTTTCATGTCCTGTCCCTCTGTTCGGGCGCCAGTTGTAACGATTGTACTTGGGATATATATCAAGGTTGAGATGAGGATAGAGAAGGACATGAGAACAAAACAACTAAAATACACGTACGTCTCCGGTTACTTGATAATGAACAATTTATTAGCTTTTAGTACGATGCGTAAAATAAAGCCAGATTGAGGAACCAAGGTTTTACAAATATTATGAATCCTCTTGATCCGCTTGCTGCACAGCGTGGTCACATGCAACCTTGATCACCTCAATTGACCGTCGGATCTTCGAAAATGCACAGTTAGAAAATAGGATGCGAATATACAGCAAAGATTTCAGAATTACAATATAGTCACATGCCAGGAAAATGATAGCGACCGGTCAGAGAAAGCGCAAAGCGTAATACATGAAATAAGATATACAACGTACTATAATAAACGTAAAGAGAATATAAAACAAAGTGTACTCGAACCAAAATGACAATAGAAGAGAATTTGGTAACAATATATTAACGGTGAATAGTGCTCAATCCGCCACGAGAGCCTCTAGTAGGCGTATATGAATAGGCGAATAAATCTATATTACTTAGCTTTCGACAAGTGTCTCGGACGAAGGTTCGGACGGAAGAGAGCGATGATCTCTCGCTGTCCGAACACCTGAGTGTTGGACGTGTTCGTCAATGCTCCGATATTGGCGCTTGTGTCTTCGCGCAATTTTTCAAATATGTATATTAGCGTGTGGTTACATGTTTTTTTTTTTTTTTGCATTTCTTTTATTTCGTTCAAAAATTTTATCCAAATATCACATATTTTTTAACCGATTTTAATTCCCCCGAAAATCTACATATACCTAGTTCATTTCAAAAGCAAAAAGCAATTTTTTGTATTCACATCCTGGGAAATAATAGACCGAATTAATCTTCCGATTTTTCGACTTTCGAGGATCCTCTGGCTTTTGGAATTTCAATTTTCTGCTCGTATCGACGTTTCTGAAAATTCTGAATCGTCTGAAACGAATTCTTGATGGGACAATAAAATTTTGAAAAAAAATGTTGACGCACCCTTGAAGCACTTTAGTAATAAAACCGGCTAAACTCACTCCCTCTCTCTGTATCTCTCTCTCTCTCTCTTTCTATATATATATATATATATCTCGCCCCTAATTTTCAAACGCAGGCAAAACGCGTGACAGAAACTTGTACCTTTTCGACTAACAATCCTCCCCCAAATTCATGCGTCCCTTTTGGCCCCGTTTAAACTCGTGCAGGCCACGAGCTTGCACATGCTCGATATTCCCATGGGCAGTAACGTTATGTTTCTTGAGATTAATCATATTATTATCAGAATAATTAGAGATTAAACATTTTTTTGAACGGTACATCGATAAATTTTGAAAGAAAAGTTTCATTTTAAGAAAATTTGGAAAATAATGAAGAGAAAAAAATTGTCGAAAAATATTTACCAATAAGAAAAAAAGAAAAAAAAAAAAGAAAGGTAAAAAAGTAAAGAGTATAGGTACAATTTATATCGGTTATAATTTTTCCCGCGTAAATTCCTGCATCCCTTTAGCTGCGTAGGTATAAGGTAGTACATATACGTATAGTATCGGACGCGTGTTTGGCCACGCTTCTAGAATCTTGTATACCGATAATAACGAAGAGAGGATACGAGGGGGTAAAAATGGGGAAAACGGGATCGCTCGGGTTTGCTCTTGATAAACTTCTTCAGAGGGACAGACGGGTCGCTCAGGACGAGTAGAGGTCCGCGTGGGAACCTTTTTTGGTAGGTTTCTTGGGCCCGGATCCCTTGGGTATAAATACATCGACACTGCATACGCGTATATATATATATATATACGTGCATATATGGAGTATAAGCGAAGCGAGTGGCCGCGTGCACGACGCGCGATGGCGAACCATCTGCCCGAGTCTCTCACGATTCTTGGAGGGCCCAGAAGGAGGCTATAGAGCCGGCCGAATCCCCCCACGAAAAAGGCCCCCTCCGTAAAATTTTAAGAAAGGGAAAGAAAATCGAATGAAAGAGAAGAGGAGAGAAGGAAAGGAAAGGAAAGGAAAGGAAAGGAAAGGAAAGGGCCCAGCTGCCCCCAGCTTCGCGCATATCTAACACCACACGCTCGCACCTCGCCAGGACACGTTCAACTTATTAATGCACGTCCTAGTTCCTAATCCTAATCGGTCCCGAGGTTCGAGCTATGAAGAAATCCGATTCCTGTTCCCTACCCCCCTCGAGGATCAGGAAGAAATAAAGACGGGATGGGATGAGGGGAAGGGAAAGGTATGAGGCGACCTGTTGCACACAGACCCCTAAAGTCGGATAGAATTAAACCATATGCGAGGGGGTGAAAGTCAGAAGAGTATGAAAAAAAAGAGTCACATATAAAAATTCATTCAAATTTTAACAAACAATTGATGTTTAATTTAATCGAAACGACAATCGTATAGGTAACGAAATTGATAACAAAACAAAAAAAAAAAAAAAGAAAATTGAATAAAACACATAGAGAAGTTGATAATTATTTATTACATGCATGAAATTTTGTAATTCATTTACTATTGAATTCTTTTTTTTTTCCCCTTTATAAATGAATATTTCGACAATTTTTCCCAAATATTTTCGAATGAATATGTAGATACGAATAGCTGTGCACCTCGCTAAATACAACAGCCATTCGTACATAGAAATATAAGAATAGTGTAAAGAGGTATAAACGTGGGTTAGTTGGGTTGTAGACGATTGGGGATGAGGGATGGGTAAGTACCTACTCAGTCATTGTCAATGGGAAATTCCATGTGAATTTATACCTACTGTAGTAATAGATATAGGTAGATACATACATACTATTAGAATGTTGAAATATATAAAGGAAACGTGTGTATATCGGTGGTTGTGTATAGCTGGGGCAGTGATATGAATGAAAAGGAAACGTGGGAAATTGGGTTTGAAAAAGAAAAAAAAAAAAAATTTGGCATTCATTGTAAATTATTGAAACTTACGCCTGAAAAGACTCGAATATGAAAAAAAGAAAAAGAAAAAGTACATTTGGAACGAACATTGCAATATAAAAAAATAGGGAATGATAGACAGCTACATGAATACAAAATTGGGGGGGGGGGGGGGAGGGGGGGGAGGGAAAATCTAGAATCGCGTAAAAAATAAAAAAAATTCTGTGTCCATTACGAGAAGATGGGAAAACCGGGACCGGGAATAGGGATGGGGATGGGGACGAGGAAGGGACTAAGGATTAAGGAACGGGGTCAAAGCGAGAACACGGAAACGGTTGACCCATTGAAAATAAGTAAAGCTTCCCCCATACCCTACCACTTTTACAAACCCAGCAGCAAGCTCGTGCATTGCACGTTCCATGCCAATGGAAGGGGACTGGGGTTCGCCTTTAATTTCTCTATGGGTTATTTGCGGGCCTTACGGTGCCTCGTGTATACCTATACATACCTATAGGTATATATCGTATATGTATATGTATTGTATGGATATAAGTACAATACATATAGGGGTGAATTCTTACGGTGTAAGTTTCAATCGTTGTTCTATAGAGAGAGAGGGAGAGAGAGAGAGAGAAGAAAATAGAAAAAAAAAAGCGTAAGAAAGGGAGGGAAAGAGGGTAAGAAAAATGAGAGAATAATATATATAGAAGAGTAGAAAAAATAGAAAAGAAAAAGTGTGGGAACGTGTAGTCGGGTAAGACAGAAGATGAAGACGAAGACGAAAAGGAACCGCGCGTATATAGCCGAGACCCACAAAACACAACCCGTATGGGGTCCAGTTACGACAAGAGAGCTATATATATATGGGGGGGGGGGGGGGACAAGGGGTCTCCTTTAGGCTTCTGTTACGAGGGCTCGTGCTAAGACACTCCTGGTCCCGGTCCTGCTCCTGGTTCTGCTGCTGCTACTTGGGGTATTAATTTGAGAGAAATATCAAGGGTATATTAAGCGAGTAACTGGACCCGCACGGTATATGGTTTGGGTCCGATGTATGTGTGAATTAAACTTATTTTACACGTTATCTTTATTATACACGTGGTTTTTCAATATAATTGAAAAAAAAAACATGTAACGTGAAAAATATTGAAGATTAAAAAATGAAAAAATTTAAACAAAAAAAAGAAAAAAAAATACATAATATATCGACGCGGGTTTCGTAGTAAAAAATTTGTAAAACAAATAGGAACGAGTGAATGAATCTTCTGTTGCAACAGAACCGCATACGCAATCTCTGCGTCACGGCATACGTTGGTAGCGCGGCGTTGCAACCGTGGAAAACGATGAAAGAACTCTTTCATTCAATCAGACAGAAAAGCGATACATAAGGCCTACAGTATATATGTAGTATATATATATACTCGAGTTTCTTTCACATCACTCTAGATATATATATATATATATATATGTATATATTAAATTAATAAATCTCATAAATTAGATTGAATTTTTTTTTTTCAACGAATGAAACGATCGAATGAATGAATGGATCTGACGAGAAAATAAATAAATTAAATAAGAAAAAAAAACAGAAAGAGTATGCAATAAGTTTTTGGATAATAAAAAAAAGGCTAAAAAAAAAAACTGAATAAAAATAAATATAATAGTAAAAAATTTGTAAATTCTCTTAAAATTTCATCATGAACGTATAAATATATACATGTAAGCCTATATCATGTACACCTAATATGTAAGAATAGCTGTACATACTGCATATAAAAAGTTAAGAGTGCGTTGCTCGCCTAGACGTATTATAATACAGATCATACACGTGACCCGCGTGCGCGACACTCGTCAGCAGCAAATGAGGGTTAATTACTTTGATTGGCGTGTGTCGAGACGCCGTCTGGCGCGTGCTGTCTCTGGGTGAGAGCACGCGCGTATGTATATATGTACTGCATATATATATATATATATATATATATACACGATATAATATACCATATACCATAGAAAACTTGGGTATATAAATATATAGAGGTAGTTTATATATAACGGCTATTCTCGCGGGTTCAAAGGGCAACGAGTAGTTTTCCTCCTATTCGTTTTATATCCTATAACGTGTTGTGTCTTATTTGTCTTATTTGTCTTATTTGTATATCATAAACTATACTGGGAGGACTTTTCTTTCTCTCCGTCATTATGGATTTTTATTTTATTTTTATTTTTTTTAAATTTATATTTAATCAGAAAAACGTGAATACATATAGAAACAATAATTACCATATGTTATATCGAATAGAATAAATAAAGTGGAAATTCGATCGTCTATAATCTATGGGGTATTACTAAGAAACTGACCTACTACGGCATGTAACTAAAATGACATCAATTCATCGTATATTAAAACCCATTGATAAAACTGAATTAAAAATAAAGAAACTTAGTGAAGTTAATTGGATGCGGGTCTACCTAGGTCAAAGGGTCCGATCCCTCCTGCCCCCCACAGTTCGTAAGAAAAAAGAAAAAAGAAAAAAAGGACTCGTAGTAGGCCTGTTACATATATATATATATATATATATATACACATTTATAGGTGTGTATGTGTGTGTAAGATCAGGATCTGGGTTGCGCACGTGCTAAGAATTTCCCACGCGGTTGGCCAGCCGGCTGACGATGAGAGGCGACATGGTATGGCATGGCATGGCATGGCCATCTCAAACTCTCAAGCCTGAAGAACCAAAGACTGTTGTATATACCCTATATCTATGTATATAAGAAACTATATATAAGGTCGTAGTAGAGTATGAAGTGAACCGGGACCGGGACCCGACCCCCATTGTCCATAGCACGAGGATCCCATCGACACGCGGTCGTCTAGACTCTAGACTTATCGTAAGACACGTCACGACCAGCGGACAACTAAACGAAAAGACACAAGCTGCGGCAAGTATCCTTGTGAATTGTAGATTTTCAAAAAATGTCGAAATTACAAACGAAAAAGAAAGATTAAAAAAAAAAAAAAAAAAAAAAAGCGGGAAGTTTCTCTTTATTAGCTAAATTTTCTTAAAAAGATTTCTGTACTTACGTAAAGTAAAATCAACAATTTGAATAAATATTTCAACGCGTAAAACAAGGACGAAATCTGTTTTTCATGATTTTATAATCCCGTAAATTAAAAAAAAAAAAAAAAAAACTTGTCATAATATAATAATAATGATAATAATAATAATGAAATGCGAAAGAAAATAAACTAATTTTTCTCATGCATAGAATCGCTATACAAAAAAACAGGCTATAACGTAAAGGAGACAGTTGGTGACGAACCGGGTAAAAATGTCACCCTGCGCAAGGTCCAAGGTCAGGACCACCTATAATGATGACGCGCGTCTTCCGCGGAGAGTATGAGATTTGTGTTATATATATATCCCGCTCATCCTGTTGCAGGTATAGAATTAAAGGTTGAATAAGTAGAGGTACGTATATCATCCTGGATTCCGAGGACACTGACTCATCTGTATTTCGACGTGCGAGGTGATAAAATAAAATGAAAATATAAAATGTAAAAATGATATTTAAAAGAGGTGAATGATCACGTTGCAGAGAGAAACGAGGTACATTCGCGAGTATACCTACCTCATTCCTTTATTCAATTTTATTTCTATTTTTGTGATTTATTATCGTATTACTACATGTGCTGGATTAAAAGAAAACAAAAGTATGAAATTGTCTTACGTTTTGTAATAAAGAAACTAAAACGAGCCGATTAATTTGTATAAATCTGATCATAAATGTATACGAAAAAAAGAGCTTGTTTATAATTGAATAAACTCGCATAAACAAACTTTGTAAACGCATGATAATAAAATTTAAACAATAACTGTGAAAATGATAAAAATAAAGATAAACAATTATCACAATGTTTTATTATTCTTGAAATATAAAATTATCGAACCCTTTTTAATACACATAATATTTGTGTGTCACTCCGTCCGTGAAAAGGGCGCGAAGTCCCGAGGTGATACAGCGCGCGGAGTTAAAGTAACAGCGCTACGAATACGAGGGAACGAAGAGAAGAGAAGAGAAGAAAAGAGAAGAGGCCCAGTCGTGTCCGCGCCGGTCCGCGCCGGTCCGAGCGTCGAGATCTAGCTACCACCTGCTTCATTTTCCCACGAGCTCCAGGCGACTCTACCGAATGCCAACGAGGCAGACAAGAAGAAGGAAGAGGGGGAGGATGATGAGGAGTCGAAAAAGCGAGAGGGAAATACGAGAGGAAGAAAGAGAGGGAAAGAGAGGTTGGAGAGAGGGCGGGGGGGGACGGAGTAGTAGGTATAGTCGACACGTGTCTTACGAGGGAGAAAAAGAGAGACGAGCGAGCAAGCGAGCAGGTAGAATGAAACACGTGCGCGCAACGCGCCGAAGGGAAGCTAGCAACCAACCAACCAACCAAGCAAGCAGTGAGTCAGGGCGGTTGAGGTTGTCTTGACGCGTGTGGGGCGAGTCGCGACCTCGATTCAATGCCTTTTCTGCCTCACATTGTCTGTTCCTTTTTTTTATTTTTTTTATTTTTTTCGTTTCTTTCGCCTCTTTCTTTACATCGCATCGCTTTATTTCGAAAAATTTAGTAGCGGTAGGTGTGTACATATTATAGTGTACCTATATATACTCGCCAATGCGATATTACATATACCTATATACCTACATCCCGCGTCTATACAATTTATTAGACTAACAATAAATAAGGTCAGCAGCGCAAAACTAGTGTGCGAAATATATGAAGAGACTAAAAAAAAAGAAATGCACAAGCAATTAGATATTGTTTTTTGTCTTTCTCTTTTCTTTTTTTTTCTTTATTTTTATGATTTCAAAAAAAAAAGTTAAATAAATAAACAGAAAAATCACAAACTGAATTCCGCAAAAGAATGAAAGAAAAATGAATAAATTGTATAAACAAATGAATATGTAAATAAGGAATGAGGATATTTTATCCCCCGGAATTTCAGACCGCAAAACTACAACAAACTGCGATTTCACCATCCGATGTGCGGCGACGTGATATATAGTACGTATCTTGTACAGTGTATACTATACCTACTACACGTATTCGTGTTTTCGATTCTTCCGCGTGATTATCAACTCATTTAAGAATAACATTTCGTGGAAAGATTACGTATGAAATTCATCGTACGCATATTATGTTATTAATTAAACAATCGGCTTAAACCACGTGTATGAGACTATACGTGCAATAATCACGTTATCGTTTTCACACATATGTCTTAAACTCTTAATACAAATACCAGCTAGGTAGTACTTGTAATAAAATATATTCGTATAGAAATAAAATTAAAAAAATATATATATATATGTATACATATATTTTCATAATTACGCAACGATTAATTAATTCATTAATTTATCCATTTCATTTATGAATTAACACCTTAAAATGTGATAAAATTAAAAATTCTGTATTACGAAACATTATAGTAGAGAAAAAGAGAGAATAATTAAGTTGATGAATCGTTTTGATTTCGATAAACGAAAAGCCGATGACCCAAAGAAAAAAACAAAAATCAAGAAGAAACAGAATTTAAAAATGGACATTTCTTTTCTTATTTTTTTCTACAAACTTTCTGCTCTTCGTTCAATAAATTCCTGATAGATAAAAAAATTCTAAATTTTGTCGGTCGTCGACTTCTTCGTCAATCTAAATCGAAAGGATTTTCCCGAATAGGAAATTCGTTTTTCGCAATATTCTTACAGTCTAATAATTTGCGAATTTTATATGTCAAATTTACGGTATATGCACCAGAATCAAGTAGTACATATGTATCGAGTGACCGGTATGTATACGTATATTATATATGAAGGTAGAACCTAGCCGCCTACCTTGCCACCAGTAAATCGCCGCGGGATATACCGAGAGATTAAAGCGTTGGTTTCCACTCAGTCAAAGCCAACTCGGCACACTCCAGGTTTATCGTCTATTTACTGCAGGCTAGCCATCCACTTTTCTTTTTCTATATTTCGAATCGATGTCTTCCGAAAGTAAATCAATTCAACCATTAGAGAAAAAATGCAGATAATCGGCCTGCAATAAACAGACGAAAAACCTGGAGTGTGCCGAGTTGGCTTTGACTGATTGTGAGTGGAAATCAACGCTTTAATCTCACTGTATAATATTGCCATGTCTTGCTCCTCGTCTTTTGTTGTAAATATTTAAACCTGCCTTTGTTCGAATTGACTGAATGATCCGGGTCAAAAGACCTCGAGGTGGTTAAAACTAAGGCTGATGACCAGCCGTAAATTCTCGGTCTAGGTCTCGGAATTACCCCCGATTTAGGTATACATTTATACATCTATATATTCCCTGCAGCTGTAGGTGTGTACATAGAATAGGAGTATAGTATGTATACCTATGGGTAATATTTCTCGGGTATTTCCAGTGGGAAATGTCACAACAAGGGTTGACCGCTTGATAATTGCCGATTATCCTAACTGCCTATACTTAACTACCGGCAAATAGTACATATATACGTACATATACTTAAATTCTAGAAATTATTAAATTTTAGCTCGCAGCTAGGATGGATTTTTCGGATCCTTAACACGTGCTGAAAATTTTCACGGAAATTTTTCAGTTTTCATTAGTAGAAGAAATTTACACAACCCCCTATATGTTCGTTAGATAAAATTGAGTTAAATTTGAAAAAAAAAAAAAAAAAACCCCGAAGAAAAGATGACTTTCCTAATCATGAATATGCAAGAATAAGTATGTAAGTATAAGAGCGATCTTATTAGAAAGAAAAACGGTCGTTATATAGGCATTTGTCCATTAGGGGTGAAATGTATAAGATCTTATGATATTAAGCTGAGCTCCGTGAGGTTTAAACGACATTTCATTGTCCGGATTGGGTGTAGGTATTTCCTAATATTTCCTAATTCCCATCTGACTATGTGCCATGTGCGATAATTGTCGACTAAACCAGGAAATAAAGAGAAACTGGGAATTTCCTAATCTGACTATTAAGGCCTGCTGCAAACGATTAAATTATCAATGTATAGTATAAGTATATGCATGCAATTGTGATAATATACATATACATACACGTTATATATACGTATAGTTATATTTCAGAGGAATTAGAAATTAGATATCGTTTGAGCCGGATATACGCACAACACCAACTATAAAACCATATCCGATAGTATATCGTATAGGAACCCCCTGTTACTAAGAAAAATCAGAAAATATTAAAAAAATGGAAATTTCCTCTTCAAACCGCGGGTAAAATATAATGAGAAAATCTTGCCGCAAATTTACTTTGCTTTCATATACATAACATATAGATTGTAATCTTCGCTATTCGTTATCAACTTTTACGTCATTAAATTCATGAAGAAAAAATCATCACATTATGAAAGAAAATAATAATAATAATAATAATAATGATCATTTTATTCCCTATGGATTTAAATAAAAAAATAACGATTTATATGAGTTAAGGTAGTATTTTCCCGCCAATTTTAATCTCATCCAAGTTTCAATACCCGCACGCATATTATTTTATAGATAAAAATTACAGATTTGAAAAGAAAAAAATATATTGTAAAAATTATTATTATTATTATTATTATTATTATTATTATTATTATTATTATGGTACAAAATAAAAGAAACGAAAATTGTGTGAAAGAAAAAAAGAAAAAAAATGTAATTAATTACATTTATTATGGCATAGATATATTTATGAGCAGCTGTTTTAATTCACTTCGTTTACGTTACTTTACGGATCGTATCGTATCGTATCGTATCGTATCGTATCGTATCGTATAGCTATACCTATTCTACCTACCTCGTAATCGGCAACATTCTCACGAGCACGTGGTGACGCGTGGTCGAATTACTCGCCCCTATAATACGTCAGACTCTTATAGGTAACGTATGGTATACGCATGTGTATATGAATGTATAAGCGGAGTCTGTTTCCCCCGAGCCCGCGCGCCACCCCGTTTAATGCAGTTGCCCCGCGTGTGAACGGATGTGTTCGTCCCCGGGGGTTGATATCAAATTCACCGTAGGGAAAGAAGCGAGAGTCGAATAGGGGGCAGAGGGGGGATATACATGTACGCAACGCCGGGCGGTAGTATAGTGGCACGAGCCAAAGCGGTAAAGTGACATGTGCGCTTCCGTGTTTCGAGAGAACAGCTGATCACCCGAAGAGAAAGAACACATACGCGTTGCGTATACACATATACGCATTAATATTATTATATACAGATATTTAAAAAAAAAAAAAAAAAAAAAAAAAAAGAAAAAATGAGTAACAAAATATAGAAAATATTATTTACAACATTTTTCCACATGGTATTATCATTCAGTTATTGTCTTTATTATTCGTTATATATGAAAAGAAACAGAAATTGAATGAAAACAAAAATCTTAAATGAGAGAGAAAAAAATCATATACTTCCGGTTCGTAGACACGTGCGCGGGGACCGAATTTTCATGCTATATACATGTATATCGTGAAAACGCTCTTTCATCCAACGTATTTTAATGCCCGTATAGATGCGTAGTGCTGTAGCAAGGGGGATGGATGCTCGTTGTAACATACAACTCATGCGATTATGCGCCACAGAGACACGTGTCTCGAACTGTTAACGTCCGTGAACTTCATTACGATTATGTTTCATTATTATAACAGCACGTGTCGCATCACGTAACGATCATGTATACGTAGTACAATATACTAACTATCACTAAATTATTTCATATATGTACATGCATATACTGTAACAATAAATAATAATAATAATTTATTGATTGAATAACGATTTAATAATATAATTATTAAATTATTATATAAAATTATAAATCAATGTGAATTTTTCATTAAAATATTATGATATCATTATATAACACGCGTATAATAATGATAATAATGAATATATATGTATAGTTGAAGCTGGTCGCTAACCTGCCGCTCCGGAGCGCATGTCTATACAGTTATAATATAGGTATAATATAGAGATTGTTCCGTGAGAGAGGTATTACCTACTACACACGTTCATAGTCGACACGTGCCTCGCGCGGGAACTCTGACTCGTCGGGCGTGTCGTGCGGGGCGTCAGAAGTTCAACTTGAAAACACTTACGGCGCGTGAGCAGCGACTGCGAGCGTCTATAACATAGTGTGCCTACTGCTATAGGTGCACTGGACATGTATTTATGTACATAAATACACGCGTCTTTTAACGAACTCCGATTGTGTCGTAAGCGAGCTGTATAGCTAACGGCGGACTGCGCTGCACCCTTCAGCCTCTCGTAATTAGCTACTCGTGCAGTATTTAAAGTGCTCACGCGACCATAAGCGAAGATGTAATAGTGTGGCATGGTAGAAGGCGAGAATAACTGCTACGGCTGTTAAAAGATTTAGAAAATAAAAGATAGAGATATTCATCGAGTTATGAAAGGTTCTAAAATCGTATATATTAAGTTTGACTTAATCAACGATCGATAATTACAAACCGATATTTTAGATCGAAAATAAGAAACACTTTTCTTTAATCTTGAAATTTCTAACGAACAGAGGGCAGGAGCTAAATTCAAAGACCCGAATTAGTGGATTGACCGCTATTGACTAAGACTGTAGTTAAATTACGATCTGGATACAGAAACTTGTGCAATTATTCAGAGCGAGCGATTTAAGTGGTCGGAGTAACTGCAGCAGCAGCTCGGTGGTCCTTGAAAGTATATAGCAGATAAAGAGAGAGAGCGAGATAGGCAAAGAGCTAAAAAAGAGAGTCAACCACATTCGAGTGTGACATCCGACTTGCAATTATTATCCGCTTGGAAATATCGCGTTGATTTCTGCCTAGCACGTTCCACGGTTCGAAAAAAAAACCGTTGAAAAGATTCGTCAACGAAGTCCGCATACCGCACCTACCTACAAAAAAAAAAAAAAGAGAATGAGAAATCGATCGGAAAGGACGCGGCTAATCACTCTCTGAAGCTATAAGGTTAAACGGAATCGTCGAGTAAGAGGAGTACGCAGCAGGAAGAAGAATCGACTAGCAATTTAGCTCTATATCCCGGTTACACAGATCCATAGATCTATTCGTATACATAGATATGTGTATTTATGTTATCTCAGTAACTGGGGGCGAAGCGCGATAAGCGCGCATGAATATGCGCGTAGTAAAACGTAGAAGGAGACCGAGAGGCGAGAGGCGAGAGCGAGGAAGATATAAAGATAAAGAGAGAGAGGTAAGGAATTAGAGAAACTGAGAAAGACGGTGCGACGCGCTAGCGGTGACGACGGGTTGGTGTGGGCGCGTGTCTGGCAGCTGCCGCGTACAGGTGGTGCGCTCGCTTGGGAACCAAGCTATACGGAGTGTTCCCACGGAAGGACTCTACCTCCACTCTACCGTCTACCCCCACTTCGCGCTAACCGAGCGGCTATATAAAGCGCGGAGCGAGACTGCCAGCAATAATCGCTCTCAGATCTCCGTGCAGTGTGTTTCATTGGAAATATCTGACTCCAGAGAGACAAGACAAAACGCAACGCAAAGAGAAAATTGACACAATTATTTTTCTCTCTACATCCGACTGTTAAATAGAAAAGTAAATAGTAGATATTATTTTATCTCTGTGATTAATATCGAATAAACAAGAAAAAGAAACTGTGACTGTGAATCTAGTGTGTGTGAATCTGCTTAAGTGATTAACATAAAAAAAAAAAAAAAAAAGAAAAAGAAAAACAAGGATTTTGATATAAAAAGAATTACACAAAATCTGACAAAATGCAGATGCACGATCAAATAATCGTCGAAGGACAGGAACAGCCCATCAGCAGGACTTATCAATACAGAAAGGTAGGCATCGCTGTTGATATAGTGGGAAAAATTAAAAAGCTAAAATTTTCTTCACTTGTACGTGACTGATAAATGTTTGAAACAAAATTAGAAAATTCTAATGACTAAGTATTGAATGTTCTAACGATTTTTGTCATTTTTATTATTCCAGGTGATGAAACCGATGCTTGAAAGAAAACGTCGAGCTAGAATCAACAGGTGTTTAGACGAGCTGAAGGATTTAATGGTCACAGCTTTGGCGGGAGACGGTGAAAACGTTGCGAAACTAGAAAAGGCCGATATTCTCGAGTTGACAGTCCGCCACCTCCACAAGCTACAAAGACAACAGCGTCTTTCGGCAAATCCCGTGATAGACGCGGACCGTTTTAGGGCCGGTTATACGCACTGTGCTAACGAGGTGAGTCGGTGCTTGGCCGCAACTCCGGGAGTCGACGTAGCGCTTGGCACTAAACTCATGACGCATTTGGGACACAAGTTGAACGCTATGGATAAAACCGGACCACTCACTATTCACGTTACCGCGCCGCAAACATCACCGACTAATAGCGATACCACTGACGATTGCGAGGACTATCCTATGCCACTTACTCCAGCCTCGAGTCAACCCTCGCCTGCTCGTAGCGAGAGAGTTGAGATTGAAGGAACGTCCTATAACCATGGAGGATTATTGCAAGTCGCTAAACCAAACGAGGCGGTTTGGAGACCGTGGTAAATAAGCTAGTGTGTTAGAAAATCCAGTTTGTTGATACGGTTTATTTTTTTAAACTTGAGAAGAATACATGGGAACTCGCAGTAGAAAAAAAAAAAAAAAAAAACAAATTTGTACGAGGACAAAGATGTTTCGAAGGCTTCTTTCTGTGTCTAAGAAGAAGAAGAAGAAAAAGAAGGAGAAGATTAAGAAGAGTTTCTTCGATGATTGAAGAAACTACATTAATTCGAGAGACGAATATAATAGTTCGAGGTGAAGTCAGGAGCCACACTGTGATAATAAGTGTATTGGCTTTGAGAGAGAAGTCGATGAAGACCGAAAATCAAAAGAAAAAACGGTGTTTTTTTCCTTTGCAAAGGAAAAAAAAAAGAAAGTTTAACGTGCGATGAAACGAAAAAGAAGAAGACTGTGGAATATTTGTTAAAAGATTTCAGTCTAAAAATAAAAAAATGTCGGTTTTTTGTTTTTTTATATATGGGATATTCATATAAATATAATCTCAATATTACATGAGAAAAGATGAAAGAAAAAAAAAAGTTTTTTTTGCTCAAAACAAACATATTATAACAATCGAGTTTATTTTTATTTTTATTTTTTTTTCGAAAATTTGAAATCAATAATTTCTCTAAGTAGGATATTTTTTTTTTTTTGTTACTCACGATGATTATAGTATGTATGTATAATATAGAGATATTCATTATAAGACACATAATTTGGTATCATTATCGATTTAGTATAATCTAGAAGAACGAGCAGATAAAAAAAAAAAAAAAAGAAAGAATGCTAAAATCAGTGGGTGGTATAATCTACAAATGTGAATGACAAAAAAAATAGTAATAATAATAATATTAATGAACAGAAGCTTTAATATCTATAATATAGGAATTTTGGGTCTTTACATTACTATATTATCTATTTCTTGAATTTACACACGTAATAATATTGTTATAATTATTACGTTATTATTATTAATATTCGTTATTTCGTCGTTCTAGCGAGTGAAATTTTCTTTCATTTCATTTCATTTTCTCACGTCTACATTAATTTTTTCATTTTTTGATTTTTTTTTTTTTCTCTATATTTATTTTACACGTCGCTAGAACCGGAGTTGTTGTTCCTCTTACTCGGTCAACAAATTATAAATTCTCGTAGTACATATGTATACAAACATAAATCGATGTGTACGTGTATGTATGTATGTATGTATGTATGTATGAGAATAATTGTTTCAAATAAGTTTATCAAAGTCAATGAATTGACAGTGGTATTGATAAACCGCAATTGGACCGGGGTAGAGAGAATTTTATTTTAATGTGATACAGAAACGCGTACCTGTGATATTTACTGTAGTATAGCTGAAGAGCGACAATATACTAGATTATTATTATAATAAATAAATAAATAAATAAAGATACGTCTACAAGAATTATGAGAATTGTTTAATATGCTATCCTTGAACGCACCTCTTTTTTGTTCCCAAATTTCCATTCCTCCATTATTTTCTTTAATAATTCATTAAATTCGAAATTATAGATAATTTTTTATTTTTCCATTTATTCGCGCGGAAATATATACGCTGTAAATAATAAATGTAGAAAAATAAAAACAAACTAGTATAAAATTGAAGCGAATGAGAAGGAACCTTCGTATAAATGTTGTTTTCATTATATCGGTAATAAATTTTTATTCATTGACGTCACTCACTTATGAATCCTGCTGAATAAACCAGCCTGCCAGCTGCTACTGCTGCTGCTGATGATGATGATGATGTTGTTACGCTCGGTGCTACCGCTCCAGATCACCCAGTACGAAGCAGAAGAAGAAGAAGAAGAAGAAGAAGAAGAATAGGAACACTTGTTGTTACACTCACCTGAAAAATAATATATGGTTATTTTTAATCATCTGATAATATGTGCTTAAACGTATGTCAAAATGTATACATACGTAAGTAAGTGTATTATCGTTCGCTTGTTTATAGAATCGTAAAAGATTATTTCAAGGATAACGCAGCTATTGCTCTACATCTTTTTTTTCCCGCAAAAAAAAAAAAAAAAAAAAAAAAAAAGTTTCGAGTATTAGGATATTATTACATTATCATACTATCCTAAAAATGAATAATCGATCGTTAAATATTGAGGAATATAAAATAATTAAACAATGAGAGAGAAACTGAAAGAAGTTTCAATTTATGGATTGAAATTGTTAAAGCTATATTCTAAAATCGCTAAGTTGATAAAAGTCCTGTTTTCATTAATTATTATCACCAATTGGAAGATGATTAATGTTAACTTGGGTAGAATTGACTCGAATTCAAATATCGCAAATGTTTATTCCGTAATTAAAAACCGCGCGCAAGGTGCAGCGTATAGTATTGAGCACGTGGCGTACCAGCAACCTGTTGCATCGGTGTAGATAAAGTTGCCCGATTCCAGGCGTAGCGTACAGGAATTTTAAACGACCTTAAAAGCCTCGATATTATTAGACAATTTAAGTGGAATTTATTATTTCGGGTGAAATACCGACCGTAAAAAATTTCGAAGACTATCTATACCAGCTTATATCTGTGGTGGTGATTTTAATAATAGAAAAAAAGAAGAGAAAAAAAAAAAAAAACTCTTTTTAAATTATTTCAAATATTTTTGAACGAAAACAATTTCTCAGACAGTTTTATAGATTAACCGAATAGTTAATTATAACAGTCGATGGATCACGAGAGAAAAAAATCGAAATAAAAATAAGAAAAAAAAAATAAAAATAAAGGAGAAGATATTTTTGAACCCGAGAAGTCGTTTATTAAATGTTTCTAAAATATTACGTGCGATTAAAATAGCGGTGTGAATATAGCGAAAACTTGATCTAGTACGTCTATATATCTATCTTGTATAATAACGTCGATGATCAACTGACTACCCACTAGCTTCTTCCCGCCTCGTCTTTCCCCCGTTTCAAACAAGTGATAAACGTTCCTGGCACAGATTCAATTCTCTAACTCATTCAGAGCCCGCGAACGACGATAGTACATAAATTTTTTATCGATAAATCATAATGAATCGAGAAACTAAAAACTCGCAACTATTCGAAACAGTCAGTTACGTTTGAATTATTTATTGTAAATATAAAATATACATAACGCTTTTATTTATAGATTTAATAATAATTCCAACGTTTTTTCTTTTGTTTTTTATTTTTATTTTTATTTGTATTTTTATTTCTTTCTTTTTTCCCCCAAACTTGCTTCGCACAACGACCATAACGATATGGCGATTATTCATTACGCAGAATGATGATTAGCTGCCATTTTAATTTACAACACATGGTGTGATCTAACCTCAACCTTACAACTCATTCTGAGCAACAATAACCCTAAAGTCTCTGAGCCAGATTCAAAACATCAACTTTACTGGCTACAAAATCTTGTTTACATCATCGTATATCATGTATATCGACAATAGAATCAATACGCTACATTGTGGGACTCATATTTTGTATATAATGTATCATAGCCATGCCACTCGCACACGTGTGTGTAACTGGTAACAGAACCTCCCGCTCGAAGTTTTCTAGGTTAAAATATCACACACCGCTTACCAAAGGCTCGCAAATAATCTAAAAACGAAGTTTGTTTATCTGCAACGTACCTACACGTGTATTTCGATGGCTTATAAACGCTGTTGGATTTCTGATGTAAACTAAAAAGTTCTTCAAATTCTATATTGAAGAATAATTCACTTATATTTAACTTTCTTAGATCTGTTTACTTATGTCTTTTCAAAAAAATCGGATAATGAAATCGAACGAGTTAGATGGTCAATTGTATCTCTGGCAGGTAGTTCGGTTATCAGTTCATACGCTGGACGATAAGTAGAGTAAAAAGTGTTTTCTCGCTTGATGTTCTCGAGGCAGTAGTCACACGTAAAGAAAATAACAAGAATAATAAAGGATAATATAAAGTCTGTGAATATTACCTCTGGTAAAAAACGGTGCGGAGAATCGGGTTTCACTTCACTGAATAAGGATAAAAATCGTTTTCTATTCAATGATACGTTAAATTTCACTATTCACAAAAATAAATAGCCAACAACAGCTGTAGCGGTGTTTTCGCACCCGGGATCGAACGCGCGCGCATCCATGTTGCGGTAATCTATCGCACCCCGATAATTCAATGATAAAATTCACCGCGCGGTAAGAAAGTGCGTTGATTTTACCGACCGAGGCATACCGACAGAGCTGAATATAATCACGCGGTACCAAGTTACCGACTTAATTTTCTTCTTACCGATAATAGGATCCACTTTTTTTTATCTAGATCAAAGCAAGCGATTCGTGTTACCGACGGATACAATTGTCGATCTTTTAAACTTATTATAGTAGCTACTATTATAGTGTGTTATAATAGCTGCGAAATAAACGCGGTTATTCATTACATCTGGCTTTACACAGCTCGACGTATACGAATTGGCATGTTCCTTCAATTATACATCGAGAACCGAGCACTTCACCTCACTTTTTACAACCGCGAAAAATATTATTGAACAATATTGCAAACGCGGCGGGAAAAGAAGCGCTAAATATATTGAACAGTACCTCATCTGTAGTTACACTTTACAGGGCTCACACAGCTGATTAAATGTCCATGAAATTTATGATAATTTACTAATATACTAATTACAACGCATTTGAAAACTGAAAAGTCTTAAACGCTATGCGGTAAACTTATGCGCGCGAAATTTTGACGCTTTATAAACTGACTGCTGTCTAGCTTTTAATCGATCCTTGAATAAAGACTCCGCGGAATTATAACAACGCGCTTAATTTCTTTTATTATTATTATCATTGAATCTATAATTGGATGGACCTATCTTTTGAAAAATGAAGGATCTCATAGATTTATTCTTAAACCCGCTTAAGAATAAATTTGTGGTCAATAATAATAAATTTGATGATTTTATGAACGAAAAATTTTGCCTCGTCAAAAGATCCTTTCCTCATATTTACAGAAAATATATCGCATGTCTAATGGAATAAGGTCGTAGACACCAAAGAGATGATTTTAGTGATAAAAATTATAAAAGTTATAAAAACGCATAAGTAATTCGAAATGAAGAATTTGAAAACCTAAAAGCAAAAAAAAAGATCGTAAATTTGGACGAATACGGCCTTCTGCTTTTAGGTTCTTACAGCAACAAAAAATCAATGTTCAACAGACCTTCTGCATTTGAGTGTTCAATTTTTTTCAAATTCAACTTTTTTTCACAAATATTTTAAGGCAGATACGACCTTCTGGTTTTAGTTGTTGAATTAGTCAATTTTTAATTTTCTTATAAAATTTTGATTTTTTCACTTCTACAAATGACAAACAGTCGTGACAACGTAGCTTACGACCTTCTGGAATTAGTGACGTGATCATTCTCCGTTCAGTAAAGTCCGAAAGGCCGCGTACGCGCCAGGACTTACGTCGTTCTTCTTAGATTTGGTCAATTTTCAATTTCAACTTTTCTAAACATATTTTTAGATCTCTCACGTAAATATATAGTAGAAAAAAAAGAATCGTACTACGTCTAGTTTCAAAAAATGCCAAACGATCGTATAATGGTGTTTAAAACCTCGTGCCATTAGACTCAGCGACGTATTATTTTACCTACCAGAAGCAAGGGAGAGACGAATTCTGCACTCAATATATAGTCTCGGTTTTTTACAATCTAGTCGAACCCTTATATATTTTTTATTTTTTTTTTTACTTTTTCGCGTACGTAGGTAATATCGATAAGTTATTACTACTGCATATCATGCATGTAGGTATATACGTCAATCCACGACGCACTGCACTTTCGATCTAACGATTCTCGGCGATAAGATCTAACAAGATCTAATACGGAGATACTGTGGAATAGGTACGATACGATGGCTGCAGAATATAACAGCGTAAATAGTCCTCTGCGACTAAGGTGCTACTGCATAACTGCACTACTGCCCTACCTCGCCACGTGATCAAACTAAATCCGATTTGGGATCGCTAGAAAATTCTCGGTGTAGATCTACGCTAACTCATGCGTCAGATTGTGATTATAATTAACCGATTGACTAATTAATTCCAATCGACAATTTTAATCTCATAGATAGTTTGTTACGCATGTGGAAGTCTCAACTCTTAAATCATCGTTATAATTGATCTCCGATTCGTCGAATTTTTATTATAAATTGTCCTGAATAATTGTTGGTGGCAATATTCAGGACTGTGTCAAGAGCCACTGGCGCCAATATTCGCAAAAAAATTCGATTCCATTATAATTGTACGTAACACTGAGCGTATGGAAGACTGCAGCTCCGCTTTTTGCAAGAATAATTGTCACACGAGTACAAGGTATACCTATACAAAAGAATATAGGTATGTATACGTACATACGTAGCTTTTGCCACCTTTCAAGCTGAATGTTTCAAACTCTTGCTTTTTCTTCACTGTCTAAAAATTATTCAAACTACGGTAGAGGTTTTCGCTCAAAAGTCTAAAAGCTTTGATCACAGAGATTGTTCTGATTGTTATACTTCTACCTCCTCATTTCATCACAGACTGCAGTTATTTTATTTTCTTTTCATTTATTGTTTCTTTAAAAAAAATATATCCGCTGATATTCAAATTCAGAACGTCGACCTGGCCCCGAGAACGTATCATCAATATAATTAAATTAATGGGAAGGTTATTTTTCTTGTATTTCGTTCTCGGTTTAATTAAAGGTTCATTATTCCGCGTCCAGGTTGTAAGTATAGCTGTAAACCTAGGTATCAAGTTCGTCTCTGTCGAGGAGGCCTGGTTCAGAACTTCCGCTTTTCTCTACAGTATAGTATACGATAATGTGTAAAGTGTAAACTGTAAAGGATATGATTCAGTTGTACGAGTTGAGCCACCTCGGGCCCCCGTATGTCAGTTGATAGTGACGATATACCTATACTTGTCAAATGCGTAAATGTATATCTACACACATGTATGTACAACATATATATATACCTATATGATTTACATATCGCATTTCCGACGACATGGCAGTATAATAAACCCGCGTTATAGCGAGAGGGACTTTCGCAGGAAGAGAGAGAGAGAGAGGAAAAAGACCCCGTATATCAACCCTTTGTCGACTATTCAATAAATTGATAACGTCAACGTCGAGGTTTATAATTAGGGCATTCAATGATTCATGCGTTATATTGATCCTATCTTTTTTCTCCCTCGCATACATACATAGGTAGATTTTTATTCATATATACGTAACTATGAATAAATAAACAAATTCATTGCGTGTATGTATGTAACATATCTCCTCGTATGTAGGTAGCCACACGTATTGCCTTTATAGATATGTCTGCCTATCTCTGCGTAGGATTCACATCAATCAGATTAAATATATAGTATCGATAAAACTCATTCATACGCGTATATGAAATGATTTGAAAATAATTGAAGCTGTAGATTCATTTCGCGATTCGTGTATGTATATCCGTGCTCACAAATCTCCGAGAATTAGAGTGGTACGAGTCAATTTTCAATCCTAAAATAAAGTTTATAAAAATATACTATCAGGTCGATTTTGAAATTGTAAAAAATACAAAGATATGCTCTTTATCATTTTCCAAAAAAAACTTTACCTCAGACTATACCTTATTCTTCGGGTATACTCGTACAATATTATACATACATTACAGTCTTTTGTATTTGGCTAAAAAACGTTTTTTATATCGCAACAAATTTTTGCTCGTTCCAATTCGGGACTGTTACAATTTCTTAAATTTTTTAAACACTCGGAACTGCAGCGAGTATCGAATTCAAACTCTTTTCAATATCCGTTTGGATTCAATCTGCGGGACTGTACCTAGGTGTATCTACATGCTCCCAATTTATCTAGGTGTAGCTTTTTTAATCTATCCAAATGATCTACCTATGTGCAACGTACTGTGGTATTGATTTCACAGTTCGTGAGGCAAGACATTACTCAGTACGGATCGAACTATACTTCCTATAAGATTCTGCGAATTGATAACGTCTATAGTATTTACCTATACATCTATGCATGCTTGCGGGTCGAGTTAAGGATGATCAATATGCGTCATGCTATCGATCCTGGGGTTAGTATGTATAATATTATACACGTGAAACTTTCGTGTATACCTAATTCCAGCATACTTTCAAACGATTCGTGAAATACAGAGCTTCATATTTTCCTATTTTCTTTATTATTTTACGTTGATTTATTGAAAAACTGTCGAATACTATCTGCTAAATTCCGTTGAAAGAAATAGAACGATAAAAAACGAAAAAAAAACAAAAATTCGACGAAATCGCATCCGTTGTTTTATTTAGTTCGCTGAAACGCTCTAGTCACTTCCTCAGAATATACTTACATATTCCTTAAGTTGTACAATATCCGGTCGCGTAATACGGCATTGACACATTGCGGTCTGCGATGGCGTAAGGTCGTATAAATTAAACCGCCAAAAAGGTGATTTTTGTGACATAAGATGGTGTGAATCTTATTTCATTTGTAATTCAACTTTTTCGAACATACTTTCAGATTTTCAGCGTTAATATATACATGAGGGGGGGGGGGGGGGGGAATATACACCTTTTGATTCAAAAAATATAACAAACCGTCGTATGATGGCGCTTAAAAGATATTGTGCCATTTATAGACGCGCGCAATCTTAAACCTAACAGAAATTATAATTATATCTATCGATTCAAAAAACTATACATATACTATACGCGTAGAAAATTAAGTTTAATGCGTGCGCAATGAACAAAGTGAGATGACTTGTGATCTTAGTCAATGTCCACAAGGTGCGCGATAATTTTGCACCTCTCTTCCGTATCTGGTTCGCTCGTATACGTGGTCCTATACATTCATACGTTCGTATCATTGATTCCGAATGTCGTTGTACAACCCGGGCCAAAACTTGGTTTTAATATTCTTGTCCAGTAGGGTTCGACGCGATCTGCTATAGCATATAAATCGGTATAGAAATACCGTGGACTCGTATACGAATTGGTTAAACGTTGTCAATTATATTTATTAATTATGAAATTACGCGCTATAGGTAGCTATCGTCTTATCTAAAGCTATAAAACTCCATCCATCCCTAAACCGCGCAAACGGTGTAGAGAATAAAGCCTGACGGAGAGAGAGAGTGAGAGAAAAAAAATTGTAACAGCTTTTGAACTGATCATTACAACTCGCGCATGCCTACAACAACGCGGCGGTGAGACAGACGCGAGCGCTGAGGTAGGTATGACACAGCTGCTCGCAAGTACCAAGTTTGTTTAGTCCACGCGCAACCGCCGTAACGTTAAGACGGTTCAACCCCGTCGTGGATAAAGTTTATTGAAAAGGCTGTCAATATCAGTTGATCGAAACTTACGGTCTTCATAGATTGACGAAAGACTTTAATACTTGAATAATCTACTCTGAGTGTACAGGAACGAAATTATAGAAATAAATATAGGAGAAGAATCGTTTACGTTCGAAAGAGAAAAAGGATAACTAAATAGAGCCAATAATATTGTATAGCTCGAAGGATTAAGAGTTTGAATATCATGGCTGACGCAGAGTTAAGCAACCTTTTGAACAGAAGACAAAGAATAAACGAAGAACTTGAGGAAGGAAAAGAAGTTAAAAAGGAGTATAAATTCGTTAATGTTTATACAGAATTTCACGAGTTATCACGACGCGAGATAAAACAGTATGAGCAGACTTTCAACAGGTGAGAGTCAGTCATATACGTTTTATAAAACTACACATTATTTACTATCGTTGTTACTTTCGGTATAATCTATTAGCTTATAATGATAATAATACTGAATAAGATTCACGAAGTAATAGACGATAATACGTATTTTTTAAATGGGCATAATGTACATATTACAAAAGGCAAAGTGAATAGAAAAAAAAAAAAGCGGGGCGCGCCCGCGCGCTCCAGTCACAATACTACTATACGAGAATATGAGCGAATAAACGTTCGCACTTCGCATTTATAATAACATTAAAAGGTTTTGCGATTGTGCAAAGATATATTTGCAAGAAAACAGACCTACGACGTTATTATCTCGCACACGTGCGAGACGTTACGTCTGCGTATATACGGCGTTCCGATGTGTTATGACTTATGCTTTACGCTATATGGGTATGAGCAAAGGATAAACTGTTTTCTTTTGTTTTCCTTATGCGCTTTAGATCGGTGAAAAACCAAAGTCCGCTTTTTTCCCTCTACTCTTTACTCACTATCGCGTCAAACGTTACCAACGATATATGTTATAATTATCTGTTTTAAAAATACGCGCGAAGAGTCTGAATCACTGCATAAGATCATACATACAGGTATATACGTGTATGATATTCGATTCGTGTAAAATTACGTCATCACTATTACGTTGAAAATACAAACCACGAAATTGAACGGAACTCAAACCTTTTGCGATAATTCATAGACCGTAGATATGACGTATGTTCGATCAGAACTACTGATATATGTAATATAACACATGATACGTTTGTTTAGAGATTATTCTTTCACGGCAATTTCATTTCTGCGTTATAATATTATATTTAAAGGAGTATAGTATAGTTATATAGGTAGATATATAGTATATATACTATATATACATACTAAAGGAAGAGAGATAAGTTGGTGATATTCATACAGCTATAAGTATATTCGCACCACAGAATTTATCCTCTTTCTATACTACAGTAGTTATACATGGTTATAACTTTTTTATATGCAAACGAATATTATATAATAATAATAATAATAATAATAATAATAATAATAATAGATGTATAATCGTATGTGATACAATTATTACGCAACATATTCTTAGGTCTAATGAATGAATGAATCAATTAATATCCCTGAACAATAATTTTCACACTCGTCTTATCGCATCTTCGATGATAGAATGGCGTAATGATAAATTCGTAGTAATTAATAAATAAATAAATAGTATTATAACGTATGTATAATATTCATTCTTGACCAACGATTCGTATAATGATCATAGCGATTCATATATTATATGAGAAAAATATAAAAATAAAATATACATGTTTTTCGAATTAAACTTATACGGACATTATTTATTTTCTTATTTATTTCTATTCTTCTGAATGATTATTATTACTGTTATTTTATTGTTCGCTCTATTGATCGAACGATTTTCTACTCTGCTCCCAGTAACAGTGCGATGGCCAGGGAATGATAGAGGTCAAAGATAGAAATTAAAACCTTACAATAATTATATATTCAGCATTTTCGGTATTCCACCGTTTCATGTTTAGATGCATAAATTATGAATAACATTTTATTATGATTAATAAATAATGAAAAATATATATGCACACATTCGTATATTGAAAATTGAAATAATTTTATAAAGCATACATTACGTGATATAGAGCGAGTTTTATGGTGTATTATTACGTTTTTTCTTTTTTTCTAACAAATTGACATAAAACATTATGTATATATGTATGTAAGAATACATATGATAAAGGAAAAACTTGAGAATATAATTCGGCCTCAATGAGTATATAATAGAAAAACCATGATTTGTTATCTTATCTTTTGAAATTCAAAGCTTATCTAAAGTCTGAAGGGGAACCTAATCGTAATGCGGTGTTACAAAAGAATATGTACATATATAACACATAGATAGATACATACATGTATAATGTATATAAAGTTATTGGAAATTCAAGCCTATATATAGTATATAATATATTATAGCCGAAAATAAAAGTGGAAAACATATACCTATATACAAGGTGATTCAAGATTACTGGTTCATATTTTTTATAGTATATAATATAATAGTAAGACGATGTGTAATAAAATTTATCTAGTATATAGTATGTGTATAATATTATAATCCCGCGATGTATTACGGGTTTCTATGAATTTTGTTACGGCCCTGTAAACTACAGCGTACCTGACCAGTGTCCAACCTTTGCCGCATTGTTAGATATCCCAACGCGAGCGTCGCGGTCGCGGTTGCCTCGCGTCGCGTTGGTGAGGGAGAGTGTGGTAGGTATGGGCTGCCAGCCTGGAGCCGGTTAAAAATATGTTAACCCTTAAAGAAAAAGTATATGAGAGAAGTAAAGAAAGAATAAGAAAGAAATATAAAAGAAAAAAAAGAAAAGAAAAAGAAAAGGATGCAAAAGAAAGAAAGAAAGAAAGAAGAAAAAAGGACGGCGAGGCTCGAGACGCGCTCCAGACTCCGTATAGCTCTGGCCGGTCCTCCGCACCAAGCATACCTATAAAGAATTACCTACACCCGCGGAGGAGACCTCAGGGATCTATCTACTCTTTTGCTTTGTGGTTTGTCCCCGCGACATCCACAACGTCGCGTTGGATCGTATCGCAGAGTTGCGAGCGGTCACTTATTTCGTTCCACATATATCTTCAGGGTCGATATAGATACACAGGTATATCTATATAGAGACTATATTATACATCTATACCTAGCTATACCTGTAATAATACGACGCTCTTGAGTCTTGACCGCTGCAATGTATACATATTAATATTACGTATGATATACAGTGTGATTCGTGTTGAGCGGTCCATATCTTGAGGCTAGATTCCCCGTGAAAATCTAAAACTAAATTTCCTTTACCGAAAATTCGAGGGACCGATAGTTTCCGAGCTACGTAAGATCATAGTTAACCAATCGCAGAGCGTATAGGTCGCACAGACTGGGCACCGCTCAACTTCCACTCATGGCCAGGCCTAGTCTGTGTCACCTATCAATCCTATGATCGGTCAACTAAGATCTTCCGTATCTCCGAAACTATTGGTCCCTCGGATTTTTGGTAAAGGAAATTTAGTCTTAGAATTTCACAGGGAATCTACCCTAAAAATATTACCGCTTAACCTGAATCACTCCGTACAGTACATCCGCATAATAATAATAACGACAATCTAAGGCTAAGCGAAGAGATTGGAAGCGATACTTACGAACTAAGTGAAGGAATAGGAGGGACTGTAGTGGCGATGGGTTATAAAATAATAAAAATAAGAAGGAGTCGTGTTTGCAGTCCGATATTATTCAGTTTTATCAATTTTTTCTATTGTTATTGAAATTTTAAATTAATCACAAATCCGATACTATCATAATCGATTTGATATTTCAGGATTGAAGTAGTAGGCACATATGTAAGTAGAATACATATTATATGGGTCATAATCTACTGACCCTTTGAATCATTACAACAACCATTTCCTTGTCGCTTGCTTTATTGTAATTGAAAAGATTTATTTTTTATTTTTATTAATAATAATCACTGCCTTATATACTTATAGTACATAGCTAGTTATTGTAACACATATTCGTTTGTCAAGCGCTGATTGTATACTCGCTTATGTATTATACATACATACATATATACATGTTCAACTTTGACCTCTCTCGTGTGGGTCAGTTGCAGTCGCGGTTAACACGAGAGCCAGTTTAACTACATACATATGTATGTGATACATAGATACCACATGCGACCCTAAACTGTACTTTGAATGAGTATATTGTGATTTTCCTAAATATAGTAGTCACTTATTTTTCTTTTCTTTTTCACTTTCACACGAAACAGTAAAAAAAATTCGCTGAATAATGCGAATTTCGAATTTTACGTTTCTCTACGTAAAACTTTCGAACGAGTGGACAGATTCGGTCAAAATTTAGTACACAAATTATCACCGACAATTTTTATATCCGGTATTAAATTTTACCAAAATCCTTTCAGCGGTTTGGGATAAGGGGATTCAAAAAATGTGTTTTCAAAAAAGTGCTGATATCTGATCGTCACCCGCTTGTAATATTTGAATGAAATTTTTGGCAATGATATTTCTTGAGGCCTGTGACCCTTTTCCTTAAATATAACATAATTTCTAAAATAACTGCGTGAGGCGTAAGCAGTTTGAAATTTCATTGCGGCGTAGCTCGAAGACTTCATTAAACCGATTTGAACGAAATTTAATTCTGTTTTCATACTTTACGGTTTCTTTATTAATTTTTAATTATAATATGTGATGTCTCAATCGGTAACGACAATTAATTAAAATGTAATAAAAAAAAAAAATTATAATTCATTGCCCTACGAAGTAATTATAGTATGATTTATACGATTTGGCTGGAATTAACGACGACACTTAGTCACGCGTATTGGTTGTGGCTTCGACACATCCTCGTCGTTTTCCCATCAAACCACACAAGCTTCCATCATCATGGAAAGAAAAATCACATCAACGATACAATTATTATAATACAGCGGTATGAATTATCCCGCAAAAAGAAAAAAAAATATTTTTTTTTCTAGAAACAAGAACCAGTCGTATATTTCAATCTCGACGTATGATATAATCTTAACAGATTTCTAACGCCTTGTAATATAATCATTCGCATCGTCAGACGTATACTATGGCTTTGGGTCAATTAAACCAGGCCTAAACAGTTGTCTGTCGGTCGTAAATATAATGATGACGTCTGTGTTTGTAAGACACTAACTAACCGTCTGTCATCGAACCAAATTATATTTTTTTCTTTTTTTTTTTTTAACCTGGTTCAGCAATATTTTCCAATGGTCATCATGATATATCGTATAGTCGTAATCATCCAGGATCAGGATTTGAGAAACGCTGATTTCTGCGCAGGATATTGCAGTAGCCTAAAAGCCTGGGGATAATGATCCGTTCCATTTTTCATAAACGTGGAATATTACACGTACCCTAAAGTTTCGGGCTTAAGCCTTGACCCATATAATGCTATAATGGTGTCGGGTTGAAGTTCCAAATCTCAAAAGTTCCGAAAGGTAAAAATTCCGAATTAATTTAAGACGATTCAGAATTTTCGGAAACGTTTAAGCTTAGAACATTGAAATTCTGAAAGGGTGGAATGCAGACAGCTCAAAACTGCGAAACTCCCAGAAAGACCAAAAATCCGAGAATTTCGACTTATTTTTCAAGGTGGGTGCCTGAATTTCAAGTTTCGGAATTTTTAACCCTTGGTGTTCTCCGGTTCAACGATTTTAAGATCAACAAAATTCGGAACTTTTCAACCATAGGCCCCATCCTGATGACAATTTTTAAAATACCATAGTAGGGGATACCTGGGAAAAATCAAATTACTCACGGAAAATGGCTTTATGAGACTTTTCCTTTTGGTCTTATACTCGAAATTCTTACAAAAAAGGATTTAAAGAAGAAAATATTAATTATATTAATTTAGAAGCCCATTTTGCCCCGGTTTTCTCCTATATTATGAAAATAACCGCCTCTTAATATATCCTCGATAATTGAATACGATAAATCAAACACTTCGATCTATAACTACGCGAAAGCATACTTAGGCGACCCAATGTGACCACGTATTGAATACGAGGCTTCATTTCCATTCAATAGTCCGTTATACTCGCCTATAGCTAGTGGTCTAAGTAAATCACCACTTGAATACAAACCAACTATATTATAACACCTTTTCTCGTCTATAAGCTGTAGTTAAGAATTCCTTACGCCATATTCTCCATCATATTATATCAGATTACAGTCGAACCCCGCTGCTTCACTTATATAAAAAAATGAGGGAGCCCCACTCCTCCGTCACACTGACGCGAATTACCCACTGCGCACCGGACCGCGCGGGTTCTATCTTGGATTCGTGAAAATGTGTGTAAGGGTGGTGGGTAGGAGAAGGCAGCATCTTTATATAAGTGAAGCAGAACTACTTCATATACGTGAAACTTGAGATAAGTGAAGTTTAAACACGCGGGGTCCGACTGTAATTATTATTCGCTATCAATTATTGATTCTCCATTGCTGAGTCGTTTTTGAACTTGAGTTTTCTCGAATAATCTAATATTTCGTCAGATTTGTCAAAAACGAAAGACAAAAAAAAAATATCAAACTTTCGAAGCAGGTGTTGTAAAATAGTATATTTTGATATGATTTTTTTTATAACTCCCTGCGAAGAAAGTTTGATTTGACGGACAGAATAATAAATCAATATAACCTCACATTCCTACTGCCCGCCGCCATGACACAGTGCGCAAAAAAAAAAAAGACTAGTGCGTAAAGTAAAGTATTTATGATGTGCGCATGCGCGACAAAAGCACTAGTACGTAAAGTAGAGTATTCGCGGTGTGCGCATGCGCTAACTCTTATTTTCTCCACTCTTCGGAAATAAGGTACTTTACGCACGCAACAGGGGCCTCGAAAGTCAAACTTTCGAAATATAGATGCTCGGAAAAGAATTTTTTTTATTTCATTTTTTGTACCGATATTGCGGCTTCTACATGAGAGAAAATCAATTGCAAATTATTCGGTTACCGATCTTTCAGCGATGATTACCTCTCTATTCATTTATAACATACATCTCATTCTCATATACGTTTCTACCCGCACGTGGCACATCCTAATATCGTTTGGTAAAAGTGCCTTTGTGATATCATACGTCGAGCTTTCGAGGGTCTCCCGCGGGGCCAAAAAGACGTACGCCTGGCATGGGGCGAGTTCTTGAGCTATTTTTGCGGCTCTTTACTCAACTATCGCTCCCCCAGGAGTTTTGGCGCCTCTCTCAACCTTTTTCCCCAGGATTGTGTATCTGGGGTCAATCAAATTTACATTCATATTATAGTTATACAAAAAAAAAATTGTAGAGTTAAAAATTTTTTATTAAATTTTACTCAAATCGGTCCCACAGTTTTTTTTTTATATTCAGCGTGAAATCTCGATGCTTCGCTAATTACCAAATGTTCAAATTTCATTAAAATCTTAAAAACGGTTACCGAGGTATTAGCAATTCTTTAAAACCACATTTTTAGTTTTTATTTCCGCTCTTCCGAAATCTCTGGACCGATTTTTTTTTTTCTAAAATTCACAATACCAGATCTATAAATTTATTTATTTCTTTAAAATCGTGAACCGTTCTCATTCTCGCTTGGTGATATCCGGTCAGTGAGATCATCTCCAGCAAATTTCTTTCTTTTTTTTTTTTACACATATCCATATACTGTGCAGAGTGAGCGGTTTCAATCTATCAAAACCGATCTAATCTTCAACTTTATCGCGTACGAAGACTTATTACTACGTAATATGTGCAAAATTCATGAACTAGGTGCGGTGAGATTGTATGAAAAAGCGTATCTAGGACGGAACCCTACAACTGGGAACAAAAGACACAGGTTCCAAATTGCCACTTACTTTCCTGCCGCTGACTTGACAATCCAGAAGTGCTATACTGCACGGAAACCGTGCGAAAGTCCCTATCATGTTCGCATTTTTTTTCTCTTCACTTTTTTCACGATACCCCATGGCTTTATTTTCATACATGCAATTTAGCTACTTCAAGTAAAAGATTTAATCTTTTTTTTTTTTTTTGTATTTCTTTCTTCGTTTATCAAATTTTTGATGTTCAATAATCGATACTTACCTTAAATTTTCATTAAAATTCTCTGCATACTACACAGAAAAAATTGATGAAAATAAAATCGAAACTAATTCCGTACCGCTGCTGTAGGTCTATTTTCAAACGGATATCAAACATTTCAATTACTCTGCGAAACGCGGTTTATATATCGAATTCCGATAGATCCCGGGTTAATAACCTCGTGCAGAATCACTTTATACCACATACCCATAATAAAGAGGAAAAAAAATACGATAATTAATTAACAGCAATATCCCGTGAGCGAAAAAAAAAAAAAAAAAAAAAAACACGCTGATTTGTTCAATTTTGGATGATTGACTTTTCGGATAACCAAATCGCCATTCGGATAATTTACTTTACGGATGATCATCGACGTTCTACTATAATTATTAGGGTGTTTCTTTTTTGGGGCTTGGTGGAATTTAATTAAATCGACGTTGTTCCTGAATAGTTGACAAAAAATAAAAAACGAATTCGTAATACTGAGAACTTTGGATAAGAAAGAGAAAAGAAAAAAGACCATGGTCTATACTATAACGATCGAGTTTTCCTACAAGGTGGAATTCCCTCGTGTCTATAACAGCAATTACACATATTATATGCAGTTATACCGGTATATACCTCGAAGTGAAACGCTGTTTAATTTGATTCAGCTCATGTCTGTTGTACCTATAACAGAATAATTTAACGCAACTGGAATAATTGAGGAATAAAAAATGACGAGAAATTAGTTACTTAATTAATCCTCCATGCGTAAGATCGCAACACACCTATCACATCGAGAAAGTTACTTATTATTACATATAGGTACTTATATTACATACATCCATATTCAAGGTCTTCAATTTCCGCGCGTATATTGTATAATAAATTTCATACATACCATATAATAATAATTTAACAATACCTACTACTCAAATTTACCTGTATTGTAATTGTTATCGATTTTGTGCCGCATTTAAGACGTTGAATCTTTCAGTTAGAAGAAAAAAATGGGTTTATATCCGCATTTTTATCTATTCGATCTCTCGGTTCGTCATTCGTACTCGTTTTTATAATAATCAGAGTAGGTACAGATCGCGAACGAATCCACTGGTGGAAGTTTGCCTTGACCGAATTTCAAGCGATTCAAAGAATTCAATCGCGTTCTCTATAATCACTTTGTACACATGTATAGAGCCAGAAGTATTATCTCAGATTATGGATTACAAACCATGCGATTTATTGGCACGAACTCTGGCTAATCCAAAACTTCATTCATGTATGTATACCTAATTGCAAATCGCTATTTTAGGAATTTGAAAATCATAGAAAATCATTTTCCAACTCAATGGAAAAGCAGGAGTACGTAGGCACGGATTATTTCCCATGCAAATAGATCCTTAGGGTATACGATTACTCTGCCATAAGTATATATCGGGTGTTCCACGTGAAACGGATCGGTTTCTGACCCGAGGTCATCGAATTTGAATCAACTTGGAACTTGTTTGTTTCACTTGGAACACCCCATATATATTATGTATTTCAATATACCTTGGTGTATACTATTATTATCTACTATGTACTTCTATCAGGTATATAACATCCTGTAGTACGTGTTATCGTTAAAACTATGCGACGAAACGTGATTCGAAACTTGAACGAAGTTTATATTATGTCTATACAGGGTGATTTAGTTTTAATATTTAGGCCATATCTCGAGGGTAGATTCCTCGCGGTATTCTAAGACTTAATTTCCTTTACCAAAAATTCGAGGGACCAATAGTTTCGGAGATACGGAAGATCTTAGTTGACCGATCATAGGATTGATAGGTGACACAGACTAGGCCTGGCCATGAGTGGAAGTTGAGCGGTGCCCAGTCTGTGCGACCTATACGCTCTGCGATTGGTTAACTAAGATCTTACGTAGCTCGGAAACTATCGGTCCCTCGGATTTTTGGTAAAGGAAATTTAGTCTTAGATTTTCACGGGGAATCTAGTCTCAAGATATGGACCGCTCAACATGAATCGTATTGTATTTATCCACACATACTGCGAAACTTTTATCGACGACTTCATCTTATAATCAACCTTGACTTTCTGCAGCAGTGCAACTATATTTATAAGCACTTTAGCGCAGATAGTTATATGCGGTATTATACACATAGTACCCAGGTATGTCAGACATCTACTTGGAAGCATATCGTTGCAGTGTGACTTCCGATAAATATAGTTATAGATATAAGAATAGTCGATAAGCTAATATATTAGCGGTGTTACGCTAAAACCAGCCAAGTTCAATTTTTTTTTTTTTTTTTTTTTGTTTGCTTTACGTTTGTTGCAAATATTTCCGCGACTATTCTGCTCTAAGAACGAAGAAAACGATCATCTTCGTGTCTTTTCATATTAATAAAATAATAGTTTCGTATACTCAGGAGATTGATCTTCGCACTCTTTTACTCTTTTTCTATACATCATTTATCTTCGAATGGAAAAGGTTGATGTCAAATTCAATTTGTAAAGAAAAAAAAAAAAAATTAAAAATTAAAAATTCAATCTTCTTTGAAGGAGTCATTTTCTAAAAATAAAATTCCAAATTTGGTTGTTTGGTAGAATTCCGTGAACCCTGAACTTTACTTATTCGAATTTCCATGAATTTTCTGATCTTATCACATGGCGTTCGCAGCTATATTCGAATCGAGTTGTGGATAAAAGCGAGTTTATTTATTTAGTAAACGACGTAGTTATACCTACACGGTTTCTGTTTACTGATCACGACGTGGTTCGGCTGATTCCGATCCCTGGCTAATTAAATTCTGTATACGAGTAATTAGTATGTATTTAGTTTTTCCTTTCATTCGAACGCGAGATAAACTGCGTAGAAACCGATGGTACTGTAAACAAAAAATAAAAAATTTAAACAAAATAAAAGAAATAAAGAGCTAGAAATATATATGGCCTTGTCTAGACGGTGAAACTCGAAAACTTTCTTGGCTTAAAGTAAAGACTTGGAATTGATGTTTTGCGATAAATTTTCCGTAGCTGGTAATCGGAGAGATTTTCACACTCGATTTCGCGCTAGGATGAATCCGTAATACCGAACATGCGCTCACAAACAAAAAAAAAAAAAAAGAAATATGATAAACGAAACAAAAAATTTGATAAAAAATTAATCGATATAAACTAAAAAATGAAATTCGCGGTTCTGCACACTGCAGCAGCGGAATAAATCATAAGTCTAGGTACATATACTATATACTTGGGTATTTATTTATTCTTCAATTTTATTACACATATATAACATACATATACTATATACTATTATACTTACGTAGTTACATAATGGCTTAAAGTTTGCGTCTTATTTCGAGTCGATCGATCGAGGCGAGTGCGATTCTCCTCCCACACATCGTATACAGGTATAGTATACCTATAGTATTATCCGCAGTGAACCTACTGTTTACAAATGGCGAATTATATTACGTAAATTTCTGCACACCACGTGCAGAGATAGTCAATGCACGTTTTTATATCTTTTTTTTTTTCTTACATCGCTATCATTATTATTAATATTATCATTATTACTGTACATGCAAGAAAGAAGAACAGAGAACTAATTCGGTATGCGATTTTTTTTTTTTTTCTCTTTTGCGAACAACTTCGTCCTATACTAAATTTTGGAACGTTTTTTTTTTTTTTATTTATTTTTTTTTTTTTTTACCCTAAGTCGACCCGCGATGAAATATTTGCTGAAAGTATATAGCAAAATAATCTATGTATTTTAAATGGAAGAGTTCATCCCGTGTGTTAAAGGGTCAAACGTCAAAATAAAAGTCCGGAATAATGACAAAGTCTTTTTTTCATTTTATTAATTTTTTGTTCATTTGAAACTTCAGATTTTAGGAAAAATAAATTTAAGAATTCATTCAACACTTAATTATAACAACAGACCTCAAAAAGTTCATTTTTAATAATATGGGGCTTGAATTAGGTAAAGTTATTGTTGAGTAAAGAGTATTTCTCGAAAAGATTTCATCGAGAATTCTAAAGTCTAGGTATAAGAGAAATTAAAAGAAGCGCCTACTGCAGCATACTTATCGAGAAAGTATATAGGTATAGGTATCGTACGGACCATTGATCCAACCATATCAACGATTATCCTCGATTTCTAAAGATATGGGCCGTATGAGCTGTAATCGAATCGCAAATACCTGGTTACCCACTCTTCAAAATCCTCTGAAATTTAAATCGTATTTATAATAACAAATTATTTTCATTCTTCAACCTAGCACCAATAAATTATGATACATGCAAACTCTGACTATATAGGTATAATAATTCATAATAAAATAACTATAATAAAAGCTGTGAATTTTTTTTCAACGATTTTATACAATTAATTATTCACATAAATTTTCAGATTTTGGTGTTAGTTTGAAAAAATAAAAAATATTCCTCGGTTTTTATTTTATTTATTTTTTTTTTTTTCTCTATTTTTTTCAATCAAACTGGAAAGAAAACTATGTACAATTTCGAACTTTCGCTTATTATAATTCGTATAAAAATTTTTAGAATTATTTTCACCAGTTTTATCGACTAATTTTCTATTACATGTATGTAGAATTTAACGAAGGAACAAAGAAAAGATATAAAAAATGAAAAATCATTGTATCCCTATATGTATAGACTTGAGAACATCATTTTGCACTGTAATTAAGAGCCTTATGCATTCTGCGTGACGGTCAACGTATTCTACATATACACAATGGGGATCGGGGCAAAGTGGACACCTCAGTTGAAAATGGATAAAAAAAATATATATATTCCTCCAAAATATTTGTTCTACGATTTTTTTTTCTTTTTCTCAAAAAAAAAAAAAAAAAAAAAAAAAAAAAAACGAAGAACAAAGATTTTTTACTGAATTTTTTTTTTTTTTTTTTTGATCTTTTATTTTTATTAATTTTCAACTGAATCATCCAGGTCTTTCTACTATGTAGAATATAGTGGATTCAAACTCGTTTTGCAGTCTGCATATAGCACGGGTTCACATTATACCCATAGATATATCCTATAGGTTGATACTCATATGCTTAATCATGGAACAATACGAACTGTTGCTGAATGAAACTGCATACGTTTCGAGGCGCCTTATAAGGAAGGTAGGTTTAGCTCGCTGACCTCACAATCATCAGATTTGTAACTCTCCTTTTTGGGTCTCGAATAGGTATATATATACACCTATATGTATTATACACTGATCGTGAGCTAGTCAGAACAAAGAATATAATATACTGTGACAAATGGTGTGTGTAACCATGTATTTAAAAAATGATAATTAAATATGAACGTTCGACGCACTGATAAACTATATATATAATTATAAAAATGCGTATATATAACAAACGAATCATCATTCCTCGAAGTATCACTTTTATACTAGAATGATTATACAGGGTGACCCAGAATCTCAAGACGATTAATTTTACCGCTTATTGGTTTCGATACGATCAATGCAGCCCGAGTTATTAAACACTGATTGAATATACACGCGCGAATTTCAAGTCTCGGAGATTTTGGGCCTTTCGAATTTTTAGCTTTCGCGATTTTGAACCTCCGGTGTTCTTATCGTTTCCAAGTTTTTCAAATCGGCTATGTAGACTCCCGGGGAAATACCCTTCCCGAAAACTGTGAGTCGGTAATGTTCAAATTCAAAATTCAAAATTCAGAACCTCAATCCGGCCCCTAATCGATTAGTGGAAAACTTCTTTGACTAGTTTCTGATTCTAGTCGTCGAAGCCACCTAATCCGGTATACCGATTTGGATTATCCGGAATAATTGATAGTTTGAGAAATTTAGCGATTAGTTGATTGAGAATGTATCCAAGTATACCTATACTTGTCCGGTAATTACGTAATTCATATTATTATCCATTAATTCACGATTTCGATTGCTAAATATGAAATTTTTTGGATACATTAATACCCGCCCACACATAGGTGTGCATAATTATGTAATAAATTTATATACACCCACATGGATAGAAATCAGCGATTTAAACCTCTCCCCTGAACTTTCACAATGATACATTGAACTATAATAATTTCTCCTTTATTACTTGAAATTTATTTATTCATTTATTTACTATTTACAGATTTGACGATGGCCGTGACGGTTTTCTTGACCTGGCGGAGCTCAAACGTATGATGGAAGTCCTGGGTGCTCCGCAAACTCACCTTGGCCTGAAAGCGATGATTCACGAGGTCGACGAGGACTGCGATAACCGCATATCCTTCCGCGAGGTGATAAATGAATTATAAAAATCATAAATAAAATAAATTTAGAATAAGATTGCACGCCTATTGGCTTATGGGACAGGAGTCCCAAATCATGACTAAAAACGACAATGAAACGCAAGATCGACCAAAGATTTGAATTTTTCAAATTTCCGTCTTCTATTTTCTATCCTATATTTCAAATTTCGTCATTTTCACTAAAAAAATCGTATAGACAGCGACCAAAAACACATCTGAAAATAAATTCGAACGACTTACTTAGTTGGTTATAGCAAAGGCGGTATAGAAAAACCCTGCGGGATAACAAATCCGCAATACTAAACCGTGAGGAAACGTTGAAAGGAAGTCGATGTAATTCGTTCTGATATCGCGTATATCCTACATTACATCAGGGTATATGTATGTAACATACACATATAAACCTAAGCCTACACCTTTACCCTGTACACCAAGTGAATACGGAAGCTTTCGAGTCAGTGAGCATCAACTAACCGTGCAGCAGATTCGCTCACTCCTTGGCCAACAACCTGCAAACTGGGCAAAATGTGTATAAAATTGAAATGCGTATTATTTTCTACCTGACAAAAAAACGAAATTGAAATTGACATTTATTTATGCATATAAACTCGGACCTCATTTATCGTTTGATAATTACTAGCTCGGTGAAGAAATTTCAGTTTAAAATATACATGTATAGTAAGGGTGAGCCTTGTTTACGGTGTTTTCAAAATTTCTTGTTGACAAGGCGGAAAAAGTGAAATTTGGCATACGTCTTCCCTATAGTCATATAGATATTTTGCACAACATCCCCCAATTTTTTGTAAAGTACTTATGACTGTGGGGAAGACGTGTGCCAAAGTTTAGATTCTTCTAAGCACTATTAAGCCGGGGGGGGGAGGGGGGGGGGGGTAATGCAGTGAGCCTGAATTTCCATTTAAATTAAATGGGAAACTTCGCTGCCTTGGAGGCTGTGCTTTGAGTTGACCTACAGGCTCCAAGTTTCGTGCACTTTTTTTAAAATTTATTTGCAAACTTTTTCCGCCTTGTCCGCAGGAAATTTCAAAAATACTTTAAATAAGGATCATCCTAATGTGATATTAGATAGATTAACAAATACTCGAGTATTTGATGATTAACTCAACACCCATAGGTATGCTTATACCTACCTATACCTGTGTCGAGCGTGAAATAAACGTTCGAGATTGAAAGGCATGGTGACGAAGTATCGAACAGGTATACCTATACGCCATACGATACTGGGATGAATCATCGACGGGTAGAGTCATTAAAAATGCAATTTATTGTCAAAGACCTGCAGGTATTTTTTTAGCCAAGGTGCGAAGGAGAGATGCTGAATCATATAATATATACAACTATGTGGGTATCTCGTATTTTATATTCCTCGCATATATATGTCTTTTGTACGAATTTTGCAAATTCTGCGAAACGGTCGTATTTAGTCAGACACAGCAGGCAATTAGCTTTATAAGCATAACTTCGCGATTAATCAAAGTGTTTTGAATTCAAGGTACAGGCGCAGAGATCGATTTTTATATATTCAAATTTTTTTTTTTTTTTTTAATCTGTTGACGTCTTTTTATAACCACGCGAAATCCTCTTAACCTTTTTCCCCTTTTTGTTCATAAGCTTATCGTTATAACTGTAATTTCTGCTTTTTAACCTTTTTTTTTCTTGTTTTTCAATCTTCAGTTTCTTCTTATCTACCGCAAGGCTCGCGCTGGTGAACTTGACCAAGGATCTGGTCTGGGACAACTTGCAAGACTTACAGAAGTCGACGTTGATGAGGTGGGAGTCAACGGTGCGAAAAACTTCTTCGAAGCTAAGGTGTGTATAATAGAAAATCTATTTTCTATCCTTTGTAAAGAGAAAGAAAAAAAAAAAATTCACAATCCAGCTGCAGAAACGATGAAAGGTTGCCAAAATGTCGATTTTTTTTTTTTTTTTTCATCCACAATACAACAATTTTTGTATTCTTGAAAATTTTCATTATTTTTTTTTTTTATTTTACTGTTATCTAAACCGTAAATCGATTTTATATTGAGTATTTTATAAAAAATTACAGATCGACGAGTTACGCAAAGCGAATAAATTCGAGGATGAAATTCGCGGCGAACAAGAGGAGCGTAAACGTGATGAGGAGGAAAGAGCAGAGAGGCGTGCACAATTTCGTGAAAAAGCTGCCCTTTTTGGTAATAATTAATCGAGATATACGTCAAGGGAAGTGAATAAAAATTACAGAAAAGAAATTGAAAAAAAAGAAAGAAAACAAAAGTCTAAGGCAAAGAGAGCTACAGAGTCAAAGTATATATTATAATAAATATAAATATTAAAAAAGAAACAATATCACAATAATAGTATTGTAATGTGTGTTGATAATCGTTTGTTTCTTATTGTGGTATAAAATTAGGTGTTGTAATTAGTATTGACCATGTAACATGTATAACGTAATACGTAATTGAAGTTATCTACCTTTACTATAAAGAATATTCAATACCGGAGTAAAAATTGTTTATAAACTTTATGATGAAAATAATTATTAGTAGTATAGTATATGTATATTATATGTGTTGGGGTAGATAACTGCAAATATGATGATAATAATTGTTTAAGTTTAAAGAAAGAAGAAGAAAAGAACAGAAAATTTGACAAAATTATTATACCTACACCATGGTTTGTTATTATTATGAAAAGAAGTTGAAATGTATATGATAGTATGTATATTTTAGGAGAAGAAATTCGGCAGGAACGATTATACGATAATTGTTGTGCTATACATATAATTTAAACTATGGTTATTGACGACGAAGAAAAAATAATTAATAATATGTTTTGAGGTGATAAAAAACAAAACAAAAAACAGCAACAAAAAGAAAAACGACGAAGTGACTTTCGCGATTATTAAAATTGTGCATTTATTTTATAAATATAGGCAATACAGATAAAGAATGCTGATATATACGAAAGAAATATCTAAGATAGCCGCAACTCAATTTTAGAAAGCGTAAACGACTGATAAAGCTACTAATTATTCTGGTAGATTTTTAAGACTACATTATATCGTATAGATATTATAACTATTATAACTAATATCCACGAAAGTAATGGAAATTTAATATAATTACATTTGAAAATGGTATATTGACATGTTGTACTGTAAATAAAATATTATATTATAATATAATCCTATATAATAATAACCTTTTCATTTCTTTCTTTTCCATAAAAATTACATTTCATTTTTGTATAAAAATACTATACGTAGTTATCATCGTTTTGATTGATTCGGGTCAACTATAATTTTACTGGACACTATATCATTATCGTTATATACTTTGCGATAAGTTATGATTTATACGTGCAAAAGCATTACCATCAACAAAATAATGCAAACATCATCAAATATTTACGATTATTTTACATCCTTCAAAATTTCAATCTAATAAAGCCGAATTTTTCATGCATTTCCCGCGCAATATGCGCACACCTACCTTCTATGTGTTCTACCCCAATTCATTAGTTCTGAATAGTTTCGCGTCTATCAAATTGTTATCACACGCTCTCATAGATGCAATAAAATAAGAGAAAATCACTTAAAAAAAAAAATAGAACAAAGAAATATATATTTCTTACAAAATGCAGAATCTCTACTCTACCGACTCAGCTGATATGTTACACATTTGCACCGAGTAGATACCCGGTGTGTATGCTAGATGGCAGACGAATGTACAGACATAGGGAACAAGCGTTTGGAACTCGGGGAACACCGAACAATGGAAACGGTTGTAGCTAGCTGTATGTTTACGGTGGTAGGGGAATCCCAGAGCTTCTGGTAGAACATCTTACGACTTTATTCGACCACCATAGAGTCCGCGGGCGAGCCCACGGGTATCTTTGAACTGGAGGATTCCCAGTCGTGATAATTCTGCATTGTTATTTGTACTCTTAGCTTGCGTGAAGGATCCAGTCTAATCAACGCTGGTAAGTACGTACACGTGTTATTTTTCTTTTGTATCCGAAGCAATCTTATCATTCGGCATGTTTTTATTAGCGAATACATATCCACGTGCGTTGAAAAGCCACGTTAGGTAAACATGTCGATTACCGTTTTACTGTAAATCCACGAGAATTCGAAATCGAATGTTTACAGGAATCATAAAAATGACGCAGCATAACACTGAAACCGAATAAGTCCTCTAGACAAAGAAATATGACATTGACCACTGTTTTTGTCTCATATTAAGATTCTTGGCTTCAGTGTTGCCTAAGAAAGTATTTTTCGTTAATTTACATACAAGACTATGTATTACATACGGAAACGTGTTTTTCAAGCTATATAATCAACCCGATTTTAATTTGTATAGAAAATACTCAAAACACGATGTTCATCGTCCAAGTTTTTATGGATGATGAAATTATCACATAATAGAACATAAATTCAATAACATTGTATCCAAAAATTGCAATAATATAATATTTGCTACGCAATAAGTTCATGAATACATATGTAAAATTTTTTGTGTCTTCCACAGTTTCCAGACTGAAGAGATAAAAATGTCAAATCAAATACCAACAGCAGCCAAGCTCAACGAGCTTATGGCAAAACTAGGAATAACACCTGAGTACGAAACTGTGGATGAAAAATCTGTAGGTGGAACCCACAACAACACGTTCGTGATGCGTGTTATGAGTCCCATTGTCTACAATGGTCCGATCTATATGGCAGAGGGTTCTGGTAGATCTAAAAAGGAAGCCAAACACAAAGCAGCCTTCAACTTCATGCAGAAATATTTGCAGAACCATTTGGTTGGCCGAAACAACAACCCATCTATAGAGGTACGGGCTACGGCAAACAATTCTACATTCACATGTGCAGTAAATGTCGTCGATTGTAACAGACACACTGTGCTACAGGTGAATATTTCTGCCTAAAGTGAAAATATGAAATCTTATAATGTATAATACATCATAATGTAGTCAATTTAGGATGAAATTATGATATGCTTTACTGTACAAAGACATTCAGCAACAATTTTCCATGTTCTTTCACAGACACTTTGCTTGAAGTACAAATGGGGAAAGCCTGAATTCAGAGAAGTAGATACTACCGGTCCTCCTCATTCTAGACATTTCACAGCCAGATGTACCGTCTCAAACTTTAGCGCTGATGGAAAGGGTACCACTAAAGCTGAAGCAAGATTGAATGCTACTACAAAGATGATTCAAATCTTAATGCAGGAAGCAGAGGTTTACGAAATCTTCGAATCTCCGCGATTCACAATGACGGCAGATAGTGAAGACATGATCTGTTTGAGTGAAAGCTTGAAAGGACCACAGCTTCCAATACCGATTGGTATATTTGCTAGAAGAAATTCGAGCTCTTCGTCATCAGTCAATTATTCTACAAAAGATTCGTCTATATCTAAGATTAATTTATCTAGATGTGGATTGAGCAATACTTGCATGAAAATTGATAATATTGCCGAAGGAAGCGACGATTCGACATCAAATCTAAGCCTGATAGATTTTGATGATATTCAATTGTCGCAGAGACTAGGGAATAGTAAACATCAAAGTAAATCGTTGAATAATTTATCAGACTTAGATGAAGACTTGTCTTGTGAAAAGGGATTGGCAAGGATTGAAACAACGTTCAAAACCGTTGAGCAACTGTTATACAATGAGATACTAGGTACTTTAGGAAATCGCAAACTACCACGTCAAAAAACCGTTGTTATTCTCTCTCACGAGTTCGGAGTATATATTAGTCACGAATCTTCTCTCAAGATATTGCAGGGTAACAAGAAATGCTTGGATCCAAGTATCAGGATAGCTTGTCTGACGAAACTTTTGATGGATATGCAAAGTCACGTTAAAAGCAACCGCGATAATTTAAATTAAAAAGGGAGAAGAATGAAGTTTGCTTTTTTATTATTTCTACTTCATATAAGATAAAAATTCTATCTTTATAATATATTATTCTACCATGTATGCCTCATGTTTTGTGTTACTTTTTATATAATCTTGAATACCGTTTTCAGTTGGTTGACTAAGTGCTTCAATCCTACAAAAGTATATTTTATTTTTATTTTTCATTTTTTGGTATTCAGGATTTAGTTCCTTTCGTCAATATCTCATTTCTGCTTTTGATTTGACTATTATTTTTCATTTGAAATCGTGTAATGATATTCAGGTAAGAAATTTGTGCTTTTATAGCGCAAACACATTTTTTTTTCTTCACAACTCACGTTTATTGTGTATAAGTATGAGATACGTAGATGTGGGTATTTTATATTAAAGCTGTATGTGATATTATGCTTACACATACTATGTATAACAGTTTTGTTATTATCTTAAATTTATTACTACGAAAGATGTAATAAAACCTTTTCCAAATAGTTTATTAACGTTATTGCATATATATCATTATCAAAAGTTATGTTGAACATATCCCTAAATAAAGAGATAATCATAAGAAATGCATATTACTCTACATTCAAATAAGAAGTCGATGTTTTTATTTATTCCCGAACAGTTTTAGTCCCTATAAATAATTATTCTAGTCTATGATGGACGTAAATCAGACTATTGTTCAAGTATTTATGGGTAAGGGCGATAAAAAGTGGGGCAGCTTTTGACTCTTGAATCATACAACATATAGTATATCTTCTTCCTTCTTCGAGTATATCACGTGCACCTTATATGACACTGACTATTGTTTGATTCCGTAACTGAAGATATCTGTGCTAAAAATTTCGTGAAATTTATTATTCCAAAATTGATTTTAGTTTTTGAATATTTTTTCGCCTTGTACTTCATTATGATATGATTTGACTCAATAAGTCCTTTTCCGCTAATCCGTTCTTCAGTTATAACTTTAAGAGTCACCTTCCACGTTCCATTTTATGAACACATCAATCATCGCATTACAGATTTATTTCGAACGAGTTGTTGTAGATAAAAATTGTCGGCTCATTTTTTACTGCACAGGTATAAACACATTATTATCAAGTTATCATGTCCGCAATTTCATGCTTTATACCGATTTCTGACTCAGCCAACGCGGTTTGTTCCCGAAGATTTTAGATTGAACGCAAAACAAAAACAACTGATCACCGATGTCAGAGTAAATCATATTTTCAGTTAATTTCGTCTAGTTTCAACTGTTTTGTTAATTCCTTTTAGATTTCTAGCTAAAGAACGTACGCAGATCGTTGTTTCGCATATTAACAAAATTATCTGAGATGCAATCAGTACGTGGATTTAATACCATTGTATAACACTGTGACCATGTCATGCATATACCTATACGTCACAACACGTCATCTGCGATTGTTACACGGATGAAAATTTTCAGTTTTTAGTTCCCAAAATCCGAAAATATAATGCCGAAAATAATTGATGAACCCCCTGTCGCAACGCTTAATAACTTATTGGCAAAGCTCAAGATAGTACCGAAATTTGAGCTGATATATAGTGACGTTCATCGAGGTGTTCCAAAATTCATAATGCGTGTTACTAGCCCGATTACACCGGGAGGACCACCTTTTGTAGCCGAGGGTTGTCACGGTTTGTCAAAAAAAGAAGCCAAGCATAATGCTGCACTAACATTCATGCAAGCATTTTTGAACTATGGAAATGATGTGCAGCATACAAAGGCACGAACTGATTCCAAATCTGCAGTTGACACTGGTAGGGACATATGCTCCGAAGGGCTTGACATGTTGAAGGTGAATATTTCTTAATGACAGAAAAAAGGGAAGGAAACTAAGGAGCGAAATCCTCCATCAATCCCAAATTTTTTCTTTAGCATCTATCGTAATGGTGGAGAAATCGAATTATTTTTGTTGCAGATCATTTGCTCAAAGAAGAATTTGAGAATGCCTGAAATTAGAGATATTCGCGTGGAAGGACTGTCGTACGAATTGATCTTCACATCCGAGTGCATAGTTTCTGACTTATGTATCAAAGGCAGAGGTAAAAGTAGAGTGGAAGCAAGACTCCACGCCACTGCGAGAATGATACAAATATTGATGGAGACGGCACCGATTCATGAAATCTTGGGATTCCCACAATTAACATATGAAATGCTACAGTTTCCGTTGAAATCAAAGACCAGTAAAACAGCTTGTCCGAACGATAATCAGAAAGGATCACAGCTGCCTGTACAAAATGGTTTGAACGGTAAACGAAAAATTGATGAAAGTGCACTTGACAAACCTAACGACATGCACAGAGCCCGTAGGAGACCTAATACAGCAAAAACCCTGCTTGAATTGATCGAGGCTCGCAAGAAAGATGTGAGAATTGAAGAAAATAACGATAATTCAGAGTCGAATGTGAACCTGATACAATTGGCTGAGAATTCGAAAAGGAAAAAACTTGTTACCGAACCTAGTGGTAAATTACTCAACAACAATATACCAGAAATTGTTGACAGCGGATATGAGAATACCATTTCTGACCAGATTCAAAAGAATTTGACTCAGCTGCGAGCAGTGAGCGAAATTGATAGAATCTTGAAAGAATCGGAGAAACAGCTTTACTATAAAATCCTAAATGCTTTGGTGTACAGTCACTTAGCAAATTACCAAACCGTTGCGATTCTCTCTCATACTTACCAGGTATTAATCAATGAGAATTCTCCTCCACAGATACTTGAAGGCAACATCGAATGCACTGATCAAAGTATCAGAGTTGCGTGTCTAACTAAACTTTTACTTGATATAAAGGAACATATCAATAACAATGCGGTCATTAAACAAGAGCAATAGCCAGTGATGATTGGTGCTTTATTTGATAAATGCTTTACAAAAATACAATATATTACATTTCGTAAACATTTCGAGTTTTCAACATCGAATGTTCGATATCAGCTGAGTATAAAAACTAAGAAAGTCTAGGCTTTATCTTATGACCTTAGGATCGTAACGAATATCATCAACACTAAACTTGTAAGTTTCGTGTACTGAATTGTTTTTTTTTTTTTTCTGTTTTTATTGAAGTTTTCATTTGCTTTTCATTATAACTTTTCATTATAACTTTTACTTCTATGGTACATATCTACTCTTTCAATATATAGAATAAAGCTGATACTTTGCAAGTGATTATCAGCAACTGAATAACAACTACGTCTATATTTACACACTTCAGAGATAATGATACGTAATACTATTCTATACATAGTAGATAATTACTTTATTTTATTGTAAAAATAAGAAATAGATTTATTCGATTCACACGTTTACTGTAAATGGTTATTCATGTTGTGTTCACACACGCATACGCACTGTTCTAATTTCAAAAACATATTATAGTATATTTATCGCGTGAAGAAAATTTATTAAATTGTTTTCAAAAAGGACTATATTTTGTTTTTTTTTCATCATTATTCCATTATTCTATCATATAACGTAACTCGTTATCGCCTGGTCTAAATCGCGAAAAAATTCTGTACAAATTTAAACTCTGAAACGAATAGAAGGAAGAAAACTGTAACACAGTTACAAGAAACCATGCAACATCTCCACTGAGTAACATAGGGGCTACTATTTCAGCCAATGCTACAACTAGAATATTCAGCTTGACATGTCTGCAATGATAATAGAAACATGTATAATAATTGCATACAAACATCATGAGGGAACATCTGGTACTCGTACTCACTCTGGTATACAAATTTTCGAATATAATTCACGGCTCCCTGATGAATGCCATGCACGATGTATTACCCTAAACTCTTCCCGAGCATAAGTAACGTACCAGAAAGTCAATAGATATACGGTTGACGATAGACATGATATTACCTGAAATGAAAACGGCAAAGAAATATTATCAGAATGCCGAAGCCTCTGAATTGTGAATTAAAACCTACCATGTTAATGCTGGTACCTCCATAGAAATTCGCGGTAATCAGTAGCGAAATTAAGACTGGAATGACAGTGATTACTTGAAATAAACGAATATTATTTCTTCTTCTCCTCTGTTCCACCCTTCGCGGTTGTGGTAGGGTTCTTTCCCAACTTTCCGAGTAATTATTACGGAATACATAATCGAATAGCAATTTTGAACTTATGATAATAGAGCATATGTTCCTGGCGCAGAGGTCACACCGCCTTACTCTCGGTGCAGCCATTTTTAAAATTCTATTCAGAATGCAATTTCGACGCACGAATGCAGTGTTATTCATATTATTATGCTTGTTTGGACTTTTCCATTCAAAATCGCGCATCGTGCATTTTAGTAGTTCCAAAGCTTACCAACGATGGCGTTTGCAGTTCACGCGAATCGTTACATAACCTTCAAACCCAGCTTGATCTGTGATCTTAATGTTGCGCTGGACGCTGATATTTCCGATGCATCGATACCTATTTTAATATTACCCCTAGTTTGTGTATGAACCCTGTATCGTCATTAATTTATACGACACAACGAATATACGATGGAATCCGATAGTTCGATAACATGTGCGGTGGTTTTGGAATGGTTAAACGCGCAAGGATCACGATGCAATAAGGTAGCACATAAAACAGCAACGGTTCGATTGATTCGAAACAGCGTTCGACAAATATTGATAGAAATTCGACCAGATAAAGGGAACAGCGCGACGGAGTTACCGCTCAAAGCATTCACAGTATTCAAAAAATTCATCACCGAAGGCAAGGCGTCTATAAAATTCATAGAATCCAACTGCACGTTGTTCTTGTCCAACGCTCCACCCGCGCAATTGATAACATTCCTGAAAACAATCTTCGTAAAAATGACCGGCCACTCGGAAAAGACTGGCTCTAAAAACCCTCTGAGAGATCAGCTTCTGTCGAATAAGCCGTTTCAAACTACTCAGGAAATAAGTCCGGCAACAACCGCGGAGATTAACAAAGCGAAAGAAAAAGCATTGGCCGTTTCTCGGGTAACAATAACAACCCCGTCTCCGTCTAACGTCAGAAAACGAAAACTAATAGATCGAAATCAGCCGAAACTTCCAATGGCTAAAAAGTTGTACGAAAATCCAACCGTCTGCCAATTAACAGACGAACAGACTTCCGTATTAAGCGCCGCTCTCGGAGGCCAGAATATTTTCTTTACCGGATCAGCTGGGACAGGAAAATCCTATTTGCTAAGAAGGATCATAGCTGCTTTACCACCTGATGTAACCATGGCTACAGCTAGTACAGGTGTAGCTGCTTGCCACATTGGAGGTGTTACACTGCACCAGTTTGCTGGAATTGGAATGGGAACTGGGTCTTTAGAGAAGTGTTATCAGCTGGCTTCAAGGCCTTCTTCGGCATCTGTATGGAGGAGAACAAAGCATCTGATAATCGACGAGATATCTATGGTTGATGGAGAATTTTTTGATAAAATTCAAGCCGTCGCCAAGAGGATAAGGAGAAACGACAAACCCTTTGGAGGAATACAGCTCATTCTCTGTGGAGATTTCCTGCAACTACCTCCTGTAGCTAAAGGAGCTGAAAAGATGAAGTTCTGCTTCCAAAGTCAAGCCTGGCAAGAATGTGTTAAGCACACTTTTGAACTAGAGAAAGTCCACAGACAAAACGACCCCGCTTTTATTAACATATTGAATAATATCAGAATCGGAAGAGTCACCGATGATATAGCCAAGACTCTTGTTGCTACCTCTAGTCAACAGATTGAGAAAGATGGGATTTTGGCCACTAGATTATGCTCGCATATTAACGATGCCAATTTGATCAATGAATCCAAACTAGAACAGCTAGGGGGAGAAACTAGGACATTTATGGCTGAGGACTCTGATGTCTATATGACAAAGACTTTGGATCAGCAGCTACCAGTTCCTAATAAATTGGACTTAAAAATAGGGGCTCAAGTCATGCTGCTAAAGAACATACATATAGCTGATGGATTAGTAAACGGCGCTAGAGGAGTTGTCATTAAGCTTGCCGATGATGCTCCTATAGTTCGTTTTTGTTCTGGCAAAGAGTATAAGGCAAAAATAGAAAAATGGACCATAAGAACAGCTGCTGGGGCCGTTATCAGCAGGAGACAAATACCCCTCAAACTTGCTTGGGCATTTTCTATCCATAAAAGCCAAGGGCTTACTTTAGACTGCGTTGAAATGAGCCTTGGTAGAGTCTTTGACGCTGGTCAAGCCTACGTAGCTTTGTCCAGAGCTCAGAGCTTGACTGCCTTGAGAGTTCTGGACTTTAATGCTAATCAAGTATGGGCCAATCCAGTGGTTCTTGAATTCTATAAAAAGTTTAGAAGGCAATTGAGAGAGATGGAAATGATTCCTTTAGGAAAAAAGCAGAGGAAAATGTAAAGTGGGATATGTGTACTAACTTATCCAACTGTACTTATACTCTGCATTTTACTTGCGAAAAAGACAATAAAAGTCTTCAGATTTAGCAATCATTTATAATGGAGAGAACTCTAAGCCGCAAAGAAAGCATTACTGCCAGACAACTGATTTATAGATTATGATTGAGATGAAAAAAATACAGGGGTCATTATGTTTATTCAACAATTCAGATTTAGTGCAATAAGGCTGACTAATCCATTGTCTGGATTTTACCTCGTATCATCTAAGAGTTGACGTGTTTTGAATTAATCTAAGCTTTGTTTGTAGTTTTTAAATTTTAATGTCTTCAATTTTTACCAGTATTGAAAACTTTTAAACAGTCTGTATTTGTTTTAAATTGGTAACTTGATTAATTAGAATTAATTTTCAACGGATTATGTATTTAGAAATTTTCTTCAGACCTCAGAAGTGCCTTAAGTATAAATGTTACCCAAAATCGTTAGCAATTTAGAGTTTATAGATATTGAGAGTAAATTGAACCATAGATATTTTCGGTTTACTTTATTACTTCATGTGTCTTAAATTATCTACAAAGTTGACGAGAGAAAAGAACAAAACTATATATTTATACTTAATTTACAAGTCATAAGATCATTTCAATAGTAATTCAAGTATATTATGCAATGAATGGAAAACCATTTTTTAATGTACACATGTATCTGTCAACATCATGTAGCTTAAGATATTTAAATATCTTGTTAGATTGTTCATTTGTTGTAATATCACAATATTCGTAAATCATAAATTTTCAACAATATTTTATAACAGTTTTTTCTTACTCAAAGAATTAGTAATAAAGCAAAAAGATTTTCATACAAACTATCGTGTATCCATTTGTACAATCCTTTTATCATTTAACGACACAAGTTTAAAGTAAACATTCGTGTCGATTATATAGGTATATCATCGTTATGTATCAAACTTTACTCTTATTTAAATAATCGTTCCTAATAGAGAAGAAAACCTTTCGATACTAATAAGGAGATGCTTAGCTTGCTTTAGCTGACTATACTCTAATGTCAAGCGAATTATTTAGTGACAATTGACAAATCGATCGATATCAACAGTTTATTACATTAAATTCCGTATGAATTGTCTTCATCGCAATCAATTCGCGCTTTTAGCATATTTAAAACTAAATTCCGACTATTGAACCAGATAACATAATCCTTCAACAGTCATCAACCGTAATCTCAATTGGTGGTATGTAACGCCATGTATGACCAGCATTCATCAGTTCAGAACACAAGGTCGGTGTACCCGGAGCTGATTCACTGCTACTGCATTGAATGTCTACTTTATATTGTCCAGCTGTGAAAAATACCACGCGACACTCGTGATGAGCCCGGCCATGTTCCTCTAGCTGTAAAAGAAGGCATAACGATAAAATACAGCTCGTTTATAATCGGTAAAAAAATGATTATTTTAAAATTGTCGCACCATAGGTAACATCACTTTATTAGCACCAGCTGTCGACAATCTGGTATCCAGTCTGTAATTGTTTACACCATTGTGATGATCTTGATAGAAATTAATTGACAGTATGAGATCTCTGAGCGGTCTTTCGAGAGCGTTGCATACTCCTATTCCCAAACTAACGCATTCGCCTAAACCACAAGTCAATTCCTCTTGGGCTTTGACTGCTGAATCGTTGATGGTGATCTCTGGAATATAATATTTCAGTGTTTATTATTTAGAAGCATTTAGAAAAGCCAGTTTCTTATTTCATTTCTTGAATCTATTGAAGTTCAATTAGCACACCCCATTGCAGTGGGCTCATCCTAACAAGATCCAGCATATCTTGGGTCAACGTAATGCCGGCGAGAGTAGCCTTCCCCGTTGTTTCTGTGCCCAGTAATTGCCACCTCAGATCAACCAGAGACGCTATATGTTCTGAGCACACCTTTTCAAGCTCTAGATCGCTGATTTCCTTTTGCTGTTTAAAACAAGAACGACAAAATGAATACATTGTTTGAAAGAACTTCTCTCAGAGGAATTATTAATTACCGAAGATAACTTGTTCAACGGGCATCTGTTAACAGGCACTGGAATTCGACATGGTTCTCGACCCTCCATGTAGATGCATTTACTCTGTGTGTAATGCAGCTCCATTTCATGATTCGTCATATTAGTTACGTCTAATACAAGATAGAATTGCGTAGGTCTGTAGAGAATCAGAAAAAGGAATTCGATCGGTATTTTTCTTGACTCTCAAAATGGAAGAACTAATGAGACCCTTACGTTTCCGCAGGGAGAACATCCCAGCTAGTAATTTGTACACTGGGTAACATTTCTATGGTAATATAAACGGAGGATATTCTACAGTATCCAGCAGTCAACCCGCCGCCTCCAGAATACTTGAGTTTCAATTGGCCCTCGATTATGTTAGAAGCATGTAGTGGCACAGCTAGTTTGGACAATCTAGTACTAGCCAGTGAAGAATGTCCAGAATGAGAGCTCAGACCAGAACGAAAAGAGGACGTTAACTCAGATTGTCTCTTCGTGTGATGGGACGGTGAGCTCAATCGAGATGGCAAAGAACTCGGACCAGACTGAGACATCAGGCTGCTTGGTTGGCTCAAATAGGCTCCGCTGCTCAGGTCTGAAACATGAAAAGATTCGTCGGAGTTAAAATGAAACTAAAATCTGCATATTTTTCATCGTAGCAAATGGCTCACCGTTTCTAGAAGCTGGAGCTATAAAGTCAGCCACAGCATATAAGTAAATAGTGAAGCCAGCGCTAGCCCCAGGCGCCAGAGGAAGTTGAGTCTTCAAATTCTCTTCACTCCATTTGAAGATTTTACCCTCCGTTAAAGTATCGAGAGCAGATTGCACAGATACCTCTATCATCTCAATGGGGACTTGCCCCACGTTTGTCAAGGTAACGGTGCATTCTGCGCTGAAATGAAATTCTCGTGTTATTCTTTTTGTTTTGTGGCCTATGGTCAGCCTATGATCCTCATATTATATGCTAGTCTGCGCATTTCTATGTACCTCTCTCCGCCATAGAGGGATATGCTTGCGCTAGTGACTATGTTTTCTCCGGAGCTAAAGCTTGCTGTTTGTGGTAAGCTAGTGGAAACATCGATTTTCGGAAGCGCAGGTACGACTTCAACAGAGTATTGGGGATGAGGCATTCTGTCCATGTGTCTTAGTCTGCAGTTTGATTTAACGCCTAAAGTGTGCGTACTGAAGCCCAGTATCTCTAAGTCTCCAGTTTCTTTGGGTGTACCAGCAAGAGTGACCGCTATGGGGCCAGATTCTGCGGACAATGTTATGGTCTCTGGTATAGATTCGAAGACTATTCCATTTGTGAGAAGTCGCATGTTGGATACGTGCAGCTCGAACGGCAGGGGGTTTATTAACTGCATTGATACTTCGCAGATGTCGCCTTCCACCCAGAGGTAATCTGCGAAGAAATGATGCGATGTTAGATCTATTACTTGAATAGTTATTGAGGAGAACATGCTTTCGACAAATCTCACCCATTTTACTCTTTGATATATTCTTCCTTTCCAAAGAGCCGAAGTTAATCGGCGTGAACAAAAAGGGACCGTGATCTTCTTTGATTCTTTCAATTTTTTGCGGCTGCAGATGCGGCTGGAGATTTTTAAGTGTGAATGATTTTGTTATGGGAATGTTTGTCAAGTTTGCTGGAGGTATGACCATCCCTGAGTCCAATACCTGTCGAAAATATAATCAGATATTTGGAGTATTGATAAAAAGACACATTATGTGTTTTTGGTACAGTATCAATGAGACCTACAAGAGGAACTGGCGCTCCTTCGCACTGCTGCGATACAGCTTGAAGTTGTAAGGCAGATTCCTTGCGCTCGGTAGGATTCATATGGTCATACATCGTCTGAAGTAAGAAAGTCATATGCCGAGTTGCCAACGCTGGATTACCCATCCGTTTTGCAGCAACTACAAGTTCTTGGATTAATTGAATCTGCAATGCTGGCCAACCCCTCAAACCGTCTAGAAAATGGAACGAAAATCATTAATAAAAGTGGGGTAGATTCTTTGAGCTATAATTTCAAACAAGAAATCCAATATATCGAATTAGTGATGAAAACAAGTTGAAAAATCTCACCAGAAGGCATTTCTACAGGATCAAGGCACAGCTTGAGTCCCGGAGCTGCTTGCAGCATCAAATTGTAACACTGCTGCCAATCTGGGTTTGGATTATTTTGGGAAACATGCCTAGTAGCTGCAAGACGTAAGCAGAAAGAAGCTTTGCGTGTGAACCCAAAGGCAGTAAAAAGCTCAGACAAAGTAGTGAACCGTTCGATCTGAAAACCAGAACAGATAAATAATTTCTTCTCATTTTATCGAAGACATTTAATCAGCCTATTTCTCAAAATTACTTTTTCCTGTTCACTAAGTGTCAGATTTATGAACACAACATTGTTCAGGAAAGATGCGGCCTGTAGAGTGCAATTTTGTTCGATTGAAATCCTTGTGGCTTTGAAACTGGCCTCTGTCTCAACAATACCAGCATTTTTGTGTTTGCTATAATGAACGATCGCCTCTCGATATTTCTTTGCTATTTCCTCAGGAGGTAAAATATGCGGCATGTCCACCTTAATAGACTCCAAATTTGGCGCCGGTGGGAGAGCATTCATAGCCTGAGATCCCCTTCTGTAAATTAAAGAAGGAAGTTAATATATCATAGACTCGTAGCGACTACGCACTTCTCTTCTCACCTCTGTTTTCCGGGGCTCCCTTCCTGCAGGGACGAATTTCTCTGTAAAGGAAGACTGCGGCACATATTTGGGTACAAGACTAAGACCGAGGCTGCGCAAAGTCCTTCATAAGCTGCTCCAAGCCAAAGCCAGTCTTTAACAGCTTGGAGAGTGTTAGCGGCAGAATTATAGTGGTATAAAGAATCAGCGGGAAGTCCTGCCTGCAGGCAAAGGTCTCCTAAATGTTTAGTCATTCGTCCGACACACCGCTTCCTCATATTCCCCGACTCTAGGTCTAAACCGATGAAGTCCTTCTTCTCAAACGGTGCAAGAAGCAGAGAAACACGGTCAACCTTTTCCCTCGATCTCTCCAGTCTCTTAGACTCCAAAATCCAGAAGAGAGAATTCAGACATTCCGTAATCTGGGCTTCAAGGTCGGGGCAAGTTTCATCGGCATAAAACAACGCCCTAGTCTTAAAGTTGGATGGGGTAGTAAATCCCTGCGGTGGTTCATTCGGATTCTCAGATTCGACAGGCCCAAAGAGTATGGCTCTCGAATCGTACAAAGTCCCGCTATATTTGACCTTCAGAGTTTCATGCAGTCTGCAAAGTTCGTTCAACTCTGTCTGGCTGTCGTATTTACCGATTGTAATAAGACCCAGGAGTCTTCTGTGGGTTTGAAAATCCCCCCAGTCGTTATTCTCGACGGGATGATCCCTGACGAATCTAGCCAATATTTCCCGCGTTGTACCGGTCAAATCAAGGACCGTAAATCTACTTCCATTCTTTGTTATTCTCTCCCCTATTTTAGTCACAGTTTTCTGCTTTGTTTGGCTACCGATTGGCTTTAACAAAAGCAATAGAGCCGCATGGTCGTGAGCTGTTTGCTCGTAGTCGGGCTGAGACATCTTGTTGTCGGGCACCGGACTCGACAGAATTGCACTGACCGCTGAACGCATTTATTACAACGCTACCATAAGGCAACGAATGAAAATTAGCTGAAATTTAGGAGGAGTTTATCAATGTTACTAAAATCGATGAATTAGAATTCTAAAAGAAGATTTTCGGACACGAAATTCCAATTTATTATAATTGTCATATTGTTGTTCAACATAACCTAAAAGAAAGTTGTTTTTTTTTCAACGACTTTTCGGGTGTTTGAAACCGGTTTAATTATTTCTCGATGGATTAGATCCTAAACTAGAATTCTGAATAACATTTTCAAATAAAATAAATAAATAATAACATAACATAACCTATAGAGAGGTTAACGAGTCTGTCTATTTCTCGGAGTATTTGGAAACGACGTGATGATATTATCTGATAGCGGTGTGAATTTTAGCTGTATTTTATAGTTAAGTATAGCGATGTAATTTTTGGGGCGTAATTAACCGATAGTGTCAATTTTATTTACAACTGTATGTATGTTGCTTCGTAGTAAGATACTCCTATCTTATACTTATAACAGGGATTAGTTTCTAAGTTTCTATTCACCTTAGCAGTGGTCATCGTACGACGTGTTAAAAATTTCAATTAACTATGCAGGCACTTAACTAAATTTGTCGGAATAGCCGTTTGACAGCTTTCGAATCAGTTATCAGCTGACAGATTGAGGTTATGTATTAACGTCAGAAGTCTCTAACCTACAATCTACAATCTTCTTTCTACCGTACGTCTTTCACGGTTTTACGGCCCGCCGACAGATGACGTGACACTATATTTGAAACTAGAGTCAACGATCTAGGTCTTTATTTTTTAACGGCTCAACGTCGATTCGGCGTGTTTCGTGTTTGTATTCATTCTATTTTCTAGGTAAACTCGTAACTGGAAATAGTGAAATATGTCTGTAAGTAGAGTTGTGAATTATTTTCTTTATAAACAGTGAAAATATTGTTATGAATTCATCAAGTTATCGATTAAAACCGTTTACTTATATTTACAGGCAGGAAATAAGGTACAGTAAGGTTATGACACTATCGACATAACCTCAGATCACCTACTACAAACATAACGTTCGTAATCGTAGCCAGTCATCTAAACACACTTGTTATTTATACTCAGTTAACGTTTTAGACTCAAAATACTCACGCTGATCACAAAGAGAAGAAAAGAAAAGAGAGTATTTTGGACCTATCTAAATACCTCGAAAAAAATATAAGGGTTAAATTCGCTGGTGGTAGAGAGGCTGCGGGAATTTTGAAAGGATATGACCCGCTCCTGAACCTCGTACTAGATAACACGACCGAATATTTGCGGGGTGTGTATATCGATATTTTCGTTTCTTAAACTTTAAATTTCGATCATTGCCTTCGATTTTGTGTCCCTTATACGATACTTGGTACTTTCAGACCCTGATGATCCTTACAAATTGAATCAAGACACAAGAATGTTGGGTTTAGTTGTATGCAGAGGTACATCAGTCGTTCTTATCTGTCCTGTTGACGGTATGGAGTCTATACAGAATCCTTTCATTCAGCAAGATGGTTAGATAGTTATTTTCAACACAGTGATATCCGGCTGATAATTCTACTCTTATTATTGTCGAAATTGAAGTTTGGACTGGCTTCTAGGCCAGGAATGAGTGATGAGGAAATTAACAGCAGAATAATAAGATGATATTGTAACTTGTACAATAAGATTTATTTATAAGTTAAAAAAACGAGATAATAAACATCGTCCTTTTCTTATTATTTTCGTTGCTCTTATTTTTTACACGTCTTTGTTACGTTATTCTATTTATACTTATTTAGGTGTTTAACTATTCATAAATATTCTATCTATTACTAGTTTAAGGTACTCAGTCGTCTTCAAACTAATTACAAGTTCATTTCTTAATTTTTATATTACATACAATCAGATATGTATATTCTTACTCTATCATGATTCAAGATATTCGAATTACATTATTTTATATTAGACGGTCATCAATCTACAACGAAAAACAAACACAAAAAAAAAAATAGAATGATGACCGCTCAGGATTAACAGAAGATTGAAAAGAGTTAATTCGTTTCCTTAATTTATTCCAAACTCATTTCTCAGCCAAGGATATTGTTTCGGGCATTCAAAACACGTGTACAAATATCTATCGGATTTCAACACACTGCTATATAATTTGCACGTGTTTGGTATACTGCAAGCTATTTCACGCGGCTCGAATTCACGTTTATTACATTTCCATGGCTGGAAATTTTTCAGCTGGTTTAAAGGCGTTGGGTTTCTCATCCACTCTATCATCTGATTACTCGTTACAAAATACACGTCTGGGAGCCGCAGGGTATCATCAATAAATTTCTAAAAAGCAAATCGAGATAAATATAGCAATAAATGATCAGCGAAAAATATCTCAAGAGTATTTTCATCAGTCTGTAGTAAAAATGGGTACTTCGTCTTTTTTCCGTATTATCATGTGCGTTTCGCGATCTAAAGCTTCGTCATATCGCGACTGGCTGATGGAATTTTAGAAAAACTGCTTTGAAGATGAATTTAGAAAAAAGAAACAGAAAGATGTAAAAATCGTGTTTTCTAAAAACCCAAAAATGCTTTAGCTGACTTCTTTCGAGCCTGATTTATCTAGGATTCGAAGTTCTAGATCTGATTTTTTTATTCCACACATATTATGTTTGAGTATAGAAAAAGAATAATATGAAGAAGTGGTAATGATATACGTATACGTAATAGAATTGCAGCACTTACCGAGAACGCGTAATAATAGGCTGGATTCTTGAACCAAGCTGCGTGAAAGTAGAGTCCAAGAGGTGCTCGATTTTGCAGATAGTGTCTGTTGAAATTTATCGTAAGCATACGGTATATTTCTTCCCCTGGCATATCGCGGGTACAAGAGTCGACCATTGTGCACGTGTAATTCTATGAAAAATAATTGAATTTATTGATTATACGCGATTCTCCAGCGAGAGAAGAAACTCTTCTACACCTATTTTGAAAATTGGTTTTTTCATTCCTAACTGATAATCTGGTCTAATCTAATGGATACGACGAATTAAAAATCGGAATATCTCACCCCTTGCTGCAACTGGTTTATAGGAATTTCCCAAAGTCCTGGATATCCACGGGTAGGACATAGTTGACCTGTATTATCACAAGGATGTGGTGGCTGATGGTCTAAAGTATAGGGCCAGATTGGAGGATCGGAAAACGGCGGTACGATTGTAGAATCGTAGGCAAATCCGAACTCCGACATCATTAAAAATTGACGGTTCCATCCTACTTGAAGAAACGGCACTCGCAGTCCTTGAAATGAAATTCAAAAATCAGGAATTTCGAGTACGAATTCAAAATTGTGCGAAACGTCTTATTCTTGCCGGTTTCAAAGTGTATTCTATTCCTTCGATGAAAATCGGTATTCTTTCCTTTTCAATAAAAGAGATATTTGATTTTTTTAATCAATTTCCTCGAAGTACATAAGCTAACATCTGCATAGCGCACCTCTGATTTCCTCAATTCGTACTCCTGCGTATTTGTGTATGATATTTGCCTCTCCGACCATTTCATCGAACCAATCTTCGATGGTCGCATTTCTTGACCACCATTCCTCGGGACCTCGATGTCTGAAAATCGCGAATAACCATATATAAATATATAAACAATAACTATTGACCGAAATCGAACTTAATTCGCGTAACACAACGTTTGATATTCGAAATTTTTAGTAAATTATAATCATTTTTGTCCAATTGCACGTATGTTACACTCACGTTACGGAATGAACTGCAATTTCATGCCCACGGTTCCACAAACTCTGTACGTCTCTGTAATTTGTGAATTGATGGCTTACGTAAAATGTCCCGCGAATCGGACATCCGTTAGGATTTTTCCTCACGTCGTTAAAGATGTCTGGAACGAAGAGAGAAAATATAAAGTATGTACACTTCAATTCGTTCGATTATCCTATCTTCAGTAACGACTGAAGTAATCATAGTAACTTGTGCTAAGACATAATCTAATTCCTATATAATCAAATTAATCACAACCTTCATTCACCCATATTTGTAACGTGTCATAATTACGATCTTTGGCGTGTTATTTATTATCCTTACTTGCGAAAAGGTCGATGTTCTCGGCATTGACAGCGTCGTTAAAAGTTATTGAAACCATCTGCGGAACACTGGAAACACTCAGGTTCCCAGGGACTGTGAAACCATCATTGGAACACCAGCAGTCTGGCAATTGGCAATTTTTAGTATCACATGACGACGCTGCATGCCGGTCTTCTTCTGCGTCTAAAAAATCGCTTTATTATTATTAGGGTATATTATAAATCTGAAGAATTTCGTCGATGATTAAAGACCGAACCAGAACCAAGTCGTAATCACGTAAATTCATTCCTAACAAACTCTTCAGCGTATCAAATCATAAAATACTCCATAATTAGATTATGGCCAAAAGTTGACGCGCTTGCCTTGATCCTAAACTCGGTGATGGGCCGGTGCTAGTCAAGGCTATCTGGACTTATTTAGTGTCCTAGAAAAATGAGAATTTTAAACAATTCTTACCGCACCAGGATTCGTCCGAGGCGTCCGGACAATCGACGCTTCCATCGCAGAAATAAATCGATGGTAAACATGTACCATCCCCACAAGCCAGGGTGTCTTCTTCACATTGTCCATCGTCCAGTAGCGGCTTGGGAGGTCTTTCCTCTGAAATATTGAACAGATTTGAAAAATGGTAGAGGGATCACTTTTCCCGAATTCTTAGATGTCTTTTCGTTACGTACTACGCTTCGAAAGTTCGTAGATTGTTAGCTGGAAATATGTGACTCTACCGTTCTGTTATGAAAGACGTAAAGCAGTTACAAATCAGTTCTGAAAGTCGTAAATTCAAATTCTCACCACTTCTTACCTAAACTTACGTCGCAGTTGTCGACGTTTGCCTTGAAATCGCAAATCTGACGAGACACGTCGAAAAGCAAACCATTGGAGCATTTGAACTCGAAGACGTCGCTGTCTGAAGTGTTAAAGAAGAATGAATGACATTATCAGTTTTTTTTTTAGTTTCAAAATTGGCCATCCTCTTCTTCGTAATTGATATTTGATCGATTACCAAATCGTAGAAAAGTAATCTTCTCAAATATTTGTATAATAATGTATTGCGATCGTGTATATCTAATTTGTCGAGAAAACTCGCTACATAATAAATAATCGTATTATAATTACGATAACGTTTAGCTCTATAAACTGGGACATAACAAGGTGAACGAGAACGACAGGGAAATTAAAGGACTGAATTTTATGGAGAGAGAGTCACGCCAAGTCGATAGACCGAACTGTTTTAAGTCCACAGCGAAACTTTGCTAGTAGATAGTAAACGTCTCACATATTTACTAGGCGTAATGGACATTTATCTATCCACGTAACATTAAATTGAACAGTAAATAAATATCTGTGTAAAATTTCACGCCGTTGAAATTGGTCCAAGAATTTCCGCCATCGTATATGAAATCGTAGTTTGAATTTCGAACGAAACAATTCTTCATATTCACTATTGCAATTTATGTTCATTTTTAAAAATTATTTATCTATCATTTTCCCATGATCGAGATGTCGAAATCTTTACCCGTTTATAAACGTTATCGTTATATATAATAATTATTCAAGAATCTTGGCTTTTGCATCAGACATTCAACACCCTGCAGATACACCTGTCGCTTGACATATAGATAATCGATGTATTACACCTACGTATATACATACCTAAGCATAAGTAATATTTCGCACATTCATCGTGCGTCCAAATTTTATGTGCTGGTGTTTTTGGATTTCGATAAAATCGGTCATCATGAAGGCATTCGACTCTGTCAGTTGTATCCTTCGCCAGCACGAAGGAAACTGTGAAATATAATAAGCCGTAAGATGATTAGTCTTACCAATTTCTATCAATTTTCGATTATTTTTCATCCAAATTAGAAAATTCAATTTAACTTTCGAAATGTTGTGAACCATTTACATATCATGCTATTCCGATAATATACGTATGTGATCAAGCTGATCTAAGAGCGCGAAAGGAAGTTAATTGGAAAGGATTAGTTTCGAGTCGCTGCAGCAGTTCAATGTTAATACATATACATTTATTTATTTATACCTACGATAGTTTATCGCAACTGTAGTTAGACATTGAGTTCATAGAGCTGTAGCTAATAAATGCAGTTATTTGCGGTCGATATACCGTAATCAATTGCCGATCACTGTGCTGCACGAAGTGTACATAGCTAGTGCACGCATATGGTATATCGTAGATAGTTATAAATATTTGAATTAGATTATGTTCAATAAGTGGAGAATTTAAACTGCATTTAGAGCTGCTTACTGCTTAGGCTCGAATTTTTATAATTGATGAAGCACGTGATTGAGGAAAAATGTATCCTCCATTGATTGAATAACTTCACAGATGAGGTAATATTAACGCTATCATAAAATTGGGAAATCTTTTATACGTCGTGCGTAGTTTCGCCATGAATATTATAATTCGTCACGTTATACAGGTTTATACATAATGAATGATATCTGTATTCAAGTAAGACGCACAATCGCTGCAGGATTATACGCGATGACCAATAGATACACATTTACTTTCGCGTCTGGACCGCAATGATCGGTAAAATATTCTGTATGTTAGGAGAAACTCTCTGAATTAATGTTCACATATACAGAGTGTCTTATCGGAATAAATACTCTTGGAATTATTTCTCCTCTCATTAAAAACCAGTGAGATCTTTTTCGCACAATTACTTCTACGCCTTACGATATTATCTCTCTTTCATTTTTCGCTTCTTTTTAGCATACGAACAAAAAAAAAAAACTGCAGGAGAGATCGCGAGACGAGGATAAAAAGATAAGTACTTATAAACAGCGTATTATTCCGTTGATCCCCACGTGAGATGAGGAGTTTAAAAACACAATAGGACAGAGGTTCACGCGCGTATATCGTAGCTGTTGAAACGACCTGTTAATTAGACACCGTTTTTGCATTTCGAAAGGTATTATCTCACGGCTGGGTCAGCAGAGCAGTATACCCACATTTATTTAAATTATTGTACACATACATACCTGGATCTATCCTAATCTTGTGTAAATTAAGTGGCAATTATGAAACGGAATATACTTGTTCTCTGAATAATTATAGTAATTAGTGAGTCTTACTCAAGTTTGTCTAACTAATCACGTGCTCCTGTTTGTTTACCTCAATTTAAATATCAAAATACGTTCAGTTTGTGGTTTCGTATAAGTGCGACACCCTATACAGAATCGTGTTTTCACTTTTATTGATAAAGCGGGAAGTGAAACTTCCGGCGATCGTATATGTGTACATGTAATTGTTGCGGAAGAAATGATAAATAAGTTATAATATCGATTTCCTCTTCGGTTTCAAAATTGTATTGAACTTTCGATGTTCTATGACCTCGAACATCTTAGTAGGTCACGGCGATCAAAAATCTGCCCGGAGGCTGTTCATTCAACTTCTACAAGTCCTGTAACTTGTTCATGTTGATCTTGACTTTCGTTTTAAATATTTCTTTATTTGTAACTCGCCTCTCTCCAGCTACGTATATAATATCTTAGCTATGTGTTCTCACAGCTATGTAGTACATCATATAGCATGTGTGTTTAGGTTGACTGTTATACTTACAGTAAAATAACAGCAAGGTTGGCACAGCCAAGTTAATCCTGAGCTTCATGTTCCTCTTTCTCTTCGAAAGGCTCGCACTTTCAAACTGATCCCTACCATGGTGAATACTCGCCTTATATTACCTCCGTTAATCCTACTTATATGCTATAGCGATAGATATTTTTCGGGGAGATCCAACGTTTTCAAAACTCAATTATAGGTGGAAGTGTTTAATACGAGATATACAACATTGAATACTTGAACAAATTTTTAGGAATTCGTTTTATTTCGGGTAAATTACTCATACGTATACTATATATCACGTTATTTTACATTTGGATTATAATATATCATTTATAATATAAAAATGTCTCATTATCAGTATTTAAATCGTTGACATATTTTCATAAGGTCGTAATTCATTCTTATTTTGGTAGTCTCCCTGTATTAAAGCCTATTTTACATGTCATATTCAAATAATCATAATATTACACGCTAAAGCTAGTTGTTTCAATCACTCCTGTGAATCAGTTTCATTTATTACCTCAGCAAGTATATTCAACAATAAATTCAATTCATACTGACTACCGCGCTTCTTTTTGTTGCAAATGTAGTTCGTTAAATTATTACTAGTGTGCGCCACTTTCTGGACGTATTTGTTGCGCCAGAGGTATATGGTTTCCGGTCGAATGTTACGGCATGCGGATTGCATACGATCAGGCGCGCTGCTGCATTTGGCACAATTTTATAAAACATTAATGGCCGGTTTCACCAACGAAGAATAACTTTATTCATAGATTGAACTCTCATTCATTGAAAACAAAAGACTATTTCACATTGTGTTTGCGACTGTTATTCGACAAATAGAGTTATTCTATGAATAAGATGTTATTTGACGTTTGTGAAACCGGCCATAAATGATGCAAATTACGTTTCACGCTTACTTCTTGTGATATGAAAAAATTGACCCCTCGAGGCATATTAGCGTCACCCTTTTACGCTATTAGAATTAATTTAAAAAACGCACAGAATCTAACGCCACTTTCTCAATCAACAGTTTCGATTACAAATCTTAAGCATACTATCATAACAGTTTAAAGCAGAAACGCGATAGGGTTGGTCTTCAATCTTCGTATAATCCAGAGTTATTTGAAACAAAGCATACTCGTAATTAACAATTAATATAACATCATGTAAACAATAAGATATCGTTGATAAAACCAAAAAAAACTATGGAGTGGTCATTTGCGAAGATTGTTGAGGTCATCATCAGACTGGATAAGATTAGCCTTGGCACCTGCTGTCTTACGAATGAAAATATCGCCATGCCTTGCCCAGACGAACTGGTAGTTATTCTGACGAGAAAATCTTTGGACCTTTTCAAAAAGCGCTTGGTTCTCAGGCGTAAGACGCTCCACGACGGAGACCTTCTCATTTCCAAAGACAGGGTGGACCTGATGAGCCAACAGTCCTTTCTTCTTTTGCTTTAGGGAAATCCATTTGTCACGAATTTCAATCGATGAGAATTTTATTATTAGGGGCTGGGTCTTGCGACCATTTCCAGGTATGCGGTAAACATCGATTATGTCGCCGTGAGCAACGGATGTGCCCAGAGCTGAAGCCACTAGCTTTGCCAAGACATGGGGAGTGTGTCCGTCTGCCTTAGGCAGGCCCAAGATCATAACTTCGTATTGAACACCGTCACGATCTGGAGTTGGTGCCTTCTTTGCAACCTTTTGCTGAGTGGAGTATGCAGCCTTTTGCCGAGACGAGTTTGTAGCCTTTTGCCGAGACGAGTTTGTAGCCTTTTGCTGAGTCGGGCTTGCAACCTTTGTCTGAATCGAGGATGAAATCCTTCGTTGAGCCAGGGTCGGGCGCGTGGTAGTGGCGGAGACAGCCTGAGTCACAGAGCATTGAAGTGTGTAACTAGGTGGTCCATAGTGACACGGTCCATAATGCGATGGTCCATAGTGGGATGGTCCATAATGCGATTGTTTATGGCCCGATGCTTCGTAAGGGGGAGGAGCTGGTCCAGGGGAGGCGCTTTTATAACAAGCAGCTCCCATTGCTAAATAATAAATTGCAATATGGAGAATGAATGAAACGTGCACTAACTAATGATGTACTATGAAAATGAATCAAGACAATTTACTGGTTATTGGGACTTGTGGTGACAGTTGTAGTGCGATTTTGGAACTAGCGGAAGAATATTCTAACTACACGGAGAAAAGAGAGGAACAGTTGATCGCGACGACGGTGGCGTTACTGCATATTGAATTTAGCGCAACGACTGCACATTTTCGGGTGAATGAGTTGCCCAAACGGCAGATGAGCAGTCGTTCCCAGAAAAAAAAGGAAGCCCGCTCACCCGATCCTTTGGTAGATTCAGTTGACCTACGCGAGCCGATATTTTACCGAATTAGAAGAAATTCTAACTTGAAAGGCGGCGGGGCTGTAGATTATATTAGATTAGATTAAATTTATTATGTATGACGAAACAAAGACAAGCTGCTGCCCGTCAAGGTGCAGTTGTCGCCCTCTCTTCTCTACATGTAAATATGGTATTGTTTGAGATTTCTAATACTCAATGGCAATGAATTCAAGGCAAGTACTAAGCTTCACATAAAAGTAATTTTTTAGCCTGGACAACACTGTCCCCATACCGTGCTATGGTCTAAATGTAAAATTCAATATAAGCGCACGGAGCACTGAAGTTTATCTTTTATAATTCCTAGTCACCTTCAAGTGCCTTCAGCCCTTCAACACAAACTTATTGTCTAATCAACACGGCAGTCTAACACACCGCGAATAAAGCATATTGTCAAAAGACGCATGGAGATATTAACAAATTTAGCGAAAACTAGACTCACTTGTTATGTACTTGATCAGGCCAGGGCGTAGCTATGAATGTAAACGAAACTCTGGCGCGTAGTGAAATAATCGTGATCAGATCAAGATTAGTCAAGTTCAGTATGTTTTGAACACGAAGTATGCAACATCAAGATTGCTATATTGTGAACTCAGGGATTCCCCGGGCCCCGGCCACAGCCTTCTGGATTCACGGGGCCCGCTTGTACCGACCGAAGCGCCATCTATCAATTACTGCTCTGAGAACATTGATAGAGCCATATTCAAAAAGCGATCTCTGCGTTTGCATAAGAAAATACAGAAAGCAAGTTCGCAATTACTGATAATTACTTATCCGAAATTTATGACTCTGATAGCAAATACTGAATAGGCCGAACGCTTCTCGGGGATAAGTACTTTATCTATTGATTAAAATTGATGATGATATTACTGTCCAAATGCCTTATAAATCCATTGGCGTAACTAGGTCTTTTCACGGGGGGCTGGCGGGGGCTGGCGCCCCCGGATATATTCCGAAATTTTCATTTTTTATCTCTTCAGGGTGGGCACTCACCATCCTGGAGGGGCCGTGCCCCCCCCGTACTTACGCCAATGTCTAAATGACACAATAATGGGAACCCTCTAGCGGAAGGAAGCGGAGACTCAGGAGGACCCGTGGACCAAGGAAAAAATCTAGTCGTCAACAATTTCACCAAAAATAATTACGTTCTTATGAATTGATAGTTAATAAATATTCCCAATTATTTGGAAACTTTTTCACAATGTTATTTTAACTTTCCTCATTCCACATTATGATTCACTAATCAAGTCGAGTCTGGATAGTATATAATTACAAGCACGTACATTATTTGTAATATAAGATCCTAACTAGCTCCTCGTCATTGACGCGATAATTTGCAATGGTCATTTTTACAAAATACCTAGATGAACAAATGGAAACAATCGAAGTGGCAAATTTTGATTTGCTAAAATTTTATGGTAGGAAAAGAGGTGGGAAATCAGTTAAACAATGCTTGGGTCAACATTTGGTCTGCAGATCTAGGAGAAAACAGCCGACTAGTTGACCTGCATGCTTGATCGCCAAACGAACCCCTTGAAAAATTCTGAGATGGTAGGAAAGTGCCATGAGCGAACTTCGCTGAAACCACAGTAACAAACTGTGTCTTTTGGCTATTTTGACGCAAATTTGTTTGTGGCTAATTGACTATATAACTTATTCGCTGCTTACAGTCAAGTTCAACTAAAAACATTGATGGTCTAATTGCCAGATCTAAATATAATATATTTTATGAGTAAATAATTTTGTTGGTCTTTTAGTCTTGTTACGAGCCACGTAACAGCATCAGTAGTTTACCGATAAATGCATACATGAAATTGCATGGCACGCGCATTGGTTTGGGGGCCTCTTGGAGTCGCTCCGTGCCAAAATTCTCATAAAGCCTTTTCATACTCGCGAAATAATTACACGAGTGAATTATAATTCTCTAATTGTAAAACACACACCGTGGTAAATTTGATAACTGCAGTTTTCGAAAATGAAGACAGAAGCTGATCTCAAATATTCTTTTATAGTACATAAAAATTGCAACTGCAGTAGTAATATTTTTCATGCTCGGTCTTCACACGTTTCAGTATTTTAATTCGGCGAAATTACACATGGTGTCAGCGAGTGATAAGCTCCGGAGGCCGAGGCTTAGTATCACTTATACCTATATATGCATGAAATGCTCAATGATAATAATTGTTACTGTAGCTATTGTAGTTGTACGGGTTCCATTTTTTTACCCTCTTAAGGTTGAGAAACGATGTTTTTCGTGCAAGGTTGGTTACTATAACAATCGAAATTCTTTTAATTGTATCCCGAGACTCTAAGCTGAAACTAACTCAATTATTCTGGAAGCCGAATACAGGAGTTAAAATCATGAATGTTTCACCATAATGAGCCATCAGTTTGAAGTGTTTCATTATTTATGTATATTTCACATGCTCTCTATTTTTTATTTAGATCAAATATTCATTATCCTGCATGTGGCGTCGATTACTGTAGCACTTCTCACGTGCAAAGCTCCATACCATGCACTGAATGTATCCAAGAGTAGCTGAGGAATAAAGAAATGATTCAAAACTGCAATAACTATAACATTATTTTCAATTACTATGAATTCGTTCAATTAGAATTGTTGTTCATACCTACGTACAAGCTTTACATGACTTTTTTCTTCCAATTTTCAACAGTTAAGTAGCGCATTTAAAATAAATCATGAACGATTTTATTGAGTATCTGCAGATGGTCGGAATATTTTCAAAATATAATATCGAGCATGTATGGAATATAATTACAAATAAAAATACCATAATTTATTCTCTTGCAATGACCTTATGGTTGTTCAATCGTAGCCAACGTCTATTAGTAGTCAATAAACGAGCTTAATATTTAAATGAAGAATTCTTTGCGTTTATCATTACTCAGAAGAATCACGTTGAAAGAAAAACGCGAGGAATAGTTCTTCCGCAAAGTTTTTTTTTCATTTTTTTTTTTAAAGAAAATCGTCCATTGCGCCATGCAGAGTAAATGTTAAGCCAAGCGAAGTGGAGAAGGAAGTGCTGGCTCCGGTATCAAGGTAATTCTTCCAAGTAGATACAGATATAGTAGATGCAGATATAGGTATATAAAGCTTGTTTTACATGCCAAGGTGGGAGACTATAAGAACTTGATTCACCGGGAAAACAATTCTCCGAAGCTATTTGTTTTTACAACGATTTGGTAATGCGAATTAACACACCTCGTATACGCGAGTTGCGCTAAAACATGCACATAACATTAGATACGTAAACATACGTCTGTAATTGTAAATACGCGTATGAGACAATTCCACTGATTATAAGTCAACAATTTGTGATCGAGGTTTCGATCTGTTAGTCATCTACACCTCTCATACTGTGCATAAATCCATCGAGTTTCAAACCTCTAGGGCTTACCGTTAACAAGAACCTTGTCAATTAATTTTCTTTCCTTTGAACAGATCGAGACGTAACATCAGAATTCTAATTTCATCCTTAGTTCCAGGAAAAAGATATGACCTTGCGTGTTTTTTTATGCAATAATGGCCAGTTTTTTTAAGAGTAATATTTGCTTAGGGATAGATTCAAAAAACAACCTGAAAAATACATTTTCGGATCAAAAAACTGCTCTTCTTGTCGTAGGATTTTTGTTTTGCATCGATTCATAACTAGAGTAATTATCTCTATGAAAAAAAAATCGTATGAGCACGCACGTATCGTAATGCGCACGGACCTATGTAATAACGCTTATTATGCAATCCACGAAGCGATCGAATGGAGTCTAGGTAATCGGAGAAAAGCAGTCTATGGAGTACCGGGTAGGTTTATAACTCGTGATAATAATATCTGAAGTAGAAATACGCAATGTGGATGCAAAATTTTTTCATCGACTTTAACAAACAAGCAAAGATGCAAAATAATGCTAAGGTGGCTAAGGTCGAGGCTGAGGCTGAGGCTGAGGCTGAGGCTTCGGGCGGGGATCACTGTCACTTTGTTAGATCTACTGATGTCCGTGATAAATCACTGCTTGGATGATCCCATCTGCCCCTTTTCTAACGCGTCACCAGCCAGCCCCACTTTATGTAATTTGATGCCGATGAGTGATCAACGCCTAGAAACTGTCGGTATATAAGTCGAGGTATGCGACATACTGCAATGCATTTGCATCAGTGAAACTGATTTACACGTTAGTACACAATACTGAGGTAAGTTCACTCGTATAAACTTAAATCGCAATGTCATTCCATTCGATCGTTTCTGACTCTTAATTCACGTTCATTCCGGCCCCCTCGCCCATTGATTCATCTTCATTATCCCTCAGGGGAATAGAAATTAACTTTTACCCGTTTTTTTTTTTTTTTTTCATATTTGCAGAAATCATGAAGGTTGCTTTAGTCTTTGCAATCGGATTCCTGGCCGTCATGGCGGTGTCAGCAGCCCCAGAGTACACGTCAAAATACGACAACATTGACCTGGACCAAATATTGAACAGCGATCGACTGCTGGATAATTACTTTAACTGTTTAATGGAGAAGGGTACCTGCACCCCAGACGGCAAGGAATTGAGAGGTAAATATATAGACTGCACAGATATGAACAACCGAGGGGATATAGAATTCTTCATAAAATTCATTTAACTCCTCATAGATGTACTCCCTGATGCGATTTCCAATGCCTGTGGCAGCTGCAGTGGAAAACAGAAAGAAGGTGCCAAGAAGGTGATACGGTTTTTGGCTAAAAACAAGCCTGATATGTGGACCGAGCTTAAGACCAAGTTCGACCCTGAGGGTAAAAACGCAGACAAGATCGCTGACATTATCAAAGAAGATGCGAAATAAAGCGTCCAGGTCACGCGTCGTTATGATCCATCTCTTGGCTCGTACTTATAATTTAATATATGTACGAAACGGACCTCGGCCATACTACAGTAATGCGAATTTAAACATGTATCATATCTTTACGTACTAATACCTCTTTCTACGCTCTTAAAACCGAGACTTTTGTCTCGTTCTACTTGACGAAATTGTCATCGCTCGTTAATCTGTGACGATATGTTCAACGATGATTAGAGCTGCTTCAGAAATTCTTCTTCTTAGAATTCGGAAAACCCTATTCTACGTTTCTGAACAAGCGCAGACGGACATATGCGGGCGAATAATATATTACAGACTAAAATTATAGTCAATCTGTTTTTTTAAAATTGTTGCAATAAAATATCTTAACTATAAAAAGTAAATTTCTTTCCTTATGTACCCAAGATCTGACCGTTTACCCTACAGATAACAGATCATATCTATTATTCATAGATCTGTTCGAGGAAAAAGGTGGCGTAGACTATTGTAGTAAAATCGGATATTTATTAACACGATATCTATAAATCTCGACAAGCTTCGTCTTCACTCTCGCCTTGTTCTCTCTATTCTATTTCAAGTTCATCTCGTTCATTCCCTATCTTCAAGTTTCAACTGACTATCTTCGATACAGTATAGAAATCATAAGCGTTACCGATTAATCAATTATATTATCTCAAACACACAAATTAGCGAAGAAAAAGCATCTCTAGTCACAGAAGTTTGTCTATGACTGTAATTGTCATGGAGAGTATGAATTGACGGTCGCTGTCAAAATCGCTGAAACGTCATACAAAATCTAAAAGGATCAAATTTATCGCTAGCATCATGCCTGGTTTAGAAAATATGCCAAAGATCGGACAGATCACGGAGCGTACACTAGACAATTTCTCGAAGGTGTACCTGAACATCTGCCCTTCGCTTTATGGTGTATGCTACGATCCTCCGGGGAGGCATAAAAAGACACGAGCAGCGATTGGATTCCTCCTGGGATTATTTCTCGGCGTTTTTTTCTACGAGGTCGTTATCGTTGACCTGAAATTTTCCCTATACACAAGCCTGGGGCTGGGAGCAGTCGTGATCGTGATGTTGGCCATCGGATGCGCCTCGTCCATCCAGGTGATAAATCGCACTTTATAATTCTAAAGAGCGGGAATTCCTTCTTCGGTAAGGAATGGAGAAATAAAAGGAAAACCGTAAGCAAAAAAATGTAGAAAAAAGTTCGCGGTTTGAGGAGACAAACTCCTTTATTTTTAAAACTTAGGGATAAAAGCAGCTGTTAATGAACACCTTTCCAGGAACTCTTCTCTTCTAGATTAGGTGCATCTGTCTTCTCACCATCCCTGCCTTTTGTGGTCGGGCTGGACGCAGCGTCTTGAAGGCGATGGTCCTCGCCTACGTAATCGCTGGTCCGATATTCAACCTGACATACAACGGTAAAGAGGTGGTGCGGACTTTCGCATGCACGACACAACTGACTTTCAACCTGACAAAGACGCGTTTGGATCTTATGTTCAAGCCTTTTCAGCAGGTATGTCTAATAGCGTAAAGAGAGAAATGACAAACGAAAGAAATCGGCAATTCTTTGAGATGCCTAATCGCCTCAGGCCATTTTCCGGATGAAAGCTGACGCGAACGAGATAAAAGACACCTTAGCATCGGTACGGGAGTTGTCGAGCCCTATAGTAGGCGAAATCGAGGGTGAGGATGAGATGCGTCGTCTTCGAGAAGAGAACGATTATTTTGACGCAAAGTTAGGGGACACCAAGCGCAGCGATGAAATTGAAAAGCGGAAGAAACACCGTGAGGAAAAGAGAAGCCCTGATAACCCGAAGAGTGAGGCGGATATTTACGAGGAACGGTACCGCGAGAAGATCGAAGAACGATGTGAGGAGCAGTTAACTCGGGGTTCGGAACGCTGCAGGTGAACAAAATCCTCGAAATTATTAACTAACCGCAACATACATTTCGCATCATCCTCTTCCTCGTCACAGGGACATGTTCAGCAACGCTTACGACAAGTGCTACGACAAGGTGTCGTGGATTGCAGCATGGCTCTTATGCTGGCCCATGAAACTCACCTTTGTCTGTAATCTTGCCCAGGGCATGGGAGGCTCTAGCACATGCAACCCCGATGGAAAGGTAGACGTGGGGATCGGAGAAGGCTACGTTGCCCTGAAAGGTAGGATGATTTCGAAGAGATGTCAGAGTTTGGGGACAAGTTACCTCGTCATCACACATTAGCATTCAACTTTTCATTTGATGAACGAATGCAGGATCCCGAGATAAACTGAGTGCCAGTTTGAAGGACGCGCACCTTCAGTACAAAGTGCATAGACACCCGATCCTCCTGGACGTTAGGGGTGCTAGTGACACTGCGAAAGCAGTAATGCACGACTTTAATGCAAGAAGGAGGGTCTTCGACTCAGTAATGACGATAGTGAGGCGATGTCTGGCCTTCGTATTCCTCAAGATAATACTCAGCGCCCAGAGTTATCATGGCAAATACTTAACGGATATAGAGTTTGATAACATCTACGTAACTACGTATTTCCGGAAGATTGATGCGCGGAGAAAGACACGGGATTGTCCGACCCTGTTACCACTCAGGAAAGTGGAAAGAGCGAAACTCGTCGATCCTTACAGGACCAGGCCAAGCAGAACTGAACGTGCCAATCTTATCGGACAAACCGTCAAACTCATACTCGAGATGATTACTGCAACGACATTTGTTCTTCTTGATCGGCTATTCTATGAAACGCTTGACGTCGTTAGACGACATGCACACATCGAGTACACCCAGGTTGAAATTATTTCTGTGCCGTGTACGTCTATGTTTCTCAATTTTTTTCCAGTCCTTTCAGTCTGTCTCATTCCATTTTATCTTGTTGTGAACTGACCGACGTCCTAACTATTTCCACATCACTGATGTTTATTCATTTCTAGAGCCTATCCACATTATTTTCGGTTCACAAATGGCTTCTGACTTCTAATGTCTTCCAATGACTGGGAATGACTCGAAGTGAACTTAAATGATACTGACAGCGCGTAACTTTCCGCTTCTTGTGAGATTAGTTACGAATTATTTCCAAATAACTGATAGTCTTCATATGGATAACGGAATCTTGGATAAATTTTCGATAAATTCAATTTACTTTATGTGATTTTAGATAAATTTTACGGCTCTGGATAGCTTCCAGTAACTCCTATATACCTTAACGACTGACCAATGACCCTATAAACAACATCTAAGACTTCCAACAACTTTCGACGACACTTATGACCGCAGCCGGCTGCTATAAACGACTTTTCTTCAACTTTTAATTAACTATCAGTGACGTTAATAGATTTTTGATGTCCTCCGAGACTTTCAGTGACTCTAAATGTCTCCAGGTGACTTCCTACGCATGAGGTAGCGCCTTCACCATTCCAAGTGTCTTTCAATTCTCGTTTTTCCTTCCAAATCCTGGTTTTATCGACTCTATATGATTACTTATCGCCTTTTTCGTATTTTTTATGAGAATGCCTTCGCCGTATTACATTCCTTCATATTACATAATAAACCTTCTCTACCCACCGCAGAGTGGCCGCCACGATATGGCGCTCGATGTCAGAGGAACCGGGATAATCGCAACCCTGGTTCGCAGCGTAGTGGGTGGATTCAACGGAAAACGTAGGATAAAAACGGTGACTTCAAACCAGGCGTGTCTTCCGCGACCCAGGGAGCTCCCGGGGTACGTCCTGGCAAAAATCTATGGAACTTACTGCGGCGTCTGGTTGATGCTCTTCTTCTCGGCGTACACCCAGCGCGCGCGTCATGCGATATGTGCATTTTTCTATCGCACCCGTGAAAAACGCCGCGTTTTATACCTCTATAACGAAACGCTACGCCGTCGTCTGGGCTTCTTCCGGTTCATGCGGGGCCGTGTGCGGGCCCTCGTGAGGGCCCGACTTCTCGAACGCGACACAGACCCTTGGCTAGCTCTTCGGCTCAGATCTCCTCGGCTATGTGGATGGCTGGGCTACCTGGCCTGCGCAAGAGCCAAATGTCTCATCTGCGGGGAAACTGAACCAAGAAAAGGGCCGAGTTTTAGACGGTGCACAACCCCAGGGTGTCCTTTTGTACATTGTCAAGAATGCTGGAGGGATGTTGGAAGGATTTGTTATGCTTGTGCTGATCTACCGGACACGGATACTGACGACTATGATACCCACGGAGATATTTGAGGATTTTATTCCGCGGCGTATACTTACGCAACGATCATGCACCATGGTATTGTTCTTCGTTTGCGGTTGTGGAGAAAATTGCACGTTACATGATACGTCTGGTAGTAAACAAATGTGGGAATTATAAAAAAATTGAAAGCAATTTTAGACAATTTTAGCTACTTAAATAGCGGGTATAAGATCCGATGAAGACGAGCCCGTTTTGCCAGTGTAAAGATGACTTTGACCGTCTGCAAGGAAACGTGTAATCATCAGGAATACAAAATGCTCGTCATTTTTAAACTGCTTTTAATTGTCGGCGCGGTACTAGCTACTGACGACGGAAAGTACACAACAAAATACGACAATGTCGACGTCGATGAAATCGTGAAGAGCGAAAGACTGACCAATAACTACGTCGGATGTCTACTTGGAACTAAACCCTGCACACCGGATGCTGCGGAGTTGAAGAGTAAGTCGTTTGTATATGTATAGAAAAATGATGTGATGTAAGATGCCTCGTATTTTACACCACACAGGTATATAATACCGTATGATAATGTTATTGAAATGTAATCTATATCGTTGTATAAGAAAACCTTCCGGACGCTCTGGCCAACGATTGTTCAGGGTGTAGTACGATGCAGAAGAAAGCAGCGGACAAAATATCGCATCATTTAATCGACAATAAGCCTGAAGACTGGAAGCTTCTGGAAGAAAAGTACGACCCAACGGGTGCTTATCGGGCTCGTTATCTTCAAGAGAAGTCCGAGAACGATGTGGACGGTACGCGTTAGTCATCTCGAATATAGGATGCAGGTATATCTCTCGATCGTTCCTAAGTGCAGCGACGAAAGAGATGATATCTTCTACATTTCAATCCTTCAGACCGGAAGTAGCGATATATTAGAAGCAACATAACTAGCTTATCAGTCAAGGAAGAGGGAGATCAACGGGTAATCGCGTGACAGAACAACGCCGACATATACTTGATTATATAAATATAATGTTCATTCTATATTGTGGGTTAGACTGTAGTTTATGATTACATGTTATGTGACATAGCAGATATTTTTTTTTTTTTCGATTCAATTGTAATAACAGTTCAATACTAATAAATTCTATTCATTACATACGTAACGACGATTAATTTTTTTTCATTCCTCATTAGGTTCCAGGTACGCATGACATCATTGATAAGAATCATAAACGAGATAGTTAATCAATCATCTTCATGACAAAAAAAAAAAAAAAATACGTATGAAAAATTTCTATTTCGATCCTAATCCGTAAGATTTATTTAATATTTGATCCACGCATGTTACATACATTATAATATCTATGAAGCATAAGATATGTGTTTGGCTAATCAATCGGTCGTTTGAAAATCACTAGCAAGAAATCTCTCCGGCTGTATCTTCGTGTATAGAGACGGATAGGTGTGTCACATCTGATCGACGAGATAGCTCACGCCAACTGACAGCTCTACCAATGCGTATGAGTAAAAAGTCAAGTAGAGTAGACGCAGTGTTTTCTGTAGAAAAAACTACAACGACTAATCATAAATAACTATATCAACTTCCTCTCATTGATCGCGTGTCGACTTTGATCGACACATATGAATAATCATGTAGGTAATAGCGTAGACCGGTTCTGCTGCAGGATCACTTGTCCGAACTCATATTGAACAAGGTGAATAATCATGGCTCTAGTTAGTTGATAAACGTTAATAAACAGCTAATCGAAGAGCTAATCACAATTCTAGTTACAGTAACTCTACGAAGTATGAGAACTGAATGCAAAAAAACTTTTGATCGATCGAATTGATATAAAAAAAGATCTTCAATCGCCCCTTTGACATCATAAGAGGTTCTACAAAAGCCCGGAAGCTCGTGTCAGCGTTTTTATCGATAAAAAATCCGCCCCGATGCAGATAGTAAAAATGAAGTTCGTAGAGGCCCTAACTTTCAAGGGTTGATGTAATACCATCGAAATTCTCCCCGATTCCCAGAGTAACCTACCTACTTGCGCTTTGGGTTGGGGGCGATCGATCCATCGATCAAACGATCGGGGAAGATCGAGATAAAAGCTTGTCGCTTTAAAAGTTGGCCGTACTCTCCTTCTCTCTTTCTACAGGGTGTTCCAGATTGAGCGCAACAAATTTCGTGGGCAGATTCCTCGATAAATTCTGAAACGAAAAGTCCTCTGCCAAAAATTCCTGTGACTGATGGTTACCCAGCTAGAGAGAATCCGAGTTGACCTATCGCAGAGCTTATACAGTAGAAAGTCAGCGCCGGGTCACGAACGCTATTAATGCTGTGCCCGTAGCTAGAGTGTTCCGTTCGTTCACTAGAATTGTTTCCCGGATACCTGGATGACGGAAACACCTGGACGACCGAAAAATTGGATAAACAACTTTAGTAAACGAACGGAACACTCTAACCACGGGCACAGCATCAATAGCGTTCGTGACCCGGCATTGACTTTCTACTGTAAAAGCTTTGTGATAGGTCAACTTAGATGCTCTCTAGCTGGATAACCGTTGGTCGCAGGAATTTTCGGCAGAGGACTTTTCGTTCCAGAATTTATCAAGGAATCTGCCCACAAAATTTCTTACACTCAATCTGGAACACCCTGTATATATATCTCTTTCTTTCTGTGGCGAGACGAGCCGAGCGGAGCGGAGTGGAGCGGAATGGACCACACGCATCGGCGTGTCGGGTCGGAACTCGGTATATACGTAACTCTTTATACGGTGTAGTTCGCCGGGATCACAGACGGAGAGGATAAGACCGTTGTGCCCGCGTTGCGGAGAGGGACAGAGTCGTATAGGCGAGGACCACCCACGTCGATGGCGCAAAGGCGATATTTAGCAGAAGGCAAATCGGTCTTGGGGACCACCCACGCGCGCCCCGTATACACCGCGCGATCCTATATACATAGATATACATATAACGTGTATATAATATGTATATCTATATAATATGTATATATACACGTAGTTCGTAGTAAAGCGCGAGCGTTATAGAGAATGGCCGGTTATATTTTAAGGCATAGGCATAGGCATAGGCATAGACGTGGTTTATTATAATGCCATGGGAAAGTGGATGTATTATGTCTGTTCACAGGTGTAGAAATATATTTATACACATATGAAAGTGAGAGAGAAAGAGAGAGAGAGAGAGAAAGTGGAAAAGGGGAACGAAATGGTTGAATGGAATTTACCGTGATCTAATATTTGACTTAAAACGTAATCTCAGAACATTTAGGTATACGTGTGTTATGGACTGGGTCAAGCAGGATGGGAAATAATGGGATTCCTCGATTTCACGGATGCATGAGATTCGTTCGACTTTTAAAAAATACAGGAAATTGTCGAATAATGTTGGTTTAGAGAATCGATGTTCGTTTAATTAGCGTGATAATTTGATGTGTAGAAAATTCTGCTAATTATGTTAAAGCCGCTAATTTTTGACTTGCAATAAAATTTCGTGAATTTTAATGCAACAAGAATTTATACGAGTGAGAATTCGAGGGATTCCTCATCCATACTAAGTCAGTCAATTCGTTCGAATTATAAATATTAAAACATATCTTGTCGCCGATGCAGTTGGTTCGTTTTTGTGCACTTGCATGGGTCTACGATAAATTTTTAAAACACTACTTTGGGGTAATTCTTCTTCCACAAATCATCCGTTTCTAGCAAAGACCTCAACGCATATACATGAATACAACCAGCTGACTATTTTTGACGCTGGAACTTTTCCGATGATTTAAAATAGTTCCTACCTAGCTACCTATACCTACCAGTGACGGGTCACGTTCATCTCTGGAGCCCCCAGCAAAAACATAAATTATACCTACATACACAAATAGGTGTAGTATAAATAATGAACTATACTACAGTCAGGTTTCATTACGGAATTCATTTACTCAATTGGCTATACTCATTGAATTCATCGAAAATAGAATTTTTTATAATTAAAATATAGATTTCTGTTATTTAAATTGTCTCCTAATTTGATATTAAACATAAGATAATATCTCTGCGGTTATATGATTCGGCGAAGTAAATGTATCTACTACATCAAGTCTTTCCTCCTCATTCCCCATGTCCTCTTATCTTACTTTACGTAGGTAACATTAGGATAATCTTATTATAATTCGACTGTGTAATGCGTATAATGTACAATAATTGTAGTTGTTGTTATGCAGCGGGTAGGCGCGTACGTATGTGTATAATCTACGTTTACCTGCGTCATAGTAGTACAGAATTATTGCTGCGTATTAGTGTATACGTGACGCGCAGGTGCGTATATTAAATTTATATACGAATAAATATCTCCATACATAAAACACAGAGGAGTGTGTATAGGGCCGGATCGACACGCTCTTGATGATCATCCGTCGCCCGGATCGAACGCACCGGACCGGACCGCGTTGCGCCGCGGGCTGAGCGACGAGCCGAAGACCACCCAGGTAGGCGCCAGCCGCCAGTCGCCACGGAAGTTGGCAGTCGCCGCGGACGCTCCGGGCTCCGGTCCAGGGCATCCGCCGCGCGAGTACGCGGACCTATCTACGATCCTCCGGCAGCCGCGATACACGATCGACCTACATACCTCCTTCTCGGATATCAATTGACAATTTGCCAACGTGTATAAACACATGCGTGTGTGTATACACCTATACGACACATTTACATTCTGCGGAACAACCATCTGCGTTTTAACACACATACACAAAAGAATAAAGATGTGAAAACGAATGAAAACATAACAAAAAATTAACGTTTTAGATGAACAAAATCTGATTATGATCATTTCTTTTCTGAGACTGTATATTTATCACCGTTTGGCAAGAGACGAGTTCATTTATGAATATGAGATTATGTGAAATTTTAAATCGTAGGTTAATATACCGTTTAGAATTTTGTTATTTCTAATCTTTTAAACGAAGAATCTATTTTTTATTGTATTTCGCGCTATAACTTAGAGATAAACACTTACGCCTGATCGCCGCAACCGGTCAAACGCCCCATCATCTAAAGTGAAAGGTTGCCGCCCCTGCGGCGCCTCGGGGCGAGAATCTGTTCGAGGTATTCGAAGATTCGGCGTTTATATCGCAGGAGTAAACAGTTTTGCAAATCGCAGTATATCATTCATTTGAATAAATACCAATAAGCGACGGTTATCTATACGTTTGTGTATAATGCGCAGGCGCCTACGCGAGGGGTTTTAGGCCTTAGGTTCGATATCGCCTAGGCACTCCAGTGATCGAGATAAGCGATATTATAAATAACATAGAATAAAGTTGCGCGAGCTTTATGTACGCGTATACGCGTAATCGAAGGTATTATAGCTCGCATAGAGGTTATTACTATTATTACAAGAAGAGCCCGTTTAACACGGGCATAGGTGCCTGGTGCCTGATGGAGGTGGGTGTCGCCTCCTGGAACGGTGCGGCGGCGAGGGCTAATGTGGTGCGAGTGAGAGACCACCCACCGCGTGCCCGAGACCACCCAACGCGAGTCTAAAGCGCTGTCTCCGCATCGTTCACTGTGTATACGGGCGAACATGTATGTATACGAGTTGCTCGGGTGTTTCAATACTGTATACATACGAGTATACATAGAAGCGGACTGCGGGCGCACGCAGGCATGAGGAGAAACTATACACGTATATAAGAATTACGCCGCGATTGACAATGCAGCCGGGAAGGATAAGAGATGATATACGCGAAATTTAGGCGTGTCGTGTTCATCGTTGTCGTTGTCGTTATAATAAACGCGTATGGCTAAGCTCGTAATTTTATGTTTATACGATAAGGGGATGAAGATAAGAGGGAGAGAATCTTGCGGAGAGAAACAAGATTTCTGCGAATGATCGTTTATTAGATTATTATTTATTATAAATTTTTATAATTTATTCAAACGGCGAAGGACTGCGTGCGCCATACTAGCATATGGAAACTAATAGTGACACGGTATTCACTAAACTATAGCTTATTTTAAGCCAGGTAACGGTATCTTCGCAGATAGATCGCGGCGAAGATCAAAGCCAGCGTTGACGCAGACCCCACGAACGCGTGGAGCTCTGTGAAGCGATACACGGTGGTGGTATTATGCAGATACCGTTTGACGAGCTTGGGATTTTACTGTGAAGTCAAACTCGCTGGTGAGAACCTCTTTAGCTCGTCAAATAGACTGATTCTTTATGAAACCGAATACGAACACTCTTTGGTCTTGGGTTCTCCGATTTTATCACAACTCCATATAGGACATCGAAATATACGTTAGAAAAAGGCTTCTTGAATTTTTTCGAGTTTTGCTATAAACGAAGAAGTCCGAATTTCCGATAACCGACATTACAGTTTTCTGAAAGATGAATATAATGAATAATTTGCACAGGAATGCACATAGTAATATTCATTTGATGAAAAAAGAAATGACCTTACAGATTAATTACCGACAATCGAACGTAAATCGAACATGTTTTGGGCCGTACGTGTTCGGAATCGCACATAGAATTGCGCGACGAATTTTGAATTTTTTTGGATTTCGGTGCCCAGGCAGAGATATTCCGCTTAATAGCACTTTCTGCACGCGTTCAGCCCAATGTTTTCAGGTCAGGTGGAATTCGGTAGGGAATCACCTTAACGAACAAAAATCAATTCAATATCTCCATTTATGAGTATATAAATCAATAACCGAAAATCAGGGCAGAGTCAGTCGTTCAAGAATAACTATAGAATAGCTTAAGTCTTGAAGAGAATATGGAACATACATATAATGAAAAAAATTCAAACACATAACATCCTTATTAACGCATCCATTTGCATTTCCGTTTTCGTATTGTATACAAACTATTCAAAATTCGTATAACAAAAACGGGTGTCTACTCTCGCGATCCTCAAGGGGGAAATGAATGCTGTCAGTCCGTCGATCGTGGGTGGTCTTTCCGACTGTGAAAGAGTATTCGTTACCCACACTTCGTTCATCGTTCCACACGTACTATTCCTCTCTTTCTCTCTTTCTCTCTTCTTCGCCTTTTCCTCGTCGACCTAACCACCGTTCCCGCTGTTACCGCGGTAGCCCGCCTACGTTTGTATGTGGCACTACCTAGGTATGTATATAGGCATGTATGTATGAACAGTAAACATACATATCTACATAACTAAAACAAAGTATGCACAATTATATTTCTCGAAAGTCTAAATCTGAGTTCACTGTATTATTTCATTATTCGAACATACCGACACGCATATTATCACTATTATCTACTGTATAAATATATAGATAGAGAAATAAGGTAATTAAGAAGCTCATATGCTGCAACTAAATTCATCGGAATCGGATAAAATGAAATTCCCAAAACTCCCACGCGAGGTTTGAAATTTTTCTTTCGAGCCACATTCAGGAATTTGACGACGAAATCCTGCGGCCAATAATGCACAGAAACGTCGACGTCGCGTCGCATTCGTCCGATCGGACGGATCTCGTTAATCACGCAGGTGCGCAGCTCCGAACTGAAGCCGAACGGATGTATAATCCAAGGAAACAACAATATGCTTTACTCATTTATACACTGTTCAATATTGCAACTATGCATGTAATACATGCATCGTATACAGTGCGTACAACTACAAACGCAGCTCGCCAATTGTTGCTGTACGTCAATAGAAACTCAATTTTCATACGCCTTGGTGTGATTCGTTACGCGTGAATTACCCACACCTCACGACGGCGCACGGATTGCGATACTCAAGGAGCCACAGCCGTTACCTCCGTCCCATCTTGGGCAGACGGAATTTCTATGCTTGAAAATAAAGTTGTGAAATAACACTGACCAAATTGAATTTAAAAGTTATTGTATTAGTTTATCAGATTCAAAAAATGGCTAAATAAAAAGATTTCGGTTTAAAATATAAAGCAAGATCCTATCAATCGGTACTTAAAGCACATTTTATAAACACGTGCAAAGTCTTTCGCTAAAGTAATGTATGTATGTACAATGCGTAAACATCACGTTGCGTAGTCAGATTAAAATGAATTTTGATGATTCGATAGCCGTTAATTAGGGGAATGCTTATAAGAGTTGAGTTAACAAGTCGGGATACGACTCGAGTGAAGAGTGTAGTATGCATTAAACGATAACATACTATTTTACAGATATACCTGCCCACACGTACATAAAACAAATCTGTGTAGGATCATCCGTAGCGCTTTAAGTTCTCGATCCCGCGCGTGCGGTTCAAAGTATTAGTGCATTCGTGCTAGCGCGGTGTATGCGTGCGCAAGTGTGTACAATGTTTTTGCTCGAGGGGAGATGGTACCGCGTGTGTGGTCCGTATTTCCCCTTCGATAACCGCGCTCCCCTAACCTCCCGCAACCCTCAAGACCCCGACGAGCCTAAAGCGTCGAACACCAGTCTCCACGTTGCTTAGCAACGCAGGACGCTGCGGTCCAGTATGACCAATCAAAAAAGAGCCGAAACGATCTCGGCTACGCTCGGTTACCCTCGATTATGACGTCGATGGTCCCTCAACGACGTATCTAAGCGAAAAATATTTCTGAATTCTTATTAAGCTTCAGAAAAAAAATCTGGGGATCAAATTTAAGTCACGACGCTTCGATCTTTAGACATGTTTCTAAACGAGACTTTTTTCTCCTTTTTTGTTCATCATTTATTCATTGTTACAATTTTTCGCTCAGGATTTAGTTTACTTATCTGCTTAGTACGAATTATTTAAAAACAGAAATACGCGCTCTTTTCCTCAACCGTCAAAGGCCATTTAATTTCGACGGCCCTGTCGACGACTATGAGAAAGATGTAATGGAGGGGAGCGATGCTTCGGCATGGCTGCCTCGCGAGACGAAGAGGAATCTCGAGAAAGAGAGAGATGGCTAAACTCAAGAGATGGACGATCCGCGCTAAGAATATCGATACTTCGAATCGATACGAATCGGCATTTCAAATGAAATGAAATGAGATTCTAATTTCAAAAAAAATTAACCTAAGTCATCTCATCCACACAGTGAAAATCTTTCAGGTTCATATTACAGATTCTAATGACTTAACAAAAACCTCCACATGCTGTAAATACACAATCTAAATGAAACAAAGAGGCAATCTTTCATGGGAAGCATCCTCATTGGTCGAAGCGCCAAAGATTTGATCAAAATTCGATATTTCTAAGTGCAGTATCGATATCTACGTTCGAAAATCGATTCACGAAGTATCGATCTGAAACATCGTTATTTAGATTCTAAAATATCGATACTGCAAGCATCGATACTGTTTCGTGCATCGGTAGACTATCATGTCTTCATGGTGGGAGAGAGAGAGGTAGGGAGAGGGCCAGGAGGCCAGTAGAGAAATGTGGGACTGCGTGTCGCTTAGTACGGACTTGGACCGTTCATAGTGCCGGTCGGAAGCTTGGCGGAGGACGTTTTACCGATCGTTTGATCCGCGTGACAGAAGAAACAGAGTCTAATAAGTCGGAGACTTGATATATACCGAGTTAACTTATTTATTATAAATATCAATAAGGCTAATAAGAAAGGTTTAAACAATATAATCGACGAGAAAAGTCATCGCCGCGTTCTTTCTCGCCGCGTGACGTGAAGAGCGAGGTTGAAAGTTGAAAATAAATATAATAAAAGTAAATTATAATAAAGTTGATGTTGTTGTGACTCTAGTTATTAAAGAGGCTAAAATCTAACGAACGAATCGTACGTAGTTATAGTATTTCTGTAAATTTCTGTCAACAGTGAATACTACAGTACTAAAAGTAAAAAGAAAAGAACCACGTTATACTACGTAAACATCTGCGGAATTTGACTAGAGGCAATCCGTATCCCGTTTTAATGAGAGACACAACAGTCCGCGTGTACGCTGCTGTAGTATTATTATAGTAGCCGTTGAGGTAGAAAAAGACAGACGTTAAGTAAGCCGAGTTTCTTCTTCTCTCCTGCCACGCCAGAGAGCCACAACCAGAGCCAAAGCCAGGCCAGAACCATAGCCAAAGCGAACGCCATCGAGGGTCGAGAGAGTCGGACGCGTGTTTACCGACGAAGAGAAGAGACCCGGCAGCAGCGAATGAGTCTGAGAATCGATCTTAAGTATAGGATCGTGCGTGCCGGGCTGTCTAAAGACGGAAACGTAAACTTAAAACTTAAAACTTAAAACTTAAACGTAAAGCTAAGTGGGTGCGCGCGTGCATTTCTTTATAATTATTTATGTTCAAGTGCGCAGTGCGAGTACATAGATACATATAATTGTAGAAAAAAAAAAGTATAATATTGTGCGCGAGTGTATGAATAACTTATATCAATAAAAAACCTTAAGTCATTTCCGTGTACACAATAACGTATAAAAAGAAGAAAAAGACATTTCGATATATTTTAATGGCCTATTTAGCGGCTATGCAGGGGGCATGGAGAATACGAAATAGTAAATAGTTACGGGGCTAGAGATAAGGGACGAGATAACGTACTTAAGAGAAACGCAAATAAGGAGAATAAGAAGAGGAAAGAACAGAGTCTCGTTCTGGAGGGTTCGTGTCGGGTGGGGGCAGATGCATTGCGGATCATGGTCGCTGCGTCCGGTCCAACGGGGATCCTAGTGGAGCGCCCTTCCGGTTCTGAACGACTGAACGGTTCTAGCGCCCGTGACGTTGACGGTGACGTTGACGACGACGACGGCACCTGGCCAAAAGGAAAAACCAATCAAATTTGCCCAAGGCACTTGACAGATCTTTACGTTAGACCGAGCTGGACGGATGCTGCGATTGCCTTGGACCAGCTCGAGAAGGTATATAAATATGAAATCGTATTAGGTACATTTCGAATAACTAACAAAGACTCGATTCTATCGCGTTACTTATTAGAAATGGAAAGCGAAACATACGCGAATTCTAAACGATAAACAAAACAAAAAAAAAAAAACTATCATTGATGCGCGATATATGCCGCGAGGAGACGTGACCTTGCGCAATTTACTTCCTAGGCGTTCACTGACTACTGAATTGTCGGGAGGTCGATGTGCCGAAAGTATCGTTTTAATGTACTTTTCAGACTTTATTTTTTGCCTTTGCTGTGTACAGTAGCACATGTTTTTTTTTCTTGCGAATTTATTGTAGTGTAGTAATTAGGAAATTTAAAACTCCTGCAATGACGGAATTACAGTTGCGAGTAAATTGCCGAAATGACTATTTCATTCATTTTTCAAAACACGTTAAACCAAGATCAAGGAAATTACTTTTGAATCTATATTTTGATATCCTAGAATTAAGAGTGTTCGATTTCACGAAGAATCACCTATACATTTATATATATGAATATATACAGTAACGTAGATATAATATAAATTTTATTTGACGCGTATATATTATATGCGAGCTTGTGAGGTAGGTATAGGTATACATACCTATAAGTAGGTGGTATGTATGCAGCTATAGAATTGTGCCACTTGTCAATCGCATCCCGTACCATAACGTCCGCTTCGTGTCGTCTACAAAGTTGGGAGTTAAGTGTGCAGCGCGTTGTGAGATTAAAGGCACCGCCGTCGTGTGCGGTTTGGATATACTTGTAAGTATATATAACTAATAATATACCTATACAGCCCTTGGTTCGGCCGCCCTCGTATATCGAAGCGAGAAACTTATGTCTTCCAACGAAATCAAAGCGATATACTTCAAAAGAATAAAAGAAGACAGGGTTTGATTATCTTTTTCTTCTTCTAATTATTGAAAGACTCGTCTCCGATTGAAAGACGCTTTCAATATCGAAGAAGAAACTGGGGTACGAAAAAAAAAAAGAAATTATATTTCTGAATATTTTATACGCGTATTATTGACGAATGTCCGAATACCATTTCACCGGACGTTGCGTTATGTTATGTTATGTTATGTTATGTTATGTTAAGCCAAGTCAGTCGCCCGTATAGTCCCTGTCAGTCAAGGTTCTCCGAATCGTCGTCCTTGCGGCGTAAAGAATACCGCGGTAGCGGTAGCCAGAGATTCCTTTGATCTCAACGAAGGGAAACACGCCCCTCGTCCCTGGGCGCAGCCCGTGGCTCTTGAACGAACATCTTCATTTTCGTAACTCCCTGCTGTTGCCTCTGCCCTACCCTCAACATTCTCGATACTTTGGTGTCGGTATAGGTGCGGCAGTATCCGCATTCGTAATATAACACTCTGGCACAGTATTCGTTCCTTATCTACCACATATCTCATAAAAAGGTGCGAAAATTGTTAGTAGGATAAAGTCAGAAGGTTAAAATACGAAGCCTAATTCTTCACTCATATTCTACCCAAAGAAGAATGCTGCAGTTATAAAAATTCTCGGAAGAAAAAAAGAGGAGGCATCCATCCGTCCCATGGATGTAGTACATATACACTGAAATCTAGCGCAGGTGCAGATTCCTGCATTAGATACACTCGCACACTGACATAAGTAGACACATGATGTCTCTGTGTGTGTATTAGCGTCTTTCCTTGCGTCCTTGGTGGTCCTTGCAGTGGGGAAGTGAGGCGAGAGTCGAGAATCGAGAATCGGAGACTAGGGCTGGTGGTTGCGTGTGGTCCATGAGGGATATTGTCAAAGTGACCCACGTACCGAAGTAGTAGAGGCGAGTGGTGCAGCGGGGTGCGCAACGTTGCCGGTTATGTTAGTTCGTTCGTTCGTCCTGCACCTTTCGCTCGAGTCAGTCCCTGCCTACCTAGTAGGTAGGTATATGTAGCTCTCGATCCCACGAAGTCGTTCGTTGTAGAGAGTAAAGAGGAGTAGAGTGTAGTAGAGGCTAAAGCCTCGAAGCAGTATCGAAGACAAAGCTTTTCTCATCTTTAATTCTTTCTTATTTATTTTTTCATTGATTCCACGCCGTGTTAATAACATAATGCGAGTTATATACGGTTATACTTCGATGTGAATAGGCATGAAGACAACAAAACTGAAAGAGAATATAGAACCAGAATAGATGCAAAGAGCCCATTTTTAACACTACTGTATATTTTGTTATAATCATAGTTTCATAATAAGAGACAAAACGCGATGTAAACTCATCTCTCCGCGCAAATGGTTTGAAGCATTTTGCTTGCGAGGTCAATATAGAGCAGTTTTATCCTCAAACTCTTATTTGCACCCTCCCAAAACACACAGATTAAATGTATGCGTACAGCGTGTGGCCGAACACAGACACAACGAACCGTCGCGTCGTCTGGTTACGCCTCGGGATATTAGGGAGCTACGCGGTTACCATCTGCCCTTTTTTTTCTATCTCTCCTTAATTTTTTCACCTTTTGTTTCCTGAAAATACATGAACGGGAGCGTCTTCTTCATTGTTATTATAATACCATCGGTATACCTAGATATAACATATTATAAGAATAAAAATGAGGATTTAAATGAAAATAAAAAGAAAAAATCTCTTGTTATGATTGTTTCAGGGGAAGGCGGAGGGTCAGAGATCGGCCTTATGGATTCGAGCGCTCCTTCAGGATCAGCTGAGCCAGCTAGGATATTTCCTCCAAAGGCATGCGGGGAAGGTTCTATTCGTCGCCATACTAGCCCTAGCTACTTTTTGCGTTGCCTTAAAGTCGGTACAGGTTCACAGCCGGGTTGACCAGTTGTGGATTCAGGGTAAGTGAATTTTCCTATAATTTTTTCATATTATACGCGTTCCCCCACTTCTATTTTCGATACTATGTCATAGATTTCGTTGAAATTTTGTCTCCGAGGTTTTTTGGCGATATTATTTTTTTCTCTTCGACTTTAGGTCCAAATTGTAAAATTATAAATCGCGGATGAATAGATGGACCGGAAATCGAACAGTCTGTTGCTGATTTCGTCTTTGAAGCGAAAACCGCGAGACTTGAAATAATGCGGAGGAAAATTGAAAATTTTTTACGAATCTTACGAAAATCAGTTTCCCAAGGATTTTGGGATCGCTGATTAGGAATCTGACCTCCGAATTACGAAATTCAAAATGGCGGACGACTTGATACGATTTTGATAAGAATACGAATCTGACCTCTAAATTACAAAATTCGAAACAGCGGGTTACAGTTGAGAAATTAAAATGAGAAAAATTTGTAATTATTCATAAAAATTATAATTGTTCTCAATTTCGAGGTCAGATTCCTAACTGACCTGAAAACCTATGAAAAGTCAATTCGTTTTTGTCGAATGTCTGTGCGTATAAAAACCGCGAATTTAAATTATCTGCATCCCTGATATAAAAACGAGATAAATATATATATTTAAAAAAAAAAAAAAAAAGATTTATATTAAAGAGCGGCGAGTTGCGTGCTGCGAGAGTGAACGTAAGAGGTTCTAATGGGGGCTGTCAGTCAGTCAGCGTAGGACCTAGGTACGTCTCGTATGAATACCTATACCTACATACAGCACGAATGAGTTCCTTCAGTTCACGTCTCGCGCTTACTTCATAAGCGCCGTAGCGTTCCTATTCCTGTCCGGCTGCTTTACAGTAGACTGGATATGACCAGGAAAGTGGAGCAAAACAATATCGCGAGTTCGTTCGTTCCTCGTTCTATATACCTATATACTTATGTACCTACATTAGCCGCTCGTTGGGTGGGCCCCTATATTTACCTCGCTCTCTGCCCAACCATATACCTATACGCTTCATTCGAATGTAATTCGGGATTTTTATAATTAGGATAACAACACGCGGCTTAAAACGTAAAAAAAATTTTTATCGAAGTCATAGGGATTTTTGTTCTTCAAACTCTAAACTCAAAATCTCAATTGAAAATTTGTTATACAAATCTTCCGAGACAAAGTCGAGAGCGATATATATGACGGAGATTTGATGCAATACGTGCCCCCGGCTCAAATCGCTACCGGATATCCGTAAGCTAGCTTTACGATAGATGCGGGTGTAAGATATTCTGCTATATACGGTATCTGTTGTTTATTATTATGTAAATGTATATAAGAGGACGGAAATCATAAAAAAAATATATATATTTAAACAATCTACCTGTATGTAGAAAAAACATTAATAATAAAAGAAAAAGAACCTCGCTATTATGTCAATATATACTTATATCTATACATTAATGGATCCGAGGAGAAGGAGGACGAGGAGAGCAGTGAATGCGCTGGTCTAGAAAACATTAAGATGTCAACGACCACGGGAGGTGGAGAGGAGAAACGTCTTTATCTCATTGTACATCCGCATACGAACGAGAGTCAAGGCCCGTGTCCTTCGAGAGTACGCGACGAGTAGTATAACCCGTATACGAGAGTATCAGACGACGCGGTCTATACTCCACTATAATAATAATACGATACAGGGTCACGGTAAAGAATAAAAGAATAAAGATTCTCCGAGTCTCTCGGCGTTGAATCATCATCTGGTTTAAAAGCTCGCTGATGTTGTTATAAAATATGCTTAGGAATGTAGTATAAGCTAGTATAACGTATATCTGTGCACACGTTGCACGCACATGCCTACACTATGCGTTTATATAGATTTTGTATTGTGTAACATGCATATATATGTGTGTATATCTTCATATATAGACTGTAGAGAGACACTTACACCACATATACACATAATATATGTAGCGTGTATACAGGGTGATTCAGCTTTAGCTTACCATATTTTAATGGTAGATTACTTGTGAAATTCTAAGACTAAATTTCCTCTACAGAAAATTCGAGGGCTCGCTAGTTTCCGAGCTACGGAAAATCTTGGTTGAAAGATCGCACAGAGCTTATATAGGCGACACAGACTAGGGCTGGCCGTGAGTGGAAGTTTATCTGACCTGTACGCTCTGCGATTGCGAATTTTCGGCTAATGAAATTTAGTCTTAGATTTTCACCGGGAATTCACCCGCAATCTGAATCAACTTGTATATATGTATGCGTATAAATTTACGTTTTCTATGGATAAGCATTAACGCGCATGCAGTACGGAAGAAAAAGTATTTCGTACCCGTGAGTATAACGGTAGCGCCGCGCGCGCCCGACGTCTTGGGTACGCGAGAATTTCGTCGCGAAAGTGAGAGGAGCGGAAAGAAGAACGAGAGTAAAACTCACGAGAGTAAAAGTGAGACGACTAATTTCGGTGCTCGTAATTTACAATTGCATATCTATAATATGCCTTTGATTTCGATAAATTTCACCGAGATATGCAACGATGATTTTTCTATCCATTCCAACGGATGTATTAGCTTCCTAGGTCGTTCAATGCGAGAGCTAGAATCGATTCAATATCTCGATTACTGTTGTATCAAACCGCGATAAGTATACATAAATGTATTAATAAAATATAAAACGAGGAGAAAAAAATGTTTTATATTTTATTTCACAATTATACCGTCGACCGATTATACCTGGGTATCTGAGACACCCGGTATACATACTTTAGAGGTATAGGAACATCGGCGGCGAACGTGGAAGCGAGAAAGAAAGAATGATTTGAAGAGAAAGAGAGAGAGAGAGGACGAAGGCAGAAGGGCGCATGCGGGTCGACTGCTTACATCTTCATTAGGCCCCCATGCCTTTGAGCGCATTTGAGCGAGAGGCTCCGACGAGGATGAAAAGCCGGAGGCGGAGAGACCGAGACCGAGACTGAGACTGAGACTGAGACTGAGACGGGGTCGAAGAAGACCAATATCAAGACGAGGACGAAGAAGACGAAGTAGAAGGCTGCGGAGACCGAGACCGCAATAGAAAGAGAGGGAGAGAGAAAACGTCCTAAGACCCACCGGCCGGGAATCGGTTGTTGTTGTTGTTGGTGTTATTCTTGTTCTTGTTGTTGCTTTACCGACAGACGGACCAAGGAACTACTACCTCAACAGAGGATCTCATTTGGATGACTATTACCTAAATAAACTCGTCACTCGACTGATCTACATCAGGAAAACAATCTTATTTCATTTATAAAATACAGCCTCTAAAGCTACTCGATGCTTCTGAGTTACCTACTCGAAGCATGGCATATAAACGTAGATGATGGACATCACAGTCAAATTTCTGCAATTTTTTAAATTTATTTTATTATACATTTTCAAAATATACTCAGAAGACTAATGTTATGGGAAGGAAAATAAAATCCTAATAATCGGAAGAGAACTAAAAATATTCGTTCAATCGACATTCCAATAAAAGAGATCACCGGGAATGAGAACCACTGAGACTGGATGGGGCTCGGTTCCGGTGAATGGTCTCCGTGGGTGGCCTACCGGCCAGCGTCGGGGGTCCGCCTGCCTGCGCGGTGGAGTGTTTCTCTCTCTCTCTCCGTCTTTCTATCTCTTCTTTTCTATCTTTCCATCTCTCTCGCTTCGTTCGCCGTGTATTATACCATCTTCTTTCGTCCACATCGTCGTCGCGTCTCGTCCCCGTCGTCATAAGCGCGTACGAGCAACCCTACCGCTTGGCGCTTACCCCATTGCTGTGTATTTATTATACTCGATAGAGTAGGTAAGGTATGTTATGCGCCTACTACGTTCGGTCAAGCGGACCGAACGGGCCGAGTGGACCGAGTCCCTCGCTCCGACACCGAACCTCAACTCAACTCAACTCAACTCTCTCATCCAGTGATCGAGCTGCAAGCCTGCAACTCTCACTCTACTCTCGTACGTCGTATTTACGCCGGACGTAACACGGCCTCGGTTTCTTCACGAACTACCCGTCGCGTCACTACTATCCGTCCCGCGGCTATTGGCCCGTAAATCAATCCGAAATATTCATTGCATTACGACCTCCTTTCATAATTAATAATTTTTAAGTATAAAAAAACGGCTGAAAAATAAGTGTGATAAATATAATTCTTCTTAATATTTTATACATGAGATTATTACATCAACACGACTCTCTGCTATAAGATTAAATTATTATTCTTGTTGACGATTAAGATTCGGGAATTCAATAACGAAAGTGGGGCGAGAGGGAGGGGGAGGGATACCGGAATGTCAAACGGAAGGAGAATTTACTATCATAACGGAGGCGGCGAGAGAGGGGAGGGAATCAGATCGCTGGGATAACGCAACTTCGGACAATGGAGCTCCTGCCCCGCATCGCAGTGCTCCGTGGACCGCCCGGCGGTCAATGGCGCGCGGCCACGACCTCCCGGACGACGCAACTCCCCCGTCCCCAAACCCCCTTCCCCACCCTTCAACGACCATGCCGCTACTCTGCTCTGGCCGTCCTCCTCCATTCATACAGTAGAGAGACACGTTGATCACCGGCGTTTACGCTCACCGCGTGTATATGTATATCATACATGCGTGTATATATATATATAAATATAAATGAATATTACATACCTATATACGCACGTGTTATACAACTATATAACGATATGTGTATCTTCGTTTGCGGGTATAAAATGATATAAAATTAAAGAAATGAATAATTTGTATATTATGATATATAAGATATGAATTGGTGTGAGATGAGGGTAATAGTGGTAGTAGTAGTTAAATTAGTGTTATATAGAGAGTGAAAGAGAGTTGAGACGTCAAAAGAGTTTGGGTCCGCGCGTTATTGGGGTTTTGACGGTGACGAAGAGCGAATACGGACGTCGAGAAAGGGGGGGTGGAGACAAACGAAACACGGCGGTAGACGATACGTATCTCTTTATTTCTTTATTTCTATATATCTCTCTCGCTCTTTCTCTCTTTCGCTCTTTCGCTCTTTCGCTCTCGCTGCTCCCTCGCCACCCGGAACGTTGGTTTGACCGGGGAAAGCTGGGAACGAACGAACGGCCGCGGCATCCCCTGGGTGGTCTTCAGAGGCCCGGGGGGCTCAACCTCAAGACCCAACTCTCAACTATAACGTTGCTGTAGCAAAGGCAAACGGCTTTATGTACGCTGTATAAATGTATACTTACATATATATATATATATATATATATAGTATATTGGGCTTTCCATCCATTATCGCCCGCGTTTGACCTCGACATTTTTTTTTTCCTCAATTTTTGCGTATCTTTTAGTACTATATTAAAAGATCATCTGTGATTTTTTTTTAATTTTTTAGCAAACCGTTTTTTTTTTTTTTTTTTTATAAACAAAACCAATTCTGAGAAGAACACATTCTTCGAAAATTCCGAAAAAAATCATCGATATTCTACGTCTGAAACTCGATTTTTTGATACATATGAAAAAATTAGGCAAAAAAAAAAAAAAAAATGTCAAGGTCAAACGTGGGTGATAATGGATGGAAAGCACCATATAGTATATATACGGTGTCGCGGAATTATCAGTAACTAAAGAACTCACAAATTTCGTATCATTATTTTATTTTGTTTTCCTCTTTTTGCACTTCGTTATAGAGATAAAGAAAACAAATGGCAAAAATTACAATAAAAACGAATAATCGAAAAGAGAATCGAGAAACGCAGCTCCCTGCACGCGCGGTATATGCGTAAATAAACGGAAAAAATGAACAAAGAAAAGAAAAAAAAAAAAAAAATCGCAGGAGGTCGGGGGCCACTGTAATATTATTGTAGGTATACGTTTACAGCGTAGCCTAGCTACACCGTTGGCTCGTTTCTACGTTGCAGAGGGTGGAAGGCTAGAGAAGGAGGTCCAATACGCTAGCGAGGCTCTTGGCGAAGCTGCTGCCTCGACGCATCAACTCGTAATACAGACACCGCGGCACGCAGGGGCTAATATCCTACATACGGCTGCTCTCAAGGAACACCTTGTCGCCCTTAGGGCCGCGACGCAAGTCACCGTCCAGTTGTTCGAAACGTAAGTATATATGTAGTCATTCTTGTTACGGTATTCGTAATTTCCAATTCTACAATAATAATAATAATAATAATAATGATAATGATGATGAATAATGAATAATGAAGTTGAAAAATTCATTAGATTGTTTTTTTTTTTTTTTTTTATATGGGGTTGGAAAGCGTGAATTCTCGAACGTCTACAGATGGCGTATGAGCGATGCATTCTTAACTTGAGATAGGTATATGAATTCGTATATAGATATATTATATGTATACCTACACAGGTATAGGTATAAGTAAATAAATAAATAAATAAATAAGTAATGACGACAGCGTTTATACGACGCATGAAAGATGCTATCTGGTTGTTTCTGCGTCATCGCACACTTGTATGTAACGCATACGTAATTAGTTATATCAGCTCAAGTTAAGACGCAACGCCGCGCATTTTCTTTAAACTATATCTACAGTCAGGACATTAATGTTGTTTTCATATAATTATATGTATAAATATACCTATGTATAATGTATAATTATATAATTATGTGAAACAGAAAGATGTGAGAGAGACAGAAAGAAAGAAAGAAAAAAAGAAAAAAGGAAAACAAATTATATAGGGTATACCCTACATAATATAATATAATAATATATGAACACGGTCATAAAGCTGTACCAATAAATATTAAACGATAATAAAAGTCATCGTCTCTTTTTATTTACAGATCTTGGGGCCTGAAAGACATGTGTTACGCACCAACCGTACCTAATTTCGATATGCACTACATCGACCAGGTAATTATAATTCGTTGTTCTACTAAAGGGAAAAGTATTTCGGTGAAAGTATAAAAAGAAAAACATCTTTTTTATTTTATTTTTTTTATTTATAATTACACTAAACAGAATCTGATGAAAAATTTCTTTTCACAAAATTTAAATAAATAAAAAAAAAGAAAGAAATTCAATCTTTTGCGATGAAAGTGTAAACGGCAAGAAACCCTTCGCAGCGCTGAACTAAAAATTGTCATCAACATTGTACAAAAAATTTCACCGATGGGGAAATCACCCCTTAATTGATTATACATATAGGTACAGATATTTGATATAGATGATAATATATTACGTTTTCTATAACCAATCATTAACGATTTTAATTACCTCGACGGGTACCTATAGATCTGATATAACATGTATAGGTATAAGGGTGTATGTATATAGTTTCTCTAAATCGCATCACTCGCGCGCGTACCGTAACCGTATGTTATAACGACGTTCGTAATATATCTCGTAGGTATTATAGCTGTATAACCTATCACGTGGTTCGCGGCGGTACGACGAAGAGATGAGAGAAACGGGGGTTGCGGGGCGAAGGGCAAAGAGGGATTGTAGAGGAACGGGCGGGTAGCCACTACTAAATAAGCGGCAGGGCAATTAGCTTCGCATAATGACGGGGTGCGCCCGTCGTCTTCCTCGTCTCCCTTGGCGTTCGTCGCGCGTTCATCGTTCCTCGTTCTTCGTCCGTAAGGATCTCTTGTCGCCCGGCCTAGCCGCCCCCCCCCCCCCCCCTCCCTTTCTGTCTGCGCTGCGCTCTCGTGCATCGAGGAGCGTATATTGTACCTCCCTCGCGGCATATAGTAGGCATACATGACCGGGAATCGCGGTGTGTGGTCCTCGTATCGGGCGGCACCGTACACATCGTTACGTACGCAAATGCGACCGCAATAAATGCCCTTCGGGACTATTTGCTGCGCGCGTTCTCTCGCTGCCGAACGATTACGTGCCGCGCGTATACGAGTATTACCATACACACACACACACATATGAATTATACGTACATTTGCAGTCGGTATATACCTACTAACGCGGTATAGGGAGTATATCATGTTTTATTTTACCGCTCTCGCGCTGCACGCAACCCAATCCAATACCTGATACGGCGTGCGCCCTTTTATCCCCTTACTGCGTTAATCGTTGCACGATATACACATGGTGTAGATATATATATGGGTTGATTTATGCGAAAAAGAGAGAAATTATGTATAGAAAATTTGTTTAGTTTTATTTGAAATTCAAATATACATGAATGATAAATATAAGAAAAATGAGGTAATAAGCAAAATGAAAAGAAGATTTTCGGTTAATTATTTATTGAAATTCTCAAATCTTAACTATTGCTACATTATTTAAATATTTATGTATATCTATGAGCGATTTTAAGGATTGCAGGAATATAAATATACGTGTACAGCATAGATGTAGGAAAATTCTTGTTTTAACTACCCGTACAATTATATTCCCACATATCCGGGAAAGATAATTTTTCATGTTAATTATTTCATAGAGAATAGTTGGCTATAGAGTAGAGAGAGGGATGGGTATGCCGTATGGGTAAATGGGGATGGTTAGACCTCTTCGAATCTTGACCGCTGTTTAAAATTCTTCTGAGAAGTAGGAAACTTAATCTGGTATAATCTTTCCTATGCGGGAAAGGAGCAAGTATACGAAGTCATTTCGTTCGTTGTTGCCGCAGAGAATAAAGAAAGGAAGGAAGGGACGGTGCAAAGAGGGAAGAAGGGAAGACAGAAGGCTAGGTTCGTCCTATTCTAGGAACCTGCACGCGTTAAAAAAGGAAAAGAAAAAAAAAAAAAAGAAAAGGAAAAGGAGAAGGCGAAAACTACTTTTCGGGGAAAAAATCGAAATGATAAAAACCTATGATCTTACAATAGTTACAACTTTTTATTTTACAGATATTCGAGAACATCATACCCTGTGCCATAATCACACCGTTAGACTGCTTTTGGGAAGGGAGTAAGCTCCTCGGACCGGAATACCCCGTTCATATACCGTAAGTTAAAATGCAGAAAAGTAATGACAAAAAAAAATAAATAATTGAAAAAAAAAACGCACAATGAAAAAGAAACTGGGATGTACTATACCTACACAACGTATGGCATAAATATTTTCGCATCAACTAAATCGCGAATAGTGTTTTATTCATAAGCGTGTACAATGAATTTTTGAAAAAAAAAAAAAATATTAAAAATTATAAATGTGACTGTTTTATGGATTCTTATCTCTATCTAAACAGTGGTACTCATTCGAAGAAACCGGTGCAATGGACGAATTTAAATCCCACCAGTATGCTGGAAGAGATAAAGAAACTTGCTATCGAATTCCCCTTCAAGACACTCGAAGATTATATGAAAAGGGCTGGAATAACTAACGGCTACCAGGGTAAACCGTGTCTCGATCCCACGGATAAGGACTGCCCCGAAACTGCACCGAACAAAAAGTCGCAGCAGGTGAGTTTTCCCTTTTTTTTTTTTTTTTTTTTTTTTTTTTTCTTATGATAGATTTTATTCTGAATTATTTTTCCTGATTTTTTTTTCTCTTCTAAAATGAAAATTTTCCGAGCTAATCGTAAGTCGATCGATTGAGCATCTCTATAGATTGTCGTATCGATTAATTTATCGTTTTCATCAATTATTCCCAAGAGCGCAAGGTGTAGAAATTTAAAATACTTATCTGATATTTAAAACGACTCGAAATCTACGTCTATGACAAACTGAATAGAATTTTAAACGATATACTGCAACGATTTATATTCCATATACGAATCAATCGCCGGGACGAACTAACCGGAGGAATTAAACAACCTCATTTAAATATATGTGTGTAATACATTATCTGTAAATAGTGTTTACATATACATACAATACATATTTAAATCTCTAATAAAAATACTAATTAATTTTTAATTGCATCGACATTAAAATTTTATTTATTCATTTTTTTTATTATTTTTTCTCAATTTTTATTACAGTTTTACGAAAATATCTTTCAGTAAAAATGTCGGTTTTTGAATGTATGCTGTTTATGCAGGAGTGAGCCACGATTTTACGCTAAAAACGGTCCAGCATCTCATATCGCAAACAGATTCGCAATAAATTTCATTCAAATGTTACAAACGATCGCGCGGAGATATTAAAGACACGTTTTTTCCATCCCTTGCCAAACCCCTGAACTAATTTTCTTCCAATTCCATATATCGGTTTTAGAAAATGGGATCAAAGTATTCGTGTAAAAAATTCGACAAAAAATTGTCTACTCGTTGAAAAGTTAACAAAACTTATGTTTAATAAAGAAAAAAAAAAAAAATCAAATGTGTAAAAGTTTGATAGAAACTCCGTCGATTAATTAATTTAATAAGTACCAAAGATTGGGAGAGACTATACACATTACTGAATATTTTCAAAGAGTACCGGTGTGTATGTCATACGTTTCTGTAAATGAAAAGTGCGGCACATGGTGGTACTACGGTGTTCTTCCGCACAACGTTCCGCGTAACGTTGATCAGGCAATGTGTATGCCGAGCATACGTCCAAGAACTCGGTAACGTATGAGCGGGGCGGGGGTGATGGTGATGGTGATGGAGATGGAGATGGTGGGTGGGTGGCGTAAGGTAGAGAGTGGAAAACTATAAAATAACATTAAGCCGACAGAGACGCGCGTCATACCACTTACTACCTATTGTTAGTACAATGATACCTGCATAGCCGCCTACCACCCATACCTAAATTATATTACGTTTGTATAAATGCACACATACATCTACATAATGTACACATTATGTTCATTGTACTTTGTATATTCGAGTGCGTATATATGAGTATCACGACGGTAATCTTCTCCGGTGGTCCGTCAACGTTCTTTCTTCTCTTTCATTTCTTTTTATTTTTCTTTCCCTTTCGTTTCGTTCTTCGTTTTTTTTTTTTCTAATTGTTATTAATATTTTTTGTTTTTATTTAATACGTTTGCGTATATGTTTTATGTCTCTCCTCGTACTTTATAAGCGATATAAAATAAGTAAAGTGCTGACAGATGCTCGCGGGAACGCTTAATAATAATAATTATTATTATTATTATTTATTATTATATAATAAAAATTAAAGCAAAAAAAAATTACAAGCTGATATGCTCTGTTTTTAGTTGCGGCCACAACATTCTTGTATAATTTTTTTCGTAATTTAAAAAAATGTCGATAGTCCCGTTTTCGAAAATATCATGATGTTAAAAAGTTTCGGGGCTTCGAAAGAAAATGATAAAAATTCGAATTAATTGGGGATACTATTTTGGCTGAGTAGAACACCCCCTTTGATTAAGACCCAAATTGGACGGGGTGAGGGTCCTATCCTGGTCAAATTGACCTAGAATACCCCATATACCATACATGTACATGTATATAGATATATTTTAGATCCGCAGTAGAACGTGCGGCCGTTTCTCGATTATGTAATCATCTCTCTACACACCCAAGTGATTAATTAAAAACTAGTTCGGTTAATGGGCGAGGCGAGGCTGCAACAGATCGCGAGCCGGGTAGGTAATATATGCTCCTGATATTCAGGTATAGGTATATACGTACGTTATACATATATGCAGTTGATTTATTTTCGTATGTGTATACACATAGCTATATAGCTATAAATACGGGAAGCAAGCTCCGCGACGCTGCGTTTACGGTAATTATCAAATAATTTGACTAGCTGATGACGAGACCGGTTATATTATACTTTTACGAGTGTATATATTGTACATATATAGATATATATATATATATACACGCATATATTACTACTAAATATACGTATATATGTATATTATAATAACACACACAAATTAGACCTATATAGGTATAGACAGACGGCACATTACGCAACCTATATGTCATGATATGCATATACCTGTATATATTACAGGGTAAATTATAGACCCAAGTCTCATCGAAGAATTTAAACTTGATTATAATTAGCAGCCGCAACTCAATATACATAAAATATATATAGGTAGATACTATTTGTACGGCTCTGATCAGATGTATAGAATTCTTCTGAATTATTCGTAACCGAGGGTATATAGCGGTCGGCGCGATGTTATTCATCGTTTCGTCCCTTTCCTCTCCGCCCCGAAGGTCGCGAGACCCCGAGGTGGAGACGTATTTTGATATTGAGTCGCGTGCCCGCGGTTTATTTTAGTAAACGTAAGACGGTGGCGGCCAGACAAAAGTTTTTTATTTTTTTTATTTTTTTTCCGTTTTTTCTTTTTTCTTTGGTCACACTCGCGTGTTTTTGTACTTTATATAAGAGGTAAAGTGGCCGGAGATTGATCACCGAATTTGACAAAATATCTTCCCGCATTGAAAATATTATGGAAAATTTGTTAAAAAATACAATTCGATTATCGACTCTCACCGCACGTAAAAGTAAATTGCGAAAACTATGAGTAAAACGAGAACTGGAGGTAGGGAATAACGCCGGCCCACCGCGCACGATAATCACGGTGGGATAATCGTGGGTGGCCCAGGCCCCAACCTCGGTATGCGGGTGTCGCGCGTACGTGTGCGTGTGCGGGCGCTACGGCGTCTCTTCCGTTCCGACCGAGAGACGCCGCGATCTTACGTCTCGCGACGAGGCGAGGAGATATAATGCCACTCTCAAGATTGTACGAGGTCAAAAAGTTCCCTTCTATAACTTCTAGGCTCGTCTCGTACGCGTTTATGCATAATCTATACAGATGGCCCTAAGTAACATTCCAGCATCGAATTTCTTTATATTTCGATATAAATAAGAACTTAAATCTAGACTGAATGAAGGAGTTTCAATTATCATTTTTTTTCACGCTTTTATACCGCCTTGTCCTACAATTTTCGTACATAATATAAAAATTAGTAAATCTGCAGTATATTCGTTCCTCCGATCCTCCCGACGTGAAATGGACCATATAGGTATATATAACGGGCCCATAAAAGCGCGCTGTGAGGTCTCTCCCTCTCCGGTTCTCTCCCCATTCCCTCCCGTACCTCAGCGACCACCGCAGTCGCCGTTTCGTCATTTTCACGGACCCAACCTGACCCAACAACACTATATTACGTTTCTCTACTATGCCTTATAGGTATAGAACAGCTATCTGCGATACTGATGTACTCGTAGACTCTAGACTAGAGCCTATGAAGCGGACTCGATTTAGCCGTTAAAATAATACGACCAACGTTTATGGATAATTTTCCAGCTGCCGGACGTTGGTGCCGAGCTGACAGGAGGCTGCTACGGTTTTGCAGCGAAGTATATGCACTGGCCTGAGGAGCTGGTCGTCGGTGGAGCGAAGCACAACAAGACAGGTCACTTGACGCGGGCTGCAGCTCTGCAGACCGTTGTTCAACTTGTGGGAGAACGAGAGCTCTACGATTTCTGGTCGAACACGTACAGGGTTCATCACATTGATTGGTCTCAGGAAAAAGCATCTATTGTATTGGAGACTTGGCAGCGTGCTTTCAGCAACGAAATTAGGAAACAGCTTAAAGGAAATGGAAGCGCTCCGTACAATCTATACGCCTTTAGCACTACGACTATGAACGATATTCTTGGGAAATATAGCGAAATATCTGTTATCAAGATCGCTATCGGATGTGGGCTTATGGTAAGCTCGCGGAGTCATTGTTTCAATGGGTTTCGGAGATCTTATAAAACTTCATGAAATTATATGAGAGTTTATGCTTTTTTCTTTTCTTTTTATTTGACACTTCTCGATCCCATGAAATTCATGGAAATTTTTGAAAACCCCATAAAATCCCATAAGATTTGTCTGAGAAATCTTATGAAATCTTTTGAGGATCCTGTTGAATCTCGTAAAACTTATCCCTGACTAGAAATTTTGGAATCCCATAGAACCCCATAGAACCCCATGAAATTTGTAGATTTTATACGAAACTTTTTTATGTTTTCTAAAATTTCTGAAAATCCATCAATTTCGGAAAATTTTTCGAAACCCCATAAACCCCCATAACATTTATTTTATGCCGTGAAATCAATTTGAAAAAGTCGAAAATCTTTAACCCCATAAAAATCCCATGAAATTGATTCTACATACGTAATCTTCTAAAATCTACTGAAACCCCATGGAATGTATCGAATTTATAGTACAATTTTTTGAAATTCGGTAAAATTCCATTAAATGTATAAAATCCTTGAAATTTCTCATGAAATTCCATAAGTTGTTAAAAAAGAATTGTGAAATCCTTCCACAACCCATAGAATCCGCAGAATTCATACTCTACCCTTTTAAACGCTGTAAAATTCGAAAATCTATAGAAATCATGAAATATTCAATAAAATCCTTTTATCGTGATTATCCTAGAACTCTTGAAAAAAACTGCTGCAATCCCATGGAATTTCATGAAGTCTGTAATAATACCATAGGAAATGTTCAAATATAGGCACATCTCATCAATCCCCAAAGAATCTCCTAAAACCGAATAAGAAGTCTCATAGAATCTGGAAATCTCGTCATAATCAAATTTATATACTCTTAACAATGACTAAATCTCTTTATTTTGTCTCTTTCTAGGTACTGTATACAGGCCTAGCGCTTCTACGATGGAACGACCCAGTGCGTTCCCAATCAGGTGTAGGAATAGCCGGTGTGATGTTGGTCTGCGCAACAGTAGCAGCAGGTTTAGGCTTCTGTGCTTTACTAGGCATCCCGTTCAACGCAGCGACGACCCAAATCGTCCCATTCCTAGCCCTAGGTCTTGGAGTCCACGACATGTTTCTGCTAACTCATACCTACGCAGAGCTATCAGTGAACGAAGTCCGCAGCGGCGAGCAGACCGGGGTAGTCCTAAGACGCACGGGCCTTTCTGTTCTTCTAACAGGCCTCAGCAACGTCTCTGCATTTTTTGCCGCAGCAATGATCCCGGTCCCAGCTCTCCGAGTATTTTCGCTCCAAGCGGCAATCCTAATTCTCTTCAACCTCGCTGCAATGCTTTTGGTGTTCCCAGCCATGGTGAGCCTCGATCTTCGGAGAAGAAGATCAGGGAGATCAGACATCTTCTGCTGTTGTCTTCCAGCTTTAAAGAAGCCCGCTATCTATGTAAACGGTTGCTCTGGACCAGCCAAACAGACCGTGACTCGAGCTATTCCTCCAGAGAGGCGAGAGACTTGTACCCAAATCCTGAGCCCTAGGAGCCACAGAAATGAAGCATGGATTGGTGGCGATATGAGGGAAACTGACCTTGAGAAACAGCCAACTGAAGATGATGCTTTGACCGGCTGCTCTAAAGACGATTGTCTAGGCTTTGGCCTCTCGCAACTTGCGGCGAGGCATTATGCACCTTTTGTTACTCGCCCGGCAACAAAAGTCTTCGGAATGATGCTCTTCGCTGGTATATTAGCTGGCAGTGCCTGGCAGGCAACGAGAGTAGGCGACGGGCTTGAGCTGACTGAACTGGTGCCCCAAAATTCGGATGAACATGCTTTTCTAGCTGCCCAAGCAAAGCATTTTGGCTTTTACAACATGTATGCAGTAACTAGCCGAGACTTTGAGTACCCAAACAACCAGAAGCTGCTTTACGAGTACCACGACGCTTTTATGCGGGTTAAAAACGTGATCAAAAACGACGACGGAGGTCTTCCAGAGTTTTGGCTGAGCCTCTTTAGGGACTGGCTAAGAGGACTGCAGTCTGCTTTTGACCGGGACTTTCGAACCGGATGTATAGTGGAGGAACGTTGGTTCAAGAATGCCAGCGACGACGGTATACTTGCGTATAAATTGATGGTGCAGACAGGTCACGTTGATAATCCAATTGATAAAACTCTGGTCAATCAAACTAGACTAGTTGATTCTGAAGGGATAATCAATCCCCGCGCTTTCTACAACTATCTAAGCGCTTGGGCCTCGAACGATGCGCTTGCCTATGGCGCTTCGCAAGCTAATCTAAGACCCGAACCTCGGCAATGGATTTACACCAACGATCGTGAGCTTAAAATACCCAAGAGTATGCCTCTGACTTATGCCCAGATGCCCTTTTACCTTCATAAACTCACCGACACCGAACAGATAACGGAATTAATTGGTAACGTTAGACTTGTGTGTAGAAAATTCGAGGAACGTGGTCTCCCGAATTTTCCTTCAGGGATTCCCTTCTTGTTTTGGGAACAGTACATGGGGTTGAGGAGCTGCTTAGGTGTTGCTCTGCTAGCTGCTCTTGGGGCTTCAGTTCTGGTCGTCGGAATTCTTCTCCTTAATGTCTGGGCTGCTCTTCTCGTTGGTACATCACTGGCTGGTGTAGTTTTACAACTTCTTGGAATAATGGGACTTACCGGCATCAAACTCAGCGCCGTACCAGCTGTTCTACTCGTCGTTAGCGTTGGCATTGCTGTTCACTTCACCGTTCACATTTGTCTGGTGAGAATTAGGACACTTATAGCTACTGAAATATTTTTTATGGACACTAAAGCCGATTTAAATATGTTATCAACGTCTCTCATGTTATGAACTCGTTCATCTAGACACTGAACCGCCTCATCTGTCCCTGAAATCGCGATTATTCTTTACAGAAATTAATCCGGCTATTAAATATTCTACAAAATTCTGTTGAAATTTTTTCAGAGCTTTGTTACGAGCATCGGAAGCAGAGACAGACGTGTCCGACTAGCGCTAGAGCACATGTATACACCAGTGGTTCACGGCGCTCTTACGACACTTCTGGCAGTCCTGATGTTGGGATTTTCAGAGTTTGATTTCATAGTGCGATACTTCTTCTTGGTCTTGCTATCCCTGATTGGTATCGGTCTTGTAAACGGCCTCTTCTTCTTCCCGATACTATTATCCCTGATTGGGCCCTCTGCGGAAGTTATACCCAACGATCATCCAGACAGAATATCAACCCCAACACCACCAGCATCTCCAATCGTTAGGAGGACCAAGCCTCCTGCTCCCCCTAAACGATCCCATAAAATAGAGAACAGCAGGCTACACGCCGAACCCTCGCTTACCACCATCACCGAGGAACCAAACTCGTGGCACAGCACTCAGGAGTCGTGCATCATCGTTCAGCCTGAGCTAAAGGTCGAGACGACTTCTACCTGCGGCAATCAGGTACGGATGTTTGACTGTATTTAATTTCATTTGATTTTGCCTCTTCGGAGAAAGCCATTGATCTACTCCTTCGCTACCCTGAAGCTAGAGGAGTTAACAATTCTTGGATAAAGACTCGGAATTTTTTAGTGCGGTGGGGGAGGGGGGGGGCAGGCACTGATAACTGCAAACTTATGGATAATTTAGTCTTAGGGACCATCGGGTTGGCTAAAAATTTTTGATCCTTGCCCCCTAATTGTTATCAAAGCATGACTAACACGTGTGATTTTTCTCCCTTGTTTGACTAACAGAATTGTAGCGGTTCCGACACGAGTGGCTCCAGTCGAACATCACCGGTGCCTTCGGCATCCCACATTACAACAAAGGTGACGGCTACAGCTAACATAAAGGTGGAAGTCCATACGCCGTTATCTAGTAAGTATTGGTGCCTAATTTGATGAACTTTTTGTGGATTTGAATTTGTTCTTCATTTCTATTTGATCTTATTCGTTTTTTATACAGCTGAGAAAATCTTTTTCAAACTGTTTTAGGTGGAGTGGATCGAGGTGATAAATGCAGGCACGGTGGTAACGGGAGCAGACGTAGCTCGCGTTGTAGCACAAACATCAACGGGGGTGAGTCTTCCGGCTCGGGTTCCGGTTCTGAGCCGGATTCTGACTCTAATACGAATGCAGGGAGCTCGTACAAACACTGACGATAAATACCGGGACAATCGGCAGCTACTACAGATCAAGTATCACGCGGAGAAAAAATCTACACAAGGCTGACTAGACTAGTTTCAAATTTTACGTTTCTTCTGTTCCTTTATTTTTTCTTTTCGCATTCTTTTACGTCTTTTATTATCGTGTAAACAAAAATCGTCCGTTCTAAGAGTATGAGAAAAATTCAAAGTGCTGGATGTCGTGATTTTTTGCTCTCTATGTTATAATTAGCTAATAATTTAAATCTGTATATAAATAGTTACAGACTTTTATAAATTCTTTGAAATACCGCGTGGCCTTTTCATCTCTAGAACTTTAAATTGTCTTTATACTCTTAGACTTTATAATAGATAATTTAAAGTAATTTAATTCTTCTTTTTATGTATAGTTGGGAAATGAAAGTATTAATGAATATGAATATTAAAAAAAAAACAAATATCGTTTCGTCGTCACTAATAACGACGAATAAAAAATGAAAACAATAACACACTAGACGCGGGTTCTGGAGAAAAAATAAAAAAAATAAAAAATACAAATGCAAATATAATTATGTGTGTATGCGCGTGTGAGGGTGTATGTGTATGAAATTGATGCGTTTGGGAGAGAGATGACTTTGGATTATGCGATTTGCGTAGTGATTTTTTTTTTTCAAATCAATCTCTTAATAATAATATGCAACTGAATGGAAACGTCTGCATGGATAAAAAAGCCTGTGACTAATTTCTCTCTTATTTATTTAAAATGAAAAAAACAACGAAAACAAAAAAAAAAAAAAAATTACATAAAATAAAAATAAAGGAAAAAAAAAACGCTTGAGATTACAATTGAGAGGAATAAATGTAGTTGAGGCGTGAACAAAGTAGTGAATCCGAAACTATTTATTATTTATTTTATATTTCTTCACAATTTCTATAAAATGAAATACTTGTAGAATATATTATTATTATTACTATTATTATTAATATTATTATTACTATTATTATTATTATATACATTGTATACAATATTATTAATGGATTATGTATTATGGATATGACGGCACGTGTACAATATCTTAAAATCTAATCATTGTTACGGTAGTACAGTGAATTGTAAAAAAAAACAAAAGAAAAAACAAAAAATACTCAACTATTTATGTGTTACTACGCTATACATATGATATACCTAATTTTTATGTATTATTTTTTTTTTTTTTCATATAAAGTCAAAAAGAAAAAGAATAACAACAAAGACATAAGAAAAGAATACAACATAGACATACATGGCCTAATAATATTAATTTAATACAATTAATTAAATTTAAATCGATCATACCTCTACTAATATTCTGTAAAAAGTTGTAATATATTTATCGGCGGTATACCGCGCGTAATTAATTTTACTAAAAGGTTATTATAATTTTTTTTTTTTTTTCTCTCTGTTATTAAATTATAATTAATAGATCGATTGTAAAATATAAGAAAAAGTATTTTTTATTTAAAGACGAATAATAATTATAAATAATTCTAATAAATAAATAATTAAATAGTTGAAGTAAAAGTAAAATAAAGTAAAGAAATAAGCCAGCGCCTAGCAATAAAACACAATTGTATAACGAAATTTAGATATACATATGTTTGTATAGGAAAGATTTAAGTACGCTAGTTGTTATGAGAAGAAAATAGTCAACATACCTCCGTTAAGCACTAAAACTGCTCTCCATGACTTAATATTATATATATATTATATATTATTAATTATGAAAACTAGTTATTCTTATATCGATACCAGAGCAATTATTTCTATACTGTATAATGCATTTTTGTACATATGAAATAAACTAATATACTCGATTTTTAGAATTTTTCATCTATTTTATTAATTCTAATTTCTATTTATTTCAAACAGATCATTAATAAATTACGAAAATCTCGAGATTTGTGTTATTAATTAGATTACAAATAAACGTAAATTATAATACCGCAAGAAGACAGTATGTATGTATCTAGAAGCGTTAGAAGACTTCGACCGCTTCGACGTAAATGGATTATAATTTGAATGACCCGCCTGCGGCAAATATAGTTCATATAATACTCGTTCAAATAGCGCTACTTATTCGATCAAATAGTATCTCCATCTCGCGGAACTTTGGCAAACTACAACTAAGTTTAGCCAGAGATGAGTGAGGAAGAGGAATCATAATTTTGGGCCATTCTGTACTTGCGCTACTCATGAAGCGGGTGCCCTTTCGAACTAGGAGTACGATCTGGTACGAACGAGTGGTAACAGTGGGCAATTAGAAAAAAAAACAATATATCTTATTACAATAACAACTCAATAATTGAATGATTTTTTTTTCTTTTGATACAGTATGATAGTGTCGTCTTCAAGTGAATGAATCTATTATACCGGATGTATAATCGAATATCCAAAAAAGAAATTAAAAAGATGATTTTTCATCCCGCTCGCGTTCTCATAAATACCGGCAGTATTCGTGGATGCGGGTCACTCCCGGGTTACTCGATTCAGTTCGACACTATCATTTGCATCTACGGCAATGCAAATGTCTGTTTCAAGCTGAAACGAAGTGAACTGAGAGTGATCCGTATTCACAAATACGCACGGTAGATAAAAATCATCTGTAAAATTTGGGCCATTCTTTCAAGTAGCAATTGCTGAAGCCGTGGTGAAAATAATTTTAAATCACTCGCTATAGATAATCTGCATAAATAATCAATCCGATCTAACACATGATTTAATTATGGCGCCCGATAAATTACATCACGATAGTTTGTGTAATACATCCTATGGTGCCCCGCGGCGCGCGGGTCTACCTTAGTTTTCCTTGGGTAGGGGATGCAACAGGTCCGTGTTTACTCTCGTCACGCGAATCGAATCACACTAACGGTGTTGATTTATCGATAGATAATAAAGTATTCAGGCTTATTGTAAGTCCAATAAATTCATGTTTTTATTAAAATCAGTGAAATCGGCTATTAATTAAACATAGATCACATTCGCGACGTCGTGTTATTCGCTTGTTCATTCGTTATGTGAGCAAGATGTCGGCGGGGGCGGAGGAATCAGTCCACCACAAACCACATCCCGCCAAGCTTCTTCGTTACATAACCTTGAATAACTGTTGGTAAAAAAGTGTAGGTGCACATACAGAGAGATTATGGCTATGGTTTACACTCAGTCAAAGCCAACTCGGCACACTCCAGATTTTTCGTCTGTTTATTGCAGGCTGGCCATCCTCTTTTCTTTTTTTTTCTTCGAATCGATGTCTTCCGGAAGCAAATCTATTCAACCAGAGAAAAAATGCAGATGGTCGGCCTGCAATAAACAGACGAAAAACCCGGAGTGTGTCGAGTTGGCTTTGACTGAGTGTAAACCATAGCCATAATCTCTCTGTATAGGGCAGGATATCGGACCGAGTAACCGTGTATCAGTGGGGGCAGGCCGCAGCGTAACACCACCCATTCCTTGCGGCGTATTGGTCACCGACCACTGATCAGTTGCATTAAGCAAAGGGAAGCGAAAGGTCTGAGAGGCTTCCCTCTTAGTGTCGATTTAAATTATAAGTGATTGATCTATAAATTCAACTGCTTAAATCGTGTCTATATCAAAGTATACACCATAATCTCAACATCGCGATAGTCGCTTGTTTAGCCATTGGTCATGCATTCTAGAAAGATGGCAGTGTGGGAAGGGAGTCCCATCCACATCTTAGCAAATATATTCCTTTCCTTTATTGAGTCGTGAGTTTTATCGCTCTTGAATGAGAATGTCAGAGTTTATAATAAACAATTCTCTAGTAATGGTGTGAGACACATATCGCTATGTTGCATCTGTGAAATTTTCTTCACGTCCTAAAGTTTGTTTATACAGACACGTCATTCGTTTGAGTCATCATTTCGATGTCGTTAGGGTCTAGGATTTTCGAGAGATTTGACGATTGACGATGTCCAACCGTGCGCCACCTTCGCGTACGATCTTCTCCTATCTGATTGCAGTCGTCAGTTTTTTATATACGTAGTACGAATGCGAATATTAAAAGCGTAAATTCTTGTCGCGAGACGAAATTACTACGACCGATATTCTGTCCATTAATTTCGATACTGATTTCTGCACACAGTATATGGGATGGGAATCTATACATATAATTTATTTGCAGTGCAGTGTTCTATTCTACTTCTCATCGCGAAAGGATTATCATTAGATACGTCTTCATCATTCTCGTGTATCCCGAGATCCAGAGTGGTGAGTTTCGCATGCGTTTTAAAGTTCTTCGGTTCAACTGCCGATAGTCGCCACGGTTTATCGTTAGCGCCGGCAGAGGCTCCGAACTATACGAACTGTTTCTTTCTCTCTTTCTTCTCATTCCACAGATTTTTAAACTCATGTATTATCTTATACAGATATTTTTTCTGTACAACTTTTCTCTAATTTTGAATACATTATTTATTCAATTCTTCGATCTCTTCCGTTATCCATTGATCGAAATCCCCAACGCATTATACACCCGTGAATTTATAGCAATGAACGAATAGGGGACTTCATGAACTAACCCATTCTCTCACCACGCTATTAATGACGAAGAATATTACGGATGCCTAGATATAGTTTTCATTGAAATTCGCGATGGATGCAGAACCGTGAATACCAACGAGCGCAAGATTTGCGTTTATTATTATAAGAGAATAGTCGGAGGTAATCAAAGCGACGGACAGACAGGACTCGATAATTGAAGACCGTTCGGCATTATTTCATACATTAAATGCACAGCGTCAAGGAATCAAGTCTAGTTATCACGAAGAGTAATCAGGAATTGATCTCTTCTCAGAAGTAAGCGCAATCTAATATGTACATGCAATTAAATCATCTCAAAGATCACTTTGAATGAAACAATAGTCTGTTGTCTTTATAATGGTCGCTAATAAAAAAAACTACGCAATTACACCACGGTGTCGAATATTTAATTACTTTAATACCCCTGTGGTTACGTGTGGTGATTAAGAGGTCAGAAGGAGGGAGCTGCACCAGAAGAGGACACGCTACCAAACCCTCTGACTTTTATATCTGCTATTCTTATTTCCTTTGGTTACTTTCTTTCCGAATCGTCGTAAGCTAAACCCTCTAATTCCTTCACTCACTGTATATCAGACTATCTATCCTGAATTCAATCACCTATTAGTCGCAAAAAAAAAAAAAAAGAAGAAGAAGATCACATAAGGGATCATTTCGAATGATTCATTTCATTCGCGTAGGCTTCTATTGCTACCAGTGTCGTGTACGACCGTTTCTGTCGGTACAATCTATAGAACGCTACTCTTTTTTACCACTCGTTCGTGGCCTTAGTTCTAAAGGGCGTCCGCTACGAGGGCAGCACAAGTCGCGAAACAGTTGATCTCCCAACTCCAGGCTTTGTTACACGAATCATCTTCGCGTAAATTACGATCTGCGTTGATCTCCCAAAATGGCGTAACCCAATGTTGACAGAGCAGCATTAATAATAATACGTAATAAATGAGGAAGTAATTAAATAAGTAGTAATAAATAAATAATAAATATAATTTATCCGAATTATTTAAAGACGTAGTAAATAAAAGAAAGAAGAAGAAGAAAAAAAAAAAGAAAGGTGATAAAAATGTCAAGCCGTGACCCAGACAATCTGATGAGTATGAGCGACGAGAGGTTTGATTATTTGTTCAAAATAGTGTTGATCGGTGATTGTGGTACTGGAAAAACGTGCGTTGTACAAAGATTTAGATCAGGTACTTTCATCGAGAGACATGGTAATACAATCGGTGTTGATTTTTCAATGAAAACTGTTATCGTCGATGGTAAAAGGGTCAAGGTATTACATTTTATGAAAATCATCGATTTAACTTTAATCGAAAATCCAAATAAGAACAACGTACCTAACCTCACTTTATATTATCATATTTGACAGTTACAAATCTGGGACACTGCAGGACAAGAAAGATTCCGTACTATTACTCAGAGCTACTATAGGTCAGCGAACGGCGTCGTCGTAGGTAATAATTAACAACGTTCTTTTATTTTTTTTTTTTTTTATTCCAAATTTTCGTCCAGAAATCTAAAAACTGAGTTTCTTCTCCTCTTCTACTTGTTTTCAATAAACTTATCTATCTTTTCAATATATCTCACCTTACGAAAGCAGAATGTTGCTATAATCACCCCGAAAATAGAGAGACGAGGTTTTTACCAAACCTCCGTATTTTCAGGCCCGAATAATGACCTCTGTCCAATTTTACTTCGTTTGTTGATGCGGTCTATTTTTTTGGATAGCAATATCTTGATAATGATTGAACGGATTTTAACTTTCGTTAAATCGATCCATACGATTTTATGTGTCTCACAAATAATCAGATTCGCAATTTTATTGGTACAGTACTTTAGGAATAGTTTTTTAGAAAAAAATAAAAATTGGAAAATATAATTATTTTTTTTTTTTTATTTTCAATCAACGGGGTTTAATGAATTTATTTAATCCACCTTCAATCTGATTGAATTCTGGAAATCAACGATTCACTAATTTTCTAGTTGAAAGAAAAAAGCATAGATTTTTCCTCGCACTCATATTTTTTTATCTAGGGGCTCTCTTTTGTTTTCTGTTTTCTTCTGGTCACTGAGACTAGGTCAGATTATCCCTATTTCAAAATTGAATGATGCTATTTTCTATGAAAGATTGAAAAATGTGGGAAATTAATATCGTGTTTATTTGGTCTTCTCTCAGTTTACGACATCACAAAACGCTCGACGTTTCTCAGTCTCCAAAGATGGGTTGATGAAGTTAGGAAATACACATCGTCAAATGTCATGTTGCTTTTAGTTGGTGAGCATAGAATTTATCGCCATAAAACTCAACTTGGGTTTTTCCTGAACTTGAAAAATAATCTTGACGATTAAATCTTTGTGAGAATAATCACACAGATTATTGAATATTAGTAGTTCCTTCTAAAATGATTGGACAAAATTTTGCCCAATTTTTTTAAAGCCAATAGTAATTTACAGGGAACAAATGCGATCTGGAAAGTCTGAGAGAAGTTGAAAAAGGAGAAGCCGAAGCAGTATCAGAATATCTTCCTGAAGTTTTACACGTTGTTGAAACATCTGCGAAAGAAAACACGAATATTGATGCAGTATTTTCTTATTTAGCTTCAGAATTGAAGGTATTTTTTTATTTTGTTGTATCCGCAGGTTTTTGTTTCTTCTTTTTTAAACAGTTTGAAAACAATGGTCCAGAGAATCGAAGTGCTCATTTTCTTCACCGCATTTATTTAATTTCGTTATTTTACTTCAGCGACGGCATGAAAATCGTCAAATAGATGATACAGGAGAAGAAATAGTGAAGCTTGGAGGCAGTCGTGAGTTGACTTCATGTTCGAGTTGCCCGTACAAAATTCTGTGATTAAAACCAAGATATTATCGATGCGTAATCGGGCGTTGGCTCAATATTAGACGATATATATCTTGTTCTCATAAACGTTTTATGGATTTTGGTAAAGGCTGCTAAAGAGAGAACGAGAGCTAGGATCGAGCTTGAAAAGATTAGATAATAAAATAAAATGTAGATATTTAACGAGAGATGAAGAGAGAGAGAGAGTATCAGAGTACAAAATGAAATAAAAGAAAAAATAATAATATCTAATTTATTTTTGTCTATATTTTAATACATATATATATATATATATTTTTTTTTCTTGTTGCATAATCTATTTGTCATCCAATACTATTTCTCTCTCGTTCTAAATATACTCTCAGTTATCTCAGTGACCTGAACAATATTTAACGCTCAGCTCAGTGCCTTTGAATTTTAAAGCGTTAAGAATTATTTTTTTCAATCTCAACCATTCACTTATAAATTGAAATTGAATACACGACGTGATTTACAGCGTGTGATAAAAATACTCCGTATTAGAAAGGTGCGAAATAATTTTTTATTCGCGATAAATAATATCTAATAATCATTTATGATGTTGTTTAGTGTTTAAATTATTTACAGTTGTAAATTATAATTTGATATTATTGAACGACTCTTTTTCTTTTATTTTACTTTTTAGTTTTTTTTTTATTAATATTACTATTTATTAACAGATGATTTTTTTAATTTATATCATTTTAAATTATGGTTGTATGTATTTTTATTAGGATTTTAAATACCAAATTGATTTTACAAAAACTTATGGTATATGTTATTTCTATTTTCTTCTTTTTTCTCATTTGGATTCAACATTTCTGATACTATTGTCTCGGAATCATAGTGTAGAATATATTAACACGTCTATTAACTGAATATTAAAAATTTAATTATATTTTCACACTAATTATACATATATCTGTAATAATATGAGAAATTTTAAATTAACGAGTAAGTTAGGATAATATATATATTATAAAATATTATAGATAAAGCAATCACAACGAATCCCAACAAAATATAGCCAAAGTATATACTATATTTATACAAATAACGTATTTTTTATATGAATTTGAATTTACAGTTTTTTTTTTATTTCATTTCATTTCATTTTTCTTTTTTTACATTTATTATTAAATAATAGACTGCAATGGGCGCTATAGAATAATCGCACTACGGTTAATTATTATTGTGTATAAAAAATCTTTTTACGAAAACTTCCGTGGCTATAAATAAAAGTTTTCCATTATCGAATCGAAAATGTGAATTTCATCGAGGAGAGAATGATCAGTCTTACTTTTTCTTTCTTTTTTCTTTCAATAATATTCACAAAATGTGAATCTAAATTATGCTAAGTCTCACACCACCGTCTTTCAATAAATCGAACCATTATAGTAGATATTTTAAATACAAATACTCATTACCGGTGAACAGTGGTTCTTTTGTCTTCCGTTTTTCGAATTTAGTAATAATCGTCGTACACATATAACTAATAATTGTAACAATTTTAAACTCTGTTATCAATTAATAAATTATTATTATTTTTTTTTTGTATTAAACATCTAGAGTCTGATTATAAGAACAAGTAAAAATTAAATTAAAAAAAAAAAAAAAAAAACATAGAAAATAAATTTAAATAAATACAAGACTTACCTGCAAGTTTTTATACAATAATTATATAAGAGCAACGCAAACAAAAATAATAAACAATACTAAAACAAAATATTCGTACCGATACTCGTCTTATTTCTTTCCTACAAAAAAAAAAAAAATTACGTTCTCAATAAATTCCTAGATAAAATTGGTACATACATATAGAATTAGCATAGAAGGTAATAAAATGATGAATATTGAATATTAAACTTGAATTTATTGTTACGATAAATTAATGAATAATTATTATTATTATTATATATAATTAGCTAATTTGATAATTATTAAGGAAATTGACAGATACAGTCTTCTTACAACGCTTGCTCCCTTCGTGCAGCTTTGCAATTATATTATATCAAATAAAATACAGAATCAGTCGTCCTATGAATTAGGTACTATATAGGTTTGTATAACTTGGTATTTTATTATACAATTCTATACCATTATCGCATTATCAATATTCATTTCTCTCGATATTCTCACATCACATATCTTCCAGCTCTTTTTTTTCTTATTCTTCTTACTCTTCTTCTTCTTTTTCTTTCTTTCATTCTTTTACTTCGTTTCAAATTTAAATTTAAAAATCATCATCTCGTATTTAATTATAATATGCATTTATACCTGCACAATTTATTTATTAAATTATTTTTATCACATACAATATGTATATTATAATACTCCCTAACTATAGTATAATAAATTAATAACTTAAACTATACGGTATTATCATTATTATTATTATTATTATTATCATAATATATTTCACTATCTATATACACTAATGGTAATTCAATATTGGGAAGTAATACGCCTATACTATATAAATATATGTATAGTATAGTATAGTATACATATATATATAATGTATTCATACTATATGTATATAGCGATGTAGGCCATGGCCAAACGGTATAAGTAAAGTGTTTTAAATTTGTTTTTTTTCTTCTTCTCCTTTTTGTTTAAATATTTCATTATTTTTCCTTTCATAATTTCTTATTTTCTTTTGTCTGTGGCAGTGTTTGCTCGAAATTGAAATAGAAAGAAAAATCTCAACGTTGTGATCGTCTATTTATTAGATTTGTAGAAACGTTTATATCTAATAAATTGTTTAAATTGTTCGGTAAATTTCTTGGTGGAGGCTCGGGTCACCAAGCCTCAGTATATCGAACATCGAACTCCTGTAGAGCAGGCAATCTTTTTTTTAAAGATTCAAATGTTTGGGCAGATAATTTTGTGCTGTTTAGATTAAGCTTTCGCAAACTTGTCAGCGCTGGAATAATAGAAAAAATGAAGAAGAATATTATTACATATTTATTTCGTAACAAAATGGACCTTAAATAAATCAACGAAAAAAAAAAAAAATACACACTCACATGCAAGTGTAGATATCCCTTTATCAGAAACCGGAGTTTCGCACAGGTTTAAAACCTGCAGTTTCTGAAGATGTTCGCTTATCATCTGAAGGCCGGCATCTCCGAACTGAGTTGCCCATAGGTTCAAATATCTCAAAGCCGGAAGCTTTATAAGTTGTTCTGCACATGCGGATGTTACAGAGGTAAAAGCAAGGCTTAGACATTCCAAATTCCCTAGGGCCCCACCGCCCAGAAGAAGAGCAACGTCAGCGTCAGTAGCTCGGACTGGTAAAGTCAATTTTTTCGGTCCCCCTTTCTGTTGCTAACATTTTTCGATATCGTTATTAAAAATTATCGCGAATAAGAAAAACGAAAGAAAATGATGATAGTGTTGATAACAATTGAGGAGAAGAACTCACCAATTCCTGGAGATTTCTTTGCCGTTGACAAAGTGCCGCGTATCTATTTCTACCCGAAGCAGTAGATTGCAGAGCTGAAACAACCTGTAGTCTGGCTTCTTCGTTTGGTAACAACCGCCATTCTAGCATAAGGCAAAGTGCTTCCTGAGCAGCGTCGCATCCTCTGACTCCAAGAAGGATACAAGCTCCTCCAGCCTGTTTCATTAATGAACCAACGAATTTCTTTCTCCGGCAACAACAGTCGAACAATGTAGTTAACTGGAATTTAATTACAACATTAAACTTTCACGGTTATTGGATCAGATATAACGTTATTATACCTGTGTTTAATTGCGTTATTAAGTTCTTATAACATCGTCAATAATTTCTGATCAATTAATCACTTATTGTTTTTATTATTATTTTTGACTTTTTTTTTTCTTTTCTTTTTCATCAATTCTGTGGATACAGGTGCGTACATACATACAATCTAACTGCGTAGATATAAAATTCATATAGGTATACGCGTCTATGCGCATATATTTAGTATACCTACTATATGTATATATTATATACCCGTTATACTTTAAACGAATACCTATATGTATACGTAAAAATCGTTATCTCAGAACAACGAATATCACAATTATTAGCCACCTGAGTTTGATGTATCGATCGAAAAGAACCGATAAACAATGCAGATTCTATAAAGGCTTATCTACCTGTATCAAACGTTATGGAATACCGTACTACGATTACTTCAGCCTTTACTACGCGTATCCATATTATATGAAAAGGTAGGTAATATAATTTGACGTATAATTTTAAGTAAAAAGAAAATCATTGAACTTACCATTTCGCCGAAAAGTTGACCTTGATCCGGACACGCGGGGCTGGCAGGAGCTGCGATGTGGATCCATCCTGGTCTCGGTTCTCTGACTGGTAGAAGACACCGATGAACTGAACATCTCGGATCTTTAGCCAGTCTTCCGGCTACACCGACCAACAAAGACATTTGGACTGATTTATCTGCTAGTGCTTCTTCTGGAAATGGTACCGGCTGTAAAAGACCACCTAGTCCTGGTCTCCAGTCGGAATATTCAGCTCTGTAATAACGATGGATAAAATCGTTTGAAAAATATGATTTGGATGAAACAGAAGAAAAAAAAAAAAGACGATATTTGAATGAGTAGGTATAAATGTGAAAGTCAACACTGTAAGTATAAAGTGTTTTTCATTCTGTAATCAAGAAAGAAAGAAAAAAGGAAAAATTTGTGCGATAAGAAAGTCGACGTTAATATAATTCTTGAATCAATGCATATGTAGATATCATACTTACGCAACATTTAAGAGAAGAAGATAACACTGTAACGGTGGTAACGACGAAGGTTGTTCCCCGACAGATGAAGAGGTATGACGTGCGACCTCGAATCTGTAACATCCGTCCAAACCACACATAACAACGTCAGAATATTTGAGGAAGAAAAAAAGGTTCCATAAATTTTTCTAGTTATTGAAAAGCAAAGGAAAACAAGAAAAACGAAAAAAACAAACGATAGAAAAAGAACAACATAGTCAATTACTCCTGTAACCGTACCGCAAACATTATTCGGCAGGGAGCACGGGAATAAACAATCAACTCTGTGTTATGCACCCTCCTTATAAATATCAACCGAATATATATAATAGTACGAAATTTGTACACCTTATTCAAACGTGCGTCTGTCACAACGTGGGACGAGCTGCTCGTATAATGAACATATATACTGAGTTAACAACACGTGAGAATAATGACGCGTGTCTTGATTCCCCTTCTTCTTTGCTCATTAATTGACGATAAAAAAAAAAAAAAAAATTAAAAATAAAAAACAGAAAAGGAAAAAAGAAAGGAAGGAGTTACCAACCTGTGAAATATCGCCGCTACACATATTGAAACCAAATTAGGAAGTACTCTGGGATGAGGACAGTCGCTACCAGGTCCATGAACTGAGGCAATGTAGTCCCTCACGGCCTGTTCCCCATCGTTATTTTCGTACAAGGCAGCGATGAATACTTGTAACAATTTCCGCATGTCGGGTGACTTGCCAAAGTCTACGGTGTGTTTTAGGCACCTAGTTATAGCCGGTGATAAAGCTGCCACAAGGGGTGATCTAGGATGAAGTTGTGCCAGCCTCGCCAATGCTCTTGCAAGTGTCGGTGGTGGTGCTACCTTTTCTAGTAAAGGTGCTGCGACAGCTAGAACAGCTTCGGCCCAGTTTCTGCCCCTTCGACCTTCGGTGATACTCGACGTAGTGCTCTTTTCACTTTTACATGTATTAGCCGATTCTGGCTCTTCGAGAAGTCTTGCTACAGCTTCCAGAGGCGCACCAGCAACCCTTTCGTCCTGGAGTGGAGTCCAGAGCGCGAAATCTACCATCGCTTTCAGCTCTCTTAGAACAACTTCGACCCTTGTACTAACCGAGACCAGATGCTGATACTTGAAGATGCTTTTCTGAAATTGAAAAGATGAAGTTTTGTGTTTTAAAATTTTCTTCATAACGTTAATAATATAAAAACGCGAATACGATATCGATAAGGTAGGTACAATTTGAATTGGCGAGTAATGATTTAGGAGGGCATGTTTCACTAGTCTGCAAACATACACGGCTATACGGTATATCTACCGTCGAAAGAACACATTATACCTATCCCAGTTGATGTCATAGGAATAATAAACAGAAAAAATACATATTTTCATCGAATAACTGACATGTGGTTCCTCGGTTACTAATACGTGCGTTATATTCCGCGCGATAGATACACATAGCTATAATCGCGTGAGAACTGCGTCAATTTTTTATTTCCAGTTGAAAATCAATACTTGTTATTAGTGTACATAGATATGTATATATATAATATATTATATACTACATACTACATATGCGTACTACATACAATATTTCTATGACGTACTTTATAAAGGTGTAAATAATATAATTTTTTTTTTCGCAGAATTAGCATACATATAGGTACATACTATATGCTGACGACTTAACGTTAATATAAATATTTACATTTCCTTAAGAGTCCTTCCCTTCTTTTTCTTTTACTTCTTCTTCTTCTTCTTCTTCTTCTTCTTCTTCTTCTTTGTCCCGCACAATTTCGCGTTTACATTATACTATTTGCAGAGATTTGACGTATACCATACACGACATATATATTCGGTTTATTACGTAGGGCTACACAGTTGTAGTTATAGATACGTATTTCTGGGAATTCATTTTTTACCAATTCATATCATATATTCTTATCTGATATTACTATACGATTACATTCGAAAGATTATATGTGAAAACTAATACGCGGTTTCACCCTGCACCACCGGTGCGTGAGTCATTCGGTATTTTATTTTTCCCAACAGTTTTCGCTAATGTAAATATTTACATTGAATTTCGTGAATTTAATTGTCACGCCGCAAATATACGTTGACTGATAAGAAAGAAAAAAAAAATGAAAAAGAAAAAAAAGAAAAGAAAAAGCAATAAGAAGCATTGCCCGAAATAAATTACAGCTTATGATATACAATGTATACATATGTAATTATCATGGCAAATATAATCAGACGTCTTTGACGGTACACTAGAATGACGAGCGTAACTTTTTAACTGGTGTTAGGTAATTGGGTTAAAAGACGGAGTAAAAATGAAAAGAAAAGAATAGAAAAAAAAAACTGGAAGCTAATTGAGTACTAGAGGTAGGCGTATGAAGCAATCATTTAATTAATCAAAATTGAATACCATCGGTGAGATAATTACTGAAATTATCATATAGTTGTAATTTAACTGACTTATGAATAATTGCGGAGAGCTATATTCACATATTCTAGTATAGTACCTAATATGATGATAATCAACGCGAACTAATGTATTATGAATTAATATGCGATTTGTTGAAAGATTTTTAGTAAAAACAATTTAATCGCACGACCTTACCGCAACGAACAAGTGCCCTGTTCCCGTTTACGTAGATTATATATATATATATATATAAAATATACTATATATGCGTGCATTATATACACAGAGAAATCTCTAAACAATATTTCTTTCCACAAGCGAATAACATTGGTGAAAAATTTATTTTTAAAACCCGGCGATCAGATCGCTGCGCAATGGCAATAATCAGATCTAATATAATCGGTAGAAATATTTTCCAGTATCTGGAAACTGTGTATGAAACTATTTTCTCGACACGGTTTGACTGAAATCTTATCCCCGTAGAGTTAAAAATTGTATAGTAAATCCATGAGCACTTATGGTTAGCACCGTGGATAAGGTCCTATGTGAAAGTATCGACGTGTATAGTTACAGAAAATCGTTACTATTCACGCGATATCAGACGTACCTATATGGACAACATGGCACAATGATAAGCTCTCATACGATGAGCAGAACCTACCTTCCATAGTATGGAGTGATACCATTGATCTCTAGTGTAAGCGTTACCAGCTTGCAAAAGGAGCGAACCATCGGGTAATACGATACGAAGACAGTACTTGTAGGTCGGATCCCATCTCGCAACCGCATAAACTTCTGACATGCTGCTATACGGTACCGGATGCTGAAGAAATCCTGTCAGCTGAAACAAACCGAGTGAAAGTGAGCCGTTAGTTTTTTTTTTTTTTTTTTTTTCTCCAAACTTGGTTTTATGAATGACTATATACCACGGCAGACAATTTTTCGCGAATCGATTATTTCACACAAATTATAGAAAGTAATTATACCATATTTCATAGGCTGCTGGCTAGCCAATGTATTAATTAGTTCTACTCGGGGTGAAAATATCTCCAGTCCTTGATCGGACTTACTACAGTCGGAGGTATTGTGGAAGAAGTACACAGTCGAATGTGATCATTTTTTTTTTTTTGACAGAAAGAGTGATCGAGACAAAAGTTTCGGAAGCAGTATTACCGTGTTATGGTAATATTCTCATTTTAGACTGCACAGAATCTATTAATGAGGAACTTTAGTCCAAATGCAGTCTGGGTTCGTATTCGTTAGTCCATTCGTGAGAGAAGACTCGAATCTTTCTTGTACGCGAACCGAGAGAGAATTTCACCACTCGCGTGTTTATTTGGCCTACCATTCTCCGGTTAAATCTGGAGATTCTATAAATTTAGCACCCCTGAATCGGAAAAAGGCTCGCAGGTTCCACGCTTTCCTATACGATATCTCTATTTCGGTATATGGCTATCATCGAATAGAATGGCACCATAGTTTTTGCCATATAAAAAATGATTCGTAAGATATTTTCAGGGAGCATATGAGCTTGGTTCTACATTTATTTTCAGGTTTCCGTGATACGCCATGGGCCCCGATGAAGCGTGAGGTAGCTTGTGTATACGCATTGTCTGATCTGCGCTTTTCGCAAAAATCTGCGTCTCAAATCGCGATGAAGTCAATTTCTCCTCTTGTGAAGAGGAAACGTTGTTTTAACCGGACGGTGTATCGACTTTTAAAAGAATAAGAAGAAAGTGTAAATTTTCCATAAAATTCATGACGTTCGCGTTGCATACGCAGGTACAGGACAGGGGAACTTCTTTATATAGATGTACAGAACGGCGATGTTTTTCCTTGTATGTAACATATCTTTCAAAACAAAAAACAAAAAAAAACCACGTACGGAAGTAAAAGGTATGGATTATCCGTCACTCCGTCATAGAATTTTTGTTCACCTATTAAAATTACAAAATTCATCGATAGAAATCGATCGAAAATAGAAGCTCGGAAAAATTTCAGACAGAGAGTGTGGTTTGGGTTATACGCCGTGGACCCTAGTGGAGAATGAGCTAGTTTGTGTGTAGACATCGTCTGATTTGAGCTATTCGCAAAAATCTGAGTCTCAAATCGTGATAAAGTCAATTTCCTCTCTTTAGAAGAGAGAACGCTGTTTTAACCAGAAAGTGCAGACTCTAAAAAGAATAACGAGGAAGTATAAATTTTCCATGAAACTCGTGACGTTCGCGTTACATATATAGGTATAAAGGAGAACTTCTCTATATAGATGTAGGGAACGTTGATATTTTTCCTTGTAATATATCTTCAGATAAAAAGCCATATATACGGAAGTAAAGAGCTGTCTACATATGAGTATTATCCGTATTACTTCGTCATGAAATTTCCTTTCGCCTATTAAAAACACAAAATTTTCGATCTTGTCGCAATAGCGACTCGAAAAAATGTTAGTACCCAACTCTGCACCCCGAAACTCGCATCTCTCCTCTCGCCCCCTCTTTTTTCCCGTTCATGCACAGTTCCAAAAAGTTTTTCAACTATGATGTGCGAGGGTACGTAGAGTGAAAACTTCCGACCATTATTGTACGTCAAAAGTATAACGTACGTAGCGAGGTACTAAGATTGTATAGGTACGTACGTGTTGACGTCCCACAGCCGTCCCAGCATATACACCCAGCCATACATAGGCAGAGAAAAGGTATATAGGTATATATAGCGATATACACGCGCTGGCTAGCGAGATAGGAGAGAATGACGTCAGGGACGTATCTAGGCCGAGGGTTGAACGACTGGTATAGCGGGTCGCGGTGTGGAGGGCCAGGGGGCCGCGTGCGGGGTCGGTGGAGGTCGGAAGAGGAGGTCGAAGGGGACTCAACCGAACCGCGTAAACTGGGACGTCGAGGTGGTGGGATGCGCTTGCAGCATCCCCTGAATGAACGAGACTGAAAAGGGTCGCCCGCCTCCGAGTAACTGGTATTTGATGAATTCATTTAAATTCCTATACATGCCCGCAAAGAGCCGAGGCAATGCGGCAAGTCAGAAAATTTTCCGATCGGAATTAAAGGAAAAAAGAAAAAAAAAACACCCTGCAGCAGGCCTGAAAAATGACGTGTGACAGCCGAAAAATATCACCTCGATTCACTAATTTCGTGTTGATCGATCGTCACTGACTACTGCAGGGTACGAAGGATGTCTCAATTCCATACGGTGACGGTGGTATGTGACGTCAATCTACTCGTAGTACTCTGATCTGGAGAAAATTCATGTGGACATAAAGAATCCTCGGGTTATAACCGACTAGTTTCACTCTTAGTGACGCAAAAACATGACGACTACTCGCTGATATCGTTTAGTGAACAATTTTCGGTGTGCCAATACCGATACATGAACGTTGGTTACCGATCGAAGAAGTATTTAGAAATCGGCTTCAAGTCCGTTAAAACACATCACCAGGGCCAGAGAACGACCGCGCTGTGGCAACATCGACAGAAAGAAAGAACAGCACCAGTCGGAGAAGCAGGCAACCAGGGTCAGGCTTGACGTCAGTATTGTCGTTGTCGGACGCACGCAAGTATTTCCATTTGCCTTGCGTGCCATTTCATTCAACCAACAAGTAGTTATTGTGAATCTTACCAGCCTGCAGTACGACGAGCTCATGCACAAGCACAAGCACGAATATCCGAGATCTATAGGGTATCAGGTTAACGACGCTGTGCAGCATTGTTAAATATCAGAATAAGAATAAGAGGCTAACTCATCCAGCGGCCGTTGGTTCGCGTTACTTTCCTTCCAACAAATTGTGGTAATCAAAAGAAGAGGAAAACTAATTCCTGCAATTACGAGGCGAGCTCTGACGTCCGACTACAGCACAAGTCGACAGTTGCTTAGGTTCACTGCGGCTTAGATTTTTCAGATTTCATTGCGTAATATAACAGAACTACCATGATTACTTAAACGAGCGGAATTTTAGGCGCAGAAAGTGTCTTCTCTATGAAGAATAAAGACTTCTCTCAATAGATCATGCAGGGCGTCGAGTAAAAAATTTATTCGGCGCCCAGATACAATCGCGCGATAATAGTATTACCTTTAATTTGTGCTATTATATTAATTTCTCTGAAAACCACCAAATCGACTGAAATTAGCGACATTAAAGCGGTACATAACACACCTAATTACTCGGAATTGTGTATATACGGTACACGGGATGTGTACACAGGTATACAATTTTGTATGAACATGAAGACCCAGAGGTATAAACGCCGTACTATATTCCGAAATGAAAAAGGCAACAAAAACGACTCAGTCTGTACGTTACAGTAATAATTAGATGAAGTTTTTGTCTATGTTATGTACCTGGTTAAGAATTTACGCGGAGAAATAACTCCCTTTGTAATAGATGGCTGTACAAAACTAGTGTTTATACAGAATAGAGGAGAGCTCGAAGTGTAATGGAGTTAATTACGATCAACAGTTTCTTGTCTATCGATAGATAACGAAAGTCTTCAGAGTTTTGCATTATAGTGGATCTCCGAATTCCTCAATTCCGCGAACTCTAAATCCATCTACGCACGACGAAACAGATATAATAAAATATAAATAAATCGAATGATTGCGAGAACAATTATCACAGCGTATCACGCACCCGACAGCAATCCGCAGTGTGATATGCTCATAATTTGACCCGCTGAAAGCACTACGTCAATTTGAACTATCAGTAAGATATTAAATTGGAGAAAAACATGTCCACGTGTGACATGGCGGCTTGGGCATATAGGTATTTGATTATGGATTAAAAAAAATGTATCAATACCGTTCTCGACGATAGGCAGGCGTCGTTCAAATAAAGATGATGGGTTTCCCAACGTCTAAGAAATTTGCTGGACAGTATCTTGCTGACCAATGTCCTGGTGTGGTTCAGGTAGCACACCTGTATGTCCCCCTCTTCTAGTGGTTTGAATCGAGGACCAGCCGGGCCAGGGCTCGGACTGGGGCTCGAAGGACCGCTCTGTCTTTCCAGATTAGGGCAGGACCTAGCAGCGGGTAAACAACTCGCCTCCAATGTTTGTGCTTCGAGAAGAGAAGCTCCTTGCGGAGTAACGTCAGCGTAAGAAACTGGCGAATCAGTACTAGAGCGGGGCGTAGTGGCAGCTGAAGAAAGTTGAGGAGAACTAGTGCTTGTCGGTTCCTGGCGCATGACGCAATTTGCGGTAAGAAAACCATAGTACGCCCCCCCTCCAGGAACAAGACCAACTCCCGGAGCCGGGCTCGACGGTAATGAGCCTTCAGGAACCTGGACCTGATCTTCAACGCGTAATATATTCCCGGAAGATTCGCCAAACCCGTTTTCAAGACCGGGTATGTCGTGGACAGAGGCGAAGGAACTTCTCTGATGATTAGCCGGGGAAGGGGAAGGGGACGGCGTAGGTGACGGGGACGGGGATGGGGTCGGAGATGGTGACGGGGAAGGTTCACCAGTGCTCGAAGTAGACGATTCCGTCGATCTTAGTCTGAGCAGTAATCTCCTCCGCCACCTTCCTCCACCGTTTGATTTTTGCCCAGGTGAATGTTGAGGACGACTAAAATTCTGGGTATCTTTTCCGGTGTTAACGCTCAGCAAAGACCCAGGACTCCTTGTGTCCGTTGACACCATAACGGCAGAGTTTGAGACTTCAAGTTCGCAATTAGCATTCGGAGTTTCCGGCGAGGATAGGGGGTCGACATCGAGATAATCGGCGCGTATCCCCGGCAGAGTATCGGTGCTACTGCTTCCCGACATGCAGGTTACTTCCTGGTCGATGTATCTTATCGAGGAGGATCCAGATCCTTCGCTGTTCGCCTCGGAACCGCGTCTCCTCGCTTCTTGTACGGTCGTCGAAGGTTGACTGGTCGCTGATATCTCCGGGTTGTGTTCTACTGACAATGAAGAGGGGCTCGTCGACGGTTGCGCACTCCCTCGGGAACTGCGAGTGAACGGACTCTGGAAACAAAACATTGGTACCCTGCGGTGGTCCTTCATGAGTATAGGCAGCGGTGTAATTCACCCCTCTTTTTTCTCCTCCTGCACCGTTTCCTCCAACGAGTGATTTTCCGGTACGTTGACGTCGTCGTTGCGGTATACTCAAACGTACGTTTCGTATTAGACCTCGTCCTCCTCTTTCTCTTCCTTTTCCTCTTCTTCCACTCGCCACTGTGGCTCCAGAACACTCAGCACCTCGGTCCAGCCTTTAGACCGTAACTATTTGCCGACGAAAGATCATCGCAGTATTCGCACATCACACTGCGATATTATATCCGCAATCACAAAAACTGTCCAAAACCCGTGATATGGCGCTGGTGAACGCCCTTCGGTTTAATATTATACCCTCAACGATTTCGGGGTGTACCTTCCGTCGACGACGCGTAATAGTCAGACGACAGAAACGCGAACCAGGTGGGGGCGTAGAGAGGGCGTCGCTGGTGCTGGTGCGGCTCTTCGATCGATGAGAGTCACGCCACTATGTTTGTGTGGTACTGGTAAACTGGATATGTGTTGGTTGGGATTGTTCCAACGTGTACCTACGTACGCGTTATACCCAGTATAACAAAAATACGTTTTTTTCTCTTTCTATATACTTTTCAGATGAAATTAACGCGGATAATGATCGTCCTCTTCCAAATTTCGTCCCATCTAATCCAGCACACTTGTATTTTATACTCACAGAGTCCCCGGAGTTCGAACTCTTACTATTGTAATTGTTATTACCTTTGAAAGAATCGTCTGTGTTTGATTATGCTTTTATTGTTGATCGCGCAAGCAGATAAGCCAGTACACTGACGTAGTAGAGGTAGAGGTACCTGCCTTCGTCCCCACGTAGTACGTAAGGTGCTGTATCAAACGGCAAATATAAGTGCTTATTCACCTATTTTTTTTTTTTTTTTTTTCAAACAAAACAACTTGTCCGCGTATCGCTAGTTGACGCACTCAAATTGCACTAAAGTCTGCACACTCGGCGCCGCCTTCTATGATTACTGATCGCAGAATCTGCTCTGTAGCACGCAGCACATTAAATCGGCACCATGTAACCCGTGTGATCGCCGTCAGCTGTCCCTCAGCACTATAAGCACTAGCAGCGTAAATATATCTCTTATAGAAATCAGGAGGCTTTTTTTCTCTTTATTTTTCACAACCTCCGCGGTTTTTGTTCGGTTAGAGATAGAAGAAAATAAAAAAAAAATAAAATAAAAAAATATAGAAAACCTCAGTGATATTATAGTTAGACTTTTAACGCGTGTATTAAAAAATCGCAGATAGTTATTAATACGTACGTTATATGCGCGTGTTTGGTACGTATCTAACTTTATCTCGAAAAGTCGAATCGTCGCGGGATCGACGCGGTGTTACACAGTACGCGTCGATTACCAACACAGTCTAAAGACTTAAATTCTGTTAACTGAGACGGTATTTATAAACGCTTTAGTGGCGCCAGCGAGCGGTGAGTCTCGCTAGGGATGAGCTAGTGGTATTTCTCTTTATTATTATACCTTTTCACTTCTTCGTAGAATTTTCAGAACTCTGTACCAATTTTTGGACAATTTTTGGATATTCCGCTTTCTTCAATCGGATTGCTCAAATTCTTAGAATTGCTTTTTCTTTTCTTTTTCGTCTTTTTCTTTTGCGTTTTCTCTTCAACCAATGCGTTTGCGCATCGGTCGGAATGAAGCTCTAAGAAATTTGCGCACGGTGCGTGTGTAGGCAGGTATACCTCCTACTGCACGACTCTATGACTGTATAGCGGTGGGATCGATCTAGTACATAAAACCCCTTTACCAATCTCTGTATCGTAAAATTTAACGATATATACCAAAAACGGACATTTATTTATTTCTTTTTTTTTTCTTTCTTTTTTTTTAGCCATTAACTAATTACTTAGTGAAAAATCCTCACTCACTGTATAATAATCTACCACTACATATAAATTTATATTATTTTATGGTATAGCATAGAAAATTTCCCGCACTGTTATATAGTTACGCAACCACACAATTATAATACTCGCATGGTATAAGATTTGCGGTGTTTAGCGGTTTATTCATTACTTTTATACTCGCATTTATATAGTTATTAGTTATATTTATTAAAAATAATAAATAAATTCCTGGCCACCGGCCATATCTGCGGAGTAAAACTTTGAAATCTTATATCCGCTGTTTGTGAGAAGCGAAGCAGCTCCTCCTCCTCAATAACGAGAGTTATAAAGTCTTATGAATATCTGGACCACTTTTACTTGCGTATACTTCGTATGAATAACTCGCACTATGATCTCTGATCAGTGTGCGTTTCGCAAGTATTAGTTCTCGCCCGACGATCAGAGGCGAAATAATAAATTTATAATTAGAGTATAGACGATGTGTATCGTTTCTACCAGTTCCTTTTTTTTTTTTTTTTTTTTAAGATCTTTTCTTTTTCTTTTTCTACGTAGCTAGCTGGTAATACACTAGTCGAAAATATATTTGCATCGTTTTTACTACTATTTGCACGGCTTTAACGCAACGCGCAGGCGAATTCGTAGATGATGAGATCCTGCCGCGCCGACGCCTGAAGCGCAACTGCGCAAACCATCGGGCGCAACCGATAACGCGCCCACTGACGACACGCCGTACCCGCTATATATACCTATACATATATATGTATATGGTATGGTATGGTATGTTATATTATGTTATGTTATGTACAACGTAGAGAGAGACTATTATATATCGTCTACATAACCACCTAGCGGGTGGACGTATATTTATTCAGGGTATACAAGGTGTGACCTAATATAACGCTTCGTTTCGTTTTTCGTTCAACTGAATGAGGAAACTATGAGAATAAGAAATAGAAATAAGAAAAGAAGAATTGAATTTACACGAGTTTGTTATGGAGAAAACCCTAGGAGAGGGATGTAATTGATTAATTTTCAAAAACTTAATTCTCATATTTTTCTCTTGTTTTTCTCTACATCAATTTTTATTTTACACATAAGTATGTATACATACACGTGTTTTAGAGTTGCGTAAAAAGTTAATATTTATTCAAATTCAAAATCGTGATAAGTTTCGTTTTAAAGTTCAAGAGTTAGTCAGCAGTATGAGAAAATATATTCTCTGTCCGATTTTTAATGAATGAATAATTACAAACAATCATAATTATAAGATAGTAACAGTGAATTAAACTTTGGCATTTTTGCACTCTCCCTCTTTCCGTATATGTAGAATTTATAAACAACGTCTATGAATGGCAGAAAAATCGATTCCCATTTCGGTAACGAGTTCTAATTTTGCACTTTTTTTCTTTCATGTCTAGTTTGAATATATACAAAAAAAAAAATGAGGTTTGAACAACATATTTTATTTTTCTTTTATTGTTTATCGTGAAACGATTATACAGACGATATTCACGAAATGACTTGGTATATATACAAAGTACAAAGTACGTCACTATCGTAATGTTCGCACTTTCTAAATGCAATCTCCTTGTTCGTTCGGATTTTTCACGCTTATTAAAAGTACCTCGTTTTTTTTTTCTTTTTCTGTTTTTTTTTCAAATAAGTTATTATTCCATATAGCCTGATTATAGCGCTCTTGTTTGATCAATGTTTAAATATAAATATAATATTAAAAACTGGACGAAAATAGATATCTCAACTTTGGTACAATATAATAACATAAAATACGTTTATTTCAAAACAATGTGTCATTTTGATAATAAATTTTTTATACATCGGTATTACTTATATATCTCAAATTTCGCAAGTTTTTCAAGAATATTCACACATATTGTTTTTTTTTTTTTTTTTAGATTTGGGTTATACTTTAATACATACTTATCAACATTTGTCAAGATTATCATTAAAAAAAAAAAATATATATTAAAGAGTACAAAATACGTATATTCTGGAAAAATTCTATACCTTAGCTATATATCATATTATTTATACATATATATTATTTATTGACACGAGGTGCCTACAGAATCTCAAATTCTGAAATCTATAACTACCCAGTGCCAAATAGTACAAATAATACAAAAAGAAAGTTATTTGAAGAAAATAATATATATATAAAAAAAAAAAGGAATGAAAAAAATATATTTATTGTCTTTCAGGATTATTTTTTTTTTCTTTGCATTTTTTTTTCTCTCTTTCTCTTCTTTTGAAACTAGAAATTTACTGGTCAGTAAACTTACGCTCTTGAGGTAATTTGCAATTCCTACTAACCGCCATCCAGGCTTCAATTTCCTCAGTACTGTGGACAGATGTAATAATGGTATATCACGATAACGATTTTTAGAATCATGTGATCGTAACGCGTTTTAAAATCAGTAAAACTCACGTCCTGGGCACATCGGTCAAGTTCTCTGCTCCTGTTTCGGTAATGAGGACGTCGTCCTCTATACGCACACCTCCCCATTTTCTGAAACGTCGCAATTCTTCCTGCACGATGAACTTTGCCTGATTTTCGTCCGCCAAAACCTCGTCGAGTTTCTATATACGTATGGGCATTAAGTAACAAGCAATACCCCAACATTTAACAGTTATATAGGATATGAGGAAAACCGCAAGAGGAAAAGAAAAAAAAAACCCTCACAGAAGGAATAAACGATACATATAGGAATTAATTATATAACCGAAACTCACGCAGTCTATGAAATAACATCCTGGCTCAATGGTCAACACCATTCCGGCCTTCAACGTCCTCGCAGTTCTCAGTTTCCGGAGTCCTGGTTCTGTCGATCTAACAGGATTCCCCGGAAGATATCCTCCCACGTCGTGGACGTCGAGACCCAACAAATGCCCGAGACCATGAGGCTGGAATACCTCGCCAAGACCGGCGCGTATCATCTCGTCAACGTCGCCTTGAAGAAGTCCACCTCTGATCAATCCTGAGAGTAGAACTCTGTTCGCTAATAGGTGCATATCGGCCCAGGATACTCCGGGCTTAGCCGCGTTAAGCACCGCTGTACGGGCGTCGAGGACAGAATCGTATACCATTTTTTGATCTCTGGTGAACACACCGTTCGCTGGAAAACTGCAGGTAATGTCAGCCGCGTAACCGCAGTAGTTTCCACCCATGTCGAACAAACTGAGGAGAGAAATTACGGAAGTAGGTATGGTGCAATCAGAATTATGGAATTACAGTTCCGATCAGTTTATCGTATGTGAGGCTGGATGCAGTTTATCACTAGGAAAAAATTCCAGAATTAAATGTAATACGATAAAACGCGACTCCACAGTGAATTGCGCTGAAATCGGTCCCACATGATCTCAAAACCGGGTTATATTTGGGACAAAGCTCGTTGTTTCGAAAAATACACCAGCCACAAAAGTTTTGTAGACATTTTACGAACAGTCATCGAGATATCAACCCTTCGAACTTGCTTCGCGCAGCTTCAACTTCGGGCACGTTTTTTGATAACTAGAACTGGTATTCTCGAAAATCTATCTATGCGGTTTTGAAGTTGCATAAACTTGCTACAAAAAACGTCTGAACATTTCTTCCGAAAAAGTGGGTCGTCTTCGAAATATTGCGAGTCGAAAATTGCTTCTATGACGCAATATAAATAATTGACCAAAAATGGTCAAACGACTTGATTTAATAACAATAAGTTGGTAATTCATAGCTTCCGAATATTGTACACGTCAATTTCCTTGTTTTTAATTTAATTTCGCTGATAGCCGCATATTCCTTCTAAAAACTTTTAGGACTTTATGAACTTGGAGAACGCCAATAAACACGTCGCTCTATTTGAACGATGAAAGTTACGCAAAACACACACATTTTTGAAAACTTGATTGGGAGAGGCTCGAAAAAATGTTATCTTCTTCCCGGTTTTGGAAAACTACGTATTTTCGTGCTATATCATTCTTGGTGTAACTATGGACCGTCTGGACATGTATTTCCATACTCATGATAGACGTGAAATTGAAATTGAAATTCTAAACACCTTATGAGATAATTTCAATTCAGAATTAACTCACTACCTTGACACGTGAGCATATTAATCGTTCAGTATTTTATTCACGTATATACCCACATAGTATATGTAGGATAGGGCGTTGAGCGATTATGATGATCTTACAACGTTTTAGCAAATAAACACCGCGTGTATCGTCGAGATGTCGTCTTATTCTACTTTGCGTATATGAGCAAGTGTGTTATAATCATGTGTGGGTTTGTATATATATATATATATATATATATATATATATATATGTATGGTATAGCCTGAAAATGCATAATTCTAGAAACTGGTATTTAACAAAGAAAAAAAATGTGCGTGAGTGACAGTGGCCGTTTTATATATTCATTAAAACGGAGAATGCAGTATGAATAAATGCATGGTATATGTGCGGTCGAATTATGCAAATAAAGCGCATTATGGTACTGCAGCAAAAAATGAATGGATAAAGTATCTATACCTACATCGCTACATATTAATTAACAATCATCAATTCAATTCTGTAATAAAAGATTAAAACTCAAGAACCGGCTAAGCAAATTGTCTTCTTAAATATATACTGTAGCTATATGGAATCGCAAGTATGTTAGGAATTCGCGAAAAACAATCTCGAGTATAAAACACTTGCGAAATGTTATTCAGGCTCTGACTTACTGATTGGGACGGGTTTCATGTAGTATATGAATTTTTATCGTTTTTTAGATAGGCGTTAGAATTTCTTGAAAACTATTTCCTAATGACGACCTTCGCCGAACATTAGCTTCTGATAGCATGATTAACCGCGGTATTAATTAGCAGTGAAAAAATAAGGCGGAATAAAATAAATAAAATATATATGTCTCTTGAATTTCTTTGATTTTTTCAATTACAGCTAATTCCCACGACGTCGTCGACATGAGAGCGTCGCGTCGCGTCGCGGCGTTTGTTTGCATAAAATTGACAAGCAATTATGTCCCGAGCCTAGAATTTGTATAGTGTTACGCAACCACCAAGGTTCTTGCACTTGAATATAAATCGTTCAAAGTACCGCAAGTCATTGGGATAAAAACTGAAGAATAATGCGATTTTCCAGGCTTTTAGATCACTTCTCCTGACATTGTATCGAAGGTGACATGTACAATGAAAAATCTGAGCTGTTTTTTAACCCACTGATATAAGGTATGTTGAAAGACACTGATCGTCTGGTCTTTTGATCGCTTTTACAATAGGCGAAATTATTCCACCGGTATTTTATCATTTCATCAGTACATATCAATGAAATTCCAAGCGAGGAATTTGGAGCTATTCAAATTCTCGCCGTGGTATACTACGAAATTCCATGTAAAACTTGTGGCTCAAAAATACGGCGAACATATTCGAAACGGCTAAAAACAAGCACACTAAAAGTTATATAACAAATAGAAAAAGTTTGCATACGTTGCACCGACGTCTACTATATATTATACCTATATGCGCGGATGCCGACAGTATTTGGTCAACCTTCGACGATCAAAGACCCGAAGAAACACCGGAATCCTGGATAACTTTTCGTCGCAATTTATACAATAATCTAGTATCTAAGATATCATCTGACCGAGGGTCTACGGGCTCACCATATATCTCCGTCCTTGAGGACTCTGTTGTTCGGTGCCCCAGCATGGCCATAATGTAGGACGGAGGCGTTGTGTCCAGAACCACAGATACAAGTGTATGAAACGTGGCGACATCCGCCCACAGCGTAGACGTATTGTTGGAAAATAGCTTCAGCTTGAAATTCGGCAAATCCTGGACGCACAGCTCGCATAACTGCACGATGAGCATCGGAACTGATCTTGACCACGTATCTTAGAACCTCGATCTCCTTCGGGGACTTTATCACACGGCTGCCCTTGCAAATATTAAAATTTATTTAAAGTTCAGTCATTCTAAAGTTTCGGGGGCTCTTCAGCTTTTTCATGGCCAAATCATCTATTGAAATAACTCCAGTGTACAGATATATTACATAGTCATTGAAACGAGTTGAACTACATGTACGCACGTGTCATTAGCTGTGTAAGATCAACAGATTATACCATCGGAAAAATGGTTCAGGAAAAAGTCTGGGTAAAAGTTATAATTATCTTAAGTTATGATCAAAATGCTAAGAAGTTTATAGCCACGGCGCTTCCTTCCTTCGAGAAGTATAAACCCGCGTAAACCGCAAAAGCTTACTATTTTATAATGGCAAGAATAACGATACAGTTTTTTTCCCTGTCCTCAGAACTCACTTTCACAGTCTATAAGGCCTCAGTGGTGGCTTTGAATCTCTCCTTCATGTATTCGACAATAGCGACAGAGTTTGCTGCAAATTTCACGAGGGTTTCGTAGTCGAGTGTCATAACGCGGAGTCCAAGTCTCCGAAAATGTCTTATCCTCATCGCCTGTGGTCCAATGAGATGCTGTGAATTTCGGCAAAAGTGTTCAGGCAGATGAACAAGCACAGCAGTACTAAGATTCCGGTGAAATTTGTCCAAATCGAAGGTGTGGCTAGAAGAAGACCTCGTCGAAGGGTGATGTATCATTGCGTCCATCACATAAAGTTCGTTACTGGGCAGCTGGCCCAAAACCAAGCTTTTGCTGACCCGTTCCTCGCCGCCTGCAATTTTCGCCAAGTGGCGAAAGACGCGGTTAATAATTTTCTTCAGTCTCTCATCCTGCCGGACGACGTCTCCTGTCTTTTCATCTTTTGAGAGCATCGGGCCAGCGTACTGTGGACATTCTAGAGTCATAGCAGCGTCGAAAAGCTTCAATTTTGTCCTGAAGGAGTCCAGTGAACGGATGTTACGTCTGTGAAGGAGTCGGTCGAGGAAATTGGCCCTGAATACCTTACCGACAAACCTGATCGGGTGTTTCTCAAGGTAAACTAAAGCCAAAAGAATATCTAAGGCTTCGTCTGGTTTCAGTTGGACAAATTTAGCTGCGACTGTCTCCTCCAAAGTGTGCCAAAACCGTGTGGCTATTGGCTCCGGTGGCCGGAAATTCAGCGTCCCAAATGGCACGAAAATCGGCGCTATTGTCAACGGTGAAAGACGCCCTACGTTTTTTGACAAATACTCTGCACACCCGGTAAGAATTCGGGGATTTCGAATTCTCATGATTCCACAGTAATTCATTATCCCTCCTATCAACGCCGGATCCTTAAAGTCGAAGAAGTACCGAGGGTTATAACTATTACTATCGTTTCAGGCCATGTTTAGAGTGTTGTGTCGTACTTGAACCAGTTCTTTCACATCCTAACTCTAGTTCACCGTTCATACTCGTTTTAAAATGAATATCTTAACACCATTTGCCATTTCTTTGAATCAGAATTTCAGATTAACAACTATAACAGAGAGACAAAGGGCCTTCATGGTGGGAAGTGCTTTATACTCAAAGATCTAACCACCTTGTGCATAACTTTTAAATACTGCAAGTGATTTACTAAACTGTCTTAAACATTCCATAAATTTCCTAAAAAGTGACACCGTTATCGTTTCCTTAGCTGGTTAACAACCGAATTCATTATATAACCAGAATTCTCGAAGTTAATCACAGTAACTTCTTATTCCAATTACAGTAGAGGTATCGCTCCATGTGAGCAAAAAACTACGATAAGTTATAAGAACACATTAACTGGTGAAATAATAATTAATCGTTATTAAGCGAAAAAAGATTCTCTGACGGATAAATATATGCTAATTTTAATTGCATAACCAGTTAGCACTTAGTCTTGTTCAGAATACAATTTTGACGAGAGGCTTGTAGAACCTCTTTTGTCAATTGAAGACATTCAAAGTCTAAACGGTGTCCGTATAGTTAGAAGTGTTTAAGAGACTCAAACAGGTGACAAATTAGGACATCCTACTGACGTCTTTTGACGTCTTCTTACAGACCTTTACTCACTGAGATAAATAATCACACATTAATGCTGAAAATTTTACATCAGATGTACCCAAATCGTCGAATTATACATAATGGGCTTTGAATCCAGCTGAATATTCACGTAAACGAAATTTGGAATCTTCTCAGATAACACACCATCCGTTCTGAGACATGTCCAAAAAGTGTTCAAAAGTCATGCTGACGACAAGGTATGTTAATCTCATGTCTCAGGAAAATCTTGGCGACATCCTAATGAGACTTGGAAGTATTTCCCGACCATCAAGGTCAGCCTTTGGTGAAGAATATGTCTTTATTTCAGGATTGGAAAGAACTGAGTTCACTTGTCTACCACAACTTCCCATAAACCTCATTCGGGAAAAACACAGTAGATATTCTACCGATAGAATACCTCCTTAACTTGTCGCCCCCCGGTTTTTCTCGGACCCACATGGAGCTCCAATATTTTCTCCACTGCAGGGTCAGCATGGCGAGTGACTGTCCAGGTGCGTACCAAGTCCGTAAGATCCTCTTGAGCAACGTTCTTGGCCCTGAAGGCTGCCCATCTGTTAGCGTGTCTAACAGCCTCTGGAGACTCGATGGCCGCGTTAGCCAGGATGTTTAGAATGTCCGCTACATGTCGCCCCGTTAGTTTTTCAAAAAGCCGAGCCATGCTCCGTTCTAGGATGGCCTGAACAAGTCTTCTGCTTTTTTTCAACAAAGGAAGAACTCGGAACAGAGGGACCAGGTTTTCGACTACAAGATCCTTTTCCTTAGAGGATAATCCGATCCAAAGAGAATCTACGGCCTCCTGATACTCGGGGCTCTTAAATTTCGCCATAATCGTAACCGCCTGAGCTATCTGCGCGATGTTCAACTCCTCATCGGCTACACGAGACGCTACCTCGTCGCTAAGACGATCCCGAAACGCGTTTACACTCGGGCTGACTGAGTCCCTTGCCAAAAGACCGAGGGCCTCTAAAAGCGACTCGTTGTCCTGTGTGGCGGCAATCATCTCCACGATTTGGCCCATGACGACATTTCGATTCCTCGCTATCGATGACCCTCGGTTTTTGCTACCCGGCCCGTTTTCGACGTCGATAATTTTCCTCAGCGCCTGAAGCGCGACGATTGAATTTATCTCCTCGACTATCATGGTCTCAAGGAGTGAGAATATGCCCTTCGGTGTGTAGCAGGACTCTAGACCCTCTAGGAGTTGGTCGACGTCCGCCTCTTTCAGAAACGCTAAATCGGATCCGAACAGAACCGCAGTTCCCTCATCAGTCTCGATGTTTATGCGCCGATTTTTCCTCGACTTACGACGTTCCTTCACTACTTGATTATCGATCTTTGTGCTCATCTTGGCCGGACGTGGCGTGGATTTGCATATAATTAATGAAGGGTCGCTTATTTTTCGGACGATTAACGGAACCTCGTGGACCTCGGAACCATCTTGAACGAGTATAGTGCTTCGGGATAAAAGACGAGGTCGTTTCGGGGCAACAACACCCTCAGCATTTGTGCTGAAAGGTTTACAGGTTCGAGGATTTGACCTTAAACCTCCGTTACCACTCTTTCGATTTCGAGACGGTTCAGTGTCGAAAATATCTAAAATTTCATAGAAGTCTACCGTGTTCAGGTGTTTCCGCCCAAGGACTTCTATGAAATTCGATCTGGTGAAGAGGTAACAGTCCAGGAATTTCTGAAACGTCCCGAAACCGTACTTACCTCATAAAACGTGGGTAACGGAGGAATGACGTCAACGAGGGAATGAAATTAGTAGGTCTGTAGCGTAGCTGCAGTTTAGGGAACATGACGTAGGTTTAACTTGAAAACGTTCTTGATTCCTTTCAATTTTAACTTTTTTGGCAAATTCTACGTGCGGTATATCGGATTGTCTTCCGGGGATCTTGAGGCTCATGTTTTATCCGCGTGTGACGATTTTTTTTCGTGTATTTTAATCACTCGCTGTTACCATAATAATGATCATAAATTCTGAGAAAAATTTTCAGAAAATAAATTCGCTAGAAAATTTCTACTTTTGTCAAAATGACGTAAGAAAAATGGAAATGAGAACCTAACATACATTTGTTCTTTTCTTTTTGAACTTCATACATATCGCGATATCTGTACAGTTTTGCCGCAACTAACGACAAAAGACGCGCGCACCTACTCGTTCGATGCGAGATTATCATTGGCGAGACTTGTGGCTGTACACTGCGTCGGTAATATAGAAATCTTTTAAGAGAAAACTGAGTTTATCAAAACGAAAATAAAAATACGATAATGTATGACGTTTATACCCACCATTCTGATATTTCCGGATACAACAGTTCGTTGTTAACGTGAAACCTGGAAAAAACAAAGAGTTGCGATTTAGTTTCGGGGTGAACGAAGCCGCGTGGAATTTTTTTTATACGCGGTATTGACCGTTCGTTCTTTTATGACTTACTGGCCAATCATGTCGAAAACAGCTTCATGCGCTACGCGTCCACTGTCGCTGTTTGTCCCGTTCTAAAAAATCGAGGGAAAAATAAGATTTCAAACGACTTTAAAGAATTGAAAATAAAAATTACAGATAAGGAACTTTACCAAGCCTGAAAGAAATCTTTGTAAATACTAACTTGTATCTATATAGATTAAAGTTATTTACAAACTCAGATATTATATACTTTGCTGTTCAAGAAAAATAGAAGTACTCATTTTCCCAATAATCTCTCTATTTTTCTCCTTATCTTTAACGACGTAGATATTCCCACCAGCTGGCACTCATCGTACTAAGAGTTTTTAGATATTCATTATTTTTAGGTTCGTGCCAATTTTGATACTAAGAAAAAGAAAGAAAGGAAGAAAAAAAACGGGAAACTAGACCGAGCAAAAAAAATCCCGAAGTTAAATTTACTGCGCCTTGCTAAGTTCTTAACATCGTCTAAAACAACGTTGCCATTGGGGAAAATACTTCGATTTACGAAATTTTTAACAAAAATCTACCAATGAACAAAAAAAAAAAAAACACAAACTACATATCGATACCTAAACATTTTATTAGAACGAAAGAATTACTACACAATATAGGTATGCGGACCAATTGAATAAGGCTACTTTATGCTTCGAAAAAAGGTAATAAAAATGTCTCACCAATGTCAAAATAGTCGAAGCACCTCGATTGCTTAGTACATCAGCTATTTGGTCAGTATAATAAACCCCGTCGACCGCGTACCGCTTCCGGAAGTCCTCGGGAGTATAGAGGTGACCTTGCCATACAGCATACTCCGGCGGTAGTCGTGGAAAGAAAAGAATTGACTCGCCGGATGTGACGTCAAGACAACCGTAGCAGTTTGGTTCTTCGACTCCAAAACACCATTGGAAGTATGATTCCTTGAGAGAACAAGATCAGGCGATCTAGTAGTCGTGTTATATACGAGATGATTTGATAACAGAATGAATTTTTATCTTTTTTCTTTCAGAGTGCAGTTTTCTCTACAAAAAATGTGCTCAAAACCAAATCTATGAATTCAACGGTATACAAGTTATCTTTAAACGCTTATAACGGCTAAACTATTGACGCGATAAAAATAATTCTAAGGACACGTATTGTGGAGAATTCAATTCTCCGTGAAACGGCTACTCTGCGAAATTTTGTATGATAAAACCCGGCTGAATAGCACCAATTTAATAAAATAATCGTCGTTTTCTGTGCTATTTGAATAGCGAAACTTATAATTATTTTCGGCCGTTTCATAGGATTTTCAGCCGTAAGTGAAATACATAAAATAATATTGCCCTGAAATGACACGCACACACCCTGACACTATACACACTGTGTGTATTTGTGCATGAACTATATTTGAAGGCATTAAAAGTAACGAGTATATTGAAAAATCGCTGGGAACATTGAATGAGTAATAAGTGTTAACGACTTTCTACATAAAAGGTGATAATTGACTATTAATATCGCGTGGGTAGCGTAGTTTGAAAGGAGTTTGAACAGTTTCCGACCTTCGCGGTACTTTAAAGTCTCCTTTACATTTGCTATGTTGAAAACAGTATATTATTTCGTTAGAGATCTGCGTATTTCTATTTCTTATAAAACGGAATATATTGCATCGTTTGGAAATCTATTATTCGATCGATTTTCATCGAAAGGTTATCCAATTGACTATGTTTGATAAATTTATTAAGTAAACTTATGTAAAACCTAAAAATAAAGATAAGAATGTATCATATGCTTGCCTGCCGAAACGGCCAGGAGATGTCAGTGTCGTTAAATGGAATTTCCTCACCGCCTTGCAAAACGACGTAAGCTCCCGTTTCCGGTATGTTCGGATTATTACGAAGTCGAGAAATGAGTCGCTCCCGGTTCTCCCGAAACAGGGACATGGGCACCCTGAGGGTGTGCTCACCCCTAACAAAATGCGACTCCATCGGACCTCTGAAATACATTAAACGGTAGGTCATTCACAGCGGAATTCTTGAACGTAGAGACAGGTGTTCGTCCAGCTGTTGTTTCTCCGGGCTTATAGGTAACATAAGCGGCTAACGTATACATATAGTTAGATAGAATATAGATTGGGAGGCGATAATAAAGTGAAAAGAGGAAAAACTGAACGAGACACCACATAGAAATTCAATTTATTTATTTATTTACTATTATCGCTCCGTTTTTTTCATATCCTTTTTTGTTTTTTGTTTTTTTGATAAGAAAGATAATTTTTGCAGACAAAGTTGCGCAACGTTTCTTACAACGAGTGTTTTGCGGGTATATATACAGTAGGTATATTTATGAATGTTTATATTTAGCATTAACTAAGAACTCGTGTCATCGTTAATAGGCCATCATAAAGCCTACAAAGCCGCACCTTACGGTTTTCCACATCGTTTATATGCTTAGTCTGATCGCTGCAGGTTCGTTACAATCGCAGAAAATATAATAACATATTGTTATTGATTGTGAATTGATAAATAAATGTAAAACTAATATAATATTATAGCCTTCATCTTTCTACGGTAATTATTATTGTTACATGCAAAATGTCTAGAGACACTTCCGGTGTTCTTTTTTATTACTCACATATTCAATCATTAATAAATCAATCATTTTTTCTCCTTTCTTATGTGACATATTTCTGTTTTTTAAAAGTATTCATTCACGGTTTTCTTTTTTTTTCTTTTCTTTTCTTTTTTTTACTGGTGCGGCGTTTACTTAGCGTGAGTATAAGTACATGTGTTTGGAATTTATATAGTCTGTGGTTTTCTCACTTTACTACATGTAGCAATAATATGAGATATAATTCTTGGAACCAAGTCGTCAACGGGAAGTTTTCTTATATGGATAAATGATATAAAATCATTGTTAAACTATAGTATGTTATTCCTGGCCCCGGAAAAAAGATCTCTCTTAGCACTAAAACCGCGTATTTTTATGAGAAATATAGAGATTTAATTAAAGAAAGAAAGGAAAAAAAGTTGAGGCAATGAAAGAAACTTTATACTTTTATTAATGTGGAGAGAATATCCCTACATCTAATTTCATTATATTTTCCAGTATTCATACTAGATGGGGAAAAACCTATATATAACAAATATTGTTTACATTTTCCTTGTAGATAACATGATCGTAGTATATTGTTACACTCCGCACTCTTCTTCTTATTATAATTATCTAAATAAATGAATTTCTACCAAAAGGGTAGAAAAAAAGGAGAAAAATTCAATCTCGAATATATCTAGCGTGTTAATTACATGGATCGCCGAAACAAACGAGGATAAACATTGTCCTGAAGTAAACCTAAGTCTCAACAAATATCCGCTGACGCGTGCATCTATATACCTACGATTATAGGTATGTATACCTATATGCGTAGTTCGCGTATACGTATATGGATATGTATATCTACTATACCATTAAATTTTGCCCCAGCTCAAGCTACCAGTAATCGGATATTCGATTTTCCACGAAGCTTGACATTTATTTTTACCCCAGGAAACGTGACGGACGTTATACATTTCTAAGAGACGGTATAATAGTAGCGTATGCATGTATTTATGTATGTGCCTAGGTATGTAGATGTGCATACATACAGGAAATTTGTGGGTTGGCGAAAGAATATACATAGCTTTGCCATGACTGACTCTTGTGGTGGATTAGTATATATACCTATATAATATTGTGTAATGTTTTGAACAGCAGTCAATTAGTATTGTGTCTGTTTCTGTCGGTTTTAACATACAGTATATCTTTTGACACTGATATATATTGAATTAAATATTTCGCTAGTCTTCTTTCACAGTAATAATATAGTTTCAAAGATGCGCTGAGCAGTTGTTCAAATACGTATATAGGTGCGTGTAGGTATATGTATGTAAACATAATTTAAAGAAATTTATGTAACGCGTCCATATGCCTATAGTATAGTATGCTATAGATATACCTCTATCACGCAACTATTGACACAATTTCAAAGTTCAAAAAACTAGAAATAGGCAAGCGCGTAGTTTGAAACGATCTAATCCGTTGACTCGTGACTTGAAACCACGTCGCTAGATTTTATTCCATTCTTTTTTTTTTTCTAATTCAAATATTACCAAATTCTAGGTAAAAGTATCACTGAATAGCTATAATATGTATCAAGATATGAAAGCGTCCGGTTTCGCGAACTTAAATCTATACTCACAATGCGTCAAACAAGTAGCATAATGGAATTAAAATAAAACGACCTTGTCAGAATAGTTTCTTTCGCTCTTTCCTGTTTTTTTTTTTTTTTTTTTTTTCCTTTTCTTATTATACCGCAAAACGAGCGTAAGTTAACGTCGGAAAAAAAAAGTTGTCGGATGTTTACATACAGACATATATGTGATTTCCGTTAAATGGTTATTATCTAAACTTATTGCGTGTGATGGCGTTGGAAGGAAAATGAAATAGATAAAAGAAAAGAAGAAAGAGAAGACATTATCTCGGCGACTTTTACTCAATAAAATAACTGTCGGTAATATAGAATGATATACATTTAGACGTAGTACCATGGGAATTTAATATTTCTATATAAATTATTTATTTATGTGTATATAAAGTTTCGAGAAACAATAACGATTCCTAATCTGTGAATCGTAACCCGTTATTCGCGGATTATATGTTATGTATTTTACCTATATACCTATATCGTATATGATATGTAGGTATGCATTCGAGATTTGAATCTCTGAGAATAACTATACAATATAGGTATACGTATAGCAGACAAAAGAGCAATCGTATTCACCTCGGTAGTCCCGAGACTAACCGAATGAACCCGAAGCAGTATGAAACGGCATAACTCGCTCCTCCCCTATTATATTTCCGATGAGGAGCCAGATAGATCTAGAATTTTGCTGTCCGAAGCGTTTATCTAATAATAGAAATAGACGCTCTATCAGCTGCCACATTATCAACTGACAGCAATAAACCAAATATCCCCCCCTAGTTAATTTTTCAATTGGCACCTGCTTTCGATTGTTCTATAGGCATAGGAACTGAGATCAACGAAGCATTCAACAATTCAAGCTTTTTAAATGCCAGAGCTATGACAGACTGATATAACTCATCATGTGTTTATTATGTTATAGTTGACAGAAACTGCCATTGACCTATGTTAAATCAATAATCGTATGACAAATGGTAAATATTATTATTATCGGGCATTGATGATGTGATATCTAAATCATTTGGAAAATAACGATCTACCAAGAGACATGAAATATTTCTATTGACAGTTGGACGTAAACACGCAATTATTTACCGTTCTTAACGCGTCCAAAGCTACCGCAGAATAAAGTATGTCGAAGCGATGTAGTTGTTATGATCAAAAGCAGCGTTCCATACCGGCTTGTTTATTCCTAGTCTTATATATAGTAGAAAGCATGTAACGCGATACTTATTAGCATAAAAATTTCACGTGGATTTATTGTCTTTGGAGATACATGTACTCAATGTTTTGCGATTTCTTTTTCGAAGGAAATTGTTGACGACAGAATCATCGCGTCTACGGCTCCCAGTGGTAAACAACTGCATACAACCAGACGAAACAAAAATAATGATAAATATTTATAAGCGGCTGATAATGAGCTTAGGAATAATAAATGAACACATGCGGTTCGTTTACTTAATTATCGAAGTCGACCCTAACACATCGATAATCAAAACTTTGGCGTTTTAACTTGTTATTAAGTTTCTGATAACAAATACGTACGTGGCTATGGCTTCGGCCATGTTGCTTCTTCGTCACTATTTGCGCAGTACGAGTTGCGCCGTAGTAGGGTAACTTAATTCTCCACTGTGTGGACTAGTAGCAGTATGCAAGTGTTGGTGCCTCTGGCTTTAGCAGCTTGTTTGCGACGGTGCTGCTACTACCTGTAACTATGAGCTAGGTCTTCGCGGTGAACTGGCGGTCAGAGAATGCCTCACTCTCCGGCCCGTCTTCTCGTAAAACGACTTCGATTAGTACATAACGCAATAAATGAATAACTCTAGAGTTATCTATGAAGTGATTACGGCTATTGTCGAACCTCCAGGCTCCGAACTTCCTTTATATAGAATCCCTTATCAGATCTAACTGTCATCTATCCGTCCAGTAGCCTTAGTAGCTCGTATCTTCCTCAACATAAGACGAACTGAACACGCACGCGCGCGCTCTCCGGACTCCAGGAGAAATAACTTTCATGCGATGTTTTCTACCAAATTGAAATCGATATTATGTCGCGATGAAGAATTATCACCAGTTAATTATTCGTTTATATTTCAACACACGTGAATCCATAATACAGGTTGCTATAAATATACGAGTTTTAATTATGATAAATTGTGATGTTATTATTTTTAGTTTGTTATTATTTTCTTTTCATTTTCAAAACACAACATCGTAAACTGTAAATACGATGTGTATACATGTATCTATAAGAATGACGATTATTTTCGAGGGCAAGGTCGCACAGTATAAATTTTCACATTATAATTATTTACCTCTACGGTTATGTTGTTTATGCTTTAAAGAGACTAGCGTGAATGCGATTCATTAATTCGGACCGGGGCGGTGGTCACCGCATGCCTGAACAATCAGGCCAATATAATCTAGACTTTATGTATGCTTCAGAAAGAACTGTGTAGTAAAACAAATAAACACAAGCTTAATAAAAGATTGAAACGTTTCCTAAACAACACTGTCTAGTATAATGGCAATTAGCGGTCATGATTCATGGTTATTTAACGGGAACAAAGAAGAAATTCATTCATTAGTAGTTTCGTAACACACGTTCACGCTCCGTTGTAGAAAATCTCGAAAACCTCTCGTGGGATTTGAACTTGAAAAACTCAGGCTTCTTTTTCGTCTTGTATATATCAGAAGAATATTTGCACACGGCGATAATGTGTGCGCGTGTATGTCATTCGCTGTATTTAATGACATACTTGTGATTAAAATCGTAAATCGTCAGGATTAATGGACATGGACACAAATTCATCGTCGTGGATGAATGTAGTAGTCAAAACAACACATTGTCAGCTCCGGCGTTATCGCGTTATCGTAATAACCAACGGACGACGAACAATGTGCATTGGTACATGTATACCCAGCGTTCAAATTTCAAATCTATAAAATAAAAAGCGTTTTATTTAAAACCTTCTGAAAATCCAGCGACAAAGGTTCGTCAGGTAGGAAATATTTGTCCATAATGGTTAACAAAAGACTGAGGAATTTAAAGTTTCTAGAAATCTAGACCCCTGCTGAAAATTTCACGAAAATCTTTTCACCGTACAAATACCTACTCTTGCCCTTTTCCCCTACAGATTTTCTCCATTTCTAAAGAAAGCGTTATTTTGTACCTGAGAATTTTCACAAGATAATATCTGGAAGTAGTTTTTTCGTCCAGCTTCACCCAAGACGTAAGTTTTAATCAATATCTAATGCTTCGTGGAGATGATTGACGGATTGACGTCAGCTGCAGCGCTATCAGGGATGAATATTTCTGTATATTAATATAGGTATATAGATGTGATGTGTGTTGATATCGACGACACACTCATTCGGTGATATAATATGTATTTATATATGCGTAAATAACCGTTGGATTATATCGACATGCAGAATATTATTTATAAATTATAACAGTGATTGATTATTGTCAGCTAGTATGATCAGATTGCGGAGAAAATGACTAAGTAGGTACATACTGTGACATTGGAAAAAAAATATTTATCAAATACACGTGATAGTTCTATGGCGACGAAAAGATTACTTAACAAATAATTCCGAATTGATTATTTTGGGATAAGCTTCGCGGCAACTAACAAAATGGAAAACATCGACAGCTCCACTGATAAAATCATCTTCAGTAGAATATAGGTGTATGTTACATAAGTAGGGCGACAGCTGTAAGTATAATATTGTATGTATAATCGTTCACAATACACTTCGAATCAATCAAACAAAAACTGTAATACAACGGTCACTTCGATATCAGATTTAAGTAAATTCACAAAACTGAATATCTTCGTAACGGATTGGTGAAACCACGATTTGAGGTTTGGTATAGAAGTTCTTGGTTCTTGGTTCACCTCGTGTGACTTGTAGAAATTCTTCTCTCAGTCCTAGACTAAAAAGAAATGAACAAAATGTGTATCTTCGAAGATAATTAAGATTTCAAACAAGAAAACAAGTTACGGGATTTTTGAGTGAAACAAAAAAAAAAAAAAACTACTAACATATCTTTCGCGGTTATCTGACTGATGATTATAACATTCCCACTATAACAGTCGTGGTTCGAGCATTTTTCCCACCGCTTTTTTCGTAGGTACTCTACACACAAAGTTAGTTTCTAGCTGTTGAACGACATGCTGTATAATCTTCTCTATCTGTGTCTGGACCCGTCGTGATCCAAATACGGCCAGCGAGCTGGTAAAAGACAAAGTAGCACGACGGTGGGATTGTTGGAATAGAAGAAAGAAACTAGTCACTAAAATGACGCAATCGCGTAGATACCTAGTCGTTCCGATATGTAAAGAATGAAATTGTATACGAATATTTCGCAAGGATTAACATTTTTTCGTTTTCTCTTCTCTTCTCGTTATCATTTGTCATATAGATCTCTAAACTATACAAGCAGTTTTAATATATCAAAAGAAGAAACCAGGCCGGATGACGCGACCCGGGGTATTACCCAATTGTCAATGATTCGTATAGTTCGATCAGAGCCGGATAGTTTGATTCCGCGACAAATTACGTCAAACGTATGAATACGAACGTGAAATGACGTGTAAAAAAAAAAAAAGAAAAAACACGTGGCGAAAAATATTCATCGAGATGACTTGTCATTGCAAATTTCTTTTCCTTCAGATTCTCGGAAAGGTTTTATTCACATACCTCTAGATACAGTATACCTATATGTAAAGAGCGACAAGAAATTACCACTTTTTTTATTTTTCGCCTGAATTCCTATTCTCAGCGTGCGTATATGAATCAATCCTAGAATAGGTGGGATATAAATTTGCAAAGTCACGATTGCAGGTACTATCTAGTATATTTATATCAATAGCATTGTGAGATAGGTACTTAGGATTTGAAACCCAATTTCCAAGGGCTAGAAAGGGTCTTACTCTATCGACGACAAGAATATAGTCACGTAGATATATATACATACCTAATAGTTTACTAGATATACTATATTGCCGGCCATCCGTGGCAGCGCCAATAAATACGTAGAAGCTTTCGTGTTTTTGCGGGCCGATTGGTTGCTGCGTAGCAACGAGCCAGTCGCATAGCATAGCATATACTCAATATAGTATACCTATATACTATACATAATAAAGTTGTTATCTGCTGACATCAGCAGCAACTAGCGAGGTAATACATATTTGTAAACCTTCGCCCCGCGCGTTCTACTCTATAGATGAAGCGTGCATATCCAATTCTTATTATGATAAAAATTTCATCGCCTGAGTCCCGCGCAATTAAAATGAGTAACGAGAAAAAAAAAAAAAAAGTGGATGAAGAAGACACAGTACACAAGGGGGTTTCAAACTTTTCATTAATTCCTTTATTATTAAATAGATTTGCTGGACACATGGCCCGCAACGATCACATAGAGTTATCTTTCCTTAATTTGCTAAAGTGTTTTTTTTTTCGTCTTCTTTCTTTTTTTTTTGCTTTTATTATTTCAATATTTTTATACGAATAACTCTATTGTCATAGATATAATCATAAGGGAAAAAAAAAAAAAAAACACAGAGATGGAAACAGAATTTTTTTTTTTTTTTAAATGAAAAAGTATTACTCGTACCAAAGATTCGTACAATATGTATATGCATATTATGAGCCTTGTTATACACATTTCTCTTATTACAATATTATACATATATATGTAATTGAAAATCATGATACTCGCGTTTATCTCACAGCATTCTCATAATAGATACACAATATACTCGTTACTATGCACTAGTTGAGAAACAATTTTTTTTTTTCAATTCATTTAGTTATATATATATATATATTTTTTTTCCTTTCCTTCTTTTTTTAGTTTGATACTAAATAGTGACGCGTCAAATGAAGCTATATAATCGAAATCTGCGACACTCTGCTAACATGCTTCAGTCAGCTCAGTTTCTATATATTAACGTTGCGTCATCATTTAGAAAATCTGTTTCCCCGCTATTTAGATTATGCGTATAACGTTCGTACACGTGATAGAATATATAGATATATATATAGCTGCGTATAGTCAGAAAACAAATGAATCACATGATTCCTTGTTATCAATGACATAGTATACTTTACAATAGCTATAACACGTCGTTACATCTATATAAATGATTAATAAGTGTGATTATTATACTATGCACTAAAACATGCACAGCCAAAAAGGTAAAGCTTTATTAGGTATTACAAGCTCCCCTCTCTTTTTTTTCATTCTTTCCTCTTTTCTTTCTTTCCATATTTATTACTTACTTACTTACTTACTTAACTATACATATGTGTATATAAGTACCCGCTGGTACTTTTTCAGCATCGCGACTTTAGGAAGCCATTCTTTTTTATTTATAATCCCGCCTCCTTTTCTCCGTATTCGATCTGAGATATATTTCGTCCATTCTCGACGCATAAAATTACATAGTATATGATCTATACATATAACAAATGTCGTCGAAAACAAAAGCTATCTACAAATACACGCCTCTTAATTTTTTTTTTTCTCACATGTTCTCTTTCTTTCTTTCTCTCTCTCTCTCTCTCTCTCTCTCTTTGAAAAAAAAAAAAAAAACAAAAAAAAAAAACTAAATCGAACATATCCTAAACTTAAATAATTGTTTCTTATTCTGTATTGACCGAGAGAGGTTGGTCAGCTTCTACCAAATAGATATACATATGTATTATGTATACTGAGTTTTGAAAAATAAATGAGATCACGTATTTCCTTTCATTCCAAAAGTATAAAATTTCATCTGCGCACTGCATACACAAAATCATACCATGTACCTAGGTATTTACATATGTAGACAATTATTATTATTATTATTATTATTATAACTACATATTTTCTACTAGACGTTATATTAATATCGTTGATTAAAATTCGGGGCAATATTATGGATACACACATACAAATATATACATCGGATCCCGTTCCCCACTTCGTGTCTTCTCACCTTCACGAGCTTGTTTAGTCGCCGTAACATTACGGAAACTATGGCAACTCTGGTCTCGTTCAAACTGTTTACATTTTTTTTTTTTTTACCAACATTTCATTCCATTATTTATAAAATATGAAACCTTACATCATGTTGTGTGTATTATGCTAGTAGGGAAAGAGCTGTCACGTGGCTAGTGCTACGGAGGCAGGAAATTAAGCTTCGGAACTTTAAACGGTATACAATAAATAAATCTAATATAATAATAATGATAGTATTGATAATAATAATAATAATAATGAAAATAATAATTAAATAATAATATAATGAAAGTAGTAAAGGCAACCGAAAAACATTCATCATGACCCGCCGCGACGAGACGCGCGAGGTAATATTTATTTACCACGAAGCGGTAGAAAGCTGCAACGTTTTGCGAACTCGCTGCTAGTAATAACAATAATAGTAGTGAGTCATGAAATTCGTTGAATGGTGTCGCCGACTGTTGAGCAGCGAAAGGCGAGCGTCGTCGTGTACATAAGAGTGTCGCCCGCGGTAGCCTATGCCCTGGCTCAGCTCGGCTTGGCTTGGCTTGGATTGTATAGACGTGTTTTTTTCACATATACAATGATGATTATACACCTACATGTATGTATACATACGTCGGCCATGAGTCTCTTCACGTAGCCTCTCGCGTATTCCATACACCTATACATGTATATACATTTGTATATATATATAGTTACAGTCGATACGCCGGCAACGGCAACGATCTTGACCGAACGTTCACGAAGCGAGAATACTGCTTCAAATAACAACACACCATATTTACAAACACACGACCGTGTAAGGCGAGTTCCTGCCCAATTACGTATCTCTATACTCCACTCGAGCTAACATACGGGTCCTGAAACCCCAGACTAATATGTTTTATATGTAATCGATGTTTGAATGAATGTGTGTCGTGTGCGTTTCGTAACATTTTTTAAGTAATGAAGAATTTAGTTTACTTTGTTCTGTTTTGTTTTCAACCGTTTTCTTCTGTTTCTAGTTGTTTTGATACTACGGTTTACTTGAATCTTTTTTTTTCGTTTCCTATTTACCATGTGTAATGATGAAAACACGCGACTCGCGACTAGCAACATTAGCGAATCTCGTAAGGTAGCAATTTCACTGTTTCACATTAATTACAATCATATAATTTGAACTTTTTGGTCTCTTTATCAGTTATCTTTAAACCTGCACCTCATAGTTCTATCGGCGGTATCACGGGTCTAGGCTCGTCCTCAGAGTCGTAAAAATAGGGCTTCCTCTCGTACGACGATTCCTCGGCGTTTTCCAATTCCTCGAGATTCGCCTGTAGCCGTTTAACGGCTTCTTTTATCAGTCCACCTTCCCGAAGAAGTACTTGAAGCAGCTCGTAAGGATCATCCACATTCGTACTTGTCCGTTTCTGGTGATGATTAAGGTGGTGATGATGATGGTGGTGGTGGTAATGGTGGTGGTGATTATGATGTCGGTCATCTTCACTCGCGTCATTTCTGACCCCACATACTTCGCAGGTTGCTGCTGGGTCGGCCCAGGATCTCGATGGTATCCTGTACGGCGAGGGGCGGCTTTTTTGAGTGAAGCTAGACTTGGCCTTGAATCCTGAAAGCCTGAGGTTCTCTTTTATCTGAGAAACTAGGAGGTCGACGTCTCTCGTGAGAAACTCCTGCGTGGTAGTTTCTCGCCGGGGCATAACGTCGATCAAATTTAAATATGTTGTTTCCTCAGCAGCGCTCGGCATCTTTCTAACTCTCGAAGATTGGGATATGTGCTTATTCTCTTCAGGCGGTCCTGCCGCTCTCCTTCTTACCTCTAAGACTCTATACAAAATACGTATACGATCGTAAGGTACGATTGAGTTGAGTTAAGGTAAAGTTCCTCCTTCTCACTTTGTCTATTCAACACAGCTAGCTCTAGTATTCGGTCGCGCGTGACTCACTGGCTTACGAAAACTCACCCACCGTGCGTCTTGATGACTCGACTAGCTCAGACTACCAGTCCTTATTTCTTAGCGGCAAGTTTTACTTTATGATCAACCTAGCCGTAGGCACTAGTAATAACAACAACACTACTTCGGAATCTTCCTCTTCTACAGTTGAACGTTGTATAGTTTAAACGCTCGTTAATTTAGCCGAGCCGATTAACCGTAAGACTGTAATGGTCAATTGGTTGTTATTGTTTTGAAATCCCGTGCAGTGATAGCGCTATTTATACTGTCGTTTGCTGTTGCAATAAATGTGTCTTGTTGCTGCGGTGTCGAATCTTTCAATATATCTCGTAAAGCGTTTATCCCGTTATGTTGTACTAACACTGAGACCGAGAGAAAGCCTTTGTTGACGTTGTTGTTTTGGTTCTAGTAGCGTATAGTGTATTAGTTACGTCACGGTGTAGACGGAGTGTCGGTCGTGACTAACGTATAGTGTATATATGTGTATCCGTTATACCTGCACCTCCTCGAAACGTAGGATAGTTATACACTGATAAACGCGCGGTCGCGTTGAACAGAAACAACAACACACACACTTACGTGCACTGAAAATGTTTTTTAGAGAGTTCGAATCGAGAACAGTTGATTGAACATTGCACAATGCACACGAAGTAGGTAGTTTTGCTGACGAAAGTCCTGGTGTGTTATGATACTACTCTGCCGTTGAGATAGAGCCAGCCAGTAACGCCGGGTTACACGCGAGCAATCGCGATGTTAGTCGAGAGAGAATATATTTTCGAGCGATCGTTTAGTTGTGTGTATGCGCGCGCGCCTGCTTGCTTGCCTCTCCTCCACGTCCGTGTTGTGTGCGGTTCAAGAGACGGGGGAATCGAGCCAGCGACTACTGCCTGCCTGCCTCCCTGCCAGCGAGCCAGCCTTCCTTCCTACTCTATTATTGTTTTGGAGTCTCTCGCGCATGCGCGGTGATACGAGCTCGTGTAAACAAACCGTTAACTCCGACAAGCCTGGTCAATCGATACTCGCTATTTCCTCCTTCCGCGACGAGTTCAAATTTTCATCGCCCCCAACGACAAACATTTGTATAAAATAGGGGATTCGAATTCAGTATTACCAATCTACTTTGTGTTTCGATTGATCTTATAACTGATGCATGTATCAAAACGTTTCTGTATTCTTCGATCATATACTCTGTCCGATTCGGGCCGATTCTCGCTAAATATAATTATTCTAAAATTTCTAACCACCTGACCAACCCTTCCCTGTCCTCTCGTACCAGTCTCATCCTAACCCCTACCCCACCCTTAGCGGCAGGTCGGACGCTCGTCGGATCAAGGTTACACTAAAAGCTCGTGCGCACCTTGACATGTGTGTGTGTGTGTGTGTGTATACACATGCGTGATCATCATTTCGTTCATGTATGGGCAACCCGCACGGTCTGCATGGTTGTGTATCATTCATTGTGCCTTGTGTCCGACCGGCGCGAGGCACACGTGTGTATATTATGTATATACCAAGAGCGCACGGTGCGAACATATATAGTAAGAGTTTGTCATAAACAGAAATGAAATACATGTATACACTAGAAACTAGTAGTAATGACCGTTTATCTATTTCGTAAGTTAAATTTAGAAATATCAACTTATTTATGTGGCTAGGTAAACCTACCAATGTTATGACGCACTTTATACGAATTGAGGAAAATCACTAAGATTCTCAATACTTGTTAAAGCAATCACGTAACCCGTATACGTATACACACAATTTTAACTTGGTGTTACAATTAGGCTAGTAATTATTATAATATACAAAATCTCGCAAACTTACGATATGTTTAAGCAATGCGGGCCAAGGTTAAAGAGAGAGCGGGAGAGAGTTTGGATCAAGTCTGATCTACGCTTGTAATGATAATGTTGAAAATTGAGAACAATGTATACGCGTATGCGAATGTGTAACTATATTATTCGCGTAGTCTGTCGCCCATTTGAAAGTTAAAATTCGCTATCGCGCTTCAGTTTAACTGATATATCACTGCTACATACTATAGGTATAATAATTAATTATGAGATCGTATCGGAAGAAATTAAACGAAACTGCGCGTCATATGATATACTGCGTCGACGCAGTGGATCAAATAGACTCACATGTATGTACAGGCATAATTATGCGACCTGCAAATATCTACTCATAATTATTATCATACATGGCTTGATACGCGCATGCATATACTATATTTATCTAATAAGATGAATTGGTTAACTAGTTCAAGGTCCGATAAAGCTGATTTATATATTATACGCCATTCCTTTCATTATTTACTCACCAATCTACAGACTGCGATTATTGTGCCAAGGTGCACAGATTAGTAAGCAACTTTGAACATTAAGTTATAGATGCCTTTATAGTCGCAATATAGTGGATAGAATCCGTTATATCTATCGAAACAATGAAACGGATGTGGTTCACAATCAGTAAAAATCATCAAACACTAAAAGGCGGTTAACCGCTACCGTATACTTCTATATGTTGTAACGTTACACCTATACGTATAAAGAATCGCATGCTTAGGTATGTGCCAGAGAATGGCAGTATGACAATTAAGAATCCGCTTTGTAACTCTTACGAAACTCTTTCGCTTATTATTATACAAAGAAACGAGAGTAAACGCGTCGAGATAAGTTTAAGTAAGATATACTTACTTTCTATTTCAGATCGAGATACACACGCTTGCGTCGAGTATAAGTTTCTCGGCAACGATGTGTTCGGCCCGTTGCATAATAATCAGAAAAAGTTATAAGGGACCGGGTAGAATTATCGTTTATTCGTTTTTACATCGAAGTAAAGAAGGAGTAACAAAAATTAAACAGTATTTAATAACTTTTACCAAAGTGCAGCTGTTCCACCCGCTTTTGCGCCTCGTTGTATATCTCTTTCATTGATTCAGGATCAGCTAGGAATCTCTGCCACAGAATTGAACTCTCCCATTCGAAACCGGCGATATTTTTCCGCTGTGATTAAACACACACAAATACATAAATACATGAATTGATATAATTATTTTATCGTCGTCGGGGAAAGTATTACTAAATGTTAAAGGAAAGAACTTGACAAGAAGGAATGACGGTATACATTCCTCGCACTATCATAATTAGTTTTCACTCAATGCGGAAGTCGAACAAAGCCATAGACAGGATACTGTGTAAATTAGAGGCGTAAACTGATTAAACAACAAACACAAAGTTTCCGCTTATATTTATATGAATTAATTCTTACTAATTTATCTTTTAGTCGATTTCTTCTCGCCGAAACGTCGTTCTGAAGGTGTACAATGCGAGAAATAGCTTCCCTCATTCTCACAGATATCTCAAATGGCATTTGCTTCAAACTCGATGTAGTCAACTCTGTGTTTATCTCGCGGTTATAAACTTCGAGGATTTTATCTTCCCTTTAAAAATTAAAAAATATCACAATAGGTACTCACTTTCGTTGCTATCGAACTCATGGTTATCAAATTACTAGGAACTAGCGATGTATGTGTAAATACTTACAATAACGTCACCTCGTTTATTTTACCCTCGATATCAACGCCGAATATTTTTTCCTCATTTACTTCATTATCTGTAACTAATTGCTTGAGCTTCCTCATGGACGAGGCTAAGGAATCTTTATCGTCCAAGTTACCATTCATCATGGAAATAAATACCTTGTTATACACATTCTTTTCAACTGGTGAACCCGACGCAGTCTCGTATTCCATTTGGAGTTGCCTCATTACGTTCTGAAACAGCAATAATAAAGTTTAACAAATTATTTATAAAAATGAAAGTTTTACGCCTTCTAGCAATATCTTAAGACACAAATGATATAAAATGATCAAAAATCTGCGTGAACAATCAAGATAGATAACCGAATGTATCATACCAACAATATTCCGATTTTTACTCAAAGCTTTTTCGTTTCAGCAGATAAACGATCAAAACTAATCGAATAATTCACGAAATTTGACTCACTGGAGCTTCAAAGATAGTCTGGTGATACTTTTTTTATACATCTTTTTGGTCCCATTGGTATCTTGATTTTTCACTCAGATCTTGAATCTAAAAACTAGGCGAACGTATATTAGGATGAATAATTCGTCAAACTTTGTACAACTTTGTACATCGATCCTATATTTCATTGCTTTGCAATCTCTCCCCAAACTTCGCCCCAAAAGTTGCCCCGAAGTTAAAAAGATCTGATAAAGACATGCACTCACATCCCTAGCAGAGGAGAGCGAATATTCTGTGGAAAGATAGTATCTAGCGTCAGCGACGAATTCAAGTGCTTCTATTATCCTCCTGAATTGCAACTCCATCAGCATACAGAGTAGGTCAGAATGCGCGTGTCCATGTTCTCGTGTCAATTCTCTCAAGCGCAGCATGCTGGATAGCCGACGTTCCCTTCGTTCGTATCGCAACCGAGCATCCAGAACGAGAATTTCGGTTATAGCCAATTCTGCAGACTGAGTAATAGCCTCTTCCAGTCGATTCTCTCGCAGGAGTCTCACATTCTCTTCTAAAAAGTCTCTTCGACCGCTGAGCTCCGTGACTTCCAATCTTAATAACCAATCACAAAGGTATAAAAAGCGTTTCAAACTATCATAAATTCTGTAACACCGTACAAGAAGTAACTCACTCAAGCTGTGCTTGTGTTTGTGGTAATTTTGGATTACCATTGTTGTAAATACTAACTGCAAGTTCTTCTATCGCTGAACAAGCATCTGCGCTTACTTTTCCAGAGGCTTCTTCCACCCTTGAACTAATCAAGCTAAGAAAAATGTATACATTATGTTTTTTATTGAAGAATTCTAGCCAATCTAAGAATGTAATTAAATTTTCTACGTTTTCACATCAGAAATTTAAACTTGAAATGGGAAATACATACTTTCGCAGACAAGACGATAATTCATGAAGCATTTCTTCGCCACGTCTGTCTCTGCTGTCTTCCATGAAAGTATCATAGTCTGAATCGTTGGTGTGTTCATATTTGCTGTTGTTTCCAAAGTGCCGTTTTATATACGCAGATAAATAGTTGATGTACATTTCGGTCTGATTTTTACACAGCTCTAGAGGCAGCTGGGTCCATACAACCGGTGGTCCTTTCTTTGAACAAAAACAGCCGAGTCTAAGATCTAGTCGATCATTAAAGATCTAAAACACTAAGTGTGTGCACAGATTTGCAAAAAAACCGTTTTAAGCATATTAATGCACGATTCCAGTTTTACCATCTCTCCAGCATCTGCGTAAGTGTTAATCATCCGTTCTACATCGTTGTAAAGGAGTTTATGGAGCTGATCAAAATCCCTCAAGAGATCTATGCAATCTTTGTAACGCTCTTCAACATCTATGCTATCTTTATCGAGCTGAGTTTGCTCGTATTCAATTTCTTCGTTTAATTTTTCCTCCTGCTCTCTGTAAGATTGATTACATATTTATGTACATCATTTTAAATTGACAAAAAAATGTAATCCGGAAGAATTTAGGTACTAGTTTTATTATTATCAGTGAATCTTATACTTTGTATAAACTTAATACTTCAGAGTTACGACGCTATCCTCTAGCATCTGTAAATACTCGCGATCCTCTTCGAGCGCTCCCTTTTCTGTCTCGTATCTGGAACTATTGTCCATTTCATTTGCAACTTTGGATTTTAAAAGCTGGAGAATTTCAGGACAGTCTTCTGTCGCTTGTGTTATCGAAGTAGTCAGATTCTCTGTTAACCATTTCCCAGTATTTTTTAGATGCTGTTTTCTGCGATTCGGATAAAATAAACCAAAGAAAAGATACGGTTACTATATATCGCCGTTTTATTCAGTCTCTTATACTATTACATGGAATACTTACATCAGGATATCTTCCTCTGATAAAACATTGTCTATTGTTACATGAGAGCAAAACCATTCTAAAAATGGTTGGCTCAATGATTGGTCACATATCTTATTCAAAATTTCTGGCGTTAGGCTAGGCGATATTTCAGGAAATATTTCACGAATTTTTTTGTGTAAAATTACCCCCGTAATTTCCATTTTCAAAAATATTTAGTGTTCAAAAAGGAAATTCGAAAATTGAATGTGTAGAAGATCACTAACTCTTTCAAATATGATTTGTATTTATCCCGGTTTTATAGTCAACACTGTGTTTATAACCAACAAATTATTATCCTTAAAGCCGTTATCCGCGGTATTTTATACTACGGTTTAAGAAATATTCATGGATGATAAAAATATCAATTAATATTATTTATTAATCTATTGATGACATTTTTTGTTGCATTTAGTTCGAATAACTTATTCAACGGAAGAAATTCACGTAATTATGACAGTTATAGGTTATATCGATGACAGACATGCGACAAGATTTCGATATTCAAACTTTAAGCTGTCTCCCGATTGGCCAGAAGTCATGTGACTACAAATTCCGCTATGCCATTGGCTGATTTCTAGTCACGTGGGTCGTTTGCCGCAACTTGAATATTTGAAAAAATGATGAAATAATTAAGAGCAAATTTCATGCTATACATCGGATTAAAATAAGATAGAAATTTATTCTCAACACTAATTTATTAGAATCAAAAATGATTATCTACAGTATATTCAGTATAATTTTCTTTCTACACTATTATGTGCGATAATTAATAATAGCGTAATTTTTTTTTTTTTGTTTTCTATCCTGATTTTCCTGATTTTCCTGATTTCTGTAATTTTTCAATATAAAACTATACCTACCTATACGTAAATAGAAATAAACTGAAGCGACAATACAAATCAATTGATCCATCAGTATAATCACATACATTTATATTTACTAAAATCAATATATTATTATATTATGTATTCACTAAAATTAAGCCTAAGGATCCTGTACACTGGTGTGTATACGAATACCGTGCATATCCTTAATTTCTTCTTTTAGAATCTAAAACAAAAAGGAGAAATGAAATAGACTATAATATTCAACAAGCCAAAGATAGAATCGTCGATCACTTAATCAGGTCTAAAAACCTTGTCATACTTCATTGATTAATCGATGCTGCTTTACTGTATTAAGGCCTTTGAATTCTGGGGCAACTACATTCACCTCAAACATCGCTCCGCATCCGCCTATAAGCAAAATAGAAAATGAACAAGGATTATTTTATCACTGTTTAACATTATATAACATTACAAGATATCTGTACTTTGGAATTGTCATTATATATAACGAGTTTTGTACAGTTTCTGATAATTATGATCCGATATAGATAAAAAGATCATTTTATTCACATGCGAAATACCTACCAGAAACATCGGTAACTTCGATTAGACTAGCTTTTGGAAGTCTGTCTCTAAGTATAGTGACCATTTTCTGCTCTGCCTGTTTTCCTGCAAGGTTTCCATTGGGCCCACTCCAAACCCGCGACAGCAGCTGGAATACTTTTGCTTTATTCATGTTTAAATAATTTGTCAAAATTTTAGCGAAGGAGGTGATGAAAGAAAAAAAATAAAATCGTTTTTAAACTTTCGAACGTATAGAATTTGCCGGAGGTTATTTCTCGGAGTTTATTAACCTGATAATAGGGATTTGACGCTTTAATTTTTGTAAAAATTAGAAATTTATTACGTACCGATATGTTACGAAAATTTTTCGGAATCACACGTCCGAACATAGTTGAATCGTGTATTAAAACTTCTTTGAATTACGTCCGTCTTTTTCTGTCGTGTAATCTTCAACTGTCTAGTTTAATTCCCAATGCAGTAGAATTTCTTCGCTTTATTCCTATTCCACCGATTATTGTTTAAAGAAAAAAAAAATGAACGAGCGAATGAAAGAAAGTTAGGTTATCTTAGGATATGTTATAAACCGGTCAAGTTCATCATGTTCCTAGCAGACGACGGTGTCGCGATTTATCTCGATCCAGAAAAATGTGAAAATGTCTGTGACTAGCTAGTTATTCGACGTTTAGTTAGACAATGAATTGGAGAAAGCGTAAGGTGTATAAATCCACAGATAGGCAGATAGGCAGAGTTTCGAATCATACGTGAGTATAGCGTCGATGGTGTTAGCGTTGTGAATTGTTCGCGTAATTCTAATCACAATAACATAAAAGTCAAAGTATATGGATATCAATTCGCAGTGTTTATAATTTTATTTTATAATATTATGGCAGAAAATCGAGAAGTGATTTTAGCCGACTTCCAGGTAATATTGAACACATTATATTCGTATGATTAAAGTGAAACGATTTGGTTATGTACGTCTCATGAACGATGACATTGACAATTGCCGTAGTCACTGGAAACAAAAGCTCATCGATCCGATGCCACGGTTCATGTTAGGAAAAAAATTCAAATAAAACAATTTCAATTAATCTTATTTTACGAGAGGTAAGAATTGATGAGAATAATCTACCTCGGCGTAGATTAACGATACAATGTAATGAAGTACACGAATTATTACGCGGTTTCTATTGTACCCTCATACGTCGTATTTAAGGATTACTTTTTCGCTATATTATGACACCTATCAAGATAATTCACATCATAGTATATCAGCGTCTGAATCACTGGATTAAACCCAGGAGTGGTATTCTACGATTTCTGTCACTTAAAAAAAAAAAAACAAAACCTTACTTGTTTAAAGTTTAAATGGCCTAGGTCAACAAACAAATCCGCCATGATTACTCGAGCAGACGGAAAAAAAAAAAAAAAAAAAATCTGAAAGAAATTAAAATATAAATGTAATCGTAAACGCTCGTGAAATTCGTATCGATAATCTCTTCAAATTGACCTAATTTCATCGATCCAAAACTGTTATTCACAGTTTACTATTTCTTCCAACTTCGACTAATAAAATTGGATAATATGTATTTCTTTTTCAAATTGAAATGACAAAAGGAAGAAAAAAAAAAACGATTTTTCGCTTACAATTCTTCGTTCAAAGATTAATAAATTCATTAATTGTTCTGTTTCGACATTTTTTTATTAATATTTTGAAATTTGGGTCGATTTCTCTTTTCTTATATTTCAACAAAGTTGAATATTTGTTTTAATCTATGTATACATAGATAAGTATCTCAGTATCTTAGTCAACTTATTGTTAAAATTGCAATTCATTGTGTGACTGAATCTGTTGATTTAATTTTTTGTATATAATTTTCAGGCGTGTACCGGCATTGATGATGTTGGAGAAGCCATTTTACACCTGGATGAAACCAATTGGGATTTGCTGGTAAATATGAATTCGAAAGCACAAAAATAACAGAAGAAAGATTTCAAGAAAAGATTAAAATAAAGAGAATGAAACAAAGGAAAAATTCTCAAATTTTGATTAATTTCTCATTTTTTGATATGAAACTGAACTCTGAATACAGGCGGCGATAAACAGAGTTATGCCAGAAGACTCGCAGCAACTACCGTCAGAAATGGGTCCAGACATAGAAATGATAGAAGAAATTCGCGGGACGCCAGAAATAACAGATATTGTTGAAATATCTAATAATTCGAGTCCATCCAGGGCAGATTTACCAGAAATAATTAGACCTGGAACTAGTAGAACGAAAAATAACACATCTTATAACTATAATTTAATAACTTTTCACGTACATTACATGGATACAGTATTTGATATCCAAGTACCGGACTCACATTCTATTGGCAAGTATCAAAATATGATTTAAAAACATGAAAAAGTTAAATAAACATTAAAATATTCACATTATATACTTGAAATTAATTTTTAACTTTGGAATTTTCATTTTTTACCAATTCTAGCATATCTGAAGCACTTAATACGCGCTGAAGTCGGTGTACCGCCTTGCCAACAGCAATTACATGGCTGGAGGAAAGAGCCACAGTCCGACTGTATCATTCTTGAGACTCTTGATCTCCCGTCAGAAGTTACTCTGTGTTTGAGAGTAGTTTTGGAAACTGGTGATTCAGCGAGCGATGCGTGAGCCTCTTCCTTCTGTTCGATCAAAAATGCTTTAATTTTAATTTTACATGGTCGTTTTAATGCTCATTCGACTTTTCTTCCAGAGTTAAAACGTCCGATCGACTAGCCCAAGAATACGTGTTGAATATACGCGACGAAATCCACAATCGAACTTATAAATTAAAGTTCCCAGGGACTCGTACCGTTCTTGAAGTGAAAACCGACGTTTTTACACTCATAGATATACCTGTCCGAAATCAACACTGGATTGGGTGGCCACCTGCCTTAAAGAACGACAAAACAATGCTCGCGCAAAGCGGGATTTCTCACCCAGAACACGATCTCACTGTCGGAAAGCTACCCATTAAGGAAAATAAGAAAGTAAACATGATCTTCAAAAATTGGCTTAAACAATAAGAGATATTTTGATTTGTGGAAAAATCTGTAACGTAAGAAAGGGAATTCATCTTCTTTTTCTTCCTTTTGAAGGTTCTAGTGGACCTGATAGACAGCGATAGTTCCGCAGAAGAATTCGAGGATGCTTCTGAGTCGTTTAACGTCGAGGATGATATTTTCATAGATAATGTTCAGTCTATGAAGATAGAGCATCTCAGTAAGCCTTTAATCACTCATTCCCAACCTTTTTTTTTGTCTCATTTCATCAAAATTGATAATTATTCTCATCTTTTCAGTGCCTGACAATGTCGAAGACGAAACTATAGGCGCTCTGCACTTTGCAGATCAGTTTCAGAAACGATACGGACCTGCCCATCCTGACTTCTTTGCTGGAACATTCGAAGAAGCTATTAAGGAGTCGTGTCTCCGTCCAGCAAAGGAGGTAAACGGAATTTTATTCACAGTATTCATCGCATTCTGAGTACTTTTGATTATTTCGAACATTATAAACTGCGAATTTACATCCACAGAGAAAATTACTGGCTGTTTATCTACACCACGATAACAGCGTACTGGCGAATGTATTTTGTACAGAATTACTCGGATTTGAAACCGTGCTGCAACTCCTATCTGCAAATTTCGTCGTTTGGGGATGGGATTTTACCTACGAATCTAACAAGCAGATGTAAGTTTATATGGAATTTGAGAATTCCAGGAATTTACATCATCCAATTGCTTGGGATCGATTTATCTATCAAATATACGAAAGGAACAAAATATTTCTGAATCTGGGTTCATTCCAGGTTCTTATCGGCGATAAATCGAACACTAGGATCGGTTGCAGCTATGACAGTGAGAACCATTGACGTCGATACGATGCCTGTACTTATGATAATAATGCGATCTCGATCGAATACTGAAATATTTACAATTGTTCATGGAAATGTAGGGGTCAACGAACTTCTTACTAATCTAATCCAAGCCGTCGACGTTTTCCAGGTAAAAATAAACCGGACTCCATATTGTCTCGGAAAATTAGCGCTTCTCATATTCTCATTCTATTTTTTAATTCTGATAGGATCAACGACGTGCAGACATAGGAGTTGAAGAAGAAAGACAAGCCAGGGAGAGAGTTAAACAGGAGCAGGATTTGGCTTACCAAGAAAGTCTAGCAGCTGATAGGTAAATCAGAGCTAAATGTTCAACATAATTTATTATCATGGAATTCAACTTGAAGAAATGGTTCCCACTTGAGGATATGATAACTGATTAAGCGATTCTTTGAATGAGACTAACGTAACAATCTCTTGTATTTTCAGAGCCAAGGAAGAAGCCAAACAGATGCAAGAAATGATGGAAAAGCAGGAAAAGGAGAGAGTAGAAAACGAGAGAGTTGCTGGAGAAGCGCGAAGAGAGGTGAGGAAGATTATTTAGTTTGAACATAGATTTTGGGGGGGATGAATTTTTTTTTCAGCAAAGATAAATTCTCTTTCCAAGAATTGATATGAAAAAAAATTCAAGAAAATAGTCTAGCAGTAATTCTGACCGAATTAATTACACTAAATAATAATTTTCGACAATGAAATTGTCGGAAAATTAGAAACTCATAAAATGTCATATTATAAAATCAAATTGTCGATTCCAGGCTCATAGGCAAGCAGTAGAATCAAGTTTACCACCAGAGCCTCAGCAAGGAGCAGGTGATGGTATAACAAAAATCCGAGTTCGACTACCAGCAGGAAAGTTTTTGGAGCGAAGATTTCCGACTGACACACCGCTTCAAACATTATTAAATTTCCTCATAGTTGAGGGATATCCAACGGACGAGTACAAAGTTATTTCAAGTTGGCCTCGAAGGGATGTAAGTAAAATAATGTAAGCATTATGTGTTTCACTTATACTTTCTTTTACTGAATCGATCGATTTTTTATCTTTATTTTCTATAGATTTTTAATTACCTACTTGTATTACGATTTTGAAATTGATTTACAATTGCTGGAAGCTATTTTTTTTTTTTTTTTTGATGTTCGGAATGAGAGTTTTTATTTTATTTTATAATTTTTTTTTTTTTTTTTTGTTCTTCCAGCTCACATCGATGGATACGAAGTTGACATTGTTAGAATTGAAACTTTGCCCTCAAGAGACAGTTATTTTAGAAGAACGATAAATTTATCCCTCTTTCCACTGCCCTCGTCCCCCAAACACCCCCCCAGTTGTAAAGAAATTCTTCATAGAAATTAAGCATTGCAATGTTTGTAATATGTATTTATTTAACAAATTTTGAGATAGTTAATAGTTGGAATGAAAGAAAAAAAAAAAAAAAAAAAAAAACAAAAAAAAACAAAAACGAAAAGAAAAATAAAAATAAAAAAAAAATGAAATAAATAATTATGTGTTTAAATTGCGTGATAACATTTTTATGCTATAATAATAATAATAATAATAATAATAATAATAATAATAATAATAATAATAATAATAATAATAATATGAACATGAATATGAATATGAATACGAATAAAAAATAATAATTAAATAATATTACATGATATTATCGTCGTATGATTGATTATTAATTATTATTGAATTGTAAAACAGATGATGTAGTTCTATTTTATAAAAAGAAAAATCCTTTTTACGCAGTTGTATTGTAATTTTGAAAAAAACTCCCACATATTTATAGTAAATATGAAAAAAAAGGAAAAATCGATAAGAAAAATAATATTTAGATAAATTATAGGTGAAATAAAAGCTATATAGTCATTAATTCAAACTATTTGAAAACTATGAAATTCTACGATTTTATTTCGACGAAATATCCTATCAAACGTGCGAAGCATACCTACCTGTTATATCTTACGTATATTCATTTTTTCCTAACGCCGTGTGCAAAATTCGATTTTAGGCACTAATTTGCGTGAGAAAAATGTCAGATTTCCTAACGCATTTCGGAAGTGTGCGCAAAATGAAATTCCCATGCGCAAAATGCTGTTTGCGTGCACAAAATAAGATTCACGTGCGCAAAATACCATGCAAGTGTGAAATAGTACTTTGCGCACCGCTTAACGGTGCACAAAATAATTTCGCGCACGGGCGCGCAAAAGTCTGCTTTCGGTGCCTGTATACGGCGCGCAAAGGAGGACTTTGGGCGCATGTGTTAGGAAAAACAGTAGACGTAATGAGTGCGCAAAATAGGCGATTTCCGCACTCGTCTTGTTTGTCGCACATTTTTGTTTTTCAATTGAGTAGGTAACATCATAGATTGCCCAAACAAAGTCCGCAAGTGCAAAACAATTCAGGTTTTTCATGCACTTTTCAATGCAATATTTTGGCTATAATTTCATCGACGACATACAGGCGATTTTCAGCCGGAAAATATAAAATATCGTGAAAAAAATTCCTAAAAACCCCCAAGGTTCATTAATTTATCTTTAGAAATGTAAGAGCCACGAATTTTTGTAAATAAAAGTTTAGACGTCGACTATTGCGAAGTAGCGAAGATCAGAAAAGCTTATTGGCAAATCGTCGCAGAGTATATTCAATTTTCTGTAAAAATTTCAGCCAAATCGCGTAAACGGTTCGTCTCGAATCGGGGATAGAATATTTATACATAGACGCTCACACACACGCGCATACATGCATCTTTGAAAATGCTTGAAAACCTCTCAAGTTTAAAAAACATGATTTTAAGATTGTTTTCAAAATATTCTTCAACGATCATTGCACGTTTTTCGCGACTGCAGTCAATGTCACGTCGTGTCCGTGTTTAGGAAAACGTAAACAAAGAATATAAATCATTTCTTAGAACCATAATAACAGGAATAAAATCATCAACTGTCATTTTTTATCAGCCCCTTTGAGTAAGGTCTGAGAATCGTTGGCTTGCTACACTCGCTATAACATCGCCTCGCCATATGAATAACGTCGCATATTTCTACGGGGTAGAAAGTGCTCCGTGAAATTCCATTGCAACTCCTTCGGCAGGATTGGCCGAGCCCCCTAAACTGCCCTACCGAGCGCGAATGCGAGCTAAGATCTCGATAATCTAACACAAGTGTTTCCGCGGGCGTACGGTGCGTATCGTCGCTTCTAAATAACCAGATTAAATTTCTCTTAGATTATTATACAACACATTTGAAATATTATACATTAACGATGAGCGACGATCAGAGCGTGAATGTTATCGCTTCATTTTCGAGATCCAATGAAGTGACCAAAAGATTATTAGAACTAATAGACCGATTCGATTATCAACTCGTTCAAGAAAATGGTCAGAGAAGATTAACTAGCGCTAGTTCAGTGCCGCGGACGAAAGGAGCTGAAATATTCCTCGGTCGTCTTCCCCGTGATTGTTACGAGGATGAATTGGTCCCGCTTCTTATGCGGATAGGCCGAGTTGTCGAGCTTCGTTTGATGATGGACTTCTCTGGTTCAACTCGAGGATACGCTTTCGCTTCATTTGAACATCCGCGTATAGCGCGTAAAGCTTGCGACGAATTGAACGGATACGAAATACGCGTTGGTCATAAAATCGGCGTGGTTAAATCCATCGATAATTGTCGCTTGTTTCTCGGCGGAGTTCCCAAGGACAAAACTAAGGCAGATTTTATGAAAGAACTGGGGAAAATGCTCGACGGAATCACCAATATTTACGTCTATCCATCGACAGAAGACAAAACTCTTAATCGCGGATTCGTATTCGTGGAATTCAGAGATCACAGATCCGCAGCTATGGCTAGAAGGAAGCTTATCCCTGGAAGAGTAATGCTGTGGGATCATGAAGTCGCTGTTGATTGGGCGGATCCCGAACCCGGCCAAGACATCGATGACGAAGTTATGGAAACGGTACGTAAATAAAGTTTCGAATCTCCTTCATAGCATATGGGAGAAATTCTTTCATTCTTTCATCCAAATTTAGTTCGTAAGAATATAGACTTCAAAGCTTAATGTTATTATTGAAAAATTATCAGGTCTCTGCCTTATTCGTGCGAAATTTGGCGCTCACGGCAACAGAGTCTGAGATAAGACACGTAATTCAACGTAAGACTGGGGTTCAAATAATGAAGATTAAGAAAATCAATCATTTCGCATTTCTCCACTACGAAACCCGAACGCAAGCTCAACGCGTGTTGGATATTATGAAACGTAAGTTTTGTTTATTACCACATCATCGATTCGACTTCTATATCCACATAGTATTATATTACTCGAAGCTGATGATATATTCGCCTCGAAAAAGTATCATTATGAATTTAAAAATAACGTATACCTATCTCGTTTCCTTTTTCTGTTTTCGTTTCGATCGCATGATTATGATATAACGCTACGCAGAGTCTCGCGGTAATGAGACATCAGAATGGGAATTAACGTGGGCTAAACCGATTCGTAAGTCCGAAAAGCTCCAGGAACGTTTACGTTGTACAAACAATAATCAGGGGAGTCGCGCGGGTGGTCAGGAACAGAATCGAAAGAATCAATCCAACAGCAATAATATCAAGAAAGAGAAGAAAGGCTTCAGTGGCAGAGTACCTTGCGATCATAAAGCTCGCGATTGTAATGGCCCGGGAACTCCGGACTTGGTTAAAAGCAACGGCAACTATTCGACGCCTCCGAATGCGCAGACTTATATCAATGAAAGCAAAATTGTGGCTCTCGATTCTCCGAAACAAATGAATTATAACGCGATATTATCGAACGACCTTAAGATCAATGAAAGCAATGGGGCCTCACATTACCTCGGCGAAGGATACTACGATAATCATGATCGATTCGGTAATCATATGCTGCGAAATGTTACGGACGATGATTTAGCCGAGTGCGCTAAAGCTTTGGGAGAACTTGCGGCTAGACGATTCCACGCCAACCTGCGCTACGAGTATTGGAACGACGCGTCGCGCAACGAGTACTTCTGCAAGGTATATGGTGCTGTTTGGTATCAATTTCGAAAATATTTTTCAGGTCTAATTTTGGAAATTCGATTTCATACGAATTTTGTAAAAAAAAAAAAAAAATCTGAGTTGACGAAGAAAAAGAAAGAAAAACTTGATTTCTCATGAATTTTGAAAAACTTTTTTAGGCCGAATACAAATGTATGTTCCGATTTTTCGATTTTTATTAGTTTTCAGTATCTGAAATGTTATTACAACAATTTTTTATTTATTCATTGGTTTTTTCTTTTTTTTTTTTTTTTTTTGACTTTTTGGATTTTCGGTTCTCGCAGATTATACTGGAAAAGGACGGCTGCGAGTTGATGAGTTATCAAGGTAATCCAGCGACTACGATGCATGAAGCGATTCGATTGACGGTTCCAAACGCGTACGACAGGTTGCAGTTTATGCTAATGCACGCGATTAAATATGTTTAATTTATAATACGTTAATAAAAAAGGTAATATCATATAAAACAGAGAAATTATTCATGATATATAAGTTTAAAGAATTTTGTTTAATAATTATTATTACTTAACAATATGTGCAAAGTAAAGACAGTCCAATCCCACAAAATCGTTTTCTCGATGTATTATTGAATGCTATATATCCAATGTGGAAAAAAAAAAGAAAAAGAAAAACCACAATTAATTTTTATCCATCCTTGAACTTCTCTCAGTATTTTTATCCTTTACCTATGCAATCTGTATATCATTTATCTATATATCAATAATCGCACGTGGTATCCTAGAAAATTATATAGTAAATTCTACTTTTGTATTTGTATTTGTATTTCTATTCGTAATAAGCTAAATCAGTGTTGAAAATGATAATAAATAAATGTAATATGTTTAGACGATTAAAAATTCAATTATTCCTTTGATTTTCACCTTGGAAATACCATTCCATGTTTTTTTCTCATCTAGTCTTCGTCTTCATGATCTGGAAAGAAAAGTTCTTCGATATACGGTGTTATAATATATTATGTACTATGTACGTGATTACAAGACAAGATTTCGTTGGCAGTAGTCTCGTTCTTCGCAAGTGGGTATATTTTTGGTTTTCAGGAGAAAGAGGAAAGAATAAGGTTTAAGACGGTGTTAATTCCATGGAATTCGTATTTCATAACATGACTGCATAAACACAGTTCGCTTTAATATATCAAAGTTTCGTGTAAATTCAACAATAACAACAGTTTTATAGTATTTCTTTTTTTTTTCCTTTCTTTCTTTCTTTCTTTAATACAATGAACAAAAATATATATATTATATTAGCAAAATAAAATCACTCGCGAAGCGGTGTACCTGTAGACGTATTGAAATCATATTTCAACAGATTAATTATTATACGTACTACTTATAATAAATAATACTAAAACTCTACTACGTCTTAGGCACACGTTTTATGATATATGAAATAATAATCAACAACGTAAAATATTGTCTCCTACTCGTAGTTTTTATAGGTTTAATAAGGTACATACATATACCAATCCTCTATTTTATGTTGCATGCGAGTATAATATACGTCTGTAAACTTTTTAAACGCCATATTAATACATGAATTTGAATATCTGTATTTAACATATCGAGTATTGAATGGACAAACATTATTGGCATCTGTATAACGCAGAAATTATGTATAATATTGATTTAATAATAATTTCACGTCCTGTATAAAAAAATATAATTCCTTTTATAAACAGGCGATAATTATTCTCGTTAGTATATTAGCCATTAAATGCACGTTAAGTAACTGTTAGGGTATCATTTTGGCATATATGTATTAGGCGAAAAGAAGTTCTACTTTTTATTCTGATTTTATGAACATATTAGAAAATGGATCGTTTACCGCTTTGTTAGAAAAATATGATATTTATTGATTTGTTATACTATATGTATACATATATTACGTTCCTTGAGATTATATCTCGTTTCAATTATATTATTGAAATATAACTACGATTTAACGAATTCTACAATATTACAGAATAATATCGAGAAGAAACCAGAATTACGATTATCGTTTCATTCTATAATATCCTGTGATATCTTGTTCATTCGTGAACGAGGATTGTCAATCATGAATCTCGAGCACGTATCTGACACGGTCTCAAAAAACGTTTTGTAAATCATGATCATAAAAAGAAACTACACCTTTGTAGTAGTGAGAAGTTTTACGTATCTAGCCCTGTGGGTTATCTCGAATTCTTCAGCCGGAAGAAAACATTGTCCCTGAATCCGCGAGGGTCTAGTTCTATTTACGATACTGCGTCCTGCCCAAAGTCCGGCAAAAAGCAGACCACAAGCGACTATGATCACCGCGAACAAAACAATCTCCAATTTGGCCCCGTACCTCGAAGATCCTCCAACAGTGACATCGACGCACCGTTGTGTCATAGACTGTTCTAAGCCGTGCTGTAAAGTGGCACAAACCGTGTACGGTCCTTGTTCGAGATTGGAAACCGTGGCGAAGCTCCTAGTGCAGTTGAGTTTTCTTTCTCTGACGACAACCTCGGCCGAAAAAACTGCGATACTTAAATCGCAGTCGGCAGTATCGCGAGGGCTACGTCCGTCGAGATTAACGTCGACGTAGAGGAACCCGTCGTCAGATGCGTTAGTCCTTATCGCAGTAACTCTGGTTACCGAACCAGCTGCAGTCGTCGAAGAAGATGGCCGAGGTTTTATACCCGAGCTTCGCTCCAGTGCGAAAACATCACTGCATCCTAGGACTAGTACGAGATCACCGACTGATTGGAGCACAGCAACACAGTAACGATACTTGTGTCCAGCCTCGAGATGAAGAGTGGACGGCAAAGTAATCGGCAAAGTACATGGGTCAGTCATTTGTCGAGATTCGCAACGTATCGGAGGCGATTCGATAAGGACTTCGCCCTCTTCTGTAGTCTCGTATATTATGAGACTGTCGCATTTGTAGGGCCTTGAACAAGGCTCTACGTTCCAAACGAGGTTTATACCCCCCGATTCCTGATACTCGAAACCTTTGAAGGTGATTTCGGTCCCTGACAACGGGGCGGAAGGTGCAATGGTAGCGAAAGGAGGCACTGGTTCACCGCAGAGAAGACTTCCCGGGGATACTTGTGCCAGGATGCCGTTTTCCAGGGCTGGTGGAGTCGCGCATACCGCGGAAATCTTGTCCTCGTTATTCAAGGTCGTTGAGTTAGTTAACCAGTTAGCAAATTCTAGCAAAGTACAATCGCAATTCAGGGGATTATCAGCTAAGGAAAGTCTCTCGAGTTTTAAATTCGGGGTTAATACGTCGCTCGCTACCATGCTGATATCGTTATCGTCGAGGTGTAAATCTTGGAGCTTTTTTAGCGGGAGAATCAGGTCCGCAGTCAATGATCGCAAAAAATTATGGGTCAGATCAAGACTCGTTAACTTCTCCAGGTGCGCTAACGACGCGCTTGATACTGCGACTATCCGGTTGTTAGCAAGGTCCAGCTTCGTCAAGGTCGAGAGATTCCTGAAGGCGTGATCCTCCAACACGTCGATCTGTTTTAATGAAAGGCGTGAAATATTATACAAAAAAGTCTTACAGGAACACCGAATGAAGTTTCGAACAAAATATATTTACCTGGTTGTTGCTAAGGCTGAGCGTTGTGAGGTTTGGAAGACCTTGAAGAGCGCCGCTCTGTACTTTGACGAGTTCATTACCGGACAAAGTGAGAAGGCGTAGGGTAGACATTCGCGGTAGTAGATTGGGCGTGGTTGGACCGATTAACAAGTTACTTGAGAGATCGAGTTCCTCAAGACTGCGAAGTCCCCTGAGGGCTGAGAGGGCAGAAACGCTCAAACGGTTACTCCGCATTCTAAGTGACCGCAAAGAGTCAAGATTCGGAAATGCCTGGGGTGATAGTTGCGACAGAAAGTTGTCGCTCAGGTCCAGATACGTCAGATTGGTCAAACCCTGAAAAGTGTTCATCGATCCAGTGCTGAAATTCTATAAAATGTCGATGGCCTTAATTTTGAGAAAAGCTTATACTCACCGCGAAAGAGTCAGCCTCAAGTGTCTTCAACTCGTTGTGAGATAGATCGAGCCTTTCGAGTCCTATCAAACATCTCAAAGCAAGGCTGGGCACAGAATCCAAGAGATTATTAGGGAGGCCAAGAGCTTGCAAGGACTTGGCCAAAGCGGAAAACGCGTTTTCGTCAACGCGCCTCAATTCGCCAGTTGAGACGACGAGACCGTGCAGAGGAACACCGTCTAAAAAACGGGCTGGAAGCACTGTGGTACCGGAAACTGTTATGTCCAGGAGTGAGATGGTCCCGGCACGAAATAGCCGCAATCTTCTGCTGATCACCTGACGCAATAATTGTTAAACAATACTTTTCTGTATTTCAATGTGCTCGCGTGATCCCAAACGACAAAAGGTGATAAACTTTTATGATCTTACCCGCAGAGCAGTTATTCCTGTTCCTGTTCCTGTACCCGCACCGGTACCCGTACATCTAAGAGTGTGTGGAAAGTCGCAGGAACATTCGACGGCTATTTGTTTCGTTATGTTTGGGCACTTCCAATCGCTTTCGATAATTACTTTTGGCGAACGAGTGTCTCTCGTCACGAGAATTTCGGTCTCTGACGTAGTTTTCGAGGCCACCATCATCAGGTAGAACAGAACCTGGAGGAGCACTCGGTTTTTGGACAGCTTCGACATCCTGCGAGAATAATATCAGAGCACTTAATCTACCGACGTTCTCTTTTTGTAGATGTATTTCGTGTAATCTATTATATGAATTGAATGGAAAGGAGCTTATTAAAAACCTAGATGCAGATATCTTCAAAACCGAATCTCATCCGGTTTCCATTCAAATATCGAAGATTTTGTTCCTAGATATTTAGAGTTCCATAATAATATTATGAATATTGTTAAAACGGTACAATTTTTCAAACTCAAACCGTCAACTTCAGGTCACTGCATATATTTTTTTTTAATAAAATTATGGAGTAACCTCGCCGGTGACAGCGTTAAAACATATTTAAAAAAATTTCAAATTCTTTGTAAAACGCAGTAATTTTCATGTCTCATCAGTTTTATTCTGAGCTATGGCTCGCGACGCGGGAAGATGTGGAGAAGCTGTTAAAACTGGATCAAGAACTTCGAGAAGCGAAAGGGCAAAAATCCAAAGATAAAATCACTGGTCAATTAGTTCCGATGTACATCAGGTAAGAGATACTAGTACGTGTTGATTGATGTGCATATTCGGCATTTTATTTATATACTATATACGGATCATAGGTATCGGGAATTAATTCATCGCCTTGCCCTGTGTCACGACCAAGTTTGCCAGTCTCAGAAACGCGAGCTGATAAAACAGGTGTTGAACTGCGCAATTGGAAGAATGTTGGAGTACAAGCAACAATTAGTCTCATCCCAGTGCACGGAATCAACGTAATGGTTATTTCACAGGATGTTTACTGAGCTTTTTTAATCTTAAAAATTCAAGATTCCATTGATCAGTCATTACCTCTTCTTGCATAGAGCAGAGAACAGAATTAGAACAGAATTATAGATGAGAGTCAACGCGTGCAATAAATTGAAATATAAAAATCACGTACGTCTCTCTACGTTGTTGAAAAAGTTTTTGATCCAAATCCTAGTTGGTGACTCAATCCTCGATTTCCTCTCGCTGTCTCTGTCAATTACGTAAAGTCTACAGTTTTTTGTAATTCTTCTCCGAAGTGTCGGTGGTCCAACAGCTGTATGGTCAAAAAGATGATATATTGCATCAGTGCGATGTGATATACATACTGAACGGTTAGATTATTTGAAAAACTTCTTCAATTTCGAGATCCGAATAAATTTGCGAAATTTTTCTAATGGATCATTCTCTCGTTACTATTTTGGAAAAATTGTAACTGTTTCGTAGAGTTTTCTCGCAATATTAGTATATCCATGTACAATGAATCCGTGAAACGTTGCAGACGCACATATAACGAAGTAAGTACCTATTCATATGTCCTCTACTCCGCGTCCATTGCGCAGGTACGCGGATGACATTTTGATACCGATGAAACTGACCCCGGATGACATCGGCTGGCGAAAACCGTCCTACTTTGTCACAGACCGACAATCTCATCTCGACGGCCGCAAGAAATACATAAATGACCTGATCGAGCAGGTAGATAAGCCTGCCTACACATATGCATAATGCAGCAGGTCTCTAGGTGGACAACTGTATATAGTTTTAGATTATACATCGTCTTCTGTGCCTAGACGAGTTTTTCCTGGACAATATGTTTCATCGCGATTTTCAGATTTATCGTTATTACTCCGCGGTGAGAATTAAGATAAGATTTTACACAGACATTGAGATATAATGTTGAATTATTTCTATACGAGTGTGTATAGAAGCTAGCGGTCGAAGCACCGCAGAATTTGCCAGAAATCGTCACCGTCATTCCATCAAAAAACGAATCGGACCCAGACTTATCGCGGAAAATATCCCCGCGAATCTCTATCCGCGATACAGAGACGGATATTGATCAGAACTCAACAGTTCCGGTGCGTAAAGAAACCCCGGAGGCAACCGCGGCAAGAATCGCCAACGAAAAACTCGAGGCCGCAGTTTTACTCATTCAGACTCACGATCGAGCCAGGAAAGACCGAATCTCTGGAGTACAGCGTAAAATATACTGTCATTACTTGAAATCGAGCTCACGAATGTTCGAAGCACATTTTAGTAGATCGCAAGTTCATTTCAATTTCCATTTCCGTTTAGTGAAGCGTATCAGTGATTACAAGAAGAGGATAGCCAGCGGTGAATTAGAGGCTGTAAGACACGACAAGCGTACAAAGGTGAAAGCAGTTATCACGATACAGAAATGGTGGCGAAGTTACGCGACGCGTCTCCACCTCAAAGATCGAGTTAATCGTTTAGAGGCAGTCCTTGGAATGTCCATTCCCAGCTGGAGGCCGCATGAAACCTTCGACATAGACGCGGAAAATTCGAAACGAAGACAGCTCTCGCAACCGAAATACGTCGCGGCTACGCTTAAAGCTACTTTAGCCGAAAACGCGAGGGTATGTCTGGAGTGTTCAATATCTCTTCATCATCGAAATTCAGTTACGTCGTTACTCACCTAAATACAATTCGAGCGTCTGCCTTCAAGTTTAGAGAATTGACCAGAATTAAGTTGATGTCTATTTGTTCTGGAAACGGGGTCCTGCAGGGAGGCTGATTCTCTCTAGCGGGATCCCTTCTGGGGAATCCTTTTCAATCGTCTTCTCAACGCGTCTGTAATCCCCTTTCAATTTCGGACACATCTTTGCGACCGCCAAAAATCCTCCGATCTTCAAGGTGTCGAGTATCAACAGTCTTGATTAGGAACCTGATAAAACAATTATAGGTCAAACACGTTTTAGAAATCGTTTTTCTATTGAAGGTACATCGTATTCGAGGCCCAGGGTTGATGGAAGACATCACCGACGAGATTAGAGAATGGTTTCTCCTATGGTACAACGAATTTGGTTTCTTTGAAGCATTTCCATTGGCTCAGGCCGGTGGTAGTATCCTGATAGCAACAGGACAGACACGTACCCCTGAGGAATACCATTCGGAGCAGATGCAGAAGTCGAAGAAGGCCAAGGAGGGGAAAGGGAAGGGAACAGAGAAGGAGGGAAAGGAGAAGGGTAAATCGAAGCGAAAGAACGATAAATCGGACGAGCCTAAGACCCTAAAGGGCATGAGGGAAGCGAACAATGATTTTCTCGTAAACTGGAGCCTCCGTGACGAATCGGGAAACCCGGAGCAACGGGAATACGTCGATCTCATCACGGAGAAACTTTGCTATGAACTGCAACTCGAGATGAGGGAAATCGTCGACGAACTCATGCGCCTTGAACTTGCCACCCTTGAGGCTGCTCTTGCGAAAGACAACGCCGAGGGTGGAGGATCGGCGGCGGGACCACAGCGACCAAAACGTGAGTAGAAATAATTCGCGTTTTCGTGTTTATCAGGGTCGATTATCCGCGCCCGAGCATTAGTCGTGAAACGAAGACTTTTGTTCGTCAAAATCCAGAGAAACTCGCTGTGTTTTATAGCGGGAAGACTGGGGAGAGCGTGAGTGGCCAACCTTGATTTTTTCATATATTAGGTATAGCTGGTAGTGGGTATGGTTCTTTAAGTTTGAATTTAAGAAACCGTCCACACATACAGATTACGAAGTTAGTGAGAAAGAATTTTTCGGAATAATTATGAGCTGAACGGGTCGGTTAATCAAAAGAAGATTCCTGGCGGAGCAAAGAGCATCTTCGTGGGCGTTGGATACGCGCGTGGGGCGCACCAGGTCCGTCCAGGTATTGCTGGATCGCCACCTACTCATGGGATGTGTGACGTCATTGGAGGATATCGAATATACACTATACACGTACATACATATGCGAATACATGCATAGATCCGAATTCGCATAGTGTTGCTTCTTCGCGACAATATTCACGCACTCACACATACATACCATACTACATTCGTTCTGCAAGAGCGATAAGAGACGCCCATGGGTTTCATTATTACGTGCGTTTAATGTAGGTTATTACCTTAAATGCTTTTTTTTTTTTTAGTGGTTTCCAATTTCTGGCTGTAACATATAGTATACAAGATTCGTTCTTTCACAAACGGCAGAAAATTACACGTCAGTCGCTATCTATTTTATACTTTAGGAGAAAACACAAAATACAATCGAGTATGTATGTCATGCTGCCATGAGAGTCTTGCTCTTGCACTCGATCGCTGAATATGGTGTTGCTCCATCTACACCACGATTTACTGTCAGACATTTCCAACACCTGTTCCAGAATTCTCGATCTTTCTGCGTTTCGATATCATAGATGCTGATTCGAACGATTCAACTCGGCAGCTGAAGATCGGCACGGATAACACCGTCTGTGTCGATCTTCTGCAAGAAATTTCTGCAGCAAATTGTTTTTCCCATTTCAAACTTCTAGATACAGATCTACTTAGCAGCACATTGTCAGTCTTCAACATCGATAATCAATCCCTCTATCGAAACCACGACCCTCCCATCGTCTAATTTCAATTCCACTTGATAAGAATTCTAGGTGCAACATTTCTTTCAGAGAAAAATAAGAAGAAAAAAAAGTCACAGAAGAATACGGCAAAGGCCAAGAATCAAAAGGACGGAGCATCAGGTCCATCAATCGATGATCTTTTCGCCGAACTAGTGACTGCGGGTATCATTCACGAATACCCTGATGTTAAGTTGAGTGATTGGAAGGGAGATGTGTCCTACCAGAACGTAGAAGCTCGTAAAGAGTTAAGGGATGTGAGACGGTGCCTGGGGGATGTTATCCAGCCGATAATGGAGTACTGCGTCCTCCCAATCGGGTCAAAAGAGATCCACCAAATTGCACCTTTGGTTCGCTCAGTTTCTATAATCGGTTTGCCTCGCTCTGGAAAGTCCTTCTTGGTTAATGCCATCTGCAGTGAGATTGGAGCTCTGCTTTTCGATCTCACCCCAAAAATTATCGCCGAAAATTACCAGACGAAGAAGGATCTGGACAGATTAGTTACCAGCATCAACAAGGTGGCTCGCGCCTACCCACCGTCACTCTTCTTCGTTGATGCTGGCCATCAGCCATGGTGGAAGAAAATCCCCGAGGAGGAGAGGAAAAATAATCCTAAACGTCTCGCTGGTCCGTTGGCGAAACTCGTCAAGGGTATTCAACCCGGGGATCAGGTAAAGTATATTTCTCCGTTAGTTTCTCTTCGGGAACGAAAATGGATCAGAACTTTGAAGATTCTGAATGAAAATGGACTAAAAATAATTGAAGTTGATCCAGTATCTTCAAAATCGGATTTTCCGATCTATCCTCGTTTCTTTTGATGATATTTATGTACTTCGAACGTTATTTGGGCCGGAGTCCGATGCACTGCAGATTTTGTTCCCGAGATAGTGTATAAAGAGATAAGTATGTGTGTATACGGTACGGTGAGCTATCGAATGAATAAGAAAAAAAAAAAGGAAGAAGAAGAAGAAGAACGTCTGGACATACTCCGTACTTCTGGCTGTGCAAAGAACGAGTAGAATTATCATATTTTCATTCTGGGTATATAACATGAAGTGGGGACAGTTTCGAAACTCGAGTTTGTGGGTGGAATGGAATTACAATGGCGACACCTGATCAGTACAAAATTTTGATGTGGTAGATCGACGAATACTTATAAACGAAATGGTCATATTTTGTGTTCCAGATTCTATTCATCACGACATCCGATCAGCCTCACAAAGCCGGAAGAAAGTTCTCAAAGATCCACGATAAGTTTATTCTGATACCATTGCCCGACTACAACACGTTATTCCTCCTCTACAAGAAATTACTTATGCAGTACCACGGGATAGACCGGAATTTCGATTGTTCAACATTGGCAATTCTCTCCGTTGGCTTTTCGGTCGAATCGATTTGCGAGGCGGTATCAAATGTCCTATCGATCAGACGGCGAATCACCCTTAAAAAACAACCGCTAAATCCCCGCGATATAATTCAGTATCTCATGTCGAACCGGGATGCCGGTGCAAATATCAGCAGCAACGAGTATGAGAAACTCCTGAAATGGGAGAGGAAGACGCCTCTCGGAAAACGCCGATCGAAAATGGAAGCGGAGGAGAAGTTAGCCGCACAAACGGTCGCTAAAAATGCGGGAAAAAAACAAAAACAGAAGTAGATTCAAAGTTTTGAAAAAAGTTATTTTATTCACACGATGAGTTACTCGGCTCGTCTACTTTGTGCAAATTTCCAAATATTGCGATCATTGAGTTCTTCGATGAATATAATTTCGTTTTTCTTTTTTTTTTTTTTTCATTAACTGAGGTAGTTGATATAACGTGTCAGTAGAGTATTAATACATGAATGTAGTCGGGCACCTACGCACGTTGCACCTACGCGAGTATTTCACCTACGCATACGGTGTTGGTAAGAGGAGATAGGTATACATACGAGGCGGAGGACGGAGGGAATTTTTAACAGGAAACGAACATGGAAGACTGGTTGTCGCGAGGAGTGGAGTGAAAAGATTGAATAAAAAAACCGGGTCCCCGAGTGGGCCGAGCGAAGGGACTCAACGGGCCCGTCGGTTACCTGCGGTCGATGATGATGCGGTCTTCTCCGTTCCGAGCCGTTTATCAATCTTGGCAAAGAGTCAGCTGCGCCCGGTCTGGTTTTTACAAAATAAATTTTTTTTTTTTTCGTATATCCTTATAATGAAATGGGACGTTTTTTAATATACATATCAACAAATAATGTTCAATTTAATTATCAACTAACGAATAACAGTTCATATCCTTTTCCTATTTCCTTATTATTTCCCGCCACCTGCACACACCACAACAACTATCCTATAGTACGTCTGATTGCGTAGTCGCGCGCACGGTGTAGCCGCGCGAACCACCAGCTCGCGGGGATTAACTAAGAAAACTGCGAGTCTGAAAGGCTCACTAGTCGAGTATCAACAGCGGGCAGTAAGACTCGCGGAAGAAACGTGGGACTTGGTATTAAAGGGTGGGAGTTGGGGGGACCGCCGGGCCCAGCTCGCGGAGTGAAGAGGTGAGGCGAGGGAGAGTATAGAGGATGAAGGGCGAAGTAAGAAAGGAGGTAGGGATTGAGGTGGAGGAGGAGGAGAAAAAGGACGGGGACTCACTCGGTGGGGACCGTGTCTCTTTCAACATAGCATAGCCATGTATGGAACGGGGCCCAAGCAGCAGACAAGTACGACGACGACGACGGAGGAGAAGACGGGATAGCTGGATATAGGTAGCTGCAGATATTGCAGAGACGGACGCGCGATGCGACCGCGACGGTGACAACGTGACGGCGAAGACGAGGCCGAAGACGAAGACGAAGACGTCGACGAACCTCCCGAACGCCCACTTGTCGCATTGGTATACCGCGCAATGGTGTATCAGCGACAAAGATTACTTGGGCAACTTGTTTCTCCGCTGTCTTTGCTGCACCTACGCGAGGATCCCACGAGTTTATTCAGTTTCGGACTCCCGCGCTCGCGCGTGGTCCTACTTAAACCGGAAAGAAATCTTTCCCTACTCGACGTCCTCTATATATCTCTATCTTTACATCTCTAATTAGTTGTAGCTTATCTTTAACGATTACAATTCTAATATACGTATATGTAATCGAGGAACTAAACCCGCCTAAAGCGAAGAGATAGAAATAAATCGAAATCGAATAATATATACAAACTGCAGAATATTAAAACGCAGGTCTTTTGCGACTATACAGTTATGAATCTATACGATCGTTAAACAGCTGCTGTACACCTATACGTATATGCAAATGAATTAAAATACGATAATATAAGATATACTGCACGTGCGGGTATTTGTTTTTTTTCCCATTTTTATTTTTTATAATCGCGGTTTGCGGGTACAAATATAAGTATAGTATACGTAGGCATAGTATACATATACCCGGAGTTCGATAGCGTAAGCGATACGTTAAACAGATAGGCTCGAATGGAGATCCGAAATATTACGTATATGTATAGTATGTATATGTGTTGTATCTGTTGCGGGCGCGCTCGATAAAGCCACGTGAAAGTCGAAACCGGTCTGCGGGTGCTGCACCTTCGGCCACCGGTAACTCTCCGCAGGTTTCATCAATGGCTGAAGCAATTCGGACAGACCCGCGAGTGTCGTAATCGTCCCGCCGAAGCGTGGGCGGACTCGCGCGTTCGGTCCGCCGTGCCGTGCCGCGCCGCGTTCTCGCCGCTATACACAATCGTCTTCTTTGACTGTAGGTGAGATGCCTTCGAACGCTTCGCATAAGAGTTAGTAATTTTTAGAAGGAGCGGAGTGAGGAGAGAGGAGAGGGGAGAAACTGGAAATTACGATCTTTCTCAAATTAAATGAGAGATAGAACAATCTTTCAATAACCATTACACGTAATGACAATCATTTTCGACACCTCTAAAACCCTGGGGTCTATTATCTTAATGTAACTGCAGCTATGATATTATAGCGTTGAATTATATACATTATGCCTTATAGCAATTATACTATAGGTGTATATAGGATTATCGGGTGTATTTATTTCCTTCCAGATAATATCTATTTAGAATAGAAAAAAACGAATGTATCAGCTGTGTAGATGAGGAGGAATTAGAATTGACTTTTGAACTGTAATTTATTTTGTATATTTGTTACGTTGTTTATAATCGATTAGTTAAATGACTATGAATGACTACGGATTTGAAAGAGCACAGAAAGTAATAGAAAAGACTGAAAAAAAAACCGCTCGACGACCTCGCATATTTCACATTTTTAAATTCACGTGTCAGCTCGGACTCGAACCGGACGTTGCACTTTGTCAGAAGTTGTTGTTTTTTTTTTCCTTTTAACAATAAATTATTCTGCGTAGAAAGAGGGGTAAAGAATAATCGCATATTAAATTCTTGCGTTTAGCTGGAAAGAATCATTGAAGAATTTATAATAGAAAGGAATATAAATATTAAAAGAAATTGCAAATCTTTGCTGGATATTGTCTTCTCTTAGTCTTATTGTTTTTAGAAATTTTATTGTATGTATAATGTATGATGTTTATATATGTACATACATGTATGTATGGGTAAAGTATACTTAATGCAATGTGTGTATAACTGTACACATGAAAATCTTTCGAAATCTTTTGGAGATCGAGTTTTCTACCCGACAACTTGACATTCCGTACATAAATCGAGTGATATCTCGGAGTCGAAGCCCACGCCGCGGCCGCTTCCGTGGGAAGGCCCTTTACGAGAGAGAGAGAGAGAGAGAGAGAAAGATATATATATATAATATATAGATATAGAAAAAAAAGAACAAGGAAAAAATATGAAAAATCAAGCGTCGAACTTAATTATATTCCATCTCCAGGCTACCGTGGCCTAATAATTGATAACCGATAATCTGAATATCACTTTTAATTGATGCTATCGATCTTCTACTGCCACAAACATTACCTATATAGATATAACTAGAATTTCTTAAACGTCAAAGCTAATTAAAATACGTCATACGACATGATTTTCAACTCAGACACGTTTATGAGTAATTAGTATCGCAAATCGATACAATTATGATGAGAAACCACTAATGAGTTAACAAAAATCTACTATACGGAGCGATTCTGTGGAAAGTAACGCGCCTAGAAGGTAGGCAAACGGTAAACGGCTGCATTGAGCAGATCAAACATCGACGATTGGGTTTTATTTATTACGTGGGAAAATAATTATTCTCTTTTATTCAAAATAGATTCTCTATTTTTCTTTTTTTCTAGTCAAATACGTTAGAGTGGTTGATTCTGGGTAGAGGAAATGCAATATTACTGCAATAATACTATCCAGTATAACAAATCGTATTTTTATGTTGCGAACGAGATTATTTGATATATAAAATCACTAAGAAGAGAAATCACCTGAATACACCTTATATAGTTGTATAAAAAATAAACATATTTTATTATATTTTACAGTATTATTATTGACACTATACTATGGGTTATTGATTTCATCTAAATTCTATGTTTAAAGTTAAAGATTAACTCGATTCTTTGAAATATTTCTATCACTGTTTTACGAATATGCTACACGCGTGATAAGATCTATTGATCTGTTTAGAATTGATGTAAAATAGAAAGAAACGCATTACCTATATCTTAACGTTATTGTACAATATTTGCGATCTATCGTGTTAGAACGATAGAAAGAAAATAGTTTAACACGTTTGAAAATAAAAACCCTAAATAAATAATGATAATAATAATATAATGATATAACAGATATATAATATTATTTTTCGACACCTACAGCGATGTATTCCTTAATGTCGTTTATATAATTCGTTAAAAACTTGTGATCCTTTTTTACACTTTTGATTAATTGCTTGATGTCTTTTTCTCTGAAAAGTAAAACGAGGTAAAACGATTGTGAGAAATCGGAATTTATAGACGCTTAATATCAATTGATAAATAGAGAGATAGGATGAATTCTGCTGTACTATACTATATATATATAATACACCTAATGGTTATGACTTCCTAACTCATTTAAGAGTAGTATAGAAAAACGGTTGAAAAACTTACCTTATGTTACCTAGAATACATTCCACTATGACATCGTTTGGTCCTATGTATTCGAACGGCTCGAGATCTATAGTCATTTTTATTACCAGTTGCACCTTGTAACTATTAAGTCGGAACGATATCCTGTTAGAAAAACGATAAATTTGTAGCCAGGTTTGAGTATATAATAACAGAATCGTCTACTACTTAAATCGCTTTTAATTTTACTCATTATTTTCATTCCTCACCGATTTCCTGATCTATTTATAAGATGTAAATCTTGCAGCTTATCAAATTCGTACATGAAATCTAGCAGCAGTTTTACTTTATTAGAAACCATTTCTAACAGTGGTAAAACATCCTGTGTTGTTTTATAAAGACGCTTTAAATTCTCTGTGTCTAATTTCTTCAAAAGTATATTATGGATCATGGAAATATCTTCGCAATTCGAATCTGTGGGGAAAAAAAAAAAAATAGATAAATTCAATAATTAACATAAAATAAAGTTTGACAAAACGTTTTAGAGGGTATATCAAGTATATAGAAGTCAATTGTGTATTCGATGAAATGTTTCTTCTTCCTTTAGTGTAACTATACCTGATAGAAGTGAAATAATTTGTATATCCTTGATTTTTCTTGGTATAGTTAGTTCTACTGTTGCTTCTAGATGTATTATGACCACGAGAGATTTCGAAATGAAATCAATCGCGACCTTTTTTTCATCTAGAGATCTTATGGTCCAGATGCAATCATAGCTGGAACAGAAAATAGTCTAATGAATCAAACAATCTCGTCATTCTGTATTTTTTTATCTCTAGTCACATTTCTATTAGTTTTTTTACATCTATCATCTATCATCTCTCATCACTGATTCTGCTTTCTACATTATATCGATCCTAGATCCTGTTTTTTCTTATACAGATTTGATTCCGATTCAATTTTTTTCATTTCGAAATGCTTCGTTTCATCTATCAATGTTTTCTTAGAGACAAAGTTCCAAAGTATAAATATTGAATAAACGATCTACCTATCTCTCCATCTAACTCGAAGTTCTTTTATATTCACCTTTTGGCATGCTTCTCAAGTTCTTCACTGAACATAACGAAACAGCAATTATCATTATTGTCCAGACATTCATTTGGCTCCAATCGACTTTGCATATTATTACTTTTCTCGATAAGGGACTGTTGCTGTTTATCATAAAAACGCGACAACTCCCCAGTCTCAGACTCCGAGTCAGAATTTAGATGCGCAAGCGTTGCTTCTATGAAAGAGCATTCCTCCTCACTATCATCGTCCTCAGTTGTTTTTAGCGATTCTTTTTCTTCCACTCTCTCATTGTCATCGATCATAGATTTTTCCTGATCACTAGAACAGTTCGAATCAGCAACAACAACTACATCTCCAGTACTTTCACCATACTTTCCTTCCACATCCACAGGTATTTGAATTTGCATTTCAGGCAAGTCTTGACTATTTTGTGAAGATACATGGATCGTTATATTGGTAAGATTATCCAAAGACTGGGGTTTTGCAGTCACAGAGTCGTTTTCAACAGTCGAACATTCTTCCTCCGCAACTTTTAAGCGTTTACAATTTCGATCCGAATAGTCGTTTATTACATGGACGGAGTCACCGTGGAACAAAATCTGCACCAGATCATGTCCAGAGTTTTTACTCATCAATGAGTTAGAGGCCTCAATGTAATCAATGCCTGCGTCAATCTCATAAGACTTTCTTTTATTTTTACTCTGTCCTTCGTTACGTTCAGACTCAGTGCCCAAGAGATCCGCTCTCTCTTCCGGATTTGATCCAGAATTCAAGCTGCATATGCCTGCTCTCACATTTTCGGTAATATCAACATCACAGTTGTGAAAAATTTCAGTTTTGTTTCTTTCAACTGTACTTTTTTCCTCTACTTTATTTTCCACAGTCTCTTCTCTAGTAATCGCTTTAGTAAATTCCATAGTCATTGAATCATTGAAGAATTCCGTCCGATTACTTTTACTGCTCAAACTGTCCATCTCTATTTGATTTATTGAGATTAATTGCTGAGGCACAATCTGCTCTGCATCGATTGTCTCATGAATGATTTCATCCTGAGCTGGGTGACTTCTTATAGTATTAATAGCTTCGGTCATTTCGCAACCGTAGTCGTTGAAGATTATTGTCTTATCGCTATGGGTATCGGAGAGTGTTAGGGTCGAATCTGTTCCGTTTGATAAATTCTTTCCCTCGCTCACTGTACAAGAGTTTATATCCAGTTGAGGATCGCCACAGGCTTTCATTCCGCTGTTTACGGCGGTCTGAATTTCTCCCGCAGGTGTCTCCTTCAATAAATTGACTTCAGCCACTTGGTGTAAGACTGTATTGATAGCTTCCGTCATATCGCATCGAAAATCCTCAAAAAATATGGTTTTATTGCTGGCCTGTGGATCCACGCAGTCACTCCCATTGTCAATATCACATAAACGAATGTTTTCTTTTTCCACATCGTTACCAGCACATTGAGGAAAGTTAGTCTCTATATCTGTTTGAGATTTTGTCAAAGTGAGATCCATTATAGAGTCTTCGAATATTATGGTCTGATTTTCAATCATAGAACCAGTCTGTTCCGATTCTTGATAAATATCTAAGTTCTGATTCATTGGAGCAAGAATTTTTCCGCCGCTAATAACTTCTGTGAAGTTCATTTCCCCTCCGCTATGATCGAACAACATGGTCTTTTCTGTACTTTTTCTATCTTTTTCTATACCATTAGAATCTCTGATTTCCCTCGGGTGTAAATTGGTGATTGTTTTAACAGAAACGGTCGGTTCAATCCCGCCTATTGCTTCAGTTATTTCCAACTCAACGTCTTGGCAAAATATCGTTTGAGACATTAAATCGTTCGAAGTGCCGCGACTACAAGGCATAACATCAGTAAATTCGAGATCTGTTCCTGAGTTGAGAAATATTCTTTTCGAACTATTCTCAACGTTATTTTCATCCATAATTACATATGTTTTAGACTTTGTCAAATCCTCTTTGTCGCGTTGATAGTTTAAGACAGATTCGTTAACCGAAATATCTACATTTTCGTTTCTGTTACATCTTATACTCGTGTTAGCACGATCTGCATTTTCACTCGATATTTCTGTTGATTTTGAGACGTTTTGATCAGGCTCTTCATAAGTACTGTCCCATATCGTTCCCTGTTCTTTATGGTCGCAGAATTCTCTAGAAACATAAAACTTCATGATTATTTTATACATTTTCAGATATTGCATTCCAATAAGAACACCTTATGCCGCTTACTTGACGTGCTTCTTTTCCGCAAAGCTTACGCGTCTCTTTTTAGTACTCTCTGGGCTGATTTCAGGCGACGAGGTATTGAAATCGAGATCTTGAAAAGGCTGACGTGTTTTCGGAGGCTTAAGGATCTGTGGATGAAAGTACAACGCAATGGTTAGGCAAATAAATAACTCTACGATTAATCGATCAGTTATTACTCACAGAAGATCGTCTTTGACTGTTGGTTGAAGAACTTCGAGGCAGCCTGTGAAATCAGACATCTCTATTAGACTGTAATAGCTGATTATTAGTTTCAGGGATTTAGGGCTAAATCTATTCTAGGTTCGTGGATTTTGAAACGATTCAAAAATTTTTTGGATTTAAGGCTGTTCATTAAAGGCAGGTAAGTTTTTTACACAAAATTCGATAAGTATATAAAGTAGAAGTAAGGAGAATCGTCAACTCTTTTAACGAGTTTGTATCATGCTCACATTATTTTGTTTTCTTTTTATTTATTTATTTTTGTCACCACTGATCCTGTCTGTCTTTGCACAATATCTCAATTCTAATACAGAAATGAGGAGGCTAGTAGATACAAACGACGTTAAATAGAAAGAAATTTTGTATCTTAAAAACGAAATGAGTTAGAAAAGGCTATTTACGCTAAACTTAGATTTGAAATTTAAACCGTTGTTCACTACGCTGACTTAGGTTATAAAACATTTTTGGTTTAAACTTCGTATCAGTGGTGCCAATCCGATGCTAAGAAATCCCTTTTTTTTCATTCCTTGTTATGTCCAAATTCACCAATCAATTTTGAGTGTGTAGCTGCCGCGGTTTAGCGAAAATCGCACCATTGGTCGGTTTTCTTCTACGCGTCAGAGAACGAGATGATTGGTCATATCCTACAAAGTAACCAATTACGTCACTTTGTTGGTTTGTGTCACGGGCAAAGAAAAGCGACTACGCGGAGCGCCGGGGAATCGGGATCTAACACATCTGTGTCGATCTTGTATAGCATGTGTCTATACGTTTGGAAATATTTGGAAAACAGGCTATTTTTTTATGATTTTTACTAGTATTTTATTTCATAGATAAGAGACTTTCTAACATCTGGTTAAAGCGGGGATAAATTTTCAAGAATTTTGTGTTCTCTAAACTCCAGAAGAACATATAATCGCAATGGTAAGCTATTGGACTCTTATTTATTGACCAACTTTCTAGGTTACGGACTGCCTGATTACCTCGCTCGCTCTAACCACCTATGTAATTCCCGTGCTTCTAAAACGTCAGTGAAGCTGTTTTTTTTTTTTATTTTTTGTTTTTCATTAGGAAAAGAACAAGAATGAATAGAAACATTAATTCCCGACTATAATTCCTTAAATTAAAAAGAAACTCTCTCATCTTAGTAGTTTAACATTCGTTTTAACAGTCTGTTGCAGAATTTCTAAAAGGCTTACCGTCCCACGACGAAAACAATTTTGCTAATTTTCATACAGATAATGGAAATCGGACGTGTGTCAAGAGACCGTCCGTCTATCTGCCCACCAAGGACTACCCATCTGAACAAAGTATTATTCAGATTTGAAAGAATTTTATTTTCTCGTTTCATTTGATTTGATTTGATTATTTATTGTCTTATATTTTTACAGTTATCGTAACTGAGAAGACAACTATATTGTTGAGGTATCTTCACCAGCAATGGGACAAGAAGGTAAAATGAGTAAATAATGTGAAAATAAGTATGTAATGACTATTTATTTATTTATTAGAGAATTTGTGTTATTTATAGAGCGCTGATAAAAAACGTGAGCTTTTATCAGGCGGAGGGGAGTCTCAGGAGGAAGTAACAGCGATGCGTAACAAGAGGCCAAGACTTGAGCTAAACAATACCCTATAAAGATGTATTGCAACTGTATTATTTATGAAAAAGAAAAAAAGAGAAACAAAAACGAAAAGAAAAGTTTGCATTGTGACAATTTTAATATTATCAAGAATATAGTTATAGGTGAGATAGTTGTCGCGCAGAGTAAGTGAAAGAAAAAGAAAAGGAGGAGGATGAGGACGAGAATAGGATCAGCTTAAAACACAAAAACCGTTATAACTATTGGTTCTTTATTTTTTTTTGTCTTTTTTCACATCAAAATTTGACTCATTTTCATATTAACAATCGCTATAAGTACGCACGCGTTTTTCATTTCTTTACTCTACCAATGATGAATTGTATAAATATTTAATTGATATAACAATTTTGTTTGTTAAATAATATGTAAACATTAAAGAGGTCGTATTTTATATTTCTTTAATAATGATAATAATAATAATTATAATTATAATATGTGTATAAAGTATAAACGCCAATTTGCAATACGTAGATTTAATTAGAGCCATATTTGTACAAATATCAATGCTTTGACGACTCATGAATGTGTAGAAAATTATTTTCAACTGCTATTGTTTACATGTCGTTTTCCTAAAATTATGAATGTGGCTCTGGCACAATTCGTGCACTCGAAATAACAACAGTTATAGTTGTCAAGAAAAAAATTGAAATAAAAAAAAAAAAAACAACGGACAAATGATTTTTCATAAAAGCTAAAGACTTACGATCGGATTGTTCTCAATTATTTTCTCATTTACAATTCATTGCTATGACTATCAAATGACATAATCAAAGAATAATTGAAATGCCAAGTTCTGCATTACTGCTCAGTGAGTGGCTGCAGATTGTCGGAAAATACGTTGGCACTGAGAAGATAATTTTTCGAACCATTTGATACTTGTTTTTTTTCACACTTGTTTGTCGATGTACTAAATACTGTGAAAGAAAAAAAGAACTTGATCATTTGCAGGTAGACAGTTACATCTGTCGCATTGACTTAACGATTTATTGTTTATTTTGTTAATTAAAGACTAGAAATACCGAAGTAACGGCCCCTTGAGTAGTTCGCGGTGTTCTCGCCACAATTTGCTGATAAATTATATTAAACTAACTGCAGTATAGGGAAATTTGACCAAGACTTATATCCAAAGAGATAATAACTGACTGTATTTAAATAAATTTCAACAAATCTGTTGGATTTGTTTTTACATTAAATAAAATTTCCAAAACTTTGCTGTATAATTATTTCATAATGTAAAAATATATATATTGTTTCTTTTTTCTCTTTAAATTAACAATAACTTTATTTCAATAGTCTAGCTAGCGTTGTTATAATTATTTATTTATCTTATAATAACAAATGGCTCATAAAATAAATATGATACGAAATTAACTCGAAAAACAGTTTTTCTCAAAATTTATTATTCACGATTGTTGATAAACAAGAACAGATAGCAGCTCTGTTTTGACCCTAATTAGTGTCGTATTCTGATCTCACAATCAGTATCATTCGTATGGTAAAAAATCGTTGTATACTATTTATTAAAGTGCAAATTATCGTTTCAAATTGATCCTACAACTTTAAGGAACATGTGTATCAATAATAAAATAATTCTTTTTAGTTCATAATAAACTTCATTGCTACTTTATCTACCAACAAGGACCCACTCCTTCCCACGATGTCATTTGAATACCTTCGCACGCGCACCACGTGCATGCGCGAACAAAGTGCGCAGACAACAGACATCACCACAATGGTCACGACCAGTCTCAACAAGTTAAGAGTTGGCAACCATTGATCCATCAGTGATCAGTGTCAATGGAAATATTCGCGGTCCAGTAGAATCGTCAATCGACATTTCAATCAATTGTAAATAGTAATTGACCAACAAGTGTTCATAAACTTCGCTTGCGTGTTCTGATTTATTTCACTTGTTGTATACTTCTTCCTTATGTAGCCAAGCCAACGTACGTATATCCATAATTTATGTGAACAGCTCAAATACTTGAAAGATGAATCGTACATTGTTAACTTCTACAAGATAGCTTGTTATCATCATCAGCCTTAGAACACTGTTTCAACACACAAACATATGTAACAATCAACACCTCCGTGACATAGATTCGGTTCTACTGTTCGTAGTAGTACATAAAAGAGATTAGACTTATCCTATCAAATTGACCTCTGACCTAACAATTTATCGGAGATATCTTTACATACGTAAACTGTTGTTTAATTTGTATAATACGGCAGGGCTCCGTCTCGCTATTTGCTACTATAATATTATTATCATTCACAATGTTATAGCAAATTTGTTAAAGAGAAAAATATATTATATACTTCCTCATCATGCATTTTTTGAGAAGAGACAATGAACGTTTGGTAAGCAATGAGACTGTCCTGACTACAGCTGCTAGCCCCTCTAATGAATCCAGCCAAGAATGTCATAGAGGTATGTTTGCGTAAACATGAGTATATGGTATACCGTGGTATAAGCAGCGTCGAAAGATTAAACCAGACGAAAACCTGTTTTATTAATGTATCAATAGGAAAGGATATTTCCTCCACGTAAAGAACCATAAAAAAGTAACACTCCCTAAATGGAACATATTTTTACACAGGTGTAGGATCATTGGCGACAGTGTTTCTGTTAGTTAATGCAACGCTGGGTGCCGGTCTGCTGAATTTTCCTCAAGCATTTGACAAAACTGGTGGAATTGGAACTGCTGTATCAGTGCAGTTGGTTTTTCTAGTTTTTATAACAGCTGCAATCCTTGTTTTGGCCAGCTGCAGCGATACCACAAACAGTTCTTCTATGCAGGACACACTTGCAGGATTATGCGGACCTAAATCATTAACATTTTGCGCCATTTGCGTCGCTGTTTACAGCTTGGGCTGCTGTGTCACTTTTTTAATCATTATTGGTGACCAATTTGATAGATTATTGGCCACTTACTATGGCAATGACTTTTGTCATTATTGGTAATTTTATTTCATTATTATTTTCTTAAATCTTAAAATTTTTCCTAAAAATCTTCTGCATCTACAAACATGCTCATAAACTATTATTTCCTCCTACTTAACTTACTGTTTCGATAGCTAATTCAACTAAGCATCTTTTGGTTTCCAGGAACTTATCAAGAGGATTTACGGTGACGATTAGTTGCTGCATTTTCATTCTCCCATTATGTTTATCAAAAAGATTGGAAGTACTCAGTTACGCAAGCTCTCTTGGCTGCGTAGCAGTACTTTACGTTGTATGGTTGATCATATACAAAAGCCCGATCATTAATGGGGAGCCTTCTAAGCCTTTGAGAACGTGGCCAGATCATTGGACTGAAATGTTTCAAATAGTTCCCGTCGTTTGCTTTAGCTATCAGGTATGCATAAAACTGAAGAGCCACAAATTTTTTCGTATTAGAAATTGAAAACTAAAGCCGAATAGAAGAGACGGAAAAAATTATGCATGCATAAATAGTTAATAAGTATAGAATTCTATGTCTCTCGAATTCTGATAATAAATTTTCATATAAACTTCAGACTAATTCGACGTCTAGAAATCTTGTAATATATATTTTGAAATATTGTTGGTCGAATAACATAGTGCCACATGTCCGTGATACCGACTTACGCCTGTATGAAGGATCGTCGGCTTGCGAGGTTCACACCTTGCGCAATCATCAGTATGCTGATATGTTTCATCGCGTATACGATCGCGGGGATCTTCGGATACTCAACATTCGGGACTGGACATGTTCCCGGTGATATTTTGCAGGGATATTCTGATGGCGGGACATTTCTTACAGTAGCAATAGTGGCGATAGCTCTTAAGAACGTCACCACCTATCCAATAATACTTTTCTGTGGTCGCGAGGCGCTGTTAGGTCTCTGCCCTGAGAATATACAAGGTCTTCTTTTGCCAAGGGCAATATTGTCCCTGATTTGGATCGGGCTTACTTTAGTCATAGCTATTCTGGTGCCTGATATTTCACCTGTAATAAATTTGATGGGCTCATTGTCCGCAGCCTTTATATTCATCTTTCCGGGAGTTTGCCTCCTGCAAAATACATTGATAAAAGATCCTGACTTATGCTTAAACAAAGACAAGTTCTTGGTACTTATCGCTGTTCTCATGTTAGCCATAGGCGCGTTTGTTTGCGGTGTCGTCTTTGTAGAATCAATAGATGATATTATCAAGGAAAAACCGACTCCAGCCTTGATCACAGGATTCAGAGTTGGGTTGAGAGATAGTTTGTGCTCTTAAATCTCTAAAAGCAACTCAAAGATAAAGAGATATTGAACTCTATCAAATTGTGATAAAATTTTCTTTTTTTTTTTCATCGATAATCATAAAATAGCTATAAAGGAATAAAAAAGACATCGATATATACCGATACATAACTATCGTCAAGTACGGTAGAAAAATATTCATTAGATATTAGCTTCATATATTAATTATTATTTACCAATTAGGTAATAAATTGTTGTAATCATAATTCAAATAAGACTGACCTACATTTTTCGAATCTATTTTACAAATAAAAAGTTTTTTTTTAATTAATCTGAATCTTGTTTATTTCCTCTTTACTATACTGTACATTAAGTTTCTTCATTGGGATCGATTCTTTTTATTTGTATTTTAGTTTTTAATATTTAAGACGCAGTCGTGGTAGGATTTTGGATAGTGTAATCGATTGTGAAGTCGTGCAACAAGTCACCCTCGAGATCCCTGACTTGGTCGATTGTTGCTTTGCAGAAAAAACATTCTCTACTGTTAAGAAGGTGATGAGCAATGCAAGCGCGACAAGAACGGTGATTACACGGTTTAAAAGTCGCCGAAATCTGGTACGCGTAGCAAATTGTACAAATATTTTCATCGTCGGTTAATAATTTCGTATCAGTTAACATCGTCCGATTCAAATCCAAGTATCTTATCATGTCTCTAACGCTGTTGATCTCCTGATCGGTCACGTCGTCTTTATCTGAAAATTGTAACATCACATGATCAAGATTCTGTCTCTTTAATCATTGTCTTACTCCAACAGTTCAAAAAGTAGGAAAATGGCTTGAATCGAAAATCGCTTACAGTTTTGGAAGCAGAACGGTTTCACATTCTTCATCTTTTGGTTTTTCAGCTTCACATCACCCAGCACGAAGTAAAGCGATCCGATTTGGAAGCTGGGCTCAGTCAGCAGGGCTTTGGTCACTTTAGGCACTTCTCTGCGTCCGGCTACAAATTATAAAAGATTGTCATTAGAATCTCTCAGATGAATATCAAAATCCACAATGCTTTCGGAAAATTTGTTTGAGAGGCTATTCGAAGATCGATTTGCAGTAGCTCTTACTTTTAAAAGTTGAAATTTCTTCCTTGAGCAAAACCAACAGAATTCCGACTACTGCAGCAAGGATTGGGAAGTGGTCGACAGTTTCCAGGTCCGGAATATCGAGTAGTACAACGTGCTGGAAGCAGCCAGACTGCGAGCTGACGCGATTTAATATTTGGCATAGGAGCTGCGACCAAAAAAGATCAGTATTGATAAGTGTGATGAAGTCAGTAATTGGTTCTCGAAAAAATCTCAAGAAAATTACCTGACAAAGTCGGGCGAGCAGATTTTCACTAGAAGCTTGAGAATCATCCGTAAATATGCCGGTGGCCAGGGTAGCGATCATCTCGAGGACTCTTAGCAAAGAAATTGCTAGATCAAAGCAAGTGGCGCAGATCTTGAGCTGTCGTGATTCGATCAGGACTCTTTCAGGTCTAGATGAAACATTCTGAATCTCTTGTAGCATTCCTATGAACTCCGAGAATGCCCAGTTCAACTGATTCAGTAGTGAGTTCAAAAACTGCGTCGTCGCCGTGGGGTTCAATAAAAGAGCGTTCTTCACTTGAGTCTGATACGTTGGAGATGGACATGGCTCTGGAAAAAGTTACATACATAGTATTTTCGTGATATTATATAGCTGGCTTCATCCACCATCGCAAAAAAGAACTAGTGGATTCTGTTCATCTGAGGCAAATTGACTACAAGAAATTATTCCTCTCCATATCTCCCTTCAAATAGAGATAAAAATACGTTAACAAATACACTCACTAATTGGCTGCGAAATAGACTCCTGCTGCAGCATCTTAGGTCCGATTTTTTTCGCTAGATGTGGACTTTTCTCGTATCGAAAAGCAAAGCCATACCCTTGCCAGAACCTGACTAATACCCAATTTGACTGAGCCCATGCCCTATTCTCGTATGGTCGAAGCAGGCTATTAACGACCTTGATCCTAGAATCGATTGGGACTTTTTCAAGGGATGAAAGAGTCAATGGATTAGAGACGAACCCGGCCAGGGTGAGGATGAGAGTGTCTTTAGCATTGGCGTGGATGATACGTGGATCGAGGAAGTGGTCGCACAGGAAGTTGGCTACTTCGACGAGCATTTCCTGGTGTTCGGGAATCTCGTCAATCGGTGCTGTCGGATGGACATGGTTCCTGATTCCGACGCTCAGATCGGTCATGGCTTCGAGGTAAAAGTCTGGCACAAAGCTAAACATGTTTCTCTCCTCGCTAGCGGATGTGAGGGTAAGAGTAACAACTCTCAACAGCCATGCGAGTTGCGCTTGCTTTTCCTTTGAGTAAACAGCCGCCTTGACCCAGGCCATGTGTCTCGCTTGTTCCGCGAGTTTCGTGTCGAAAACAGTCACTGCTCTTCCAAGTTCTCGGCCCATTGCTACCGCGTCAGGGTCTCTTGGTTGTTTCTTTGTCAGCTCAAGGCGAGCCTTAACTTCACCCATAGCAACGACGTACTCGCCCATGCTCTCACGGAGACTGGCAACTTTGGCAATTTGCTTCTTCGCTGCAACGTGGTAGAACAAGATTATCCCGTCGAGGAGTTCAAGGAGTGACATTGCAGGGTCGGATGGCCCCAATCGCATCGGTGTCCGGTCTTCACGACTGTAGGGAAAGTAGCCGAGCCTCTCGAGGATCATGGGACTTGCTGGGCCCGTTGCATTGACGTTTATCATCCTTGCGAAGGCAGGAATCACCAGGGGAAGCTCACCCAGGCGTGTTGGGCCTCCGGAAAAAGCGTTAGACTGATCCTGGGCCTGGTCCATCGCTACTAGGACCTCATGCTCCGGTCCGAGATGATGAAGAAGCTCGTTTTTGTAGGTTTTGTTAAGGTGTGAAAGGACGCCGCCCAGTCTGTCGATCCCTGCGTAATTGATAGACGCGTCGTAGAAAGCCCTGCGACGAATATGGCGAAAGATGAAAGGTGCAGCTTGACCCTCTGCAGATGAAGTGTGTCAGTGAAATTTACAGGCTGCAGTGCGTTTTACCTGCACGGTACGTATACGGGGTTAGAAGCGATCTCCGTGTCCCAAAGTACCCTGAAGGCAACCAGAAGACGGTGGAAACAGCAAAGCGTGATGGGAAGCGGAGTCTGAAGCACCGGCATCGTCTGTAGGAATTCAGACTGAATGCTTGGTATTATACAGACAGCTTTAGAGTGACCTGGATCAGAAGTTCCTACTCACCCGACTAGAAATCAAATTCTCCTGAACAAACCGACGGAATTTCTTCAAGAAAATCGTTCGTGATGAGGGTGACACCAGCGTCCCGTCATTGTTATCTAACAGCGTTACCAGCAGTTCAACTTGCAGTGCTTCAACCTCTGCAAAAACCGATAAAGAATACAAATGAGAACCCTTACAGGACTGAAAATGCAACGTTGATAACGATCCAACGCTCACCGGAAATGGCGTTCTTGATGCGATCACAAGCACGGAGGTACTGCTTCTTGTTGATTTCCACGGCGGGATCAAGTGGGTCAGTTTCCCACCAAACAGTACCAACGACTTCGGCAAGTCCGCTCTCGTCAAGAGGCTTTACATGGACAAAGTTCGCGAATCTTACTCTGTCGAAGAGTATGTACTGGAGTAGATGTTGCCTGGTAGCAGTATGCTGGCAGAGGTTTGTGAGCATAATCAAGCTCCTGCATTGATCAGGGTACTCAAGTTGAAGAGATACATGTCTAAAGACTGAAAGAAAATAGACCACGGTGCTCTCAAGGCATGACTTTATCTCTGCCTCCTCCAGAAAGGTCCAAAGAAGATCAAGGCAAATTCTAATTCTGTTCGAGTCTGCGTCCTTAGCCGGACTTTCGCCAGAACCTGACAACTCCCTGAAGAAGGGTACAAAGACGGCCTCAGTCACGTAGGGCATTACCAAAAGCGAAGCTAAGTTCCTGAGGACGGCGCTCGCTAGACAACTGACAAAAGCATCCAGGCTGATCGTCCCGGACATGGTTTTTTTGTCTTCGTCGTCATCATTCGGAAGGCTTGGCTCGCGTCTGATTTCAATAAGGCGAATGAGCTTCTTAAACCATTCAAAAAGCAGCATAGCTCTGTTGAGCTGATCCGTTGGTACAGCTTGAAGAGCGGAGTAACCTTCGATTGGATATCGGAAAGGTGTTGAGCCAAAATTGGCCGTCAGATTTTCAGTGAAGGCGAGGCTAACGGTGGGGAAGTAGACCATTCCAGGACCCGTGCAAATTCCCTCGAACGCCTTACCCAAGGGTCTTCCGTTTCGGTAGAACTCTATCACCCCGTTGTCCAGATCTAGGGTGCAGCCGATTATGTCTCCGGAGAGCCACGGCTCTCCGTATTTATGAGTTGTCACGTTCCACCGTCGAACTCGGTTCCCATCATAGGCATACGAGTTTATGGTGTCGCCTGAAAGCATGTAAAATTCAGGTTTACTGCGAGGCATAATTGAGGCCGCCGTCTCTTGCTACGCTCTCCTCGTTATTGTCTTCATCTGATTACCAGTGAGTCAATAATTGACTGATTCGACTCGAGCGAAAGGCACAGAGAGAAAAAGCGGCTTGACAAAAGGAGATCGAGGACCAGGATGATGATTCCCGATAACGCACCGACTCCAGACTCTTGGCTGAACTTGCACTGAGCCGTTCCCCAGCCCACCTGCATGACTCCCTTCGATCCTAGCTGAAGCTCGTACATCCACTTGCCCGTGAAAAGACCGACATTTGCTCTCATCGTGCTAAAGTTACTCTGAGAATTGACACTCAGTCTGTCTGGGGACACGATGAAGAGACCATGGTGCGTCGTGACGTCGAAACGTGCAAGTCTAGGTCCGATACGACCGGGACGGACATCCTCAGTTGTTACCCATTCCTTTTGCTCCATCAGCACTGTCCTCATGTAATCATTTGCGGTTCCAAGGTACTGTGAGACCCTATTGAAATCAAATTGTAAAGAGTTAAGACGTTTGATCGAAAATCTTTAGAGAGCTGAAGGGACAAGTCCGTTCTAGTTGACTGCACGAGGATGATGACTTTGGAAAGCATGGGGATCCTATAGGGAGACGGCGTTAACTCACGTACCCAGATTTCACCGGATTTGTTAAAGGGTCCTTGCTCTCCCTCGCTGTGCTGTCTTCGGCCAAGGCACCAGGTCCGAATATATTCTGAAGTATCTCCTCCATGTCTGTTTCGTCGCTTCGACCCATCGTCCTCTGAAGCAGAATCCGCTGACGGGATCATTTACGATTGAGATGGAAGTGGTTTTGAGTTGTTATATCAGATTTTAGACTATATCTGCTATTTATATCGTTCATGTGTGTTCATCTAGTGTTTTGATGCTTGTCTGTGAGGCTGGTTGCAGAAATTCCACCGTTTTTTCTGTTTTTTTTTTTCTTTTAGTATTTTATTCCGACTCTTGCCTCTTGAACTTCTCGTCTATTGATTCATTGATCTTCTAAGTTCCCCGTGTGATCATAACGTCATAATTAGAAACATACTTGAGAGTTGACATTCTGCTGCACTTTGGGTTCAGAGAAAAGCACCGTAGATTTTTTGTATTTCTGTTGCGTAATAGCCGAGAATTTTTTGTACGTTTCTTTGGTCTTTTTTTCGTTGAATTATATTTTATATTGATTCCGATATACACGCGTGGAAGATTGTTCCACCATTTTCCCAGGCTGACAAAAACAGCTTGGTCTCAATTTATACCGAGTGCAATCGACATACTCATGCGCGAAATCACGCGGGCGCCGACGCAACGCGCTAAAAATTATCGCGACCTTATGGATCCGGCGCGTCTTAAGAAAAATTTCAGATAAGATGTATTCCTCTACACATACTGTTTATAAATAAACTTAATAATCAAACAACAACTGCTTTCCATATTCCCGTTCATATGTTTACCTAGCATTCGCTATATTTTTATTTAACTCATGCTGTTAATATGAAATACCAGCCCTTTGAGTACTGGGATTCCAAAAAGTCTTTAGAAATGTGGTAATGAAGCGGCGCTTAGAATTTTTATATTTTACTATTATACTCACCTGCGTGGTTGGGTAAGACAAATTTCCGGTTACTAATTACTATGAAGAAAGAAGATTGATAATTATACACTATCTTTCGGATTTCGAAGGGAATTATGGATCATGTGATGTGTAATAGAAAATGAAACGTGCATTAATTTCCGTTTCAGTAATCATGTATGTAGATATAGTCTGCATAAGTTCGTTTAATATAATAATAATTATTGGTTAGTCATTATTAATTATTATTATTATTATCATTAACACCATGAGGTTTATTATAAGTATGTATGAATATAGTATAATTATATATAGATTAGGTATTCTCACTTTCTTAAAATCACCAACACGATGTATTACATATACAATTATAATAATTGGATTATAATAATATGCTAAAATTAAATTAATTAAAATCAATGCGGTTTATATATATATATATTTATGTAATAATAATAATAATAATTTTCATTCAGCGTAAGACGTAGAAAATGACTATAATACAGAGATGGTATATTATTCATGAAAATTCATCTATGGTATAGGTATAATAATATGTATATGTATATAATGAATATGAAGGACTTATTAAAAAAGAAAAGAACTGAATAACCAGTCTAAAATAATTCATGCTTGACAAAGCACATTAATATTCGTAGTTGTTATATCGTATATTATAATATAATGATACTGATGCGCGGGGAAGATGAAGAGGAAGAAGAATATTTTTTATATGCATGGGAAGGATTGGGGTGAGGGATAATCATCGACTTTGGTATTATTTAATGGGATTGGTCAGCAGTTCTTGCACCCACGGCGATATTTATACAATTACATATCATTATTATTCTAAGAACTAGACGTTAAAGATATATAGGTATAGGTACGATATATTTCTATATTATCATTATTATTATTATTATTATCATTATTATCGTTATTTATTATCGTAACTATAATTGTTACGTAATTAGACAACTAGCCACCCTAGATGCGCAGTTTGACTGAATAATTGATGAACTAATAATCAATCAATAAACTAGGATACGATAATATAGCTGGTATTATTTATTTTTAATATTCTCATTGTTATTGAAGTTATTACTTATATTATTAATGTTAAATACGTTGTATAGCAAAGGGCGCAGGATATATAACACTTAGAGGATAGCCAGGATCGTTATATTAGGTACATACTCGTTATAGTTTATAATATGGAGTATATAGAGTATGGTGCGGCGTGATTAGTATAGGAGTATATATGTCTGTAAGCACAGAGTTGTGTGTTGAAATCTATAATTTCAAATTTACGGTTTTTGTTTGGTGCTAAATATGAGTAATAATAAAGAAAAAAAGTCAGATTTCATCAGTTGAAAAAGCCGCGAGTATCTTCTTACAGGCTTAATCTATATCTGATCTTCGTTACCTAATTGTATCAATCAAGAATGATCATTTATTGGAAAAATTTACCTAACGATCATTCTCATAGATTTCAATGATAACAGTATTATGGGAAATGTTGAGTGCTCTATATATACTAAACATACATTAATCGTTGAATTATTGAAAATTCTATATATTCCCATGTATCGAACATCACTCCGTATCGAACATCGCCTATACCACATTACGTATATACCTATCTATACACGTTTACCTATCTGTATACTTGTGCGTGATACGCTCCTTTCTATTCTTATTATACTAGCCTATAGAGACTGACTTCTTGTACAGAATAACAGAAAAAATAGTTTTCAGGGTCGAAAAAAGAAAAAAAAAAAAAAATCAATTCCTGATCGCTATAAAATTTAGTTCTTCTAAACTCCTCTCTCTCGAGATTATAGGGATTTCGAAATCATTAAAAAATTGATTTCCGCGTCTTATTACTACCGAGAAAACGTATCTTAGTGATACTCTGCACAGTTCATTCCTTGATCCGTTTCTGTATTCCTGTATATATAGATCGAGATCCTATCACAAGGTAAATGTATAATATAGTATGTATATATATATATATATATAATAGATAAAATTTAAATTATTGTTAAAACGGTAACGGGAGTATTAATAATTCTCTCTACCTATATATATATAACCGCGTGAAATAATAATAAGGAACATCAAACGTGTCTGAATAATCGACAGTATATTATAACACCAATTCAAATTTACGTATACGCAGCAATAATAATAATAATAATGATAATAATAATAATAATAATAATAATACGATTAGTGACAGTCAATAACTAGATAATCAATTATCGTTAAATTTAATAATAACAAGACGCGATGAATTTGCGATAAAATAATCAACCTTATACATCCGCGAGATGATGATTAAAAAAAAAAAAAAAAGTCGTTTTAATATTTACTCATATACCCATAATTACCGCGTTAATTATACGTTTACAAGTTTATTACTACCTACAGTTAGAATAACTTAATACCTAAATCTATATTTCGATGCATCCTCAAAGTATCGTTAGCACACTTATATATGTTCTATATCTCTCTGAAATTCTACTCGAGTTTTAATGACTAGAACGTCTAACAGCGAGTCATTTGATTAAAAAGAAGAACAAAAAAAAAAAACGAAATATCAGCGGAGGATTAACAGGCTAAAAATATCTAAAATAAGACAAATAAAAGAAAAAAAAAAAAAAAAGAAACAAACCGTGAGTAAGGGTATATTATAGGTCCATCCCAAACTAAAAACGTAAAAAGAAACAAAAAAAACAAAAGATACAGAAAAATGGGAAGACGGACGGAGGCGAATGATCGAGAACATCCATCGCCTAGTGACCAATCAGTTGGTTTGCTCAGTGCTCTGTGCCTGTTTTTCTATCTTTCTAGCTAATTCCGGGCTCATATGAGGGTGGGGAAATGGTAGCACCGGCTTCCTAAGTAGAGTCGGTTTAACTTTAACCTGTGGTTTAAACGACGAAACTTGACTACCCCCGGTGAGATGCATGTCCGCAAATTTAGCCGCAATTTTCGGCGTCGATCTAGGAGGTAACGGCGATCTTAGCGGATTCGGGGACTCGCTTCCAATGATTTGTGTCGAACTAGCCGATTTGACGATCCCCGAAGTGCATAAATTGATCTCAGCAGAATCTTGCACGGACTGATTCTGATTCTGATGGTGATGATCGTCAGACTCCTGGTCACTACACTCTTTGGACTTTCCGCCAGTTCCCGATTCCGAAGATGCCGAAGCTGCGCTGCTTTTAGTGTTCTTTTTCAACGTGCACTGATTCTGTTTAGCGAATCTTTCAGCCGCTGTGCTCATGTCTGGTGATTCTGGACCACCGGTGGGCGAAGTTGCGGCTTCAGCGCGGCTCGGTTGAGGTGGAGTAGTGATGACACATGGTATTGATTCGTCGTCTGAGCTGCTAAGGCTGCTAGAAGACGCGGATTTGTTATCGATATCTTGAGCTGAGAGAGGGAGATCCATGACCAAATCTGGGGTGTGCTTTTGTCTCATTTCGCGAAACTCTTGTTGGGATGACCGGAAGGACTTAGTGGTGGATGTCGGAGGAGTAGGGTTCAAGTGGGTTTGAGAAGTCGCGCGTCTCTGCCATAGTTCCCGGTTTGCAGAGAAAGTAGTCTTCTCTCTATCGTCGTCCTGGTCTTCGTCGTCGGTGAGTGGCACCTGCAAAGAACCCTGCAATGGCTGTCCAGCGATCGTTTGAACCTCTCCACCCATGCTCTGCGACTTCCAGTGTTGTCTTCTGCTAGCCCCTCCGCGTTTTGCTACATCCAATTGATCATCGGGTTGCGAATGGTGCCGGTTACCCCCTTGACGATTATTGATATGGTGCTGATGTTGGTGCTGAACTTCGCCCCCTATGACACTCGCGGTATCTTCTGCATGGTCTTCTTGATTTCCGTAGATTTCTGCTGCTCCTATTGGTCGGGCCGCGTCAGTTTGACAATCCGAAGATGATGAGACCACGTCAACGTCTTCACCGGTACCTGCAGGCTCCGAAACGGACCTCGATGACGTCTCAGAGTCCTGTCGGAAGGATAACTTGTAAATCAATTAATGATTGGTACATTTTTCTATAATATACTCGTAGATCTTTCCGAGGCAGGAATTTCGGGGCCGACGTATGGGCGGCTCTGCCTCATATCGCGCGTGTATCTGTTCGTTTGGTTCTGTGCAAGGTTTGTGATAGTGTGTGAGTGAGTGATTGATCGTCAGTGAACGCGTGGGTGCGGTGTATATTTATTTACATTTTAGAATCAAAACTATGAAAAAAGACTTGCCCACGGACCACCAGAGAGTGTGCTTCAGGAGATGGATAGATAAATAGATAAATAGATAGGAAGAGATGTAGCGAGAGAGGTAGGGTGAGAAGAGTAATGATCCTGAAACCCCATTTACATTCGGCATTTGTAGTCGTAGTACAGAAATGGACTGGCACTTCATATTACCACTGAACGCATCCGCGACTACGAAATTAAGCACCATAAGATGAAGAAAAGAAAAAGTAAAAATGAATAAAATCAAGCAAGAGATGACGTGGATTAGATAGTTTAGTGATTAATCATTTCACGATCAATCAATAATAACGTAACGAAATTCTATCGTCGTTTTATACAAATGTATATGTGTGTATACATTCTTTCGTTCGCATAATTTCATACATATTTATATTATATATATATATCGAGTCGATCATATTTTCCAATAGAAAATAAAACGTTCTTTAATTCTTTGAAGATAGACGTTATTCTGGACTTTTAATACCTGTATAAGTTTATTGAATATGAATATGAGTATATAGATTCTCATTATACAATATGGGTTCTGTGATATATACAATCATTGAAAGACAGCCAGGGATGAACTGCCGCGTATACCATATATCATGATCAGGATGGCTTCCAGCCAACTATAGTAGTACATATAAGTATAATAAAAAACGTGGTATTACAAACTAATTACTCTACAATATACAACAGCAACAATACTACCATGTGTTACACAGTACTAACTAAAATCTACGCAAGAAAAAAATAAATAATAAAAATGAAAAAATAACGGTTCAAAAATAGCGCAGGGTTTTCTGTTTAGCGCGATTACTTCCAAGAAATAGTGATAGATAGGTAAATAGATCGAGAGAAAAAAAAAAAAAAAATAATAAGTATCTTTGGTACGACATAAAAAAATAACGAAATTACAACACGCAGTACAGTTGAAACTATTTTAATTTCGAATCCAGTAAATATAAAAGCTTGAAAAAATATACTTTCACTATGAATTTCTTGGTAATCATCGCGCTGTGAAATACCGAGGGATACTTTTAACCGATCCTATATACCCTGGTGGAAATTTTAACTCTGAAAGAAAAAAAAAGAAATACATTCTCTGAAGAATTCTGATAGAAAAATTTTATAAAATACTTATTTCTGATATCTTCTTTTACCGGATTCAGATCAGCTTATTTCAGGGTTTTTTCACCAAGTTTTAATAAGAGAAAAAAATATCCACACTTTACAACTGCAGTCTAGATTATACTATTATATAAAAATTTCATGCACTAATATACGCGAAACAAGTTCTACCATACTTGTAAATAAATGATAACAAAGTAGCGCTAGCAATAAATATAACGTGTAAATATTGTCAACTAATTTATGTGAGATCGTAAGTTGGTATGATAATAAAAATAATAAAAATACTAATTAATATAAAACGGTCATGTAACTAACCGAAACGTTTTACGATGTTGGGTGATATCCACGTAATTTTTACGCGACTGTTTAATTGGCAAGTTTAGGATTAGTTAGGGTTGGATTTAACAATGCGGATTATTATAATTTGTATAATAATGGCTCAAGCTCGGTTTTAATTAACTGTTATAAATATTTAATTATTTCAGGGCGAAGAGATGGAGTATATAATATATAAGTTAGTCGCGAAGTGCAGAGCGGTAGGATGTATAAATAAAAAAATAAAAAAATAAAAATACGGACGTGGTAGTTGTTGGTGTTTTTCGTATTGTTACTCACCTATAATATTTAAGATTTTCCAATCGCCTAATAGAAGAGGTCAGTCTCCCTCAATCGGCGTGGTTTCCATTCGTCTCGTCAACAACAGACTGAGATTGTTCTACGGTACTCTATAGGATTCACAAACCAACCGAACTGTCAAATCAACACTCCTTCAATGAAAAAACGTCATAACACAAAACACGACAGTAGCTTCAGCAGCACACGGGACGTATGTAGGTATATAACGGACGTGAAAACCAACACATTTCTTTCTTTCGTTTCTTTGTTAATTCTTATTATTACGTTTCGTAAGCTAATCTTTTTTTATGCAATGTCAAATTTAGATAGGATCAGGAAGAAAGAATCTCTAAATTTTTGAAGAATTTTACGTATAATATAATATAAAACGCCTCATCGTTAACGTGTCTTTCTTTCTTTCCTCTTTCTCTAACGTGTTAATAACATATTCTTCGTCACGGTACATAACGACGATGAAACACTATACGTCACTTCGCAACAACTAAACGTAAATCTGTAAAAACAACAATAAACCAACCCAGATATTTAATAACGGTAGTATTAACATTTAATGCAGTGACTTTTATATAGGATCATGTTATATTAAATATGTATAAGAGCGTAATTTGATGTAAGATGGTATACTACGAAAGTATACTGTTATATGAGTTGACGAAACATAACATTACAACATTACAGATCGTGGTGTATAGGTACAGCTATCTAGGCAAAGTGTATGAAACAACAACAACACGCAGAAGACAGTCACAGCTCAGACTGCAGATATTACATACTCGTGTTACGATTTATACTATAATAGTGTGTAATAGGCAGCACAAGAAGGCAATAGACGAAGGCACATGCACCAACAAACGTGTATTTATATATATTTTTCTGTTCTTTTTTTTTTCTTTTTCTTTTCCTTTTTATTATTATTATTATTTACAAAAATTATTATTCTACAAGTCCAAGAGTACTAACTATATAGGTATAAGAAATTTGAGCAAGTTGATGTTTTATTCGGCGATCCCATTTAATCCCTTTTCCCTTCCTCTCCTTTGCATTCTCTTATCTTCTCTATTCTTTTACTTTTTTTTTTTGAATTTATTTATTTATTATTAATTCTTTTAATCGAGGGATTATAGTTTTTAATCGTAACCACGTAGGTATATGTATGTAAGTGGATATGTATAATGTATAAAATATTTATATTTTCCGGATGAAAAAGGCGATGTCAATTTCTTTTAAAATAATTGCAACACGGAATAATACCGTTGTAATAACAATTGCGTTTTTTTTTTTCATATAAAGGTTTTAATACCGATCTAATAAAATCTCATATAAGGTGGGTTATCGAGTTTCAATTTAGTCAGTCTTTTCAGAGTCGTTATAATTACAGATATATCTATCTATGTGTATATCGTCATGTTATATGGTATAAATCGTATATCATTATATCATTATATTTATATATTTATAGTATAGTAGCTTGTTATGCGCGAGTTTGATAATAATAAAAAATATATTCTCAAGCAAGTTCTAAAGAGCCTTGAATTGATACTCTATTGGCTATTGCGGTCAAACTAAGCAGGGCGTTACTTATTTTGCAAGTGCGACGTGCAGCAGGAGGTGTGCAGCAAAAGCGACAGTTCTTTATAAAAATAAAAATAAAAATAAAAACCATTTATTAGATATCAAGTGCGTCGCGGAAAAAAAAAATATTATTTACGTACCATATTCAATTTTCAAAGTGTTCATGCGCTCTTTGAAACGTATATTCGCGATGATATTATACACCAGTCCACAGGATATGACTCTCTTCAACTAATTGACCCACTCCGAAATATAATTGAATAAAAATTCGAAATTCACGTTACATGTAAATGTGAAGATAATAAAAAGAAGCGAATATTGCATATGAATGCAAAGACAATGTTTAAAGTGAGACACGTGTCGAACTGCAGTAACTATATAATTATAAGCGCAATACGTCGCCCAACAAGAACATCAACGACATGAAAAACAACAACAAAAACAACAACAACATAGATACAAAAAAAAAAAAAAGAAAAAACAACGAAAACGTTTCAAATTAACATTTAGTGGCAGGTGAAGGGCACGTTATTTGCTATACCGTGGTTTCCAATACCTCTCGGCTGATGATGGGTTGAGAGTTGGTAGCGCACACAGCAATTCCTGGTACCATAGTGTTAGCTTCCTGTTGTTGTATGATCTGCTGTTTAGGGTTGGTGCCGTTTGTGTTCGCTGCACATGTTGATCCTAAACTAGTAGAGTTTGAGCCAAGTAGCGGTGAGTTTCCACTGGAAAGGGCGCTGTCTGCTGAGCTCGAAGCTCGTCTTCGTATCGATTCCTCACTGGAAGACTTGAGGAGTTCTTTGTCACGGTCTCTGTCCTCATCTCTGGAAGTAGAAAAGAGGCAAGAGTTGAGTTCAGGCCTGGAAATAGGGAATATTTATCCTCCAAGGCTTGATGTCTACTTACTTTATCTTAAGCATAACGTATTTGTCAGGTATCAGTCCTTCTCGACCCGCCAGGGCTCCTCGCCACCAGTCGTTACTCACTTGTGCATAAAGCGTCAGTGTGTCTCCCTTTTTGAAGCTCAATTCCCTCGCTGATCTGGCGTTGAAGTCAAACTGTGCTGTTGCCTCAAGGTTTTCAGATTCTAGGTGAAAAGAAATTGCTGTAAAACCTTATCTGCAATATTCTAAAGTCTCGAATTATCCTTAAAATCATCATCAAGCAACAGACTTACCGTCTTCTGACGGATACACTTCAGAGTCCATGTCCTCCTGGACCTGGTCGGTCGGTGAATCGCCTACGTCACTGTAAGGAAGAAAAAACAAACATGATTTACGATTTCTATGGATATTAGTGATACTAATTCTTGAATATAAACAAAATTGAGTACTGACACATCATCAGGTTCTCTGCTAATGTACTTTTCGTATTGAATTCCGCCAATATCATCGGGAAATATTTCCTCGCAAAATGCGATTATGTTTTTGATGAGCTCGTTGACTTGGTTCTGATACTGAACTTGGTCTTTGTCTTCTGGTACTGGGACAAGGGTGGGCCCAAAGCAGATTGCTAAGTTGTAAGGATCCATCATGTTTTCGTCTGAGAATTCTGAGAGGCTGTAAGATAATTTACGTTTCTGACATTCTCGGGAAATTCAGTACATACATTGATTCAACCAATGTTGAGGACTAGAAGATGCGACAAAAATGGTAGTAATGCATAATCTAACGTCTAACTGTTGACTTTGATACAATGTAGCAGCTAAAAGTCGGCTGAGAAGTAATATTGCGTCCGCAAGACGAGAGGCATATGACATGATATGATATTGGAAATGAGACATTCAAGAGACATCTAGAATACGGCAGAAGAGCTGCTGCATACGTTCTAAATGTGCGATGAGAATGTTTAGAAATCGTCTGAAATAGAATGAAACACCGTTTTAAAACGTTTTTAAAACACTAAAGCATCTTCAACACGTCGTAAGTATACAATAAATCATTGTTGATGATCAAGTATCTGAAAGACATCTCAAATACAAGAAACAACATGTTAAAACCGTCTCAAATCCGATAAATCGATGTTATATTCCTCAAATACAACCAAAACATATTCAGAATATATCAGATGGAATAAAACATCGTTAGAAGTCTTAAATGCTGCATACCAAGTAGAAGACGTTTCTAAGTCGCGTTTTGCCTAAATTATTGCTGGAGACAAAAATAGATAGAAAGGAAAAAAACTACTCACTGGTTAAGAAATGCGAAGAGATATCGCATGACGATGACGACTGGTCTTGGTAGGCTTGAGATGAGTTCCTTCATCTTGAGCACAAATTCCTGTTTTGATTCTAGCTGTGCGAGTTCCATTAAATGTTCAAAATAAATAATGGGAAAAAGCGGTTCCCTCAACTCTCTTAGATAGAGTTTAAGAACACCGGCTACACTGTTTATGTCCGAGGCGTCAGTCACGTCCGCTAAGGGGTCTTCACCCCGCTCAAAACATTCACGAAAGTTGTTTATTTCCACCTGCGAACCAGACACCCTAAATATGCCCTGATGGTGAAGACCGAACAGGTTTATCACCCTTACACAACTCTTGACGATCAACGGTATCTCCTGGTTCGTACTTTCAAGATACTCCTCCAACGATCCACCGAACAATTTCGGCTGACCGTTCATCTGTAAACGACCAATACGCTTCCGACGTGCCTGCTTTTGCTTGCTCGTCGATATCGACGGATTCGGACTCGATGCTGAACCATCGGACAAAGTCTGCCTTATGTATTCCTGCTTCGCATCAAGCCGCGCTATCCTCGAAGTGCCCAACAAGTATTCGCGGAATTTCTGAACAGGAATTTGCATCATCATTTTTCGTTTTTTTTTTCGTGTTTTGTTTTTCGAAATCGCGATCTTAAGATGAAAAAGAAGAAGAAGAAGAAAAAGAGAAGAAGGACTTACCGACAAGTAAAACTCCTCAGTCTCCTGTCTGTCGGCCCTTAGCTTGATTTGGAGGGTTTCCGGTGGTCTTGAAGTTGGCACAGCATTGTCGCCGAAGTATCTCGAGCAGTCGTAGTCCTTTGCTGTGAGCATTTCCAAAAGACTGGCTTCGGCGGTTTCTAGAGTCTTCCAGACCTCCTCGGACTCAGTGCGGAGCGATGTGACCCGCTGTTGAAGCTGGGCAAGCCTTTGCTCCATCTCGGTATGAAGTACTTTCTGTAATTCCGGTTCGGGAACCTGAGAAATGAGAAATCTTTCCATTTCTTTGACGGAGATTTCATGCAGTGGAACGAACTACATGCACATTAAATGTGTAACGGGAAGATATGACGTTACATAAAAGCGATGACCTCACCTCGTCGCCTCGTTGACCTTGGAATTCGAATTTCTTAGGAATCATGAAAGCCACGTGATGGGACTCTAGGAATCGCTGCTTATCTGCCCTCGAGTCTAAAGAGCTGACACAAGCGGCTAACTGCTCAGCACCCGTCTGCAAAGACCTTTGTCTACCCTCCTCGGCACTACAGTGCATTAAAAGAGCCCTCGCAATGCAATTGTGGAAACCGAAGTCCATACACTGTTCGGAAATAAGAGGGGTGCATAGAATACTAGTTACCGCATACTTTTAAAAAATGTAAATCGTGTTGTGTGTGTTCATTATTCACAGACCAAGTGATAATCAGTTGGCTGAAAGAGAGCTGCAAGTGTTTAAGGATACATACAACATACCGTGTACTTTATGTTAGCGATTTTGATCTTTTCAAAAAACCATCATGATCGTGTTCAAACTTACGTCAATGAGATCGGACAGATCGTCGACAAAGTATTTGTGTATTGTAGTGTTCGAAGCTTCGAGGCAAAGGATGTACTCGTTCCTAGCCTTGAGTGCCTTTAGCTTGGATTCGGTGTACTTGGACTTTCTCTGAAAGATACAACGGATCTTTCGTTATTATTTTATCCATTTTTTGTTCATGAATGTAGTATCAACATTCTGGGAATAAGGAGTGTTTCTCTATTCCATTATTTTCGTATATAAATGCGGTTAATTTAAGGCAGCTGGATGGAATGAAAATCACTGCAACGAGGTATGAAGGAATATTTTCTTAGTTTTTTTTTCTTTTTTCTTTCTTTTTGATATGTAGTGAGAATAATGAGAGAGTTATGTATGTGTGTACACGTAGGCAGTTGGGCAGTGGCACATGTGATGTGGTGGTCCATTCTCGGTTCTCTACCCCGACCAAGCGTGCGTGCCATCTGCTTTGCTGATCGAGTCTCTACAGCGGGGCCGCCGTTTCGGTTTCTTTATTTTTCCACGCGAGTTTCTTAGCCGCAAAAAAAACACACAGATGTTTAAATCTGTTAAGGTCTGTTTATTGCGTCTTGAGGATCAGAAACCAAAGATGAAGATAAAAAAAAAAAAAAGAAATAAGACAAAAATGTGATAATCGGGTGGTCCAAGACTACCATAATTTAGATTGAAGAAAACGGCGCCACCCAGACCCGAATGAATCCCGATTTTACAGACCAGATGTCACACGCACGTATCTAACACAGGCAAACACGATTTAGATCAATATTTGTTCATTTTCTTCACCGAAGAGAAGCTGGAAAGAATTTTAGAGCCAAAACTTCGGGTATGCAGGGAGAATAGGTGTAATAATAGTACTTTTCGTACCTAGGCTGTAAAGTAGGATTTTACGGCCGCGAAACACGACCGAAAAGGCGTGCTTTACGGATACTCGATCGAAGACATATTTCTGAATACATATCGGCATATTATGTACTTAGGTTCATGATGGGTACATAAATGCAATCGTAAATGTCCATCTAGGAACGCGATAGTCGTGAACACGTTAACGAACTAACAAGACCGGGAACAAAAACGAGTCGTTGGTATGGTACTACGATAATTGGCACGCGGATGACGCAAATACCTAATTTGGACATCCTGCTGTCGGCGAAACGTACTGACCCAAATACCTATATACACAATTACCTCCTCTGCCTTTTACTATTTCAAATTTACCCGCAAGCTTCACATAACTTTTTTAATTACTCCCCGGTACGACTAGCAAAAAAGAATATACCTCACGTCTAGTGATTCCATCAGATCGCAGAATGGTCAAGGAATTTGAAGGTGGTATTCACCGTACATCTTTGATAAGAAAAAAAAGTTATTTTGTTTCCGAAAAAACATTTATTCTGCTCTCGTGTCCATCCAAATCGGTATATAGTATAAACTCACCTTGTTAACTTCTTTTTCAATTAGTTTGTACTTCTTGCTACGGGCTAATTTTTCCGGGGGTGGATTTGCGACCTCTAGTTTGCTCCGCTGTTGTTCAGCGACCCGTAGTTTCGTTTCAGCTTGTCTTGACTCTGCTTGATAGGCTTGATAGGTCTTCATAGTAGTGTGTAATTCGTGGAGAACTCGTAGTATTTCTTCATGAGTTTCGTACCCGATATCACGACACTGCAGGAAAACCCGAACCGAATAACAAGCGATATAAAAATAGTTTATATATACGTATATTTTTGAGAGCGTGATTAATCATCGTTATACTATACATCTGCGGTAGTTATAAAGAGGCTGATTTAAATCTCGTAAGATTTAATCAGTGGTTGAATCAAGCTCTGCGCTTCTTTATTTAAACGAATCATTTATATCAGTCTATCCAGTATATACAAGATACGTCGAGAATACTCTCGAGATTTTGTAGACTATGAGAATCGTGCAACTCTTCCGAGAGTGAAAAAAAAAAAAAACCAAAAAAAGGAAAAAAGAATGAAATCAGATCATTTTTTTCAAATGAGATTAAGAGTGGTACGATTTTCACTTCAAACAAATTTTCATAGAGTATAAAGATAGAAGAATATTCAGAAATACTTCAACGCGCAGTTTCTTTGAGTCTATAAAATTTATGTCGCAATTACTCCGCGCGGTTTTCAAAATCAATTTTATTTTCTTGATCCAAAACTATCTATAATCGATAATAGATGGATTTAGTTATAGATATTTAGTTATAGACGTAAGTAGAATTCATCCAGTAATTTGGGAGAATTTTTTCTTTTTTTTCCATTTCTCTCTCTCTCTTTTTGATTCCGCTTTTTTTAGAATCGATTATTTTACTCGCTGGGATATTACAGCGCGCGAGCTGTATATAGTATAGAAAAAGATTATTTCACTAGTTTGTTATTATAGATCAAATTCGGTGCCATCAATCACTCGCACGCGTTTTACTACACAAGCACATCAAAAGTTTAAGACGATAAAAACAGTTTGATCAATGAAAATCAAATATGTAGCAAAAGTCAAAGAGAAAGATATATTCTAATCGCAATTTTTTTTTTTTTTTCCGATTTTCGGATTGTACCCTGCAGCGTCCACAAACCAGCTCGCTATTACCACATATGAAACTATATACATACTATATATACTTATAAAGTAGGGTCTTGCGATTAGACTCACGCGACGATTGATTCGCTGAACGTCCTCCATGACCTGATTGAGCCTCCCGACTAGATGGGTGCTGTAAACTTCCGAAAGGGCTGCGTGATCTCTGCTCAGAGATTTTGTCTCGTTTACTAGCTGTTGCCAGCAAGCATAGCTAGAGAAGAGAGGCCACTGTTCTCTCCTGAAGAGGACGATTTTATTATTATCATTATTTTTTTATCCGAGCACAATTCGTTCGCAAAAGTTTATTCTACAATTTGAAAGAAAAAAAAAAGTAACAAGACTTGAATTCGAAAAAACATTATTTTGATTTGGAAATATCAAAAATGAAAAGTGAAAAAAAATAAAGAAATTACACATATAGGTAAAACTAAAAGTCAATTCATTTCCGATAGAAGCAAACGTTCATATTTAATGGGACATGGGAATTTTTCATTCTGGTCATTCGAATATAAAGTCCTCCGAATTCCAGAATTTTTGATCGTATCGTTTCCGAGATCATCGCGCGGATTCATCGGACAGACCGACATTTTTCTAAAAACCTGTTTTTCGGATTCCAGAGGTTCGAAAACATAAAGATTCGTTGGAATTAGTAATAGTCACTTCTTTTATATCACCATAGGTGATGGAAAGTAAAAAAAAAATTACCTTCCATGGATTTTCAAAATGATCTTTTTTTTTTCTTTATTCTTTTATTTTTTACTGATTGAAATAATTTTTCGAATGAATAATTCTGCCGGAATTATTACGAGAAATAAATTTGCAAATTCTTGTACCAAGAATAAAAAATTTATCCAAAAAGAAAAGTAAACAGGGGTGTGAGTGCATGTTTCGAGTCGAACGTACTTTTGCTTCTGTTCCTTGTGCCTAAGCTGTATACCTCGAGCCATCTTGTCAAGGGACTTGCTATAGTCAAGTTCGAGCTCGGCCCTCCGCCGAAAAAAGTCTTGTAGTTCGGCAACCAGAGCGACCTGGGCCTCCATTCGAACATCGAGACATCTCAGCTGCTCGTTAAGCTGCAGTCTTATATCTGAAAGCAGAATCGCATCGACTTACGGTTATTAAATGTGTTTATCGGAGCGATCGTATATCGTCGCGTTGATCTTTCGTAATATTATACTTATATATATACCTATATTTCTATCAGTCTCAATATTACGAATATAATTTACAGCACACAAAAAAAAATGAAAAAAGATTAAAATGATCTACATGGTTTTTAATTAGCAGCGTAAGTTCGCGTGTATCTAAATCGAAAACAAACAACCTTTAGACACTTGAAGTTAAAACCGCACGTTATATGTATACCGTGGGTTTTCGTGATAGCGCGACATGCCTAGTAACCACTGAAACAATTGCTGACCCGGCTCTCAGCCACCTCAACACAACGCATTTGTGGACGGTTGCATATAATAGGGCGTACGATCTTCGGATCTAGGCATGTCGCGCTTTCACGAAAACGCACGGTATATGTATATAGGTGATAAAAAGAACAGTGTCGATTAGCGACTCGCGATTATGGGTATAAAACGACGATTGCCACGGTACAGCTAAAGTTTCGCACATGTAAGTATATGTAAACTGAGTGATTAACATCTTATCGTATAAATAGATATGTGGGTAAAGGTATATGAATGAAAATGAATTGCAGCGATGTTATTCCCTGTTTTATTATTCCCAACTTTATCAACAGAAAATTTTCTTTAAATTTTGGAATAATTTTTTCTTAGTCAATCTCACTGTCAGTCAGGTTTTTTAGCCAGCATTTTGCACGAGGAATGAAGTGTTATTATTCTTTTGTTTCTTATTTATAAGAGTACTGTAACGCGTATAGCATATATATATGCGTATAATATTAATTGATTAGCTCACGTTATTATTGTGATAAAAAATTAGACAGTAGATATATATATATTATATATATATATGTATATATCATGATATACTAGAGGTATATGTGTATATGGAGATGTGATTACTGTTGAAGACCCAAGAGGGGTGTATAGGGTATTTATTATTATTTTCTAAACCGCCATGGTAAAACGTATTGTAAAGTTATGGAGTACTTCGTATTCCATAGGGACCACGAGCCGGAGTCGCCGCAGCCGGCGTCACTCCGCCACTCCGACTCTTCGGCACTCTGCACGACTAGAAGGAGAGAAAAAAAGAGGGAGGGAGAGAGAGAGAGAGAGAGAAAGAAAGAGGAGGGGTTCATTTCCGGCGGGAAATCTAAAAATAAAAATCGTAGCGCGTTTCTTTTTCCATCTTTTCATCCTTTTCATACCTTTTTCACTATAATCTTTAAAAAGAAGAAGAAGAAGAAGAAGAAGACGAAGGAAAAGAAGAGAGCATAAGTAAGACCTTAGAACATAGGCGTGTCCCGTGGAAAGCAAGTTTATGTACGAATGTCGACGCCTCGGTTTCTTATCTTATTTTATATAGTTGTTGCACGCACGCTTCCTACAACGTTTTATATATTACAATAACAATCCATATACCTATATATGTATGAACCCATTACAGTAGCGGAGGTATTCAAAAATCAAGCTTCTATATATGGTATTTGAAAAAATGTGGAAAATACCACGTCTAGAATGATTTGAAAATTCATTTTTAGATCTTAAAATGATCCCATTGTCATACAAACCTAGCAATAATAAATAAATAAATAAATAAATGAACTATAATATCAATATCATTCGAGCTTGCGTATAGTTGTTAGATTAGAAAAATTAGTAACGACATAATAATTATGAGTCGTATACGCAGTAAATTTATCGCAATTTCCGACATGTATATCATAATATATGTTATATATATCACATATGTATGTGTCGTCGTCTAGTTATGTCGGGTATGATAATAGCAAAAGTTCTTCATAATTATTATCGCGAGAGTATAGTTATTATTGTTATAATTATAATCGGTCTGTATAGAGGTATCAATAACTGTAGGCTGCCCAGGGCTGTAACTTAAAATATATAGTACGAAATTGGATTGGTGAATCCCTAGGAATTTTCAAAAATTTCTAGACCGAAACGAATTGAAAATATTTCAAAATCAGTGGAATATCAATTATTCTTAATGCGTTATTTAATACAAGGTATTTGAAAAAGAAATGGGATTCAACGATCCATTTTCGTTCACGTAAATTTCTCGACTATAATCCGGATCGTCTATAATAGGTACTCGTTTGATAAGCTCCGATATAATGGAAACGTGTCTTATTCAAATTTCTATACGATACGAATATCCCAAGCATGAGAATTGATGGAAAGATAGAAACTAGCGTATAATATCTTCTTGAGAAATCGCGAGTTTCATAGCTGGTGCAGTGCTGCAGTTATCGATTTTTATTCCTGGAGTATGATTCATCCCCTTATGTCGAACCTGGTAAATATAATACATATACATACATCGTGAAACGGGAGAAACGACCCTTGCAGGGAAGTAAACGCATCAAAACGCATTAGTGCAACGAAACCTGGACTATGTGCGTGTAGTATAACCGAACTGAACGGATGTATATAAGTGAATATATGCGTCAGCGGTTTAAAGACACGCACGAAACCTCATATTTTCCTTTATTCCCCTTAATTCCACTTAGTTCGACTCAATCAACACCAGTGATATCAGCGTCTATATCTATACGCATATCACCAATGGAAGGAAAAAAAAATATACGCATTATTCTAATCCCCACTTAATCTGTACATATGGTCAATCATTTTCAATCGGCCTTCAGAATCCTATTAATAAAGAAATAAAAAAATCAACTATATTTATGATCATTAACGATATAATGTATGCTAAAAGATTTTTTTTTCGATCAACCCCAAAGCCCCAGTGTGATCTTTTCTACCTTGTTCACAAATTTCTATCAGCAGTAAAGTGACTCTCTAGTAGATCAATCTCTTCCTTATTTCACAAGAAAGATAATGGTGTGCAATAAATTGAACTATATTTAAGTTTTGTTATTAAAAAACCCAATTAAATATCTAGAAATGATGAAAATCAACACGAAACGGAATTTTTCGTTAGTCTAGCGTTCTGGGGTCAAGTTTCGAAGCCCGTGTGTATGTGAATTTTTCAAAGTCTTTTTTTTCTTATTCTTTTTTTAACCGATCAGAAAAGGGAATACGAGTGTTGCTAAATTCATAACGATTTTTTTCCTACCGAGTGGACATGTGGAAGGCCTCATATTTATCACTATGCGACGACTCGAGTATTGTACTAATTCTGTATACTAATTAACATAAAGCTCTTGTTTGTTTTCTTTGAACGGAGAAACTATAAATGGTATGTTCAAGTGATCCTTCGAATTTCAATGGCACACCGTGTGCACTGCAGGAAATGTGTTTTCGGAATTAAGGGATCTACGTTCTAGACTCCAGTCAACAACCTATATCGTTCTTGTAGTCTAATTCTACTCTATTCTCTAGTTTTTCTCCGCATATATAGATACACATGTGTATAAGGGCCGAGTTGGTATAGAGAAGACTGACGCGGGTGAAACAGACAGAAAAACAGCTGCGGTTGTTAACTATTGCTCTAAGTCTGGTTGTGAAGAAAATAGGTATACTACACTAAAAGCGAAGACGAATTGGAGTTCTGGATTTTAGAAACTCCGAACGGTCGAATATCCGAATTCGTTTAAGACGATTCCGAATTTTCAGAAACGTTTAAAATTTCAAGATTTAAATTATGAAAGGTCGGAATGCAGATCCTGGAAAAGTAAAAAATCCGAAAATTTCGGTCTACTTCTTAGGATGTGAAGACAAAAAATAGTTCTTTCACTTAAATCGATAATTTCGATGTCGTAAATGATTGATAGGATTTTAAAACTTTTTTTTTGAAATAGTAAATTTCAAGACGATTAATTTGACCACTTATTGGTTTCGATACGATCAATACAGCCCGAGCTATTAAACACTGAATGAATACATGCGTGAATTTCAAGTTTCGGAGTTATGGGTTTTCGATTTTTAAAGTTTTTTCAAATCGGCTATGTAGACCATCGGGAGAATACCCTTTCTAAAAACTATGATTCGTTATAATCTCGAAATTCGGAACTTCGACCCGGCCCCCTAAACGCGTATAGGGATGTTGTTCTTCGTCTGCTCTCTTCTCCGCCGTGATGAGTCAAGCTCCAAAAAGTTGAATAGTTCCTGTTAAACGCGTGGTTTAGTGATTAATTCCATCTAGTATCGCGTTAAGTAGATCGCGTCATAGTAGAGAAACGAACGCAGTGAGCTGAATAGACTTATCAGACAAATTCCCATCGACAAAGAGCTGATTTGAAACTTAGTTGGTTTGTATTTCGCTGCTTGCGGGGCAACTATAAGGTCGACGATCGAGACCGGGGAAACTTAATTGCCAAATTATAAGGGGGCGCCGCAGAGGCGGCTGCAACCCAACCTAACACAGCAACAGCAAATGACGATTCAATTATTCGCATTTATTTCAAAAGTTCGACGATCTTTAATATATTGGCTGGTTCCGGAGAGTAGATAGCTATATATTGATCGATGATGATTCGAGTAGACATGACAATAATAAATATCACTGACGATGAGAGGTAGATAAATTTCTTAATTTAGTTCGTTCAGCTGCAATCGCTAATGGTAATGACAATTTATAAAATTGCGCACTAAGATCCCTTTGTTAGCACTTTAACTGATCGTTACGTAATCTTTAGAAGGGGCGAAGAGCATATGCTATATACATATAGATGTATGTAGTTAATTGTTGTTTATAATTCTTTCATTGTGATATATAATATCGCAAATACTACGAACAGTGACCAACCGACGTCATGAAACATCCTCATGAAAAATAAGATATGAAATCCTGCGAATAGATGCACGTACATAGATATACATAATAATAATAATAATAATTATTCATAAATTTCCTTGTTCGCTTTATATACACTTTACACGTAAAGTATACGACCGCGTTAAATAATCGTTGATTTTCTTCGACTTTTTTATTTCCGACTATTTCTATCAACGAATAATTTTAACGGTCGATTCAAGGCCGGAGAAGTTCAAATTACATTACTTGCGTAATGAGCTTGAAGAATAACGATATAACAGATATTATGTATGCGCAGGTATGTACGTTCGTGCATAGCGAGAAGGCCATCTCATATAGTTTTAGAAAGGAATGCGAAAAGCGAGATCTGGCGAAAGAAATCTGCGAGAAAATAAACACGGTATAAAGAAAATGCGTTAACTACCTTTCGTCCATGCCTCCCACTCCTGTTTTCCAGACAGTTTAAACATTCTGAAATCGGTTTAACCGCGTAGGAGTGTGTGTGTGTGTGTGTGTGTTCACATACACGATGCAAAAACCTCTATATAATATAATACGAAAGGTTTAGTCATTTATTTTCGTTTAATTATAGTTCATTTAACAAATTAGAGTATCTCCGACCCTCGCCTAGCTCTCGCAGGCAATAGTTCAGTCCAGGGCCACGATTTACTATATATTTACGCGAGTATAACATCGGCTAATTGGTATGTCGACAATTACAATTAAGAGATCGGAGTCTCGCAAGAATTGTAGCGATTTAATGATTATATTATATTATATCATCACTGAGGTATTAAACCTTTCACTATACGTATGCATACACATACACGAGTCCACTTAACTCAGTAAATAATCTCTAACAGTATATAACAAGGCATCATATACTAGTTTCCGTTTCGAATGCAGTGGACTGTCCGATTATCATTGCACCATCGTTAATACGGGGTCGGAACATTCTCTCACCGATTTCTAATCCTGCGTTTATTATCACGTGAAATTTAAACCTCCGACTTTTGGCTCACACGCAAAAGATTTGACACTGAATCTCACTTTGACACACGCGTTGAAAAACTTGCGATACCTACTCGGACTAAGAGAAACAACGCGAGGAACTACTAGAGTGCAGAAACCTCGGGTTAAACTAAGAGACGGTGTGTGTAGGACAGAAGTCGGACTGGCGAGTTTGACCCTCGGTAAATTAACCACAATTACGCCAAGCCAAGCCAAGCCAAGCCAAGCCAAGCCGAGTCGAGTCGAGCCGAGACCAGACCCCCCTTTTTTTTTTCTCTTCTATTCGCACTGTATATAACTGCATATATACGATATATGTACATACGTGTACATCATATATATGTAGTTTGTTTTTATGTGGAGCGACGCACTCGGTCTGTACCTACACTTGACGGCATACTGAAGAGTTAGAGACTGACCAGGCGATCGGTCAGACTGTTTGTTGTAGGGGAAGGAGAATGGTATCAGCTTCTCCATCGCGTTGTATAGTCGTTCCAGTTGATAACTACTTTACCACACGTACGTATTATACCGCAGTAGCGTATACACCGTATACTGGACTTCAAACCTTTCTATACGTATATTATGCATGTATACTACATATACATAATATAATATATAATATATAAAAGGGAAAGAATCCTGTAGTAGAGGATGTTTGCCTTCGGTTTATATAGGTATGTATATGCAGCAGCGTTGCGCCGCGGCGATATAAGCCGCATCAGGAAAACGCAAGTTGTACTGTTTACTCTATGCAACGAGTTATCCTGTATACTTGTTAACGCAACGCATTACCCTAGTGGAAAAATTCATTTCGTATCTCATTAGGCGAGTCAGATAGATAGATAGATAGATAGATATGTATGTATGTATGTGTGTACAAATTTATGGGTTATTTTCATTTTGTTTTCAACCATTTCCACAAGAATTAGGAACGTTACGAAAGCAGTATGTACCTAGGTATATGCATAGAATAAAAAGGGGTTTCTATAACTGCAGTTCATTCGAATATCTATTAGAGAGAATAAAGACTGACGTTCTCAGGTATAACTAGGTGTATACTAATTCTGTCGATTTTTCAAGCGAAAGGCGTGAAACGGTTTTCCGTTTATGTATAATGTTTTAATGTAAGCAATGAAACTACCGTAAAATTTTTTTTTTTTTTTTCTAATTTTTCTAATTTATATCTAATAAGCAAATTTTCTTGCGGTTGAAACCCTTGTTTGTATCACAATTCCATGTATTCCTCGAATAAATACGTATAATAGCATCAAATATTGCAAATATAATAATTATACTGGTTGATTTGCGCAGGCGTATCCGCCGGATATGAGTATTTTTCGTTTTTTTTTTTTTTTTTATTCTAACACATATTAACAGAGCTATACTTTAAACGTGTATGATGAGTGTGATAATACACAATTATTTATTACAAAAATTTCAATAATCTATTTATTCGCAAAATCTTACCATAGCTTCGATTTCTTCTGTTTATTTCGAGGCGCTATGTTCGTTCAGAGAATCGTTTGTGCACATTGTACCCATACGGACAGAAGAATAAAATTAATGAAATCGAAAATGAAATCAACGAAATCACATTAAATTGATTTAAATTGGCATCATTTGTGCGCGAATAGTGGGAGTGGATAATTTTAGTCCAGGTCTCATACCATTTAAAATTCAAAACTTCAATGCATAGATTCAAGTGAAGCATATGCGAAGTTGAGTTAATTTTGGACCCTTGAATCATCATCTGTCGGGAATTACAGACTTCTTATTGACTCATGCTTATCTGTCTTTCTTCTATTGCACGTTTTTGTTGTTCTCTTTTTCCTATCACATAAAAAAATTTCTATTCACTGCTCATTGGTTGATATATATATATATATTGGTTATTCGATATTTCTATCGATTGGTTATAGCGTTATGTTTATCGTAACATCTTCAACACCCCGTATGTCGGTAAATACGTGAACGGCGCACGTGCGACCGGCATTAGTGTGGAATATACATCGTCGCGACGTCTGTCGAGCGTCGCGACTTGATACGTGACACGAACCATTCGCCTCCTTCGACTTCCTTCCTGTTGCCCGGATGCCCGTGCCGCAGAGGCCAACTCACTCGATCTATGTATTCGGGGAAACCTGCAAGAGACGCCGCGCGACGATGCGACGCTACGAGTTATATCGTCTGCTCAAATCCCTCGCGGGCAAAGACAGAAAAGACTCTGCGTTATACTAGTAGGTAGCTGTATAGACCATATAAGCCCACGCCCAGAATTATAAATCATATTTTACTCATGCAAACGGTGTCCCGTTTCCAGAATGTTTCTCATAATGTATTATGCTAATAAACATTTTTTTTCTTCATAATATCTATTTTACTATATTATATTATATTTGACTACTTGTATCATACTTGCAGATATTGGGGCTGGGTTGAAGTTCCGAATTCGTTCGAGACGATTTCGAATTTTTATAAACGTTGAATTTGGAAGATTTTTTGAAATTCCATCAAAATGCAGATAGCTTAAGAAAGCCCGAGAATCTGAAAATTTTTGTCTATTTCTCAGGATATGAAGACCAAGAAGACCAGAAGCAACGCATTCTAATCGAGGCCCTCTTCACGGAGACCCATTTGTCTAATAATTCATATTCATGACATAAATAATTCAAACTTTTTCTCAAGGAAGTACATCTCAAGACGATTAGTTTGATGACTTATTGGTTTCGATACGATCAATACAGCCCGAGTTATTAAACGCCGAATGAATTATACATGCGTGAATTTTAAGTTTCGGAAGTTCGGCCTCTCGGATCTTTAGCTTTCGCAATTTTGAACCTCTGGTAGTCTTCGTTTGAAAGTTTTTTAAGACGTCTACGTAAGCTTCCGAGGAAATACCCTCTCGAAAAGCTCGAGTCGGTAATATTAAACTTTGGAATTTTTACCGTTCGGGACCTTTAAAAATTCGGAACTTCAACCCGGCCCCGAAATGTATGTTATAATAAATATTTAAATATACATCGTTTGGGGGAAGGCCGTAGATAGGCGAATGTGGGACGCGTATAATATAAGCGATAGGGAGACAACGAGTGGAAATGGAGAGATAAAAACTGCACCGTTTCCTTTCCACCACGCTTTTCTTTCTCCGCTTGCCCATTCCTTCATATCTAATTCTCCGCGTATTCATATCACGTCTTCTACGCAATCTCGACTCTTATACAGACTACATATAATACGTTACCGCGCTTTACGATTTAGCGAGGGAGGATGTATTATTTAATGGTCATTACGACACGGTATGTTGAAATTTTCAATGAAATGAAATTAAACATTTACTCTTTTCTAATTTTACCACGACTATGGTTATATTCCTTCCTTTGTAATCAATACAAATCAAATTATACAAACATATTTTATTCATATTTCTGTCTATTTTTCTCCAACGATATACACGATACAAGCAATGCGATATTGAGATTCTATATTTCTATTGATTTTCACGAGCTAGTGTTCACCTTTCGGAGTTCAGCCTTATAAAAGACTAATGAAGTGTTTCATGCGGGCTTCACGCCAGATCCTTGACTCCTGTAGTATTCCAAAGCGAATTTGGAAAAGCGCATTGCACTACTTCAAATTCACCTGCAGTCCTGCATAAGATATAAGCCAGAGAAAACGGCCTGTGATCTTAAATCTAAATTTGTTAAAACAAACTAAACTGTTTTGTGCGGCAGGTCAGGTTACGCAGGGTTTAATAAGTGCTCTCAAACGAGCAGCGCATTTCTCTGTGTTAATTGCTCTAAAGAATAATGTCAAGAGTCGTTATTCGTGTGAAATAGTATATATACAGCTATAACAGTGGGGGTGTCCGGCTACTAGACTCTCCACAGACTAATGCAAATTAAGAGCCTCAAGCTATTAGTTTACCTAACAACAGCCGAAACGGGAAGTCCTCAAGATTAAATTTAATTTATAAATTTATAAATAGATATAAAGTCATATCTGTTATTTAATTTACATATAGTGAAAAGTTCTCACATTTATACTTAGATACTCGATCAGTTTATTCAAGGAATCGGTAATTACTATTGCCGATCATAATCACAACACTAGAATCCTCCGAATCTGAAAATGGGCCGGGCAAAGCTTCTTATCTTATCTAGAATTCCACACCACGGTTTCTTCGGTGACCCCTACCCCGGTGATCGACAATACCGCTTTGATCTAATCGTTATAAGGGTCAACAATAACAACATCATAGATAGATATACGTAGGTCTATAATATACTCGGATATTGTATAACATGAGCTGTTTTTTCTCTTATCCCGGAACCATTCACGGTTCAGATCCTAAGCATTATCGATGAACAATTTTATCTTTTCTTTTTTGTTTTCGAGTACATTGAACCTAGACGTTGTATATAACCATGTATACATGTATACAGATGCGATCAGACTTGTAACTAAGAAATTAGTCACCGCGTTAAACGCCGACTTCTTTTTTCGAGGAACACCAATTAGGTAGCCGTTATGCTGTTATGTGTACGTATGTAATATAATAATATAATAATATTATAAATGTATAACGTGCATGGCCGCCAGCTATCACTGTATAATTGATGCGACGATTATCAACGTCCGCATAACCCATGGAGAGGAAATGAGGATGCGAATAGGAAGCTCTAAACAGGAACTGGAAGATCGTAAATATCATGCGCACGTATAGTTAAAGGAGGGAAAACCTGGGAATACTTCTCTACTAACCGCCATGATGGATTTGAAGGATCGAACCGCATCGCTATAGTAGAAAATGTGTAAATACACGTCTATGATAGTATTCGACCGATTCTAGAACCGGAATAAAGAAAACTGCAATAATTTGATGTTGTGTACCTGGGAAGACGTCTTTCAGGTCTGGACTGTAGGGATGGATCCATCCATTCCTCTGCTGAATAATACACTGAAACATTGTGTCTGTTTTTATTTAAACCGTATAACAGCTATTGTATATTTGTTTGAATTGTTAGTTTTCTCCTTCTTCTCATATATTTCTCACGCTTTCTCCTCCTCGCTATTCCCTTTCTCTTTATATCTTTATCTATTCGATGATGAGAGGGGTCCCGCGTAAAAGTATGAAACAACTCCTCTCCTCTTAACGTATAACTTTTCACTACGCGCACTGCACCACTTTAACATACGTTGGGACACTGCCCCGCACGTGTTTATAACGCACTCACTCACTCACTCACTCATGCACGCACGCTGGACGCACGTAGCCAGCCACCGGTTCACGAGTCACATCATCACATGTGAATGGCGCGAGAATTCGCGAGGATAGATACGATCATCTCGCACCTGACATTCCACCAAGCTCAACTTGCGCTCCCGCGGACACCTATATCTGACGTGTTCCAGGATCGGAGGGTAATTGCGTCTGAAACCGCCCCATCGTGGGCTCTTCCTCTCTTTTTCCCCTCTCTCACGCCCTTACTTCTCTCTTTGTCGTTCCGCTCCACCTCTCCTCTACCCCCTCTCCTGCCTCTCCACGTCCTCGTTCTCTTTCTCTTACTCCGTTTACTATATTCGTAGCCCGTATGTAAAAGTACGTCTCTTTGTGATTTATACGTTACACGGGGACTGTTGATTAAATTTAGTCACGAAAACGTGAATTTTTAAATGACAACAAGTCCCGATCGACACCGTGCGCCTCTTTTAGCGTATTTTAGCCTCCTCGCGTCTGCAAGGTAGATATACGTAAGTTTGTATGTATACAAGAGGTGCAGGGTGCAGGGTGGAAGAGGGTGTTTCACTCGGTGGACGGGATCGAACTGGAGGCTGGAAGACTGGTCGCCAGGCAACCGGATTTTCCCTCTTTCTCTGCTCTCCCTCCTCTCCTCGCTCCCTCCTCACTGCAGGCCTTCGTCTCCACAGTCCCCCGCGGATCGTCCGCCCTGTAGTCTCATACTCACAATACCCTCCTTCGTCATGCGTTTCGTGGTATGGTATAGGTATGGAAACGAAAGCGCACTATCACACCCACATATAAGAACACTATGCACATGCGCCGCACGCATCAACGACCCCGACACAAAATCTCGAAACTTTTTAATTACGAGATAGAAGCACGTTATATATATATATATAAAGTAGCGTAGGGTATAGCTGAAGGATATACTTTCAGACGCTCCTGCACCAACGAGATGATTGAGTGTGCCTCGTTGTCGGTTTCGTGCATCCGCGCTTGCTTTTATGTATATATGTACCACGATCATGCGTGCGCGCGGGTGTTTTATGGTAGAGTAGAGGGGTGAGATAGAGAGGGTATTGTAGTGTATAGCGGGGGTAACGAGCGTCCATTGATTCACCCATCCCCACCCTATAAGAACGCAGAGCGTGGCCGTGACTCTGACTGATTGCGAGACGAGGACGAGCCGCGGCGCTAGGTATTACTTGGTGGTAAAACCGCGGGTTAGGAGGGTGCAGGCAGGCACGAGATGCAGTCGTCGTCACGCGATCCGCACTTAATATACACTATAGGACCTCGAGAGGTAAAACTCTCGCCTTCCGCCCTCCGTGACTGTCGGTATAGTCAAGTTTGGTCAAGAAGTGTTTAGGTTCTCGTTGTTACTACGGAGAGAACAACTCGACGACACTTAAGATCGTCTTACGCAAAGGTCTGGTGTAATATTAGCGCCGTACCTGTGGTACATGATCAGAGTTAGTTGCGTATAATCGACCAAGAAAACTAGTCGTTTAAACCTTCTGCAGAATATCACGACGTTAAATGAGGTTAATGGCACTTCTTCTTTCCATTTACTTTTTGTTTTATAAACGTTATTTTCTTCCTACGGTATAAATACAAACGTGTATACACGTATACATGAATGAGTCTGAAAATTTTACGCGGACGTCTTTACACATAGTATAGTATATTATACCGGCGGTAACGTTACCACCACTTAACGATGAGCGTTTATACTATAGGGGGGTTGGCTCTGCACTCAAGGACTGTAGGTATTGTTTGTTCCATCGTCTATACGAAATATCGCCTACTATCAGTAGATAGAATGTCAGGGTATCTCGTAGAACTATACCTATACGTATCATCGTGTTCTGCTAGTCATATGTGCCCGTTTCTCTCGACTATTCTATTTTTAACCAGTCAAAAGCGAGATTGAATTCTCGCTGTTCGCGGTTTTAAATATTAACACTGTTTCCTATGCTTATAGCTACCTGCATCCATGAATCGGGTCCATTTTCGAAGATGAAACGACCTATAAGACGAGCTTTTGCGGCGAGAGTATTGGGCCGGAAGTCTTTGTCCGTCATTACTATACGAATTCTTATAATATATGCATATACCAGTAAGCGACTGTCCATTGTAGCTTTGAATAAATATCTCTCCTACAGATCGCTTTTTTCCTTTTCTCTTTGCCGCTACTCAGTCATTCTTCGCCACCACGGCGATGCAGGGGCCTTGACTCTTGAGTTTTAACTTTTTGACCTTCGCCTTGTATACACACCGAGGCTTTTAAATTCTAAATTGGGAGAATGAGCGGCTGTGACTTTGACCCTGAGAATCTGCGAAGGGCGCGGTGGTTCGAGGGGAGTCCGTAAGGTCATGCTTCGCTCTTGCGCGGGTTAGGGAAATTTATATATTCCAGCTACGGAAATATTTACTCTCCGCAGTGTTGTTAGTCAGAGTTTACGAAAAGGGTTAGAGATTACACGAGACAATTTTTAGATTCATTAATTTATTCATTGCAATACTTTGCACTAAATTATAGAAGTTTACAAACTACTTTCTTAGTTACTTTAGTTTTTATATTGTTATCTACTTCTCGTTCATATCGCTCCTCTCTCCTTCATTCCGCGTCATTTTTTGCTCTTCTTTCTTCTTTGCGGCTTTGCTCTGTCCTCCTCCTTCGTCTGCGCATCTTTCTTCTTTCATTGTGCTCTTCTCCTCGAATCGAATTTTTATGATCTTATATTACGTTATAAATTTTCCTCAATTTTCTCTCCCATGGGGTTTCATTTTCCGGTGAATTCTCATCGTGTTAAATTAATTGAGATGAATGTTTCTACTTAAAAAGATTCAAAGATTTACTTATACTAAAGTATTGTACAGGGGGCATTGGTCGTTGTATATTTATAGACTAACAACCGGTTATGTGTATAATGTATTTACATCGATTTGATGCACAAGTTAATTCCGAACTGTGAGCACGGAGGAGTTATTGTTAGTAGTAAAGGTGTTTTACTCTCTTCACATGTAAATCTGAGCATTTTACATTCAACATCTAAGCGATAGGTGCGGAGATGTGTGGACGTAGAATGTTCACACTATCTCGCATATACACATATGTATAGCGAATCATCCAACCGTGCACACATCTCTATAACATTATACCTGGCTACCTACCCATAGTTCACATCGATGCACGTTGTACAGTCGCGTGCAAGAGACAACAAAATGCTCGGATACGCGCGTGCCTATAATAACGAGATCGATATTATAGCATGTATACAATCTACACACATACGTACATAACCAACGGCTTCTATGCATTGTCAGTGGTGAAACTCCTCCGAGTTCCTCCCGCTTTAGCGCGGGGTTCAGCGTCCGGTAGTTTCGTCGCTGAATGGGTACGATCGTCGTGTACACATAGTCGTAATTAATATATGTATGTATTTAGACGGTAATGCAGCTTTCTATATGTACAATGTAGTCGGGGCCCTTGATACGAGCTAAATGTGATCGGGGGTTACGGTACGGTCAGTCTCGTTTGAATTCGACCATGCCGGAAAGCGTCGTTTGATCGGAGCTGGATTGTGGGAACTCGTGTCAGAAACTGGGAGGGTCAAGGGTGCGGTACTCGTGTCGACCGGCTGTTTCATCGTCGACGGATGAACGCCAGGGCGTTTCCGTTGAAAAGATTCAATAGGTAGCTGCTGCCGCTTTACTACGCTTAGAAATTCGAGAGCACGCGATTACCTTTATCAAGTCCTCAAATTTCACCGATTGTGTTAGTCGTTTGTTCCAATTATGAATAGGTAATACAGGTATTCTTTGATCGGAGAACTTAGAAGAAAGAAACACGCAGCGATCGACATAATGGGCAAAAAATAGAAGTCTTATATCTTCTTTGGTATATAAAGACAATAGAGTTTTGGTATTTTCTAATGCGGCGGGGCGCTGGAATTAAGAAGTCATCCCTGGGTGCGACTGCATCCAAGGCAGAGTTGAGGCGTGTGGATAGTGAGGAGGATTCAAGTTGTTCTCTTCTGAACTCCGTAGGGAAAAGAGTGAAATTTATATATCGTAGTTTAGTTCGGCTTAACTCGGTTAAGATCGGAGAGGATCGGTTGGTCTCGGCGATACCCGAGTAGAATAACGAAGTTTACAAAGGGAACCGATTCCTTTCAACGGGATTCGAACGTTTGAACGGAATTCCAACTGGGATCGGTTACCTATACTTACACAGTAAGCTATTCTAACAACTTTGTATTCGATGTTTCAACGTACGTTAAGTTACGCGTAATATACATTGATTCGATAAAAAGGCTTCATCGCGTAGTAAAATAACGGAGGAAGGCTTCTTTCGAATTTTCTATTAGATTTCTACGCGTATACAATATCCGAAAGCCGTTATTCTCGCGTTATAATAACGACGAAAGTCGTAAACCCCACTGTTCAATCTTTAACATTGAAATTGAATTGAATTGGCATTCCGGGGTCTAGCGTCTTGGCGCCAATACGCCTACGCGAATGGCAAGTCCTGAGAAACGCGGTGGCCGCGTGTACGCGGTGTACACGGCTTTGTTTATCCGAACGTCCCTCTCTTCTCTCTTTCTGACAATCATGCTCTACGGCCATGCCTTTCAATTCAAGAAGGGATGGAGAGGAAAGGAAAGGAACGGAAGGGCAGAGGGGAAACAGCGCCGCGCAGCATCTGCTGTTTGGGCGCTGTTTGGCCCCGCATCCATCGGGGCCGTATGTGCCTGAGTCCTTTCAAACTATAAACCCACAATCCATACCTGTGTATATCCGTACACCTTAGATACCTTCGAAGACCCAAATCTGTCCTGATCCGAGCCGAGAGATACTAAAGAAACCTACCTAGAGTCTATATCTAGGAAGTTGTATCCATCGTTCAATAGGTCATCCAACTACCTGATGGCCAACTTGTTAATTTATCGTATGTCGCAAGTGTGGAGCGAAAGTATGCACAGAATGCGGTGATGTTGCGTGTCGATTGCACCGCGTATATATCCGTTATAATTATACATAACTTATGTAGTAACCGATGCACGGATCGGAGTACGATATGTAATTACGTACGAACATACACGGTACACAGAAATATCGAATACGTTATGTATCGAGAAAGCGACCGGGACGGGTTTCGTTTGATTTAATGATTAAGACTCTGCTGAAAACCAGCTGCGTTAAAAAGCAAGGCAGCTGTTGGCGATGCAAAGTTTGACGTTGTTTTGTTTGTTATGTTCTTCGTCGTCGTTCGTTTACCAAGCAAAAAAAAATTCCGCTTATTAATTTATACGAAAAGAAAAGAAAATAAAGGAAGAAACAATTCTCAACGATGACGACGTCGAAGTAAACTTATTGCACATGTTTGGACGCTCAAACGTATTGTATCTCCGTGACAACAACGTCAGCTGCAATATAAACGTAAATAAACATTCTCTGTTGCGACATGTCAAATGTATTAACAAAATCATCCGTTTTATTCTTTAGTTTTATTCATTTTTCCATACTATGAATATTTCATAGTTAGTGTAGATTCTCTTGTGTTTAGATGTTGTTGAATCACGACGATAGTGTCATAAATAATGTATGCCCGTGATAATGAACTATAATAGACTTACTGTTAAAAACGAGTAACTTTCTTGTTGACCCAAGCCGTTTGATAGGCGATTTTATTCCGTCAATCTCCTCCTCGTCCATAATGATCTCGTGACCGCGAAATCTTCAATAATTTAATACTTCAGCTCGTCGATGAAACTAATAATCTATATTATATACGTATATGTAAGCAGGTGTCTATTGTATATTTATTTACACTAAACACGACACTTGTCACAGTTTCAAAGCATTCTTTGGCACAACGATTATCATCGCTTCAGAAACCGGTTTACAAACCTGGTAACCGTTGGAATTTTCTTTCTATTAAATAGATATATTTATTTTGTACCGTATGCAAACCCCGCGTTAAAGGACACTTGTCTCAGATCCGCGTTGGTCAATTATTTTGAAGCCAGTATCAGACGGCAAAACTTTTTCAACTTATACTATAACTGACGATAATCAAAATTAAATAAAAGCTTATGCGCTAACGGACAGCCAGCGATCAGGCGGCCCACCAAGACCCGACGTAGGTATACTGTCGCTGCTGGCAATAGTGCAGACCGTCGCAGCTACCCCGAGGATATTCTTGGACGCGGGTATATATTAATTCAACTTGGGGGAACCGCCGCGTCACTTTGTTGCTTAGCAACTGTTGACTACTTTGAGTCGACTGGCCGTGCCGCGTGTGGTTCTTATTCTTACGGTGACAAGGTGCTGCCATCTACTCGAGCTACGACAACTATACGTTAATGTGCTTAGAGGCGGCCCGCGAAACACCCAAAAGATTCCTACGATTCCCATTACGAAAATACTATTCATACAGTGGCATTGTATTTATGATTTTTAATAAAATTGTCCATCTGATAAAGATTTGTCTCACTCAAATGAATTTATGATATAAACCACACAATAATATCGTCCCTAACTGTTTGGATTTTAATCTCTTGTTATCTCCTACAAGGGTTGATTTTTTATGCAAAACTATGCAAGGTTCTATCGATCAAATAATTTATATGGAAATACGCAAATTCCGTTAATACTGTTGACAAATAAATATATAATTTCTGCGAAAAAAAATCCTAAGAGCTTTATCTCGGCGATCGTACCGCAAGCGCTAGAATAGACGATTTATTACAAATCTACCGAATTTACTTAAAAATTGATGACTCTTCGAATACGACCACACATGGTGACGTCGTTGAACGGGTCTCTTATATTGACGAAACTATTCGTGTCGCGCGATCAGTTCGTTCCGGATGTTTCAATTTGCCGACGATCTAATTTATCGCGCTTCCAAGCATGACCATGCATATTAATAACATCAGTTGCCGGTTGCGTGGGAGTCGGCCAAATACGTTCGCAACCGCTTGACCACCACCTGCCAAACCATCGCGCATTGCGCGGTTTCCATAACAACGATTTGATACATGTGTGTATACAAACAAAAATACGGTCGGTATTCCACAGCCGTCGTTACTTCCCTTCACACTAAACTGCCCACTATTAATAGCCACTCGCTGATTGCCTATAGTGCGCACTAGTTTAACCAGTTCCTCTTTGCTTTCTCTCATTCGATGATTTAAATCAAACTCGGAATAAAAATGGAACTGGAAAGGCCAAGCACCGGAAGAGGTGGAGAGAGGCCGGTGACTAGATGGAGGAGAGAACAAGAAGACGTCTCTAGACCACAGAGTAGAATAGAAAGACCATCTTCCCGACGAGGGGCAAAGATGGACAGCCAGGATCTGAGCGGATATCGTTCAGCAGCTACTGCAGCTCCTCTGGGCAGAAATGTTGTTGGACGGCCACCCTCTGCCTCTGCCTTTTCTACCAGAGTTCTCAGTGCAGCAACGTCCCGGGTCAGCACTACTAGTGCTAATTCCTTGGGGAATCATGGGCAAGTTTCTGGAAGACTCGGAACTGGACTTCCACCTGCCACTCAGGTCAGCATACTTGATAGACCCATAACTCAGCAAGGAATCGCGGGTCTTCGTCCTGGGACCAACAGGGGTCTTCCCATGACCAGGTGAGGATGTCGTTTTGACGGGTTTATGGGAAAGCTTGTTATCATTGTGTTCTCTTGAAACATTGCAGACAAGTTCAGGATCGCAGATACTACGAGGGTCTGCTGCAATTGAAGATAAGAGAACTTACGCAGGAGATCGCAGCTATAACACGACAAGTGGATAGCCAGAGTAGGGAGAGAGCGACGTTCCTTCATTATGATAAACGAGCCAAAGATCTAGCTGCAGAGTTAACTGATCTACAAGGTCAGTTAGCTGACTACAATGTTGTAGTAGACAAGATGACGCTAGACCCTGACAAAGATTCGATCGAAAATGAAGCTAGATCTTTGGCTGTTAGGAATGACCAAACAATGGCTGAGATAGAAAACTTATTTGCTCATCGTCAGCAGAAGGAACAAGACCTTCGTGAAATTGAAAGGGAAGTTGAGATGGAGAAGAAGAACGCGGAGAGAGTTGTCGAGGGAATGACTACTGAACAACGTACAAAGTTTGATGATCTGAGAAACCAGAAGATTGAACTGCAGGGCAACATAAATGCCATGCAAAACGAGCTGGACCAGCTCTCGGCCGAAAAATCAAGCATGGATGAGCAGATTGCGCTTTCTCAGGCCAAGCAAGAAGCGGTAAAGCTTCTGGTCAAGATATCTGAGGTCGAGGAAAAGAGAGACAGACTCAGAGAAGAGGAAAGGAACAGATTATCCCCAGAAGAAGAGAGAATTCAACTTCTCGCCAAGGTGAAACAAGATAACGCAGATGTCGCTGCAGCTGAAAGACAGACTGCTGAGCTTAAGAGACGTGTGGCTGAAGCTGAGCAAGAGCTAGAACAACTGGAGGCAGATTTAGAGGAGAGTCAATCAGCCAGACACGTAAAATACAAGGAAATGCGAAAGCGAGAAGAGGCGATGGAGCAATTCATGGCAACGTTTGATCGTAGCAAGCAGGATGAATTGGAGAGACTGGAGAAGCTCGAGAACTCGATTGTAGACCATTTGACACAGATATCGAACTCCATGTCAAGTGATCCTCACATCACTGCCGGAGACGAAATGGCCATTTTAAATGTCCAACATTCAATCAGCGAGGACCCGGAGCCTTCTGATAATGTTGATCAGAGTATCGAAGGATTGAGCAACGAACATGCAAGACTACAGCAGAATTTGATGAAAATGCAGGCTTTGGAGAAGCGGCTGCAAGCCGAGCTGACAGAGCTTAATGAAAGAATTAACAAGAAACAAAACGAACTGCTTGTTCTTGAGGATTTGGATGGACTTAAGGCAAGGTTTGAACTTAAAAGAGAAGAAATGATCGCCGAGCGTACCAGACTGAAAGAACGAGAGCCATTGAGCAATCAGGAATTGCTAACTGCACGGAGCGAGTACGAGGAGATCAAGTCGCAGCTGGATAAGAACGAAACATACTTGCAGATCAGTTCTCTGGAAGACAAACTAGAGAAATTAAAAGAGACTAATGAATCGATGGAGAAGTTTATCTCCGAGCAGCGTGAGCGCGTTGATTACAACGCGATAAAAAAGAGAGCATTGGAACTGGTGGATAGGTATAATAGTACACTCAGGGAAAGCGTTAAATCAACATATTAATCAACGATTCAATAAGTTTATGTACATGACTTTGACGGCTTTAGCTATCTTCGAATGTTGTCAGTCTTTCTTTTTAGACCGCTTGTTAAGGAGCAGTTCAGACGGCAAGGGAACCTTGTGCGATGTAAGCAGGTTTTTCAACTTTTCGACAAACTGCGAAGACGGGCTAATGGAATCCTCTGACTGTATCTTCTCCCATACTTTTAACGCAGTTTGATAATCTCCAGTTCTACCTGTGCAACAAAAAAAAAATAGAATTAAACACAAGCAATGACAGTGAATATAGCTCAAGTTTCTTGAATCATTTACTTACTGCACAAAGTCAGAATTGAATCATAAATTATAGCGCTATTCACATGGCTAACACCTCTGCATGACTTCAAAATCGTTTCTAAAGCTGACAAGTCCTTTTCATCAGTCAATCTTTGCACACTGACATTTAGTGTTGATTGATTTAGAGACGGCAACTAGAAAATACATCTATTTGTAGTGATTATGGTAGCAGAATAGTGATTTATTACCCAGGCATTACAGCGTTAGTTATTGAGATTGTACAATTTTTTTTTAATGTGAAGAAAGACGATAAAATTTATCATCAATCAATTTCCGTGAGGAATCTTACTTTGATGAACGTATGGAGTTCTTTCTGTTTATTTGTTGCGGCCAATGCCATGAGAAGGTGTGAATGGGCTGCCGCATCTCCATGAATACTTTTAATAACAGCTAATACATCAGCCAGCTGTTCATGAGCCTCAGGTTTATCGTTACAAGTTTTCACTATAGCACGTATGAGCTCCTGTTGCAAAGGTAGTTTCCTATGAATGATAGCGCACTCCTTGAACTGTACAATAGCTGCCTGTAGATCGCCGTTTAATAAATGTGTCCTGACCAATGGGCCGAGTACATGATTATTTATTTCGCAATATCCTTTGTCGATCAGTAAATTTAGAGTCCTCTTTGAATTATTTGAATCACCGGCATCGGCTACTGCGTTCAAAAGCCTCCAGCAATTTCGCACAGTCTCTGGACCTCGCCTAATATTTTCCTGTTCGTTCAGAACCTCCAGAGCTCTATCAAATTTGTTATTGTTCACAAGGGCTGTGGCAAAGTCTATTATCTTATGATCATCGATCTTGAATCCTTTGTGCTTCTCCTTCAACTCTTTGTACCGAATCTCCGCTTTCTCAAGCATGTTGTGAGCAGCATACAGAGAAAACATGCCAGAGATCATCCCAGTCGTCCATTCGAACCCCTTATCGTCAAAAATTTTAGCAAACTCTTCAGCTTTTCTCAAATTATTTTTACCACAGTGAGTCTGAATCAGCCTTCTCAAAACCCCTCGTGTGTTCATGCCCTTAGTCTCTAAATCAGCTAAATGGTTTTCTAAATCTTCCTCATTCATGTCTCGCGGATGAGGTATGAAAACGTACGATGAAGCATCCGTTTCGTTAGCATCAGGATTAATCAATCTTTCAAACGCTTTCTGTAGATCTTTGCGCTCTCTAAGTCGCTTGATTCTCGGTTCCAAAGCCTCCGCAGAATTCTTCGATATCTTGAGGTTTTTCTTATCAAAAGCAAGAACAAGGGAGCCAAGTTCTTCATTGGTAACAGCCACTCTTTCATACGCCAATAAATCGAGTAAAAATTTTCCATTCTGATCGCTACTGGAGTTAATATTGCTCAACAATTTCGCAGTCCTGACGGCATTTTTCGTTGCTATGTACCCATGCACGAGGTGCTTTGAGACAATATTTACATTTACTTTTCCCTTTATCTTATCTGTGAGGGCAACCGCTCCCTTCAGATTTCCCTTGCTCAAAAGATTTTCCAAGAACGGTGTCAATACCTGAGATATTTTAATACCGCAGTCTTGCAACTGTCTTACAATGATCAGAGGATCTCTCATTGATAAAAAGGGGATCGTATAATTCCTCAGTGTCTCATCATCCAAGTAAACCTTGTTATCAATCATGTGTTTGACGAGTCTGACCACGTCAGATTCTTGCTTATTAGTAGCTGCATTGACGAGCAAAGGCCAGAAGAAGTGTGGCCTTATTTCAAAGCCGTAATCCTGCATGGCTTGGAAAGCCAGGAGAGCGGTGTCCTCCTTTTTCAGTCTAAGAGCGGCCTCGGTCACCTTGAGTAATGCAGATGAATTTTTTTCCGAAGATACCAGGCTTCCACAGATGCATAGGACTTCGTCCATCGGTGTATCAGACTTGACTAACTCATAGAGAAAGAAATTAACGAATCCAGCTGAGTCATTCGCGGTGTCAGAAACCGGCAAACAATTTATGATCTCTAAAGCATCTTTCGCTTTTCCCAAATGCGTTAATTCCACTATTGCACAGACAATGTCGTTGCTTTTGATGTCCGCTTCTTTAGGCAAGAACTTCATGACTCGAGGAATGTGTCCACCATGTCCATAAATGCTCAGAGATTTTATGACCAGCATCAGCTGTTTAGTATTCAGATTCCCAGTTTCGAAAGTCCTTTCTAAATTCTCTAAATCGCCTTTGGCAGCGAAGCCGCGCGACAAAGCACAGTAGGTCGCTGCGCTCAGCGCGATCCTAGCAGCCTGCATAGTGACCACTACAGCTTGAGCTCTGTCGACATCGGCGTTAGCAGAATAAGCCAAGATCAAGGAGTTAAAGGTGGATTCATTCACTGGATATCCCATTTTCTTAGTCTTGGCCATGATTGTTAGCACTTGGCTATAATCTCCAATCTCAGCTACTACGTCAAGTAGTAATCTAAAGGTGTCTTTATTGGGAGTTGCTTTCATGGTTTTTAGAAATTCCTCAGCGTTTAGATACTCTGAATTCTGTGCATAGATGCTGAGCAGAATATTGTAGTGTTCTACGGTAAAGTTTTCCTCAATATTTTCGAGCAGGTTCCAGACTCGACGAACGAGCTCGCGTCTTGCCGCCAAATCAGCGTCCGGCAGCATGTCTCGACAAGATTCTAGTAGATTAATGCCAAAATTTTGTTCGTTGAAAGTTAAATTCTTCCGTTTTGTATTGACAATTCTTTCCACGTCTGCGTAACACATGCCGTTCATGTTATCAGGGTTTGAGAATAACTGGGGATTCGGGGTGGCTTTTGGTTCTGGGAGAGAATCGCTCATGGTTTGTTTTGACGGGGAACTCGAGTCATATTGAAAATTTGGCGTTGGAGTGTTTGTTTGAAATTGAAGAACATAGCCTACGTTGGTAGGGTTAGTTTCGTTTATAACAAGGCTTTGATAATTCTTTTTCGTATCATTTAGTTTTACGTATCTAGTTCGGATCCATAGGAGTCTTGTACATCTTCTTATTAGAGCCATTTATGAAGTGTCAAGCATGAAGATTGTTCTTGGCGCTTTTATTGTTACCGATTAGTTATATAGAGCAATATTTTCACCGCGGGATTTGAACGATTGTCGTTCAGACAATCTTTCATTGTTTAAATTCCGATTCAGAATTCCTTGATGATTAGACTAAACTGGGTTCCTAGCTGGCACCGGATCACGTAATTATCGTGACGCTTAAACACACTGAGCTATAATAAACGTAGAGTGTAGCCGGCGATTCTCATTCTAAATTAATCCTACATAACCTAACACAACAAATCTAGCTAACCCTAACAGTTCCTCACAAATTGTCGTCTGCAATCATCTCTGCTAAAACTAGCAGACGGAGTTTGTTTAAACTAGAGTGACGATCAGTCGGTAAAAAAGGACTTACTCTGCTGTACGATCTGCTTTACCGCGACGGTTCTGTAGTCGGTAAGTAGGTTCGTATGAATATAAATATAATAAACTAAATAAGCATAATTTGAATGATTTTTTTCTTTTTTATAGAATATAATAGGGTCGGAGATACTCGTCATTAGATGAATGAACTTATTATCCTGAATATTGAACTAACATAGAAATCAAACAGGCAATCTGTGTTCAGTTTTAATAATAAAAATAAGAAAATATTCCATAAGCTTCGTAAAATTATTTATCGTTTAAATAACAATAAATAGTAGTTCATGGAGCTATACATATTATAATTACAAAACTTTTGGTTCACGAAGTAACTATAACTAGTCATAGCTCAAATAATTTTAATCGCTTATTTCCGAATTAAAAATTTGAAAACCACATGACCATAAATAAGTATTTTTCAGTTGGAAAATATCTCCATGAACATTTCTTGCTGATTCATAAACAAATTATACTAACTGTAGAATAAGGATTAAATAAACAAAGAAAAAAAGAGAAGCAAAAAAAAAAGTTCAATTTTAGGGGGAAAGTAGGAAGTAGGGATAAAGAAAGAAATAGTGATAACAATGCGGGTGTAGATCTTATTTATTCATTATTATTAATTATTTTAATCGTAACATAATAATATTATTTTTTTTTGTTTTAATTTAATTTTAATTTCTTTTAATAATAGTCCATTTTTCATTCAATTCAATCGTAAGTAGATATATTATTATATATCTCTGCCTATAAGTCTCTACACTCTACAATAATAGGGGGTTACAGGTGTTTCACATTATTGACTATTTTCTATAATTCAAATGACTAATTAATGTCCGTAAATATGTATCTACAAATAATATGTTATACATTATTATTACCTGTACTTTTATTATTCATTTATATTATCTTGTAACATTATTCATTAATACTATATGCATGTATGTATGTATGTATGTAGTATGTAGTATGTAGTTATGTTGTAATATAATCTATTATATAATGTTTTCTTTTTTTTTTCCCTTCTGTTTGTTTTCTTTTTCAAATTTCTTTTTTAATAATGTTTCGCGCGGCATATTCATCACCGGAACACATTAATTAGATTAGATTTTATGTTTTATTTCTCTTTATACTTCTATTAATGTATAATATAACGTCCAAGTATAATATAGGTATAGAAACGAAGTTTAATCCCTCATTATTCTTGGATTAAAATTTAATGACGGAGAAATGAATAGGAATGAAAATAAAAACGGAAATAAAAACAGAAATTAATATGTAATGATTAATTTACTACAAGTAGGGTATAATAGGGGGCGGTACATTAAAGGTATAGAATTATTTGACACATATGATTGAGGTTTCGAGCTAGTTTATCGCTGCAATTTAGCTCGCGTCTCACAGCCTAGAGGTGATTTAATTATTTATCCAAATTGCATATTATTTTCATCGCGGTTTTTAAATACACACGTAGTACATAAATTACAAACGCCGAACACGAACGCGATGTAAATTTATTATCGTATATATATATATATACATATATATATATAATAATAATAATATAGAGCTAAAATTATTATGTGCCAGCGATTTTCTTAATGCGCTCCGTCGTCACGTCGTGTGTATATCTTAATAATAATTATTCATATACATATATATCTACATATATATATATATATATATATATATTTATTTAAATATACTATATATATGTATATGAAGTAATATATATCATATTATATTTATATTTTTTTATTTTTATATTTTTCATTTTTTATTTTTGGTAATTATACGTACATATATAATTGTATAGCTATTCTTGTGCAGTTTATTTATTAATAATCAAAAGAAACACGACGTCATAATTATAGTATATAATTTACGTTCATTATTTAATTCAGAAAGCAACGTCTTTTTTTTTTCAAACGATTGTGAATATATATACATATATGTATACATATATAATGTATATATTCATATAATACTGAAAATTTGTCTCTATATATTATATCAATTATACGCATATTTCTTTTTTAATAAACATGTATATTATATATTTATAATATATTAACGACGGAGACAAAAAAAAAAAACATCGAAATAGAAATCGAATATATAGATCAATGAAGAATAATATATACAGGGAATTCCATGCCAGATCACTCAGCCAATAACCCTGACCATTTTACATTTTATTCATATATTTTCATTCCATTACGTGATTGTTTGTTTGCGAAATTATCAGAAAAAAATTTGTCCGATAAAAACTTTTCAATTTTTTGCGAAATCACTGAATCAAAATATTGAAAAACATATAAAAACAAACCGGGATTTCAGTCTCGTTTTGGTCTCAAAATCATCGCTTATAAATCTAATATACATGGGAATTTTTTCAAAAATTGGAAAAATGGCGATCTTGAGATAGCTTGAATATTAAAAAAAAAAATTATTCATAAAATTATATATAAACAAATAATAATGTGGAATGGTCAGGATTATTGGCTGGGTGATCTGGCACGAAATGCCCCATATGTATATATACATATATATGTGTATATATATCCATGTATAGTTTTTACTAACGAATTTTTCTTTCATTTTTTGACAAACTTTATAATAAATTTTCAACTCACCGTGTATAATATAATATAATATGATGTAATATAATATAATATAATATAATAAACTATGAAACGTTAATATGCCTATGATATAGGCAGGTATAGATAGTCATAAAATATCATTGACAATGAATAATAACATAGGTATAGGTATATTAGAAAAATTAAAAATTTTAAAACATAATAATTCATTTAGATTATATATCTTTGACAGTAGATTTTTAAAATTTTTCTTTGATTTATGTATATACGTGTATATATGTATATGTATATAATAATATAATGTAATATAATATAATATAATATAATATAATATAATATAATATAATATACATCTTTGCCTGCCAGATGTTAGTTATAATGGAATAATATACATATACTGAATTAATATTTTTTCCTTACCGCTGAGAATATACATATATCATATGTTTTTTTTATTTATATTGCTTGCTAACCCACCGTTATATTGGTAAAATCACGTTATTATTTATATAATTTATAATTACCGCGCGATTTATTAATTTATATACCTTATAGCGGGTCAACGGAATCGTGAATTTTTTGCCTTTTTTTTGCCGGGAATGAAGTACATACCTAAATATATATAAGAAAATAAAATAAGTATAATTCAATAAGTATAAAATATACTGCACTTTCACTGGTTTCAAAAATTATCGTATTATTTTGTGACTTTTATCCCAAATATAGGTATATATGATGAATATTTATATATATATATATATATATATATATATTCGTGTATAATAATTAAAATTGGTTGAATAATTGACGGAAAATAAGACAAAACGATGTTATGTAACTGTATATTAATTAATAAGATGTTTGATTTTCGACTATATATCTATACATATAATAATAATAATAATAAGTAGACCATGAAAGTATATGATGATTCGAAAACGACCGCGCTTCATAATAATGATAATAATAATAATAGATTTATTATGATGTTATATAATTTTGAAGGTTTGATTCATCAACGTATAATATAAGAGTTATTTACTAATAATCGTTATCATGTATCACTTAATACACATAATACGATTAGATTTATATTATTCATACTTATATAGTAACGTTTATAGTTATATACTCATATAATAATATTACATAATTTTTAAGATCACCTCATATATATACTATATTAGAGTGATTCAAAAAAAAAAAAAAAAATTTTCTACACTAACAGGCTCAAAAGTTTCATTCAGGTATGAAAATATGCCTGTTAATAGTTCCGCTGTAATATGCAAAAATCGACCAAATTTACGGTAAATTAAGCTTCGACCTTGAATAACTTTTGAACGAGTGGACTTATTAGAAAATGACTCAGAACTTTTTTGCAGGGCGTTTAATTCTCTACAAAAATATGTCTGTGGATTATCTGTGTGACGTATCATTTGCTAGTAATAAAAATCAGTAGAAACAAAAATAATTTATACCATGTTATTCTTATGGAAAATCGAAAAGTGCGATGCGGAGCATCTTAATATTAATATTAAGAGCTCATACTTTAACAGGCATATTTTTATGCCTAAATGAAACTTTTGGGCTTGTTGGTGAGGAAAAAAATTTTTTTTTTTTTAAATTGAATCACCGTAATATATACAGGGTGAGTCACTTGAAACTTCGAGAATGGGAGGAGCTTAGTTGACGAATTAGGCCCTACCCCTCAACCAATCTAGCGAATGTTCAGTATAAACATGATTCTCATGGACCAAGACAAACCTCATTATTCACATTTTGTACTGGCGTCTTTTTTTTGTTGTCATATCTTAATTATTGTTTTTTATTCACAGTGATTACCTACATGTAGACTTAGAATCTGACTTCGATATCAACACTATAATGACTCTTCGACGTTATACTAAATATTTATCGGATTGGCTGAGGGGTACGGGCCTAATTCATCAACTAAGCTTCTCCCATTCTCGGAGTTTCAAGTGACTCACCCTATATATACATAGGCATTTTTTTGTTTTTTTTTGCCTTAGTGTTCCTAGCTATACTATTGCTGAGAAGTCCGTGCACTTTACATTGACGATTTTGCGTATATTTATTATATCATAATTATAATTCATAGGTAATAATATATTATATCTTCGAAATTTATACTTTAGTTTAAAATTTTTTTTTTTTTAAATCCTCTTTACGTATCATCAAACCGTTATCTTTTTTCTTTATACTTTATTTTGCACTTTGCGTGTTTTTCTATTTCCAATCATTTGTTTTTTTTTTCTTCTCTGCGCTTTTATATTCAAATTTTCATGTTACAGTATAATAATAATAATAATTATATAATTCAGTTTTATTTATAACATTCTTTACCCTTTTTTTATTTTATTTTATTTTTTATTTTTAAAGAATTCTTTACCTTATTTCTTCTCGTTTTTGTTTTTGTTTTAAATTTATTTCGTTTCTTTCACTGCAGCAGGGAGACATCGATATATTATATTGTAAGTAAATCGCAATACGTCATATTAATATAATATATAATAGTTATATATATATATCATATGATATAAATTAGTCTGTATATTATAATTTATAACAAATTTTTGTTTCTCAATTTTCCATTTCTCAGTTTTCTTTACTCTCGGTTTTCCATTTCTCAGTTTTTTTTACTCTCGGTTATATATTTTCCGCAATCATCAGTATATATGATCATTATAGCTTTTATATCAGATTAGAAACTTCTCGATTTATTAAATTATATTACAACGGCTATATATGTATGTATAATATTATACGGTATGTACGCCAGGCAATTATATATTTTACATATAACTGGGGCACCGACGATATCCGCACGTATTTATTTAATTATTATAATTCTGTTTCCTTTATTATTATTCTTCTTCTTTTTCTTCCTTCTTCTTCTTGTTCTTCTGCTTCCTCTTATTCTTCTTCTTCTTCTTCTTCTTCTTCTTATTATTATTATTATTATTATTATTATTATTATCATTATTATTATTATAATTTATATTATATAATATAATAATACGACATGCAAACGACACCGAATTGAATTTAATGAATTTTTTAAAAATCTATTCTAGTCGATTCGATTTAGTATTATGAAATTCAAATATATTATTGATCATGTGATATTAATATTAAAGTTCGCCTCAGCTGCGTACTGACTATCTTTGTCGTGTCTCGACGTTTTTCGGATTTCCCGAATCTTTTTAGACGTTTTGTTTTTTTTCCTTCTTTTTTTTTTTTTAAGATTTGGAATATATCATCACGTTTATTTTTTCTTTTAATGATATTATACGGCCGGTAAAGTTAAGTTTGCGGTATAGTTACAGCGAGAGAAAGAATAGAGTGTATATGAGGATACGTAACTTAGTTTTTTTGGATTTTGAAATTGAAAAAGATAAATTTTAGAAAAAAAAAAAAAATAAACAATAAGGAGAAAATCAACTGCGTCAGTATATGTCACGAAAATCGTTACGACTTAAATATCTTGTCTTGTCAATAAAACTCCTACTTTATCAACGTATCTATATAATTAATAAACAACTGGACGTACACAGTATAGACTAAATGGCGTATATTAACATACTTAATATTTTCTAGACTCTGTAGATTCTAGAAGACTAGATTCTAGGCACCATCTAAAAGCTGTAGAATTCTAACTATACTATATATATATATATATATATATATATATATATATATATATATATATATATATATATTATGTACACATATATATATTATCTACCAAATTCTAACGACGACGCATGTAGAAAAGTGAGCCTCTCGTTTTATTTGTTTATTTATTTATTTATTTTTATTTTTATTTATTTATTATTTTTGTTTTAAGTCTTTGGCCAACTCCGAAGCATTTGAAAAATGAAATGCTATAAATGCATGATTTTTTTTGTTGTTTTTTTTTTTTTTAAGATGCTTCGACCCTTGCCTCGGAATAAATTTTGATTTTCGTTTCAGCGCGAGCGTATAATAGTACAACTCGAAACGAGTCAAATTTTTAAAAACTAACACTGCCAGATTGCTAGCAGTAAATTTCTTCTGCTACAACTGCAGTAGAGCTACACGATACGAGAAAATCTTTCGCAGTAGTAAAATTGACCCTATGTAAAATAATGCGTAAAGTAGTAGTTCTTCTTCATCTAGATTGTCTATTGTAATAAACTTTGTAACTTATCGACAGAGTTATTAATCTTCTTTTTCTTTTTTTTTTTTGTTTTTTTGTTTTTTTTTTCTTTTTTATCTCTTACTTTTTCTTGTTTTCTACTACTAAAACTACTACTTCTACGACACTATGTATACGTACACATAATGTATGTATGTAGTTATGTTTTATAGTATCATCGTGAGAAAAACCTAATAAAATGAATATAAAAATAATATACAACAATAACTAATCATCATGTTATCATAGTAATAATTAACGCAACGCGTGATGACGTAGTAGGTACAAGTATAACGAGTACTATTATTGTAAGTACGGTATAAGTATGGAGACCGAAATTCTTCAGGGTTGTTTCTTCTTCTTCTTCTTCTTCTTTTGAAAATTTCATTTCTTTTATACTCCACTTCAGTTCTGTTCACGAGTATATGGTGATTACTTCTCGGCCACCTCCTCGCACCATCAACACTCTTTCCAGACCTTCTGTTAATACTTCGAGGAACTCCATGTCTATGATTTCAATAAGTTAAGGAAATACGCGAAAGAAAGAAATGATTAGCAGTTCACAGAGAAATGAAATACACTCACACACTTTGAAGGATTATTCTATTGGATTACCTTTTTCACAACTCATTACTCGTCTTTTGAGACATAATGAGATATTAATTCAGATTTTATGAAGCCCTACATAGATTGAGTCTTACAAAGAAAAAGTTGCTGTTGTAGGGTATAGGTCGCATTGTTCATCGAAACCTTTTGGAATCTGGAGGGAATATTCTAAAATGTTGTCATTTCAGAGCATACCAATAATATATAGAGATAAGGTCAATTTTTCATTGTTGTGAGCACGTAACAAATTTTTCATCTCACCATTTACAAAAAAAAATAGCATGAAACAAAAAATTTTTTCATCCAAAAATGAAATTCATGGAATATCATTGGTCTACTCCGAAATCACATCAATGTAGAATATTCCTTCTGAGTTGGAAGAAGTTTCAATAAACGATACGACCTGTGACCTACAGAAACCACCTTTTTTTCAGTGCAAGGAATATATGTAAAGCGAAGTCCATAAAATCTTGAATAATTTTGAATTATGTCTCAAAATGCTAGAAATTAGCTGTGAAAAAATACTAAGACAATAGAATATTGAATAACGACGATTAAGGATACAGTTTGATTCCCTCTCCATCCTCGTGTCTCTTGGTGGACCAGGAAGATTTAGGATTACTAACTGAGCGTCATGACTTTTGTTCACTATCACTTCGTTCAGCTTCACGGAGGTATGCATTCGTCGTACATTTCCCTCGTCTCTGAAGTATGAGAAAAAAAAAAATAAGGTTTTCCATACGTATCGAATGATATAAATTGATACACCCATATAGCTTGCAAATTAATTTCTCCTGAAATCTATGAAATTTGTTAAGCTGCCGAACATTCTGAATAAATTTCCATGTATGAATTTTCCTGACTAATTTTCCGACCCTTTTACCACTTTTCACAAAAATCAAACAACTTTACAGTTTTTCGAGGAAGTATTGACTTTCCGAAATATCTAAAAGCTCAGACCTTCTCTCCAATATTAGGATCTCAAAGTTTTAGAAAATTACCATATATTTCAATATTCTACCTCGCTGATTATTAACTTTCATAATATTCAATTTCTAGACACCATTTTAAAGTTTATTATAAGAAACATCGGCAAAAAATTGTGCGCAGTTCTTGATGGATGAAGTTTTGGGAACAAATTTCGACCCGAAAGAGAATTTCAATAATAAAGCAAAGTTCTCGGTCTGAAAATCGATTTTCTTCATCAAATTTCAACCACGATCGATGTATTCAAACTTCGAGTTTTCGATTGAACAAATTGCAGAATAATACTCACGGCACGTATTGCTCAGGCTCCTTATTATCAGGACTAGCAGTCTTGCTGTCGGCTTCAGATTCCTTGTTTTCTTTGGCGTTACAATCTCTGTTATCTTCTTTTGGAGATCCGGTAACAAGATGTGACGTTTCCTCGGAGTTGTCCTTACCGTCATCGTCTTTTTCGCTAGAATCACCGCCCTCGATATCCTTTCCATTAACTTCAGTTTCTTGTACCAATTTTTCATGAGCCTCATCCACACCGTTGGCTCGATTAGCCGCTTGGTTGGTAGGCTCTTGGAACCTGACCTTCGTCGCCGTTTTAACATCGACGTTATGGTGGTGATCGACGATCGCTTGCACCTATTATACACATGACAAAAATCCGTCAAGACTTTCGTCCCATTATTGTTCAATAAGGGTTAAATAAAAGGCTTTTAGGTAATTATTATTCGCGCAAAAAATCATCATCAAGCTGTAGATTCAAAGCAAAATTAATATGTATACTATGTATTATACTAGCTGGTAACGCGCGTGTATGTTTAGAAGTTTAAGTTTTTGTAACGTGCTTCAAAACCACAAGGAGCGAAAAAATGTTTTCAAAAATTTGATTTTATGGAACGAAAGACGTTTTCTTGAAAGAACATCCAAAACACGGAAAGTTTCGAAAACTTTAATCACTCCTTGCGAGAGTTCACTGTGCACCAACATGTCGGAACACAATGAAAATTGATGAATAAGCGTTCGTCATGAACGTGCCAACCAAGCTGTAATTGGAGGTGAGAGAAATATGAGCGATTGATATTATTATTTATGAAAATCGAAATCAGCGGTCAACTACTGGAGACATTCTGTCTATCTGTTGCCAAGATTATCCAAGTTGTCTTGAATGACATGTGCACAATATATTCTGCAAGTCATATTCCTCTATGAAGCATTTCAGTATTATTTCCAATTCCAGTAGTTCCCTAGATCGCAAAACTCGCGTGTATGTGTTGATGTGTGTCGACTCGTCTAATATTTCGTCTTCGTATTGCTTTAGTGATAAATTTAATCGCAAGGCATTAGATGAGAGAAAAATAAGCAGCGTAATGTGCAAATCGTGGGTATAGTAGGTAGGTAGGTAGGTAGGTAGGTACAATCAGCAGTCAAAAAGAATTGGGAACTGTTTGTGTGAGCGCATTCGGGAATTTTTTTTTTTAATCGGGGTGTCTGACAAACCAGAGGTAATTATTTTTTCATCAGTGCAAGTACCTCGTTGAAGTCCACCAATGTCTGCCCCTTATCCGCCACGAGCACGCAACAAACAGAGATATTCCGATCAGTATCTCTGCCTTAACTACATCTCCTCTTATATATGCATGTATTTACATAATTTAGTTAATTTGATCTATTCAAAGTATATATCAATCTTTACATCAACGTATCATTATTATAGCCGGATACTTACGACGCCCAAAGATTCCTTTTTGTTCAAACGAAGTTCCCTCAACATTTGATACCTCTGCTCCATCACCAATGTCCGTTCATAGGTGTAAGCTGAAATATCTGAGTCCATCTGAAATTAAAGATCGTTCATTAGCTCTCCCTGTACCCGACACGTGGATCATGATAATTGGCTATAAATTTTCAACTTCGGTTAGAAACGTCGGGATAAAGTGGATCGCCGCATTATTAACGACTCGCAATTCATTCCCTATTCATTGAATTGCTTCTGACACTCTGTGCTTCACCGATTCGATTCTAAAATCACGGATTTTAGCTTTTATTAGACAATGAAGCCAGACAAAATAAAATGACCTTAAAGCTAGTCGATTTATGTGTCCATCGACATATTATGTGTCCACGTGTTGTATAACAAGAACAACTACTCACCATTTCGACGACTTCGACCTCTGCCTCGATTCTGAGGTGATAAAGGAACATCTTGAGGTCTTTTTTCATCTGAATCGAGTTGTCCTCCATCTGAGCAACGGTGAAAATCCTCATCTTGCAATTCTTCCAGGTACGGTGTTGCTTGAGAAGGAATGGCAACAGCATCAGTAAACCTCCGTCATGAACGATCCACCAAACGTCAATATTGCCAACAACTTTCTCCGTTGAATCAGGGAAGAAGTTTATGCCCTTGGGAACAAGCAGTGCCATTCTGGCCGCAGTTACGCTTCGCAACGTCTGCAAAAATACCTTCCATGTCTTCTCGTCCTCCGATTGTCTCCATCCATACGGCCAACCGAGGATCACAGTGTTAGGTTTCATCCCTCCAAGTCCGGTCGTTTGTATGAGGCAACTTAGGCCATCAACGACACTTCGGGCTACAAGAACGTCGACAAATCCCTTGACCTTTTCCTCGTCCATGGTCTTCCTCAGGCTCTGTTTAGCCGCCATTGCTTCACCTGAAGATCTTGCGTAGTCGCCACCGATGCAACTCACGCAAACTGCCAAACCTTTGCCGGCTTTCAACTGGCTAGCAAAAGCGAAGAGCTTACGGTATTTTGGGACCAGGTCATCGGTCAGCTTCGCTAAGATCAGGATCTGCGGTCTCCAATTTTTGGTGTGAGGTGGACCCTCCTCTAAACGAAGAAGTGAGTACCTAGCCGCTGACAGAGCGAGACCCCTGATACCGTCACCCCATTCTTTCTCGGCGCCTCGATACTCGATGTACTTGTATATCAGCCCAGCCATTCCCATAGCCAAAAGGGCATAGTACCAGCTAGTCATGAACATGATTGCAATGCAGAGTGATAACCCAAGGAATGAGAGACTCCAGTGATAGTATTTGAATCTTGGTCTCCAGTTAGGAGTACGAAGTAGAGTCTGGAGGGCACAGGCGAGATTAACGAAGCCGTAACACATGAGGAAGAACATGGAAAGGAGTGGGGCTAAGTAGTCGACATTTCCAAGTAGTATTCCGCACTGGCAAATCACTACTGTTAATAAAAGGGCCCTGGTTGGTTCACCCCGGCTTGAACTGGTCGCAAAGGGTGCTAGGAACGGGATTATACCGTCGCGAGCTATGGCCTGAAGAAGGCGAGGAGCTCCGGTCAGTGATTGAAGCCCAGCACCAAGAGTCGAAAGGAAGGAACCGATCAAAATCACCCATTCATTAGGCCAAGCGATGTTTGCCACAACTAATCTACCGCCAATACTTTGGCCGAATTTATCGCGAAGAAGGAGGTTGTCGACAGTACCAGCAAAGAGGAGAACGGTGGAGAGGTAGACTGTTGACGTCGTTATTATCGCACATATAGTTCCTATCGGTATAGACTTTTGAGCGTCCGCTAAATCTCCGGATCGGTTTGACCCCGCCATTATACCTGTAAAATAAAATCGGAGAATTGTGTGCGATTCGTATTTTATTTAATGGGATAATGGTAGAGAAGTGAAACAGTCGTATTGCTGTTAACATTGCTCAACCCAATTATCAAATAGAACCGTATTACACACTTGACACGGGATATACTATTGAATGAATTATCGGGGCGGCAATCAACCCGGTTTATTTTTACGCTGGAGGAAATTATTTGCCGAGTACTTATATGACTTGATTGTTCCGTGGGGGTAGTTATCCAATGTTTCATTTAGAAACAAATTAAATTGGCGCATTTCAGTTCTCTGGGAATTTATTCACCCGAAAATTGTAACGCTGCTAAATATTCGAGCGAACTTTTTTGCTCTTTCCGAATTACGAATAGCGTGAATTTTATACGGGTGAAGAGAGCGAGAATTTCAAACGAAAAAAATTTATAGAGCAGGTTTGGATGCGGGGCATTTTGTTAAACTCAACGTGGTACCTCCACGAATTTAAATGGAAGATTGATTTTTGCTTTATTTTTATTCTTGGAAATTTGACATTTTTTTAAGCTCTCTGTTTTGCACAGGTTTTCAGACTTATATAACTTGCGATCTCTATGTCCTATGCAAAACTTGAATAGCAAATAATTTCTTTTTACTTGGGTGAGCTATTGGAAAATAATTTTCACGCAATTACCAAACTTCTATAGAATCTTTTTTTTACAATAACTAAAATTGAAAAGCTATTTTCTCGATAAATACGCAATGTGACAATTCGCAATTATTTCTCATACAAATTTCGTTGTTCGAAATGTAAATTCTTATCTAAATACAAGTGATAAAAATTCATTTGTCATAAAAATTAATCATTCAACAATTTACTGACGCAAAAACGTTTTTTTAGAAAATATGTTTGCGGTATACTGTGTCGTAATGTCCACTGTACAGTCTGATAAAATAAATACGCTTTTTAAAATTTGCAAAAAATAAAAGCCAATGAAATGAAGTAACAAAACAAGCAACATATTCATCACGAGGGTAGTTTCCTTCACTGCAGTACCTATTCGGTAAATACCCTGCAACTATACATTGGTAAATTACTGGAATAAAGCCTTCGTCGTGGTGCTTGCGTCTAGTTAAAATTAAATAGGTCCGCTCTAGTTAGCAGAGTAGGTAAGGTGGCGTACACAATACTATATGCGTGGCTATATTTTCCGGGCATTTTCCTAGTTAAAAAAAAAAAAAGAAAAAAGAAAAAAGAAAAAGAAATAGAAACAAACTAAAATAAAGAAAAATCACGTGGAGATATAGCTCTACTTCTTCCGGACTTAAACTTTGTTTTACCTTATTGTTCAACATGCGCAAATTACATTTGAGAAGAATTTTTTTTTTTTTTTCTCGTTCTGTATTTCACCTCTTTTCCTTTCTTCTTATTTATTTCTTCGCACCGTATGGGGAATAGAAATATCAAAAAACTTATAACTCACCTGTTACCGAAGGGAAGAAAATTCCAATCAGAATTGTAAAGGTAGTCGTTAGATCAGCCTGGATTTGATTATAGGCTTTATCCGTCATCTTGTCGACATCCTTTGGCTTATTTTGATACGCAAGAAATTGACCCTCCTCAAGGAAACTGTCCCATATATTGTCTGGAAAGATGTCAGATATAAAAAATGGGTGAAAATATTTGATCCTTCTTTTTCATTTCTGCAGTAATTTTCGGCCATTTTCTTAGTTAATCAAATCTAAGTGAAGGGCTCAGGTGAAAACGTGGTCATTTCTACTTCAGGTAAAAAATTCGTCGATGTTTCATCCCCGCCTGTAATAATCAAGTGAACAAGTTTTCTCCGGGGTGTTAACTCGCAGCATCCGGTACCGCCAACTTCCTCCCAGTTTTTGGGCGCCCGCATGGAACAAATTTGTACCCTGCAGAAGGATACGAGAGGGTCTTGCGGTAGCTGTGTTTGTTCGCGAGGTGGTAGCAGGCCGTAGGTATCCGCGTGCAAACTATATCCACGACACGTTGCCGTGTTTGTCGAACACCTTAGACCCAGCGGGGTTTTCGGTCTCTATACTAACGCATACGTGTGTGCCTATGTACACAGACGTAGGCAGAGCCCTTTAGGAGTTTCACCTCGTTAATTTCGACAGCAAGAATTTCCGCATTCACGTAAAGATATAGGGAAGTAAGGAAGTAAGGAAGGAAGGAAGGAAGGAAGGAAGTAAAGATAATTAGCAGAGTAATAGGAAGTCCATACATACCGAGGAAAACGCGACTCGCCAAACCGTGGATACCGTTTCTTATTTCAATCGTGCTTTCGTTGTAATAGGGATCGCAGCGTGTCCCATTATCTGTACAAAACTCAGCCTCCAGTACTCCACCCTTTTTCTTATTGCAATCAGTTAGGACATTGATATCTTTCAATAAACGCTTGCCAAGAACACATATTCTGAAATTCATGAGATTGATGCATAAATAAGTCATAGTCGGAGTATGAAATCCGTCAAAACGTCAAGCTGTCACTTCCAGTAATATCCGTTTTAAAATAGATAGACGGAAACTCGATTTTAACTGTCCGATATATACTCGGCTTGTCCATTCACAATTCTCCGACGATAAATCCCTCGAATACTTACTTGAGATCGTTGCTACCGTAGAAATTGTAGAAAAGACCAACGTAAACGGCGATGATGGAGAGTATAACGCAGGCCAATGCAACCGTGGCAAATTTGTTGACAAATTTAACCCCGATGAAGACTATCGTTCCCATAATCATGAGCAGTCCGGTACCATAAACTCGGAAATTGTTGTACATTATACTAGCGTCTTTAGTAAAGTCGCCAAATATGCTAATCCCCGGTGCCATATAGGTCTGCACATACATGGAGAGTGAAAATTAACTTATGCACTAAGAGTGGCGATTAAGGATCAGTTTTTTTCCCCACAGAACATTACGACAGTATATTTTGCCGTTCCATAGTATTTTGGTTGAAAAAAATAAGAGGTTTTGCTCACCAGTACGATTTCAACAGCACCGATGATGTACATAGCTGCAGCTAGGGTCGTTCCCATGTAGAATAGCATTCCAACAGCGCCTCCGAATTCTGGTCCTAAACTTCGGGATATCATAAAGTATGATCCACCAGCTGGAACCACACCGTTTGTAGCGATCGCGCTCATGCTGATTGCCGTCAGCATAGTCTGTGGGAATTAGTAGTATAGTAGATACCTAGTTGCGGCTCGAGCTAATTGGCCGAGAATTGATTGGGCGATAATTAAGACTGACGTTAGACCCGGGGCAATGTCACGTACGACGTTAATTCTCGACCTTCATTCAAACACCAGCGCTTGACCCGATCCTTGTATCTGTAGGCACTACATCACAAATCGATTCTGTTAACGGTTATGTATTCAACGACCATTAAAGCCAAGGTTCCGTGACCTATACCACCTACACTATATGGACAGAAAATATCTTCGCCGGAAACATCCCTTTCAGTTTCTAATTCACGATCTATATTCGAAGAGAAAGCGAGTCTGAGATACTAATCTTTCAAATCATTGGTACGCTTTGAAGACTTGGCTTTTTCACAACTGATAATTACCAGTTTTAGACAAAATTTGAAATTATTTCATATTTTATCCTTTGTCAGGAAAACGTGGTTTTCGTGGGGTACAGGCCGCGACTTTTATTGAAACTTTTTCAAATTTGGAGGGAACTTGTATTTTGATGGACTCGGTCCGTGTGGGAGAAGAAAAAAAAAAAAAAAAATCTATGAACGGTTCTAATCGATTCTAAAATCGTTTTGATCTTTGGAATAATAGTGAGTGTTACTTACGACACAGCAACAGCACAGCACGATTAGGAAGCCCTGAATTGCTCCAGCTGTACCAACGACCCATGTCAATCTAATGAAGAGTATAACACCAAAGATGTTTTGAATACAGGGTAAAAATACGCCGATAAGTGTCCCCATACGGGCTCCACCACCTGGAGGTTGTGCCGGCTTGCTATCCGGGTCTGTTGCGACTGGTATCGTGTTGCTGTAATTTGCCAGACTGTTGAGAAGCGTTGAAATACGAGGTCGATCCTCCATTTCCTCCTGTAAAATTTTTATATCCTGAATCGGTAGTCGTTATCATAATTTATTCAGAATTTTCCAAATTTTTTTATTAAAGATAATAAAGATACGAGTGGCTGTATATTTTCATTGTATAAAAATAACGATCGGGGGATTTTCTTTATGGATAAAATAAAATGAAACAGGAATCAGGAATATGCCGGCGAGTTATAGTTATTATATCTAAAACGTGATACGAGAAGTGATACAATCTATGGCACCGTGTACCTACGGTAGCGAGCCATTCCGGGCGAGATTAGTTTCTGGCAAATTTCATGGCCAGAATAAATATCGGCGTTACTGATTTAGTGGATATATATTGGTGTGATATGGCTCATGGCTGCATCCATAAACCAAGGCTTTTACTCTAATGGGAATTCGATGTGGGTCGCATTTGGCCACTGATCGTAATAAACGGCGTGACGTATTAATGAACGCGTAAATATTTACGTATAATATCCTTGTAAGTGAAAATAAAAATTTCATGTCAAATTGGGGGTCGTGCATAAAGCTACAAGGAGTGAAATATTAATCATAAGAAAAAAAGAGAGAAAGAGAACCGCGTACATATTAATACGTCCATCAAAAGCGATTTTAATGGAAGAGGCAGATGTCTACAGCATCCAGAGACCAGAGACCAGAGACCAGAGACTATGGAGGTCAGAGTTAAGAACTTTGGGAGTGAGTGAAGCCGCAGTTTCTTCAGATTATAAAAATTGCTTTGAGTGAAAGATTCATCTCGACGCGTCTTTCTCGTCAGATTAATAATAAAGATTATATTCAACACTGCAGCACCATTAGAGTCGAAGAATATTAATTACACTAATTTAGACCGAATGACTAACGGGTCTATTTTTGTAGCAGAATTCACACTGTTAATAATCGGCTTAAATTCTTGCCAAAAAATTGTTTTTAGAGTCAGAATTTTCCCCTGTGTAATCCGACTTGGTTAGAATCTGCACGTTTTTCTACCGTACAAGTAATAACACCGAAAAGTTGTTTGATGTTTCATTCAAAGTTTTCACTTGAATCAGTCCTGCGAAATGGGTTTGTACGAAAGGAGGTGAACGCAAAAACAAAGAAAACAACTCATGATACTTCGTGTGCTGAAAATTCGCAAAGCTTCTTATTCGCCGTTAGCGAGCGCTGCGCGATTGTTCCTATTTTATCAAAGTGTCTGTGTCAATTTGGGCTCCCGCCTTAAACTTGAACCCAATTTTCATCGAATTAGGTACACTCTTCTCTGCTCTCGACTCGCTCCCTTCCTTCTGAGTCAGAAGCTGTTTTCTGCACCCGCGGCTGTTTCGACTTTGGAGTTACATTTGCTTTATCGCATTTGTAACTCCATGGTTACCTCAGTGCGACTGGCTAACTTTCCTCAACTATACAGGGTGCTTCGAGCTGAGTGAGCCATATTTTGAGGGTAGATTCCCCGTCAAAATCTAAGACTAAATTTTCTGTACCAAAAATTCGAGGGACCAATAGTTTTCGAGCTACGGAATATCTTAGTTAACCAACCGCAGAGCGTATAGGTCGCATGGACTGGGCGCCGCTCAAGTTCCACTGGTAGCTAGCCCTAGTCTGCGCTACCCAGACTTTCTGTGATCGGTAAACCAAGATCTTCCGTAGCTCGGAAACTAATGGGCCCTTGAATTTTTGGTAAAGGAAGATTAGTCTTAGAATTTCGCAAGGAATCTACCCTTAAAATATGGTCCACCCAACCTGAATCACTCTGTATAATTACTTCCTACCTACCAACCTGTCACTCTGTACTTTCTACTCTATTCTCCATAGCTACGAGGGCTTCATACGCGCGATATCAAGCTAACTTTTATTATGCACTTATCGTTAAGACTAACGCAAGTTGGAAAGTAGTTATAGACCCTGATAAACTTCCACATCTTGAGCCCTGCGATACGATTTTGAAAACAAAATTGTCTTTTTTCTTTCTTTCGATTTTATGATTTATTTTTTTCACAACTTATCGAGTCTATATCATGTTATGATTGTTAAAAATATTCTATACAACAATGCCGACATATATTCTGTATTCAGAATCGTTATTTGACCTGTAAGAGACAATTATCTCGTCAACGAACCTCCCAATGGCGTCGATAGCTGGATAAAAGCAGATAATTTAAATCGATTGCTCGTTGAAACTAGTTTCAAAATGTTATTTTATTCGACATGATGAAATGACGATATCTCATAGATTCGGTAGACGAATTTTATCGTACACCTACACGTATGCCTGAAAGTCATTTGCAGAGCGATTCTTAGATATGGGAAAAAAAAAAAAAAAAAACAGAAAAAGTTCTATTAAAATTTTCGATTTTTTTTCTTCGTTAAATTAAGCAAACGGGGTAAAAATCTCGCGGGTATTATATAGCTATATCATCTTCTCGATATTAGATCGCGGGGGTTTGCGAGTGTCGGGTCGAGCGAATCGCTGAATGAGTAAAAGAGACGAGACAGGAACCCACCCGAATGGATGCTGCTGCTGCACAGCGGGTGAAACGAGGTGAACGACGACGTCGTCAACGTCGGGATTTAAGCGGATCCAACCGGATTTAGGCGGATTTAAAGCAGATTTCAAGCAAATATACGAGCAGACAAATGCTGATTTTCACCTCGCGTATAGAATTACAGAGTCTTTTTTTCTCTTTTCTTTGTCTTTCCCATTTTCTTTTATCTCATATAATTATTCATTCCCCGGAGTCTGCAGGACCTATATTTTTTTTTCCTTTTCTACCTTTATCTACGATAGAATGAGATGAGCTCAACCATCCCTATATCTCTACGGGGAAAAAATATGTTAAGCAACATATAGTATAATGCATACGAATAACCCGTATTTTCGTCTTCTCTTTCATGAATAAAATTATACTTTTGAATTTGCGATTGATTTTTACATCCTTTCATTATCTCACACTATTTGGCGTTGGTTATATTAATGAGGTACTTTCGAAACCTCGCTAAATTTAATTCTGAAATTTATAGCAATATTTAATTCCCTTTCAATAATCCGAATTTTAATTAGTCACACGTTTTACTATGCTAATAAATTTTCACAACAGAAATCGTTAATAATTTAAAAAACGGCACAGTTTTTTCCTTCATATATTTTCATATGATATAACACCCTTCATATATGTACTTGTACGTCTTTTACAACCCCACGACTGTATATGCAGACAAATCCTGATTTTCACCTCCCGTATGAAATTACAGAGTATTTTTTTCTTTTCGTTTTTCTGTTTTTCTCTCTCTCATCCTATACAATTATTAATTTCCTAGAGGGTTGCAGGACCTTTATTTTCTTCTGCCTTTATATCTACGGCAGGATGAGATAAGCTCTTTCATCCCTATATATCCGAGCTATATACCAAGATGAAAAAAATATGTTACGGAAGATGTATACAGTACGTATATACATACACATACGTGTAAAAATAAGATATAAAAAGAAAAAAAAAAAAACATACGCAGGTATGTATGTAGTACATACGTAGATACCTGTATGCATATAAGAGCTCTGCAGCAGTTGGGATACCTAGATGCTGCGGAATTATTGATTTACGAGGTAAACTCAACTCGGAGAAAAACTTGATAAAGAAAAGTGAAGAAAAAATGAACAAAAAACAGAAAAAAAAAATAAAATAAAATAAAAAAAATAGAAAAGCTCGGGGATGCGGTAGAGCGGATTCCTCCTCTACTGTTGCGGTCTGGTCTAATTCCGGAGTAGAATTCTATACAAAATAGCGATAGAACACAACGGAAACCGAAGAGCGATCCGTTAGCTGATATCCTGTAGTCCGATGCATATGTACACAGGTATATATCTATCTACATTTATACCATAGGTTCAGGAATATGACGTGTAGTTTCCCAGAAAATATCTATATCTATATATATATATATACATGGGGTTCTAAAAAGAACTTTATTATTGCATCCTATACTATACGCTGAACTGGGCAGTTTTAATTAAAAGATAATTTTTTTTCTTTTTTACTATACGTATAGTTACGCAGTATATAAAATGTTATATAAAGTATATGAGTCTATTGAAAAAAAACAAAAAGAAAAAAAAAAAAAGAAAAAAAAAAAAGGTGTAAATTTTTTTTATCGAAGAAAAGAAAATAAAAGAAAAAAAAATTTATGCTATATCCTCATTAATTTTGTGAGAGCGACCCTTAATAATCGCCTCTACGAAAGTGGGACAGCTGTGTGAAAACGCGGGGGTGCTCGGATGCAGGGGCTAAGGTTAAAGAGTACCGCGGTGTGGTGGTGGCGTACCTAGTGGCGCGGCATGGTATGGTCCTTCGTTAAACCGTGTCGTAGAGACATACCGCGGAGCCTCGACCTCGACCGAGTCCCGAAGCCTCCCTTCCCATTCTAGGTATATACCTAAGCATCCCTACCCGCGCCCCTAAAAGTCCCTATATTACTTTATAGTCGACGACGTCCGTCGGTTTGTAGCCGTTGAACGTACGTCGATGTTGAGGTAAGGACGACACCTCAAGGTCAAACGATGCCATTTACTTATATACTCTGCGCTAATTCTATCCATGTAAATGAAGGGTCTCACGCTAAGACCGGCTAAGTCAATTTTATTTTTCATAGAAATGCGTTTTTTATTCAAATTTTCCCGCCCTTGTTCTGCTGATAAAAAGACACGAAAAACCCTATATTTTTCGTCTTTTTTCGTAAAAACAAAAGAGAAATTATATCTTTTCACTCTTTTTAATTACGGTGATAAATTGGTCCAGGCTTCAGTTACACTATTGAATCCTCTTTGTCGACCGATTGACTATTTCGTACTTCTTCGCAATTTAATTCGCAAATTTAATCACTTCTAGTAACACGGCTTTTGATTATTCGCACGTTTTACGAATTCGTTCAGAATTGGAAGAACGGTACTGTTTTTTTTTTTTCCTATCTTCTATTTCATCTCTTGCGAACAGTTCGGACAGTTTTTCGTGTACACTAATAATCTGCAGTTATACTCACGCTATAGAGGTAAAGATTCGTCTCGTATCCCGACATCTTCTCAGCATTATTCCCACCCACGAATGGTTCGCCATCTCCAGCGGCGCCTCCTCCATCCCCTGAATAAAAATGAATATAAAATAGCATTACACGTGAGTGTATACATGCAGGAGGTGTATATGCACGATATATGATCAGGAAATATGAAATTATAATGAAATTTTCGTTTATAAAGTAAAGTAGATAAGATTTTTCCTTGTATAAGTATTCGCAGAGTGAAGAAAATCTCAGATGAATAGGCAAGTGTGACTATATACACGATACGTAATATAATTTCGTCGTTTATTATCTGCACAGTTATTACGAACCACTGCGGCAGTGGTTTATATCGCCCGAACGAATCCTAATCGAGAATAATTGTCCGCAGGTCTATTGCCAATAATTGATATATAGGTGAAATTGAGTATCTGCAGCCACAATGAAGTCTCGGAATTTCGCTGAGTAAGAATCGCGGAGATTTTTACAGAGCGAAGATTCGCTACTCCGGAGGAAAAGAACGGTACGATTTTTATTTATCACTCGAGACTTTCCACGCGTTGATCAGTGACCGAAATTTCGACGAATATAAGGAGTTGCAATTACAACATTATACCTCATTGTCAATTGCTTCATCTCTAGGTATACATTTTTTTGTTCCGGTTGCTCAATTTCGACTATAAGAAATTTGGCGAGATTACGTTCCCACGAGATTATATCGGCTGATTTAAAATCGTTCGATCTTTTAGGTAGATTAAGATCCATAGAAGATATCACCGTTCGAAGGACGTCCGAAACAGCATCTAAGCCAGTTTCTTAGCCTTCTTGGATCAGAGGATGAGTTTTTGGGCGTTGTCGTTTCCTGACAAGGATTTTCGTAAACGCAAAACAGCCGTGTCCTAGATGGTAGGTTTCGACCCCGTATTTCCCCAGCGTTGTTAGTAGTCGCCGCGTTGGTTGTAGCGAGTGAAAAACGACCGACTATTTGTTTCCCCACGTCGGACATTTATTATGTTTTCCGTTTTTTTTTTTGCTAATTTTTTTATCCTTTCTTTCTGTCACTGTGTTTCTCTCATTCCGAGGAAGAGAATTTTAATTATAAACGATGATAATTATAACCATATTAACCTGCGGTATGAAGCGAATTGTCATTAGGGACAATTGAGCTCTCGAAAGATTCGGCTTCGATCGTTTGTCAATTGCGATACGGTCGATTTAGTCCGGAAATACCCAACGTTGACATATGGATAATAAATGTTTTCGAGTTAACTTGCGGGGCTTGGATAAGTTCGAACAAGACGTTAGACACGTTATTTATAGACTTTTACGGACCGATGCATACACCCACGTAAGTTCAGACATGTTTATTGTCGATCATCTATACCGTATATAATACGCGACCGTTAATCTCTTGGAAAAATCTCTCTTTTTGAAAATATGTTTTACTATGTACCCACGGTACTCAGAAATCCGCGACTTGATATCGCGAATTTAACCACCGCTGCTGCAACTATTGGGAAGGCTCTAGACCACGAGATATTTCTAAGAGCTGTAAAACCGCAAGATATGTAAAAAATTGTGAAATTTTATTACGTGCACGACTCATTAGTCCTTTGTATGGTCGCATGTATGTCGTCGCTATTTATAAAAATTGCTTCTCTGGTTTACGATTCGCGGAATTATTCATTCTACGTAAATGAATTCGCATAAATTTCGCCTGAATATCTATCTATCGTATTAAAGTCAGGAATTCATATTCACTGCACAGATATGCAGTCGAGGTGAAAATTTTCTGTTGTAAGAATTCAGACAAATTGCAGCGATTTAAATCCCAGATTTTTTCCCAGTATCTCGCTTTGCAGAATAGTTCATAAAACGAATTCCAATTAGGTGGTAATAAATTATTTTATTTTATTGCATTTTCTTCAACCAATTCTCTTTCTCCATTTTTCGATTTCTATATTCTATACCGGCTGAAAGAATCGTTTACTGTTCTTTTCTGATCGATTGAGAAAAGAAAAGCCCAAAGTTAACGAAATGTTTTACTTCTTTAACTAAAATCAAGCTACGAGATCTGCGGGATTTCGAAAAGAGTAGGGAACTGCTCTGACGACACTGGGTCATCGGCGTCTCCTTTGCGGACAGCTAGTTCTTGAGAAAGGTCTTTTTCAATATGCATGAAAGAAGGTCTATTTTCCGTTAAACTATGCAGGTGACGATGTTTCATTTGATATTATGCGCAGACCTCGGATATTGGCTGATATTGAAGGCAACGGTATTAACAAAAGATCACGAAACTTTATATTAACGATAAGTTTCGAAGTGTAGAGTGGGTAAGTATGTACCTCGGCGCCTTACACGGTGCGGCGCGTTGCGACGTAGCGGCCGGCGCCAAGCAAACACCCTTTTTCACCCTGCACCTTACCCTAGTGTTGGGTGCGCGCAAATTCAAGTAAAATATAGGTCGGTGGGTCGCCGTTGGGTACGTGAGGGACTGGCGGCGTGGTGAGAGGAGAACGAGAGAGGTAGAGAGGGCGAGAGAGCCAGAGAACCAGAGGGAGGCTGGGGCTCTCGGCTCTCGGCACTCCGCATTGATCTCTCTCCTGTCCTGTCCTACCACAGCGGCGCAGCCTCATCTACCCCTCAACCTACCCCCGTCCACGTACCAACCCATCCAACCCTGCCCGAGTTCCACGGCTATATACTTCGCGGATTACGTATAACACCTACACGCACTGATATATATACACATATGTATGATAAATCCGCATGTATTCAGCGCTTGTGCCGCATGCCTCAACGTAAAGCCATAGCCGCTGCGATTTCTACGGATGATATTTACCCCGCAAATTAACGGTGCGTTAATTAAGTTACTTCCATTTTCGTGTTTCAAGAAATGCCTCAGGATCAAACCGAGGCTGTTATTAATTATTATGGCCAAACTTGACGAGAAGGAGTTTGAGGATACGGAAGGTATGTTTTAAACCGCGATGAAACCGCGAAGTAGAGAGTCGAGTCAAGGCGTGGTTAGAGACTTGTGCGATATATACCTACAGCTAGCGGAAAATTTTTACTTCTGAGAAAAAACTCGACGGGTTTTTGCAACTCCGAGCGGTATAGGACTCTGATCGACACGTTTATACTATGTAAGGCGAAAATCCTTACTTGTGATAATGGCACGCGATAATCCTCCGTCTATTACCCCTTTCCTATTTCCCGTGATTAACTACCATTTACTAATTACTTCCCTCATCATTCATTGTCTGCAGTAGCTGCACCGGATATCTACATGCGGTTGATAACGATTGCGGTTTACAATGGAGCCGCGATTTCTGCATTCATCTCAGGCTTCAGGATTTCCTTACCCTCCTTACCCGATTTAGGATCTAATCGAACTCTAATCGAGTGCTTTTTTGCCTGATGAAACGACGGATGGCCGAAGAAACGAGGCGAAATCAAGAACCTAATTTCGCCGTACTTTCCCTCTTATCACAACGGGGTTGATCGTGGTTTCGATCACCACGAGTACTTTAATCGTATAATAATATAGACGGATAAGGTCCACCCGCGACGATGGGATGAAATAGAGAAAGATACAGCCGGAATATACGACAGTGTGGTAAAGTGGAAGAGGATCGAGCATCGAGTGTACTTCAATGAACTGAATCGAGGATGAGGATACTTCCGTCAGTCTCGTTCGATCCTTTGATCAAAAGGCTTTTCTCTTCCTTCCTTCGCCCGCCTCTTCTCGCCGCTCGTTCTTGCGGAAGAGGAACTTCTTTGCCACTGAATATCGCACGCTTGGTACCAGATATACTCAACCACTGACGAAGAAGAGGATCAGCCCGGATCACAAGGCGCGATACAAGAGACATACCACCCTCTTTCTTTCATTCGTTTGCCCCTTTCAATTAAGTATAAGGACAACGGTTGTAGCGACAGATCTACGCGTACAAAACGCACCGGATCACCACGTACCATTGTTACATTGTTCTAGGCGAATATCGGGATCGACTGGCACCGCGTTTTGGCAAAGAAACGCGCTCGTTGGAGCTTACGGAAGGCCGATAGCATCTCGGTACCAAAAATGTGATTCAGGTATAATTCCTAACTGAATATTTCTACATTTATTCGCGGGACGATCATACCGGCTTCCAGACGAGACGCCGACTTGACCTTAGTCTTCGGAGTTCCCTCGCTCATGTCGCGTTTGAATTAACCCTCTTTTTCTTAAGCTGCCCTTCTTCTTCTTGTTCTCCACGCGGGAATTCAACCACGTATTACTTATTCTTCTTCTCCTTCTTCTTCTTCTTCTTCTTCTTCTTCTTCTTCTTCTTCACCCCTGATGGTTAAAAACCCTTCAGATGTTTCCCAGGCGTTGATAAAACTCTCTGGACGTTTTATATACCGTATACCCGCACACAAAACGCTACTCTCAACGCACGTTACGTTACTGGCAATTAACCTGCGGTTTTATCTCACTCTCTTCAGCCCCAATTAAGGAGGGGCAAGAAAAACACCCCGTTGAAATTCCTTACGTTTTAACACTTTAAACGTATCTTGTGCATTTTTCAATATCTATACTTCCTTTTCCCCTTTCTCTCGTTATTTATTTTAATCTTTATCCTCCCCCGGGTGCCGGTCCTTTATTTATTTTACTCCCAAGAAATTGAGTCGTAGGCGCACACTTGCGGCGACCGAATTTCGGGGTAACAAATTCGCCCTTTTATCTCGATATGACGTTCTCCGCCGTCCACGGGGCACCAGGTAGGTAAGGTGAGGCTTGCGACACCCGCGCGCGGCCCTCGCGGTTCTCGGGCGTTGAGCGTGTCCCGGGCGCAGTGAGCTGCCCGCCCTCCCACCCTTGTACCACGCCTGCGCTTTTCGAACGGGTCGCCACCCTCGGCTACAGCCTACAGCCTTCCAGCTTCCAGCCTCCAGCATCCAGCATCCGGACGGTGACGTAGCCCCTGGATCCATGGACCGTTGATCGCGGAGCGCAAATCCATTACGCTTTACTTAAACCATCATCCCGAAACCTTAACGCGGTTTATATCTATGCAGAAACTAGGTACAGGGTACAACAACGCTACGACAAATCTCGAAGGGTTCACGCGGTGACCTTGAGACCTAGAGAACCACAACTTCCACCCAATTTGGAGGAAGACACCTTAATAACTTCCTACTGGTTACCGTAGTGGTTGTTATCCGACGTAGGACATATGGATCGGACAGGTTCATGATTAAGTGTACGTAGCTATGTTAGAGGGATTTTATACAAGATATAATTACCGAATTTGTCAAGAGGAGGGTGCAGATGGATATATATATAAGATTAAAGAGTTCGTTTTTGCCATTTTGAAAAGACGGAAGACGGATTGTTATCCTGAAATTTTCTCTCTGCACCGGACAGGCAGATATGATAGAGATACAATACGCTAGAGGAATCGTATGTGCAAACGGATTAAAAAATTTGTTCAGATCTAAAGGTAATATATAAGTTTAAAAAAATAAAGTTCATTTTTACCTTCTGGGGATGATCGAAAAACGTTGGTAAAGTTTCATCTCCGGAATAAATTTTACATAAAAATTGGGTGGAAGCTAATTCAAAGATTTGCGTGGGTATGAAGATGATGATGGATAAGATCAAAGTCGATCTAAGCATCTAAGGAGGATAAATGACAAACTTGTCATTCAAGGATAATTTTGTGCCAGATAATTCTAGAATTTATCTAGACGTTGATAAGAGTCGAGATGAAATTCGACTCTCGGCTGATTTGGGTGGGACAGAAGATTGTTAGTGAAATTGACACGGTACATCAGATATAATTAGACTCTGTCAATTGTTATCCAGATTTTTCGATCATCTAAATTTTTCCTCTAGATTATGAATACGATAGTATTTGACACACTTGCACATTTACGTATAAGTATAAGTTAGCCAGGGTATCACGAAATATTATAACTTCGAATCGTGACAATCACGTGAAACCGAATGGATCCATGCTACCGAAACGCGAATATTTCGTATTTTCAGCAGGTTAACCACTCGTTGCACTGAAAACCCCTAGGGTGATTTTGGCGTGCGGTCGATGAAACTCGGCAGCCATTGTTGGACATTGTTGTTGGAAACCGGCTGAGTGTCAATACATCGCGGCAGGTAGACATGTGGGGTTATGTTCGCTTATTTTAAGCAAATGATAAATGAAGTGAATAAAACCTACGTGAATAAGTTATTGATATCTATCAAAAATCGATCAATCAGTTTTAAATAATATCATAGTACAAGCAACGAATTAACTTAAGCTATAACTGCAAATTAATTAGAATCAAAGAGTACATCGAGAACAACCAATTCCTTGATTGTATTAAGATATCATTCAAAACTAATTGATAGATTTTTGATAATTATTCATAGCTTATTCACGTAGTTTTTATTCACCTTATTAATCATTTTCTTAAAATAAACGAACATAACCCCACATGTCTACCTTCCGCGATGTATTGACAGTCAGCCGGCTTCTATCAACAATGGCTGCCGAGTTGCATCGACCGCGCGCCAAAATCACCCTAGGGATTGTTCAGCGCAACGAGTGGTTAGCCCGCTAAAATGACGTCATATTTGCCAATATTCGCTTTTCGGTAGCATGGATCCATTCGGTTTCACGTGATTGTCACGGTATATATATTTAATCATACATATATGTGACTAATTGTATCAATGAACGATAATTCAGTTTAATCACATATCCACATATCCATTCATACAATTATATCGATAGCACCGAATAATTTCCGGTTATCTATATACCTAGATGTAAAAGCGAGTTACGAACTCAAACAATATAGCAAATATTCAATATTTGATGGGTCGATATTCTAGGTAATCCAGAGTAACCCCAGCCTAAATGGTAACACATTACCACTCATAAATTGTCGATCTTTAGATAATGCATCGTAATTCATAACAACAGTTATTACATGGAATATTTATTCTCCTTTTTTCCTCAAATTTCATGATAATTATTCGTCTTATCCTTATCGTTTTTCTAATTATTATTCCTAATGGTATATATACCTCTCTAGAGGTAAGTATACTTAACGAATTCTCGAAAATTCATTAATTGTAAATGCGTACTCTCTTGCCCTCTGTAGCATTAATTCAATTCCTTTGGACAAATTGAAGTCAGATACAAAATGGATAATGACAAAACAGCCCGTAATTCAAATCGCATGAATGAACATAATCATTCCATTATGTATTAACTTAACAGCCAAGGTGATTTCTTACAACATTATTATAACATCAGCCACTAATCAGCTAATTATACCAAACATTTTTTAGATTAGATCGATGTACTTCTATCTCGACATTGCAGTGCACGAATTTTACAAATTAGTTGAATAGATAGGTACTTCTCTGGATAGGTAATGGTTTAGTAATTTTCGTATACTCTCTCTCTCTCTCAAAAAGAAAAGAGAGAAATTAACTGAATGATGAATTTCAACCGTGTCGAATTTTCTCGTCGAACATTGAAAGGACAAACAATAAGTTATTAGTCACAGATTCGCACAAACAGCTAAAACTCATTTTTTTTTTTTTCTTCTTGTCCTTTTTTGTTATCAAATAACGCGTTTTTCCTTCCCCGTTAAAAGGTTCCGAGCCGGAAATCACCCCACGTGCTTATTACGCGCGAATTCCGGAAGCCCCTACTTATACCTACATATATGTATATATGATAACGTACGCGCCGTCCTTACCGAGTTGGCTTGGGTTAGGGTGAGTGTCGCTCAGGCGCGAGACCTTGGCTCGATTTCTCGATACATCGATACTTTGTGACCGCGTTATAGGTATATAGGTGCATACCTACGCATATACATACAGGATGATTCAGATTGAGCTGTCCATATTTTAAAGGTGTGATTCCCCGTGAAAATCTAAGACGAAATTTCCTTTACCATAAATTCGAGGCACCAATAGTTCCCGAGCTACGGTAAATCCTAGTTGACCAATCGCAGAGCGTATGGGTCTCACAGACTGGGCATCGCTCAATCTAATCTCAAGGCCAGCCCTAGTCTGTGTCATCTATGAGTTCTGTGATCGGTTAACTAGGATATTTTGTAGCTCGGAAACTATTGGTCTCTCGAATTTTTGGTAAAGGAAATTTAGTCTTAGAATACCGCAAGGAATCTACCCTTAAAATATGGCCCGGTCAACCTGAACAATCCTGTATACATAAATATATATATATACACATATTTAAGATCACATCTATGTGTATAGATGTAATGCATAATATAACAGCTTCTGTGAAAAACCTGCTTGCATACACACATACACATACACAGACTCAAAGATCAATCTGCACGTATAATTTTCGAGAAGTTTCGATCGCCTCCCGAAAGGACGCGCCTTTACCTCTGCCTCTACCTCTACCTCTTCCTCTGGCTTTGCCTTTGTCAGAACCGTCGCCCTTGTCGTTGCGTCAGCAGTTTTTCATCACCTCTTCTCCTCCTTTTCCGCGGGTTAGATATATAGAGAAAAATCAGTTAGTCGGTCGTTAGAAAATTATTACCTTGAAAAAGGGAAAAAAAAAAAAATCGAAAAAAAAGGAAAAAAAAAGAAACACCTTAGGGGGTTCTCGAAGGTATAAACTCTTATATTCGAGCTACTTTCCGCCTACTCTTTTCACTTCCTATCCTGAAAATTTCTCACCTCTTTTCCCACACCTCCTTTCTCTCGTTCATGCTTACCAAGTTCAGGTAATTGAATCGGTCACGCGCGCTTTATATCTCGTTATATTATCGTCTGTAAGAGAGAGAGGGAGGAGAGAGAGAGAGAGAGAGAGGATAGGGAAGAAAAGGAGAGGGAGAGACCGAACCTAAGTGTTATTCTCAAAAGACCTGAAAGAAATAATTTCTTGACGAAAAGGGGCAGACCCCCACAGAGGAAACAATAACTGCTTAAATAGGTGAATAAAAAGAAACGGCTAAGATCCTCAGTTTTTTTTTTTTTTTTTCTTCGTTTCTTCATTTCTTCTCACTAATACGAACCGGAAAGGGTGTAACGAGACAAATTGGGGTTGGGTTCGATCGACGTGATCATTATATTCAATCACCGAATTTTTACACAATTGATTGCGTGAGTATAGTAAAAGTAAATTATTGAACCTACACTGACCCTTGGAATTTGACAGTTTGTGAAAAAGGGACGTTTCAAGGGCCATCAGATTTTACACTAAATTACTCACCACCTCATTTTCTCTTTTAAAAATAGACCTCAATTTTTCTTCGGTTTTTTTTCAATCTTTTTACTCTTTTCTTTTTTTATGTCATAAAGTAGAGTGTAGTAGGGGTGCGGAGAGGCGGAAAGAGAGCGGACAGACCGTTACCCCAAAAGTGTCATTTTGAGATCTCAATCATGAATTGCTGCCTTTCAAAATGCAAAGTGATGAGGAGCGTCGCGTCGCGTCCCAGGTAGGTAGGTAGGTATTGGCTTGTTATACGTAAAATAAAAAAAGCAAAAACAAAAACCGAAAGAGAGTCTAAATTTGTAGTGAATTCAATTGAAATAATATCTAATCGGTATACCAAAGTTAAAAACCGAGGGCTACTCTCCTTTTTATTTTTACATTTTTTTTTCTTGTTTACATTTTTGGCCCTAAATTTTTATCCCCCCGGTGAATTGAAATGAAACTCGTGGCAGGTAGGCAAATTTCACTTGAAAAAAAAAAAAAAAAAAAAAACGAAAAACTTCGCGTATAGCTGCTGGTTAGTTGATTAGCAAAAAATAAAAGGTAATTAGTCAAATTTACGATAAAACGGTTGATAACACGATCTGAACCATCCAACCATCCATCCGTTAATTCTTTTCCCTTACCCCGAATTATTTATCATAACGTAAGGCGCAAGGGAGATTTTTCGTCCTCGAAAACCTCCCCGAAGGAATTGGGGAAACCAGAAATTCAGAGTTCAATATGCAATTAATTCCGATATTAACGCCTTTCTGCGTAATAAGTAGGCAATTTTATTACATTACGAATTCTGAATTCTCGATTCTTGATTTTTGCGGTACCTACCTAGTACCTACCAACTTACGTTCCGCATTGGCGTTAATAATAAAGAATTTATCAAGGGGCGCGCGAGCGAGGTTGCGGGCCGAGAAAATTGCTTAAAGAAAATCCCGTTCCCTCTTTTTCCGCGTCGTTCGTGTCAATTAGTCAGACTTTTCGTGATGGCAGGAGTTTCCTAAGATTTAAAAAGGAACTTCCGGACCCGTGCCGCGGGTCTTATAGTTGAATGCAGCAGCGACGCCTGCAGGTTAAAATAAGAATAACAAGAAGAAGAAGAAGAAGAAAAAGAAAGAAGAAGTGAGAAAAGGGAAAAGGAAATACGGTGGGCTTGTGGCCGAAAGAGGAAAGTAGGGCAGTCGGTGGTTGCACCCTCGACGGATTACGTAACGCAACCCCTGCACAGTCGCTTACGTGACGGAACGACGGTGACGTCACACCCCTACGCTAAGAGGACAAGGATGAGAGTATAAGGTACCGACCTACGCGGTCCTCCTCGTGTTAACTTTATCCCCCCTTTCACAAGCAGCAAGACATTGATGCTGCAGTCTTCCGTCTTCCGTCATCGGCATATAGAATTGAGGTTTGCAGGGATGAGGTGGGATCGAGAAGGGGATAAGGGATGAGAAAATGATTATAAACGATAATTTCCATATTTCTTTGGATCTTTACATCCATTTTGTTAATTGCAAAAATAAAATAGGTACATAAACGTTTCATAATTATGAGTTTTATATATACATAGGTGCTTCAGGGGTAGATGCGCGTTGGGTTGGGGTTGGCTTTGAGAAAGTTGGTATTCTCGGTTGTGAAGTCCGCGTTTACTAATTTCACTGCGATAATGAAGACGTTTATTATCATTATTATTATTATTATCATAATTATCTTTACCCCGACGAGTAATGACTCTTTTATAAGGTCCTCCTTTCCACTTTTACCTCTGCGCTAAAATAAAGAAATACCTTGCTGGTGCCCCGCTGGATCATGATCAAGCATTATCTGCTTAATCGACTAGATATACCATCTCCGTCTTAGTTTATATCTGAAAAATTTTATCAGGATATATTCCGCTATATAGCTTTCTTCATTTTGCATTTGCAAATTTGAACCCCAGTATAGTACAGCTTGAGGGTTTAAAATGAACGAATTTTAACTTTTTCTATAAACTTTTTACTCCTCTTCGTTTTTGACATTCCGCGCTTCCCGCAAGATCTGAATGAATGGATCTCATCTCCCGCTTTTTATCGCTCATTCTCAAAGTCTCCAACGCTCTGTCATCGCTTCTCGAAAAACTCACTTCTCCGGTGTCAGAGAGGAGAAACAAAAACCAGAGAGGATTGTAGAAAAAAATAAAATAAAAATAAATATTTATATATGAAATAAAGAAAGGAAGAAGAAAAAACCTACACAATAATAATAATAATATCAATAAAAATGAAAAAACGAAAAAAAAAAAAAAAACAACCCTTGGTTGGGTGGGTGCGTGTATACCACAGCAGCTACTACCCGGCCGAGGCTCAGGCGCTTCTCGTCTCCGTCTGAACCGCAACGGTAGCGTCTGTCCCGTCTCCCTCAGTGCCTCACCGCCACAGATCGATACAGCGGAGTCTGCGTCTCCTCTATACACGTATATATACATACATGTATGTATACATGTACAGAGATGAAATTCTGTGTATCTACTTTATTATTACACGTAAAATTGCCGCTGTTATGTACATGCATACATACATACAGATCGTGGAAATTCGGTAAAGGGTATAGGTATATACTATCCGCTGTATATCCATGCGTTTTGGCATATCTACCCATACACGCACTGTATAGTTGCGCGAAATGACCCCCTGGGAACGGGCGCGTATTTTCACGCGAATCCGGGGCCCAGGACCTGGGGAGCCAGGAACCAGGGACCAGGAGCCAGGAGGGCGTTATCCTCTTTGTCGACTGGTGCTAGTCTGGTTCGTCGATATTCGGCCCGGGTCGCCGAGGACGGGGTATACCTACTCGAACTGTAGCCTAGCCGACTACGACGAGGAAGAGTCTGCAGGATGAGAGAATCCTCTTATACTATGGGCGAACTGCGCAAAGGCAGGCCTCCTCATGCACCATTACATAGTAGTAAGTAATACCCGCGGGAACAACTCGAGACCAGGTTCTCAAATGGGGTACACCCACCCACTCGTATCTGGGTCGGAGATAGAATCCTCTCGTCCTTGTTCACTTAACCAGAATGAATATTCACCGAATTTTACGACTAATGAATCGGCGTTTTTTATTGGTCTCGTTTTTCCTGCTTGGATATACGCGTGTCATTTTTCTTCTCCATTTTTAATCATCCAATTACTTATTATAGTTACGAAGGAGACACTGCGGCAATGAAATCTTCTCTCACTTTCTAAGGTGTCGTTTTACCCCGCGTGGTATTCGGGCATCAGATGAGACGTTGATTTGTGACCAATCTTAGCCGGAATATAATATATCACCTCGATTTTAGTGATGATGGGAATATTGAGGAGTCTCCTGATGCAAGATGCCCTCACTACATCCACGGCTCTTGAATTATCCTGGTTATATCTAATGAGCTCTAATCAGTCACCTTGAAATCCTGCTCAGAAATTCTCTGATCTATTTACCGGATGGATAGAGATGAATACGTGTATTAAGGTAATTGAAGTGCAGGGAAGCACGGAGTAAACAGTTTTAGGTACAGGGTTAAGTTTCGGGATGATTAGAGGTACCTGAATTATTTTGTCGGAGAGGAATGGTTACCATATTATACGTATACGACATGATGAATTATAATTGTTCTCTTGGGGGTATAGGCGTCGCGGCCTAAACCCTAATACACCCTCTATTCTATTGTTCTATTCCGTTCCATTATATTACATTATATTATACATTCTATACCAGGAATTATATTCTATAGACACACAGTTACCTACTCTCTATGTCAACTACGCTGCCAACTGAATCCCACCTCTGTATGGGTATTCATATATCTATCTACCCAGCACCCGCTTGAATACGACACTCTGGAGATCGACTAGTGCCACTACTACCGCTACCAATTCCACGTCTAATTTGGAGAAACTGTATTGTCACCACTCGACACCCAGGGCAATCTCCGCTGTGGATGGTCAAACTTCACACGTAGCTAGATTTCGACCACTCAACTCGCCCTGAATAACTTTTGAACCAATCGACCGATTTCAACTATATTTGGCACAGAAATACTTTGAATAATTTTCAGATTCGGTATTGAATTCGAGCGAAATCGGTTCGAGGGTTTCGAAAATGGTGACAAAAATGTGTTTCTTAAATAAGTGTTGATGCATCTATCGGCTTCTTTTTGTAATTTGAAATCTAAATAATAAGTGAAAATAAATTTCTAGATCGTATTGGTAGAGCTTTTTGGGGCTTGATGCGGTTTGAAATTTCATTGCGGGATGACTTGATGATTGGTGGACCGATTTCGGCGAAATTCACAGTAGAATTGCGTTTTGCCATAAGCGGTTTACGTCATTAGACAATTTTCGCTGTGACGTTTCCTAATTATTTGATGGATTAATCCGAACTAGTGAAACTTAATTATGTACAAAAATAAATTCGAAAGCTAATTATCAGTTATAATTATGTTACGACTAAAATATTGGGGCTCAGAGTTTGTCTGAGCATCCGTCATTCGGATTGAAATCAAGGGTTGACGGAGTTGTATATTTTGGCTAAGGCTATGCGCAATAAGGAGTAAGTTATTTACAGACTTAATGGTCAACAGAGGTAGAGATATAGCTACGTGAACGATGGCCGAGGAGTAGTGGATCAGGTCAGTACGTACGCAAGCGGAGCTGGTGGTTCGTATTATATTATTATAGAACCTTATATTTAGCGAACCTTGCTCTGAAGACCTTCACCTGGATCGCCCCCTCATAAAAGATGCAGTCGCTTCGATCCTGAATAATTGCGACCCGCACGAAGGTCTCGCCATAGGGCACAGGGTACACGTAAGCCTTTAATACGTTACAAGCTTTTCGAAAATTTCAAAGGTTTGCATGGGGTGTGAGAATCTGCAGTTTCCTTTATCCCATACAACTTCAGTATTTATAGACAAAAGTTCGCGAATCCTTGAAGAGAAATTCCGATTCCGTTCTTCTTCAATTTTTCAATTTTTCAATTTTTCCTCTCCTTTCCTTTACTCTTTTTTTTTTCTTCTTTCATTTTTATGTCATTTTTTTCGACGACTTTTAAAAGCCCTCTTTAATTCGACGCCGTGTCGCGTCGCTCAGAGTTTTCGGATCTGATCAGCGACGTCGGAAATTAAGGCAGGGGGACGGAAAATTGGCCGTTAATGGGATCGAAGTTCGGTAAAGTTTGGGATTCCATATTCCTCGCGACAGGTATAAGGTCCTCGAGCTTCGGGCTCGCAGAATTAGGTGCTTTCCGATTCTCGGATCGAATTATCTTCCAGATTTATATGAAATCTCGTTGATATATCGGTGATGATTACATCCATTCGATGATATTGAAACCCGAAAAGTGGCGATATTATGTATATTGTAGATATTTTACTACCTTTATACACGCTATATTCATTTTTCAATATTTCATAGGCACACTGTCAGCTCGAATTTGAACACGTTATACACATGCCATGAGCTGATAATAACAACATTAATAATATACACGAGATAATGAACCTTGTGTATTCATTACGTTCATTCCCCTAACGAACTGCCTGTTTAATATTCTTTCGTCGATGTATACACATATACACATCGATCTAGTTTAACAAAGTAAAAAAAAATTGGGGACTGGGTTGAACTTCCGAATTCGTTTGAGCCAATTTCGAATTTCCAGAAGCGTTCAATTAGTCTAGAAGATTAAAATTCCGAAAGCCCGAAAATTCATAAATTTCGATCTATTTCCCAGGATGTAAAGACAAAGAATAGTTCATTCTAGTCGAAACCAATTTTATCTACTCCAATCGATAACTTCATGACGTCATTTTTTGTTCGAAAAAGTAAATCTCAAGACGATTAATTCGACCTCTTATTGGCTTCGATACGATCAATAGAGCCCGAATTATTAAACACTGAATGAATACGTATGCGTGAATTTAAAGTTTCGAAGTCTCGGCCTCTCGGGTATTTAGCTTTCGGAATTTTAAAACTTCGGTCTTCTTCGTTTCAGAGTTCTAGAAATCGGCTTAGGTATGTATGTAGACCATCGGGGGAATTCAATTTAGGAATCTCTAACGTCCGGGACAATTTCGATGTCCAAAATCGGCCGAATAATACTCTGTCTTATTTTTGAATTCCAATTTTTTTATTCCACCATTTTTTGTTGTTAATTATACGACAAGCTTGATATAATTCGTCAAACTCACTCCGACCAGAAAATTTTCCTCATTCACTCCCGCTTCGCCCGTTTCTTTCATCTGACAAATTTCCTTCCGTCGATTTAGGCCCCGCGTAGGTAGGTACTATAAAGACCAAAAGAGAGAATGGACCGGGCAAGTATATAGGGTAGGGGCACCCGTCTAGTCAGCCAGCCAGGGCTACTAGTAGTCAAAAAACGGTCTGGTCGGACAAGAGGTAATCGGAAAGCTTTTATATTACGAAGGTATAGGTAGATATAGGTATAAATATACTTTAGATTACCACTCGGAATTTTCGAGAACAAAGACCGGGCCGGATTCGCCTAGACTAACACATAAGCCGTCAATATCGATCCTCGACGATCGACTACCATCCGGTATTCACTTATCGGATAAAAACAAACTATACGATGATCATTTCGAAAGCATTTGGTTCAGCTGGTGTGTTCAGGGTTTATTTAAAATCGCGTTTTATCGATTTACTCGAGAATTCATCTTCATGAAATTTAACGAGAGAGAGAGAGAGAGAAAAAAAAAAGTCCCGAGTACGTCCATTCTCTATCTATCTATATCAGGAATAATATTTGGCGGGAACATATCCCCAGGGATTTAAGACTTTCATCAATTTTATGGAATCAGAGCTCTTCCTCGGTAAACAACGATAAAATTAAACGACTCTTTATCAGCTGCAGTAGCACAACCATATTATTCGCCTCTTTATAACAGTTTAACATGTAAAAAAGTACATTTCTCAACACAGTATATTGATTTTTCATCATTATTTGAATTAGGAATCGAATTACTCAATCCTATACCGATAAATGGATTGTTCGTGTCTTACCAAACGATCGATCAGGCACGATAGGCAGTATCTTACCTAATGCGTATCGAATAAACGAATAAATAGAATAAAACAAAATAAAATAAAATGAAATAAGACACAAAGTACTTAATAATTTTTTTTCTTCCTTTTTTAATGAAATAACAAACGGCCATAAGTGCAGTATGACATGGAATAGATAATTATGTTTATAGCTGATATAATGTAATATGAAACTCGTGGTGTGTGTTATTCAATTATAAAGTGCAGAGGTAAATAATTAGCGGTAAAAGCAAGTGAGGACGAATTCAGTTACCCCCGCGTATAGGGTAGATAGGTAGATAGGTAGATGGGTAGAGATATAAGGTATAAGGTACTTTGAAACGTGGTTGTAGCTGGGTGTCTTGTAACTGGGTCAACGAAATTATACATTATCTAGTACCGTTAAACTCAGCTTGACCTTTTTAACGCTTTTTGATCGATTAATTACACACGGTTGTATCTGCTTATACTCTTATACTCTATGCCTATGGTGCATAAGTACCTCGAATTTATACAACGCGCGGGAAAAGAGTTGAAATGTATTAGACACAGTGGTAGTGGTCGGGTTATTGGTCGGACCCTGAATTATTCCGCTAGTTTGAAAAAAGAAGTACGAATTTTTAACGTCGCATCTACGGATGATAAGAAATTCTTTTATCCATTTGCAATATTATTAGCTACTTCGTTTTTGAGGCAAAACCAAATTCTTGCCATTCCTTGCGTAGGTACAAGGCTACGTATTATAGGGGTATTTTATATCCCCCAGGTCGTATAATTCCGCCCTTGTCTTTTCGTCTAGATACCAGCCCAACCTGATACCTCCCTCGTAAAAAATATTCTACACTGTATACATTCGTACACATATATGTAACGGTATGTATGTATAGGGGAAGGCGTGCAGCAGCGAAGCCAAAAGATAATCTGTGTCGAGGGCAGGCACGCGGTTCCGTCGTCGTACCGTCATGGACTAACGTTATAACAGTCTATCGGTGTACGGGGTGGTATAAGATCGTAAGAATAAGGGAAAGGCAACGTTTTTACGGTCACAAACCTAACCGAACCGAACCGAACCGAACCGAACCAAACTGAACTGAACAGATTTGGGGGTGGGTTAGACTCTCCGAACTTTTTACTCCTAAGTTAAGTTATATTGAAAGATTGATGGCCTGCTACAGGAAGCTGGGAAGTAGGACAGTCGAAACCTAATCGAGCCAAGCCCAAGTCTAAAACGGAATTCGGGAAAGATTTTCTTAACACTAAAGTGTGCAAACACTCGATGAAACTGGATTCAAATAAGCAAATAGCTTATTGGAAAAGTTTAGGACCCCGCAAAGTTCTGACTTCTGAGAAAGCTTATTTTCATCTGTTTATAGTATATTTAGCATCCTGTGATAGAATGGCTTTGTTCGGTCAGAAATTTCTTGTCAAGGTTTCATCAGAGATACGTTTTTGCACTTGGAAATCGATGAGTTGCAATATATTGGCATCTGAAAGCCTGTCAAAATCGAAAATCGATCGAACAAACCCCTTTTCATCTTCAACCATTTGAAATAGCGCGATTATTATCGCTTCATCGGTTATATACACAAGTCTGGGTGAACAATGTTATCGTCGAAGTATGTTATTTAACGCGAAATATTTTCCTAATTAAGGAATGATCCCTTATTCAAACAGCGGCATATAACCTGGCGAATTCATCTTCCACTGTAATTAAACAGAGGACAAAGTACTCTGTAACTGGGAAGTCAAACAATGCTGCATATTACATATCACTCTACTTTAGACGATACATATATTTCGTACACCTGGAAAATCTCGGCGTTGTCTCCCTGCACACAAACTCCTTTACCTCAAAAACCAACCTAGATATATCGTATCTCTTTTCTTAGACAACCAACTAATGTAAGGAGACGACTTGAAGATGTCTCACTGTTTCAGCTTAAGAACGCCACTTTTGTGCTCTTTAAACCCGTTTCTTTTTCTCATAAATTTTTCCTCTTTTTGTCTTTCTTTCTTTCTTTTTATTTCAATTCATATAAATTTTACGGGCAAAGTGTAACTTATAGATTCGTTTGTTACAATTATTCACGGTTTATTTTCTACGGTTTAAATATATGGCACTGTGCCACAGATAGATATACATTATCTGACTTTGCCATATCGGAGTTAAGCGAGTCGGTAATAATTATTTTCAAATCACTGCCGCAAGCTTTGAAGAAATATCTTTTTCACACCTGATTACTCGATTTTTTTTTAGACGTATTCAGAAATTATTTGGAATTTTATCAACTTTGAATTACATAGATCAAGTCTACCCAAGAAAAGATGGTCTTCGTAGGGCACAGGGCGCATTGCTTATCGAAACTCTTTAAAATTTCGAGGAAATATTTAAAAATGCTGTTATTCTGGATCAAAACCAATAATACATATGTGTATAGAGATAAGGTCAGTTCTCTGTTGTTGTGAGCAATTACCAAATTTTTTTTCACAACGTTCCTCGAATGAAGATATAAAAAATAAAAAAATTGTTTAAAATCGTACAAATTTTCCTATCCAAAAATTAAATTTATCGAATATCATCGGTTTACACCAAATATTTCCTCATAATTTCAAGAAGTTTAGAAGAAAGAAGCGACTGTAACCATATAATGCGAAGCTAACTTCATAGAATGTGAAGGAAATTTTGACTTGTATCTGAAAAGAAAAAAAAAGAAAGAGAAAAAAAAAAATATACATTATTTACGAACACCTTCTTCCTGTTTGAGCAATAAATACATCTCAGTGGAGAATAAGGTACTCCCAAGAGAACGTTAGAATGGTTTTTCGAATTGAATATAAAGCTGAGTATTTTTTCAACGAAGTATATAGAGACGGAAGCAAAAAAAAGAAAAAGTAGGAATCACGTTCGGATGATATACATATAGGTATATAAACTTGCCTTCTATAATGGTGTGTCCTTTTTTCGCTAGAATCAGCGGCGTCGCGCCGGAAGTGCTCATCCCTTCGGCGCCAGATATATATTGGTGACTGTATTTAAAACGAGGATAGAAGAAGGGGAGAAAGGGGCGGGGGGGGGGGGGGGGGGCGGGGGACTAAAAGTATCTTCTTTTTCCTCTTTATCTTCGGAACTAACTGAAATACACTCGAAAATTTATCCGCGATAACTTCATTGATATTATAAAACTAACTGTATATTAGTTATATAGGGTAAAAAAACGGTGACGATAATAATATTGATGTATTAATATATGATGTATGTAGGTATACTGCGACGATCTGAGTCGATGATAAACTGCACTTTACTTTGCTCTTCACCTAGAACGTGACTTTTCTCACGTTTAAGATCGGCCCTAGGTAGGTATTAACGTGGTACAATAACTTTATGGAAGCTTTACTCTCTCTCTCTTCCTCTCTCTCTTTCTTTCTTTCTTTATCTTCCTTTCCGTTCTCGCTCTTCGTTTAATGCGATAAATTTCTTTCGATATAAATCATCGCGGATTATTTATCAAATCTCATCCCGGTTCACGATCGAGACAAATCTTTACCACGATTCAATCTTCGCCTCGTTGGTTTTACCGTTTATTAAACAAAATTGGGTATGTATACGATATAAGAGGGCCGATTTTATCGGTAATATGTGTTCACTGAGCTTTCGCAACCTTCTCACGATGAATACCGTTCCTTTGCACATCAGCGGGAGGGTAATGGGTAAACTGGTATATACATTAACGTATATATTTACTGGAGTGGTATATACATATGTGTGTTATATATACCTATATATATAAAATCATACACATACACATACACACACATATGTATACATATATATTTATGTATACTATATATGTATTATATGAATGTATGAAGGTATATAATAATGCACCGTCTCTGTATATACCTATGTGACTGTTATATGTACAATAAATCGCCCTTCGGATATACCGAAGCGCACCACTTAACCTCCTTCGACTCGAATATGCGGAGCTACGCGAAGCACCTCGGGGTTCCCAACATTTACCCCTTCGATCTTTCCAAATCTCTCTTCTCCTTCGATCGATCGGTGCGCGAAACGGCCAACTGACAGTCAGAGCGTGTCAGTGTCGGTATATTCGCGATTCCGTCAATCCGCGCGCGGGTATGTATATGTGGACAAAAAAAGCCGATGTACTATGTTAGTTTTTTGTATATTTTATATATATATATTTTTTTTTTCTTTTTTTTTTTAAGGAAAGTACGGAGATGTGATCGTTGCGAGATTGTGCGATAAAAGCATTCGATTTCTGTTATATATATATATACGGTTTTTAAAGAAAATTTAAAAACTACGATTTTACATTATTTTTATCGGCCTTTTTACTATTTTTGTTAATATTATTATTATTGTTATTATTCTGCGACGATGATAACGACGACTGGTGCAACCCCAGGGTGTGGTGCTGCGAGTTTAGGCGACGTGGTGCGGGACAAGTGGTATATACGCGCGTTCTGGCTGGGAACCACCGAGCCACCGCGTCGACCCTCCACTGGGTGGTTACAGGGTGGTTAAGGGGTGGTTGGGTGCCCCACCTGGTAGCAGGGCGGATGCGCGAACTACCACCGCCGACGACGCCGACTATCTACTTATATAACTATATAAAACCGTCTATAGGTCTACATGTGGTATTCTGTACAGGGTGGTCGTATAGTGACATAACTTACCTGTATATTCAACCCCATGAAGCACCTATGCAAATGCACGTGGCTTCATTTTCCGATTTTTACCGTACTCGAAAGAATTCTGAACTTTTGCCATCCGAATTTTGAATCCAAGTAATAATATGCATTCTCAATTCTAAGGGTTGAAAAGAGCTCTGAAACGAGTACCCCATGAGCGCTGTGAGTCCAATGGATCGGGAGATATCCTTGTTTGAATTAATCCGTGCGCATCGATTTCGTGACTTTATTTAAAATTGCCATTAGTTGTCGTTTTTAGACTGTCACAGATACAGGGGGTTGGAAAAATAGGGTTTATGTTTTTATTGGCATGCTATATCCCGCGTGTAATATAAGTTTAGAAGAGAAAAGAAAAAAAAAATACGAATCTAATTTTCTTTTCATTTTGTACGATCTGACCTGGATTGTCCCATATACAGATACGTAGCAGGTTCAAAAGAGACGCGATAAAGAAGAAACTCACTTTCTGTACCCTTTTTTCCAATTCTATCTGAATAATTTATCGTCACAATTTAATACTCGGTTTTATATACCCTTTTAGGTATGTACGATGTACCTACCTTGTCCATCGCGAATAACTTCCGAAATTCTGCATATATAAAAGTACTTTGGAGTTTAGACCTTTTTGACTTACGGTTATTCAATTTTTTAGCAAGGGTAGTATACCGGAATATGGTCAATCTCCAGAAATCCGATAAAAAACAATTTTTTTTTTTTTTTTTTTTTTCATACAAATTTCATAGAAATTTTTTCATCTAAAAAAATATTTTCTCGCATCAACAAACTCGATGTGTTGAACTGATATGATATTCTTCCCGAACGCTACGTATCTTCGGATGAAACAAATAATTTTTTTGACCAGTATACGTCATAAGAATTTCTTCGATTAAAAAAAAAAAAAACTTTCACTTCCCCTCGAATTTTGACAAGTTAATGAATTCAATGATCGATTAGTAATTAGTCCCATATTGTAATCACAGCTTGAATTTGGATCCATTTTTCCGCCAAGATTAACACAAAATGTGTAAAAAAAAAAAGAAAAAAGAAAAGAAAAAACAGAAAAAGGAAACCAGAAAAACAGAAATGTAGGTATAAGTTTGTTCACCGCAAATATATGTGTATGTAGAGTTTTATCTATGTAGGTATATAGGTATATAATACGAGAACGACAGGGGGTAGGTACGTGTTTCGTGAAGTGATGGATGGGTCTATAGGCGCGGGCTACGTGACCCGGCGACATTAAACTGTCAAAGTGACAATGGGACTAAAAGATGTGGCATAAAGTTGGGTCAGGAAGCGTTTTCCTACATCGGAAAACGGTTTCCAATGAAGAGGGAAATAACTGAGGTGAGCTTGAGGGGAAGAGGAGTGGAAGGATTTCGGGATCAAATACGTGTTTTTCTTTTTCTCATGGTTCTGGATTACATTGTATGGGTACAAGCGTCGACTTTCTACGTGTGACAGAGACGTGAGAGAATTGTGACTCGCAAAACACACTTTTTGACTCACAATGGGCAATTTCAACCCTTCGCATGGTTCCAGAGAGGCGGTGAAGCAACAAAAAATAAAAGAGAATAGAAAGAAGGAAATTTTCCTGTTCGGTTTAATTTCCATTATTATTCACTAATTTGGCTACAAATTCGAACCTCTCGTATAACAAGCCACGTTTTACGAGTCTAATATAATCATTCACGAATTCACAGCGGAATTTTACTCCCCTTTGCCTCATTCCCCGCGGAAAATGGTGAATTTTCCTGCCTAGTATACTCTCGCGGTTTAATGTCAACAGTTAATCGTAGTTAGTGGGGTAACAAAAACTCCCGACTTAAACCACGCGAGGAATTCGTAGTCAAGTTTCCCCGCTAGTCGCGTGCCAGGAAACGGTTAACCGCTGTGGCGCCCGGTGAGTGCCGACCTTCGGAGTAGGTTCTCTCTTTGCGAGGGAGTCTTCGCAATTTCTTACGCGGAAAAGGCGGATGAGAGGCGAATAAACGAAGACGCGAAAGGGCCGGGTATAAACGTAACCTGAGACAAGGTCAACGGAGTAAAACCAACCCCTATGGCCATCATGGGTTGTTACGGCCGTTTATACCGTTACGCACTTTGGAAGTAAACTTTTTTCATATCATTCAATATATAATACGTACCTATGTACCTGTATACACGATTAAATGCTCGGATTCAATCTACCAATTACCCGTGCTGCACCCTCGTCAAAATTTTGCGGGAAATCAATTCATTTAGGACGCTGATTCTAGGATCCAAAATTTCTGATATCAACGGCCTTGCCTTTGGACGTTATAATTTTCACAACCAATTAGTGGTCAAATTAATCGTCTAGGAATTAACTTTTTGCAACAAAAAAGTTTCAAAGTTCTATCAATCACTTATGACATTATGAAGTTATCGATTCGAGGGGATAAAATGGATTTCCGTAAAGCGAGTGTCGATTATAATGAACTATGATTTGTCTTCACATCCTGAGAAATAGACCTAAATTTTCTGATTTTTTGGGCCTTCGGGGGTTTGGACTTTCGAATTGTTTAGCTGTCCGCATTTCGATCTTTCGGAATCCTAATCTTCCAAACTTAAACCTTTCTGAAAATTCGAAATCGCCTCGAATGAATTGGGAACTTTTGAAATTCGGAACTTAAATACGGCCCCGTAAATAACTCGAGTTGATATGATAAAATTAAGGATAAAAGAGATTCCAGCTTTATTAATTTCTCTGTTTTATCGTAATATACATTCGTTTTGGTTTACAGCTTGTTTAGAAGTTTAGTAAGCGAATATAATATGTAGCCATAACGATTCCAGAATAATGGTTTAGCGGTAAAAGCGAGTTCAAATAATAACGAAAGTGAAGTAAAAAAATTAAAAATTAAAAAAAGATCTGAAGAAATTTCAGATACCTACCCCCTGGCTTAACCATAAGCCTTGGAATTCAACTCGTATAAATTTATAAGTATACTAATTTATGTGCATAATAAAGAAACTAACTCAAATTACAACTTGTTAGCTGTTCAATTAGCTTCCAAGGAATAAACACAGTCAATTTCTCTCCTTTCTTTCTTTCTTTCTCTATATTTAATGTGAATTCAATTCGGTAATTATTCATGCGTAATTAATTCAATTTATTTCACTCCCAATCAATCAGTCAAGCTTTTTGCTGTCTTAACACGAAATATAGAATCAACAATGAAGAATTCGTACCACATAGCCATAATATAAGTTTATATATTATAAAATCGATAATAATAGAACATCACATAGGTATATACCATTTATTATAATTATACATGACACATGAAGATATTTTGCATCTTATCCTGAAGTGAAACAGATGTACCATAAGTGTTCTCTAATTGCGGCTTATACCTTCACTTGGGCAATTTTAGTTACCTCGTATTCTTCTTATTCTTCTTCTTTCTTCGGGGTGGGATATTTCCTATACCTAGATACACACAAGTCCCGCATTACATCTCTTTGATTGTGAGGGACTCAGGAGTGGAGTACTGAATGATGCAGGCGGTCGTTGTGCACGAAGTCCGTTAAATCCGTGAAATCCTGGACCAGAGTATGAGGATGAGGATGAGGATGAGGAGGTGGAGAAAACGGGCACGAAGCTAAGGCCGGAAGGAAGCGAGCAGAGCCATCGTCGTCATGACGACGCGAGGATCGACCTCCGACCTTTTAGCCTCGTGGCCCAGTTACACTTATGGAATCCAAAGCGTAAAAAGGCCTCGAGGAAAAAGAGAAGAAAAATGAAAAAAATCTCTTCAGAAGCGCATGTATCGATCGGTGGATTTGTTAATCGAATGAATTTTCCGCAAAGATAAATCGTACGAAGTTGTAGGATGATATATTCGGGATGAAGACACCGTGAGGTACTCGTGAAACCTGAACAAACGATTTCTAATAATTTATAGTGACAACCTAATCAGGGTGGGCACCCCGCAAGGGCTGTTTTAAAATTACTAGAACCGAACCTTACGTTTCCTTAGCGACGAAACTGCGTCATGTTTACAGACTAACCCATAACAGTATAGTCTCTAACCGATCTCATATATGGAAGGAAGGAGATGCCTACCGTATTTAGGGTTCAAATTACGCGTCCCTATGTTTGTACACGTTCCATATGCAAACTTGGGTAACGCCGACCCTGACCATCTCGGATCTCTCTGATCCATGTTTTTTTTTTTGTATTATTATTCGAATCCCATACGACGATAATTTTTAGTCGTATTACAGAAGTGGAAGTGGCTCTTCTTTTATTCATACATTCAACCGATTTAGAATAATTTTATTAAGTAAACGTGGCGTCAATGTACTCACATGATTTTTTTTTTTTTTTTAATGTAGATGAATTGCCGATGACTAGGATTTCATCTTCTGGTACTTTCACATCAGTTCTTCAACAACGGAATTAGTAGACCTTGCCATTCTCGCGGTATTTCTTCGTAAACTAATTTCATCCTCTGCAAAATGATTCTTTACTTGTTTCTAATAAGAATCGAATCCTGACTATGATATAATACAACTTTCTGTATCCATCGCAGATTTTTGTTATACACCTGTATATCTGTGTGCAGATCCATCTCTTGAGCTGTTTGATGAAAAATCAGCACCTCATCACGCCTCAGGTTCTCTCCAAATTGTTAATCAGTGTTATTTCGATTCTGAGACGGTGGGAGAATGTGTTAAGAACAGAATCAGAGGTTTCGTCCCTTCAAACGCAAAGGCCTCATCCCCTAGTTCAGGTATTCGTATAATATAGGTGGGAAAGAGGATGAGGGAGGGGAGGAGAAAGGCGCCGGTCTCTGATTACGCGAATTTCACGAATTTCACAGGCTTCAAGTACTAACCCTCTGCAACGAGTATACTATACTGTATATACGTAAAAGAGCGTATATATGTGGGGTTGGTGTATGGGCAATGTATTAAAAGAGAACTCGGACGTTTTACGTTTACAAACAGTGTACTTTGTGTACCAAGGAGGGAAAGTAGGTCTTTTTTTTTAGACCTTTTGCCTCCATGGTGCACACTATACTTTATACAACAAAAACATGTTTTACTCGTTTATGCTCGTTTCGGTACACAAAGGGGGATAATATAAAATTAATTAATAATGAAATATATCAATGATTTAATTTTATTAATTATTAATATGTACATTAATGTTACTTTCCAGAGAACCGTTCTGTATGCATAGGTGTACCAAGGCTTGAACGCGTCTTGGCGATCGTTGGAACGTCCCCGGCCGTGGCAGTGGTAGTTTTATCGGTAGGTTGGCGTATTTTTCCTCTTTCTTTTTTTCTTTTACCTTCCAGAGTAATTTAAGTATCTCTGCGCTAATTGCGGGGTGATTTTCGATAATCACCGAGTCTCTGACATGGCCGAGGTCTGTCCTCAATCAGTAGTCGTCGTTGGCACGGACCTACACTTCGATACGATAAAAAGATATTCGCGGTATCGTTCGTTTCGTAGGGTGAAGCTGAAGCAGCGACAAAAGGTCACAAGGAGAAATTTCGTTTTTTAAGGGTCGCAGGAATCTCGTAGCCACCAGAAATGCGACTATAGGTACGGCGAAGACGATAAAGGAAAATAAATACGAAAAAGAGAATAAACAACTTTATTTATCGATATCCTATACATAGTTGGGTGTAGCTATCCTCCAAGGACAGCGAGGCAAGAAATAAACTGCGATATTAGGTAATACGTAATATGACAAATTCGGGGATCAGTGCATATGTGTAATAAATGAGATTATAACCACGATAAGAATAATGATAATAAAAAGAAAGCTTTTATTCATATTATGTATTTGATTGAACACAAAATTGTATCTAATGATACATGTATGGCAAAATAAATACGTATATATGTCATACGTGGCTGCATATACACAGTTTTATAAGAATAGACGAAATACTTCTATCGAGACCTTCGGAGTAGGTATCTATAATCACAGAATGTAGGTGAGACCTGCACAAGAGGCAAGCTGCTGACGCCGTACCGTAGACTTAAGCTTACCCCTGCCATTTCCTCACCCCAAGAGTCGCATCGACTGGCCGATTGGTCGATGAAACCCTGCCGATGAGATATACCTGCCCTCTATAATAAAGATTCTCATATACGTTTTTTTTTTTTTTCTTTCTTTATACCTTTACAGATATATATATGTATATATATATATATATATATGTATACTATATTTCAATTATTCAGGATGTACAGTGTTATAAACGGGTAAGCTTCATTTCACGAGATTTACACATTTTTTCAGACGAAAATTTATTAATTTCTTAGACACAATCTATGAATTTTTAAGCCAAACAGCTTTAGTCGAATATACATATAAGACATTCGAAATAAATATTTTCGGATGTTAATAAATTTTTATAAACCCAAGCGCAATTTTTTTATACATTTAGGATAAAATTTTCCGAATTCCTAGAGTTTCATAGGTTTTTTTTTACAGATGCTAATACACATCCCATAGGAATTACAGGTTTCCAGAATTTCCATGACGCCTGGAAACCCTGTTATCTTATTATTTCGCAAAAATCGGTTCGCGTGTTTTGAGTCAATTTTGTCCAAATTTGAAGATTTCTTTTTTCTATTTATAAATTATAATGAATGAATCTTTCTCTTTTACTTAAAATACCAAAAGAAGAAAATTTTTTTTATATTTTATCACGATTATAAACGATATGTTAAATAAACACACAACATTTTTGCGGATATTTCGCAACACATTTTTATTTGTTCATTGTTCTTTTATTTTTTATTTTTCTTTTGCTGTGTAAATTTACGTATTAGATTACACGTGGCAGGTAGCGCACACACGCTACGGTATTATGATATATTAATAATAATAATAATAATAATAATTTTGTGTACGCGCAAGGGATCGGAGATATATAATAATTGTATAATATCTCGTATATACCTACCCGCGTAAATCGAGATAGGGGTTATTTTGTCCGAACCACAGCGCCTATATGTGGGGTAATAAAATTTGATCTCTTGATCACAGTTGATTTCAGTGTACAACGAGATCACGTTGAAAAGCTGCTGTACGCAGAATGGATGGGCTATCTTTTTTTAGTTTTTTTAGTTTTTTTAGTCATTCATTTTTCACGTGAAACTCGTTGTTCAGTTTTTTTTTTTTTTTTTTTTAAATTATTTTTTATTTTTTTGGTTTCTCGCCAATACCTATCGCTGACACAAAAATAGATAGGGTATTGTTTGGCTGATTTGGAGCCGGGTTGAAGTTCAGAATTTAAAAATTCCCGTATAAAAATTCCGAATTTCGATAACACCGACTCAGAGTTTTTGTAAAGTGTATTTCTTCGAAAGTTTACATGGCTGTTTTAAAAAACTTTTAAACGAAGAACACCGGAGGCCCAAAATCCCGAGAGCTAAAGATCCGGAAGGCAAAAACTCCGAACCTTAAAATTCACGCATGTATTCATTCAGTGTTTAATAACTCGGGCTGTATTGATCGTATCGAAACCAATAAGCGGTCAAATTAATCGTGTTGAGATTTACTTTTCGGAATAAAAAAAGTTTCAAAATCGTATCGTCCATTTATGAGATCATAAAGTTATCGATTTAAATAGATAAAATATGGGTTTCCGTAAAGCATAAGGGTCTCGACTAGAATGAACCATTTTTTGTCTCCATATCCTGAGAAACAGATTGAAATTTTCGGATTCTTTAGCTTTCGTGGGATCTAGACTTTTGAAGTCTCTGCGTTCCGACCTTCCGGAATTTTAATGTTCTAAACTCCAATGTTAGCGAGAAATTCGGAATCGTCTCAAACGAATTCGGAATTTTTACCGTTCAGAACTTTAAAAATTTAAAACTTCAACCCGGTACCGTTAATTTAAACAAAAACTGCAATAAAAATTAAAAAAAAATGTAAAAAAAGTAAAATATAATCAAAAATTTATATTCACAAAGGGAAGGTATATCCATAATGTACATAGTAGGTATAATATTACGATTATGGCTGTTGCCTATCGGTCGTGAGAAGAAAAAATAAATAGTAATCATCGAAATATACAATTTTTAGAAACGTATATTCATGTTATCTCCACCATAAGTATAGGGTGTTTATTTATTCATATAATTACAGTAAAGGTTGATGCGACCAGCGCTAATAACTTTGGAAATAAGTACCCTTACCTGTTATGTACCTACCTATCTCACGTTTATTTTATACCTTTAGAAAGTTTCTAATACGATTACGTGGGCCGGTGTAAACGACGCATATCTTTTTCAGGAGAAACGAAAAGAAGAATAATTTGTCTGTTTGAAGGAACGTCACGAGAAAATAAAAATAGTAAAAGAAATAGAAAAAAAATCATTCAAAAAAACTATTCGAAATGGGATCTACGAACTGATGAATAAATCTGATGTAAATAATTGAAGGAAAAAAGTAACAGCGAATTAATTTCACTCAATAATTCATACACAGCTACGGTATAATGAAAAAAATCTTCTGCTGTTGGCTAATTCATTATTTTTCCTCATCAGATACAGGATGGAGAGAGATTTTCTGATATTTTATTAAAAATTCTTTATTATCTTATTTCTTCAACACCGCGTTGATCGTTTTTACCTCTCATACAGTTTGCATAAAGAATTCACAGCTATTTACATTAAATTCGCTTGATTCTACTCTATACTGTATACCGTATATGCGAGCATATAGGTGTATACGTGTTTATTTATACACGGATAATTAAACGTGCCCACTTAATACGCGCGGTGTATACCAGTGGTTCGTTTGGTCTAAACCAGCTACCTGCTACAGCCATGAGCGCTAGCTGCTAGGTGACGGACAGGCCGTTCTTACGTAACGTTGATTAACAGTCGATTACCGTATAAACTCGGTGGGATACGCATAAATGCATAAATATACATACTGCTCAAGTAATTGGCGTAACTTTGGTATAATCACGGATAAAGGTATGGATAAGCTTTCGAACCTGCGATGCATGCGATGCCGTTAGAATCGCATGGCATATAATAACAATCGATCGACCGTATGAAATCTATTCCATCGTTTCGGGCTGTTATTCAAAACGAATTTCTCCGTTTTAGTACATATAAACAGAGATTTAATACACATCAACGATATTGTTTTACAGGAATATGAATTATACCATGCATTCAACGACTGAATGTGCGAAATGAAGATAAGCGAACTGCGAAACTGAGCCATTGAACCCGAGCTGACCACGACAATCAGTATTTTTATTATAACAGCTGTGTTCTCTGCTAGTTAATGATTTCAAATAATTATCAGGTTTATATTTTTTTTCTTTTTTCACGACTTTTTCAAATTTCAAGAAAATATTCTATGATGACGGTGTCTCAGATAAAATCAATAATTATTAGAGACAAGATCAGTCTTCTATATCGTTGAGAAAAAATAAAAAAAATTCGTATCTGATAATCGAGTTCATCAAATATCATCGGTTTGCTTCGGGATTAGTTTAATGTAGTATATTCCCTAAAAAATTGTAAAAATTTTGATGAACGGTGCGACATGTGCCCCAGTTTTTCTTTTGTGGAATCATAATATCCTGATATAATATAAGTAAGGTGAAGCGAATAAAAATTTTAAATAATTTTCAGTTTTGTTTAAAAATGTAAGAAATGAACTGTGAGAAGACTTAATCAATGTAATATTTATAAACATCGTAGTATAGCGGTTATTTGAAAATAATTATACTCGTAATATAAGTTATATTGTATCTCTGGGGATAACTAGGCGGCAAAGTTGAGATTAATCATTATATTAATAAAGAAGGTGAGTATAAGCCGGGGGTGTAATATCTACTTGTTAAATTTGATGGATTTGATATCTACCCCGGTTAAATTCGTGCAAGGATAAAAAGGGGGTGAGTTTTATTCGAGCGATGAGAAATACACGCTATGGCCGGTTGTTAAACGCTTTGAAAGTTTAATCCCGTTATATATATAATATTCCTCGATCCCCGGCTCTCTACCCACGTTTTGTTTGAACTCATGAAAAAGCAATTTCATTGATAAATTTAACAATAATTGCTCCGTACTCGTTAATTGATGAACGTATACCTATACCTACCTACCTACCTACCTGACTTTTACGTACACGCGCGAGGAGGCAAAGGCGTACATACATACAACGTATCCTACAGGATCGATGATCTGCTCATTGGGCGTTAAATTTAAACAAGAATTTTGGTATTTTGGTACGTGGTATTTTTTTCCATTATTATACACCCCCGCAGTTCAACGTATCCAATTAGGAATAAATTGTTCATTATTTGAGAAAATTTTACACTCAAATTATACATAATATCTAGATATACTGTAGATGCTGTTTTTCGACAGTTGAATTCTAGACGCGTTATTTTAGCTCAAGTTTATTTTAAAACAGATCTTTAACATTTTCTCCTCTTTTTATTCCGCTGGGTCAGTATATATATCTTCATCGGGATTTCGACTATCGTAATCTTCTTCTGAAATATCCGAACAGATAATATCTGGTTTTACAATTTTTTTATACCGGTTGAAAACGGTGCTAGTTCTCATTAGGAAAAACCTAATAGTTATTGATAACGTAGAACGAGGTCAGATTTATGAAATTTTCAAAATTTGGAAAGTCTCAAAGCCTAGCTTGATTTTTATTTATATTTGTTCCTTTTCATTTCGTATTAGAAACCTTGAAATTCGAAGTTTATTTGTTTAAAAAATGTTCACAACATAACATCCGCGATAATTGCATCCATATTATGGCATACAAATATTGTTATAATACACAGTTGGCGGTGGGATTCGCGCGTGTTAAAACAATAACGTTTCGTTGCAGTAATTGGAACAATAATAAAATAATTGTTAGCCCCGAACCCAACGCGCATAAGTTGGCTGACGATGAGCTGTGCTATACACATATATATACATGTATATAGTATGCCGGGTATGAAAGTTGGGCGTTACGCAATATCTTGCGATAGATAAAGTGATAAAAACTAACGCGTAAGTATGAGTGCATCAGAAATTGAAAATATATGGAATAGAATAATAGACAAATATTAAAAGTAATAATTCAGGCGAAATTTCCATCGGTTGAAAACTTTCTCAATTCCACTCAATTCCATTTTGGCGAACCGCCCTCGTTATATTTATGCAAATATAACGCGGGACATTCGACATTGCCAACTCGACTAACATACGTCTAACCCTGACCACATCCTGGATCTGATCCGTGGTTTTGTTCCAACTCTAAAAAGAACCTACATTATTTTAGATATTCCTTTTTTTTTTTCTCTCCCAAACCGTCATTTACCTAGGGAATTTTCTTTTAGCTTCAAAACTCGGGCCTGTTTTGATTTATTTTATTTTTATTCTTTGCTAAAAGTACAAAGAAGGAAAACCTCCATAATTCTATATCAGAGAACGATATAATCGGTAATCTCGGATACCTGATAACTCAAAAGAATACGAATCGATTGAGTACTTTTCTTCAACAGGATTGAAAAGTCGACATTAATTCTCAGTCCAAATATCGTTATTTTTTCATCAGTTTTTCAACAACAAAACTAGACCCCATCACTCCCGCGGTATCTCTTCATAAACTTGTGAATATTAGAGCTTGTAAAATTCATGAGTAAGTATAACAGTCCGAGGAGAATAAAAATCTGTAAAAAATAAACTATGCGTGTGTTTTTTTTTTTTAAGTTGAAACCATGCTATATAAAAAAAAAGAACATGAATTAGCCCCCAGATCGTCAGGGTCAGACGTTAGTTGAGTTAATATAGCATGGAATGCCCTATATATACATATACACACACAATACCGTGTAAAATATAACAAAACTGCGTACCACCTACCCAACGGTGCGTTTAAACCGACCAAAACAACGAGACGCATATTAATTGTTATTGCGTATATGCCGTTTCGGCGGGCAACTGAGTTAATTGCTCTCGCGACGATCATATAGTCGCTTGAACTTCGCCGCCGCGCCTTGTCGTGGGAAAGATCGCCGTACGGGTCGTTTCGTTTGCCCGCAACTAATTGTCAACTTGGCATATATCGCGCAGCTATATACGTACTGCAAACTCCGCAAATATAGAACCATACTATATCGTGTATATAAATCATTCTCTTGCAGTTTTGATGTCCTCTTTATCTCATATCGTGTGTCTTGACTAAATCGTAGTAACGTTTCCCTCGTACACTTCAACTAGCATATAAATCTCGCTGAAAAACTAAGCGAACAAATAAAATAAAAAGATGTAATGATTGTAAGATCAAGGAGGCGCATGGAACGAATGCATTCACTCCGCGTGTCGCCCGACAGCGTATAGTGTAGTTCGCGTGCCGCTGATCTTGGTAAACTCATAACACCACGTTGATAAACATAGAATCCGTCCGCTGGCATCGTGCCACGCTTAGTCGCCCCCGCCGTTGGCGTTAGACAGCGGAGTACTATACGTGTATAGCAAGCTGTCATCTGTTTCGAGCGTAAATTTCCCGCCGTTTCTGTATACACATATACAGGTAAAACATGTTTACTCATAAACACATCTATCTATCGATCGAGTGAGAGAGATAAAGAGAGAATTTTACCCCTGTCAATTGAGTTCGAAGAATCTTTATATGCTATCAAAGAAAGAAAAAGCCGTTTGTAGTGAACCGCAGTTTTTCAAAACGTCAATCAATTTAATTCAGGCCTTTAAATATTATGTATGTGTTTAGCTCGGCAATCAGCACCTTGATATTTAACTTTTATCATCAACCTCCTGGGAGGATATAGATGTATAATACTGTTTGACTAACGCGCATATGGAATCACGCACGAGCGAAGCTCAATCCTCCCTTTCGCCTTTCTCTCTCTTATTTACCCCTATACTATTCGTTGAACGTCCGTAACTCGGAGACCGACCAGGCGTAGCAAGATACGAGATACTCATAGGGTGGTTGTTTATCGACTATCGACGTGTTGGATTCTTTGCTTGGCGACTGTAGTCGCGAGTAGTACGACAAAATGCCGTCATATACATATACATATATCAATAATATATATATTATATTTACACACCGGCCATAACTCTTTTCTACATAATAGCACGGCATAGAAGAAACCCGAGCAGGTTTAACCTCGAGAGTGCAGAAGCCGAAGTCCGCGTTGCCCAGATATTATCTAAATCTAAAAATACAGCGTTCACTGGGGTCTCCCACGCGAGACGAGGAGATCATGGCACCTTACTCTCTGCTCCCGTAAAACTGACGATATTTATAAAAAAAAAAGAAGAAATGTCATCTACTTCTGCTCGAATGAAGAAATAGAAACAGATGAGCGACACGCCAACTGTTATAATGCAACAACGAGTATCCAGCATTCTATACACGATTAGAGTCCCATCATGACGTTATACTCTCTAGTATCTGTGGTTATCAACCAGACGCGGATCTTGTGCAACTATAACATACAACTCGTACAGTTCCCTTTGTATGTTGTTATGTTGCTCTAGGTTGATGTTATATGCGGGTACATTAAGAGTATGTCTCTCCATTGTGCGAAAACTTTTTTGTACCAGAAACTTCATACGCGTAAGAAGTATGGGTATACTGGTTCACGCGTATGATCGATTTCTTTGTTCTCTCATGTACGCGTATAGATGTGCGTGCGTATAATGAGGGCAGTTGATATGAGAATTGGCAATAAAGCATTATAATTCTACGAGCTGCATAAATCAATCGGACGAATTAACGCAGCGCCTTTATTGCTGCTCCACCATGCTTACGCCTAACGCTTATTAACGCCTTCAGTATACAGCATAATATATAAAGTTATTTTAATACTTAATCGATATAAACTCACCGTAACTAACATCGATAACCGACGGCTGCAACGGAGGCGGATTACTGTTTGCCGGTGTGACGGTAAATCGCTCCGGCATTATCGCGGCGTCCTCTTCTTACTTCTTTCCTTCCTTTTTCTTTTACTTCTAAACCTCAGCCTTCTTTATATTTATTATTATCTACTAAACAGCACTCTCACCGTATATCTTTACTTCCCTGTATACCGCAAGGCTACGCTGCATGTACCGTCGAGTCTCCTTCTTCTTTGCTTACTTACTTAGTCCGCGAGCAAAGTCTCACTAACTAGAATGAGCGAGGCGTTGTTGTTTAAACTCTAAAATCTCCCGCACTTTTTCCCCCCTTTAGATTCAACCTAACGCTTCGCCTCTGGCCACGACTATCTCTTCAAGTAGTAACCGGCTATCTTAGAATACGCTAGATTCCTCAGATTCTCTTTCTACCCCCCTAGATTCTCTCAACGTCCGCACAACCGCACGATGACAATACGCGCGTTAGTACTATGACACGCGCCATGCGACACGCGACGAGCTCATGGCGATGGCTTCCCTAACTACCCAATACAAACGTCAGACGCTCGTTCATGAAGCCTAGATTTCATCGTGTGGGTAAAAACGAGCGCATGTGTTCGTCTGTACACGAGTAGGCGCCGAGGTGCTTCACCCACCCATCCAGCACGCATCCTGGGCGTCCTGCAAACCATTGACTAAAGATTTGTAAAGACGGCCAGGTTAATGGGGTCTGTTGAAGCTCGATTTTTCAGCTGTGCACGACCGCCCTCTCGATGACCTCGAGCATTTTTAGCCGAACTACGCTACCGTCCCGGTTCAATGAATAAACCAGTTTCCTTACAATGATCTTACCATTCGGGCACACAGGGTAAGGCAGTTTAGAGTTTGAGGTCTGATATACCGACCTATGAATATATGGGGCATTCGGCGATTAGCAAACGCTCACCGTCGGCGATCTTTTTTCCGATTTTCATTTTCATGCCACATTTTCTCCGCAAAGGTTCCTTTTTTTTTCCTCTCTCTTATTAATAATTTCGGCAGTGATTCAGTCTGTGGACAAAATATAGGCGTTTTTTTTAATTCTGAAAATATTCCCCGAGATTCGCCAACAAATTACGATCATTTTAAAACTGATAAGAAAGCTGGATCAATTTTCTTCAAATTGTTTAACAAATTTGAAGAGAAAACTTCCCGAGGAATGAGTATGGTAACGTGTTCTAAAAATTAGAAAAAATATTTGTGGAGTACTTCGAAATTTTTCAATTGTGTCACAAGAATAAAAAACGCGAATTTCAGCCTATTACACGAGATCCGCTAAATTTTCGAGAACACGTTGAAACCGCCGGTTCTGGAAAATATTTGAAAGTACCGCAAACTGACAGACAAATGATAAACTTGATAATCTTTATTGAATTATATGATTTTTCTCTTTCTTTAGTTCAAAACTCAGTAGATGTTTTTGGGAAAGTGCAGCAAGAAGTTTTTTCCATTTGTGAGACGGCCGAATATTTGAAAGGTCTAAATTTGAATGAAATGGACTCTGAATGCATTGTATCTCCTCCTAAGGTAGCAAATATTAGAATTTGCCGTCATTCGGGACGACTTAGATGTAATTTTTGGTTTCTATAGAAGTTACAATAGACGAATACTTGAATATTCCTTTTTAAACTTTGCGATACGGAGCAATGTGGTTTATTGCATATCAAACAAGGAAGGGAAGCGATCTTACGAGCGGATGGGAAAGGGTAAAGGTGTTCTAGGAAAGGTTTGGTCATTTAACGGTTGTTGATTTCTTAGCCGAAGTTATACAAAGCTTCGTTTTAACAAAAAAAATTTAAGTTTCATTAACCACTGCCTAAATGACGATACTTTTCCCATTTGATTAACATGTGATTCTTGCACTTCTTAGACTTTAATTGTTTTCGTGTTTATTATATTCATTACCTCATAAAATATTGTTGATTCTACTACTGTTCTGACCTATTTGAATGGACAAATTTCTTCAAATGTTTTACTTTTGAAGAGGTCCAAATTTATTCGAAAACATTCGAAGATCATTGAAAAATACGCTGAAGATAAATTTAGACCTCTTCAAAAGTCGTTGAAAAATTTTTTTAAAATTTGTCCATCTAAATAGGTCAGAACAGTAGTAAAATCAACAATATTTTATGAGGTAATGAATATAATAAACACGAAAACAATTAAAGTCTAAGAAGTGCAAAAATCCCATGCTAATCAAATGGGAGAAGTATCGTCATTCAGGCAGGGGTTAATGGAACTTAGTTTTTTTTTTTTTTCCGTCATTGTTTTTAGGCTATAAACTAATGATTTGGACCATACCCAAGTGTAAAAAGTCAATTTTGGAAATGACGGACACCCAACTGTACATATAATTGAGGAATGGGAAAGGAATTTTTTTTAAATGAATACATTTGTTAAATTTTCATATCAAAATAATTTTATTTTATTAATAATTTAATAGAAATTAAAATTTAAAATGGTCTTGGCGCCGTGGCCGGTGCCTCTTTTGGCACCTCGGCTGCGGCCGCCCGCCTTCCCCCTCTTCCGTTTTTCATTCTCCACGGGTTTGCTGAAACAAAAAGTTTATACTTATACTTCAGTGATTATTCATCATACATTCGATAAAAAGGAAAAGCAAAAAAAAAATTTTGGAAACACCCTAGTGTACACGCAAGTGAATTTTTACAGCTAGGACTTGAAAACTACTAGCCCAGTCGAATTAGACCAAAAAAGGGGCTGACCCGAAAAAAATTGTAAAGAACAATTTTCCTTCGGAAATCGTTGGGGGGGGGGGGGGGGTCACTGGCAGTCTAGAGTTCGGTTTTCGGGATCCGCACCCCGTTGCACCATCTTGAATTTGAGGTTTATTTGTTGAATAACTTGTTTATTTTCAAATTCACACGAAAAATGGTAATTACCGAAGTTGTTTGGAATTAAATTTCCTACAATTTTGGTTCTTACCAATTTTTCCCTAGGATCGATATTTTTCGATTAAGACCCGAAAAGAGGTGGAAGTGAACCTGAATATTCTATTATCTCGTTTGTTAATGATTTTTTCTCGTATAAACGATGATAAACTAACTTGTTGACAATTGGATTTGCTACTTTTCTAATAATTTTTAATTTTTTTTTTAATTTCAAACAACTTCGGTAATAACCATTTTTCATGTAAAATTGAAAATAAACGAGTTATTCAATAAACAAAAATTCACCCTCAAATTCAAGATGGGGGATGAAGCAACGGGGTGCGAATTGCGAAAACCAAACTGTAGACTGCCAGTTACCCACCCCCCCCCCCCCCACAACGATTTCCGAAGGAAAATTGCTACTTACAATTTTTTCCGGGTCAAACCATAATTCGACTGGGCCATACCACGAATGTAGGAATGAATCGCCGCGAATAAATACATTGTATGTGTTGCGAAATCATGAGCGACAACGGCTGAACGAGGACGGGGATTGAAATAGTTTATAGGCTTGTTAAGGATTTCAAAAAACGAGCTGAAGTAAAAATACGATCAATGTTCAATTGGTACGTTGATTTTTTGGCCTGAATTGACATAATTGCAATCATTCAATCATTTCCCCTCTTCCCGTCGCTGAATACCGAATATGTTGGCGAGCAGCACTCGAGAAAACACGTTCGAAACCGCTTCATATTTATGTTATTATAAGATGAGATTGAATGAAGAAATAGTTACCCATTATTTTCCACCGCGGAGGCCTCCCCCGCGCTGCCGCCTTTCTCGCCCTGTTCGCTGAAATTAACACGTCGATGCATTTACACCTGGCATTTGATTGAAATATGACATTGATCGTCTATGATCTGCATTCTAATTAGCGTATTTGACTGAAATGATTATTCACCTTTTTTTATCGGCCACGGCCGCTTCGCCTTGCGTTTGCGCCGGCGTCTCGACGGCCGGCGCATCGTTTTTCTTGTTTTCTGTAATTTTAGAAAATGTCTCTGTGAAATAGTGAAAAAAATACAAAAAATGGCAATATTTGAGAATTAATTGGAGCGAATGAAGTAATTGTAATAACACCAACTCAATGTTCATTCGCTTTCTACAAAGTTTTCCGCGACAAAGTGGAAAGAATGGAACACTTGATTATAGGTATACGTACCATCAGCCATGGCTTGCTGTTGTAAACTGAAGAAGTTCGCACTCGCGAGGCTTACGACCGTTGTCTGTGTAACTGCGCGCGTTGACATTCTTCAGTCAACGCTGCGCAACGGCTCCCCGGTTTAAGTTTATGAATATTCATCTTTTATTTGTAAATTTCATGGGCATTGACTTAAGATTGTTTTTATCTCAAAATATGCACTCAGTATGATTTTTTTTTAATTTCCATTTTTTTTTCGTTTATCTATTTAACTTCCTGAAAAATCGAGGGATTATAAAAAATGAGGGGGTCAAAATGTTTGTTTCAAAATACTCTTCCGTTTAAGATTATTTTGAAAATGATTAATGTTTTAATTCAATCAGTTTTTTTCAATTTTGAGCATAAATCGCATTTTCTATGTTGATTGTCTCCTCCGATTTTTTTCATTTTTTTTTATCACAAACTGTTATTTATTTGAAGAATTTTAAACCTAGTTTCATAGTGGGCAATTCATTCTTTCTTTTTTTCTTCATTATTTTATTGTCTTCGTTTTCTCAAATTAGATGAAATTAAATTAATTCTAAAATGTCTATTAATTTGAGAAAACAGAAACAATTAAATAATTTAAAAAAATAGAAAGAATGAATCGCCCGCTTTGAAACTAGGCTTAAAATTTTTTGAATAAATAACAGTTTTTATTAACAAAAAATGAAAAAAATCGAAGGAGACAATCAACGTAGAAAATGCGATTTATGCTTAAAATTGGAAAAAAACTGATTAAATTAAACCATGAAGGATTTTAACATAATCCTAAACGGAAGAGTATTTCAAAACAAACATTTTGACCCCCCCATTTTTTCGAATCACCTGATTTTTCAGGAAGTTATAGATAAACGAAAAAAAAAATATGGAAATTGAAAAAAAATCCTACTGACTGCATATTTTGAGACAAAAATTTGAAAACAATTAGGTGAGTTCCTTATTATGAGCTCAAAATGGGGAAAAAAATTGGCAAATTTGAAGAATGCAAAAGTCCAGCAGTTACTGATTTGGCGTGAAATTCCCCATATACTATAAAACCATTGAACGCAAATCAAAAAATAGATGATAATATGGTGATCATCATTTTCGGGTGAAACGAATTTCGATCCCCCCCCCCCCCCCCCCCCCCCAAATCTGTTCTAAATCCTTGACTAACAATGTGTCTGGAACATCAGGACCTTAGCTCAATGGAAACACGTGCACCACCGAGTTTCGAACGTTTTGTTTAGATTAAAAATAGCCTCCACCACACGGCTCATTTTCAGGCAAAAAGCGAAATTGTGGTAAAAAACGAATATCTTCTACCACGTGGTTCAAATTTTTCGTATAAAAGTAGAAACAATTCGCAACTAATAATTTTGCTCTTCTCGTGGTTTTTGATTCTTGATTTCTGTGCGGGATGAAATATGGAACGAAAAATATTTCTGAGTTGCAAATTGTTTCTAGTTTCGTAGAAAAAGATTAGAACTTTGCAATAATAAATACGTGTGTTTATATACCCATTATAATGAATATGAACAAGCGTGTGATTTGGTTGATCACGATGGGCCAACCCTCGAACTTCCCGCGCAGAGAATATTCTTTTATCGTCTACAATATATTTTCTACGAAATATGATTGTCTTAATTATTATGATTGTGATGGATCGTTCAATTTTTTCGAGAACTTCTATATGGATTGATTTCAAAATTCAATCAGATCTGAGTTGGCGCGAATCATACCGATTGAGACCAAGATCATCTAAATCCGTTGATCCATTCGAGATATCATCAAAAAAAAATTTATTTCTTGACTAACTCAAAAGCTACTGGACGGATTGAATCCAAAATCTGATGAGTTCCAAGTTGAAAAAAACTGCATCGAGTTGAGTCTAAAAAATATAAAATGGGTTGAAAAATCATTCGTAGCAAAAAAACATGAAGAATGCTGGAGTAGATATTCTCAACATACATCGCGTTACTAATGCCATAAGGTCGTAAGCGCCAAAAACTCGATTTAAGTGCCAGAAGGTCGTGTATTTTTTTTTTTTTTCTGGTTTCGCTTCGGAATCACCAATAACGTGTAGATCAATTGAAATTGGGAAAATCGAAAATTAGAAGCAGAAGGTCGTATGTCCGAGTACGTACGACCTTTTGGCTTTATTTTCAGTAAAAAATCAGGAAAATTAAAGCCAGAAGGTCGTATCCATCATTTTTTTTTTCTCGGATTCGCCATGAAATTGATGGAAACACATAGATCCATCGAGATTCCCGCAAAAAAACCATTTTTGGCGGATACAACCTTCTGACTTTAGTTTTACGAAAAAATCACGCAAACTGAAGCCAGAAGGTCGTATCCGCGATTTTTTTTTCCCCGGAATCGTCTGCAAATTGACAAAAACGCGTATTTCCATTATAAATAAAAAAAAAAAAACAATTTTTGGTCGATAGGACCTTCTGGCTTTATCTTTCCCGATTTTGTCTCAAAACTAAAGCCAGAAGGTCGTATCGATCAAAATTCATGTGTATGCCCTATTTTATCTACTATCACTTCCAATTCATGTTTTTTTCATGGATAATGTCATTCCTCACATTTTGGTCGATACGACCTTCTGGCTTTAGTAACGCGACATATTGAGTTCAATACATTCTTAAAATGGTTCAAAAACCAGCCAACATAATTGGGAATTAATAGAAATGCCCTATATAATACAGTTGGTATAAATGATTCCGTTTTTGTAGGCTGTCGAGGTCAAAAAGTCGCACGGTCGATATATAGCAGACCTACTTATTGGCACAGCTAATCATAACCAGGCCACTGCACAGTCCTTCCGTACCGACAAGACCGGTAATTTGGCAATCTGCCATTACCCTCGTGCCCCGCGGTGCCCCCGGGCCGGGCTTCAAAAAATTACCCATGGCTGGCCGTCTTTACAAATCTTTAGTCAATGTGCAAACCAAACGAACAGCTGTGAGCAGCTGCAGCCTATGCTTTGTGGTCGACGTTTCTACCCGTAGAATATAGGTGGCAGTAGAACCCAGCCTCACCGCAAGGGTTCGATGTTGGATTATTCACTTTACATATATCAATAATTCACAAGTTCAGGATATAATTTACTACAGAAATTGTTACACACGTCAATTGAAACGATGTTGTTATCTTATCTCCGTTTGAACCCATTGAACTATCGGTTATAATAGCAACGGGGTATTTTTTTAGGATTTAGAAAATAGTGTGTATAGCAATGATACTAAATTAGTCGTTGTATGGATATCATTGAAACGTATTTTTAATTGATACGAGTGTGGTAATCAAAGAGGGATTGAATGAATATTGCCATATTTTTGACAATGAGTTAACGGTCGAGACTGCTTCCCGGCAAAGTTCGAATTTCGAATAAGTAGCGCTGGCGTGATTCGCATGAACTAGATCCATGACGTCAAGTAATGGCCGGCTGCCAGCTTCAAAGAATTGTGGGTTGCGATTACTAAACTCTTAAAATCACTCAAAGTTCTCATAGAGGGTATTACCCTGCGCATTAACAATCTCAAGTTATAATAAATCTGTCAAACTGTGGACTCAGCCGCAAATAATGGGCTCCAAAAAGCACAAAAAACACAAACGAGAGAGGCTGGGAGGTAAATGCACTTGAATCACGTGATTATTGTCACTTGTTTGATAACCCAAATCCCATATTGTTTACCTTTCACATTTCGCTGTCATATCTCATCATTCAACAACCCCTTCGATATCTCCGACCTATTTTCATCTCTGTAGTTATATATGAATTTTGAAATAATAACAATGACAAAAAGCAATATTAAACCGTATTTTTATTCCTATAAAGAAAATCCCAACCCAGAATGAAAAAAAAAGAAAAGGAAAAAAAAAGTACAATTATCAACTCTCTTTTCATTTTTTTTTCCCCCTTTTCTTGTATAGAAGGCCATTACTCCACGCCCGATCGCCCCCCCGCTCTGAAGTTGATATTGAAAGTCGGCGGGAGTAGCGGAACTCCAGAACATGGAGCCGACTCTCCTCATCATTCGTCGATACTTCAGCAACACTATCAGCAGCAATTGGGAGTCAACTATTCTGTTACTCAGGGTGAATCTGAGTACGATCGATACATGGGTCATAAAAAGTTGAAAAAGAAGAAAAAGAAGAAAGATAAACGACACAAGCATCATCACAAAGAGAAGAAGAGAAGAAGGGAAGAGTCCAGCCAGGAATCAGTCGGCGAAGACAGCCTCCTCGAACCCCCCAAGAAAATACCTGCCGTTTTAAATCAGAATCAACAACTTATGCCTCCTAGACCACCAGATGCCGAACAGAGGATAGGAATAGTCGGTTCTAGCTCATTATCTCCACATAGAGAACACAGGACTTGTGTTCTGAGGAAAATAGCTGAGAGAACTCCGCTGCAAAGATTACTCGAGCACCTACTTAGGTCCATGGAGAAACGGGATCCTCAGCAATTCTTCGCTTGGCCTGTTACGGACAATATTGCGCCCGGTTATTCCCAGATTATTACAAACCCGATGGACTTTAGTACGATAAAGCAGAAGATTGATGACTGCAATTACCAAAACTTGAACGAATTTATCAACGACTTTAAACTGATGTGCGGTAACGCGACTACCTACAACCATCAGGATACCATTTACTACAAGGCTGCTAAGAAGCTGCTTCACGTTGGTCTGAAAATGGTAGCTCCCGAAAAGCTCAGGCAACTTAGACCCGTACTTACATACATGCCAGATATAACTAAGGACGAACTTGGGTTTGAACTAGGCGTTGAAGACCCAAATAATCCCGATATACTTGTAACTGAGGAACAAATTGAAAAGGAAAGAGAACAAGAGGAGAGAAACGAAGAAGCTGAAGAACTAAGGAAAGAGAATCAGCGAAAAATACGACTAGCAAATCTGGGCCGGTTTGAAGCTATTCCCGATGACTTGACGCCAGATGAAATCCTCAAGCAAGCTCAGACCGCGGCCAAACATGCCGCAGAAAAATTAAGCTTCAAGAGAGTCAACTCTAAGATGGGTTTCCTTAGACAGAAGAAGGACGGAACTACTAGTCTGCAGATTTTAGTCCCTGGGGACGGAGTTATACCTGGAACAAATCAGCGGCCTGTTTCCTTGGGGCAATTGATTGGAAAGTTGAGTCATGGGACCGGGTCTTTGGCCGGGTTCAGGGAGGATAGACGGAATATGTCCAAGCCTGCGAAGCCGCTTTATTACGGAGCTTTTGGGTCCTATGCTCCTAGCTATGATTCGACTTTTGCTAATCTCACTAAGGAGGAGACAGACTTGGTCTTTCAAACTTATGGTGATGAGACTGCGGTTCAATACGCTGAGTCGATTTTGGATTTTGCTAAAGATTGTGACTATACCTTGACCATGGTAGACAATTTGTTGGATTTATTGACCAGCGGAGATCACAAAAAGACCAAGAAATTTTTGGAGGAAAAACGGAGGCTCAGGGAAGAAGAGGAGAAGATTAAACACCTTTTGGAAAAACCTATTCATGATGGAAATAGAGCTGCATCTTTAGCCGATAAAGTTAAGGTCGATTTGGACCAACTTAAAAGCCTCGCAGATCTTGGCATCGATATTGATTTCTTGAAAAATATAGGTAAAGATGGGTTCGATTTAGTAATTAATTCACTGCTTCTATTCAGTAGACTCAATTTATGCAAGGCAAAGTCCACAAAATCTCAGATAATTTCGATTCATGTCCCAAAACAGATTATACTTCCTCAAATCTGTTTTTGATCGAACTGTAAATAATCACAGTACATTTTTTCCTCCAAAGATATAGGAGCGCCCAAAAAAGTATAAAGAATAGTTAGAAATGGAAAAAAACGGAACTGTTTTATATATGAAAGATTATTCATCCCTTAATTCAAGACTCAGCATATTTTCTAACAAAGAATACCCGAAACGAATCAAAAAAGATCCTAATTTCTGAAATACAATGAATCTCAAACATTAATCTGTGCATTTTTCAATCTTTATAACAGAAGAGGAGACGAAAGCCACGGAAGAGCGTGCCTCACTGCAAAGTGAATTAGATGATACGACTCAGCTGTTGGGTCGCCTTCGCCAAGCCCAGCTCGATCGTCTTTCAGCACCGCCGCCGGCACACTTATCAAACGTCCCTAAGCCTCAAGAAACTGAGACAAGTTTGGCGGATAAGATTACGGAGAATCTGACGGAGATCTCCAAGAAGCTTCCACCCTCCGCCATAGCTCCTGTAGAAGGTCTTCGTCGAGCTATGGGCATCGCCCCTATCTCACGGCCTACTTCTGCACCTGGGACTGTTCCGGGAACCGCTCCGATTCCTCGAACGATTTCCAGTGCTGGTCCTAGCGGGGGAAACGTATCTCAGACAGAGCCGATGGAAGTTGTTGATTCTATCACCCCGGCCTCACCGTCGCCTTTGGGAAATCAGAGTCTGAGCCAGACTCTGAACATAACAAATCCTGGGCAGCCTCCTATCCAAGTACAGATTGGAGGGATTCCTTCTCAGAGTCAGAGTCAGGCTCAGGTGGGAGGAGGGAGTGCTGCAGGAAATGGAGGGCTGCTTAATCCCCAGGAAAATTCTTCCGGAGTTCCTGACTTGGAGTCCGAACTCAGGGAGTTTTTAGAGAGCGATCCTACTCTCGGACACTCGCCGCTTCACGATGACAAAACTCTTGAGGATATTTTGTCCGAGTCTTAGCCACAATGTTTAGCTGGCTCTTGGCTGCCTATCAATTATCAGACGCATGGAGCTGCGCCGAAACGTACAATGTTCGAAACAATTAATAAATAGCTTTTATTCTAATCTGAAATTATGTAATATTTTGCTTCATTTCGGGGCTTCTTGGGCATTTGTGGAGGATTTGATATTATCGAAATGAAGCTGTGGGAATAATGACTAAGTAAAATTCTCCTTTTCAAACCCGCGAAATCAATTTGGATGGTTTGTTCCTGAATTTCGTTGCTGCCTATGACTAAGTCGAAGCAAATTTAAGGTTTTCGAAGTCAATTCTATAAAATCTAAATATTCGTAGCAGAGAGTTTTCCAGAAACTATGGATGTGCGTTTATCTGAAATCTTATCTGACCCAGGATCTAGCTTGTAGCTGAATTTTAGAGATGGCGTTTTTTTCGGAAGGAGAGAAGATCGTCTGAAATTATCTCAATTTCGGTCTCAGAGTTTTAAATAGTTGAAAATTTTAATTCGTATTCATAGATTCAGATTTACTGAACTTCTCTGAAGAAGATGATCCGTAAATTTTTAGAATTTCTTCGTTCTTTACATTTTTTAATAATATGCTAATGCATTCTTGCACATCAGTTTCGAAACAGAGAAACATCGATGTTGATTCTTAGACGAATCGGAATTTTTCGAAAAATTCAATCTACTTAAAATACCTCGCGTCTCTGTACGTCTTTTCATACCTAATGCGCGTTTTGATACCCCTGAATCACACCAAAATTTTCTCTAGTGCGTAAAGTATTAAATAATTATAAATAATTCCATCGTCAAAGGATTATCGGGAACAAGGTGACGTTTATGAAATTCTGTGCGTTGGACGGCTTCGATCGTGCAATATTCTGCCGCTAGATGGCAGTGCCCTTGCATCATTTCCCTCAAGTATTGTTGTCCCAAGACACAGATTAAAAGGATGAACAATACACCCTTTGAGATCTGTCGTATATTGATCAAAAACCAAAATAATTTGGGGATTTTATAATCTCTGGATCATTTGTTGTTGCAACAAATCAAGTTCAACAACAAATAACTTGTAGTTACGAGGACAAAATTGTTTTTTCAACACGCTGTGGATAAAATAGTGTGATACACGTGCAAAAGATGATTCTCCACTCGTGTGATTGTCACCCTTGCTTCGCTCGGGCGAAAATTTTCACACTGGTCCAAGAATCAAAACTTTCGCACTAGTATCAAAAAGTACTATTACGAAAAAAGTATTCAGATTTTTTGAAGTAAATTTAGAAAATTACTAATGCTAAAAAGTAGCTGGACGATTTATTACATAGCTTACATTCCCGCGAAAATATTCGGGTGCGAAAGTTTAGAGACAACAAAAAAAGGTATCGAAATTTTATCTGACAAGTGTTCAAACAGTTTAGGAATAAATCAGAATAAACGCGGCACGTAATTTTAGAAAACAGTTTTCATAAATTTTCGTAGGTTTTAATTTTTTATTTTTCTCCTCTATTTGCAGGGTTTGTTTTCTTTTACAGAAAACTTTCTCGAGAATAATAAGGTCGATATTTTACGCTATAATTTAAATTGCAACTTTTTTTTTCCCGCATACTCTGGTATGCTATTATACTACAGAATACCGATAACGCAATTGGCGTAGTCATAACTTGAATTTTCCCCTTTCACGGTAGGCGCATACTCGTAGTAAAAGTTTCGCTGAAACTTTCCTCGTCGTTGTGGATACTGTAAACTATGCAGTTCAATCTACATAGACATAGCTTGCGGTACGTATAGTACCCAACTAGTATAACCGCGAATCGATTAATGGTACTGTAACGGTCTATTCGTCTTTTAATTATCGCAGGTAGTACGAAGCTATACGCACGAAATACAGAGCACAGAGATAGATATATGTGCTCGGGCTTTTGATGGGCATCCAACCGTCAGGTGAAGCAGCATATTACATACACACATACATATATTATACGTAAACGTGTGTGCAGTATCCGCAAGTACGGTTTACCGACTGCTTGCAATCTCTAACGAGCAAGAAACTAATATAATTAACGGTAGATGAAACAATGGAGTTTCTAGATGACGACTCCTTTGTACAACTGTTACCTACCTATGTCTAGTTCCTCATCCTCATCCTCATTCTCAGTTCTCTACTCCTTCCGCGTCTCTTTTCGTCCGTATGGTTTCTCGGCTGAATCTCTCGTATCTTGTGCCCGTATAATACACTTGTCACACTACTGTTCATACAGTATATAGAGATAGGACAGAGATTGGGGCGCCTATTGCTTTTCGGCGAGACAAGATATACAAGAATAACGTACCTACCATGTTCTTCGAAGCTTGTGATATGTTTAGTTCCTAGTCCCCAGCACCTACGAATTTAGGCTTTTCGTGGGTTTACCTAAATTCCGAAGCTGATCTCAGAACAAAAAGTACATATAATCGTGACGAGGGAAGCATAATCAAGTTGAAGTACTCAATGTAACGACTGGTATCAACCGCTGCTCCCATTTCATATATCTGATACTTCAGAAAAGAAATCTCTATCCAATGAATAGAGAATTCTTTGATGTGTTGATTCTTGTTTCATAAAATTGAAAAACAGTCAGAGGAGAGATTGCAAACTTGAGAATTTGGCAGTAAGAAATTCGTTACTCGAGTCATGTTTGTAGAATGAAAAAGTTATTTTCTCTTTGGACAGAGCTTTGTTTCTTGAACAATTAGAGATCCAAATATCCAAAATCAGAGCATTGGTTAATTCGAATCCTTGCATTGAGTGCTTTTACTTCGACTGAATATGTTTCGAAAGATTGGTGAACTTCTGTAATGAAACTGGTGGATCGAAGAACAATATGGACTCATGCCAGTCCCCACAAATATTTATATTTACGGTGTACGTACCCCCCTGAAAGAATTTAAGTTTGCGACAATTTGGTGAAATGTATTGAGCTCAGTACCGGATGGGGGGGGGCACTTGCCCCGGGTGACAACTTCATGGGGCGGCGAAAAGGAAGAAAATTGAGTTGACAATTAGATTAAGTTGGTGGTAAAGGGCGGCAGCCGTAGGTCCTCCCCCCCCCCCCCCCCCCCCCCCTCCCCCCAAAAAATATTCCAGATCCGACGCTGATTGAGCTCATTTTTGATTCGAGAAGGAATTTAAATCGTGATTTTGGACTGCGGTTTCTGCATTTACCGCTATAAGTGTAACAGCTGACATCAGCACGTTACATCTGATATGGGTGATTTATTAAGCCGGTCTTTCGTAATTGTGCGGGAAGTTAAATTACGTTTCATGTACATAAATAGCCGTATATATATTCGTATACCTATATGTATGTATATAAATGTATATAACTTGGTTAAACCGTACATATGTATAGCTTTTAGCAAATTTCCGCGTAATTTATTTTCCACCTCATGCCCGTCAACTTACGATTAAATTATAGATTAGAACTAAAGAAGGAATCGTGATTTAATATAGTATAGATTATCTAGTGAGTCTAGGAGAATTGCTCAGCTATTTTAATCATCATTCTTATTGAATTTAAAAGTAGTAACGAACAAGCAACTGCGCTATTGTAGGTATCATGCAGTTATAGAAACTCATGAAATCGATAACTAATATTTTCCTCGTTGATTTATATTCTATAGAAATGCAGTGCGGAGCTGATTTCGCAATTTCCCATTTCTGTATAAGAGATAAAAATTAAACAATAGAAAATAAAGTATAGGTACTACTGTACGCAAAAAGAAGAATCACTTCACTGCTTCCACTGTGAAATTTTCTAGAATTACGTCATGTAATGAACCTCCCAAAAGGGTGCCTCAATCGACAGTGAAGTTTTCCATTTGATTATTACGTAAAATCTTACATCGGGTCAGCAATGTTTATATAACTTGACCGGAAAAAGTCGCACGAAGGTCTGTCTTAGTGCTCGGGGTTCTTTTTTGTTCGAGCGTTGATTCAGAATATAAGCTCTGAAATTTCAAATTCAAAACATCCACAACTAGTATCCTGATTATTTGAATAATTAAAATACATAGATCGGATCCGCCATTTTGAAATTTGTGAATTTTCGGGCCCCAGATTCGAAATTACCGATGTGAAAAGAAACCCAAGCACCAAAACAGACGTTTATACTACTTGTTCCGGTCAAGTTATACGAGCATTAGTAACATGATGCAGTAGGGTTGTGCGTGTTAATCAAAGGCACTGCTTAGTCTTCAATGACAGCGCAACCCTTTTGAAGGTTTGATTAGTTCACGGCAGTTCGATAAAACTGACGGTTTGTCTTGCTTACTGCAGATTCAATCGATCCATTGTAACCGTGAAAAGGAGGAATTCTCTGATCTTTACAGGTGCGAATTCTCTTGATGTATACCTATGGATGTTACGGCCATAGATCAAGCTTGTATTGGTTGTATAGTGGCGTGTAACACTAACAGTGTAGGTATAGGTAAATATGGAACAGTTTGCTTCCCGACGACCCGACGACCCAAGTGAGTTAATGACCGAAGTCAAGATTGCGGTGTAAACATTGTCGTTAACGGAAAGTTTTGTTTGTTAAGCTCCTTGGTTCGGTAGGTAGCGATTATGAGCCAGCCATTTTGGAGTATATTGGGGTTTTCCTCAGCCACGCGGAGTTTCCATATATAGAAACTTGTTCGCACAAACGCTATTTGCGTCACTTCAAGTTGCAACAATATTGCAGCAAAGGGGTTGGTGTTGTCACAATCACAAATTAATTACAGTTATCGATATACCTATACATATAGTATACCTACGTTAAACGGAACAAACGATGAAATGATATGCGACGAGAGAAGTAATAGACAAAACTGATCATGAATGAATAAATAAAAGGACACTTCTGAGCGCCCCCATCACTTTTGGCAGTTCATCGAGGTGCTTGACTACTCAATTCAAAACCGTTTCAAAACCGTTTTACATGGATATCTTCTCTATTTTTGCGTAAAAAAAAAAAAAACATTTTTTTGGGCCCTACGTGTTCGGAGTCGCACATAGAATTGCGCGACGTATTTTGTTTCATTGATTTCGGTGCCCAGGCAGAGATATTCCATTTAATAGCACCTTTTTTCCCGATGTTTTTAGGTCTGGTGGAATTGAGTAGGCATAAGCACCTTAAATGATCAATTCACAAATCCTCGTGATTACACGATTCACATGAGTGAAATCTTATCTTATACGCTTTCCATTTTTCTATAGCCTCCATCTCCCCCGAGGGACGGATAAAACGTTTATGGATACACGCCCAAGAGCGCGTAATACAGGCTTCCGTTAGATAGATGTATACCTAAAATCATGTCTCACATCACCTTGATATATTTTTCATATAAATAAAATTCAGACTAACCCCATAAGGTAAATTATCATTATTGACAAATCAGCGTAGCAAATTATAGAGAATAATCTCCAATCATTTTCAGATGGACGCTGTGTGTGTGTATGTACGTATGTGATCAATTTTTTTATCCGACGATATCTCGAGAACTATAGTTACCGGATTTTGGTGATTTTGGTCTCAATCGATGGGGGTTTTCCAAACTTAGAACTGATTAGATTTTGGTTTCGATTGGTCGAGTACTTTTCGGATTATTCAAATAACAAAATTCTAACAAATAAAATGAAAGCTTTATTCAAAACCTCTTCTTTTTTTTTTTTTTTTATCAAATTCGTTGTCTCATACAATTTATTTTGGAATTCGGTTTAAAATCCGTATATCAGTTTGAATTCAAACCGAGTAGCGGTACAGTATGGTATATCTACTTGTACCTCGCAAGAGAAAATTTTACGATGTAAAATTCAATGAAGGTATATATAAGTACACGTTTCTCCAGTCAGAGCGTATAAATTTTAAAAAACTCTTCAAATGTTTCTGCTGAGTCCTGATGTTAGGTATAGATATATGGACATGACTGACTTAGAGATACACACGAAGATGAAGGAAAGGAAAGGTAGGAAAGGATGATTTATTGTATACCATACGCTGCCAAACTACATCTACTTATTCGTTTTTCATATCCTCCAGGGGTTTCGTCTCTGCTGCAGATGCGCGTGCCTTACTACCTACAAGAAATTTGCGGAAAGGGGTTTTCCGACCAAACCCTCCAGAGAACTATTATTGTTAGTTCGCAAACGCAGCTACCTATACCAGTTATACGACTCAGCATGCCTTTCCATGCCCGTATATACACCCACCATGTACCCTATAGCCTATACCCTATACCCAGCAGAATACGGTCAATATATTGATCGATCTTGAACGTGCGTGCGGTTTGGTTTGTATTAGTAGAGGTACCCCTATATAGTTACATCGCACATACGTACTTCCTATGAGCCCTGCACGCGCGGTAGATAGCTTGGGTCAGGATGGTTACGTGATCCGCGCTGCTAACGTGTTCTGGCTTCTCGTCTTCTCCGTCGAGATCTGGTTAGTTCAAGGCTGAGGGCTGAAGAAGAAGGAGGAAGAGAAGCAGCCGAGGAAGAGACGTAATACAGGGATGAGAAGGAGTGTGCGTTACAAAGCGAGCAAACAACTCAGACCTGTAAGAGCCATGCGGGACCAGTAGTCCTATACTCGAGTTAAACGCCGTCGGCGTTTTGCCAAAATGTCTGCGAGGGTTCTTCTACCGCGGTACAGTGAAGAGATTTGCGAAAAGAGCGGCTTAAGGTCGCGACTGTTCAAAGAATCGCGATATTTGCATTATGGCTTTTCATCCTCCTTCTCCTCCACCTCGTCCTCCTCCTTCCTCCTCATCCTCGTCAGAGCGATAACTGCGTGTTGAAAGATACGAAGTATAGCCCTCCACCTACAGCTATACATACCTTCAGTGTACAAGGATGGATTAACGATCATCCCGCGCAAGTCGACGCGGAAAATGTCACAGCATTTGATCCCCGCAGCTAAGACTTATATATATACTGAAGGCAAAGGAGTTCGTTATAATGAAAGTGTAATCCCACAGGGGCTGCGATTTAACAGAAGAAGAAGAAAAAACGAAAAATATGGAATGGGTTGCAAATTTTCAGATTATTTCGAGGATCATATTTTGCTCTACACACTTTGAAGGAAGACGACGTTTAATACCCCCCTTGACAATTTCAGATATCTGCGCGTTTACACTAGAATCAGTATTTATCTCTACTAAATAAACGCTATATTATCAGGTATGCATGACGTGTACACACTTCGACTATATAGGTATACCTACCTACCCTGTGGATTTTCAGTCTACAAACTGGAAGCTTATACATACTTATTTGGTATTGTATGTTTACACTGCACACTTTCGGAAAGATCCGCAACGTGAATTGTGGATACAGAGTGATTCAGGTTAAGCTGGCCATATTTTAGGGGTAGATTCCCCGTGAGAATCTAAGACTAAATTTCCTTTACCGAAAATTCGAGGGTCTAATAGTTTCCGCGTTACGAAAGATCTTAGTTGACCAATCGCAGAGCGTATAGGTCGCACAGACTGGGCGCCGCTCAAGTTCCACTCATCGCTAGCCCTTATAGTCTGTGTCAACTATAAGTTTTGTGATCGGTGAACTAAGATCTTTTGTAGCTCGGAAACCATTGGGCCCTCGAATTTTTGGTAAAAAAAACTTAGTCTCAGAATTCGACGAGGAATTTACTCTCGGAATATGGGCTGCTCAATCTGTAACACCCTGTATACTGCGTATGTATACATGGTATAATACAAAGCAAATCTACAATCGATCGATATATTCGTCCATGTACGGTGTACACGTGAATACATTTCATGTGTATTAATGACTACTTGTTATGCAACAGGCGGCAGTAGGTAATCGGGATGTTGCATTGGCTCAAAAATGCATATAAAGTATTTTAATGTGACTACAAGTCTATCCATGAGTTCATTTTCCAAACTTTATTAACACGAAGCTGCAAACTGTTGAATAACGGTCAGAATTGGTATACACAGACCAGTTGTAACTTATAGCGATCGTTAAGTCCTAGGAGGCTGACCTTGCAATCAGTGGTAATATTGTGGAGGTCAATTGGTCGAAGTTTGAGAACCAGGCTTTGCTTGCACGTGTATAACGTTCTCGTTTTTCTATCTATACAGGGTGTTTATGTTAACTCTGCACATACTTATAGGGTGTGTAGAGGCTGTCTAGGCAAGCATTTCGAGCTAAGACACCCATGGTTGGATACTCATCCTAACGGCTGTGGAGGGCTTTGAAGGATTTGGTACCGCGCGCTTGTTCGTATTGCAATGAATCAGATGTGATCACTTTCGACCCAACGTTTTATTCAGCCATAGACAACAGTACAAAGTTATTGTGTGAAATCAACAAAACGATAAACCTGGCAATTCCCGGTGGTTATAAACAGAATTTGAAAAAGTTATGGACAACGAATTGGGCTTTTTTTATTTTTCACACTTGAGCTATCGGGTTCTCGAATTTTCGGTAAAGGAAAATCTAGTCTTAGATTTTCACGGGAAATCCACCCTAAAAATATGGCCCTCTCAACCTGGATCATTCTGTATATTTCCACCCTTTGGCCAGTCTTTGGTATAAATATTTCAACCTTCTCTCAGGATCCTTTGCCCCTGTAGCAGAATAACGAAATAAATAAAGCCTCCTTCTGTTCTCGTTCTCCAGGAGTCTCTCATACCTACACTTACTGTTTGCTATTATACCATGGCATATAGATGTCCTTTGTAATCACCGTTATTAAACATTCAATGATATTTCTGCTACTGAAAGCTTCCCAGAAGAGAAGTTCAGCTTTTCTCTGAGGATAAAATAAATTATTTATTTATCGCTCCCTTCGCTCTCCCTCCCATTTCTCACTTTAATTGGAAATGTAACGCGGTCAATATTGACGATGGGTGACGGCCGTGCGGTTACGCGTAAATTGAACCAATCGACCGAGTAGTTCATACATACACACCCATATACCCTGCGATATACATTAACCATACGAACGTACATACATACGGAAGTATGTAGATGTATAGATCTGTACTGGGAGTTTGCGGGCTGCCCAGATCGCATACATATATGTATATCGCAATCCGAGAGGGCGCAAGTACCAAAGAGAACCTCGAAAGCTGCGACCTTGAAGTTTTACGGATGAGAGAATATCGTTTAAAAGGTCGTAGCGAATCGACGGATAGGAGGTGGATAAGCGATCGAAGAAAAGCGGAGCAAACAGTGCGACAAGGACCCTCGACTAGCGCTCTTTTTATTTAAATTGCCACCACAACGACACGAGACAAAAGCCTCTGGGAAGGTCGCTCTCAAAGCACAAAGAGTGGATATCAATTATCCTATTCCCCAACCCATAGATCTATTCCCGACTCGTACTACACCTCCGAGTTTTTATCCCCCAACGGAACGGAAGCAGTGGTACGCGAAATACGTTATACTCGTCGTTAGTCGTAGTCACTCGAAAGCTCACATTCAGCCATTGAGCACAAGGATCATACTTGAAATCGTTATTACGACATACACGTATTACTATGAGGATTATTTAAACTGGAAGGTATGCACACATCTTTGCACGTACATAGGTTGCAAATTATAGGGCATTTCACGCTAACTTCAATAACGTCTAACTAACCCTGAGGATTTCGAATCTGGCCCACCATCGGCAAGCTCAATAAGTCATGAATCGATTAAGGAAGAGTAGTTTTGTTTTTTTTTTTTACAGGATAGGAAGGAAAGGTATCATTCTCTTACTTTAATGATTAGTAATTGAAATTTGGTGGAGTGAAGATTGAGATTTTCGGATCAGTTTCCCACCACGCATAGTAGATATTCTGACTTTTACACGATACTTAACTATAGGTACAAGCATTGTGTGTACACCAGTCATGCTGTTATTTCTCTACAGTGTAATGGAATTTTGTTCATTCAACCAACACGCGATACGTTATTAGTAATAACGACAATACTGTATGTGGTAATAATACAGGTATAAAATCGTCGCGTGCTAGGTAGGAATTTATTGTACGCAGGTATATATATCTATGTATAATGATACACATACCCGATAAATGCCCAGTAAAAATAGAGACATTTGTATAGAAACTTGACGAAGTTTTGTACGAAATTGAAAGTTGTGTTGTTCCTGCAGAAAAAGTTTTTTCGCAACCGCACACGAACGAGCAAAGTACAAGTGAGTAAGTTTAACGATGAGATGAACTAGCGCAGTCTGTAATTCCAGTAATTTATTTATAAGTCATAATTTATTCTGCTCAAAGAGGTAAGTTACAGGTTTTTATTATTTTCCCTTTTTTTGAATTTTTATGTTATGAAATCGGACGTAGATACAGGTCGAGATATATGGTGGTGCGTGGATTGATTGACCCAGCAGAAAATCTTGAAAATTTCTATACTAGAAACGAATATCTATTTTCCAAGAGAAATGATAAAAAATACAAAATTTCATTCACAATCACAGATTTGGATAAGCATGACGATTTAGGAATACTATATCATACTTCCCAATCTCCGAAAAACCAAGGTAAAGGAGGTATAAACCAAGAGAAGAAGCAGCTCCTTACACGAAGCAACAGATAAGAAAGAAAAATTTATTCTCATTCGCGGAATAGAAGTGAATCTAAATATATTCAGAGGAGAAGAAAAAAAAAAAAAAATGAAAAATACTTTTGCTGGTTCGTATGGAAATCTGCCAGACAGGTTTCCAAGTTGCGTGAATTTAAGACACTTTTTGAAAATAAATTGGCAAACATATACATATACATGGGGGCACGCTCGCAAAATCGAGTGAAATAAGTAAACATCGATCTATACAGATTCTATATACTTCATTTTACCAAGCAGACGAAAAATCCTATAATATTTTGTTTAGTCTTATTAAAAAACGTGCAAAAAATTGAATTCATTTTGATTATCAAAACTGTAGTGATTTATGTCTATCAATTCTAATAGGTTTCAATCCCATAATCTGTACATACAATCAGTGTCATATTATATTATTACCTCGCTGACATGAGTCATATAGTCTATGTAAATTCCCTATAATAGGTAATAATCATTGTGTTTGAGTCTGAAACGACACGTGTTAAACCACACGATTTTCAGTATACTGAAATTCGAATATGTTGTTAGTGACATTTGTTGGTGAATAATTCCGCACCCGGTACATATACCTATACACATATGCGTAATCAGTGTGACGTTAAATACAGGTATTACACACAAACTTTAAGCCAGATAGATATACCTATATTGTGAAAATTTTTCCTTATTTACATGATATATTCATATGGGTATGGATTTCCCCCAACAAGTATACATGTGTAACGTCGAAAGTGTACATAATTTATCAAAAACCGACATGTGGTAAGTCGGGAAAGGGATCCCGTCACAGTTTTGCTCGCCTTTACACGAATTTATTATAACCAGGTACCAGCCCACCCCAGTTCCCAATCCCTGATACGTATATGTACGTATGTATATACCTAGTTACCTTCTGATATACGAGATACATGGTTAGGTACATATACCATCACATGTAACCCGTATAGGTATACCGCGAACGAACCTCTGTGCGTAAGTCGACTGATCAAGCACACAATGGTTATACACAAGGGAAAAGCGTCGCCAATGTGGCACAATCGAGCTCGCTGATCAATCGGAGGGTCTTCCTTTGAGCTTTTACCGTACCCAGAAGTCCCCTCGACTTCGCTCTGCGATACTCGAACAAAGATGTGTACACATTTACCCAGCATGACAATGCTCTGCGTGTAAATAGTGAATGGGTTGAAAACAAGGCAATAGAAGGGACGCGAACGGGTAGGCCGGGAGAAAAAAAACAGTGATAATAAACGGTACGGAGCATAAAGCTCGCGGTACAGGTACTATACAATGGAAAAAAAGCTATCTCTTGACAGAATCTGAGATCATACCATACATTTTTCCGGTATATGTATACCTATGGCAATTAGTACCTAGATATAAAGAAAAAAACTTATTCTTTATGCTTCTATTCTTCGTCACCTTGCGGTGATAACAAAAGTATCGGTTTCGATCGAAAAATGACTTTTGATTATGTCAACGAATTTCCAAATTTTCGGGCCTCTAGTATCCGGAATTCAGGTTTCTTACAAAGATCTCGGTCTGTCCGAGGAACTCGATGAATGATCTCACAAGTGGTGAGATAAAAAAATCTAAAATTTACAGGATTTGGCATTCCGATGAAAAATTGCAATACCTCTAATGATTTGAATACTGTTACTTGTGCGATGAAAGAACAAAAAAACAAAATACACTCTTCTTCAGATATTTAACACTATTTCCGATAATTCTACGAATTTCAAGAAAATAATTAGAGAAATTTTGAAATTTTCGTATAGTTTTTCATAAATAAAATCGTAGTTTTTTTTTTTTTTCTTTCTAGTATTATTGACAAAAGGAACGAATTAGTTTTTCTAGAAAATCTACGAAAGTCCACAATTTTCTTCGGTGAAAAATTGTATGAAATATTCAAAACCCTCTAGAAAAATTGTACAGAAATTCTTGTGAGTAAAAACTTTTATCAGGGAATCGAATCCAATGACGACCATAGAAATAATTATAAAAATATTTATTTCATCGTAAAGTTTAACAAACCATAACGTGGGAAGGAAATTACCGCACTCAACTGACCAAACCCACGCAATTACCTACCCAAAGCGATTACCAGCTGTTTAATGCTGTTAGGTCGACTGACAAATAACCGATGGGCGTAGGTAGGTATACTAACCAACGTTAGCCAGCGAGAAACAACCCTTATAATTAGGTGTTTAGGACCGTAGTGAACTTTTTTGCATCTTGGACCAAGCCTTGGTCCACATCATTTCAGAACTTGCATAGTCACCGGTGGTTTACACCCGGGCGAGAAACCGCGATACACAAACCCACCCAATTTATAATGGGCAAATATCAACACGTGGTTTATTGTTAGCTCAAAAGGGCCATCCGTTTCCATATACATACATTTGCAGTGTTCCTCACGTCGCGTACGGTCCAAGCTGATAATCATGAATGCTAATTTGACCCAAGTAATTTTTTTTTTTTTTTTCCACCACATAAATTTTTCATCTTATTTACGAGGATCATGGCCATTGGCACGTTGGCGTAGACAATAGATAAACTCGTGCTCGGTGACAAAGCCATGCGTACAGTGCTCGCCACGCAATGCCTGATCGGCGTGCTGACGAAGAGTGAAGACGAGGATGAGGACGAGGATGAGGATGAGGATGGCGACCTAGTTTTCTAGCGAAGGGACACCTCTGAGGTATATATACATGTATGTATAGGTATATGTCTATATACAAGCGACTCTGCGTAGGGTTCCATGAGAATAGAAGAAGAATGAGTTTTATTCGTTTACGAAGGACCGCGTGGAGGGCAATCAGTCCGGTCGAGCGGCAATATTCTTCTCTCCGTGTAGCCGAGAGGTACGAGATCAGATATAGATATATTATGTACTGCCGCTTTTAATCAACGGTTCATCCATATACCTTGGTATACCTACGTTATATACCTATGTTAAAGTGAGAACCCCATCCATCCTTCAGAGTATATACCCTAAATGACCGTATTTTTGACGGATCGCGGTCTCAACCAAAAGAATCTTTCAATATCCTAGGTTTATCGAAACAGTTCACTAGTCTTTTGACTTGTGATATGTCAAGGGTCAATATTTTCGAATCCCCATATCTCACGACAATATTTCGACCTCTGATCGTCCAGGAAAAAAATCTGTATAATCTGTATAGAGCTAGAACCCCTCTATCTTTCGGGGTTCATATACACCCTAAATGCACGTATTTTTTTGACGGATCGCGGTCTCTGCCAAAGGAAGCTTTCAATATCCCGTGTGATATGCGTCAAGGATCAGGATTTTGGAATTCCCAATTCTTGTGACAATCTTTTAGCCTCTGATCGCCCAGAAAACAAATCTGTATAACCATTTGAAGAGAGAACTTGTCGATACGTTGAAATTTCTTTCAAATGTTGTACAACTACTTCTTCTTTGATTATACCTACTTCAAAGGATTAGTGAATAAAACAGGAGTCGAAAAACCGCCCTTACATCTAAGGAATATTTATTCCTATGCATAAGTTTTGGTGAGCCAGATAGTAAAGCACCAAAATCCCGGATCGTTTGAGTCGTTATTGTCTCTGCGTGATTAACTCGCGGCTTAGAAGATCGTGGGGTTCACTAGCGAGGATTCAGTTTAACCCTAAAAGCCAAAAGGGCCTTTAGCCTGTAGGGAGAGGAAGAATACTTCCGGTCAAAGGCGTGGGCAGGACACCGAGAGGGTATAGCTCCGGCTCGTGTTATAAACAGTTTCTCGAGTATTGTTACTTATTATCTTCCACGTGAGGGAATAAATCACGGCTAATTCTCTACCCTGTCCAAACAGGGCCATAATCTCGTATCTCTTATTCCCTCAACCGTAGTAATGAGAAAAACCAACGGCGCTATTTATTCCAAGTTTTATCCACTGCACATTGTACATTCTCCAGCTAACTCTGCCATACGCACAAGACATGAACTATTCATGACCGCGGCAGTCGGCTTATGGAAGAGATAAACCAACGTTTATGAAATATGGACAGTTGGGTACCCACCTCTCTGAAACTAGCTTGACGATCCTATCAGAAGACATCCACCCATGTACTACAGTTGTTGTTCGAACGGCTGACCAGACGCGGTCTCTATCACTGCAGAGAAACGTGAAACAGGGGCTTTCTAGGTGATCAATCCATCACACGTACCTGGTATTAAAGAGTTGTTCAGAGAGACATGAGTAGGTGTGTTGGTGTTGAATTTTTGCACACATTTACAGCATATATGGAGGGACGTTTGTTCGGTATGGTCGAGCTGCGACAGAACTGAGAAAAGGACGAAAGTAAAAAATTCAAGACAAGGGTTCGGCACAGAGTTCTATTACGTTCTTCAGGGTCGAGTAAAGTGTGCAAAAAATGTATGTGGATTTTTGTGGGCGGACGTACGATGAGGCATGCTGTTGAGCCTTTATAAAGTGGAACCGCTGGAGAGGAGCTCAATACTGTTTTATACCAAATACCGAGCTTTCGGAAAGTATGAAGAGATTTTATTCAATCGAACTCCTGAGATGTGAAAGATACTCGGAAGGGTTGGAATAAAGAAAATATTCATTTCGGGTTTGAGCTTTGTGAAAGAAAGAAAATTAGACTGTAGTCGAACTTGGCGAAGTATACATTTGTGAATACTACTTTTCGGTTCATTGGTCCACACAGAGCTCTTTCATTTTCTTAAAAACGATTTTTCGTTACATTTCGTTCGTGGAATATTACCATACCGGAACAGAACAGACAAGTATTCCAGTCACGTAGGGAAAATAGACAAAATAGCAGTTTATAAGCTTAGTCTGGAACATACCAAAGATCCTAAACTTAAAGTGCAGTGGTCCAGCCGCCATCTTGGCAAAAGCATCCCCAAAGCCAGTCTTCTGATGATATCTCAAGAACCGTTAGTGATATCGAGATAAAATTGAACACCAAAAATGGAGCTTATCAAACACTCAATCAAAAATGTCGAACACGTATTTCTCGTATCTTAATCGGATTCGGTGTATTTGGAGCGTGAATATTCGAACATTTTCAGTCATTCTGATAATTAGTTACGCATTCCTCGTTAAAATACGGCGAAACTAATGAACATATGGAAAAAATGCATTCTATCTATTTCAAGGGAAATTTCATTACCTTTATTTTTGATGCTTACCTATATCTCGATATCGTTAACGATTCTCGAGATATCATAAAAAAAGTGATTTCAAGTATATATTCTCCAAGCGATGGGGGTCTCAGCACTGCACTTGATGAGTTAGGGATATCTTTAGTATGTTCCAAAGTAAGCCGTAACGAACATCTTTTCGAAGTTACAGCCTTTCGCCAATCATTTTATCCATTTGATAAAATTCGTTCTCATTTTAGTGCACAAATTGGAAATATATACCTGCTAAATATTGGAAAGCTTTTTCCATCACAGCGTTTATATACTTGTCGGAAAGTTATATAAGTATTTAGTATACTGAAAGATAAAATTCTATAGTATTTTTGATCATTTGTGACGTGTACTCTCCCTCCATTAAATCTTCTTCTATAATCTTCATCTTTCTCTTTCTCTTTATCTTTCTCTTTATGTATTCCAGTTTCTTCATGTATCCATGAATACTTTATGCTCTGTTCGAGGCTTGTATAGCTGCTATTCCTTTCGCATAAACGACGTCGTAGACTCTGGTGCATACGAGGCGACCGAGCATAGCATTTCGTCGTCCCGACGCGCCCCGACGCTTCCGAAGGGTATTCGGGGTTTGAGGCTGCACGCGTGCGCCCAGCGTCGAGGGTGCAAGCTCGGTCGGCCGGGGCGCCGGGGCGCCGGCAGAGCGGCGTCGGGACGCTAGCGTCGCCGTCCGTCGGCGATAAACCAGCACCCTTCGCGCGAGAGGTTCGTTAACTCGCGTCAATCTATCTCTGACGTGAAATCCGTCACTCGTTGAACACAAATTCTTTCATTCAACAATTCAAGTGGCTATTTTGTTCTCGATCATTTTTCTTTATTTATTCAATCTCAAGTGATCGTGAAAAGGTGCAGATATGCAGATGCAGATGCAGTCTCTAAATTCAAAGTTTAATGTGAATTAGGTGCAGGTGCAGGTGAATGACGTGCGTCATTATTAATCATAGAAAATTATACCTGCACATAATAGAAAAGAGATCTGAAAATACGATTATTGGAAAGAGGGTGAAGAATAGATCACATCGCCCCCGAGAATTCAATTATTCGCCCTCGTCGTAGAACTGAGGTATGCTGCATTTACCTTATTTCTTCGGTACATCATTTTTCTCCGTACCTTTTACTGTCACGATTATTTATTACATATATTTAATATTCTAACTATTTACTAGAGAATAATTAATTTCTCGTTAAAATGACTAGACAAAAAAAAGTAAGAAGCAATACCCTCAGAGTTTCGGAAGTAGTTAGCTCGGCTCTCGAGTTCTGAGGGCTGATTAATTCTGTGAGGTTGATGGAGCAGCTGTGTAAATACGCGGGACCCGCGGTACACATAGATATATACTTTATTTTTTTCTTTTTTGGGGTGGAAAATTGCAAAATTTTTCATGTTATTTCACGTCCCTTTGTTAGTATTTGCAATTCCACTTTGACGTTGTAACACACCTATATACACGACGTGAACATGTGTATAATACCGCGACGAAATGATTTATCTATATACGCTATATGTCAAGTGGCCGTTTCCTCTGGGGTTGAAAAATAAACGATTGCGTATATATGTGTATATCCGTTGTCGCTAAAATAACGCGGTTTAAATCGCCGTTTATATCAGGTCCCACGATCGGAAAACTAAACCGAACCGCACTAGAATCCACGCTGTAGATTCTGTATCTACTATACATAGTGGAGATATAGAGTTAGGGCTGTGCTTTTAACCAATTGGTCATTCGGAGGCAGATAAACGTGCGTGTAGAATATAATAGCGTGATAAAAAGAAATTTATAAAATCTTTGCACCAGTCTGGGCTGCGAAATCATTTTTATAGCCCTGCAGGTGCTGGGAAATGGTTTTTTTTTTCTTTTCTTCTTTTTTTTTTTTTTAATTAAAAAATATCCCTCTTTTCATTTTCTTTTTCTTATTTTTTTATAATTGGGCATTTTTTCGCGTTAGCAATTAGCTCGTAGAGGTAAAAATTATAACGGGACTACACGGTTCTCATACATATATATATATATATTTTTCTTTTTTCATATTATGTAGTTCGTCGAGGGGTAGCGCGCGTGCGAATGGGCATAAAAGCGATTACGACGATGTTGCAGTGGCGCAATTAGTTTCTGCCGTAATCAACTACGGTTCTTTACCCCTCTACGTAATGACATAAGCGGTTACAAAACGCGGTTAAACCGGGGGATTTGATTGTCCAAAAATATATACATACGCTAGTTTAATTGTAGAGCGAATCACCGCGTTAGATTACAAATCGCGAATATAGCGCAGAAACTCTTGCTGCTATAAATATGCGCAGATATTCATTCATTAACTAACGCAAATTATTTAAAATTTCTATCAAGCTCGACCTTTTCAACGTTCACTTATTTTTTCTCATTTTTTCCTTTTTATATTAAGTCAGCATTTAATTTGCTAAGGGAGAGCTTTGCACACAAATATATAAAAAGACGTAATGCGGAATAATTTATTTACATATACCTACCTATATTCAAAGTGAAAATGTTTGCTTGTTCATAGGCAGATGTTGCGGAATGAAAAGTAGAAATTTTATCTTCACGCTCGGCTGCAGAATTTACGTAGCAAATTTAATAAAAATAAAAAAATCTAAACGGATTCAAATTGGATAATTGCGGTCTTATTTTTCTTAGCATCATTCTCCCTGCAGATTTTCAGCTTCTTACTTGATTAGAACTTTGTGGTAAAGATGGTAGGCATTATACATGCCGTACCGTACCATTCACGTAATCCTTATAGTCAAGATTAAATAATGTATTCAAAGTTTTAGTAGGTACTTATTTGTAGAATAAAATTGATATTTTATGGTAATACGAAGACGTATATTTGAATAATTGAACTCACATTGTAGCTGGTAAAATAATATGGAATATCGAATATGCTTCTCAGAATCGATGGAACTGTGGTCAACATTCTCACGGTTTATTGATTATGGTGAAGTTATAACAAATAAATGGATAAACGACTTGGATGGAAGTCCCTGTGTGCAGATTGTTGTAATAATTATCGCTTGATTGATGAAGTCCATTAAAAAAACGCCATTGATATTATTTTAGGTGAATCAGCTCTGAAGATGAAATCTTGAATGGGAATTAAAATTTTAGAAAGCTACGATAAAATCTACGAATTACTTCTAGAAACGGGCCATCGAAGACTGTATTTAAAAACTCAATATCTGCGATGCGACGAGTATTTCTCGATTACATTTCATATATGGAGATTTCAGAAATCTCTTTGTGTCATAAATTTTGAGTTCTTAAGTCTTAACTTTTCTCGTTAATTTGTGGATACAATGTTGAGTGATTCATTTCACTCTTTAAAAATCCTTTCTCATATGGTATACCGTGAGGTTACGAGGAAAGAGCTCGTTCCAAGCGCGCAGGCGCTGATTTATTCGAATATCATTGGCCGGCAGAATCGCGCTAGCAACTCCACCAACTTTTCAGTAATATCCCTAGTTCTGTCGTCTGCTAGATTCACGACAAACATAACCTATTCCTGCTACGGTCTGCCGCCATTTGTATTTGACAACAATCGGGAACAAATAGCAGACGGACTCTAGGGATATTCGTGGCAAGTCTGAAATTGGCGGCTCTCGTAATATTCGAATAAATCAGCGCCTGCGCGCTTGGAACCAGCTCTTTCCACGTAACCTCACGGTATATGATTTCACAGTATTGGTAAAGTCAACCGAGTATATTGCGAACGTTTTATACCCGGGACTTTGGCTTGAAGTATATAATTTTTTTAAAATCAATTTGAATCACAGTATGATGAGAGAAAAATAAAAAATTTCAAAACGCTCGTTTCTTGTTATTTGCGAGTACCTTGTGGCTATAACTTAATCACCAGCGTGTATAGTGTATACACATTCTCACAAAACATGCAGCATGAACAGAATCAAAACGACGTTTTAGCTCAAGTATTTCAGTCGCTGAATGAGCCTTAGGGTAGAATGAATGCGTGATTATCGTCCCTGTTCTCGCATAGTTCACCCGAGAAAATTGAGGAGAGTAGCAAAGGCTCGGAGGTGGGAATGCGGTGGCGGTCCTACCCCTGGGGCAAGAATTTTCTTCATCACGAAGACTAGGGTTCCCCGCGTGCGGAGGTGAAACCTGCCTAGAGAAAGGCCGTCTTTCATCTTCCGTTTTCCGTTTTCCGTTTCCCGTTTCCCGTTTCTCGTTTCTCGTTTCCAGTTTCCAGTTTCCAGTTCTTCTCGTAGTCCCGTAGCTGGGCAATCGATAGAGAGCGAGAGAGAGAATGGGAACGGGGAAACGAGAGGAGAGAAGGAGATCAGGAGGAACGGTGAAGTGAGGCTGAGAGCATTTCGACGGTGGTCGAGCTCAATGTAGTAGATCGACGTCAATTACTCTTTGGTACCAGGGCGAGGGCCTTTTGCACGAGTGCTGCTTCACCACCAATTCAATACGAATATAGAATTCCGTTTATCGCAAACCGATGAGCGAAAATGAGCTCGTAAATTCGGTCGAAAGCTTCAAAGGCTCAAAAGACCAGCCGAGATTTTAGCCTTGAGCTACAGTCGCGTAGTTTCCGTTTCTGCAGTTCAATTTCTGATTTTAAAACCGTTTCTCTTTATTTTTCACAAAGTCAGGGGAAAGTATTATTCCAACACGGTACGAGGCTACTTTCCATCTCTTTTCTCTCTCCTTTTTTTTCTCCTTTTTCTTTTTGACTTTTTTCATCGTCGTCGACGTCACGCGGACCAGAACTCAGTCCTCCCTTTCACCCCCTTCATCCAACTCCGTCGAGTATCGCGGTGAGGAGAGAAGATCTGCGTAGGTTTGCGTGAAGGAGGCTCACGGGGCAGGACAAGGGTGCCGGCGACAGAGTGGTCGTTAGCCTTGGCTATACGACCGTTTCCACGACTTGAGCGCTTTACACCCTGAGTGTCTGCCTGCCCCTTTGCTGCCACCTCGTTTGTATCTACCTATATGTCTGTGTCTGTGTCTGTGGATGGCTCTTCGTTTATTAACTTGGAACTTTATTTGCTGTACATAAGGTGCTTATTTTCCTTCGATTATGAAGAGAGGTCTGATTTATATAACAACTAAACCAGACTGTTTCGTTTTCGCCTGGTTTTGTGGAAAAAAAAAAAAAAAAAAAAAAATGAACATACTTTGCTTCGTGAAACACGCGGGTTTGTATAATCGTAGAATCTGAAGAAAATCGATAAAATATGTTATAAAATTTATAAAACTGTTTAAATATCTCGTTTTTTTTTCCAGTTCCTAATCTGATGTGAAATGAAGCCGATCGGTTACTCTGTGTAATTAAAATCGTGTCAATTAAGAGGGATAATTTGATTCGAAAAAGTATATATCAATCACTTCATTGGCAAGGAAAGAATTGAATTAACCATAATGTGAAGATATATTATCTAATTACTACGGCCAAGTTTTTATCTTCATATTTTATCATTTTTTTCACACAATTCTGAGGTATATAATTTTATGTACTTATACATATGTATTATACATACATACCTGAACCTGGAAACAAACTATAAGCTAGCTTTGAGTAAAGTACTTCTTTCAGTTTAAACTTCACCGCGAAGTTACCAAAGTCACAGGTCCCGTCTTTTACTTTTCCTTTTCATTCTCCTTTTGAATTTTTTTTTTTTCTTTTTTTCTGTTTCTCTCAAATGATCAAACGGAGCGAAATTTCCTTTTAATTATAACTCGATTTTATTCATACGAAAAGAACAAAATAACCACTTCAAGGGTTGGTCGCGAGAGACGGTATACCTACGCAAGAATGTAAATTGTAAGACACCCTTCATGTTCCACGAAATAATGACGACTGTATTTGTATACGTGTGTATAACTATATGTATGCGTGAAGTGTTTATGCAGGTATATATGTACATATTATAACGTAACTCGCATGTTAATTGTGTGGGATGAATATTTCAACGAATAATTAGAATCAAGGTGGTCCTCGCTTAAATTAAATCCGCAAGTTACTCACGAGCGCGCTTATTGCTGTAGAGACATAGAGGAAACCCCGCGTGGGTTCTATAATCATAAAGAGTAGGCATATTACCTGATGAGAAATTTTCATATATTTAATTTTCCTCTATATACCATATACTCGTTCGTATATAAATCATCGTACGTGATATAGGTAATTTTAACCTGGGAATTCTAGTTTGACCAACCGGAAGAAGTGATATAATATCGATAAAATATTCGCAGAGATTCCTCCGGCGACACGGTTGCCCCCGCAATTTATAACGCAGATAAAACCGAACAAAACCCTGTTTTATTATTCTAACACCTTTATACGGGGGCATTAGAATCCCTCGGAGTCCTTTCAACGCGACGATATCTGCAACTCTTTCGAACTGTTCCTTCTGCGATCTAGAAAAAATTATTCTGAAGTGCGAAAAAGAGGTGTAAAAAAAGAATAAGGAAAAAAAAAAGGCCCTGCCAAAATTTACATAAAAGATATCTTTGAACGCGGTTATCTTTTCATGCCGAAGCACGAACCATTTATCAGGACTGACTTTATTCTCGAAGCGATCGCGAATTCGCGACATGAAGACTTTCAGAAAACGTCTCGTCATTTCTGCAGGAGTCAAAAATTTTCAACTTTATTTACTTATTTTTTATTTTTTCTACACGAATAATCGAATCACAGTTTTTTTTCCGAAATAAAGAAGTATCAAAAATAGCGTGAACTTTGTTCGAGCCTTGGAATTCCCGGGTATAGGGTATAGGGTGTATGTATATGTAGTTAGGGTGGAATCTATGGGACTTGGGAATAACAATTCTATTATCAACTATATAGCTCGTCGTTTTCTTAGCCAGGGAAGAGCCAGGGCACCGATCGATTCCACGCCATCTAACCTCAGACTCGTTTTTGCGTGGGTTTGCTGTATACCAAAGGGTATGCCAGGCGCGTGGAAATGAGTAGAGATAATTTCCGCCAATCTTGAATACATATCACACTTGCGAATCTACGTATATACCTATACGTATACAACTTATAGGTTTTTTTATCTATTAACACGGAACCAGGTGTTTATAGATCAACAGACTGATAAAACTCGATCATTGTATAAATTACGGTCCAAAAATAGCGCCTGTGCCTTATCGGCGTTGTATGAAAAATGTTACTATCAAGAATATACAAAAATAGAAGTTACGTTTTATATTTAATACACTTATACAGAAAGAGGTTGAGAGTGCGTTAGAAAATAAGCTGTACTCTTGAAATTTTTTGGAGTAAAAATCGTGCCACTCCTACGAGAGTGAAAAAAAAAGAGTGAATATTCACTCCTCAAAAGTGAAATCTCATTCTTTTGTGGAGTAGAGTTGAGAGTTCCACGATTTTCACTCTTCAAGAGTAAATTTAAACTTGAAAAAATTTAGAGAGCGAATAATTATTGTCGAATTGCCTTGATCGCTGAGTGAGGAACTCGCGTCATCTCGGTTGAGGGTGGAAATTTTTATTTCAGAAACTTTTCGAAAATGAAAATACACATGTTCGAAAAATGTTGTGACAAAATTTCTGTAATCGTATGAAATAGCAGATACGAAGTGTGAGCCATCTCCATATAGAGAATCAGTGAACAGCTCTCAAGAAGAATCTTTAAATTGGAACTTGTTCCATATGCAAAAAATTGAATTCATTTGAAAAAGTAAAGAAAAATATATGTCAGAGAAATTTTCAGCGAAGAATTTCCACTGAGAATGTACGATATAATGAGATATCTATCATTGCGAGAGAGCTGGATGGGACTTCGCTTGACCCGAAAATCTCATGTATTTCGTTATAATATATAAGATCAAAAGAAGTAGATATCCGCTTGGTAAACTGAAAGAAAATCGAGTTTCATTAAAATAAAAAACGAGTGAAATAAAACCACTCTCAATCGTCTGTATCGCATTTTCTCCATCCCTCGCTCTCTCTTTCTCTCTAAAATAAAAAAAGGTTCAAATATATCGAGACCTCCAGCAGCATAGACTTTGATAATAAAATTATCTCGCACAGCGTTTCGCAGAGAACCAATCGCAATTATCACCACGAGCACGCTATGGTTAGTCTAGGTTTATCGATGCGGTGGGGAGAAACAAGCCATTCGGTGTATATGTAGGTACGCCTAAGTAGATGTATTTTTCCTGTCGAAGTGAATACAACGTGATTCAGATTCCCCGTGAAAATCCCAGACTAAATTTCCTTTACCGAAAATTCAAGGGTCCTATGGTTTCCGAGCTACGGAAGATCTTAGTTGACCGATCGCAGAGCGTATAGGTCGCATAGACTGGGCGCCGCTCAACTTACACTCATGGCTAGCCCAGTCTGTGTCACCTATGAGTTCTGTGATTGGTCAACTAAGATCTTCCCTAACTCGGAAGCTGTTGGGCCCTCGAATTTTTTCTGAAGGAAATATAGCCTTAGAATTCCACAAGGAATCTACCCTCGAAATATGGTACAACCTGAATCACCCTGTATATAAATATACGTATAGGTATATAGGGGTAAATGTATAATAAGCCCTCGGGTCGCTGGCTGCCTGTTGCTCTCCTCGGTTGCGTTCGTTCTTGGCAGGACTGAGAAGGGATTGCCTTGCGAGCCGAATGCAACAGTTGGGCACCCCTACACGAAACCTCCCTCGTCCGCCCGTCCGCCAGTCCATCCAGTTCGTTCGTTCGTCCGTCCATCCGTTCGTCCGCCCTTCCCTGCAAGCTGCGCCGATCAATACTCACCTGCCTCAGGATTCCGTACGTCGAGGTAGACCGTTATACGTATATGTGGATACACATATACCACACGTATGTATAGGTGGCTATAATATTGTGGCCAGTCGACTCTGGGAAGTTGTGTGCGTCATGCACCTCGATGCTACGATCTTTGACGCTCCGCTACTGCACCGTCGCGTCATGCAGTAGAGACCAAAGCTTGCAGCATGCAACCACTCTGTCTAAGCTATGATAGTACTTTCATATTCATTTTCACAGGTTCTTTCGACCACTATAAGAGATTATCATACGAGGCGAAAGGGTTGAACAATGTGATTCGCTCGCTCTTCGAAAGAGGTATAAAAAGATCGTTCAGGGATGATGGTACTAATTGTATATCCTCTGTCAGGCTTTTTAGTAAATTAAAAAGAGCTTTTTCTTACCCCTTTTCGTAACATCTGCGAGATCTGAGACGCAAAGAATATCCCGAAAAAATCTCTCTACTTTGAATACCCTCTATTTTTCATCCTGATGAATCAATAATACATGCGGTTTTATTTATGAATTATAAAGGAGGCTTGTCTGACGCTTCTTCGACGTCTGGGATCGTTTCGTGGAGGAAAAAACTACTGAATAATAAATTTCCCAGCACTATGAGTACACTTTTTTAGATACTAGAATCTGGGTACTGGATTAAATGGCAAAAACCATAGAATTTTGCACGTAGGGGATGGAAGATATCACATCATCGTATTATAGTGTTTAACTTCGAACACTAGGTATATGCGCCTTCATCCCCTTAGAATTTTATGTTAGAAGGTAGTTTCCTTAACAGGCTATTTTATAAAACGGTTTACGCGCCGAACTGTACATGTATATAAGTATTCTGTGTACGTGTTGTAGGACTTTTGGCATTGTGATATTCACGCCACGATCTAAACAGTCCCGTATAATTTTGTACGGTGCATTAGCTCTGAAATAACAACAGCTAAACATAATATACTCTACACTGGTATACGTCAAGGTATTATCAGATACCTAAGACAAACTGTACGACCATTTTAAATCAACGGTTAACCCACCCTGTCTGTCGTATAAATTTTATACGGTACAATGAACCAGCTTGCAAGCTGTAAAGACGCGATAAAATAGTGTCTTCTCGTCAAATCATCAGACATATACCTATACGCTTTGTCACATCTTCGAACAAAGATTCGTTTCTTTTTTTTCAACAAATAAATTCTGGAAAACAAATCTTCGAACTCATAATTTGTCACCCGCAGATCTTTCCAGCAATTAGGTATTTCAATTAGTGAAGAAAGACGAAAATAAAAACGAAACAAAGGATTCATATTTTTCAAAACGTCCATTTTTTTGTTTTGTTTAATTGCAAACGTAGAACCAGGTTCAGGTGCCACGAACAGTGACTCTTTTTTCATTGCGGATCAAATTAACTTTGCAGAGATCAACCGTGCAGCAATTTATCCAATGAACCCTGTTAATCGCAGATTTTTCTCACTCGAGACATGAATTTTGCGTTAAAATTTCACCTCCTTTCAAACGACTTGTTGGCAAGGAGTAAATAATAACTGCTAAATACCTCACGATTATATTCCCTCCGGTTGATCCCACTGGATGAATAATTGAGGTGAATTGAAGCGAAATTGATTCTGTAGCGGAATTGAGGAAATTTATAGTCGCAAAGTGTTGAGTCTAGCCGTTAGAAGATCGAAGCGGTTTTCAGTAAAGGTAAAGTTCAACAGGTAGATAGGTAGATGTCCCTGTGTCCGGGCTGCTCGCCCGGGCGTGTAGTATCCGCGATCCTCCATGTATCCTACTAACACATACCTATATATCTATACTCTACGGCAGTTACCCACTTACTTGATTCCAAACGTACGGTAGGGATGGTTGAACCGGGGCCAAAATTTTCCTGGTCTCATTCGGGGCCAATAGTATCAACCGATACCAAGTTGAAGTTGGAAAACCGTCACAGAGGCACGAAGCGATGCTGCACTATCTCGTGTACTGCATGTACACCTAATATCAAACTTGCGAATGTGCAGATATACAAATTTAACAACTGCAAGCTATGGCACGCATTTGGACAATCATAAAGACGTTTATTCAACGACAAGTCGACTTCAGGTCTCTTAAAAATTAATAAACTCTATCAGATGATCGACAAAACAAGACTACGACGTTATGTTGACTGATTTATCTTTGTTAAGTTCCAAAAATCGTCGATACAGTCTCGGAATCGCTAACATCCCTGCGCCTTGGAGTGGCCGTTTTTGAAATAGATCTTCGAAAGAGCGGTGAAGAAACTCCATAAGTACATCCAGTCGAGACAGATTCACGGCTAGCACGAGGTCCTCCCAAAGAGGCGGTTACAATCGATGATTCCTGTACACCAGGCTCGCCTGGGTCACTAGCTGCAGTTGCTATCTCAAATCTCGAGGGCTCTTTGTCGTTGAAAATAGTCCGTGAAGAGTCCGTCTCCAACGACAAGGACGATCCGTTGGAACAGTGAGATTCATGGTCTGTAATATCGGAGAAAGTTTTGTTCAGTGGAGTGTCTTCTTCCTGGTCTGCGTCCGATTGTGATCTGGGCTCTGAGCTACATCCAGACCGCGTAGAATAGTCCGGGAAATGTTCCTCACTGGATTTCCATGGTCTTTGAACTCTTGACCCACTAGTCGATCCATTCGAAGCGTGGAACAAACGTTTTGCTAGGTCACGAACGTAGGCAATGGTACGAGCATCGCCGGCCTCTTCACCGGCGAGTGTTAAGCTCCGAAGTACACTTGCGGCCTCTGCAAATCTCCCCAGCTGTGCGAGGGTCTGGCCCAGGAGCAGTCGTCCATGGAATGTCCACTTGTCAGAATCAACGGCTTCGGCAGTGTCCAGACATCTGACGGCCAGTTGAAGCGCCTTTCTGTGGTTTCCGTTCTCCAAATGGCATCGACCAATCTCGTGGAAAAGCCAGGCCCTTGGCACTGGTTCAGAAACACATGGAACGAGAATTTCCCAGGCTTGTGCGGCCGCTTTGAGATGGCCAAAGGTCAGATGCACTTTACCCAGGGTGACAAGGGCTTGGATAATCAGGGCTGGAACGTCGACGGCTAACGCAGCGCGTGTCATTCTCGAAGCGGAGGCCACAGCGCGATCGTGTCGACCAAGAGCTACGTGGGCCAGGGCGAAGAGACGTTGAATCGTCGCCTCGGAGCGGTGTGAAGCGTTCGATTCTGCCGTGGAAGCGTAGCTCAATCTTTTCAGGATCTCGCTGCCGATCGAGAGCGCAGTAGCCGGGTCGCCCGCGTTCAGGACCATCTCCATTTTCATGATCTGCGTCGTCGGTGTGGCTGTGGCTGTGGTTCTTTCCACAGTGGTGCGGTTCTTCCGAAGTGGAACTCGGGGTTTTGGTGTCCGCCAGAAGTCTGTACGACCGTCGAAAAAGCCGATGATTTGAGGAACGACGGAAACCGGGTCTGAAGATTCTGTCAAAATCCGAGAAGCTCTGAGAGCAGCAGATTCGGGGCAGACCATAGCGGACTGCTGAGCGCCGTTCCTGACCTTAGGAAGAAGCCCGTTCAGGGCTTTGTTCGGATGAGAGAGTGCGTTTATCGCCGCAGCAGTACGTCGGGCCGCAACACCGTGGCTACTGTCTCTTGGACAGACACTGGCTGCTCGGTGGTAGAGAACCAGGGCTGTTTCGTAGTCGCCTTTATAGTGAAGACTGTCTGCTTCGCGGTGAAGAGCCTCGGCAAATTGTCTATCCGTACCTCTCAGTTGACGAGAACCGTTTCTCCGCTGACGAGCACGAGCACGAGCCTCGGCACGAGCGATGGTTGTTTCTTGCGGTTCGTCATTTGACTCAGTAACGTTTTCACCTTTAAGAAAAACGTCGGGCAAAGGGGTGAAGCGGCGGCAAGTCATCTTCATCAAGGTTGGATCTGCTAGCCAGTTGGTCATGGTCTTGGCTCTTGGAATTTAGCGATGTTTGGGTCTTTCGTTCGTATAATTCCAAGGACTAAAAAGCCACGCGCGATGACACGCGTCAAAATGGCGATGATCTAGCGAAGTCTGTTTCCGTTTGTTGATTAGAGTCAGCTCTGACTTCATTCAGGTAGTTTTTGTGTCAATAACAGCGCCGCCTTCGATGCTGGTTTTCTTTCACAGATTGTGGAATCTCATGGGTAGGTCATCAACTATCGATACCATGCGATAGTCTGGCCCATAATTCTTGCAACTTTAACGGAAAACTACTAACTACAGTTCGCGAACTAGTCCCTGCGCCTTTCGCCGCCGATAAATATACCAGTTCGGTCTATCAGTTTGGGATTTTACTCATAGTCGTCAAAGTCCATCCAACCGAGAGCACCTCGTGGAGGAGCGAACTGTTTTAGAAGAGCATTCCGCGCTTCCTTTTCAGGATCTTTTGGAGGCGCTGGGAGTATCGAATTCCGTCTACATGGCATGGGAAATTTATAGTTGAAGGCTTTGCAGCCAGGCATTACAGAGAGCCGTCGTTTGGCTGGGACGACGTTCATACTTCGAAAAAGGAAGTCGACACGGTTCTTGAACTCTTCAGGCATGAGATCCACGATCAGCATTTGTCGTTTGCTTATACTATCAGCGCCATGCATAGTCTCAAAGTCGATTTCATCAACCAGTCGAATGGCGTGCTGGTAAAAATCGACGAGGTAGTCAATCCCGAGTCGTTTGGCGCTCAGCACAGCGACCTGAGCAGCCTCTCGTGCCTCGTTTCGGTTATGCTGTAGAACTTCGATCCTGAGAAGTATGTGATTAGCGTTCAAAGCCCAGCGTTCATCCGCAGCCTCAGCGCTAGCATCGCGTGCTTTCTTAGCATAAAATCGAGCGAGATCGAAGCGGCGCGTTTCAACATGGAGTTTACAGAGGTCATGAAAGAGCCAAGCGAGTTCCAGGGGCTCGGAAGCCAGAGATAACCTGCGGCGAAAGACCCTCAGTGCATATTTAATGTTTGTCGTTGGCACCCAGGCGAGTTCCGAGTCTCTTGGTAATTTCGCGACGCGTATTCCGAGATGGTGTTTCAAGTATCGCTGCTTGGCCTCACCGTCAAGACACGTGAGATCTCGTGGATCGATGTAAGCCCAGCCAGCCATCTTATAAATGGTATTCAAGCACTTCTGCTTTAACGGAAACATCCGGTCGCTGTAAGACTCGAACTTGTTCTTCGTGGAATCGAGGTATTTGAAGAAGAGCGGGTAGTCGCGTTTCATTCTAGCCGCGTAGAGTCGTAACAGAAAAAAGTCAGCCTGTATGATAATATTGTCCCTGCGGATCTTTTTCTCATGCCGGACCATCATCTTGTGTCCTTTCGGCCAGGATTTTCGATCAAATCTGTAAGCGTAGTAGGGCCTACGGATGCGGAGAACGTCTTGACGATAGCAGGACCTTTCGTAGGACTGTTCTGCCAAGGTATAGATCAACTTGCTACTCTCTGCGTTCGCTGACCAGACCCCGCTGTTTTCCAATGTCTGACCCATCGCGTCTTTATCGCGTGCCATTAGCCCGAGATAAGTCTCGGCAAGGACGCGGTGAAGCTGCTTCAAATAGGCATCTAGCTTCGCGTCCGGGTCGTTTACTTTTAACCTTGTGTTCTCGTCATCGATACCTAGAAGAATAGAACAGCTGAGAGTTCCCCTGGCACTTTCCGACTCATCAGAAAATCTACGATACGATATCTACCCACAAACTCATCCTCCTCTTCTCCAAGTTTTGCGATTAATTCTAGTTGCCGTTGCTGGACGCTTTGAATCCAAGGGAAAAGCTCCCTCAGGGCAGCAGGAGAGGTGTTACGCCCGATGCAATCAAGGACGGTTTCGTTCCCCTGAAAGACTCCCCATTCGAAGGGAAATTTATGATCCTGCATTCCCTGGTGTGCATGTATCAAGCTGTATCCGAACTCTGCGATGGCAAAGAGTGTCTCGACTCGTCTCCATTTTACCCGGAAATTTTTCGGGTCTAAAAACCGGGAGAAAATAGAACCCCATTATTTCCGGGACCGGATATCTGTCTTTGCCGATCCCACCTATCTGCATGCATCTGTCAATCACCTCGGCGGCCTCACGATACTTTGTGTTCCGGCTCAAGGCTACGCTCAGACCCAGAAGCGTCCTGAGGTCGTCGTTTTCCGCGTGTCTTTGCGACGCGTCAAAGGCTTTGATGGCGCTAGGATACTCCTCGATGCGTGTGAGCCAATAACCCCATTCTCGATAGAGAATTGATGCCCCGAGAAGATCCTTCGCGGTATTGCTACCCGCTACCGGAGCAGCAGAGGATTTTCCGGAGCTCGGCATGTTTCGGTTCTTGTTTTTGCACCGAGAGATTAACTCCTCGCTAAGGGTACAGCCGGTAATTATCGGTGTTTTAATTATAGACGAAGCATGTGCGGTGGTGGTGGTTATCCGTGAATACGCGTTTGCTAAAGATTGTTTTTCCCCATTAATTAATCGACAGTTACGTTCCTCTCGTTTTATGAAAAGACTGGGTTTTAAATATTCAATAACTTTAGATACTTGCCGGAGGCGAGGTTCTGCGACACGACGGAAATAACGCTAAAAGGGGATCCTGTTTTTTATATCTACTATAATTTTGACGGGTTTATTCTCTACTCAACCTATTTTATCTGCTTGTCAAAATACCGCCTGACATTAACGCCAACTTCATTCATTTCAACACCGAAAGCTCTTTCACAATTAATCTAGATACCCTGAGAGGGGTTCCCCAATTTTTACTCTACATCACAATTGGCGATAAGAAAATTATTGGTTTCGTTCGTAAAATGACTTTTGATCGTTCCAACGAATCTTCACCCCTTCAGACCCCTAGTATTCCAAAAACACATCGAAAAAAGATAGAAATTGCGAGATGAAGGAATCTGAAATTTACGGGATTTCAGATTCAAATAATGAGCACGAACAATTGTTAACAATTAATATTTGTTTACTTTATCCATTCTGAATCGAAAGAATATTTGTTTGAACCAATCACTCGTTCATTGGATAAATCGGCTCGATTTTCTGAAAGAAAAATACTGTTCAAGGTAATAAGGTTCAAAAAATAACATCAGAATTAAATACATCGATTTGCGGTTGAATAAAAAAAATATTCTGCTAAATTACCGAAATACCAATGAATTAATTATATCTTTTTAAATCGAACAAATTTTGGATAAACTCGATAGAATTTTTGGTTCGGGTTGAAAAAAAAAAAAATCTCAATGTTATACTGGCCACGTTTCAACATTTATGCATAGAATCATTCGCGATGTTTAAAATTTTTAGCTTAAGCTGCTCAGGGTAAAGATTAATAACAATTAGTGCAACACCCTGTATAAATTGATGCTTAATTTTCGCAGTGAAGGGCTGTTGGAGAAGAAGAGGGGTAGCACTTGGATTTAAGGACGGGCTGGAGTTGCAGAGGCCGAGGCTGAGTCTGAGTCTGAGTCTGAGTCTTAGTCTTATAGTCTTAGTCTTAGTCTTAGTCTGAGGGTGGAAACCCGTCGCTGTGCTTCGAACCTGGATGCGAGACCCTCAGCTAAAACAGCAGGAATGCGGTGATGGCTCTTCTCTACAGATTCGCGCAGCTGCCCGATCGCGGTGGTACGCGGGTCTTCTCCTTCGTAGTGACAAGGAGCGTCGTACGGGACCCAGAACGCGATGTTACCAGCAAGGAGCTCGTTTGTGGCTTCCAACGATGGGCTGTGGCCTTCTCTCGCGGCGACAAGGTAGGTACATCCCAGACAATTACCCTCTTGACCTTTACCCAATATCCACATCCGCGCGCAGTCGAAACGGATATTGCATTCGGTTATTGCGGTATTTTGTAGTTCGAAACTTTTAGGGTGGTCAGAAAATCCGAACTATTGATTTCCCGCGACAAAAAAAAAAAAAAAAACAAATTAGGGAAAAGGTTCGACGAGATTTGGAACGGTAGACCAGGCAATACATACATAGAATTCAGTGAAAAACTGTGTAGCAAGAGTGATCAATCAATTGTGACGGTGAGCTGCTCCAAAGCCATAATAATACAATATTCAATTTCGTCAGAGCAGTTCGCTGAATCATATCTTCAGTTCATCCGTTATCGATGATCATCTGATAATGATCGGCCACAGACTTTGCTCGATCTGTTCGTAAGCTATAGTATACGAAAATCTCCGTGTCACTCGAACCAAATATCGTATACCATTATTTCGACTGAATAAATGGCATGAAATTCGAGGCTCGTTATATGTTGAATGGCGAAAATTCTTTACAGAAATATTCAAAGGAGTTTTCAATTCTATTACGTATAAAGGAAATTGTTCAATCACTTATTACTTCGTTCGGTTGTACACTTTCATTTGAAGACCGAATATTAATCGAATAACTTGAAATTTTTGTGGAAGCTTTAATTCCTTAAATTTCCTGGATTTGAAGGACATTTTTTTTTACTGATCTGTAACCATTGAGTTACGTTATCTTTTCCACTGATTTCAGGTGCTGGGTGTTTACCTTGTGTGGCGCGGTGCCGCTCCAGGTTTACGTGTCTATGTCGACTTCACGTTCACCCTCCTTAACCGTGAGCACTTTTCTGTCAACGAGGGTTTTTCGGGAAAACGAGTCAAATTCACATACGACGCCCCGGCCCAGGGCAATCGAAATTACATCCCAGTCTCAGACCTCTACAGCCGAAACTTCGCCGATCCGAACGGAGAATTCCAGCTCGAACTCTCCATGGCAAATGTCCGAACCGTATATACCGCCGAGCTCCGTGTACCGACCGGAATGTTCTCGGCAGGCCAGCAAAAGCCGGATAAATTGGAAACTGGGTATTTCACGTTCGGCGGTTTCGATTGGAATCTCATAATCTATCCAACCGGTGACAAGGAGGCCACAATCCAAGAATCAACCGTCCCAACGGTCGCGGGTCCTCCCCCAGTACCTGTAGCCTCGTCCACAGCCCATAGCAGACAAGAAGGACGTCTCAGCGTATACCTAGCAAGACTAACCGGCTTCGATCACCGTTGCCGAGTGCGATACAGTGTCGCCCTCGGCGAAGGTGATCGAAGAATAGATTCCGGCCATATAGAGGACCTCTCAGATGCTGATGGGCGAGGTTTTGGATGGCACCCAAGGGTCCGTTGGTCCGAAATAGCCCACAAAGGTGTAGTCCGAGTTTCTCTAGAAATGGTCGAAGCCCGAACCGTGTCCGAAGTCGGTGTCCAGGCTCTAGGTCCATCGGTATTACCGGCCGCGCCTTGTTACGACCGTGACAAGCAGGCCTGGGCTCTAAGAGCAGATCTTCACTCGGACACGGTGCGACTTCACCTCGTCTACAAAGATATCCACAACGTGCCAAGGAACCATCTTCGGTACGTCGGTTGGACAGCGTATCTAATGAGAGGAGAAGAGGCTGTCGCCCTTCCAGGGGCTCCTTTCGGTCGTTACTATGCCCAGGAAGCGGTAGACGAGGGAATAATAATGGAGACAAGCCTCGGTGTCGCCGAGGTAAAGGACGAGGAATGCCAATTCATAACTGACAAAGGTCAGCTCAGGGTTCGCCTGGAGTGGAACGAAGGGCATCTACTATTCCAAGCGACTTATCACAAGTACGACGACGTCTGCAGAGTCCACAACCAGCAGATGCGTAGAGAGATCGCTGCACTTCAGGCGGAAAACTATTCTCTCGAAAGACAACTTTTCAGTTATCAACAAAGCCTCGCTTATGCCCAGGCCCAGGCACAGGCCCAAGAGCAGGGAGAGGAGCCGGAAGTCGTCGACCCTGATCACCACCACCATCATCATCACCATCATCATCACTTGGAACATCATTTGGAGAGATCGGCTTCGACGGACACAGAGTACGCCTGACGCCATCGTAATAAGGAGAACGGAGACCAGGAAGAAGACGAAGACGATGATGAGGAAGAGGATGAGGAGGAGGAAGAGGAGGACGATGAGGACGAGGTTGAAGTCGACATTGAGATTAGACGGAAATCTGAAGAGCTTGGAATAGCCACGCCAGCTCTTTGGCGGGAAACTCCGATGGTGGCGAAACGTCATAGACGCAGCATAGTACATCAGCCAAAATCTGCAGCCGTTGCTGGATCGAGGGTAACTGCAGATGGTCTTGCGTTTCGACCTACACAGCAAAAGGCAAGAAGAACTACGCTCTGGGAGGCACTTACCGGGCTGGTTTGTTCCCTTGGAGCTCTAGCCACAAGGGCTGCTAAAATGGCGACACGTCGAGGAGGCGAACCTCTTTGAGTCAAATTCGCCTATACATGAGAATAATATTATAATAATGAAGAGTAAAATTGGAAGGAATATATATAACAATAATATATATAATGTGGAGAACCGTGACATGGTTTACGGGACTCTTAACATACAGTCAGTCTACGTCTTTATTTGTAAGTCTATAATCTACTTGTCAATTTAAGAAAAGATGAAAGAAAAAAAAAAAAAAAGAAAAAAAAGAACCTATTTTCCTCTAAAGACTTTTTCACGTATCGTAATACCTTTTCGAGTAATAATTATATCGTTATAATTAAAGTTTAGCAAAACGCGATATAAATACAGACTATAATTCGCGATCCTTATTATAATATACATATTTATGGTGTTTTCAGTATAGAAATAAACCGCTCCAGGGATTCTAAGACTTTCACAGATTAAGGGGGATGGTGAGCTATGAACCGTTTTTTTTTTTTCTGAACATTTATAGTTTATTATGTTATTTGTAGTTTTATAAAGAAAAGAAAAAGTTGACTACTTTTCTTTTTTTTTTTTTTTTACAATTAGAGGAATTGTGAACACTGTAGCTGCAAGAATTACAACATTTTGGAATTGAATTGAAACGGGAGATTTTAACCAAATAATATCCGGTATAATGTCTGAAATTAGAGAATATCATCTACAATGTGATACAGCAGATTTTTTGAGAAATACGAGAATTGCGGATTTTTACCGACAAAAAATAAAAATGAAAAATCATTTTTTCCCTGTTTTTTACAATATAATTGTCAACATCTGCTCAACCTAAGTTCTGATTGGAAATCCGCTCCGACATCTGGTAGCTATTCAATTTTTGCGTATTCAAAAAGAAAGAAAAAGGAGATAAAATCTAAATTGGTGAAATAGTTTTCGAAATATCACGTTCACGACTTAAATAAAAAAAGAGTACTTTTTTTGTAAATTAAGTTTAAAACACGCAGAACATATACGGAAATGGTAGAGAACTGAATATGGAATCAATTTTTTCGGAATGCCACAAGCCATCATCCCCCTTAATAATATCCACGATTTCAACCCTCTCGGTATACCTACGCGCGAAAATTCCACTCGCCAGCTTCTACCCAATCCGTTCGATAAGCCATACCTAAATGCCAATGCGTTTCTCCGATATTTTGAAGTTTAAATATTTTTTTAGTATATCCGGAAAACAAGGAAATAAGAAGAAGAAAAAGAAGAAGAGCCATATAATTTATGGAACTTTTTAATATTAATATTACCGCGAGTTTAATACTATCGAAGGAATGAAAACAACACATCATCGATCATAAGCCATGTCAGGGAGTAAAAAAGAACCTATTTGGTATTTTGAGGCAGGCATAAAATCCCGAGTCTGTAGAGGTTCAATCGTAGGCCGCTTTAGTACCAAAAAAGTAGGGAACTTTTCTCGTTATAATAGATAAATTACATGTCTCTTTATTGTATAAAACAACAAGGAACAAAGTGAATCGTTCGAAACGATACACGGTGTATCTTCCTAGGTATGAATTCAGCTACATAAGTGTATACGTAAATCCCGAGATCTACTACTTGTGATCTTTCTCGTTTCAACTCCTGATTAATTGCGGCATTACTGATTAAGTTTGGTCTGCGAAAACCCGGATCGTTTCTCCTATATTACGTGGCGACGTTACCTACCTTAGAACACATCTGATACCCCGCAGGGTTTGGCTAAGAGGACGACCCTCATCTCGCATCAAAAATTCCTTCTCTGACTAGCAGAGCTGTATACTTTGTATATACATATACCTGTACCATAGATATATACACTTACTATACCTATACGCATACATATACTATATCTATTCTTATCTATATAGAATATATATATGCCGATATATACCGGGAATATTAGTGAAAACGCCTGCATACAGGCAACTCAGAAGTCATGCGATTAGGTTCTGTTTCGCATATTGCGTGCTCGTTGGCTACGTGGGAACAAAACCTAATTGCTTGATTGTTAAGTTGCCTGTATGCAGGCGCTTTCACTTCCCTAAGAAGTGTTTACGCGAATATTCCCGGTGTGTATAGTAAATATATATCAATAAATAAATAAATAAATAAATAAATAAATAAATAAATGATGTATATCTATGCCTGTACTGAATAGTATATATACGCGTACCTATACCACGTATAAATGTCACGAGTATTTCAACGCCTACGTACTGTACGTGCCTACCTACAGGACAATCGATTTTAAATTCCCAGTCGGAGTCACGACGGAGGAGAACCTTGCGTTCTTGCGTTAGACCGATCGTTAAAATACTCGGGGTAGTTCACGTGACGTACCTCTTGTACCTATATATCGATAATATTAATGTTACTTAAATAATATAAAGAAAAAAAGAAAAATCTGACACATAGGTACTACATATACATATTACATTATACACACGATTTACACATAATAAATATATTTATTACACAATTAAACATACATATTGAATTGCACATAAACATTAAATAATACACATATATACATAATTACGTCCTGCTTGTACAATCCACTATATTACTATATATAGTATTAACGATAAAACATTTTTTATTGCCTATTATAATAATAATAATTATTATTATGGTACCTAATACGTTAGATATTCGAGAAAAATTTACTTCTATTATTCAATGATATTATAAATTATACCTCCACCCATATGTATTGTATTGTGTTGTATTGTAACGTATATTATATCGTATCGTATCGTATCGTATCGTATCGTATCGTACTCTATGTAGTACTGTATGTATACCTACTATCTAGACTGCATCGTCAAATCTTGACTCTTATCAAGTAACGTAGGTATATGGTATGTATAAGCGTATGTATATACGTACTATAGTATGTAGTATATAATAATTGTGTAATATATTGTCGGCATTTTACTTATATAGGCTGAAAAGTGACCAAACTACAAAATTTTGAGAGCCAAAAGATACCCAATATCAAATTTCTCATTAACTAGCTTATGATTTCAGAACGGAACCACCTTCGTAATTATCATAATATATTTCTTGGAACGGGGGTAAGAGTATAATATTATAGCACAATCTTATCGCACAACATGAATAAATGAATTGGGTGAATGTGTTTTCAGATAACGTGTAATAAACTTCATAATCGACCCAGTCTAATTAACGAGAAATACTGCACAGATTTTTCATACATTTTTTTCAACATGCGTTCATCACAGTTTCAAATTGCACAATTAATTTATCATTTTTCATACTCTGATACTCTTCACGTTATTATTTTATCGATGATAATATGGGCATCAGTAATCAAACTGATCTGGTATTAATCTTTGGATTAAATATATTTATCATTAGTTACGACAATAAGTATAACAATCATTCATAGTCCAGTCGAATTAGATCAAGTTCTATTCTGGCGTAACATAGGTTAGCCGATTTTTTCGTAGGTAGATTAGACACCCACAGACATACTCTCAAAAATGCCAAAAAAGTTGGGTCCGGGTTTGGCCGTAAAAAATGTTTAAACTATTGAAAAGTCACATTTCGCGTATAAAATGTTCCCTATGGGTTGTACATGAAAACTGTATATACAAAAGTTGTTCGTCCCATCATTCTCTAAAAAACAAACCCTCGCGGGGTCGATTATAATTATTTGTTTATCTGCAAAATGCAAAAAACCATGAAAATTGAGTCTTCTCATTTATTGTTATAAATTGATGAATAATCAACGCGTTTCGTTAAAACTCATGGTACAGGTAATATAAAGTGCCCCCCGGAGAACAGTGCGAAGCTTACTTACCTGTGTCATATAGTTAAGCAACAATCCGCGACAAGCCAGAATCCGTACAAAGGCTGTCATTTCCGGCCATCTTGGTCTACGGGGTTCAAAAAAATCATGGTGTCAATTCATTTGAAGTACTTTCCATATATTGGAAGAAAAAAACAATTTGACCAAAAAATGACAATTTTAACATTGAAAATAATTTTATTTTCGGGCTATTTGGAAGGATAGGGGTTTGTATGCTAAAACTGTCACGAAATTGTGTTACGCCAATAAATGTATTGTATGCAAGTGTCCGTCGATCGAGTATCGGACAGGTCTGCACCGATCGAAGAGGCTTTTGCGCATGCGCAGATATATACTGGGGCTCGGTCTGGCTGTGTTACGAAATTGTGTAACGCTCGATGATTTCAGGATGACTCATAAGGTATAAATTGTAACAATGCGTAGTCATGTTCAATGAGCTCAATTCTTGCATCACATGTGAAATCTGTAGATTCGTTTCTCAAGAATTTGAATATGCAATTGAAATCAATTGCAATCTTGATCCCACCCGTATATCCACACTTACACGTATATCATTAAGAATAATTTAATATATGTTTGTGGGGGTCTAATCTACCTACGAAAAAATCGGCCAACCTATACGTTATGCCAAAATAGAAGTCACTCGATTTTACGTCTAATTCAACTGGACTATCAGGAAATGTGTTACACTGCGGTGTTGCGAATGAAAGTATATTCATCGACATCAACGCATCGATAGTCTTCAAAGGCCTTTCACCGTTTTGGGGTTTGGTCACATATTCGTTGTACACCACGTGTGTACATCATGCCCACGATGTTATCATATCTGAAAGGGTGGCTGCGGCTGTTTGAACCAGTAATGAAACACAAATTATCCCTAATACATCTGGTTGGTTTATTCATATAAAAACGAGATATTTGGCACATTGATATATAACGGCGACTATTCGTTATCACTCGACTGAAATATTATCTCTCATTTATCGTTAGTTCCGTGAGTTTCACCTGCTAATCTTTTAGGCCTGTTATTTGACGCGTAACCGTCCTTAAGTCTTGAGCTGTAAAAGCTTTGTCATCAGCGATTAACGTAATGCTGCATTAAACGCGGATGATCATAAATCCTATAGTGAGCTTAAATGACGAACAATATCTATTCATATGTCTGAAGATTGGTCTCTTTCTTCACAGCCAATTGATTAGCCGGTCAGTGGTCACCCTCTCTATAAAATTGAAGACAAATAAATTAAGATCAATATTTTTTCTTTGTCTGCAATGTATACTATACGCACGCTGAATACAGCGTATATTGGCTCTGACAATCGCGCACACTTGTCTCCTCCTCCGCAAAATTGCACCTTTTATGAGTATATACGTTATCAGCCCGCGATTGAGCGAGCGAGGGGGGATTTCTTGTATACATGTATATTTTTCATCACCGCACTTTGATGTTTCCGTTTTCTATACAGTATTGGAAAAAACCTTGCTCAACCTGACCCGAAATATCCCGTCAAGCCTTTAGTGCTTTGGGGTTGTCATTATTTCGATTCTTGATGGTGAAATATAATTCGATGAAATATTTATCAGAGGATAGAACCTGTCCCGATGTTTTCGTAATGAAATATATTTGATCCATAATCTTGTAGTATATGAAGGAAAACAAAGTATAATTAAGATAATAAAATTTATAGTATATACGCGGAGAGGAAAAGAGCAAGTGAAATTGATATTTACTGTTAGGTGTAGGTAAACTATTCAAATTTATACATTCAATGAAGAAATTTCATTACCTTCGACAATTATTTCCAACGAGATAATAATCAAAGCCTGTGGCATCAGTGTATGCAGTGTCTCTTCAAATCGACATACTTATATGTATAATCAAAGCAATTTTACAATATTCTATTCTATTCGACTATTCAGACCCGTTTGTATCTTTGAGAAATTAAATAAACCGAATCGAAAACTGGAATAAAGAGCTTCAGGAAAAAAAAAATGGCAGTTTTCAAAACTACAAATAAAACAGGTGACAACCCTCGAGCTTACATTTCCTTAGCTCAGATAATACCAGAGAGCCGATCAGAGAATCTCATCGAAAAATGTTATTTGTGAAAAAAATTATCGGCATTCTATCGCATCAATTGCATCGTGAATTTTCATGTTACATGAAAAGTGTTAACGTTAATTTATCCACCATGCGGGTAAAGTATTTTCTACGATCAGACAAGGGTTTCTCTGGTGATAAGGGAGCTTTGCAATGATGTTTGCTCGCCTTTTTTTCGCCGGGGTTAAAAGTGCTTACATGGATATCAACATGCTATGGTTTGAAAGGCTTGCATCAGCAGAAATACTAATACACTAATGCATATATGTATGTATGTAACTATATATTTATGTATGTATATCGCACTTATACACAGGAATATCTCAATTAATTCTCCCTTATGAGAATTTCAAGAAATGTACTATACCACATATTCACCGTCTGTGAGTCTGCCTCGCGTCTTTTATAAAGTTCTTGCTATATTCACGCCTGTAATTTATTATTTATCTAATCACGATAATATCCCCACCAAATAAATATTCTGTCTACATTAGACAGTTCATAGAGTTACGAGATTCGCAGTCACATCTCAAACTTATGACTATACTTATTACCACAGGATCCTGAGCCTGTAGTCAACTCTATCGAAAATTACGGTCAAGGTACACCCATCTACGTTCAATTATCTCTTTCACCTGAAAAATTTGCTCTCTCTAAGAAGACCCTATATTTCGTATCGAAACCGATCCTTTATTACAAAATCCAATCAAGCCTCTGGGCTGATTCCCATGGCAATTTATAACGCAGAATGGCTCGGCGTGGGGATTTTCCTCCGCAAAGATAGAGGTGAGATTGAAAAATCGATCAGTCAGTGAGCAATTTTGAAACTGGCAACTGTTCAGTCCTTTTTTCATCATTCGAAATTTTCGCAGCACAAGAGGTACGAGGTAGTATAAATATAATGTTTGTTCAAATTTGATTACAAATGATAAGGAACTGTGTGGATATTGGCCTTTGAACATAGTCTTTGACTTTCGTTAACCAGAATTTGGTTCAAGAAGTTCTATTATTTTTCTATTATCTCATTTCGGATCGTATAACTTTGTAAAAAGATGTAAACTACACAGTATACACCATTCAGCACCACTATTCATCCGTTCCTTTGCTTTGTCACTAGGCTTAACGCACGTCCTCATACAAAGATAAGATAAAATATTGTTTAACTGATGCAATGACTGTACCATCAGTCTCCCGCGTTTTTGGAATGTAGAAATCAGTTTGAATTTTGAACGTGACTGCTCACTCTGTCGTCAGAACACGTAGTCCGCCTGATTCACTGGTACGGTCGGTCAATGAGAATTCTAGTCCTTCCCTGGACCCTGATTCTAGAAACTTATCGAATCGTTGCGCGGGTGGTATACGCCGTTTGGACCAATCGGAGACCAGCGTTAAACGGAAAGTTGGCTGATACGCTTGTGATACAGTGGGATCTGTTTCTAGAATACGGGTCCAGATAACTTTGTGGAGAATCACGAAATAAGTTTCATAGTAAGCGTCGGTCTTTCGAACTTATCGATAAAGTTGTGGGCGAATTGGCATCCGTTGCGGTTTCAAGACGACGCAAAAAATTTTACGCTTGACAGTTGGGTGCGCTAGGTGAAACATTGGCGCTAGCGAGCCCATCAGCATTGCTACTCCGATAACGCATTATGATTTACACACACACGCACAGTAATAATGAATATCGTCGGTGATGGTGCAATACCGCGTAACTAACATTTGCAATACTGCGCAACTGCATATTGCAATACCGCGTAAGTAAAAAGAGCCAAACTGAAATTTGATATAATGCATTCTATGACAGTCATAGAATCTATGTGAATATAAAAAATACATAATATATGAATACCAAATCTCATTTTTGCTATTTTTGAACTTACGCGGTATTGCAATATGTAGTTACGCGTTATTGCAAATATTAGGTACGTAGTATTGCACTGTCACCGACGATATGTAATGTAAGCAAGCATCGCTGTAGTGTTGTTTGACGCGCTGATACCACTTGGAATAGTAGTCCGTAGCTAATCTACCAAATACTTGTTATCAAGTTAATTACTTTAACAAGTTTAACCTACTTTATTTTACCACACTTGAAGGAATCGGGTAGTTGAGAAGCGGAAGTGTCGAGCAATGATGCTGACGCATCGCTTCGGCAATCGGCGCCTGGTCGTCGATGCTTTGGCCTTAATTTTCGGTATCGGAGCATGGCTAGGAGTCAATAGTATCTTCGTTCAGCTTCCTTTACTGGTGAACAATGCACCCGAGGGATGGAACCTCCCTGCTTTTATGTCGTTGATTGCAGCGATAGCAAACATCGGACCACTCCTTTACAGCGTTTACGCGAAGTGAGTATCCACACACCGATGTATATGGGGAATTCCACGCGGAAATATAATACCGTAGGAACAAAAAATAATAATAATTTCCTCTGCGGGGGGCTTGAAAAATACTTTTCTTCGTACGTCATCGTGGGGTCTCGCGAGAAAAATTTCAGAATCGAACACAGAATTTTTGGTAATTTTTTTAGAATTTTCGTAACGTTCGAACATGGCCTTTCGTTTGTTCAAAATGTTAAAAGTGCTGGAAAAAAAGAAGAAAGAATCATTCCATCATGGAAGGGGGTGTCAAAATGATCGGAATAGAAAATAAAAATTTTTAGAATTTTTCGAGATTTTTAAAGAAGGCCAATTTTCAGATGGGTTTGAATAATCATTGGTAATTAACGGTTGGAGGGAAAAATCTGAAAAAATTCAGCAGTCCTTCTTTGAGATCGTAGAATCGTATAGAAAATCGTGAAGCGAATCAAAAATGGTGAGGGAAAATCATTGGTGGGATTCACGTCGAATTTTCCATAAATTCATGTATATGCAACTCTGAAGCAATTTCGATGAGTGTCTAAAATAAATGAAAGACGTTGATCGAGGAAGAACCAACGCATTGGGGGAAATAGGATAATTGTTATCAACTCTTTGATGAATGATCCCGTTCTCCTTCAATCTGCAGATTTACGCTCAGAGACCATGATCATCTACTAATATATGGACTCCTCGGTGGAAGTACAGCTGCTATATTCTGCCTGATTTTTCTCCACAAAAATACGTCGTACCTATTCGGTGCAGAGCGTTCGACTGCCGTACTGGGCTTCATGTTAATTGCCGCCATCGTAGGATGTACAAGTTCCGTCCTCTTCATGCCCTACTTGCGAAACTACCGACAGATCTACCTGGTCTCGTACCTAGTCGGTGAAGGGCTGAGCGGTTTCCTTCCCAGCATTCTAGCTCTGATACAAGGCGTCGGTGGTAATCCAGAATGTGTAAACGGGACTGATTCAACTGCAGAAAACCCAGTTTTCGAATCGTATTATCCAGAACCAAGGTTCTCAACCTCAGTATTCTTCGCCCTTATCAGCGCCGTCCTCTTTCTAAGCTTTCTCGCATTTTTCGCGATAAATTACCTCCCTGTTAGTCGTCGTGAACGCGTAAAACCACCCGGCACCGTCGAGGCTTCCCTGAGCAAGACCGACTCACCAGCTACTAATAAGACGAATTCGGATTGGAACATGCCACGGAGGACCTACATGTATCTTTTGGTAATGATGGGGGTCGTATGTGCCCTTGGAAACACTGGCCTTTCTAGTATACAGTCCTACTCGTGTCTTCCTTACGGCAACGTTGCCTACCACTTGGCCGTTACCTTGGGTTCAATGGCCAGTCCTTTGGCCATGTGCGTTGGTTTCATCGTAAAAAGTCCCCGAGTCGATGTCCTGAGCGCTCTAACAGCAGGGATTGTATTTCTAGCAGCGTTTGTCTCCTATCTCGCTGTGATGTCGCCTGTACCTCCATTGCAGCACACCTGGATTGGTGAGTTTATCGTCGTAATTGCCTGGGTCGTTGTTAACGCACTAATCGGCTTCGTCAAGCTCGCCATCACGACTCTATTTCGACCGCATCCTGGCAGGGGGCTTTTCTACACCGGAGTAGCGACTCAGGTCGGTTCGCTGAGCGCAGCGGTGGTAACTTTTTGCTTGGTAAATTACACCGAGATTTTCGTCACGTACTCACCTTGTGACGACTTAGTCGTAGTGGGACAAGCTTAACTTACTTCTTCCTGTAAAAGAAAGAGAGCGTCTCATTTTATGAATCATTTGCCCAATGCCCTCTCCTCGTCCTTTTTTTCGCACCTTAGCGACGGATGTAGAGTCAAAATTTTAAAGTACTTTTTTATCGACCATAACTTTCGACAATGATGCGGTAAATGTCATGTCCTTCCGACGTATGTTATTTGAAAATGTTTACCTCGCTCCTTTGTTTCTCATTTTATTATTCCAACCAACCATAAGGTGAATCTGTACTACATTTATTGCGTTGAACTGTTCCATCGATACATACGTGAATTATTCTCTTTACTCTTCAAAAATTCGGGCTTATACAAATCGATTTGTTCACCCTTAGTTAAGATACCATAGGAGAATGGCACTGGTAAAGCAGTCGTACCGACATACTGTCGCAAATAAGATAAGGTCCTAAGTAATTCAGTTCGGAGAAGGAAGAATTAACTAGATCAACACAGAGAGTCAGTAAACACCGGGTACATTCGAGTTTATGTAACTAGTCGGATGATTGAGTGTCCGTTGTTCGTCTGCACCTTAAAATTAGAATAATAAAACAAAGAAAAAGGAGGTTTGAACGCACTGCACAGCCTAAAATGCCGAGAGCGCCGTCGGTCAATCAGATTTCTAATTTTCACGACTGCTAAGCAAACAGCAATGCATATCAGTGCTCACGCGCAATCGCGAGGAGAATATTACGGTCCCTGGTGTCTGTGTTTGGAACTTATGAAGTGTGAACTAGATCCAGTAGCTGTAGCCTGTAGCGGCTTATGCGCGAGCACGAGCCACGATGTCAGTTTACACAAGTGATATTATAGGAGCGCGCTAAAAAATCTTCTCATTAACCACAACGGCGATATGTCATATCGTAAAACTCTGTAAAAATCTACAACAAATTCTTATAAATTACGTCATCCAATTCGACTTTGGTTTATGGATTTCATAAAGTTGACAACCTTAACCTCTCTTATTCCATAACCTTCTGAGATAACCAAATATACTTACTAAAGTTACTAAAGTTAAACTAAAGTGTTGAAAATGACGATGACCCAACGGTTCAACAATCGACGATTATTCGTCGACTGTTTGGCTCTGGCTTTTGGTATCGGAGCATGGCTTGGAGTCAATGGTATCTTCGTACAACTACCCCTACTCGTCAACAAAGCACCCGAGGGTTGGGACCTCCCTGCTTACATGACGATGGTCGTACAGATTGCTAATCTTGGCCCTCTACTGTACAGTCTTTACGCTAAGTAAGTATACAACTCGCTCTTACTTCACTCCCACTAAACCATCTGTACACACTGTATACGTGTGCAGATTCAGGGATGTTTGAACAGGTGTCACAATAATTGGTGTGCTTTGAAGGCTATTGTAGAAAAAAAGAATTGACAACTGATTTTACGAAGATTATTCAACAAAATTGCTTGTCTTTCGCTTTTAAATCGTTTATTTTATTGCTCATTATTCGATTTCTTGAATGTGATTTGGAATCCTTTCGAGGATAATTGAAGACGTCAGATTAGAGAAAAATGTTATTAAATACAACGAGCCTGAAAATGTGATTAAATAATCGAGATTTGAATCCAAAAAAGAAAAATAATGTTTTTCTCTTTTCTACCCTTGAATGTCAGAGGAGTAAAAAAATTTGGGTTTTTTATGAGCCGGGGAACTGTAACGTAAAGGAATTCTCAATACGGCCCTGACGACACGTTGGTTTAGCCCATCTTCATTGCCAATTGCCACGTACAAGGATAATAAAATTCTATTCAATACGTGATCCATGAGCAACGCTGGATTAAGGGGGGGCTAAGGGGCTGCAGCCCCTGAATTCGCAGTATTCGAATGACTGGCAATAAAAATCCGAAAAAAATCACAAAGGTCCTTTTCAATGATAACAACAATACGAAAAAATATTAAGCAAATTGGAATCGTTCGGGTTTTATACTGTGTGATTTACCATGGAAGGCCCCTGTATAGAACCGCGATGGAACAATTACGATTAACATCCTTGAGTATGTTATGCATTGAGCGTGACTTGACAAAAACTTTAAATTTCGACGATGTAATTGAAACTTTTGCGAAAGATAAGGTCAGGAGAAAAAAATTTCTGATTGAAAAAAAACCGCAAACAAACAATGTTTGTTTGTTCTATTCATTTTCTTTTTCATACGCTAGTCTTACGAAATAAACCCATGTGGGGGCCCACTGGGTTACTGTAGCCCCCAGCCTCAAAACTCTTAATCCGGCGTTCTCCATGAGGTGCTCTATGAATCACGTATAACTATGCGGGAAAACCCGCGGTTCTCATATCCCTATACGTTTCTGTATAATGATAGGAATAACGATAAGGATTCAGGAGAAGCTGTTTTTTTTTCTGTGATTTCAGTTTCTTGAAAAGTGATATTATAATCGATTCATAAACTTGTAGATCTAAGAATAAATCTATTAGTCACTGCATAAAATTTGTTCTGGGAAGATTCATTCATTTCTACGATTTTTTTTTCTTCCCTTTTTTCCTGCATTCACGATCACGCTGAGAACCTTTATCCTTATAGCATTACATTTTAGTTCGATATGTTGACTGATGATACCGCAAGTAACGTGATATACATGTGTATATATGCAGAGTGCTGAAACCACTACCAATTCGCGATACATACCGTAACGTTGCACTGTTGTAGATAGTTATTAGATTACTACCATACTGTAGACTTAACTCACTGATTTATATGCCAACAGAAAGTTTTGCGTCAGTCATCATCGGACGAAGCGCTATTAGACATTTGACCCCACGCGGTTCTTACAAATCAGAATCAGTTGTCTGATCATCTCGGACTCTTTGCTGCAGCATTCGGTTCAAACGCATCTTATTTAATGATTAAATGAAGCGTTACTTATAGAAACATCTGGTTTATAATTAGCTGACGATTGTGATTGACTTTTCTACCTCTCGCTTTCTCAGTATCAGCCTCGCACTTCATGCAACATTAGACTTTTGGTCGTTAGCTATACACGACAACTCTCCACTATATGACAATTAGTGGACGTCCATATTACAGCATTCGCATACCAGACACAACTGGCGGTGATAATGGAACCGTTACATCACGTTCTTTAAACCGTCAAAACGAATAGCAGATTTTGTATTCTGCTTGAATTCAGTGCCGCATTAGTTAACACACATTTCTGCCTTTTTCTTAACAAAAAATCTTACGTGAGCTTCTGTTTCCAGCACGTGCGTGAAAATTGCACCTTGTTTGTTCCTTAGCAATATACACTCGGTTGATGTACGTGGAAGTAGATGCTAATTCTGATTTTAAATCAAAACTGTTACTGTCCACCAGAAAACATGCATATTTCATAAATATCGTTCTATAAATATTTGAGAAGGTTGGTGCAAGAAGAAAGTAACGATAATCGAGATTTCTAGACAAGAACAGTTATATGGTGACATTCAAACCTTCTGAAAGCGGTACTTCTTATCTCAAAATCTCGAATTTTGTCACTTATACCTCTTTTTCACCGACCCTTTCAATTGCAATGGCTGCATTTGTGAAATAGAATGTCGAAAAAAACCACTTCCACTTGCGTAGCGTGAAGGAGTACCGGGTGATTCCTCGCTTGCATCACAGTGATTTGGGTAGCGGACCGTCAGAGCACAGAGTTGTATATCTAGGTATATATATCATATATATGCTGGTATGCTAGTGAAGCATTTGTTGCGCACGGGTACTTCATAGTACATGTTGCTATTCTGGGCATACGTACTTCGTTTGAACCAAATCACTCATTGCCCAATATCCTTGTGGAAGTAATAATCCACAAACTGCTACATGGTCTCTTCTTTTTTTTTTTTATATTCCGCAGGTACTCAAGCCGGTCACACGATCATCTGTTAATATATGGACTCCTTGGTGGAGGTGCTTTATCGATATTCTGCCTGGTATTTCTACATCAAGAAACAACGTACATGTTCGGTATGTACCGTTCAACGGCCATCCTGGGTTTCATGTTCGTTGCGGCTCTCGTCGGGTGTACGAGTTCGGTCCTCTTCATGCCATACATGCGAAACTTCCGGGAGATCTACCTGGTTTCGTACATAGTGGGTGAAGGGCTGAGCGGATTTCTTCCCAGCATCCTAGCTCTGATACAAGGAGTCGGTGGTAACCCGGAGTGTGTAAAGTCTACCGATCCCAACTCGACAACTCCCTTCATCTCGATCACCCCGGACCCGAGATTCTCGACCTCCGTATTCCTCGCCCTTCTCAGCATCATCCTTTTCATAAGCTTCATCGCGTTTTTCGCCCTGAACCACCACCCCGTTAGTCGTGGTGAACGTGTCAAACCACCTGGCAGCACTGAAGCTCTACCAACCGAGCCGGACGCGCCACGAACTTATAAAACAAATTCTGGATGGAAAATGCCACGGAGGACTTACATATATCTTTTGGTAATGATGGGGATCGTATGTGCCCTTGGAAACACAGGCCTCGGTAGTATACAGTCCTACTCGTGCCTGCCATACGGCAACGTTGCCTACCACTTGGCCGTCACCTTGGGATCAATGGCCAGTCCTTTGGCCATGTGCATAGGTTTCGTCGTAAAAGATCCCCGAGTCAATATCCTGAGCCTTTTAACAGCAGGGATTCTTACTCTATCAGCGTTCGTCTCCTACCTTGCTGTGATGTCGCCTGCACCACCGTTGCAGCACACCGGGACTGGTGAGTTCCTCGTCGTAATTGCCTGGGTCCTTGTTCACGGACTGATCGGTTTTGTGAAGCTCGCCATCATGACTTTATTCCGACCAGACCCAGGCAGTGGTCTTTTCTACACAGGAGTAGTGACGCAGATCGGTTCACTGAGCGGTGCTGTGGTATCGTTTTGTTTAGTAAAATTCAGTGGGATTTTCGTCACGTATTCAGCGTGCGACGACTTCGTCGTGATTGGATCTACGTAGCGTATTAAGTTTTTTAATGAGAGTGGTGGTTTATTTGGATAAATTATTAGCCGGATGAAACTGACTATTTTACTTCCTGCAAGACGAAAAATCGCGCTGTGCAGCAGTACGACAGTTTGACATTTCTAACGTGCTATACTGTATGTACGCGCTCCTCTGCACTAAGCCAAAACCTTTCAGTATTTCGTATCGACCACTACTTAGGCAGGATTTCCTTATCGTTGGACAATTCATATGTATAAAGCCGTAGTTATTTTACAAGTACTTGTTAAATCATCAAGTATGAAGTATTAGACCAGTTAATTCCCAAGAACACGCAAAGTTCCGGCTGCACAAACACGCTTCCAAACTGACACGCGTGATATTATTTATTTATTTGAAAGGATGCAGCGCGGAGATGTGTGTTCAAAATTTTGTATAGAATAGAAAATAGTTGAATTTTATTTAAATAGAAAATATTAGTCACATTTGTACTAATAATTTTAGTACATACATGCGTGCAGGGTACAATATTAGGGGAATGATATATAGAATTCGCTTTTTTGCTGACACTGCTGACAGAGTGCAGCTCAAATGCGCCGACGTTTTTCAATTGTTTTTTTCTTTTTTTTTTCATGGGGCTATAACAGATTTTTAGTATGTTTACCTATACCTATACCGCTGTGTATCAATACTATCTGTCAAGTGAATATTAGAATTACTCAAATGATACGAATCATGGAATGAGGTGACGAATGAATGTAATGATATTCAAGTTACGACCTTGTGATGTTAATTTGAAAGACTTGTGTACTCATGATATAAGATTACTTTTCAATATCTCATGTGCAACGTGTATAGTAAATACCGTTTCACGTTTAACTGATCGATCAAGTTTTCCACGAGCTCAAAACTTGGTGGCGGGCGATGGCAGTGAATGATCAGATTTCTTGACAAGATGATTTAAATATTGCCAAGAAAATTTAAGCCAGTAGGAATGTATGTCATTCGCGTACTTAAGGTAACTTCGGTCGTCAATATATTAGATCTAATTATCTACCTAAGATAAATAAGCCTTAATTACATTTGTTGTGTTGAACTGGTTCAGCAATAAAAATGTTTATTATGATTGTTATTATCGTTTTTTTCACTGTGGAAGCATTGAACCACAATGTCCATTGTCAACATACATGATTTTTCCCTGTTTGTCAAAATACCATGCGGTAAAGTGGTTACGTGAGCAGCATATGTTCCCAAGCAGGATGTGGTCATGCGGTTTGCGAGGAAGAAGGGTGAGTCTCTAGCCCAACACAGCCGTTCACGATCAGTCAACAACTGACACTTTCATGTGTGTGCAGCTCGACTTCGCATCATTCCGTATTCACCATCCCATCATTGATTCCCATCGTTCCAATTTGTATTTAATTGTATAGTCGAATCTGCTACCCTTAACGTGAGTGTATTTCTAGTCTGTTAAATGGTCGACTATCCCGCAGTCCGTTTCTTAGATTGTTCAACCAGTTATTGAACGAATCTGCTACCAATTGCTGCATACAAAGTCCTAGATTCTAACAATTGCAAGCTCTGCATTATCTTCACCTTCTCGCAATAACCAATAGAGCAACTGTTATTCGCTGATGGAGGTTCTGCCTCTGACCTCTGAGCTGCTATCACAAATCTATGATCTCTATTCCCGCTGATCATATCTCAATTGCGTAACATGATATGAATTTTAAAACAGTTGTCCTCTCCGCGTTCACTAGATTGCTATTCGTGATCCACACGTGTCTTACATATTGGCCTCTTTGCATACCATTTTCTGTCGCACTTACTCAACCATCGTAACCGGTTCATATATCTCATGATACTCAACTTTCTTGTCTCGATGGATAAAAATTGTGAACTATGGGTATGAGTGCACAATATTAAGCTCTCTACATTGCTCCAACTTCGTAAGAAGTTACTTTGTGATCGACTAATATCATCAGAAGATGCTGCAATCTAAATATAATATTGCCTTGGAAAGAGTAGACTGAACCAAGATAGCCCCTTTCTACTGGTGATTGACTGTTATAAGTGATTCGAAATCAAGGCTCATGACAGAACCAGTGTTCCTTGAACATTGGTCGTGTGAACAATGCATTATTTGAGCACAATAGTAGAGTTATTCCCATTTTTCACAGAACTGTTGCTAGCGTTTTGACTATGAAGGATCATTTCGCGCCGTACCAGTATGTGATAGTAGCGCTATCAAGCAGAGTAAAGAAACAATCTTATTATTAGGACACAAGACATCTTATTAGTTCAGAGATAAGAAGCGACAGGAGAGTCGAGCAAATAAACAGAGGCTTCGTCTGCGCATCTCTTCGCGCCTAGCTCTACTTGTGCTATTGTATTTATATAGATAAATTTTATTGCGGGCTATAGTAGCGATAGAAAAGAACCCACAGAACTCCAGCACACGGCGTCTCAGTCAGAGAAACAATGGGGATACTAAGTGGCACGAAATCATCCTAGAGTACTACCAAGCAGCAGCAGCGGTGCATTAGGTTGCAGTTCTGAGCAGATTCACTGGTGAGCAGACTGCGTTCAGCTAGTTACTATAGTTCTGAGACAATTCGACGGACCGTACCTCCTACTTATAATCATTCAATCAATTAGCGTAGATACTGTTGCGTCACATCTACATACGCAATAACACCTGACGTTTATTCAACGGTTTCATACTTTCGTTCCGAAATGAAAGATCGTCATCCATTTTTTCGAACGCAAAACATAATGACAGTGAATGTGATCTTCGAAGAACATTATACATTATCGGAGGCGTTGATAAATACCGACTATTCAATGTCCAATCGATCACGCCCGGATATACCTTTAAAGTTTTCGGCGTTCAGATGTTGTGACCACATTGCGGAATACTCCGAATTTGTAATATTGTCCATATAGCCAATTCATTACGTTACATACAATGTTGCACGTGGAGTTTCAGAGCCGCTAATACAAGGACGAAGAAGTGGCTATTACCTCGTACAACGAAGTCGCGGAGGATCCAGAAACGGGAGAAACATCGAGACTTCTGCAGCATCCGCATCAGATGCACCGTTCATCAATGCCACTCACACCAAATTGCGATGGAAAAAAAAAGATTACAAACCGCCGTCGAATTCTCATCGATGTGCTAATTGTAATGTTTGGAATCTCGGCGTGGATTGGCGTCAATGGAATCTACGTGCAGCTACCATTGCTGGTGGCTGCTCCCGAGGGATGGTCACTCCCTGCTTACATCGTCGTCGTAGTCCAGACAGCCAACGTAGGTCCCGTGATATACGCTCTTTTCCGAAGATTTGCACCGAGTCTCTGCAGCGAATCCGCATGGATATCTAGCCTTCTCGTTCTCGGCACCACGGCCATAGGGATTCTCGCCTTTTGCTACGACGTGACGACCGACGTCAACGGAGTAGAACACAGCGTAGCTATGCTGATCCTTGTATTCGCGGCATCTCTCGTCGGCTGCTCAAGCTCCATTCTCTTCGTGCCATATCTTCGTAACTTTCCGGCAGTTCATTTGGTCTCGTTTTTCATCGGCGAGGGATTGAGCGGACTGCTTTCCAGCGCAATCGCCCTCGTCCAGGGTGTCGGTGGCAACCCAGTCTGTCCCGGGAACAGTACGTCGAACCTTACGGACTCCCAACCACCGCCGGTTAGTGTGCCAAACTTTTCATCCAAACTCTACTTTCTGTTGCTCTTTGCCATCCTGGTTTCTTCCACATGTTCCTTCTGGCTCCTTGACTACCTGCTAGCTGTTCGCAACCAGAGAATTTCATCCATGGAAGAAGTGACACATGACCCGGACCGACTTCATGATCACTGCGCTCCCAGCGGAAGTATTCTTCCGGAGAAGAGGTCGAATTTTGATGGAACGATTGATCTAGGAATGACCACATCACACTCATACAGCAAGAGTAGCAGGTGCTATCTCTATATTCTGATGGGAATCATCTGCTTGGCAGGCAACGGATTTCTTCCAGGTATACAGGCGTACTCGTGTCTTCCTTACGGAAACGTTGCGTACCACTTGACGGTCACTTTAGCCAATCTTTCGAATCCCCTAGCCTGTGTATTGGCCGCATGGCTGCCATCACCAGGTCTTCGTGGCATCACTGTGGTCTCAGTTCTTGCAGTAATTGGAACTTCCCACGTCACTTGGTTAGCATTTTCGTCTCCAACGCCACCCTGGTGCAATACAACTCTTGGTGTTGTTCTTGTGGTAGTCGCTTGGATCCTTCTTATCGGTCTTGTCACCTATGCCAAGCTTACCATTGCCACGATTTTTAGGCGGGAACCTGGAGCTGAGACCCTGTTTTACGTTGGTGTTGTCGCCCAGACTGGATCCGCTTCTGGAGCCATATTCTCTTTCGTTCTCATTAACTACACAAATCTTCTCATCCCTTACGTAGCCTGTGCACCACCTCTGTAATGACTCAGTAAGGGATGATCTTCAGAATATTGTGACTTCGATCATTAAAATGCATTGAGAATACTTTTTATACGTATATAACAGCTATTGGCATAACGTACTTTTATAATTATTCGTAAGTAAACTGAAGACGTAGCGTTTATCATAATTTATTGACTATTATGTACATATTTTCAACAACTTTTCTGTGCTGCCATTATACTCCTAATTTTTATTCGCAGTCTGACACAGTTTCATGTTTAATTACGAATACACATAACTTACAGATAGTTTATTACGTATACATTTTACTACTGCTATTGCTCCTGGCACTCCCATGAACGACAGTAATGAAGTGATTTTCATTTATTCATAATAAACATTATTTGTGATTCATAAACCGCCTCAGTTTTATTCAAACCATGATAAAAAAAAAAAAAAAATAGAATAAAATAAAATAAAAAAATAAAAAAATACCCTCGCTTTTATCATGATAAATTTATCGAAACAATACGCGTAACTGTACAGGGTGTCCCATGTTTAACAGTGCATTAGAATATCTCGGAAATGAGGACTGCTATCGAAAAATACGTATACGAAAATCATGGTTTGCAGCATTTCATTGAGATCTGTTTACCCAGCTTCTGTACCCAATATATACTTAGGTAACGTTATTTACACAGAAGTATTGAATACAGCCGTGCGACGTTAAGGAAATATTACCTTATACAGAAACATGACATACATGTATGGGTGAAATATCAAAGCTACTTTCGGTTCAGAAAATAGGAATTGTCTAAAATTGCTATTTATATATTACATTATAATTTATATGTAGATATATATGTATAGGAAACGAACGTCAGAAAGTTATAAAATCAGCCATGTTAGCAATTTCGAATTTTTTCTTAAATTTCGCATTAATTGTGGAGCAAAATGAATGAATAAATCTCTGGAATTCATCTATTTCATTAATTTTTCTGCTTATAATTACTGACCCAGTTATTCGACGCATTTCTAATAGCCTGAAGATAATGTTCAACAAATCGTAAAACACCACGAAAGCCCGCTACTTTGATTCGAAGTTTAAACGCTAATCGCTTGCGCACGCTGTTTCTGTTGCGGACATGCGCATTGAGAACAGTGAAGTTGCATCGCGTCATCATCATGGGAAAGCAGCACTGTCCTCAAGATATGCCGAAATGAGAAAAGAGAATTAGTGCTAGAGACCGACAGAAGTAACCAATAACAAAAGTGAAACGTCAAATTGAGGAGATCGGGACATTCTTATTTAATGCCGCTGTCCCTAATCTAAAATTCGTATTGTAAAATTAGTAAATTGTGAATAAAATCGATTAAATTAGACGGGATCAAGTGTCGACGAAAATAATCGTTCTATGATTTGATTTGACAGAAGAATTTTATCAGCTGTACTATGTGCGATGCCGATTCATCCATTCAAAACACAACCTCGACGCTGTCGTTGCTCGACTTACCAGTCGAGGTATGTCCTACAATCATTCTTTCTCGACGAAAATACAATCATAGACATACTGAAACTAAACCAATGTCTTTTATATTAAACAAAATAAATACCGAATAGTTATTCATTTACGTTGTTGTATTATAGTATTTACCCCCAAATTTGGCACAGAGCTGAATCATGATCCATTTTGTTTCTTATCTGTGTTGCCAAAAAAGGCAAGAAACATCTACTCCAGAATATAGAAATTGATTTTTATCAGTTTGTCAGATATAGGAATTATAATGTATTATTTATAAATCGATAATCCAATTATATTTGTTATTATAAACCCGTTGATTACTTGCAACATGTAAATATACTTTTTCACGATTTTAAGGATACTCTTGTAATAAAATTTTGTAAAAAAGAAAACCTTACACTTACTATGTACCCCTGATATCTATTAAACTTCAACGATATATCCAACAAACCGATGTTCTTTTTACTAAAAAAAATCTTTTAACAATTATAAATAAATCTAAGTCTAGTTTTTAATCTATGGAATTGAAGAAGCAATCATATTTCTGAACCAGCGTATATCGTTAAAAATCCTACCTAAACACTTACTGTTTTATTGAGATTATTTTTTATTTCAGATACTTCTCCACATATGTTCATTCTTGGACGCAACAACACTGGTTCGCAACCTGAGTATAGTTTGCAAAGAATTGAACATGCTTCTGAACGACAATTTGTTATGGAAAGCAAGAATCAGTCATATTTGGCCGAATTCTAGTTTCCCTGTTCTGTCTCCCGGTTAGCTCACATTGCTAGCGTCTTGCACGGCCAATGGTTACTGTAAATAAATAAAATCATTCACATTTTACTAACATATTTCTTGCTTACCTTTAGTCCAGTACCGAATAAATTACCTAAAAAAAAAAAAGGCTTTCAACTGGATTAATAAAAGCAAATATAGATGAAATCTACTTTTCAAATCACTCGAAATTATCATAAAAACCAAACTGACTTGATGGTCTCAAATATTCTTTTCCTTTTACTTTCCTTTTTGGGCTATTCGGTACTTTTAGTCTAATATACTAATCCGTAGTCACTGTATAGTACATTATAATACTCTATATAAACTTTTGGGCATGCTTAGACTACTGTTTATACTTTTGTAACATTCTTCAATGTTGATAAATTCGATAATAATTACAGCCGGAGAGGACGAGTTGTTTTGGAAACTGTCTTGCGTTGCAATTGAGAAACAGTGTATGCTGTGGGGTAAAGATGAGGGAGAAATCATGATGGAAAAGTTGTCCTTAGCAAACGTGCATTATGGCACCATAGACAGTGTCTTACTGTTAAATGTGAGTAAGATATGGATTTCAAACTCACCATATTTTAGAGTTGAACATTCAATGTATAAATATTCTCTGATTAGGAAGCTAAGATCTGTGTTTCTGGGGCGAGAGACAGATCTCTGGTATACTGGGTCTTTCCCAACGAAGAAAACCATAGCAACCTTTCAAAGGTAAACAGCGACGCTCATGAAGGATGGATTTGGGGCTTGACTGCTCTACATGATACTATCTATAGCTGTAGCTGGGATCGAACAGTCAAGGCTTGGAAACTGACTGACTCTGGACTCCTGCCTTCGAAAACTTATAAGATGTACATGGCTGCTTGGCTAATCATATTCTGCTCCGTTGTGGAGGAAGAAGCTAAGCAAGATAGAAACGCCGTGAAATATTCAGTCATACTTTTGTTTTTACACTCATTTTCAGAGTTCCATGAATATCACTTTATTTTCTTTGCTCTTTTGTGTTTATCTGATCAAAGTTTCGATTTACCGATTAAAAATTCCAAAGAAGAGAGAAGTGGGCTTGTTTTAATACTTGTATGACTAAATGCGTGGCTCTTCTCGTTTAGCTGGATATGATGGCGAAATAAAACTTTTCACCATAATACAGTTTGATTAAATGTTTTAAACAGGTGTCTCAAATTTCGTAGGGACATTGCTGGCGCCCTATTATGCGTATCTTCATGCCCAGACTTGGGTTTATTCGCAGCCGGGTCATTCTGCAAAACGGTATTAGTGTTCGACCCTAGATCTGATGAATCATTGATACATAAATACCAGCCGCATCAACGAGCCGTCGTCAGGATTGCTATGAACACTAACTACATTTTTTCCGCTAGCGAAGATACAACTGTATCAATTTGGGATCAGAGGGCCAGAAAAACAATGAAAACTGTTAAAGTAAGAAAAATTCACGGCTTTTCTATTTTCTTAAGAAAAGATAGCTTCTGAACATCATGTGTTTGTTACAGATTTCCGATAATTCATTCCCAATGAGTATTTCCGTGCAAAACGGCGCCGTCTACGTAGGTGATAACGGAGGTAAACTCCACGTCCTAGATCCTAGCAAAGACTTTGAGCTAGTGAAAAGCTACACAACTGGACACGTAAAAGCTATTACTGGAGTACGCGCTGCTCGTGGTTGTCTGATCACAAGTTCTTTGGATAAAACTGTGAGGATAGCAAGCCCTACGAACCCTCCGCAGCCACTTGCTACCATTCAATCAACCTACGGGGAAGTAGCTAGTGTAAGTATTCGAAATCTGATCATAATTGCTCTTTATGCTTTCTAATTTGAGCCTTTACTAAGTACAGGAATCTGATAATTCCGAAGAAAACGTGATATCATATCTGTGTATCATATTGAGAAATAAGAAACGTTTGGATGAAAATAAATCTCATGATGTATCTGAACATAATTTCTCTTTGTTTTCTAGATGGATTACATGAATGAAGTATTGGCTATATCAGGTACTGATGGTATCGAAATTTGGAGACCAAAAAACAGAGCGTAGCGCATAAAGCATGCGGCTTGATATACTTGAAGAGAGCTCTAAACTACAGCCTTAATAAATAATGATTCATTCCACTAATTCTGTTCCAAGTTTGATCTTTTAATCATGTTAATATTGAATAAATGCTTTGCTAAATAATTTAATACTAAAAATATGCCGTTATATTTATTTTTCACTTTTCTGACCTAAATCTTATCAGGTTGATTAAAAAAAAAAAAAAGGAAAAAGAAGGGAAATTCATAAATCATCGTAGACCGTTTGATAATTTCATTATTCTATTATCGTTTATTCAAGTTATGCTTCGAATAATGCAAGAAAAGTATATTTCTTAGTATTTAGGAATGATTCGCTATAATATATGAATTTCTTCATTTTTTAAAATAAAATCCAGGGTGCAGTAGGTTAATCACTATAAATGCAAAATACATTCTCTTCTAAATAAAATTTCAATAATCGAATCTTTCAAGAACGGTGAAAATCGAGCCCGTAGAATGTTTGAAAAAACGATCAAATATTGAAAAAAAAAAAGGGTTTTTGACAACTTTGTGGTAATGGAAACGAAATATTGTAACAATCCAACAAAAAATGTATAATTTAAAACCAATCTTTAACAACAAGCTACTCGTATTTCAATTTTCTATAGAAGAAGACTGAAACATCGTATTCAAAAATTCATAATTTGCCGCATAATATTCAAGGGTGTCCCGCGCGACAGGCCTGCTGCGTGTAGTAGGCTTCGGCGAATAGCGCCGTGGCCTAGCGATCGATTGTGTCTTTGCGTGCCGGATAAACTCGTCTGCTCGTGTCGCACAGTAGTCAAAATTGCGTCTGTAACAGTGTCGGGACTGGTGTGATACGTTGGAAAATAGGTTGCAAATAATATGTGAATAAAATAATAAACTCTGTGTTTAGGTATGGTGGATTTTATTGCAATTATTATCAGTAAGAGGGTTTAAAATCTGTCAGATTGACGCGTATCAATACATCGGCGGGGGTAGAGTGTAGACAGTTCTTCCGGCTTCCGTTAAATATTGCGAGGTCAGAGAAGGCTGGCTGAGTTCTGGTGGCAGTGCTGTTGAAAAACACAATGAAAATGGCGTGGCAACCGCAGGAGGAAGGACTTAGGCAAATTTTGACTCTTTTGAAGGAGTCTCAGAGCCCAGACACAGCGACTCAACGCGCAGTGCAACAAGTATCCTTTTCAATAAAATGGGAAAATTTAATATATACGTGAACGATCGGTAAGGGTTTGATAACAGTTGCCAATCTGTGGACTGCCAAGGGCGTGCTTTTATTGACAAATTTAGTTTTAACCCGGGAAAACTGTACAATGTAGATTGACGTCCGGCATATTTCAACTTCGATTATATCTTGCATATTAAAATCACGCACATTATTTATCTCAACAAAATCTTCAATAAAACTTACTTATTATTTTTACGCAATTTTAATTCCCGGTCAGATAATTAGATGTTGGAATAAACGTTTTCACTATTTATTTTACACGGCATCATTGTGTCAAACTCTTATCCCGGCTACCGCGTGCTTACATTTAACCAATTTCTTCAATAACTTTGGGTCTGTTTTCACTCTTTCTATTATTTATCTAACGTTATTCTATTTCCGTAGTTATTTATCTAGTAGGAGAATCTATGAAGGGTACTAAACGTCCGATAATTTGCGATCGTAAAATGGTTTCAGTTTCATTCCCAGTCTCAGTCTCAGTTTTCGTTTCGCATTCTTGTTACTTTAGCAAATCTCAATCCTTATCAATGTTTATCAATCTTTTAATAACAAAGTTAGTCATAGTTCACACTGATACTATACACTCAGAAATTGCTACTGTACAATTTTTTCTCAAACAATTATTCAACCTTAGATAAAATCACGCACAATCACAATACATTAATAAACTATTACCTATATATTTTTCTTAACAAATATCACCTCAGAAATTGGAAGAATTAAACAAATTTCCAGACTTCAATAACTACCTTATTTTCGTATTGACGAAATTGACATCCGAAGGTAATATCATCCTCGGCAAGTTGCTCATTTTATTATCATATTTCATTATTTTTGTCTAATTTTATCCTTAAGTGAATTTATTCTAGTCTAAAATCCGTTGAATAATATATATAGTCTAATCGCTACAGTATTCAATTGTCCAGTCCTCTTAACTTCGATTTTTAAATCATAGATGAGCCAACGAGGTCCTTGAGTGGATTGATTTTGAAGAATAACGTCAAGGCACATTTCAATAAATTTGTACCTGAAGTGACCAGTTTTATAAAACAAGAATGTCTATCAGCGGTCGGAGATCCATCACCGTTAATAAGGGCAACTGTTGGTATCCTCATTACAACCGTAGCGTCCAAAGGTGCGAATAATGATCTGAAAAATAACGACAGTAATTCCTTCGTCTTAATATCATATAAACAAATTTTGAACGTTTATTTAACAGGAGAGTTAACTTCTTGGCCAGAATTACTACCAGCGCTTTGTCAGATGCTCGATTCTCAAGACTACAACGTATGCGAAGGAGCTTTTGGCGCACTTCAAAAAATATGCGAAGATTCCGCTGAACTCTTGGACTCGGATGCCTTGAACAGACCATTGAACGTTCTCATTCCTAAATTTCTACAATTCTTCAGACATACCAGTCCGAAAATTAGATCACACGCTATAGCTTGCGTCAATCAATTCATTATCAACAGAACCCAAGCGCTCATGATACACATCGACAGCTTTCTTGAAAATCTTTTCCATTTAGCTACCGACGACGACCCAGAAGTCAGAAAAAATGTCTGCAGGTGATGAATTTTTGAAACAAATTAAGGGTAATGGAGATATTGGAAGCTCGGAGATCCAGGAATTTTAATCAAATCCATAAATTCTCGGAATAACATCGAAATATTTGGAATTTGACTTTTTTTTCTCAATTCATTGATCAATAGATTCATAAAACAGACGTTAGTTGTTTTTGAAATGAGAACGTAAAACCTATTGTCTTTGTTCCTGAGAATTTCGTTTCTGTTATCTTTTCCATCATTTAATCAACAAACCCGATAAAATCTGCCCTTTGAAGTCTTCAAGACTTCTTAACACTATTTCGTCTATCCACAGAGCGTTGGTAATGTTGTTGGAGGTTCGAATGGACAGGCTAATACCACACATGCACAATATCATTGAATACATGTTGATGAGGACTCAGGACCCCGATGAAGGTGTAGCGCTAGAGGCCTGCGAGTTTTGGCTATCTTTAGCAGAACAGCAAATATGCAAAGAGGCATTAGCTCCGCATTTGACGAGGCTTGTGCCAGTTCTTGTACGTTGAAATTTATCATGTTTTATTAACTACGGAGAAAAACTAGATAATATAATCAAAACATCACTTTGATTAATTTCTTTGTTTTTTTTTTTTTGAAGGTCAGAGGCATGAAGTACTCAGAGATCGACATAATCCTTTTAAAAGGTGACGTAGAAGAGGATGAGATGATTCCCGACAGAGAGGAAGACATTAGGCCACGATTCCACAAGTCTAGATCACACCACACGCATCATACATCAGCGAACAAACATTCTGATGACAATGGAGTGGGCGATGACGATGATTCAGATCCTGAGGATGGTGGGGACGACGATTCCACACTTAGCGATTGGAATCTGAGGAAATGTTCGGCAGCTGCTTTAGACATGCTTGCTAATGTCTTTGGGGAGGAATTGCTGCCTGTTTTGGTACCCATTTTGAAAGAAACTCTCTTTCATCGAGACTGGGAAATCAAGGAATCTGGAATACTCGCCCTCGGGGCTATTGCTGAAGGTATGACACTGGCACACTGTTAAGAAATACCCGATTGATTTAGTTTATTCACAACTGATCACAAGTATTCTCAAACACAATTCAGAATTATTTGAAATTTTGTTGACTTTGTAGTCATTGTAGAGATCGCAACTTCTTCAAATTCGGAACATTTTAGAACATTTCCTCCAAATTTCATAAAAGTTTCTATGAACGATGCGACATACTTTTTAAAATAACAAAATACCATTGAATTCTTTTGTATTACTACCCCTAGGTTGTATGACCGGTATGATACCACATCTATCCGAGCTAATTCCGTACCTGATCGGTTGTTTGGGAGACAAAAAAGCTCTAGTACGTTCCATCACATGTTGGACACTGAGCAGGTATGCTCACTGGGTTTGTTCCCAGCCGCACGAAACCTATCTAAAACCGTTGATGACAGAACTACTGAAACGAATTCTGGACAGCAATAAACGAGTCCAAGAAGCAGCGTGTTCTGCCTTTGCTACCCTAGAGGAAGAAGCATCTACAGAGTTGGTCCCCTACCTTGGATTCATACTGGAAACGCTAGTCTTTGCTTTTGGCAAGTATTTTCACCGTTAAAACGTTTCTGTGTTCGTTAATGAATTTCAGGAGTTTGTTTGAGTTACCAAATCGATGGTTTTATGCCACAGATTCAGAAAAATACTTTTATCCAAGGTTCTAAACGTTTTATTATGCTTTAATCTAACAGGAAAATACCAGCACAAAAATCTGCTCATTCTTTACGACGCGATTGGTACTCTCGCTGATTCGGTCGGCCATCATTTGAACAAGCCAGACTACATCAACCTGCTTATGCCGCCGTTGATTAACAAGTGGAATGTCCTTAAGGATGAAGACAAAGACTTATTCCCACTGTTGGAATGCCTTTCGTCGGTCGCCACGGCTCTACAGTCCGGATTTCTGCCTTACTGCGAGCCTGTTTACAGGTAAAATTCCAAATCTGGATCAAACCTGTGGTTTAGGAGAGCAAAGCTGTGGATTACGCTTTGTTTTCATCACTCGACTGATCCTTTTCTTTCCTTTCTCTCTCAAAAGGCGTTGCGTGTCTTTGGTGGAACAGACGCTGAATCAACACATAGCAAACACTCAAAGTCCGGAGCAGTTCGACGCCCCTGACAAAGATTTTATGATAGTTGCTTTGGATCTGCTGAGCGGATTAGCGGAGGGTTTGGACGGTCACATGGAGAGTTTGGTAGTTAATAGCAACGTTATGCAATTGTTGTATCAATGCATGCAGGATCCAATGCCGGAAGTAAGACAGAGCAGTTTTGCGCTACTAGGAGACCTCACCAAGGCTTGTTTTCAGCACGTATTACCATGCATAGGTTTGTGAGCTATAGATACATTGTCCGAATTTAAATCTCCCCAGCGAATTAGATTGACGCATCAAAGTCACTCTTTTTGTAATTCTGAATTCGTTCGCAGCGGACTTTATGCCAATCCTTGGTCAGAACTTGAATCCTGAGTTCATTTCCGTCTGCAACAACGCGACCTGGGCTATTGGAGAAATATCTATAAAGCTTGGTGAGTTATAAGTGTTTGGAAGATCAGGTGAAATTAGCATATAACTCTGTGGAAACTTTGCTGATTGGTTTTATCGTCTTTTATTTTTATTCAATCAGGTGCAGACACGAGTCCCTACGTTCCATTGATCCTATCTCAGCTGATAGATATAATCAACCGACCAAACACGCCCAAGACACTGCTAGAAAATACCGGTAAGTTATCCAGCTTTAAGAAAATGTTAAAATGCTCATTTGTGTTCATTTACATTGGCGGAACAATGTGTCGACTGTCTATCGATACCAGTCGCATCCTTTGTGTAAGTCTGTAGAATAGATACCTACATGATAAGAAACTGCGTTGAAATAAAACAGTGTGATTACACTGCTTCGGTCACGGTTTAGATAAGTAAAAACAGTAACATACCTACAAAACGCGAATCTCGTGCGAAATCTCCAATAGAAAAAAAGTTTTGAAAACTGCACATAAGGTGTTGAATAGGAACAGCAAGAATATATAGCTAAATCTATGATTTTTTTTGTATCAATTATCATTGCAATTAGTCACCTTTATAATTATTAATTATAATTATTGCTTGTTTAGTAGTAATCGTGTGAGAAAAACAAAAAAAAAAAAAAGATTTCTGTAAAAGTAGAGAGTTTCTTTTTCTATTTTTTTCTTATCTTTTTACTTTTTCTTATTTGATTGGGAATATGTAGGTATATTGGTTTTTATCAGCCTATATTTTATAATCCTAAAAGAAATATTAATACGATAGATCTATACGTTATCCAATCACAACATCCCTTTAGTGATTAATTATTTCTTAGATCTCTCTGTCTCTATCTTTCTGTCTATATCTATATCTATATCTGTATCTCTATCTCTATCTCTTTATCTCTTACTATACCGGATTTTTTCTCACTGGGACTAAGAATTATTGAAGATATAAAAAAAGAAGTATGTGATTATATGAAAGACGCGATTATCATACGGCCCCTAAATATTAATTAATTATTTAATTAATTACTTGCTTACTTAGTTACTTAATTCGGTTTTCGTTTTCTTATAATATTTAATTAAATCTTAATATTATGAAAAATTAGTTGGTCGTTGTGCTGCGGCCACTATAATTTATTCTTATTGTTTCAGCGAACTACGATAGCACGGTATTACCTATGTTCAATATTATAAGTATTTGATATATGTTGATGATATGTTGACCTGTGTTTACCTTGTCTCTTTCTCTCTATTTCTCTTTATCTATCATTCTCTCACTTGATATTTCTCTTTATCTCTCTCACTCTGTTAATTGTTATTGATATTATTAATTATTAATTAATTGATTAATTGATTGATTAATTATGAATTTATTGAAGTTAGACGAAGAAGAATATTCGCCTGAGTTGGTTGTTGGTTGGTTCGCTATCAGTTTGTCTTATTGTTTGTGTTTCCGGTCACTTCACTACACTTCGCTTCACTTCACTACCTTACCGAAATGAAATGAAATGAAACGAATACGTAGCCATAACGATCGGTCGCCTCGGTTATGTGTGTCCCCACGACGTCGCCCCCATGTTACAGCAGTTTGTCAGACAGTGGTGTGTAACCTTTTTTCATTAATTATTATTACATTCTATTTATTACATTATTATATTATCCTATTTTTCATTAGTACAAATTTTATTATCTATTATCACTATTTATCTATTATTATTCCTGATCCCTTATTACATTTAATTATCATATTACTGTAAAGGTGTTTAACTTTAGAAAATTATTCAAATTATTACATTAGACTCGTTTAAACAAACATATTTTTTCAATATTCGGAACAGAAGGTGTAACTTCAGCGTCTCAACGACTATTAGAAACATTTTACTATCGAAATTACATCAGTACCTTTCAAAGTATACCAGTTTTACGCTATATCCTTCATTTAATAGATCAGTTCTTACCTAGATTTTTATAATATGGCTTTTAAATTTAATTTATATAGTATCCATGGTACATACGTTAGCGCAGAATGTGACTTTGGTATCAGGAAGTAATACCCCTAATACTAGTCCTATATTATCGTCCTATACTACTACACATCATTTATAATGAAATATTTTCACTTTTCAGAACAAAGGTGATTCTGATTATTACAAATATCATACGTCATTCGTGTTTGCAATAATTCTCTCATTTTTACTAATATTTTAATCCTTTGCGAAAGAATTTATTCCATTGTTTAATTTTTGGAGCAAAAAATACAATTTTGTCTAAACGTTTTCCAGTTTCTTTACTGCAAAGGATTAAAGTTACAGTTTCAGACCAGATCTTGGTGTAGGAGATCAGGGGATAAAAATTATATATAAATTCATAAAACTTCTTTGGAATCTCCTGTTTCTCCTGTTTCTTCGATTAATTCCCTGATCAGCCTATTTGAATAAATTAGGTACTATGTGTAACTGAAGATGATAATTAAGACCTACCTTCTACATGCTGAATGATATTCATTTCTAATTGAACTCTGAAGGTGGCTTATAACTCCTTTTTATACCTTTATTAATAGGTGTACATCCCTGAGGAATATCAGAGACAACGAGGAAAAGGATTCAGCATTTAGAGGCATGTGCCAAATGATTACTGTCAATCCTGCAGGCGTTGTACCGGACTTTATCTTCTTCTGTGATGCGGTCGCTTCATGGGTTACTCCTCGCGACGATCTTAAAGATATGTTCCACAAAGTATGTCCCCTTTTTTTATTATCATTATAATTCGTAATCCAAGATTCTCACTATACGATGTTTATCTTACCTCAAACCCAATGGTTTTTATGGAATGATACGAATTTATATCTAACTCCATTCTACAACCACTTGATTTCTATTTCACAGATTTTACATGGGTTCAAAAATCAAGTCGGTACGGAAAACTGGAAACGATTTTCCGATCAATTCCCGCCGCAGCTTAGTGAGCGGCTTCAAGGCATGTATGGCGTCTGAGAAGCCCCGCCTACTTATTGTAAGTATAGCGATCTCCGGTCATGGAAATTCTTACTAAAAATTGATCACCCTCACATATTTCTAATCCATTTTTATATTTATAACTCATTCTCGCGTATTTCTTAATCATGTTTTCTTATGCTTAACCCATTGCGCTATGAAGCTCACGAGAAGTATCAGTGTAAGCGTGGTGAGGGAATAGCCAACAAGCGTGCGTAATATGTTGGTGCGTCGGTGAGTCCCCAACGACACTGAGTATCAGGCCCGACCATCATTTCACTGTGATGGGCATACAATTTTTCTTTCTCTTTCAATGCCTACGATTTTTGAACAGTACCTCAGTGTACAAGCTTGAGTGCGCCATCCCTACCCCTGCCGCTGCGCTCGTGACGGCAGAGTAGGGACGGACGATGGTGGCGCAATGGGTTAAAATCTGCTTTCTCAGAATGTTTCTTACTATCTTGGTATACCTATTCCAGAAATAACATTCAAACACTTGATAAAATGGAGGGATTTAACACTGAAAGATTTATTAAACAATACAACCCATAGTTTTACAAATATTCATTTACATCCAAGATATCACACTAATTATTGAATAATTTGTACGAATATTACAAGTCTGTTAGCTGTTTCAATCCTTATCTGATTTCGGAGTGTTAAACTACAGAATAGCAAAGACAGAAGATATCGGCTGCAGAGTTTGCTGGTAGTGAAAGGCTGCAAAATAATGAGCATTTTGCTAATTTCCAATAGTTTGTTGATTCAAAGCTGAAAAATTGTTCGAAAGGTTGAATGAACGCTGACAACAAGGTTCATATGTAGAAAACGAAGCCCTCGATCTATACAAACGTTGATTTTTTTTGTATTGATGTTTTCAGACGGCCGCTGTACGGGGCAGGCCGAATGGGGTTGGGCGGGGAATAATAATAATGGGTGGACAGGGTGGGTGGGTGAAACCACGGCCTCTTCTCATCATCATCGTCATTGTCATCGTAATGGTAATCGTCGTAATGGTCTCGTCGTCGTTGTGAGGCCCTCGGAAAGTACTACGATCTTAAAAATAATATCGTAATAAAACAAATAATAAACGATAAAAGAAAGTCCACGCGGCAGAGTAATGAATAACCGAAAGATGAAGAATATGAGAAAGAAACGCAAAACAAAACAAAAACAAATTAATCAATTCAAAAAACACAAAAAACAAAAAAAACATCTTAAATATGAACAACAATATACAATAAATTCACACAGCGGCCGAGGGAAACTAAAGGGAGGGTGGGTCAGGGTGGGAGGGAAGGGTGGGTTATTGTGGGTATCATCACCACCACTTACAGATAGTGGATTTAAAGAGGGTAGGGTGGGGTGTCGTAAGACGTTTGAGTGAGAGATCAACGCTCGTCGGTAATTTTTACGATACCAAGAAACTAGGAGCGTAAGATATACGCGAAAATTGAATTAGTAATTGATAAAACTAATGTAAAGAAGGAAAACACAAATAAAAAAAAAAAACAATAAAATAATACAAAAAAACAAACGGACAGGTCGCGGGTTGCAGGATCGCGTACCTTCTTAACACAACGCAATCAAGCTGCTGAAGTTCTTTTAATAAAGAGATTTAGCTTAATTACTGCGCACTGCTCAAGATTAATATCTTGTGCTTGAAAAAGAAAATAAATGAATAAATAAAAAAACAAAAAAAAAAAGATATGAGAAAAACAATCGACTCTTTTTATCTTTATCTTTAAACATTTATTATAATCTTCGCATGCTTAGGATGCTACTACTTAGTATGCGCGTATTTTATTATATTATATTAGATTTTATTTTATTTTATTTTCTCATTTTTTTTTTCTTTCTCTCTTTTCGTCCTATGGCAATACGGTTTACCACAAGACGAGACAAGATATGTCCATATTACCTATCATTTATATCGATTACTTGTTTATATGTGAAAAAAGAATAAGAATAAGAATAAGAATAAAATAAGTAAAAGAAAGAAAGGAAGAAAGAAAGGAAAGAAAAAATAAGACAAACGAGAAAAAAATATATATATATTGCTTTATCTTTCATATTTACAGAATCATGGTGTCGCTGTAAGACAAAATTGTTTTTTATTTTCTTTTTTTTTTCCCTCAATAATAAACAAAGAAAGAGATCAGTAAAATCAATTAACATGTAATTGAGTTTGATCTTAGTTCAAAAAATGTAAAAACAAAAACTAAAAAAAAGACCTGTGTAAACTATGCTGTTTTTGTAAAAGTAGTAGCGAATTTTAAAAGAGAGAGAGTCGATGGTCTGTAAAAAAAAAAAAAAGATGAATAAATTAATATCTTATTAGTAATTACGGCAGAAAAGAAAAGAAAAGAAAAAAAAAACTGAAACAAAAGAAAACAAGAGAGAAAAAAAAGAGATGAAGAAGAAAGAAAAGAAAGCTATGGTTTGTTTGCACGCAACAGCGACCATTTAGACTTTGCGTCTAAACGTTCGTATTGAGAAGAGTTTTTTTTTTTTTTATAACCTCTGAGCAAGTTACTCAAAGCACGCGCGAACTAATTAAATAAATTTCGGTGCTGACTTCTCGCTACGTTGATTGAAATTATTAAAAATCAATTATTATTATTATCGTACGCTATTTAGTTATATTTATTACACATACACACACACGAGCCGCAAGCTACAGCTTATGTATACACAGGCGTTGTCGAGCTTCATATATTCCAGGTAAATTTTGAAAGAAAAAAATTTAACTGTCCAAGACGATGTAATTGAAATACGACAAAGAAGAAACGAAACAAAAAAGACAAAAAATAACACAAACAAACTATACTAAAAGAAAATAAATACATACAGAGAGATTCATGCGTTGGTTTCCACTCAGTCAAAGCCAACTCGGCACACTTAAGGTTTTTCGTCTGTTTATTGCAGGCTGGCCATCCACTTTCCTTTTTTTTTTTTTCGAATCGATGTCTTCCGAAAGCAAATCAATTCAACCAGAGAAAAAATGCAGATGGTCGGCCTGCAATAAACAGACGAAAAACCTGGCGTATGCCGAGTTTGCTTTGACTGAGTGGAAACCAACGCTTTAATCTCTCTGTATACATATAAATCAAGACTATGAACGAGAAAAGGCTAGACGATCGGTCTCGATCCGTTTGACAAAAACATTTATAGAATTTTTTTTCAAAATATAAATAAATTTAAAAAAAAAATATATATATATAGTATATATATAAGTTTCTTTTTTCTTTTTTCTTTTCTTTTCTCTTCTTTTCTTTCTTTTTCAACTAAACTCAATATCGTCGTGATTACAGTAACTATCAACACACACACATAATTATACACAAAAAGATACATACCTACACACGGTTGATGCAGGATATTATTATTATGTCTATATCCTTGTTAAGTTACTGTCTTGTGTAAAAACGAAAGAAAAAAAATCTCTGAGTTAAAAAAAAAAAAAAGAATAAATTTAATGCGGCTGGCAGGGATAATGGAGCGGTGGCATCAGGGAGGTGATGAAAGACACGAGATTTGAAAACTTTCTATTCATCAATGATCTCTTGAGTTTTTTTTCTTTACGATTCTTTTATTTTTCTATAGTCTTTTTATATTAAAAAAATATAATAATCAACAACAACTGCTCAAAAGAAATTGCAAATTATTTAAGACGTGTGTTTTATAATCTAATATCTGCTTCTATCTTTTTATTTTATTTATTTATTTTTTTTTTTTTTCCAGTCTCTTGTCTTTGGACGTTGAGCCTCCCTGACAATGCAAGAAAGAGAAAGAGAGAGAAAGAGAGAGCCGATTGCGGGGAGTAAATATAAATTAGATATTGATAATAAGTGACGAAACCGCTCCCGACTTAATCCCTTGGTTGACATTTGTCGACAAGCTCTAATCCCAAATTGGTCTTTTCCTAGCCCTGCCTGCGCGATTTTTGTGATATTACTATTTTTTTATATCACCGAATAATGAACAGGCTTCAGATCGGACAGTCAGTTTCTACTCTAAGTATACATACCTATAATATAAAGTTTTAAATATTTCTTGTCACTTTTTTTTTAATTTTTTTTTCTATCCTCGTATTTACCCTCACAGTATACCGAATGATATTTTAACTATTAAATGTTATCATTGAATAGAAAAAAAAAAAAAAAAAACAAGTATAAAAGAGCAACCAAAATAAGCATAGATCAAAGTAAGGAAATTTTCTTCCTGTCCGATCCCAAGTCGATTATAATCGGTACGATAATAATAATTAAAAAAAAAAAAAAAAAAAAAAAACAAAATGATAATGAATAAATAAATAAATAAATAAATAAACTATTTGACAAGTGAGCGCGAATTTTAACGTTTAAAAATCGCCCTATTTATGTATAACGTTATATTATAAAATATAAATATTATGATACAACCGAAAAAAACAAAAGAAAGAAAGAAAGAAAGAAAAAAAAAAAATTGATACGATTGAGGTGTGTTGTTTTTAATTTTTTTTTTCTTTTCCATTTTTTTTTTTTATGTTTATTTTCTTTAATTAAGTATACATATTATATATAAATAAATAAATAAATACCAAATTTCTTATATTATATTATATTTCAAGTCGCGTAGTAGTAGTGGTAGTAGTAATAATAATAATAGTCGTATTAGATAGGGTAGCAACGAGAATAAAATATTGAAAAAAAAAAAACAAACAAACAAACAAAACAAAACATGAAACGAAATTAATTTTATTTTTTTCTTTCACTTTTTTTTATTATTTTATTTATTTTCTATTTTTTTTTTTCTTTCTAAGAGAATGTATGGAGTATATATGGGAAATCATAAAGGATGGATTCATACGGAATGATGTTATAAATTAATAATAATTAAATGACAAAACACACACAAGTAAATATATTGTTGTATCTTTATTATTATTATTATTATTAATTAATTGATCAATTCATTAATCAATTAATTATTATTATTATTATTATTGTTGTTATTGATGTTGTTGTTACTGCATGAGACTATAGCGTAATAGACTGACGATGAGCCATAAATATGGTTAAATAACTATATTATTACCATAATATTTCTCACTTAATTCTACGTTATGATTATTATTATTATTATTTTTATCATCATTATTATTATTACTATTATTAATTTTTAATATTTTATTTTTTTTATTTTTTTTTTTATTACTGCTAGGGGGTGTATTATATTAATTATTAATTTTAACGTTTCGTGCAGGCAGCGTTCGGAGTGGTTCCTATCCTTCGTGATACATACATATATTCTACTTTAAGAGAAGACTCGCGTATGCATCTCAACTTATAGTCATCATTCGGTACATCAGAGTTGATCAACGCGTGTGTAAAATGCTGTTGCGTTTTATATTATTATTTTTTTTTTTCGTTTCTATTCTTTTCTCTTCAATCAGAATTCAATAGGAAGTAAGAATAAGCGTTTCTTGTCATTCGTTGGCAGATATACTCGCGTTGGTAGTCTGTCATAGTCTTTAACCAGTCCGAAAATAATCCGAGAAATGAAATCTAGGAAAGATGCCTGTAATTCTGATTGAAATAATAGAGGAACAAGAATTATTGTAAATAATTTTTCAAATACTCTTACGAATTTCGTGAATAGTACTCAATGAATGAGATTAAAGATTGAATTAGTTCACTAACAACAACATTTCACACATACAGTTAATCCACTCTGGTATATTATCTCATATTATTTATGAGTCAGATTCCACTGGAACGACTGCAGCTTTATACCTATACCTAGAGTACCAGACTCTGTTCTATTATACATATTTTTTTCGCCCGCTGGTTTGTACTGGACTTATTGACAATCATGAAATTCGACCACCTTAGATGCCTTTGATTTTCGGAATTTTAAATTTCGAAACAATCACGCTGAGAACTCTTAGATCAAAGGATAGGGACTTTATAGGGCTGTACCTCGTACCTGATGATCCTATCCTTGCGGTAAAAATTATTAATATTATTATCATTATCAATATTAATATTAATATCTTTTTTTTTAATTTTTTTTTATCTCTTTCTATTTTCGGCTCTCGCTATCTTTGTCGGATTTTTCTATTTTCTTTCTTCATTTTTCGTTTCTCTACTCGACTGTCGCTGGCGCTGTACTTGTATGTATGTATAGGTAAAGAAAAAAAAACAAAAACAAAAAAACAAAGAATAATTGCCAAAAATTCGGCGATCTCGGGATCTTCGAATAATTTCGATAACTATTAATTATAGCGTGTAATACCGTCGTAAGTATTTCACACTTTTTCATCTGACTGTAAAACAACGTTATACTTGTATCATGATATAAACATGTTCCTATACGATACACGCTGTGGATTGGAAAGACATTCGCATCACGTCGGCTAGGTATAATAGAGAGGTGATCAATCAATCAATAAATAAATAAATTAATTAATTTAAATGAAATAAAGAAGATTTTAATTACGCTGATCTAGTTATATGTACTTATTCCATCAATAACATTTTTCCTTATTTCAAGGATTTCAAGGATTTGAAGTTTTTTAATTAAATTAAATTTATCTTTTTTTTTTTCATTAATTAACATATTTTTACTTCACCTATATATCATCACACAATCATCGATTGAATTGTTCATTTTATTGTTTATACTATTCGAGCTGGTAGAACCCTGTGTAAGGTATCGTTCCTACATCAGCTGCCTCTTTTCAAGAATTTATAGAACCCTATTTCGTTCGGTCAGAGTATCGATCGACCTAAGTGTCCCGTTTTAAAGGTATGGCCAAGAACCAACCTCCGGACTTCAGGATATGCTCAATTTGCTATTTGAAAGAGAAATACTTCAGCGGGGTATATTCCCCTTCCTGAATTTTGTTTCCGAAACCGATCCAAATCGAATGAAATTACTCAAGATCAACGAATTTTTGCTAAAAATTTACATTTTCCTTGCAGAGATGGGCTCAATGAATTGAATCTAACCGTATTTTTGATTCTGCTTATTTTTCCATCAAACTCCAATGCCGCGAACATGAAGTCTCATATCTCTTCACGCTCAGAGCTTCGATCTGAAAACTACTGCTATACATACCTATATCGTATGTAGAAAGGCATAAGGTCGTAATCAACAAAAATACGATTTTGGTGACATAAAATCGTATAATTTTTGTCCTATGAATTCCAACGTTTTTGAACAATATATTTTGACATTCTTTCCGTAAATACATTTAGCAGAAAAATCATACGATATTTTGGTTCAAAAAATGCCAAACGGTTATAGAATGCATAATCTCACCAACGACCTTATGCCACTTGATACGATATATGTTAAGTATAAGTGGTATAACTTCCAGTTCTCTATTGCAAAGGTCCAGCCTTAAAAAAAAAAAAAAAAAGAAAAGCTTTGCGATACGTGGTAAGATACAAAGACATTGTTTCACGCCTTACGCAGGCGCGGTTGCATTAAATCTATTCCCGATCGGTCTCGGCGGGATGGTTCATCCCCTTCTATCTCGGCAGGACATTCGCTAAGTGATTGGTTCTCTTGATTAGGGTCGCTCGCACGGTTCAACTTCAGCTTGAAGGACAGGTGTGGTAATGATCCGTTTTCCCCGGTCTTTGGGGCAGAATAGAAAAAGAAGTTGGGGGTAAACCCCGCCGCTGTAGCACGATACCCTCGATTTAATCCCCCCACCCCTGCAGACCAGCGGCACTCTATTACTCGAATTGATTCGGCATCGGTGCTGCCCAGGGGCGGAAACGAACGACAAAACGAAAACGGAAACACCGTTTAGCTCCTCGTTTCTTCCCTCACGCGCACAGCTCCGTTATCCAACTCATCCCCACCACAAATAAGGATCGTCGTACAATTCCACGCGGTTCGAAAGGACGCATTATTCCTCCTCCCCTTAGTCACTTTATTTCACTCTGATTTCATGACGTAGTACATACATACTTTCCGCATACATTCTGATGTTTGTTCAGTAGGCTTTGGGTATTTCCATGTGTGGATACAGGAAACGGAATTTGAAACCGCACAACTTGAACTTGATACAAAAAACTTTACGAGAGAAATAGAAAGCGAGAGGGAAGTTTCGCTCTCGGCCACCCCGCCCCTTAATCTAATCCAAGGATAATCTAAAATTCATGGCACACATAACTGCCAGGCGATGATATATATCTGGGGGTGGGGAAGGGGTGCTGGCTCGCCCTCGACGGGAATCGCAGCGTTATTATTTAATGTTACGTAGGCCAGCTAGTCCGCGGACGACCGGCTCTAAATCTCAGCATTCTTTTTCTATTAAATATTCACGTTAATTGAACTCCTACCCCTACCCCTTACACCTTGAATTGGTACGTACATTTGTATATGTAAGCGTCAAGGTGTACGCATATACCTATCCACATGTATACCTATATTCATATGTGTGAAATGAACTATAAAGATTTTATTTTCCCTTAAGATCTGGGAATTGATAAGGGTTGGAGTAAACATCCGGATATCACCCCATGCTATGAACTGTAATTAATGGTTCTTCGTATCCCTGCCTGACGGCCTCTTGGTTTTGGGTTTTCATTCTCGCGGGATATTATATCGCAGTTAACACCGCGATCTGGTATTCGCCCTGCTCCCTCCTGTATATCTGGATAAGCGAAGTAACTTGGAGGGTTCTGGGGGAGCGAGGGGGATTGAAGGGGGACAGACAAATGATGGCCAATTTGCAAGCGAGAAGAAAAAGTTCTTGAAACTCGGATTAAAACAAACGGCGAGTCTCTCCGCGAAATTATCTCAGCGCAGCGAAGATTTCTTTTTATTTCATTTTATACTTTGCTATTTATTTCACCCGAGGGAAACGCGCCCGGGGTAAAACCTGCAGGTATGTATATATATATATATGTTTTATATACATGCGTAGGTACAACACGGATACACCGCCAGCCTTTTGGCGCGATCCCACAATCTCATCGGCATAAAATTTCTGCATCCCTCGCACGAAAAAAAAAAAACCTAAATTAGATTATGCGAAACGAGATGTTCGCAAATCATCTACACATTTTTTTTTTTTTTGCCATTCGGTGGCTTTTCGGGGATCGGCGATTTTTGTTTCAGATTTTCGAATCTAGAATTTCTAGTTTTGAATTTAAAACGCTGCCCGTTTGGTTCCCCGTTTTTTAGTAGCGATCGGTCGTCCTGTAACGACGCCCAGGGGTTGTGTGGGGCCACTGTGCGGATGGTAACGCGATTACTAGCCACCCCCGCGGTGCTCGAATGGACGAGTGTGCGAGCAAGCGGTTGGCGGCTAGTCGGTACCACTGGTTCTCGCTCTTCTCTCCTTGATTTATCCGACTGGTGTCGGGCAGTTATTGCATTAGCGCTTCTACCCGGAGTCAGTCCAGTCGCTTTTGGTGCTAGTGCTAGTGCTGGCGCTCGTACTACGGCCGCTGAGCCCGCCCTACCGCATACTCATATATAGGATATACACGCGTTTATCCGAGCCAAGTTGGACCGACCGTGAATCATCCCCTAAGAATAATGTCTTGCCAGTTCGGAGCTGCGACCATCCCCGTCCGTTCTCTTACGTTACTCGCGTACAGCATAATATAGTATATACTATTCTCGACGAACCACGATCACATTACCTCATGCTCTAGCCTCGGAGACTATGCGAAATCGGAAATTGATATATGGATCGATACTTCTTGCTACAACTTATAACGAAACAGAATGGATCGAAATGGTGAATAAGCAGGATTGGAATGTATGCAGAGTGCGAAGAAATGATAAGGGAGAATATACAGAATTGAAATTGTATGAAAATGGAACAAAATAACATAAGTACGGGATTCTCTGTACGGGAAGAGATTCATGAACTTGTACTTCTTATAGTAGACTTGAATTTTTGATTGACTCGAATGTAAATACGAAGAGAACCGTCGATACGTATTTAATTGAGCAGCCGATGTTGATTGAATCGCCGGTATGCATACCTATATGGAAAAAACGATATTGAATTCGAAAACGTTTTGGATAAATTGCATTTCGCATGGGGTAACAAAAAACAAAAAAAAAATGATGACTACTATAACGATCACAGCAATTACTTCACAGTGTTGATATTATATGAATTATATACCCAATTGAGGTGGGAAACGGAACTTTTTGCACTTATGTTAATTGAGCGGGTAAATGTGCGAGCTTCTTCGTAGCGCATGAGTGGCAATTAATTAATACCTCTATTAGGAATATAGAGCATCAAAGTCGAGCGTCAGCGGTAGTCGAGAGAGCGAAAATGAGATAGATAGAAGAACGTATTGTGACGTGGGATCAAGTTGATACATAATCGCGAGATTATGTCAGATAAAAGACATCTCAGCATCGACGAACATGATCGCCAGCTAAACTTAGTGTATTTCTCATACTTTTTTCTCAATTTTTGGTTTTTCTGTCAGAAAAATTGTCACTACGCGGCGATTCAGGGTCAGAAAAAACCGATTCATTTGAATATGAAACAGTTTAGGTATTACTGACACATGATCAATTCTAAATATCCTAATCCTTTAGTTTCACGTTCGAATAGATGATCTCCCCGAGCGTTGTGTCTCGTTCAATCTCGCCTGTATAGTCTATTGTCTAATCTAGTCCAGCATGAGTTCATGAGCCGTATTTCGGCCCGTTTAAAATTACAGCCAATAACTCATAACTCATAATTCATCCGCTCTATACGCATACTTACCTATAGAGTAAAGATATACAGCTATAATAACATTAGCAGGGCCTTACGCCGGCCTATCTAATCCGAGTGCTTCCTGATGTCTTCTTGCCTTAAGCCTGAGGTCAGCGATGCTACTGTTCTTAGATCGTGCGGCTGCCGCAGCCGCCAAAGAAGCCGCAAGACCGAGCGGGTGCGGCGAGTGATGATGGTGTTGGTGTTGATGGTGATGGTGCTGATGATGAGAATGTGGTGGCGGAGGTGGCGGGGGCGGAAGACAGAACAAACCACCGGCTGCCGCGTAGTGAAGAACAGCAGGGTCGAAAGCAGATCCAGCGACAGATCCAGTAGCCGAATTTGTCGACGCTGCCCCACCTGGCGGAGGTGGAGGGTGCAATCTTAGAGCCGGAAGGTACGGAGCCACCCTGCATGGTTCTAAGGACGTTGGCGGACTCCTGGGGGCGAGGACTAGCCCGCCTGCGACACCTAAGTGCCAACGTCAAGACAGATTTCTCTGTATATCTTGCGCCGTTTTAAGTTTTTATAATTAGAGGAATCATTACACCGTTGGAGGAATTAACAGTGTATAAAAATTCCGGATTCGAACTGGGTTTGATGAGACATGTTGCTCACTACATGGTGCGAAATTTTACGAACTTGGAGAACAGGTCTGGCATCGTCGAAGATGACAGAAAAACATGATCCATATGACCATTTCGATTTCATTATATCTTGTTTTTGGTTCCTCGTCCTATCCTTTCGTTGGACGAAAATACAGATTTTCATTTTTGAAATGCAAATTTCTGATCTCTGTACACAGACACCAGCTCTACTGCTTTGTAGAAAGTTCCTACATCTATTCCTCCAAAGGTGTTGCTTATACGTAACCCTTCAACCAGCTGGGCTACACTTAGAATTAGACATTGATATGCATGCGAACATATAAAATTTCTTGCTGCGTTTGCAGATTTTTCAAGCATTCATGCAAGAGTTGCCGGTTCGGAAGATCTGAGTTGTTCTACTGATCATCAAATCATCGATCATCTTACCTTTATGCAGCTGGCTTTCATGCTTGCGACACTTGGCGCGTCGGTTCTGGAACCAAACCTGAACTCGCGCCTCGCTTAGTCCTAGCCGCTGGCTAAGTTCCTCCCTCATAAACGCGTCCGGATAGTGCGTTTCGTCGAAGAGTCTTTCCAACTCTGCGAGCTGCTCTAGAGTAAAGTTGGTCCTGGATCTTCTCTGCTTTCCTCCACCAGCACTAATCGCTGCTATACCAACGGCGCCGCTTCCTCTGGGCTGCACAAGTCCTGGGGCAGCTCCTGTCCGTCATTAAAAATCGTTAGAAGAATATTCACAGATTTTTAACGTATATTTGTACCTAATGTATGTAAAAACGTCATTTGGCTCGAGCACGGTGCTCTATCAGAACCATTATTCGTTTTAATCGTCGCTATTAGTTTGCTCCTCGAGTTCCAGCGATTTTCTTCCGGCTCGTTTCCTCCGCGGGTCGCTCTCTGCAGTACTCGTAAATTCTAACCGCTTACGAGTATTCTATTCAAATCGGCTCATAGCCGCGATTCTGAATTGGCTGACATTAGCGCTGTTCAAGTTTCGGAACATCCCTGCAACGTACGCTCATCCTGCATTGAGAAGGAACGAAATCTCGGGTCACAGGGGTGACTAACGACGACCCGAAGCTTATACCATACTATATGACTTAGGAAGAACTTTGGAACAACTCTCTGGACCGTATATATGTACTACAGAACTGGATACACGTCCTGCCATTGCTAAATCCCCCATATAGTATAACATATCGCTAATCGCTCCGCAGCAGACTATCATCATCAATTTCTGAAGATAAGATAACTTTCGCACGTTTTCTTTGTCGAAGATAAGGATTGACGATAATCAATACTTGGAATATGATGATATGTTCCCTTAGTTATAGCTGAGAACGGTAAGGTTTGTTAATTTCTCAACCAGTTACGTCGATAAACATATTATACGTATGTATACAGGGGGGATTAAACGCCAATACAAACGTACCTCGTCACTTTGCTAAATTATATAAATCACAACGAGCTAGCTTTCCTTGGCACCCCTTCGCCTTGCCGAGGGATACGCGGGGTAGCAGTCGAGGTGCTTAATCCTCCCGAAGCGAGGTGTGGGTGCACTAAGGCAGGGGAACAGGGGGCAGCTCAACTCCTCTAAGAGATCTCTTTTCCTCTATGTATACCTATACCTATATACACAATGGTATCGTCGACCGTAGTTACTTTATATTAAGTACCGGTTAATTAATTCGTGTACCGTTAATTATAGTAAGTGCGCGTCTGTAGGTGCCTACAGTATTACTTTGCTTCAAGGCAAGCTTGCGGGGCTCACGAGGACGGGTAGAGATGAAACTGATGTCTTTCTGCACTTCAGGTTTTTCAAATTTCTCCATACCTATCCACGATCAAGATTATTAAGAACTTTTCTTACACACTTATACTTCGGAGGCTGTAAACTACCGGAGGACTTATTCCAAACGGAACCACTGCAATTCGTACATCGTTGCAGTGCTAAATAGAATCTCGATTCTCATCAATCGAATGTTCACGGTGTCCAGCGCTTCGAATATCCCATCGCAAGTTGCGAACGTGAATGTAGTGCGTGGATCCCAAAGGAGAACGTAGTACTACTCGAAAAAGTCATTCTGGAATTGTGGTGTAATCGATCAACGCCAACAGGACGTTCTTCGATAGATTTCCACTTACGATTACATACAAGGTATAGAGTAAGGGTAGCGTTGTGGATCTACCTAAGAGGCTAAGAAAACTCGATTTCAAACTCTAGAATCTTTGTTTTATAAAAGGTTCAATGGAATTCAAATACCTATCTCGTCTATTTCATGACGAATCCATGAAGTTTACTCGACTTTTGATTTTTATGTCATTTAACGAGTGATTCCATTTGCTTTAATTAGACCCAGGGTATCAATGAAGGATTTCTTACACCGATGCTATCACGTATATCTGATTACTCAAGGCTTGCACCATTTTTTAAAAATCAAATCATTTTCAATTGAACTTTGTATATCAATTAATTTACAAGTTTGTCATCCCAATCGGACCAAAACCACTAAACAAGTTGCAATTCTGTGCTTCGATAGAGAATTACGCGTCACGCATTTACCAACCCTTACAAACGTGTATTATAACTGCAGCAAAGTGAAGGCTCGAGTTTTAATCATTTTGAAAAGCATTTTGATTGCCCGTGAAGCGTTTAATGTCACCCCTTAGCTCCGCACTAACTTTAAAGCTGTAGCTGAGCCCATGCAATGGAAAGTTTGCGCTATAACATCGTGTCGTTGAGGATGATCATATTCTCGATGTGTATAATACGTGTAGGTGTATGTATAAGAATGTATACGTGAAGGATATATACATTCGTATGTTCGTTTGGTTACATCCTGCACATTCAGTTCCTCGGCGTCGAGGCCTTCCAGTTACTTCACTCATACGTGAGTGAGTATAAACGTTCTAGTAAGCCACCCCCGGGGGTTAAGCCAGTGCGGAACCCCGAACGAAGCAATCGCGCGCCCTGGGTCGCGCTAATTCGATTACCAGGAGCGCGGTCGTCGGAATCAGAGGAGACAGACGGAGTCGGCTGGCCCCTCGTCGCCCCGGCTATATACCACCCCGATCCTCGCCATCCCATATGGCACGCGACGAATCGACGCCGTGGCGATGAATAAAGAATTACGTGATCTAGACGCCAAGCTTACACAAGCCTTGCCTTGCAGACCTCAATCACTTATAGTTAGAGTTTAGTTTGAGGAAACTCGCAAACTCTTCAACCTAACGCCTGAGGTACCATTTCCGGTTTATTTTATCCCCCCGTTTATCGGATTTTCCGCTGCCACCAAAAAAACGCGACAGAATGGAAAAACAAATTTTTACAAACGCAATAGAATCTTCTTAGCTCCATTCCTGCGGGAAGAATTAAGGCAGGGCAATGACGAGCTCAAAAATTCATAACTTAAGTTACAATAATCGAACTTCACGGGTATAAGCTAGATTTGACACAATAGAGTCGATGTCAAGAAATACCGCGAATGAGCGGGTATGAGTGATCGTACCGGTGCGGGAAATCCTTTATTGGTAACCGTAGTCTAATTGAAGCTAATGCTATTGCTCATTTAATAAGACAAAATCTGAGTAACAGAAGAATCCACAGAGTAATAGATTCCGTGAATTAATTACTGAATAGGCAAGGCATGTTTTCGAATCTTAGTCAAATTTGAAACTAGTTATGTGTCTTTGAATTCACTTTAAAGATGGGAAGTTCGATGAGCTTTTACGTATTTTTTGTCGTATAGTTTCGGGTTTTGTCTTCGTACTAAAATTGGGGTATACAAGTATTTGCGTGCATATCGATGGATTGCATATAAGGAGGAAAATTGGCTGAAAGAATTAGGGAAGAGGGTCTTCTTCTTGCAGATATGTGACGGATATATCTCCGTGTAGCTAAAGATCTTAAATCATGATCTGACCCTAGGAGCCGATCGTTGCATTAGTGAGACTTTATGTGTTCCGAGGATACTTTCTCAAAACTAACCCCTACGGCTATAAATATGGCTAGTATTTCGCAATACTGACCAACACGCCGCGTGCATCGGAGTTTAGGCGTCGGGCCACTCGCCAGGCAAAGTGCTTCTGCGAAATCTTCGGGGCCCTGAATCCTCGCGATCTCTAAATCTTCCGTCTCATCTTTCCCCCAGCTATCCGTTTCTTATATATACATACATATCTGTGTATTCGTAAACCTACCTACATTTATATATATACATATGTATGTATGTATGTATTTTTTTTCCTCGCGCCTGTTTTTCTCGTTCCGATATGGTACCTACGGCCGAGTGGAGCAGATTGCTTTTTGATTTGCGCTTAATCGCGGGTGAAGTTATGACGGACCCCCGTAGAGAGATCGTGGTTGGAGGCGGAGGGCGTACACCGGACGCAACTCTCGCACGTATTAAACCATAAATTACGTATTACAGTTCTAGCTGGTTCACCCAACGCGTTCCCTTCATGGTGTTCAACGATTTTACTGGTTTTGCAGGTAGGTAACAAATATAGGTGTTGTATGCTACAATGCATATTATATACCCCAGACCATACACTAGGTTACTACCAGGATATAATTGTGCAAGATTTATAGATAGAATAAGGACGAGTGGGTCCGCAATGTTTAAGCTTAACGATATATCTAAAACACATAAGAGATTCGCGCACCAAGTCAAGATATTTACTTCATAGGAAAAAGTTTCAAAATCCTATCAATTATTTATGACATCATGAAGTTATCGATTGAAGTAGATAAAATGGGATTCCGTGAAGAGGGATCGGAATGAACTATTTTTTGACTTCACATCCTGAGAAATAGACCGAAATTTTTGGGTTTTTGGACTCTTGGGGTCTGGACCTTCAGAGTTCTGAGCTGTCTCTGATCCGAACTTTCAATATTCTGATATTATAAACTTCAACGTTTCGAAAAATTCGAAATCGTCTAAAACTAATTCGGAGTTTTTACCGTTCGGAACTCTTAAAATTCGCAACTTTAACCCGGCCCTAGAAGGGGGTAAAATCTTCGATGCGATTATGTAATCCGGTAAGCCAGTTCACGCGTTTCTAGAAACACTGTATCGACTCCAGTAGAACAGGCAATGTCTTTGGTCAGACTCGACCGATCCACAAAAAAATTAAATGCATTTTATAATACATATTGCCATTTACATTTCCCACTTATTGAGAAGAGAAAAGCGGCTGCGATCTCACCCTATCAATTCGTTTCGTTTGTTCTTCAATTGAGCACTAGAATTTTTTTTTTCACGCAGCCAAATATTATCACAGCCCATTATAAGATTATCTGTAGGTAATCGTCTGATTTTATCTTCAGCCTTGGTTTCATCATAAAACTAATTATACAATTCATTCAACAGCTGGGAAGGAACTATTCTCATTCTCGATCCTATGCTGAACGAAGAAGAGGATAATAATAAAAAAAATAAGACGAAATCGAAAGAGCAAACTTGTCGGTCTCCCCTCATCCATAATTCGATCTCTTCAATATGCACCCTGACCTTTCAATGGCACTTGTAACCGAAACACACTGTATACAAATTCAATTTGAACAGTCATTGCAGAACCACCGCAGAACTTTTTCCAATCATTCAAAACGTACAGATGATTCGCAATTGAATAACTTTTTGCCGAAAATAAATAGGCGCATCAGATGTAACCACTTAAAAATCGACACCTACAAAAATTAGATGCAAACAAAAAAACTAACGAAATGATATATATAATAACGAAATTGAAATAACATTAGAATTGATTTTCATAGAATTCTTAAAAGGGTGAATTTTGACTAAAAGACACAAAACGCAGCTCGTAAAGTTTTTCCTCAATCTCTCTCTCTCTCTCTCTCTCGATTGGACACAATGTAGTACCTGGTACTACCAATTTTTTCATGAGAGTGAAGAAGAGAAAAAACGAAAAGAAAAACCCAAATTACATACCCTTCACTGTTTCTTCCGGTACTGAGGTAGTGGGCTGCGATCGTGGTACATGATGTTGTCTTTGGGGTGGTCCTTGATCAACCCTTGAAATTTCGGATCCATTACCGTCTGGACTTTGGCACCGATCCGACGTCGACGCCGACGACGGTGAGGGCGAAGGCGAAGGTCGTAACGGTGGCGGTGAAGGACTACAACCGAGGAGCTTTCTAACCGATAGCTTTAGCTCTGGTGTTTTTGGAGGGCCACTTCGAGCACTCTCTGGTTTTTCCCTCAACTTTGTACCGACGGAGAGGTCCTCTGGCTGTAATCTGCCATCGGGCGACGGCGGCTCGTCCTCGGGGGCCGCCTCGCCGTGGCATAACTCATCCAAGGACTCTTTCGAACGGGCATCACCATCTGAATAACGTCCAACTTTCATTTTCGCCTTAATAACCAGCTGCGAAAGCGAAACTTCCGAGCTGACGTATAACAACCCTCGAATCATTCATTGGGATGAGATCATTTCGAGAGGACGAAATTCTCGAGGATATAGTCTACAGATATTTACGCGAAAGGAAGATGAATTTTCAAACGAATTGATAATGCCAATTGACCAAGATCCGAAGGTTTTACAGATTACTTACGGGTTTCCTGTTGTTTTTTTTTTTTGGGCATAAAATCACCGAAGAATTTCTCCAATTCTTACCGTACCCTTATGTCAAAAACGTGGAGAAGTTTTATGGTGTTTAATGAAAAGTGATTGTAGTCCTATTTTTGTTTTATATCATTGAATTTAAGATGCGAATTTAATGGATTTTTGGAATAATGACGCAAATAGCCGTTCGACTATACTTCAAATTACTAACATTGATGGATACCATTAAATAAATTGATCCCTTGAATTCCTAACATTCAAATCTTGGACGTGATGAAACTCGATGAAAGCGATGAAGTCTCCACGTCTTTACTTCGGAACTGGTAACGATATGAACTAAAGAAGTTTTCCAGTAAATTTTAACAGTTCGTCAAAAAACAAGTACATAAATCACGGAAGGGAGCGTTTTCAACGTTGTGATCTCTAAACTATTATTCAAACACAAATTACAGTATGAGAGTGCAAATCCACCGTGGTTGAAGTACCGCATCTTTTGCACAAGAATCAATTGTGATATCGATTATTATACACGCAAATCATTAATTGATCGGATGCAGCAGCAGATTCGATCTGCCACATGTGTGTTTAAATCGCGAGGTTCTATTCCCGCACGTTCACGTTCACGGACTAGATAAAAATTGCAAATGTCAGTCCCGAAAAGAAGAAGGTATAGTCAACGTCTTCAGGATAGGAATATGCGATATGCAGATTGGACTGACAACGTACTGCAGGTCGTGGCACTTTCCGTTGAACCGAGGAGATGGGCGACGCTAAGAGTGATTGCTGCGGCCGCAGCGTCGCAGGCGTCCCTGCAGGCGCGTCTCTTCAGCGACGACGAAGATGAAGAAGAAGAAGAATCCCAGTTAATCGTTTCAGCGTTTTGTAGCACCTTGTTTCCATTACCGTTTCCGTTTCCCGTCCCGTTAGCATTCACGTTCGCGGTTGAGGTATCGAAGCTTTTCGAGACAAACTGGGTGAGCTGCTCCATCCTCGGGGAGTCACTCGCGTCCGCGAGGAACCCGTGAGGCGTCGGAGGGCGACGGGAGGCGCGTCGCGTCGCGACGCTAAGCGCCGCGGCGGCCGCCATCGAGACGCTAGCCAATCCGCCAACCGGAGGCGGTCTTTCACAGATTCAACTCCAACCCTGAACCGCCCCTGCAGCCGACGAAGCTCATTAGCATTTTACCCGTTTCACCCTTGTGCACCGCTATCCGCCCCCGCGTTTCACCCTGAATCGCTTCACTACCATAACTATATATCGTGTGTAGATACAACGCCCTCCCTCAACGTACCTACTCCGTTTGCAGACGCAATGCAAACTGTCTCTTTCTTATAACCGATAGCGTAATATACGCGTTACACTTGCCGATATTAAATATCGATATGAATATTATAGTAATGTGTATAGTTTCACTCCGATACTCGTACAGACCAAACTCGTTGGTTTCTGCATAGTTTCTGCATAGTTTTCTATGCACTCCATTGTCAGGGTTACAGTGAACGATATCATCAGTCAAATTCTGTACAGGAATAAATTCTGCTCATTCAACTGTTGATTATGGTCAAAAAGCCAGAACCTCTGGTGTAACCAGAATCGCGAATGTGTGTAGGAACTTTTAGTCCCACATACTTTATCACTCGGCAAAAATTGTGTAATGAAATATTCTGCTCATGCGATAAAACGCGATACTGCATTGAAATTGGTCCGAGATATGCCGCAATGAATTTTCAAACTGCTACCCCTCCGGCACTTGATTTTCAAATTCTGTTATGTTCCTCAAGAAATACCCTGCACCACCCAAATTACATCAAAATTAGAGATATTGTTATTTCCCTAAAAACACATTTTACCCTTTCCTTCTCGAACCCCTGAACCGATTTTTCTCAAATTTAATACCGATTTGAAAAACTATTCGAGATATTTTTGCACCAAATTTTTTTATAATCCGTTAACTATTCCAAAAATTATTCGGCGTATTACTATGACGGATAAGGTGAAGATCCTGTTATGATGCTTTCCCACTTTCTTGATACACTAGATATCTACATTTCGGAATAATATCATGTATTGTAATCTACTGTCTACCAATTATACATCACCTGCGGGTAGATCGACATGGGTATATGATAGACACACACGTAGATAAACCCGGGAAATCTGTGCCCCTGGCAATGTTTGGTCGCCCCATCCACACCAACCCCCACTATACCAGCAATATTTAAATGGGATTGCGTTTGGGAGTGTAATTGTTCGGGTAAACATTCGACGTCCCGTTGCGAGTATTCGGCAAGGGTAGCTGGAGAGGAATGGGAATACAGAGAGAGTTTGCCAGTATACATACGAATAGAATATATATATATATATATATAAATATACACATACACAAGTATAATCACAAGTATATATCTCATGTACGGTACAACTGCGCCTGCAGTCGTCCACATTATTATACCTATGTAGACACCCAAATTTATATTGTAGATAGCGGGGTAGTATATAGGTATATACTTACATATATTTAACTACACTGCGGGTAGAAACGTATACAGGTGTGTGTTATACACATAAAACATGTAAATGTATGTACCGTTGCAGCAGCAAGCAGGACGAGTTTGAATTGTGGCAAAATACGAACTATAGGAAGTAATGTATATCGTACTCGGTACTGATGCAGTCTATTTATACACAGTTGACGCGTAGGTATGTGTATGTGTGTTCCGCATTTGCTAATACGTTTACGCGTTGGGTAAACATGTATGCATTATACATAGGCGTTTATACGTACGTGGGCCGAAACCCAGGCAGACGGAGCCAATCAGGGCGGAATGCGATTACCTTAACGAGAAATCCGATTACTTATTCATTCTCCTAACTGGAAATCAGTTTAACTAATCGTTTAATTCGGTCGGGGCGAACCAACGGAGGGAAAATACTCCCCCACGCCGTTCCTCCCGAGGAAATTCGCGTTTGTAGGTATATACCGATCCGCCCTATATACCTACAGACTTTATCTACGTATATGTATGTTTGCGTATGCGTATACCCACTTATACACCTAACGGCAGCCTCCTCCCTTATTCGACACGGGTCCAGGCGAAGGATCTACAACGGAACGGCACCTCCTGCAGCACAGCGCCCCTTTCAACCCCGCCGGTTTCCTCCTTCCAGTATAACCCTCCGCCGACCCCCCGACCCCCGGACCCCGTCTCCCCAAGGCCTCATTCAATTCAATTACGTAATGAATTGTCGTGTCTTGAGTAAACACCCTTCCTCACGGCTCACCGCGATTCGCGAACGTCGGTGCGGGCCGGGGGTTGGTTCGGCCCAAACCCCCAACCCTCAACCCTCAGCCTTGGTACCGGTCGACGATTATATGCCTTGGATTTGCAGCTCTTCACGAGTATGAGGTAGCTGACGAGCAAATCAATCGCCAAAATTTGGAGAACGAATTTGCCATACACTACGATTTATAAGTATTCAGAATTATTGCCTCGACAGATTGATGACGCTCCGACGAGCGCATGAAGATTATTGTTTTCTTGTTTCTTTTTAATAAATAAATCCCTGACAGGACAAACCGATCCGCAAACATTTGCGCGATGCACGCGTTTCGATACGGGTTTAAAATTTCTCGTCAGTTTTCAAATAGGCATCATTCAATCGCAGTCTATCGTATCTTAGCACCTAATCAGCCTCGCGCTTATTCAATTGTATTCTACGCACCCCGCCGCGCAGTCGGAGGATCCAGTTACGTATCAGGATGTCAAATTCTTTTGCAATACTTTCAAAAATCGCATATAAAGGTTATAAAATGTTTTCTCGACTTTTCAGAGTCACTTAATCGTAAAACACCTTCTTCACAGTCGTTCGAAAACTGCCATACAACATTAATAGTTGTTTCACCCATGTATCTCATAGCCACGATAATCAACATTTGCCCACTTTAATCGTTATCAAAATACATGTACCCACTTTGACTTGTGACATGTCGTGGAGTACTATTAGCCAAGCCATACCAAATGCGCAGCTTCTTCCTGTTCTTTGCTTCTTTCCTCTGGCCTTTTCACTCCTGCGTAATTACATTTCTACATTTATTTCCTCTTCTCAGATTCGTTCATTCGTAAAGCAGTAAAGCCGACCTAATACCTCAATTATATTCAAGAAATTGTAATTCTAATTCTATTTTACACGCGTTCCAATCCTTAGCCATCCTCTTCCGCTCCGATTCATCATAAGCTAAGCACACGAGCTGCCTCGGGTTCGCACAGTCCAGAGTCAGGAACGGGACCCGGCCCAGGTCCAGGTTCTCAGCGACCAGCTTCGCAGCGACTAGAACCATCCGATGGTTCATCTTCCAAGTGCCTCGAGGAGGGATACGGAAAACCATTGAAGCCTCCGCGCCGCTCGCTCCTAAATTTCTGCAAACGCTTAGTCCGCATCAAAGAAAAGCCCAGTAACTGTCCGCCTTGTCCCCCGCCAAAACCAGAGCAGAGCTTTTGGGACTACCTCTTCAAGTTCGAGGAAAAACCGATTCCGGAACCATCTACCTGCCGAATCGCTCACCGGCACCGAGAGGCATGCAGAAAAACGGACCCGAGACTTTCTGACCCGCGGTATCGCCGCACGAAAGGAGATGTCCTTGTCTTTACCGAATCTCTAAGACCTCTTTGCTGCACTTCGGAGGAACCTCAGCCAAAATCTCCACCCTCTTACGTACTGCCAAAGGCAGTCGCGTGTCGTCGTCTCGTGGAAGCCGCCTCCTCACCATATGCGAATTTTTTTGAAGCTAAGGACGAAGTGACAATCGATCAGGAGCATTGCGCTGGTCCTCGCCGTCCCAGGATACCATTCGAGGAATGCCGACCAGCTGCCCGGAGGTCGAGGAACTCTTTTTCTTGTAAACAAGGTGTTTGTGGTACTGGAGTCGCTCCGCCGATGGCTTTAGATCGTGGTACTTGTGGGGGTCGTTCAGTTGGGGAAATTCTTGCCGAGGCCACTATTGCACGGACGAAGTCCTCGACTTTGCAGGGGGTTAACGTTGCCACTAAATGCGACCCGACTATTGCTATCAAAGACTCTTCGCGGCTTCAGCGACTCCAACAGCTGACCAAAGCCGCTAATTGCGGCAAGGAACCATGTAAGAGTATAGTGCAGCCCTCCCAAAAAGACAAATCCACTCCCACTAGGAAAATGAGCACTGAGGCACATTCTTAGCTAATCAGGTATTATATAGACCTTGAATTAGTGTCTAGCAGATTGATGATGATATGAAAAATGGTTTATTCGATATGTCAATTGTACTATATATATATAAATCTAGTTTCTTGTATACTGTATACATAAAAAAGAATAGCTAATCTACGACTCTGTCGTCCCTTGTATAAATTGCGTATCAGTATATCGATACTCTGGTAGAAATTTTCACTCGATAATTAGTCTGGAAAACTTTATATTTAAAATTGGGAAAAATCAGGGAACAATTGTCTCTGAATCTGAATTTTCGGATTATGTAGGAGTCTTATCTTCCCAAATTAAAAATAATTCAAGACTATCAGAAATGAATGATTCTGAAGCTAAAAATGAATCCCCCGCAACTTATTTCGGTCCAATACCTTTAAAAAATTGTCTTCTTCAATTCATTCCACTTTACTCTGCTTGTTTCATGTAAAAGAATTATTACGAACCGCAGTTAATTTTTCTAAGAAGTTTTATTCGATATTAGAACATGTATCATAGAATAGCAAATAATTTCTAAATAATAAGGAAGACAAGGGTCAATGAGCGGTTTCTCGTCGTGCAAATCGTAATTGTGAGTTTATCTGCATTACCGACACGGTCGCCCCTGAGCATAGGCAACCGAACATACGCAACCTGCTTTCCCGACACTGTCTGATACCGTGCAAACCCTCTATCGGTAGTGATCAAAGTCATAATATAATTCGCCGACAGTTAGCCAAAGTCCGTTACGTTGGCTGACCTTATTATACCACGGCGTTGACAGCTGCCGCCTGACGGGGCGGTAGATTATAGGTTATGTAGCTCCGATGGCGTTGTGCTTGTGTTGTGAATTCGTATAATGGGCTGCGAGGCAGTCAAATGTCTCGTAAAGGAGTCGCACCCGGTGGCAGTAGGTCGAAGAAGATACCGCGGATATTTCAACGTCGACGAAGCACAAGCCCCGCGCGATATCCGGGTCCGTCATCGTCGACGGACCTCATCTCCGTCTCCTGCGCCGCCGTAGAGCAAGCTTTTTGTTATCAATCAATCACTGTATCAGATCAGTATAACAAACCGAAGAAAAAGTCCTCTAACTCCTACAAGCCGAACATTGCTAATCCAAAACCGGCGACGAACAACAACTGTTACGCGTCTAAATTGACCCTTGAAAATAACGAGGATGCAGAGACAGTAGCGAACATTGAAAAATGGTTGAAAACTCGTACGGAATCTGTGTCCAGCATGGATCTGGACACGATAAAATCAGAAGTCGAGGAAGTGTCAGGCGACGACAATCGATACTTAGCCGATGATTTGCCCCACGCATTTCTCGGCAAAAATGCCGACGTTTTGTCAATGGACATTGATTTGTCGGACAAGAAACTCGCCCTAGGATACGATCCCTTACTCCAGGATCTCCGCAGCGATAAACTTCTCGAAGCTTGCGAAAAGGATGAGTTCATTTTACAGCCTTTTCAGCTCGACCATTTAGACTCTCTCGCTTTAACGCCAGACGACATGATGGTAGCCGGTGAAATCCTGCCATCAGCTAGCAGCCAGGCTTTAAATAATCCCGGGATTTCCACGGGCGCAATAACTGGCTCAATCCAAGAGCCAAACTGCGCCAGAAGTCGGATCGAGGAGAGAGAGAACCGGCTGAAAGGACTGTGGAATAACGAGAAAGAGTCCTCGAAAAGAATCGTTAATGTTTACGTCGAGGCGGTGGGACATGTCGACGTTGAAACTAGCGCGGTAGACTCATTGGGCACTGCTTTGACTGAGACGGAGGAAGGCGGTGGTAACCCGAGGCCGAAGTTAAAGACTAAATTGGAACCGAGGATAATAAAGAAGAGGAGAAAAGCCCTGGCTAAAAACGAGAACGGGTCTTCGTTCAGGGTCATCAAGACTGAGGAACAGTCGAGAAACAATGAGGGGATAATGGCTGTTGTTGCTATATCTACCGATAAGATATCGAACATGACACAGATAGTGATAAACACTGGAAAGGAAGAGCAGATCTATCAAGGAAAAACTTCCGAGCTTATCGAGGCCACTGGGAACTTTCCACAGTTGTCTAGAATCCAAAGTTCGTGTAACGAAAATCATCATGGAGATGATCTCATCACCGATGGTTCCAACAGCACCGAACACGACCTTGTTATATCTAATGCTTTGGAGGAACTCGGCATCACTGATGATACTCTGGAACCTATATCGTCGAATGAACATGGCAAACTCTGGGTCTGTCCTAGAGATGATTGCAGGAGGCAGTTCAACAGGCTTTACGCACTGAAAGGACACGTTTTGTCACACTATGGAGTCAGACCGTTCAAGGTATTGGATAGTTGGATGGGTAAAACCAAAGATCTTAACTTTTGTTCTCATTTTTCAGACAGGAAAACGTTTCGGCAAAATCTGACCATGTTTTAAAGCAGCCCAATCACTTTCAGGGACTCTTTTTGTCGATGAATGCTCAATTTTGTTCACTAATTCTACTTATTGTCGATTACAGGATCGAGTAAAGAAATATCAATTAACATTCAGACTTTAATCTGATAATCAGAATCCGGGAGAAATAATAATTCTTATAATTTCATTACTCAGCAGCTAAAACCCAAATTATTTGTCATTCTTTCCTTTTATTTTCCAGTGTGACTTCAAGGGATGTGCCTGGGCCTTCTATTCTGAATTTAAACTGAAGCGTCACAAAGAGACGCATCTGAAGCGTAAAGACTATGTCTGCGAAGTGGAGGATTGCGGCCGTAGATTCACAACTATCTACAACTTACTGACGCACAAAAAGCTGCACAATCGACCCAGCAAGATTTTTTGCCATGTACCAAATTGCCAGGAAAGATTTCAGACCAAACGAGCATTAGAACTCCACATGCGGTCCCACGATCAGAGCCACGCGCCTTATGTTTGCAAACAGGAAGGCTGTGGCAAGAGGTACTACAGCAGCAATGCACTCACCAGTCATCAAAGATGCCACAGCTACAAGGAAAGCGACATCAAATGTTCGTGGCCAGGGTGCGGCAAGCTATTCGACAAACCTTGCCGCCTAAAAGCACATATTAGATCCCATACCGGGTACAAACCGTATCTCTGTACTTTCCAGGGTTGTAATTGGGCATTCTCATCGTCAAGTAAGCTCAAGAGACACCAGAAAAAGCACACAAACGAAAGGAAGTTTGTCTGCGATGTTACGTCGTGCGGAAAGGCTTTCATGAGGTCTGAACACCTCAAGGAACACAGATTGACCCATAAAGATGGCAGATACTTTCAATGCCACATGTGCGACGCTAAATTTTCTGCAAAAAGCAGCCTTTATGTTCACATAAAGAAGCATCAGACCCAGGAGGTGGTATCATCCCTTCAAAATTCCACCCTAATGTTGCCGGAACCACAATCTGAAACCGATCAAGAAACTTATTCAGTCGTTAACGACTACGAGTCCAACATTCAAAACTCCGACATCAACCAGGACGAGGACCCTTCGCCGCATTTCGATCTCGACCTCGATTTAGATCCAGCCGTAGTCGATGCACCCTTGGCAAATGCAAACCAAAGTATGATTCATCCGGACTCGGTCAGAATGGCTTATCGTTGCCCAATAGAAACCTGCACCAAAGTATACGCGGCTAAATCTACACTAAGAGCTCATATGCTCAGAATTCATAGCTCGAAGAGCAGAGAACAGAAGATTCCGAACGGCGGTGTAGCTGGCTGCATGACTGAGTCAAGTTCAGATTACGTGGCTTATTCAACATCTCCTGTGTCTCAGTCCACAGATCATATGATCATGATAGCTCCCCATGAAGCCCTGGTTGTGAGTTCCCCAGAGTTAGAGTCACCCTCTTTTAACTCGATTATGAAACTATCAGAACCGAGCGAACAGAGTTCTGTCCAATGTCTGGAAGAGTGCACAGATGATCGAGACGAAGATAACGAGGGATGTGCAAGAACGGATTTCACCTATAATGACTTTCTGAGGTTCAAAGCTAACAGTACTATTTTTAATTCTGTTGTTGGTGCAACAGATGTTGTTCTTGGCGCTGCTGGACTCGTCGAAGGTTTATTGCTCCCCGATGATTTGCCGTCTGTTTATTATCAGGATGATATTGCCGGGACTGAGTGCCAGGTATTACTTCTTGACTCAGGCCCTCCAGAGAGTACAATAAACCTTCGAGATCTTGAATGATAACGAAAACTGTGAAACAGAAATTAATATACTTTTTTGGTGGCGGACACCAAGAAATTGAGTAATTATAAGGTGATAATTTTATTGATCGATGATTAGTCGTAGATGGGAATTTTTTTCCTTATACGTTCATTTCGTCGGGTATGGAATGATGTTCTGTACCTGTTGAGCCGGAAACGTGTCCAGGAAAGATTATTTTATTAATAAAAAACGTTGATATTTTTCCACAATGTATGAAAGTTTATTTCATTATCATCAATTCGCAGATTCTATCAAACTTCCTTAATTATTATCTACAGGTATATTTAATATGCTTCTGTCATAGGATACCTTTCTTATATCAAACAGGATATGTTCTACTATACATATAAAGGCATGTTATACAGTTTATTGCTGAGAAGCTTCGCGCATTTTCATTTCGTTTTTTATTTTCAAAAACATGCCACTTCGTCACCGTCTCTCCCAGCTTCAATTAGCAGTAAACCCTGTCATTTAATAGCTCAGTCTCCAGTATCTGTATAAATCATATAATTATACGTTATACTGATATAAGGAATGTCACTTTATAGTATATTTTCTCTTTTACCTAACTAAAATTAAACCCAAATAGATAGTTAGCACGTATCGCTGTGCAAATGTATTATATTATAAATATAACATTATTTAACAGTACTGGAGGTATCGTGACATGCATATATTCTCTAATCTTTCGATCTATATTATACTATATTCCGTTATAAATAGACGGGGCTATTTTTTCTTTGGCAGGACACATCATGTATATATTTATGGATCGAAAGGCAAAAGAAGTAATTAGGAACTAAAAAAATTGGCGCTATATAATTGTCTAATAAGCTTTTTCAATTAAGTTCAAATATCTACCCTTGACAGAACAAAGAGTTGGACCATCAACGGATTATTTCTGTAGATATAACAGTTTGGTAACAGAAATGGGCTACAGATTTATTTAGCTAGTTTTGATATAATACTTAATCGTATGATTCTGTACGTCTTAGCCACTATCAAAAAGACCGCAGGTCGAAAATCTGGTTCGAAGTCTGTCACCCCATACATCCTGCGTATTTTGTTTCGTATAATATAATAATAGTTAATATTCGTAGGATTTGATCACCATCAGCATTGTATTAGACTAAACGAAGTCTTATTATTAGGTCGTGAATTAAGCGTTGGCGATCTCTAATTGCCGAGATTCGAACAGCTGTTCGCAGCACTCTTAGAGTGGGAGTCATTATTAAACGCGTAACGCAATGCGAATTCGAGGGAATAATTGAGCGTGCGTGTGTATGTCTATAACATAATATGCGAACTCACTCATTTTGCACACATCCACACACGCACAAATGCACACACACACATACACGGATTACATAATTATAATACTGAAAAAGTTGAGCTTATTCATGGCGCAAAATGTTCCCTCGATCAAACTATGAGTTCGATAGATTTCGACGTCGGCAATGGAAGCTCCCATCCGACTGTACCGGTTTTATTGTTACTACTTTGGGTCATAATCGTCGTTGTCATTATCGCCCCGGTTGCCTTAGCTCGTATGTAACTCCTGAGCCATACGAAAAAGCATAAAGTACAGTGAACAACAGTAAGAAATAACAAACCCCCCAGACAGACTAAGAGCGTTCGTCCAGGTTGCTTCCAGTCCAAAATCTTATAGATATAGTGGTAACCGTTCTTGTCGAGACCGCCAGCCAGGTAATAAAATAACGAAAATATTAGGTAGAAAATAACGCAGGCCAAAGGCCACCAGACGTGTTCAACCCTCAGGGGCACACCGACCACCATTAGATCTGACAGTATAAGAACTGTGTTGAATAAGTGCATCATATAGTTGAGCGGATCCTTGGTGTGAATCTTGGGATTGTAAATTGTACCCCAATAGAGAATGGTCACACCAATGGCTATGGAACAGGTCAAAGTATAAAGGATCCAGTAGGCGTGTTCAGTTTTCCCAAGAGTCAGAGAGTCAGGGTCGAAACTGGCGAAGCGTTGCAGAGAACGTCTTCTTGTGACGAGGATTGCACCGAGGAATGTGTGTCCTGCACCGAGGATTAGGTCCCAGTGGGTCAAGTAGATTGGCCAGGTTTCCTTCTTTCCTTCCGGGCGACGACTCCCTATGTCAAATAGCGAGCAGATGATGAACGCACTCCATAATCCGAAGATTAGCCACCGGTAGAGGAAATACCCGAGACTCACATGCTCCTGCCATTGAGGTTCGGAAAATAAACGCGCTGCTGGAGGCTCTGAGGGACTCCATATCTTACGTCTGATCTCCTGCCATCGGAACTTCTTCACCATCGCGCGAGACCCTTAAAACAATAACCAAAATACCGGTTTGAGAGGAACGGTTTTCAGAGATAATTATTATTTAGGGTTTCTGGTTCCTCGCCCAGCACCAGATGTTGAAAAAAAAAATCTTTTTTCGCAGATTTATATCCGTTGTATAAAATCCCGTGAAGTTCGAATCAAATCGAGGCTTGAAGCTAATTAACAAAGTACCTGAATATTTTTGACAGGTTTTCAAAAGGTATATAAATAACGATCAATCGTAGGATATACGGTAGTTTTATTGGTGATAAAAACTGGTTGACATTCATCAACAAGAATCAAACACTATGCACCAATTCTAATTGGCTGTTCGATGTTCGAAACGAATTGATGGATTCAAAATTGGAAAGAAAGAACAAAAAGAAAAGACTTAATTCCAATGAAAAATCAATTTTCTCCTTCGATTTCAATCGAAAATATTTGTGAAATGAATAGGTCAACTCGTTTTAGTCTATTCGACGAGGCTCGGGTTTGGGCAAGATTTAATCTAATTTCCCGCAAGACTATAAATCCTCCTTACAAAAGCAACGCGGCGAAAACAGCATCGCCAGTCGTATTGCGGAGAGCCGAAGCTCGGCAAAGGTGGAAATCGTCATGTTAAGACAGATGCGGTTCGATGCTTTCGGAATAATTTGCAGGATCCACCCGATAACCCGCTCTTATTCCCCCCGAAAATTGCACAACGGAGGGAAGAAATGGACAACCGTCGAAAGTTGTAGTGCCGACGAGGTCACGTGGGAGATAACTAAAATATGGCGCTGCGCAGTGTGAGACGTATATACGTAGACTCTGCGCATGACGCAATAATCGCAATGGTACTAAAATTCAAAGACGTTCAACTGACGCGCGCACGTGTGTGACCTCACGTGACCAGAACCGCGGCTTTTCAATGTTCTTTCAAAGGTCACGCGCCGTTTATCGTAGTTCAGTTTAGATGATTCAAATCAATGAATACCGTTTGTGTCCTATTAGAAATAGTGTTTATTACAAACAATCGATAATGCATCATAATTTCGGAACTACTGATTGTGAATTCGACATAATATTTCAAATAATTGTTCGACTAATCGATAATGATTGATACTGAATTCCCGCCAAAAGATTGAAAGGAAAACTTATGAAATGATAAATCTCCGGTGGCCAGTGCTAAATTTTCCGGAATCCGGATTAAAAAAGATCGAAATGAATTCATTTGAGTGATGTTTAGTTAAGTTGCGATCATAGCATTGCGGTTAGCACGGAAGTCCAGCCAAGTTTTTCTCAAGGATGACTGCAGGCAGGCATTCGACTGTTACTATAATCTCGGTCGCTGAACATGAGTTATATACTTGAACTATTGTACGAAACCAACGTGAATCCTTGGTCTTAATTCACAGCCAAATTATGAAAACAAAACAATTCGCGTTTCCAGGCGAAGCCAAAACCAATCAAAATCATCGATCATGATAATTATCGGTAAAGAATAAAGCTCATGGTGCAGTGAAGAGGCGTCGTCGCTAAGGAAAGTGACGCGCTTGTTAGAGTCTGAACTTATTAACCCATGCCGGCCCTCCCGACTTGAGTTCACACGACGTGCGGTACCGGAGGTCATGACCGGTCGATTGACTGATTAGTCAATACCAGTACCACGTTAATTTATTAGGATCGTTTGTTCCTATTATTATTCTCGGTGTAGCACTCCGTCGTGGTGCGATTTTCACTCTGCCGCATCGTTACACTTATATTATCACATAAATTTGGTATATGATAAATGGTTACGAATAGGATACATTCCGAGGTAAAAATCACGTGGTTTTCCCCCTATCTAATCACATTCAATGTTCACGATTGCCTATAACGATTATAGTGATTTTAAAACGGCGCGAGCGCTGCGTGTCCTTTCGTCTACGAGCAAAATTCTATTTATAACCATATTCCTATACATATATGTATGTGCAAAATACATATATACCTATATCGAGGTATTATATCATACAGAAGCGTTAGAGATCGCAAATATCCTTACTATCAATATGTGAGGTGCGAACAATATACATACAATGAGAGGATCAATTCGCATCGACCAATCTGTGAGTATAATATTTATAATGCATTATTTATGAGCATACATTATTAAAGCTGTGTCAATTATTTAATAAGATCTTGTACTATGCGAGTCCATCACGAGCGCACGGTATAATTTCGGACGCCTTGACTTTGAGATTGAATAATGTGGATTGAATAATGGGTCAAAGTTAAGGCATATGGAAAAATATGATCAAAAACAGGATTTTATGTTTCCACGAACTCCCGCTATACGTATTCAAAACATATTTACGATATTCATGAACCCACGCGATCAGCCAATTCAAAAACGACTCTTCTCTTCTGTCTAGCAGAATAACTATACAGGTATATTATTATCTTGGAATCTGTTTCCTTCGAGATTATCTAACCGGTTTATAATATAGACCTAATCTCAAGGCCGAAGGCCTTTTGTGCGGAGGATATGGCATGGTTCAAAAAATTTTTCTGAAAATCATTTTCTGAATAAGTATTTTTTCTTTGTTTAATATTTTTTCTAAAAACTTTGATAAAATTATTAAAACCATAACCACATTTTACAAAATTGCAGAACAAATAGACCTGTTAGCGTTGAGTTTACTTATATTATTATATTAATATTTATGAAGGCCAAGGATTAAAAGTATATAGTACAGCTTCTCGTCGTGGTAACAATTCTTGTTGATATAATAATAGATAGCATATACCACACAATCGTGAATTAAAACCTGTACAGTTATACAGTTACCACGTTAATTAATACAAGGAAACTAATTGATAGGATGAAAAGCAACGACCACTAATACCCCGCGGATGAATCTACAAATCATAATAACAATACTGTCCACGGCACTTCACGGTTATTAACTAACACAGAAGTATCTATACAAAACGAATTTTTAAGAAATTTTCAATATTTTTGTCAACGATTTTATGTTTTGTTGGCGCTAACTCCGAAATAGTCAAGATCTGCAAGAATACACCTGTGCGAGTGAATAGCCCCTTGTTCCCAGCCTCCAGCCCCCAACAAACACACACACTCACACATAACTTCCACATTTCTCTCTCTCTCTCTCTCTCTCTCTTTTTCTCTCTGTAAATAAAGCTCTTTAGATTATACCTTTATCTGGTAATTCTCTGCAGCAATCGAAATAAACAGAAGAATAATAACAATGGGTAGATGAAAAAGAAGAGAAGCCTGAAGACACAGCTGTACGATGTAGTAACCGGTAGACCTGGAGTACTAGGAGCGAGTAGCCGTTCACGGTGATCGGTGTGGGACTACCGAGTACGGCGTGAGTACTGCAGCGTGCCCCAGCCCCCAGGGCCCCGGCTAGTCGGTCTCCTAATATCAGGGCGGGCGGCATGAATGTCGCGCGCTAAAATCAATATCAATTTAAATTGCCTTCGGTCACGGCTAGCCATTTCTTCCTTGGGCTATACCATACCTACTTTACTCTACTCAACTCTATGTAGTACATACTACATACGAATCTATGTGTAATATTATTACAAGAATTTTACACGTAACGTGCTGATGCGATGATCACTGCCAATGACCGCGGCTATAGCTATACCGCCTCGTTTAATAATATATAATATATATACCTATATACCTCGTTATATTCTAAGCGGTATTAGTGATCGTTATACATTGCGCGAACCGTAGAATGAAGCCATTTAAACCGAATCAAGAAGTTCCCACTAGCTCGATATTATACTTATTTACGACGCCGAGCCCCCATATGCCGGACAGTCGCTTTATTCTTCTAATATAACCAAACACATATTATACGCATTATGTATAATAGGTATATAGTCGTAGTGTCATATAAATAGACGAATAGACCGCTCTGGCTCTAGATAGTATAGGTACAACCATATTGCATGTGTACGTGTTGCACCTGGACGCAATACGCCGAGAGGTATGGGGAGTTTATACTGCACTTTGGGGAGACCGTGCTAAATTTGCCAATACTCGTGCCAACGGTTAGAATTATACCTGCCAGAGAGTATCTGTGTATGCATATACGTACATACATACTACAAACTGCCTTCTTAGTTGCAGTACAGATACAGACAATATGAAGGAAAAATTCTCACAATGATATATCTAGTAAACGATCTTAATAGACTAAAATTTTAAGCTTCATTAACTATTTCAGGTCTATTTTATTCCGTTGCCAATGGAAAGAAAAATTCACTTAGTGAAATTCAATCGAGGAAAAATCGAAACGTTCTGGTGAAAAATTATGCAACATCTTTTTTTTTCTTTTATTAATTAAAAATCGGTAATATTTTTCACCCGGTTCTTATACTAAAAAAATCTATAGGTGATAAATGAGTTTCAAGACATTTGCCAATTATATTCTCAATTATAGAATAATTTCTTGAAAGAGTCTGAAACCAGCGTGATTATACTTGTAATTTTAAGATCTTGAAAAATGTCCATATTATTGTCACTGAACTACCCACACCGCAAGAATATTTATAGTGTGCAATTACAGCGTGTTAATTCAACGAGAATCTCTGGTTTAGCGCAATGGATTATAACCTTGTTTTAAACCAGACGGTATACATTATACCTATGTATAAACTCGGGTCTAAAATAGTCGAGGACAACGTTTTAATTGCTATGCTCTAATATATATTCTAGGTATACGTTCGATTATTCGTTTATTTTCTGCACAATATACCTATACGTTGACGTTTCATTTTCATTTTACCTTTATATTCAAAGTTATTTCATATACAGGGTGTTTCAGACCTCGCGACGAATATTTTACAGGGTAAATCTTGATCAAAAATGGGATCGAAATTTCCTCAGCTGATTTTTTCGGAAATTTCATTTGAAAATAAAAAAACGGCCGAGGAAATGTCGATCCCATTTTTGATCAAGATTTACTCTGTAAAATATTCGTCGCGAGGTCTGATACATGAATTAATAATTTTTTGCCTTTTTCACTGTATAATTATCTAATTATTATTATGTATTACTTTTTGTACTCACCCGTTGTTCTAATTAAATGACATGGTCCCGGAGCATAAATAAATTATACATTGCATAGAGAATATATAAATACTTATACGATATGAATTTTTCTGCTTATTACATACAATAAATTTGCTGCGGTATGTTGAGGTCCGAATCTCGGATGATGAGAATGTTTATTTCAGGGTTTCCAGTTGACGTTGAATTTGAAATTTCATATCTACATTTTTTGCCCTCCATGCGAAAAAGGTAATACTATCTTATCCGAGCTTATCAGTGACGCCCGTGGCCAGTCTTTTCTGCCAAGGTGTAAGCGCTACGCCAACTCACACACTGCCGGTCTTTCGGGGTATCGCATAACCCGTTACGAACTATAGAATACGAGGAAAAAAAAATAAAAATTGTCAAGACAGATAAAATGTACAAAATAATTGTTATAGCGCAGCAATTACTCTTCTTTGGTATATTTATGATAATATGGTTTATCAATGGCTGCAGATAGCTACACGAATAAACGGAACCATTATAGAGCCCCGATACATATACGCAGGGCCGCAATCGCTAATTATCTGTTAAAAAAAGGAAAAAAAAGAACAGTTAAATTTTGTATTTTCATCTTGATTATTTTTCCTGGTTGAATTGAGCTCGGCAAAAGCCTGGACTGATACACATTGACCCAGGGATATCCTGCTCAGCATTTTTCTTGTTCATACCAGACTCCAGCTAAGCCTCAGACACGATAAAGGTTCCGTTTGTATATATAAAATTATGAACTTCCAGCTCTACAGCAAACCCATATCGTATTCCTCTTTCGCTCTCTCTCTCTCTCTTCCTCTCTTTTTCTTAGTTTATCTTCTAAGCGTCGACGAATATAGCGCGTAAAGTTCTATATGTGTTTCAGTACCTGTGAGAAGGCGATTTTTTTTTTCCTCATATAAAGTATCTATACAACAGCGCGAAAGAACAATTTGGTTCAGTTTAGATTTGGTGAAAAAAATTGCGATTCACAAATAATTTACAAATCATTGATTTTTCGCGATTGCAGAAAATGGGAGGTAAAATGCGTGCATCGCAGTCTTATAACAGATTCACGACTTAATAAATTATGCAAGTTATTTATTTCATTTATACGACTACAGATGTGTCGATGATGCGAAGGGCAAGAAATAATTCCATACACTCTCAGTATCGTTTATAATAAGAGCCTGCGACTGACCTCTTCTATTAGTCTTTCAAACGTTCGAACGAGAAATGAATTACCAGTCAATTAGAAGCTAATCTTCTTCACGGTCTCTCCAATCAATATCCAATCCCTTCGCACACTTATGTTTGAACAAAAAAATTTCCGAACTCCGATTATCACTTATGTTGTTAAACAACCCTTGACAGCGATTCAAACCGGTGTCATTTTCAAACACAGTTCATTTGAACCGTAATATTTATTTTCATTTTTAGTACCTAGACGTTCTTATCTGTGCAGCCGAATTATTAGCTGTTAATCTTCGATTTTATGAACCATTATGGTGGATGGGATAAATTTGAAGCCCACGTGGATCTAGTTGGGATTTGGTAAACCATACGGAAAGGAATATGACGCATTTATATTTCTAGTTATGTGTACATAATGTACGTAAACAATTGCAAGCGGACGTGGTCTAAAAGTTGTGTAAAGATCCACAGACCCCGAAGTAGACGAGTTGGGTTTTATAAATATACGCAGTTCGACGTATTTCAGCGTCTCGAACCGGCCGGTGTGGCGCCCGCGCCTGTTGGCCGCGCTCATGTACCAAAAATAATCAGATCTCAACGGTGCAACGGTGTCGCGCGACCACGTTTTAAGATAAGAAAAAATCTTCCTTATATCGAATATATCGTTTTGGTCCCGTTTTATAATTAACGTATTAATTTAGTGATTTATGAAAAGTAAAAATATAAATAAAAATGTCCTACCACGAGGGCCTCGCCAACAGGTTCTTCGTTCTCGTCATTCTACTCATACTCAGTGTCAGCGTTGCTCGAGATTCTCGAACGTGAGTGTGTCTAGTTCGCGTGTACATACATAGAGACGCGAATAAATAGAGAAAATAAGGATATTCAATGAGAAAGAAAGTTATTTTTTGTTATTCGACAGCGTTGACAGATGGGCGGAACGAATCGGCTCCGATCTCTGGGACCTAGCAGACGCTGTGGCACGACCATCAGATCTGAAGAGAGTAAGCTTTATCGCTATCCATTGAACGGAAAAGAAATTCCTGAACATGCCGTACATAAAGGTGTACCAAATTTCATTACAAGAATCATTAATCAGCATGATTTCTTTGTCCTCGTAATTGCCTCCTTAGAGATTCAAAGAGTTAAATGCACGCGTCGAAGACAAATCCGGAGAGGAGCTGATCGACATAATCGGACACAGCGTGGGTCGAATGCTCCGTCGAAAGATGGACGCTGTCCGTTGTATACTGAAAGTGGCTGAAGCAGCAGCCGATGAATACAACGACACTAAACTCATCAACGTGACCAAATTCAACAAGGAAATTGCAATGGACCTTGATCTTCAGTACTATTCGGGGAAGTACAGTCCGGTGAATGGTCTCAAGCCTCCGGAATTGCCGAAATCCGTAAAGAACAATTCATTTCTCTACACGTAAGTGCGGTCCCAATCCAGAACGAGGAGTACCTAATGTCACACCACGAGCAAAAAGTGATATATCTCTAATTTTCCACAGAGAGATGGAGCTCACCGCAGATTCCCACTTCTACAACATCCCTGTGAACACAAGCTACTCGTCTGTCCAGGTGCCAACGAACATATACGATCTCGCGCTGGAGGTGAATGTGGCCATACAATGGTCCAAAGCCCTCGATGAAGTCTTCCGGCAAAACTACAGGTCTGACCCAGCCCTTTCCTGGCAATACTTTGGCTCAAGCACCGGAATTCTCCGACAGTATCCAGCAATGCAATGGCGAAGCGAAGATCTCAAAGGGGATCCGGTGCCGGACTTGTACGATTGTCGAAGACGAAGCTGGTTCATAGAGTCGGCCACATGCAGCAAGGACATGGTCATCCTCATGGATATCAGTGGCAGTATGCAGGGTGCACCTTACGCTATCGGTAGGTAGATATTTACCAAAATTGATATGATGTACAATGATTTAGGAGGCGAATGTATAGATCTATGCGATCTCGTTGAAAAGGATTGATATTTCGAAGTGTAAATCGATTAATCAAAAGAGATAATCGTTTCGATAGGGAAGGCAACCGCTGGCGAAATCTTAGACACTTTATCGAACAATGATTTCGTCACGGTACTCGCTTACAGTGACGAAATGCACGAATTGGTGCCCTGTTTTGAACGCATGCTGGTCCAGGCAACGCCTGAAAACATAAAAACTTTCAAGCAAGGGATGTGGAAGATGAATATCACGGAGCCAGCTAATCTTACAATGGCCTTCGACGACGCCTTCGACATTTTGGAGCAAAACCGAAATGTAAAGGGCTGCAACTCCTCGACCTCTTGTATTCAGGCTATTATGCTCGTCACGGATAACGTCGCCGAAAACTTGACCGACGTGAGTCTTCCGAGTTCATCAATCGTTCTATCAGTGTCAATGAGCTGTTATCTCTCTTCCAGGTATTCGAACGGAGAAATTTGCTGGACGATGCGGGCGACATTCCTGTACGTATTTTCACTTACCTGGTTGGTCGCGATGTGACAAATGTAGCTGAAATTAAATGGATAGCCTGCGCAAACAAAGGCTTTTACTCTCACGTGCATACCCTTTCCGAAGTTAGGGAACAAGTACTGAAGTACATTGATGTTATTGCGAGGCCACTTGTTCTTCAGAAGGTTCGTCACCCTCTGATCTGGACACACGCTTACGCTGACATATCGGTGAGTATTTTTCATTGCGATTTGTCATACTCTGACTTATTCTTCTTATCGTTACCGATGGCCTTAATGACGGTGAAAATAATGACTCGGATTTTATGAAAATTCAGTTCTCGAAGTTCACTTTATTTCCACTGTCTGTCTGGCATAATCTCTGCAGAAATGAAAGAGTCTCTTGACAGTTCGTTGTAGGTCCCATAGTTGAGCACTGGATGCAGTGATATCCGATATTCCTTGTATGTATATTCGTTAAAATTGTATATATGTGTATATAAACTGTAAAAACGTGTAGAATCCAGCACTAGCTACGTGGCTGTGGCTGGTAATGGAGCACCCCGATCAAAAGTCGAGGCTGATCAACCATCAGAAAGGAAAACAACAAGGCGTACGAATAAACCAGGATGCGATCTACATTACGAAGGTTTTGAGCATCAAAAACCCCATCAAAAATCACAGCTCGTTAATTTTTTTGTTTCTCCACCTTTTAATAATTGTATTGTATTTTTCATAATTATTTTATTTACGTACACCTATCTATTTTTATTTTCATATTTTTCTCGTTGTTGCGGCTTACCGTTGTCTGGCAGTCGCGTTATTCCTTAAGAAACCCCATAGACTACGCATATACATATGATATTATGCGTTTGGATCATAGAATGCGGAGGATGCAGTTCATTAGATTAGACTCCAAGCTGTGCCATAGATGCAGTAGCATATCCTTTATACACCCTTAGTAAACCTTATCACAATATTCCGTACATCTTATTCCTGCACGCAAACACAATGTCATTTGTCTCTTATTTTACCATTTCACATAATCATATTCCATACCCGATGAAAAAGTCACCAATTACACTTGAAATAAGACTCAGGTTGTCCACTTGACGGGGGATTATCTCTAACAATTCTTCACGAAAGCAGAGAAAGTTCAAATAAATTAGCCACCTGAACCTCATTTGTAATCAGAGACCATTTGTCACCCTTACGCGATTTCCCGATTACTTTTGTATTAACATCGCAGAGGCAGCTGATGTAACTGTAACATAATAAATGTCTAACCATCTCGTCTTGTTGCTGTCAGTATTCTAGTCTTCTTGTTATCTGCAATGTTGACTTGAACCACAGTCCTTTTTGATGTTGTTGCTGCTCTCACTCCCATCGATATTCCCGTTATCCATTATTGTTGTTGCTGTTGTTGTAGATGTAGTTGTTGTTGTTTACTGTTATGTTGATGTTAATGTTGTTCGTTGCAACCCGTTGTAATAGAATTATACAACTTTTGTTACCTATATCTGCACCCCTGACACATCGTCTGTGCAGCATATGGGCAGCAGCTCTACTGTACGCAGAACGCAACGAAATCATCTTATCAGCATAAAGTCAACAAAAAAATAACAAAGAAAAAAATAAGCAACAAATTCCCAAAATTTAACTAACCAACAAAATTTTCATCCAATTCCCGCATCATCCATTCGAATATCTGGATTGTTGTGAGTACCTGGTAAACACGATTGGTTGTTAAAATTCATCTACTTGGATACAGAATGTGAAAATCATGATAATTTATGAACCTTCATGCGTACTGCGCACAGAATGCCCATGTACCCGTATACATGCATTACATAATTATATAATATGTAATTGTAAATGTAAAATGTATGTCAGATTATTAATTTCTAATGGTGTTGTAGCTCGGGAAAGACGAGGACGAAGGATCGCCTTTGAATAAGACAGCATACCAGGAGTACAGACTACTGACATCCGTCAGTATACCAGCGTATGACCGGAAAAAGAATCGTCAGGGTACAACGAGGTACGCCGATTTGTTAGGCGTAGCTGGTACGGACGTACCACTATCCGAGATAAATGCATTGACGCTACCCTTCAAGCTTGGGGTTAATGGATACGCTTTTATCGTGTCCAACAACGGATACGTCATTCATCATCCTGACTTGAGACCCGCTTCCAATGGAGAGCTCAAAATCAACTACAATAGCATCGATCTTACGGAAGTCGAGATTATCGACGATGACAGCAAGCCCAGGTAACATGTCAACAAAAAAATGCTTTTCGATAGCACCTTATGATAGTCCTCGAAGAAAATTAAATAAGCGGAAGCAGCGGCAATTAATAATCTGATTTCCATGGACTAGACAGCCTCCGAAAACCGTATTGAAACTACGAGAGGCTCTGGTGAATCACAAGTCCGGAAGCATAACGGGGGTTCCGATAAAATTTCACTACGACGACTACAGGAGAGTTACAGTAGAGAAACGCAACTACTTTTACGCTCCGCTACAAGAGACACCCTTCGGACTGGCCATCGCTCTTCCTGAATACGGCACAACCTGGATCAAGGTATGCTTCTCACGATCATGACCCCTTCCTAAGGGTCTACCGTTAAATTTTGTTTTTTAAAACATGTGGGTCGAGGGTACAGGTTGGTGACGAGATAGCAAGGACACAGCACATGAATATCAGAATCCTTGACTACTTTCGTGGTGATCGTTGGCGCGTTCATCCGTCTTGGGTGTACTGTCGCTTCCACTATCTGGAGGGCCACGAGTTCGAAACGGCTGAAAATGAGACGAGACACTTCCTCGGGGCGCTAGATGAGCCCGACTGGTACTGGGCTGAGCAGTACGAAGAGCCGGATGCTGAAGAGGGTGGAGTTGGATATATAGACGAGGATGGAGAAGCGAGGAAGCTGAACTGTGGTAGGACACCTCTCAACGACACTGCGCACTATTGCAACAAGGAACTCATGCAGCTACTCGTCTTCGATGCGAAAGCGACGAATCGTAGCTTCAACGAAGCATTCGAGTACGCTAATATCGAACAGAAAGAGCTTGGGGATACCTACGGAGTCTTTTTAAGATTTGTTGCAACACAGAGCGGTCTTACACGGTGGCAGAACATCCGTGACAATCCTATCGCCAAAGGAAAACAGTCTTCCGATAATGACAAGACACTAGAGTTCGGCGACCTGCATCGAAGGGCAGTCAACGAACCCTGGTATAAGGGTGCAATTTTTCAACATGAAGTTGATCCCGAAAGCATCTCCGTAACAGGTGGGCTCTGGATCTGGAAACTTAATGGACTCGAATCAATTTACGTATTTTCAATCCCCGTGAGTTCGCCGGTTTGTTTTATGAACCCTGTGATAACTGCGGGAAATTTGTCTCCTTTTTAGTGCCCTCGGGTGCTGGGATGGACGCAATCGTAACCGTAGCCCAGGGGATATTCCCGAAGGACGGTGGGAAGGAGGCACCCGCTGCAGTGGTCGGATTCCAGATGCCGATGATATCCTTTTACAAAAGATTCATCAACGTGACTTCCAGCTCGCCTGATTCAACCCTAAGCTGCGCAGATGCTTGGACCGACTGCTACCTTCTGGACCAAAACGGCTACGTGGTTGTTTGCGATTCTCACGATGACACCGGGCAATTCATGGGTGTGATAGAGGGATCCATCATGGGCTCCCTGATCGAGCAGGGGGTCTATAAGCCTGTGAACCTGTATGACTATCAGGCATTCTGTTCTTACACCGTAAGTCCGCGACTTTGATCCAAACAGCTTCGTCCAACGATAACCAAACGGTTTTTTCACATGCTTTCAGACAGCCGAGGGCACTGCTAGTATTTTCGAAACCCCCCTGCATCACATAACGCAGCTTCTGGCCTGGTTTTTCGCTCGCATGATCTGGCTGACATCGCAGTTCATTGATCTCCCCGAAACCTGGGCGAGGAGCCATGCCAGCAAAGAACAAGACTCGCCAGATCCATCTCCACCGCCTCAGAGGATCACCCATAACTACCCTTGCGATCAAAAGCGAATTCTCTACATACTGCAGAACTTTACTGATGCGAAGGTCATCACGAACATTTCGAGCCACCCGTCGAGGCCCTTCTACGCCCAGAAGGTCTGCCTCTTATTCTTTTCTTTTCCTGGATCTCTTCTCTTATTAACCTTCTCGATTGTTTCGATTCTTTGATTGATTTTAGGTTCCTCATACCAACCTTGTTCTGGTTGTTGTCGACACGTTATACTCAAGCCCCTATGAACGTCTTACGGTAGAACCTTGGGAGTTGGAACCAAGTTTCTACTCAAACGAAACCATTGACACTCCTTGCCATAAACTTTATCTGAATGATTTGCCCAGACGGGGACTAGAGGGCTGCTATGCCGACCATCCCTTAGAGAAAGAGATCACGGAGTGCGGCAGTGGGTCAAAGACTTATCTCCAAGCCCCACAATCCCCGACTCTACTCATGGGATTAACGATTTTTCTTACCCTTTTCCGATGTACCGATACACAGTATTTCTACTATGAATAAAACGTTGCATTTATCGTCCAGTTTCTGATTTTCAAAAACCTCAATTGACCTCTTTCACCGCGTCTCTGAATCGTTGAAGTATGAAATTGAATGATAGTAGAAATGATTACCTTCGATCCAGGGAAAAAGACAGGGAAAGGATAAAAATATGTCCTGTATCCTGGGGAACCCTTAGAATAACAAAAATAAGAAAAATCATGAAATAATAATCAAATCGTTGATTTTGTCCAGGTTTTAACTTGGTCTTTATAAGCTTGACTGGGACGAGATCAATCACGTTATTGAACCACTGATCTCATCGATTTATATACACATTAGCGAGGATATTTATCTTGGATATTGAGACAAAGAATTCTACAAGTTAGTGGCACTGGCTGATGAGATATGAATATATTTATAGAAGTGGGACAGAGAGGGACTTGAGAAGAGATATACATACAAATCATTTGAACAAACTCGCCGATATCTTGGGCGGAATAACGGTATAAGTCGAGTTAAACCGTTTTTCCGGAGATTGCATGAAAATGATCAGTGAACATAGACTTACATCATACATTGAAGGGTTAAACTGAACAGCTTCTATGGGAGAACGGTACGACTCATGTTATCTCGTTCTTTCAAGTATCGAGATAAAATGAGATGGAAACATCGGAGTGATGTTTTCGGATGATTTCAAAACTCAAAACGCGAAACATTTCGGGTATGGAAACGTATTTTTTATAGCGCAGAGATTATCGAAGAGACTATTATCGGACATATTGCTTCAGCAGGCTTATCATCGGCAAAAATAGATGACCTACGAACTTTGATGAAATTTGTGTCATTATACTATCAGGATGCGTTCAGTTTATCCCAGTTTCTTACGTTTTTCTAATTTATCTAAAAACTACGATTTTCGAGTTATACCGTTATTCCGCCCACCCCCTCAATTCTTTTCATATATGATCGAGATTCTTGTTTGTGACCACTGAGCTCCTGCACGCTGTAGCAGCAGGTGTTGGAAGTAGTAAGCAGATGAAATTGCAGTCGAACACGTGGCGACGTGTACGTTCTGGCAAAATTGGCTCCAACATTCTGGACCTTTTTTTAATTTTTTTTTACAAATTTTCGCAAACGACGTAATTATATTCAAGCATATGTGAAAAAACAGAAATTTGTATTTCGGAGATTTGTAAGGTGAGCAAGAAATTGTATTCAAAGGTTTTTATGTCAGAGCTGAATTTGACGAAAATTTGAAGAATTTATTTCCAAACATCTAAAAGAGAATCGTGCAAGATGTTGGAGAAATTCAAAGAAGATGATGATTTTTCGCAAATAAATTTATCCAGTAATGAATAAATTATAATCATTAAGGAATAGTAAAATTCTGACCGAGAATCATTTATCAGAAATCAGGTAAATTATTGAAACAAACAATGTATGACAATGCGGAGATGATCGCAAGTAAAAATATTTTTGCAAAAATCATGAAAAAAGTCTAAAACTTTTTATACTGCGCCAAAAAATTCCCTGCAGAACTTTACACAAGACTGTGTTGAGGTTTTCAATGAAAAATGTTCATCGGGGTGCCGCAGAATACAGGATCGTCTCCAGGCTGGAGCAAGAGCGCAAGCTCAGTATATCCACCAACAAGTAAACTGTAGGTGTACTGAAGAATAATGCGCACAGTGGATACTACATACATATACATACAATAGCCGGTGGTACATCCGTGGAGCTTTGTGTCAGAGGGTGCGCGCGACGTCGCGGTATCATGGACGTGTACCAGAGCGCAGTTGTTCCGCGGGTCTCGCAACGATACGATCAATATAATAGCCGCGGTTGCAAGTTTCGTTGAGCCGACTGTCAGACGGAGTTTTAATTGTAATCTGACATTTTTTTTTTTGTACCAATGCTTACCCGCATTGGCTGTACCATTCGTCATTTGATGATAATATAGAATTCCGAATTTACACGTCTCTCTTCGCACCATGAAGGCGTATTTTCTGACCGTGGCGATGATGTTCCTGGCTCAAGGTCCTCTCGTAAGAGGCCAACATAACATATCCCACATCACGTAAGTCAACGATGACCCAGTATTACGTGGCTTCTTCTTCGAGCCATGCAGGTAAACCCTTCCTCGCAGAAGGCGCACTTCTCTACTAAAAGCGTCCTACTGGTTCCCAAGAATGGTGAGAGTGCCTAGGACGATCAGGGATGAAAGAGCGCGATGCAGAGAGTAATGTGCGCGAGGTTTATCGTGCTTTGTGATAATTCGTGCGTGTGATTCTTCCGCAGAGCTTCGTATGCTATTATCATCGCGTTTTTGACTGGGGCTGCATCAAGGCTACACTTTAGTGGTGTATTTCACTGCAGCGTGTTCCAATCATGAGCTGTACACTGCTTGAATGTGAATATGGCGGCGCCCAACATCATGCAAGATACGAACCGAAATGTGCCAATTTTGATAGATTTGGGCCCTCCTTTTACGCAAGATTAGAACTGGGAAACTATGCCATAGTACGCGGAAGTATGAAAATTTGGAAAGTGTTGATTTTAATAGAAGTACCTAGTACGAGGTTGTTCTGATAAGCAGCTGACCATAGCTTACTCTACGGAGCCTGTAATCACATAATAATTTCCCTTACGCGTAAATATCTCTTCGATTTCGAAGCGTCTTTGAATTTTATACAATCTATCAAAGCCTCAAAATTTTATTCTATCAATTATTCGACGTAGATTTATCTACAGATTTCCGCTGGGACGATAGGATGGTTGTTGATTTGCTCCGTATTGCTCCAACTGTCTCAAAATTGACTGAAAATAAGAACAGGGCTACTATGCCTACCGATTTTCCAAGAGAATTCCAAAAAAACGACAGACTTATAGTCGTATGCGTTCGAGATTCCGGAAATTTGAGATATTGGTGATTATATGAGAGATTATTTGAGAGATTGGCCAGAATATTGTTTTGCAGAATTGGAACATGACGGTAGAGCATTAAAACCAGTTTCCATATTTAATGCACGGCGTACTTCCTGGTTGAAATAATTCTACAAATTTATGCGAACTATTATAAGAAAATTGGAACTTCTCGTAGTTTGTCATAAGAAATTGTAGTCATTTCTAAGTTTTATGATATGAAAAACTACGATGGTCTGCAATTTTTTATGGAAAATCATGAATTTTTCTAAATAGAAAAATTCCTAGCAAAAGATTCGTTGTACACGTATTAATCGTTCTTCATTCGCGTTTATAATTTTTTTGTCTTTTTGTTTTGTAGATTTTGTAAGAGCCTTACTTCATCATCCATTATTTCCGTCACTATCCTTTACATCGTCATGACTTTATATTTTGTACTATGCCTCAGAATGGGTCTTACGTTGGGCCTCCCATTAAATAGATGATAAGTATATTCGGAAATGAGATCTACATGTAACTCCATATCGGTCGTTCGTCTATTCAGGAATAAAGACCAATAACGTTCGCGTTTTGTGTCGGAAATTTGAAGGTGCGTGTTGCATGGGACCATTGGCTGTATACCTTTGCATTCAAACACACGAATAAAATTCTACATCAGACGGGTGTAACTTGATCGAGTTACACCGTAGTGGTGTAGCGGTTTTAACGCAGTGTATCATGTGTAAAACGGCATTATGGTAGAACTGACGTCACCGGCGTTGTTTTTACGACAGAAATCAAACATACTAAAAGCAAAGTATCCCCTCGCAGGTTGTTCGCCGTTTACCAAACGCGTACACCTACATACACATGTGTTTATCATAATATACGAAGCTTCTCATTTAAGAATACAAACGCTACTAATCGCGCTCCTCAAATGTTATTGTCTCGACTGAACGTGGCAACGAAATTTGAAGACACCATAGATGCGTCGTTACACGTACTAAGACAGTATAATGTTCATGTAAAGCTGCTTAATGTTACGTTTCCAAACTGTGTCTATCTTCTCCTTCCAATCTCATGAAATATGTATATTTACATAATGCAGGGTCAAGTCTTGGGCTAACAGACTGGGCGGCGAGCTGGGACAGCTGGGAAAGTACGTGGCGCAAGTGGAGACCCTGCAAAAGAGCTACAAACAGGCGGAGGTCAAACCTAGGGATGGAAATGCTCTAGTACAAGAAATAGCCAAGGATGTTGGCTTCATGATGGAGTCTAAGATATCAGCGGTGAAGGTGAGCCACCTTCAGCCGAAAATAAGCTGCCATAGTAATTCACGAATATATAATGATCGTTTTTTCAGCGCATTATGGACGTGGCTGAAAGCCTGGCGGAGACAGCGGATGGCTACAACGTCACTTGCTACGAGATAAAGAATGATGAGGAAAACAGCACTTGCTATCATTACAACAACGCGAAAAAAAACGAACTCGACATGACGTACAGTAGCCACTTTGGACGACCTGTGAACCTCAGCAATTCCAACTTCCATATCCCGACAAATGTCTATAGCCAGGCGATGAACGTTGTCCAGGCAATCATTTGGGCCGAGAAGTTGAACACGACTTTCCTGAACAATTACAATCTCGACCCTTCTTTGTCGTGGCAGTATTTTGGCAGTGCGACGGGCTTCATGACCCAATATCCGGCAATGAATTGGAGCGTGGAACCCGTCGATCTCTTCGACTGTCGGACGCGTAACTGGTACATCGAGGCCGCAACCAGTCCGAAGGACATTTTAATCCTGGTGGATATATCCGGTAGTATGACTGGAATCCGTAAAGAAATTGCGAGGCACGTGGTGTACAGCATCCTTGACACCCTTGGGAACAACGACTTCGTAAATATAATCACTTTCTCGAATGGTACGAACTTCGTGGTGCCCTGTTTCGAGAATCTCCTCGTACAGGCTAACCTGGCAAACATTCGAGAGCTCAAAGTCGGGATGAAAAAGATCGACACCGACATGATAGCCAATTTTACTGCGGTATTAAACCGCGCGTTTGAACTCCTCAAGGACTACCGGACTAAATACGAGGGTGCAAGGTGCAACCAGGCTATTATGCTCATCACTGATGGCGTCCCTTACAACCATAAGGAAATATTTCAGCGATACAATTGGCTCGATAATCCCGAGGATCCGGACAAAGCTGATATGCCCGTCAGGGTATTTACTTATCTCATTGGACGGGAGGTCGCAGATCCAAGGGAAGTCAAGTGGATGGCCTGTGCCAATCGGGGTTACTACGTGCATCTCTCCACCATGGCAGAAGTCTCGGAGAAGGTATGAAGGCGTGTAAGTTTGTAGTAACTTCGATTTTTCAACCTCCTAAATTCCTGCAGGTTCTGAACTACGTGCCAGTGATGGCAAGGCCTCTGGTCCTGCGACGGACAGATCACCCGGTGATCTGGACGCCGGTTTACGCGGACATTACTGATCCAAAAATGACTGACTATTTGTGGGACCAAAGGCTACGAAGCATGCAGCGGGAACGTGTGAAAAGTTTTCGTAGAAATTCCACTACATTTGTCCTCAGGGAGGAACGGGACCGCAAACTTGTCAAAAGAAGCAGGAGGATGCACGACCAAGACCTCAACACCCAGACCTACAGTTTGATGACTTCGGTCAGCGTACCAGTCTTCAATAGGCGACTAAACGCGGTGAGCTTAACACACACAGAGATTTATAACTAGAAGTTCATCCCTTTTCGAAACCATTCATCGTCCACCGAGGAAGGATGCCTATGCGTGAACCAAAGATGACAAACTCCGCAGGAGGATAAGATAGCGGGAGAATTATAACACGGTTCTAATCATTAAATTTCGCATGATTTTTCCCACAGTCAGAGGTGGCCCAAAATGCCGAAGGCAATTTTACGGGCGAAAAAAAGCTGTGCTACATTATGAATACAATGATCTTTCGCACCTGAACGAATCAAATCTTAGGCTACAGAATGCAGATCAGTTGTATGTAGAGCAGAGCTCGGTGTACGTAGTTCACGCGATTGTCTAACCATATGTGAACGACCCGGCTCCTGCAAGTTTTGGATTCACGTTGCTCTCTGTCCACAGAACATCACAGAGCAGGTGCTGGTGAACGAGGCTTACTGGGTGACCAGGACTCGAGAGGTTCGCAGCTGAATATGCAGCGTTGTTTCGAATGCTTTCAATGCATAGATTGAGCAATTAATTAACCCCCGCCATTCCTGATCCTTCGAGTCTCGCCAATTTCTGTATCCAAGAATGGAGTGCGTCTGGGGTATATGAGCTAGCGAACCCGGAGATAGCCGCAAGTGGTAAGCGAGAATGTTTGTAACGTTCTCGGAAGTACCTATCCATTTCTATCCAGCCAGCCGATAGATATTAATAATTCGTTATCCAAACAAACATCTAGCCGTCATAACAGGAAGAAATGGAATCCCAGACCACAAGACGCGCTTCTTTCTCGGTACAGATCTGAATTCCCTTAAAATTTTACGGTCTACGTTCGTCCGTTTCGTATCTCATCTTATATACCTATTTGGTCTCATTTAATTAGCCCTTAATTTAGTGTATACAGTTACTAATAGTTACGTGATTGGTTACATAATAACATTAGATAGGTAGGTAGACAGGTATGATATTTGGCGGTGGTGCAAATGTAGGTGGTAGATGGGTGGAAGATAATGCGAAAACTTACCAAATACCTTATCAAACATATTTCACAGAATGATAATTATCTACAAATTTTTTTAACCATGAATGAATTCCATATAGTTTCGTATAGTTTATAATAATTTCGACGTTTCGTTAGACGGAGTGAAGCTTGTGCCACCCTGTGCCACCCGGTGCTATCCTAGAACGATCTTGAACAGAGTGTTGAACCGTATTTGAGTAGACGTCCTGCCCGCCCGCGCCCGTCCCGTTGGATCTAATTGCGAGAGGCGATTTCCCTGTTAGCGTATTATAACTCCAATTATAATTACCATTAAAAATATCGTCAATATTGTAATTTTATTATTGCTAGATATATTAGTCGAGTAGAAAGAGATGAGCAGACCTCGGAGGATCGCGGCTAAATTTTCATCCCCAAATTGTCTAATGGTTAATAAATAATTCTCATTCGTAATATTTCCAGTTAATAGCGGTCCTCCGAGCTCCCATACTAATTTATCCATAAAATTATAGGATATTATATTTGTGCTGTCTCAGTTTATTACATAGGATACCAGTGTAATTAACAAGTAGTCTTGTTTTTATTTCTTTCTACACTATTTTACGATACTGAATACATAATACATAATACATGAACATGGTATATTATTTTCACATATCATATATACAGATATACATATAAATATATTATATATATATATATATATATATATATATATATATATATACCTCATTATAATTAGCAGTGTGTTAATTAGAGATTTATATACCATACGTAATTGTTATATTATACATAGCGTTGGTTGGGGAAGGTAGAAAAGCTTCTGGTAATGGAATTTGAAATGATCATTATTTTGTTAGTCGTACCGAAACGGTTAATCCTATCAAATACCTACTTTTCGTTAACAAATTTTCAATCCGCAGACACGGATTGCCGAGCTTCTTGGGGTAGCTGGTATCGATGTTCCAATAGCAGAAATTGAGAAACTGATGTTGCCGCACATGGTAAGTATTCTTTGAGCCCATTGAAAATTCCCGCAAAATAGCACCGATTTAATATCGAATTATAACTTACCTGAAGAATTTTTTCTACAAACGCATCTGCAATCGAAAAATATTTTCTCTTTCAGCTCGGCGTTAACGGTTATGCTTTTATAGTAACCAACAACGGCTTCATCCTGACACATCCGGATCTCCGACCCGCTGTGAGTTATACCTATGCTTGTTGACTGCATACTAGAAGCGTACAAATTTATGATGGGAATTAAATTGAACCGTTTATTCTTCAGCTTGATGATATCCTGAAGCCGGCATATAACAGTGTCGATATGGCCGAGGTCGAGCTGATAGACCAAGGAAACGGTCCCCGGGACTTTGGGGCCGGGCTGCTCAAGGTACGTTTAATTGAGGGTGGTTAGTCTCAATTTAACTAATTTATAAAAAATCTGTATTCATTCACAGTTCCGCGACGCCGTTTTAGCCAAAAGCAGCGGGAGCGTGGTGCTGCCCACGAAATACCACTATGATGACATGGTGAGTGGTATCCCATGTGCGGTTGTTCGATGATTTCAGATGTGTTCTTAATCCGAGTTAAAATGTTTCAGCAACGGGTGGGCAGAGTGAAAAGAAAATACCACTTTACGGGAATCGAAAATACACCGTTTACGGTGGTGGTTGCCCTCCCAGAGCACGATCACGGTGGCAGCTACCGGGTCCACGCGATCGAGGAGATCCATCGGTACCAGCATGACAGAAGTACGTATTATCAGAGCATAGTGTTTGTGCTTCATTAAATTTCCCTTATCACAACGTATAATACGACACACAGTGATGAAACGGCGCCTTTTCGCACCAGTCTCACTCCTCTTCCACTTCTTTCCATCCCTTTTGCATCACTGTATGCATACACTAAGCCCTGCTGCCCGAATACTCTGAAAATTGGAGTAAACTAAATTATTGCAGATAAAGCTGTGACTGACTACTTCTCAGGTAGCAACTGGCGGGTGCATCCCGATTGGACGTACTGTGGGTACGTGTATATTCAATCGATTCGTCTATGTGTTCCCAAACCGAACATATGGCTCCGAATAATTATTTCACCCTATTCTGCAGGTACCATTACGAAGATGAACACAGATTCAACACCTCCGAGCAAGAATTGCTTCACTTTCTTGAGCGTACCCGCCAAGCGGGGTGGAAGTGGATGGACAATAGAGTTGGATCCCAACCCCCGGAGCATTCTCACGGAGGATCTTCTCGACGTAAGTATTTATCGGATATGATATGAATTTTTAAACTGATAATTGATAATCTGCAACCGCTGATTTGTCCTCGTAAATTTTTTTCAGTAAACGCAAGCAAAGTTGACAAGAATTCGTACTACTGTGACAGAAACCTTCTTCTGAGCCTGGTTTACGACGCTAAGGTAACGGCGAGTTTCGCCAACGCGAGCACCACCCGCAAGGAAGAAGGGTGAGTAATCAAACACTGTTCACAAATGGCCAATAATGCACGATCGATTTTACTCGATATAATAATCAAGCTACACATTACATGCACACACAGGTGTACCACTAATGTCTGCATGTGTGTGTACTTTTGTATACATTAAATCTATAGATTTATCATTATGTTTAATATGTATATCCGGAATCAGAATTTCACAACTTAGGCTCATTATACTCGTACAATAGGGTGGTGCAAAAAAAGGCCTGAAATCCTGAAATTTTGATTCTTCAAAGTGCTACCATATACCTCCAAGGGTGACATTTTGTGAAAAAAATATTCCACAAAAACGACGTCTGTAGTTTCCGAAACAAACCCTCAACAGATCTTTATTTTGGTCAAATAATTTGATTTACTCATTTTTTGGCACCAAATGAGACAGTGGCACTGCGAAAAGTCAAAAGTACGCGTTTTTTGATCACCCTGATACATAGAGGAGAAAGTTCGAATATGGAATATCGTTCTAATATAAAACAGTGCTGACTCTTCTGCTGTTCTAAGAGGCCCACTTTGGCGGTCATATTACGTTCCAGTTGAAGTACACGTTAAGTGAATCCTTAGTAATGGCCAAGTCGCCTACTATACGCGTAATTTATAAAGAAAACCGAGGCAAGGACAGAAAATTAAAAAGCGCGAGAACGTTCAACGCCGCGTCTTTCTTGCCGATGTACTAGTGTATGACGTAGTGTATATATCAATATGCTATGCATGGTAGTGCGTCAGGGACAAGTCAATAGAAAAAATAGTTGGAAATATATAGGAATTGTGTCTCAAAAATGTTAGGTATAGTGAATGCATAAACTCTACGCATTTTATGCGATTTTTTATAGAATTCCATGTTGAAACGCCCATTTTGGGATCTTCGAAAAAAGCACCTTGTTGTAGAATCAAAAATACCACGAATTTCAATCAGTTTCGTTGTTTTTCAATCGGTGGATCTTGAAGTCCACTAAAGTCTCTTGAAAATGATCTATCCGCGGTTCAAATTCCCATATGTGACAGACTTCGAAATATCAGTCAAAGAGGAGTTGGTATTCCATATCCGGATGTTCTCCTCTACGTAAGACAATTATCTTACGCGATACGAAATTAATTGTATGTGTATATGTTTTGCTAATCGTTTCGCGGGATCTGAATTCACGACAAAAGAAAACCTTGTTCAAAATCACCAGAAACATGCATAGAGAAAATAATGTAAAAGTTTACTAAGGTGGCTGCAGGCAGCCGACGATGAGAGTTATCGATGATGTGAAGGACGCTATCGTATCGATAATTTACTAATAAGATTATAGACAGATGAAATCAGCGGATTCTTTTCACTTTTTCTACTCACAATTATCGATCACTGCTGCATAATCGCATAATGTTATGTCGTGATGTCCCACTCGAATAGATTCCTATCTACCAAAAATCACGATCCTCATAGGTATATTATATCCGAGCACGCTTGCGTAGATGCATGACGCAAAAACTACGATAATAAACCGCGGGACGAATTTCTCACAGAGTCTGCGTATAATAAATCTGCAGTTTTAATAGACACCGCATATAATACGTGTGTAGTTGTTTAAAGAACACTTACGTAACTATATTTTAATGATTTAATGCACTTTGATTTGTCTCTACTAATGAAACAATTTAACGTCATGCAGACCCTTAGCTATGCTGATGAACCTTCTGCCCAGGTAACACCATCAAATAATGCACGTTATATACGTTCTTCTGTTATAATCATGCGCGAGTATAATATACATATATTAAAACCTGTCAATAATTATTAAATCCTGCCTCTGTCTCTGACTCTATCTATATATTATCAGAGCTTATCCCATACACATTGCTTGACTTCCGGTCCGCTACGGGAACCCCGTGACCGATCCACGATCGGGTCTCCGTTAGCCCAATACCTTTTGCGTCTTACTATTTTATCCATTCGTCCTTGCAGTCGTTCGAAACAATATTCGGACCACCGCGATGTACCTATGTAGACAGGGTGCCCAATTCGAATCAAGCCTAGCTCGAATATCTCTTTTTCATTAAAACAAAGCACTAAAGTTCAATAAAAAGAAGTCGATTTCATCATTGAATGATAACTGCCAAAGCTCAGCTCTTTTATTTCACAACCCAAATGGTTGGATTGCACGAGTCGGAAATTATTCAGTACTGTCACATCCGCGTCTCATATCTTTTTAATTTTCAATTCTTTCATCACGATAAAATAAATTCGAATCTTATGGTAGTTCACATACATTGAATATCATGACTAACAACTAATTGCCAATCTTTTAAGCCTCTTTCTTCATTTTAATGTCAGAGGGATACTGCGATGCTATACGGATTCGTCTGTCGTTTAAATTTGAATTGGACACCCTGTATATATTATAGGATCGCGAGATCGTTCCCGTTCAGTCAATGGTGGTAAATCCGACAACCTGACAGCGTTCTCCTCGATGCAGGAAAGAGTTTCAACAGCGCTTTGGATTTACCCTGGCTTTCATGGCGACACACAGTGGCCTGACCCGGTGGCTGGATTTTCCGATTGAAAATGAAACCCTGCCGGAGGAACACTTCGGCAAACTCCACTCCAGGGCGACCGACGAAGTCTGGTACAAACGCGCCGTCGAACAACACTACGTACAGCCGGACAGCTTCGTATTCTCTGTCCCCATCGATGATGCTGGAGCGAACAATGACACCCTGGTCACTGCAAGCCACGCGATATTCATTGGTAACTGCAGGCGTGGATCATTGCGCGAATTTTATAAATATATAAATTTTCAAGTTGATTGAACTTCCACTGAACGGAGCATTTTGAAAAGCAATTTTTGGGCTCTCACAGCCTTTCTAGTTTCTAATCGCTCGATGTACACAGAGTATAACCGTATTATATAGGTAATGGAAAAATGAAGGCGCCAGCTGCCGTCGTTGGCTTCCAGTTCAAACATTCGAGACTGCAAGGTCTCTTCCGGAATATCACCTACAGCTGTGAAGATAACTGTTCGAGGAGCTGCGAGAATGATACTCTGAATTGCTATCTAGTGGACAACAACGGGTACGTAATAGCAGCAAAAAAACCATCGGATGCCGGAAAGTTCTTCGGTGTGATCAACAGTTTCGTTATGAGGAGCCTGGTCAAAGAAGGCATTTTCGACGAAATCACAGTATACGATTATCAGGCGGTATGTGACCGCAATGAGAATGGCTCTCCTAATCACGGCAGCGCCTTATTGACGGTAAATCGTATGCTCAAGATCCCCAATTTCATTTAAAGAATCATCATTTGAAAACTTATTTTCTCTTTGCAGCCCTTGAAAACCTTCCAAAGAGCCACGGGTTGGCTTTTGGCTCAGCTAACATGGGCCTGGGCAAAGACAGGCATCTGGCCCTCGTCGGAGTATGCGTATGCTTATTCCTATCCAGATGACGATGATGAGGATTTGCCAGAGATGCAAGAAGAGCAGGATCAAGAGGACGAAGTGGTGGAAGATGAGGAAGTGGAGGATGTCACGGAGCCACGAACACTCGGCGTTAAAGAAGAGGAATCCGAAGACATCAAGCCGGAAAAGAATACTTACAACAATGTCCCCATCAACCGGACGCGACTTGAGACTTGTGATCATGAGGTACTGTTTTATCTATTCCATTCCTTCATGATATATATAAATTTTCCGTTTCCTGCAAATCGTTTATTGGATTCCAGATACAATTGTATCTACTGCAGAATGTGTCGTGGTCTAAATACAACATGAATTCTACCTCCGACTGCGAGCGATCTTATGTTGTGCAGCCCGTGGACTTCAGCAACATGATTCTCGTCGTCGTAGACGTGGAATGCGAAAAGAAGGGCGAAGTGCCGTTGACTGTAGAACCCAAAGAAGTGATGTACAACAATGACAGTTCCTTGGCATGCCACAAGGTCAACAATACCCTCTCGAGACGGAGGCCGTCTTCGTGCATACGGAATCACACAAAGGAACGAGAGATCCAGGATCTATGCGGCGGAGCTTCACCTGGGTTCACAATCACCCTGTTGCCAATTTTGCTGCCAATTTTACTGTCGGCGTCGTCCTCAATCGTGTACTTTTCATCACCTGCATTAACTTGGCAGGTATAATAGGTATATATCGGCTAGGACTGCAGTAAAACGAAATATGTATAACAGCTGACCACATTAGTTTTTAATAATCCGGAACTAATTTTTCTGAAGGTATGTATAAATAAGCCAAATTATATAGCGCGTCATTTATTGAGATTTTTATCGCTATAGGAATTACATAATTAAATCTCGACATTCCGCGCGGGTGTTTTTAAATAATAAGAGTGAAGGAAGAGTTGCGGAAGGAGTCAATGGACGGTAAAATATAGCGAGCTAGATACTCTTATGAAAGGAACCGTTTATGACTACGGAAACAAACTTGTGCTGCAGTGATGTGTACATGCATAGCTTGCATCACGTTTGTTCCTATTCCCACCACGGGTGGCGTTGATACAAGCTTATACGTGCGCAGATCATGCTCACGCCGATAATATGCTTTTTTTTGAATGTGCTGCACGGTTCCTACACGGAAAAGATTTGAAATTCAACAGTCTTTCGAGAGTTTTATGGCTCCTGATAGAAAGAACGTATCTCAACGGTTGCCATTACAAACCACGTATCCCTGAGGATTCTATTCTTTATCCATACCACTTACGTGGGTCTCATTAGTCCCTCCGAACTATGAATACGTCCTTTCTATCAGAAGCCATCAATCACTGGTTACTTTATGCTTAAAGTCGAGTTACATTAGGAAAAATTTGGGCTTTTTGGCCGTTATTTGATTTTTGAATGTCCTTTGCTCGCTATATTCTACCGAATTCAAATAGGCTGTAGCTAGGCGCTTGTACAGTTGTACCGCAATGGGTGTGCAGAGCGATAAAGCTATATATAATAAATTGCTTACTTTTTAAGTATGAAAATTAATATGTATAGGTATTTGCCTAGTTCCTAGATGTTTTTTCTATAGTAATTATATAAATATTATATTATAGGATCAGGTGGAAGTGCCAGAAGTAACTTCTTCCGAAAACCGTTATTTGTACTATACCTATATTAAGTGAACTTACAACTACGTTCGTACTCAAGCTTTGTACTTGTCATCATTCGACTAGATATACATATACGGATATAAATGACTTGTTCACTTGTTCGAGGTTTTCAGATGAGATTATACTATATAATTGATTATATTATAATCATTTATTCTTTTGATTTATTTTTAAATAACGCAACGCGTACCCGGTACGTGAGCAATGTTGTGTACATATATGAATTATACGCTACGTAAAATGATATACATATGCATATAAATATATATATAATATAATATCATGTGTGCCTTTCTGACACGCGCGGTTAGGTGAAATCTTGTTGTATGTTTTTCAAATAAATCGAGATACTTTATTCGCAGAATATTTAATCATGAAAATTCAAGCCATTTCTTATGCTGCAAACTTTAAATATATTTTCTTCATATTTTAGGAAACTGAAATCGCTACTTGTGGGTAATATACCGAAGAAAATAAAACAAATCGATGTCACTATTTATAACAGTTACGGCGTGAATTCTGCAAATCTTTCACCGCGCCCCACTTTAACCAGAATTCCGTTTACTGGCTATAAGAATAAAAATTTACAGATTCCATTCTGATTCGGAAAAAATATACGTTGGAGAACAGGAGATAAGTATAGTACACAATTTATAAATGAATTTTTATTTTTATTTCATATTTTTGAACATACAGTGCCAGATTCTCATTAAATAGTTATTAAATAATTTCTATCTTAACTATCTTGCACCTCATTAACCATCTCGAGAAATACAGCCTTCTGCATTTCGTCCCGTAAGGTTTTCGCAAGATTCGCAATCGGTTCTCCCCCTTCTAAAAACCCTTTCAAATTATGAACCGTGCCGTGCGGTATTCTGTGATCAGTAACCCTATTCTGTTGATAATTATACGTTCTAATTTTCTCGTTTCTAAAACCCAGCCCTCTCTGACTTCGCCGTAACTCCTGCGTAGAATTTTGCTGCTCGAGAAGTTGCCGCGCGTAAATTCTCGCGCGTAAAGTTCGCAGCGCCAATTCTTTGTTTTTTTGCTGCGATCTCTGGGTCTGACATTCGACCGCGACACCTGAAGGTAGATGGACTATTCTAACCGCTGAATCGGTCGTGTTCACGTGCTGACCCCCAGCCCCAGATGCTCTTTTTGTTTCGATCTTTAAGTCTTTGTCAGCTAATGAAATCTCGATCTCCGATGGCTGTGGTAAAACGGCTACAGTCACGGTACTCGTGTGAACTCGCCCCGATCTTTCGGTCGCTGGTATTCTCTGCACTCTGTGAACCCCCGCCTCGTATCTTAAAGCCGAAAAAGCCCCCGCTCCTGAAACCGAAACACTTGCGCGTCGTGTCCCGCCAGCCTCGCCCAATCCGTGTTCTAAGAGCTCATAGTCGTACCCCAAGTAATCTAGATACCCTAAATACATCCCGTAAAGATCTCTCGCGAATAACATCGCCTCTTGACCTCCAACCCCCGCAATTATCTCTAGAATCACGTCGTTATAATCGTCTTTTCCAACATTGGATAAAAGAGTTTCTAATAACTCCTGGTCTAGAAGTGCTAGACGAGTTTTGTAGACGGATTGTTCCTCCGCGACGAGCTCCTTGATCTCTTTATCTTTACCTAGGACAGGCTTTTGTTTTTTAATTTGTTAAAATCGTAGAAATTTTCTAGAAGGAAGACGAAAACTTTTAAATATAATTACCGAGTTCATCTAAGCTCGAGATATTCTCGATTATGCTTAGCCGGTTTTCTAGTAAATCAACCACCGGCGTGAGTTCGCTGTTCTTTCGAAGCGTGTCGTTCCCAGCCTTGACCATATCGTATTTCTTGATTATATCATCCAGGTATTTTCTCACCGCAGGATTACCGATCGAAAATTTCGCGTCAGTGCTCAATAAGCTACTATTGTGCATAAAAAATTGACTTGGCAAAAGAAAATTCAGTGACAATTGACGATCGCGATTCCAAACACGGGTATTAAAAGTTATAATCGAACGATACATTCTATAACTACGGAATAAGGATGACATATTACGCACGAGAGTGATCAAAAAGTCTCTAAATAAGTCCAAACAAATTTACACTAATTTTCGCTCGATATCGTTCCACTACTTATAGGTTATGTCACGTTTTGACATCTGTGGAAATCACGTCGTCTGCTTGACTTTCATCGACGAAGACGCCATCTGTGGATATCATAAAATACAATTTTTCCATCGATAAAAAAGACACCTCTAATACTGAATGGAATTTATAAACAAAACGAATCAATTATCTACGTAGTTTAATTTGAATGAAATTTTCGCTCTGTCTTAATACATATATTGGCAATATTTTATATCGTTCGTCAATTTCCTTCAACACGTAAATTACATAGAGAAATAAGTTTTCTCTCTTCTATCGACGTTTATCTTCCGTAAATGTATTGTGACAATAGTTGAGCTTCTCGTCGCTTTAATTATCGCAGCAGCCGTGCAGCGGTGGCTATCGGCGGCAAAACTAGGCAAAATTGTCGTTCAGTTCGTCAGTGTGCGCAATGCCCGATGCCGTTGATACAATAGCCGTTGACTGGCGAGGCGAATGAGCACGAAAAAGCCAGTGCGGCGTGTGCGAACCGCGAACGAAATGATATACGTATATTATTTATTAGTCTGTATGCAGTTAGGATAGTTTCTAACAAATATAATCTCGTTTTGACATATAATATGTAGACATAGATAGCGTACGTAATATATCACTGCACTAGTACAGCTATTAATCGTTCTATATACAAATACCAAAACAGTAATATAACAGTCGATTAGACGAGGCATATTAGCATTAGCGTGCATGAAGATCAGTGTTCAAGGAGTAATTTATAAAATCCGTATCGTTTGTTGCTCCAATACGACTTGAGACTGCGCGAGCACCTGCCCAGAGTGAGAAACACAGATTGTAATATCTTCGCGTCTATTTTATAGAAGTAGAAGTTAGAGAGCGAGATAAAAGAGTTCAAAAAACTCTACATACCCGTTATTATCACGATGATGAAATATCTTCTATAAATCTATACAATGTATTTACCAATCGCATATACCACCCAGTGTAAACTATATATTATACAAGTTTCTAAAGATAACTGAACTGATCTTCTATACTATAAAAATATACATATTTCCTACCTAATAACTCATACCGAACTAGTGATTGCATGTGTGTGTGTGTGTGTGTGTGTAGTATATCTACTACCACACGCTTGCCGTAATCATTGTTATACACACGCAACTGTCCAAGAGAGACTATAATGGAATCGAGCATGTCTCAATCTCACGAAAAACCATTAGATAAAGGTAACTATATAGCAAGATTAATAACCATATACTTATTGACTACCTTTTTTTTTATTCATTGATGTCACCAATAGAGCATAAATCTATTTTTATTTACATAATCTTCTTCAATAAATACAAAAATATTTTTGATTTTTATTTTTTTTTTTTTTCGTTTCAGAGGATGGATTTGTATGGCAAGATTATTTGGATGCTACCAAAAGCTTGGAAGTACCACAGATCATGTTTCCGCATGTTGAACTCAGTCTTCAAAGCGGAATTGAAATTGGAATGTCTTTAGAAGTTCCTAGATTTTTAGATTCAGGAATTAAGGAGCCTTCTTATTGGGTTGCTTCTGTAGTTATGGCCTGTGGCCCTCTGTTAAGACTAAGATATTTCGGCGGAGATGATAGATCTCTTGAATTTTGGTGTAATTTGACGAAAGAAGCTGCACATGAATTAGGATGGTGTATAAAGCATGATAAAATACTCGAACCTCCGGACTCAGTTATCAAACGATCACCAGACTGCATTGAAAAATTGGCAGAATTTTTGACCAACGCCAGATCTGTTCCTCCGGAAATGTTGACTGGAGTCAGTATAGCTATACATTTCATTTTACAAGAGATTATTATTACCTATATCTCAGACTCGGATTAATTGGTCAATGTGTAGGGAGAGATTAAGATCAGATCTAATCAATTACTACATTTTGAAAAACTGTTTGGAAAATCATTCATCAAAATACACGTACATGCTCCTTGTTTAATGTCCCGGATTACTTAGGAATGGGACTAAACATATTTCTGAAAAGTATCATGAGACTATTTTCGAACCCTCAATGACCAGTAAATCAGTTCATTCATTTTAATCGTTAATCGCTAAAACGAAAAAGCTGTCTATCTTGAATGTTCAGACCAGTCTTGAGTTCTTTCAGAGCATTGAGTCTTCAAGAATACAGAAAATAATTAGGAGAAGACTCATTTGGAGTTTTTTCATACGGTAAATTTTCAAATTATACGAATTGATTTTAAGAGAAGCTGAACGAACTTGAATCATAGTTCTTAGCCACAGTAAACTCCGTTTTATAGCTTTACAATCTCTCGCTAGATATTGCTTGAAAAATCCGAATTTCAGATACAAATAAGCCTTAATTAGTTTGATAATCTTTCTCCACTCAGAATATATTCCAATATTGTTATTCAATGTATAAAATCGAACATTATTCTTTTATGCATCATAAGTTCTTAGAAAGGAGTAGTCGAAATGTTATTCTTTTGATCAAATCACCCCTGGCATAATAATAGTGTTATAATTACAGTTGATTTCTTACAGGATGGACTGAGCATGACTGAAAGGATTAAACAAGGAACAAAAATTGAAGCTAGCGACGCTAGGCATCCTTATAAACTTTGGCCTGCTACGGTGAGAATATTATAGCGGAGAGAATAATACCTTGAAAATACTATTCAATTGAAAAATTCGATGTAAAATGGAACAAGAGAAAACAAGATATAATAATGATCATCGATCAAGCCTTGAAAAAGTCCACGATTCATTTTACTGTAAAGTTTATCCGTTTGTTTAATAATTCAATGACTGTTGCCTCAAATACAAACTCAGCTCTGTATTGATAAGTAATTGTGAATCCACATGATTTCAGATAATAGAAAATGTTGGAGGTCGGTTACTGCTGCGATACGACACCCCTGGATCTCCAGTAAAAGATTTCTGGTTATTTTGCACTTCAGAACGTCTTCATAGCAACGGTTTTGTAGCAAACGCAGGTTCAAATTGGTTTCTTGAGCCCCCGAGTTCGATTCTAGAATCTCACAGTTATGAGGAATGGAAATCGTTGACAGAGTCGAGTCCCCCAGTTCGAACGACGCAGAATAATCTATTCAACAACATCGTGGAGCATCCTTATCATAATTTTGAAGTTGGGATGAAATTGGAAGCGATATCGCCGACCAACAGAGTAGAAATACGACCTGCAACGGTCGTTAAAGTATTTGACAAGAAATATTTCCTGGTCCAAATCGACGTCTATGAAGAACCTGTCAAGATTGAAAATTGGGAGAACAGAGACATGTGGCTCTGCACAGCTGATCATCCCTACATTTTTCCCATCGAGTGGACGAAGAGGAATAATATACGGTAATAATGGAATTCAGAATAAAAAAAGAATTGCCCATCGGTAATCGATACCTTCCATGGACGACGGTGGATATGTTTTTCATAACTATTTTTGCCTTTCAGACTCACCCACCCAAGAGGATGGATCTCAAAATCTGAAGAATTCGACTGGGCTGCGTATTTGGAATCGACAAAGTCCAAAGCTGTGCCTGAGAGCTTTTTTCCAGACAGAGAAAGTGCCTTGGATGCAGGTTTCGAAACAGGGATGTATTTGGAGGCTGTAGATCCAGAAAATGAGAACACAATATGCGCGGCGCACATAACTAAGATCGTGGACAATCTTTTATGGATAAAGTTGGACAACTACGAAGATTTTCGACCCGAGCATATAGTCTCAATGAATTCTTTGCAGATATTTCCAGTCGGGTGGTGCGAATCTAATTCATACACGTTAAAACCGGCCAAAGACTTCGTTGAAGTTTGTAAAAAATTAAGAACACCGCCTAAAGAAACAAAGAAGAATAATATTCTCGATATACCGATATCAGAGCCGAGATCCTCCCTATGGTGCCCCAAAATATATTTCAATTACCGATGTTTTACTGGCCCGATGATATCAAAAGGGAAATTAGCCACGCTACCAAAAGCTGTTGGCCCTGGGCCGGTCACGTTAGTGATGAGAGAGGTCTTGTCGATGATAGTATCCGTCGGTTACAGAAGCGCCAGAATCCTTAAAGTCCTTCAATGCGATTCTAAGCCTGATCCGGGATACCATTTGGAAATTTTGAAGGCAAAACACAAAAACAATACGTACAGAGCCAGCGTTGCTGTTATTACATCCGGGGATATGGTTCCTAAATTCTGTAGAGATATTTGTAAGAAGTTAATGGTATGCCCAAACCTGTTTGGGCCGCTGTACGTTCCCGAGAATGAATGCCCTGAGAAATGCCACAAGGTTCCTAAAAATAAATTTGGTAAGTTGGATGGTAATTCGGGTCTCAGTTCGAATTGGTAGAAATTAATAAATGACTGCTAATAATTCTAATGTCTCATATTTAAAAACTTGAAGAACTGGAATTTGCTTTTCTTTCAATCTGGAATAGAAAAATCTGGATTTCGTAATCCGTTTTCATTTACTGAAGTAACATTGATGATTCTAGTTGTGGCGTCAACGATAGGAGCTGGTCGGCGCGGCAAACCAAAAGGCTATACAAGTATAATGGTACAAAAACCAAAGCCGTGGAGAGGAGGGAGGCGAAAGAGGAGAGGACGATGGGGAAACAAGGACAAGGACAAGGACAAGGACAAAGACAAGGACAAGGACAAGGATAAGGATAAGGACGAGGAGGTTGAAGATGCGGAAGAAGAGACGCAGTTTCCGCTGTTAGATTCAGTCAAACTTCAAGTTGAGGAAAGCGTCGAAGAGTTTGAGGACAGACAGCCGCTTTCTGAGATAGATATAATGATTCAAAAGGGTTTGGAGAAGCCCAAGAAGTCAGAAGAGTTCAAGAACGAACCACCTTCCAGCAATGCTTCTGAGGATTCGAGAAGCTCTTTCAACGATAGAAAAAGCAAAGACAGCAATGTCGGAAGCCCGAGTAGTGCGAGCAGCAAAATACGGTCTAAGAATGAGAACCCTAGTGATAATCCTAGATATGCTAAAAGGGATAGGGAATGGGACACGAGCATTGAGTCCGAATACTCAGACACAGAGGCAGAGTATCTTAGGCTACAAAAAAAACAGCGGAGGCCGAAAACCAGGAAGCTTGATTCCAATCCATTGTTTTGGAGCGTTGACGACGTCTTCCGGTATCTCAGGAAGACAAACGACTGTAAAGATATTGCCCACAGAGTTAAACAAGAGGTGAAAACGAAAAAAAGACGCTCTTCTTTAGCTTACTTGTTACTTAAAGAGGTTGGGGAACAAAATGCAAACGATAAGAAATCTTTGAAAGTTTTATCATCGAAAGATAGATAAATGAATGAAAAGTAAATTCAAAAATTAATTTCTTAAAAACGGTGTAGTGAATCGACTTGAAGTTTTGGCAGGAAGCATTTCATTCATCTATCTTCCGATGATAAAACTTTCAAAGATTTCTCTATATATATGCATTTTGGTCCCTAACCACCTTAAGCAATGTTTGAGAAGAGATTGCGGATTTATAAAGTAGCGAATCTTGATAGATCCTTCCGAAGATGATCTCTTTCCGAACGTTGAAAAAATAATAAGAAAAAAAATAATGGTGTTAGATACTCTCAAGCAATTGTAACTTCAGAAGTATATGTCTGTATTAAATAAATTTTTTTTTGATTCCAGGAGATCGACGGCTTAGCATTCCTGCTCTTGAATCTACCCTCTTTGACCCAGCACATGAAATTACGGATGAGTTCAGCCATGAAACTTTGCCGGCATGTGGAACAGGTCAAAGTAACATTCTTCTTACGCCATATCAACGAAGTGGAGCCGGAGCAATATGAAATACTATGATTAATAGGCAATAAACTATAAGCGAAATAGGTGTAAAATCAAATCAAGAATTAGTATTATATGATTATTATTACTAGTATTAAAATTTGCGAATGCGACTCATGATTCATTTACAAGATAATTATACATGAATTGAGTGATTGTCTCAAGCCTGATTGACCCTTGGAAACAAGGTATCTTTTATAAATACTAGATACTACAATATAATGGCATAAATAAAGAAAAAATTGTTACGTTGGTTAAATTAGCGTTACAAATTTAAAATAATTGTTCAAGTTTGTCAATAAATAAATACTTTTTATTTATTAAATTTTATTTTCATTAATTACCACCGAGCATGAGTTGCGTCAATTAAATATCACTTCAGCGCAAATTGCTGGCCGAATCTTTTCAACCTTTGATCCCGTATAATTATCTGGTTTATCTGCAGCCTTGAATCGCTTTTTCACTTACTTTTTTTATGAACGGCCGATTACGCGCGCATATTCATCCTTCTGAGTTCTTTCACCTGGCTAGAATCTTCTCGGATATGGTAGAATCGCCAGTGTATCAGCAGCACGCTTAAATATAACGCTAATCGTTGGGTCTAGGGATCGTTACAAAGTACTTAATCTCTCTACTGCGTTTACCCTGGGCATAAAACGTACATTTACTCGAATAAGCAAGACAGAACTCTGGTCATCTGAGGTCAATACTTATCTTTACATATAATTGTATAATCTTGTCGTTTCCGTACAGCTCGGGGCATAAACCTTTCGATTTTCACAGACGCTATAACAGCCTTCAAAAATGAAGCACCTCACAGTGCGCTGCATTGCACTACTTGTATTATATATTCTTCAGGTGTCTGTGCAAGGTGAATATATATAATTATATATCTATTATTTCTATATTGCTATTAAAATATGGTAGATACCTATACAGTAATGTAAACGAAATCGAATATAAGCTTTGCAGCCAGAAATCGAACAGCCTCCTACCAATGAGGCAACTGTAGATGGCAAAACGGTTCGTATTACGTACCGTGTCGTTGGTGATCCAAAACCAGACGTTAAGTGGATGAGAAATGGGAGAGAACTAACTGGCAAAAGGTACACCACTCTCGAATCAGGAGAGCTGGAAATTAAAAATGTTTACTTCTTGGATATGGGAAATTATACTTGTGTCGCATCCAACAAATTCGGGAGAGTAGAGGCCTCTGGTAATCTGGTAGTAAAAAAACACACAACTATCACTGATAGACCTCAAGATTATGAAGCCGTCGCGGGGTCTACTGCGACGTTCAGGTATCTTTTTAAAGCCACAAACCAAAAAAGCTATAGATTTTTTTATTTAGTTCAATTTCTTCAACTTTTTAACACTGAAAATTTTATCTACAGATGCAATGCTGCCACAGATTCAAGTTTGACCTTGACTATTGACTGGCTGAGTAATGGCGAACCGATAAATTTCGAATTGGAACCAAGATTCGTACGAAGCGCAGATTATTCTTTAACTATAACAAAAACCACCGAACTTGATTCCGGGACTTACACATGCGTCGCTCACACAGAGCTCGACGAAACAAAAGCTCAAGCCATGCTGATTGTGCAAGATGTACCAAACCCACCTCGCCTTGTTGAAGTATTATGTGGGAACCACGATGCTGCTGTTCGGTGGGCTCCTATGGGAGACAACAGGGCGCCTATTCTCCGCTACACCATTCAATCTAATACCAGCTTTACTCCAGACACATGGGAGAACGCACGTGAGGATGTTCCGGCAACGGACCAGACCTACAACGTACCCATGACCCCCTGGGCTAATTACACCTTCCGTGTTTTGGCCTGGAATAAAATAGGTAAGACTTGGGTGCTAAAAATTTGGTTTGTAATTCTCTTTTCAATATTCTCATATGTATGCAGTTTCAGTCTTTACCTAATTTCGTTACGCCATAGGTGCATCGTTGCCGTCTCTTCACAGCGAGGTATGTACAACAGAGCCGGACGTACCTTATAAGAACCCGGATAACGTCGAGGGCAGGGGATCTGACCCCCAAAACATTGTGATTTCGTGGACCGTAATGCCTCAGATAGAACACAACGCACCAAGATTCATGTACCGGGTATTCTACAAGCGAGATATACCTGGTGAGGTGTGGATCTCCCAAGATATCAATGACTGGGAACAGGTCAGTCTTCAGGTAGACAATCAGCCCAGTTATCAACGATATAAAATCAAAGTTGCCGCCATTAATGAGAGGGGCGAGTCCAGAGTGTCACCACACGAAGTTACAGGCTATTCTGGGGAAGACGGTAATTGTTATTCGTGACTTGATGAAAAGTTACAAAATCTGTATAAATGTTTCTCATTTACGAAGTTTATTCGGAATAAAGTATCTAATTGTTTGTTTAAATTATTGATTTTTGTAGTGCCGCTGCAAGCGCCAACAAACTTTAGAGTGGTAGAGGTCGTGAATGGCAAGAGTGCCATACTCTCATGGGACCCAGTCCCCGATGAATCGATAAATGGAGACTTTAGGGGCTACAAAATCCAGATATGGACAGACTGGGATGGCGAGGATGGGTTGCAGGAAATTTCAGTACAAAAACATACGACCGAAACTCTAGTTTCCAGATTTGTTCCTTACAGCAAAAATTACGTTAGAGTTCTCGCCTACAATCGAAGGTGCGAATTTATACAACAAGCATATTATACTATATTTGCAAATAAACACAAGTATTGATGAGGGAGAAATGCACCACTAAATAAAACCGAAATAATTTTCGATAGGTACAACGGCCCAGCTTCAGAAACAGTGAGCTTTGAGACACCTGAAGGAATACCAGGAGTTGTTGCATCATTAGACGGGTTTTCCATGGGATCTACAGCACTATACTTACTCTGGAGAAAGCCAGAAACGACGAATGGAATTCTTACCGGATATAAGATTTACTATCAAGTTGTGGAGTCCACTCAACTTGGCCCATTACTGGAGAGAGAGCCTCACGTAACAGACCCAGAAGCAACAAGAGTCAAATTGACTGGATTGGAACCGAGCACCAGGTACAGAATTCATATCCGTGCTATGACCAATGCTGGCGAAGGTCAAAGGTGAGTGAAATTGGTGTGATCTATTTATTTTAATGAAAGATATAAGATATTTTAAAAAAGGGATGTTCTTTAAGCTATTCTTTTGAATCCTAGTTCACATCTTCGTTGTGAGTGGAGAATCATCAAATGTTTGTAATTTATTCTAAATGTTTCAAACATGTTTACAGTTATTTTATTGAGCGAACTACAGGCTCAGCTGCCTTCTCTGTTCTACCAGAAATACCGAATTTCACGTGGTATAACATCTCAACTGACAGTGAAGCGGCAACGATCAGAGTTACTTGGGTACCGAGTCAAGAGGGAAATCCAGGAAGTCACTTCTTCGTCAAATATAAACTTAAGAGAGAGACGATCACCCAGGAGTCGTTACCGCAATTCAATGAGGATAGCATCGAGGTGAAATAAAATCTAATGCAAATATTCCACTCATGTAGTGCATTAGCTACGGCTTGCACTTTGCATTCTGTGAAAAATACAACATTTTGTATCATTAGTTTTTCAGATCAAGCATGTTTGCAATCTTGATTAAGCTAACGAATGCAGCACATAGCTATATATGCATTGATATTATTATTTTCAAAGACTTGCTGAGCGTGTTTCGATCCTTTTTGAATTAGATGATTCGTTTGATTAACAGATATTTACAAATTTCCATATTTTTGTTACACAGTTGCGAGGCCTTACAAAAGGCGAAGTTTACATTATGTCGATAGTTGCTGTCGATGGAAGATACCAGACCGAGAGTTTGCCACAAGAAATTGTGACCTAAGAAGCGGAGAATCGTATATTCAACAAGAACAGAGAGTACATATAGCTACAGCTGATTTTAAAAGCTATCATAACATAAATTGTCTCAAATCGTTTATAAATACTATAGTTAGTATAAAAGTGGCAATATTTAATGGCAGTTTGTTATTTTTACACATTAGTAGCATTAAAAATTAAAAATAATTCTTTAAGTTTGTTATGATTAATAAATAATTTTCATTCAGTTTCTTTCCCCAAATTATCACCAAGCATGAGTTGCGTCAATTAAATATCAAATTTACGTACACCGCTGATCAAATCTCCTCAACCTTTGATCCTACACAATTCTGGTTTATCAGCTGTCTTGTAATGCTATAACACTTTTATTGTGTTTTTTGCTGCTTTTTATATGAATTAGTTCTAAATTCGTGTCTATTTTGAGCTCATTCGAGTAGGGAAAAAACTCTTGTTATCTGTAGCTAAATCGTTGTCCTAAATTACGAAGTTATCGTTTTCGGAGAACTCAGGGCTTATTAACAACAACAGCAACCAAATTCATATGCTTATAGTAGTGCGCACTTGCATGCGAGTGTCTCTCGTATGTCTCCACATACGCACATATTGACATGAATCAAAAGATATCATAGCTGCGTGAAAACTTTGAAGCAAACAGTTAATAGTAGTTTGCGGCAATGCTTTGGTGATACACAGCTGTTTCTTGGTAATAAAACTGCTTCGTACTTATAGTGGCACAGGTGAGTCTGATCTTCTCTTCAATTTGGAAAAAAGAATCAAATTAAGGCGAATAAAAGAATTATTGCAAAAGAATTTTTTAATATTTCATTCAAGCACGATTTTATAAAATGATCTGATATCTGTTTTTTATGATTACTATTAGCTATATTAGGTTTAGATTTATTCTAACGGATCGACTGATTGTGACTATACGTACAGAATCCGGTCTATTCTTAATCATTTTTCTTCCCTTCTCTGCAGTCACTGACAGATTTCGAAAATGAGACACCTTACAAGACACTTTGTTGCACTACTCGTGTTCACTATTTTCCAGGTGTCTGTGCAGGGTAAAGATAATTTTATATTCATTAAATTCATTATTATGAAAACTCTTGAGATATCTATGGCAATCTAAATGAAATAAAATATAAGCTTTGCAGCCAGAAATCGAACAGCCTCCTACCAATGAGGCAACTGTAGATGGTAAAACAGTTCGTATTACGTGCCGTGTCATTGGTGATCCAAAACCAGACGTTAAGTGGATGAGAAATGGGAGAGAACTAACTGGCAAAAGATACACCACTCTCGAATCAGGAGACCTGGAAATTAAAAATGTTTACTTTTTGGATATGGGAAATTACACTTGTGTCGCATCCAACAAATTCGGGAGAGTAGAGGCCTCTGGTAATCTGGTAGTAAAAGAACACACAACTATCACTGATAGACCTCAAGATTACGAAGCCGTCGCAGGGTCTACTGCGACGTTCAGGTATCTTTTTAAAGCCACAAACCAAAAATGCTATAGGTTTTTTTATCTAGTTCAATTTCTTCAACTTTTTAACACTGAAAATTTTATCTACAGATGCAATGCTGCCACAGATTCAAGTTTGAGCTTGACTATTGACTGGCTGAGTAATGGCGAACCGATAAATTTCGAATTGGAACCAAGATTCGTACGAAGCGCAGATTATTCTTTGACTATAATGAAAACCAGCAAACTGGATTCCGGGACTTACACATGCGTTGCTCGCACAGAACTCGACGAAACAAAGGCTCAAGTCATGTTGATTGTGCAAGATGTACCAAACCCACCTCGCCTTATTGAAGTATCATGCGAGAACCATGATGCCGCTGTTCGGTGGGCCCCTATGGGAGACAACAGGGCACCTATCCTTGCATACAATATTCAATTTAATACCAGCTTTACTCCAGATATATGGGAGAATGCTGTTGAAGTTCTTCCAACAAAGCAACAGTACCACGTTCATATGGCACCCTGGGCTAATTATACCTTCCGCATTTTAGCTAGGAACAAAATAGGTACAAATTTTATCCTGAGATATGATGAGCATACGTCTGAATAAAAGTTTTCTTCGTGTCTCTGCTCATATTTGTACGGTTTCAGTTTTTATCTACTATCTTTGATGCGATGCAGGTCTATCGTTACCGTCTTTGCACAGCCAGGTGTGCACATCACACCCGGATGTGCCTTTCAATAATCCGGATGATGTCGAGGGCAAGGGAACAGACCCCCAAAATATTGTGATCTCGTGGACCGTGATGCCTCAAATAGAACATAATGCACCAGGATTCATGTATCGGGTATTTTACAAGCGAGATATACCAGGCCAGGAATGGAACTTCCAGGATATCAATGACTGGAAACAACACAAACTTCAGGTGGATAATCAGCCCACCTATCAACGATACAAAATCAAAATTGTCGCCCTCAATGAAAGAGGAGAGTCCAGGGTCTCGCCAGACGAAGTCACAGGGTACTCCGGCGAGGACGGTGATTGTTATTCCTTGCTCAATGAATATTTATAAGATCTCTATCGGCCTTTCTGACCTATACAGTTTATGTAGATTCCAGTATCGAATCATTTGTTTGAATTCTTTTTTTTTTTTGCAGTACCGTTGGAAGCGCCAACGAACTTTACGTTGATAAAGGTAATGAAAAGCACCAGAGCATGGCTTTCGTGGAACCCAGTTCCTGATGAGTCGATAAGAGGAAACTTCAAGGGCTACAAAATCCAGACATGGACAGACAAGAATGGCGGGGAAGGATTGCGGGAAGTTGTTGTACAAGGCGATACGACACAAGCTCGCGTTTCCAAATTTGTTCCTAATAGCAGAAACTATGTTAGAGTTCTGGCCTACAACAGCAGGTATGCAAACTTATACAATGAACAATTCAGTTCTTGTGGTCAAACAGAAGTATAAAAAAGAGAGAAAAACACGAGCATTCGAATAAAAACGATTTATGCCAATTTTCGATAGGTACAATGGCCCAGTTTCAGAGACCTTGAGCTTTGAGACACCTGAAGGAGTTCCAGGACACGTTCAGTCATTAGATGCATTTCCCATGGGATCGGAAGCTCTATACTTAATCTGGAAAAAGCCAAGAAAGCCAAATGGAATTCTTACAGGATATACAATTCACTATCAAGTTGTTGAGTACTCAAATGTTGGCCCATTACTGGAAAGACTGCCACCTTTAAGCGATCCGGAATGGACGAGAGCCAAGTTGACTGGATTGAAACCAAACACCAAGTACAGAATTCACGTTCGTGCTTTGACCAGAGTTGGTGAAGGTAAAGGGTAAGTAAAATCGATGTGGTCTATTTATTTTACATAAAGATATAAGAAATTTGAATAAAAAATGTTTATTCAAGCTTTTTTTTGACTCCTGCTTCAGGTCTTTGTTACGAGTAAAGAATCATTGAATGTTAACAGTTTATTCCAAATATTTCAAACATGTTTACAGATATTTTGTTGAGCGAACTACGCGCACCGTCCCCTCTGTCATCCCAGAAGTACCGAATTTCACGTGGCGCAGCATCCCAACAGACAATGAAACGATAACAATCAGAGTTATTTGGCTACCAAGTCAAGACGGGAACCCAGGCAGTCACTTCTTCGTAAAATACAAACTTAAGGGAGAGACGATCAGCCAGGAATCATTACCACAATTCAACGAGGATAACATCGAGGTCGACTAAACTGTTATGCAAAAGTCACACGCATTTAGTGCAGTAATATTTTATTAGCCACTGATTTCACCTTGCATTTTTGGAAAAGTACATCATTTTATGTAATGAGTTTTTCAGATTCAGCAAACAAATGCATCATAGCTTCGCGTTGATATCATTATATTCAGAGATTTTCCAAGCATGTTGTAATTTCTTCTAAAGTAAATGATTTGTTTCATTAATAGATGTTCACCAATTTTCGTATTTTTCTATTATACAGGTGCCAGGCCTTAGAAGAGGGGAAGTTTACGAGTTGTCGATAGTTGCTGTCGATGGAGAATACCAGACAGAGAGTTTGCCACAGGAATATGATCCAAATCGTGGAGAAACATTACCTGGCAGTAGCCCGTATATTCTATGAAGAAAAAACTATATATATCATGAATCTTTGTAACTATTGTACTAGCCAGAAGATGTTATAACATTTGTGCAGATAATATGTTTATAAAACATTTGAATTGATGCGTTTTTATAACGTTAAAGAACATATCAAATTCAATGTTATATTGATGGATTCAAACTCCTGAATAAATTCCAATAATAATACAAGTAAAACGTTAGAACATTAATCCCTTTCCCTGTTTATTAAAGAAAAAAAATCATATATTAAATCGTCGAGTCAAAATGACGAAACATCCCTTCCATTTTTTTTCGCAAGCTCTAAGCTGTTTATCTCTTCGTTTATGCTTCTATTAAATCTTTGCGCACGCAAATTCAGTTTCTATTTCTGCAGCCTAACAGGGAAGCTTGGAAATTCGTAAAAAATACACAAAATCAAGCATAGGAGAGCAAAAATGTAAAAGTGGCCGCGGCTGGACCCTACCAATCGGTCTGGGTATTATATATATCCTTATCAGGAACCTCAAGGGTTCTTTTAGTGTTTGGAGAGAGGAAACAGACTTTCCGCGGCTGCTGCTATAGCTAAAAATGTTTTTTAGATTTCATTCCAAACTGCAGACCGTTCTTGACTGTTCTATTTATTTATTGTTCCATTTTTCAAACTTGAATGCTTACGTGAAAGTTCTGGACACGATATCATAAGAATTGAATGAAATTAAAAAATAATATTAGAAATTTCAAATTTTGAAAGTTAGTTTCAGATACGCGCGAACCTGCTATTTAAAAACGTTATCAATTCAATGATACTTTTAAACAACAGTTCTGATGTTTCTGTGAAATTTTTCGTAACATTCTCTGCGTTGTGTCGTAATCAAAGTAGAACTCGAGCAATATAGTAATATAGTGCTGTAATTAATACAGGTGATCAAGTGTACAAGTTCACAACTTCCGAAGTTAAAATCTCAGAATCCGAATATAATTCACTGTTCGATTCGAAAATCATTGAATAAATAGCGAGATTGTCTTAAACCTGAATGAATCTTAGAAACAAACGTTGGTGAAATTAACGTTGTACGAATTCAGAATAATTTTTGAAATTTGTCAATCAAAATATTTCCTTAACCTTCGATCCTATACGCGCATTCACTTCTGGTTTATCGCGATTATCTTTCAATTTCGGAAATTTAAACAATAATTCTATACAATGAAATTTAACATTATAATCGGCGACATCTGACATGAAAAGGTCAACTTTAAAATGAATAATACATTCATTCCTGTATAGTCGGATTCCATAGCATCTGAATCTATACGAACGCGCGGAGTGTGGCGAAAAAATGACTATTCTTACATCAGAATTATAGAGGAATCTCTGCTCGTGACAGTAAATATGTATAGAAAAGTTTACGACGCTTTAATAACTGCATCAACCATGTCTATCGTACGAGAATTGAGTTCCTTGAATGTCTATGACCTAACGGGTCTATGGGGTTGGCGCGACGATATATTAGTGCGCTGACCTAAATATATACCTGCACTTACGGCGCACTGTTCTATTCCGTTCTATGTATAATAAATTATCAAGCAAGTTCCTATAAGCGAAAATTCTACATATGTATGTGTACAAATACATTTCAGAATTAGTTTAAAAGTTCTACATTCTTTGACTTTGTTAGTTTCAAATAAGCTTGAGCAATAGACGCACTTATACTATTAAGGAAGACATTGCAATCGTCCCGAACGAAATTCCCATTCGAAATTGAACGCAGGTATAATAACATAGTTTGTTACAGTTGGAAATATAACTGTTATGTATCGTATAATTGAGTTATGTAGAGTGGGAACTAATTAATTATCCATCTAACTTACATGCAACATTCACGTTTCATTGAGTTATTCTATCGTTAATCAATGCAACGTTGGCACAATATAATCGCGTTTGTTGCAGGGATATATATAGTTAAGTACAATATGTGCTAGATTGCGCTCGTTCTCTCTAAACTAAAACTGTACATATAGGTATACGTATAAATCGTTAGCGTTGCATCGCCGGCGATATTTTGCTGCATTTATTTTTAATCGCCAAGTGCGACCGCGCGGACGCGCGCTTTTCATCTAGAATTGAAAAATCGCAAATATATATCTGACCCCCCGGTTGCACATCCAATTCGCTAGTCGCTACAAGAGCTGAAATGATGTAAGCATTCATAACGCCGCATTTCACTCAATGTGCCCGCATACATTCACTTATTCATCCCCCTCGGGTTTTTCACCTGGCTCAAATCTGCCTCAATATAATGTGTCAACAATGCCAAATAGGCGTGCTAGCAGCGTGTACATACACACAATATAACGATCGCCATTGCAGTCAGGGACTACTATCTGTGTAGCTAATCTATGTACCGCATTTACCCGTAACAAAAAGCTTATCAGTATTACTTCAGTTAGTAGTAAATTCTTGTTATCTGTGGTTAATTGTTGCCTTTGATTATCATATTGCATAGTAAATATCGCTTTCGTATGGATCGAGGTGTTCGACAATCGACAAATCACGCATGCGCACGATACTTTAATCGCGTGATAGTGTGCTAGCTAGCGTGTAGTCCACAATGCCACATGCACACATACTAACATGAATTAAAAGTACTACCGTAGCAGCATAACTTGACTATTGGCTCACTCACCACTGCCAGTTAGCAAGCACTAGGCAAACAGTCAGTGGTTTTCGACGATGCCTTGGTGATGCACAGTTTAGTACGCGACAAGAGTGATTAGTTATTGGCACAGGTGAGTAAGTTTCTTTGACTAATTGACGCTGGGATTAAAGGGTAATGAATAAATAATTGGAAAACAATACTTCGTTATTTTATTCTCATAAACATACGTGGAAAATCGGTAAAGGGAGGAATGACAGACATGGTATAAGCGATCAATGCTGGCTGGTGCCAGTCAGCTCTACTCTCTAGTAGCTCGTTCGTGACATCGCGGGTGTGACCAATTCCTTCCTCTCTTATTCCAAGCGGTGGCGGTGGCGGTAAGCCCAGTGTCGTAGTTTCTTTAATTGATTCAATTTCAGCCACCTAATATGCTATCAAAATTGTTAGGGGAACATATCTTCCCGAGAACTTTATTTTCTAACAAGTATTAATTAAGATAAATACTATTGGAAACATCGTTGCACCGGCAATGATACTATTTTCGCTCGATGTTGTCATATTCGCAAGGGTCACCGAGATTGTTGAGATCATCAAACCACTTGCCTCACCTTCGTAGTCGGTGATTCAATTCGACGTTCTCGTTCTCGCACTCGCACACGTACGTGCCTATACTACTTTTTTTTTTTAATTGAATTTTTATTTTCTTATATTCTTTACGTGAATTCATGTATTTCGAACGTACAAATCTAGCTGGAATAATTGAGCATCCCCGCAGTAATGTATAAATTATAATTGCGATACTATAACGGATCAAAGCAACTCGTAGCGGTTGGCAGAACCCGACCAAAGCGCACACCTGCATTCGTGCGCCTCTTTCTGGTGTCCCCGACCCTTCTCTTCGCCATAGGTATATAACTATACGTATGTAGTACGTACTATACACTATACTTACGTATACATACCTACAAACGCGGACTCGCCCATTTTTACGCTGCGTCTCCTGTGGCAACCGTCCATATCCTTACCAAAACAACTTATGTATATAGTTCGTAGTAGTTGAGTACTTACGTTAAATACTTGTCGGAAATATCACTTCAAATATTTCTGTGTCTTGAATGGCGTTATTCGAATGTGAGAAAAAAGAAGAAAAAATAATGAACGGATGCGTCATTCGAGCTAATTCAGAATAGGTATATCAATCATAATCGTATAAGACAGCCTACTTATGTGTTGTTCTTTTTTTTTTTTTTTCTTATAATTGAAGCCTACTTCCTCGGAATTTGATACCTTTTTCGATTATATTACCCTGCTTAGTATAGTATATAATTATCAAAGGGTGGTTGCAGGGAAGCCGGGTAAACTTACTCTCATAATGGTAATCGTTATATACATTTATAGAGCGAATAAGTCGATTACTTAATAATTATATGCACATGCCTGTTACAACATTCGTTATTTCCTAGGCACCGAATAAATAAAACGATCAAAGAACGTTAACGAGATTATAAGATTTCTACATATACACCTATATTACATATGATATTCGTATGTGTATAAGTTGTGTCAACAATCCGCGTTCGAGCTATATTAAGTCTGGGTTTATTTAAACAGACATAGACTGACTACTACATAAACGAAAACGGTTATTCGAATTTCAAAATTTCGAGATTTTTTTTATCTTTTTTCTCTCTAAATTCACAGACACTAACAGCATCTGGAAAATGAGGCACCTAATAGTGCGCTCTTTAGTACCCCTCGCATTGGCCATCCTACAGGTGTCTGCGCTGAGTGAGTATATAATTTAACATCTATTATACAATTTAATTGAAACGAGGATCTAGCACTATTAATCAATGATCATTTTATATCATAGTCAAAATACCGGACAAAATAAAAGGTGAAAAAGTCATAGAATTACCTAAATATCTTCGCTGTTGTCGTCTATCAATTTTCATATGTCATTAATTTTAATGTATCAAAACTTGTAATATATCGCAATAATTGTCGACGTAAATAGCTGTATATTGCTATTGTTATATCTATGTATATCAATCCACTATTCCCATTCATATTTATACATAATTTAAGCTTTTGTGATTAACTGTTAATCGCACGCAATTACCAGTATGCACAAACAAATATCTACCTTTAGCTATCTGTCTGTTCCATTAATATCCATACCGTGTTCGATGTTTTATCATGAACATTTCACTGCAGTTCAGAATGTAAAACTATTTTGGTTGAGAAAAAATAAAAAATAAAAAACATAAGCTCTAGTTTGATTCTTATTTTATGCAGAATGAACAGAAGAAAATACATTTTTTCAAATTCTATCGACTATCTATAAGGCATTGTTAACGCGTTATTAACTTTGTATGTTATTTTTGAATTGTGTTATTTTCACAGTACAATCGCCACCCCTAATATCCAAACAACCACCGACGGACGAGCAGCTTTTTCAAGTCGCTCGAGTTAATATAAATGAAAATGATAAGCCATTTTTAATCGAATGTGAAGCGGCAGGAGAGCCTGCCCCAAGGTAAGCAAAACTCGCGAAAATTAAGTAAAAGTTGAAAACTGTACATTTGGTTGCAGGAAAATGAAAAATAATTAGGATCTAAGATGACTAATTCATGATTTGATTTGTTGTTTAGTCATTTTGACCTATGAAACTGTAGAAAATGAAACTCTAAACAATCCATGATTTCTGAAATCTATAATTTGATATAAAATACCCTATAAAATGCATATGCAGACAATTTATTTGTCGATTTTCTGAAGCTACTCACCACGCTTCTCTGTATGACGTGGTAAAGTTAGAGCAACTACTTAACTAGTCTTAATTAATGAGATGACCTTTAAGTCTAAGGGACTATGAAATACCACTAATACAACTAAAAGTACTTTGGTAGTTACATAAATTTCTCATACTGAGCATCTTTCACTGAAAATTATACTTCCTGTTCGTTTGAAACATGAATCATTGCACAAAAAATTGTGCTTTTATCTCCTTTTGCTGTTTATAACGTAATTACATTGATTTAATTACTTGATTAAAATTTAAACAATAACTACAATCCAAAATTCATTCTTTTAACTCTTGAAGTATTTTTACAAGCTTGAATGTCTACTGATGAAATATTCTTGGATTAGATATTATTGGCGAAAGAATGGAAAACGATTTGAATGGCAAGCATACGACAATCGAATCTCGCAGCAACCAGGCAGAGGAACATTGGTGATATCACAGCCACGAGATGAAGATTTGGGCCAGTATCAATGTATGGCCGAGAACAAGTGGGGAACAGCTATCTCGAATTCAGTATTTGTCCGCAAAGCTGAACTGAACTCTTTCAAAGATGAGCACCCTATTACGCTAAGTGCAAATGAGGGAGATCCCTTCAAACTGACTTGCCAGCCTCCTGACGGATGGCCAAAACCCAACGTAGATTGGCTTATACAAAATACAGGTGGAGGAATAAAGTCCATAAATAATTCCAGAATGACTCTAGATCCAGAAGGAAACCTCTGGTTCAGTAACGTGACTAGAAACGATGCTTCAATGGACTTTTACTATACTTGTGCAGCTACTTCTGTATTTAGAAAAGAATACAAGCTAGGAACGAAGATTTTGCTTAATGTAATATCAACTGGGGCTTCGGCAAACAAAAATAAACACGAACCAGTGCGTCAATATGTTACCAGAAAAAACGAGGTAGCTTGGCGTGGTAAAAAAGTTGAATTATACTGCATATTTGGTGGGACGCCCTTGCCGCAGATAGTGTGGAATAAAGATGGTCAACTTTTACATCTAAATGATCGGATAACGCAAGGAAATTACGGGAAGTCATTAGTTATAAAGCACGTAAGTTTTGAAGATGAGGGACAATACACTTGTGAAGCGACCAATGGCGTAGGCTCCGCCAAGTCGTATTCTATAAATCTCAAGGTTCTTGCTGTTCCTTTCTTTACTGTGGAACCGGAGATCATAAATGCAGCTGAAGAAGAGACGGTTGAATTCAGATGCGAAGCAAGCGGAGTTCCCGAGCCACAAATCAAGTGGATTCACAACGGAAAACCGATTGAAGAAGCTCCATATAATCCAAGGAGAAAAGTGAACACGAATTCTATTGTTATTGAGAAATTGATGAAGAATGATACGGGAAATTACGGGTGCAACGCTACCAATTCTTTGGGATACGTTTACAAGGACGTTTACGTCAATGTCTTGGCTCTGCAACCGGAAATTGAACAGCCTCCTAACAATGAGGCAACTGTTGATGGTAGAACGATACGGATTACATGCCGGGTCTTCGGTGCTCCAAAACCAGAAGTTAAGTGGATAAGGAACGGGAGAGAACTGACTGGTGGAAGATATACCACTCTTGAGTCAGGAGACCTGGAAATTGATAATGTTAACTTCCTGGATGCTGGGAGATACACTTGTTATGCATCTAATAAATTCGGGAACGTAGAGGCCTCTGGTAATCTGGTAGTAAAAGAACACACGACTATCACTGATAAACCTGAGGATTATGAAGTTGCTGCTGGGTCTACTGCAACGTTTAGGTACTTTTTTAAAACCAGAATGTAGACTAACTTTACATATATTCAACCATCCAAATTCCCTAAACTTCTTAATAATCAAAATTTTATTTCCAGATGCAACGCCGTCACAGATTCAAGCTTGTCATTGACTATTGACTGGCTGAGTAATGGCGAACCGATAGATTTCGAATTGGAACCAAGATTCGTACGAAGCACAGATTATTCTTTAACTATAACGAAAACCACCGAACTTGATTCCGGGACTTACACATGCGTCGCTCACACAGAGCTCGACGAAACAAAAGCTCAAGCTATGCTGATTGTGCAAGATGTACCAAACCCACCTCGCCTTGTTGAAGTATCATGTGGAAACCACGATGCTGCTGTTCGGTGGGCTCCTATGGGAGACAACAGAGCGCCTATTCTCCGCTACACCATTCAATCTAATACCAGCTTTACTCCAGACACATGGGAGAACGCACGTGAGGATGTTCCGGCAACGGACCAGACCTACAACGTACCCATGACCCCCTGGGCTAATTACACCTTCCGTGTTTTGGCCTGGAATAAAATAGGTAAGACTTGGGTGCTAAAAATTTGGTTTGTAATTCTCTTTTCAATTTTCGTATATGTGTGCAGTTTCAGTCTTTACCTAATTTCGTTACGCCGTAGGTGCATCGTTGCCATCTCCGCACAGCGAGGTATGTACAACACAGCCGGACGTGCCTCATAAGAATCCGGATAACGTCGAGGGCAAAGGATCTGACCCCCAAAACATTGTGATTTCGTGGACCGTAATGCCTCAGATAGAACACAACGCGCCAAGATTCATGTACCGGGTATTCTATAAGCGAGATATACTTGGCGAGGAGTGGACCATAGAGGATATAAACGACTGGAAACAGCACAAACTACAGGTGGACAATCAGCCCACTTATCAACGATACAAAATCAAAGTTGTCGCCATTAATGAAAAGGGAGAGTCCAGAGTATCGCCGAGCGAAGCTACAGGGTATTCTGGGGAAGACGGTAATTGTTATTCCTGGTTCAATGTGAAGTTATAAAATCAATATAGGTGTTTCTCATTCATGCAGTTTATCCGGAGTTAAACATGTAATCATTTGTCTGAATTATTGACCCTTCCAGTGCCATTGCAAGCGCCAACGAATCTTATGGTAGTAAAAGTAATGGGAAGCACGAGTGCCATGCTCTCATGGAACCCAGTCACCGAAGAGTCGATAAGGGGAAACTTTAAGGGATACAAAATCCAGACATGGACAGACAGGGATGGCGAGGAAGGGTTGCGGGAGATTCATGTGAAAAATGATACGACGGAAACCCTGGTTTCCAAATTTGTTCCTTACAGCAAAAATTACGTCAGAGTCCTCGCCTACAACGGCAGGTGCGGTCTTATACAGTTACCAATTCTTTCACTGTGAATTAAAGAACGTATGTAATAGATAGATAAAATCCCAGCATTGAAGAAAACTGATTTATGCTCATTTTCTACAGATACAACGGACCAGCTTCCGAAACTCTAAACTTTGAGACACCTGAAGGAGTTCCAGGAACTGTACAATCGTTAGATGGATTCCCCATGGGATCTAGTGCGCTGTACTTAGTTTGGAAGAAACCAGAAAGGCCAAATGGAATTCTCACAGGATATAAAATTTACTACAACATCGTGGACAAAACACAACTTGGTCCGTTACTGGAAAGAGAGCCACATGTCAAAGATCCGGAGGCAACGAGAGTCAAACTAGCCGGATTGGAACCGAACACCAAGTACAGGGTTCACATTAGGGCTACGACCAAAGCTGGGGAAGGTGAAGAGTGAGTAAAATCGATACTTCATTCGAGATTATGAGAAATTTGAAAAGAAAAGATGTCCTTTTTATGCAAGTAAAGAATGATTCAATACTTGCAGCTCATTCAAAATGAGTATAATATACTTACAGCCTTTTCATTGAGCGAACTACGCGCAGAGCAGTCCCTGTTCCACCAGAGGTACCGTATTTCACTTGGGAACGTATCCCAACCGACAGTCCAATGGCAACAATCAGAGTTACTTGGCTACCGAGTCAAGACGGGAATCCAGGCAGCCATTTCTTCGTAAAATACAAACTTAAGGGAGAGACGATCAGCCAGGAATCGTTACCGCAATTCAACGACGATAGCATCGAGGTTGACTAAACTCTTATGCATTTTTAATCATCCATTCCATTTTGCGTTTTGTAAAAATGACATCATCTCATGATTGATCAAATGAATACAGCACAGCTATGCATTGATGTTATTATTTTCAAAGATTTACCAAGCATTTCCTATGATTATTTATTCATTTATTGCATATTCATATATTTACTTATTCTTCATTACACAGGTGCGAGGCCTTACTAGAGGAGAAGTCTACGTTATGTCGATGGTTGCTGTCGACGGAGAGCACCTCACCGAAAGTCTGCCACAGGAAGTAGACACGAGTGGTGAAGGCCCGTATATTCAACAGAAAGAAAACGTAGCTACAGCCGGATGGTTCATAGGTATATAAAGATGAACATTGCATCATCGGACAATTTTTCCTTTTTGTTCAACGAATGTCCAATTATTTATCAAAACTTCATGTTTCTTACTTAGGAATGATGCTGGCTATTGCGTTCTTATTGCTAGTACTGATAATCGTATGCGTGATAAAGCGCAACAGAGGAGGAAAGTATGCAGTACATGAAAGAGAGCTGGCCGCAGGTCGAGGCGATTACCCCGAGGAGGGTGGTGGTTTCCACGAGTACTCTCAGCCCTTAGATACCAAGTCTGCTGGGGGTCGGGCCTCGCTCGCATCCTCATCCCAACAGGATGGAAAACACCCCGAGTCTGATACGGACTCGATGGCAGAATACGGCGAAGGGGACACTGGTCGGTTTACAGTTTTACATATACTCCGTAATCCCATATACCTTCATCAATCCGCTTATAGCCAATATAGATTTGCCAATTTTGGAGCTCCTAGTTTTGCTCAAAATGTTTTTTTTTTTCATGCCTTATCAGTGTGCGGCTTGATTTAATTTATAAGTTTACGCGTTATGTTTGTGTCTCGTTAATTCATTTACCATTCTAGTAATCGTTATCATTTTAGCAAATTACTTTCTGAAGTTTCTTTTATTTTTTAGCTTTCTTATGCCTGGAGATTTCTTATCTATTTTTCTTTACATTTATATTACCACAGGAATAAACGAGATAAGATCAGTGTATTCATTGATGAGAAAGAAACGGCAATAGTTTCAGCTTGTTTTATCATTTTACTTTTATTTTATATGTGTTTAGTTTTATCATTTGAAACATTATTATTTTAATTTTCTGCTTTTCATGGTATTTACTTCTTCCTCCCACCCTTTGCACCCGTGTTGCTTGTCCGTCATCTGGTTTTACACAACAGAGGGTATGAACGAAGATGGGTCATTCATTGGTCAGTATGGCCGTCAAAAGAAGCCGGAGCCCAACGCACAAGCGTTTGCGACGCTAGTTTGAGGTGGGATGCTTGTTTTCATTTCTTTGTTCATTTCATTCTCCTATTTCTCTTTATTCCTCTTTTTTTTCCCCCCTATTTATGTTCAAATGACACAATATTCATCGTTTTCTATACATTTCAGGTCGTTTCACAGAAGACGGTTCCTTCATAGGCCAATACGGGCCAAAAGTTAGGCCCGAAGAAACACCTCCGGTACCAACAGGCACCATGGCCACGTACGTCTAACTATCTCCAGTTATCTTTACCATGTAACATTAAAACTTATCCTTAAAGAAAAAAAAAAAGAAAAAGGCTAAGAATTTAAGTCTTTGCCTCTTCAAAAGCAGCCATGCACCTTGCGCTGGGCGCAACGTCCACACCATACTGCCAGTTAGTTACATCATCGTTGGGCTTTTTTATTCTTTTGAAGATGCTTTTGGTAGGAGAAAAGAAGAGAAGCCAAAGGGAAATAATTGTTTGCAAATTCAGCTAAGCTTGAAGCTCAAAATTTCGTCCTTTGGGATATTGAATGAAATTTTACTTTGTCTTTTGAAGTAAAACTAATTTCCGCGTAGGAAGAAAGACTCGAATTAACACCATGTGTGTCTTTGATCGAATATCAAACCCAATAATGATAATAGATGTTAAATAGTGGGCAAATGCTATCGATGGAAATAGTTATAGAAAACTATTTTTAACATTAACGCCAATATTTGACAGGGCCAGATTGGACACTACAGGGTAACAGACTCACTTTACTTTCATTATTGTTCTCTAATCAATGAGATAGCTCTCGATACTGCGTTTATAAAATTCAAGGGATGATAAAGTCTTTTTCTGATAAGCGTATCATTTTTTTTTCTTTCTTCTTATTATTTGTAATGAATTGCCTAGGGGACAATAGAACTGGCCTTTACAAACGCAGTTTCGAAAAATGGATGTAGAAGTATATCAGCTCGAAGATACCGTGAGAAATGAATAAGCTGTATTACAGTCTGGCCTCGACTGAATCTAATTTTAATTTTCAAACTCACGAACCCGAATCTCTCGTAGTATTTCTTCCGGATCTTTGTGCCCTTCCTTAATTCGTGTTTTGCACAATTGAAGAAATAAAAAAGAAAACCTTTCATAATTCCGTTATCCGGCTACGTTTTATACATAGTATACCTATACATACTTATATAGTGTATGTATTTAATTTTTGTTTCTTTTTATTTTATTTTTTCTTTTTTCTCTTATAGTATATCATTGACGGTTGCGTATAATCGATCAAATCTTTTCTAACAATTATTACAATTACATTAACGCGATGAAAACAACTGTGACAAAGAAAAAAAAAGAGAAAAAAAAATATATATGTAAAGAGAAAGAAAGAAAAATTAAAAAAAGAAATGATTAAAAACATTCGCAAAAGATATTAATTACGGATATTGATATTATAATATATTATTATTATTATTATTATTACTATTATTATTATTATAAATAACATATACGGTAGTTTAATAAGAACAAAAAATGGCCTCTACTATAATATAATTGCTTTTTCTATGTAAAGCACGCGCTTCTGCTGAAAACTAATGACGAGACAGAGAAAAAAAAAAAAAGAAAAATTTTTTTTGCGTTGTATTTATATTTGTAAACATCATTACTATTATTATATTATTATTATTATTTTTTTTTTTTTTAACTTTTCTTTTACATATTCCATTATATACACGTTAGGCTCTATGGTATTATTATCATAGTATTATATATATAAATAGGAGCTTTAGAACTTTGATGATATATTATTATTTAATATATTGAAACTAAAAAGGTATATAGAGACATTATATAATAATTATTAATTAATAAATAAAACTGCGTAACGTTAGATAACACGTTTACACTATAGGAAAGGGTCAATCGAAATGATATGAGATAAAGGAGCTATTATCAGATAATATATTATCAAATTACATATAATTATATATATATATACATATTTATATATACATGCATATACATATATAGATATATGTATCACATTTTTATACAGGCTTGTTGGCAGCTAAAACACATGCGGGGGGTAAAAAAGCCCATCAATTTATCCTTTGGTGTGACACCGCGCGCGCGTTGCAAATTTATAAAATTTGAAGATAAAATTAAAACAGCATGTAACAAACATATGCAATCATATGTATGTATAACGTATATTGTACGCGTAAATCTCGGGTTATTATCTAAACTTAGTTTAAGTATTAGGTAAAACCAAAATTGATAAATATTGATATACCTATTGGATATACGCGTACAATATACGTATTTAGTATATTTTTCTATCATATGCTACTTACGAAGTTTATTTTCTTTTCTTTGTTTTTTTTTTTTTTATATATATATATATATATTTTTTTTTTTTTTTACTGTAGTTATTTCCGTTTATTTTTCGATAATAATTATATTAATATTCATCCACAACTTCAAAGATATACGATTTATGTATCTATAGGATCTGATATTATGTGTGTCAAATAAGATATTATACAGACAACGTGAAAACACAGCCCGTAATCCTCTCTAATAGCTTAAAAAAAAAAAAAAAAAAAAAATTCACCAGATTTTTTATATGAATTTTAATTTTAACAATTTATCTTTTTTTTTATAAAGCGTATTATATTATAATTTTCTTTTGTCTTATTTTTCTCTTCTATCGATGATGACGATGATATTATAATGCTTGAGGTATTTGAAGCGGAGCGTATAGAAATCGTCTCGCCTGCTGATTCTTTTAACTCTTAATTTTTTTTTAAGAACCATATTATAGATCTGAAGATCAAAAATCACGAGTCAATAAATTTTATTTTCAAATACGCTAAACATAATTGTTTTAAACATGAATCTCAATCACCTCTCATTGTCATAATTTAATATAATTAATAAAAGCAAACCTAATGAGTGATTAGATGATAAATGACAGCTGATAAACTTTTTTATACTGTATTTAATATATTATTATTATTATTATTATATTCGTAATTTTTTATTTTATTTTTTGCTTTTTTCTATTCTACTCTATTCAATAATATATTACGTGTTGTGACAAATAGATATTATAATAAAGTATAAACGAAGCAGCGGTATATGTATAATTTAAAAAAAAATTTCTTTTCGGTTCTTATTACATCCGCAATTATTTACCCCGATTATAGGTAGTTAATCTTAATTACTCTTCGTTGCAAATACTTTCAAGCTTTTTTTTATCTTTTTCTTCACAAAATTACTAATTCACATTTAGTATATAAACTAAAGTTACAGAATTGCGAGCTGAGATTTAATATACATATTATGTAGATCGTTGCAAGCATCATCAATGAATCTACTATATTATAGTTGTTAAAATACCGTTTAACGACCAAATCTAGTATAATATTTACAAGAAATAAAAGAAATATCGCGAATCTCTAAGAAAAAGTTTTTATGATATGATAAACCAGCTCGCTGCCCGTAACTTATTATTATTATAATTATTATTTATTGTATATTACTTGACGAACTATCGATATTATAGAGAATTAACTATTTTCATTTCCTCTTTCAAATAAATACCTATGTTACGGAAGTATATTTTTTCGCTAATATATATACCCGTCACTATGAGTTGTACAATTTTACAATATTATATATAAATACAATATTATATTATATTCCGTATAAATAATAATATTGTTCAACAGTTTATTATATAGTTGCACTTAAATTATACATATAGTATATTCTATACTGCAGAGAGATTAAAGCGTTGGTTTCCACTCAGTCAAAGCCAACTCGGCACACTCCAGGTTTTTCGTCCGTTTATTGCAGGCTGGCCATCCACTTTTCTTTTCTTTTCTTTTTTTTATTCGAATCGATGTCTTCCGAAAGCAAATCAATTCAACCAGAGAAAAAATGCAGATGGTCGGCCTGCAATAAACGGACGAAAAATCTGGAGTGTGCTGAGTTGGCTTTGACTGAGTGGAAACCAACGCTTCAATCTCGCTGTATTTATAGTATATATTATATATACATATATATTATATATAGTATAACAAGACTTTTTTACAAAGTGAATTAAAATGAATTTTATCGACGATCAATATAATAATTGTGGAAAGTATTCTCTATTATAATAATTATACATTATTTTCTCATCAACATAATAAGTACATTCATATTATGTTATAAATACCATAATACAGCTATATGGGATCTCTTACCTATATATAAATCTATTATATACTTACCGAGTAGTATGGGAAATGATATTTTTCAATTGAATTTACATTTACCATATTTACAACATGCATTCCAGCATACGCCTATAATATGTAACATCCCCGTGTCAATACGATCAATAAAACATTTTAAACAAATATAATATATTTTATTTATTTTATTCTTAAAAATATTACTAAATTAATACAAAACATCAATAAATTAACGTCATGGTTTCATCCACTATTATCATAATATAATGCATATACTAGTATACTGTATACTTATGGGTGCATAACTGCATAGGTATATAGTATAACTGCTAATTGCGAGTGAGTGAACCTGTTGAGTTGCTCCACCGTTATCTGTATTCTGGGCGAATAAGTCCCACGCTGTCTGTTGCCGATCTCTGCACTTTGAGGCATTTCAGAGTCGAGCGGTGCAGCGCAACGGACGAATCTTGAGACCTGCGAGTTTCCGTTGACTGTGATGGATCGAGAATGGAGAAGATGACGTATAATTATAATGCGCGGACGGGTTTTTGTCTGCATCTCACTCGTCGTGGAGACCAGTTTTATAGCTAACAAGGCGGGGGCCTCGATGCGAAGGATCGATAACTTATTGGCAATGAAAGATGTGAGAAGGGGGAATAAAAACTTTAAATCGTTGTCTTATAGTACATATACTCTCACTGTGCACAGAGATCGACATGCCTGATGAGATATTACTTTAGTAGACGTATGCTATACGTTATACCTCGTGAAACTGATCGTGAGAACTCGCAATTCGCACACAAACGATCGTCGGTAACACGGTCTGCAGTACCTATAGACATACCTGGATTGCCATACGTGCGTAGAATGTATAGTATATGGATAGTTATTTTTACTATCGTCTCGAAAACTTATATGATAATGAATTTACCGTTGAGTAATAAACAAATTTTAGCAAATTCTAAACTTTATCGTTGTAAAGTAGTCTCTATAACACAGACATGAGACAATATAAATTATCCTTTACTGTATGGGGTGAGGGACTGGTGCAGAGAAGGAGCCAGCGAGCCGAAGAAAGAGAGCGATGAAAAAAAAATGAGAGAAAGAGAGAAGGAACAATGGGCCATTTGTTGGGTCACCGCCCGAAGGTCTTCACAATGGGTCCCATTATCCGAATAAAAGCTATTCATCGAGTGCCCTCTTAAACCTGTTGAACGAGGCATCAGAACCAGATATCAGTTCGGACGAAACGACCGGCAATATAATAACGAAGATGTTAGATAAGGACTCTCGTCGCGCTTTCATCGCCAGACACATACTATTCGATCATCGCCTCGCACTGACAGGTGCATTATACGCATATATGTATAGATTACAGTTGTATAGACTGATATATGGTACATTACTACACACATATATGTATAGATATTTATAGTATCGAACGTATGCGATAGACTTATAATTACGTATAGATATACACACGGCTTTGCGAATGTATATACTTTGGCACAAAGATTGATCGTTATGTTCGTGGCGACTCCACGAGCTTCTGCAGAAATAGCCTCGTGTCATTGGATGTATATCTATAATTACTCCGCGGTAATTACGTTTCGGCAACCATATCCCGATCTGCCGCTCGTCTTATCTATACAGAATACGACGTACACTGTACTCTTAATCTTATAAATATATCCACATCCAATGTTAGAAAACACATACTAATTAATCATCGTGGTTTACTGCCACGTCATTATATGGAATCCTATGATAAATACCGATCGTTATAATTGTGATAAATGTTCTATAAATTGTGGGATAATGAAGAATGGTTGGAATAAAAAAAACCTTGCAGTATAATAGGGCGTATAATCAGCTACTAAATTTCACGCACCGCAATAAAGAGATTCTATTTTAAATCGTTACAACGATCGTATGTCGTCGAGAGATTATTATCTGAGGAAGGTCTACAGCGTATATACGAACTGTGTATAAGTATGCGCTAAGAATATCTTCCATAATCGCTTATCTTGGTTTAAGCGTGCGTCGAAGCTGCAGTAGGTACGGTACGGAACCCGAACATATAGGGCGCATTAACCGTAAAGACTATAAAGATAAATTCGAGAAAAGAAAAAAAAATCTATTCTTATTAATATATTATCAGCGCTATTCCTACCAAGATAAATAATACATACATAGATATAAGTAATGCAGAATTGCAGGGGAGTAACTCCGCAAAGTTCGAAAGTTAGTTTACTGTATTATAAATGAATGAATGTTAGTTACTTCCATAAGAGAATGAATCTTACAGTAACTCAGTTACTCTTTACGGAGGAGTAACTGTAACTCAACTTATATAGTTACTGTAAAAAACAAATAACTGTCAACCCTGTATAGATGTGTATATTCCTCTTTCAGCTTCTGGTCGACGTACCGAGAGCCATTCGTCTCTCTTAACGTTAGATTTAGGTATATTATACAGATGCATATACAAGCTTCAATATGCAATATATACATATCAGAATTCCGTAGTGAGGGACCCGCACGTTAGTTATATCAGGGGAGACAGTTGGACAGTCAGAGATAGGGATCGCGAGAGGCAAGCTCGAGTCTTTTTTTCATTCAGTTCTCTCCGGCTCTGATGATCAGTTAAGGAGTTAGTGATGATCGAATTAAGTTAACTAAGTAGGTACTAAGTGAGTTTAAGTCACCCAGTTTTCACTGTCTGAAAAATACGGATTATCTCTTCATAAATGCATTGGCTATGAGCGTATAAGTATACCATCATACCTACCTCAAAGTCTCAAAGATACACATCGTTCAAAGTACGAGAAGCAACTTAGCAGTGCACGCGCGGATGCTGCATCACCATCAGCACTAGAATCCCTAAGAGTCGCGTACCCCAGCGGCCCAGACGAAGAGAGAAAGAAATAGAGTGAGAGTGAAAGAAGGAGAGAGAGAGGAATTGAAGGGAGAGACATACATCGGGGCGTTGAGGAGTGAGAGAAGAGGAGAGACGAGAGACTACAGAATACAGAGTAGAGAGGCGTCGTTACTTGTTAGTATAGCAGTGGCAGGCAACGCGAGTAGATCGAGCGGAGATCAAGGTGCAGAGGCATCGTTCGTATCGTGACTCCTGCAGTCCTCCCGCAGACTGTGGGCTGGACCGATTCATTTCGATTTAAACATAGGCATAGATTAACGCGGGGATTAGCAATATACGAAGACTAAATAATATATAAAAAAATATAAATACATTCAAAATTAACAGAGAAACAGAAAGAAAGAAAGAAAGAAAAAAAAAAGAGTACTCGGTACATCCTTGACTCCCGCGCGTCGAACAGCCGGACGCGATGCAGTGGGCCGTAGCCCTGGCAGCGGTGGCTGCTCTGGCCTCGGTTCTACTCTGCTCCTTCGGGGGCCGGGTCGACGCCAAAAGGGCTCGCCCACTTGCCGGCGATATATCCTTGTGGATCGATCAGCAACAGGTTAAAATGTTCAGCGGTGGGTATATTCGCATACTTATACATCTTTGTGTTTTAAGGTATTACCTGCGTGTATCTATATGTATACGTATTATACACCTATAGATATTATAATACGCAGTCTGCACTTTTGTGCGATGATTTATTTTTAGGAAAATATGCGTATTTTATTTTGCACAATCACATTCGTACAGTGATTATTTTCTCTTTGTTCGTGATATTCTGATATAGATCTATGTACTATATTCTCATTTTTCATATATTTTTTGGTTACTTTTTTTTTCACTTTTTTCCTCATATCCTCGCTTATCCTTCCCATCGGGACAAGATATATCGCGTGCTGTACACGGAAAAAATCGACATTTACGCCAACATATATACATACACTTATTAAAACATCTGCATATATACCTATTATATGTATACATAATTCATATTCATTGGTGATTAAATATTATTGTCAGAGACTTCGATGCTAGCTAAGACAAGTTTTAGACAGGTATGATACTCAAACTGTGTGTTTAGTTCGAGATCATTCGAACCTGAATGATTTAAACCAACAATATATGAAAACCGACGACATGCCTATATTACAAGACACAATGATTATATAAATATTATTTTTTTGTTTGTTTTTTATTGCAATGTGCAGGATTGGAGATGGAGATATACGCGATAACGGAAGGCATGGTTTTATCGTACCTTCTAGATCCGGAATTTGAAAATAAATTGCCTATAATACCGAGCGAAGTTTCTTACGTAAATTTCACGTGGAAATCCGGGGTTAAAAGGTATTCCTACAATTTTGATCGATTAAAGTCATTCGATGAATCAATCCTGAAAACACCATCGATAACAATTAAACTGAAAGGCAGAGTGCCCAGGAGGCCTAAGGGTGAGTAATTACATGGAACGTAATTATAATTATTTAATTATACGTATGGTATGTATGTAATTAAGTCATTTTCAATAACGCTGCACATGGTGTATGTATATTGATTACGCGTGAATTTTTAATCTATGCAGTCATGTTTGTGTGTATATTTGTAAATAAAACGTATTATAGGTACTACTACGCGTTGCGCGTAAAACCATAAAACGATATTAGAATTATTCTGATAAATATGACGCGCGGTATAGATATACTATATGGCAAGAACCCAACCATAAATTATTCGATAACAATTTATTGCTCTCCCACTTTTTTTTACGCGCGCAAATACAGCAGACTGTCGAGCGATATATTATAATCGCCTGATAATTACGTGTATCGGAAATTACTGTCCTGTTTTGAAATATGTTATACCGCGTAAACTGTATTATTGTGAATTCACAGATTGACTTATTCCGTTGATTTTTTATTTATGCGTTGTTTTTTTTTTTTTTTTTAAATTTCATTCTTTCAAATTCGATGATCAATTATTCCTATTCAGTCATAGTTTCGTAAATATTACGCGCAGATATAAATTTCTAATCAGTTCGATACGCGGGACAGAACTGAATGGTATATTATGATATATGTTTCATTATGTTCAGAAATAGGCAAAAATGTAGATAATGATCACAAAATTTGATAAGAATGACTAATATCGTGAAAATACTTCAATACTTTATTTCAAATATCCTTAAAATCGTTTACAAATTTGTGGGGATTCATTCGATCATAACTAACCGAATTTCGAATGTAAAAATCTTCTCGACTGTTTCTATTAATTCTAAACCAATATACATGTTAGGGTGGTACCTAATTTGATCATATTCGAATTCCAATGCTCCTATGGGCCAGAACGTTTCCAAATATATAAAAAAAAAATGTAGTCAAACCTCCAGGATCCTATCTCAATTCTAAGTTCTACCCCATAAAGTCTTTGAACTTTCTCATTCAAATGACACACGATTTTTAAAACTTCGGGATTATTTTTTACTTCCTACCTATAGTAGTATAGGTTCCCGTGAAAAATTAACAGATTTTTAACGACAAAATTTTATTTATCACAATTTGGAGATAAGAACATTTGTTTTAGTGCGCTGTAGCTTCGAAAATTATATCGTTGAAAATCTGTCGAATTTTTATGAACTACCCACTGCTAGAGGTATATAAAGGAGTGTACCAAGTTTGAGATTTTTCGGAGCTATACTGCAATGGGAAGAAAAAAAATCAATCGCGAAACTTCATAAATCGTGTTTTATTCAACTACGCGGAAATTCGGAGGCTTTGGGGCGATACTTAGAGTCGAGACAGGAACCTGGGGTTTGATTCACATTTTTTTGTACGTATTTGGAGACGTCCTGGCCCATGGGAGCATTAAAATTCGAAAATAATCAATAGAATAATATAATTGCAGAATTCAGTGTCCTTCTCCCCTGTTCGGGGAACAGTTCGGGTGTAGTTCAATTCAACATTGGTCTAATCATCGAAAGGCGGAAGGGTATTCCCCTGACCGGAACCCCGCTTCGTCTAAGTCTGCGAAAGGAATGCGCCGTGCGTGGTAAGTCCCCTCCTCCCTTGCCCCTGCTCCGACGGTTGATCATTATTCGGGCTGTCGTCGCTTTCATGCATGTATAAAGATAATCACATGCATACCTACACTATTTTTTTCTCTCTCTCTCTCTCTCTCTCTCTCAGTCATCCGGTCGCGTGCCCTTGCATATCTGTACACGAGAGTGATTGATCTCGAGAGAAATAAAAGAATTTTATATATTACAAGCACGTTGATAAATCTGATGGTACAGTAGAGCGGATAATAGTAGAAGATTATAATCACGCGGGAAGCCTTTGAGCCTCTGTCTATATTTGAAGTCGTAGAAGCTATATAGTGTTCATAATCTCATATTTATATGACTAAATCTTTCTAATAGGATAAAAACTGCAAATATACAGTTCCTTATCTCATAAAGTTAATTTAATCTGTCTATGAAACGCGTCATTGATATCGTACGCTAAATATTCGTATTGGATCTTTGGCGCGACTCGTTATTCAAATAGAACAGTTGAGACCTTCTTAATATCCAACCATACAATCCGAGGAAATTTGAATCTATATCAAATGTAAACTCCTATATCACGATTTCTGATACAATATGTGATAAGGAAACTAAGATATACTCAATTTTATCCTCATCTATTAATACATTAGGATAAATCCTGGCCTACTCATCTTTTTCTTCAACGGTTTATATATGCGGGAATTAGATCGCGTTTTAACTCTGATAGCAAAAGCATAAGGAGAAAAAGAAAATCTTCGATAGCATAGCGTCATCTATGCATATAATACTAAGTTGCGACTATATCTTACAGAACCAAATCCCGGGCCGTGCCCAGATGGCTACCTCGGACCACCCCACTGTAAGAAAGCATTATGTTACCCGAACTGTATGAACGGCGGTAATTGCACAGCCCCAGGAGTTTGCTCATGCCCACCAGGGTTCCAAGGGCCAAATTGCGAAGGAGGTAAGAAAGAATTGGTAAAAAAAAAAGAAGAAATTAAAAAATTTCAAGTCTGAATCCGATCTCTGAGATTAAGTAAATAAAAATATTAGGTATGTTTATCAATTTTCACTAATACAAGATATTATTTACAGGAATCGTTTGTTTAATTTTAAATAATTCTAAGTTTTCGTTGAAAATCTAAATTATCCACAGTCTCTAGTCAACTAATGACAAACACTTCGTATCGAATGAAAAATTTACGGAAAATAATCAACCATAAACGCTCTGAATTTGATTCTGAATATCCAGATGTATCCAAAAAGTAATGACAAACGGAGTGATTAATGATCTCAAGTTTGTCGATAATTTCAAATGACTTTAGATATCCCTATAGCAGTCTTGCAGCCTGCTTTAATAACGTTTGTCAGAGCCTGATAAAACGGTGCCTGTTCAGCCCCGTGATCAATTCCTGTATCATGATGCTCCTGTTCTTCGTCTCTGAACTTTTGTATAGTTTCCAAAAGCTCCTTGTTAACATTTCCCTCGTTATTTTCCATCAATGCTCTAAGCTGCTCGTTATAATGTTCAACAATCACTGTTTCAACCGCTACTGTACAAGCCATAGCTGCCTTTGGCCCCATCATAGCTGTTCCAGCCCCTAGAATGAACCCAGCAACGTTCCATATAGGGATTAAAACTGTTGGCCTAACACGGTGCTTCCTTATCAACTCCTCGAATTTTTCTCTGTGGACCTTCTCCTGCTCCCACATATGCTTTATCGTTGGTCCGGCTGAGGTTTTACCTGAAAAATTTAAGTCCAGTTTACTAAAAACAAAGTTCTATGTACTTTAACATTTGTCTTTCATCATTTTCTTTGCCTAAACTCTTCAAATCTCAATTTGATCGAAAAATCGAACCTAAGACAGCCATTTGTCCAGCGTATATTCTGTCCGCTCCGAGTTCCCCTGCGTGATCGACTCTTATAATAGAGTCCAATATTTTCCCAGCTTTAGTGTTGGATGTTGCAGCGGAGGCTGCGCTACTGGCCAAACGGCAACCTTGTAGTCTTATCATGGTGTGACGATTCTATAACATAAATTTCAGAACAAAATTCTAAATTATTTTCAGGTATATGTTCAGAGAAATGCTTGAACGGTGGTAAATGCGTACAAAAGGATACCTGCGAGTGTTCTAAAGGATACTTTGGACTACATTGTGAATTTTGTAAGTATCGCGTGTCATTTTCTCAGGATATATTCTGATCTTAGTTTTAGGAACAGTTAAGATGATTATAGTTTCTATCTTGCTGCAGCAAAATGCGTTATTCCTTGTTTAAACGGGGGAAAATGTAAGGGAAGCAACATCTGCCGTTGTCCGGCAGGATTCAAAGGCAATCATTGTGAGATTGGTAGAAGATCACCGCAGAGATCTACATGTACCAGACCCTGCCGTAACGGAACATGCCAACTGGATAATACGTGCCATTGTGAACCTGGCTGGTTTGGAAAGTTGTGTAATAAGAATAAGCCCTGGGCTTGACGAGAGGAAGAAAAAAAAAAAAGAAAGTGTTTTTATTTGTACACTGATTTTGCAATATATTTCCCTGTTGTATCCTGTACACCAGAGATGTGATATGTAAAGCTGCTTTACACCAATTTTCATAATAATAACGATTGTTGTTGCTCTTATTATTAATTATTATTATTATTTTCGTTTGTTATAAGATATATTATTATAGCGATTGTATAAAACAAGTAATAAAGGTTCTTTTTTCCTTTTATTCTATCTCTACTATCGGCAATTACCATTTTCCAACATTGCATCATTTTTAGTGTTTGTGCTCGATATGAGGCAATGAACAATAAAAGAGGGGTTACTGGGAGAGCGGAGGGGGGGGAGAAGGAATATGAGTTTTCAAACAAGTATGTATTATCATCTCTACAACATTTCACGGCGTGATTTCCTCAATATATTGTTGGCGGATTTGGAAAACTGCGTAACTCTTAGATTGTTGGAAATATTTAGCATTCAAATTTCAAGACTTTTAAAAATTACCTTCTTTTACGAATTTGAAAACGTTCGGAGACCTCATACAGGGGAAATCGCTATTCTTAGTCAAATCTACGTATAATTATGGAATATTTTAGATTTAAATATAGATTATAAGAAAGTATAAAATTGTATGACGTTAGAGAGTCGTAACATACCTAGTATGAATATAAATATTATCTACCAACGCAAGTTTACGCAAAGGTTATAGATTTAGAATTCTTTATTCTAAAAACCAGTTTTTTTTTTTTTGTTAAATTGATGTTAATGTTTGTACAAAGATTGCGAAATTACCTTTATGGCGTATAATCGTTAAAACTAAAGACGTCAAATGTATACTTAGTGATATTTTGAGGTTATAGAAATGATGTAAAACTATTTTTTTGATCAGTCACGTGGAGGTAAAACGGTGAGAGGGGGGTTGAATTATTGTCGCCTTGTAGGTAACTCGGTTCTACTAAATTATATATAAGCAAAGTCAGGTTTAATGCGGTAAAATACGGGCATAGCATTCATGTATGTAATCGGCTCGCATCATCGAATACTTTCGGGTCTCTAGTACAAGAAGGGCGTCTGATTTGAGGCGCGGGTATACGGGGACCAATAAGAAGCCGTTAATAGAGACCGCCATGACATGTACGTTTCATTATCCAATCAGATTATTACAGGCTTGTATATATGTATATGGTGTTAGTGTTTCCATGGTCGCTGGTCTATTACCGTAAATTTGTCTAGGAAATCGGTGAGTTTTCTTCTCTAAATCATTACCAAATAATATTTAATGAACAGTCCGAAGGTTACAGCCTGATTTAGATACCCTAAGATCGTAAAATGAAGGGAATTTCGTATCGTCTGCTATCTGTGCAACGCGCAGGCTCGCCCAAAATGGCTGCCGTATCGTGTTTGTTATGGAGGGCCGTCCGAGGCATAGGGCCGCGTAGGCGATCGATACGCCTGGCAAATGCCATGGTGCGTGTGACGGGACGTGATATTGTGATATTTACCTGGCGAAATTAGTAATAAGTTCTTTAAAAAGCCCGCACGCGGGCCCGGTTATAGTTGTGAAATAACTGCGTCGCTAAGAACTGTGAGACGATGGCCGTAGGACGGCCGACGGCGGTCCTCCCGCAGACGCAGGCTTAAAGGTGCGTACGCAACTCGCGATTTTAACTGGGCTTGCTCCATCGTTCTTCGGACATGAGCTTTGACTATCCCGGGCTCTCTTTTACGTTGCCCTGCGCATTTTGTGCCCCCTTAAACTCGACGTGAACGACGATTACGACGACCACCACGCCGACGACGCCGACGTCGACGAGCCGCGGGAAATTCCACGCAGAAATCACAATTCCATACATACACACATACCTCATTTCACACGTCGCGTTACCCCGGTCAACACGCTAGTACCCTTACCCAGACCTGAACTTCCTTCTCTCAGACCATCCCCTTGGTTCAATTTGAAAAATCACCAAACTTTTATATTAACTTTACCCGCCTCTTCTAACTTAACCCAAAAACTCTCGTCTTATTATCATATCTCCACGAAACATTTCACGTGGCTTCGTTCCCCCTTTATTATTTCGTCATTAACGTGCCTCAGGCCCGTCCGCATTCTACGATCTAAATACTTACTAAGTCTTTAAATCAATCTTCCGATCTTGATCCCTCGTGATTCCTCTTCCGAACGGATCTCAAACGTTCTAGTCATTCGCGAACTTATAACATTACCTTTTGTTCAGATTTTCCTCTTTAAGCATTGCTCCTTGCTATACCTGTTCTTAAAGCTCAACTTCCCAACTCTAATACCATACCTCTTTAAAGTATAAAGTTTTTTTTTTCATAATTTTTTCTTCCTCGAACTCTACTGTGCTTTCATATATGATGTCATATCTGTTTATCATCTCCTCTATAGTCTGGAGTAAAATCAGGTTTTTCTTATCTAAATATGTCATTTCTGAGGTCAGAAGATGTAAAGTGACTTCCTGGCAGTTTACATTATTGGCCATAAAGTATTTTGGAAAAGAAATATGATGTTAGAATTAGGCCATGGTGGGTGTAGCCCCTCCTCTGGGCCCTCTAGATTGCCATATTGATTTCTTTTGGCCATCCCTCCCCTAGTTTGCTTCCCTTCTCACTCTCTTCACCCCTTCACCCACTCCCCCACAACAACCACGCAGGCCACCCTACCTTTCGCATTTCTGTTGCTGGTTTGCAACAGGGGAATGACGTCTACTTACTACCCCTTGTCACTGGCTTTGTTCAAACTAATTACAATGTGACTATCTCGAAAGAAAGATAGAAATAGAGAGTTGATCGATATAAATGTTTACCATATTCTTTCAATAAAGACCTTTTGAATTACTCTTATGGTTTATTTTTATTTTTAGAAATTATGATTTACCTGTCTCATCATACCTTTCGATCTTAGGAGAACATTGAAACGTTGATGATTCAGTATCGAGCAGCTAAAAACCATCCAAAATGCGTATTCTAATGTATTGAGGGGATAAACAGAACTGGCTTTCTTTAGAAGCTGCTTGTATTGATAATATACTTGAGAAATACGAGAGCATTGTTGTATGTCAAACAGTCGGACATGCCACGATTCGCCTTGCTCTGTGAAGATAATCGGAAACTGCTATTAGCTTCAGAATGAAACTTCAGTTAACAATAAAGCTTGTTGGCTAATCAATTAGTTTATTTATTTAACGCAACAGCAATGCTGCAACTCTTCAGCTAAAACAACAGCACATCATCATAAAATCCTACGAAAATTATACGCCGACTTTGATGTTTGACGATGGACTGCTACGCAACAAAAGAATTGCAAAAGCGTTCGCATTCAATACCATTTTTTACTCACTGTTTAGGAAAGGATCTCTGAGCTTTGTTCTGCTCATCTAGACAAAACCAAGGCTCTATAACAGAGGTCACTTTAAATATGTACTCCACTTATGTTGAGTGAAGATTGCAGTACCATTTTTGGGAAAAGGGAATCCCAACTTTTGAGTTTGAAAATTGCACTGGACACAGAGATAGAATTTCGAGGCCATGATATTGATTGATAAAACAGCTATCAGTCATTTGAAACTGAATATTGAATTACAGCTCAATAGTTAACATAGGATTAGAGAAAAATGACACAAATTGTAATAGTCAAGCTTGACTTAGTCCTTTATAATATAAAACTAAAGCTATTGAGGTGATTTTCATTCTTGCAGAGTATAACTGAACCTAAATCTTAAAGTAAACTAAAAATGGATGATATTTTTACAGCTATACAAGCCAAGGTGATGTAGAAGATCGAAGGCAAAAGAAATTTGTAATATAAATAACGGGGTATTGCAATAATCAAGAGTACTTCGAGCCGTTTGGCTGTGACTAGTAAATCAAGTATGGTGTCGCTGCCCAGCGCAGAATCTGGTGCCCTGGACCGAATGGACCGTCTCACCGATGAGGACGATGACGAGCCGACCAGTGGATCGGAGACGTATGAGGATGGGGATCTGCTTTCAGCTGCAATGGATGATGATGTTACCGCCCAGCTCGCCGCTGCAGGTTGGCAAAACAAACACGCTAATGGTGATTTCCATTTTTTTGCTTTTTCACCTTTTGAGTTACTGCGGTCTAATCTTGTAATCCCCGTTTCATTCAATCGTCAAAGTTTTAATAAAGCAGGGTGCAGACTCTGGATCAAAGTCAATAGTCCATCGTTTGCAATCTTCCAAGTTCAAAGCTTGCATATCTGTGATTTACCCCTTTCCGATATTCTTTTCGTACAATTATTTTTAAAATCGTCACAAGAACGGTCAATCATCCGATAATGTATTCACGCTCTCCTAGAAAATCTGTTTAAATGACGAATAAAAAAACAAAAAAACGTGAACACATTTATTTCTCTACTTCTTGGATCTAGTCTTTATTTTCATCTCTATTCAACTTGTTTCTTGTTTCTTGTTATTTTCAATCGACTAGTTCCATTATAAATTGTAAAGGTGGCTATTACTTTGACGAGAGACACCCTGTATGAATAGTACGTGTCGGAGGGAAGTACAAGTAACTTGGTAATTATTATTCACCATTATACTATGATACTGTATATTATATGATCAAAATATCAAACGGTTTTGAGGTAACGAATAATGAAAGTAAATTCACCCAGTTTTTTCACGATCGTTTTTTTCCTTGTATTGAAAACAGCAAAATATGTAATAATCTGATATTTTTTTTTATCACGAAAGAGTAATTCAATTGGTTTATTTTCTTTGCGTAGTATTTATTTAAATACATGTTGATATTATTATTTATTTCTTTTAATTCACTGCTGCTGAGTGCATTATGTATTGTTTTTTCGTTTGCGTGCCGCTACTATACCTGAAATAATTAATGCTTGATATTCTATTACAATCTGGGAAATCTGTACTATTTCTTATAATATCTGATCAATCATTATCATCAGTTGTTATTAATTCTCTTTACCGTTTAACATCGATCATTCAATCTCAATGCAACACAACTACATACAATCTCATCGATCTTTTAAACTCACTCATTTATCGGGGTACGAAGATCCGTAGCAGCAGCATTGTACAGAAAATAAAACTGCAAGGCTTTTATCTCATATTATTATTCCAAACTCGTCACCAGTTTCCCAGATGAGAGTCTAAGTTAAGTAAGAGATAAGGAAGAGACACGAGATGTTCTTGAATAATTGAAATTCGTTTACTATATTTGAGTATAAACTTATTTATCTCGTATTAATCTGCATTATATTCGTGGTCGTAATCATCAAGGCTTATCACCTATGCTGATTGTGCTCGGAAAGCGTTATCAATAGCCAATGAATGGCTTTGAGTATATTTTAAGCATTTTTTCACCTCTAAAATTAGTTCAATCATCACCAAAGCTCTTTCTTATAATTAGGCTGTATTTTTATTTCGAATGCACGTACGTGTCGTTCCAATGTTGCTTGTGCGTTGCATTTGTGGTACAAAGTACACACGTGTGTTTTGTATTTTACTGTTATTGACTAGTCGCTGTGCCAGTTCAATATTGATCAAAATTTTCTTCATTCCATCCGTTTCGATCATTTTTCGCACATTTTAAACCTGTTTCTTAAATTTTATCAAAGAATCCTAAAGATTGATCAATCGAAGGATCGAGGTTCTTTCACCATATTTTGCGGACATAAAACTCAAAGATCATTCAATAGAAAAAGCAAACAATACTTTCACCGAAAATATTTCACTGGCATAGCTTCTCGACTTTAATAAAGTTCGAGGAATTGAACAGTATCTGATAATGAGTGCACCTAGGGCCTGTCGGTGTTGCTGCGGCCGCTGCCATCGTTTCAGCAAAAAAGCGGAAGCGGCCTCACAGTTTTGAGACCAATCCTAGTATTCGGAAACGACAGCAGAACAGGCTTTTGCGAAAGCTAAGGGTAAGCAGTTGGCGTTATTCTATTACCTAATATTATCATCTCTGGATTGAAAAGCCCAATAAGTAAAGAAGACGCTTTTTTCACTATCTAACTATGACAAACTAATAGAAAGACAACTTTTATCCACTTTAAACAATCTTTATTTCTCCTTTCTGCAGCAAACGATAGACGAATTTGCTACACGCGTTGGCCAGCAAGCAGTTGTTCTTGTGGCGACGCCAGGAAAGCCAAATAGCAGCTACAAGGTCTTTGGCGCTAAGCCTCTAGAAGATGTCGTCAAGAATCTACGAAGTATGATAATGGAAGAGCTGGAGAGCGCATTAGCCCAGCAAGCCCCGCCACCTGTACAAGATGACCCGTCCCTCTACGAACTACCGCCATTAATAATTGACGGAATTCCTACACCCGTTGAAAAAATGACCCAAGCCCAGCTCAGGGCGTTCATACCTTTGATGCTTAAGTACTCTACTGGCAGAGGCAAGCCCGGCTGGGGACGAGAAAGTACTCGTCCACCTTGGTGGCCGAAGGAATTACCTTGGGCCAATGTGAGAATGGATGCGCGATCCGAAGACGAGAAACAAAAGGTTTGCTAATGGGAGATATTTTGGGACTAAGTTCAGGTTTCTTGATTATGCGAAGATTAACTTATATTGGAATTGTTTCTTCATCAAATAAAATGCAAATACAGCCTGAAATTGGAGAAAAAAATTGCTCATTGTTGACTGTTCAATGTTTACAGATCTCTTGGACGCATGCACTAAGACAAATAGTGATAAACTGCTACAAGTTTCACGGGCGAGAAGACCTGCTGCCTGCTTTTAGCGAAGAAGATGATAAAACGACAGTCCTGATACAGCAACAGACACCACACTCATCCTCACATCAATCGCATGCTTCTAATCAAGGACAGGGCAGTCAGTCGAGTCAACAACAACAACAGACGGTGGGGATTGTACGCGTTAAAACCACTTTTTCTTCTGAGGGGTATTTTCGTAACACCAAACATCCAAATGCTTCCTCTATCTCCATTTCCTGCTCTGGGATCTATCAAGGGAATAGAAAATATCGGGGAAACCATTAAACTGTTCCACACATTGGTCACAGAACGTTTTAGCTTGTGTTTGATACGGCAATTCGGTAGCATAGAATTTTATTCTCTATCATGCGGATAAGATTCGAACAGTTTTTTGGTTTCTCAAGACTTGGCGTTATTGGGTTATGGCTAATAGTCTCAATCTATTCTGAAAACAGCTTTTCTTTCTATCTTTACCTAATTGCTTGATGAAATTTAATGTAATCCCTGAAGTTTTGGGAAATTTCTTTAAAACTTCTGGAATCTGATGATATGTAATGCATTGTATGAAAAATTGATGAACTTGGATTTGTTACATACTAGTGAATGAAAAGAGAACTAGTTTCATTTGCTCAACCCCATGTTTTCCGCTTTCTTTTAGATGACGGCACAATATCCTACAGCAGTATTGCAAACGATAACAAATCCCGATGGAACAGTTTCCATAATCCAAGTTGATCCGAGTAATCCGATCATCACATTGCCTGACGGGACAACCGCCCAGGTCCAAGGTGTTGCTACGGTAAGTGATAAGTTTCCTGGATGGAGAAAAAAGAAAAAAAAATTGAAAATTAAACCTTGAGTTATACTACTAATGAAACTACTAGATGTTGTGAAATTTGTAGAACTTAAATAACTTAAGATTGATGAATTCCAAGTGAAATGCTTGGTGCTCTTATGCTTAGGCAAAGCCTATTGTTAAAAAAGCAAACAGAAACACCAGCAGGTTCCAATTCACCATTCTTTTGTTTAGTTTGATGAAAATCTTCACTCTTTTCAGATCCACACGAGTCAAGGTGAAGTTCAAACTCTGGCCGAGGTAACGGGGGGTGGTGAGGGAGGGAGTGTATCCGTAGATCTAAACAGCGTCACAGAAGCGACGTTGGGACAAGACGGCCAGATTATTCTCACCGGGGAAGATGGACACGGTAAAACAATTTTCTATAGGCTCTGCACCGTCCCAGGCCAGGAGCTACTCGGGCAGTGACTCGATTAGCTGGCCAACAAGAGTTTATTATTTTTCAAATACCACGCCGTATAGTTTCTGCACTTCCACGTAAAATTGTCGCTTGTTTTATATCTATGAAAAAATAATAAAAAAAAAAAAGAAAACGAATGATGTTTTCTTCACTATTCTTTCATCAAGATTACAAAATTTCATAAACAAATGACAGCAATTCTACAAGGAAGTGACAAATGAAACAGGTCTTTTGTTTTATTTTATTCGTAAGAATCCGTAAGAAAAATAAATCTCAGCACTTGCTACCAAAGGATAAACACACATACCTGTTTACATATAATATTATGTATATACACTGATATATATATACATAAATAGAACGTTTCGGGACGGTTTCGTTCTTTCTTTTTTAATCTTTTTTTTTAATTCTTGTAATTTTTTTTTTTTTTTCCTTTTCCTTTTACTAATCACTCTTTTGCGTTCTAAGAATTTGAACAATTCCTAGGACGATACAATTTTCATGATCATTATCAAACAATATTCTCTTTATTTTATTTATTTGTATTTTTTTTCTTCTCATTTTATTTTGTTTTTTTCTTTATTTTGCATCTGCGCAATGCCTCTAATGTACAAACATAGAACATTTTAGTGAATATTCTTCTTTCGTATAATACCTAAACAGATAGTTTAGTTTGGTAGTGGGTTCAAAGTTACAAATTAGATTCGAAACAGTTGAAGACATGAACAGAAGGAAAAAAAAAACAAAAAAAATCAAAGAAACAAATCTACCGAGAGTAATAGCTAATAGAGACAATTTTTCCATCAGAAAGAGATAAAAAAAAAAAATAAAATAAAATTAAAAAATAAATAACAACAACAACAACAACAACAACAATAAACCTATCTTCGTTTTATCATTACTACTATTATTATTATCTATCCAATATTAATTATTGACTTTAGTTAAGCACAGAAAAAAAAAAAAAAAAAAAAAAATAAACTTACTGTACATAGAGTATTGTTTTATTGATTCTTTCATTACTTTTTCGACTTTATTATTACGTTTCAATATTTCAGGGCAGTCTTCGTGTCTATACCGACGCTGCTCAATAATTTATAAATAGATTTGAAGAACAAAAAAAACAAAAAAAAAAAAAAACTATTATATTCACTGTTGATCGTACTAAATATTCAAAATATTTTATCTTTTCTATTCCAACGACGTATTTATAACAAACAGAAAAGCGATCGCTTGCCGAAGACTGCCTTACAAAGAAGAAATTGAAAAAGAAAAAAAAAAAAGAACTTTCTTTCCTACTAAGCAGATTTGTATGGTGTGTTTTTTTTTTTTTTCTTTATCATTATGTTATGGAATGACGTTGAGAAACGACAACAGCAAAAAAGAAAAATTATAACCAGTTAAATAAATGATTCAATAATAATTCTGCAAGCATGTATGTACGATTCCGTGACGATTCGATTTCGTTTATCCTCATTATCGTTGTTCGAAATACTTTAATCATTTTACTATTCACTGCTTCAATTAAATATATTCACCCAAAGCCATCGGGGCACGTTTTACCATTAATTCCATTTACGCAATACCTCATTTAGTATTAATTACTTAGTGGCCATGCGATACAAGACTATGTTTCGCATGGATTTCGACGAAAGCATCCGAACTGTGTCGTGAACTGGAGGTCATTTTCATATTTTCTAATAAATAAATAAATAATTAAATTAATAACTCAGGTTAAAAAAAAAAAAAACCAAAAAAAAAATAAGAATGTTCTAATAAATAATTAAATTTTACTCTTAAATAGAAATAAACGGAGAAATATATAAGTAACATAGATACTAGATATACATCAGTATGTATGATTGCATGGTATCTAGTATATTGTCCTTAGATTCAACAGAGAATGAATAAATTATAAAAGCCGATAATTTGATGCTCTGAGAATCTGATAAACCTTCTCCAGTTTACTATACAGCTGAGTGCCTGAAACGAGGGCATAGCCAGACCGCAGAACACAGCACGGTTCATATCGGTGTTTCAGGCTATCCGGTTTCCGTATCCGGCGTTATCACTGTACCCGTCTCAGCCAGCATGTACCAGACGATGGTTGCCAACATCCAGAGTGACGGTACCATGCAGGTTGTTACTCCAATGGTCCAGGTACCTAAGGTAGAGCCCGGAAATGGCGAGACCAGCATCGAGGCAGTCACAATTCAGGGTCATCCAATGACCATGATCAATGCAGCTGGTGAACACCAAGTTCTTCAAGTTATATCGCTTAAGGACGCCAACGCTCTGACCAAGGCCATGCATGCCGAGGTAATTAAGGATGAGGATAGTCAGCAGCAACAACAAGCAGCGTCTAGTCCCGAATAAATATTCCATTTATAAGATCGAACGGTTTTAACTATCGGACATGGGCGAAACGTCGAGTTGGACATTATGAAATGGAGTTTTTTTACATCTTAGATACGATCTGAAACCGTGAAATAACGTTCATTCGATTCAATATAGTCTAGCGGACGTTCAGAATGATGAAACAATTCATTCAATTATGTTTAACAAATTGAATATGAACCAGATAGACCCAGATCAGTTGGTCCTATTTTCTTAGTATAATTATTATGTAATGTATCGTCGTCTGTCTGCTCATTTTAGAGCTACGAAATTAACGATTAGAAATACCCGAAAGTATGTTATTAGACTGTTTGACAAAATCGGTTAATTCGAAACAGGATTACTTCTTACTACGTACAAATAAAATCTCGTTTCGTTATTCTATCGTCTATAAATAATATTTGAATAAATATTATCCAAGAGCATTTTATTTATTTCTTTTTTTAACGTGGAATAACATTTTCGAGAATTTCTATCTATCGATGAAACACATCAGACTGACATATTACTCCTTTACGGGCATAAGTTTGTTTCAACGTTTCGGTAAAGCACCTTTTTCTCAGGATTTCATTATTCTTTTCTATACTTCTTCATTTCATTTATTATCTTTTTTTATATCTTTCTTCATATCTCGCTATTGCTCTCTTCATGCTTCATTATACCAATAATGAATCGAAATTTGTGTTCATTTTTTTTCTTTTTCATTTTTTTTTTACCAGCCAGCAAACCATTCGCATAGGTAAAGATATTCTCTGTACACATTGCCTTACGAATGATATCTAAACCGTAAGAGTTTTACGTACTTGAAATTTAGCTTAACTGTATTATACAATTATTTGTTCTTTTGGTTTTTTTTCTTTTTCTTTTTTCGGAACTATTGTCGATTGATGATATAGTGATAATCATTGATCTGTATAATTGTAACAACGTGCCATGTAAATATATTTAAGAATATAGAAAATAAAAAACGAAAACGAAAAAAATTGAAAAAAAATAAATAAAAATTGTGTAGTAGAAAAAAAAAAGAAAAAAAAAAATGAATAAATAAACACAAGTTCTGGTTGTGTGTATGGTATATATATATTTTAAAGCCGAAGAGAATACTTTGTAAGACATTCTACGATACACAAGTTGCTGACACAGTCGCGATTTCATATAAATATAAGTACGGCTTATTATTGATAAGTTGAATACGAATTAGTCAATTGTATAAAAGGGTATTTTACATGTGTATATGACCGGTAAGAAAGAAAGGTTTGCCCGATTTTTTATCGTCGTTAAAAGTTTTAATTTTTGATATCTAATTTTTCTTGTTTTTTTTGTGTTTTATTATTTTTTAATTTATTTAATTTTTTTTTCAACGTTGATAGTTAAAAAATAAAAAGAAAAAAAAACGTATAACAATAATAATAATAATGATAATAATGATAATATAGATTGGAAAGATGATAACGTTGAAACAATATATAAAACGCACACGTGTCTGCAGGTGTACCGCGATACCAAAAATGTCAAACAAAAACAAAACAAAACAAAAAAAAAGATGATGAATGAAAATGAAATGAAGAATGGTTTTTTTTTTCTTTCTTATATATATGTATATATATACATATATTTGTGAATATATACATATACGTATATATATAATAATAAAGAATTGCGTAGTTTTAAATAATAATAATAATAATAATAATAGTAATAGTAATAATAATAATAATAATAATGATAATAATGATAAGTAAGAAGTAACGATTGTCAATAGGACGGGAAAACTACAGCATACCTATCTACCTATCTACCTATACCTACCAACAATTGAAAAGAAACTGATTGTATACACTATTTTAACAACCATGGCCACTGAGAATTCATAAAAATAATAATAGAAATAATAATAATAATATTAATATTAATGATGATTATTATATGTTGATATTTGTATGTAAAATTAATTATATTCGTATACAGTAGGCGTACAATTTATTATTTTTTCATTTGTTACGAAAAAAAACTTGGGTTTTTTGTTTTTCCCCCAAGAAAAGACTAGGAGACTTACCTTATATTATAGTTACGGTCATTGTAATTTGAGAAAAACAAACAAACAGAAAGAAGACAAAAAAAAAATACTTAAAAAGAAAAAAAAAAAAACAACAAACAAAATCTATATCAACGTTTTACGATTAGATATTACGATTAGTAGATATAGATGTATATTTAATGCCGTGTATGATGTAACGTGATTTGTAAATATGTCGTCGTTGTGTTGTATCTTATTATATGCTTTATTTACTTTTAATGTAAAAAAAAAAAAAAAAACACAAAAAAAAAAACAAAAAGTAAATCAAGTTGTTACAATTTATAATTATACATACATAAAATTTAAGCCAACAATGCAGTAAAAGGAGAAAAAAAAAACTTCATTTTAAAATCTAAACGTCCGTCTCATCTGATCTCGTTCCGCACTATCCTTTTACAGGAATTCTTGACTCGTATCGGCAATTCGTCGATTATCGTACATATTTTCGTAAGAAAGAAAATTCATTCTATTTTCATATTACACATGGTGTGATTTGGGTTGCCTGCATACAGGCTACTCGCTTCACTGTATCAGATACGGAATTTCTGATATTGTAAAGCTACTGAAAGTACATATAGTTCATATTATATATATACATAGGTATATAGTAGAGATGAATAGAAACATTTGGAGCATGTCATTTAAATAGTTTTTATTTATTTAAATTTTCATACTGTACATCGTGGTGTTATTTGATAAGAGAATGTTAGAATTTAAATATTTCTTGAATATGTATATGCAGTTCGAAATTTCTATGCGTTTTAATAGACTAGCTTAGAATTTATTCGAGTTAGTGGATGTCATAGACTGATTCTAGGGCCAACTCTGGTTTGTCATAGCCTAATTCTTCGGGTGTATTGATACCCAGTTCCTCCAATGTTGGCTTTATGTTTTCAAGCAAATATGGATAAATTTCACCAACTTTTGGACCGCATTTGTCCTTTACAGATTCGAGGTATCTGATTGCCAATGCGTAATCGTTCAATCTACGACACGCTTTCAATGCTGCAATGACGATCTTTGGCTCAGGCACCAAATCCATACCTAGAAAAATGCAACAAAAATAAAAATCATCTAGTAATTTTCGTGCTAAAGAACACCGATAAATTAGCTATTCGCACGTTACTGCGGCCAAATTTATTTTGGGAAAACTGCCAAAACTGCAACCAGAACGTAATCGTGGTTAAATTTTGTAAATTTCGGTTTTCGATCGGTAAATTTTCAACCTGGAATTCAGTTTCTTTATCTCGTCTGCTAGTCAATCTCTCTTATCTCGTCTGCTAGTAAAAATTTTTTCAATACTAGGCATAATCAAGAGTCTATGATCCTTGACTGGTATTAATACTTTGGGGATTAGTAGAAGCTAATGTTATTGTTTTAAATCATATAAAGAACGCGTAAATCTACCACAAATCTTACGTAGACGGGATTGAAAATCCGATCTGACGACCTGGGTTACACAACTTATGCGAGCATAGCGGGAAGTTCAAAAGCAGTATAAATTGTGGATTAAAAAATGATGAGCTAAAATATTACCAGCAAGATCATTCATTGCCTTGCGAATTTCCCAGTGGTCGATATCATTGCGGTTGAAAAAGGCTTCGTATCTGGCGTCAAACTCCTCGTCAGATTCCTTAGGTCCGCCATGAGAGGCGCGACTATTTTGAAGACCAGTAGCCGCTGCTCTAGGAACTGCGGCATTTCGCATCGCCGAACCAACGCGGCCAGCTACAAGACGCAGCATCTTTTTAATACAACGATTTTAACGAACTCTTGAGGAAACGACACGATTATAAACTCCGTTGAAAAAATCGACAAGGTCCGATCATCGATGGACAGCACCTCTGTTGCGTAAACGGCGACGAGAGCGCAAGAACGGAAACAAACTTCAGTCCCGAATCCCAAAACTCGAAGATCGATTCTCGTCGACTCTAGTCGTTCAATGCTGGCAGGTTAGAAAACAAAAAAAAAACGATTTGAATTATTCGTAAATTTGTTTATTAATCGCAATCAATTTTAAACATAAGAACAAAATATGTTTCAAAAATTAGCGACACAGATAAAGGAATATTATTTGTATCTCTGTTCAAGAAGCATAGCTCTAAGAGATTTTTTCTCGAATCTGGTGATTTTTTCTATTAAATGTTACCTCCAATATCTTCACTAGTGACATACGATGTTACGCACCTGGCAACACTGGTATCGATTCGTTTCTCGATGTCGAGTTTTACCAGCAGAATGACAGCTGATTGAAGCGTGAATTGAATATGTTGTAAATTAGTGTCTCGGATATCTGAAACTAGTCGAATTGGATCTTGTCGCGATTAAAAATCGGAAGAGAAATTACATTTCACTGATAAAACCAACCGATTCTAAGCTTATCACTGACATGGCAGATCGCGAAGCATTAGTTTTGCAGTTTTGCGATGTGACCGGCTCCGATGCTGAGAGGGCACAATTCTACCTAGACTCATCCGCTTGGCAGCTAGAGGTGAGACAGCAAATTTATCAATTTCACAACTTCGTTTAGGTCCGAATACTCGAATTGTCTATAATAAAGTCTAGTCGTTTTCAATGTTCCAAAAGGTGTTATGAGACATGTGTGTCATCTAAAAACGAATCTAAGCATATTTAATGCGGAATTAGTTAACCTTGATTGATTGTCTGCACAGAATTATTCGCGCACTTCAATCCTTCAATACGCGATTTTGAGAATCGTGAAATTTTTGATTAGGATTTAGAAACGTGACGTATTTTTTTTGCGCGTCATAACCTAAAAAATTCGTCATATTTCTCCTCATATATAAGAATCAAATTGTGCCAAAGGTTGCATTGGCGAGTTTTTACGAAAACGATGAACCTGCCGATGTCGCGAATCAATCAATTGAAGAAATTGGCGCGGATGACGACACCGAGGACCCTCCGCCCCGTCCTAAAGAGCCAACGCCAACGGAGATCAAGTCCTCCCATCTTAGGTCAAAACCAAAACCCAGGTTTGGTACAATATCAGATTTACAAAACAGGGACAGCAGCTCTGAGGAGGAAGAAGGCCAGGCTTTTTATGCCGGAGGATCTGAGCACAGTGGTCAACAGGTTTTAGGCCCCGGTAAAAAGAGCGATATTGTTGGAGATATGTTCAAATCTTGCCAGGAACAGGCTGCCTCTTCAGAATCTAGAGCCGGGTCGCAACAGAGGCCGAGCACTTTCAGTGGAACTGGGTATAAGCTTGGACAAACTAGCAGCGATACAGAAGGTAAAATTCTCTTCTAATGCGAGAGAATCTTGCCAAAGAAGTTTTTATCTCTTTGGGCTTTTCTATGCATTACGAGGCTCACAGGCGTTTTTTTTTTTTTTTTTTTTTTTTTTACCGAAATCGCACTATATGTTTTCTTCACCTTAAGAACAGGTCCAATTCAAGTGAATACCCTATACATACACCAAAGCATAATTTGTTCTTTGAAAAATGACCAATCTTGTAAAAATCATGATAACGTCTATTAGTAACTCCGTCGCCGTCTACCCAACAAGGAAACACTGGGTTAATCACATTGAAATTATGGCGAGAAGGATTCACCCTTAACGATGGGGACATAAGACCGTATAACGATGCTGGAAACAGAGAATTTTTGGCTGCTATTAAGCGTGGTGAAGTTCCAATGGAGATAAGACAAGAGGTACAAGGTGCGGAGGTAAGACTGGACATGGAAGATCATCGTCATGAAGAATATGTACCTCCGAAAGTTAAAGTAAAGGCCTTTACTGGGAAAGGACACATGTTAGGAAGGTTGTTAAATATCTTCAATCAGCCAAATTATTACGCTACAGTTTCTTGACTATCTAGCAGTTCTTACTCTTTCAGATCTCTAAGATATATCCATTATTTACGATGAAAATCAATCATTCCAAAGATAACTGATAATCGTTCGGTCATGTGTTACTATAGCTCAAATACTATATTGCATATTTTTAGCCCGTCGCCAGCAACTGTAGGAATGACTGTTCCGGTTGATACCGTGGATCAAGCAGCAAACGAGGTGCGAGCTAGAAGTGAGTTGAATCTAGATTCTGCTCAACCAGTGACCACGATTCAGATTCGATTGGCTGATGGCAGTAGCGTCAGAGCGCAGTTTAATATGACGCATACTGTTGCTGATATTAGACGATACATTTCAACGTATCCTTTTTTATGGTAGATTCCGAGATTCAAGGAGTAGAAGAATTTGCTTCGAATGTTTTCGTTTTCAGATTTACGAATTTTCCTAAATTGTATATTAGTATGAGACCACAGTATGTGCCTCATACCTACAGTCTGCTGACTTCGTATCCTAGTAAGGAATTGACTGAGGATAGTAAAACTATTGAAGAAGCTGGACTAAAAAATTCTGCCATAATGCAGCGACTGAAGTAGATAGTTGTTTTTTTTTTTCTGTAAAGAACGTTAAATCGCCCAACTTTGTAAAACTGTAATTCCTAATCCGACGAATATAACCTTGATCGTTTCCAATGCAAACTTCTTCACTTAATTATCATCCTCGATGATAATCCTGCTAATATTTTCTTTATATCTTTAAAATTCGTTACTCAGTACAAATTCTGCTCTACCCATTTTTTGTTAATCATATTTATCTCGGAGTTTATATTGTTTGTGCAGCTGAATTGCCCAGTGAATAAAGTAGACTAGCTTTAATTAGAAATATGTGATTTAAGGATTGTTCAAACTGACAAGGTTTAAGTTTATATAATAACATTTATTTAATGATTATAAAATCCTGTGTTAAACAGTTAAAACTCTTATCACTCAGTGGGTAGCATAAATCTAAATGATGAAGAAAGTGATTTGCCCTTTTTGCATCATGACATTATTTCGTCTTGTAAAATTTACAAATGTATAAAAATTCAATGCTTATCAAAATACAAATACGTATATCACAGTAATCTCATCAATTGTAAAGTGGTGCGTAATAGTTGGCCCAATGATTGACTGATTGATTGATCTCAAAAAATTCCCAAATAATCGATGATCTGTAAAATCTTTTGAGCTCGCAATGCGTTCATCTGTGAAATACGTGAGTTGAAAAATGAACGAGGTAATCAATTGGCGGATAAAGCTTGTCTGGTAATATATTCCTTATAAAGAACAGTGTCGAATATGTCTGTGGCGAGTCTTAAAATTGATTTATCAGGTGTAGAGCTAAATTTGTTAGCTGGTTCTGAACAGTATCGATAATGATTAATGCTTATCGAGTCTACGTCTACTTTGGTAATAACAGATTTTCCCAAGCTCAAACTGTTGGGGGGTTTGCTTATGTAAACGTTCTGAGTTTTGACGCTATCAGAATATAATTTATTCGTTTTTCTGAAAACAATAGGCGCCGTGTCAACTGATGATTTGTCATCTTCTTGTTCTGTACAAAATACTGAGGTATGAATTAGGTAGCGTCCAGCGGTGACCATAGATTTTTCAAAATCTTTTAAAACTCCCAACAAGTTATGATGATATTTTAAAACGAGATATTCTTCCCAGTACAAAGTCGCGCTGTACTCTACTTCGTTATAAGAACGATAAAGGCAGTCTAATTCAATTATTTCTTTTGTAATATCTTTAGAAACTCCAACGAATGGAAAATTCCATGGTAAAATTGTGAACGTCAGATTCAGGTTCTGACTGACGATGATATCTCTAACAGTCTGACTAAATCTGCTCGGAATCCCATTATCATAAAGTATAAAATGCCGGACCCCAATAACCTGATGATAGTTAACGAAGCTGATCATATCGGTGCGAGATATGGATCGGTTGATCGGTGGTGCTACGCACAAAGACAGTTCATTAGTCATCAAATTGTCTGGTGAATTTTTAACATTCATAATGGCAGCCTGATTAACAGAGCCAGTTTCTCCGTTGAAAAAGGAGACGCTTTCAGGTATCGCGATCCCCTCATATTCGCAGATAAGCTGATACCCAGCATACTGAAGATGCCCGTTAATTTTAAAATACTTAAAGGTACCCAGCGCGGGTGCCTTTCCTTCAAAAAATACGTTGCAATTAAGGTCCAACTTTTCGTATGCTTTGCCAAAAGCCACAGTTCTAATCTCGTTTTTGGTAATGCGATGAGCAGAGTAGGCAAATAATTCGTCGTTTAATCTCTGCCAAGATGGTATAGGGGAGTTGAATAAGAGATCGATCTTCTCCTGGTTGATATCTTTACAATTCGGTTCTGTTTCCATGGTTCCAGGTTTACCATAAATGTTTAACACCTCTAAGACGTATCGTAGTCTGTTATATTCATGTCTGTAGAACAGCAATGACATCAGGCTAAATAGAGCAAATGCAATCAGCCCTGCTTGGTAATATTTCTTCATACTTCCACCGCTGCGACGATTTTGTGTAATTTGAGATATGCCGTTGGTACTGATGTGGCGATGTGGTTGTTTCTGATCTGCGTAGAGAGCCTCCTTGAGCATGCTAACCTGAACGTTTTTTTCTGAGAATTGAAGGGTTTAAAATTTTCGTTTTTATTCTTTTTCTTATTTTACGATAATGAAATGTCGTTTGTTTGTTTGTTTGTTTGTTTGTTTTTTTTTTTTTCCTCAACAATATCTTTATAACGAGGAAAATAATAGAATCTTAAAACTCACCTGTTCCAAATTTTGTTTCTCGTTGTTCGGTCAATTGTTTTATTTGTTGTTATGTTATTTATCGTATGGTATTATAGGTGATTCGTATTGATTGTAGACAGTATTTTAAATCCTTTTATTTATCAACGATCATACTGCGTTTAAAGCTCTTCACATAATAAAATAACGTGTATACGTTTCGTTGACACTAATCAAAATTGACGTTTATTAAATCAATGAATTGAACTCTCAACTTCATGCTTATTACAACCTAACCTGACCCTATTTTAGACCCTATTTTTTTTGTTTTTGGTGATCAACAACTTTTTGCATTCAAATGTATGATCCATCAGTTATGATTATTTGAAATTTGCATAGGAAAATATTATTTCATATAAAGATAAAAAAAGGAAATAAAAAATAAAACAGACATAAAATAGACACAAACCGCAGACTATGGGTGCTTTTCAAGTTTTCCAACTATTCATTATACAGAACTTTGACTATATAACTATGGACTGCTAACGCCAACTTCACACAGGAATCCAAGATCTGTGGCGCCCCCATGTACCAAGAGCCATTCGCCCTTCCGTTAAAGCTAACCAATCATACATTTTCCCCCTATATCTCTTATGCTAGCGGTAGCTAATTGGGAAGCAGCCTTTACTTTTTGGCTATAGACACGGATTCTGACGAGACGATGAGATTGGTTGAATCTAATAAATTTATGCCGATGTTCGTCTGTTTTTTTTTTTTCATTTGGATTGGCCTATGGAGACAGACACAAGCAGGCAATCTGTTGGTTGTTTCTATCGGATCCGACCAATGATTGCGTATTATATCTCTGTAGGTAAAGGTGTGATACGGCCAGAAAAAGAAACTACATAGTTAGTTGAAAGTGTATATGCGCGTATGCATAGTTAATGGTTTAATTCATAGGTTAACATACACAATCGTATAGTATTATCGTGTGATCGCAATCGCAATCGCAGTAATGTATACATATGCATACATCGATGCATGTATAACTGCTCCTAGAGAGATGCCATAAATGCTTCGTAAAATCAAATGCGTTGAAAATAATAATTTTCATAGAAAATTATATTCTCCGTGGGGATAACCTTCGATTAATAAAGTTTTCAACAATAATGGAAACTGAACCGGTCGAGCTCGAGGATGGAGAAGTCGTCGATGACGAGGTTAAACATTTTACGTTTGACAGAAAGCTAACCTTCGTTATTACAAATTCATTTGAAAAGAAAAAAAACTATCATCAAATTTCCGAACTATAATTCGAGGAGGATACAATCATATCGCGATCTTTCCATACCTCCGAAAGTCATAAAGAATTTAAAAATAGACTCTACCCTAAAAAATGACAGATTCTCAAAAATTTAATTCTGACAGTTTATATCATTATTTTTTCTAAAAAACTCCCAAACACAGACAAAGAAAAAGGAAAAGAACATTTCTGAAACATTTATCACATCATTCAAAAAATTGTATAACTCCTTCCCTTCACCAGGTCGTCGATGCATTTGAAGCTTACAACGTATTGCAGCGTCCTCACGTAGCGCCTAGAGTTGAAGAAACGTCGAAGATGCGTTATAGCGACGAATCCGACGAACCAACAGAATCGGAAAGTGATTCTGATTCTGATTCAGATTCGGCTCATATGTGTTCTAAGAAGCCAAAGATGAAGTTAAAACGTTGGAAGAATAATAAGGCTGTACAGAAAAGTGAAGGGCAAGACAAGTACAAAGTATGGTGTATGCAGGTACAGGAAGAAGCATTGACAGAAGAGTTGGTATCTTGCGGAGTAACCAAGCGAGATTATCAGGACAGAAATGTCGAATTCTATGATTTCACGCTGAGATATTCACCGAGTGAACAACAAACTCCTGCCGATCATGGCTCGGATAATGAAAAAGAAGTCGAACCTAGGCTGACTAATAAGAGAACAAACGAAGACAGAGCAAATTTCAAGCTTCGGCTTGGTAAGAGAAGAAATACGATGGAAATTGACGGACAAAGAGGAGTGGCGAGAAAAATATTAGAACTACGTACCAACGCTGATTCTAAAGACGCAGATGTGGCCGCTGATATAGCTGAAAAACTATGCGAAAAGAAAGACGACCTCATAAGTTAGCAGAATTTTATATTATTTGGTAAAAGATTGAAGGATCGTAAGAACTTTTGAGATTAATCTTGGTTTTTTCTTTTTTTAGAGAGAGTTGTGAATATACTTGGAAGGGAAAAAGCTATAGAGTTCTTTGAACAGACTAAAAAGATCGAGGAAGATGGGGGAATGATGATAATGAATGGATCTAGGCGGAGAACTCCTGGCGGAGTATTTCTACTGCTATTGAAAAAGGACGATCACATTCCGCAGGAAAAAATACGAGCTATTTTTCAAGAGGATCGTAAGCAGACTGTCGAGCAAAGGAAACAGGCCCAAGCTACTACCAGGAGACAAAAGACTCAGGAACTTATGCGGAGCCTTGAGAGTAAGGAGCTTTTGGCTCGCATAGCCAAGTCGGGACTAAAATTCTTCAAAAATTGAACGATCCTTGATTGCATAGTCAAGAAGTTGATACAAATTAAACATTTGGATTTAGAAAACAAAACATTTGAAGCAAAACTCACGAGATTTTTAACTCTGAAATGTCAATTCAGTTTATGCTTTACAGTACCATTTGAAAATCTTTGGTGGGCTAAAAAACTTTCAAATACTCGAATAAGTTAATTTTCAGATAAAAACCTCCTAAAACCATAAATTATTGGCGTAATATCTTTGGATAAAATTTCAGATGGTTCAGAAAAGGATCTTCCGGCTCTTCTAACACGAGCAGAGCTTTCGACGAGACAGATAGCAGAAGAAGCACGACTAAGAAGAGGAGAGGGTAGAGAAAGGGAGAGAACTCCACCGGATTCTGACCGGCCAGTAACAAACCCTCCACCCAGCCCAGTGACTGACGATCCAGACCATACACCACCTTCTTCGCGTAGACAAGTACAAGATTATTCGACAGACGACTTTTTGGACATAGGGGTGGACGTGGACAGTATGGAGTTATTCTAAAATTAAAAATCTAAAACTAATTATAATTAAATAAATATAAGTCGATAATTATCATTGAATTTGCTCGATTTTTGAGCTTACATATTCTATGGAAATTAACAGAGGCTGCTAATACGTTATTATAATGTTACACGCCGGGTTTATTGTTGCAGTCGAACCATGGATAGTTATTACACATGGATAATGAGTTTTCGGACCAGAAACAGACAAATTATCAACTAATGGCCGGTTTCACAAACGACAAATAACTTTTATTCGTCGATTGACTTTATTCACTGATTTAGGAATTGCATTTTCACATCGAAAATGTCCTTTTATTTTACAAATTAAGTTATTCTATATATAAAAAGTAACGTTTTATAACATAATTCGCCCGATGAAACTATCTTTTCAATGTAAAAATGCAATTCCTAAATCAGTGAATAAAGTCAATCGACGAATAAAAGTTATTTGTCGTTAGTGAAACCGGCCATTAATGATGCAAATAAACTCTAAGATTTAACAAAATATGTTTTTTGTTCACATTCTCACATCTTTGTGATTGTTGCTTTTCTAATTCACGGTTTGACTGTATATTGGGTAGGCATGTGTTGCTTGAACGGGAACCAGACGGTTTTTAATATATTTTTATAGTTAAAAATGATGTGGATTTGTTCGATGAGTGCAACTGATAGTAGAAAAAGGGGCAGTCTCTGTTGCCGAATTAAATCGACGAGTTAATGTACAGGAATTTACTGTCTAACGATTTTTTAGTTAATACGTATGTATTCTAACGTATAATAAATAAGGGATCGAATTAAATTTAGGCGCGGATTAATAAGCACCAGAAAATTCATTTCATTAAATTTTTCATGTGAAATCCGACAGCAAAAAACATCTAAGGTTTCAGCTATATATATTTTTTCGTTTCTTTCCATGGCAAATCACGACTGTATTACTCACTACTCATCACAGATGAAAAATTCAAGTCACATATCGTATAATATTGCAACGACTATAAAGTTGGGCAGACCGCGAATGTAAGTCGACCACAAAGTCTGCAGATCCGTAAATAATAAATTTGGTTTACGAATTCTATGTAAATAGGTAATGCATATAATGTGACTTGTACCGTTGTTTTTATTTTGTTTTTCTTAACATTCTAAATAGGTATTGTATTTACTAACCAAATTTAAAAATCACCAATAATTAATGATAACTCGTTGTATAAGTATTGCACTTTGAACATAGCTATCTTTTCTGATATCCTTTAATCCGAGAATCCTTTAAACGTTCATAAATTATCGTGGAATTATTCTCACGCAGTTACCATATGTGTTTTTCCTCATTTATTTATTTATCAATCTCGTTCTTCATTTCAGAAATATCATTAATTGATCTTGTATTCGTAAATACTCACGACTATCTCGGTTTTTAGACATTTTCAAATAAATCAAATAATACCCTGGAAAAGCAGCGAGCTTCTTTCAGTATTGAACAAAAATTCTGGATAACTTTGACGCGCAAATTGATGTGCTACTTATTTTTTTCACGTTATATCTACTGCATAACTTCATCACGTTTGTCTATAAAGCTTAGACTTCTTTTTTCGAAGTTGATACAATATGATCTATTCTCCACGACTGCCTCATCGCATAGTATAATAATTTATTGTTAATGCAGCGTTTGGACTACAGACTACAAGAAAGACTCATCTCGGAGTTGGATAAGTACAGATTGTTTCATTTCGTGATTTTCATTATTACAGCTACAACGATCATGCGGTATGAAAACAGTGAATTATACAACGTTTTAAAAACGTGCTGTACCGTGGAATTATTTTCCAAGCGTTGATTTGTACTGCGTTTATTTTATGTTTTCATTTGAATCACGCCTCGTGTGTGTATAATATTTGTTCATTTGCCGATTTATCATGAGCAGGAAGCACATTACGCCAGAACACAACAGGTGTAATAGTTGTTATGAACGTTGGCTTAAAGCCAAACAAACAGAGTGAAAGGTTTTTACGTATATTAGAGACAAGTTTACAATACTCACTGATTATTATACATCATAAGCGTGACCACACGTATTTTTTTCTTCAATTTAACGACTTTTACCGGGTTTTTACAAATCCTCCGTAATTTAAAGTGCGGAAGATTACATGGCTGTATGAGCGTATTCTAATTTTCCGGAATCCAAAAATCGTATAAATTCTGAGAAAATTATTGATGCACCTGGATTGCTGTTATCACGGAAATTACGTGATATCACAGTCCGAGGTGATTCGTAAACCCTGTTCTACTTCAAACCATAAATGCACACTCTGTGTTTTTGCATTTGGTATAATACATATAAAAATATTTCTACTTTTCGACAAATTGTAGCCTAATTAGAGAAAGGAATTCGGGAAATTGGTTCTAGTTTCTCTCGGAAAGTAGAACCAATGTGAAATAATCATAAGCTGAACAGTCATCATAAACAGTTTTCGAATTCGCATGAATTCTAAGCGACAAATACCTCTAGGCGATTTGCTGAAGCTCTGTGGCTGTTAGTTTCTTATATCTAGAACGGGACATCGTGTGTCGTTCAGCGAGGGTATATAAACGTATACGAGAAGTTATAGAGAGGATTTCTTGACGATACAAGACAGTTCAGTTTTTGTTCTATATAAGGAAACAAGTAAACAATAGAAGCGAATTTTTCGGTATTAAGATTGGATAAACGGAAGTTATAAATAAACTGATGAAATTTTGACCGATTGACAATGACGAAAATTGCAAACTCTGGTTTTACCCTCGTTTTTCTATTTTTCGGAATATTTTCTTTGTGCCAATCGGCGCCCATCGAACATCTTATGGGTAACGCATTGTTAGTTCAAAAGGAGATTGACTGTGTGTTAGACAAGGGGCCGTGCGATAGAGTTGGAAAGTCCTTAAAAGGTGAGAAATTATTAACGAATCAATAACCGAGTAATCAGAGACAGCGTAGCGTATTATACAGTTATATTAATCCACGAAATGAGGATATCTGAAATTAGATTATGCCTTGATAATTATTAGTACAAAATACTTCCTAGCGTTTTTTTAATTTGATAAATTATCTTACAAAACATTTTTCATTTCGACAGATTCACTCAGGGAGATATTGAGCAATGATTGTCGTCACTGTAACTCACAACAAATAACAAACGCCATTAAAATCATCGACTTTATGGAAAAACACCATCGATCGACCTGGTACGAAATACTTTTAAAGTACGATGAAAACGCCCTTAAGCGCATTTACTCCGTTGAGAAAATGGATGAATAAGCATATGAATTTGAATTTTCACGTATTGTCATTGTCGTGCTATAACCATATACAATCCTCAACTTCATCCCACATCATTCGTTCCTTATTATAATCTAAACATAATATTTATACTTGTAACATGTCTAACAATCCGACTTCTGTGAGGTCAGCCTCAGGTACTTTTATACAATACACACTACTCGGAAAATAGGATTTTATTTTTATTTTTCATATCCAATCGCGAGTGAAGTTGTGTTGAAATTTTTTTTTGAAATATTGTATCGTGGTGATTTTAAAATAAAATACATTCATTATACATAATACATTTGATAAAAATTTAACCATTATTTTATTATTACCCTATCTTATGACAAATAACAGAATCCAATTTTATTCCAGAAAGGTGATCGATTTTTGGATTCCATTTTTCAAATACACAACTCTTTTCTTTTCTAATGCGTGTGTATATCTGTAATACACATAGTTAAGTAACTTCTGAATTCTTTCGAAAAATATTTTCTTGCAAAATGTGAAAGCTGTTACGGTTTATTATTGTTCTTACAAAATTCTTCAAAATTGAAGACGAGTTAAAAGAGTCTTTTTTTGTATTGTCCCAGTGATGACTTGGATATGCTTATGCATATGTAGAATGAAGGTGTAATTAAAGGTTTCTTAGAAAACTAGAACCAATTATAATCCGAAAAATTATCCGAAAGTTTTCCAAGGTGCTATAGAATCCAAATCCAAAAATATCTTCGGGCCATTCGAGGCCTGTGGCTGTTTGCATTTTACAGAATGGGATATTCAGGTGTCGCATTCAGGGACAGGGGGTATTTAAACTGGCTCGTTCGTCATCGTATGGCACAGTTCGATCGAGTCCCTCCAGTTCCTCAGTTCACGATCGTATACATATTATTATTATTCTATAATGGCGAAGTTTGCCGAATTTTGTGCAATCGTTCTCGTCATTTTTGGAGTCGTCTCGTTGTGCCAGGCAGACATTATCGACGATACCCTGAGGAACCCAGCCGCAGTACAGGCTCAACTTAGATGCGTTTTGGACGAGGGACCATGTGATAATCTTGGAAGAGCTGGAAAAGGTGAGAATATAAAAACGCGTCTAATAAGCATGACCAATCCTTCGAGAAAATTTGATAGTGTGGCGTCATTGCGACGTGCGAAAGCTGACTTCTCAATTTTCTATACAATAGAATGAAAAAAAAAAAAAACAGAACAAAAGCAACTCGTGTCTGAATAAAGTCCGAGCTTATCAAGTATGCTTGATAATTTCTAACGTCTATAATGAACTAAACACAACTTTTTATTTCTACAGCTGGACTAAAAGAAGCATTAGTCAACGGATGCCGTAGATGTACCCCGGTGCAACGTGCTAATGTCAATAAGATTTCTGCCCATGTGAGCGCAAATTACCCTAGGGAATGGGCTGCAATACTTGCCAAGGCCCGTCAATCGTAAGATCACTGAATGATAATAAAAGAGAACAATGGAACACATGAAATAGGATCTGATAGTATTATATTCTTGTTCTTATATTAATAAAAAAAGCAGTTACCCCTCTCCAAAACCATAGAGCCATGGACTAAATACGTTTCTTCCTAAATCCTTGCCTCGCAGCAATCCCCATTGCAGAATCATATTTTGATACTATAATTTACAAATTAGTTGGTATAATGATGTACGACTAATCGCCAATGAAGTTCATGTAATGATTTATAATATCGTCAAATCATATCAAACGATTGCTGCAGTTACTCTGAGGTTTTGTAAATCGCTCTGGTATGAGGTATGTATTATAAGCTACTTAAGTGAGCAGTATATAGGCAAGTTTTACCGCGGCTGCGGGAACTTTGATTTTTTTAATTTACAAAGTCTTTCCGGCGACTTTCATTCCTCATTGCGTTGACAGTAAAGCACAACTCGTCTTCGCCTCCAATGTTCGACAGGCCTATCCGTATTGAGGTGAACATCTAGGAGATAACTTTTCAAGCGATTCATCGAGTCGAAGGCGGTATGTCGTATGATTGACGCATAGAGCGGACATTCGTATTGCAAAGTCTGCTTTTTTTCCTTGATCTTGGAAATCCCATAGCGTAGAAGTGGCATCCGATCCCAGAGAACCTTCGGCGAACTTTCAGCGAGCATAATCTGTTCAGCATCCCATCTGGCACCAGTGAGGAATAAACCACTGATCAAGACGTCATTGGTGTTCAGCGGTTCATCTGGTTCAAAGTTCTGAAGAACCTCGAAATCGAACTGCACATCATCTAACGGAAGGCCTCGGCTTCTTGCAAAGGTTTGACGAGCTGCGGCCAGAAATGCAGTGCCTGATGAAATGGCTCCTAGCCAGTATGTCCGTGGTGCTCCTCGCTCGAGCCACTCATTCAAGAAGTCGAGTCTTTGGAGTAGATCTTCGACGAAGACGATCAACGACTTAGAAGGAGGATTATACGCGCACAATCTACTCCACGCAGAAGGGACCCTGCCCAAACTTACTTCTCGAGATAATTTTTCAAGCGAAAGCGTCCACTCGAAACATCCTTGCAATGCGTTTTCCAAAAGATCTGCCGAACGCTTCATCTCGTTTATTAGTATGTTGTAACGGTCCATTTCGCGATACAAAACGGCTCTTAATGGTTCACGGTAACTTATCGGATGCTTCTTCCGAGCCCCTTCAACATCGAAAGTTTGCGGTAGTTTTGAGCATACTGCACTTGTCATCAAGTTTGGCAATCGATCGTTGCTGGTAGATGCTTTTCCTTGGGCGTGTGCCAATAGCATGGCGTCTAGGAAAACTTTGGTATCGTGAAGCCCACGTACTATACCAGCATTTCCGTTCAGTCCAAAGATCTCCGGTGATGGATGATCGGGGATTTCGAGAATCTGGTCTACATAGTCACGATACTCGCACTTCCTGGGTAATCCGTAGGCTGGAGAAGCCATGAACCTGAAATGGTTCTGGCTGTATACTCTCTGGCTGCAAAATTCCTCGAATATGGCGGATAGGCTGCGTCTATCCCCGTCGTCGAAAACTTTACCACCGTAGTGGCATTCGGCAAGGAGATATGCGAGGGGTTTGAAAGGCACTAGGTCATAGTCGTTCGTAAAGATCTGTAACCGACGTGACGCCATCTGGAAGTCTGAGTCGTCGAAGTCATAGCCCAGGTTCCATCCGCGATAGAGAAAGGTCGCTCTACCTTGAAGAACCGCGTGAAACATGCACAAGCCGTAAAGAAGCTTGGTGAATATTTTATTTTTTCCCGGGCAGCCCTCGAAATATTCGCGGCTACCAACGGGATCCGTGTTGTAGCGGCTCGTCATGTTCCTCCTCAGATCTGTTGAAGGCTCGTTGGTCATTTTGACGCCGCGCTGAAGTATTGCGATTGGAAATTCGCGGGTTGGGTAACTTGATAGCCACAACCGAAACTCCAGCGATGTGTTAGAGGCGTCAAAGCTCTCGCATATCTTTTCCAATACCGGAAGCCAGGATCCAGCCAAATGACAGTTCTGAAGGAATATCCACCACCCCTTTCTCTGGCCTCGTTTTATGATCGATTTTGCGTGATTCTCTTGGCCTTGGCCTAACGAGAGAGAAACAAATCTTGCAGAAAAACCCAGTTTGCTTGCTAGCTTCGCGAGGGATGTTGTCGGGTCGAATCCAGGACTGAGTAAAAATATCAATGGCACAAGGCAGTTTGACTCAACGAATGACTTGGCCACGTCGAAGAATGGCGGGGATGCGAATCTTTCGCCCATTCCTAGCTTAACGAACTTTGCGACCTTTGCAACGAGTCTATCCGGTCGTATGATCCTCATCAAGATCACTTGCTGAAACGGTGTCAATTTTTCTCCCCATGGTGAGGGTATGGGAAACTCTTCAGGGTTTTCAAGATCATAGTACAACTTCCAGGAAGATGAATCGGCGCAAAAACTATTCAGAAAATCCTTGAAGGACGGTAGGACGTCACTGGCTCTGCAAATTTCTTCCCAGGATTTTTTGGTCAACCAATCGAAGCCAGGATGAGGTTGTGCTGTTTCTGAAACTGTAGAAGTTGTACGATCTAATCTGCCGCCTGATCCACCGGTTAGAAAAAAGTCAACTTCCTCGCGAGTTATGGATTCAGCATCCAAAAGGATCTTCACGTACAGAATCAGGGAATAGAGCAGTTTGTCCCGTTCGAAAAGTCCGCGTGATACACTTTCGTACAGATTATTCGTGAAAGCTTGTCTCAGATAGTCGAGGCGTTTTTGTAGTATGATGCTTCTGTTAGAAGTCTCAATCGACCTCACGTATAAATGTACAAACCATTCGAGAGAGAATCGGTACATTGGATTGACGATCGGTAGTCCAGCGAGTGTGCGATAAATCGCAGCACTGTGTGCAGCGAATGGACGATATCTCTGCCGAAAAGTATCGATGTGGGTTTCGGTCGCATTGCTGGCTTCCTGTTTCTTAACAATACTAACAGCGAGGTGTTTCGAGGAATCTAGCAATTTTATAGCATTGTCATCTTCGAGGATGTTCGTCGTGGATGTGGAAAGCGTTATCAATATATTGTCCTCTTCCTGCTTCAGGTTTTTCTTATTCGCTGCGCTTTGCACAAGCAGATTTTCAAGTTTCTCTTGAAGGTCCGGGCGTTCCTTGGCAACAACCATGTCCAGCAGTTGGTGCTCGAGGCCTTCATTGGTCAAAGAAAAGTCGATTACCGAGACCAGGTTAAAGATGTAAGGCGAATATCGTGGGTTAGGCAATTTCGTCGTAACGTAGAATCGAAATTGATCAGAATACTTGAGAGTTCTCGAGGCGATAGTTAGGAACGTGATACCATCCTCTTCGTGGGTATCCTTGGTGAGGATGGGATCTAGAGGAGTGTCAAGTTCCTGGTCAATGTTCTCGAGTAAAACTGGCTTCCCTGATTCGATGCTGTGCTCAAGGATCTCCATGTACCTTGCATCGGAGAGTTTTATTACTCGAAGGCCATTCGGTGCCTCCATTTCTCTTATCCATTTGTTTGCTTGGCTCTGAGGGTCGATAAGCAGACTCCACATCTTCGAATTGTCTAGGATGACTGCATTCTCAGTAGAATAAGCGTCTTTGGAGAGCCCGTGCACGTTCCAGGAGCTGATCTTTATCTCGGAGCCGAGAATCTCCACGAAGCTGAATTCGTCCGAGCATGGAATTTCCGAGGCTGCCACGTGACTGCGCCATTCTTGCAAAATTTGTAGACGATAGTCCGCCGAGAATGGCCCCAGGTAGGCGATGATGCCGCATGAAAGAAGCACGTCGCCCGCCAAGTTGTCATGGAACCGCTCCAGTCTCTCCGCATTTCTCATCCAGCGTTTTTTCTCTCCGCCAAGACTGCTAATCAGATTTTCTGCTTTGATGAGCTTCTCTGTGCAGCTAGCGACTTGTTTTTCCAGGTCCATCTTTTTGGCCAGTGTAGCGCGAAGACTTTTATTCAAAACGGCTAGTTTCGCATTCAAGTCTGCCAATGTTTTCCGCTTCTCGTTTAGAAACGCCTCCGTCTCGTCACACTCCTTCTGAGCTGCTACTAGCTTTTCTTTCTTCGGGGCTACGACCTTCGCGACATCATCGTAGGAGACCATTGCTCTCACCCATTTGCAAAGGCCTTCGGCAGCACTCGAAGCTTTTGCAACAATATTGGGCATGAAGCTCTTGTCTGTCATGTAAGTCTTCTTCACGACGTTCATCAGGGCTACGGAAATGTTGTCTTTATCATAGTCCTTAAGATTTTGCAGGAAATTCATATCGCCAAGGACTCTTTTACTGGGACCCCAATAGTCAGTAGTTTTTTTTCCCGTAACTGGGTCCATTGAGCGATCTGGAGAGACATTCAGCATCACGCAGACTGCAGCCATCACAAGTTTTACGGTATCAGGTGGATTCTTCATTGCTTTTACCAGGGTGATGTCAGCTGGCTTCAAGGTGTTTAGTGCTGCAATAGCATCCTCGAGAATCGGAATAGCGACTGCCAGGTCAGCTTCACACTCCGTTTTCAGGGTCCCCGCAATCTCCGCTTTTTTGTTCGCGACTTCCTCCTCTCGCTTGACTAACACCGTCGCTCTTTCAACACTCACGTTCTCGTTTTCGATCTCTGTCATCGTAGCGATGGTTTCCTTAGCTGACAACTCCAGCTGAGGCCTCAGCGCCGTTAATTTTGTCTTCATCCGAGCTACCTGACCAGCGGCAAACTGCAGCTTCTCAAGACCAGCCACGTACCGATTCCTAGCGGTGGTAATCGAGTCCTGCTTCCGAGCTGTGTGCTCAGCGAAAGACCGTACTAGGTGCAAAAAAGCCGGAACCGTTACGTAAGTCAGTCTGCCACTGTGCTCTTGATAGGCGCGACCAATTCCCTTGACAGAGTTGTGAAAGTACCTGCAGGCCGTTACGCATTTCATACGAATCTCGTCTGGGATCTACATAAATGGTGAAAATCATGTGTTCATTATTGTTCTATAGTTTTTTCGGATTTTTCCTAATCTATATGTGCAACCATTACACTTCTTCGTCTATAGGGTAATAAATATTCTAACTTAAACTCTATATATAACCAATATTCGTATACCTTGACGCTCTTGGTGTACTTTGTGGCCACTTCCTCAAGAGCCGTTTCTGGCCAAGCGTTGAACCAGTTCACAGAACATCTGTGTAGACTTGGGTAGGCGAGCAGACTTCTTCGAAAGGCAGTTCCAACTGGACTGAAGCACAGCACAAAGTGTAACCTCTCTTTACACCGGTTGACGAAGTACTCCATTACCGCTACGCCGCTCATTTCCAGGTTGCGATCACCATCCTGGGCAGGAAGACGAATCGTTTCGATTATCTCCTGGCGTTCATCGGGCATGAAAAGATTCGGTACTTCACCAGTATTTAGTAGGCTGTCCACGTCAAGAAGATGCTCGTCTTTCATTTGCCTGTCGGTTATCAGGAAGACAAAATCCTTACCCGTTCCTGCCGAGCTTTTCAGGGCTTTTGCAAGATTGGTTCGCCAGGTACGTGAGTCGCGAAATATCCCGGCTGCAGGCTCGTGGACGACCTGATGCATCATGTGGCCAGCTAATCGCGTCAGAGATCTTCGTCCTGAACCGTCAACAGCGACGAAGATGAGACTTTCGCCAGGGATCGTGAGAACCCTGCAAAGTCGCGCCAAGTGCTCCAGGGCACAGCGAAACGGGAGTATATCCATTTTCTTCGCGTTAGACTCGTTATACTCCGCAAGGTAATGCACTATCCTTTTTCTCAGGTTTTCGACGCTCGGGATTTCTTCATATTTTCGATTTGAGAGGGTAGCATCGGCGTCCATAAAGTTCCCGAAAATCAGATCTTTCAGACTCTCTTCATTGATCTCGTCGCTGTGCTTGGGTAGATGATCAAACGCCGCATCAAACGAGTGGTCCTTGAAGAAGATCTTGACGGATTCTTTGATCTTGGAAAACAGCCACCTATAGTCGCTGTCGTCTATGAGTCGGTCACGGAAGACCCTTAAAATCTCGTGTACCCAAAGTCTCACGAAGATCACTTTAGAGTCTGTAGATTCTTTCCGCAGGAGCATGCACCCAGCAACTACTCTAGATATATCCCTGACATCGAAGAGGTAGTGAATTTTATCAGGCGTCGGTTTAAGCCTGTTCACTGCAGCTGTCCATACATCCAAAGTTGCATTCACCAAGTTCTGAACCAGTCCTAGTATGTCGGCGTTAAAACCAGTCTGTTTCAAGCCGCTCAGACAAACGTTGGTGAAGATCCTGAAGAGGCTATCCCTGCTCAGCGCAGAGATCGAATAAATATTAAAGTGTCGAAGAAATCTAGGATGCGGTAGCCGCCCCCCATTTCCATGCCGGACAGTCATGGCCGCAATGAATATCGTGTCTTGCACAAAGACCTTATCTGGTTCTTCAAGGTCGTACCAATGCTTGTGGTCAAAGAACTGCCTTAGCAATTCCAGGGCTGGTTGAGCCCTGTCTTCTTCTTTAGCGGACACGTTGATATCGTCAATAAAAGTGACGCAGAATTTTCCGTCCGGAGGTCCATAGTGGCCTCGCTTTTTTTTGTTCAATCGTGAGACTATCAGCTCTTGAGCTTCGGCCGATGTTGTCTTCTGGGTGAAGGTGATGAGGTTGGAAAGATATCTGGAGCGCTGAGGGCCATTGCGGAGGAGATGGTGTATGCAGATAGTTTTTCCAGCCGCAGGGTCACCACATACCAAAAATTGTCTGCGGTGATGAATGTGGCGAGCGAAAAGGCTCGCGTACTTCAGGGTGTCAATAGTGGGAACCACCATCTGACTCAGGAACCGTGTCTCGATGAGTTTCTCGCTTTTCAATACGTCCATCCAGTGTTTCCAGACACCGCGACCCTTGAACATGTAGAAATGATCTCGAACGGAACCCTCGGCTGGCAGAAGAACGTCCACTGCACCAACAGGCAGTGTGGGAACCGGGAATTGATCAACCCCACCACTCCATAGAGAGCTGAAGTATTCCTCGAAGCGCATAATGGAGTCTTGGCTGAAAGTGCCGGCAATTCCCCACGTGAAGGCCTGGACTGTCGCCGCTTGCGTCCACGTCACCTCGTGATCTCGCGAAACATCCGGGTTATCAGCGATCGCATCACTCACGAACATCTCGATGAGATTCAAGGTCGCGTTCAGTTGATGAAGAGCACTCGCTTCAACAAGTTGCTGGCAGTTACCTAGCAAGTTATATTAGTAGAAAAATACGATAGAAAAATACTGGCAGTTACCTAGCAAGTTATATTAGTAGAAAAATACGAGCTCATCATTGAGCCAGAAAAATTTAGGGAGGGGATGATAACTTTTAATTGAAAATTATTCTATGTATGTACCTCGTACGTAGTCGAGGCAAGGATCCATCAGCCACTCTAAAAGGATCTTCAGGCATCCGTTAGCGGAAGCTCGCTGTCGGCATTCCCACGTTTCCAGCCATGAATCAGCCAGCGGTCTCCACCCAGAAGACTGTGGCTCAACGTAGACCATCCCGCAGCGTGACACTGTTGCAGGGGACGCTTGCTCGAGGTCCAGAGTCTCGAAGATGATGGACGTCGATCCGCGGGGAAGCTGTATCCTTTCGCCAGACACAAGGCACAGGGTTCCAGTATCGTCCAGTACCGTATTGAGACTTTCTGCCCACTCTGGCTCCACGGGACCATCAAAAACCAACCAGCACGACTCGGGATGAGGATCAACTTGTTTCTCAGCGAACTCGCGGATGATAGATGACGCTATTCCGTCTCGCCACGCACGCGTTTTTCCTTCTAGTTTACCGAAGAGGCGACCGATTCCAACGGCCTTTGGATTCACTGTTCGAATTTCTGTAACCCGACCGAAGATGGAGTCACCCTCGGCTGCCAGAGAGGCTAGTGCAGTAGCCAGGCAAGAGAGTACTGCAGTTTTACCGCCGAATGATTCACCCATGATTATGGTACCGCGACGCGCCCATGTGGTTTCGAAAATTTGGATTGCTTTCAGCTCGAAGGTTTCGTGTGAGCGGAGTTTCCGATCTTCACAGACTCGACGAAGGGCTTTAATGATCGGTTGATAGTTTGGTGGAGGCAGAACAATACCTGGAAAGAGGTCATGCAGGACACCCTGAAAAACAACAACGTCACGTTCGAGGAATCTCGACAGATGTGTGTCAACCAGGGATCGTAGTAAAAGTACAGTTTCGTCTTCTGTAGGAAAATGGAGCTTCAAATGTGCGGCCGTCCTTAGGACGGACTTAGTTGACCTCATTCCAAAGTCGTAATACAACTCAGTGGCCAAGAGATCTGAGCAGAGTTTGTGGACAGTTACTAGCTTCACCGCGAGATTTTTCGCATTGGCGAAGCCCCCGGCGTACAGCTCAACTTCAGAGATCCGGAGGAAATCTGGCAAGACCATTGCCGTCGTTCTAAAAAGAGTTCGCGTATTATCTGGTAGAGAGAAGTGGCCCACAGACCCAGGATGCAAAGTCACGCAAATGTTGCACGCAGAGTTTGGTCTCAAACTACTTCCTTCGAGTTCGAACCGCTTTGCTGCCGTACGAATCGCGCGAGTTATTGCGTAAATTTGTTGCCCTACGACGGAGAGGACCTCTGGGTTGATCCTGTCGAAGTCATCGATGCATATCCAGGCACCACAGCTAACCGCACCCTTCAAGAAGTTCCCTGTAGAGACGTAGTCCATGTATTCCGAGCACCCTACAATAACGCACTGGACAGCAATTGCACTGGCGAGTCCTCGAATCGTCTCCGTCTTCCCCGTGGCCGCAGGTCCCTCTAGAGCTCCGTACAACAAACAGCTTTGAGCCTCGACCAGACTACGGTAGCATCTGTCCGTTAAAGGTGTCACTATGATCGGACACATCGCCTGATTTCCCAAATATTCATAGCCGTAGCTCATCGTCGCGTCCATCATCCTAATAGTTACAGTCTTTGTCAAATGATCGTCACCCTCTAGATAATACCGCAGCTGGACCTGCCAGTCAAAGTCCAGTTCTCCATCGACTTTTCTCTCGACGAGGAGCGCGACGACATCCTTAGCGTGAAGGTCAGCAACGATAGTTGCGGTTAGAATGAGCCGCTTTCTTCGTGGCATCGGTTTCCTGGTCTCCTCAACCACACCCTGTAATTGTAGTTCCAGATCCTTCTGATACTCGGCTAGAGCCTTGAGGCTACGGTTTGATAAGGCAGTGGTGACTTCGGAGGTCCAGAAAATGCGGGACACACATAGAGAGACTATTCCAGGCCAGTTGAAAATCCAGGCGATTCTAGTATCCGAATTTCCGTCGTGGTCCAGGCAGCTTGACCGGACCTTATTTTGCAAGGCTTCCACAATGTCACGCTCTACCCGTATGAGCCAGTCTTCGGCACGGCCGGACTCCATCAATGTGCGAAGTTCACATCCTTGTGCTCGAAGTTCCTCACCGTCATGACCGATCAGGGAGTAGCTTTGAGGGTCTGAATTTACGCCGAGTCTTCCGAGTCCATTAAAACACTTGGTGAGATATGGCTGAGGGCCGCGAAAGAGATCGTGAGGGTCGAACAAAGTTCGAAGGACTTCTTTGTCAGAGAGAAAGAAGAACCGTGGAAAGCGGAGTCTTTTGATACCAAGGTAGCGGCGAATACCTTCGTTGACTCTTTCCATGTCTTCAGCACTCCGCATTACTGAGACGAGGAACTCCTGGCTCTCCGCTACGCTGCGTACGCGTGGGTCCTTCGAAATTCTTTCCTGGGCGTTGCTCAGGACCGTCCCAACTGACGCGTAGAGTCTCGACTCTCTGGATAATTCCGATTTTATTCCCTGCTTGGTGAAAACCGGGCGAAGATCTAGCCAACGATTTTGAAGCGCGATCCAACGCTCCAAAGCCCTTCCGATCGTCTTCAGGGTTGTTCGAAAGCTTGAGACTTCACGCTCGATTGGCCTTACGAAGTATGAACCGCGCATCTCTTCGATTTTGATGAGCTGTTCTGCAAGCAGAATCTCTACATCGTCTGGTTCGACAAGGATCCTCAATTCGGTATCTGCGACTGGTGTAGTTCTCAAAACCAGAGGGTTCCATTCCTCGATCATGGCAGCCAGCTGTCGCTGAAGAGCCAGTTCCTTATTGGCTCCAATGCTGATCACCTGGTACTTCTCGATGTCACGCATTAGGTCGAACCCGATGATCTTCCGCAGGGTGGTTCCAGCGTTCGGAACGAGATCGATATCAGCAATTACCGACATTTCGTCCCAGTGTCGCTTCACTAAGGCTGGATTACAGACGCAAATCGCCAGTGGTACGTATTGGTTGAAATCATTAACTTCCTTGATAACTTGCCAGCAGAGTTTCAGCGGTGCTGGTTGCTGCATCGGGTCTGGATCGTCGACGATCCCAGAGAATCGGTACGACTTGTTGGCCGCCAAATCTGCCTTCAATCTTGTGCGATAGGATCTGCTGATTTCGGCGAACCGGTCCCGATATTCGTCAGTTTTTTTTCTGATCAAATTCGCGTCTAGATAATCGAAGGGCCCGTCCAACCAGACGTCGTTGTCGCGTTTCCACCGATATATCAGGCGAACTAGGGTGTGGAAAGGCTCAAGCGTTTCCTTGACCTCGTCGACCTTAGTAAAAGTAGTTTCCGGGAACTTGAAGAGTCTTTCTTCAAGGTTTATCCACTGTATCTGTTCGTCTATTCCTTCTACCTGTCTCATAAGCATTGTGAGATCATCGGCGTACTCTCGGATTCGCTGTGCGTCGTCCATATCGTTGAGAATGACCAGTTTCGGAAAAAACTCGTCGACCTCTCCGTTCAGGACGTTTATACGCCTCTGAAGTTCGTCTTCAAGTTCGCACTTGGTGGCCTCGCAGAGTATTGCACTTCTTTCGAAAACCGGACCGATCTTCATCAGCCAATTTATCGTCTGTCTGTTCAGGTCCAGGTGGGACTCTTCCAAATATGCGATCCGTATCAACGAGTCCAGCATTTCGATTGAGCGTCGAATCTTCTCCTCAAGTTCTTTGACTAGAACGCTAGAAGCGTAAGCCATGTATTCGCTGAGCAGAAAAAGGTCCTTGGCGTTGGTTGGCACGTCCAAAGCCTTCGTTTCTAGCTCCTCGAAAGTGTCGCAAATTGATTTGTTGTGGTCCTGATGGTGCCGCACCAGTTCTTCGACGACAATGGCGACGATATTCGCGGCTTTTTTCTTCAGGGTCAGTTTCGCCGTTAACTGCGCCAGTCGGCCAACTGCGTAATACTCATTGGCCACCATTTCGTTGGCTTCCGCAATGAATCCGTTGAATTTTTTCACCTGAACACAGCACTCCTGAAACCCCCGGTCTTCAGCAACAAATTCTACCATGTCCGCCTCAGTTTCCGGTCTGCAAACAACGTCGAATTTGCTCTTTATTCTTGAGCAGTGAGAGTTTAGTGGATGAAAGACTTTTTCAAGTGATGTTTGCAGCTTCTCATGCGCCTCATTCCGGAACCATTTTGGCAACTTCACGTCAATGTATCTTTTTTTAAACTTTATTCCTAGCCAATATTCAAAAGGCGTCATTTCCTGGCCAAGACTTGCGACGTCCTCTACAATCTGGTGATAACTCTGGTAGATCTCTTCAACGCATGGTCTTACAACGAGCTCATATTCCGTGCAAAAGAACTCGAGTTTAAGACGCGGACACCGATGTGGATCGCCTAAAACTTCCACAAGACTTTCCACAGTCGTTATCATCCGGTTTAGGATTTCCTGGACGAATAGTCTGCTAGCACACCGTAAAAATTGTGTAAAATTTCTACTCTTGGTAAAGTCGAGGTACTTTGGTCTCGCTATCAATTTAGTTACTTCGTTATAGTAGCGTCGCGCTATTGAAAGGCTACTTTTTCGCAGATCAACCGCCACGGTGTCCTTTAGTTCGTTCAGCTCTACCAGTCCTATGCTATGGTATTTGGAAAGATCTAAAAACTTTTCCGGAAGTCCAAGGTAGGCTTTAGCTTTAATAACTTTAATAAGTTTGTGGGAAAGGAAGTATTGCCTTCTAATCAGGTCGCGGTTTTTTAAAAACTTTCCATAATTTCTAGTCCGACCTTCGTACAGGAATGGACTTTCGGTGGAGAGTGGTTCGACGTCGTCTTCAGGTGTGGTTGGACGCAGCACGGTGTTTACACCAAATTTGTGCATTTCTTCGACGTACTTTTGCCTCGTTTCTTCGATTATTTTATCCACGATATTCGAGTATTTCATTCTCATTTTTACCGGGGTCAGACTTAATATATTTTCCTCCCATTCTACCGGAAGTCCAACGGTGGGTATGGAGTTGCTGTAAATCTTCGTAATCTTTATGTAGAATGAATCTGGTGGATGCAGCCGCGGGTATTGTATTTCTGCTTCGTCAGCATCGTCTGCAGTTCTTCTTAGCAATTTTTCTATCCGTGATTTTCCCGTCGAATTTGCAATCAGTTCATAGACTTGACGAGTCCGCACCTTTTCCATACTGAATTTAAGTAATGGGCTTTTTTCAAAGGTGTCATTTTCGATTTGACTCAAATTCGGTATAGGAGTTCGTCGAGGTACCTTCGTCTTTCCGTGAACCAGATTATACAGTTCCTGCCTTTCCATGATATTATTTCATTTAAAAATACTGAATCTCAATTTTGTCTACAGCCTTATATTGCCGATGTGTATTCAACGATTTCACAACTCAGCAAGCTAAAACAAATTGGTCGATTCAAGTTTCTAACAAATTCGATATAATCCGAATTGAGAAGGATTAGTTTGGCGTCAAAATCAGTTCTCAGAAGTTCTTTTCGTTTCATCTCAATGCGGAATCTTTAACAATGAATTCACTAATTTGTTTTGTTTATTGAATAAATAATGTCCAAATAGAACGTAAAATCGTCTTGCGTTTTTCACTGATCGGTAAATTTATTTTAATCACGAAAGAAACTAGTTTGCAAGCCAAACTGGTGCAGCAATGTTTTATCAATAACATTTGTCTGTGTGATGGTTTCATTGATCATATCCTTATACATTGCTACATACACTAGAAAACATAGTCATTCGATGTTCTATTCGTGAGTATACCTACACATTCATATCCAATATTCGGATAGTCTAGAACAAGTGTATAAAAAAATTGCATCTTTAATTGAATAAAAAGCGAAATGGTTCGCTCAATTATTTATCCTTTTCCTAATCAATGATTTTAAAGGGTAAGATCCATGGTTCAATGAACTTATCGTACTACGCTCGTAAAACACCGAATCGTAATTGGCGGAGGAGTAAGAATGAGTTTACCTCCGCTAATCAAAACTCAGAATTCAAAACAAGAATCTCGCTCGATGTAGATGTCGCTACTCGCTGGCAAGAGTAATCAAGTGTCAGACAGTCCGGACTCAAAGAAATGTCAATATTTCAATAAAACTTAAAAACTTTCGGAATTCTGGATCAAAATGAGTAATATATACATACAAGAGCCGCCTACGACAGGAAAAGTATGTAAAAAAAATACCTTAGAGTAATATTTAACGATAATTGGGGTAGTAAACAGCCTGAGAGACAACTTAACCTATAATCATCTCGGATTTATATACCCAATTAGTTCGTTTACAAATAGTTTATCACTAGTATCTTAGAGTCTCTAAGAAGCATATAGATTGACATTTACATTGATTAGTTTAATTGACACGAAACGAATCCTGTTTTGTCTTATAAAAATACGTTTTGCGAGTTTCCTAACCTAAAATCTTGGTTTTCGTTGAATAAAAAGCTCGGAAACGGTTATATATCTCTTAAGAACAGCGAATAAGTAGCATAATTATATTCAGGTGATACTAAAGACGAGCGTAGGTGAAATAGATTTGGAATTATGGACCAAAGAGGCGCCTAAAGCTTGCAGAAACTTCATACAACTTTGTCTAGAAGATTATTACGACGATACCATATTTCATAGAGTTGAAAAAGGCTTTATTATACAAGGCGGTGATCCCACGGGCACTGGAGAAGGAGGAGAAAGTATATACGATGGAACTTTCAAGGTGAGATTTAATCTAGACCGAAATTCCACATGCCTTATTCTTTATAACTGATTGAGAAATTTCATAATCAACTCTTTCTGTAATGAATATATGATCTTATTGCTTCATGTATATTCCAGGATGAATTCCACAGCAGATTGCGTTTTTGTCGCAGAGGTTTGCTTGCGATGGCAAACGCCGGAAAGGACGATAATGGGTCGCAGTTCTTTTTCACACTTTCAGCGACCCCTGAATTACAAAACAAACATACAATATTTGGTAAAGTTACGGGCGAAACAATCTACAATATGCTCAAACTGGAAGACGCCCTCGTCGACGAGGTACTCGGACTTTTATCGCCATTTGAACTACAGGCTTTATTCCCATCTGGAAGTTAGAGTCTTTGGTACGTTTCGTACACCGCTGTAGCTACGATTTTTCAAAATGAAAATTTAAGCTTCTCATGTCTTAAGATTTAAGCCTAGGAAATTAGTTTCCTTTTCTTTTATAGCTTTTACATCGTTTTCAGAATGACCGCCCATTGTATCCTCAGAAGATAATCAAAACTGAAGTTTTGAATAATCCGTTCACTGATATTGAGCCTAGAACCGAGGTGAAAACAGTTGTTGGAGAAAAACCGAAAAAGAAGGATAAGAAATCTGGCGTCAAGTAAACAATATCTCTGTTTGAAAACGAATGTTGGGTGAAACGTCTCTTCGCTTTTATTCAATCATATACTTTTGATTATAGAAATTTCAAGCTTCTTTCTTTTGGAGAGGAAGCAGCGGAGGATGAAGAGGAGTCTGTAGTTTTAAGCAAACAGTTTAGTAGCAAGGGAAAATCTGCTCATGATAATTTAACAGATCCTAAATTGAGCTCAGAGCCTGCAATTGAAACCGACGAACCGCCTAGTAAGAAGAAAAAAGAAGACGAAGATAGCGACGAGGAGAGTGAAGGGGAGATAAAACCTGTTGCCGAAGATGCTTCGACTAGTAGAGAAAAACAGTGAATAATTTTTTTGAAGTGTTTAATCCTTTTATTTTAGTTTCTTAAAGATAATTCTTTGAATTCTATATTTTGTTTTGTTGTTCAAGGGCCATGAAGGAGAGGATTAAAAACAAATTGAAAGACTCGAAGAAAGTTTCATTGGAAAAACAGAAGTCGAAAGTTAAAAAGAGCGGCGATATCGAGGAAATTGTGGACGAGGTTGAGCCAGAGGAAGAGGCGTATTATCTGGGTAAAGACCGTGTTGACGAAAGGAAGAAGAAAGCAGAGGAGATTCGTAAGGAAATCAGAGATTTGAAACGCGATGTGCGAAGTGAAAAAAAGGCGAAAGAGCACGAAGCTAAGATCAAAGTTGAACAGGAGGAGGAAGAGGAGAAGAAGTCTAGTGTATTGAGAGAGTACATTGAAACCCAGGAAAAATATAAGGAAGCCAAATCAAAATTGCCAAAAAAGGGTCGACCCAGAGAAGATTTCACGTTACAGTTGCTCCAAAATTTTCGAAAGAAGCTCCACAGCGCCAAAGAACAAGCCGAGGAAACTGAGGAAACTGACAATAAGAAAGGAACAGATAAAGACGAAGAAATCGACGATGAAAATTGGATGGCACACACTTTACGGTTCGAAGAAAAGACCCCAGTACTAGCCAAAGACGCGAGTACCAAGGACGACGATTGGTTCGAAATTTACGACCCGAGAAATCCTCTGAACAAGAGAAGACGCGGTGAAAAAACTCCGAAACCCAAAGACGGAGAACACTCTCGAAGAAAATAGTAGAAATGAAATAAACTTTGTCAGTTTTTCGGGAACTGCAATTGACAATAAACCGAAGATTTGGTTCTATTGCAATCTACAGATTTATTACGACTAGTCCAAGTAATATGCATTTGTTGAATACAGCTGGGGAGGATTAGGCCTTAGCTAAAAAACAAGCTGTGGACTAGTTGTGGATTATGTTAACTAAGTATAATATTTACTATCTGCAAAGTCAATTCTGCACCGTTACGAGGCGGTTCTGAATAACGCAAATGTTTGTTTATTTGTATGAAATACTCTTGCTAATGAAATATTAATAGCAAATATCGAATCATCATGTTTGCCGATCGTTTAACCGATGTGTAGGTGATCTTACTACTCGGTTTTTTACTAGAAAAAATTAAATGTATCCAGTTTTGTAATTCGGATATAGCTCACAAGCCAAATAATTTGGGATTAAATTAAGGCTACAAATTTTGACACGTATGTGTTTTACGGAAAATTTAGTTCTGTAATTTACTATAACGTTATAAAATAATGTGAATAATAACTGTACGTCTATTGATGAATAAAATAATAAATATTTTCGTTTTCAAGTTGAATTGCGGGTTGGATAATAATTCCTTGTAAATTTAGGGTCTAAACGTTTTAAAGTTGCTAGAGATTTTCCTTTTTCAATTTTTTATGTACTCGAGTGATGAATTATCGTACAAGCGCGATAGAGAGAGAGAGAGAGAGAGAGAGAGAGAGAGAGTTTGTTTGAATAGTAAATCGTAGAAAGTCGATGGTACTGAGGATTGCGATTATTTTTTAATCTTTTGACTTTATTCGCGGTGAAATTTTCATGAACGTTGTAATAACTAAATTCACAGAAGGAATGCGTGACGCGATAATCGTGATGATATTTTATTTACAATGCAAAGTTACTTCGGTAGAATATTCTATATTTACGTAACCGCGTGTGTATGGAAGCCTATAAATTAAAAGAGTAACAAACATGAGAAGGAAACGTTCCATGAATACACAAGACGGGGTCTTCCTTGATCTTTGCGCTGAATTACTTCTCCTTATCATTAAATTACGGTATTCATTAGATCCAACATATAACGCGTCTACATCAATCTTATTTCCCGATCACTGGAGCTCTATTTATTTGAAATTGGCCATTCTAGACTCTAGATTATTCAATATTTCTAAATCATAAGAATAAAGCGATCTTTCATCCGTCTTGAGTAGTAGCAGGAAAGTACCGCAGTCCCAAAAGCAAGCAGTGGCTGTCGATGCATGCTACGATGTACCTGAGCTCATCTGTGTCCGCTATGGTGCAGCGCTCACCGACAACTGAGCGGCTGGCTTCCCCCACCACTTAAAAATCTGAATCGTTGTAAAGGAAAGGGGAGGGGGCTTAGTAGGTGAACTCAGAACGAGAGAGGCAGAAGTAGGGGTTGAGAAAAACATACATTGATATCGAAATAGTTAATAATACCGATTCAAATGAGAGATAGTAAATTGCTTATCAGAAATTGGAATATTAGGCGATAATTGAGATTTTGAAGAGTTATAAAGAAGTAGATATTTAAAAATTCGATCCTTAAATATCAAGGGGTACAAGTCATTTGTCAAAGCGTATAGGTATACATATAATCAGTCTTATTAGATATAATGTACTATCATTTAATTGCCGTTTTTATTATGGTCACTATTATCTTTATATTTGGGTTAAGCAGATGATGACTTCACGTATTTCGTATCTCGCAATTAAAACATAGTTATCATTGTTGCAATCAATCTCTTATTTACCGCTTATTGCTCACGTGCGGGAGTTATTCCAGGTCAATAGAATACCTGAGACGTATATTATATTGATTTTAAACAGATTGGCACAACTAAATTGAGTATAATATAATTCCGCAAATGATATGACCAATCTTCTATTCTTCGTATTATTATCCAGACATATGTACTTATTCGGATGGTCCTCAATTCGATCATATTAGAATTTCAGTGCTCCCATGGGCCAAAGCGTCTCCAAATATATACAAAAAAATGTAGTCAAAACCCCAGGTTTCTGTCTCAATTCTAAGTAGTGCCCCAAAGCCTTCGAACTTTCCTATCTAAGTAACACACGATTTTTAATAATTCCGGGGTTATTTTTTACTTCCTATCGCATTATCGCTTCGAATATCTGAAACTCTGCACACTTCTCACCTATAGCAGTAGGTATCCGTGAAAAATTAACAGATTTTTAACGACAAAATTTTATTTATCACAATTCGGGGATAAGAAATTTTATTTCGTGCGCTATAGCTGCGAAAATTATATCGTTTAAAATCTGTCGAATTTTCATAAAATACCTACTACTACAGGTAAGGAATTTACCAAGTTTGAGAATTTTCGTAGCTATATTGCGACAGGGATACAAAAAATTAACCGCGAAATTTCACAAATCGTATTTTAATAAAATAGGAAAATCCGAAGGCTTTGGCGCAGTACTTAGAATTGAGATAGAAGCCTAGGGTTTTGGCTACATTTTCTTTTTGTATATTTCGAAACGTTCTGGCCCATGGAAGCATTGAAATTCGAAAATGATCAAATTAAGGACCACCCTAATAAATATGTATTTAGGTATATATGTATAAAAAATCGAATCAAATTGTTGAATAATGTTGGCAAACTACGGCAGATAGCTACCCTTAGTTAGATCCTGAGTAAATTTGCCGGTAAGATTATGAAGAAACAAATCTGAAAAATATTTGTGGATTATCATTATGTATTATAATATAGCTATCGCACAATCTACAGACATTTTAGAATATATTGATAAGAGCAAAAACGGTATAGTAGTAAATAAGTTGGCTTGGAATAAAGCGTCAGTCAGCTCGTAGACAGCGTTCGGTGCGCATCTAAATTTTTATATAACTTATACGAACCGCGACACGCGATAAGCGATCGTGTAAACAATCATTATAATTCTATAGCTTTTATTAGACAGTTCGTTGGTCTGTCTGTCGGTATGTGTTTAAGCATATCGGCTGTGCTGGTGGATTGGACAATATATTATTTATTTTTAAATACTATCTGCATAATAAATATGAAATATACACGTTATTGAAGAGAAATACGTACGACGTATGATACCGGTTAAAAATAAATACTTCATACGATCAAATGTACAGCAATGATAAATATTTTCATTATTATATTTTGATAGAGCTGTATACCTCTAGTCATAAGTTTCGAAATTAAATGTACACACGAGTGTGTACCGTTCTGTTAAATGAATTTAGAATAAATTATATTATCCTTTCTCATAGACGGACAGGAATTTTTTTTTATTTTAAAGAAGTGATATGTATTTCATGAACAAATAACTGGCACGTGATCAGGGAATTAACTGTAGCCATTTGGTGGCCGTATGTTTGTTAAAAGATAATAATAACTGGGAAGAATCGCGCGGATGTTGAAGAGACGAGTTTCAAACGCTACTGAAATCTTTGATCGGCTAATAGCGCGAAGAAAAGAGAGATAGAGAGAGTGAGAAAGAGAGAGACAGAGACAGAAAGAGAGAGAGAGAGAGGAAAGAATTCAATGATAATAATAAATAATAATAATAATAATTAAATAACTCTACTCGTTTTTGGGAGTGGAAATTTTATGAAATTTCTAAATACTCAACCAAATGGCATCTGTTCCACTCACGGCAGATATTCTTGGTATGTATGCTAATATTTTTGACGTCGATTCTAATAGCTTTGAAATTTATGTACTTTGAAATAACACATGTGCAGCACAACGTATATATAGTTGTACACTCATTAGTCAGACGACAATTATATAGTTATACAACTCGATTTGAACTACCAAAGCGATTTATTGTCGATTCAAACTGATGCATATTTATATATTGCATATAGTGAATATAATATATACCCATGTGACGTAATATAATAAGTTTCCATTTCCGTTATGAATTCGCATAATCGTCGCTCGTTTTACACATAGATTTTGACTTTCGTAAATTTCTGCCGGATGAGAGACATGTGTTGATTAGGAACACGCGGCTAAACGAGCAGCTACATTCGTTCAAATTTTATCACTGGTATATTAATATGAAGGGATCTGTTTGTATACATTACTAAATTGCCTGAAGCGATTCTCAATCCAATCACGCTTCAGAGACGGATTATCGTGCATATCATTACTGATGATACTTGTTCCGCGTTTTATGTTCGCTTATTTTTTTTTTTTTTCTTATCGAAAGTTATGCATGGCAGCAACGTTTTTTATACGTATATGTGTGAATGAAAAACAAGTACCTATTGAGTGAATTGGTATATGAATGAACAGAAAATTTATCCATTATCGTATATCACCTAACCAGGTTTTATTTTTCACGATATATTTTCACGGTCAAGTTCAGGCAGCCTCAGCAATCTCGACGAATACAGTTGTGCTATATTTGTACGTAAATTAGTATCACGTTATACCTATATAGGGTGAGGGTTAAAGGAGTAAGGAAGCGGCAATGCGTCACTAGGAAAACACTTCTTGTCTATATAAAATGTGCCGGGATACACGCCGCACTGTATATAACGCGGAAAGTAATCATCTAATATTTCCTATCGACATAAACAATATTAAACTTCCTATTGGTACAACAAAAATGATCGATGCTTACGCTCAGAGTGATTGGTGCAACAATTAATTGATCACAATCTATTACACATGGATAAAATGAGAGATGAAATTTCCTATTTTCAGCGATATATCATCAACTAAAGCTCGTATAATAATTAGATTACATCAATTCTACAGTCAGATAATTTCTATTTTCTGATCTGAGATCCTACCCAGACTGGAATTCGCTAATGTAAGATTTACAATCTGCAGTCAATAAAACTCGAGATGTTACTATCTGCTATTAAAGTGGTACAGCAATAGGTGTAATGATATCGCAGTAACAAGTGTTAGTGAACTCAAGCCCCGATGATTTGATGATAAGATAATTTCAAGATACATATACGCGATGTACGTAAAAGTGGTAACGTGCGGTATCAGGATTATTTAATACTTGATTATAAATGATTTAGCTCGCAATCGTGAACGACTTAACCATATTTAGTACGTGCGTGGAAAAATTCGCACGATAACGCAAGTGGGCATTAATCTTCGATCATACACGTGGCAGTTTTAAGCTCTGTTTGCTCTATAGCTATGATCGCTGTTCTAGTTTTAGCAAAATTTAATGAAAAAAATAATCTAGCCTTCGAAATACATCATTTTTCAATATTTTACCTGCACACATTTCGATTGGTAAATTCACTTCTTTGGGTACATTGTATACATCAATTCTTGCAATACTTGATAATAGCTGTCGACTTTCGTAAAACTTGAGCGATTCTCGCGATAAGTATAAGTCTCAGATAACGAGGATCTAGTCATTTCTGTAATAGGATGAAGGGTTGATGTACCCAATCACACAGCATTCGATCGCCATATCAACAAACATTTGTGTCTACTGAAGTATTGCCAGTATATACGATATGCAGGTTGATGTATTGATCGATAATGGATCTTGCCAGACGTCAGAATAATTTTATGAATGTCTCGGTTTATATCATTTTGGAATACCACTGTCGTTTAATTCAAAGATCTAGTTAGAATATACAGAGAACATGAACGAGGGCTCTGAAACTGTGATAATTGCACACCTCAATTTTATGCTCTGCAAAGTCTGGAGTAGTTCGCATTCATCTATGCGTATATGTATTCAGATACATAGATACAAATACGTAGTGCATTAATGGCATAATGATAATACGGAAAATGTATGTTCAACGAGGTGCAATATATGTTTTCAAAACTTGTTTTGTACAGTTGCAAGTTGTAATAGCAATAATTATAAACCGATTATCGCCATGAAAATAAAAGATTGCATAAACGGATAAAAACTTTTAACATTTGTATCTTTGTTCTTCATTTATTACAGAGAAAGGTGCGAGGCCTAGAGACTGGGAGCCACGACGAGGATCTCTGAAAGGTCCAATAAAAATCCTGCGTCTCTGTGTCCTGGGGACGTTTTTACCTGCATTTTTAATCACAGGTCCGATGTATCTGCGCTACCGCGTTTATTCCGAGCAGCTTTATCCTCTGGCTGCATCTGATCAGCGGCTGATTGATGGAAAAGTTTCAACGACTTGGTGCCAGGTTGGTTCAAAAATCATTTTTACCCAGAGAACAAGGACCGAAAAATCATCCTCCAGATTTTTCCAAGAAGGGGGATGTCTGCATTTCAAATGATACCGTCATTTTATTGTTGAATTTATATTTATGACTTTCATACTTACGGTGATAATCTAATCAGCATTGTCAAGGTTTATTCCTCTGTTTACACGATATATGATGCCTGTAATACCTTGTCCGCTAATTATTCGCAATAATCACATCTGCGTAGGTATGTGTCTTATTTGATTTGATATACAGTTGTGATATGGTGTCGAAGGTCGGATTATAGGCCTTCAATTTTTCCGGAATTTTTTTAACCAAACCAATTTTTTTTAGTCAAACTATGAAATGACATTTAGTTACAATTGGGAATAAGTCAATTCTCATTTTTGACAGAGTCAATTGGTGAAGGTGAACGGAACATTCAATGCCTATCTGCTGAATCAGCAGCCAGAAATCAGAGTCGAGAAAGTGCCCGTGTCCATGACGAGGCACTTGATCCTTGAGGATGACATGAAGGAGTACTGGGGATTTTATCTTCTCCGAAACAGCAGCGTGACAGTATCAACTTGTGTGAGGTAGGCCTGCCACGATCATCATTTTCGTGACTATAAAGTACAAAGTCACTGAATATCTGCAATTAATCGTAAGTCCAACTTTGATCCATGTCACAGATGGCCAGGTGCTTCTTTGACGATAATACGAGGCCACAAACATCTCCACGAGTGTGCTTTCATCGGGGATGACAGCAGCGAGGAACTTGAAGAACTTGTCGAGATTGCGGAGGAAGAGGGACTCAATATGACTTACGCGGTAACATATACCTAATCACAATTTTCGCATTATAAAAGATTTCTTGAAGAAAATTCTGGAACATTATTTTCATTGTTGAATTTTCATTGTTCGAATCAAGGGAAAGTAGGGTAGCATTTCATCCTTAAACTTGCTCATTTTTCAGTATGGCAGTTCGCCTAGCAACGAGCCTGACAAGATGAAGAGAGTCCGGCAAGGTGTCAAATTCCGAGACGAAGGGAGTAGCCCAGATGCGAATCACACGCTTCCAAGTGGAACGGTTCACCATTTGACAAGCCACGAATTGGACGCAAAGACGATGCGGAATATCCTGACTCACCTTTTTGCTAAAACTTTGGAGACGAAGAACAAACAGAAGGAGAATCCTCATCATCATTACGAAGGTACGTTCAGGGAGGAATCGAACATTGATAGACCGCCTATTCTCCTCTCTGATGATTTTGGTCTTGGCGCATTCATGACGAGGGAAGAAAAGCCGACGAAGAGTCCACCGAAGAAGACTTCACATATTTCGGAGCCGCCTATTGTCCGAAGGGAGTCTGGAGAGAAAGTCTTTTCGACGACGGAAGACCCTGCGGAACGAACTACGCCTGCACTCAGCTCGGACGAGGTTTTCGAAGACGTACTCGGGAAGCTAAAGGCCCTTGGAGTTAGGGGTAAGAATGTGCTCGAAAAACTGATCGACGAAATTGGAACGGAAGAAGACGAGAAGAGCGACGGTCTTAGGAAAATTGTGAACGCCGCCATTCAGGACAACGGGAATGAAATGACTGACGAAGAACGGGCTAGGAAGAGGCGAGAGATCATTCTTTCCTCTCCTCTACACGCAGACTTTAATGAAGACGATTCTGAGGGAAATGCAGCCGTCGAAGAGGTACGGTAGAATATAATAACACGGTGTTCGTGACTTCCAATAATTACTAAGTGATTCAACGATCGAATGATTAAGGGGTTGCCTCTGAGCCCTGACGGTATAGCAGAAGATCGTGGAACGGTGAACGAAACTACCCTCAACGACAGGAGCAACAGCGAGTTTTGGAGCTCCTTCAGCAGCTCTGAAGAACGTCTCTTGGAGTGCAATGGCCTGATTCTCAATCTTCCTCTGACACCAAATGTCCGATGTACTCCGAAGTTTGAGAATGATCATGACGCTGCTTCTTTGGCCAACACCGTCACCTATAGGTTTGTATTTCGCCGAATATTCTTGCCTTCTCGATCCCTCAGGAATTCGAAAACTAAAAATATGCCGAATTCGTGTTTCAGAGTTCCAACGAACGGGTATTACTTTTTTATTTTCAATTCCGAGAACGAGATTCAGCCAAATTATGTCCGGATACGCTTCGACCTGGAAAAGACGGAGTATGATACATCCAACCCTACACAGTCCTGCAAAAACAGTACCGGCGAGTGTTCCTTGCCTTTGAAATTCTTCAGCGATCAAAGGGCAGTGCTGGAGTTGCCATTGACAGGAAATGACTCCCAGTGGAACGAGGAATACGTTGTAGTTTCAACGTGTGAACCCAGGACTGCTGTCTACGTGCTTTGCATCATTTCAGTACCCCTACTTGTGCTGATTTTTGCATTTCACTGAAAGCCAAGAGATTTTTTTTTTTTCATGGAAAACTTAACGACGCTGTGAATTATTCGCGGCTATTTATTTGAGCGGGAATAATTTCTACTCTGATAAATACATACGGAGGATCGAGGCGCCGTTAAAAAGATGTCGAAGTACCTGGCGCTAGGGGGTTTCGTGGATCTCAAAACTCAAAAGGCAGTTATTTTTTGAATAATTGTGAAAGAATATGGAAATACGTAAGTGTTACTTCTAAATATATGTGTACATAAATCTATGTATAGAAATAAAATAAAATAAAATAAAATGTGTATAGACAATATAGTATGTAACGCAGACCGGTAATTATAACATATGTTTATAGATATTGATAATTTTATTCGGTAATCATCAGCTAAACCTGTCCAAGATAAACCGTATTTATAAAGAACAATGTGATGCACTGTGATATTGAAATAATTGTTATACTAATTTATTAATAAAGTCTGGCGAGAGGGTAATCCTTTCAAGTTAGATCCTTAAATTTTCCACTTTTCACTTTTCACACTGTCTTAAAAAATTAATCCCTCGTCTTGTTTTCCCGTATAATCCTGAAGATTAATTTTTCATGGTGTCTGCATTGCCATCCTTGCTAATACATTGACCTCCATGGTAAGGGTGCGCGTAGGCGGGGTGAGTCTCTTATCAGCACTGAACACTCCCAGCTTACCCGTCCGCGCCTCCAAGGGCTGTAGAGTTTTTTTTTTCCCTCTTTTTACTTCCCGCTATTTCCCTCGCCCGATGATTCCTACATTCAGACAACATATCCATTAGGGTGGTCCATTTTCATTTCCGAATTTCAATCCTCCCGCGGGCCAGGACGTCTCCAAATATTTACACAAAAATGTAGCCAAAACCCCAGATTCCTATCTCAATTCTAAGTACCGCCCCAAAGCCTTCGAATTTTCTTATTTGAATGAAACACGACTTGTCTCATTTCGCGGTTAATTTTTTTTCTTCCTGTTGCAGCATAGCTCCGAAAAATTTCAAACTTGGTACACTCCATGCGTGTAGTAGTAGATATTTCATGAAATTTCTACAGATTTTCAACGATACAATTTTCGAAGCTGTACCGCACCAAAAAATATTTATCATCTCCAAATTGTTATAAATAAAAATTCGTCCTTAAAAATCTGTACATTTTTCACGGATACCTGCTACCATAAATAAGAAGTGTGCGAAGTTTCAGATTATTTGAAGCTATAATGCGATAAGAAGTGAAAAATAACCCCCGAAGTACTAAAAATCAAGTGTTATTTAAATGGGATTGGAACATGGGGTTTCGACTACATTTTTTTTTAAATATATTTGGAGACGATCTGTTCCACGGGAGCATTGAAATTCAAATATGACCGATTTAAGGACCCACCCTAATATCCATAATAAAAAAGTTAAAAAAACAAACGAGAAATTTCGATGTGCAATTGATGTGCTTTCAAATATTCAGGGCGAAATGAATCTTTCCTCGGAATGAATATCGGCGAGGTTATTGTTTCCCTGAAATTGATCAGTGATGTGTGAACAAGGGACATGTTCATTAATGAACAATACTCAATTTAATCATTATACTTGCGGCTTGGTGGAAACCAAACAGTGCATCAGGTAACGGAATTAATACGACGGGTGCGAACCAGGATGGCGAATCGTTACGTGTTGGTAGGTGTCGGTGGCTGCCCGAGGGCGATAAGAGAAATTGATTTCACCCCCAACTACCTACTACCCGCTATTATTATAGGCGCCTCGTGCCGGGTGGTGATGGTGATGGTGGTGGTGGTGGTTTGACGTTCATGGGACAGTGCGCGATTCCATGAGGCACGCCTCTCTTCTGCCTTTTGGCACACCCTCCCTAATCTCTGATCTGGAGTATAACCACCCCTTGGCAATACGAATACATGTGTATAATATATACGTATATGAAAGCATAGGTCCAGGCGACACCTCTCTACCACTGTGCTAATTCAATCGTGGCGCCATTCTGAACGGGGCCGTATCATGATGGCATACGTTACTGGTTTATTCGATCGTTTGATTGTATACACTCGTTTCGATGGGGTGTGAAGATTGGGAGGTTTACACGGTCCACTGGAAGTCTGCAGGAACTAGTTTCGAGAATCCGAACAGAACTGGCACTTCCTCATCAACCCCCAAACAAAAAATGAGAATACATACCAAAAATGAGGAAAAAAAATGAAATTTTTCCAACGTAAATGTGACACTGGCCTTTCAGGCATATACGTGCATTCCAAAAATGCAAATAGCTCATCCCCTCGGGCTTGCGGGATGATAAGTCGAAGAACTAATTCACAGACACGTACCAACGAAACCACGGGCTAATCGTATTGTGGGAAACCGCAGCACCGTGTGTTTAAATCCGCAGAACCTTATTTATAACTTATGATACGAAGATTTCAGGGAATAATTAGGGTCGTAGTAGGGCTAAGGTCCCACGCCTTAATTCGAGATATTAGAGTCCGTGGTATGGTCAGCTACTTGAGGGCAGTCACCCTCCCCACGACGAAAGTCGAGAATAAATGATGATCGTATAACTGTACGATTACGGGGTGGGAATTGGGTATTTTATCTTTAGCCCGGTCTCTTCGACGTTACAAATTCATGGGGATATTATACTTTTTTAGACACGTGGCTATACGAAGGGATACTACGGGTTCATATATAACGCGAAATTGAGGGTAATTTGTACCCACAAACATTAAACGATTTACAGATAGTCTAACGGCCACGATTTTCTACTTTGTACCGCTCTTTGGCATAGGATCGTTTTTTCCCTTCGACAATAAGTCCAGCTCTAATATGAAATGGATTTCGGGAGTGAATACTGTATTGTGCAGTAAAGAATTTCCGAAATTAACTCAACGATATCATAATTTATCAAACGACTGGTGATTACCGTCAAAATTCAACCTCCGTTTCAATAGAGACAGACTTTCATATCGATGATGTAGTTCAGGGTTACTTGCAGTAGCTCTTCGGCATCGAGTGTGTCTCCGATTTTTGTTACTTCAGTAATTTGCGAGGAAAATGAAGCGCTGGATCTTACTGTTAGGATATTGGCTCGTCCATGTCTCAGGAATTTTTCCAGTTGCCTTAAAGACCCCGACGAAGAAGGCACCTACGTTTTTTCTTGATCAACGAACTTCTTGGATACCTTGGACGTCGACCACGCGTGCTATCTTGATAGGACTTGGCCAGATGTCCATTGTCCTGTACGCTGGTTATGAGTGGTTTACAAAGTGCGTTTGCAGGTTCAGTTCTTGATTAATTGCAGAGATGTGTAAAAAGAAAATGCGTAAAACTTAAAACGCACCTATGACTTCGTCTAACGAAGTGCTGGCTTTGGTTTTAACGAAAATTGGTCACATGGGTGTTTTAGGATCGGCGGTATACTTGGATGCAGTTGGAATCGTAAAAATCTTGAGCTACTGGTCATCCAGATCGTCGGAATCGCAATAGTCATCTCGACCTTCTGCTCCATTCTGATAGCGATGATGCGTCGCCAAGAGATAAAACGACTTCTGAACAGCATTTGCTCCTTGCATATGAACGTTTTTAAATGCACTGATCCTCCAAAGGCGCGTAGGTTCGCCTACTTCATTGTCTACTTCATCTTGTCTGCAGCCTCGACTATGGGTGAAACCATTTCATCGATTATCGGGCAATCTGTGTACGTGTAATTATACAGAGCAGAGTCAACGAAGATGGACCGGATATGAAAATCGGAAGATGCGATTTCTCGAAACGTATAGTATAGATGAACAATTTGGAAATTGAATATGCCCAACGACTGACCCTGACATCTTCTTATTTTCACCCATAATTATTCCTGTAATAGTACGACCCCCGGAAATCTTAAAAAAAAAAAGATTCCGATTTCTTTCAGTCACCCGGCTTTTGCCTATGAACGTTCAAACCATCGCAAAACATGGAAATATTCGGTTTTTGGAATGACAAATTTTCACGCAAACTATAGAATGGAAGGATGTTTCTTTCCTATTTTTTTAATCGCATTCTCTGCTGGTTCCACATTCTTGGGCTAGTAGAAACTAGAATGAAGTCTTTGGCACTAGGTGCAGGTCCATCTTTGCATACTCCTCCCTACAAAAATCGTGTAAAAATTCATTATTACTGGGTATTAACTAATAAAGTGGTTTCATTTCGACAGTCATCTCCAGAATTTGTGGCAGGTATTTTATCTCTGGACAGTTTTGTTCACGGAGACGATTGTGGGTACAATCTGCATTTATCTTCAGGTAAGGGTTAGAAAAATGAACAAGAATCCCAGGATTTTTTGAATGATTTCCAAGATCGATTCCTCAATCGTTCAGCCCTTGAATTTTCATTCAGCCATTCGATAGCAAGTGAAATTGACTCACATCATTTAGTTTTTCTTTTACTCTAACATGAAAAATCCTATTTAACTTTCTAAATATTTCGAAGAGTGCTGTCGAAGAATCGAACCGTAAAATCAAGATCAAATTTCCTTCGGTTGATGAGTGGGATTGGAAATACTGGGAACCCGTGCCCTGCGCTGAGGAAAATAACCAGCAAGAAGGACCGAGGTCAGATGTAAAGTCTGATCTCGAAGAATACCGGCTCACGTATAGAACAGTGGCTAATATTGTTGACCGGATAAATTCCGTGTATGGATGTCTTGAGCTGTTATTCGTTGTCTCTAACCAGCTAGTGTGCCTCTTGCTGTCTTTTTGCTTCATTTCTATGCTCCTCAAAAGCCAGACGGAAACCTTAGATGAAATAGGCTTCAGGATGATGATTTCCTTTGGGTGTTACTGCGTTTGGTCTTTCGTTAGAGTATCGGTGATATGTCACAGCTTCGAAATGGTCATCAAAGAGGTAAGTATTATAGGAAATTCTAAAACATCACAATTTCCCTCGGTTCTGTCCTTGAGCTGATAAGCTATGCTCGAATCGGTTAATCTCTTGTGTCTTAGAGTTACGTACAATAAAATTTATTCATTTTATCTGAGGAATTAGGGGCTGCGAATTTCATCATCATTGGCATATTGTTAAACAATCCTGGTAATTCTCTGACAGGTACCGAGGAGTTTATTCCTCCTCAAATACGCGACTAATTCACTAATCGTGAAACAATAAAATGAGAATCACGTATAATAGCAGTTAATCTTTCTCGTTAACGTACCCCAAAAGCTTAAAACTTCCGATAACTAAGATAGCCTCGATTTAGCTCGAGACTTTCTGTCTTATTGGAATCCTTTTTTTTCCAGGTCGAGGTAACAACGCATTACATCGCGACAATAGATGCCTCAGAAATCGATCTAGGATCAAAGCTAGAGGTTCGTGACTCGTGGATTATAAAGCAGTTTTATTTGTTCACCTATTTATGATTAATATTTTTTGTTTAAGTTGTTGGAATTCCTAGAGGAGATCGATGGCAGGAAAATTCGATTTATGGCAAGCAACATATTTTCTTTAGACTACGCTACGTTGTACATGGTAAGATTTTCATCTATAAAATTAGAGTCTTTGAATAAAAGCTAATCGATTATCTCAAGATTTAATTACGTGCGATAATGAGTCTAAAAAAATATATCTTTCATTTTCAGTTACTGACCAACACTGCAACCTACATAATAATCGTCATTCAATACTTGTCCTATTAAGGAACAGAAAAAAAAAAAAAAGAAAGAGAAAAGACCCACCTAATTACATGCAGCTGTTGATGAAACAACAAAATTTCTTGGTTTACCCGTTATCTGCAGACTTGTTGTTTTTCGGAGCAGAAAGGCTCTCTGGTCGTGTTATCTGCTTGAACCGTTCGCAGACTGGAAAATTCGAAATGTTTTAGAACCACGCCCAAAATAACCAAATCTCGAAACCCAAAGGACTCAAAGATCCTATCGGAAAACCCTTTTCGTTAGTTTTTGGTGGTAAATTTGTTCACCAGAAAATTTAGGGAAGAAAAATTTTGAACACTGCAAAGTCGTGATTGTTTAATCGTACAGAAATTGACCCCGGGGCTTATGTGGCTCCCACGCAGATTGGCGGGTATAGATCACCCTGTAATGACGGTCCAATGAGCTTGATCGTGATTATTTAATCGGTATCATCCCTCGGAAAAATTCAACCCTCGAAACTGTCACAATACACACGTGTCTCTCCTGTCTCATACTCATAGAAAGTTTACGTATGATGCCACTTGACTGCAGGGGGTCACCATAATAAGCTGCTATACCAAACTGCCTGCATGAAAGGGCTGTTTTATTTTTTGCCTTTCATAACTCCACGATCATCCCCCCACTGCGGTGATACGATTACCGGAGCTAATATGACTTTGATTGGTTGGGAAATGATAAAAAAGAAGAAGAAAAGAATACAAAATTAATTTCCAATTGAGAAAAGGTGTCTTTTTCAATTTTCTTGTGCTATAAACTATCAATTTTTTGTTACCTAGAAGTGAGGGATTCGAGTGTTCTAAATAACAAAAACCAGAATCTCGTACTGATTGAATAAAATATTGATTGATAAAAAGGCTAAGAAAATTGATTATTATTTTTTTTTTTTATTAATTGGGTAATGCGTTGAAAATTTTTCAAAGTCAAGAATGATTTTGTCTTTTTGCTTCGATATTACCGGCTGTCCCTTCATATAGATAGATAGTTATCATTTCTCAATGGAATTTGATTTATCTGTAAAATGATATCAACTTGTTACTCGACTTCCCGGTTTGATTATTACGTCCGCGTACAGTACGACATGTAACTATAATCGATGTTTAAAGTCTCGAAATTTAATGATGAGGTCGTAATAAATTATGGTGAGGATGCAAGATGATACCAATAAGTGTTGAAATATTAACGTTCAATTTTCCCTGTGAATTATACTCACCTAATGATTAAAAAAAAAAAGAAAAATATTCAAAAAGTGTTTTACCTGTGTGTATTAGATTATAGCTACGGTTCTGAGACGAATCTTTTTTCATTCTGTCAGTTTTCATTCGAAACTAACTATTTGATGATGATACATGCAGAATGAATTATATTCAAATAAAATGTAATAATTTATTCTAGTTTTTTTCAGGGCCGATAGCTTTCGCGGAAGGGGTACACATATGTCGTTCACATCGTATTTTATATGTTTTATATAATTATAACGGAACACACTCATGTCCTGTCAGAGTATCGTCACTTTACGATGATAATAAATGTGAGAATACATTATTATTACGTACATAGTTTATTATTACGAATCGAAAGATAAGAAAATTCTTATAATATACACCATATGTACTCAAACATTTCTTCGTTCGCACAGATATTTATTATTCATTAGTGTCTTATGTGTTAAATAAATTTCAATTTTACTCCTGAATTACGCCATACATTTTTAGTCCAAACATCTTTCGTAGAAAAAAAAAAGAAAAAAAAAAATTATAAAAAATTATCTGAAACATGAAATTTTCAACAAATTGAGAAAACGTCAAAGTATCTAAAAAAAGGTATGATTTTTTGAATTTTTTATGTACACTCGGAGTTTCATTATGTTTCGGTAATTCTTAAGCTTCTAGTCACTTATGTACGACGGATGGTGATTCTGGCAGGGCGAATGGCGCTGGACCACGAGTAACGTCAGGATCACGCGCGGCTCCACCCACGTCACCACCTAGGAGTCAGCAGTTCAGCACCCCGCCCCGACTCGCGAATTTCCCCGTGATACTAGGGTGTAGTTTGTCCTGAGAGTAGGATCGGTTCAGTCTCATCGGGGCACTTGTATTCTTCGGAGGTCCTTCAAATGTCGCATCGAGAACGGGGACGGTATTTTATTCTGCGCCCGCAGATCTGCAGTGCAGAACCGCGCTATCCCCTCGATATTTTACGTCCGGAATTCAAATTTTTTGGGATTTTTCATATGAGGATTTACGCCGTGGCCAGACAGTGTTGAAATTTCATTTTTAAACGACAACCTACGAGTGCATTGCTAGAAAGAAGACCAGAATCATGGTAAGGAAATTTTTTGGGGCTGTGGCCGAAGCGGAATGGTCATTGCAGGGCTAGCGATAAAAACGATTTTTTCTTTCCGCACAAAGTTTCAGAATTCAAAAAAGCTGCGTGAAAACCTTTCGAATTACGTCCAAAAATGAGACGAAAAAGTTAGAATCAAAAAACTTGACGTCTGAGATGCGGGGAGCATTTTGATATACTATTGCAAATATTTAAGGTTCAAAAAACAATCAGTGACACAAATTTTCAAGATCATTAGTTCAATCTTTTCCAACTCATTTGAAGAGCTTTCTCTGAATCAGTTCATACTTTATAATCGTACAAATTGTTCTACGGTATTTGTAAAGTCATCTGTATAGGGTGGTTTTAAGAAAACAGGGATTTTTACATAAAGCATGGCTATCAGACTAAACTTGTTCACTATTTGAGGAATAGAATGCAATCCGAACGGAATCGTCTCGAATAAAAATACTTGTGATATGGCAATCCGAAGTTTTGACGTTGTGTGTTTCAGTGGAAGATATCGGTAAAGGGTGGTATAGTTTTGTGATCAGTCTGAAACCGTGAGTAGACGATATTTCTCGAAGTTTTAACAAGTTTCGGATACTTTCAACGGATCAAGAAACGAGATTTTCTGATTTTTTCACATTTCTGTGTGCGACACAAAAATATAATCACCGAGTAAGGTTCCGGAGTGGAAAGTAGCCCTACTGAGAAAGAATTTATACCGAAATCTCAGAAAAATTTTAGAATCCTCAAAATCGGGTTTTTGATTCACGAAACCTTCTCATGACATTACATCGTTCCCCGATGATATCAAAATATATTTGTGTAATAGTGGCGTTTCATGGTCCGAATCTTAACTCTGAAATCCTCCCTTAAGGGGTACTCACTGATTTGTCTAAAGCCTCAAAGACGTTCATGTTTTCTCGGGTAAGATTACGACAAAAATAATCGAACAAGGAAAGGAATATTTTGGAACATGTCGAGGGTACTCTGACGTAACCTCGTACCCCAAAAAACAAAATTTTATACAGTTATGTAAAAACGTATTCTGATCATCAATCCAGTTTTAACTAAAAACCCCCAAAAATCGAGTTACAGGGTTACGTCAGAGTACCTACCTTCGAAATTTGTTGCATTCAAGTTGCATATTTTGGGCTAAACAAAATCAAAAAAATATCAACAAATACGGACATTATAGCTCATCATGTATTCTGCTGGTTGAACTCTACAGTGATTTAACGAGAAAAGAAAAAAAGGGAAGAAAAATCGTCGCAGTTTAGTACTCTAGGTGTACTTTCGATCTGAATCAGTTTCATTAATCCAGAAAAAAATTGCGGAAAATTGGAAAAGTGGTTATAATTCTGAGTCCATATTTTATTCCTTGCCATTTATATTATTCGACCTTGTAATTAATCCAAGAACAATAAATCCTCAGATATTCTCTAATATCTTTTTAAACATTTCTTGCGGTCAAACTTGATCTGTCGTTTAGTCGAGAGTGTGAAGCTGATAAGAAGGACTTCACTTGTGATATAAATATACCAAAGCGAAGATTCACGTTGCATCATTCAGTTCGATATAGTTGTAGATGTTGCGCAGTATCAGTACACAAATACACTCGTGTATAATCGAGAATAGTTCGAACTAATAATGAGACTGGCTGAATGAAATGTGAAACGAAATATAATTTTTGGGAAAAATTTTAGCCAGATAAATTTCGAGCTGAATATTAGGCAGGACCCATATGCTGCTGTCAGTGTCACGTCAGACGGAAGTGTAGTGAAGATAAAAAGCGAGCAAATGTCAGGGACGTGAAATAGCGATAACAAATCATGTTTAGTATATCGTCTAAAATTGAGGATATAGAATATGATATCACGAACTCGGCCGTTTCCTTCTTTGTAAAATAATTTGCGTGGCTTGTAACTTTTTTTACTTTTCGTCACCTCGATGATAATAAACGCATTGGTTCCGGTTGACTGAATCTTCGCACGTTCTTCGGCTTCTAGTACCTGAAAAACAAGTCGCAAAAGAGCTGGGAGTTTACCCCAAAAACTGCGGGATGAAAAGACCTGAAATTCACAGGATCCCACATTCAGATGATCGGCATAAAAGTGCTCATATTTCTATCAATACTTGATAGTATTTTCTATCATCAGATGGGTTTCCAAGGCGATGGAAAGTGCCGCGAAATATACCGTATTTATGTCTTTATATTTTTATGGGGAGTGAATAAAAACTGCGAATCTTGATTTATGGCTGCCGCAAATCCGCAGAATTCGATTTTGATTAAAAAAACGTTGACCTATGCATCCCCTGGTTATTATAGCCGATGCTGACTTACGGAAACAGTAACGGATCGGCTCCTGATACGGAAAACGGTTCTCCTGCCGATTCGCTAATCTCTGGAGACGGCGAGATTGGCGATATCGGAGATTCGCCCGGTACGCCCCGGGACACAGAAGAAGAAGCTACTTTCTCCGATGAATTTTACTCCCACGATACGGACGACGAGGACGAGCACGGAAAGCGACGGCGAGCCACCAGCTCTGTAAGTATATTCATTTTTTAGTATCGTTACATCGTCTGGTCTTTCGCTGAATAACTTCCGGAAGGATCTACCGATCCCATTTGAATTTCGTACGCGAATATTCCAAACAATTTTCGGACCTGGTATTGAATTTGAAAAAAATTTATCGAGGGGTTTGGGATCGGGAGAGAAGAATGGGTTTTTGAAGAAGTCGTCATATCTTGATAACCGTTTGTACGATTTTGATTGAATTTGTGCAGTCGGTGCTTTTTGAGGCGTCAAGCTCTTTCTACAAATATAGAAAATTTCGGAACTCAAGTTGGGTAATAACAGTTCAAAATTTCATCGCGCATAGCTCCATAAGTGTTGGACCGATTGCAGCAGAATTCACAGCATATTTCATGACGGAGTTCTTCGCCATTCGACAAACTATGCCAACTTTTTCGAAAAACGATTCTTAATTGTTTGAAAAAGTGGATGAACCGATCCCCGTCTTTGTAGCTGGATGGAATTTCCGGATCCGGAGGAAGTCGCCTGGGTTCCCCAGTTCCCCGAACTGGTGGTCTGGGTGTCCGAAAGCTTTTCACAAACAGCCGCGAACGATGGAGGCAGCAAAACGTTAGTGGAGCTTTTGCAGAACTGCGAAAGCTGGTCCCAACCCATCCGCCAGACAAGAAACTCTCGAAGAATGAAATCCTGCGAATGGCTATAAGGTATCCTCCCGGTTTCGCGGTATTAAAAATGAATTTTATCCCTCGCAAAAAGGCGTTATGCCACTTTTCGCTTCTCATTTTCTGCTCCAGGTACATTCGGCTTTTGAGCAACGTCCTGGACTGGCAAAAGGGCCAAGACCGTAACGGACTGCAGTCGATTTCGTCGCTGCAATCCAACAACTCTTCAATTATCGATCAGTCGCGAATAAAGAGTGAGCCAGCATACTTCGGCCCGCAATTGGCGAAACCTGGAAGTCCAGCGTTCTTCAAGCAGGAAAAAATTAGCGGTGAGGTGCCGTCCGACGGTGGTTACAAGTCGGGTTTCACGACGCAGCGTCGTCCGCCTCATTCCTTCCTCGCCTGCGATAGGAACGGTAATAATTTGTTGATGATCGCTCCCGTCGACGTCGGAACCGTCAGCAATGTCGTTAACATCGCAGGAATTAACTCTGCAAGAGAAAGTTCTATGAATTCCTATTCCGCGGGTGGTAATTCCTCCGTTTTAAATGGCGCGAGACAAATTGGCTACGGAAAAACTACCGGAAATAACAGAATTAGCAGCGGAACTGGAACTTCAACGGGAACCGTAACAGGCACTGTAAATGGTCACACTAATGCGGTGAACTGCGGGGGACATAAAAGGCTAAAAGTTGAAGCTGTGGATGAAGATCAAACCTCACAGAGCAAAGGACCTTCGCCTTTATCGCTTGGTAGTGCAGTGCGGAAAAGAACACGAATTACATTGGTCAAGGACACGGTTGCATTCAGGACCTCGGATTTTAAGAACGCTGGAAGAAAATAGACGGGGAAGGAACCTCCGATGGTATTCCACGATATCTTCGATGAGAATAATTCGATTTGGCTGAAGAAAAGAAAAGTTGTAGGACTTATAATCGAGGTGTCAGTCTCGAGGGCGTCGACGACGTCTCTAAACTTGATGGTGTTTCAATTTTAGATTGAATCTTTGCGGATTGTGTTGTGATCGAAATTGCATAATGGATTGACGAAGGCAATTGTACCGTCTTCGAGTATCCCTTCAATCCGTCCCCGAAAACGCTGTGGATATCATAGAGATCCGTGAAGGATATGTTTGCTTCAAAATTCACTGAAGACTTTCGGTGTTACGAAGGGTGATTTTCTGCTGAAGATTGATGGTTGAGTGATTGACGATGAAAATGAATGATTGACAATTTTTTACCAAGAGCTTTATTACTTTAACAAAGAGTTACCGATGGATTGTGTAAATGTTTCATAGGAGTAAGGTCCTCGCCATTTTATAAATACTATAAATATGTCGATATATACCGTGCGTTTTCGTGGAAACGTGACATGCCTAGATTCGAGGATAACCGAACGTACGCCCTATTATATGCAACCGTCCGGAGTCGTGTTGCGGTGGCCGAGAGTCGGAATCGGCAATTTTTTGAGTGGTTACGAAGCCCTTGATTGGCTGTCTAGTAGCAAACAATCGCCGTTCAATAAAAACTTCAAGGCTGGAGCGTAAAAAATAACGAAATATTATACATAACATGTACCCTCAGCTGCATATAATAGGCGTGCGTTCGGCTATCTTCGGATCTAGGCATGGCGCGCTCCGACGAAAACGCATGATATATTACAGTGGTCCTCAATTCGGTCACATTCGAATTTCAATGCTCCCATGGGCCAGAACGTCTTCAAATATATAAAAAAAAATTCAGTAAAAACCCTAGGTTCCTATCTCAATTTTAAGTACTGCCCCAAAGTCTTTCAACTTTTGCATTCAAATAACACCCGATTTTTAGTACTTCGGGGTTATTTTCTACTTCCTATCGCATTATAGCTTCGAATAATGTGAAACTCCGCTACAGTAGTAGGTATCTGTGAAAAATTAACAATTTTTAACGTCAAAATTTTATTCACCACAATTTGGAGATAAGAACATTTTTTTTTTTTTTGGTGCGCTGTAGCTTCGAAAATTATACCGTTGAAAATCTGTCGAATTTTCATGAAATACCAACCACTACAGGTGAGGAGTGTACCAAGTTTCAGATTTTTCGGAGCTATACTACAGCAGGAAGAAAAAAAATTAGCCGCGGAATTTTACAAATCGTGTTTTTTATTCGAATGGGAAAAATTCGGTGGCTTTGTGACGGTACTTAGAGTTGAAACTAGAACCTGGGGTTTTGGCTACTTTTTTTTTCATATATTTGGAAACGTCCTGGCCAGCATGGGAGCATCGAAATTCAGAAATGATGAAATTGAAGATCACCCAATATACTTATACCTATATAATGTAAAATAATATGAAAATCTCAAGGTATTCACGTTGGGAATGAAGAAAGAATTGTGTCAAACTCGATTAGGAACGTTGTTACGTTCTAAGTTTCAGAGTTGGACTTTTTTTTAAAGTTTATGTATATATACCTATGCATGTATACTTCGTCATAGATACCGTTGATAATTAATAATTATATTTGTCGATTATAGATAATATGTACACATGGGTGCAATATTCAATATCATTACAGCAATAATTAGGTTCTCAGGTATTACGTAGTACCTAGTGAAATCCGTAGGTAATTGACTTTGAAAAATTAATACTTGTGCTACAATTAGAGTTTAGAATTTTTTTTTAATCGTTTAAATATTCAACTATAATTTTCGCTTAGCATATTCAGCTATATGTAGAATACCGTGTACATGCGAAGCGATGTGAAGATTTGCTGCAGAAGCACGAGGATTTATATGCACATTGTGCAGTTCTGCGATTTGGGTACTACACGCAGCTGCTGGATCTCCACTCGTAGCTAATTTTCCCATCCAGAACTCGTTGCCTGAGGTAAAAAGAAGGACGGTCATTAGCTAAGTCTTCAAACATAATAAGCTCGGGGTTGAACGGTTTTTTTCAACTCTTATTCCTATAATTTTATAAATTTTCACATCATGTTGCGATGGATTAACGCAGGATTGATTCGATCATACAGGAAAATGCAGTATACCTGGCAACGCGTTTCCATCCCAGGCATAGGTTACCACGAGGAGTTTGTCGTCCTTGAGAACGGTGTGGGGTTCTCTCTTCCCAAAGTGGATCTTTATGTCTGCGGATAGGAGAAATAACGTGAAACTGAATGGACGAATGAAACGAACGGAGAATCCAGTTCTCGAATATTTTGAATAATGAAAAAGTCATTTGGCAAAATCATTGCAAAGATCCTTTATAAAGCTTCTCTACTATTCCTCGATTATTGGCAACTGCTAACGCAGCGATTGATCCAAAGGATTAAGAGTTGAGCACACTTACGTCCTAAGAGACCACCGTCAGTTACACCACCGCAATTAGTCTCATTTTTAAAGTATGCGAACATAACATCAGAGACATGTTGGATTTTGTACATATTCCTGTGGAAAGCGTTTTCGAAGGCTTTTATAAAGTAGATTTCCTGTTCGGGTAAGGCTTTCCAGACTCCTGCGAACCCGATTCAAGTTCAATTAGTCACTTCACGCTCTTTCCTCAGTTACCAAACAACAGTACCTTCCTTTTTTTCATCTGAAGTGTTACAATTCAATCTTATAGTGATAATAAAATGTATACCCAATCCAAATCCAACTACGTGTACGTATGCAGTAGTCTGAAGTTCAAGCGCGCGTGCATTTGCCTCTAGCAAAATGATTTCCGCTGTGGTCTGGGTTCGTGTGAGGTAAGTCACCGCGTCGAAGATGTACTTCCGTCCGACAGGTACGTATCTTGGATGTCCTGGTATTCTTTGTAGAAGGTCTGCCACTTCCTCGTATAGAGGAAAATGGGATTCGTTATAAAATCGCGCCCAGAGTTGGCGCAGGCCTCGAAGACCAATCGCGGTTTCAGCGCTGGATGAGTCCTCTCGTTTTTTTCCATAGCTGCGGTTTTTGGACAAAAAGAAATCGATGTTAAAAATTGTTGAAAAAAGACTGACTGTAAAGATTGGAAACCAGAACTCACCCATTTGCTGTAGTGTTTTGGTCCGGTGCAATAGCAATATCCTGGTATTCCATGAAGCCCGGTCTTTGGAACCTGGGGTTAAATAAGATGTAAATTCGGCCAAGATTCTTTACGGAATTCACATTTTCTGAAATTCACCTAGACCCCACAACGCCTATGATAACACCTCGCGGCTCTAACTCGTTAGAGTTGGTCACAAGAACTCCCTTGTTCTTCCGAGATCCATCGTTGATGAATTCGGTGTGAGATGACATCGTCAGCATAGATGACAACTTGACTTCGTCATAGGATAGGTAATCTTTCAACACCTAGAAGCAGTCTTGTCTCAGAGATTGTGCAGTATCAGATATCAACTAGATTGGCCAGGATTGGGACGAGATTCGCCACCAGATTCTGCGATTTATTTTTCATCATTGCTGAACGGTTTTTACCAGAGGCGGTTTTTCTTGGTCAGTACCGATCTGCTCCCACCCACCGAAGCCCTGCTTGACCCCGGTGATCTTGTACTTATCCTTTTTCCCCAGGAAGCAGAATGCTCTACGTTCGAGGAGGCGTTGCACAAGATCGATGAGTCCCATTTTTTTATAGAGACTTTTTTCCACTGAACTTCCTAGATTTTTCTTGTGCTTCAACCAGTCTGCGATCAGGGGAAGCATGTCTTCGTGAATCAGTGGATACACAGAGTTAGCATGACTCTGTTGAACGAAAGAAATCGAGGAGTGTAAAATGGGATGGGATAGATAATTCTTCATCGTTTAGGCACTTGCCTCAAGAGTTCCTTTCGCGATTCGCTTTTGGAGTTCCGAACTGCACACGGTATTAACAGGAAATTTAAGTGGAAAAGAGTTGCTGTTTTCAATAACTTTGCGCAAACTAACTGGCGGAGGGACGATCGTCCCTGCACATTCTTCCAGCAGCTTTTTAGTTGCATTATTAACAGGGTTAAGTCGGTCCCGCCGGCCGACATGAGGCATTTCTCTCTTCAGGATTTCCTTCCTTTTCCGTTTTGGAATCTAGATTTTTTTACATTATTCGAACTCATTATCGGCTCAATTTTTCTTCGTTACACGTTAATCGATCCATCCTAATTCCTCTATCTAAAATTTACATAGATGTAGAATTGACGTACAGTCAAAGAAAGTGATTCTGAAGCGCCGTATTCGAGGTATTCGAGTAACCAAACATACTTGTTGTTTTCAATTGTCTTCAAGTTGGTAAAAAATTACAGCAACATCCGCTCTCGCGATAAATCAGTGATCTGCTCTGCGCGGTATAGCGGACTTCGTTTGTTATTATTAATAAATTATTAAAATTTATGTGAATTTACGTTCTCTGGAAAAAAAAAAGAAAACAAACGAAGTCCCCGTATACCGCGCAGGGCAACTGGTTTATCGCGGGAGCAGATGTCGTTTTAATTTCATACCAACCTGACGACAATTAAAAACAACGTGTATGTTCGGTTGCTCGATTACCTCGAATACGGTGCTTCAGAATCACTTTCCTTGACTGTACTATATCTACCTTACTTACAGTCGGTCCCTGCGACGTAGAGGCGCGCTTGTTCGATTTTGGCGGCATATCTTTTGAAATTAAAACTGCGCGAATAAACGTATTGGAACTTATCGTGAATAGCGAGCGAGCAGTTCGTTGATCTGTTTACGAAGGCGAGTATACAGCGTGTGCGAGTCACGTCCAACGATTAACGCCGGCCTCGAGTTCACCGCTGTACTAACTTATTGTTAGCTTCGGCGACGTCATTCGTAGCCTACTACTCCTCCCACTACTGAGTGAACAACAACCCCACCTAGCCGTGAGGTTGAGTTTGCCGGCATGTGCTAGTCGCGAGACTTGCCAATTCGCGTATGCAAGTTTATGCAGGTTCATGCAGGTTCTGAGTTCTTGGTAAACGACTGCGTCATTCCGATTACATGTCATTTTGCAATGATAAATTTCACTTTTGGAACATACGGAACACGGAGGTTTCAAGAACAGAACAAAAAATTGGATGGAAACTGGCGTATTTTTATCAAATGAAAATTCCCCGCCACCCACACGTTAATCAATATCAGTATATGATGAGATATACGAATACGTCCCCCCAGTGCTGTACTAAAATGTTGCGCTTTCTTTCATATAATTCTCCGATTCGATCATGTTTCCTACAGCTTACTTCAGCTGGCATAATATTCATCGAAATGATGTTATGTGTATTGATTCACGTCTTATCTTTGACGACTTTGCTTCGATCAGATAAAGAGATGAGCTTCATGCATCGATAGCATTCAGGATCAAATATTTGGTGATCAATATTGCAGAATTGTGATTCAGCACACATATGGTGTCAGCAAATTCACTTTACTTTTCAAAAATTTATCGGTTCTGAACAACTTAGAATTTAATTTCGCCACATTTATCTTGTATTTAGAAGATTTTTTGAAATTATGATCAATCATTGAAATGCGTCGAAGAAGAAACAGTAAGTACCATGAGTAGATCGATTTTGTTGAAGACTTTGCCTCAGCTGGTATAATTTATCAAAATTATGTTGTATATTTATTCACATTTTAGTTTTGACAACTTTGCTTTGATTAGATAAGGAGATAAACTTTTTTCATCGATAGCATTCAGGGTCAGATATTTTGCGATCAACATTGGATAACTGTGATCCAGCACATATGGTGTCAGCAGATTCACTTTACTTTTAAAAAATGTACCGGTTCTGAACAACGTCGGATCTAATTCGGGTACTTTTATCTTGCATTTTTGAGTTTTCGAGAATTATGATAATTCACAGAATTGCGTAGGGAAGAAGAAACAGAAACTGATACAAGTATGTAGATCGATTATTCCGCTTAACATAATCATGGCCACCGAGGAAGTGGACATTCGAATTAAGTGAGAACAATCTGTAGCCTCTATTTTCGCATGAAACGAACATGTTTTTGGACGTATGTGTTCGGAATTGAATTTGAATTGGCGCTGTGCATTTTGTTTTTGCGTTTTTGACGACTGGGTTCGAATGATAATCGGAATGTGTCACACCCTACCCCATTCTTTTTAGCAAAAGGAGGTGGGCGACTAGGGATGAGCCTTAACTCTTTTTACTAAAATAAATAAGTTCCACTCAAATTAACTTTTCAAGTTGGACTTTATAGGACAAATACAGTAAAATTTTATGCTCATATTTTGATACAATCTTCGATGTCATTATGCACCTGATTAGGCTTTCAAGTATAACCTATTGAAATTTTCAGGAAAACCTTGAACATTCAATAGCATTTTGGAATTTATATCTGTTGTCGTTTTACAGGGTGAAGACAGATTGTTTTCAAATGCGATAGATCTGGAGTTTCGCCTTATCTTTGGCAGAAAAAATTTCTCGTTCAAGTAATTGATTGTAATCTTTGCTTAGCGTAATCAGCGATATGTAGAATTCCGTGTTCTGGTGAAGCGATGCGAAGATTCGGAGCAGAGGCACGTGGATTTATTCGGACATTGTGGAGTTCTGCAACCTGGGTGCTACATGCCGCTGCGGGATCCCCGCTAGAAGCTAATTTTCCCATCCAGAACTCGTTTCCTGAAGTACAAGAATTACCGTATCAATAACGAAGTTTTTGAATATGGTAAGGTTCTAGACTAAACTATTGTCATTTCTTTATCTTTTGAGTCGTAGGATGTTCCTCATTTTGTTCTGACGGATTGTGAGAGCAACCAGAAAAATGTCGAATACAAGATCGCAAGGAAGTTCAATTTACCTGGCAACGCGTTTCCATCCCAGGCATAGGTGACCACCAGCAGTTTGTCGCCCTCGAGAGCGGTGTGCGGCTCTCGGTCTCCGAAGTGGATCTTTATGTCTGCGGATGAGAGAAATATGGTAAGATGGAGAATTCCGTTTTTTGAATATCCTGGACGATGCCGGAGTTATAGAAAAAAATGATTATCAACGAAAGATCCGACGTTGAGATAAAAATCTTGAAAAGAACATTTTTTTGTAATTCCGTTACGGCCTATCGATCGTAAGCAAAAGATGAAGCGATTTATCAAAACTATCAAAAGTCGAGCAATATACTTACGGCCGAGGAGACCACCGTCCTTCACTCCACCGCAATTAGTCTCATCTTTCAGGTAGGAGAACATTATGTCAGATACATGTGGGATTTTATTCATTGTACTCTTAATGGCGATCTCGAAGGCCTTCAGGAAGTAGATTTCCTGTTCGGGCAAGGCTTTCCAGACTCCTGCAAAGCAGAGTCAAATTGGATCAGTCAGTTTACGCTCTTCCCGTAGTTACCAAATAACGATACCTTTGCTCTTCAATTGAATCGTTGCAATTGGAGATTATGGTATTGATAAAATTCATACCCAAACCAAAACCGACGACGTGGACATACGCGGTAGTCTGAAGTTCAAGCGCGCGCGCATTCGCCTCTAGCAGAATTATTTCCGCTGTTATCAAGGTTCGTTTGATGTAAGTTTCCGCGTCGAAGATGTACTTCCGTCCTACAGGTACATATTTGGGATCGCTTGGTGTTCTTCGAAGACGTTGTGCCACTTCCTCGTATAGAGGAAAGAAAGGTTCATCATAGAATCGCGCCCAGACTTGGCGCAGACCTTGAAGACCACTCGCAGTTTCAACGGTCGATGAAGCATCTAGATTTCGAAGGTACCTGCGGTTTACGGGCGAAAGAAATTAGACATAAAAAAAAACAAGAAAAATAAATAAATCATGGAGCAGATCGGAACCTGTAACTCACCCATTTGCTGCGATGTTTTGGTCCGGTGCTACAGCAATGTCCTGGTATTCCATGAAGCCAGGTCTTTGGAATCTGGGATTGAATCAGACATAAAATTAGCCAAAGCTTCGTATGAAATTCACATCTTTTTACACTTACCTTGGCCCCACGACTCCTATGATAACGCCTCTCGGCTCCAACTCGTTAGATCCGGTCACTACTATCCCTCTGTTCTTCCGAGATCCATCATTAATGAACTCAGTGTGAGATGACATCGTTAGCAGTGCTGACAACTTGATCTCGTCATAGGAGAGGTAATCTTTCAACACCTAGAAGCAGTTTCATCTCAGAGATTGTGGAGTCTCAGATATCAACTCGGTTGGTTGAGCACTTCGCTCAACTCCGGATCGAGAAATGTATCACGGGAAAGAGATGGGGAGTTCTTTTTCCCCATTACCAAACGATATTTACCAAAGGCGGTTTTTCTTGATCAGTACCGATCTGCTCCCATCCACCGAAGCCTTGCTGCCCGATGATCATGTACTGATCCCTCCGTCCCAGGAAAGAGATTGCTCTACGTTCGAGGAGGCGCTGCACAAGTTCGATGAGCCCCATTTCTTTATAGAGGGTTTTTTCCAGGGCATTTCCGTATTTTTTCTTGTGCTCCAACCAGTCAGCGATCAGAGGAAGTATGTCTTCGTGGATTAGGGGATACACCGAGTTAGCGTGACTCTGTTGAACGAATAAAATTAGCTAGCGTAAGATGTGGTTGCACGTCGTTCTTGATCATCCAGCAGGTACCCACCTGAAGAGTTGCTTCAGAGATTCGATTTTGGAGCTCTGAGTTGCATACGGTGTTTACAGGAAATTTAAGTGGGAAAGAGTTGCTGTTTTCAATAAGTGTGCGCAAGTTGACTGGCGGAGAAGCGATTGTCCCGACACATCCTTGGAGCAGTTTTGCAGTCGCGTTACTGAGAGGGCCTTTATCCAGTGTACTCAGTCGATTTTTCCAAGAGACGTCAGGAATGTCTCTCCTCGGGGTTTCCTTATTCTTGAATTTTTAAAATTACGATTTTTCATAATAGTGAAATTGAATAAAATTCTTCTTTGAATTTACTTTCACCGATTAAATTCAATTTCTGAATCTCACATGCGTAAATAGATACTAAAATCTGAATTCACATACCTTACTCACAGTCGATCTCTGCGACGGAGAAGTACCATAATTCGATCTTGGTAGCATATTGTTCCGGCGTTGTTTCAACTAAATTCAAAATAGAAGTCAAGCAGATAAACGGTTCAGAACTTAACGTGAACTGTAAACGAGTAGTTTATTGATATATTTATGGAAGTCAGTATACAGCGTGTGGAGAATCAGGTTCAACGAATGACACTAGCTTCAGTTTCACCGTTGTACTAACTATTTAAAGTACACTGTCCCCTTGCCCGATTGGTCAACAGCTTCGGCGACGTCATTTCCAGCCAATCAACGTCGCCTACGTTCTTTCACTACCATATACAACGTACTATATTCAGTATAATTATTCTTGCACAATATTGCGCGCATTTCACCGGCAGTTTAAGATACACACTGGACTTCCCAGCACGCGATCGCAGCTTCTGAATTTCTGATAATTAACTGATTTTGGGTAATTGTAATGAGATCCCATTTTCTCACACGATAGATACGGTCCTTGTTTATTCGGACTTCAAAGATTTGGGAATAGAAGTAAAGTTAGGCTCATACTAGGAGTGCATTTATTCAATAAGAATTGCCGATAACAATAGTCAAATGTTGTGCTTTCTGTTACAATTTTACGAACGGATAACACCACTGTATAATTCTGTGAATCGATATTGTTTACGCCAGTTTATTCTAGGTAGTATACAGCTTATCTCGGATCAACATGTTATCTATTGATTCACGTATATTTTTGCCGACGAAATTTCTTCGGGAGAGATTCTCGACGGCATTATGGAAGAACGTGCTATCTCAAATTATGCCAGAAGAACAAAAGACTGCCGTCGAGATATAAGGAGATAAACTTTTTCTTATCCACAGTATCCAGTGTCATATATCTTACCTGATTCACGTTTCGAGTGTTATTCAGTAATCTTATAATGGATGCACAAGGTGTCCGTAAGTCTATTCTACCTTTTCAAAAAAGTATCATTTCTGTAGAATTAGGAAGAATAGGAACCCCCGGATATGACTTAGGTACTTTTTCATGCACTTTCGACTTTTTTGACAAAGCGATCACTCACTCATAACCGTAGAGGGAAAAATAGGAACATTTGAAGTCCTTGAAATTTGCGATCCCTTCATCAAGACGTTCAGGAGATTTTACAGCAAATTTGTCGGACAGACCAAAAGAGCGAAATATTTGTATGAAAATCTGTTTCACGGATGACGAACTGAGGAATCGTAGAGATTCGTCGAAATGCACAAAAGTCATTTGCGAACGAAGCCAATACTTCTCTCATATCGCTAAGCTAATGAAAAGTGAAAATGGGAAAATTGGAAAAAATGAATCTTTACAAAAAGTTTCGAGCTCAACTAAGCAGAATCTCATTGTACGGAGAAATTTTGGACGATCTTATGAACCATGATAAATAATCGTTTGCGTGGGAATCTGTATTTATAATCCTTGGATCGTCATAGGTCCAGTCAACGATTGGCTAGCTGGTTTGAGTGCTAAATTGCGTAAAAAATTATCGAACGATTTTGGTAAACGAGCTTTATTACATCAATAGAAAATTGCTTATAAATTTCAGATGCGAAAATGCGAGATCAATCGCTTACGCAAAAATCAGTAACATACAGGTTGTACTTATGAGTGGTAATCTAAAAACTATGAATACTCTGGTACAAGAATCGGTTTTATTGGTCCTAATAAGATTTTAAGTGCAACTAACCGAGATCTATCGGCAAACTTTGGAGAATTAATATGCCATTTCATGAAAACTTTGAAAACTCAATAGCATTTTGAAATTCAGATCCACTGTTATCTTCAGGGTGAAGGCAGATTGTTTACAGATACGATGCATTTAGAGCTTCTCCGTATGTTTGGCAGGAAGAATTGCTGATTGAAGTAGTTGATTGTAATCTTTGCTTAGCGTAATCAGCGATATGTAGAATTCCGTGTTGTGGTGAAGCAATGCGAAGGTTTTCTGCAGAAGCGCGTGGATTTATTCGGACATTGTGGAGTTCTGCAACCTGGGTGCTACATGCCGCTGCGGGATCTCCACTGCCTGCTAATGATCCCATCCAGAACTCGTTTCCTGAAATACAAGAATTACCGTATCAATAACGAAGTTTTTGAATATGGTAGGTTCTAGACTTAACTATTGTCATTTCTTTATCTTTTGAGTCGTAGGATGTTCCTCATTTTGTTCTGACGGATTGTGAAAGCAATCAGAAAAACGTCGAATACAAGATCGCAAGGAAGTTCAATTTACCTGGCAACGCGTTTCCATCCCAGGCATAGGTGACCACCAGCAGTTTGTCGCCCTCGAGAGCGGTGTGCGGCTCTCGGTCTCCAAAGTGGATCTTTATGTCTGCGGATGAAAGAAATATGGTAAGATGGAGAATTTCTTTTTTTGAATATTCTGGATGATGCCGAAGTTATAGAAAAAAATTACTATTAACGAAAGATCCGACGTTGGGATAAAAATATTGAAAAAAAACATTTTTTATAATTCCGCTACGGCCTATCGATCGTAGGCGAAAAATGAAGCGATTTATCGAAACGATTGAAAGTCAAGCAATATACTTACGGCCGAGGAGACCACCGTCCGTCACTCCACCACAATTAGACACATCTCTCAGATAGGCGAACATTATGTCAGATACATGTGGAATTTTATTCATTGTACTCTTGATAGCGATCTCGAAGGCTTTCATGAAGTAGATTGTCTGTTCAGGTAAGGCTTTCCAGACTCCTGCAAACCAGAGTCAAATTGGATCAGTCAGTTTACGCTCTTCCCGTAGTTACCAAATAACGACACCTTTGCTCTTCAATTGAATCGTTGCAATTCAAGATTATGGTATTAATGAAATTCATACCCAAACCAAAACCAACGACGTGGACATATGCGGTAGTCTGAAGTTCAAACGCGCGCGCATTCGCCTCTAGCAGAATTATTTCCGCTGTTATCAAGGTTCGTTTGATGTAAGTTTCCGTGTCGAAGATGTACTTCCGTCCCACAGGTACGTATTTTGGATCGCCTGGTGTTCTTTGAAGATGTTGTGCCACTTCCTCGTAAAGAGGAAAGAAAGGTTCATCATAGAACCGCGCCCAGACTTGGCGTAGACCTTGAAGACCAGTCGCAGTTTCAACGGTCGATGAAGCATCTAGATTCCGAAGGTATCTGCGGTTTTCGGAAAAAATCAAATCGATGTGAAAGAAAAATAATCATGAAAGAATAAAAATCACCGTGCTGATCGAAACGTATAACTCACCCATTCACTGCGATGTTTTGGTCCGGTGTTACAGCTATATCCTGGTATTCCATGAAACCCGATCTTTCGAATCTAGGGTTGATTAGGGTTGATTGATCATGAATTTAGTCAACGTTCTTTGTGAAATTCACATCCTTTTAGATTTACCTAGACCCCACGACTCCTATGATTACGCCTCTTGGCTTCACTCCATTTCCAGTCATTAGTATTCCTCTATTTCTCCGAGATCCATCATTAATGAACTCAGTGTGAGACGACATCGTCAGCAGAGCTGACAACTTGATTTCGTCATAGGAGATGTAATCTTTCAATACCTAGAAGCAGTTTTGTCTCAGAGATCGTGCAGTCTCAGATATAAACATAAATTGGTCAGACATCGCGTGCAACTCTCGATTGCAAAATGTGTCGAGGAAAAAAGATCAGGCCGCCACCATGAGATTCCGCGAGCTCTTTTTTATGGTTACTAAACGATCTTTACCAAAGGCGGTTTTTCTTGGTCAGTACCGATCTGCTCCCATCCACCGATGCCCGCGTGCCCGATGATCATGTACTGATCGTCGCATCCCACAAAGGAGATTGCTCTACGTTCGATGAGACGCTGCACAAGTTCGATGAGCCCCATCTCTTTATAGAGAGTTTTCTCCGGTGCATTTCCTTGCTCTTTCTTGTGCTCCAACCAGTTAGCGATCAGAGGAAGCATGTCTTCGTGAATTAGGGGATACACAGAGTTAGCGTGACTCTGTTGACCGAATAAAATCAGCGAGCGTAAAATGTGGTCGTAGGATGTTAATCATCATTCAGTAGGTACCTACCTGAAGAGTTGCTTCCGAGATTCGCTTTTGGAGTTCTGCATTGCGTATGGAGTTTACAGGAAATTTAAGTGGGAAAGAGTTGCTGTTTTCAATAACCGTGCGCAAGTTTACTGGCGGCGAAACGGCTGTCCCTAGACATCCTTGGAGCAGCTTTGCGGTCGCGTTATCAAGAAGGCCTTCATCCAGTGCACTCAGTCGGTTTTTCCAGGAAACGTCGGGAATCTCTCTCTTCGGGGTCTCCGCATTCTTCCGTTTCGGAAATTCCAATTTTTTATAATAGTGAATTAAATTAAATTCAATTAAATCAAGTTCAATTCTTCTTTGGTCGTACTTCCATCGATTTGATTCGATTTCCGAATCTCACGTGTAAATGGATACTTAATTCACATACCTCACTCATAGTCGATCTCCGCGAAGGAGAAGTGCGATAATTCGATTTTGGTAGTAGGTATACTTCCCTGGGGTTGTACCAAGCAAATCAAGTTCGAAATAGAAGCTGAGAAAATAAACGTATGAGAATTTATTGCGAGCATCGACCGAGTAGATTGTTAATCTATTCATGAAGGTCAGTACATAGCGTGTGGAGCGTCACGTTGAAACATTTAGGGTGCCGTCCCATGTAGGAATCCGGAATCACGGAACGAAACGTTGTATGTGTCAGTGTATACATACACGCAATACATGGAAAAGATCACTAGATTCCGTTCCGTTTTTTCGTTCCGGGCCTACATGGGACGGCAGCCTTACAGTAGCCTCAAGTTCACCACTGTCCTGAGCATTCTGAGACTTTTTCCTTATGCTCGATTGCTGCACAGCTACGGCGACGTCATTTCTGACAAATCAACGTGCGACTACGTCTCTTCGTTACCATACAACATACTATATTCAGCATAAATATTTTCGCGCAAAAGCGCATGGCGTTTCTTGGCAGTTTGAGACACGCGCGTCCCGGACGCCCCAGCTCGCGATCTCAGCTACCGAATTTCTGATAATTGACTAAAAAATTGTGGGTCTTTCTGATAAGATCCCATTTTCTCACACGATAGACACGGTCCTTGTTTATTCGGACTTCAGAGATTTGGGAATAGAAGTAAAGTTAGGCTCATACTGGGCGTGTATTTATTCAATAAGAATCGCCGATATGAACAGTCAAGTGTTGTGCTTTCTGTTACAATTTTGCGAACGGATAACACCACTGTATAATCCTGTGAATCGATATTGTTTACGCCAGTTTATTCTAGGTAGTATACAGCTCATCTCCGATCAACATTTTATCTATTGATTCACGTATATTTTTGCCGGTGAAATTTCTTCGGAACAGATGAAAGATGAAGTTCGTTTATCGATAATATCCAGTATCATATACAGGGTGTCGCGAAATTCACGCACGCGAAGCATACCAGCAGATTCCTTGCAAAAAATTGAGACGAAAGTTATATACGTATGAAAAAAATTTCCCGGGGACTTAGTTTTTCCGTAAAAGCACTTAATAACTAACCAATCAGCGTTCGTATTTATGAAAGACTGTCCAAAATCCGCATCGCCGTTCGCCCCACTACAAAGAAAAAGACAGTAATCTCTGGTGCTCCCCGCTCCGCCCGCCGCACTTGAAACCGTCGTGAGCGCTTGACATTAGATAGGCGAGGCGGGAAGCACCACACGTTATTGTCTGTAATAGCGCACTGATTAGAGCAAGGCCCAAGGACACCGCCTCGCTCCTTTGACGCTATTGTGGTTATGAAATCTTGAAACGATAAAAAAATATCTGTACTTATTCTATACGTATGTAAAATACAATGTGTTTGTTATCCAGTGCGTAATATTGTTTCCGATAGTCTCGTTTATTATTTCTCCGAATGAACGATGCTCGCTTGAGGTTTAAGGTTTGCTAGTTGCTGGATGAGTCAGATGTGATTTAGAATGGAAGAAAAAATCCTTCGGGTTTTTGATGAATATTATTGCGGAGAATAGAAAGGAACGAGGATAGAAATAAGTTTCCTTAATTTATGCCTTATTATATAAAATTTCTGCCTTGGAATTGCGAAAGAAAGATTAAGAGTGAAAAAATCTCTGCATTATTCGTTCCTAAAAATTGAAAATAATGGATTTTGGACTCACCCGGCGTACGCAGCAGGAGAAAACCGACATTCCAGAAAATTCATATTAAACTATTATATCCGTAGTTGGCAAATACACACCTGAGTCGTAGGTCGACTCCAGGTTGTCTACGAAGAGCTGATCTGAACGGCACGCCTCTATCTCTCTTTGAATCTGCAACGCATGCGTATGCGTGCGACTTGCATAAGAGAGATTCTGAGTAAACTTTAAATTCCTTGGGTAGGCAAATCGGTTTCGTTCGAAACTGGCAGCTTTGTCATACGAACATATCTACAGACGACGTAGCGGCAGCATGTCATGTACGTCGTCTGTCGATATCTTCGTATGACAGTAGTGAGAGTTTAGAAAAAGAAAGATTGCCTACCGTAGGCGTTTCAAGTCTACTCAGAATCTCTCTGTATACCAGCGACGACATCTGGTCGCAGGAAACATCTTTATCTTATAGGTAAGCGATCGGTGGTATATACATCGCCAGATGACGTGAAAATTCAAGAAGGAAAGAAGCGATGACCACCAGCCATCATCAAACGTAGATCAAGATAGAAAATCCAGGACTCAAATTTGACGATTCTGCTATGCAAATGAATGTAGTTTCACAGTTTTTTTTTTTAGCAAATGTAAAAACCGACTGCAAATAAAAATAAATAAATAAAAAAAAGACAAAACCCTGAAGAGAACGGTAAAAGTTTGTCGCAAAATTATTTCGCGGACTATCTCACAACTTGTTTTACTAGATTGAAGAGTCCGCGGATAAGGATCAGGATTCAGGAAAAAGAATTGAACGTAAAAAGGTAAAAAATGTATTTCTGAATAAAAATCTCGTGCTTATCGACTCTAGGAATTGTAAGCGGGTCAAGTAGAATCTGTAAAGTTCGTAGATTCGCGTGAAAAATCGATGGTTTTGTTGGTACGACAGGAAGTCTTTTCGGCAGACTGTTTGCTGACTGTTGGGGCGTTGTATCGCGAATTTTCCAATTTCAGGGAAATGGCATCTACGCTGTTCCACCGCTCCGCGATCGCGACGCTGCTGTAGGCGATGATTGCGGACCATGAACGCGTACGTCCCTACCTGGAATATTTTCCAGCCAGGTATCATGGAGCGGACGTATATCTATTACGTTCCTCTGCCACACAATGCTTCCTTCCGGAATAGTAGAATCGGGGCGAACTAGAGAGAAAGAGTAAAATGAAGGAAGAGATAGATAAAAAGTTAGATAGATAGGTTTTGTTCATCCGTATAGTAATATTGGACAAGCACAAGTCTCGAGAATACAGGGATGCAGTAACTTAAGAGAAACAACAGAGGTGCAATTAATAGAGATACAGAGTGAAGTGGAAAAGAGAGATACAATTACGACATTAGGGTGACGATCGACAAGTAGCTCACCGAGATACGTAAGACGACCTGAGCGTATGGTCGTGTAAAACGTAGACAGGAGGAAATATCGCTTCCGATCACTGAGTGAAAGACAGCAGAGACTCCGACTGAATATGAAGTTTCGTGTTGAGGACCCCCGAAAGATTATCAAACACAACGCACCAATAGTCGAGTATAGGAAAAGCAAAGTGAGCACAAGATACTTGCGGAGTGTCCGAGAGAGTCGTCGACGAGAGGCAGACAGCTGCCTCAGGACGCAGTGAACCCTACCACAGATCGCTTTCATCTGGGCTCTCCAGGACAGCCTGCTGTCTAGAATGACGCCTAGATCACGCACAAATTTTCAAAGGGAACTGATGTATCATCGAGCGATACAACCGGTAGGTTGTTCAGAATAAGCCCAGCAATGTAGGAAGCATTACCTGTGGTTTTTGAAATGTGAAGTCGAAGATTACAGGCTATAGACCATTGGCAAACTGGCTTCACATCCTCGTTCACCCTACGTATGACGTTATTGGGCTCCATCCTGATGCACTGACGGTAGATTTGCAAGTCATTCGCGTAATTAGATGCTCTGAAAAACGCGGTACACCTAAGACGTCATTGATGGAGAGCGAGAAGAGAAGAGCGCCTAGGACCGAGCCCAGAGAGAACACCCTCTCTTCGTCATCAGCACAATTCGCAGATGGACTTCGAAATAGCTAGCGACTCATACGAGGACGTGCCGAGAGAAGTTCTTCATAAAGCTCTTCCGTAAATCTACTTTACTTTTCGATAAAAGTTGGAGTCTTGCATGTGATAAAATCCATCTTTAAATCTGGTATCGGTAGGCAATTAGTGTTAGTTTTATGCACTGTGGGGATATGGTTAGTGATAAGATACAATTATTTTCAAACTTTTTTATACTTTTCATCGATTTTACTATTATTACATGGTTTCTGAAAATAAGGAATAACAAGAAAGAAATTAGCCTCTCAAACCGAAGAAAACAGCTTTAAAAAAAAAAAGTGAAACTTCTTTCATTTAACTTTATCATTTAATTTCCTAAGTAACCTGTTGCTGTCAGGGGAACATCGCACCTATATTTAACTAGCTTCAAGAACTACTCCTTTTTTCGTAACCTGATCAATCGATTCATAATTCAAACACGAATTCGAGCTCCTCTCCTCATCTACACCAGATAAATTTTGAACTTTGAACCCTGTCGTTCGGGTTTTGGATGAGGGGCTCTTTGTCCTTCAGAGATTTTTGACTCAGGTAAGTCCTTCGACAAAGGGGTAGACGGCGGAGTCGGTGGGATCGACGACGACGATGATGGCTCATCGCCTTGGCTGAAGGCTCTTCGTGGTGGAAGTTCAACGCCTCTTTCAAACACGTCGATGCTTACGTAGCTGGCATCACTCACTCTGGATTTTCTCTTTATCTGATCGATTTCTGCATAGCTAACCCAGGACTCCCTAGAAGCACCGGGTCTCTTAGAATTATCCCCGAAACTTCCTCGGGGTCTAGCAATCGTCGGTTGATCTTCGCTGCTCGCTGTTCTTCTGACTCTCTCCTCTGACGCATCCTGACGTTTTGAGTCTAAGTCGTCGGAGCGAATCCTTTTTTCACGACGGTAAACGGGCTGCCCAAAATCTTCGCTGAACCGCAGCTTCTCGTTAAATAGTCGCAGCCGTTCCTCCTTCTCCTCTTCATCCAGGGTCAATTTTGCAGTTTTATGATCCCCAGGGCCCTGAAGACCGCTGGCTCTTCGCGCGGCGGTTTTCTCGTTGAACTCCAAATCCTGGCTGATGTTTCTCTGGATTGCTATTCTAGCCACCGATTGCGAGCTCGTCTCCGAAAGTCCTCGATGATCATCTTCCTCGCTGCCACTTTTGCTGATCCAAATATTCCGCCTCGGTGGATGTCTGACTTTCCGAGGCCACTCGGTCTCTACTTTAAAATCATACAAGTCGCGAAGTCGTTGATTTAAGCCACTAGATCGTCTGGAGAAATCTTGAAATTTGTGGTCCCGGTGGTCTGTCATACTCCGGCGCACTCCACTCTGCGGCGTCGACCCCAGAGAAGATGGATTTGCCTTTTCTGTGTCTTCTTGTGGCTGGAAAACGTCCTCCCGGGTGAAACTCGTCAACGAAGAAACCCATTCTGGTGAGTCCAGGGTGGTGTCCGTGTGTCTTCGTACTCTGGTTGGTTTTGAGGATGGCGCAGTTGATCTGGGATAAGCGTCTCTGCTCCTGGAGCAGGTTGCCCCTGCGCTGTGACTCCGTGTGGCATGGTATCTCGGGTTCTTTATCATTCGTGATGACTCGTGGTTTTTGGGGTTGAAAATGTCAGGATTTTTACTCCTCGGGCTTTTTTGACTTCTCAATTTTTCTTGATCTTGGTTGCTGCTAGTCTGGCTTTGATCGCTCTTCTGTACCGAATTCTCCGCTTGAATGAAGCTCTCTTCTTCTATCGAGTCCTGGGCGACGAAGGGATGCCTCTTTGCCTTTGAGACCTGCTTTGAGGTAGGTACCCGACGACCCACGTCACTCGTATCGGTGTGACGTCTTTCTTCGAAACGTCTCACACCGCCTATATTCATAGAGTCGATTTCCGCGCTACAACTTCTTTGGCTACGAGGTGATCTGGATTGTCGTTGCTGACTGATGGCCAATAATGGGCCACCAATCCTGTCCTGAAAAAATCGCAAGCGATGAAACGTATTTTCAAGAATACAGCTGGGGATTTGTTGAATTAATCAAATGTGTCTAATCGTGTTCAACTTGATCGTAGTGCATACTATTTTTTTTTTTCAAATTATTATACATTCGATTAAATCGAGACGAGATTTACTTCAGCTTATGTGATTGCAGGATTCTGATCAGTGAAGTAAACTTGATTTGATTCAACGAATTCGGTCCATTCATGTAGTTGCAAGGACAAGCTACAGGAGAACATTAATTAAGCCCTAAAACTTGTCGCGTGGATTTTTGAGTCTCAAAAAATAGTAGATATTCTAAAATTTTGGAAATTGGTAGGCTTTCTTTCATTCAGGGGTGCAGAATATGTTATTTTAGCACACCTCTCTCTATACAAAGTAAAATGAAATTTGCTCTTATCGTATCCATACCTAAGCTAGATGGAGTCTGGCGTAGTCAGCTATGTGAAGAATACCATGTTCAGGTGACGCGACGTGGAGGCTATTCGCTGAAGAACGAGGGTTGATTCGAACATTGTGAAGCTCTGCGATTTGGGTACTAGCAGCTGCAGCCGGGTCCCCACTTGTAGCCAATGATCCAAACCAAAATTCATTACCTACGTACAGGTTTCGTTTGAGTATTCATAATAATCAGCGAATCGTTACGTGTAGCCAAGGTAAAAAAAGAATAAAATGTTCATCGTTTTCAATGTTTTATTACGGCGAGACTGAATGACGAAAAATAGTTGTGAGAATAGTGTATGGAAGCTACAAATTTGCGCTTCAAATTGAATAAAAAAAATTGAATATCACAAAAATCGAGTCCGCTGCGTCCATTTAAGTAAAGCTCTGCAAAAAAACGATTTCCGAAACGATGACTGCGTTTATAGGTAAACGGAATTTCCAAAACACAAAAACCAATACTTTTTGGAATTGTCAATGTACCCTCTAAGCTTCTATGGAACGAATTTCTCATCCGACCTTTCGTTTTTAAAAAATTGATGAAAACGTTCGCGAGAATCGCAAAAAACGCGATCAAATGCAAAAAAGATTCGTAACTTGACCACGTTTGAGTTGATCAAAAAATCCATTCCATAGAAGCTTAGAGGGTACATTGACGATTCCAAAAAGTATTGCTTGTTGTGTTTCAGATATTCCGTTTGCCTATAAACGTGGTGACCGTTTCGCAAATCGTTTTTTTGCAGAGTTTTACTTAAATGGACGCAGCGGACTTCATTTTTGTGACATTTAATTATTTTTTCTTTCAGTTTGAAGCGCAAATTCATAGCTTTCGAATGCTATCTTCACAATTATTTTCCGTCCGTCATTATCGCCGTAATAAAACATTGAATACGATGAACATTTTTTTCTTCTCTTACCTTGGCACCCCCCCCTTAATTAATCAAGCAAAGAGGATCTTCTTACCGGGTAGTGCGTTTCCATCCCAAGCGTAGGTCACCACTAGAAGCTTGTTCGAGTCAGCAGGGCGGAATAATCTGCTGTGGGGTTCTCTTAGAGCAAAGTGAACCTTTATGTCTGAAACAAGATATGCTCAATAAGACGAGAGCGAATCTTATCAGAGGGAATATCCTCACGCTATTTTGTCTCAAATTGATTGGAAGTTAGTCGATATTTTAATGACTTTTAGTGCATTCGACCGAAACCGTTTTGAGTTGTCATGATATCATTCTGAATCGTTTTTTACTTTCTTCAAATTGTTCAGACAGTCTTCCATATTTCAGAAAAGCAAAGAGGTCCTTAAAAAGCGGTTTATGATATTAGAAGCACACGAACCTCCCAAGTAGTCCCCGTTTCCAGCACCACCACACTTTTGTTGTCTGAAGTATGCGAACATAATGTCAGAAACGAACTTTAGTTTCTTCTTCATCTTCCCTATAGCGATTTCGAAAGTTTTTAGAAAGTATATCTCTTGGTCTTGAAGCGTTCTCCAAACGCCAAGTCCGAAACCAACCACGTGGAGGAAGGCCGTAGTGTTTTGCTTCTCTGCCCTGGAGTTCGCCTCCAACAGAATCATCTCCACAGACAGGAGTGTTCTCTTCATGTAGTTCTCTAGGTCGAAAACATACTGCCGTGAGACCGGGACTATCACGTATCGCTTATTCTCTTTAGACTTCAATCGCTTCACGGCTTCCTCATAAAGTGGCAAATATTCTTCCCCATAAAACCGAGCCCAGGCTACTCGAAGGCCTCGTCTATCTTCTGTGGTTCCTTCCGTCGCTGGACCATATCTAAAAACCAATTCACGATAAGAAAACTATGTATCTGATGTCTACTTTTCTCCCTCTTCCAGTTTCCATCGTTCGTTGATATGTTTCTCTCCTCCCACTCGTCTAATTCTAATTTCCTCATCAGTTGATGCAAGAAATGTTCTTTTCAAAAAAATCAGGGAAATGTCGAGATTTTGGGTCCGTTTATGGACTATATCATATTTTAGATCCTCACCCATTGTCCATGTTGTTCTGCAACGGTGTCACTACAATGTCCTGGTATTCCATGACTCCAGCACGCTGAAATCTGCGCAAAAAAAAAAAAAAAAATTAGAGCTTAGAGTCGACTGTCTCTATGCAACCGCTCTCGAAGTGTCTGTTATATTATTAGCACTATTTTCATATATAGACAGTTTGACGTAGCGGCCAGCTTCAGAGCGGACACATAGAAAGACTTGAAGGATAAATGAAAAGCACGGCTATAGTTGAAGCTTAGAGTTTTAGTAGTAGCAGAACTGCAATTCTCAGGAATATATTTCCCTACACCCCCGAGAGCGGACACTTTCAGAGAGTGGGCTGTACTTCCTATTTCAGGAATTTGAGCTTCATGTGTCGACCTTCTCGGAAGTGATCATAATTTGGCGTTCTTTGAAAACAAAAGATGCCCAGGTTGCAAATTACAGTTTGGTTCTTTACCTTGACCCAACGACTCCGATGATGACGCCTCGAGGCTGAACCGCTTCAGGGTCACTGGAAACTGCGCCCTTATTGTCCCGTGATCCGTCATTGATGAATTCCGTGTGTGAGGACATGGTCATCATAGCAGACAGCTTGATTTCATCATAGGAAAGACACTTGGCGAGCACCTGATAATTCAAAACGTTTTTTCTACACAGTGTAGACTTTGTATGGTTCATCGAGAACCACCCTCTGCCAGTTAATTTTATAGCCTATTTAACACAGGCTGCAGACTCGTTTTAGGGAGTCTGAAAAACCGTTTAGAGCTGCGAAAGGCTCCCAGGTACCGGGGAAATTAACAAAAAAATATAGGTCTTTTCTCGTACCCACCAATGGTTCCTTTTCCTGTTCGGTACCGACGTATTCCCAGCCCTCAGCTCCAGTGTTTTTGTCAATCAGAAGAAACTTGTCACGAGGACCAACAAACGCGACTGCTCTATGCTCCAGAAGACGCTGTATCAGTTCAATCAGTCCCATTTCCTTGTACATTGCAGTTTCCAAGACACTTCCATGGTTCCTTTTGTACTTGAGCCAATCAGCTATGAGTGGGATCATCGCCTCATGGATCAGAGGATACGTGGAGTTAGTGTTGACCTTAAAAACCAAAATTTCACCATTGTTCTCGTTTCTAATCAACTCTCAGGCTCTCGTGACGTCTAATCCTGCAAACCTCTAGTATATCCGAACTGATGCCACGTTCTTTCAGGGCACGTGCTCGCACTGTGTTCACTGGAATAGTGATTGGGAAATCGTCACTTTTAGCGATTAGTTCTTCCAAAGTCACTGGCACAGGTACGGGTAGTTCGAGGCATTTTTTAAGGAGTCCTTTAGTCTCTTCGTCGATCGGTACACCGCCAGGAGCACCGAGGGTATTTTCCCAAGAAATATCAGGCGCTTCAAGGGTCACGGATTCTTGTATCTGATCGGCGTCACTTCCCCTGCGATTCGACTGTAAGATTTAGGGAAAAAATTCCCAAAATTAATAACGACTGCCGCGTGCTAGTGCGTTTTCACGAGATGATAGCTGCTCGGATCTCAGAATCATGTATACGTCTTGCATAATTATTCACTGACGTTGCGGTCGCACGGAATATATCTATTAATAATACTGTATAGGAACTGATTAGAGCAAGGACACCGCCTCGCTCCTTTGACGCTAGTGGGTATGAAATCTTCTCGTAAATAGCGGAAAATTTATCCGTCCACTCTAACGGTCTTGTATGATTTTGCTGTTCAACGACTTTGCCACATCGTAGGCAGGGGTGGCGCTCGGAGGTCAGCCTGCAGAAATAGGCTGTGAAGCGTTGTTTACGCGAAATACACTAAACCAAGGTGTATATATATATATATATATATATATATATATATATATATATATATATAAATACATACCCACGTATGCATGTATGTAAAAACTCCGATTATACCAACATGACACAATCGCAGTACCAAATAAAGAGATTCTACTGCTATCTATGAACGGTATTTGATCATCGTTGAAAATCGCTCCGTGAATATTAACCCTTTTTTATCTAATCATAGGTTGTAGATGATGTCAAAAATCAACATATACAGCTCATCAGACTCAGAAAATGACTAAGATAATCATTCTTCAATGAACGTTTCGTTGTCGGCTTATCATCTACGACAAGTGTTCTATTCACGTTTCAGTACAGCAATTACCGGATCATCGTCATTTGATGAGTGTTTAGTGTATCATAGAGATGTTTGTCAGTTACTCATTGTAGCATTGAGGAAATGAAACGATAAGAAAACATCTGTATCGCTTCTAAGTATGGAATATATAATACGTTTGTTATCCAGTGCGTTCCGACAGTCTCGTGTATTATCTCTTCGAATAATCGACGCTTGCTTGAGGTTTGACTTTTGCTGGTTGCTACATGAGTCAGATGTGATTCAGTAAAGCAGACGGGAAACCGTTTGGTTTTTAATCATTACCATCGCGAAGAAAAGAAAGAAACAAGTTTCCTCGATTAATTATTTATCATAAAAAAAAAAAAAAAAAAAATTCAGCAAAATTCTTTGAATTGCGAAAAAAAATATTGAAAGTGCGAACATTTCTGCACTATTTGGTCTTAAGTATCGAAAATAATGGATAGCGGACTCACCCGGCGTACGCAGCAGGAGAAAACCGACATTACACTGAATTTATATCAAACTTTTATTCGTAGTTGGTAAATACTTGGGTAAAAATTCTTTTTATCGTTATTTAAACGATGAGATTATTTCCACACCTGAGTCTCAGGTTGACTCAACGTTGTCTACGACGAACTGGTTTAAACGGCACGCTATTGCCTCTCTTTGAATTTGCAACGCATGCGCTATACCGTGATTTGCACATACTACATAGGTATAGCTATATAAATACGGGATATGTACCAGCGACGACATCTGGTTGTAGGAAATATCTTTATCTTACAGGTAAGCGATTGTTGGTAAATACGTTGCGAGGTGACGTTAAAAGGAAGAAAAGAGGCGATGACCAACAGCCATCATCAACGTCATCAAGATAAAAAATCCAGGACTCAAATTTGACGATTCTGCCATGCAAATGAATGTAGTTTCACAGTTTTTTTTTTTTAGCAAATGTAAAAACCGACTGCAAATAAAAAAAATAAATAAAAAAAAGACAAAACCCCGAAGAGAACGGTAAAAGTTTGTCGCAAGATTATTTCGCGGACTATCTCACGACTTGTTTTACTAGATTGAAGAGTCCGCGGATAAGGATCAGGATTCAGGAAAAAGAATTGAACGTAAAAAGGTAAAAAATGTATTTTTGAATAAAAATCTCGTGCTTATCGACTCCAGGAATTGTAAGCGGGTCAAGTAGAATCTGTAAAGTTCGTAGATTCGCGTGAAAAATCGATGGTTTTGTTGGTACGACAGGAAGTCTTTTCTGCAGACCGTTTGCTGACTGTTGGGGCGTTGTATCGCGGATTTTCCAATTTCAGGGAAATGGCATCTACGCTGTTCTGCCGCTCCGCGATCGCGACGCTGCTGTAGGCGATGATTGCGGACCATGAACGCGTACTTCCCTACCTGGAATATCTTTCAGCCAGGTCATGGTGCGGACGTATATGTATGACGTCCCTCTACCACACAATGCTTACTTTCGGAATAGGAGAATCGAGGCGAACCAGAGAGAGGAAAAATGGAAGAAGAGAGAGAGAGAGAGAGAGTCATCGAAGAGAGGAGCGGAGTGCAAGGAGAACGTCGGAGAACGGTAATAATAACCGCGTTTGGAGGCCGCGTCGGTTTCCCTCTCTCCTAATTTTTCCACAGGGAAGAATCCGCGGATAATTTAAACCGAGCTTCTTTTCAAATCATTTAATTTCCGTTTAAAATCAACAATCGACTCGGTACAGAGTAAACTTTTTGATAAACTGCTGGAAACCGGTTTTCAAATTCGAATAAATTCAGAAAACCGTAGCCTTTCGATACTTCCATCTCTTCCTGGTGAAACCCCCTTCTTATTACGGCTCTGAGCCGCGAGCGAGGGCCTTTCAACTCGGCCCGCGTCCCATGCAGTCTTCGTCGAGGTGTGGTTCAAGTTGAACTTCTGAAAATTTACACGGCACGAATGATCGAATCAACAAGTGTTTAGATTACCGTCGTAACATCGGTCAAGTCTATAAGACAAAGTGGGAAATAATGGATTAGTACGTCGCGTTGCGTCGAGTTAGAATTACCGAGGCTCCAGTCTGACCTACAGACGACAACAGGCTAATACCGGATCAAAGTTGTTCCAAACTTTGGGACCAGACAAGTTAGTTAGCCGAGATAACCGCACAGCCTCTATAAATACGAAACTTATATTTCATTCTGTTTCGGTGAATTTACGGAATTTAATAGACATTCAACAGTCGAAAGTGAAACGTAGCGATCAAAGTGTCCGAAGACAGAATGAAACTGAGTCATATCATTTATTTGTTATAATTTATTTCAAAGATACACAAGTTTTAACATAAGTTATTTGCGCAGGTGTTCGACTGACCCCATCTTTGTTATAACGAACTTTCTCGTTATAATATCTTCGAGAATCGTGGGAATAAATCGTCAACGTGTTAACAAAAGTGGGCGGATATTTTTCCCGTGAGTAACAGACTTCAAATTCAATAATTAAATCTATATCTAAGGTCTGCTTTGTTCAAGACATTCCATCCGCGCTTTTGGACATATATTAAACGCGCTATGTGTAATGCCATAATCCGTAGTCGAAGCATGATCTCAGTTTTTCTAAACACAATTGACCAGCTGAAACTGTGGGAAGAGTTATGAATAATGCAGCGAGTGTCCATGCGACGAATAAGAAAAAAAAAACGAAAAAGTAGAAACAACCCCGTGATCAAATCCTGTGCACAAATCTTTGCATTCCTAATTGATCGTCTTTACTTGTGCGTCTTTAAAAGCTCTGTTCAAATTTACATGTATGCAAATTCCATCGGTACCGATCCGAATCATTTTATTTTAAAAATTCCGTATGGTATTCAAACGAATTTTTATTCAAATAAAAAGCACAACTTGTTTGAATCTTCGCACTCAAGAATTAATTTCACTTTGCTTGTACGTCGGGGCTGAATTTGAAAAACTGTGTAGGTCACAGGAAGCGGGAAGCAGATTAGCTATTCGCGACGGTCAACTGAGAATAAGAATATTTCTCATGGTTAAATAAATCTGTTCACTAAGTTTCATTAACTTCATTTCTTTTGTCATTTTACTTCGTTGCGTATAGCCTTGCCAGAAAGTTATCATAAATTTATAAATGCGGTTTTCGTTCCATGCGGTCGGCCGAAGACCTTTCTCCACTTTCGAATTATATTATGTATGTACCCGCGAGTGTGTATTGATTTCGCCGTGTAACGACCTCTTATACTGACAGATTAGGTACTGACGAGTTGGGTCTAACCCATGACGTATTATGCCGTAGGAAAAACTAGCGGAATCAATTTTTTTTTTTTTGATGGGGAATAATCGTGATGAAATGAAATTTACCGACCGATCAGGACTCTCAGTATTGGTAGACAGTCCTTTTGTCTGAATTCGTGAATCGGTTGACAGCCCTGGCGTAACTATGGGAACCACCTTGAGCTCCGACACAACATTGACACCAAATTACAAACTTAAGCGAATTGGGTAAACCGAGGTCTATTTTTGAGCTGATTTACTCACTCGTGTTACCTCAAGTAGTTGGGGCTGGTTTGAAAATCCAAATTTCGAAAACTCAGAAGGGTAAAAAAATTCCGAACTCGTTTTTGAAACATTGAAGTTTAAAGAATTGAAATTTCGAACCGTTGGAATGCGGAGAGCTCAAAAATCCAATAAACAAAAAATAGTTCATTGTGATCGAGACTCTCTTTGCGGAAAGCCATTTTATATACATAAATCGATAACTTCATGGTGTCATAAATAACTGATAGGATTTTGAAACTTTTCTTTCTTTCCAAAAAGTGAATTTTAAGACGATTAATTTGACCACTTATTGGTTTCGATACGATCAATACAGCCCGAGTTATTAAACACGGAATGAGTACATGCGTGAATTTCAAGTTTCGTAATTTTGGCCTTTCGGGTCTTTAGCTTTCGAAATTTTTAACCTCTAGTGTTCTTCGTTTGAAAGTTTTTCGAATTCGGTATGTGAATTGACTATCGGTAAAATATCCTTTCTAAAAACTGTTCGGAATTTTAAAAATTTGCAAGTTCAAACCAACCCCAGCTGGTTCCACATCTTCGAGAAGATTTATAAGGACTTTTCTATGATCAGGAATAACAATTGAGATGAAAACATAGTTTTGAGATAAATGAGAAAGACGTAGAAAGCTAAGATAAACTGAATGTATCCTGACATAATTTGACACAGCATGGTGGTACATAATAATGCTTCTAACTGCATAAGTAGAAACACAAAAAGTCCAAACCAGTGACATATGAACGAACAATTGAACCGTTTTTCCAAATAACAAGTCTGTTTTTTCACTCATCTCACATTTTACTTTCCCAAAAAAATGTTGACAATGAGTACAAACAGTTAAAAATAATTGCGCAAAAAAAAAAACTGTTTGAAGAATTATAGCTATATCGTTTTCTTGAATTCTGGTTTCCCGAACATATTCTGATATGTTTTTGTTTTTTTTTTTTTTCTGCATATAATGTAAATCTGTGGTCACTGATCATTTTAGTGGAATCTCCTGAAAAACGGTGTAACTCAACTTACGTACACCGTTATTCCGCTCATCCCCTCAACTCATCGCCACATACGGAGCATCACGTTTCTGAATTGATCTGGTATTATTATAAATGCTAATTTCATTCGCGGTCCGGAAATCTGTACAAGATAAGCCAAGTTTAATGTCTCGATCAATGGCGAAGGCGGAGATGGTATTATCCGTTCAGGTCACGGTCTCGATAGCTACCTGTATAAATTTGGTCACCTTATTCCTTGGAATCGAGTAATAATTGTATAAGTACTCGAGCCGAGACAATGTGCCTTCATATATGCATCATGCACGTGTGTAAAATTGCCCGTGTGTTAGTTGAGTGCAGCGATTAACCACCGACTAAATCACTAACTGAGATAAAAGAAAGAAAGAAAGAAAAAAAAAAAAAAAAAGCGTATGTTGTAGGCAGGCACACAAGTAGCATAAGGAATCGCACAAATACCGTGTGCAAAGCCTTGTCCTCGTTCGAGTAGACAATAGACGTCAGTGCGTTTCATTTGTCATAATATATTTCGTCATATATATATGCGTGTGTGCAGGAAAACTATTTATGTGAAAGAAAAACGGATGTATGGTTTGAAAATCGGTTTTCCTTCAAACTCGCGATCACTTTAACCATCTGGGTTCAAGCAGATAGAAGCTGGAGACAAATCAGTTCGAAAAATCTAAATCCTTAGAAATTAGATGATTGTTTTTTGACGATACTGATTGAAGAGCGTTATTCGATGACGAGGAAAATCGCTCGGGTAACGTGAATACGTATCAGCTGTTCAATGCAGATATCAATTATCCAATTTCTCTTTCGCTAACAATTAAGATCTCGCGAATAATCGCAAAGGTGTTATCTCGAATTAAATGGCTCGGAATTAGGTGGACTCGTTGGTTTTCTCCCAGTTGCGATAAAACTGGCGACTGAAGTAATTGCGGGATTTAATCGTTGGCTTTTAAAGGTACTTACTTCAGTCGCTATTTTATAGGCATATCGTTTCGCAACTCATTTTCTCTGATAAACAGTTATCAGATAAAAAATTATGCCGTAGGTGTTCTGAGTAAGATATATACCCAAATGTCTCATTTTCTTTATTTGTTATACCAAAAATTATTTCCCGCGATAAAAAAAATGACACCAGATTTTCGCATTCGACGAAAATTCGATTTCCGCAGCTTCGAAGCTGTGCAGTTTGTCGGAACAGCACTTTATACCTCGAGTTCAGACACGGTTTCGAGTAGTTAGGAACTAGATGTTCTCTGAAAGCCAGTGCGGAATACACTCGTTAAAAATACTTCCTCAAGTGAATCGTAGAGCACCGTTGTTCCAGGTCCTATATCGGTACTTAATGTTAGTTACAACGAGGCCTGAGAGAGCCGGTAGAAAATGTAAAAGAAAAATCGGCGATTTGGCTTGCTGGCTATTTTTCGTCGGAATTTAAAGCGAAGCGAAGCTCGTTCACCGAATTTTTTCATTTCGGAGTAATAATGGTTTTATTTATTTATTTTTTTTATTATTTTCTCTTAGAAGAAATCGATTCTCCTAATATTACACATATCGCTGTATTATATGCTCACATACCACATACGTTCGTCGATGTCCAATAAAAGATTATTACAATGACCCAACCGATAGTTATTGGCTTTAAAATTCCTACGGAGTAGGTATATCGCCAGCTGCACTCCGGAAGCTAATAATTCCTGTGCTCGGTGCACTTTGGTGACTGCGGTGATAACGCTTCATCGCGTCTTTGAGTCTCCGGATTTAATACGAGCGAAAATTTTGGTGTAGGTATAATAATTACTTTGCGAAATTCGGCTGTTTTCTAAAATAATAATAAGGAAAAAGAAAAAAAAAGAAAAAAAAAAAATTAAAAATCATACGTGAACGAAATTTTTTCCCCCAAATGGATTGAATCTTTCGAAATTTGATATTCGAACGAAAACATTAGTTTGCGTAAATTTTCGTCGGATTCTGAAACACGTAGGTATAGTTTCTGTGAATTTAGAGGATCGAGTAGCCTAATGCATACCTAAACCGCGTGTATAATGTAAATACGATTTACACACAGAAAGCATGAGCCACGAGTGGGATGGTATGCAGGGAAGTAGCTCGTGGCTGACTTTCACCTCGATATAATCGACTGGGTTAATTATCTTCGTAACTTGGTATAGGTAGGTGTAAGATAGGCGTGAATCGGGCTTGACTATTTTCCCCATTTCGTTTTCAGGCTATTAAAAAGCCGGCGTTATTCCCAAATCGGAATTTAGTTTTGTGCGTGAGATACGCAGCCTTGGGGAATTCCTGGATTCGTCAATCGCCATCTATTCCGAGCCAAACCCAAATCCTCAAACGATTTTTCTAAAGAGATTGTAAAAATGACCGATACAGATGTACTTTTTTCCCTGTATCTCTGGCTACTACGCCGACCTCGATCTCGATGTGTAAATAAATCGCGCTGGTTCGGGTACATAGGTAGGTATGCACTACGTGTATAGATATAATGTTAAATCGCGCGTGTACGAGTTTGCGTGTGATTTATAGAATCTTAAAAAAGAAAAAGTGAGAAAAAAGTATATACACACATTATATATGCTATATATCCTCCAAGATATGCAAATATCAGATCGATGTAGCTGCGGGTATGAAAAGTTAAACTTTGTTCAACAAGACCCGATTATACACTAGTGCGGAAGGCCTTGGTAACGAAATATTCAAAGGTCCTAAATTTATCATAGAATAGGATAGACGGAAATTTGCAAAACGGTACGATATATCAATTGGGAGAATTGCTCGTGGAATTTAATCGTCATTTCTATTTATATAGTAATTATCGTTTAAACGCAGCATACATACCGATCATATCAATATATGTGCGAATTTAATCCTCGCCTTTATCGAATAAGCGACAATTTTGTTTCTTACGTATATCATATACCTATGAAGTATATAAATAAATGAATTGGCTGTTCAGCAATTCTTTCGACTCGTGTTACTGTATTATAAGGTGGAAAAATTTGACCCTGCAAGTAGTAAAAAGAGCTGCGTGCTGCGGTCTGTGCTACATTTGTGTTGGTAATTATCGCTGATTTAATTCTCTAGTCACTTTGTGGGTATACGAATCGTCTGGTACCGAATGACGCATGGTGTAGTACTAGTGCGAAATACCCAAGCGTCTTATATCGTGATCGGTATAACCTTGCCGTGATTCTATACACTATATACCACGAGTATCGCGATGACTGTGACAACAATATTACAATTCGTTCAGGAAATAGAAAGGAAAGGAAATCGAATTCCTTAACGTTTTAGTTCGTTTTTTCTTCTAACATTTGATCGGTTATCTTCAATAAAAACAATTCGTAGACCAGTTTACGAGACAGTAATTGGTTGAAAAAATTTTCGGGTTGAAATCCCGTCGCGGTCAGTGAAAATTGCGATTTTTAATATTACCGATATTACCGATAGTCTACGCAGCCGTTTTCGAAAATTTCCAAACGAAGAACACCGAAGGTTCAAAATTCCGGAAGCTGCAAAGATGCCGAAGGCAGAGCCTCAAATTTGGAAGGGATGTTATAAAATTATGTAATCCCGGTAAAACGAGCCGAAACACTGATTCGCATGTAATAATGTTATATATTGGCGTATTTAAGCGTTCAATTACTCTCTAAACTGTTTGGACGTATAATCGAGACACCAAGGACCGTAACGTCTGCTCGAGTAAGCCCGAATGTATCCCGTAGCATCCCACTAACGTAATTCGACTTCCCGTGGTAATCCCTGAACCCACAATCGTAGGAAATGATTCATTCCGTTCCATATTACTTGGAGGGAAAAAATATGACTGAGAGAATGAAATTCCGCGATAATTAATGAATAGATTAACGAGTCATCGGTGGGTTTTAGAAAACCAGTATATATAATTCGTTGCGTAATTAAATCGCGGTCATTTCACGCACGATCTTACCGATCATTAGAAAACATAACATATGAGAGGTGATGTCATGAGTTACGGAGAAATTTCAAAAAAATACATCAACTATTTTTTTATTTTTTTTATTGTGTTCACAGAAGCTGTTCATTGACAAAAGGAATAAAACGCAAGGATCAGCCATGGCTCTTGTAATACGAATGATGATGGTGATGATGTTATTCATTGGTAGAATAAGGAGTCTTCCAAACGGAGCACCGACCACAGCTTGTAATAATTTGGCGCCAGTTCATCCGAGTGTTTCAACCCAAAATTCGCCTCCACCATATCAGGTCTTGCCAGCCGCTGGTCAAGGCAGAGTTCGACTAATTCTAGGAAGTCCACAGGGTCTGGCTTACGAAGGCTTTATTCTGGTCGCTAGAGACATTGATACCGGGGATTACGTAGGAGAGTTTGTCGGACTGCCGGATGGCTCGAAGGCCCTCGAGTGTGTCGAAGGAGTGAAGGTAACCGGAAGCGATTAGGAAATCTTTGCAGTAACGATCAATTGGGGTTAATAAACGTTCCCGAAAATCATCCGCTCGGTGGATGGGAAAATTTCTCCTCTTGTCAAAATTCGTCCTGTTTTATTCGCTCGTCGTTGAAGTTCCGAATTTTTAAAGTCCCGAAAGTCTACGTAGCCGCGATCTCAAAAAATTTCGAAAGAAGAATACCGAAGCTTCGAAATTCAAAAGTTCGATTTTTCCGAAATCATCAACGAGCTGAATGAAAAATAAACTGCGAATAAAAACTAATTTGCCAAGTGATCAATGGCGGGAATCTCACTGGGTGAAATCATCAAGGTTTCATATACCTATAAGCGGAAGGACGTTGTGCATGTAGAATCTACGATACATTAAAAATTGATAAATGCGCATTTTTCATTCCCGTTACTGAATTACTGGGCTAGTTAGCCTTCACGTAAAATAACGAGTAGTCCGTCCTTTGAAACCGTATCAACCTTGCTTTCAGAGCGGTGCTACTCACACCGATACAGATGGGAAAAAAAATCTTGAATTCGAATGGGAAGCGCCGCCAGATTACATCGGTACGATAATTTTCAAGTGAGTATCTTGAGATCGGTGTATCAATAATTTTCACCGAATAGTAAATCGTGTATCAAATATTATAGGTGAACGTTGTGTCGTCACGGTGTCGAATAATCAGTTTGAAAAAAATCAATCAACTAAAATTAGCCATTCACTTTCTTCAGCTCGACCTTCGCTCAAGATTATTCCACGTATTGGGTAGGCATTGAATCGCCAAGGGTGAGCGTACTGAAAAGATCCATTGACATAAACACGGCACCAACCCCACCACCAGCTCCAAGAACAACTACACCACCGATTTACAACCCTGCGGTAGAAGACAGCGTGAGTAAACGAAAGATTAGTCATTTTTAAACGGTCGATTATAAAAATGGAATCGAAATTCGGTTCGAATGAGAAAGCAAGGATCGATTTTGCGGAAAGATGTGCGAATTGATTCAAATTCTATCCGCAAATCAGATAGAAAAGTTCGGATTAAAGAGCTCAGAATTCGCAACACGCAGCTTTTTTGGATCCAGAAGCTTTATTCTCGCAGTAAAATCACCCTTTTTAGTTTTTTTTTTTTCAACCGTGAATTATAGCAAACGCGAGATGACTTTACTGGTTTAATAATAAGGACAATGAGTTCGACCCAGCCGATAAATTGATGAGTAAAATCTCTTAGAGCGAGGATATACCCCTTTAGCACAGCGATGATGCGTGACTTAATTCATCCTTTGTTCGTTGATTCACGTCGAACAAAAGATCTCAAAGTTCGTTATTTTTAGACTCCAGTGGCTGCTGATCCGTTCTATAATGGCTGTAAAATAACAAAAAATTGTTTCGGTACCCCGGACGGATGTATCGATAAAAAAACCTGCAGAGCTGCTGTCTCTGTTCTTGTACGTGGAGAACGATACTTGTTTGAAGTCTATGCACGACAGAGTGCCTACGTAGCTGTAGGACTTTCGGCAGATAAGAATATGGTAAATCATGATTTAATTAATGATAAAAAATAACAAAAAATTAAGATGTAAAGATTATCAATCTTCTAGATCATTTTTTGGTCACAACTTCCATAAATTTCATCCAGACTCTGGCATATGTTTCTTTTATACCAATTGGTTTATGAAATTGAATTCCCAACGATCAAAAAACTCGAAAATATAAATTTTCTCAACGTAACATACGACGTAATCATTTTTTCAACAGGGCGACGATAGCGTTGTCGAATGTGTCAATGATGGGAGCAAAATCGGACTTTTCATGTCCTGGAATACCGGCCGAAAAAATGCCAGGATTCCAACCGTTAGTATCAACTTTTTTGTGCATTATAGCCATGATTATCTTGCTGGCAAAGTCATCACTGTCCTGCTATTGACCGTAGTTTTATTTCCTGTTTTATTTATCGACAGCCATCCGGAGCCATAACATTGAACTCTAGTTCAGCCACCGGGGACACGTTGTCCTGTAAATTCTGGAGAGAAAAGTTGACCACTGTTCAAGGACGGGAGTACAATCTGGTGAACACGCCTTACCACTTGTTGGTTGCTGCCGGATCAAAAGCGTCCGGTGAGTAAAACCGCTATCAACTATTTCTTCGATATTTGTCATTCTGGCGATTTGAACGAAACTTTGAAAGAAGATCGAGGTCCCAGACAAGACTGACACTGAATCAGGATTCTTTTACGAATTTCTGAGAATATCAACAAGCACGTGAATAATTTCAGTCATCAGTCAGAAATTAGAAGTCCAATTTCTTTCCTCTAGAAGCAAAAGTTCAGACCTAACGGGATATCGCAATTTTTTATTTCCATGATCAGACTGACCCTCCATCTTTCTTTGAATCTGTTTTTCGGATACTAGAATCCCGAAAGGGTGAAGATTCGTCGAAGTGATCTTCACACCCGACAAATACTGATTCTCTCATCACCAATACGGGTGCCAAAAAGCAAACTGCTTCTAAATGACAATTCAAACTCATCATGGCATCAAGTTCCAAAGTCATCGCCGAAAATGACGCATTTAGCACCGACACATTGACTGATCACTTCCGAATAGTAAGACCATGTTGAAAGTCATCGTTTGCGTCCGAATAGTCGTTAACTCTGTCAATAAACATTGGACGGAATCTGGACATGACGAGGTCTTACATCGGTCATGGTCTCGAATAGTTAACGAGAAAATGGCAGATCCTTCGCTTCTATAAATAATAAATGTCGATTTATTGGATTTCAGGTAACGGCGTCGGGTACCACGACGTCCGGGACGGATCTGGTGAAGCGAAACTACTGTCCGATATCGGTGGGTTTGCGGTGGCCAGCGATATCATGATCCGAGTTCACGGAGCCTTGATGATAGCTGCTTGGATCGGTACAGCATCAGTTGGCATCCTTTTAGCAAGATACTACAAACAGACTTGGGTTGATTCTCAGCTTTGCGGAAAGGATCAGTGGTTCGCTGTGAGTTTCTACCTCAGTTAGAGTTTCAGACTCGATATTAAGCCCGAAGTGCTAGGAGACAGTCATAACGCAGTAAGAAATCTTATGAGTTTGTCGGACTTAGTTTCGCCACGGAAAGCGTATTTTTTTCAAGCTCTATTCCTCCGCCCTTTCTTGCGCTCAAATATACGAGAGAAACCAAGTTCAGAAAACTCGAGGACAAATCTTTGGCCCATTCTAAGTAGCAAACTTACCCACTTATCCTTAACATCATTCCTTTCGCAGTGGCACAGGTTCTTCATGATCCTCACCTGGTCTCTAACCGTTGCTGCCTTCGTCATAATATTTGTAGAAATTGGAAGTTGGAGCAGTGAAACTATCCATGCATCATTTGGCTTGGCCACAACGATTCTATGCTTCGTTCAACCTTTCATGGCAGCGTTAAGGCCGCATCCCGGAACACCAAGTAGAATCGTATTCAACTGGGGTCATTGGTTCGTCGGAAATGCAGCTCACATTTGCGGAAGTGAGTAGAGCCCCATCGGTTATTCGATCAATAAGTTATTTCCATTTTTTGACTCACCTCGATACTCATCACTGCCTTTTTATTTCCCAAAATTTACAGTAATCGCCCTATTTTTCGCGGTACAAACCAACAAGGCAAAATTGCCCGATTGGGTGACCTGGGTTCTGGTGGGTTACGTGATTATCCACATTTTTTCGCACCTCATTCTTACGGTGAGTAAAACGGAATAGGCTTTACTTAACATTTTTTCTTTAATTATTCCCTTATCAAAAATGAAGAAAATTGAGTAAATAGAATATTTGATGAACAATTATTTGAAGAGGAATTATTTAATCTATTCACTACTCGTTTTCGAATCTGAGGTTTACCTTGTCTCCACAGTTCGCCGGATGTGCTTCTGACAGACAGGCTAGTCACCGTGTCAATTCATTCCCAATGAAAGACATGCATTCGAGAAGTGCCATGTCCCACCCTGATGCCAGGCGAGACGCACCTGTAAGTATTCCTTTGTATAATATTATAATGAACTTTCGAGGAAAACAATTCGGCAGATTTAGTGCCCGAGGGAATTTGAGGAGTTAACATAGAATCGGCATAGTCCCCCCAGTAAATTGGATAAGCGATCTTCATTTGCTAATTCGGTTTAATTAAATCTAAATTCCTATTTTAATTAACCCTGCCTATATGACCCGGATTTTAGGGCTGATTTAATTTATGCGACATTTCATTGGCCCCGGATTGTTAACGGAACTTTATCCCGCTCGTTTTATTATCCCGGCGGTATAACGTCTTGTGAAAATTTGTAGTTTTTTTTTTTTCAACATTTTTTAAACGATAAATCGAACCGATATTTTTACTTCCAGCAAGCCGGACTGAGGAAGACAATCTTTGGATTTTACTTCTTGATAATTTTCGGCTTCAGTGCCGCCCTCATCGTCATCGTTGTTCTTGCTCCGATCGAAGAAACTTGGACTTCTCTGAAAGAAAAGATATAAAATTATCGATCACACCTATATTATAATACACATACACGTACCTAAAGATTCTTCAATTTCTCCGTTATTTTTCTTTTGGAGAAATTTAGGGAATATATTATCATGGGGTCATCTCAGACAGAGGAGCGAACATTTTACGGTAATAATAATAGCCAGTACCTATTCTACGATGTGAGAGGTACGTACGTCTATGCGTCTTGCACGACGATTAAAAAGAAGGAAAATAAGTAAAGAGAAACAGAAAAGGAGAAAATAAACAATAGAGGTGAATACGTAACTTATTTTTCCACATTTTGATCAATTTTGGAAACGGTATTTAAGGGTGAAAAACGAAAAAGAGAGAGAGAAAAAAAAAAAATTGTATTTTTGGAAAAAATTTGCCTCACAATCATTACTGCCGTCCAACGAATTTTTATAAATTAAACATGTATCTATTCTGAAAGAAAATTATTCGTACAACCAATATTAATACATACTCTGTAATAAAATTCACTCAAGTGTACTTAAAGCAGTTGGCAAGCGAGAAAGATGAAGAAAAAATGAAAAAAAAAAAAAAACTGTCGTGAGAAGTTTTGCTGATATAGTATATTTAATCATATTGTTATCTATAATATTGGGGCCGAGTTGAAGTTTTCAATTTTTATAGTTCCGAACGATAAGAATTCCCCATTCGTTTCATATGATCTAGAATTTTTGAGAACGTTGAAGTTTGGTAAATAAAAAATCCCGAAAGGACAGAGTGCGCAGAGAGCTCAAAACCCCGGAAGTCCAGACGCTCCGAAAGCTAAAAAATTCGAAAATTTTGATCAATTTTTCGGGATGTAAAGACAAAAACAGTTCATTCTGATCGCGACCTTTTTCACGAAAATCCATCTTATCTGCGTGAATCATTCTGACCTCATGATGTCATAAATAATTTCTAGGATTTTGTAACTTTTTTTTTCCAATAAGTAAATCTCGAATTTCGAACCTTCGGTGTTCTTCGTTTGAAAGTTTTTTGAATCGGCTATATAGGTCATCGGAAAAATACTTTTTTCAAAAACTGTGAATCGGTAATATTGAAATTCGGAATTTCGACCATTCGGGGCATTAAAAATTCTAAACTTCGACCCCTCACCCCTCGAAATATTTAATTTTTGGATTACTATCACATACACATGTACATATCGTACGATTCAAATGTTTCTTTTGTTCATTCAAAATACCACGCACGTGTGTGTGAGAGAGAGAGAGAGAGAGAGAGAGAGAAAGGTGCTTTTTGCATATAATAATTACAACTTCAAAAGAAAAAAGAAAAAAAAATACGAAAAAACAAAAAACCATTATTTATATCTAAATATACATAATAATATATACATACATCTATATACATCTATACCTATTATTATCTTATTTATAACAATACGTAAACAGTATTAGTTTTACATTCATTCCGTTTTTGTTTTTTTTTTATATTACAAAATAATATTTTATACTTTAATAATATAATATATCCTACTACGTAATAGAATATCAACGAAATAGTTTATCATCTGTTCACACATTCACAAAATTTTATCAATACTGTATAAAAAAAATAATCCAACGAGCGTTTTATCGTAGCAATAAACTCTGGATCGAATACTTTCAGCACAGTATAAAGAATCGATTTTATTCTTAGGAAATTCACTTTTCAATCATTACATACTACTCTGGCATGTATGTAGGCATTGAAAATCGGCAGTTCAACGACGTGGGTTGATAAATAGAAAACTTTTATCGGAATACTAAAGAAAAATTGACCATTTTTATTATTCCTTCATTTTTTATTCTCAGCTTATATTATATAGTCTGAAAAAATTAAATTTTCAAACCCTTCAGTCTACCATTCAACCACTTTTTATTCAATCAAAAATTCAGAGAGCAGAATTTATCGAATCTGGATGATATTCGACGAGGGATAATAATACACCATCGAAATTGTCTGGAAATAATCAATTTTTATATTTCCTTTTTGTAAATCACTTAAATTAACAATAATCTTCATACAAATAGCCGTCTGTAATCATAGCTATGAAGAATACGGTTAATAATCAATTAACAAATAATAAAAAAAAATAAAGCTGTTGTTATTTATGTATATGCTGTTGATAAAAGAATAAAAATTTACAAACGAGATATCCGCCTGGGTATACTTATGTATTCAAGTCTTATCGACCCCCCATCTTCCACACATACTCTGTGCATATTATTTCCGGATTGGACGAGTGCTTTTTTAATGGAACGACATAAGGACACCGTATACTTATCCCCAGCCGATAAACTTGACAATTATTATATAGCCAACGCGCCTGTTGTGCCTGAAATGTTTTTATGTCACGAAACTAATATGATTAATGCACACCGTAATAGTGAAAGGCCATTGAAATAGTTATGCGGTTGGGAGGTAAAAAAGAAAAAAAAAATAATCTTTGGAATTTGAATTGCGGTATAGCTACTGCAAAATCGATCGAACTGAAACTTGCGAGCAGACTGAAAATATAATATTGAACGAGACGTAGACGAAAGATGATGAATTGACAATCCGTTTAGAGATTGAATCCGATTTTTCTTACCGTGTATATAATATATACACAATGTTCTAGAAGCTTTTTTGTATTTTTAGTCTGTAGCTGAACTCGATTTTCGCGGTTCCAAAACTCATTTATATTCGCTCTTCTATAATGGCTCTGGATACATGACTGGTAAGTATCATCGTAGATTATTCGATAGTCAATATCATTCTCCGATATTGATTTACGTGAGATTATTACGGATAAAAAAACAACCCCTTTAATCAGAAAATTTATAAGAATTGTGTAATTGTTATAGTGTTCCCTGAAACATCTCCTAGAATCCAAAACACTGATCCGATTTTCACCGTATCGAAAACCATCCCTTATTATATCTCCGTGTAGAATTTTCTCGAATAAAAACTACCCCATTCACGTATACTATTTATATACATAGAATATAATACGTAAGCTACTATTTCGGAGAGCGAAGGGTAGCTGGGGTTCGAGTCGAGAATACGTCTAGGCAGGCGAGTCTAAGGGCGCTTTCTATAGCTCTGAAACCACCCTAGCTCGAGGGTGAGGGTAAGAGGGTATAAGTATAATATCTGTATATGGTAGATACATATATACAGCGAGAGGTATATGCGCGTATACATATATATATAGATTTATCTGGTAGACGAGCTCGTCGTCGATCGTTCGATGTTTTTGTATAAGGGTAGTAGATCCAAGGGTAGTAGCTTCAGCGTACGTAGTATCCTAGAAATTTAAACCAAGATGGCGGGGTGGATCGAAGGCGTCCACCGTGACGCAATGAGCGTCTGTCGAGGGCGCCACAGTCGAGCATCCCCCGCAGTTCGATTGAAGTCGCCGGCCGGCGTCCACGACTGTCGGGGAGCTGCGAATATCGCAGATCGCATTAGAGTAAATTAAACGTGAAAATTTTCCCTTGCGGTTTCTCGCCGTTTACTAATTAACCGAAACGCGATCCGCGGTCACATTACAATTAAATAAATATAAGTTTTAACATACCCGAGGTGCCCCAGGTACAAATACGACGGATTTTTCAAAACCCTCAAGCGTCGCTTACCCCCAAACCAAATATTCGCCCAATACAAATGACCCTTTTTATTACAGAAATAAGGTTTCTCTGATAAATCGATAGATTTTTGTTCTGTTCTTTTCAAATAAACAGATTTCGATATTTTATACCTTTCTTTTTTTTCTTTCTTTCTACTTCATGAAAAAAAATCAAAAAAAGAAACATCTTTCTAACGTTCCTTTTTTCTAATACCGATCGGAGTTTAGATAGGAATAATATAGCAGACTGGCTGTAATGTAATAACGTAGTTCAGGGGAAAGCGACGAGGGCCTTTGACATACGGCGTGTTACTACTTACTCCAGTGTTATACCTACTCCAGTGCTTTCCGAGTCTTGGCACTGAAAGCGTCAAGCTCAATAGTAGTAGTACATGTTGTGCGATAGAGTAAAATAGCTGGGTGAAAGAGCGAGCTAAAGTGAGATATGGGGGATAGAAATTAAATCAAATTTCAACTAGAGGCGTGTAATAATAATGATGATTTTTACCCTTTATTATACATGTTTAGAAATCAGGTAGAAAAAAAGAAAATAAATCTACGCTACTCGTTAAATAATTTTTCTATCCGTTCAGTGAGCGCAAGTTTTTTGGAATTATGCGCTAGTGCCGCGTGAGAGCCTTGAGGAGAGTGTATGTTATACTCGGGACAATGTTTGGACATTGGTGTTGGTTTTTTGTGATTTTTGGGCACCTGACTATCGCTGTACGCGCCCAAAACCCTGTGGAGGATAAGACCACGTTCGAAGCAGCTTTTCAGGGTGAGTTTATACCCGCGATAGTAGAGTTCCTCTGTGGTTATAATATCCTCAAGCCAGTTGATCGCTCTTTTACATTTTTGGTAAAGTCGTGACGAAGAATCTCGGCTGTACGAGTGAATATGAATCATAATCAAGTGAAATGAAATAAAGGCGGATAAGTTTTCGTTTTTTTTTGGTTTTTTTTCATTATTTCCTGAAAAGCGGGACGTCAAGTCGTTCATACAACCCAATTAGGGGATGGATTATTTTTAACGAGGCATTTACTGCTGTTGCTGTAATTAATCCGAAAAAAAGCTCGAGGTATACGTATATCAAAAGTATATGCGATGTGGGGTGCCAGATTTTGTTGATCTAGAAATAGAAAAAAAAAAAAAAAATTTATCCTGTTCCAAATTTGGAAAGTAAAAAAAAAAAGGTTTTTTTTTTCACGTTTACTTCAACCGTTACACGCTTATCAATAATACTATACAACGGCGAAAATTTCAACCTGAAATGTATTACTCAACAAGATGATGATAAATCGCGTTGAAAATAAGATGAATGTGACTTGGCTGGCTTACTCGAAGAGTAGGTAAGGTATACGTATAGCATTCCTTTGACGAGAGAAGCAAAGGAGAAAGAAAGACTGAAAAAAATATATTTCAGATCCCCCGGGGTTTGGCCCTGTCCTGTTTCACTCCGACGCAGCAAAAACCAAATTGAAAATTGTTTACAGTTAATCATTCGACGAATACGTGTATAGATTCGACGGTAACGGATCACTTGTCGAAAGGTTTTGAAAATTCGTATAGCAACGGAAATAAAAACAATAAAGAATAACAAATTCAAAAAACGATAGAAAAATGACGATTTTTAAATCGCGTGAAAAATTTCAATCGTAGTAGGTATCTGTTATAGATCGGATGTGCTAGGGGTGGTTTTACCGTATTAAAATTAAGAGTAAACGGGCAGATATGACCCCTGTATAGTTTTGGGGAATTTGGGAAGGGCGAATTCGTGGCTTCGTTTGCTAATGGCCTCAGAGCGCAATTAATATCATAGCTCGTTAACGCTCGGCCTTTTGTTGTTTCGCTGTTTTACCATTCTATCCGTTTTGCTCTGTACACCTATCTGTACTATACAATATACATACTACACATTCTCTCATACGTATGTGGCATCAAGTTCCACTATCCAGATTAAATATTCTGAATTCCTGTTCCTCCCTTTTACCAACGATGATTATAGTTTCATTGTCAGTTTCAATTTTTGTCAAAAATAATCATTACTAAAAGCTGTCTTCGAACAGGTAATTTTCAGTTTTTTTTTTAAAAAAAACTTTCTAAAGAAGGGTTTAAAGGTTTTTAAGGATTCTAAGGATTTAAGGGTTTTTCAGTTTTAAGGTTTTTCAGGGTTTAATGATTTTCGAAGTCTTAAGGTTTTCAAGGTTTCAAGATTTTTCAAGGTTTTAAGGGTTTAACATTTTCCAATGATTCTAAGGGCTCTAAGGTTTCTAAACTCTTATAAGATTTTCAAGTTTTTACGTTTTCAAGGTTTTAAAGTTTTCACAGATAAAAGTTTCCAAGGTTTTAAGGTTTATAACGTTTTTCCACCAAAAATTCGCAAATATTTATACCCATATAGTGGTACGTTATACAAATTGGATTAACATAGGCCGACGACTTATAGCTCCTATTTCAATGCATTACGCTTAAGCCATAGGAAAGATTACACATGTTAAATATAAAAGACGAGGAAATGTGTTATTACCCAAAAGGAAAAGAGGTATAGTGTGATAATAATAATAATAATAATTATAAACGAAGACAAACATTTTTATCGACTAAAATCCTGTCTGCAGAGGTCTGATATTGAGGCTTGAGAAAAGCACCTTTGTGATATTGCGCAGGGTACATGTTTTCAGGCTGATGAGAAGCTAGACGTGGATATATAAATGTCGAATGTAAAGGTGAGCAGGTAAATGTCAGACTGAGACCTCGGCTCACATGAATACCTGAAGGGTTCTCCAGGTTATGTAGGATATATATATGTATATATACCTCGACCTACGTATATATGGGAACTAACTACATGGGAGACTTGCGACTAGACAAGACTCCCGGACTACGGTAGATCGTGGACGGTGCTTGTGCAGCTGTGACTTCGGAGAGATCCTCTCTAGACGTGCCGAACACACACCTTGAATTAACGATAAGTGAAAGACCGTCGAGAGAAGCACCTGGGTTTCTTATATACCTGTTCACAGGATCCGGAGAAAAAGAAACATGAAAGAAACCCAGAGAAGACGGATTTTAACACACCATCATAGCAAATATCCTTTAAATTTATACCGAGCGATTTTAGATTCGAAATATCTCGAGAACTATAAACGTTTTTTTGAAAATATCTTCAGACCTTTTTTTGTTACGGATCTATTCGACTTTACTACCGCATAGTTGGATTTTTGAAAATGATCATTATAGCTATAGAAAAACGTGCATTAAGTTGAATTACTCGAGGGGTTTAAATGAAATGATTTTTGCATGCTGTTATACTCCATCATAGTGTTGAAAATTACTGATCTCAAGAGAGGGAATGATCATTTTCGATACTGAGGTCGGATATTTTATTTCAAATAAAATTTCCATCATCACTTTGCGATCGGTGAATCGAGAGCACAAAATAATTGCTTGTTTTCGTCATGGGATGAAAAAAAGGAGGGTAGAAAAGACGAAAAAATATAATAATAACAGACTGGGTGAGGGTGGCGAAATGTTTGTCAACGTGACTTGTGTCTATACGTATACACGCGGGATATTCTGATTTTGAGGAAAGTGAAACGGGTGAAGAAAAAAAAAAAAAAAATAAAAATTTGCAGATGATATTAAGAATTGGTTTGTTTTTGATATCACACAACCACTTTTTTTATCCCCGTGATATTAAAATTTGAACCTTATGGCTGTATCATTTTACCTAATAAAAGTAAACTCATATGTCGCGACAATATAATCTTCCTCGTCGTCGCATTGTTAGCCTAGTCGTCTAGATAGTCAAACATGTTTAAGTTTAACGAGTAAACTCGAGGAAGCAGTTTCACCTGAGTCTCCGCATTGTCTCCGGAATAAAATCCAAAATTTTGTGGCTTTTGTTATTTTTCTGTTCATATGACGAAAAGTTTTGTTATAGTTGAGTCCGAAGAGCGGGATGTCATTTTTTTATAATTTCATCAGATGCCTAATGGGATTCGAAAAAGGAATGCATAAATTCAAAATCAGGGTCGTTTTTTTTGTAACAGCGAAAGCGCGGGAGAGTAATGAGTTTAAATTTCTGATTCTCTCTCTGTAAGAGGGTATGATGTATACATAAATTTGTAGGACCGGTTAAGGACGAAATGAGAGAGTGCAGAGAGGGGGTAGATAGGCGAAGTGGAAAGATGGAGCGGCTTGTTAAGCCCGAAGAAAGATCCCGCAAGAATCTCAATTCATATTTAACGCAGGCATGATGTGGCACGTGTAGAGGCAAGAGTCAAGACTATCTGACAACGCGAGTTGCAAGACTGTGAACTTCCGCAAGGAATTGTTTAATGTTTTAATACTAGAGAACCGAGACAATCAGTTCTTACTCAGAAGCGAAGAGGAGATAGATACATGTGTATTTAACGAGGTTGGGACTGGATGCAACCAACGATAGACCTCATGCACGACTGCAGAGGTTCACATCCGTTTTGCAGTACCATGTGAACCCATTTGATTACAAAAAATTAGAGAAAACGTCGAAATTGATAAAGATGCGGTAGTCTTTGGTGGCCATCATCCTCTGAATGTAAAATTCTTTCATGCAGGTGAATTTTAAATGAAAGTCGATTTTTACCGGTACAACCGAATGGCCATTTTTGATGCCCATTATTTGATTGTAAAATCCTGTAAATTTCAGGTTTTTTTTATTTCGGAGTTTCTGAGATCATTTGGCGCGTCTTTTGGACAGACTTTTCATCTCTCTTCGGAGGCCGGAGAATGTACACAGAGATTTGTTGAATTAGCACAAGTCGTTTGGGACCAAAGACAATACTCTTCTGATCTCTGCAAGTTGACGAAAAGTGACTTTGACAAAATCCGTTGATTATGACGGCGGAAAATTTCACCCCAAATACGGTGTGCAAAAAAAAAAATGAAAGAAAAGAGGGAAACCGCGGAGAGGGATGATGTTCTCATGTATAGTATCAGAGATGGAGATGATGGAATGGCAATGGCAATCAGTTATTGTCAATTATCGTCAACTCCGTTAACAAGAATTGATGAATCTTTTCATCGTTTCATTGGATCTGCTACACCCCACATTATATTACCTGTTAAATAAGCCGCTGCTGGTTATTCGGCAGAATTTTGTGAAGGAAATTATCGATCTTGCGTGTCTCTACCCAAGTATATAAAAAGGTTCAGTGATTTTGCGTTTAAAAGACATTTTTTAATCCTTATTTCGACTTCGTTCCCTTCGTATATTTTTCGTCGCATCTCGGCTACCCCTTTTTTCCCTTTCGAAAAATTTTCACCGATCTCATTTTGTTCTTCATTTTGGTTTAACCTCAGCCCTAAGCACACAAATAACGAAGACTGAAAATAGGTGTACAGAAATACGTGCTGGAAATACTCGTCGAATTCTGTACCTACCTCGTACTTTCCTAGGATAGGTACACGGCTCGAGAGTTCTTTCGTCTTTCGTCTTTCGTCTTTCGTCTTTCGTCTTTCAACTGAAAAACCCCCTCGTCTACCATGCAGGAGTACGAGACGTGCTCAATACGCGAGCTTCGAGGAGCTTTGCACATTTTATTTTCGCAAAAAGTAATCAGTCATCAGTGAGTTCAGAATGAATGAGTAAGACCCTTTGGAAAGAGGGAATCTCACACGACAATAGAATGTATTTTATTCCCAAATTACTGCACTGGGTTTTCCCACTTTTACTTAAAATACGAAATTTCATATCACATCGATACGAATATGACGGGAATAAAATTAGCCCAGCATTAAACTAACGAAGCGACAGTCTAGCTAACGTCTAACCGAATCTGCGAGGGACCGGACGGTACGCTGACTCTTGAGAGAAACAAAGACTTTCCCAGAGTCTATTATTTCAGCGTAAGTCAAGGGGGCTTAGGGTCTCTTTTTCGTCTTTTGGCAATTCCATGAGTGCGTCATCCGGAAAAGATCGAACCGATATCAACTCGGGTGGTCCAATGTCATAACGAAACCTGGCGCTAATAGATATACCAACCCTAATAAAAACCGTTCGATGCACATAGGAAACTCGATCTTTTTTTTTTTCGGATCATCACGATTTGCCAACATTTTTAGGGGTTCAATTTTTTCCGAATTGAATTCGGTTCTGTTTTCTATCAATTAGACGCCAGCTGGATCAGGAAATTAAGGACTAAATGGTATTCAGAAAATTATTTTCATTATTCGATTCATCTCGTCGCCGCATTTTCTGTGCACTAACGAACAAGCATTCGTGAACATCGAATGTGATGCGAGATCGTTATTGGAGGCTTATAGAATTCCGATAATGGATTTTCTTTCAACTACATATTCTGCGATGTATAATAACGAACGAAATAAGACGTGAAAAGATGATGATCAGAATTCAGATTGTTAGTGGAAAATGCAATGTCGAATCTCTTCTCGTTGAAGTAATCGTTAAAATTTAACAAGAAGCGGTCACTCCTCATATGCTCATCATTTGACTAAGATCCTGTGAATTTCGGACTTTCTCCATCTCGTCGTTCTCCACACCTTCCATTTTTCTTTCGAGCTGTTTTCCGGATCCCAGAGACTCGAAGGGGTGAAGATTCGTCGAAATTGGTATGAGTGATTTTCCGAGGGGAATAAAAAATATCAATAAATAAAGAGGAAAATGAGTGGAAATACAGGCGAGGAAAGGACCTTGAGCTGCTTTTCTGAATTCCTTTTCATGGGTTTGAAAGGTGAATATAAGTGTATTTTATCGTGCATCTGCGAATTGAATTTACATGAAGGTTTTCTTTGTAGAAAAATAAAAAGGAAGAAAAATGTCGAACTGCGGTAATGGAGTGTTGGCCTGAATGCGGAGTTCAGAGTTCAGAGAATGTAAAATTGACCGAATCATGATGATTCCGGGTGTGTTAGCAGCAGCAATGGTAGTCTCTGGGCCTCGATGTCGTAGACACGTGGCCAAGTTGCGTGAAATATGGGTACGGTCAGGAAGGAAGCTTTCGAGTCAAAGTTGGACGAAGGAAATGAAATTTGGACCGTGCATTTTGAAACCTCGTTCGATAAATTCAATACTACTTTGCCAGACCCTATAGGGGTGCAGCGAGCGACGATGGAAATGGAAAATATACGGCTGAACTGGCCATACGGTTTATCGTAGTGGACCGTTTACATCAGCAACGAGTATCCACTTTTAGATCCGGAAGGAGTAACGAGGTAGAAACGTGCAGGCTAGAATTGACGCCGGAGTTAAGAGAAAAGCGGATTTCCACTTTTCTCGCGCTTTCGGAAATTTCATTAATCGAGTATCAATTGCTAGCACGAACTCACACCCGATACCTAAATAAAATTATTATTTTATTCAGGTAAATTCTTGCCGTTTGAATTTACGATCAAATATTTTGACGCCAAAAGTTGGGAGAATCCGCTCTGAAATTTAGGCGAATACTAAGTCGAGTATTGGCTCTGAGCGGGGAAACCGACTTTGTCAAACACTTGATAATCCCGAATCAAAGGAAGAAGGGGTAGAATATAAATGGATTGATGAAGAAAGCAGTGATTGACAAACAATTCTCAACGGAATTTGGTTCGGATCTGAAGGTGGATATTAGATACATTTACTAAACAGAAGCCTTCAAATTAACAAGATTAACGTTATGCTAGTACAGCAATAGCAATTTACTTTGGCGGCTGACCATTTCTCAACGGGATCAAGGAGAAACGAGAAACGGGAAAGGGGAAGCGGGAAACGTGAAACAGGAAACGGGAAATGGGAAATGGGAAGCGGGAAACTTGCGGGGCGAAATTCAACCTGATCATTTCGCCTCTTGTTCCAGGGATACCGCGAATCGTCTAACCCATCTTGTATACCGTATATAGTGCCCCATGTATACATAGAAACTATTTATCTATGTATTTAAAGTTATGTAATTGTCAGAACTTGATCTACATACGTAGTATGCTCCCTATTATGGATTAGGGAAAGATTAGTACCGGAAATTTCTGTTTTTTGTTTTTTGTTTTTTTTTCAATATAATTCGAAAACTGTCGACCGTATGAAATAGACGATATGATTTTACCCGGATTGAATTGGGCAGCGATAAATTTTTGAAAAATTGTTTTACCCCGGGTGAAAACAATTGAATATGGCCTAATGGTCCATTTGCCAAAGTCCCCAGTGCGTGCGGGTTTTTTTTTTCCCTCGTTTCTTCCTGTTTTTTTTTTTTTTTTTTTTTTGCGTCTATTTAATAGCGGGGCGCCCCGGCGCTCGGGATATGTCAGGGGGATCCTGTCTCTAACGGTAGGTGGATATGTATGTGTACCTAGGCGGTAGGTATATACAGGGGAATTCAATTGACCAGTATCAGACGAGGCGTGCGTAATTACTCAATGGAAAATTAACGACACCCAGCTAGCTAGACTCACCGTTGTTCGAAATTATCCTCTCGAATAATTTACTCGGCCGTTAACTATTAGCTAATTACCTAGACACGGTGTATCTTGATCCTCCCCAGTATCGCTGTGGATATATGAGTTAGGAAAGATATATGTAGATATATGAAGGTTGAGGGAAAAGTAGTTCATCGTTACTCCTTTAAATTTAGAGGGAATATTAAAATTTTACGTTCATTCGATTTCGGAGGGAATCGATATATGATACTCGATGAATTTAATTTTTAGATAAGACATTTTTTTGATCTATTACATTTTTTAACCCGCGTGTCTCAAATTATACTGCAATGATCAGCTGTAAGAAAAAAAGGAAGAAGAAAAACCTGAGTTAATAAGAGATTTCTTCACTCAAAAGTAAGATTACTATCTGCTACTTAATTTGAGCCTGAAAGATACATTTATGTAAAAAGTAACTATGGAGTCGAGTCATAGATATTTAATTGAGTCAGAGAATCCCCTACTGTATTCGTTTGATATATTAATCCCGAAAAAAAGTTTTCCTACCCCAAAAGAATCGTAGACGCAGGTATATACCCGCAGGATGTATGTATATATATCTATATACGTACGAGGGGTGGTTGGAAAGAAATTGGATTTTTTTTAAAGGGCAATAACTTCTGATTACGTCAATCTACAACCTCCGAGGTGGGTCTCATTTTAAAGCTGAGAAATCAATCTAAAAAAAAAAAAAAAGAAGGGAGGAACAAAAAGGAAGATAGAAAAAAACTACCCTCTACGAATGTCTCTGAGTTATAAAAATCAGAGTTGTCCATCAATCGATGGATTCAAAGGCTCAGAGAAAGAATAAAAAAAAATCGAAAAAAACTCATGATCAATTTACTTCGGTTTTGAAATCAGGGAAAACGATGCCGGGGTAGATACCATCAGGATGATTCACCCCTGTGTTATATTCACATAGTTCTGTATAGAACGGTCTACGATGCTACGCTAACGTGCGTTGGTGTGTTTTACGTGCCCTTAGAGGCCTACACCCTTCTTATTCGTCATTTTTGACTTCGTTGCCTAGTCGTAACGTGATGCAAGTTCATCGCCCTGCCTTCACCTCTACGTTAACTGCAGCAGCTTCTGCCTTCTATAAGGATAAACATGTACCCTGCATGAGGTCTGGTTGTGTCTGTGCCAATGTATGTGTACGTAGATAGATATATTACATAGTTACTTACTTACCTTGCCTCTTAATGGACTTCCACATCTACCTATATGTAGGTAGCAAAATGAATGTGTAACTACTTTCGTATAACGTGTCAAAGTGTAGAAGCGCAGGTATGCAGTCGGAGCTTTTTGAGACTCGTCAAGCTTTTGGCGTTCCAGTAGCAGCAGCAGCAGCAACACGCTTGAAGTTAACTTGTTATTATTCTGGAATCTCGGTTTTATTCAGACTTATATTACTCCTTCCGGGTGAACATATTGTCTAGTACCTTCGCCAGATAGAAAGTTGAAAACAAGTAGAATTCTGAAAACGTACGGTAGGTAACGTCGACGATTTTTACATCGTATAAATATCTGAGCAGAGATTCTGAGCTGTGGGTATATACACTAGCAAGGATTCGCCGGGGGTGGTTCCCACGCCAATCCCTGCACCGAGGTTGAAATGAATTTCGGTAAAACAACCGTGGAAAACGAAGCCAAACACGAACAACACTACCAAACATATACCGAAGCCATTCACCAGATTCACCTAATGCTATGATCTGCGGATGATCGGACAGAGACGAAACAGATCGTCGCCGTCTGCAGTGTGGAATCTAATTATAACACCCCGAAAACTGAAATTTTGGGATTTCACTGGATCTCTGGGTTTCAAGATCCAGAAATGCACTTCCAACCATTTTCCTATGGACGTGATCAATTTTTCAACCAACCATATCTTGAGAACAAATGAACGAATTTTAACTTTCCTTAGATCAATCGATGCGGTTTTTATGGATCTCAAAGCTGATCGAATTTTCAGTTTCATCGGTGCAGTGGTTTTTGAATTATTTAAGGGGGGTGCTAAGGTAAGAGAAGAAAAAAAATGTCATCATATCCAATGTTTTATTACGGCGAGAATGACGGACGGAAAATAATTGTGCAGATAGCATTTGAAAGCTATGAATTTCCGCTTCAAACCTGAAAAAAAAAAAATTAAATATCACAAAAATGAAGTCCGCTGCGTCCAGTTAGGTGAAGCTCTGCAAAAAAAGATTTGCGAAACGTACACCACGTTTATAGACGAACGGAATAACTGAAAAAACAAAAACCAATACTTTTTGGAATCGTCAATGTACCCTCTAAGCTTCTATGGAATGGATTTTTGATCAACTCAAACGTGGTCAAGTTACGAATCTTTTTTGCATTTGAACGCGTTTTTTGGGATTTTCGCGAACGTTTTTCATCAATTTTTCAAAAACGAAAGGTCGGATGAAAAATTCGTGCCATAGAAGCTTAGAGGGTACATTGACGATTCCAAAAAGTATTGGTTTTTGTGTTTTGGATATTCCGTTCACCTACAAACATGGTCACCGTTTCGGTAATCGTGTTTTGTAGAGCTCTACTTAAATGGTCGCAGCGGACTCGATTTTTGTGATATTCAATTTTTTTTTTTTTTTAATTTGAAGCGGAAATTTGTGGCTTTCAAACGCTATTCTCACAACTATTTTTCGTCATTCATTCTCGCCGTAATAGAACATTGAAAACGATGAACATTTTATTCTTCTCTTACCTTGGCACACCCTTAAAGAGTAAAATTAAAATTCAACATCTGCGGGTTTGTTCGAGAGACAAATCGCCAAAATTGAGTCAGATGTTTCCAGTTTCAAGAATGAAATAATACCTCTTGCTTCTGTGAGGTTGGCACCCTTATCAATTTCAGAGAACCAAATTTTTTCCCTCTTATATTCGTTAAATCTCTGTATATATTGATCTAAATCGGAGTGGCATTATCTGCAAACGCTGCCTTTATGTTTGCACGTATAGTATATTCTCCGTGCCACCCCTAAGACTTATCTACATCAGCAAATACCTGAATAAAGATGCTCGTATGGTTGTGGAATCGACACAACTGACGTTGCTCGATAGTACATAGGTAGGTAGAAGCGAGCCTCAGTGCTTCTGTATTAAGTGCCTTCGGGCGTAATCCATATACCTGACTTTATACTTGGTAGGGAATTTCGCGCTGCATAGTGAAGCCGGTGCACTTTTAAACAGGGGTGAAATATACATCGCTGAAGTGTGCATTGTTGAATTTCTGTATGCAGGGGGCTTAAGTTACCGGGATTAGCCCTTGACTATCACCTGTGCGATATTCCCTTTACGTAATTTAACACCGTATGGGTTTTAGGTTTATGTATAGTTATACCGGCAAGGGATGAAGAGGGTCCGAGATACGTTACGAAGACGTTATGAATGTTTAAATTCTGGTCCTCCGCACGCGAGTTCATATAATAGCGAGGTAAAAAATTGGTTATTTGTTTTTTTTTTTATTTTATTTTTTTAATATATTAGCTGATATGCATGTGTACGGACGAGATTTAACCATCCCCTCTATGTATCGCACGCTCGGGTAGAATGAAACCAATTTAACTCGAGCCACTGGCTACGGGACATTGCAGCATCAATTCGTTCAACCGCGACGGTTAACGACAATCAAGTTGTCGTCATGTGTCATCTTGTCACTTCGCTCGATGAGTAAATTCAATCGAACCCCTAAATTTCCGGAGGGGTTCACCCAAATATTTCAAACAACGTTCCACTCTTTCTCATTTTTTCTTTTTCTTTATTCTTCATCCCTAACTCGTAAATCATAATGGCAGTCGATTAGTGGGCTAAAATCACCCCGAAAAAAAAAAAAAAAACAAACAAACTGGAGTTATTTTTCCATAATTAAAATGAAGGATGTATTCAATTTCATGGGGTACACATGTCAAAATTAAACACAGTATTCGGGATTGTCGCGACTAAGGTAATTTTTGGGTGACGTTACGTAGATTACAACCCTCAAACAGGATATCTGTGTATTATTCACCACAGACGCCAGAGTTCTTGAAAATGTGTCGAATTTTTACACCCTGTAACCCTTCGTAGTATTCAAAATCGCCAATCGGTGATCAAAGTCTGTGAGTGAAATGAGATTGTATCAGTTTTCAAGTCGCATAACTTATATATTTTGCATGTATAAAGTTTTCCTAATTCTGTTTCCCCTGTGCCGTGCCGTGCCAAGCCGTTTCGGTTCATTCGTTACCAGGTGTTGGCCGGAATCTGAGCTAAATTAATTTCTCAAGGCACGTCCATCACCTGCCTCTCGTTTCTCGGGAAAAGTCGGGGAATTCTCTGTTTTCTTAATCCGTAATCTTGGCTCGAGGAATTATTTTAGGCGTTGTGTGTTTCCACCGTCTTGGGTTATTATTCAGACTGCAGCAGCTCTGATTTATAAATCCGACGTGGCCCACGCCGTCCCTCTTTATTCACCACTTATACACCCCTTTTACATTCTCGTTTTTATTCCTCTCGATTTAAATTAAACTGAACAATTTTTCAAACTAGCACCTCTCAGACTTTTAGAGAGAGAGAAAGAGAGAGAGAGAGAGAGAGAAAGAGAGAGAGGAATGGGAATCTGCGATAGGAAAGGAGAGACACTCGATTAGATATACAATTCTGCAAGTTCTTTACCAAGTCTATCGCGACAGGGTAAGGAAACGACAGAAGGTGGTCTTCCCGGGCACGTTTCTTATATACAATTACGGAACTTTTTTCTTACGAAACTTTTACCCAGGATAGAATCGTGACTGTCGCTAATTGGCACCCAGATGTTTGTCGATTCGATATTTTAACTGGGTATAGGTATACGTCAAAGGGGTATTTTTTTTATTTTTTTTTTCTTTTTTACCTCAGAGACAAGTCTACGTGACTCGAAAGGATCTTTTAATGACTTGATTTTCATCAAATCTCACAAGTCCAACGAAGTGAAAGTCAAGATTCTCAAGATTGTTTCTCAAAGTACTCGGATCACGGTTGTTGCTTGGATCTAAGATTCTTCGGTCTTTAATTCTCCATAAGACGGACAAATTCTTACTTTTCGCACCTGAGATTATTCAGACTTCAAAAGAAGTCGGGTTATTGCTAAAATTCTTTCAGCGAATATTCGTCTCGAAAAATAGAGAGCGAAGAAAAGAAACTACCTCCTACGAGTAGTATCCCGAGAAAGTGGGAGACTTGTTACTCCATCATCCCGTTCGTCCCGCTATTAATTTTGACAAAAATTGGCCAAGCGATCTGGAAAGAAAAGGCAAAAATCTGCTCTCGAAGAATTATAGTGCTTCTCGAATCGAAGTGATTTTTATCAATATTGTAACACAATTTGAACACGGTTATTTATTTATTGAAAATAAAACAGTCATGAAAGTTCTGATCGAGCCGGGTTTCCTATCTTTTAACTTATAAACATCCCCTACGATTGAGTGAGGTTTAAAAAACATTTGCCTAAGAATTTTTTACCCTTATAATGCAATTAGTCCATGAATTGACTGCGACCCTTAAACATGGTGTAATTCTCGAGGGCGTAACTAGAAAAGGTGACCCACCCTTAAAGTTGATTAGCATACGCCAAAGGCAGAGTGTCTTAACACCGTGCATTTCTGTACGGCTTATCAAGCACTCTGTCAGTTCGAGAGGGACGGGTATGAAAAGGGTTGTCTGTTCTTGAGTAGGAGGTGGGATGGTGAAGGGGGTGCGAGGAAGAGGAAGAGAAAGAGAAAGAGAAAGAGGAAGAGGAAGAGGAAGAGGATGTTCCCTACGATGCCGAATCTCGAGGTGGCACTCGTCCCCGTTGCAGGGTCGACCTCGTGTCCGAGTATCAGGTTACCATGGAGACGCACCCTGGGCACCCTTCGCGACGCAGGGGCTCCCAACTCAAAAATCGAAAACCTGGTCCTTGGCCTATCAAAGGTGAAACGATCCTTGCAGAGAGAGAGAGAGAGAGAGAGAGAGCACCGAGGGATTTCGGATGGAAAACGGATGAATTATTAATATTGTTTTTCAATTATTATATATATATACATACATATATATATAGAGTCATACATGTATTCACACACATATATACCCTTTGAATAAAATTTGCATCACCTTTGAAAATATCGAACGAAATAACCGGGTGACTCGGTTTAAAATCGCGAAATATTATAATCCTTATAGCCGACGCGACGTCGCGACGCTAGAAAATTTACATCGAATATTAATAATTCTTATATATCTTGATCTACTCTATTATTTACGTAGTCTAGTACATTGTGTGTATATGGGTTTGGAAATGGTGAAGGTGCCGGATCATCTTTTATCAAAAATTTCAACGGGGGTTAATTTAAGCCTTGTCTTAATATAGTTACCTAAGATTCGATTAATTCAGAGTTTAATTTACCGCCTAATTGGTGGACGGAGGTATACCTGCTATAATGTGCGCAGCGTTGATAAAATAATTATTTATAATTCTAGATCAAAGAATGAATTTAGAAAATTCTCAATTATCTCTACACTAGGTAACGAACCGTTGCAATTACAATTGTATGAGAGAATACTTCATCAGACTCGTTTAGTCTACTGTAAAACGAAAGAGATTACATCAAAAGGATTATCAAAGGTTTCGTTTTAGCAAGACATTTTTTGGTGTTTTTTTTTTTTTTTTTCTTTTTTTTTTCCACAGCTTAACCCAATGCAATCAATTTACTTAGTAAATCACTCATTCTTATCCATATACGTAATGTAATGAAGCTCGATTGTTCATTAGCAGAGAATGAATCAATGTTAAGGTGTTTAAATTCAAGGCAATTATTCGTTAGCCGAAAAAAGTGGTGAAGAATTTTTCTTTTTTTTCTTTTTTAGGAAGCAGGGGATGAATGTAGGTATATATATATATGTGAAAGACACAAGGTAAAGAACAAGTCCTGTAATTTTGAATAACGGGTTTTCTTTTCCATCTTAAGAAGAAAAATAACAAAAAAACTACGAAACCAAAGCGAGGAAACTACAATGAATTGTGGTTCCCGTAGCAATCGAGGTGGAGTATGCAGACCTGGTGGGTTGGCACAGTTCTGAAGAGAACAACTGTACAAAGGAAAGCGATTGCTTGCTGCAAGATTGTTTGTTCGCTTGTTCGCTCTTGCATTATATACCTATGTGTATGTATGGCCAAAGCACAAAGATATTTTTAGTACTTTGCTACCACTCGGTCCAAGTGCATTTGGATATCCACAAGGGTTACAGATTCGTACTAATAACGTCCTGCACGCATTTGTCATATGAAAATGACTCAGATTCGGAGACTCTGCAGTGTTTGAATTGAAAATATTGATTTTTGATTAAAATTTTGGACAGCAATTGAAACCATGAGGATTTGGCGACTCGAAATTGAATCGACTTTTTGCTGGTTTCACGGTATTCAACTTTTATTCCATTTTTGATATTAAACGTAGAATTTTACGCCCCTGAAATGAATGAAACTCCCTTCGTGACCATTTCGTATTGACTCGTTACCCGGGTGTTAATAATTATTCTACAAACGTAGTACACCTATGGGTGCGCGGGTTGGTAGTCAAATTTGTTAGAAAATAGTTGATCAAAATTTATCGAGTAAATGAAAGTGCGTCAATTATACGGGCGATTTATCACGATTAAAAAAACCCGTCGATACGAAAAGAAAAAAAAAAAAAAATTTTAATCAATTTTTCAGTAATTCTCGCGTTATTAAAATGATTACGAAATTAAAAACTCCCCGGGCTTTCTATAGACTGAGAATTGAACATGAACGGATAGTATAAATTAGTTAAATTTTCGATACAACGTCCATAGAATTTTTTTCATCGCATTGTTCTCGGCTTTCGGTTTCTAAAAAACGAGTAACACGTCGTAATTATACCCCTGTTCATTATTCCAACACAATATTACGCCCGGGTCGAAGTGGCCAGGGTAGCTATTCAAAACGAATATAATACTACTGTGGAGCATTCTCTGAGCAGCTCACAGTCAGACTAGATAAATTTGGAAAAAGGGAAAATGAAAAAGAAAAAGAAAAAAAAAATAACTAAACAATAAGATAGCTTAGCGTTTGTTCACTATTCCCTCATGCTCTATAAATCACGTCTTCGTTTCTCAAAGCTCGAATATGATATTCGAAACGAGTGATGTATTACTTTTGCTCCAAAAACCAGACGTGGTAAAATACATTTTCAATATACCGGCCCGGCTAGGTTTTGCTTCGCGATTTTATTTGTGCATAAAAATATCTCTTTTAGTAATTTTTGATGAAAAATTTAGTCAACCCTCCTACGTGACATTCATAAAATTTCTGTACTCCGTGATAAAAAATTTCCAATTACCCCGCCGTGTTGCACTGATGCGAAATGGCTATATCTAGGGGTTGCTGTGCCTGGTGCAGGGGTAGAAAAATTATGGATTACATTTCGAGCTCCCCTCTAGCCAATTGAACTTTTCGCTCGTTCGAGTTAAGACCGTTCTCTAGAATAGAACGAGTCCTTTGCTCTTGGGAAGGGGGTGGGTGGGCTGGTTGGCAAAAGGAAGAAAAAATGGGGGGTGTTCGAGAGATCGATCGATCGTTACACTTAGTTTTCTTTTTTTCTTCTTCTTCTTTCATATATTTTTCTTCTTCTTCTTTTTCTTTCACTTTTTCTTCTTCTTCTTTCTTCTTTCCTTTCCAATTTTTCCCCCACAACCTACCTTCCCATTTCTACGGGCAGCCATTTGCTTCATTTTACCACAGAAAGAAAAATCCAGAGAGGCGCGATTGAAACGGGATAAGATACGCCTACGTGTCTAGCCTATATCTTACGCCTACACCCGTCTAATAAGGCGATTCGTAAAGTGTTTTTCGGGGTTTCACTTATTTCGCTTTCATTTTTGTCTCTCATATATGAATATAATAAATATCATCTCCGCTCGACTCCTACGCTTATCTATACTAAAAGAAAGAAAAGAAAGAAAAGAAAAAAAAAAAAGAATGGAAAAGCTCCGCTCTATACGTATAAATGAAGACGTTATCACATATCATTGCTTATCAAATAAAATAGGGATTACTTTCCGGCGATTAAATTTGGCTTAAAATTTCGCGAAAATAATATGTTTGCAAGAGCGTAAAAAACTCCAAAAAACTTCACAGGTAATTTTTGATACTGGTATATGGCACCAAGAAGCTCGGGCATCTACTTGCAGGGTGGTGAGTGCAGTATAGGTACATAAAGTTCTATAAAATGGGAAGAAGCTCACTTCCGAGATCGGAAATTATCGCGGAAAATGAAAGTAATTAAAAACTTTCCGACGAGATATTATTCCTATGTGCTGCAACTCTTTCTTGGTAATTCTCTGGGCTATTCTCACGGTCTCATAGGGCTCGTTCTTCGTTACATTTCGCGATTATATTCTACGATGAGCCACTATTATTACAGGAAAAATCTAGTCCGCGTTCTCATTTCCTACCTCGCTGGTATATAAAACTAATCGATTTAATTAGAAGAAGAAGAACACACGCTTCACATACGGGGTAAAAACAAAAAAAAAAAAAATGTTACGGTCAATCGAGTTATCGCTGTTTAAATAAAAACTGAAAAAATTTCGAAATATTTGAAAATTTGTTAATTTTGTTCGCATCATAAAGTCCGATTTATTGTGATTTCACGAGACCCCATGTGTATAGAAATATAGAGAAAGAAATTTTGGAAAAGTATTTGAGGATTGTTTACACCAAACTATATAATTATTTGATATTATTATTATTATTATTATTACATGAAATATCGCTTTTCATTCATTTTTCAGGAAGATGCGGTCACGGGTCACCCTGCGAACAGCTGTGCTACGAACTCCACGATGGGATGTACGAGTGCGATTGTAGGGACGGATACATCCTTCATAAAAATGGATACAGCTGTGCAGGCGAGTGACTGATTATAATCTTGATGATAGTGTCTCAGAGAAATATAATAACGAGCTGGGTTCTCCTTCATTTTTCATCATTCGTAATAAATTGTGTTTCCGAAATATGAGAGAGAAATGAGAAACTTTAAGTCCAGTCTTATTCTCAACAATATACCGTGAGGTTACGTGGAAAGAGCTGGTTCCGAACGCGCAGGCGCCGATTTATTCGAATGTTACGAGGGCTGCCAATCTCAGGCTTGCCACGAATATCCCTAGAGTCCGTCTGCTATTTGTTCACGATTGTTGTAAAATACAAATGGCGGCAGACCGTGGCAGGAACAGGTTATGTTTGTTGTGAATATAGCAGACGACAGAACTAGGGATATTACTGAAAGGTTGGTGGAGTTGCTAGCGCGATTCTGCCGGCCAATGAGATTCGAATAAATCAGCGCCTGCGCGCTTGGAACCAGGCTCTTACTACGTTTCCTCACGGTATATAGGATTACATAAGGTTCTTGTGGCACAGTTTTTAATTAACGTTTTCTCTAGAATGATAATATATGTTGCCGTGCAACGTAGGGTCGCGAAAACTGCGAAAATGCAGAGAATCGCGTCGTTTATAAACCCGGGAGAGACGGAAAGAGAGCGTAACGGAATTAAGAGACTTTTGATGAATGAATAATTGCGGAGATGTGAGTTATGTGATAAATACCTACGTAGAGAGAGCCCCGAGTATAATCAATTTCCGAAATGCTAGTTTAATCGAAAAAAACTGCATGCTTTATTCGTTCGATTTTTCATACCGTTTGACGTAAAATATATAAAATTTGCAATCGACTTGATGTCTGGTTCCTCCGTTTTCAACACCGTTTTCAAACCCATGGTATAACTCATTTTAGCTTGTATTCATGAGAAATATTTGATACGCAGGTCTTACATCCTCCAACACAGGATTATACCAGAAATAAACAATTCCGAAAGTGTGATTCCGAGTTTTATTGAAATTAGTTCATCAGCTACAAAAACGCTGATAGTATTCCAAAAAAGTGTGTCAAAACCCAAAGGATGTTTTCTCGAACTGAATTAATCAAGGAACAACTTGAAAACCATAAAAAAAAAAATATCATTTAACATTGTTATACGCTATATGGTGCATTGAAAATAAACTTTTTTCCATTTTTTTTGTTGGTGATACTCGGAATAATAGATTTTTATGCGTAGTAGCTTTTCCTGAAATGGGAGGCACGTAGCTTAATTTAAACGGAATTTCTGTTTAAGAAGCATCTTCACTGAAAAAAAAAAAAAAAAAAAAAAATTATAACTTTGCTAAAAATTAAGATACCGATTCCGTTACGGGGTCATTTTTGAGATAAAGAATTGAGCTATTTATAAAAAAATGAGTGAACCTTAGGGTGACATTTTTCCAATTACTGTACCAACGAGATTTTCGCCCGGAAAATATCCTAAAAATTAATGGATACATGAGATTTCTGAAATTCCTACAACGGGATGATAAAGATCGAATAAGGCAAAAAAAAAAAAAAAAATTTTCCGTATAATCTTTAACCTTTCAAATCGCTCAGGAACAACTGGTTAAATTTCTTCTCTATATCGGAGGGAAAGGTGCAAGGATGGTATGGGCCGCGTCTTCGGCGTCGTATTTCATCTCCCAAGCGATCGAGTTTCGAGACAGACGAAAAAGATGTGTATATGTAGTACATATTCCACATGCATATGCATGTAGACGTATATAGACGTATATATCACGTGTAGGTGTCTATATATTTATGTAGGCAGTAGCTATGTACTTCCTTCTCTTCGTGTATACGTACCTGACGAGTAATAGAATACATATGTATACATACGTGTGTATATATAATGTGTATATAGACATGTATTACTTGGGCATATAACACAATGAGTTAGCGGGATCTTCTGTCGCCGTCGAGACGCCCACGCCATGCCAGGTTTGTCGGTATGGTACGTCGCGACGACGAGAATTAGAGGGACGAAAAATGTGACACCGCGAGTGTAATCGAGCGCGAAGCGAGAGGGATCGCGTAATTAGGTAACTCTCCTTCTTCACCTTTCGTTCTTCACGTTCTTTAGTACATAACAAGAGGAGGCAGTTGCTGGTATAAAGTGCAAGAATTTATCGACCTCCACTTCCGCGGACTCCTTAGTTTAGCTTCTCCTACCCTTGCGCGTCTAGTATCTTACTTTTTCTTCCCTTACCTGGGTACGTCACATCGTGCTTCGTCACTCGCCTAAAAGACTTCACGGGGACTCGCGTGACTCAGTATCGTACATGGTCTTCTTTAGTTAAAGAATAACCCAGGGGAAAGGAAGAGGAAAAGGAAAAGGAAAAGGAAAAGGAAGAGGAAGAGGAAGAGGAAGAGGAAGAGGACGAGGAAGACGAGATCTCCATGACAGACGGCTTTTCGTCGACCTCTGACACATCATACCCACGATGATGACGGATCGTACTTCGAGAATAACCAAATTTAACTTTATCTAGACTTCAGGAACCTCTCTATATAATATAAGGGGTGTAAAACGTAGGCAGGGCTCTTACTGACGATTGGAATTAAGCTTTAGTGGAAACTTATCAGAAAGTATGTTTTAAAAAAATTTTAACAGGGTTTCAAGCTGATTACTTCAATTCTCAGACATTATTAGGAAACTATTTTAGATTCTACGGACTTTGCCTTAAGGGCTTATATATACTCATCCCTATTTAACGCTTAGACGATTCTTTTTTTTACTAAGCGGAAATAGAATAGTGAAAGCCAAGAGTTTTGGCCATAAAAGTGAATGAAAATTTATAGACCCAGTAGAGTCTGGGAATTTTTATAAGATGAAAAATAGGATATGACATTTTTTCAGGGTTTTAGAGACAAATTTTATTTCGTTTGTCGCAAAAATTGCATCAAGGCGATGATGTGATTTCGAAAAATTTTTGGCACATGGGTTTACGATGGCTAAGCAGTCTCTGACTTTTGTGAAAAAATTGGTGAGATAGAGCGTCGAGAAAATTGTGCGAAACATAAATTGCAGAATTCTGTATAGCGTGACGGGAAAGCAATTGTTGAAATTTTGTATTTCTGCGAAATTAAAAACGCGCAAAGGTGCGAAGGAGCTGAATACTTGATGTTGATAATAAGGACGAAGCTAGAAAGAGAAAAAAGGGACAAAAAGGTAGATTCAAGCGACATTCAGTCTAATATAGTTCGAAAATGAAATTCTCTGAAAACTTTCCTATGTATGTGCGGAAGTGTAAGTGTGACGTGCGCATGGAGAGAATAGGTATATTTTTACTAGAGGAGTTCCTTTTCCCTCTTCTCTCGATTTGTAAGAAAAAAAAAAGAAAGGAAAAAAAAAATGTAAATTCTCTTTCTCCCGCGTACAATATTCGGCCTTTCACGTCTTTCCCTCGCCTGCAGGAAATAACGGCTTCAACGAAGAACCGAACTCCCTCTTCACCGATTTCTGTTTTTCGCGATAGTTTTACCCTGCGAATAGCGGGGGTACCGGGACCCTTAGAATAATATACCGGCTCAACGACTCGGCACTAATCTAGAATGACTTTAAATTCTCGGGCTTCTTCGATAACGGCGGAAAGCCAAGCTGACATTTTTCGTTTATTCGCATCAAAGTAATCCCAGGTAGTAAAGTAGCTAAGCTAAGACGATAATCATTCTCGTCTCTGGGGTTTAGTCGATTTTTTTTTTTTTCTTACCCCTATTTCTCGTTCTTTCATCGGTTTATCACAGCAAACTGCAGGACAAAACCAGAAATAAAAATATAAAAAAAAATAAATACGACAAGGGTTGCATAAAATTAATTTTTGCGTTATTGAACATACTGATTGCTGATTGAGACAGAATCGTATCGAATCGAAGGAACAGGATTCACTGGACCGAATCAGTTCCTTCGCAATTGTTTTTTTGAAGTGGTTCCCGAGTGGCCACCCTACCCTTAGCTACCTTGGCAAACCCCTCAGCAATCGGATGACTGATTTCCCCTTATAAGGAAAAGAGAACGAGTTAATTGACGAGTTTACGAAAGTAAAAAGAGTAAAAATAAGTCGATATGAGATACAAAAGCACCTCGTTCTACCGCAAAGAGTTTCGAATCAATGAAGCAGCGGTTAATTTTTTTCCCTGGATCTAAACCGACGCATATTTTTGAGCATAATAATATGAAGAAAATTTCTACCACCGATCCGCCGATGGATCCATTCCATCAATTCATATCAAAGTCTCTAAGGGTTGGTAACAAGGGGTAAACATACGACCGCAAAAAGCACAAGGTGCGGCGTACAAGGTGCGCCGGAAGGCGTGGCTGCAGCCGATAGTAACAAGGACGATTTTCTACCCCTAGAATATATTTACAAGGTTAAAGACGAGGGTGCGGATTTTAGAAAGAAAAGAAAAATTCATTCCGGTTTATTTTTCGGTATTTATTAATTGCTATAATTAATTAATTCTTCGATTAGGGGTAAATTATACGATCAAGTGTATTGCAAGGGGGAAATTAAATCCCGCGTTTCTCTGATGGAAACAAAATTGGGTACTAATAAACCTGATTGAATTCTTATCTACGAACCTAGGTTTACGAATGGGGGCTTCTGGATGAGGGTTAAACGTGGATGAGGGGCCTTCTACTACCCGTAGGTCGTAATTTGAACGGGCTAAAGTTGGGTCCGCGTTAATCAATAGTGTGGCAATGGGGGTGTAGGTGGAGATATACGCCGAGGATATGTTCATCCTTAGGTCAGAAGTAGATGCATATACAGGTAAAATGGTAAATGAAGATATATGTATGTATACATGGATCTGCAGCCACCGACGTATAAAAAACGCTGCGTGTTTAGAAGAATCGTTTCCACTGATTGATCGATTAAAGTTGAAACAAATTGATTTACGAATCTGCCCGATTTATCTACAGTATCCATCGCAGACACACGATAAATTTTTACTATACTATAAATCGTCGGTTTTTTTCTTTTCTTTCACATGAATTACCCGAATATTCAAACGGATAATATTATTGGCAAGAAAAATCGCGAAGGGTGAATATCGGGCGAGATGTGAATCCGCAGACAGTCGTCAGGCGCGTTTTATCTACCCCTAAAAATCGATGGCTATAATCGTTGAGTAGTCGATATATGCATAACGCGAATTCGAAAGAGAGAAGAATATGGAATAGACGTACAGGGTGAAAGAAGCTAGGCGAATAGGAGTCTGGGGAAGTAGAGATAATTATTCGCGAGAAAAAACGTGGGGGGAGAATTTCGGACTTTTTCGAACACTTCAAACTCGCGAGTCCGTAGAAACCGCGTTTTACTTACCCCTGAAAATCGATGGCTGTAATCGTTCGTCGATATATGTAAATCGCAAATTCAAGGTGGGCGATTGTTGGTAAAAAAATATGGAGTATTCTATGGGATATGGGTAATACGAAACGTGACGTGACGTATAGAGGAATTTGTTAGAAATCCCTTTAACCCGAATTCTGAGTGAAGGTAAAGAATCGTGTGTATGCATGTGTGCGTGCGTGTGTGTATGTGTCAAATAAAGTACTAGCACCTACTTCAAGGTCTAAATTTACCCGGAGTATACCTACCTCGCCCTTACTCTTTATACTCGAACTCTTCAGTTCTCCGTAACGATTTCCGCAAACAGTGACTGACGTACGAATGGAATTCATTTACATTTCCTGTCGCAATGACGTAGTCGACAATTCGTAAGGAGCAGACGCTCTTCACAGCTTCTTTATCATAATATGAAAACTTCTCATCCAATACCTTACAGACCGATTGCTTTCATTCTGCGGTTATAATAAAATCGTTATATCTGTTTAGAAGAGCGAATCCATTTTCTTGAATTGTTTTCCGATAATCAATCCAACCGGACGATTAATCAATTTGAAAGAAGAAGGACGAAAGACGAACAAAGAAAAAGAAAACCACCGCTATCAAACACCAATGACTTTGGTGATAACCACTAGAGCGTGTAACCACCCTTACGTATCCTGTGACCCGAAACCTAGTCCTTGGCGGGTGGGTATTAGTTACGACGGTAATGAGCCGCTTGGTTACCGAAGGGCAAATTAGTATTAACCCCGATAAGTAATTGGGGTGGATTATTGTTCGAAAAAGCCTTTCAATTTTTTGGTTTTCTTATAGTTTGGTTAGAATTTAACAAAATATGTCATAAATTTTTGGTCTCTCGTTCACGAGGACACGAGTGACCTTTGTGACAAAGACTCGATCACGTAGCTACACCCACTACCCTCCCACTCACTTTCTGCCCGGGTTAAATCCCCATCTTGAACAGGCGGGTATTAGTTACGGACGATAATAAGCCGGTTCGTTATCGAAAGGAAATTAGTTCCCTTAGGCTCGGCTCCCGCCCTTGCTACTTCCAATTTTACGATATCCTCCCCAAAATCTTTCATCTCTATACGCGCCGAAATTCTCACGGAGAAAATAACCCCTCAGGCTTAGAGATGGCATTAAAAATTCTTCGACTCTGATAATTTGCCCGGTATCGCCACCCATCTAGCATCGCACCTTCCCCAATTCGAGAATCGCGGGTGCGATCTCCTCCATTTTTTTTTGAGAGCCATTTCTGTCCCATCTTTCGCATAAATTTTTCTTAAAAAAAAATACAACGTCGCCAATTTATACAGAGAATTTTGTTGACTTTACTCGGAGGATAGATAGATACGGGACAAAGAGAGGGTGGAGAGTCATCGACAAATGTTGGATCGAGAACTCAGACGGGTAGATCGACGTGCGTTTGAAAGGATTGGCGGAACTTGGAGGGATTTAAGGGATTTGCGATGGGAATGAGACCTGGGGGTTGGGGGGCGGTGAAAGGGTGAGAGACAGACCAAGCTGGCTTTCGGATCTAGCTCGAATATATTTCAGGCTTGCTACCGGGTTTCGCTCCTCATTTTACCCGACCCTTTTACGGCTCGCCTAATGTTCTTCGAAAACTTGTAAAACTCTACCTCAGCCTCAGCCTATGTCCCTGGGGCAGGCATACCTTCTTCTTTCGTTATTCCATTCGTTGTCCCTTTGTCCCCTAGCCTCGGCAAGATTCTGTATTGAAAATCAAAACGAATCAAAATTTAAATGACGCGGATCGATCACCGAGAAATTTTCGTCACATAAAAAGCTAGAGGGATGCTCTTTCGTGGTCCCTTTCCGCACGAAAAATCATCACCGAGTGACAGTCCAAGGTTCCTCCATCACTGCAGATCCTTAAATCTCACGGATCTTTCAACGATTTCTGTTCAAACTTCAACGAGTTTTATGTGTTCATGGCGAATAGTCATTAAAACGTAACTCGGGGCGTTCTGGGACAGCAACAAGTTATTTATCGAGTCAGAGCTGTAGGATATACTATAGATACTGCAGGATTGGTAGGTAACACGAAACGAGAAGTTTGGATTCCGTCGAGCATAAATATCACACATTTTATGAATCTTTTTCAAAAAAATAATATTACCCCCGAGGGAGCACAGATGCCGATATGTTCATGACGAGAAAATTACACCGATTTTCCAGCATTATAACGACTGAGGTAAACGATACACAGATATCCTGTTTAATCCCTTTCTTCTCACCCTTGCAACCTAATGTATCATTTATCTACCAGGCAAAATAGATCGAAGCAAGCTCTGTGAAATTGACATAGGTCAAGCGTTGACTCGATAACTGCAACTAGCCATTGATCCGATCGATCTAACATTTTTTTCTTTACATCTGCTTGCAAAATGCCCCCTTGTGACCTCTTGAGCGGATGCAAAACAGGACTTTTCGGCTCTAGGGCGGAAAAGACTTTTCCGCCCGCTGAAAGCGGGCGAAAGAGACTCCTCGTCCGCCCCCGGGCGCAAAATCATATTTTGCGCCCGCTCACTCGGTCTGAAAAGAGACATTTCTACAGAGCAGGTGTTAAGAAAAATATCGTGTGCATCACGGGCGTAAGGCTATTTTGGCGAGTGTGCATGCAGCACACTCGTGCCGCATATTGCACGCTCGCAATATAGCTCTTTGCGCCCTTGATACACAATGTACTATTTCTACGCGTAGTTATTACACGTAGTTCCAGCGCGGAGCAGAAGTTTTAAGAAATCTTCGTTCTTTCGACCGTAAAAGGGGAAAAAAAAAAAAAAAAATTCTAGAAAAGTCAGAAAAAATTCATTTTTCAGTGCACGGTGTTTGAAAAATCTGCAAACTTATGAAAAATTTAATATTTTTTTCCGATCCTAGCCCACGTCAGAATCACATCAGTATTTGGTGAAATCACAAAACCGAATCCAGTTTGGACTACAATCGATCTCTAAATCGAGTCAAGAGTTAACCCTTGTCATTTTTACAAATTTCATTTGAATCTATGCTGGTGGCCAGACGATGTGAGCTGTGAGGGTATTCAACATCGAGATTTGTAGCTGATATTAGGCGGAATAGAGGCCTGAAGCAGGATATCTGTGCATTATTCACCTCAGTGGTCACAAACCTCGGAAATGTGTCTAATTTTGAAATCCTGAACATATATATATATATATACTATGTGATATTTTAAATGACGATAATGATAATTGTATAAAACGGATGATATAGACCGAAAAAAATTTGTAAACGAGTCTAAGCTCTCAGTATGTGGGTTTGTTTCTTCCTCGAGACAATACGGTGAGTATAACTCGAGCGCGAGATATTATTCCCGGGGATCACCGCGGAGATTCCTGCAGTATAGTCATTGGAGGGGTGGTAATTCTACCACTTAAAATTTAATAACCGTGTCGGGGTATAACCCAGGTTGAAATAGAATAATTCCCTCCCACCTTCTCTTCTCACGCATTGAACCGCGGGACTTCAACCCTTGCGCTTTGTCTCGGGCGTGGCCAAAACGCTCCACTCTCACTCCTGACAAAGATTAATCGGTCTTAAAACCTCCATAATGCCATACGGGCCCTTCAAATTCAACATCCCCAGCGTCCGACCAGTCACCGACCTTTTCTCACCTTTAAACGATCGCGTTTTCACTCTGTTTGCGGAACCTCGGACCCCAGTTGTTCGCCCAGGACGCAACGCGATTTTATACCAAAAGATTAAAATTTGTTGAGAAAATAAATGGAAATTTACATTTTTCCTCTTTACAATCATCGGTTTCAATTTAGTTTTGAATAAACAAAGTGAACAACGGTTTTGTCGAACTTTTTTCATATACACTGATTCGGAATTTCATTTGATCAGCGTAGAACTCGGTAAAAATTTGTCAGGAATCATCTGTCGAAATAAATTCAATCTCATCGAAAGAAGTGCTTTTCTCTTTCTGCATCAAAGCGTCTGAAATCTTAAGAACGACATAAAGGTTACACGTCAGATGTCGAATTAGGAGATTCTGTGACTTCTAACGTTTCACATTTATGGCATGACTTTGTCCTCTTGAAAAATCGGGATCTTAGGGGTTGGTATATTCCGTAATTATCACCGATTGCTGGAATCATCTTCGAGGAGATAGTAATACTTGTTTTACACTTTTTGTCGCAGAGCTGAATTCCACGTCACCGTCCATGGGCGACCTTGGTGAGTTTATCGAGGACACAGAAAGCGACGAGTTGAGCCCGGACCCGGACGACGAGGATACCGTCGAGGATATCCTCTACATGAGAGGAGCGTCCTTCGTCATACACCTAGACCCGGGCCCAGAGGACGAATCCTCAGCTGCTTCATCCTCTTCCTCTTCCTCTTCATCAAACGATACAAATCCATACGGAAACGGAGACACGAACGAGATTCCAAGCCGCTTTGGTCCCTCGCCAACGTCGCAGGTAAATAAATATGAAAAATTCTTGTTTTCGCCTGAAGAAAACCGGGCTTAAATTTCCACAATCCGGCATTACCTACTTCAGCCTTCAGCAGCGGGTGACGGGAAAAAAAAACCATTTGCAAATGCTGGCTCACAATCATTGGGGGATATAAATTTCGGCGAAAATTAATTTTGGAGTGTGGCAGTGAAGGGTACTGACAATATAAGCTATTTCACCGAGTTGCGTGTTTGTTGAAAGTGTTCAACTTCCGCTGATGGTATTTGGCTATTCGCAATTATACACCTAATGAAATGACACATGTATAATAACCGGGAACTACCGCGTCAGTAAGTTTTCTTCCCGTTTTGACTAACTCAGATGTTTATATTCCAGAGTTCGACTCTCGATCAGAAATTGACGTTCACAACCGAAACAGTAGCAGGTACAGATCCAGCGTGCATCCTGGAGTGTGGTCCGGGTGGAAATTGCTATGTTGAACCACTCCGCATTGAAGATGGTGGTCACGTCGGTCAGGGTGGTCCTCGTGCGACCCCAACCGTCACCACAAGAAAGACCGAGGGCTCCTTAGGTCAGAGATGTCAATGTCCGCTTGGTAGAGGCGGTGATCGATGCCAGTACGGTGAGAAAATATATGTACTTATATACCAATGTTGGACATTTATTGCCATATCAACCTACACAAATGTCGACGGAAAAGAATAAGGGTGAGAACACGAGAACGAATAGAGTAACGATAAATGTCCTCAGCTTTATGAAGCCTAAAGTCCACCAAGGACGTCATAAATATCGAATCCGACGATTTAGTCCCTTAATGACGTCTACACGTGGCCATTATAGCTTTGATGAGGCGTATGAGATTTTAGTGACTCGAAAAATGCCTCAGAATTCATATTTCGAACGTTTTTTTTTATCCCTAAAACACAAGGCATGTAAATAGCTCGTGACAAGGTCGAGTCTTGAGCTTTTATTCAAGGGTTGAACATATAGTTACGATCGTTTGAGTTTGCTTACGAGAAAATCTGCCCTCTAGCGGTCGCACTGTAACTACAGTTGATATTTATTTTTCTGGAAGATCTCGGGCCTTGTCGGAACCTTTGTCTACTAATGACGTCTCAGCATGGCTTTTGTAGCTTTCATGAGAAGTTTGAGACTTCAGAGACTCGGAGCATGCTTCGAGGAATAATATTTCGAACATTTTCATCCCTGAAACACAAGACATGAGAATAGCTAGTGATAAGGGCGAGTCTTGAGAATTTATTTAAGGGTTGAACCTATAGTTACGACCGTTTGAGTTTGCTTACGAGAAAAATCTGCCCTCTACCGGTTGCTCTGTAACTACAGTTGATAGTTCTTCTACTCGAAAATCTCGGGCCTTTTCGATTGTCTTTTTCGCGTCTTGGTATAATTATAATGCTTTACCCAGTTAAACGTAAGTGTCTTCGAAGTGTATTCGCCCGTTACTATGTAAGGAGACATTCTCAGAGGCAAAGTAACGTATTTTTAACATTTTTTTGTTGTCTTTTTCTTCTTCTTCTCTTCTTCTTCTTATTCTTCAGAGTTAGTTGGAGGGTCCTTCGTCTTGCTATAAACTTTCTACAATTTAAACTTGCCAATATATTTTCAGGAGAAAGAGAGAGAGAGAGAGAGAGAGAGAGAGAGAGAGAGAGTGAGAAAGAGAGATATAGAGAAGAGAGAAGTTTCTGGTACTAAAAAACGAAATATAAGGTATATCTGAAAGCGCTATTAATATAAGTTGGGAACGATTCCAACGGTTTATATACCCATATACCTACATTATACATAGTATACCTACTTTATAGTATCCCTCTTCCCATAGTAGCCACGCTAGATCTGCTCCTGTTGGTTTAAGCCTGACGCATGGGTCTACCATCAGGAAACCCCGCTGAGAATCCCGCCGCGCGATGACAACCCCCAGACCAAACTGCCATAGGATTAACCCAGTCGACAGGGAGGACACCCTCGGAAGATTTTCTCACCCTCTATTACCATCTCTATCTCTTTTCCTCTCTCTTGTCCCGAGCTTTCTGCAATTTCAGCCCTTTTGCTCTGTTTCATTAATTTTTAAAGCTTCTATACGCACCTTTACGCCTTTCAAATCACGTTCTGTATTTACGATCGGTATGATAACTGGACTCCCTTGATTCTCCCTGACTCCATACTCGTCTGTATAATTTTTGAACATTTTTTTCTCTTATTTTTAACACTTCAATTCCAATTCTTCCTTCCTCATTATTCCTTATACAGGGTTCATTGGGTTTCTGTGTTATTCTCTTTCCTTTAATTGAAATCTCGATCTTCTTGGGTGGTTTTTTTCTTCTTCTTTTTTCCCTCCTCCCTTCTTCCGCAGCTTTTCTGTTAGCGGTATTAATTATGACACCGTTCTTTCACCCCGGAGGATAGAAAGCGTACCTTTATCCTAAGCTCAGCGGTTTATTAAGTCCTTCGTAAAGTTTTCCTCGTCGAGAACGCTAGACCAGGATATATTATAGCGAATCGTTGAAATTGCTCACAGACTTTTTCATACGATTTTATCAGAGTTAGATAACGAACTTGTTTTTACTTTAAAAATCAACGAAAAAAAAAAAAACACAGTTTTTACCCCAACTCTTATAGTATGAAATTCACATAAATTTTATATGGAAATTTTTTTCTTGGATAGCTTAGTCTACCCGCGGGTGTAACTCGACTCTTATGAAACGGAAAGGGTATATGTTTAAAATTAGTGAGAGTTTTTTCTTATTCTTTTTCTTCCTCGTTTCCCTTTCCTTATTCTTATTCTTCTTCTTCTTTATTTTCCGACTGTCTAATGAGAATGGTGCTTTATTATAAAGAGTGCTCGGGGCAGCAGCTTTCAGAACACAACCTGATGCAAAGTTACCGTTTCCATGGTGAGACCGCCTCCTAACGCGCGGAAAAATTAGTTTGAAAAAAGTAGACGAGGGATAAAGAAAAAAAAAAAAAATGTTCAAAACATTTTAATTCCTCGTCAAATTCAACGGAGACTGTCTTTTTTTCCTGTTGGTAAAACAATTTAGGGATTATGGTTACAGATCTTATAGGTACCTGCTCCGTTTATTCCCCGCAAGCTCGTGAGGCTTGCGGTTACTACTGGGAAATTTTCCTCACATGCAGAGTATACATCCTGCTTTTGAGATTTTTGGGGAATTACCCGATTCGATACAGGCAGGCTGTTGTTTACAGCAAGGGTTGAAATAGAAAAAATTTCAATTGATATCGGAATATCGAAACTGTATCACATGCTATATGTGTAGTTATTATAGATATGCGGACGCGCATACCTAGTTGAGTGGAAAAACGCGGACACGATAAAAAAAAAAAAAAAACTCTTGTCCAATTTTTATGAAATTTATTTCACACTCAATTGCATACGAAAATATTTCGGGGATACAAAATGAAAGGATGAAACAAAATGGAAAAATTATATTCGAATTCGAATTAGCCTTGTGTGTTTCTTTTTTTTCCTTTTTTTTTCGCGTATAATTGATTGTTTAGCGGATTCTATTAGCTCTCTTTTTTTTATTCCACGGAATGACTGAAGACCCTGAGTAATCATGGCTCTATACAGTATCCGAGACTGCATGTATTATCTTAACCACGTTCTTCTGGGCGTGCAGGGAACAATGGATAGCTCCGTCTTTTACATCGCGTTCTTCAATGAAAAAAAACGCGAATGCACCGTTACTTGATCCTTTGACTTTCGTAAAGCGGCTTTGTGTGCACCTGCTGCGATTTTACGGTTCTTGTTGCAAAAATCCAGAATTTCACGCCTCGTAGTTAGTCAAGCTGATTTTCTTCCCAGCGTCAGGGTAATCGTGTACTCCGAATTTTTTTTTCTTTTTCAAATTCGGTACCGTGTCAAGTTAAAAGAATATCATTCAAAGCAGTTTTGTCAACCATCTGAAATAACCGAAGAGCTTTCGGTCTGAATTCATTACCTTCATCGCCTGTTCGCGTGGCTGTATTAATTTTTTTTATTTCTCTTACGGCCCTCGGTAAAATTTCCTTCACCAATCGTAATTCATGCTTCCCACATATCGCATAATATTCAAAAGAAGTAGGCTCGTAGATATAAGGTACCGATCCCTATCTCAGACGCGGGGCACGCAATGCTCTACGGGAATTCAATTTCCTTTAGACTGCCGCGAGATTCGCAAGTGGATATACTATAGCGGCGAGAGGATATTTTCCCTTACTTTTCTCATACCGTTTCAAAGTAGTACATGCATCCCCCAATTTTCGGCAAAAAAAGAAAGAAAGAAAAAAAAAAAACTAAAAAAATATTACTATCGCCGCAGAAGAATTCTTATAGTAAAAAATTTGCATTTCAACTCAAGGCTCGAGGGCCTGCTTCGATAACAAGAACCGGACAAAATATTTCCGCCATATCAGGACCGAGGAAATAAGTCTGTTTAGGGCTAAAGGACTATGAGAAACGAAATGACTATTCGTTTCGACTATAGAGGGAGAGAAAAAGAGGGAAGAAAAAATACTGTTTTCGAGCCAAAACTAGCAGTCAGCTACATTTTGTTTAGAAAAAAAAAAAAGAAAAAAAAAAAAAAAAAAAAAAACGAGAGTCGAAGAAGATTGTGATCTCTAGAGGAAGATATTCACGGTTTAGGTAATCCGGTGCAGATGTTTTCCCGCAAAATCCGTCTGAGCTATATGGACGGTGACTTTGTCTTAGGCGAGTAGCCGTTTGCAACGGGTGCAATACCAGAAAATTTCTGCTTAATTGGCTTAATTTAATGCCAAGTATTTTATACGACTTTGGCCATTAGCCAGTCGCCTTGGTCCTTGAGGATGCTCAATGTGAAAGTGTGACCTCCTCCTTCGCCCCGGATCATCGACCCCAAAACTCAATCGTTTGGAATTTGAAAGACGACCCTATTCTTCGTCGGGGAAGAATAAGAAATGAAAAAAAAAAAAAGAAAAAAAGTAAAAAATGAAAAGGGGCGAAGAGGAAGAAGAAGAATGTTTATTACTTCTATTCTTATGTCGTTTTTATTCGACAAAAAACTATCCCGTATCCTATAAATAATAAAATGGAAAGAAAATAATATCCGATTTTTGAAAATTTATCACCATTTCCGATGGTTCTTTACTCTAACTCTAGTTTTGTAAATACCTATACAACATACCTTTATGTGTTTATAATTTTTCCAGAGTTTCGTTTTATGGGGCATAATGGCGGTCAGTATCCCTCCCTCTGTTTACCCGAATCGAAAATTGTTCTCTTCCTTCCTAATCATTGCTGATTGCCAATTCCGAGGGTTGTTTCCTCCACTATACTACGTATAACGTATACATATAGGTATATAGTGTATATAGTATATATACACGGATATATGGTCGGAGTCAGTAAACGTGTAGAATGGAATATACTGCATCGTGCGCGTTCATTGTGCCCCCGCGGTTTCTACTCGTATATAGAACTGTTATTACCGATTGCTGCAGGTTTGCATGGTTCGAACGATGTTCAATCGAACATTTTCAAATCAGTGTTGATTAAGCGCGTTGTCCACAAAATTTCTAAATCACCGTTGATTGAGCGTTGTTTCCAAATTAAAGAAAACGAGAAAAAAAAAAAATAAATAAAAATAGATTAAACACGAGTATATAAAACCGTCCGATTCAGGGGGACGATTCAAAGTATGAACAAGCGTGTTTCAATCTACAGATTCTCACCCTTAAAAAGTCAATTTTTACCTTCGATGTACCACAGCGAAAGGATTTCGCTGGGGTCACTTCACGCACGACATAAAAAGTACCGGTGGGTCAATTCGAATGTTTAAGGGCTAGTTAATTTCGTTGAACAATTTCCTACGGGATGACCATTGCGATTTTTTATATCACTGAATTTTTAGGAGATATGGAATTTTTTATGATTTAACTTTTTTTTTTCCTTTTTTTCTACGAAGTGTGATACAAAACGTGGAATATTTTTTGTACTTTTTATTCCATCAAGAATTCCAATATTTTGTTTACGGGGTATTGCCGGAGGAAAAAATCCAGCCCTTAACCAAGGAAATCGGTGTAGCAGTGCTCCTAGAATCCTGCACAAAGTGATCAAAGTAAAATCCCTTCGGTGTGATTCGATGAAGTTAGAGAATTGACTTCTTAAGGGTGAGAATCCATAGATCGAGGCGAGCTTGTTCGTACTGTAAATCGTCAATATAACAATTTTTTACATATAAAAGTGATTGGCAAGAATAAAGTTGGGGAAAAACCGCAGTTACGCTTACCACCCCGTTGGTAAATAAATATCCCCCGCAGTCTTGTTCGACAGTTTTTACTATAACCGTATAGATCTATAAAAGGGGAAGACTCAGGCGGAATAATTTCGTGTGAACCGACGTATATCCGAAGAATATAAAAAAGGATAAGAGAAAAAAGAAAAAAAAAAAAGAAAAAAGAAAAAAGTTCATGGCCGCTGCAGCAATATCGAAAAGACGAAAAGCTCTGAGGGGTGGTTCGGTGTGGGGAGTTTGTGACATATTAGAGTCACTATACAGAGACTGTGGGGGGTTTTTGGAGGTGGGGATCTGCGGCGATACACTTCGTTGAACTATCGGGTTCGTTGAAGCGAGAAATTTGCAGACGACCCTTCTTTCTATATCCATATACGCGGTGCAAACTCTGTCAATGAAATGCGGTAGTAAAACGGCGGTGATGAAAACACGCGGATTATAGGTGGGTTTATGTGCGAGTATAGGCCGGTAGATATTTCCCTTTGAAAAATGCAACTCGCCCGCGAAAACGGCAAGGGTAGATACCTCTGCTTTCCTCTGCTCCGCTCTGCTATCGGCATTTAATTACACTCACTCAAAATCGCATGAATATCAAGTAGATATTCCACTTCTCGGAAATACGATGCGGTAATAAAATAAAACAACAGCTTTAAATTGCCGCCAATAAAACGCCCGCGTTCGCGTCCGCGACTTCCGTCAATTGTTATATACACTCGTAAAATCTAGCCTCATTTTTTTTCTCCTTCTTTTGCTTCTACTTTTTTGCCTTCTTCTTCTATTTTTTCCGTGTTTTACTCCATTTCTGTTTTTTCGTTTGTTACTGCGGTTTGTTACAGTTGCGGTTCTACGATTCTCAATACTTTATCCTTCGTTATTGCCAAGAATATTTTCAGCCCTTAACTCGTGGAATAAAATTAAAAATTATATATTTATGGAGAAGGAATAAAAGTTATTCTCTTTTAACGACGGTACGAGCGATCTTGAAGTTTGGAATTAAGCTATAAAAATCTGCTTTTGATTGGACGATAATATACTTATTTCTGATCCCATTTTCTCATTTTTTTCCAGTCCCTATAATCAGGGAATTTGCATCATCGTCTCCGAACAAGAAAAGTCTTGCTATTTCAAATTATCTCGCATATTTACAACCCCTGAATTTGAAACAATAACGATCGTTGTCGAATCATTAATTAACTCTGTATATCGACCTCTTTCAATGTTCTGCGGACAAATATTTGTCACACGAATCCACTTGAATAAAGATATCACTCCTAGAATTTTGGAACCAGACGAAGAGCGGAAAAAATGCGTTTTGTGCTAATTTTCATAATTTCTCGATCTTCAAATGAGTTTTTTTCACTAGCTAAACCCCGAAAAATCGAATTTTCCACACACCATCCTCTTGCTTATGAAGAACCGAGAAGATATATGTATTGGAAGGTCTCTTTGTGCAAAGAAGAACCGCGTGGGGTGGATACATACCCCAGTCTAGTGTTGAGGGGTAGAAAAAATGGTACTGTCGTTCTGGGATCGACAAAACCCACAAAACGTTGTACAGAAATGTGAAAAACAAAACGGTAATTGGTGTACAGAATTTCAGTTTGTTAAAAAATCCCACCGCTGTCACCAAAAATTCACTACCGGGTCTGGTGACCTTTTATAGCACCGGCTTCGAGTTCTAATATGCAATGCGATAACACCTCATGTAATGGGTGGATGAAAAACAAACTGAACACGCCATTTCTCGTGCAAGAAAGGGTTAATCGATCCTTTCATCTCTTGATCTAATGGCTGCGCTACATGATAAAATCGAGTGCAGAATAAATATGCTTATATAAGGGTGTGCCTTAAAAAGGGTGTTTTCAAATTTCATTCCTCCGGCTGAATCAAATGGTTCCAAATAAATAAAAAAAAAAAAAGAATTCTGCCAAAGGATTTTCTGTAATTTTAATTCTAAGTGGGGTTGGTATTGAGCTCATTCTTTTCTCATTCGAATAGCATTGGTCTTTAGTGTAATTTTGGTTATTATTTTTTTTCTGAGCCAGCTAAGTGTTTAAAAAAATCTGATGAGTACGGTGAGAAGGTTTTCGAGGTCGCTGAAGCTGAATATGATAATGGAATTTCAAAATTTCCAATGACAGATCCAATATGGTGGATAAAAACTTGAAAATAAGCGATTTTCATGAAAATGGGTATTCTGGAGTTTTGGGGACCGCTGAATCCAAATTCAACAACAGAATTTAAAAATTCGAAATGGCGGTCTCTGAAACCTCGAACATCTATTTTTACGAAGATCTGACGATTTCCAAATTTCTATCCGCAATATTGAGTCCGCAATTTTTAATTTCGAAATTCTGTTACAAAATTCGAATTCAGCTACCCCAGAAGCCTGTTTCCCGTGCTGATCGGATTTTCAAACACTCAGCTGGCTCAGAAAAAAATAATAACTAAACTTACACTAAAAACCCATGTTATTCATATTATGGGAAAAGTTTGAGCTTACCGGAACCACATGGAATAAAAATTCAAGGAAAATTCTGCAGCTCATTTTTTCCTCAATTTATTTGGAACCAATTGATTCGCCCGTAGGAATGAAATTCAAAAACATCCCTCTTAAGGGACACGACACCCTAGCTTATGTTATATGTACGTATGTATGTATGTGTATCTATATATATATCATACAAGAAATTGTTACCGTTGAATGCGGATTTCGGAATAGCTATATCGGATCCAGATGGTTGAATACACATATATATATAGTGTAGGTATATAGGTATGTATCCTATGTAAATAGCTAAAGTGCACGCAAGGATTCCCTCGGCCTGGGACAAACTCAAGCAGCCGGAAGACGTACAACGGCAAGGGGCCAAGTGCCCGGGTCTTGCTGGCCGAGAAGCCGCTACAGGGTGACAGGGCTAGGGGATGAAGCTAGAGATACGACTACGATATAACAGCGGCTCCATACCATCGAAATACACATAGCTACATACACATACACACATATGTATATATACTCGACTATGTGTATACGAATTACCTTCGAGTTTCGTGCTAGGTGTAATGGCGTGCCGTCGCGTTTCTAGTCAGGGGTTGAGGCTCGGGAATTGGGGGTTGGGGCTTGGGGGACGAAGTCTCTCGGCCTCGTAGACGCGCGAGTACCGCGTGAACAAAATGAATCGTTGGATGAAACGCGAGATGCGTGACCTTAGAATAAGAGGGAGAAAGAAAGAGCAACGAAGTTGAAGGGGGTTGTGATGCGCAAGTATGTGGCAGATTTACATACACACACACGCAGAAAAATAAAAGAAAAAAAAATAAAGTACGAAGCGTGAAATATGTCTCGAAGACTCCAACCGATCAGACAGTTTCTCTCGCTTATATTGTTACGTCGTTTTTTCTCACGGATGTATGGGCTTTTCGTTTATTTCCACCACAGTTTCTGAATCTAAGGAAAACTCGAACAGCTAGATGAATAAATAATTCAACCATTTAACATATCGTAATGTAAATTGTCAAACAATTATTATTACCACACACATATTTGGGGTGAAATTTTCATACCGATATTTATCGTCGTATTAATACCGTTCAATTGACATGTTGCAATCATATCGGCTAGTAGAATCCACAGTCTCTATAACCCCTAGCGAAATGATGATTAAAATTATATTGCGTCGTTATTATAATCGCGATATAATACATACAGGATTAATGCATTTTATGCACTATCACGAGCTATCGTATATATATACTAATTATCACCAATGCGGAACTAATGATATTTTTCAATCAAATATCGTGTAGGATATAAAAATTGATTTTGTAAGTTTTTTTCTTGTCTGTTTTTTTTTTTTTTTTTTTTTTTTACAGCTCCGAGGGTTTATGTCACGGTATCTGTTGTTCGATACAGTATTTTCGTATTTTATTTTCTTCCCTTTTCTCCTGATCCGCCTGACTGATTTCATTAGCTTTATCCTCGTTCTTGGTTACCGGAAAGTGGGTCTCTACTCGATGAAATTAAGAAGCTAAGCCGAAAGCCGAAAGCCGAAAGCTTCGTCCACCGCGAGGTTCTCCCCGGAACCGACAAAAATCAATAGAGGAGGTTTCGTATTGCCCTCTCCTCGCACAGATTGTTCCTCTTTAATGAGCCTCCCTGTGCGTACGGCGTCGCTGTTTCGGGGTCGGGGTCGGGGTCCCACAGCTATCCTGGGGTGGGCAGGTAGGCTAGTCAGGAGAATTACCTACCTGATTCCTGAATCCTACAGGCTCACGTGACTGCGACAAATTTTTCGGACTGAATATATCGATTAACCGATTACCACGAAATTTGCAAACAAAGACAAAAAAAGAAAAAAAACAAGAGGAAACACGGGATGAGGATAATTTAGATCGTATCCGGTTTATATGCCGCATGAATTTTCGCCCTGGCTTTATTCCGCGAAATTTATACAATAAGCAGATTTTCAAAATGAGTTTTTTTCTCTACAGTCGCTTGAATCGTAAGAACTTGATTCATTGATTAGTAAAATTTGACGCGATTTAACTCTGCGGTGTGTCGTCGAACGTCTGACCAAGCCGGTCTACTACTACTGTTCATGTTATGCTGACGCGAACTAGATGAAGTCCAGCTTGTGATATTGTAAGCCATAAGATGAATTGTGAGGGTCAGGAACGCAGGTATATAATACCGTATTTGATCCTGAGTTCTAAAAATCGCGTCAATTTTCTGCACGACTTGTTTGAATCGGTGCTTGGCTTTAAACGATGAAATATTTCTACCCTCTTGCCCCTTGAAACAGTTACTTAAAACGGCTCGAATAGCGGAGAGAACAGAACGTCTGCACTCGGCAAGAAACAGAATGATATCGACCCACAGTAACGCGTGTTGCGTGGCGTCTGACGCTAAAGAATAAACTTGCCAACGTTAAAGCTGCGTGAACGGTAAATTTTTTTGGAAAAAATTATACTTCTGTGATTAATTATCTTCAGCTTTTACCCAAAAAGCCGAAAACTCTGGCGAAATATCAATTACGAAATTTTCGGTTCGAACTATCGTTTCGAACATAATCAAAAAACGGGTAGCCCCAAAAAAAATGTGGGGATAGTTTATCGCACGGCGAAAAGCTCGATGCCTCACGAAGTACGAACCACAAAAATTACATCGAAATCCGACGAACCGTTTCAAAGGTATCAGAAGTTTTTTAAAAACACATTTTTTCATCCCCTTTTCTGAACGCTCGGATCAATTTTGTTCGAATTTGATGAATGGTCGGGAAATTATTTCGGGTATTTTTGTATCAAATTTACTCTAAGCTGGTCATCTGGTTGAAAAGTTGGAAAACAAATGAAGAAGAGAAAGAAAAAGAAAAAACGAAAAAACGAAAAAAAATTGCCAACAATTTATACAGTGATTATAATGTGTTTGAATAAAAGCGCGGTACGGATGGATGTTGAAGAGGGTTTTTATAGGAAAATTTCGAACAAAGAATCCCTCGTTCTACGTACTCATAAGCGTACGCGGTGCGAGTCAAGTTATACGAATTAATTTCACCTCGTTGGAGCTGAGAGTGCGTCACCTTTGCCTTTATCAACTTTTTGACTTTCGCGTTATACTATAGTACGAATTTACACATGGCAGATATGTTTCTGCGTGACGTTATGAACTGCCTTCTCAAAGCCACGCGAGCTTCGAAAGCGCGGTTCGTCACGTTCAACTTGATTATAAAATCGATGGAAACAACAGAGACAGAGATACAGACAGACAGACAGACAGACAGACAGACAGACAGTTGGCATTAAGTTTTCTTTCCTCCCTTCTCCCTGTCGCACGATATTCGTCCTCCCTGTGGTGGAAGTAAGAAAATAATGAAAAGCAACCCGGCTGACAGATTCGACTAATTAAGTAATCGTTGCTAATTTGAATACCGAGCGTAGTTGTATTTTTCTTAACGTTATAAGGTCCTTCTCTTCCTCTTCTTCCCGGCTATTTTTCCCTCATTTCTTTTTTTCTCATCATTTAAATTTACTCCTCCCTGTTGGCGTTCGAACACACCTACCCCCGTATTTTTGCTTTCGATTTTCTGAGTATCTGTGTACATATACTATAAATGTTGTTGCAGAGTAGGTGCGCGTGGTGAACAGGAAATCGAATAATTAAGACAAGTAAATTCGAAGGTAATACGTCAAAACGTGGTTTAATTAGGCAGCTGGCTTTTTGTACCACATCAACGAATCCTGTTTCATTTTAGGGGGGGACCGAAATGTTTTCTCACCAAGCAAGGAACGAGTGAGAAACGCAAGTAGCGCGAGCTGTTCCGCCCGCATTTTCAATTACTTGAGAAAACGAAAACTAATTAGCTAAATTTTCTCTGTTCACAAGAAATTTTCCTCAGAACTGCGTAACGCTTTGTGGAAAATTCAACCCCCCCCCCCCCAGACCTTCGCTTATACTTGACAGAGGTAATAGCCGTGTATTGCGAAGGGTGGAATTTCTTCAAGATTACGAGCATATACCTACATATATATATATATATATTATTGAGGGGTGAAATTTAGGAAAAGTTGCTGCAGGCTGTATGAATTCTGGAATGCAGTTATAATATAAATGATTTCAATCGTGGTTGATCTTTCCATGGTATAGCTTCATATTTTTTTCTACTCCCACGTAACTCGATTTTAAAAAATATTTCTTTTTCTTCTGTTCTTTTTTTAAACTTTCAAAAGAATGTCAAAGGGAGCGGAGCTGGGTATAATCGGACCCAGTAATGTGTCATTTCTGTGACCCAGTTACCCAATACCACGTCCCGAAGCGTAGGATCGAAATCCCCGCTTCCAGGCTCAGCTTTACTCATGGAATCCGTTACCTGACGGTAAATTCCACTGTACACTTCCGCGGTTTTAATATAATCACGCCTTGTTTAATTGATCGTAATTATATCATGCATCATTTTTATTCATGGTGCCAAATACGCCGGCGAAATGAAATTCCGATGATTTTATTCATCATGTATTATGAAACTTTCATAATTAGGTACTGTCGAAATCAAAACCACTAGCAGTCCACTACGATGTCCTTTTTATCATCCGGATGATCATTTTTCATCATGTTTTGAATAAAGCTCATTTATTGATACATTCTCCTTATACCTATAGATCGAAGAGCTTAATAAGCCGATACAATTTATTTTACAATGTTCATAGTTCAGGAAAATTGTACAAGAAACCATTTGGAAAAAAAAGAAAACATGTTTCCTGCGTCGATTTAGCTTCATAGTCGATTTGCCAATTTCAAAATAACGCAATTACATTTTCGTTCAAAAAACCAGAACATGTTTGACAGGTATAGGTTGAAGATTACGATTTCAACTTCATTTCGATTGAGACTGTCTAACTGAAATATACTCAGCTGTATCAAAAAACAGCCTGGAACGAAAATAATTGAACATCAATATTTTTGAATGAACATCATCATGTCTAATATGACAATTCGACGGCTGAGCAGAACTACATCGTATATATCAGAAATCGGTTCAACAACATCGTGTCTCCAATATTTTACACACAGAGACACGATGTTGTTGAGCCAAATTCTGAGATACCATATTGTTGAACCAATTTCGGAGATACCATGTTGTTGATCCAAATTCGGAGATACCATGTTGTTGATTCAAATTCGGAGATAACATGTTGTTGATCCAGATTATTGTAGAACGAAATCACATGTTGTGGAACGAAATCTTGAGATACGATGTTGTGAAATCAAATCTTGAAATACGATGTTGTGTAACAAAATTTTGTGATCCGATGTTTCGGTGCTAAATTTTAAGATTCGATGTTTTGGAACCAAATTACGAGACGCTATGTTATTGAATCAAACCCTGAGATACGATGTTGTTGAATCAAACTCTGATATTGGATACCATGTTGTTGAATCAAATTCTGAGATACGATGTTATTGAACTAAACACTGAGATACAGTGTTGTTGAATGAAATTCTGAGATACCGTGTTGTTGAACTAAATTCTGAGATATGATGTTGTTGAACTAAATTCCGAAACGCAATTTTGTTGAATAAACGTCTGAGATACGACGCTGTTGACTCAATTTCTTTGATACGATGTCGTTGAACCAGACTCTGTGATACGATATTATGGAACTAAATTCTGAGATACGATATTGTTGAACCAGACTTAAAGATACGATGTTGTTCTACTCAGCCGTCGGATTCTGTTTATGACAAGTCTAGGGCTGAATGAACATTGGAATAACAATTCAAATCTACATTCTGAAGGGCATCTGTAGATCTATGACCAAAACTGAACACAAAAACGAATACGTCGCATTAGAATTTACCCTAAAACCATGACAAAAGGTAAAAAAAAAAAAGGTTGATGTTGATAAAATCCGAACTTGTCTGGCTTTCTTGGCCTTATCTTCTCATACCTATACCTAGTCACATCCTTAATGGTTCTTTTGCGTGCATTTTCGTGCATGCAGCAGACTTCTAACGTTTTTTTTTTCATTATTATTTATGATTGTTAGGCGTATTATTATCAAATCTGGTTACCTTTATGCATCTAAGAATGTATATCGCTGTATAATACAATATACCTAGTATGTATAGAAAATTCATGTACCAGAGAGTTGGAGGGTGGTTGTGCAGGGTGTCCCTGAATGTCTCGCGACTACCTACGGTGCGGGCTTGGAATGTTTTCGGAGCACTCGACACGAAACGAGCAAATGGCGTGTCGCCTCTTCCCTTCTTGCCTCCTTCATCCCCTCGGCGCCACCCCAAAACCTATTTGTCCGCACTCGGCATATCGATCGAGTTGGAACACACGAACTGATGTTCGACTATATGTATGTCAAAGTATACTTGCCTATTTCGTATTGGTTACTAAATGAGGCGTATAATACGCCTCATCATTATCATAATCGATTCCATACTTTCAAGGTAACATCGTCTTGCACCTCACACATGCGTCCAAACCCATTTCCGCACTATAATAAGTATTCGACCCGGCTGACCAACTCAAGGTATTATGCCGCTCTAGGCAAATCAGAAAATCCCGCATATTCCGTCTCCTTTGACATTTAACCCTGCGGTTATCTGCCAAGTGAGATATTGGCGAGGCGGATAAATTTCATCCGAACTCTTCAATCGCATGTGAGCACGTATACATTTTCTTATCTTATCAATCATGGTCTCGAATTCTATTTTTTCGTCATATATGGTTCACACAGTCTTTGCGATGCGTAGTTGTATGCAATCTAGGATTATACTTGGTGAATAGGAAACTTTATTTGCGACAAATAGAATTCAATTGAATCAAACAACAAATGGTCTATTGATTGATTTTGGAGAGTTAACCGGGCGCTCAGTCCAGTCGGACCATTGTGCCCGGTACGAATCTTATTGCGTCGAATAAAAAATTATATTCTGAACGAAACTAACATTTGTTCGACTGCGTAGCAAATGTAGTAATGACTTTCAAAGCCATGATTTCGTACCAAGTAACGGCAATTTGTTTCATACTTTGGTACGCGTTGAGGCATATTAGGTACCTACATAGTATATATTCTACCCGCTACACGAAAGATGAGGTAAATTTGGACGATAAATTTTATAGAAAACTTTGCATGTTATACGTTACGAAACAACATCCGCAAACAAGAAGAGGGAAACCCGGCTTCAACCCCCTCGCTTAAATCTTCAAAGTCTTACGTGTTGGCCCGTATAGCTACGATATGAGGGTGAATTGAAGGCGGAAAGTACTGCGGATGAAAAAGGCGACATTTCCATTTACATATAGCTGGGTGATCCAGAATGCGCTACTTTCCTTATACCAGTGGATTCCTCGTAAAAATCTAAGACGAAAATTATCAATGCTGAAATGTCGAATGGGTAGCCGTTTTCAAATAGGAGCCTTTTTAAAGTGAACCAATACGAGAGTAGATACGAGACTGGCTCAGGGCCGCCACCGCTGGCCTGGTGGTTCTCGCGACGCTTAACCGACCACCACGATCTCGCCAACTGGCAAAATGACGGTAGCGGCCCTGAGCCAGGCCCGTATCTGCTCTCGTATTAGCTAACTTCAAACGGCTCTTACCCGAAAACGGCTTCCCATTCGACATTTTAGTATGGATAATTTTCGCCTTAGATTTTTACGTGGAATCCACTGGTATGAGGGAAGTACCGCATTATGGATCACCCTGTATACCGTGCTTCTATGGAATGGATTTTTGATCAACTCAAACGTGGTCAAGTTACGAATCTTTTTTGCATTTGATCGCGTTTTTTGAGATTTTCGCGAACGTTTTTATCAATTTTTCAAAAACGAAAGGTCGGATGAAAAATTCGTGCCATAGAAGCTTAGAGGGTACATTGACGATTCCAAAAAGTATTGGTTTTTGTGTTTTGGATATTCCGTTCACCTACAAACGTGGTCACCGTTTCGGAAATCGTTTTTTGCAGAGCTCTACTCAAATGGGCCCAGCGGACTCGATTTTTATGATATTCAATTTTTTTTTCTTTTTAATTTGAAGTGGAAATTCGTAGCTTTCAAACGCTATTATCACAATTATTTTTCGTCATTCAGTCTCGCTGTAATAAAACATTGAAAACGATGAACATTTTATTCTCCTTTTACCCTGGCATTGTTCTCTTCATTTTACTCTGATGATCCCGTGGTTTTACGTGGAATGCCCCGTATACATGTCCCGATATGTATATCTGACACTCTGATCGGGTCACAGATCACAAGGAACTCAAGGGTGGAAGTATGTGGGGTAATTAATTCGATAGATAATTAGAATTCTTCAGCAACCCTAGTAATTATACCAGCTCCATGAATCAAACTCCTCGTGGGACTCGACTCGTGCTTGGGGGAAAAAGAAAAAATCTGTGGGCGGCGAGTTTTTTCACCCCTTTTTCACGTTTTAAACATTTTTTTTATACGAGTTTTTTATTCACTCCTTTTTCACTAGGGGACCGAGTGGGGAACTAAAGAGTGAAAAATCGGATTTTCTTCCTCCTGGTAAAGTCGCAGAGATATCAGGCGAAGATTCAGAGAGGTGTGCTATCCTCACAATTTATCCTTCAATTATCAGCTGGCGAAAGAAATCGGTTCGTTTATTCGCGCTCGTTTCGATCACCTGAAATCCCCATCCTAAAATGAACAAATGTGTTCCGAATCAGATGTGCGACTAATTTTCCACTCTAAATAATTCACACAGTCTGAAGTCTGAAGCCTTACGCCTTACGCCTTACGCCTTCTGCTTACGAAGAGACAAATTTCTATAGAAATTTATACCGCAGTATACCGTTAGGATTCCCAACTCATTGCCAGCTGATTTATCGCGACCCCCTTGCAGCCCCCGAGGACACGAAACATAGCGCGTTTCCCAAGCCCCAAGCCCGCAGTATCCCGTTGTGATTGATACGGAACTGGGCGACGGAAGGGTGGGCCAAGCGCTGGGTGCCATCTGGCCGGCTTAGAATCCACGTTTTTCTGTTTTCTTTTTCCTTTTTTCTTTTTAGGTGCCATATTTCCTGCCCTTTCACCCGCCAGATTCAGGGCTTCCTTCCTTAGCCTGTCGACTCACGATTTTCGAATCTATCTTTTTATAATGTCTTCACGTACGTCGTAGAGGATAAAACACCACTTTATCTCACTGTAGCTTTATGGATTCCAGTTTCTTCGACGTTATTCTACCATCCCTTATTATTGTTATACATTATACCATATACTTAGGTATGTGAAATTTAACACTTGTCATATTGAGGGAAAATTTAGTTAAGGAAGTAACTCTGCAGGCACCGAAACTTGTAGACGTAAGAACATTGAAACTGCGCGAATCTCGACTTCGAGTGAAAATTGAATGCAGGAATCATCCACCATTGCACAATCAGACATACAAAAATCCGTATTCTCGTGAAAAACTTGACCAAGTTTGATTAAAAAAAAAAAAAAAAAAATCGATTGTTATTCGTTTTTGAGAAACACGGAATCAGACTTTGAATCGAACGCTTGGATCCTTTCATCTCATTGTTCTGAACATGATTCTAGGATATGGGTGTCCTGTGGAGATTATTGACGCGCAAAGAGCATTTCGAAATTCTCAACTTCGCAAAATCTAATAGTTGATCAAATTCCTCGATTTCGCATTACATTTTCAATCTCAGAGCAAGACCTTCCTAGTTTCAAACATCTCATACGTATGATATAAAACTGATATAAATTGAAGAAAAATGACAAGCTTTCGCAGTTTTCAGTAGTGCCTTTTTTTTTTTTCAAAAAAGATCTTGATAAAAAAATTAGAGGTTTTTTTTGGGCGACGTAATGGATAGAGTAGATTACAGAATGGGAACCCTTATGCGCGTATAACAGTAATAATAATAATGATAATTATATAAATTTACTTATATAGGCTTAGGCGAACAAATGTGTGTGAATACGAGGTGCACAGCTGTGCAAAATGGTTTCGTATGTATGTACTACTTGGATATACCCGCGTATATAATTTCCGTCTCTGTCTTTTTTTTCTGTTTTTTTTTTTTTCATCATCCTCAGGGATTATCCGTATAATGATCACAACTCGCGACGGGGGGGGGGGGGGGGGGAGGTATAGGGAAGTTATACCTATAAACTGTGCCCTATAATAGTTGAAATTAAAAAACAAAAAAAAAAAAAATTCGCCCCCTCATACTGAAGCGAATAAATTTCGAGGGTAGGTATAATTGCTAAAGTTTCTTAAGTATACGATTCACACGCTTTCTTCTCCTCCCGTTTCTACTTCTTCGTCTTCTATTCCCTGCACCTTCGATTCCCCAATTCGATTAATTACCTCAGGGGTTTCGAATAATCGGCGAAAAAAAAAAGAAACAAAAACAAAAAAAAACAGATGAAGAAAAATAAAAATAAAATAGAAATTGGAGAAATCGTTTTATAAAAAAAAGGTGATAATTTCTGTACAGAATCCGAGGTGAGATCTCCTCGCTTCACTGGATCCGGTTGGCTCGCATTTCCGGCGCTCAGAGCGGCGTACAAACATGTTCAACTGGAACTGGAGTTCCGCCCTGAAGCATGGGACGGTATTCTACTGCTTGCCGGTGAGCGTGATGATCTCCAGGGTGACTTTATGGCCTTGATACTTCACCACGGTTTCGTTGAGTTCAGGTAAGTGAAGAAAAAATAGAAGATTAAAAAATGGTAAAAGATGATGTTCCGTATGAAAACGATTTCATTTTTTTTTATTATTATCTCATTTTGAACGTTATAACGATAAAAATAAAAATAAAAAACGAGAAAACAGAATGAAACAAAGAAATTTAAACCGTGACGATAAAACGGAGAAATTTGGTTTCGAAAGACATGAGCTTGTTTTCTTTTTTAAACTCCCTTCTGGATTTTTCTCATCTCGAAATTCCGTCATACATATTTTCTTTCCCCAAGTTTCTTTCCACCGAGGGGTCGAAGAGAAAGTTTATTTGTAGTTCCCGAAAGCTCCTGCGCGACTATACCGTTTCCAACCCTCGAAAAGCTCCGAGTCGTATAAAGGAAGGACAGCGGCAGTAACAGCAGCTAAGCAGCAACAACGTGGCGGGTAGCAAGGAAGAGTCCCACCGCGTCCGCGTCGTGGTGGTCTCCTGGCGCATAGCCTGGTGGCCCTGCGTGCGTGTGCGCTACGATCGATGTCGAACAAGATGAAATTCTATCGGGAACTCGGGGGCTGCGCACCCGCTTCCGTGTTTCCCGGGCGTTACCAAAGAACTTTTACCCTCATAGCAGACGTTCGATATATATATACTATATGAAATTTCATGAAAAATATGTATATATATCTACTCCGGCTGGGTCGTCGAGTCACGACGTTCTCACTTCAGTCGAATTTATCGATCGATTGAACAGCTTTAAAGATGTTGAAATTTTTATTTTCCTTTTTCTTTCTTTTTCGTTTCACAACTTTCATCAATTTTTTTCTTTTTCTTTTTTTTTGTCGCCTCGGTTTCCAGCGGGGTAAAAAGACATTTTTTCTACTTTATTTTTCATTTTTTCTGGAACACAATCTACACAGCAGGCTAACGAGAAGTCGCGTGAGATTTCGCATTGGGCATATCGCGCTATGCTGATTGCGGAGCTTTAATGAGGATTTTAATGGAGCTTTCCTGGCTCTCAAAACGAGCACAGCACAGTGGTAACAATAACTAATAACAGAGAGGCTCAGGCGCTGGGAATAAGTTAAGCGTTTATACATCCCTTCGCCATAGATAGAAATATATAAATGAAAATACGAATAGATATAAATAGGTAGAGCTATAATAATCAGTCGACACGATATTTTCGTTAATTACTTCAGCGCGTTATGCCGAAGCTTTTGACTTCTCGTTCTCCATTATCCCGGAAGGTCCCCCCATCCTTTGAGTCGTTTCTTTGGTCTTCTTCTATGGACATTAGACACCCACCGAACCTCTGTCGCGGTTTTGTTTCGCGCCCTGGATCCGCGTCAGCTTTGGCAAACGTCCAAGGTACAATTCCGTTTGTTCTTCTACTATATAATCAACCCTATACCAATCTGCTTCTCTCTCATTTCACATCCGAGTTCTATACGACGTCGTGGTCAATCCCGGTCATTTATACAGACGGAACTCGTTCTAATTTACTTTCGAATTACGATCGTGAATTCGTTAAGCCTCGGTTTGTCATATCATTTTTAGAAAAATCATAACGATATAAATTAATTAATTGATCTGATCTATGTCAGAAGAAAAGAAAATATCTCAATAATATTGAGATCGAATCGATTTCACAATAATCATTCATGCCAATCGTTATCAATTCTCGATTTATTCGAGTACGAAAAGTAAGTTGTTTATTGTTTTTTTTCTCTTTCTCTCTCGTTCCCGCTTTCTCTCTTATCACGTCGATTTATATTTGCAGGCATAAATAATAATGGTAATAATGATAACCTTAATAAGGACATAATAATAATAATAATAATATTAATTTTAACAGGTGTAATAATACATCGAATAAATTCGTTTTATTGGTGATAAATTTTCAGAGGCGAGGCGAAGCGAGGCAAGGCTATATAGGCGTTCCGTCCGCTTGATGCTAAAATGAAAATGATATTATTATAGGCAATACCTTGGGCAATAAAAATAATCGTCTCAAAAGCAACAAGGGGTGGTGTACAGTGGGTCGTTGTAGTAACAGCTGTTTCGACCTAGTGGACCTTTTTATATCCCCGGTATATTGGACCAATCATCGGTTATACTTGGTGTGATAGAGTTCGTAGTGAAGCTTCAGAGTGCCTTACAAATACTACTTATTGTATTGGTATGCCTAGAAGTAAGAAGGGATTTTTTTTCCAAAGAACAAAAATTAAAATTCGAATCTTCAGAAGGGACTTATAGATAGAATAATGATTATTTAAATATTTCAAAATGATTTATACTCATCGGTAATAAAGCTTCGAAATGAGAAAAAAAGCTGTGTAAATCTTTTCAAATCACGTCTACGAATGGGCCAGAAAATTTTCGACTCAAATAAGCTCAATATCTGTGATGCAAAAACCATCTTGATTGCATTTCGAACATTCAAGTTTGAAAAAGCTCCCTTTTCTAACTCATTTGTGGATATAATTTACAGAGATTTACCTGGATTTTGAGAAATCAGTTTATGCTTTCTCAAAAGACGAATTATCTTACGCTAATGATAACGTTATTTGCATAGGCACCCTTGATGTAGCATACAACATAGTTTCCATATTCGATCAACTCGAAACTTTGGTACTACAGGCTTCGGATAGTTCCCGAAACTGCGGATAGGTGGACAACGACCCTCTGGCGTTTTCGCACAGTAGATGTAACTCGACGTATTCATCACTCATTCAGTTCGCTATGAAACAGTCTGCGGAGTTATCTACGCGTTTAATTCATCCCTGAATGTGGTATTGTCAGGTTAAATAGCAGACAACCCGAACGTTACAATATTTTGCATAAACACTTGCGACGATAATGATAGAAGAGCTTGATTATGAAAATGAACAGACTATTTCGAAATATGTAGAAGAGTTGAATAGTGTCGTTAATCGTAAAAGATACCACGCCGCGTTCAAGGTGCATTTCCATTACTCAAAAGCAGCATAAATACAGGAAGAACCGAGAGCGCTAAAGAAATGCTAATTACATGTTAATGCTCAGCTCCTTGTTAAACTGCAGCAACGCTAAACGAGTTGTTTCAGTGTTTTAGAATGGCTTGACTTTGGGGCCGTTTTAACTCTGCATAAAATATATCTACATCGGTGCTAAAATGCACCCAAGAATTAGAGACGCTTTCCATACCGTTTCATTCTGCTGGTTGGCAAAGTTTAGGAACGGTAATCTCTCGTTACGCTGAATTTACCAAGTCGTTTATGGCCGAGTGGCAACAAACCGTGATGTAAGCCTGGCCGGCCCACTGTGTAACCTCAGCTCGAGATAGTAGCGACGATAAAACGAAGGACGACTATCCACAAAGAGGATAAAGTCCTGGTGGTCACAGATTCCGTTGTCTGTCGACGGCCAGGATTTTTCCTTTTAAATGGAATTAATTAGCCCTAATACTAATTGAGATTAGCTAACGCATCCCTTTCTCTCTCTCTCTATTTCTCTTTTCTCCTCTCTTACTCTCGATGTACATAAAGGGGGGAAACGGCTGCTGGTTTACTTCCCCCGATACGCCATCTTGGATTTTCACATTTCTGCAATTTCTCGCTTCTCAGAGAGCAGAGCTCAACTTCGAACCACCAGCCTCACCACTGACTGATTAAGATTTTGGAACGACTCTCCCGAGATAACGACCTACAAAGCCGAGTAACTAAGGCCTCCCCTAACCCAACTCTGCAACCTCCTTCCTGCCTGCGTCATTCGGAATACGTAAACAAGATTTCAACCTGTTTTCACAGTTCGTCGAATAAACTGTGTCTCTCGCTATTCGTCGATGATAAAATGCGATTTTATTTTCTAAAGAAAAAAGGGTTTCAGGGTTTCATTCAAATTTACTCCGATCACTTGAACCCCATAAATTTCTTTAAACATTTTATAAAGCTGGTCATTTTTATTCAAGGTTTGACTGTGGCAGCGGGGTGGGAATAGCTCGGACGTCGGAGACCGTGAAGCTCAACGAGTGGAACACCCTGGCGGTTTACAGGCACCGTTGGGACGCCTGGATCCAGCTAAACCGGGGTAGACGTGTGCAGGGAAGATCGAAGGTACGTGTAAATGCGAATTTTACCACCCTCGGCTATCCGGTGGTTTAAAATTGGTAAAAAATTCGGAAATGGAATGAAATATTGAAAATATACTACCGCATTCGGTAGGTATAATTAACCACCGAATTTCATATGACGAAGGGCGATAAAAATTGGGTAAAAACTTTCGCAGGATCTAAATTTTCTAAATATATCCTCACTCACCGATAAACCGTTCGAATAAGGAAGAGCAAATTGGGGGTGGTTGTGATTATTAATGAGATGGGTCGATAGGGCGAGGGCGATAAATCCTTTGTAAGGATAGCCTAATTACGAGAGTACTGGAAAATTAGAGAAGAAAGGACCGCGGTAAGGGGAGGAAGTGGTGGGAAGAGGAAAAGCGGGAAACCCCACGGTCAGAGGACGAAACCTTATCGCACACCGCTTTTCAAAATTCTCTATACTATCCTTCCACCCTCTCTTCTATACCTACTCTTGATGGATAAAGGAAGGATAAGGCGTTCTGAGTAACGAAAGGTGAAAATTAGCCAATCTCCAACGGTGTTACGATAATTATTCGTCGAGGATAACAAAAAGGAAAAATAAAAAACCGAAAATACCTCTCCGTCACACCTTGAAGAATAACTTTCTTCGTTCGTTTATTTTGCGAAAAATCGATGGGCAATATGCAAAGAGTGAATTGGAATGAATCAATACCGTATAATAGGAGTTCATAACGGCGTGAAATCGAGCCTGTAAGAAAGTTGCGGTTTATTTCTAGATTCTAGGTAGTTTTGATCGAGGTTGTTCGGTCTGAGAAACACGCGAAGAATGAGTATAAGAATAGCGTAGAAAGAAAGAGCTGGAAAGTTTACAACGTGAGAATATATACAGAAGGTGTATAAGACGCTGGGGAGATGGTCGTACCATCGGCGTTCGGGTAACGACGAGAAAGAGGTCTTGCAGAATCCGCAAGTACGAAGTAGAAGGTATGCAATAGGAATTGAACCGATCTGTGAAGGTATAACAGTGTCGATATAGCATAGCGTATAGTTTTGCGTTAGTGAATTGCAAGTGTTTCGAATCCCGAGAGACCGATATGATATTGAGGTAAAAATGAATAAAATGATAGACCTTTAGTCTGTAGCCTTACAAGGATTGCAATTCTCCTATTTCAAAGGTCGGAGAAATAATTTCCTCGATATAATCTGCACCGCCTTCAGGGTCCCACGACGCGACGGTTGAACGAGAAGTGAAAATATTACTTTATTCTTTTTTTTTTTTTCGCGAGGTAAAAGGAAGAAACGAAAGATACGAGGGCGTGGGTGTATATGGGGCATCCCATACTGAATCGACATGGATTTGACCCTCGCCTTTCGCATTCGGTTGACGATTTATCACCTTGTTATCCCAACTTTAAAAATAACTGAAGTTTTTTCCAAATTTTTCAAAAATTCTCTAATTTACGTACGATTTTTGAAAATGAACACATCCTTGGCCATAATTCTAAAATCTGGCAAAAATTATGTGTCAAATATCAACATTTTTGAGTCTAGGCCCAAGGTGGGCGAACGTTCGCTTCCTTTCGTTTTTGACTGTTTCGAAAATGTTGATATTTGACACAGTATTTTTGAGTATTTTCATAAATTCTAGAATTACGGCCAACGATGAGTTCATTTTCTAAAATCATATTTTCAAAAATCATAAGTAAATCAGACGATTTTTGAAAAAATTTGAAAAAAACCTCAGAGTCATTTTCAGAGTTGGGACGATAACGTGAAAAATCGTGAACCGAATCCGAGAGGTCGAGTCATATGTATACTCTGTGTGTACCCATATACCGTGACTTTCTCTGGATGCTGAACGCCAGGGATACCAACCCAAAACTCGTTAACAGCAGTTTAGTAACTCACTAGATTTTCCTAGTAAAATAACTAAAAATCTAGTGATTTCTAGTGATTTTACTAGGAATATCTAGGAAGTTACCAAACTGTTGCTAACGATTTTTGGGTTGGTATCCCTGGCGTTCCACATCCAGAGAAAGTCACGGTATGTTACTCGTCACGTTTTCAGAATTTTTTATTTTTCGACCGAATGGATGGAGGAGATAAGTTGTGATAAAAAGGAGGAATTCTAATCTCCTTGTCTCATAATGTAATACAATACGGTTTATATTGCTTCGTGTATGTATACGTGGTACGAGACATTCTATATTTCTTGGCTTAAACTTTGACATGTTGGCGATTAAAATCATACATTCTAACCGCGTCCTTCGAAGTCAGCTCAGGATTGTCGGTGACGTATTTACACTTATTACCCAACGACGTCGCGAGCTACCCCAACCAACCCCCGCCCCACCTTGTCACAACGTCGTTCCTAAGCTCGTCGAAAGTTTCGAAAAGTTCGCAGAGAAAGATTCTGAATTATTAAGTTGTCGACAAGCGTATTGATCCCTGCGCGTTTACGGCTTACGCGTATTCCTATAGTTCCTACGCTTCGTGGTGTATGCGAGCTCTTGGTAACGTGATCGTATTTTAGCTTTTCCCTCTCCCTTCTTCCCTCCCTTTTTCTTTTTTCCCATTTTCATTTTCTCTCATTTGCAGCCTGATTCGAACCTTTCAATTCGAAATTCCAATTTAGCTCGATTGTCCAGTTATATGAGAGACAGGTGTAGGAATTCTCCCTCTTTCCTACTAATTCCCTTCACTGTAACGAGAAAATTCATTACTCTAGGACCCTCTGACTAACTCGAAAACGGTAAGGAGGAGTCGTCCACCTCTCACGGTCACCCTTTCCATTTATCCTCAACCCTAAACTGGGACTAAATCCTGACCGATGAAGTGTCGGGGATACCATACAGGGGAAAATCCCCGGAGAAGTGTCCCGCCGACATCTCGCTGTGAACTAAACGTTTTTAAAAGCCCCTCCACTTACACTTTCGGTTTTTTTCTTTTTTTTGTTCTTTTTGTTTTTTTTGTTTTTTTCTTTTTTCTTTTCCCGCACGGCACCTCTCCTCGATTCCACTTTTATACTGTTAAAACTAAAAAGACTGCCGACTACTCTTTGCTCTAGTTCTTTTTCTGTATGCCAGTGCAGAAAGTGGTACTTGTTTCAGAGCCTCATATTAAGACACGCGAATTATATTTCGCGATAAAAGTTTGTTGCGCATCAGCCCATAATAGAGAGAATCCTCTCTTTCTTTTCTGGCAGGAAAACTACGAGCTCTAAAAGCTACCATCCGCAGTTACAGTTACAGTTACAGTGAGAAGCTGAGGATATAAAGAAATAGAGAGACTTGCTTTGAGAGTAAAAGGTACCTCATGTTAGACCATCCCCCTGTTACTTACTTACATCAAAGTTACCGGTGTTTAAATTTACTCCGTTTTACAGCTTTGCCTCTAATTGTTTCTATCAAAGCTTTCAGAGGCTCAATTAGCGCGGGAGAGAAACTGCAGTTGACATTAATTATAATTTTCAATTCGTTACGCGGCTGAGTTTTTTTTTCTCTTTTTACTTTTTTTTCTTCTCATCCTTAATTGCTGAATTATTGATAACACTTCGTGCTTTTAAATTTTACCAACAAAGGATGAAAATTTGAATTTTATACTTTACGAATACCTCCTTTGTCTCGACGCCACGTTGCCGAGCTTTGATTACATCCTGAGTACATTTTCATTTTAAGGTCACGTCGGCTTCAGCAGAAGTAAATCAAGCTGATGTATTGAGCTGGAAAATTCAGTATCTGGAGGATGTATGTCTATATAGATTTTCTTAATTACCTCTTCTACGATGTAATCGTTCTCGGAACAGGCTGCTTGGCACGTTGACAAGGTCAAGACGTTCCCGTGCCCCAGTTTTATACCTTTTTCTCATATCGAATCTTGAGCTCATTTATTATACACTTACACTTCCGCTTTGTGGACGCTTGATGGGTCAATCGATCCTGGAAAAGTTTGCGACTAGCCAACGACTTGATTCTCCATATATGTCCACATATATCTTACGGTGGTCCTTATCTAGGGTTCGGACAAATTTTTTATCAGGCGCCCCCAAATCGGCTCCAAATAATTCAAAAGCAAACCCTTAATTTTTTCAGATTTTTATCTCGAGTCTAACCACACCCACCAGGAGGGTGGATTCCCCCATTTGAAATACACGTGTTTCGGCTCAGTACATATTTTACTGTGTTATAGTTTTCAAAAAAATCCCATGACTCTGAGATTTCAGAGGGCATTGGCGCTACTAAGGGATAAAAAAATACGATAATTGATCATTTTCGTATTTAGATACTATATTTTATCGAGTTGAAGAAAAAAGTCAGATTAAGAGGGGTGCAATCCGTCTAGATTGCCTGGTATGACGATGTGAATTTTTTATCAGATAGTAGCACAAATCCCCACTAAAATCTCACAGTTGAAATTTTTTTTTTGAAATTATTACTCTTGCAATAAAATATATACTGAGAATATAGCCGAAACACGTGTGTGCTAAATGGGAAAATCCACCCCCTTTCTGGAAGGGGTTAAGGTGCTATTTCATGGGCAGCATTCAGCAGCAGCAGCAGTTTAGTAACTTATTAGATGTTTCTGGTAAAGTCACCAAAAAATCACTATAAATTACTAGAAACCTAGTGATTTCTAGTGATATTTTACTAGAAACATCTAGTAAGTTACTAAACTGCTGCTGCTGCTGCGTGCTGCCGATGAAATAGCACCTTTAGAGTTGAGATAAGAATTTGAAAAAATTAGGGAACTGTTTTAAAATTATTTAGAGGCGATTGGGGGGCTGCCTGCTTTAAATAAGGAGGACCACCCTCATACATATATTTTTTTTATCGTTTTTTTTTGCGGACAACTTCCGCACTTTGTATAAAAAAAAATAAATAAAGAGACTGGAGCATAAGCTCGGAATGAGAATTGAATATTCAATAACACTTGAACTTAATATAACAATATGAAATGAAGCATGAATAGGAGGAAACGGAATTCCGTTGAAACTTAATTCCTAGGAGAAGCTTATTTCATACCAGTATAACCAAGAACAGAGTTCTAGGTGTTAAGGATTACGAATAGAACCCCAGGGAGAGTAACAGAGCTTTAGTTTCACAATTCCTGGTGCACGCTATCGTGTGATTTACATAGTTATACGGTTATAAAAAGGATAACAAGTTGTTTCACGAATAAACAATACAGGGATTACAATAAACAGCGTTTTTTTTTTTTACAATTTTATGATGAAATTTTACCTTCTGTTTCCCCACTTTTCCTGCAGGGTTTATTCTCCAGGATCACATTCAGAGAGCCCCTGTTTGTTGGAGGTCCCGGAAATACAACCGGGCTTGAAAGGCTTCCGGTGAGCTCTGGGTTCAGAGGCTGTGTCCGGCACTTGGAGGCCAACGAGCATCACTATCGGTTTCCGCTCGCGCCTTTGGGAGACGCTGCCAACGGATTTGACGTCGGTGAGTTAGAGCAAACACAAAAAAAAAAAAAAATAAATAAAAATCCCGTGTTTCCGGTGAAAGACTAAAATCCGAAATTAATAATTGCATCAAAAATTAGTCAACTTTCTCGCTGTTCAACACTCATGAATTTCGGCCGAAGAATGAAGTTTGCTAATTTAAAAAAATCTCCACTTCTTCGGGCCTCTGATAAAAAAATATTAATTTCTGCCTTGTTTCAACTGACCTTAATTCTGCATTCAAAATCTCTTCACTTTATATGAATCCGAATTTATCCGGGCCAAGTTGGGGTAGACCTCGGCTTTGTTCAGCAGATGTCGTATAAGGATATCAGATCGTATTATGTAGTTCTTAGGGCATAGTACAGTATTGTACCGGCGTGGATGAACGAGTAGAGAAAATGGGATCAGGTTGAGATATAGACGAGTAAGCGGCGCGGAGGATGAGTAGGAGAAAGGAGTAAGAGAAGAAGAGGGTAAGGAGATATTTGAAAAAGTTTAGGAAACTCGGAAAACTTGGCAATCGCGAGATACACAAAAGATCGCTCAAACGCTAAGACCTCCGTATCGTATTCGAGAACGCCTCAGGCCAGCTCGGCCATCGTCTTGCAATAAATTCTGGTTTATTTTGTCCCGGGACACAATAGACTGTAGGATAGTAAATCTGATCGGTTGAAGTCCTGTGGAAAATTGATCGAAAACTTGTGGGCAAAAAATTTGTTTTTTTTCCCTTCCATCCTTTGGTTAATTCCTAAAGAATCTCTTTCATCGGCTTACTGCGAGATGAAAATTTGAAACAGTGTGTCATATAGGTACGATTTAAAGTAACGATAATTGCAGACGTTGGAAGTTTTTGTTAGCTGTTTATTCGCGGGATCCAGTAAAACTTACGGTCTAATAAACTGCAACTTTGGTAATGAACTTTCAGCCGGAAAAAAAAAAAAAACTGCCTGGAACTATAACAAGTAGAATAACTGTAATAACTGTAATAACTGTGTGTAACACGTGCATGATGTATAATAACTGCCTGCGGAGTTTCTTGCGTTCAAAAGTCCCTTGCAGTTCTAAGATACGGGCGGATATACATATCTGCAGTGATATCTCATCGGGGTAGGTAAAGGTGGATATACACCCACACGAGGTATGTATCAGGTATAAGATAGGAAAATTGAGAAAGCTAAGGGAGTTGATGAAATTGGTGAAAGTAAAGAGAAAGAAAAACGCAATTTTCTGATAAACGAGAAGAGAATTCTTTATACTCCTATCGGTAAAGCGGGGGTGTATATGTACAGATCGAAGATAATAATCAAGAGAGGAAAATTTCGTTCAGGGACGCGTATATAACGTCTCGCGATGAGTTGAGAAGAAGAAGAAACAAAAACGAAAATAAAAAAATAAAAGGACGCGGAAGAAGAGGAAGAAGGAGAAGGAGAAGGGAACGAGGGAAGAAAGAAATCCTCCCCGATCCCCTATCTTTATTTGCATTCCGATACTACCGCGTATTACTCCGAAAGGCTCTATATACACAGCTTGTATCGATTGATATCGATAAATCGGAGTTTCGAATCACCGCAGTACTGTGTCTAAGCCCCAGGGCATTGTACACCCCTCAGGGTCACCCCAAGAGTGACATTCGGTTCGTTGAATGGGTGAATCGTAGCCAGAAAATAACGGAGAAGACGCGAGACTGGCAGGAAAGTTTCTTCGTTTCCTCATGCTTTCGACAGCTCAGATCGATATAACGCAGTTTTCTTTCGAACTGGGGTAATATAATGCCCCATACCACCCCGTACACCAACTACCAACGCCCAACCCTTTCCAACCGATTGATATTACGAGACACAATGAATAACAGTTTGACCCTTTTTCAAACCTTCGCGGAACCCTTGCCTAACCCGAAACATTTCAATCGACCAGATCGCCATCCCAAAGATATACATATGGTTGCACAGTCGAGTCGGCACATATTCTACCTTCGTTTTAAAATAACTTATGAAAACTGAACGAGACATTTCTTCGGAAAAATTATCAACACCCCTTCAGAGGAGCGCATAAATATCAAACTAGGGTAGTTTTCAAGGACTGGCATGCGTCTAAATTGTTCTTTAACAAACCAGATTTATTACGACAGTAGTTCGACAATATTTCCAAGCATAATCTTGCAACATTTATTTATCACTGTTTTTGAATTTTCCGTTTTTTATAAAGTTTTGTGAAAAAAGGAACGGAAAAGAAATACACCCAACGGTGCTTTTCAGATCCAGCGTAAAGTGACCAAAGAGAAATACCTCCGCTACGTATCCGTCGAAGGTAAAAATCGACTTTTTAAGGGTGAGAATCTGTCGCTTGTTCATACTTTGAATCGTCATTGTCGCAGCTCTTGACATGCAGAAGTAATTGTTCAGCGGAGTTCAGACGAAGACAATTCTTGTTCTGAAGTTCGCCGAGAAGTTTCACCCCTTTCATGATCGTTGTAATAATTATTGAAGATGATGTTGTTGTTATTTCCGTTCTCGTTGTTACTGTATCTCGAACCACCCCTTGCCTTGTTGTTAAAGAGGAAAGCAAATACAGGTGAAGTTGATTTATTTTCAGAGGAATGTACGGCGGACAGGTGTAGCAAGGTGCCTTGTTCTCACGGTGGTAAATGTCTGACGACTGGCGGTGACACTGCTGTATGTCTTTGTCCTTTGGGATACACTGGTGACCTCTGTGAAACCCGGGTCGATCTTCAGGTGAGCTTATCCCGGCTGGCTCTACCTTATATACCGTTAAACAGACCTTGACGTTTGCAATCGACTGTTTCCGTTCCGAAACGCGGGGTCAGGGAATTGGAAATGGGAGAAATGGGAGAACTGGGAGTCTGCAAGCTATAGCTTCAACTAGGAGTATAGAAGATTCGGGCTCTCTAGGGGATTTATAAATTCTAGGTACCGTCGTTTAACGGATCCTCCTATCTGAGATATCCTGGACTTGGCGACACGTCTCTATCCTGGCTCGAGCTTGCCGTCACTCTTAAACCTACTGCTCCCGATGGGGTCATCCTCTACAACGGACATCACAGCGATGCTACTGGGGACTTTGTTGCTCTCTATCTAGCTGCTGGACACGTTCAGTTCACTTTCGACTTGGGAACGGGGCCGGCGACGCTCAGGTAAATTGATCAGATTTTTTTGTCTTTTTAATTTGTGAACATTGGGGACTAAGACACCCTTGATTCTCATTTTAGAAGCGAGAATCCTGTGCCTCTGGGCGAGTGGCTTGAGGTCAGAGTCTCGAGAACAGGACGCCTGGCGTCGCTTGAGGTGGAGGATGAACCATCTCGAGAGATCCTTGCCCCTGGAGCTTTCACGCAACTCTCTTTACCCCTGAATCTATATCTGGGTGGTGCTCCGGCGCCTGACGTATATTCACCGAAATTAAAAACTACCGCGAGTTTTGTCGGCTGCGTACAATCCGTTACTTTGAATCGGAGAGAGGTAAGTTATCTTGAGAATAAATCTACGAAACTTTCGATGTAAACCGACGGTATATAAAGTTTAGCTTTTTGGTTCCATTATAAAGTTTCGACGAGGGTTTCGCCGGTCTAGTTCCTTCACGAATTTCCAACAACGATTCGCGTTTCGCTTTTCCTTCGGCGATTAATGAAATATAAGATATAAAATAAAAGAGGAAACGAATATCCCGTTCCGCGAACATTTTTACCCCAAACTTTTCCATTTTTTTAAACCAATAGAAATTCACTTTTTTTTTCGTTCTCCAGGTCGGGATTCTCGCCGAAGCTTTGGGCGGCGTAAACGTCGGCAATTGCGGTCACGCCTGCGAAGCTCGGCCTTGCGGTGACGCGGAATGTCGTCCCCTCCGCGAGCGATTTACCTGTCGGTGTCGCCCAGGTCTTCCGCATCCCTGCCCAGCACTTGACGGCTACGAACCGTCGCCAATCACCCCAATGCCAGGACCTGGACCAAAGGCGACCAAAACCAGTCGATATGAACGAGCTGTTCCCAGCTTTTCTGGCGCTGACAGCTACCTGCATTTCAGTGACGCTGACACGATGAAGAGGTAAACTTGCGAATCGACTTATATGGACTTACTATTTTTTTGGTTCGCGGAAAAGTTAGAATTTCGAATACAAATTGCCGGAAATTGTTTTTCAAAATTTAAAGAAAAATCAGAATTTCGAAGAAAGTATCACGACGAAGAGGTATAGACTTGAAATCAGACTTATCAGGACCTTTTCTTTCTTTAGTTTGTGGAAAATTGAAAAGTCCGATTTTCATATCGTACGATCGAATATTTCAAATTTAACGAGGTATGGAGATTTTTTTATCAATATTTTCATCATTTTTATGAAAAATCTTGTGAATTTAATACCTTTCATCTTCGGTACAGAATAATCAGCTTCAGAGTGGACATCAACATGAGATTCAGGGTGAGCAGCAGTAGCGGACTCCTTTTATGGAGTGGAAGACAACTTGATCCTCAAGAGACGACGGATACCAATGGCGATTTTCTCGCCCTGGGTTTGGACCAGGGGTATCTAACACTCGCCTATAATCTTGGCTCCGGTGAAGCCTCGCTAAGATACAATCTAACGAGACTAGACGACGATCTTTGGCATCGAGTCAGAGCCGTTAGGTGAGTTTTTGCTTTTTTTTTTCTCAGTGTCTCAAAAAGATAAGAAATTACGAAACTCTCAACGAAATTCTATCCGATTTTGTATTTGACAAAAATCGACCGGAAGGCTTCGACCAAAAGAAGATAAGAACGTGTTTTTGAAGAAATGTGAATATCTCAGCATCCGTTCGTAAGATTTAGATGAAATTTTGGAATCGGGAGCTGTTACCTCTTCAAATAACGAAATTTTTCCCTTCAATATAACACAATTCGAAAATCAACCGTGGAAACGGTGGCAGTTTGAAACTTCATAGCTCCATCGCTGGCGGAGCGATTTTAGCGAAATTTACTGTATAGAATCGCGAGTCAGTGGAAGATTATGATACAACGATTGCTAGTTTCGTGAGACAAGCCCATTGATGATCGTTTTTTTTCTTCTTTTCTCTTCTTTTTTATTGTACGATGTCGCCTCCTTGTATATTTCGTCAACTATAGTCAATCGATCCGGGTCTTTGCCCAGCTTTAGTTAAACACTTCGACTGTAGCGATTTGAACTCTGCAGAATCAGCGCAAAACTCTGAAAGCACGTTGAATCCGCTATGTACACAAAGAGTGACGTATAATCTCGGGCTAATCCTCGATTTAACCGAGTATTTTTCATCCTATTCAAATCTACGTTTCCGAATAACGAGGAAATGTTTTCATCGTTGTAGGTATATACGAATATAATTCTAAAAAGTGAGTATTTACATATTTTCGAACCCGCCCTCGCGGTCTTAGCACTGAAATAAAATTCTTCATAAATCTGTTCTTTACAAGTTTTTTTGAAATATTTTCAAATATCGAGCTTCCAAAAAGCTCCTTGCGTCACAAATTTCAACTTCTTCGGTTTGAACTTTCCCAACTTATTTTTTGATGGAATTTTAAACGATTCACGTAGCTTGTCTGGAAATCAGTTTATATTTCCTGAACTATTTTGCACTATTGGTGAAGTCATCTTACTACATAGTTTCTTCATTCAATAAACTCGAAACTTTAGTCCGAACGGTCGCCTACAGGCTTGTATAGTTTCCGAAGCCGTGGATAGGTGGACGACGAGTCTATATAACGTACATGTAGCGCTTTCTCACAGTAGATGTAACTTTGGTACTACGGGCTTCGAACAGTTCCCGAAGCTGCGGGTAGGCGGACAAAGACCCTCCGGCGTTTTCTCACAGTAGATGTAACTCGACGTATTCATCACTCATTCAGTTCACGGTGAAATAGTCTGCGGGGTTATCTACGCGTTTAATTCATCCCTGAATGTGGTATTGTCAGGTTAAATAGCACACAACCCGAACGTTACAATATTTTGCATAAACACTTGCGATGATAATGATAGAAGAGCTTGATTATGAAAATGAACAGACTATTTCGAAATATGTAGAAGAGTTGAATAGCGTCGTTAGTCGTAAAAGATACCACGCCGCGATCAAGGTGCATTTCCATTACTCAAAAGCAGCATAAATACAGGAAGAACCGAGAGCGCTAAAGAAATGCTAATTACATGTTAATGCTTAGCTCCTTGTTAAACTGCAATGCTAATCGACTTGTTTCAGCGTTTTAGAATGTCATGACTTCGGGGCTGTTCCAACTCCGCATGACAGAACTTATTTTACCCAAAAATCATAAAAAGTAAAATGAATTTGACAAATTCAACAAATTTCTCTAATTTTATTTCAGAAACGAACAGTGGGCCTCTCTCGTCGTAGACAGCGGGACGGGGGTGTCTGTTTCCTCACCAGGTCAACTGAGGCAACTCAACACAGACACGGGTCTCTATGTTGGTGAGTCTGAGTGTAAAAAATTCGAAAAAAAAAAAATTAAAAAAATTCTAATCGGATTGAAAAGTGACTTATAAATCAAGGAATGAAAAACAATGAAAAATTATTATTTTCAGGTGGGGCTCCAGACGTAGTGAGGACGACGGGTGGTCGTTACTCTCACGGTATCGTGGGATGCGTAAGCGATCTTGTATTAGACACAGACTTTTCAGTCGCGTTATCGTCGCCTGGTCAAGCGACCAATACGCACTCCTGTATTCCCTGAGGTTTTCCAGGCATTCGTCCCATAGGAGAACGTAAACTGTTAGGATATTATGAAATAATTGACGAAAGTTCAAGCGGATTTTAAACCAGCCATTAAATAATCATTCATTAAATAGACAAAAGATTTAAAAAACAAAAATAATATTAAAAAGGAAAAAAAAAAAAAAAACAAATACGGAGAGAAAATAAGAGGAAAGGGGGCTGAACACTGATTAGAAATTTTTGAGATCCTCGTCTACGAGGAAGAACACATTCCTGTTTCGCATAACACATATACTTATTCCCCAAAAATATCAAAGAAAATTGTGATGAGGGTGACGGTCTGATTCAACCCTCACTACACCCTTTCCGCGAGCGATTTAACGCGCGAATAATTTGCGAAACGGTAATGCGACTCTTTCAGTATCGGAGATTTTGATCTTCTAATTATGACGACGAACACCTACCGCTTACATAACTATTATCACACGACGATGAAACGAGTTGAGAATAATTTGAGGAGCGGATAGTATAGTCAGCTTTATTATATTGTAAATATTATATAATATGCAATTGAACTTTTTAAGTCGGCGTAGCGTTTCATCTATCGCAACTCGTATTGATTATAAGCAAGGCGCGGACTTTCGTCCTGGATTTGTCACATCAAGATTTCGAGCGTTCGGGAAAAATCAGTTACGTTCAATTTATTTTATGGACTTTGACATTTTTCTATGCCCCTATAAATTATATTATATTAGAAATCGTATCGTGATTTTGACGGTGGAAATGAATTCTATTTCGATCTCTGTTAGCGTGATAATTGAACGAAATTATGTAACAAAATATTTCGTTGATCAGCGTTCTCTAAATTGAGAAATCTATGTTAATCTATAATCTATAGGGACATAGAAAAATTTCAAAGTCCATTAAAAAAATTGAACGTCGCTCATTTTTCCAAGCGCTCGCAATCTTGCCGTGACGAATCCACCACGAAATTCCGCGCCTTGATTATAAGTGTAATAGATAATATACTGAAAATAGTAAAAAAAAAAAAAAATAAATAAATAAATAAAAAATAATAATAATTGAAGAGAATTTTGAAAATAAACATTTTGCAAAGTCTCGAGTTGCGCTACGATCAAACGACTAGCTTGGCCTAATATATATGAGGAAAACGGAAGATGCAATAATAAAATACAACCCCTTCGCGTCAATTTTTTACACCCTTGTTCTACACTATCCGACCGGAAATGTTTAAGCCGGATCTTATTGATAATTTTTAATTATTGAGCATTTTTAATTATTGAAAGTCCCAACGCAGCAACAACTCTTGGCAGGGTGGCCCGCAGATAAAAATGGTGAAATATTTGTGAAAAAAAAAAGTGAAATGATTTCGGTATAATAATTTTCGATTCAAACCCCTATCAGAAAAAAAAAAAAAACAAAACGCAATCAATAAATCAATGAAAAATATGATTTGATTTCGGTACACTTGGACCATCGTACTTTTTTTTTCAAAGTTTACTTTTTAAAGCTCGATAACTCGGCTCGTGGGAGAGTAGAAGCAATCTTTGAAACGTCATTTGAAAGATGGATCTCTCTTCTTTGAAATGAGATGGTGAGGATCATTGTGGAACAACGTGATGAAAAGTTATACGTAGATTTATAAAAAATGTAATAAATTCTCTTTTTAATTTTTTTTCGGGTAAAGTGGGCCATCCTGTGCATATACTATAGATATGTATATGTATGTATACCTATTTGTCACAGAAGCACGTCCGCGCACATAGTTTAAAAGAAGAAGAAGAAGAAGAAGAAAAGAGAAAAAAAAAAAAAAAAACCAATTTTGATCAAAAGTCGCAGTTAATTATACCTATGAAAATGATATTGATATGTATACCTATATACTTATATATGTAATAAATAATCACGCGAATTTTACCAAAAACCGCACCACCGCCACTTTTATATGTCGTAGATTTTTTCACGTATTTTTAGATTGATCAAAGAGAGAGGGAAAAAAAAAGAAGAAAAAAAAAAAAGAAAAAAAAAAAATAAGGAAATACCTAATACCCATACACCTTATACGAATTGTTCGCCTTCAGTGTAAAGTTTTTGAAGAAAAAAAAAAATAAGAAGAAGAAGAATTAGAAGAAAAAAAAAAAAAAGAAGAAGAAGAAAAAAAAGAGGAAGAAGAAGAAGAAGAAGAAGAAGAAGAAGAAGAAGAAGAAGAAGAAGAAGGAGAAGAAGAAGCAGAAGATAACATATATAAATAACCGGTCGGACAAATCCCCAGGTCAATACGTATATACATGCCATATCTGAGTGAATGCAGAGAGAATATCGAAAAGAATATAATTAAATTATAAATGAGAATGCGTATTGGATGTAAAAGAAGTTATATAGTCGCGTGATATAAGACAAAGTTTTCGATTTTGCAAAAGACAAAAGAAGAAGAAAAACTAAATAAGTAAATAAATAAATAATTAAAAGGAAATTATTTAAGAATACGGTCCTAATATAGTAAATTAGAAAGAAAGAACGAAAGAGAGAAAAAAAAAAAAAAAAAAAGAAACAGAAAAGTTATTGAAATGAATGAAAAATTTTGAGAAAAAAATTAAGAAAAAGAAATAAATATACAGAACAAAAATAAGAAATAAGAGAAGGGAAAAAAAAATCAAGACGTATTGAATAAATAAATAAATGAATAAATAAATGAATAAATAAATAAATAAATAAATAAATAAATAAATACACACACACACATCGTAGAAGCAATCGGCTATAGTCAATTTTGTACAAGCGTTATTTTCTGGAAACTATATTATATATTATATATATATTTAAGAAAAATAAATGGTATAAATAATGCGTAGGAAATAATAAAAAGTATATATAATATAATATGAGAAATAAATAAAGAAATGATTGAATATGAAATTGTTAGTGGTGTAAGTATGATAATACACAGGCACACAGATGTACACACACACTATACACGTATACAGAAACGTTATAAAATTTCATATTTTTAACTCGATGAATGATTTGAAAATATTTTTTCTCACCTGAAAAATAATATTACGCTAATTAAATATACATGTATTATATTAAATTCAACGCCCTGTTCAATTTTTTATTATAAAACAATTGAAATCGATCGCTATTATTTAGCATCCCTTTATTTATTTCACTAAAAATGATATAGGTATAGAAAATGAAAAATAAGAAAAAAAAAAAAGAAAGAAAAACGAAAATTGAGTCTATTAGGAAAGCATATAATATGATAACCGAAAGAAAGAAAGAAGGAAGTCCATTTCATCTCATTTAAATATTATATATGAATATGTAACGGAAATAAAATAGAAAAAGTTTTTTATACGGTTTACTCAAACTTTCGAATATAATTATGTAAAACTGCAAAGCAATTCCATATATACATGTATATATATATAGGAATACGAAGAATCGTTTTATATACAGAGCGATTCTGTGGAAAGTAACGCGCCTAAGAGGTATGCAAACGCTTGCATTGAGCGGATCAAACATCGACGATTGGGTTTTGTTTATTACGTGCGAAGTAGAACCCAATCGTCGATGTTTGATCTGCTCAATGGAGGCGTTTCCCGTTTGCCTACCTTCTAGGCGCGTTACTTTCCGCAGAATCGCACTGTATATATATATTATACAGAGAATATAAATAATTGGTAAATAAAATTTGAACAATACACCAATACAAATATAATACTATAATTAACGCGTGTAAATGTCTGTAAATTTTCCAAGCTCGAGCTTTCGTTCCTATAATAATATACAATTGATTAATAAAGGCGATTATATTATTATTACACATAAAAAATGGCAATGAATAATCATTTTTTCGATATTATAAGTTTCCGCGAATGACATGTGGCATATAATTTTCGTTAAATCGTACTCCTGCAGCTGCATTAAATATAGTAAATAATGAATAATTGTATTCGTAGGTATGATCGCGCGTTACGATGAAATACAGCGATTGAAAATGCAATTGAATAAGATTTAAAAAAATATATATATATAATTAAAAACAAAAAAGAAAAAAAACAAAAAAACCAAAAAAAAAACAAGAAAAAAAAAACACACACACACACGTCTACGTAATATAACAAACTATAGAGCTTCTGAAACTCCCTCCTGTGGTTAAACGGTGTATAAGTTCTACGCGTAGTTAATTAATATTGTCATCTCCTGCTTTCATCTTTCCGCGTATACATATATATATATAAATATATATACAGAGTGAGTTTTTTCTGGCATCGAATGAGGGAGGGGCTTATCAGCGCAGACGCTCCGCGCCTTTGTATTCATACTAGTTATCGTCGTATCGAGAAACCCCACCTTTATTTTCATGTGCCGTAAAAACCATCAGAAACTCCATTCTGTTATCACTATCCCAAATAAGATCATACCTGTTGTAGATCCCGGACAAGGAGGGCATATAAAATTGGGGTTTCTCGATATGACGCAAAACAAGTATGAATAGGAAGAGGCGGAGCGTTTGCGATGATAAGCCCTTCCCTAATTCGATACCAGAGAAAACTCACCCTGTATATATATATATATATATATATATATATATCCATATAGATATATATACTATATTGATCGTATATATATATAATATATATGTAAGACAAGACACATGGTTTGAGCCATATATACACCAACACACATGCAAAATATATATAGTATATATATATATATACATATATATTAGACTGTATCAAAAAAAAATTGTCCCCAAAGCTCAGCTATGTAGCTTGAACACAGAATTAGCGCATTTGAAAATAAAGATTTACCATGTATATCAGAGGGCAAAATTTGTTTATCTTAGTTTTATCTGTATAACTTTCTTTATTCAACTAATAAGAATAAAAAAGATGTAAGGTTTGGTAGAGAATTTCATGATCTACAAAAATGGTACTTTGGCCCTGGTTGCTCAATTGAACCGTTAACAAGTTACAGTGGTTTAAAAGTCATATGGATATTTGATTACTACGTATTTTTCGACAAATTAATTTAAATTATTTTTTTTATAAATTTTCGAAGAAACTTTCTTCTTTACAAAAACGTGTATTCACTTTATTCTTATCAGTTAAATGAAAAAAGTTATTTAGATGAAACTAAAATAAACAAATTTTGCCATTTGAAATACATGGGAAATCTTATTTTCAAATTCGCTAATTCTGTGTTCAAGCTACACAGCTGAGCTTTCTGGACAATTTTTTTTATATTGAGCACTAACTTTTTTCAAAAGGGCCCGAATAAAAGAGTGATGTCGTTTTTTTTTTGACACAGTCTAATATATATATATATATATATATATCCATTTCTACATATAATATTGTATATGGAGTAGGTAGCTGCTGCACGAGCAAGCTTCCGAGTTAAGAATTAATTAATGTGTGAGAGAATTATTATAATAAGAATTAATTAAATATTATATATACATACAGAGCGATTCTCTGGAAAGTAACGCGCCTAAAAGGTAGGCAAACGTGAGACGCCTGCATTGAGCAGCTCAAACATCGACGATTGGGTTTTATTTCCCACGTAATAAATGAAACCCAATCGTCGATGTTTCAGCTGCTCAATCAGACGTTTCCCGTTTGCCTACCTTCTAGGCGCGTTACTTTCGACAGAATCACTCTGTATATATAATATATATATTAGGGTGGTCCCTAATTTGATCATTTTTGAATCTCAATGCTCCCATGGGCCATGACGTCTCCAAATATATATACTGTGCGATTATGTGGAAATTACAGGTTCCAAACGCGCAGGCGCTGATTTATTCGAATATTACGAGGGCCGCCAATTTCAGACTTGCCACGAATATCCCTAGAGTCCGTCTGCTATTTGTTACCGATTGTTGTCAAATACAAATGCCGGCAGACCGTGGCAGGAATAGATTATGTTTGTTGTGAATCTAGCAGACGGCAGAACTAGGGATATTACTGAAAAGTTGATAGAATTGCTAGCGCGATTCTGCCGGCCAACGATATTCGAATAAATCAGCGCCTGCGCGCTTGGAACTTGTAATTTCCACATAATCGCACGGTATATTTCGAGACGTTCTGGCGCATGGGACCATTGAAATTTGAATATTACCGAATTAGGAACCACCCTAATATACCTACATATATATATTTATAACATACATATAAATATATATAAATATATATATATATATATATATAAATTAAACAAAAAATTTCTTGCGAAACACATGTATATAGGAGAGACCGGGGCACGAGAGTCCGCCCCAAGGCACTCGTTTAGGTGGGCCATTGTGCCCCGGTTTTTGCTATATATTAATTTGTACATCAAGGTTTCTGATCCTCTGTAAAAAAATACGTGTACCTACATATATACGATATTAGCAATACCGCAAGACCGAGTGTCGAAAAATAATAACCCTTGTACATGAGACCGTTCCTTTCTATTAATTACATTACATATGTATCAGATTAAATTTAATTAAATTAAGGCTTTAGAGAGTAACTTTAATTTAATTTATATATACATACATATATATCTCTATTTTTAATCAGTTTTTCAATCCTCATCTGTTAATAATTATATTCATTCAATTTTTATTTTTCCTATATCGAATATTTTCACTTTTATTTTTATTAAAAAAATTCGTACAAAATAGGAGATCAACACCCTTCAGTGAAAAATAGTTTTTAACGTATTGCCTCAATCCGGTAATTAATAAACAATAAATTTTCATTTCTCTGACATATGTTAAGTCTATATATTATATTTTAATGTGTGTGTGTCGTGCTGCTCCTTAGATTAAAATCAGACTGAAAAAATATGGACTTTTATCATTTATTCTTCCCGTCAATAAATTATGATTTGATGAACGTTTTTTTTTTCTTTCTTTTTTTTTTCCTGAACTTATAATATAAAATGAAAAATTGATTTGTTTCAACTAGCGAATGAGATTTTTGACATGAAAATCGAATTATTATGATCATTATTATTGTTATACGAGCAGCACATAACAAGGCTGAAATGAATGCACGTCTTATGAACTCCTGAATCAAACTACTCCTGAATATCACCTGAAAATAATAAAAAATAAAAGAAAAATAAAAGAAAAATGAAAACGAGAAAGAAGAAGAAAAAGAGAAAAAAATAAGAAAAAAATAAGAAAAGTAATATATTGAAAATATATCATACATATTAATATATATATATATATAATAGATAACGAATATATTATTACTGAATATTATATTAATATACGATGCTATATTAACTATTTCTATTATGTCCGTATGCAAAGTCTATTAGGAGAGTCTACCTTACCTATATACCTATACCCACCCACGCCTTGTGTAATTCGCATCCTTCTAGCACCAGAATTCCCACATCCGATTTCCCAATTTGCAACGACCTGATGAACTCGATAAATAATAAATAAATAAATTGATTAATAAAAGAAACACCAACTAAACTGATCATTTCAAACACGTACCTATATATACAGGGTGTGTTTTCTCCGAAGTCCTGAGAGGGTGTGGCTTAAATCGGCTGAGATTCCGCCTCCTTCTATTCATACTTGTAATTTTCAGAATAACAATTCTCAATCATTGTCAGCTACTATTTGTTCGGCTCTTGCCGTATTATCTGCATGATAAACGAAAATTCATGCAGCCTTGTCAAAACAATGAGACACTACTATTTACTAATTTCTGAATGGATTGTTGATTATCCGAGGGCAATTATTCCCCTGATAATAACAAGTATGAATAGAGGGAGGCGAAGTCTCATCTGATTTAAGCCACACCCTCTCAGGACCCCAGAGAAAACTCACCCTGTATATATTAGCGAATCAAAATTCATCAGTCGTGAATATTTTTAATTCCAAGATATACAGCTGGCTAGTACAATGTTATAAGTACATCAAAATTTGCGCAATTAAATGAGAACAAGAGTGTACAATATTTTTATTTGATTTTTTCTTGTCTGCGTCATTAATGCTGCATTATATCTGATAATGTATAGATTCATTTGAGTAATTTTTAACCATCACTAATAATTAGCTCCGTTAATTTTTTATTCTTATTTTATCCTCCCGAATGATTTACATTATTCCACATATACAGAGAGATTAAAGCCTTGGTTTACACTCAGTCAAAGCCAACTCGGCACACTCTAGGTTCTTTGTCTGTTTATTGCAGGCTGGCCATCCACTTTTCTTTTTATTTGTTTTCGAATCGATGTCTTCCGAGAGCAAATCAATTCAATCAGAGAAAAAATGCAGATGATCGGCCTGCAATAAACAGACGACAAAACCTGGAGTATGCCGAGTTGGCTTCGACTGAGTGAAAACCAACGCTTTAATCTCGCTGTATATGTATATAAGAGGTACAAGGTACGTGTGAGAGGTAATTGTTTTAAACAATTGTATATTATATTAAGGTCGTTGCAGTGTCCATATCCTTTATGTAGGTATATAATATATTATATTGTATACATAAAAATATCCACTGTATTCCTTACCTGAGCCGCATATTATTGTAACTATATATGAATATAAGGATGTCGATATATTGATTATACATAAAGAAAATTGATACGCGTATAAATGACAATTTATTTGAAACAAAAAATATACATACACCCTGCGATATCATTATCAACATTATAATCATTATTATTAATTTCATTATCATCATCGACACCAGCTTTATTATTATTATTATTATTATTATTATTATTATTATTATTATTATTATTATTATTATTATTATTATTATTATTAATATTACTAATATTGTATGCCACGTGCGAATGCGCGTGTGCTCTATTCTGCCCACGTTGTCTATAATGCATCAATAAAAAAGAAATTTTGTAAATCATCGTAAATCTATTTTATCGTAATATCCTACGTTTTATATTCACATATACATATATGGGGTACTTCATCGTGCAAGTTCTTTTTTTTTTGCTTCAACATGTAGTACTGAACGACGCAACTATACCTATATAGACTCATGCCATATCATTTGGCGGTCAGTCGAATTTTTCCAACGGGGCAGAATATTGAAATTTTCAAGTTTACGTTGACTAGAAGTTTTGAAACGCGTTTGTAACTCGAAATCTGTTAGTCCTATCGAAAAATCGGTGCGAGGAAACTTCTTGTTCTTGGTGTACACTATTAGAAAATAATTTTTCTAAACGGCGTGCGCAAGGTTCGATTTTCCGTCAATGTGCAACGTTCGCAAAGCGCCCAAATCCCGTACGGCTCGTATGAGCGTGGGGTGAAGTAAAGTGTGCGGACGGACTCTGCGCACCTTGGTGATAAAAATAGTATCTGCAAGTAAGAAGTCCGCTCCGTTCGGGGGGCAAATTTCACACTCGTGCGGAAAGTACTAACTTCACGCACTTGTTGTACAATGTACTATTTTGACACAAGGCGCAGGAAGAAGTAATAACATAATATAATAACATAAGTATTTCTGAGCGCGTGTACGCTCGAGAAATAAAAAAGCGGATGGCCAGCCTGCAATAAACAGACGAAAAACCTGGAGCGTACTGCCGAGTTGGCTGTGACTGAGTATTAACTTTTGCGATAATGAAAACAATGAAAATTTGCGGTTCGTTACGGTTAAGTACAGGGATCAATCACTTTCCGCACGCTCCATAGGCCTGGGAAAACGCTCTTCCCGCACGCAGCGTTCAAGCAACCTTTACAGCATAGCACGCCTTTTTGTATGCAACTTGCTATTCTCTTCATTTGACCGCGACGGTGGCGCCGCACTGTCATCTCGGTGGTAAAGTCACAAACTACGTTTGCCGCCAAACAGCCGGCGGCAATCAGTATGAATTCCCAGTGTCGTTGAATTTATCACAAATCACTGCCAAACGATGAGAACTCATTTTCCTTCTCGTCTCTGGCAATATTGAAAATAGATCTCTGCTCCCGTTCAGGGCTTATCATTTGAATCGTGGAGAAGATGACTACTTCATTCGCAATAACGACGTTGAATCACTTTATTACAAAGTGACGGATATCAGATATTTTTAATCACTTTTCATTACTTTTCTCTAAATAATAAATGATTTACCATAGATAAATTCACCCATTACGAAAGTCTGAATTTATGATACCTTATTATGTCGTTTACCTCATTGTAAGCTGGAAGTCGAGTCCAATGCTTTTGAGTAAGATAAAATGCATTTATTGAACGTCCGAAATGTTTCTTAGACTCTGTCGAGCAATTCATAGGTTCTCGCTAGCTAATTATTACATTGAGAGAATTGCAATGAATTTTGTTCAACACGAACGAACTCAGTTATTGAAAAGCCATTTTCCTTGATTGGATTACTAATTACTAATGTGGTCGTTGGAATAATAAGAGTCCGAAGTCATCGTCGCCGTACACGCAGACGTTCAGGTCTAAAAAATCACAAAGTGGTTAGAATTTCAGTTTCACATCTCACTCAATATCCATGAATATTTTGACCTCAACCTCCAATAAGCTCATGAGGATACATCCGAGGCAATATCCATAGGTGATTACGAAAGCTAGACCGATCATCAGCCAGACCAGAACCAAAGTCGATGGATTAGCTTCGCGTTTTATCATTTTAATTTTCCTGGAATCTTTCAGTTCTAAATCTCCCAACATGTTTCTACATTTGTTTCTTCAATTTTTCATTTCTTGATTCATGTCACTTCGAATTCCGTTGAATTGATTAAAAAAAGTTCTGATTCAAAATCCAAGTATCAAATACCGTTAAAATATAAAAAATCGTAGCGAACTTGTTTCGGAGATTCAAAAGTCGCGTTCCGCGGTCTTAATAGTTAACAAAACGGTCACCGATAGCGCTACCAGTTGCTTCGATTGCTAGTGACATCTGTGGTGGATTTAGGAAACAACGCTACATCAAACAACACCCAACAGTAGTGCCTAGTACGGAACCATGAAATGAACAACAATTCACAGTCTACGCCCTGTACGATGTCAAAATAAAGATTTTCCAACGGAAAACGTGGCTTGAAATTATCTCGCGTGTTCGATTCTCGGGTAATCAATCTATTTGGACAATATAATTTGATATAATAAACGCAAGAAGTAAAAGAGACTATAATATTGGATGACGGTGCGGTTTTTGATGAACGTTTAATAGTTCGAATACAATAATGGCGTCACACAGACTATTACGGTTAATTTGCGCGGGAAATTTTCCAAATTTAAATCCTTTAGTTTCACGACGTTCGATAACCGCTCTATTCAAGGTAATTGCGAACAATTAAATAATGGGATACTGCAGCTGTAATTGCGATTTAAAATAACTGAATTGCATTCGTTAGATAATTACTACTAAACGATGGGCAAAGAATACGTTGATTTTACCGCCGTTTACGACTACGGGAATATTGGGTTTCATGAAAACTAAAGGCGAAGAAAAGGAGTCGAAGCTCACTTCCCAGGAGATACTTCTCGCAAAAGCTGACGCTTTGTTTGATCAATCTGAATACAAAGGAATCTACGATCTCCTCAATAATTACAGAGTAAACATACAATTATTTATCTATAAGGCTCTGGTGAAAAAAAAAAAAAAAAAATACAAAAAACAAACAAAAAGAAAAAAAAAAAAACTCCCAAGTCTTATTTTATTCACAGGACAATAAAAACGTTGAAATTTTGTGGCGCTTGTGCAGAGCGCTTTACAACATGTCGAAAACTGCTTCCGAAGTTGAAGCCAAAAATATGATATACGAAGCTTACGATTTAGCCGTAAATGCTTTAACCATTGACCCAAATCATTACGCAGTTCATAAATGGATCGCCATACTTCTTGATGGAAAGAGTAACTACGAGGGAATGAAAGCGAGAATTAAGGAACTGAATACAGTCAAAAAACACATGATGGTATATTTTTATCGTTTATTATCGTACAGGCGAAAGGTTTAGTAATTCGTTAATTTCGTTGATTATTATCTAGAGAGCATCAGAGCTGAATCCAAAGGACGCGACAACGATATACATGCTGGGTAGTTGGTGTTATGGTATAGCAGACCTGGCTTGGTATCAGAGGAAGATAGCATCCACGGTGTTTGGAGAGCCACCAAAATCCTCATTCGAGGAAGCTTTGGGTTACTTTGAAGCGGCTGAGAAAATAGAGCCGAATTTTTACAGTAGAAATTTGTTGATGCTTGGAAAGACGCACTTGAAATTAAACAAGAAAGAAGAGGCGCTCAAGTATCTCAAGATGGCTTCTGAATATGATGCCAAAAATGACGAGGATCGAGAAGCCAAAAAAGAAGCTGTGAAACTTCTCAATGAAATTTGACACAGAACACACTAAAATCTAACACTCATCACTCTGTCGTTCGATCAAACGATTTCAGTTCTTCATATGAAGAAATTGGTGGAACTTGAGGTGCTGGAAAAACTCTAAGGACTAAAACAATGAAACTATTGACTCGTGTATCAGTCCACAGTATAATTATGTTAGTTAACATTTTTTATAACAATTATTCACGAACAAAAACACTATTGCTTTATACGATAATTATTTCATGCACCCTATTCCATCATCAAGAAGCTTGAAACAGCTTATGGTATAACGAGAGTGAACACTTTTCCTGCTGCACACATGAGCTTATAAATCATTGACGATCCATGGAACTGGTTTTTTCCGGACTATCCACGTGTGTGAATATATTTGAAATTGATTCTTCGGATTCATTACTCTGGAATTCCTCGTTTTCAATTTCCACAAGAATTGAGACTTGGCCCTTTACCACTCTTCTCATTCTTTGATAAAGGTCCGAATTCGTGGGTATTAATCGCTTGAAATCTTTGCGATCAAATCTAAAGAGCTCACACTCTTCCAGAGCGATCACAGTCACGGGTCTCTTGAATCCTGGATACAACAGCGAGGACTCGCCGAAATATGCTCCATCTTCAAGGTGGCATATCTGATCGTGAAAACGATTTTGATTCACAATTCACAAATCTCAAATCTACTCGTCATTTAACTTGAGAATTATTACAATATACGTTTTTGAATGGTTTATCTCAATCATTTTTGTACCTACCTCTTTTCCGGCATAAGTGATCACCGCCAGAGTACCTTTCCCTATGAAGTACATGCAGGTCCCTTCGTCCTCGCATTTGAATATTATATCATTTTGGAGAAAAATTTCTGGTTTCAAGGCAGCTTAAAATGGAAAAAACCACGAGGGAAAAGTCGTCCCGTAATCCTAGTAGCTTATGATCAATTGCTGTACTTGAAGAAGCACGTTTAGCTGAATACTTACTGATAATATTTCCAAGTAGGGGCTTTTGCAGATTCCAAAATATCGCCACGCGATCCATCAATTTTTGGCAGGTGTGCATTTTAATCTCATCATTCAAATGATCTGCAATTTTCAGAATGTTCGTTCTCGATATAGACACCTCGGATTCTCGGGATTCGAATAAAAATGATCTCACTCTGCTAGCACGACGTAAATACCTGCCAGGGAACCAACGATGACGTTTTCCTTAAAACATTTATCCTGGAATCTGTACTCGTAGTAGCTTAACAGCTTTTTTTCCATCTTAGGGGGAAGCTGCTTTCTACGAACGTACATTTTCAGGTTGTTAATTATATGCTGGTATCTGATTCCGGGGGCTTTCTTAGATTCCAACAATTGCAGGATGACTACTGTGAGTTTAAACAATATGTCAGAGATTCTGATGCTTCGAGATGACACTCTGCTATTTTAGATATTCCTGCAAGCTTCGATTGTATTCATAAAGAGTTCCATCATGCTGCTGTACTTACTTAACAAATATATCTGGTAGGTCAGTCCAAAAATGAGTAATATGCAGTTGACTGTTTTATCTCTTGGCAGGTTCCCGGCGCTGTGAATTCGGCGTTAAACACAAGACCCTGATCGTTAGTTTGAAAAATGAAGATAGATGAATGAACCACCAAATGAAGATGGGGAAAGAATTTAAGTATGTGAAATATTTGAATATGAATTACTGAATTTTTGGAAAGTCCGATTTATACTAACGGAGTTCCAATCTTCGTCATTTGGTTCGAGTCAATCGCGCACAATCCTGCTAATCCCAAATAAAAATTGTAAAGATATGCTTGCAACATGTGTTCCCTGGGATTGGTTGTATTCGGCAGCATGGGGAACCAAGGATTATCTTCCTACAACAATTATCATTGATACATCGTCATGTTGATGACGATCGATGATTGTGTTGAAGAACATTCGAAACCTGAATAGTTTTTGCCGATTTCAAACACAAAATAAAGTTCGTGCGTCTTACCACGACGGGTTCCACCATTGCATGCATAACAACGAATGGAAATCCCCAATTGAAACAAGCTGCCCAGTGACAGTATAATGTGGAAGACATGGTCACCCAGATAATCAGACGAGCTACGTGGCCAATACCAAGAGCCTGCGATAAAAACCATAATTTATAAGTTACGGAAGGCTAGGATCGATTATCGTAATCAGTAATTGCACCAGCACGATAGACTGTATGAGCACGAAGCAGATTCAGTTAATCAATTACCTGCATAAATTGAATCACGGAACTGCGAAGCGTAATCAATCGTGACAGCTTCAACAGAGGCAGGAGTTCTAGGGCTGTAGTTGCGAAGTTAGACTTCACATCTAGTGAATCGAGTATCATGTATAAATAAACAAATATACAGTAATATGGCATTTGATGAAATCTTTGTTTCTAATTGAAAAAAAAAGAAGAAAAAAAAAAAAAAGAAAAACTGGTACAATTTAGTATCGTTAGTTCTTCGTTTTATGGTTTCATTATTCATCATTTCATACCACCAGGGCACGTATGATAATCCTGAAGAATCCAGCTGTACGGAATCGAAGAGACCAAGTCTATGAGGAAAAATCCTCGGGCGTAATGACTGCATGAGTAGAAAGAAAAGCTTGAAAATTTTATTTCTTTTTAAAATATACATACTCACACCTATAAATCATCAACGATATGACTTTACCAGTACTGAAAAATCATTTTTACGATGAGAAAGAATCAACTTTTATTCAGATCGGATTCACAAATCAGATAGAAAAGTTCAAACTAGTAAAGAACTTAGAATTTGTGACCTGAGGAGCTCCCTGAAATCTCAACATTCGGAATGTAATCAAAATGCTCTTTGGTAAATGCTCACAGATATTGAGTCTTTCAATTGAAAAATTTTATGGCTCATTTGTAGACGTAATTTGTAAGCTTCATTCCCGTGGTAAAAGTTATTTGGAAATTTTGGTCAAACCATCCGGAAAAGTTCTACTTAAATACCGTGCTATGGCTGCAGGATCCAGGAATATTTCATGGCTATTAGGAGAAGTATATCCCGTGATAAAGTTCATGAAAATGTCGATTAGGCATATGAAAAACGCTGGCATCAGTATGGATTGGTCACTGTGATATTTCGCCATATCTAACATGTAAAATGCAGTTATGAACGGTATGGTAACGAAGCAGTAAACGTAGGTCAAACTCATGACGATTTCCCATAAAAATCTGAAAATGATGAATAAAACTGATCGAGAAACGGAAACTCTCTCCTATTTTCAAAATCCAGTGCTAACATTACGATTATTTTTCAACCTTGCGGACGATTTATACCTGAATGCACTGCAAGGGTGGATTACCCACCAGTCCAGCGAACGCCCGTGTCGTTTTTTTTCAAAAGCTATAGCAGCGTGACTTCGGAGGTAAAACCTCGTAGCAGGGTGTCTTCTAGTGACTATAATGGTCTTCTGAAAGACTCGTTTAATACGGGAAAGAATTGAGGCTGTTGGCTGTAATCTTAACAGGTTGCTATCCGAGCCTCTAGAAAGTTCACATATGTGAGTCAATTCCCGTTTAGGTGAGTCGAGAAAAAAGGATCTTGATCTTCCTTCTGAAATCGACGTGTCCTTCCTCATCTTATTCGATGAATATCATCAATCAAGGGTTGATTTGAATTGCCAAGATTTTTCTAGCGGTCAAAAAGTCAAAAAGAAAGATGAGGATTTGACGGAAGAGGGTGAAGTAGTCGTCGATACAAACATCTTATATCTATACTTCAGGGGGATGCGGTCGATTGTGGAACCCATTATTTTCCCAAGTGGCTCGTTCGAAAGTAGATAAAAATTCGTCGGTAAAAAAAAAAAAAAAACAAGGGTTGAATGAAAAATTGTCACATTGGGGTTGGGAAAGCTGCAAGCCTCTGATTTTTGTTAAAGGCAAACACGATTCCAACAAAACGGCAATTTTTAAATAAAACAAAAAACTTGGTAGATTGTGAAACTCGAAAACCATATCTACAATCTGACGCAGTGGATGTTGAAAGAAAGAAAAAATGCGGATTTTAGCCGCAAAGCAAACGAGGAAACAGAAACATCAGTTTTTTTTCCTGTTTTTCGATATCTGCTCATTCAAATTTTGCATGGAAAAATTTTTTCCTTCACTTGTTCAGCCATTGAATTTTCACTGCATGCATTCAAAAAGTAAAGATATCTGAATCGGTGAAGCGGTTCTCAAGATTTCAAAAAATATACAGCTAGGTACGAAAGTGTTGAAAAGTATTTGAATATTCACACAAACCCACCGTTTCCTTACGGGATGGATTTCGAATGATATAATTATCGATGAATAAAGGTTGGTCGATTATCATGGATACAATAATTTATTCTCCACCGGTTTCATCTTTAATACAGGTAATATTTATTACATAATAGTAATATATATATATAAATATATATATATATATATATATATATTTATATATATATATATATATATTTATAATGGTTTGTTAAATGCGAAATATACGAAATCGACGAACGTAGTACGTATATTATATTCCGTTATCAAATCATTGGATTTATCAATTATACAAACGAATTGTTTAATATATATATGTATGTATAATACTCTGCGCAGATAGGTGGATAAACATATTTCTCATTTTACGTATAATATGTTCTCGATACGAATCCTACCTACCAAATGTTTAAATATACTAAAACGTGTTTTACAAATTTCATCCCTGACTCTAGCTTAACTGCATCACTGTCATCGCAATATTACCTCACATATTAACAATTATTTCGAAACATTATATGAACAACATGGAAATAGAGATTAACAATAATTCCTGATTAATTCTTCGTATAAAATAAGTGTGATTGATGTATATTTACAAGAAAAAAAATAAAAAAATAATTCAATTCAATTTTTTTCTTTATTTTTCACAAAAATAAGAAAAATAAGAAAAATAATACATAAATAAATTGTAATTCGAATTTAAAATCTAAACTGAAGTAATAATCGTGAATTATGGTTTTTCACGGAAATCGATTGGTTGCAATGAACCCATATACAGTTAGATCAATATGTTACTTAATATGGATGACAGTTGGCATTAGGTACGTTAATAATAATAATATTGTAAATAGGGAAAAAAAATTATTCAACTTTTTTTGGTACAACATGAGAGTAAAGGTACATACGCTATTCTCACAAAATATATGACATCATTACTAATATATGAGAGATCAGCTAAGCATCTTACGATTTCTTTTATATCAACATTAATATAGTATATATATCAATATAATTTCATTAACTATTATATGGTTTAGGTCAGTCAAGTGATCATTAATCTTTTTTTATCTTTCTTTCTTTCTTTCGTTTTTTTCTCTTTTATAATTATCAATTTAGTTTTGTATTACGGTGAGGTTGCTTGTGAGAGATCTTTTTTTTTTCTTTTATTTTACCTTTCATCTACGATCTATAATGTAAAAATTGATACAAAGAGATTCGACTTCGCATTCATATATAATTATATTGAAAAATATCATCTAAACGTAAGATTCTCGAAATGGAAGATTTTCGCTTTCTTAAAGACCCGGTGGGACGCTTCCAGTATTTTTAAAAAGACATATTTTTCTACTTTTCATTTACACAGTTATTGAAAGAAAATAGGAAATAAATTCGTCTAATATTTCCTAAAACATGATCGCCTAAGGAACTCTTCTCTTTCCTTGTTTTTCCTAAACCCACCAATTCATCATTGACATTAATTATCATATACGTACGAAGAGAATTTTCGAACTGGCAGGTCCCACCACCGTCTCATTCATTCATATAATATTGAATTCGTAACGTACGTACGTATTACTTAATATACAACTTTTACGCACAACAAATATTGCCTGTTATAGTTGCAGAATAATAAAATTTGATTTTCACATCAAGTAGGAAAGTTTGTTAGGTTAAATAATTTGTAAGCTCTCCAACAATCGTCAAGTAAATTTTTTACACGTTTGGTTTTTTAGTTTTTTTTGTTTGTTTTTTGTTTTATGTATAAATTTTTCAAAGATTTTTATTGTATTTTATTATATTATATATGTATATAATATATATATATATATACATATAGATGTACTGTTCATTCTCGTGGAAGCGCGATATGCCTAGATCCGAAGATAGCCGAAGGTACGCCCTATTATATGCAACCGTCTACAAATGAGTCGTGTCGCAGTGGCCGAGAGTCGGATCGGCAATTGTTTCAGTGGTTACAAAGTCCTTGATTGGCTGTCTAGTGACAAACAATTGCCGTTTATTAAAAACGTCGAGGCTCGACATCTGACGGTATACCGTCAAGGCTCAAGCGTCAAAAGTAAGTGGCAAGCCGTCAGATGTCGAGCCTTGATGGTTCTTCTAAACGGCAATTGTTTATTACTAGACAGCCAATCAAGGACTTGGTAACCACTGAAACAATTGCCGATCCGACTTTTGGCCACCTCAACGTCATTTGTGGACGGTTGCATATAATAGGGCGTACGTTCGGCTATCTTCGGATCTAGACATGTCGCGCTTTCACGAAAATGCACGGTATATATAGGTATTATTCTGTAGTATATATATATATATTATATATAGCTGACTTATACGCCCTCTTGATATCAAAATTGCGTGAAATGAATTGGGATTGTGATATTGATTACATGTATAGAATTATGGTGTATATAATTCAACGTTGTTTTTTCATTAAGTTTCAAATAATAGTGATTAGGTATAATATGTGTAAACCGATAATGATAACGATAAAAATACTAATCATATATGTTTTGTAATTTAATCAAGTAAATTTCTGCAATTATATTTGCCAAAAGGTATATATTTTGGATTGTAATAAAAAAAAATTTCTCATCAAGTAAAAATACCTCGCTGAGCTTTCTACTAGATAAACCGATCTCTCGGTTATTTCTGCGATCTATCTACACGATTGAATGACTAAAATAGCTAAATTCTTTCCTTCGACAAAATAAATCTGTAGAGATTATATATTTTGAAAAAAAAAAATAAAAAACTTATAACTGTATTTATTATATTATTTCTGCAATGATAATAGGCAATTATCCAGTGGAAAACTCAGTTTTTGGATTCAACCGATTCTGATTAGGATCGATCGTAACGCGATTGACACAGTATACATATCATTATAGGTACAGATTGATTTGAAGGATATAACCGTATAGTTATTATAATATATAATTATGGTATGTATATGTATGTATTTATCTATGATGTATATTTACAAGCGTTTAATTCTCATTGATAATAATAATTTATAAGTTTGCGAGTTTTTCTTAGAGGATATTATTTTACTATTTATTTTTAATTTACTATATTAATATATTAATATTATATATTATATATACAGATCGATTATCTGAAAAGTAACGCGTCTGAAAGGTAGGCAAGTGCGATACGCTTGCATGGGGCAGCTCGAACATCGACGATTGGGTTTTATTTATTACGTGGAGAAATAAAACCCAAACGTCGATGTTTGGGTTGCTCAACGCAGGCGTCTCGCGTTTGCCTACCTTTTAGGCGCGTTACTATCCAGAGAATCGCTCTGTATATCTATATTTTATTCGTCAATTACCAATATCTCGATATATGTAGTACGTAGGTAATAAATGACGACATTTAAAAGCAAATTGTTTGTTTTTTCTTTTGTTTTCACTTTTTTTTTATCTTCTCTTCAAATATAAGATCGACAATATTATTCATATTATTCATCATCGTAATAATAATAATAATAATAATAATAATAAAAATAATAATGATAATAAATGAAAAATCGTTCATCGATAACCTGACGAAAAGTTATTTTTGTAAACCACAGGCACGAGTTTAGTTTCACTAATATAACTATCGCCATTAGTCGTAATAATAATTTAAGTGTAACGTTACGATTTGCACTTTTATTTTGAATTTTTTTTTTTCTTTATTATTAGTTTTGAGTTTTTTTTTTTTTTTTTTTGTAGTTTTAATTTCTTCAATAATTATAATAGATCACGCGGTGCCAAACTCGAAATTATTTCCAACTATAATATACCATTACTTTACAATCTACATACAAGTATATCATACGTAGTAGATTAAATGAAATTTAATAACAGAATTTATTTTAACTGTTATTCAAATTTAATCATTTCTAGCAGGTTTTTATCTTTTTTTTTTCTTCCTTTCTTTTTTCTCAATATTATACATACAAAATGTAATTATGTATGTATATGTAGGTATATGTACACATTCGCGTTCGATTGATTATCATCATATTATATATATTATATAAATAATTCGTTTGACACCTGCAATTTATTTTACACGTACTTTCAGATTCTATTTATTTATTTATTTATTTATTCATTTATTAATTCAAATTTATATTTATTATATTTCTACCGCGTAAATGATTGTGATTTTACTTTTTTTTTTTTTTTCATTAAATTTTTTTTTTCGTTTTGGTTTTTTTTATTTTCTGTTTTCACTCTTCTCGTTACAAATTGTGATTATCAATAATTAAATTAAAGCATTTCATTCTTAATTAATTAATTTTTTTTTTTTTTTTTTCAATAACGTATTATATAAGGGGTAGCTATAAGCTCTCGCGATTTACTGTTTTATTATTATTCGCGTACTATATTCTTTTTTTTTTTTTCTTTTATTTCACATACACTATATAGGATATATAAATGCATTTCATATACATAATACTATGTAATACGAAGAACGAAAGCTGGAGGATTCTATATTATTTATTCTGGTAATAATTACCTTTTTTCTTTTTTTTCTTTCTTTCCTTTCCTTTCCACTCATCTTTGTTTTCCCATTCAAACAGTTATCATCTAATAGCTAACTTATAATTATGTATATACCCAAATATGTAACGTCATACATAGAAAGGTAAATACAACGAGATTACTACTATAATATAATTCAAAATACCTATAATATGCAATCATAGTTATATTTGCATACATATATTTATATATATAGTAATTATATAGGTACTGAATTATATAAGTACGGTCAGTCGGAATAAAAATCAACACTTACAATCAATTGCATTTTTACAAAATACTTAATTGTGACGTTTTTTTTTTTTCTCGTTTCTTTGTTTTTTTTTTTTTTTTCACTTTTTTCTTATACAAAAACTTAAGCTTAAATCCATATTAACAAATTCTAACTAACGATGATATAATTATGAACTAATTACTATTTAAGATTTTGAGATTAGGTATAATATACAGAGTTTGTACAAAGGTTTTCTTTTTTTTTTTCTCCGTGCTTTTTGGTATTTTTTTCTTTGTTTTTTTTTTTTTCCCTCTTCATTTGATACTCCATTCATATGGTATTATTATTGTTATTTTTCTACGCTTTTCTACTAGCCATACTGTTCCAGGTAATTATATTATACATAACATTTATATATATATATATTATACATACACACAGAATATATTTCCTCGAAAATTATTAATCGGAAAAAAAAATTCTTGTAATTTGATTAAAATTTTGACGATGAAAAAGTTGAAAAAAAAAATATATATCTCAATATCATTAATTCAATAAATTTGTAAAGAATAAACTAGCTTTTTAATAAATCCCACAATGTGTGTGTGTGTGTGTAAGTATATGATAATATATACCTGTAAATTGTAATATAGATTCTATGTTAATATATGTATATATATATATATATACGACACGATGCGTGCTTAGGAACTAATCGTAATCGTATAATATGTTTGTCTCTTTCTCGTATTCTAAATGTATACATATAGATAATTATATACAGGCATAGATGGATAGACAATAGAATATCATAATATAGATATAAGATAGAATAGATTGCAATTAAAGAGAGTCCGTTAGTGCAGGAAACTATACAGGATATATCCTTTTATTACATGGGAAATAAAACCCAATCGTCGATGTTTAAGCTGTTCAATGCGCAGGCGTCTCGCGCTTGCCTACCTCTAAGGCGCGTTACTTTCCAAAGAATCGCTCTGTATATATTATATTATATTATCTAGACGACTCGAAATAGCTATAAACAAAATTAATATCTCAAAAAATCATATTTAAGCGTTGATTTTGTGCCAACTCTGTATATAAATAATCGTGCTAGGTATATATAGTTTATAATGAATATAAGAAATAGCTTTATTTTTATAACAAATGCACGAATGGCTGACTGCATAATATCGAGGGCTAAGGACCAGAAGGGCGTAACCCACATTTTTTCAACTTCGATGAATTTGCTGCCATAAGGGCGTATATCTGGAAATTTAACACATGAGCCCTTCTGGCAGAATCTGCAGTTTTTTCGTGAGTTACGCCCTTCTGATCCTTAGCCCTCGATTTATATATATTCATACTTGTTTTATATACGTATATATATAGGTATATATTTATATTTATATATATATATATATATATATATATATATATATATATGTATAGTATATTATTTGAATTATTTACATTATTGTTGATTTCTTTGATTAATATTAATAATACTAAGCCTGCTAATTGTCGAACTTTGATAAATATACAATCGATTAGAAAATCGTATTTCAGTTCTCATCTTATCAGACGTTTTATATAATAATAATAATGATAATAATAATAATAACAACAATAATAGTAATAATATGTTTTATACACAGGATTGTATAATTGACGTGAACCCATATGTAGAAAAATTCATATTATTATCATACATCGACTTATCAACACCTGAGAAGTTCATCCGGCAAATATAAGTACATAATAATTAATAACCAAAACTCAAATTATCGTTTTACATATATACAATAATATATTTTAGCAATATCACCTAGCCTTAACAATTGATCGATAATAGAAAAAAAAAAAAAAGAAATCATAATAATTTGAGTATAAGGTATATAATTAGGCGGTTTAAAAACACACGCATACTTCATATATACTAGGTATAGTAAAATTAGAAAATAAACTAACGCCGTTGATTGATTCAGAGATCTTATCGATAAAAATGTTTGAAAAAAATGTAATAAGAATAAAAATGAAAATGAAAATGAAAACGAAAAGAAGAATAAGAATTATGATAATAATAAGAAGAAGAAGATTGAAAACGTGCGAAAAATAAGATCTCTGAATATTATATTTACTGTATGTATCACCGTTTTTATTCTACATACATATTATCTAATATTAACGATATATTCTCATCGCATTATTATCAAATATGAATATTATTTCTATTTCTGTTTTTCATTTCGTTAGAAATTTATGTATAAATTACGAATCAAAAATGACTACGTATACAACCTACGTTTCCAGTTTAATAAAACGAAATATATTTTTCATATCTTAATATAACCATATTTAAGGATATAGTTATAATATATATGGGATATTCCACGTGAAACGGATCGGTTTTTGACCGGAGGTCATCGAATTTGACGCAAATGGATATTCAGATTACTTTGGACTACATGATATGCCTCTAATAGTTACAGAGCATGAAAATTATTCGTACAATATACAGAACGATTCTGTGAAAAGTAACGCGCCTGAAAGGTAGGCAAGCGCGAGACGCCTGGATCAGCAGCTCAAACAAACTTTCCAGAGAATCGCTCTGTATATCGCGACTGAAAATTTAGTTCGACACATTTTCAACTCCAAGTATCTCAGCTATGCATGAACGGAATCATAACTTCCCATAGTGCATTCTACGCGCATAAACGAGCTCTCTTAAACTATGGTGCACTTGTATTTTTTTTTTTTTTTTCTTTAAGTTTGGAGCAAGTGAAACTTTGGAAAATCGTCATACTTGGAAGAGGCACAAAAAAGAGATAAAATTTTAAGCTCGCACTTTTTCGATCACCTCCAGCCAAAAACCCGTCCGTTTCACGTGGAACACCCCATATATATTTATTACATATATCGTTTCAAAATAATAATAATTCGTGATATAAGAAAAAAAAAATAAAATAAAAAGAAAAATAAACTTCCTCACGAATATTTCTCTCTATCTATACTATACCTATATATATATGCTTATTACCTTGCGAATAAAGCATTTCTTTTTATATTATTTCTAATATTTCCATCTTAAATTAGCGAAACAACGTTGCGTTGGTGGTCCCATAAATCGCAACGTCTTTGCCACAAAGTACGTCCCTGACCGCCCTACTGCCGCCCCCAGGTCACCACCAAAGAACGATCTCCCGCCCCTGGCGGTTATAGACTTAGATATTTCTCTAAGTGGATATTATATATGTATAACAATTATGAAATCGTTATATCTATATATTAAATATACATTCATATGTATACAGGTATATAGGTATTATGATCTTCTCCTCTCATGTATATATATACCATATAATCTTCGTGAGATCGAAATCGACGTTCTCGAATGATATGACTTTTGCGATTTCTTCGTCTAATGCTGTCCCGGACCCGGGCGCTAGGACTTGACCCTTGAACCATCAACCTTGACCCTTGATAATCGACCCTTGAACCTTGAACCTCGAACCTCGAACCTCGAACCTCGAACCTCGAACCTTGAACCTTGAACCTTGACACATTCATTCGCGGCTACGTGGCTTTTTCTTAAGCATATATAAGTGTGCAGGTCACACGCCGTATTGACCCGGTTGACGAGGCTTCCGGGGCGGGTGAGGTTCCTTCTAGAAAAGCAGGAAAGAGACCCGGGTGCGGCGGGCGTCCCCCTTGGCCCGTCGGGCCATCCCGAACTGTCAGACGGACGGGTCGCTGCCGGGGGCGGAGCCCGCCTTGCTACCGTCGCCTCCTGCACCACCACCTTCGCCGTCGGCACCCGCGCCATCTCCGCCCCTGTACGGCGAGCCGCCGGTCCCACGCGCCGACAGACCTCGGAAATCCAGGTTGTACTGGAAATTAATTATACGGGGATATTTAGTTTTATTGATTTTTAGCTGGCAGGGAAATTTAATGGGGATTATTTTAGGGGTTGAAGATATCATGCCATGTTCTTGTTTTATTTTTTTTTTTAGGAGGGGCAGGGGGGGGGGCGTGTTTTATTCAGGGTGGTTCTGTCCAAAGACTCAAGATTCAGTTTTCTCCAAAAGCATTCAGAAGGCGAAACTGATCATTGGGCAAAACTAGATCACCACTCGAAGACTGCTATTTTTTTCGGGGGTTTTATTTAGATTGTACTATTGTATTCTATAGTTGGGTACATAAGGTCCAACTGTTTAGAACCAATCCTCGAAAATACTTGAGATTGAAAATACTTTAAGAAGATTTTGCATTTTTATCTATATTTTATTTTTTTTTTACAAAAAAGAAACCTCTTGACATAAATTTCTGGTTTCTGTATTTAATATCGAAATTGAAAAGCTTTTCTCACGTATAACTAACGTCTTTTTTTTATATCTATTTGAGGATGAAGTCAAAATGCAGAAACTATCTTTGAAAATATCTAAATCAAGAATTTTCAACAGATTTTGCCCAGGGGTAACCACTCTTGAAGTCAAGTGTACACCTCGCCGAGAAGTCAGTTGAAGTCAGGTGAAGTCAGCTGAAGTCAGCTGAAGTCAGGTGAAGTCAGTTAGTCAGTTGAAGTTAGCTGAAGTTTCTTGAAGTCAGCTGGAGTCACTTGAAGTCTGCTAAAGTCAGTCGAAGTCAGTTAAAGTCAGTGCAGCTGAAGTGACTCGCAGTCACTTGAAGCCACTAGAAGTCAGCTGAAGTCAGTTGAAGTCAGTTGCAGTCAGTTGAAGTCACTCGAAGTTACTTGAAGTCACTAGGATTCAGCTGAAGTCAGTTGAAGTTAGTTGCAGTCAGTTGAAGTCACTCGAAGTTACTTGAAGCCACTAGGATTCAGCTGAAGTCAGTTGAAGTTAGTCGCAGTCAGTTGAAGTCACTCGAAGTTACTTGAAGCCACTAGGATTCAGCTGAAGTCAGTTGAAGTTAGTCGCAGTCAGTTGAAGTCACTCGAAGTTACTTGAAGCCACTAGAAGTCAGCTGAAGTCAGTTGAAGTCAGGTAAAGTCAGGTGAAGTCAGGCGAAGCCACTTGAAGTCTGCTGAAGTCAGTCCAAGTCATTTGAAGTCAGTGCAGTTGAGTCACTTGAAGTTACTTGGAGTCACTAGAAGTCAGGTGTACGGGGTCAATCGACAAGTGGTTAACCCCTCGCACTTTGCATTTGCATCTCTATTTTCTCAGATGAGAAACCTCATGCAGATAAATTTTTGGTTTCTGTGGAATGTTGGAACTAAGAAGCTCGTTCTTTTTTTAAATTTAAAATTTTTATTTTTTTCCCCGATTGTCTGGAACTATATGGATTCAACATTTCGAAAATTTACTTCCTTCTGAATGCGTATTTTGATCAAAGAACTCTGGACAGAAATACCCTGTACAACATGCAGACTGGGGTGATCCTGACTCATACTTAAATCGAAAAAGCATCGAAACATAGTTATTTATTTCTTCAAATTAAAACATGGCTTATCCATGTATCCGGAAATTAGATCAGGAAATTTTCTGCCATGCGGATGTTTTCTGTAGATCATATAAAATTCCGTTTTTCAGAATCTCAAACTGCAACAATAACATAATATAACGTCTATTTTCAACTTTCATTCTTCAATCTGTTAAATGAAGTTAAATCCATATCTTCCCAGTGAAAAGTTTTAAAATTCATAATTTTACCAAAAAAATTAGAGCCACCCCAAAACCCATGGTGTATATTTCGTTCAGACTACCCTGTCGCGCTTGGTAGTTACGTTATTTTTATGATTTTTTATTCCGAGCGCGGCAAGTTTGTCGAATATATATTTTATCGTATTATTTCACAATCGATTGAATCCTTCTTCGTATCCTTTCTGGTATTTTGGTTACAACCTCGTTGGATATCCTGAAAAAAATTTCACTAAACAATCGGTTATTAATTCTAGAAAAAATTCTCATTTCAGCAGTAATAATGGGCTTTTTACTTAACACTAAATTATACTACGCATTTTCAAAAGAAAATTTTCATCATCCTTATTCTCCTTGTCGATAAAAAAACAAATACAAAATTAGTCAAAACAAATGTGCATTCGGTTAGTATATCTATATATATAAGTATATAGAAAAAGGAAAATCATTTTATGAAAAATCCTGCCTTGAATGAGCCACGTGTCTATTTATAGAATCAGTGTTGTATTTAAAATTTTCAAAAACTCATCATCTACAGTGTAGATGATACAAATTTGTATTTTTTCTTCTTCATTTTCCATTTTTGTTTTAACAACACTGAGACTTAATCAATGAATCAAGAGACACGCAGCCAACGAGTCGAATCGGACAAAAATAGGTTCAAATAATTCCGATGCAAACGAAGGGTGTAGATATTATGAAAACAGCTGTGTGAGTATGGGGCCGGGTTGAGGTTCAGAATTTTCAAAATGCCTAGTTCGTTCGAGATGATTTTGAGTTTTCAGAAACGTACAAGCTTAGAACATCGAAATGCCGAGAGGTCCCAATGCAGAGAGTTCAAAACTCCGAAAGTCGAGACCCCCGAAAGCCCAAAGTTTCGAAAATTTCAGCCCAGGAATAGTTAATCCTAATCAATACCCTCTCTACGAAAAACCCATTTTATTTACTTAAATCGATAACTTCATGATGTCATAAATAATTGATATGATCTCGAAACTTTTTGTTTTCAAAAAGTAAACCTTAAGACGATTAATTTGATTAGCATTCGCAATTTTGAACCTCTGGTGTCATTAGTTTCAAATTTTCTGAAATCGTCTGTGACTAGACTTTCGGAAAAATATATAATAAAAATTCGGAACTTCACCCGAGTCCAGTGAGTATAATATCTAACTTTGGTAGTATACGGGGGGGTTAAAAAGCGTTAGACAAAAATCAAAGTATAAAATTTTTTGCATAAAAAAAATGAGTAAGTTATATTAAATCATATAGAAAATTATTGAATTACTTAGCAAATAATAGTAATGATAATAATAAATGTGAAAAACTAAATAAAACGAAATAAAATCAAACCTGCGTATGAAAAGAACAAGACATCTGATCGTGATTCGTGTTCCACCTGGATAGGGAGTAGCTGTGTATTCGCGTGATAATTTTTGTTCACTCGTAAGCCGGATGAGGATAATTAAATGTTATCTCGGTTGCAGCTGCATCTGTTGCAGCTGCTGTTGAAGATATTGTAGATTGTAAGAGTTTCGAAGTCCTTGATTGTTCGTTGTAGTTCCAGAAACCGTAAATGGAATAGAAATAGTCGACGGACGCGGTGGCTGCGTTCCCAAATTTGTATTAATCGCTGCAGTTGTATTTGTTCCTGCGATGTCCTGAAGGGTAGGATTTTTGGTAAATAAATTCTGCAAAATAGTTCCATGGAAGCCGCGGAGTGGAATTAAGGACTGAGGAACAGACTGAGGTGATTGTTGAACAGGAATGGGAGTCCTGAGGATATTACGGAGCTGAGAAGAGGTCAAAGGACGAGGCTGCACGTACGGACTCCGGGATGGTAGCAGCCTGGGACTCACAGGATAAAGACATTCTTCTTCAACAAGACCTGGGCCTAGACCCGGAGCCGTAACCGTAACCGGACCCGGAAAAGGACCTGGTAGCTGCACCGAACTCAGAACGTCGTCGAGCTCCGGCATGCAGACATTGTGCTATTGGGTGGATTAAACCATCGTAAACTTTTCACTGTACTAACTTTAGGGTGTCTTTAATGTTCCCTAATGAACCTGACCCTTATATCCAGGACTGTGTCAGGTACTTGTCTTCGAATTCCCTCATAAACCCTTTATGATGTGAAATTTGTTTAGAATATTTCAGAAATTTGATCCTCAGTATGAAAACCTTCACGTATCTCGATCATCGGAACCTGACACAGCCATAAATGATAAGAATTCATATCCTCGATACTAAGTGTAGGGGATGAAATCCTTCGTAGCATATTTTCGACAATTTCTAACTGATTGCACATTCTGATAATAATTCGAATAAAAATGATGATTCGATATACTACTTGTGTTAATTATCGAGCTTTTAACGCCGCTGACCTTTGTGGCGCAGACGAAGCATGTGGTGACCACTTTCGAGATGACGTTCATCAGGTTCTTCGTCTCTTGTATAACGTTGTCGACTTTTGTAAATGTTGCGGCTTTTCCAACTGTTGGATTCTTCACGGTGAATTGAAGCTGTTGTACGTAGGTTGGCACTCGGTCCAGGTTCTCCAGTAGTTCCTTTTTGTGTGGTCCACCCGGCACCTGCACCCACATAAAACTGTATCCAGGCTTTCCTCGTCGCTTTTCTTTGTGGCAAAGCAAACGCCTTTCGTTAACTTTCCCGTTTTTCCTCATTCCAAAATCACTACCTAATCAATTCCCTCTTTTTTGCACTATAATCTAATCATCGAAGTTTATGATATATTCGAAGTGTCTAATATCATTCGATAGAAAATTCAAATGTTTATTGATGGCTATGGTGTCTCAGACCCTGACCCTGTCATTTACGAAGTTTTCGACTAATCAGTGGCTAATTTTTTTTTCTTTGCTTCTATATTTAATTACTTGAAGATTTTGGAGTTTTCATTAATAAATACGAAACACGTTTGCTCTGCTTTCATTCTAGATTGTATACTAATATATATGTAATATATATATGCCACAGCACCTCACGACTTTATGAATTTAATATAGAAAAATAAAACAATTAAACTATATATCTATAACTATATTGTGTTATTAATTATTCATTCAGCAACGGCTGATGTGATATCGTGATAATTAATAAATGACATTATTAACAGTTTCATCTAACTGATATAGTATATATATATACATATATATATATATATATATATATATGTGTGAATAGAAAACATGATGGTATACATTATATATATATGTATATATACTATATATAATAGCTATCATGTGTGGCTCTAAGAGACCACAGTGCACAACGTGATGTATAAATATGTTATATATATCTTTTTATATATAATATAGAAAGATGAACTAAGAAACGTTAGAAAGATAGAATTTATAGAATGAGACTGCGTACGATAGTGAAAAAGTACAGACCTTCTCGTCTATGCTAGCTTCTCAAAATATTTCAACTCATATCCCTGTTTAGAATTTATGAATTTATCAATTTATGTAATAATACGTATACGTGTGATAGGCGTGAAAGAGCTTTTTTTTCTTTAATTATAATATATAAAATCTACATACTATATATTGAAGCAAAATATAAGTGAGAATAAAAACTGAAAATTAATTATGGCAGGTGATAGATAATTAATTAATTAATTTATTAACAAGTCCGATTTAGTTCGTGTTTCATTTGTTTTTTTTTTTTTTTTTTGTTTTTGGTTTTCGGTTTTTCGTTTTTGAGGAGCCAGCAAAGACTTTGAGACATAATTAGTCATGCCCCAGTGGAGAGATTGGAGGAAAAGGGTACCACAATGCACATAGACGTCGTCCACAGACAGACGCGAAGCATTCCCGTAGCATCTAAAACACACCTTTACTAAACGTACACAAAAAAGTCGTAGGTATACATACACAAAGATAATAAGATAATAATGCCGGATAGAGAAATACCAACGAAATGATAATGTATATTAGAAAATAATAATTATTAAACGTTATGAAATATATAGGTATGTAACGGTTTAGGTATTACTTTTGGATAAGGCCGATCCCGTATTATTTTTCAGCCTTTATTTCTAAGGCCCTTTTAATAAGCAGGCGATTATTATTATCTCGCATTTTAATAATGAGTTACATTCTCGGGTATATGGAAAAAAACACATCTTTTCCTTTTCTATTTAGTTATAATTTTGTATATTTTTTTCTTTCAAATTGTGTGCTAAAATATTTTTCATCTAATTGAACGAAGCAGCGATATGTATGTATGTTACATTCGTGTATACAGGGTGAGATTTCTCTGGTATCGAATGAGGGAGGGGCTTAGCATCGCAAACGCTCCGCCTCTTTCCCGTCATACTTGTTTTCGTCATATCGAGAAACCCCAATTTTATGCCCTCCTTGTTCGGAGTCTAAAACAGGTATGATCTTATATTTGAGACAGTAATAAGTAGGGTTTCTGATGGTTCTGACGGCACGTGAAAATAAAAGTGAGGCTTCTCGATACGACGATAATAAATGTGAATACAAAGGGGCGGGGCGTTTGCGCTGATAAGCCCCTCCCTCATTCGATACCAGAGAAAACTCACTCTGTTTATCATAGGTGTATATAGGTTCCAAGAATGTACTCATTTTATGGTTTATATTACTTTTTAAACGTCCAATTGCGTAAATGATAAATATTCAATTTATACTTGGGGTTAACAGTGTCATAATACACGTCACAGGAAACACACATTACATAATCATCAATCATAGTGTGGAACCAGCAAGCCGCTTATCTGTAGCTCTAATATCGATAATATATCACGATTTGACTCAGCAAATGAGATAAATACTTGTGTGGGACTCAGAGTGTTTATAGAATCTTTAAATATGGCTATAAAGACTTTTTCAAAGTTGGAAAGACTGGGCGAGAAAATTTTTACAAGTCACAATAACTCTTCCATTATTTTTTTTCTAATTTTTTCAAGGTAGAGGTGAATTTTGAAATATCAATTTCAAATCACTGATACACTGCGAAGGAAAATGTATTTTATTGATTCAATTTTTCCACAATTGATTGCTACCGTTTTGAGACATAATTTAAAAATTGTAATTTTAAATTTCGTCGACTTCGCTTTTCATAGATTGACTGAAACGAAGAAAAAGTGTTCGTCTCGGTGTATACAGGTCGCGTCGTTAATTAGAAACCTCTTGAAATCTTCGAGGAAACATTTTATCAATCGATGTTTAATTATTAATCGATGATATCAGATATAAATTTAATTTTTAGATACGAAAAGTTTTCATTTTAAGAAATTTCTTTTTCATAAAAGTTTGAAGAAAAATATTGTGTCACGTGCTCACAACTTTAGAAAGACCTTGTCACCTTATCTCTATACAGGGTGAGTTTTCTCCGGGGTCCGGAGACGGTGTGGCTTAAATCGGCTAAGACTACGCCTTCTTCTATTTATACTTCTTATTATCAGGGTGATGATTGCCTACAGATGATAAACAATGCATTCAGAAATTAGGGTGAATAGTATAGTGTCTCATTGTTTTGACAAAGCTACATGAATTTGCGTCTATTATGTAGATAACACGGCAAGAGCCAAATAAATAGTAGCTGACAATGAATGAGAATTGTTATTCTGAAAATTACAAATATGAATAGAAGAAGGCGGAGTCTTAGCCGATCTAAGCTACGCCCTCTCCGGACCCCGGAGAAAACTCACCCTACATAATATTGGTTCACCCCGAAATTGGATCATTTTAAAATATTTCCCCCAAATTTCAGAGAGTTTTTATGAACGATGCGACCCCTACGCTGCGTCAATCACTAATTTCTAGTTATATGTTTCAAAATACAGTTAGTAATCAGCTGCCAATGAACTGAGGCTACAAAATATATCTTCAAAAAGTATGGCAGTGATTTGAGAACAAAAAAAAAAAAGAAATATTATTTTGAAAAATTGGTATTCTCAAGTGTGTTCGATGCTTCCTGAGATGTTTTTATTTTTCTTTTTATAAATATTTGTTAAATTTTTTTGTTAAGGGTAGGTGTAATGAATACTACGTCATTCAAATGGTTTTCAATAATTTACGTAATACATATAAGCGAATCTGTGAAAAGTGGGTTTCCTAATGGATAGGCAATTCGTTTTCTTTCGAAACTGACTCCCAATCTACTGATACTTTATATATGTCTATGGTTGACATCTATGGACGACGTAGTGGTAGCTATAACGTCTTTCTCTTCTGCAATGAATTCAATAATTCAGTAGGTACAACCTCTTTATGAAAGAATATCGTATCCCGTTGTATTAGGAACGATATTACAATTTAATTACACAATATAAAAATAACAGTTAATTATAACCTACAACGGCGTGACAGCTAGCGCTACGTCGTCTGTAGATATCAGTCATAGACATATAAGATATCAGTAGATAGGTCGTCACTTTCGAAAGAAAACGAATTGCCTACCCATTAGGTCGAAACCCACTTTCCACAGATTCTCTCTGTATATACGATCTACGATAGATGATTTTGCATAGCAATAAATATTAACAATAACAAATAATGAACGCAAAATAATGAATGGGACACGGAATGAGTTTTTTTTTTCTTTTTTCTTTTTTTTTTTTTTTTTGCGCAAATTAGATAGCTGCAGCAGCTATTATGTTATAATGCTAATATGAATATCAACGTGTCTATAACACTATAATGCGTAGATGAGAAGTTCTATCCCAAAGGGTCTATATTTAAAAGATTGAATAAACAGTTACCTGGGTGGTTAGAGGCATTCAAGAGCGGGGTAAAAGGGGGTTTTAAATAACGATAATAATACCAAATTATTTCTTTTTTCTGTTGTTCTTTTTCTTTTTTTGGTTTTTTTTTTTTTTTCTTTTGGAATTAAGAAATGGGTTTCATACGTGTGTTCAATTATAAGTATAAGTATAAAGTTCAGCGAGACAAAATGTAATGATTTAAATGAGATGACTTGGGTCGACTAGATATATTTGTGCCTAGCTAGTGGGAGGGTTTCAAAGGGCAGCAAACAGTTTTAAATCGAACAATATCTAATGCTAAAAACTTGGATTAAAGTTATTTCCATTATTAATCGACCGAGTTTCCAGAAAACATCGTGGCATATAAATCGTCCCTTCCAAAAAATTATATCAGGGTTCGGAAGGGTGTGCAGTAATTGGAAACAACTATAATCGTTATTTACATAATGATAATATCAAGGAAAACCCATAAGATAAAATATTAATGAAAAATTATCCGCATCAACATTAAAATAGTGTGAAATCCGAATAAGATACAGTAATCAAAGCATCTTTTCAAAAATATCCTTTTAATAGTTGATGAATAGAAGAAGAAAAAAATTAAAAAAAAAAAAAAAAAATGAAAAGAAGAAAGAAGAAGAGAAAAAAATTAAAAAAAAAAAATTATAATTATTATCAAACGAACAAATAAATGAAGAAAAAAAAAAAAAATATATATATATATAAACAGAATCACAAATGTTAAAGTGATAATCTCCAATAGAGTGAGAAGGATAGCCTGAAAACGATTCGACATACCTGATAACTAAATTGTCTCACAACTTTGTACAATCTGTTTGCTTCTTCGGCGAAATACTCAGCTTGGGTGAAAAGGTCCTGGGTTGTCTTTAGCGCACCTTCACCCCTCGTAAATTGGTACATAGAAAACGCCATCGAGGACATGTTCTTTGCTCTTTTAACAATATCGTTGTTTTCCTCAAGAGCCGAACCGCTCTCTTGCCACTTCTCAGTCTCTGCATCCATCTCTGAAGTTATTAACTTCATCTCAAGACCAGCCTTTGCTATCTTTGCTTGTTCCTCACTGTCCAGACGCACAGGCTTCAAGGGTTTGCTGGTAGTTCCATGTTTCTGGAAATAATTAAATGCAGGTATTAGGTCGTGAGGAAACCTAATCGTCATCGAGATCAAGCGATCGATTAAATGATCCTTACCCCTGGTCGTGGAAGAGACATGTAAACCTGCTTCTCAGGGCGACTCTGACTCAATTCGAGGACGTCTTTTGCCACCGCAGTCACATCGGACATTAGCCACTGCCACATGTCAGCAAAGACTGTGAAATTCGACGTGATATGATGAGGGGGATGAAATATCGACTTAGATTTAAACTGGGTTTGGAATTGCCTCAGGATTCAGGTTTTTAACTCACCTTCTAGATTCTCTTTGGCGATCTTACTCGTCGGATGCCTCGCCAAAGTATGGGCTGCCGTAACTACCTGGGGTCCGTATATTCTCAAATTAATTTCAGTGAACTTTGCTGAGACTTGAAGCGACTCGGATAATGCAACGTGTCTCAAAAGTTTGCAGACCTGAAAGAAAATCGAAACTGGTTATATCAAGGAGCTGTGCAGAAGTTGGAGAAGAAAAGACAGCATGAAGAACTGGGTCAGGATTTTACGAATTCAGGATATGATTTCTTCTTTGACAGAAGTCGGAATCATTGATGATAAATCACCTCGAGAATGTGTTCCATGTACTCGTGAAATCTGTCGCTGCTTTCCTGAAGTCTATCGATGTCGTTGGCTAAGGCAAGGTTTCTGATCGTGGAAACGAGTTCTTGTCCTGCTTTGGTCACCTGGCCTAGGTCACCGGCTTGTTCCATAGTCGTGGTGCCAAGTTGTTGTCGGAGATCTCTGGTGGCTCGTAATACGCCCAGAACTGCTTGTTCCATTTCCGAGCTTGGCGAGCCTCCGCCGCCTTCAAAGTTCTCCTAGGACAACAGGACACACTTATGGCCACGTCCTTTACCTTCGTAAGGACATCGTCTACTTTATATATTTCTTCCATATTGTCTAGAGGGGAAAAGGGACAGAATTGTGACGCGGATTGTTGCTTTTTGCTCACCATACTGTTCCCGATCCTTAGGAGTTGATTCAGTTCAAGTTTTGCTCTATCGCAAAGGAGGAGGATGTTCTCCCTGTGCTCATGGCTCGTGTAAGCACTGTCTGTGAAGTCTTGCGTTCTCTCAACGACTGTGTCCAATGCTGCAGTCAGGGTTTCTCGACATCCAGGACCCAGCAAAGTCATCCTCGTCGTTTCCACGAGTCGTTCAAAGTGTTTTAGTGCAGAACATACGGTGCTACTGTCCCAGTCTTCTTGCTGAGGATTCTGCAAGGGTTCATCACAAAATTTAGGGCCATATTCTCTAAATCGCTGAACGATTTCTCAAGGAAGAGCTCAGATGAACTCATCTTCGTCCACTTTTGTACCTGAGAGTTGGTGTACGATTGTTGAGATTCGCTGCAGTCCAGGACTCCGTCTTTAACAACGTAGTGTATCAAGTCCATGGCTCTCCTCATCTGGCAGAAGACTGTATCTCTGTTTTCCTTAGCTGATGGACACTCTGGATGCCTGAGGCACGTTTTGCTCGACGTTAAAAGCATCATGGTGCTCCTTTCGAGGACTTGTCTTGCAGCGGCCATTTGAGCTCTCCGCCTTTCGTCCTTAAGGTCGTTCTATAATGGTCAGATATTTCGTGAGCGATCTGCTAGCTGTAATTAGTGGATCTAGCATCGGAATTCGACTCACCTGTCGATCGCCCGTGAGATGAGCCAGCTCCACCATTTCAGCACCAAACTGGCTGAAGGCTTTGACGAATTCCGTAAAATTCGAAACACTTTCAAGCCTCCCTAAGCTACGCGCGACTTTGTCCTTTGCCAGGAGGAGCTGTTTCACCACAACGATATCTGCGAGGAGAAGCACCCTGGTTACAGATCCAAGAAGGCACCGTGCCGCCCTTACGACCGAACCTCTGTCCGCCAGACTGTCCTCCATCGCACATTCGCATAATTTTTCAATAGCCGAGCCTGTTATCAAATAGGAGACAAAAATCGACTTTAGATCATTTGGTTTTCTCACACTTAAATGAAGTCTAGAAGAAGTATAGACGAGGAGAAGATGGACTGGGTAGCGAACGAGTGGGTCACAGCTGAGACGGTTAACGACAGCACGACACACGAGCCTGCCGTTCTATTAAGGAGCAATTTCCTGAATTAGAGTGTCACCTATATTTAGTTCGAGGCACAATATTGCCTTTGGCTATCAGCGGCGAGTACTAACACCAGATCCCACTGCGAGGGTGGCCCACGTTGCTCCCTCATCCCAGCGCTAATCTCGTCTACCACTAATGAAAAGTAAGCGTCTCAAAGTCTGCAGTAGCTGCTAGGGCGTAGCTACTGCTCATTGCTCATATTTGCACTGATCGACGCACGTGTCATAATTCATCGTCAGTTTGTCCGTGTTATCATCGATCCATAACCCTTTCTCTATATATATATTCATGTAACGGAGAATGAACTCCTCATTCTCTTAATGATTGGTAGTAACGAACGTGTCTGCGATTCAATCCACGTTTTATACATTTTTAACGAGGTAGTAACACGCAGTTACTAGTTTCAGTCAACTTGTATATGTATGTATTATAGATATATGTATACGTTTCCAGTACTGCAGTGTACGGCATTCTGAATTGGATCGTTAGATTGACTTTCCAAGGTATTCCCCGTCCACGTAGGTAAACCTACCTTGATAATGAAACCTTAGAATTTTTCATGCAAATAGAAGCACATTAACCAGGGATAGTATGGTCCGTATTATTCTACCCTTCAGTTTTGATTCTGGAAGCTAGATTCACGGGAGCGTATATCGAATTGAATTATTTATTTCCTTGCTCAAAGATTTGATCAAGCCGTGAATTGTATACAACAGGGTCGACTGATTCTAAGGCTTTTTACATCGATTGGCTGTTAAGGTCTTTTGTGAATGAAGCAAGCAGTGTACACGTGGCTCGGTTACTGAAACTCAAAGAAACGAATCAGGAAGAACTGTAATTATTCACTAGAAAGAACATTGCGACAAACAACCCTCTCCTTTGTATTTCGGATTGGATTCTTCATCGGTAAAGTAATAACCCCCCTTTACCCCCCCTTCATCCCTCCTGCGGACTAATTGGTTCGGAAGATTATAGCACAGAGCAATTAACAATGAAATGGCATTGAATGCTCCGAGGAATTGGCTGATGTAGAAGCCAGGTGATTTCCCGATCAATGCACATGTACTCTCATTGTCCATAGACACAAAACGAATCTAATCAGAGTGAGAATGACGAGAAGTAATATCGTGTAGTATAACGAATCGACTATTTTTTATTCAACAATATATTGGCGATATGTTGTGCGACTATTCCCAAGAGAAAAACCATCTTCTAAGAAGTAGTCAGAGGATAGGTTATCTATATCAGAATAGAAAAATGTCTTATGTACACGTTTACTTGACCTGATCTTAAAAGGTTGTTAGCTAGTAGGGTAAAAATAGCCGATACCTCTGTACTCTGGTACCTACGAACCTATATGTAGTTGGGTATATCACATAGATGTATAGATGTGTGTATGAGGTTCCTAAATACCTATACGATATATAGGTAATTTGTTATATGTGTAGTTTATAGCCGGCGCAGGTAACCCTCGCCACAATGTCCTTAAGATAAGTATATAAGGTATACAGGTGAGACGGGAATGTGGCCGCGAAACTCTTATGTGCAGACTTTGCTTTACAGACATAGATATTATGACACAAAGGGCATTGATCGATGCAGTTCTTTTACCTATAGTTAGGATGTATACGGTGCGGACCCTGTACAACTACTTCAGAGAGCAATCGACCTAGTGATTCCGTACGATACTTGGATCAAGTTGTGGCGTTGGCCCGTCGAAAATTTTATAAACTCAAGTGAAAACCCTCCAGTCTATCACGAGGTCGTAGATTAAATACATTTGTTAGTCCTTTATTAGTTAAAAACGCGAAGATAAGTGGGCGAGTGCTTGATATCCTAACTTCTCAACGAAGAACGATGAATTATCAATGGTTTCATGTGGAAACGTTAATTCATGGTCGAGGGATGAAGAAGAGGCGATTGATAAGTGGATTAGAAATTATAGAACAGGAATATATGATTGTCGGATGAAAATTGAATGGATCAGTAATCTTGGACTGCTATTATGTGAACACTAGTTACCGGCAGCTCTGGCTTCCTTACACGCCTCATACATGTCCTGTTTTATCTCAGGGTTGTCGTCGGCGATGGTTTCCCCGACGGTGACGAACCTTTCGACGGCTAAATTTACCGCCTGGCCAACCCTGGCCACCGCCCTCAGGCTCCGGTCGGAACATAGTGGTCGTTCTCTGTGAGATACTAACGTTGATATCTGAAAGCATACGAGGGAAACTACAATCAGAAAATGCTTATAGTGATAAATAAAGATAAACATCTGTGCTTTCCGGGGGTTGAAAGGAACGGAGTTTCAGTTTTTGTGACAAAACAGCCCTTGGTATTGGCAACGGCGATACCAAGTTCCAATTTTGTTACCGAATGAGATTGCTTTTGATCCACAAAGTTTTCGGAGAGGAATTTCAGGCATTATGTAAGATTGGAATAATTAAATTCTGCAAGTTGAAAGATGTTAGCATACTGATGGCCGGTTTGATCGTTAACATTTCGTCGTGGAAACAGCTGCTGAATGGTACTGGGACTAGAATTATTTTCCCCCATGTATAATACCGAATGGCATGGTATGTTGCCCGCCTGTCGCATAATATCTGGTTTCGGTTTGAGTTCTGGTATTTATAAAGCCTGCGGTTTGACGTCAACGTCGTGGTCACGGTTTGGCAACGTTAATTTTCATCATTGTTTTGGGTTCCGTTATTTCCACTGGCGATAAATTTCGAAGCATGAAACAGAATTTGGACATCCATATTCCCGAAAAGGGATGAAAAAAATAAATAAAAAATAAATGTCTTTCTAAAAACACGTCGATATCTCAGCGACTTTCCGTAATATTTGGATGAAATTTTCGCGGCTCGTAATCATCGAGGCAACGAGCTCTTTCCCCAAATATAACAGAATTTGAAAATCAAGAGCGAGAGGGACAGTGGTTTTAAATTTCATTAGATTCGAGAATAGAATCGAGATTCACGTGTTTTCTTTCAGGTTGAGATATGGGTGAGATAAACGACGGTGAGAAATGAACTCTCATTCCCTACAGCGCGCAATTGGACAATGTATTTTATGCCTGTAGTTTGAAGGAGACGTGCGAGGCAGAAAGGTAGTTACTGCAGAGTGTAAGTTGTTGGGCCATATAAGAGAGCTGGAGCATGGCGTATGTAGGTAGGTACCAGATAAGAGATAGCTAGGCAGCTGCGAAGACGAGCATCAGGAAGGCGACGAAGTCCCATTGTTTGACTAGATGAATACCCACAAAGGAGAGAAAGTCAATTCTGGTCTGGCTACGCGCTGAGCTACGTAGAATGGCATGTTTTCATCGTATATATGTGTACCCTGGGTAAATTCTCCATTAACATACATTTGCACACTCCAAGGGTACATAGGAATACATGCGATGTTAAATTTTACGATTCCTCCAGCCTCCAGCCTCCTGCATACTAGTCCCGAAGGATTTTCGCTCAATTTCGATGCTTTTCGAAGCGGAAGTAGCACCGGTATAATTAATGCTTATCTCCACGCTCGGTTGAGCTTAGTATTTCACGTATAAGTTACGCCTCCGTCGATGAGGTATACATCTTAATTTTTCGCCCAATATTTTCACTTCCTTTTATAGAAGAACCTGAAGCGGATGTATTGTGTAACCTGACCTCTCCGAGTATCACGAGACCACTTTTAAAAGGACAAAAGTCGAGGCAGAGAAAGAATTTTAAGGAATTGACCCGCAACAGTCGGATCTAAAGATCTGTAGTGGGCTGAGGTTGGAAAGGTTCCTACCATTTGGCCAACGTCCAAATGTCAAAACTATTTAGGTGTTATCCGGCAGCAGTGCCATTGCGAGTGAAAAATAATACGCAATGATCATAAATCAAATAAATGGACGACTCAAAGATATGGGGATATTATCCACGCGCGATTAAGGTATCGCAATAACATCTACGGCAAAAAACAAAAAGAACCTTTCTCATTGTATGATGCAGATATAAAAAGCTCTAATACAGACACAGGGTTGTAAATTTTGTGCCAAAGATACGTGGTGCTAAGGAGGTGGCAACTTGCCCTCTTGGCTTGGTCTTGTACGAGGCTATTATAAAGCTGCAAGGGTTGCGGTGCAAAGGTCGAGTGAGAAGAAGTATAGGTTTCAACTGGGGGTAAATCCTGGTAAAACGACGTCTGACAATTTACCCGAACTTTCTTCTGGAGGAAATCTTTCAAAGTTTTATTCTTACCCCAAATTATACATTTCGTGCATAATACAACGGTGTATACGTTACCTACGTACACATACACGTCATTTCCTATGCATACAATCCTTTGGGTATTGGTCTAGCATCTGAACCAGATCGAATTGTTTCAACAGAGACATGAAATAGACAGCCCACGGGATTTGATAAATTATTTCTACTATGAGAATAAAGTTTCTGAATTTGAAGAATCTGCATCTATCTCTTTAAATTACGTCTACAAATGCACCGGAAAAGTTTTTGTATGAAAAACAATGAAAGTCTACAATTTTTTGTATGAAAAACTACGAAAATCTACACTTTTTGTATGGAAACTAAAAAAGTCTACAATTTTTACGTGGAAAAGTATGGAAATCAACAATTTTTCAAATGAAAAACTAAAAAAATGTACAATTCTTTATAGAAAACTAGGAGAATCTGAAATTTGAAAAAGCTGCATCTATCTCTTTAAATCACGTCTACAAATGAGCCGGAAAAGTTTTAATTGAAAAACTGAATATCTGTGACGCAAGGAGCATTTTGATTGCATTTCGAACATTGAGGTTCCAAGAAGATCCTCGCGTCGCAAATTCTGAGTTCTTTGGTTTAAACTTTTTTATCCAATTTGTGGATACGTCGGATGGCTTAGAAATTTTATAACTCAATTGCGGATATGATTTAAAGGGATTGACACAGCTGTCTTTAAATCATTTCATAATTTCTCATAATAGAAACTATTCTACAGCATTGGTGAAGTCTTCTGTCTCTAGGTCTCCCGAGAGCAGTAGTATATTTCCGTAAAGGTAAGACAAAACGAAGCCTGTTTCGCACGATGTTTCACTTACTCCGCAAGATTAACTGCAGCCTTTCTCAAAGCTGTTGAGCATTCTGCTTGAGTTAATCATAAACGTGAGTCATTCGGTTGGAATAAGACAGATTCTACCCCGTTGGATGTACAATCTTGTTTCTAGGTATGTACTACATCCCAGTTCACGGGTCAAATATATTCGACGGTTTCAAAGACAGAACTTATCGTCGTGACAGTTTCGAACTTTCTGTGCCGTATAAAAAGCGACCATTTTCTACCGACGTAACGACCTTTATCGGAAATAATTGCATTCACCCCGCAATTCTTTTCGCCTTCTTTTGATCCTCAGTTTAAATAAAAAGAGAATAAATAATAATAATAATAATAATAATAATGGCTGAGTTCCATTGTGATATTTCTGATAATTCAGTCGTGTGAAAGAAGCTGTATACGGTGATATTGTTGAGACTTTGAAACCCGGCCAGAAAGTTTTGCGATACTTCATACATCTCGACTCGACACACGTGTTGCGGAAAAAGGTGCCGAGAAGTGATATTATTTTGTGAATAGAAAAAACTGCAGTGGTTAAAGAAAAAAAGGGAAAAAAAAATAGCGCGTTTTATACCTGCAGCTACACTATAAACTATTGTGAGATTTGAAAGAACCCACGTCGGCCATTGACATCTTGACACTCTCGGTTTGTGAAAAATTCAAGAAAATATATAGATGCAGGGTATAGCTCCTGTTTGCAAGTGAACGGATTCGTGGGGGTGGCTCTTGGCTGGTTGCTTGCGTGATCTTCGCCTCTCTCCACTTTCGCATTGTTTCGAAATAAAGAAGTAGGAAATAATTAAAATCAGTACTATACTACCCGGGACTGAGGGTCTTATTCCTACGTGAAAAGACCGCCGCGCATGACCTTTCAACAACTAACCCCCGCCATTTTCACCCTCGACAATTTCGTCTTCTTTCTTTCTTCTCCTTCTTATTTTACTTGTATTTTTCTCCTATAACCCCGAGCTTTCAAGTAGGTAGACAATCTTCTTGTTAGAGAATCGATGCATCATTGAGAAGAAATGAAAAAAAAAAAAAAGAAGAAGAAGAAGAAAAGTAGAATAAGAAGGAAATTCCGCTTATTCGAATGAATTATCGCATAGTTAATCGTCTCCACTCTGGTTTTGGCCCATATACGAAAGTTTAATTCGTTTATCGTTTAGTTACGGTTCAATTAGCACGGAGCGGAGGCCGTAGTATAGGTGGTAGTGGTGGTGGCGGGTACTGCGGCGGTACAATAAATTAAACTTCGCAAACTAAACTATACGGTCGCAGCTGAATCGACCGTAGCCATGGAGGGAGGGTTCCGGGGGCAGAGTCAAAGTCGAAACTTTCCCACTTTCACATAATTTTCGAGCAAGAATTTTCGCCGAGCTTCTTCGGCAGGGGGAAAGGCGAGGCATAAATACGTGCCGCGAATATGCTCGCCGAATCTATGAAGCAGCCGCAGAAAACCGCAAAAAAAAGGAAAAAAAAAAAAAAATGAAGAAAGAAAGGAGGAAACGAAGATGAAGAAATAGTTCGAAAGAGAAAAGAAAAAAAAAAAAAAATCGAGAGCTGATCGCGGCCATTTTTTCTTTTGCAGGATTCCTCCCGGAAGTGGTTCAAATCACTCGATGGGTTCACTTCTTCGGCACTACAGAAATGGACAAAGGTATAGGTATATACCTATACTCGTGGTTTTCTTTTTCAATTATAATACCGCGTTCGAGTGAACATAAGCCTTCGTTAATCGTTCAAGTGGGTATGTTAAATAATACAAGAAAAATGAGAAGAAAATATTACCTTTATCCCCGTTTATACTTTAATTTTCTCAAGACCACCCTTGGTGAAAATATGATTACGAATTTTTACGATCTGTTAGGGCACTGTAAACTTTTCGTAATTATTTATGAAAAACTTTAGCTCTTTTATAGTTTGATTGACAAAAACAACAAATATTTATAAAAAAAAGTGGAAACATTTACAATTTTTCAAACCCAAACTAAGGAAATTTTCAATTCACAAAATACAAAAATCTACATCTTTTATATGGAAAACTTATACGGAAATCTAGAATTTTTTTGTAAAATGCTACGAAATTCTACAATTTTTTTTTCTTTTGCGAAAAACTACAAAAATTTCAACGTTTTGTATGGAAAACTGGGAAAATCTATAATTTTTTTTGCAGGAAAACTGCGAGAAACCAAATTTTCTTTTCAAATTTAAGACTACGAAATTCTACAATTTTTTTGTGAAAAACTACAAAAATTTCGACGATTTGTATGGAAAACTGGGGGAAACCTATAATTTTTTATGGAAAACTGCGAGAAACTACATTTTCTTCCAAATTTAAGACTACGAAATCCTACAATTTTTTTTGCGGAAAACTACAAAAATTCGAACGTTTTGTATGAAAGACTACGAAAATCTAGGATTCTTTTAGATAAAAAACTACGAAAAAATTTCAATTCGTTATATAAAACTACGAGAACGTACAATTTCTTAATTAAGAACTATGAAATGTTCCGATTTCCTGATAGAACTGTTAGAAATTTGTAGGAGTATAAATTTTCACCCGAAGAGCTGTACTTTATATCGATTCCATCTATTGCAATAAAAATTATTACTAAAAAGATAAGTTTATCGATTACTCTGCACAAATTTATGTAAAGAAGATTGAAAAGACCGCTGCCTTGATCTCTGGCAAGACATTAAGTAGATTGAATCGAGTATCCTTGATAACCGCGAATACATAGAATCAAAGTATTAAATCAGCCCCCTTGAAGCTTGCGAATTACATGTCTAAGTCCATTACAGTCTACTGAATATAACTAGTCGGGTCAAGTATGCTAGCATACATATAATTAATTTCAAATTCGCGAGTTGAACCCATACGTAGATTAATTAAAATATTAATTAAATCGCAGAAAAAGATAATCAGACGACTAATGATGGGAATAAATAATTTAACATAATTATACAATTTCTCACGAAACTATTCTACGTTCGTAATAATTCCACGCATACTAACTATATCCCATTAATTCATACGGCCATTCCGTTCCACCCCGGGGGCGACCCAATTCTGCCGATCAACTGACGCCAAAAAATTAGCAAACTAATCGCGGGAGTGCCGCTGTACTGAAGCTCGAATTTCGTTCGCTGGAATCATTTCCTTCTGGGATTCCTGTTATCATTGTTATTATTTTTCGAATTTTCCTGCTGCACAGACGTGAAGAAAAATACAGAGAAATAGAGTGAGAGAGAGAGAGAGAGGGGGGTGCTATAAATATAAGGGAGGAAAATGAAGTGCAGTAAATTTATTTCTTTTTTTTTTCCTTGTAGGTATATCCAAAGCTGAGGGAGCCGGATCAGCAGGGTTTTACGATGCTGTTATGTAAACAAATATACAGAAGGTGGCACACACGGTGGTAAAGCTACATATAACTGGGATAATAGTGCGGGCAGCTATGTACGAGGGGGTGTAGCCGACGTTCCGGGGTTAGCGTAATCCATTTAATAGTGATTGGATTCTAGTAGATCCTATATCTTTACTTGACGGAGAAATTCCTGTCTCGAAAACTATACTTGCCAATAAATCACCCGGGCTTCTGTACAATGCAGCAGAATCGTACGGAGCGAATTAACCGAGCGTATAGAACACGGCGAAACTACGAGAATCTTAAAATCAGCTTTACCTAGTTTTTGTCATTTCCGATGAATTAGCCGTTATCGACAACTGGAAATCATTTCCGTATTCCTTTATCAGAAACAGAGTGATTTTAGGGCTCGAAGAGAAGACCGGAAATAGAAAGCAGTTTGAATGCCACCCACCACCCATAGTTTCAAATATCGTTAAACATGAGTAGAAGCCACCCTGGTAGAAATTTCCACTTTCACGAATTTTTAGAGAAATTTGACCATTTCATAGTTTTCCATAGAAAAATTGTAGACTTTTGTAGTTTTTCATTAAAAATTGTATAGATTCTCGTGGTTTTAGTTTAAAAAATTGTAGAATTTCGTAGTTTTTTTTTATAGAAAAAAAAAAAAAAATTATAGATTCTCGTAGTTGTTCCGCAAAATTTGTAGATTTTCGGAGTTTTTCATAAAAATTTCTAGACTTTTATAATTTTTCATAAAGAATTGTAGATTCTCGTAGTTTTACCTAAAAGTTTGTATATTCTCGTAGTTTTTCCTCAAAAATTGTAGACTTTCGTAGTTTTCTATTAAAAAAATTCTAGATTCTCGTAGTTTTTTTTTTTTTTATGAAGAAGATTGTAGATTCTCATTATTTTTCATTAGAAATTGTAGAGTTGGGTATATTTTTTATTAGGAACAAAAAAAAAAAAAAAAGACAAAAGAAATTGTAGATTCATGTAGTTTTTTTGTGAAAATAAATTTGTATATTTTCGTGCGGTTTATGATAGAAAAAAAAGTAGATTTTCGTAGACTTTTGTAAAAAAATTCGTTGTTCTTGTCAATAGGATGGAAAAAAAAAAAAAATCTACAACATTTTTTTATAAAAAGTAGAAAAAAAAATTTACTATTTCCTCGACAATTCGTAGAGTTATTTTGACCAGGGTGAATGTTTCGGAGCAGTGAGTTTTAATAGGAGAGTAAAGCCAATGCCTATGAGTGAGCATCCCCTACGTCAGATTCTACATGTTTTCAAATTTTTAAACAATAAATGACGCCAGGGGATCCTTCACGCGTGACTAACTATGAAGATAGATACGGGGATAATGCGGGAGCGATTTCTTTCAGCTGGATAACCATTCGAGGACAAACCGGCCTTCGAAATACGAAGAAATATGACAGAGCCTGGCGTCGCGGCGTCGACGCGTCGGAGGTCGTGGCATGGCCTTGATACGATTCCCGGGACTCGGATTTTGGCAAACCTCGACGCTGGGGAAGTTGGGAGGGACGCGGGACCAGGGACGGAGCTAGTAAAAACGGTAATACTTTGCAAGGAAGCAAACCCGCGGTTTGAAGACCGGAATTGCTATCCACTTAGCCGAAGCTGAAGTCCCAATTTCGTTTCCTCAAAAACCGCTTATTTTCGGTTTTGCAAAGTTCACGCGAAAGTATGGAAGAAAAATGGCGGAAATTAGTGGCATTATCGGTCCTATTTATTTCCGGAATAATTTAAAGCTTAAATTCGAGCTTTTCGAACCCCTCTACGTTGAAAAATTGGCGACCTTCACCGTTCCTGAAAGGACGAGGAGCCAAGGAACGAAATAGGCTGGCTTCGATGGAAGGGGAAGCAACCCTGCCTGGGAATTCCAGGCTTAAGCCTCGCACACTTGGGACCCGGGCTTGTCTCGAACCTAGCGTTTGGGAATGACTGATGATGTTGGTGGTGCTGATCAGTGATAGCCACGTTTTGACCTTTAGACTAGCTTTTAACGAATACTCCATCGATGACACTTTCCATACCTTATTACACCCCCCGAACTTCCTATACCGCGATGTATCGATGTTTTCGTCTCAATAATTTAAGCTCTTTCTTTATCACAGACTTTTACCAGCTTGGTATATATATGGCATAGGGTTCGTTATCGGTGAATATATTCAAGGTCGAAAGTTGGTCTGGTCAGGTAATTCATTATTGAGATAAATAGCTGCGAGGTCGAATCCCCTTCACTCGATAAACTTCAGTCATACCTATATACCTACAGTTTCAGCTCGTCTTCTTCAACGAAGCGATAGTAATCTTCCCTTTGTAACACGATGCTTATTCGGATCTTTAAGCTACCAGGTTAAACAATGAGTTGGTCTTAGGTTTCACCGAGGAAAAACCGTAAAACGTTGAGCAAACGTTTCTTCAAATTTCGAGGAAATATTCTACATTGATATTATCTCGGAGAAGACCGATGATATTCGATGAATTTCGGTCTCAGATACGAACATTTATCGATTTTAAACCATTTCTTTGTAATAGTTGAGGAAAAAAAAAGTGCGCAGAGTGCTCATAGTCGATAGAAGAACGACGTTATCTCTGTATATCATTGATTCAACCCAAAATGACATAATTTTGGGATGTTTCCTTCAAATTTCACGAAGTTTCGATGAACGATGCGAGCTGTGAAAAAATAAAAAATAAAAATAAAAATAACTTAAGCAGCAGTGATTTGAGAAAAGCTTATTTCGAAGGTGTGTATGTAACGAAACCCCCTTAATTAGTCCCCGTAGAGATGCAGTTATTAGTTTATTAGTTTATTAGTTTAGGCGGTAACTGTTGAGAGGTAATTGAACCTTCACAAGACCCGTGAGGTGATGATTACCTCGAGGTACTGTAATCGGGGTTAGATCGCGTGTCTGGTGATAATTTAGATAAAACTCACACCCATTTGTGTACAGAGTTAAAAGAAGGGAACGGTTTCGTCGAAGGTGCGTTAGTCGATGGAAAGAAAGAAGAGGTAAAAGGAAACAGGCAAAAGTAAGAAGGGAGGAAAAGACCAAAGGCTATATAGGTATTTTCCGTTTACTTAGATTTCTTTGATTTTTATTTTTATTTTTTTTTTCACTTCAACAGCAGCTGGTGCGACAGGCAGGCAGTTTACGTCGTCGACTCGAAAAGCGGATTAGACACATTCCTCGTCCTATTTATTTGCCTGGACATTTTTTTTAAGCTACCACAACTAACACGACCCTGCAATGACAAGTGACTGACAATAAGCTTATTAGTCAAATAGTAGAAAGTAGGTTAACAAGGGCAATGGAACCACGTGACAGATTTTTTCTTTTTCCTTTTCCTTTTCCCCTTCCATCTATTTCTCTTTCTCTTCTCCTTATTTCTTTCTCCTTTTTCTATTTCATACGACAAATTTACACCGTACCGACTCCCCGGGGGACGTTCAACCTAGAACCCTAAAACGCTTGTCACAATTCGCATGGCATATAGTTTAACCGCTTTGTCCTCACTGCAGATCAATTGAAACCCGATGATTAAAATTCGCTGCAGATGAGGTCAAACTACGTTCTCAATAATCGAAATCAATTATATTTCCGACAGATCACTCAACTTTTTAATCAATCTTCACTACGGCAACGAAAGTTGCGAAAAAACTTCAATACCCTTGTAGAAATTTATATACTTCTACGATTTTTTTAGGGAATTCGAAAAATTTTATTGCTTTCTATCAAAAATTGTAGACTTTCGTAGTTTTTCACAAAATTTTCTAGAATTTCGTAATTTTTCATGAAACTTTGTAGACTTTCGTAGTTTTTTTTATTGAAAAATTGTAGAATTTCGTAGTTTTTTGTTAAAAAATTGTAGACTTTCGTAGTTTTTCACAAAATTTTGTAGAATTTCGTAATTTTTCATGAAACTTTGTAGACTTTCGTAGTTTTTTTATTGAAAAATTGTCGAATTTCGTAGTTTTTTGTTAAAAAATTGTAGAATTTCGTAGTTTTGCGGTGAAAATTTGTAGATTTCCGTAAGTTTTCGTGAAAAAATTGTACAATTTCGTATTTTTTTTTCAATAAGAAAAAAAAAAAACAAAATCGTATAGGTTCTCGTATAGTTTTTCATTAAAAAATTGTAGATTTCCGTGTTTTTTTTTTTGACAGAAAAATTTGTTGTTCTTGTCATAAGAATGGGAGAGAGAAGGGAAAAAAAAAGACAATATTTCTTATTGCAAATGGAAAGAGAAAAAAAAAATTCGAATTTTTCTGACAGTTCGTAGAGTTTTTTACACCAAGGTATTTCATATTACTATCATGGAAAGTTTTATTTTCCGTCAGATGGTAGTAGAAAATTGAAAATTGATTTGTTCACCTTGAGTTATCTACCCTGATCGGGAGAAAAAAAAAAAAAAAACAGAGCGCCGCCCTAATCTACGAGGGTGAATAAATCGTATGAATTAATCTAAACCGTTAAATATACAGGGTGATTCAGGATTCGGTACTTCCCTTGTAGCAGTGGATTCAACGTAAAAATTTAAGACGAAAATTATTATCAATGCTAAGATGTCGAATGGGAAGCCGTTTAACGTTAGATTATTATACAAGAGCAGATACGAGATTGGATCAGGGCCGCCACCGTCATTTTGTCAGTTGACGAGATCCCGGTAGCCGGTGACGCGTCGCGAGAACCGCGAGGCCGGCGGTGGCGGCCCTGAGACAGTCTAGTGTCTACTCTCGTATTGGCTGACTTTAAACGGTTCCTATTTGAAAACGGCTTCCCATTCGATATTTTAGCATTGATAATTTTCGTCTTAGATTTTTACGAGGAATCCACTGGTATAAGGAAAGTACCGCATTCTGGGTCACCCTGTATATACGATATCCTATTTACACGTCGTTTAACCCTCTGAGAAATCATTGTCGAACAATACGAGAAGATCTCAATCTTGGAACTCAATTTATAATACTGGCAAACAATCAAACTCTCGAGTATTAATACCCAATTAAAAGATTCGGTAATCCTTTGAACGGTACATCTCCAATTCCTTTCTTTCCAATGGACTTTCGAATTTCCAAATCCCAATATTCCCGGCAGTAAATTCCTCGAGCTTACTGAGAACAATTATAAGTTTCCTAGCAAGGTTCGCACTAAGATTGATACACATACACCTACAGTTGAACAATTTTTTACCAACATCGAGTCGAGTAAATATGCTGCGATTTCTAAAGACGCGATCTGTCGATTTCTCAAAGCTCTTTTCTAACATATAGTGGTAAAACGAAATAGTTAATAAATGGGTATAAGTGAATGAACAACGGTTTCATCTATTTGTGTGAAAGGGCGAAAATGCGTAATTTTACTACATACACTATGTAACATATTTATATATTTCAGTTTTTTTTGTTTTTTTTTTTTTCAAATTCATGTGTGTAGTTTCTAGTGACTACAGCTAGCGATCTACCAGGCTACTATAATTATACAGCAACAAATGATATTTGAATATAATTATTTATATTTAATGAAAAATTAATTGCGTATGTGTCTTCATATAGCAGAGCTTCTATATATATATATATTAGCGATGTATAATCACGACTAGTGAATTTTTATTTCTTTCCGAAATCGGTAAAAATAAAACGTACCTGTCGTTCAGCAGCCATGCCTCCCTCGTACATGATTTCGAACTATATGAGGGTGCAGCGCGCGCGCGTTCTGAACGACTTACTAAAACCGTTCCCGACAATGCTCTTTCTTCGCTTTACACCTTATTACTGTTTTGTTTTATTGTTATCTATATACATACGCGATGTATACAGGTATAGTATATATATAGGTATATAGAGATTTATTGTTGATTATGGCTTTGTTGTATAGATTTTTGTTATATTCCCTTTTTCTCTTAGTTTTTTTTTAGTTGTTCTTGTCTTTTTCTTCTTTCTTTTTTTCTTTCTTTTTTTTTTTGTTTTTTTTTTTTTTTGTTTTTTTATTGTTTATAAATATAAACCGCTTATTTGATTAACAAATCGAAATGAAAATTTTTTTTTTTTTTTTGAAATTTCTTTATCAATTAATTATTTTTTGATAATTGATCAAAATATATATAATATAATGTGTATATATTTATATATACTATGAATCGTCAACATTATCTAATATAAATATAAATATACAATTTATTCATTTGTTCCTTCTCCTCGATTGTTTTTGTATTTTTATCTTTTATTTTTATTTTTTTTTTTTGCTTCTTCTGTGTTCTTTTTTCGATTTTCGTTTTTTTTTTTTTTTTTTTTCTTTCTTTCTTTCGTTTTTTATTATTAACAAGTCTTGCACGAGGTTTGTTATGAAACTTCAAACTTTAAACTATATAAAGTAGCGTGGGAGGTAGGTTATAGGTGCGGTGCGGTGAGGTATTGACAACGGCTTTAAAAATATTTAAAAAAAAGTTCAATTAATATATATATATATATGTATATATATATATATATAGATAAATACATACATATACATATAAATATCTATCTATCTATATATATGTATATATATAATGTATAAGTCCGCGATTTACCGCGCGATATTTTCAAAAAAAAAAAAAAAATATGACTAAACCCACCTATATTTTAACAGTGTAAATGAGTATAAGTGTCCAAGTATTGTTTGCGTGTGTTTTACTATATTTTAGTTATTGTTAAATTCACTTTTTGTACTTCTATATTTCTTTGATAAATACTACCTATATATATACACACATATATATATATATATAGTATAATAATAATAATAATAATATGTATATAAAGAATTTAATAATAAAGTCAAGATATTAGTTTGACTTGACTATGCGACATCATCGATGTACAGAAATCCAGATTTTTCGTACTTTTCTCACTTGCCCTACGGGGCAGGGGGGAGGGTGGGGGATGAAACGAAATTTCATCAGCTATATCTCCCACTCATCTATCGTTCTCGTATATATTATATAAATTAGCAAGTGAATGATTTTTTTTTTTTCTTTTTTTTTTTCCGTAATAATAACAACGACTATATCTACGGATATAAATTTCATACGTTTCACGCGGGGTTCATATCTTATCACGCGTGTGGTTTAAATTGATATGATAAATCGGTTACGACTAGTGATACTCAGAACGATATCGATAGACATTTAAGTATATAAAGAACAGAGAACAGAGAACAGATAATAGATAATAGATAATAGAGAATAGAAAATAGATAATAAGAAAAAGGAGAAAATAGTTACGCCGGATCGTACAGTGTCAGTGTATCGTACGTGTACAGTGGCGATGATTTACGTATAGATTGTGTGTGGCAGAATGGCAGAATGTGTGAGTTTAGTTGAGATAGGTACCGGGCGTGTTGCGTGCCTGAGGAAGACTGAACAAATTTTCTCTAACCATCGCGTTCGCGGCTCTCCTCCTAGGGGGTGCAGGAAGCCGAAGAGGGAAATTGAGGGTGTACAGTCGACTAGGGTAGAGGGTGGCGGAGAGAGTCTGAGAGAAAAGAGAGGGGGAAACCCCGGTGCGCGCAGAACCCTCGGACGACTACAATCAATACAACTCAGGACCGTATCAGGCAAAATTTTCGCATTCGTTTTATTTTTTTTTCAAATTACTTACCAAATTTTATTCGAGTGATATAAAAATCGATGGAATTTATCCAACACCGATTAATAGAACTTGAATAGTCTTCCCTATCCGTCGAAAAAATAAGTCTTAATTTTCTTCACCCTTAGATCTACTCTTTGAGCATTTATACCTGTTGATTTCTTTCGCTATTACAGAAATTCTGATTATTATTATTATTATTATTATTATTATTTAACTTCATTTTACTCAATTGTACAGAAATTTGAGCGAATAAATTCGGTGATAATGTTAGACTCGGTGAATCTGCAGCTTAATGAAAATATACCCTAGGATACAGAGGCGGTGAAAAACCGCTAGTCAATCTCAACGGGAATTTAATATTCCGGCTTATTTCGCTCGAATAAATTTGTTAAAGAACCCTGAATCACGTTTCACGCAAGAGTTATCGTCAGCTGCAGCTGGGACAGAGATTATACACCCTTCGGAATTAGCTTATAGCTCGGAGGGAATTAGCCTACCTCGTCGATACACTTCATAGTCTAAAATTATTCACTGCGGGAAATGATGATTTTTAAAGAAAATAAATCGGGGATAAAAGTTCCGGTGAAAATTCTTCAAATATTCTTTAAGAAAGTTGAAGAAAAAGAGAATCCCAAAGCAGAAATACGAGGATTTTTAATCGTGGTACGCCCCTGCTGCGCGGGTGAGATGATCTTGGCGAGGAGGCAGCAGCCAGTGAGGAATAGAAGAGTACCCGGAGGACGAAGAGTAAAGGAGAGTATGCGAGGGTCGTACACATCGTGGATGGGGTTGGGGTAGTATGCCTCGCCGCCTAAGGGTTGGGGTCGGAGGTATCCGCTCTTCACCAGCGTCCGGACCGCTTCTTTTACTCCGTCAATGAAACCGGCGTCTTTTTCGAAGTAGGAACAAAATCGCCGTAGGCTGTTTAAACGGTAACTGAAAAACCCGATTTATATCCATATTATAGCTCCGAGGGTTTTAGTCCGGCACGAGCCGACCCGTAGGATAAAATCGATCGAGTTTTTGACTCGGTTGTGTCCTTCGAGGAGTGAATTAAGACACAAACCACCCAGAAGGAAGTGAGTGGCATCAGTTTTAGCCAATAAATATAGCTTACGAAGAATGAGGAGGAAGAGGAAGAGGCTGCTTGGTATTTCGATAGAAAAATCTACGAGCGAAGATTCGAGAATAAGTTTTAATTTTTTTTTTTTTCCGTTCACCACTTGGGACACGCCGAAATTTTACACCGAGTATTATCATCACTAACGAAATTCTCCAAGCCAGTAATATATTTTATTTTAAACTTTGAGAATTTTCTAATAAGACGACGCCGCGCGACACTCGCTATACGAGTTTTTGGGAGATTAAATGACTCGCGGGATGAATACCTTTCCTAGAACGTGCATTTAGGGTTGTCAGTCACGATTGAATGGGTAGAATCATAATTTTGCATAGGGAATTGATCGAGTGGTAATAAAGTTTGGTCACTAGTAGAGAGGAGAGCGAATTTACCCACATACTTAATTTATTTTAATTTTTTCGAATTTTTTTATTTTCATTTTTCAATCTAATTAGGTACAATGGTTAAATACTGTGCGGTAGCCACAGCTGCAACACTCAAGATTCCACATTTCAAACGGTTGAGCACCAGGCGCTCGCGGACTTAATCTCCTAATGCGTGTTAAGCTTCGAGTCGCTCGTTCGTACAAAGTTCATAATAACCAATTAATAATAAAAGTTACAATAATTGCGTATAGGTAGTAGATACATGTGCAGTAACCGTGCAATTTAAAACCTCGCTGTATAAAATTGAAACGGCGGTGCTTTTCTGTAATACGAAGTGAAATATTTTATTGAATAAAAATTCATATCGCGACTGATAAATCACTTTTAAGATCAAACTATATACGCGATTTAATTCGCTAATTATTTATGGGTTCAATAAAACTTGACAATAATTATATCAGTGGAGCCGAGTGGTCTATCTATAGATTTATTAGTCGTTCGCTGTTCGTTTTAATTAATTCAACCAGCTTTAGATTTAACAGATAATAGCAATTTTCTCAGCAGCTCCTAAAACGTTGCTAATGAATTTAGCATCTTGTTTTTTTTTTTTTTTTTTTTTTTTTTTTCTCAATTTCCAGCAAGCTCTTTTTCTATGAGAATTTATTGAATATAAGCTAGGTGATTGATATATACCGTGATATTCTGTGGATGCGGCCCAGCAGGGATACCAACCCAAAACTCGTTAGCAGCAGTTTAGTAACTCACTAGATGTTTCTAGTAAAATCACAAGAAATCACTAGATTTTTACTGGACATAACTAGATTTTTAGTGATTTTACTAGGAAAATCTAGTAAGTTACTAAACTGCTGCTAACGAGTTTTGGGTTGGTATCCCTGCTGGGTCGCATCCACAGAATGTCACGGTATATCATCGTGAAGTAATTATAGAACAGTACAAAAATATAGTTGCTGAGATAAGGTAAGGAAAGTAAAGGAAAAAAAGAACAATAATTTCTTTTTAATGAGAAATATTTTACCGGAAAAGATGCACGGTTTATATACCTCATTTACTGAATATTTACTATGAATCTAGAACGCGATGTTAAAGATCGATTATGTCGCCGTTTTTTTTTTTTTTTTTTTTTTCTGTATACGTATATAAATATAAGAACTGCCCTTTAGACTCTGAGGGTTGAACATTAGCTTCGTGATATCATTTTTTTTTTTTTCTTTTTGGTCGCCCTTGACCCATTTGTTCCATTTTCATTATCTTTTAATTCCTTGAGAATTTTTCTCAAGGATTTATGTATATATATATACCAAGGTTGTAGAGTCGACTGGATTGGTCCTCTGAAGAAAGTGTGTAGAAGAAAAAAGGAAGAAAAGGCGAAGTGAAGGAAAAGAAGAAGAAGAAGAAAAAAAAAAAAACGAAGTGAAAGAAAAGAAAAAAAAGAAAAAAAAAAAAAAACTCGTCTTTGAAAGATGTTAGGAAGTTTGAACCGAGGGGAGTGTTCTCAAGGGCTACTACTCCTCCTTGTCTACATATTATATTATGATAACAATTTATTAAATCGTCCGAAACAGTTGGGAGGATCGTTTTAACCAACTGTTTGTTATTCGCATCATCTGCGTAATGGAAAGACGCATAAATTTTTTGAAAAGGAATTGTGAGGATGTCAGTTATTACGCGTGTCTTATATACGTTCGGATTTATAGTACGTTGCGAAACTTTAGAGTGGGTAAAAGTTAGTCTGAACATAACCGCATCCACACATCAATCCTATATAGTATACCTATAAAATATAAAACTTGGTAATACTCGAAATTCAATAAATTTCAAAAAATACTTCATACATCATTCATCATAAGTTACGAGCGTGCTATATCCACATTTAACCGACCTCGATAAAATTTTGCGAATAACTTGAGAACGGCGCTATTGAACGATCTAAAATTCATTTATTCGATGATTCATGAAGAACAGGTTCGATCTAGCACGCTAAATCCACCGAATTAAAAACAAAAAAAAAAAAAAAACAACTTTTCATTCATCGCGAAGTTCGGGCGTGTCGGTTATTTTCATTATTATCGAAGCCTGTACGCATCACGGTCGCAAAAAAAAAAAAAAACACTTCTATAGAGCGATTCTACAGGCAATTTCGAACATATAATTATCAAAGAATGTTGTTGTTTCACGCAATATATAATAACGTTTAGAATTGTATTACTGTAGATAGTGGTAAGAGCCGATTGGGATATTTAGTTCGTATTCCTGCGCAACGCATGCGGCAGCGCGTTCAGCCAATCAGAAGCACTGTCGCGCGCGTCTTGTCGCGCCTCAAGACTTCCATGGAAATCGAGTCTGAAGATGATGGCGTCGACCATCGGCAATGACCATTAAATACAGAAATACGATTTAAGGCGTTATTATTGCGTGAAGAAACAACATTTTTCGACAGCTATGTTCGGTATTGCATGTAGAATGGCTCTATGAAGTGTTTCTTCGCGTTCTTGATGCTTAGGCTTTGACATTAATGAAAATAAGCGACAAGTTTCCACTTTGCGATGCATGAAAAGTAGATTTTTCTCGATTCTGTTGAATTTCGCGCGCTATATGGAACCCAGTATTCATGGATCATTGAATAGATCTAATACAGATGATTCTATATCGTCGATTACGAGTTATTAGAAAAATTCTATCCCCGTCGATAAAAAGTGGGTATAGCATGCCCTTAACTGAAAGCAACGTTTTCAGGTGACCAAACACAATGGCGCGTATGATCCAGGACAGAGTATTAAGCGGTTATCGGGAGACAACGAAATGACGGGTTGTTAACACCCTATCAATCTATGCTATACCTTCAGATGTGACGTGGAGCAAAAACCGTAGCTATGTGTAGCTACATTATTCACATGGCAAAAAATCGCAATATAAATGCAGCCTAATGCATCATCTCTGTTCAAAACCCCTTCGAATGTATATTGTACAACCTACGGCACTTCAAGAATTATTTGTCTCTATATTCTTGATTATATTTACCCAGGGAGGTTCCCCTAAAAAATATGAAGGTTGCATGCGGATGGCGTCTTAACACGAATAGGTACATAAATTTTTATGTAATACACATACATACACACATCCGCAGACACCTTCGACCGATTGGTTTTCCCAACTCAAACCTCGAACCCTATACCTATACCCAATAGCAATTTACTAGCGGTTTCTAGTATATTACATAGAACGAAAGGCTTAGGCTTTCACAGAGGGTTCCAATCTCTGAGGGATTTCTGAGTTTCTGTATAGGTATACACAGACATATATATTATACATATACCTATATGCCAGAGCTCTTGTCTTAAAAACCGTTATTTATGTCACGGAATGCTCATAAACAACGAAACGACAGGAGTCCTGCCTGTAAAAGCTCTATCTATGGTCTCTATCTTGTCCCTGGACTGGACTTTTCTAGAATGCTTCTCATACTTGAGGGGTTGAAGTTTCGCACACCTGTTTCACCCTCTGTGAGTATATTCGATGTTCGTTTAAAGCCAGATCCCGAGACACAGGTGAAACGAGTCTCCAGAGTCTGCAGTGACCTAAGGATGAACCCCTTCGGTCTGTGTCCTATGGACCTGTGGGAAAGCGAGAACTGGGAAGCAAGTTGGTAGCGTTAACTGAGTGATATCGATTTTGTTTTAACAGTAGGTCTTGTAGTCTTGAGCATTAAAAGCGTACGATATTACCGACTGGGTTTGGAATCAACGCGTGTCTCGCTAAATCTGCAGAACCAGGTCGAACGCGAAGAAGAGACAAAAACAGCAAACATTGCAGAAAACCGGGCAGGAAAAAAAAAAAAAACGAAATAAAAAAATAAAAAATTGGTAAAAACGCTCCATAAACCGCCCCCTGGGCTGTTTGTTCTTGTAAGCGTCACTCGAGCGTAGGAATTTACGGAGGGTTGAATATTTCAGGCATCCGTTTCGCGTATGGTTTGACGTGGCTTTTTTTTTTCGTTTAATATTTTTTTTTTTTCATTTTTTCTTTCTGTTCCGTTGCCATTGAAAAAAGCAATCATCTTCAATGCAATGAAAAAAGCGAATCAAAGAGAAGAAAAAAAGTATCATTATTATTTACCAAATATCTCACATCATTTGCAATATTATAATTACCTATGGGGATATTGGTGTCAATGCAATACATTTTCGGTATTATTATTGATGAAACGTGCGATTAAAATCAGCAATTAAACTTGTCGAGATATAGGCGTCAACGGGAATTCGATAATGTATTATTTATTTCTTTAATGATTGAGTGTTACTGATTGTTTGTTGAAATGAAATTATTCGCGAGTGGTGGGAAAATAATTTGAAATTCTCTTACCGTCTCGTATAATATGGTGAATGGTAAATTGAACGACTATATTATTTCAATAATGATAACAGTATCGAATTCAATTAAATTGTGAACTTTATCTTGAAGTGTGCTTGTTTCTGAAGAACCGATAAATCGCCATTAAAATTCTTGTACAGCTACATGTTTCCAATAATTATTAACCGATTGGCAGGGAATTAAAAGTACTCTGATCATAATAAATAAAAACAAACAAAAAACGAGAACTAAAAAATAAAAAATAACTAATTATTGGAAAATACTGAATAAACTTCACGAGAAAAAGTAGAGACCTTCATACTATGCAACGTTCCGAATCCCATACTTGCTTCCAAATCTTAGGCTCTTTGATTCTGCATCGCTTGCCGATTATTACCAGATTGCATAAATCGGTTCCTAATTTACGAAATTACAGTAACGATAAAGGAGGAATGATATTTTATAGAGTGATTCGGGTAGCGCCGATCATATTTTGAGGTCAGATTCCTTGAGAAATTCTGGGAATAAATTTCTTTTACCACAAATTCGGGGGCATAATGGTTTCCGAGTTACGGAAGATCTCAATTGACCGATCACAGAACTTATGGGTAACACAGACTGGGCTGACCGTGAGTGGAAGTCGAGCGGTGCCTAGTCTGTGCGATCAGAGCGCTCTGCGATTGGTAAACTAAGATCTTCTGTAACTCGGAAACTACTAGTCTCTCGAATTTTCGGTAAAAGAAATTTAGTCTTAGATTTTCAGGGGGAATCCACCCTAAAAATATAACCGCCCTAATCTAAACAACCCTGTATAGGTACCATAGATATAGACACCCGAATTTCTGAATTTGATAAAAATTCCATCCCTCGTCGAACGGAACCCCATTTTTGATTTGAATTTTTGAATTTCAATCGGTAAATCCCCGTGCCGGACAATAAGCTAGCTAGCTTCCCCCAAATATCCTGGTGCACGTTAGGTATCCTGCATAACATCCCCAACCTGAATCTAGGGCTCGTTCGTTCAGCAACGGTTCACTCGAGCAAGATCCACCACGTTCATGGCCACCCCCGTATATCCACATATAAATTACATATATACGTATAAAATACATAATACATAAGATACGTATATATACACACAGATATGTACGAGAACCGCGACGATAAAAGGGGACGTCGGGCGCGACGGGTGGCGCCGTTTGGGCCGACGGGGGTCGTAGCAGGGGGTTAAGGGGTAGTGGGGCTGACTAGACGGAGCTCTAACAAGTGGGTGCAGTTCGTAACGATCGCCCCCGTGCCATGCACCAACAACCGAGCCCTGCACCCTCTTTCCTCTTTTGCCTTGGTACCCTGGGGGTAAGGCGGGTAAGGGTGCGGGGTAAAGGGGGGGGGGGGGGGGGCGGAAGTTAGGGGGCCACAAAGTAAAACTTTTTGGCTTCTATATTTCGGCTACATCCACACTTTTACGTGTATTTCTTACACGTAAGAACGCATTAAATTTTCTTCTTCCTTTTCGTTTCTTTTTTTTTTTTTTGTGGTTCAGTTTTAATTTTTCATTTGATTTCTTATTTTCGGGAAAATTCAGAGGTCTTGAAATACTATAAAAAAACAAATATCGTTTTATACTCAAAACCATTAATTACCAGTAGTTTTGTTGATAATAATTGGAAAAATAAAAAATAATAAAGCGTTACTTACTTACTTACTTACTTACTTACTTACTTACTTACATTCGAGCTGTTTACGATACTGTGCTGTAGTGCAGTACCTATAATATATATGCCTAATTGTTGTGCAAGAAATTCTATATTCTATATAGTTTATTCGTGCAGAGCGACGAGCCATTATATAAGTCTGAAAATTACGAAGAAAGAATACGAGTAAGAAGAATAGAAGAATTGGGAAAGAGGAAAAGTGAAGGGGGAAGGGGAGAAACGTACAGATCGACGATTGTCGATTACATTAGATATACGTGATGATAGCTGACGTCATAGATAAGTGATAGAAGAATAGAATTATAAGGTGCGTGTCTACGGTGATTATAAATGAACGATTGCAATATCTGCATACAGCGTCCACTTTATTGTGTGGTTTTTTTTTATTGTTTTTTATTCTTTTTTTTCTTCTTCATTCATCGTTTATTTTTTCTTCGAGATGATTTCGGAGCTGTCTTACAGTCGATATTCGATTATATGCAGTATCATCAATCATCGACTTTTCTGTCGATAGATATTATTCGAGTATGAATATATCCGTGGTAAAAGACAAATGAAAAATAGAGTAGATTTTAGTGTTTTTGTTTCTTTATTTGACTAAAATATAGAATATGGAAAAAATGAAACGAAATGTTACCTGTCTTGACGATCAGTCAAAACTGTCGTTATAGAATGAAGCATGGTTGAAGATTGTCAGTAGGTTGTCACGCGAAACGTCAATTTTATAATATATCTTCTACCTATACGAAGTACCAGCGTGGTATGAGAGACCTTGCGATATATATATCTGTGATAACCAAGTTATTTTATTACCTTTAACTATAAGACGCGATAGAAATACGAGGCTGTTCCGATGTATACATGCTACAATATCGATTAATATTTTTTATATCAAACCGAGATATTTTAAATACTAATTAACGCACAGATTATCCATAATAACGACTCGAATAAGCGAAAGTTATTTTTAGATACCTTAAGTCAGATTCACATTCAACCAGCGTGCTATCACCGTCGTAGTTCAGTTCCGTTCCGTTTCGTTTCTATCTCCGTCTGTCCCTGGTACTTTTTTCCGTATTTCTCTCTCTATTATTTTCTTTCTCACGTGTCATTGACGAGACGAAAAATACGATAGAAACGGAGCAGGCGTGGGAGAGAATAAGTGAGAAAGAAAAACAGAGCAAGATAGAAAGAAGAAAAAAAAAGAAAAAAAACAGAGATGTATAGTAAGAGAGAGCGAGATAGAGATCGAGAGAAAGAGAAAGTGAGTGAGAGGAAAAGAGGCGTGCTGTGGGTGCAACAGATCATCGTACTTCACACACTACACTTCACTTCAGGTTTTACGTTAAGTAGATAGTCGGAAGGAAAATCTTTATTATCTATATAGAAGAGTAGTTATGTGCTATAGGTGATGAAGAAAATTACAGGCGAATTTTGTTCGTTTTATTAAACATCTTACCTGCTTTACTAGAGGGAGTAGTGTCTGTTCTATGCTACGGGTCTTAATCTCTAGGGTAGCCGGGTCTACGGGGTCGGGTGTCGCCATGATTCGTATACAACTCCGCACTCCGTAGACTCGGGGCGAGCTCGCGGTTCGTTAGCCCCTCTCTCCCTCCTCTACTGCCATCATCCACGCGACTAGCGCCCCTCGGGGTTGCGGCGACGCGACAAACTCACGTGAAGGAGAGACGCCGGCGCCGGACGTCGGCGTCGCGGTCACCCCACCAGGCGCCGCGACGCTGGACGCAGGTACGACGCGTTTCAAATACACCGCAGAGGCATCTCCGAAGCTTCGCATCAACTACGTTTCTGTTGTAAAGTAGGAATCGTTCACTATTTCATTCTAAAAGAAAGTTCAAAATTCGAATGAAATTTTTACGAAAAGCATAACACTTCATAAATTTTATACAATAGTACTATTCGAAAAGTACTATTTTGACAACCGTGTGAGTGTGAAGTAATACTTCGAAAAGTACTATTGCGAAAAGTACTATTTTGTAAAGTACCACCTCGAAAAGCAATATTTCGAAAAGTACTACCTCGAAAAGTACTATTCCGAAAAGAAAGGTATAATGTTCTTCCGATGATTATACAAATCGTAACATATAAATATCAACCAAAACGTGGCACTTGCAGTCGACGAAGGTGCACATGACTTATTCTCCGGAAGCATAGAAGTATAGAGTTTAGGTCTAGTGTGCTTTACTCGACGAATCTACGATATGAGTAAGTAATGGGAATAACGAGGGTTGACAAACATCCATACCGTTGTCACAGAATTGAAACTGGGTTCTGTAATGCCAGTGCGTTTTCGGAAATGACATGTGAATTATCATTCTTATTTTACTTGAGTGATTCGGGGCAATAATTGGACTCAATTCTTGAGATTCTTCACCAAACACCTTTTAGTATTCTATGTCTATAATACATGATGTCAATTTAACGTTATGAAACTCGAGGAAAACCATTGAGAGTTCACAAAACCAGTACAAAATTACAGACTCTGCGTTGGCCAGTCCCTGGATGCTGAAATCAAGAATTTATTTCGATGTCGTCTGAAGATTGCTGTGAGCATATTAGTATTCATGACATACTGCACAATTACTACGACTGTGTATCACTCGTGATACAACTCGTAATACATGCATGAGTCTATAATCAACCCAATACAGATAATAGAAAATTGAGAGTGATCAGTCGTTTGTCACCGTTCGAATACGATGTAAGGCTGTCTTTGGGGCCTTCTTCTTGTGCTTCTATTCGGTAGTGTTATGTAACGTGAAAAAGGCGATCATTACTGGCCTTCTACTCCTCGAGTTAGTGCTTTGAGTGACAGACTCGAAAGAGTCATCTACTTTGTGTGACCGAATATTTTCACGAGTTCAAATCGTGATTGTTATTAGTTTCTTTTAAATTTTATTGTGCTTGAAAGAATCGCTAATTGAGCAGTTTCATTGACACCATTGAATGATCATGACACAACAGTAATACGAACAATAATATATGGTCACGAATCCGCAGGAACCAATATGGGGTACTACTGGACGTTGATTTTGAGCATTTTGGCAGGTGCCATCGGATTTTGGTACTTACTATGCAGAAATGTGAACTACTTCAAGACGAGAGGCATCCCGTACCTTGGGGGACTACCGTTGTTGGGGAATATGTCGCCAATTGCCTTCCGAAAGCTTTCCTTCGCTGAACACATCCAAAAACTGTACAACTGGCAACCGGATGTCAAGTACGTGGGAATTCTCAACTTCATGGAACCAGTGGTGATGATCCGTGACCCGGAACTTATAAAGTCTGTGACCATAAAGAATTTCCACAACTTTCACGATCACAGAAACATCACGGATGATGGAATAGACTCGCTTTTTGCCAGGAACCTTCTATTTCTTCAGGGCGAACGCTGGGGAGATATGAGATCGCTTCTTAGTCCCAGTTTTACATCCAGCAGGATGAAGATGATGTTCAAACTCGTATCATATGTGGTTTGGACCTTGTCAGTTATCTCACCGCGAAAGCTTTGCTGCCGATCGAAATGGAGATGAAGGACACTTTCACCAGATATACAAACGACGTTATAGCAACCTCAGCTTTTGGTATCAGCATCAACTCACTTAAAGACAGAGATAACGAATTTTACACTATGGGTAGAAAAGCGACTAATTTTCGAGGAATTAGGAGCGCCAAGTTGTTTATCATGATCATGAGTCCATTTCTGGCTAAATTGTTTGATATTAAATGAATTGAGAATGATATCAACAAGTTTTTCAGCCGCATAATCGGGTCTACCATAGCTACGCGAGATGAAAATGGAATCGTTCGCAATGACATGTTACAGTTGATGATACAGGCGCGCGATAGGGGCGATAAGACAAATCTCACAATCGGAGATATGACTTCTCAAGCCCTTATCTTTTTCTTTCTTGGTTTCGAAACGTCGTCGACGCTAATGTGTTTTGCGGCATACGAAGTTGGAATCCACCCAGATATTCCATTTTGCTTCATGGATCGGGCCTGCACAAAAGCATTCGAGCTTCCACCAGCTGCACCAGGTCGTGCACCGATCACCGTGGAAGTCGGAACTAATATCTGGCTACCTTGCCACGGAATACACAGGGACCCGCAATACTTTTCTGATCCGGACAAGTTTGATCCAGAGCGATTCTCCGACAAGAATAAGGGGAGTATTCCATCGTCTGCGTATTTCCCGTTTGGATTTGGACGGAGATCATGCATCGGCAATAGATTCGCTCTAATGGAAGCCAAGTTAGCACTTTTTCACCTATTTGCAGAATGTAACCTGTCCCAGTGCTCGAAAACATCAATTCCCATCAAGTTTGATAAGCAAAATATGAACACTTTTTCGGAAAACGATTTTTGGTTGACGATTCAACAGCGTTCTTAATTCCAAGTTCCTTTCTTAATTTACCAATTATCAATAATAAAGAAGTGTGACATTGCCACGGTGCCATTATCCTAAGCCCTGAAAGGGACGAGTTTCTGTACTGTTCTTGAAGTTCTTGTACATTTTTTTTCTGCGATTCCTTCAACGTTCCCAGCTCGTGACTGGTATAGAATAACAAGAGTAAAGCAATTCATGATGAAGCTTAGTTCTAAATAACGTGATTTGTATTGTCATTCGATGATGATGACAAACAGCATATCGATACATATTTATTTATGGATGAAGTTATGTACTTTTGATAATTGTCCAAGAAATAAACATGCTGTTTTCTCCATCTGATCCCTTTTCTATTCTTGTTAAAGAACCAGGAACCAAAACGTGTGGAAGGTTCATCAATCGGAAGTAATATGTTTGCAAATATATTAGTCATAAGAATCATAAACCAGTCATAAGCTCTACATGATCATTTCCTATAAACTTGCAGTGAGCTTGGGGTTCGTTAGCACCTCCATCTCTTGTCAACCACGTGACTAGCACCTCATCGGGTTGCGACGACGTGATAATTTCCGGTGAAGAAGATACGACAGCATCGGGGGTCACGGTTATCCCACGAAGCTTCGCAACTCCAGAAGCATCCTGGTAGAAAATTGACCAGAATCTGACCAGAATCTGTTGAGTTTTATTCTTACCAAGCTGGCAGCCCTGTTGAGGCCAAGTCTAGCCCGCTAATGAGATACGATTAACTTGGCGCGCGTGTTGATCTATGTCCTTTCACTTAAACCTGACATTCAGTGTCTCGTCACACGTGTTACGCGATCGGAATTTTCTATTCTTGATTTTAGAACAGCGTAATTTTACATAAGTGAGTCGTAAATAACGGGTGATAAATAAGCTAGAAGGGTGAGAAAACGCATGTTTGATGCCACGTCGTGTGTCTAATGGCATATGGTCGTAAGCGCCAGTATACGACCGCTTGACATTGTGAAAATCAAAGGGTCGTATGAGATTTTTCGTGTCTGTCTACGCGAAGAGGTTAAAAATCTGTTAATAAATGTTGAAACTAAAAATTAGCCAGGTAAAATCAGAACGTCGTAAGTCCTGGCGCATACGACGTTTTGTCATTTGTAAAAGTGAAAACATAACAATCCTGCAAGAAACTTAAAAAATTACCAATTCAACAATTAAAAGCAGAAGGTCGCATCCGCCCACATACGACCCATTGCTTTCAGGTTTTCAAATTCCTTAATTTCGAATTGTTCATGCGTTTTCATGATTTCTAGCGAATTACGATACAAAAAAAAAAAACATACGACCTTATGTTACCGGAATCGCCTCATTGCAGTTGGTGCCTATACTACCTCATATACCATTAGGCAGTGTTACGTATAGCAAATCACATGACTTCACTACTGCGACGAAGATCATAATACGTAAAAGAGGTTCTCAGAACTGACGATTGTTTCCTCATAAAAAATTATTCTTTCCTCGCACAGATATGAGGCTGTGTCTCCCGTTCTGCGCTTTATGGCTGATTTGGATTGACATATGTAACGCAGACGGATGTAAGTCCATAAAATTGGTGCATAAACTGCATCACCTAATTTCTCTTTGCGGAAATCGAGCCACGAAACTTCTAACCGTCGTAATAATTTGTTCCTTTTCTCTACAACGAGACAAAACATTGACACAGAGTATTTTTTCTTTACAGATAAAATAGTCTGCTATTATGGGAGCTGGGCAGTGTACAGAAACGGAAGTGGAAATATGGACATTTCGGACATCGATCCAACCCTGTGCACACATCTGATTTTCACTTTTGTTGGCATAACCGAAGATGGCAACGTCCGGATTGTAGATCCGTGGGTTGCCTTGCCTGATGCGGGAGGCAAAGCTGGTTTCCAAAAGTTTAACGCATTGCGAAAGATTAGTCCAGGATTAAAGACCCTTGTAGCAACCGGTGGATGGGACGAAGGTTCTGTAGTCTACTCTAAGGTCATGGCTAACAGTTCCCAAAGAACAACGTACGTCAAAAACGTCGTTAACTTCGTGCGTCGTCATGAGTTTGACGGCTTTGACATAGACTGGCAATTTCCTACCCAACGTGGGGGTAGTCCGGATGACGTGGAGAATTACGTTCTTTTCCTGAAGGAACTTCGCGAGAGCTTCGATGAACATAAACTGATTCTATCCGCCGCGGTAGGAGCGTCACAAATGTTTGCTGAATCGTCCTACGATATCCCGCAGATCTCGAAGTACTTGCATTTCATTAATCTACTTTCTTACGACTATCATGGATCCTGGAGTTCGTACACGGGCCATTCTGCACCTCTCTATGCTGCGGCTAAAGAAATATCGGAATTAGATCGGAGTCTCAACGTTGTGAGTAAATCTTTTTTCGTTCTAATTACGTTTCATCGATGGAAGCATTCATCCCGAATTCTGTGAATTTAGAATTCGACGGTCCATTACTGGCTCAGTCAAGGCGCACCAGCCGAGAAGCTAGTCCTTGGCACAGGACTCTACGGGCTGACTTTTGTTCTGAAAAATTCTGCTGAACACGTGCCAGGATCGCCAGCCGCCGGACCTGGTCAAGGAGGTCCTTACACTCGACAGAAAGGATTTCTCGGCTACAATGAAATCTGTAATCTCACGTCACAGAACTCATGGACGACTGTTTGGGACGAGGAAAAGCACGCGTCTTATGCTTACTCAGGAAATCAGTGGATCAGCTATGAAAACGACAGGTAAAAACCCAAAGTATAAGTATCTTATCATCGTGCTGTCCAAAGGCCGTCAAAGAAGATAATAATCGCATTGAAAGTCGCGGTAGTTTGGTGAAAAAGTCGATCATGAATCGTGGTCTTTGAGTCCATAGGAGCATCACCGAGAAGGCAAAATATGCGAAGGACATGGACCTCGGCGGAGTCATGACTTGGAGTTTGGAGACGGATGACCACCGGGGCTTGTGCGGAAAGCGATACCCTCTTTTAAACGCTGTGAATCGTGTACTACGCTCTACGTCAGACAAAACTGAAAATAGGGTAATGCCATCAAAGGAAAGGGTTGCTTATGCTGATGAAGATGTGAAGACGGCCTGTACTAGGTCTAGCTTTAGGTACATCAGGAGCTCGCAGAACTGTGCGAAGTTTTGGATATGCCAGAAAATAAACGGAAACGATTTCAAAGCTGTGCCATTTACGTGTGGCGACGGGCTTCACTTCGACGTTGACAAGAAGGCCTGCAAAAGTAAGGACTTGGTGCAGTGCGGTTGACGGGAGGCACTAAAATCTTGCTTTTAATACTATTGAAGTACTTTTCAACCATCGCTAGTCACTTTGATGATTCGATTGTGTAAAATAAAAGGCAGAACATGGTACATCGTAATATATTTTGTATTTGGTATCATTTCGTACAATCGAAGAAGAGAAACATGTATTTACAATCTATTTCTAGACACTAGTTATTTCGATAAATTTCAATTCTCATAATTTCGATCTTCATAACATGATGGGACCTTCATATAGGTGCTAGACTCTAAAATTGTCAACAATAGTATAATAATAACGGTTAAACTGTGAATTCTATAGTCTATCGCAACAGTAATATTCTAACAATAAACCTGAAATCTATTCATTTAATTGGACGTATTCATGTAAGAGCCAATTCCTACTTTAACATATTTTTGGTACAGCCTTAGTGGAAACGGGGCCGTGACTAACAATTAGCTCCATTTCTGTGTGGTGAACAGAGTTTCAGATTTTCATGCTCAATAGTTTCTCATCATTCGTGCCTAAAGCTCAATTTTCACGATCGCAATAATTGCGTGAAAGAAATAAGGCGCGGAGTTTCTACCGTTCACTGCCTCATTTCGAATCTTCACTTTACACAGTAACAGTATCAAGTAAATATCATAGGTTATATAATCACTTAATATGTAAGGGTTAACGTGGCTAAGATTAGTCTTAAATAAAGCTGAAAAATGACTAGTTCTACAACGCATTGTATTGGCCCTTACTCGGGCTAACGTAAGTGAAGTTTCAATTATTTCAGGGAATATCAGCCACTTTGGATACTATGACCGTAGCTTAATCATTCACATGCCTATATCCGCTCGTCCACTTTGTACAGTGACCTAAACGAGACAGAAATTAAAACCTGTCAGGGCATGGAAGAGGGAAGGATGGTGAAGCGGCAAGTACAAAGCCGTGTTTTTCCACTCTAAGGTTGGTCCTAGAGACAATACTGTGTAGCTATGGAACCTATAAATTGCGAGGCTTGCTCATGCCACTATCTCGTAAGGGTGGATATCAATCGAACCAATACGGATCTCGAAACGATTGACTTTTCTATTCAGTAATGAAGAAAATTCGCACAGCCATCTTATTCACTTGGGACATCAGAGTCCTGTGCATTTACAATCGAAGTACGAGGTTCCGAAGAAGTGAAAATCAAGTGACTGATAACCTGACTTCGATTAAACAGTTGGAAACGAAGTTCGAGGCCGGCTCAAGGGGTTCGAGACTTCACCCCAAACACCGGGCTACTGTCACTTGACATTTGCACTCCGTAGATTATTGGGCGCCAGGGGTGCTCTCCTCTTGATATGTTTCTCTGGGAGAGCTTGTTTTGGTATGATAAGACCGTTCGCGGAAAGTCCACCCTTTCGTTTCCTCAGGGATTCAGTCGGTAGGAATTCCGCTGGTCTTAACAACTGACGGAAATTATACGGCCCATTCATGTCCTCGTTCGAATATTCGTTTGATCGTGGTCCCGCGTAAGGGCGACTCCCTTCCACGTTGGGTCTAAGGAGTTGTCTAAGTTCGGGGGATGATTGGTTGTGATATTTTCCTCGTGGTGCTGGGATGGCTGCCTTGTGATAACCGTTGCTTCCGTTCATGATATTGTGACCAACGACAGGCTTGTTTTGAGATCCGTTTTCAATTCCGTTCCGAGCTCCGTTGTTCACTCCATTTTCTCGAGATACCCGGGGCTGGTTGTTTGCTCTTGTCGCTAGGTTTATGGCTTCCAAATGTCGCTGGTTTCTGAACTGCTCGTTGTACCGTAAGCCATTTGAATCGTTGATACGTGAAAGGATGTTGGGTATATGGTTTCGAGGCTTCTGCTGGTTCCAAATGATCGGAGAGGGCCGCAAGTTGTGGTTATATACTCCGTTAATCTTTGTACTGTGAAAAAAAAAAAAAACAAACATACACTTGTTCATGTTTCAAAATCACAGGCAGCATTTTTGCTTCTAGAATCTTAGCGCTATTGAGGAACCGTATCCGTTTTTTACTGTCATATGAAGAAATCTGCATTGGATTTGGTGCTAGAATTTCTCTATTTCATATGGGTGTAAATATCTTTATAAAAACCGTTCGATATGATGGCGGAGGATCAAGGGGAGAGTCTGAAAATAATTTTACCTGAAAGTTCTCCATGATACCTCTGCTATAAAATGACGAAATAAAGAAAAGAAACGGGATTAGTATGACGAGAAATTATCAAAGGGAGAAATAATCTGAGAAAATTAACGACGAACAACAACTAGAAGATAGACCTGGTCTGTTTGTCGCCTGAACGCGACTCTGCTGAATTTCGCAAGGCCGTGTGCCAAATTTCCGAGAGATGCTGCTCTTGAGCGAGAGTGTAGTCGCCCTGTGTCATCAGGCGTTCTCTCCGCTCTGCATCGACCTCCAGGATCTGACTGGTGTGGATCCTATGGCATTTAATTCGTTCGGTTCGTAAAAGACGCCGAGGAAACGATGATTTTAGTGGAATATCAAGCCGAAATAAAATGATCCAATTTCTACTGAAGCGAGTCTAGCCAACCTACGACTGAAAAGGCTTTCCCAAGAAAAAAAAACGAACTCTTTCCAAAACCAACATCAAAATCATGTAATTGGTTTTCGAGAAAGGCCATCATTTCCTGGTTCGCTCCTTGTCTATTATCAAAGCCTTTTTCTTTGGATATAATATCGTCGTACCTCAACGAAGGGTGTAGGTCATTTTCGCGCTGTATCAACGGTGAGTCCCAGCCAACTTCGTCGTCTTCGAATTCCGAACCACTTTCGATGTGAGCGTCAAAATTATTACAAAATTGAATCATCGCATGTCCCATCTTCCGACATATATAATATACGGGATGAATCTCTTTTCTCATCATCGGGCCTCAATATTTACCTGCTCATTTCGTCCTTCAGATCTTTGTAGTACTTTGTTGTTGCTTCAGCATCGGTGGGATTGCCATTGCGGTACTCCAGCACCTTGTGAACTATGTCAAAGCCGTCAGGACGCGTATAGTCTGGTGGCGGTTCCTCGACATCGTTTAGTCGCACGCCTGGCTTATTTCTGCGTAAGTTCTTATGGACGTCTTGATTTTTCATGTGAACCTAAAACCCATTGATTCCATTGTAGGAGAGTTATTAAATTTTTCGGAATTCCCGAGCTCAGATTCTCACGAACTTACATTCTGTGAGAAAGCGATGAGATCGGCTTGTCTCAGCTTTGAATGCACGGGGTCTCGCGGGGGTTGAACAGACCTCTTCTTCTTCACGATTTCCTCCTTTCTATACCATCTTTGAACGATAAACGCGGCGTCTTCATTTCTCAATCCTTCGCGAAGAAGAGCTTGAAGACCATCCTGTTTGTTGTCATAGTTATTCAAAAGCCTCTTGAATCTCTCCTCAAGCTCGTAGCCAAATCGTCGCCGGATAGTAAAACCTCTGAAATCTATCGCGAAAAAAATTAATGTATCTGATACAACGAAAAACTGATCTTCTCGAGATGTTTGAGTTCGAAGACTGCAAGGTATACCCACAACTCTGAATAATCACAGCTGCGGAGTCTTCGTTGAGATTCTCCTTTTCCTTGTCCAGCTCATGCACTGCGGCAACATTAACTCGATCCTGCGACATGTTGCGGAACAGTTTAGCCCTGAACCAGTTCATCCCAGTCTTTTCGTTCTCTGAAATTGCATTCACAGTTTAGAAGAGCCTTTTGTGTCCTTCGAAGGCTATTAGACCAAATGAGAGAATGTGTTTACCTCGCGCCTTCTCGAGTGCAAGCGCTTCTTCCTCGGCCCTCTGTTTGGCAGCTTGCTCCTCAAGATGTTTCCTGGCAAGCCAACCTCGGATGTGTCTCTGCAAAGTAACTACGGAAACCGCAAACTGCCACTTCTGCTTTCTGTATCTGATCTTTGCCAACCATCGTCGAATGCAAGCTTGCACCATGATGATCTTCTTCAACTGCTCTTCGTACATCTTTGAGAGAAATTCGACGTGGTAGTACTTCAGGAAAACTTTTGTCTTGCCCAGAGCCCAGCCGTCCATTTTCAGACGGACCAGAAGCAAACGACAATTGTCACGATTTGCTACCACTCGTTCGTCGTAACCGAACGCCAAGAAACAATACCTGAACAAGATTAGAAGTGAACGGATGATAGTATTTTTTGACTATTAATAACGTCACTGGATATTTACGTAGTAAATGTCGAGCGTACCTTTTGAGGAAATCGTTGAATGGAATCCGATGAGAGAATCCATTCTGTCGTATTCTTATGGTTTCCAAAACTCCGGTGTATCTGAGTTGCTTGATGACCTTGTCTTTGTCGAAGAGTCGTGGACTTTTCGAATCGTTTGGTTTGATGCATCGCACGAATTGCGGTGAGCCAGAAACCATCTTCTGAAGTAAGTCCATCAACGAAAAACGGAAGTAGGTGGCTACCGTTTGCTGGGCTCTGGACTGTGAGGCAAGTCCACGGCTGGTATACCGTTCCTGAAATAGTTTCAAAGCTTTTGGGACCGCCAGCAGATCCTTTCGGCGCGTAAAATATTCATTAGTATCGTTCAGGTTATATGTTCGATCAAAGAGAAGCCTTGGAAGCGACACGTAAGCCAAAACGAAACAAAGAACATCTTCGTAGCTGGAGCGAATGATGAGAAAGCGGTCGTTTTAGTGGCGAGAACAACGCTGTAACGCCATGCCCATTTAATACAATAAGCCAAATAATGTCGAAGTTTTACCTTCGTGCTTTGCTGAGACTGTGTCATCTTTCGCGAACCCGTATCATGAAGTGCAGAGTACAAGTTTCCGGTCTTCGTTATCGGGCATTGGAACAGAAACCGAACCATATCGAATTGGGACTGACGAACCAACTGGATGACTTCAGGCGGCAAGAAGTTCCTGTTCTTCTCCAAGAAACCATCAGCCTGGTACACAACACGGCCGGCAAAATGATGGACAGCGAAGCAGATGGCGTCAGACTTTGGCCGTACGTAAAACTTGGACTTTACGTTGCTATGGAATTTTTCTGAAAACCGAAAAAGGTCGTCATCCGAAGTCTTGGTGGTGGAAAAGGGCTTTCAGGACCCGAGACACCTACCAACGAGTGATCTGTCAGTTGCTCTAGGGAATCTACTCTCCTCATCGAGAAGAGCAAGCAGACCTATCGGTCTGCTGAGAAGCATGTCAAGGACCGGTCGATTGTCTGAGAACTCGACGAGGTCAACGGGGATGCCTTCTGCCATATACTCCTGCTGTTCCCAGGTGAAGATGTGCTGGTTAAAATAGTACTGAATTTGTTCATTTGCAACGTTGATGCAGAGCTGCTCGAATGAGTTTCTGGGGAAATTCTCAAAGCCGAATATGTCTAGAAGACCAATCGCCAATGGTTCATAGTTCGCGCGATCAAAGCTCAACAGACAATTGATTTGGTTGACCATCCAATCGAAGAGTCGACCGTAAAGTCCCTTCGCCATTGCGTCACGAGCCGCACTAGCCTCGGCAACGGTATTATTCCGCGTGATTGTCTCACCCCGGGTAACTACCGAGTTCGAAGTAATCGCTTCTAGAAGATCGATTGCCTCCACACCCAGCAGTTTTGATACTGGAACGCATATTCGTCAAGTTAAAAAATGATCTGACAATTAGTCGAAAGACTGTTCTCTGAACTCATCATCGGGTATTATCCAATGAATTGTTTAAAAGTATATTTGTTTGGATTACCCCTATGAAGTGGAGCCATATCGATAACTCTGCTCTTGTTGTCGGTGTTATCTTCGCTGGCCACTTCAGCGAACTCGATATCACCAAGGTGTAGAATCGCTGCGAGCACACCGTAAACAGTGTCGACTTCTTCATCCCTGAACCCGAGTACCTTGAAGCCAGCCTTGAGCTGCTGAAACTTATCAATGTGTGTTTGCGAGGTGTGGTTATGATCGGCCAGGTACTTGTGCTGTTTTCGTAGACCCGAGTCCAGGTAGAACTCCTTTAAACGATTGTCGGCGTCGAGGCCATCGTACATGTAGTAAAACACGTGGAAGTTTCGCTCACCTCTGTAAAAAAATTTCCAAATAAATAACCAACCGCTTTCGTCATCATCGAACACCTTGCGAACGTATCTGTCGAAACTATGAAGACTTACTCCGCCTGAGCTACGACTCTGGACTGCTCCAGCAAGTATACAGCAATTCTTGCTCCAGTGACTTTGCCACCCTTGGTCATTGTCAAATCAAGGTACTTGCCGAACCTTGAAGAATTCGCGTTTATCCCAGTGGTAGCGTTACCGAATGCTTCCATGATCGGGTTAATCTGCAGGATCCGTTCTTCAAGGTTGCGATTTGGTGCCTTGCTCAAATAGACCAGCTGCTTGAGCAGCAAATTAGCACTCTCAGTTTTACCCGCTCCGGATTCGCCACTGATGACTATTGCCTGGTTCTGTCGCTGATGTAGCAATGCTTGATAGGCAGCATCGGCCACGGCGAAGATGTGTGGTGGATTATCCGACCTGGCCTGACCTTTGTACCGTCGTTGTTCCTGGGAATAAGAGCCACAGGATTATCATGAAAGATTTCAGGATCCAGAATTTGTCAACAAGCGGGAAGAGCTCATTAACATAACATTACTCACCATTCCCGTGTAGAGTCCTAGATTCGTGAAGGGATTAACTGCGACCAGGATATCTCCGATGTAGGTGTATATCTGAGCCTGCTCGTACCGCTTTTGGAGTTGCTCTACTATGGCGTCCTCGGAGAGGAGGTCCAGAGCGGCGAGATCATCAACGTACATTTTCTCCGGTCTCGCCTTCCTGTCAGTCTTAAGCTTGCCATGTTTCGTGGTGACTTCGGGTTGCCTTTGAACGCGACCATTTGATCGTTGTCGAGCTATTTCATCGCGGAGTTCCTCACGGACTTTGTCAAGCACCCCACCAACGTTGAGCAGGAGTGGGTGCTCGGAGAGTTCACTGGCAAAAGGACGATGCTCAAGATCCTTGACCAGACACTCGGTGATGAAGTCGGTAAGCTCGGGAGAAAAGAGATCAGGATTCTTCAAAGCCGGTGGAGGGTTTCTTGGTATTTGGAAGAGAGCTCGCATGGGATGGAGTTCGGACAGCGGTGGGTCACCGTCAGCCAACTCGATCGCGGTGATCCCAACGGACCAAATGTCACACCGTGAATCGTAAGATGAATCCAGTTGCTGCTCGCATGCTATCACCTGACATCACGAGTAGAAAGATTGATATTCCGTTATATTAACGGCGGAATTAAGATAATCACGCACCCAGACTGCGTGAATTGAATATCCGACATCAGTTTACTAGACTCACATGGAATTTTTTTTAAATTTAATCGATCTATAACGTGAATAAATATATACATTTATCATTAGTAGCCTATATCAAAGTGGCGAACACAATTAGCTTTTTCGACGTGACTAGTATTGAGAAGAGGAGCGATGAAGTACATGCGCTTTGAATCGATAGAGAAATACTCCGAGTCAGCGGATGCGGTGGAATCTTTTTCTTCAAGATGTTATTTACCTCTGGGGCCATCCAGTAAGGAGTTCCAACGGAAGTGTTTCGTCTCGCCATAGTGGCAGCCAAATGGGATGAGACTCCAAAGTCGACTAGTTTAACGTGTGCGTTTTCAGTGAGCAGGATGTTATGTCCTTTGACATCACGATGCATGCAGTGGTTGCTGTGGAGATAAATCAAAGCCTGGACAGTCTCCCTGATGATGTAGGCAATCTGATCGTTCGAGAGACGTTTGCCACGTTTCTTCAAACCCTGGACGAGATCCGTGACTGATCCACCGGTGCATAACTAACGGGATGACGAATATAAATATAGTATAGATTATCGAAACGATCATGTGTGGGTTCAGCAATCAGGAGGACTCGATAGTCCAGGAAATTGATCTTTCAGGTATTCCAGAGTTACGAACCTCCATGACGAACCATAGCTGGTCTTCTTCTTGGGCCGGTGCCTTCTTCAGGAAAATTCCATGGAAGAGAGGTATATTGGGATGAAGGCTCAAGTCCCTGAGGACCAAGTATTCCTCCTCAATTTCTTCGATATTGTCAGCAACATTTTCAAGAATTTTCACAGCGACGAGACTGTCCGATTTCTTGTCGCGTGCCGAGTAAACCTCACCGTAAGTTCCTTCGCCGATTAATTCTTGGAGCGAAAATCGCTCATCAGGGTCTGGGATCGCGTCGAAATCCAGATGCTGGCTGAGACCGTGATACGCCATGCTGGTCCCGCCACCGGTCATTTCTGCAAATATCAATTACTCGGATTGTAAATCTGTCTTTATAGCGGGATGCACGGTGTTTTCCATTAAGCAAACGACACTTTGCTATACGGTGTAATTGAATGACGATAAAAACAACATCAATGATAATAAACCGAGGTGAATTTACAGATATATAGAAGAAAACATGTTTGTGCAATATAATTTCATCCGTCAAATCACGCACATCCAACTTGCACGCGAGGCTACTGCTGCAGTTTCTGTTGTCGGTTTACCACTGACTGTAAAACTTGATACTTAGATTTCCGTAACTTGAGTAGAAGTCGTGAGTTGTTTAGTCTTGCGAGGGAACAAACAACTTGTTAAACGTCAATGTTTGACTGTATTACCCTTGACTATTGGTCATTTCAGACGCCTTTTTAAAGTCGAGAATAAAAATTGTTTTTACTGATAGCCGCGAGTCGAGCAAACTTTCGTTATCATATCTTATCTTAACAAGGCAGCAATCAATGAGCAATTGACAAACTGTGAGGCGCCTAGTCCAGTTTGTGGAAAAAATACGGAAATAATTCAATGAATGACCAGGCTTCAAGTTGAAGTGGAATAAAAAGCACTGTCTGACATATCGCGATAAACTTTCTCCGTGGCTGAACGAGTACTGGTGCGATTTTTACCCATAGCGTTAACACCTCGTCAAATATCAGTCAGAATTTGCGTACGATTACTAAGTGTTTCTCAAAAGTAACAGAAGACCTGTCTAAAACCTTAGAAAACTTGCTAATTGCTAAAATACTTCACGAATGAATCTGCGTACTCACATTTAAAACTTTTTGCGGCGATAGGAACAAGAGGCATCGCCTTCCGCGATGCGACTACTACTACAATAGTTATTACTGCTCGCGGGATCTACCCATGAATCAACGTTCAATCGTGCGATATCATAGTGACGATATATCTTATCTTTTTATCAAAAAAAATGAAACTCTGCGCTGAGAGTACTAACCAATGACGTCTCCCATTTCGAACGATCCTGTTTCCCTTCTCAATGGATGAATCTTCCGCAAGTTATAAATGATCTGCTCAAACTCCCATCTCTGACACCGTGCACGAAGGTATAAGGATCTTCCAACAATAAAGCGACACGGTTTCGAAACCTCGCTAACTAGATATCTGTCCAATGATAATGGGATAAAGTAGGGGGTGGTACCCACTGGTGTGGCTCTTAACCGGGTTCTGACTACTGAGGAACTTCCCTAGGCAATATTTTCTCCACTACTCCAGACGCCACTGATCATACGAAGTCCGGAAGCCCTATAAGAGATCGTGAAGCCGGTCGTGGCAACCGGGTCGAGCGAGGTCGACTGTCGTCGAGCACGATGCCAGATTAAAAGGGACGTTTTATCGATCACTTTCCCAGTAAATGTCCCTTCCGTTGCTGAATATTTCCTCGTTTGAATATCCCAGAAGAAATGATCGGAAAAGATGATTTTCGAAATTTTCCTGACCTTTTTCTGGAACCGTGTTACCATTTTCGTACAAAGAATTCAGACGGTATTACCGCGAGTCACATATATGAGGAATTGCCCGTCGTACGGAAGCTCGCGTTAGTTTATATCGCTATTTCCTATCAGACCAAGATATTCCTGGTGATAATTAGCGATTAATACATTCATTCTCAGTGCAATGGAATGAAACCGAATGGCGTTAACAAACCGGCAAAGACGAGTGTCACAAGATATGAAAAAAGAAAGTCTACCGTTAATTTTAATCTACACCATCGCTTCAGAGAACGGAAAAATAATGAACGGTACCCTTTCACGTATCTTGGTGTAAAAGCATACACGGAATTACGGTTATCTGGAGTCATTACTATTCCACCGATTCTGGGGATAAGCTATTCAAACGGCTATTCAATTCTGTAGCTTTTGATCAATTATATCAATAAAATTTGATCCCATACGCGGAAATTATACCCCACGAAAATTTGACGATAAAATTAAGACCCGATCGATATGGGCGTGATGAATTATACTTTTATTTTTTTTGCAAATTTAGTATTGGCCTCGTTAACTTCGCCTTCAATTATCTGGGTACTATATACGCGTTCACTTACGCATGGGCTAGATAAGGCGAGCTAGTGGATATAATAATAAGGCGACGAAAACCGTTCGTAGCAGTTAATACGCAAGGATATGTTAGTTCCGCGAGTTATTTTCTATTCATCGAAGCTTATGATCATCCGAATTGCAGTTCACACTGCAGCAAGCCATATACGTTGATCCCCATTGCCTCAAAGATTGCGACGACGATTCTGACTCGATTTGAAAAACGGCGTAGCTTCTAATAAGCGAGTTTGGATCGGCGAAGCTACAGCTACGTTCCGCTGCACTAGAACCATATTACGGTAATTGTGGGCTTAGCAGTAAGCGGGGTGCAAGTCTTCGCGGATTTTTCCACCAGGGACGATATAGATACGGTGTAGCAACAAGCGTTCATTTTCCGCACGAGTGACATCTAATCTGTTATCCATAATCTTAATCCAAAGCAAAGTGGAACGCTTCAGTATTTGCAACAGTATGAAAAGTTGAGACTTTTATTAGATCTTCGTCCCGGCAGTAGATTCAATTTTTCATTCAATAACTATGCTGATCATCCCGTGACTGACATCATTTTTTGACATCAGAGAAACAAGGATTAAATATGAAAGATTTTTACTTCGCGATGAAACAGTGGAGGCGATATGTTGTCGGAGGTTCGTATTCCTCCGTCTGATATACAGAGTGATAGAATATCGATGATATGAATCACGTGGTCGTGCGGGTATTAGAGCACGAAGCCCGTTGGGAAAATTGGCTTAACAGAGTTCGGCTCGCTGACGATAAGTAAGTATAACCATATATATAACGGTCAGCAAGTGCTGGTTGAAAAACGGAATGGTTTGTCTGCGTCATGCCGATTGTTGGTCGTCTTTTCCGCGGCGTGGTTGAATTCGGTATGATCATTACAGGTCGCGTTGACGATTCTTCATTTCGTTCGGCACGTTTAGCCAAAAGTTTTGTTATAGGCCCAGAAGAGGTAATTTGGACCGTGACTTATACTCCGTCACGGTCTTGGAGTAAGAATATGACCACTTAGTGTTTCTGGCCCAATAAAACACTCGGCAATAATCATCTCGTTCAGCAAAGAGCGGCGAATTATGGGTTAGAAAATTGGCCCCCGTATATAGTCATAAAGCACACTTTCAACGGGAATTTATAACCGACTGCAGCCGTATCTTATATCTCGATCTTACAACTAAGGCGTAATCACTTTATACGTTTTTTTACACCGCGGTTCCTATTCAATTACTCAATTATGATAATCATCAAGTTTAAAGGCCACGTATACGCACTAATGATGCAATTAAATGTTATTGTTATACCTCGTATCTACGCACTTTCAAAATTGATAATTGATGGCATATACCGTGAGGTTACGGGGAAAGAGCTGGTTCCATGCGCGCAGGTGCTGATTCATTCGAATATTACGAGGGCCGCCAATTTCAGACTTGCCACGAATATCCCTAGAGTCCGTCTGCTATTTGTTTCCGATTTTTGTAAAATACAAATGACGGCAGACCGTGGCAGGAATAGGTTATGTTTGTTGTGAATCTAGCAGACGGCAGAACTAGGGATATTACTGAAAAGTTGGTGGAGTTGCTAGCGCGATTCTGCCAGTTAACGATATTCGAATAAATCAGCGCGTGCGCGCTTGGAACCAGCTCTTTCCACGTAACCCCACGGTATATAAAATGATGCAACATCAACATATCAAACCTTTGATTGTATAATATTTTATATTTTTCTCAGAATTTTCAGAAACGTTGAAGTTCAGTAAATGAAAAATTCCGAAACTCCAGAACCCCGAAATTCAAAAAAAAAAAAAAAAACACTTTTTCGGATATTTAGTTCCCGAAATTTTGAACTTCCGGTGTTCTTCGATTAAAAATTTTTCAAATCGGCCATGTAGACTTTTGGGAATAAATACTATTTCTGAAAACTGTGAGTCGGTGATATTATAAAATCCTGAATTTTCACCTGGCCTCCACTCGTCGCATACTAGTTCAAGTAAATTGAATATTCTATGCTGCAGCTGTGAACAATTGTTACGGTTTTATTTTTTTTTTGTTCATGGGAGTGCCAACCTTGGAATTTCCGGTCTATTTCCGGAATCAGTTTCCTGCCATCAATAGACTAGAATAATAGCGAAATGAAACTAACTAACAGAATCTTGATCGTTATTCCGGCGTGCGGTTTGTTGTCTGACAATATTTATTCCACGTTACGATTACATACCGTTTTCTTTCACTTTCTGCGATTCAAAATTTTTTAACAATAAAATTCATTACGTCGAGGTCAATTATCATTTAACACGCGGTTTAGACACCGTAAATTGGCTGCTACGTCAATTTCATTCCATACCATTAGCGATCGAAGTTTAAAGGAAAAAATTCACTTCTGAATTGCATCAACGATATGAAAAACGTACACTTTCGACACGCTGTGCGTAAAGTTAGATTTTGCGCCCATAAAATTTAACCCAACGCGCGTTGCGTTGAAAAACGAAGTGATTTTCACCCTTGGTTCGCTCGGGCGAAAAACTTCACACTCGTCCGAGAATCAACACTTTCGCGGTAGTATCTAAAAGCACTATATTCTCGTAAAAGTGAACCCATACCACTAGTCTCCAGACAATATTTTCGGTATGATCTTGAATCTGTGAAATTCGCGTTAAATTTTGCATGAAACTGACATTGAAAATATTAATTATTCTCTTCATTCGGAGCCGGGAGATAGTTCACGGTATAAACCAAGCCCCTGAATCCATGTTTCCACAAATATAACGACGAGAGATCTCCCGCAGGTAGCAGATGATAATCTTGAAACTGTCAAATTTCATTATAACCACGGCGTCGAAAAGTAACACGAACTTTTACTCAGCCTTCAGTCGGTAGGTAATTAAGCAATTTAATTCAGTCCTGGAATAAAGCCGAAAAATTCGAAATCAGGAGACAGCGTACAGAGTTCAAAGCCGCGGACTTAAAACATCTTGGATTTCTTGAATGGGACGAGATGGGCCTTGGGAAATTAGGACGCTTGATTTTCGGATACGTTTTAACGAGTTTTAGGATCTCTGTGACGGGCGTAATGCCTCAGCTCAGTAAACTGGGCCAGAGGTCGGTCACCCGCTTAACTGTTCCTCTGTTCTCCGGTTCCCCGGTACTTTGGTTATTCGTTGGTACTACTCCCTTCACCTTGACTTTCTCACACCTGGATTTAAGCTGCGGAAAAAAAATAAAAAAATAATAATAATAATAATTCTGATATCTGACGAGTGAAAACTGAGCCTTGACCGATCATTCTGACCCTGTTTATTACATGGAAAAATATCTTGCCTAAGATCAATTTGTTGACTCTGGAAGAGACGAGGTCAACGATCCTCGAAATCTAGTGGAAGTTGTTTACTTTTAAATTACAACCAACACTCCGCCATACGTCAAGCTAGAAACTTGAGCATATACTCGATGCGAGAAGGAGATCGGCTGACCACGAAGGAAAGACGAGTATCTTGGGATATGTGTAGGTATCGGGCTGAAGTATATCGAGTAACAGACTCAGTCGTCCAGTAGAAAATCTTTTCGTTGAAAAGCTTGTTGAAATAGTATCGAATACAGAGAATATATGAAGGTGTGAAAACATGTGTTTCATACATCCTAAAATTTTTCGTGATGTTTCAGAGAAGTCTGGAAGTGTTTTATCGCCCCCATAAATACCATGGTAAGAGTGTTTCTTCAGCTCGGTTATAAAATTCGAATTCCGAATCCAAACAACCTGAGCACGCGTTATTATTGATATGAATCAGATGTCATTCAGGCGATGACGTGCTTCTTATGAGATCTAAATATCCGCGTATGATATTCGTGTGCATAAAATACAAATTTAATTTTTATAAACGATACGAGATGTCGTCGAACGATCGAGTTTCAAATAACATATAGTCTGTTATATTTTCTCTCCGTTTTTATTTCCGACCACGTAGCTGCATACTGCAACTAACGAAACGTGACTGAGGTGCAAAAGTCGGTTTGCAACAAGCTGCAGCTCCTGGAGGAGATCGAACTCTCTTTTTATCAGAGATATATTGACTCATTCGGCTTTCACTGATTATAGTCGTGTTTCCCTCTGATCTACCTCTTCTCATTTCTATATATTGGCTTGCTTTTATCTACCGATATATTTTTCCAAAGGTAATTCGCGATGAGAAAGACCTACTGTTAGGCATATCCCCATATCACCTTTGTTGGGAAGTTCCATCTCCATCGTTCGAAGTCAACCTGTTAATTTTCCTCCTTTTCTGCACTTCGAAAGTTAGGAACTGGTAATACCGGAACTGATAACCAGAGTCCACTGCCCTACGGACTATATACATACGTAACCGAGCATACAGGGTGACTCGAGCGATCGTTAAGCTAGTCGATTTTATTCAGAAACCTATTCCTTCTCGTTACAATAAAAAATAAAAAATAAATTCACCATCGTCATAATAACGAGGATCAAATTTTCATGCAGAATAACAATTCGAAAAGGATTTTCACGGATTCTGACTAAGCCATGTAAGACGTCAAATTGACTTTTCGTTTACAAAATTTCGGCTAAGAATCGTAGAAATAATTATAGTTAAAAGTTTTTTTTTTTTTTTGTATTTCGGTTCAAAACGGTATCGTATATAATTATAGGACACATGGCACATGATTGATTGGGAATCGTTTTTATGCGGTAGAAAAAGGTTAGTTCGCTACAAAATTTTTGAAACATTAATCAGACGTTGCGGTACCGGTTTTATTTCTTATTTTTTTTTTTTAAATTGTCAGAATATTTAGGTCGTTTATTGAAAAAAAATGATGGTTTAGTAAAAATGGGATCAAAGATCAAGAATGCGAGACGGGCTCAAGACGATTTAAATCAACTGTAAAATCGATTCACGTATTTCCACGATTCTATACATATATATTTATATATTTATACATGCAAAGTGCTAAGAAACCAGGTAAATTGCTGTGAAATGTGCGAAAGGAAAGGAAGAAACAGACCGAAGTAAATAAGAAACACTATCTTTTACCAACTCGGTTATAAATCAAATAGTTTCAGGTGCATATTGAACTTTACGCAAATTTAATTGCGCGGACTTTCAGTTTATTTTAGTTTATTAGTCTGGTGTAGGTATCGGGTCGTTAGCCAGGTATACCGGTTCTTCGAGCATCACCATGGTGCAGACCGAAGTCATGGGTTAGGTTGTGTAACCGGTAAAATAATTGCCGGTTTTCAATATTGCGCGTAAATTGTTATTATGCAATTATACGATCGTTTGCCAATATTAGAACGACCGGTACCGGCAGTCATTCGAGCCTCCAGCATCTACAAGATGATTTATCAACTGTCGGAAGCATTACGATTGAAGACTATGATTATCCACGTTGCAATTTGACGACAAACGCATCGATCTAATATAGTTCAAAGAATTCTACATAATTATTAACGATTTTTTTATCCCGAGATAAAAATGACAGCGATCGAATCGCAATACACTTTTCTCTTTAATCATTGGCGTAAACTGGTCAGGCGTTAAGTTGAGAAAGCGAATATCGCGAAGGACTGTTGGATATCTCGGAGCTAGTCGCGGGATGAAAGATGGTAAAATATAAGTGAAGGCAAAATTTAATCGATGAGATTAATTGACGTAACGATTAATGAAGTTTCCTAGGGAATATCCTTCCTCTTACATAAGCCGGGGTAATGATCGTGAGGATTATTCGCTCGAGTATCGGTCCGATTTTTCACAGAACAATCGCAATCGCTGATTCATAAGTATACGCGATTCAAAGGCATGGAAAATATCTGTAGAAATTACGTTTCGTAATTAGCTAGACCAGCCGCGTGGCTACGTCATTTCCGACATTCGGTATTCGCGGCTAGCTGTTACGCCATATTGAATTTTAATCATAAACCCAACACGGGATCTCGTGGGAAACTAATAATTCTCTATAGAGTTTATATTGTATGTTAATTACCATTGCGTACTTATTATTATGGGTTTAAATAGAAGCATGTATGCTTGGTATCCGCGCGGGAACTGGCGAGTCCCACGACTAGCTGAGTCAATCGACGAAGGACCTTTCCGCTTCCTCTTCATTTTTCAGACTTCTTCTATTCTTTTTTCATTTTTTTTTTTCCTTTTTATTTTTTCTGCTATTTCACATTGTGAGAAACTCTATGACGTAATTATCCTCAAGACTTACTCGATAGAACGACGACGTATATACACTTCTAAGATAAAGAACAACGATTGAAGATAGCTGTCGATTGCAGGGACAGGAAATCACCGCAAGACTATGCGGTATTAGTACGTATCACTCGGCTCAAGGATGTGTCACGATGTTTGTACTTTGAAGAAATAAACGATTTCTCGTCAGCTCTATTCCATCATAATGTATTTCTAAATAACGGAAATAATTAAATGTAAAATAGTATTAAAAGTGTATGAAAATCACTTCGTTTCGTGTAGACGAAATAAAATTGTTACTTTTTATTTCACTCCTCTCTATATTCCTTCATTCTTCATATATAATTTATGGTTAATTTATATAAAAAATATAAAACAGAAAAATTAAGGAGCTATTATTGCACAACGTAAATTATTACCGAAGAAAGTTCTCTGACCAGAATAATACGATGGGTTTAGTAACTTTTTGCGGAAACAACGCTGAACACGGAGACAACGGGGACAGTCTAGAACACAGTGGCAATCATCTAGCTACGGGCTTACGCCTCTAACAATGAATTGTTTCATGCATAGTGATTTCGCCTTTTTATATGCGATGCACATCGTACACATAACACACATGCATCCCCATATATATATAATACATAAAGAAAAATCCATTCGTTTCACCTTTCTCGACACTCCCACGTAAACTAATTCATAGCTAAGCCAAGTATACCTATATGTGGCGGCTTTGTCAACGAAAAATTAGAAACTATAAGGAAACGAGACGAGACATAAGGTAATAATTTATATTATTTAAGTAATAGTCTCAGAAGTTGATATCTAGCATTATATTATCGGTCCGCACGATTTCGTTTTATGTGAATAGTGAAATTTGTCGGGATTGAATATCATTTGACACCGATCGATTTTTTCCTTTCGATCTATTTAACGGAATTAGAAATTCGTAACGATAACAGATTAGCCCGGTGAGAACGGTCGTCAGTTTGATCGTGAAATTGGTGAAAATCTATCGAAGCGTTGAAATAATGATTTGCTAATTGACGGTTATAGTCGAATCGATTTTATCCACGATTTGATTCGTACTGAATTGACAGAGTCGGAATTTCGTATAATTAAGTCGGCGGAAACAACAGAAGCGAAATTATTATACACGTGCATAATTGAAGCCTCTTATTGCTTCGGTATAATTACCGCGGTATACCGCGAAGAAAGTCAACATCAACTATCTCAAAAGGGATTCAGAGCCGAACGCGGACGTCACAGGTTATTGGCTTTGACGGTTTCATCTTTTTGTTCTCGTCTTTATCCCCCTGCGTTAATTACCGATTGATAAACAAATTCAAGTTCATCTCCAAATGATTGAAATAAATATCGAAGGAATCAACAGTCGCGTTTCAATATTCTTGTGTTCATCCATCTTCTTCCCTTTCCTACGTGAGAAAATAAAAGAAAATAAAATGATCCAAGTGCGCTGCTCCGTCAGGCGTTTCCGGATGCATTGCAGATGCAACGTCGAGCCCTTCGGAGACCGGAGAGTTGAATTTAACCGGCGGCACCAGCGACGTAGCAAGAACAAAGAAAGAGACGCACATAGTGAAAGTGCATCAACCGAAGCCAAAGAGAGTCAAGAATAATCAGGAAAGTTGATTATCCGTACCGAAAAATATCAACGGATATTTAGCTTTCTTCACGATTTTAATTGGCGTCAAGTGAAATGAGCCAATCGAAAGTGAACCTTGTTTGATATAATAAACGCGGATAATGAGCCGCGACTGAGATTTATTATTCAGAAATTTATAATAACGATAACTTCGTTTTAATCACTGATCATTGTGCTTCCACCTGGCTTTGACCGCTCTCTGTTTGCTTGGAAGAAAGCTTCGAAGAGGCTTATAACGGTCCCCTATAAGCATCACTCAAAGTCAGATGGCTTCTACTTTGTCTCTTGTACCTCTAACTGCGTTTCAGAACAGTTTTATATGGCGAAAAATATGACTATACTGTAAATTGCTGCTGCAGATATAAGTGGCAACTGTCACCTGTCACCTGTCACCAAGAACCGTTTATGCTGCGGTTCTTCATTCAGAGTTTGACATATGAATGTGAAAATAGGACGGATAAGGAATGAAAGATATCAACGGAATTGGAGTATAGAGAAGTCGGAAGCTCGTTAAAATAATTGGCAATAAAAATAATCGGCCATTATACGCCGTGAAAGCTAACAGAATTTTATTAATACAACATTGAAATCAATAATAATTAATTGTCAGTAGAGAATTACGGATGTGGCAGAGGCGGAGCTGCTGTATGCAGTCCGTGTGAATAATACCTACCTCACTAATCGCTTTTTGCACGTCTGGTACTTACACACTGATATGGCCTCACGGATACCTCAGATCTTTATTTTTGAAAAAATTAACCAACAGTTCTCTGGGGAAATTTTAGGCCTCAGACGAGCTGGTCTTCGTTTTCATGAAAGAAGCTACCCCAGACGATTAAAAGATCGAAAAAAAAAAAAAAAAAAAAAAAAAAACCAGACCGATTGGTAACCGAGTTTGGAGAATGAATTTCCGCACAGGTCTAATAACACGCGGGGATTTCGATGCCCCGGATCTTTGATTATGCAGAAATTTAGCAAGGATTGACTGGGGGTACTTCGGGCCCCAAAACGAGCTTTCGTACGGTCTAGGATCTCCCAGTGAGATCCTGGTCTTCATTTTCATGTAAGAGCTACGCGAAAAAAACTAGACCGATTGATAATCGAGTTTGGAGAATGAACTTTCGTACATATAGGCATACGTGGGGGGTTTCGATAATTATTTTACAACGGCTGACATGGATCATTGCACAACGATTGATCGCGGCTAATATTAGCACGGCTTATTGATTGCTGTCAAAAATTTTGATCTCTGAATTCTGGTTCTAATTAATGTTATTACACTGCGATAGCGTAACAGAATCGCGATAAGAGGTAGATAAGCGACGTCTTTTCCCCCCATTGCAGTATAGCTCAGAAAAATCTCAAATTTGATAAACCTTACCTGTAGCAGTAGGTATTTCATGAAAATTCAACGATATAATTTTCGAAGCTACTGAATCTCCGAATTGCAATGGATAAAATTTTTCCTTTAAAAATCTCCACACTTTTTACGGGTACCTACTGCTATAGGTAAGAAGTGTGCGGGGTTTCAGAATATTCGAAACGATAATGCGATAGGAAGTAAAATATAACCCCGAAGTACTAGAAATCGTGTGTTATGTAAATGGAAAAGGTCAAAGGCTTTCGGGCAGCACTTAGGATTGAGATAGAAGCCTGGGGGTTCGAATACATTTTTTTGTATATATCTGAAGACATTCTGGTTCATAGGAGCACGGAAGTTTGAATATGGCTGAATCAAGGACCACCCTAACAGACCGGTACAGGCCGTCGAAGCGAGGGCCCGAAAGAATTGCTTGAATAAATAAGATTAATTGATAATTCCGGTCAACTGCAACCGGTCACGGAGCAATTTTAATCCATTCTATAATTTCTCCCGGTTAATCCTGGTCGAAATATGACGTCATTGGCTGTTTGCCAGACCCTGAGGCAGAATGGTCGAAGGTTAAACGGTTCCGAGGCGTACAGTGCATGGCTGAGGTAGTTGTTTAATATTTTATTACATTCATTTACGGCCGGTTAATTTTTGGAAATTTTCATCATCCAGGTCACGATACCGATTAGTGATCACGAGGAAAAATTAAAGAAAGATATAATTGCACGGCAATTTTTATAATTGAGATAATAAAATTGGCCAAAAAATCATCCTATCATGGATTTCCAGCTGTGATATTTCTCAGCTTTTAATCCTTCGGCTGTAAGCTATCTTCGACTGTATGAATTTCTGTTATTAATATATGCGCATGCATTCAGACCGGCAAAAATTAAACAATCATATATTTGTCTTCTTTGTGTGTTGAAATTGAATAGGATTGAATCGCCCGTGTTATCTAAGCCCTCTTTCTCTTTCCCTATCTCGTTTTGTCGTAAGTCAGCAATAGGTGTATCATACGTGCACGTTGTACGATGTACATACTATACGTACACAAGTATATATACACAACTACGTCGTAGATGTGGGTGTTTCTTTACTCTTTACAAATACCCGTACACTCTTTACCAATGCCACTCACAAGCGTGGGTGTGCGTGCACAGCCTGGTGTGTCATTATACAATGCGCTAAACAAATATCATATGATAACTGACCGTATGGGTATCGCCCTGTTTTGCACCAATATTAACGATCTGTTCATATAGATTCCGGAATTGAAATTCGAAGAGAAAAAACATTGAATTTTGTCAAATTCTAAACATTAATTGGCCGATTCTGATCGGACATTCTATCACATATCGCGAATGAGTCATGATTTTAAGAATGCCGAACTGTGTACCGATTCATCTCTAATCACTGGTGAATCTCGTAGTGTCTGTGATTTGCTTACATTCTCTGTTATTAGTTATCACCATTATGATAATTGGCTACATAACGGGGACGCGTTGAGTCCCAAATTTCTTGAGATGATAATGAGTCATTTTCGATACACTGCAGAGTGATCACAGGCCAGTGAAATTGAGGTTCGTAGAAATAATTGTATGCAAAAATTTCTATGTAATAGAAAATAAATAAATGGGAAGAACAAAAGTTGTCAAAATTTCATAACGCGAGTATTAATATACTCACGTGTCTCGCCGCTGTTTGTCCCGGCTTTTATAACTAGCCAATTATCGTGCTACCGTTAGTGTCAGTGGCTCTCAGCTAGTCCACACATGATGAGATCCCGGTTTCGAACTATGGGTTTGTGATGTTTGACTCAATTTTAACAAGAAGTGAAGAAATTTGAATGGAAAAATTTAATAACTACGATCTGAAATAAATCGGTATTATTTTATTTTAGTTTTTTCTCCTGTTTGTTAAAAACCCGGCTAAAACTAGCCACAACCTCGAAGACACTCGGTTCTTCAACAACTGCCTTTACCATTACATGTACCGTCCTTGCCTTGCCTCGAGTAACAGCAATCATATCCCCTTCCAATTCTGAACTCCCTACTCTCAGTACTCCCTGACTTCAACTTCACCTCCGCTTCGTCTCTTCTCTTCTCTTCTCTTCTCTTCTCTTCTCTTCTCTTCTCTTCTTTTCACGAGATGGAGACCAACGCGGATGCATGCTTACTTTCCTTCAACGATAAGAGAAGAGAACCCCACGCGTGCCCCGATGATACCAGATGCGGACGTCTTCGGCGTATCCGTTTTTTAGATTTTCAGATCGCGAGAGGATGGTGTGGAACGCTTTTTCGACAACAGGAAGAACTTCTTCTGGTCATTTTCTGGGTTTCATGAATGAAAGACGTACCTCCAATGTAACGAAAAACGATCGAAGAAACGGCTTCTCGTATTCCCACACGCATCTTATACGCCTGTATGCATTTTCGCGATATTTGCGGAGCTACAAAAAGTGGACACAGGTGTTTGTGCGGCTATAGTCTACCTGGTATCTTCTTCAAGACACGTATTAATGAAATGCTATCTTTATCTTGTTATCTAATCGTGACAGTAGAACGGATTTAGTGCTGGATATAATACACCGTCTTCGAAACGAACAAACAAATTATTATACCGTGGGAGAAGTCGTATCGAAAAAAATATCCCAAAAAAGGATTAATTTTGGGTGGAAATTATAGCAAAATACGATTCTGCACAAGTTTTTATCTTCTCTAGGACGTAATTCTTGTCCAAAAATTCTTGTTTTTCATGTTCTTTTAATGTAACGTGAGAATACCTAGTTTAGGTATAAACTAATTGATTTTCTCAGACGCAGGACAGGGATAGTAAAAAATAAGACAGCACACTGTCTGTGCCTGATCAGCACAAGTCCAAAACCAACGAAGTTTATTATTCCCATTCACAAGGTTGCTTATTAAAAATAAAAAGCTGGATCAAAAGTATCTACTGCAGGCAAAGAAGGACTAAAAAACAAATTCTGGAAATACATGTCGAGCTATGTCACCTTTGAATGCTATAAAACTGCCATTTTTACTCTCGATTAAAGTCTTTGTAAAATTAAGTCATGATATCAGCATTCCAAAAATTTTCGGCATGTGAAAATGCCAGTGGCCTCAGTACCTGAGTTGTTCAGCTTGTTGGGCAAGGATCTGTACCTTTCTCTCAACATCGCTTATCGGTATGTTGGGAAAGTAGTCCTGAAATGTGCGGAGAGTGAGATTTTGAGGGACCGATTCCTTCCAGGTGAATCCTGAGCCATTATTGAATGTTATTTCATCGTTGTGGAAGGCGATAACGTAATCAAAGTCCTTGTTGAAGTCTGGTATATCCGGGATGGCCGCTGACCTCGGCTGTGGGTAGTAGACGGCCGTGATACCACCGACCAGCCAATCCTCGTTTAAAAAGTTCAGCACAGGACCTTTGAATATTTCGCCAGGATTTCCGTTGACTGGTGTTTTATCGTAGGAAACAAACCGGGTCCAAGTTTCTCCCTCACGATCCTGCGAAGGAAAAAATATTTCATAGAGTAAAGTCCTATGGATTTTAAAGATTCTTAAAGGTAGACCAGGTACCTTGTGCTCACTGTGCCACTGCCCATCTTCATCAATGAATCTGTAAGTCAGAGTGACGTCTGTCGCCGTATACGGTAGCTGGTTCAGGGGAACAGCCTTGAAGACAGGATAGCCACAGCCAACATCGACCAGATGAAGATCTCCTGGTTTATTGAGGTCCTTGACTAAGATGGCAAAGTGACTGCCAAGTTCTCTAGGCCTTGGTGAAGGTGGGTTCTTTATGGTGGCTGGTAGGAGTTCCACCTTGTAGCCAAGAGCTTCTATCAGAATCTTGAAGAACCAGTTGTTATGGACGTTCAAACCACCCTTAAGGCTTGTGCCAGTCTCCACGACGATCTGTTCAGTTGGAAAACGGTCTTCGGGCGGAAGAATGGTCGTCGATATGTTCTGAAAACGGGAATGTGAGGGTGAGCGATTTCTTTTTTCAAATTTCAGCTGCACTTTTCTACCCTCCTTTCGCCCAAGCTGGTTGGTAATATGAGGATCGAAGTGGATGACGTGTGGAACGAAGCCAAATTAGATCGGTGGAATCAGAGGTATTTATAGACACTGTCGCCAAGGTATTACAGTTCTTTAATTAAGTTAAACGTCAGGATAGAAAAAAAGTGGCATTACCTGAACGCATGGATATATAAATGGATGGTTATTTATTTATTCACAGTTACCTGGAAGGGGACCTTCTCGAAAAAGGCCCTGACCATTTTGTTCAGAAGATCAGACTTGTCCTGGACAAAATCAACGTCCAGTTTTTCCCTGACGTAGGCTTTTGCTGCTGCTACAGGATCCATTTTTAACTTTCTACTGTTTATCAGCTTTTCGATACCTCGCTTAAATAGACTTTTTCATCGTGAAAAATGGTTCAAATAGAGATGATAAGATTAGACGCTCGTCAACCAATCCAAATACTTTATTTCCGAACCGTAATCGTTAGCTGGTATAACCGCTGCAGCGCTTGAGCTATGATACGACTAGATAGAACATAGGCTTTAAAAAAAATGTCGAAATAATTTAATGAGGAATCGAGTCTTACACCGCGTACAGTTCGATTTAATTTCGATGATTCCATTCGCTACTTTTCCCTCTAAAAATTCTGAATCATTGATTTACTGTCACATATAGATGGGAAATACGACGTGACTAATACCCAAGATGATTCCCAGACTGATAGTGAAAAAAATTAAAAGAAATTTTCGACAGTCGATAAGCGGCGTATCTAAATGGATTAAAATGATCGATTTTTGATTCAGGCGTGGCAATGCGTTACATAAAAGTGAAAATCGTTAAGTAATCAATAAGTCGGTGACTATGCGGATGGAAAAAAATAAGCGATAAATTGGTTTTTTTTTTTTTGGTTTTTTTTTTTTCAAATTGCAATATAACTATGGTACCTATTCACTTATCTTCGCCTAGAGATATACACTTGTATCTACACCTGTTCCTGCATTGACTCTACCTAAAATATACATTAGATAAGAACGGGGATTCAATATCGAAACTGGAGCCAAGGCCAGCTTGTAAAATGAACAATTTTACAATTATAATCGATTACTATCGGTTATTATGTGCTCGTCAATAATCTCACGATTTCGTATCGTAAAGAGTATTCGGTAATTTTTAATAACGCGAAATCAATCGGCCCAAAACAGATCGACATTTAAAAACAGAAACTGATTCAAATGTTCATGATTTTAGAATCGAATTTGAAGATTTACACTCTTTACAACTTTGCCAATAAATTAAGCACCGCGTTGGTTTCTCCTCTCCAACAGCAGATATCGATTCTTAGATGGTTGATGATGTGACCGACTGGTGTAGGCAGATTACTGACTGAGCTGGAGGAGATCAACTCGTTCTCAGATTGGAATACTGACACTAAACCGCAACCAGATGTAGCTGCATAGCGGTTTCCTCACTGTTACCACAATTTACAGATACCTGCTGATCGACAGGCTCTAGGCATATACTGGGTGCTCTAATCGAACGGAAATCAAAAAATCATTTTAATTAAATATATTAAAAAAAAGTTTAATTTTTTTATTGTACAAATTTGAGAAGAAGCATGGGACGAAAAATATTCAAAATAATTATGAAGTAAAAATTTAGTTACTTTTTTGGATTTAGTATTCGCAAATTGCTGAGTGGAAGCTAGAAGGTGATATTGAAAATGAAGAATCAACGTCCGGTAGCAATTAAACAGTTTCTTGTCGTGATTCGGAAATCTCTGACATTTATAGCCTGTTTTCCTCCGTTTCACACCATCTGAAATCATTGCCCCTGCAATAAGCCTGAGAGCGTCTTGATCTGTACTTATTGCGTGAGAAGTAATTTCGCACCTCTATTCGAGGGCGTTTTTCGTCCCGTCAGTGAAATCTCGATCTAATTTGTTCAGAGGACTAAAAAGTCGGGGATCTTAAAAGTCCCGGATGGCGAAAAATTTCGGATTTTAATATTACCGACTCAGAGTTTTTAGGAAGGGTGTTTCCGCGAAAGTTTACATAAACGATTCCAAAAACTTTGGGCCGTCAAACACCGAAGTTTCGAAGTTTCGAAATTCCGAGACCTAAAATGCACGCATGTATTCATTGAGTGTTTAATAAGTTCAGATTTCCTTTTTGGAAAAAAAAAAAGTTTTTCTTCACATCCAGAGAAATAGATCGAAATTTCTGGATCTTTGCTGGCTTCTAGAAGTCTGGACTTCCGGAGTTTCAATCTTCAGACTTCAACGTTTTCGAAAATTCTAATTCGGAATTAGGACCGTTCGGAACTTCAAGACAATAGAAATTTATAAAAATATAAATTCATATGTAGACATCGTGCGGCATAATTCTTACCGGAAATTGGCTAGACGACGATCTTATAATCCAGTCTCAGGATCATCCGTATTGAAAAGAAAAAAAGAGCATTGATATTACCAGTGAATAGATACTCGAGTATTATAACCATCAGTTGGTCAGGAATTAATCAAGTGTAGGTATTATTTGCATAACAAAATGCGCTATTAGATGTGGTATTCATTAGCGGTATGACTTTGATCCGAATTGAAAGATGACCCTTGGAGTATACGTGTACGTGTACGTGTATAAGAGCAAACGTAATTAACGTCAGTATGGTATAATCAAACAAGTGCTCAACCGAAATCCATTATTCTTGTCAAGTGAAACTCATCATATCTGTATACAAACTTGACGGTGGGTATATCCTAATACTATTTTCCTAACAATTAAAGGGATGGAAATATACAAAAACGCAGAAGCAGAGAAGAATAATGGTTTTCATATTGAAAGACAAAATAAATTTCATGAAAAAAAGTTAAAAAAAAAAAGGAATACAATAAAAGAACGAACGAAGCACCCATAGAAATTTGATACATCCGACGAACTACCCCTAACTTATTGTTAACCACAGACCCCCATTGTACGCGGTTTTTGATAAAAAGAAATCAGTTGATAAAATTTGAACCGTGAATTTTTCGCTCACAATCACGGATTGCCTTTCTTCTTTTTCTTCTTCTTCCTCTTCTTCTTTCTCTTCTTCACCCGTCTGCCTTCATTTATCCCCCTTTCTTCAAGTTATTCGCTCGTTCAACAGAGACGACGCGTGTTCGAAGCTGCAGCGTATAGCAAGGAGAGACGGGAGTCAATTTCAATACCATCGAAAAAGAACCGTTCTTCCATTCGTTTCGAAGTTTTGATCGCCTCACGAATCTCGCTACGATTCCAATTTTAAGAATCGTACTCTGTGATTGGAAATGCGCAACCATATATGTTTGCGTAGGTATATACCTACGTAACAAGGGCTGGCCACTCTATAAGAAATCGCTACCTCAACCGTGCAGGTAAAAAACTTCAAATTTAATTAGCGAAATCGAAATTAGACCAAAAAGTAGAATCGGGCAGAAGAAAATCGCGGAAAGTTATTCCTCCGCACATATTTTGCCACGAGACGATGTCTGTGATTTTTTCAAAACTGGGACGATTTAGAACTCAAGTTTGGAACATCGAGATTCCCGAAAGCGCAAAGTCTACTCCTCAGAATTTGCAGACGAAGAATAGTTCATTCTGACCAAGACCTTCTTTATGGAATCCCATTTTATCTACTTGATTCGATAACTTCATTGTGTCATAAATAATTGATAGGATTTTGAAACCAATCTTTTCCAAACATACTAATATTCCGAATTTTGAACTCACGGGAAATACCTTTCCTAAAAACTGTGAGTCGCAATATTCAAAATCGGAATTTTAACCTTTTGGAACTCGAGTCCGGCTCCCAAGCCGGAAATATTGACTTGTCCGACAAGAACCAAAGGTTTGGTTGACTCGAGGTATTCCTAATTCAAAAAGTAGCCGAAATTTATCGCTGGATCAAATTTTGCATTGATTGAATGATAATCGGTACGAGTAGCAAACGTGTTTACGGAAGGGATTGCGGAATTCTCTCAAGAAAATAAGCGACTCGGCTGGCCTCCGAAGGCATATTCTCGGTTATAAATTTCGCGAGCAGATGTATAGAGCTAAACGTACAATTTGTAAGCTACTTTAGCGGGTAGCCAGGTAATTAGGATGTCAAAGGTCTGGGAGATTGCATTCATGAGAAACATTGAGCGAAATCAGGCACATCGTCATTTATGGACTATAGGACCTTGATTCCAAGAAGGGCAAAGTAGCAAAGGGTTACGGGCTCGTTATAATTAGAAATTAAGCGGGACAAACTTGAATTGAGTAAGCTAAAAATCGGGGAATCGTATTTACGCAGATCGTTTCATCAAGATCTCAGATTCCATTCATTCTCCTCGCCCTCTTGTTACCAAAGCGAAATTCACTCCCATATTTAGGATAATTATATCGTCATTCAGAAGAAATTGTGGCCAGGTAATCAGATTTGAAATAAAACTTTATTATATTACGTAGACTCGACTTTTCTAAAATAAAGAAATATCTCGATTAATATTAGTTTCAGCTATTTCAAAAGTTGCATCATTCTTTGTGATTTGAAAAAAATTATTTCCAAGGCGCAATGAACCCCCCCCTCCCCCCCTATAAATTTTCAGCCATAGAGCCAAAAAGGATCGAATCTTCTTTAATGTTTGTAACTTTACGATGAGTGCGATAAAATTTACGATAATATCACGAAGTATATGTATACTAACAGCTGCTCAAAGATAAGCGGTAAAAATGATTTCACAGCGATTTTCAAAAAGCCCGGAATCACAGGATAAACGAAAACGAAGAATATATGGCTTTGAAAGTACCTATACTCTCGATATAATATACAGCTAATAATATATGTTACGGGGTTACGGGTACATGAATAAAAATTTCATCATTATTATCATTGTTGTTATTCAATTTTTTATATTTTCATATTTTACCCCTTTTAGCCTCGTGCCTCTCACAGCTCTTTCGAAGCAAGCGAGTTATTTGACCGAGCCAGCAAACATCTGCTTTTGTTTGACTTTGGTCAGATAAGCTTGGAAATGTACCATATGCCGCGTGGATTAAACATTTTTTCTTCCTTTTTTTTTTTGCATTTTTTTCTTTCTCTCGTATTCTTTTCTCTTTTCGAGCCAACTTTACTCGTCAAAAATGGCTCAGTGCGTCAAACACTCTGAGTAAATTTCAGGGGTAGAGGTACGTAGGTAGGCTGGCAGGCAGGCAGGCATTCCTTAGATCTTTCAATCCTAAATCTCTGTAATATTGCACGGATATATTACGTATATATATACAGGCGAAAATTTCATTCGTATTATATATTATGAGCAAACAATTTACCCGGAAAGAACCAACCCCCTTCGTCCCCCTCCGAAACAAAAATTAATATCTATATAAATCTGGGGTGAAACGTAGAACTTGAGTAATTTCTTTATGTATTTTTTTTCCCTTCTTTTTTATTTCAGAGATGTGTGAATTTTATATATACACATAGAACAGACCTATGTGGTACATACACCTACTCATCGCTCCTTATCGATGTCATATGACGTAAAGAAAAATAGGAAATTTGTGCGAGGAAAAAGTGGATAAAAAATCCGCATTTCTTTCGTCCCTATACTATACCCACCCTTGCATGTATGGAGGGGAGAATTTTCAAAGTCTTCTGAATTTCGAATAGCCGAGAAATAATTCCGGTATTTTCGGAGATACGGTGTTCGCTGTTGAAGCTCGGGGCGATTGGATGGCAATAAGTTGGCCACCTGGGGTTCAGCCCCGGGGGCTTCGTACCGATAGAGTGACGCGGGCGTCGCCGAAGCGCCGAAGCGACGTAGCGCCGTAGCGTCGGGACGCCCCTCGGTTCACCCGGCGTCGCAGCGTCCCCTCGGCAAGTCAGTAATTGTCAATTGATCCCACGGTCGCTTCGTTGTTTTAACGTGTCTTAATTAAACGCTAGATTGGACGCCTACTGATCCTCTACCGTCCGTTTAATCATTTGAAGCCTTCGCCACTCCCGTTTTGTTGCACAACCAAGAAAGCAAAGAGAGATCGAAAGACAGCTTCGTTTTTCCCAATAATCTTTCTCCGATCGTTTATTTCTTCGAATTTTCTCCCATAATAATAAAAAGCGATGAAAACATCGGGCCAGATTACATGCATGAAAAAAAAAACGCCCTCTTCGTACTCGAAACGATTTTATAGAGCTTTGGCTTCTGGGGGTGCTTCTGCAGAGCAACCTTAGCCGTTACTTTAGGTGTTTTCCCGCAACCCGACAACCCCAGTTACTTTATTCTCACGGGGACTACGGTATACAATGTAGAAGCGTAGAAAAACGTATTTTTCTCATGTAGGTATACTAACGGCTGGTAGTGGGCAGTGTCCGGTTGGGCGAAAAATAATTGGACATAAATCCACTCCGGCCGATTCGACGCGGTCATTAGGACGGAGCGTGTCCGTGCGAGGACGAGGATCTCGAGTGCATAGTAAATATACATCGCGGTGGTGACACGCGGGGTGAAAATCTGCCAAGAACGATTATTATTACCATGTTATAATATTTCACAGAATAAACGATTCGACAGGGGAGTTCCCCCTTCCTTCAGCTCTTTGAAAACTGCCATTTTTCGAATTTACAATTTTTTCAAACATCATCAGAGTGAAATGCAGAATCCACCACCCATCGCATCGCTTCCCATGCTTAGAACAACCGGAAAACAAATTTTCTAATCGTCTTTGATCTCTCAAAAAACACAGATCCCTCCTTTTAAAAAATTCTCAAAATCTTCGCAGTCTATGCCTGGGGAAAAAAAAAAATTGAAAAACAATTGCGACCATGATGTACACGTTTCGAAAATATATAAGGGTCTCTAATTGGTGACCTCTCCTAGTATGTCAGACATCTTTAGCGGAAATTTTGTGAGTCAAACGGTCCTTGTCCTTTTTTTCTCTCTTTTTCCTCCCCCATTAGAAATGTGAGGGACGCTCCTTTTCACGTTAACTTATAGTCCAACCGTGGTGGTCATCAGGGTTTTTCCCGCATTATTCGCGCCGTCAGTTATCTGGATATGTGTTTGTTGACAATCAATTGATAAAGATCGGACATCTGCGTTATCGAAGTGACAATCTTCCCACTTCGTTTGGGGTTTGTTAAATTGAGATATTGCTGTAGTTTCCGTCCCTTTTCCTCCCTGAATACTTCCTCCCCTTTTCCGATCTCATCCTCTCTTTTCGCTTTCTCGATTTCTCTCTCATTCTGCTTCCGCGCGGACGGATCCCTGCAGGCTTCTATATCTATCATCCCCCGATGTTCAGCCCTCATCTAACTTAAGCCCCTGTGAATCCCGTGTAACTTTATCAGTCAAAGATTACTTCAGGCGATAAGGATTTTAAATTGAAAGACTAGAATTCGCGCTTCATGCTACTGCAGCATTATATAGATTTATCGACGAAACTACCCCCTATGCCATGCCATGCCATGCCATGCCAGGCCATAAGGCGCGTCGCTCTGTGATCGTTAGCTTAACAATCCAACTCCCAACTCCTGCTTCTTTACTTCGACTTCGACTTCGACTTCGACTTCGACGAGAACTCTCCCTAGCTTCACGCTATATTATTAAAGGTAGTTATATCCGTGTTCGAATCTATCTGCATCGGCGATAAATATGTACCAGATGAACATTATTATTTGACCCAGATCTACGATTCATCGAAAATAAGGAAAATGAAATCGGTACGATCGTCAATAACGAATTCGCTCAACTTAAGACCCCATATACCGGGACTTGGAAAGTTCGTAAGTCTCATCAAATTGAAATTAGTTCTATATCATATACATGCAAGAACTGTTAGAAACTAGGAAGATCCCGAACAGAGATTGAAAATTAACTACGAAATGCGGGAATTTTGATCCCCGCCATATTAGATGTTCAGAACTAGAGAATTCCGAAATGCTTTTAGCGCGCGTTAATAATCTCTGCAGGATATCCGCGTCTTAGGATGTCGTTCAGATCGCTAAGGCGAAGATATCCAAGCATCACATTCAAGATCGGATTTCCTGTTTCATTACAATTTACAACAAACAGAAATCGGCATTTTTCGATCAATTTTGGTAAGAAATTTCAAATTCTGTTTCTTTTAAGAAAAATAAGGGATTCATCTCGGTGTTTCGAAGACAACCCCGAACCCCGGATGTCCTGCGAACGTTATCGACACGTAGGGAGATTTTTGAAGTTTTCTATTATTGTGTTGGTGGATGATTTCTGGATTTCGGAATCGATTTTCAATCTGGGGGTAGGATTTCGTCAATGTCAAACATAGTTATCACATGATCTGAAAATACCTAAAAATATACGAAAAATGAGAACTTTCCAGTTCCAGCATGAGGGGAGTTCCTCCCTTGATTTTCTGAATCCATAATATAAACGCAGCGGAAGAAGTCGTACGATCAATTTATACTCGCAATACATGAAGTAGATTTAAAAAAGGGTGCATTTCCAGTACCCATACCATCTATAAGGGGTGCAAAATGATACGGACGTGTGTTCACCGGTCATACTCGACGATAGCCAATGCATATTTATATTCCAATGTATAAACGAGAATGCATATTAATGTGCATACTACACATAATAATCCCGTTAAGCGGTCCGTTAAATAATATTTAGTGATGGACACAAGTATTCGTTATCCGGATCAATGAGCTCGTGAATAGGTGTATACATCTATGTATCTCTCTAATTGTAAATGGGGATGAAATCCTGTCGAATAGTTTCGCCTGGTTTTCCTATTGACATGATCGATTTCTGTGATTAAAAAATATCAAAGACTTTTGCGGATATTAAGGGTTCGTTGTTCTTTGAAAAAAAATTTGAGCATTCCTATATATTATGGTATAGGTAGGCATGTATATACTTGACACCGGTTCTGCAATTAACACTTTTATTCATGAAATTAATATCGCTAAGTGCCCCTTGTGAATATTACGCGATTCGTTCAGGTCGTTAAATCGCCCTAGATAGACTCAGGATTTTGGCAGGATTTTATCTCAATTTTGTACGCTCGTAATGCCGGGCATAAAACCGATATAAATCTCGCATAAACGAAACTAACTCCTCCTGAGGACGAACGAACTCAGCTCCTCGTCCTATCACGGTACATATCACAAGTTTCACTACCTGAATCGGGTAGGTATTATCGTTACATGACAGTATAATACAGGTCATTAAATACCGCGTTATATACAATTGCGAATTATTACAACGACTGGATTCGTCACTGTTGAAGATTATCCAAGAATTTAGGGAAAACGGGCTTTATATACTTTCGCTGTATACGATATTGACCACAATCGATTCTGACGTGGTGAAGATTCTCATTTTCCATACACGTCAACGAAACCGGAAAGTTTTCACGATATAGGTATATTTTCACCCAGAACTTAAACCACCAAGTAATTATCTTCTAGTAAACGATAATAGACGTGTTCAGTTCACTATGCTTCTCTGAAGAGTGGAGAATCCTGCTGTACATACACAGACGTTATTATAATATGGAGCTACGTGCTCCTTAATCTGATCATTTTCGAATTTCGATGCTTCCATGGGTTAGGACGTCTCCAAATACATACAAAAAAAAAGTAGTCAAAATCCCAGGTTCCTATCTCAGTTTTAAGAACCGCCCCGAAGCCTACGTTTTCCAATTTTAATAAAACACGACTTGTGAAATTTCCTGGTTAAGGAGAAAAAAATGTTCATCGTATTCAATGTTTTATTACGGCGAGAATGGCGGATGAAAAATAATTGTGAAGATAGGATTTGGAAGCTATAAATTTCCGCTTTAAACTGAAAAGCAAAAAAAATTAAATATCACAAAAATGAAGTCTGCTGCGTCCATTTAAGTAAAGCTCTGCAAAAAACGATTTGCGAAACAGTCACCACGTTTATAGGCAAACGGAATATCTGAAACACGAAAACCAATACTTTTTGGAATCGTCAATGTACCCTCTAAGCTTCTATGGAATAGATTTTTGATCAACTCAAACGTGGTCAAGGTACTAATCTTTTTTGCATTTAATCGCGTTTTTTCGGGATTCTCGCGAACGTTTTTGTCAATTTTTAAAAAACGAAAAGTCGGATGAGAAATTCGTTCCATAGAAGCTTAGAGGGTACATTAACGATTCCAAAAAGTATTGGTTTTTGTGTTTTGGATATTCCGTTTACCTACAAACGTGGTCACCGTTTCGGAAATCGTTTTTTACAGAGCTCTACTTAAATGGTCGCAGCGGACTCAATTTTTGTGATGTTTGAGGTTTTTTTTTTTTTAGTTCGAAGCGGAAACTTATAGCTTTCAAATTCTATCTTTATAATTATTGTCCGTCCGTCATTCTCGCCGTAATAAAACATTGAATACGATGAACATTTTTTTCTTCTCTTACCTTGCCAACCACTTAATTTTTTTTCTTCCTATTGGAGTATAGCTCAAAAAAATGTGAAACTTGGTACACCCCTTACCTGTAGTAGTAGGTATTTCACAAAAATTCGACAGGTTTTCAACGATATAATTTCCGAAGCTACAACTCACCAAAAAAATTCCTCATTTCCAAATTGTAATGAATAAAATTGTGGCGTTTAAAATTTGTAAATTTTTCACGGATATCTACTACTGTAGGTAACAAGTGCGCGGAGTTTCAGATTATTCGAAACGATAATGCGATAGGGAGTAAAAAATAACCCCGAAGTACTAAAAATCGTGTGTTATTTGAGTGGGAAAGTTTGAAGGCTTTGGGGCAATACTTAGAATCGAGATAGGAACCTGGGGTTTCAACATCATTTTTTTAGTATATATTTGGAGAATTTCTGGCCCATGAAAGCATGAGAATTCGAATATGACCGCATTGAGGACAATCCTAATATGTATAAAACAGAATAGCAAGATTTATGTGAGAAAAAGAAGAAGAAATGACGTTCGGGCATTTTCCCAGTATCTATACACTTTCAGAAAAAAAATTTACCGTGAATTTGAAATTTCAGGAAATTGAGGAATCTGGATACTATGGAAAGAACATATACGCCCACGTTCGGGAATACGTAAAAATATATTAAAGAGTGAACGTTAATATCGTATCCCCGTCATGATCGAACAACGCTGTCTAACAGATAAGATATACTGAATTGTGGCTAATGTAAGCGTCCCGTATGATTAGGGGTCTGAAACCTATGGCCTGCCCGTTCGACACACATATTGTACATATAATATACACGTATACACATAGGCATATGTGACTCATCTAATTCCTTTTCCCACATTTTGTTTAAACCGAATGAACACCTACGTTCGATTGATCGTAATAACTGCGTTCGTCTATCGATTATTTTATCCCGCAATATAACGGTCACAGGTTAAATTAGAAGGGACCTATATTATACAAATGAGTTTTACCAACGTTTTGAAAGAATTTTCACAACCAGGAAGCTTGGACTGATTGAAAAAAATTGCGAATCTCTTTCAATCATATCTACGAATAAGATAAAAAAACCGTTTAAACTAAAAAAAAAAATCGACATTTATCCCGCAAGGAGCTTTTTCTAATATTTCTAATTTCACTCTTCCGACTTATTCTTAGACGCAGTTCAAAGAGATTCACCTGGTTACTTTTTCTTTTAATTATTTCACCATTTTTGACTTTTATTCTTCGATTGTCACGTAAATTATTTAAGGAAAAAAAATTAACCGCGAAATGTTCACAGGCTTTGGGGTGATACTTAGAATTGAAATAGGAACCTGGAGTTTTTGGATAAATTTTTTTGTATATATTTTGAAACGTCGTGGCCCATGCAGGGAGCATTGAAATTCTAAAATAATTAAATCAAGGATCACCCTAGCGTACATGTTAGATGTGGGTATAGAGTGTATTATATCAGAAGCATCGTGCGTTGGCTCGTGAATATTTGTCGGGTACTTGGTTGCCGCCGTTAGATTTGCATATTTTCCGAATCTGCTCGCCGCTCCGCGTCGCGTAGTCGGGACCGAGGACACGACAAGATGACGTGACACCCTCGGCGAACATAGTGGAAGATATTAAGGCCTAAACGACTGGAAAATTGTCCACACAGCCACGCAGTATAATTTCCTCGTTCCTCGTTGATTTATGCCCAGAATAAAAAAACAGAAAGAAAAAAAAAAAGAAAAAAAGAAAAAGAAAACGGTACCTTTCCTAGAATATTACTGTTTTAATTAAATACCTTCACCCAGGATCTTTTCCTTTTCTTTTTCTTTTTTTTTTTTTTTTTTCTTACCCATCAGTCATTAATCACCCTTCAATTTTTGGCTGATTTTTCTCGTCTTTTTTTTTTCTTTCTTTTTTTTTTTTTTTTTTTTCAATTTATTTATCAGTTTCTTATTATTCTCATTTTCGTTTTACCCACGTTTATAGATATGTTATGGTTATTACAACTAGGCTCGATGCGATCGGAGAGCTATATAAGCACAGAGGTTTAAGTTTATCGAGGATCTATTTGACGGACTACAAAACGCACGAGGGTAGGTACGCCGATGAGATTGTTGCCACAGATACAAGATTGGCACGTGTTCAGATCCCACGTTTAGACCAAGTGGATGCTACCCTCCGCAACCCTATGGTAACGTTTGCAGTAGATATACCAACGCCATTCTAAGCACAGCAATAGATCCGGTAATCGCTATCGTGTACCGAGTCTTACAAATATTATTCATCTTTTTACATACAATTCATTTTAGAATTTAAAAAATCCGTTTCTACATTTTAGACTCTATACCCATATTACCGTATCAGATAATTCTATGAAGTATTATATTAAAGCTCGTGATCCGATGAAGTAATTTACCATTTTTCTCTCCGTGAAATTAATGAAATTTATACTGTATTCCACTCAGAGAGAAAGGTTCATTAATTTTTTATTAAACGCAAAAATTTTATCGACTCCATCCAAAATTATGATCATTTCAAAAAATGGAATGAATTCGTTCGTTTTCTTTGAAACACAGTGCTTGGTTGATTCGGCAAAATATTTCGTTCGTCCAACCAAGCCGATGTGTCGAATGGATCTAATATTCTTTTTGAATTCCGTGTCTTTGATAATGAACGAAATAGTTCGTTTACTTTGAAAATATTTTCGGTTTAACCAATCGAGCCGATTCACACGACGAACCATTGATAAGTTCAAGAAAATATTCGTTCGATTCGATAAATGGAAAAAATAACGGAGGAATTACTTCGAACGAAAGAAACATTCGCTCATCACTGTGTGGCAACGCAGTAATTATTTTTTACTTATTTTTTTTTTACATTCGGACAAACTTTCCTCTGAGTGTCTGTCGTATATCGCACTTCCAGGTCTCAATGTTTTTATGGTTCGAACGAATCGTCTTCCATATTTATTTGTGCGATGAAAAAAAACGTCGATGTCGATCACTTATGCGATGCGTAAACATGGCGTAATAAAGGCTGATAAAATATTATCTGGGAATTAAAGGGATCAGTGAAATAGAGACAGAGAGAAACTCGGGAGGGCGAGGTTTCACCCCTGTTACCTCGGCGTCGTGGCGCCGGGTCTCTGTGGTTTCGTACAATCAAGTTGTGGTCTGTAATTCGCAGTGAATACCCTCGTAACTAGCCGTGGTGACACGAGTGGAAAGAGAGAGAGAGAGAGAGAGAGAGAGAGAGAATGAATGAATGAATGAGTGAGAGAGCGAGAGAATCGAGAGCGATACACGCGCCCAAGCAAACTGACAACATAATTTCTGGTTTCTATTCACCGTACGAACGACCGGACGAATCGCGTCGCAGGGAAAACCGAAACTCTGAATTGATTAATTAGTTCTCATTGGTAGGTATCTGTATACACGATCATTGCTCTGTCGTCGGTCTCCTCGGGATTAAATTACCATTCCGCGTAGTAGCTGCACCACCCACATCCACGTCGACCTCTGTCTCTCTCTCTCTTTTATCAGCAGATTTCCCTATAATTTATACAGGAATTTGATAGATAACCAGCGTAGCACATATATAGGTATATGCAATCACCTCTCTCTCAGGATCTTGAAATTAGTGGTTACAGATGTTCAGCTCTTGCTGGATGATATTCTAAGGCATTTTGGTAACATCGTCATTTTCAATCCGGAGTAAAAATGATTTAATTTATTACGTAGCTGATGTTTAGCCGTTACAATCAGCGTCACTACATTATTTTCACTCGATATAGTTTCATTTCGTACATACCCGTTTTTTTTTTTTTTTTTCTATATTCTAAGGCGGATACGATCGCTTGGTTCTAATTGTTAAATTATCAATTCCTCAGGTTATTTCCAAAATTTTGACCTCTTTCAATTTGACAAATTACAGGAAGTCGTATCACTGCATCGGTCTGTTTTTACATTGACCAATTTTCAATCGCAACGTTTTTGAAGAAATTTTGAAGTTTCTTGCGTAAATACATGAGATTTCCAAAAGTCCAAATGGTCGTATAATCGTGCTGACGATTATATCATCGAATGGATTGTCATTCGAATGAATTATTATTTTTTTTTTGGTTTAACTTCCCGAAGAGAAAAATAAAAAAACAATGATTCCAAAAGTTATAGGTTCCTTTTTTTTCCTATTAAAAAAAAAGTGAACTTGGTCTCCTAAAACGTTCTTCTATGATGCTTTTATAGAGCAACCTGATCGAGAAGCTTAAAAGCCCTAAATCGTCGATATTGTATATCTGAAACGGGCGTATCTTTCCGTATCCTCGAATTCTGTACGTCGTGCCGTTCCTCTCAACTCGTGCGTTCTACAATCGTAAAATCACGTATAACATCAAACTTGCAGCACAGTCATTGGACACCATCGCCTCGTCTTACCCAATCCTTATACTTCAGATCTTCTAGCTCCCAGTCCTTTCTAGAGATAGAAGAATTCATATCCCTCTCTACAACCCCTGCTACACATATATATATAAGTATAACCTACTACGAATAGTCACCATTCTAGCCCCCCTCTCTCTCTCTCTCTCTCTATTTCTATTTCTCTCTTCTTCTCTCTTCATCTACTGCTTCGACTCCTTCAACTACTTTTTCGTATTATACATATATACATATACACATCGGTGTCGAAAAGGTGGGGAGGACACGGAACAACCTCCCACGCACACACACACATATATATATATACGTACGTCGTAGGGTTTGTCACCCCGCGATATCGGCCATACATACATATATGCATACATAGATTTAATATACATGTGTGTGTGTATAATATATATACATATATATAATATATATATATATACATCAACCCTTGGCGAAGGGTGCGAGTTAGTATTAGCGCAGTCCGAGGAGTCATGCGCAAGAAGACCGTGCCACTCCCGGCCCCACCGTCGCCCCGTCTCACCCTGCGACGTTATCGCGGAGCGCGTTCGGAGCGCACGATCCCTTCGCCAGATCAGTCTGACGCCCGCATCCGTACAGCCAGCAACCCTCGCCCTCTCGCCTGCCTAGTAGATTTTAAGTCTATTCATTTTTTTGCGTCTATATAGTATAGTAGTAGTATAATGGCAGTAGTAAAATTATTTATTTATAACATCTGTTTATTCGTATACAAATGAACTGAATATACTAACGTTGAGAATTTAGTCTTATTTTTTGAATAAAAATTCCCGCTTTTATTCGCCTGTATAAAATGCTAAATCAAATTTATAATCACGCATTGACAACGGGTTTTAGATATTTGTTATACATTTGTGCCGCCCGTGGTCAGGACATAATAATATAAGTTTAAAAAACAAAACGAAGTACAAAGAAAATGACAACAGTTAGTACGACTTTATGTTACAGACGGAAAAGTGACAAAATTATAGAATAATAGAAAATAACGGCGTAATAGGTTTTCAAAGTTTTTTTATACGAAAAAAAAAAAAAAAAAACAAGCGGGGTAAAATACGTAAAGAAAAACGCGCTGGAACAGAAATCGGATAAATTAATAACGGCGCGGCAGACGGTTTCATTTCGTAAGAGACCTGGAGCTACTGCGAAGCTACCTACTACAGAGTAACGAAAAAAAAAAAAAAAAAAGAAATAACAGAAACAGAAACACCTGCCCGCTACAGACGCGGGTGTCGTGTCATGCGGGTCCAGGAAGACACGGGACACGTGTCCGCGATGTCTGACGTCTACGTGCGCAGGCGAGCTGCGAGGCGCTGGTACCGAACACCAAAAAGACAGGTTGTTCTCGCACACGGAGACTCGACGTTGGGTAGTACGGTCTTACGCGACGCGCTACCTGTTCGACTGCGGGAGAACGGGGAGATGGGAGTTCGAGACTCGTCTGTGCAGTCTGACCTAATGGTGAGTCTTACTACTTACTTATTCATTTATTCGGAGTCCCGTTACTCGGAGATAGAAATTTTCGACTTTATTATTATTTGCGTCGACCAAGGGAGGAAAAAGTGTTATTTTTCTTCACGGCGAATTTCACCCTGGGAAAATCCTAAATACGAAATTCGTAGTTCTGATTGAATTCTCGTAACAGTTTGGGGGTTTTAGTACAGAACCTTTTGAATATCGTTCGTAAATGACGATCGGAAAAATTTCGTGGATTTTTATAGTTGCGTAGATACCCTTAGCTCGTAATCTTAGGCTATATACAAGGCGATAAAACCGCGAGCTTTATATCAGAAAATGAAATTCGATCTCAGATTTATATATTACCAAACGATTGCACCGATGTAACATTTTCATTTAACGAGATATCATATATCCTGTTACATAATTTTATTCATTATATGTGTGAGTGATTTCGCGTGTTAAAACTGCAATATCTTGGAATATTAGTGGCGTGAGTCAATTTCGTAACAAAAATATAAAAAAAACTGACCTAAAGTGTTGAAATAATATTTTTCGAAATCATAAAAGTTTAAATTCTTTCCCCACTTTTCGACGTCTCCTTTTTCTTTATTTCTACAAAATATTAGCCTGCATTTCACTTCACTACGAGAGGGCTCGTATATATATATATATAAGGGTGTAAAAGTCTGCAGCGGGGTGAGAATTGAAAGTTGAAACTCTTCCTCAAAAGTTCGTTATTTCTTTCTTTATTTCTTTCTTCATTTCTATATAGTATATAGATATATATATATATATACGTATATACATGTTTTAATACATTTTTCCAATTTTTATACTCGAGAAAGTTTATGTACCGCTTAACTTCGTGCAGAGTTTGAGCTTCCGCGCGTTATTTCTGAGCTTCTGTTTCCATCGATATATAGTATATAGGTTTAGGTATATAGTGGTATTATATAAACCCGAAATATAGGTGCATAAAAATTTAAAAACGCATAATTTTCATTTGAAATTTATAATAGGGGTAGATATGTATTATATACCTAGGTAAAGGTATCTACACAAAGTGAATAATTATATTAAAAATTATTCACGGGTAGGTATATCACGGGTCGGTGTATAAAATAAGTTTTGATGCTCTAGTTAGATTATATAGCCCATTTTAGCTGCGTGCATGTTCCGGTTAAACAGCTCAATCGTTTTCACCTAGAATGAATAATTAATCGCGACTAGCCTTTATTCCCTTTTAGGAGGATTTACGATAGTTTTCATATCATCACTTATCGCGTAATCGGTTTCGAAATTTCTATCTAAATTCCGTCCGCGTCTATCTCTATACACCCATCAATTTGAAATTCTGTTAAATCGTTACTATCCGATGCATTAATTAATGCATTCCAGTAATCATTGACAGCTACATATTCGGTGTATTTAGGCGACGTGAACGATTCGAATTTGGTGACGAAGAACATTTTTTTTTCGGCACACTAGAATTTCTACTCTCTCGTTTTTTCATCATCAATAAATTCTGTGGAAATATTTTTGAAAATGATTTTAAACTGCGGGTGAAAAGCAGCGATGGGTTTTTATCGAATTATACGGTCATACGGCGCATCATTCAATTTATACTTCCGCAAACTAGACATAGGAGTAACATTTGTGTATAACGTGTTACGTAAACCACAAAATGAGTAAACTTCTTCTTCCTACTTTACATAATAGCTATACAGAGGGGTTGTTCACCGTAACAATACGACAGAGTAGAACAAAACGGTTTCCACATAGTAATTATAACTGAATAACTACGCGGGCTTTAGCATAGTGCGAAATATAAACCAGGGGTTAAAATCATCCCCTAGAAGCAAAAAGGCCAGTTCATGAAGAAGTTAGATTTTCCATGAAAAAAATAAAATAAGGGGGAAACTGCCGAATGAATATTCAATCCGAACCGCAATACGGTTCTTCGTGTATTCCGAACCCGACTACTACTGCAGTTTCTTTCTCCTCCTGGCTCACCACGCCCAGAATATCGCTCGGACGTAACTCAGTAGGGGATTAGAGGTGGTGGCCAAAAATGAAAGTCTTATCTCACAGTTGCTGGCTGGCTCGTGCAGAAGAGTATACCGAGACGATACGTAAACGTGGTGTGAAGAGAAGAGAAGAGAAGAGGCAAGGGTTCTCTCCTCGCCCTCTCGCACCCTCTTTACCCCATTCGCGGGCGTGGGTGGTTGCCTCGAGTAAAGGATCTTAATCCGTTGCCAACGCTGCAATTTCTTCCCATTAGCCTCCGCTCCTTCGCGATTAAACATTTGCATAATCTCAGGCGCGGTTGTTCTAATTCGTTAATATATATATACTATATAGTTAAACGTATAAATATATTACAACGATCGAGAGTGTCGTTACAGTTATAAATAATGGGGGGTGAAAGCTTAAGTCTTTTTTTTTTTTTTCCTCTTCTCGTTTTTATTATTTTTTTGCCGTTCATTACACGGAGGGGGTGCGGTGTGTCTATCGTACAGAAAGAGCTATGGACAAGAGGGTACAAGGGTGGTCAGGTCAAGGGTTGGCAACCCCTGTTTGCTCAGCACGCTATGAAATTGGTTGAGGCACCGCTAGGCCACTTTGACGCACCGACGAGTCTACTTTATGCCTCTGATGGCGGGGCTCTCAAAACTTCTCAAGCCTGCCTGACGCGATGTACTAAATTCCCACACGGACCGTTTATCACCGTCGAATATCACCACCAGCCTTTTCGCCATATACCTATACTAGCTATCTACCTGGCTGGTTTCTCTCCTCAACCCTCGACCCTCTCAACCCTCAAACCTCTTCACGCGGCTTCTTTCTCTTCTCTTTTTGTCTTCTCCCATTATTATTATCGTATAGAAAAGCGAGGGAACAGACTATGCACGGTATGTGCATGATGATGATAATGATAAACATTTATGCGAGCGATTAGCTTCGACCGATTTAATTAGCTACCTGGGTTTAATTATCTCGGATTATATTGAGGGGCAGAGGGTCTGAGCTTTGAGAGATCATGGTTGTCGATGATGAGGAGGAGTGGAGAGTTAATCCCAGTGTCCTGCTATGAGGGATTGGCTATGGTCAAACGGCATTATTCTGGGAAATTAATTGGTTTGATCACGACCTGAAGGTATCGGCTTAACTGCTGGGTATGACGGGATTTTCAAGCTTCTATATATATATATTAAGGTGGTTCTTGATTTCATCATTTTCAAATTTCAATGTTACCATGGGCTAAGTCTACTCGAAATATATGAAAAAAAAATTTTTAGCCAAAACCCCAGGTTCCTATCTCAATTCTAAGTACCGCCCCAATAAGCCTTCAAATTTTCCCATTTTTATAAAACACGATTGCACAATTGGGCCTTCGAGAGTCTGGATTTCCGGGACTTTAATCTTCGAGACTTCAACTCTAAATCGCCGAAAAAGAATTCGGAATTTTTACCATCCCAATTTGTCACAGCCATTAAAGAGCATGAAAATATATTCGCAATTTGAGGGTGGTCGATATTCCATATCTGTAATCTAATAGTGCAATTAGACGAAGCGAACGGTGGACGCCAACAATTGACAGCGAAGGAGCTTCGCAATTTCGGCGAGAGACCGCGGAACGCGTTACGAACAAGGGATGGTTCGCGTACGGAGGAATGCGAACCTCCAGAGGGCGCCTAATTCTGAATTTAATAAACACATACCTACCCTGCTATGTGCGATATATGTATATATATATATATATATATATATATATATATATATATATATATATATATATATATGTTATATACATATATAGTGATCCTTACGTATTACACACGTAGATATCGTGTTTAGCGGTGTGTATAGATTACCTGTGTCTATATATCCGCGGGGTATATTCCGCCTATGTATCCATATGCATGGCACTGTTTGCGGAGATGTTACACCTGCTAATATCCACCTCTCAGATTAATGGAGCAATTATTACAGTGCCCCGTAAGTGCGGAATTAATTTGATAAAAAGGAAATATCTATCCCGGCATAACGTATAGGCGTATAGCTAAATACTGTTGCGGATGCCGAATCGTGTGCAGAAAGACGTTGCGTTAGGGAAAAACACGGGAGAATAAAGTAATGTCAGAAAGGGAAAAGCAAGAATATACATATATCCAAGTTTCACTCTGCCCTTCGTGCCGTCGTGTTGGTTGGAGGGTGCCGAGCTGAAAGCCGAGTAAATCTGTTCCAATTCCCTTCGTTCCGGGGGGGTGAATTCGGCTTTTGGTTATGCTGGCAGATACCTTATTCGTCGAGTATCACAGATCGTAGGTGGCAGCGTTTTGACGAAAAGTGAAAGAAGGAAAGAAAAAAAGAAAAAAAAAAAAAAACTGTTTTTGACGGAAATAACGTGGCCGAAAATACCTCGACTCAAATGGCGAAAATTCGGGAAAAATTTAGGCCCGGAAATGTAGGGGTTGAATTTCTAACGGATGAGGTGCGATATGCTGTCTTTAGCAAAAAGGTCCCCTGAGGTGAGTGAGGTAGTCTCTGCTTTCTCTGGCTTAACAGAGATTTGCTGCGAATGTTCAGGAAGCTAGGGGTGTTAACTGTGCTCAGGGTGCACGGGGAGTTTGTGGGCCGTAGAAAGAGGAGCCGCAGGCTGGTCGGGGGTGTTAGTTCCGGGTGGATGAAGGGAAGAGAATTCGAGGAGGTAGTAGTGTCGGTTGTGGTAGTCGTGGTGGTGTTGGATGAAGAAGGGAAGAGGAGGTGGCGGTGCTCGAGGAAAAGGAAAAGGAAAAGGAAGAGGAAGAGGAAGAGGAAAGGGAAAAGCGGGGGTGTGGTGTGCGGAGAATCGCTTGGATTTTACGGATTTCCGGATTTCATGCCGCTTAGGCATTGCTTGCTCAGGCTCTGCCCAACCAGCGTGTAGATCCTTCCGTATATATTCGCGCATATGCACACATCTGTGCCAATAGAATCTGCAACTCTACGATTATACACCCTCATATATCGCCTCGGAAATGACACCCTCAAAAATGACCGAACAATATCACCTCTTTTCGAAAAGCTCGACATTCAGTTTTCAACTCTGATCTCCTCCTTGTCGAAGATCAGGTCTTATCTCGTAGCAAAAATAAATAACCGAGAGGGTGAGGCTGCCTTAATTTATTATAAGAAAATCAACGACCCTCTGTTAATTTTACACACATATCTACTTCGTTCTTGGCTAGCTGATTCAGCTCACGGGTAAAGGCAAGTCAATTTCCATTAGCTTCGTAGCGACTACGAGGACTAAAAAAGCACTTGCCAACGATAAACCGATGAATGGTGGTTGGCGGAGGGTGGAAGTACTCTTTGGGTTATAATTCCGAGCTTTTTCTCTGCGTGAGCGTTTCCCATGTGTGTATGAATGCCATTCGATGCAGCTTTTCCATCCATTCAGTAAAGCGAGTAAATCCTTGGTATACATAAACGACGCGATAAACATTTGATAAATAAAAGGCAGTGTGTAAAATAAAGTGAAAATGGTTGTATAAATAAATAAATAAATAAGCAAATTTACTTGCCAAAATAAATGAATCGTTTCCCTTCTATATTTCGACGCTTTCTCATCCCTCGACGCCGTAAACAATCGGATAAGGGTCGACAAGGTGCCGTGGAATAATTAGAATATAATTTTAATTAAAGACGTTAAGCCGTGTAAACGAATGTGGGGTTACTGCAGGGAGTTTCAGCCCAAGGTTTAGGTTTAGGGTTAACTTAACTCCCAGCCCTTCCCACCGAAACTTCTTTCATCTTCGGACCCTTCTCAGCCCAGATAAACTTTCGCATAACGAAACCACCCGCCACTATATATACAATATACTATAAGCAGACCATTTCGCAAACTTTTTAAAAATTATTCTGATTTTGTTACAAGTCAGCCTTTATATTTCTCAAATTATTTCTCTTTCTCAAAAAACGAGCTTCTCCTCATTCCGACATCTGATCGAAACAGAGATCAAGAAAAAATTAATCTGATTTCTGCTTCTGGGAGGAAATATTTCGGATTTCAATTTTCGACCTAAATTCTGATAATTCCGATGATTCAATGACGGTGTTTTTTTTTTTTTTATATGAACCATTTTTCTAAATAAAATTACTTTTAGACCAATTCCGACATCCTTGGGATGAAGATAAATGTCCTGGAGGTAAAGCTCTGCGAAAATATATTCCCATCGGCAATCTTTATTTTAAACTTTTAGAGGGTGAGAGGGTATAGTCAGAGTCGTCTTGGCGTCCGCGTGTTTAGCGTCACTTCGTCGACTCTGCACCAGCAGAAACCATCTCTGAGAGTTAACGGTCGAGTTCGCGTTCTTTAACAGCGGTACTAAATCCTCCTTCTCCAGGGCTCGCTGCGTCGCGTCGCGTAGGTCGTAGTCGCCTTTAAGTACAAGGGGCAGCTTCTCCGTGGGTATGGCGAGGGAAGGCTGTCTGCTCAGCTATAGCACAGGATATTTTATATTTTATATAATGCCGTCGTAGTCGACCACTAACGCCAGGTTATGCCCAGGCGACGAAACTCACTCTCTCTTTAGCCGCAGCCCCGACATATTTTTCCCTCGCTTTTTAAACCCCTACCGAATTCGCCCAGAGTTAAACTAGATTCTTAAGGTACTCTCCTAGTTCTCGTTGGTTTAAATTAAATTTTTTCGCTTTTTTAATCATTCCGAAACTTCAACACATTAGTTAATTTTTCTTTTTTTTTTTTCTTTCTCTCAGTTTTGCCGAAAATAAGAAGAAGATTGACTTTATACAAAGACAACGGCGGAAATTCAGATTAAACGGGCCATATTTTGAGGGTAGATTCATCGTGAAATTATACGACTAAATTTCCCTTACCAAAAATTTGTGGCACAAATAGTTTCCGAGATACGGAAGATCGCAGTTTACCAATCGCAGAACTCATGGGTAACATAGACTAGGTTGATCATGAGCGTAAGTTGAGCGGCCCGCGACGCCCAGTCTATGCGATCCATACGCTCCGCGATTGGTAAACTAAGATCTCGTGTATCTCGGAAACTATAGGTCTCTCAAATTTTTGGTAAAGGAAATTTATTCTTAGATTTTGACGGGGAATCTACCCCCAAAACGTGGACCACTCAACTTGAATCGCCCTGTGTATATATACGCTGTTCCTTTTTTACGGATCAATTTTTGCTTTTCCTTTTATCACTCGTAATTTGAACTTGAACGGTATAGAGGTATAGGTACGGGGAATTCACTGGTAAAGAGGCACTCCGTCCTTTCGTCTCGCGACGAAATTAAACGAAATTCCACCGGGTCTGGAGTTGGTTGGCGGCGGATTGCTCTCGACGAGTATTGCCTCAGCCGAATTAATAATACAGGTGACGTCAGGGGTCGGGGTATGCCGAGTTGAGAATTAACGATCATGTTGCTATCATTTGGCAGCGATTTGTCCGACACTTAATTCAATTTTATTTCATTTTTATTATTCACTTCAATCCGTTTTTACTTTTTTCATTAAATTAATTCTCTCGACGTTAAAATCCACGGATATTATACCCACGTATGTAGCTTTCGCATATGTAACTCGACATATATATATATATATATATATATATATGTATGGTCTGCTGCAGGGGGTGTCCCATGTCGACGCCGCACGTGGTCCGAGTCGTATATTTACCAAGCAACGCGTTACCTCCGAACCAGCTCGACAATATGGCGTTGGTACACAGTTATGAGTTACACGTAAATTCCAACAGACATAACCACCCTCCACCCCCAACCCTCCATCCCTCTCTCTAGCCCGGGTGTGTACATTGCGTCAACTGTCCACCCAGTTTTCGTTAAATAACCAACACACGTTGTACTAATTACTTGATACTGCAAGCCCCGGGTTTATTACGATAAAAAAGCTTCACAATAAAGTTGACAATGCATAGAAATACCTCGTAATGAGTCAGGCAGTTAAAATATTCACCAGAAATGTGAAAAACAAAAAAACATTCATTTACCGATTCGAAAATTTGGTGGGCCAAAATTTCTCCCTTGAGTCATTTTTACGGTACAAAAAAGTTCATTTTTGGAGAAAAAAAAAAAAAAAAACGAACTCCATATTCATATTCCCAATATCAAATACCTAATTTTGAAGAATTATCAAAGCTCGTGATCCGATGAAGTAATTTACCATTTTTCTCTCCGTGAAATTAATGAAATTTATACCGTATTCCACTCAGAGAGAAAGTTTCATTAATTTTTTACTAAACGCAAAAATTTTATCGACTCTATCCAAAATTATGATCGTTTCAAAAAATGGAATGAATTCGTTCGTTTTCTTTGAAACACAGTGCTTGGTTGATTCGGCAAAATATTTCGTTCGTCCAACCAAGCCGATGTGTCGAATGGATCTAATATTCTTTTTGAATTCCGTGTCTTTGATAATGAACGAAATAGTTCGTTTACTTTGAAAATATTTTCGTTTTAACCAATCGAGCCGATTTATACGACGAACCATTGATAAGTTCAAGAAAATATTCGTTCGATTCGATAAATGGAAAAAATAACGGAGGAATTACTTCGAACGAAAGAAACATTCGCTCATCACTGTGTGGCAACGCAGTAATTATTTTTTACTTATTTTTTTTTTACATTCGGACAAACTTTCCTCTGAGTGTCTGTCGTATATCGCACTTCCAGGTCTCAATGTTTTTGGTTCGGACGAATCGTCTTTCATATTTATTTGTGCGATAAAAAAAAAACGTCGATGTCGATCACTCATGCGATACGTATATATAGCATGATGAATGCTCACGATATATTGTCTGGAGTGTGGTAGCGAATTTGTGGGATTTGAATTCATTAATGAATCACTGATCCTGTTAATACGAATATAGGATAAAGCACAGAAACACTCAGATGTCAGGGGTTGAAGGAAAAGGATAAAACAAAAAGCAGTATATGCACGAGCATTACACGAGCACGAGGAGAAGATAATTGAATTTGAAGTCGCTCGACATGGCATAGGTAGATCCACAACCTACCCTTACGTAAAAATCGGTTGCTACTCATACATGCATAGAGCATTACCTTAAAAATGCTTTTATTTTCAATTTTCATAATAGGCGTATCGACCAGGCGGTTCGTTCCCTCAGTCGTTTGGGTGGTTTCAGAACTGAGGGAGTAAAGTAGGAAGAGAATGAGGAAATGGAGGTGAAGGTGGGGGTGGAGGTGGAAGTGGAGGATGTTATAATCTAAAATGGGGGGCACTGGGGGGGTTTCAGTGCGAAGTGTGGGTGGCGGTAGGAGATATCAATCATAGAGGCTCAGCGCTGTCAGGTCCTCGGGCCTCGACGCTGTTCGTTGCCGCCGCTGTATTCTCCCGATAAAGCTAGTGAAATCGAGCGAGACAATAGACTGCCGATCCGTCATCGCCAACCCCGTATATACCATCTTTGTCGTTTAAATAATTAACCCCTGAAAATTTAACGGTTCGTTCAAATTTACCGCATTTATATCAAACGATCGCATATTTAGGTGAAAAACGATTCAACGTTTCTATATCTTCATTATAACATCTATACAAATTAGAGTGCTTCGTTTTGGACAAACATCATTTTTTCTTCGCTCCATTGACGAAATATTGTTGTATGTCCTCGAAAAGAAATTCCCTCAAAGTTTGAGCCCTTAATTCCAATTCTAACACCAATCTAAACAGTTTCTAAATTTTTCCATTTAAAAAGCATGTAAATCCAACGACTTTTTTTTACATCATCTAATGCTCAGCTGGATTTCATGATATCGTCTTATAATGAAGATTCGAAACTCGAGTTGTTTCACCTGAGTTTACAAATGTTTATGATATTGATAAATATTCCAGTGCCTCTATCTTCTAAACCATGAGTCCTAGGTGATGAAGCAATGAGACATTTTTTGTAGAAAATTAAGTTTCCTGTAAATTTGTCCTTCACATATTTCTTCTAGCTTCAGCCGTTTTCCAGATATAAACGAAAATATGTGACTTATGTTAAAAAAATAACTTTCGAGGTTGATATACAGGTGAAACAACTCGGGTTACACTGAGATCACAATGAGCACTCTTAAAGGTAAATCAATTCCCTGCAAGTTAATCCACAAAAGCTGAAGAAGGAATGCATGCATTTGATAAAATAAGGGATGAAAATTTATGTGTGAATACGTCGCGCGGATCTGCATCAGTAAAGAGATATAAGCGAAAGGATAGAGGCGTATGAACTACGTACATATATATATATATATATTTATGTACGGGGGATTAGAATTCCGAGTTATCGTGTCAGAGGGATGTTTATTATAAACGGTTAAGAGTCATGGATTCCCGAGAGACTGGTCGTAGAGACTTGGCCGCACCTGTGCCACGCGATTTTCTTTTTCCATGGTAAAGTTTCCTTGTTTCAAGTCACGCTATGGTAAAGATATGGATGGTGGTTGACTCCGCGGTGAAGAAAAACGGGGAAATGGGAGATGAAAATAAAAATACGAGATGTAGAAATGGTTGAAAATCCTGCAGAGACGGATGGATGGAAAACAATAACTTTTTGATTTACCTCACGCGATATTACCGCAATATAAACATCAGCACAATAAAACCAGACGTTGTCTGCTCAGTAGTTGCTCCACGGAACTGCATATATAACAAAAAATTTTACTCCACATTCTGACGTGCATTACTTCCCTTATTGTTAGTACGACACAGTATGAATTTAATCACTTTATATTTTTTCATCAATTTTCAGATTCGCTGCGAGCTCATCCCTCCGGGCAAATGAAGAGGATCGCAAAATCGAGGATCGAGCCACGTGAGTAAAAAAATTATTTTTTTTTAAATTCGGGAAGGAAAAATGGCTCGCCAAATGTCGAGAGGAAAAAGCAATTTTTTTTCTAATTGATTGGGAGTGTGTTGATAAATGTGATGGAATCACCGTATGAAACGTAGATACGAGGTACAGCCGGTGGGGGTTGGATTTTTCGGTTTGTTTTCTCATTGTGGTGACACGGGAATCGGGAAACCCTTGTACGCGAGATTTCCAATAGAGTAGAAAATATCGTGATAGAGGGTGGAAGAGGGATGGCTCGGATCGCTGTAGCGGTCGAACCGAAATGAATCCGGTAGGTGACGAACGGCTAACAAATCGAGTTACCCTGGACCAGCAGCTTTCGCTGCGTGAAATTAATCCTCGGCTACGAGATACGCACCCACGCCCACCCATCTTCATCCTAATTTCGATGGGACTAACGAACCGTGAACTTTACTACTTCATGCTGTCGCCTTTTATCGAAGGAAGCATTCAACGAAATTTACAAGAAACGCTTCTGGGTTTTTAATCACAAAAATTTTTAGCTTTTCGCGACTCTGCGAGCACTGTAAATTGTGTTTTTTAACCCCCAAGGTTCCACTCCGTAGTGGGGTTGAAGTTTGAGTTCATATATGAACTTTTGAGCGATGTGACCATAAGTTCTCAAATGGGTCTCCTTTACTCTCGTCAGGTTTCTTCCTGTTCTTATTCCTCCCCAAGGTAACTTTTTCGCTCCCTTATATATACCATATCTATACGTATGCAGTTTCCCATCTCAGCTCTCTCATGTCCATTTTCTAGTGTCGCCTTACGGTGGTTTTACTCTTCTCCATGACTTGGCCAGAGGAAAAATACTCCTACCTTAAAAGTCCGTCGCGTCCTAGTCCGTACAAAATTGTTTTATTTAATATTCATAAGAAAGTTATATTCCGCCCGGTTCCTCGCTCTAACAATCAGTCGACGGGCAGATTTTATTCAGTAAACTTCTTTTCGCAATTTTTCTTTCCTTCTTACCTTATTTTTCTCCCCTCCTCTCCCCCCCTCGCCCCGTTTTCATTTTCCTATTATTATTTATTTATAGTTTTATTCCCTCATATCACATTAACGTTTATCAAGAAATTATTCGGAACGATAATGCGATAGGAAATAAAAAATAACCCCGAATCATTAAAAATCGTCTGTTATTATTTAAATGCGAAATTTAAAAGGCTTTGGGGCAGTACTTAAAATTGAGATAGGAACCTGGGGATTTTACTACATTTTTTAAACATATATTTCATGACTTTCTGGCCCATGGGAGCATTGAATTTCGAATATGACCGAATTAAAGACCACCCTAATGCCTATACCTCCCTGTTCAAACTTCCGAGTCTCGGAAATACGGACAAATGTTCACCTTGTATTGATTCAGTCAACTGAACGGCTATTTCAGCCATTATTACTATCATTATTATCAATATTATCATTATTATTATCAGGGGTCTTCGTCGTCTCTGTGACGTATCACAATAGGCAACATTAAGTGAATACAGAAGCTGTTTCGGAGTTTGATCCGCCAGGGCTCGGGGTCACGTGTGACGTGAAATGTTCAATAAATTTCATAAATTTCTATAAATAATTTATAAAAATTGAATGAAAAAATTGAATTTAGATTTTATGGTAATACTATGTCTATGGGAAAAAGTGAAATTTCAATAAAACTTCAGAAATCTTCGATCATTAATTAATTTTTAATCACCTATAAATTCTTTTTTCTTTTTTCTTTTTATTTGCAATCGCTCTAACTATAGTCGCAAATTTCTTTCTTACTTTCTGTAAATGTATTAAATTCATGCATACAAGCACCTGCAGGGCTGTGAATCTAGGGGTGAGAGTTAGCCGTTTGAAATATATACGTGCGACCGTATAGCCCAGCCAATAAGACGTCTCGATAAAGGAGATTTTACGATTTCAAAACTCAATATATATTCTCACGTTTTATAGCGGGTGATCGACTTATTTCCGAGAAACTGTGTAGAGACTCGCATAAAACCACATTGGCAGCACTTATCACCGGGGGACTATCATCCCTGACGTTTTTACCTGATGAAACGAATTTTCGTAACATTGATAAGAAAAAAATTCGGTTGGTTTGTGTCAATTTTTTTTCTTTCTCTCTCTCTCTCTCTCTCTCTTTCTTTTTTACCCGTACGCTAAAAAATGTTTTACTACAATTCGCACACGCCTTTGATATATCTCTGGTTCTTCTCCCTCTTGGCAGTGTCGTATAACAGAGGAAGAGAATTAGGAAGCAATCCATCCGCTCCTCCTCTTGGAGTAATTAAAAGTTGTAATTCCCAGCAGACAGTGCAGCAGCCGGGGCCCTTGGTTGTTTCCCGTTCGTTTTCCAGCCGCGTTTCCTCTTTTACCACCAGTATCCACTACGGCGAACTTCGCGGTCCTCTTGCATATTTCATATCGCGTAAAGTAATTACGTTATTGGGCTTTATGCGTTTAGGCAGATGCCTGATAATTAACTTTCCTCGTTGACGCCGTACTAACTGCAAGGGAAAAAAAATCAAAATAAGTCTCCAGACTTTTGTAGTACATTCATGTATGCTATAATATACCACGATCTTTGCTTCTAGTTTTTTTTTTTTTTTGAAAACACAAATTTTTCACAATTTTTTTTTACAAACGATTCAAGTGACACAACCTTTTTTTTTAAATCACTGCTATTATACGCTCAGGAAGAAATATTTAGTGAAAATTTTTTCAAATTCGTCTTGCACAGATTTAGTCTACCGAAGGAAAAGCGGATCACGTCTCGAGACAGTATGGTATAATAAGTATGATTAGAAAAATCTTAGTGGATGAAGCATTTCTTCCACCCTCTTTGAACTATAAATTTAGAGTAGAGAAAATGTTATTATTAATAAATATCACGAAAAGTGTGATTTTTGTTAAATAAAATGATCGGGAAATAAAATATTCAAATTTCCTTGCTACGCGAGGACCTTCGGGTCTCCTTTATAATCTACCTCCCGGTTCTCACGTGTGTATAAAATTGTGCATAGCTAGTTTGCGAGAAGGTATAGTACTGCATGGATATTGGCCCCTTCGATCGGTTTACGTCTTTCGTAATGCCTCAGGTTCGTATTGGTGAGATAGGGAACGAGGAGATCGACATCCCCGTGTATAGGTAGGTGTATTTCTCTCCATCCATAAGCCCTTCGTGTTTCTGGCTTTGTGTACGTGCATCTTCCTCGCCGTCGAACATATAGTAGGCTATTGCTACTAGGGGATGAAGAAGGGACGCAAACTAGGTATATATATGTAGCGGTATATGTACGAGTATTGCGCATGGATATATGGGTATATATACATGACTGTATGTATAAGCGAGGATCCAGACGCAACGAAACCTCGTGGCCTAACCTGCAGGACTATCCCACAGCAGCCACCTACAAACCCGGGGACCACAGATGGCACGGATCGCTGATCCACTCAATTTCAGATTCATGGATGCCAGAGACTGAAAAATGTAACTCCTCCTTCTCCGATGCGTTAGTAACCGTCCATCCATTCCCATCGAAGCTGCAGACGCGTCTGAAATACAATATAAAATCTATAGATACCGACGGGGGTGTGTATGTTGGTACGTTTCGGGGTGTAATGTGTGTATTGTACGCATCCACATCCACATAGAGTAAGCATGTTTAGGGTGAGGAAGAGATGCTTGGAATACCCCATATAGATTTCGAATATTTCATAACCTGATCCCATACATATCCACATATACCTAAATGTATACGCACATGTATGCGTGGATCCATGAGGCAACAGGCTTCTTTTACACATGTTTTAAGGTCCGTATATACATTTGTGATGTACCTATACATATATGAATGGTTATACTATAGAAACCCGACACGTCTGACGCGATTTACTGAAGGCGGCCTATGGAAATATCATTTTCCTCGCATTGTAGAAGATTGACGCGTGGAATATTGCGAGAATCCGATTCGTGCCATAGTCCCTCCTGTATATCCGTTCGTCTGTGAAGAGCAAAGTGTACGAGAAAAAGTAGAAGAAGAAGAAAAAAAAATAAGAAGTAGAAGAAGAAGAGTGCGCTTTTTTTTTTTTTCTTTTTTTCTTGAAAAGAATTTTATAATCTTGGAGCAAAAAAAAAAAAAAATTTCCATCATATTTGATTTTCTTTTTTTTTTTTTTTTTTTTTTCCCGTTCGTTCTTCCTTCCTTTCTCTCGTCCTTATTCTATCGCGTAAGGCGATAAGGCATTTTTAAAGCCAAATCCTTGAGCTCTTCAACGAAATAAACTCCGTTCGATATTATTATCGATAATATAGAAGTTCGTACCTCTTTCTTTAATCCGATTTTCGACGGTCTTCACAATAGCATAATCAGCTTAAATAACATTTGGTAGCTTTAGAAACGTGAAGCTTTATCGAAAAGCGAAAATTCCAAAGGCATCATAGAAACCAGGATGAATTTTCAATTAAATACTCTAAAGCAACTGGGGGTCTGTATGGATGACTTTGTCACTATCAGAAACCATGAATTGATTCCAAAATAAGAGACCTGAAAATTTTTAACGTTGTAAAGGAGCTTTTTTGGAACCTCGCGATATTCGAATTCCAATAAAAATGCTTGTTGCATTACAGATATCAAGTTTTCTAATTCAAATCATTTTTCTATCAAATTTAAACAACTTCACGCAGCGTTTTTTTTTTTTTTTTTTTCACATACCTAAGCTTCATTCTCATGTGATAAAAAAATCTGTGATTTTGATGCATATATGTAGGACCTATCTCTAATACTCGTGAGTGTCAACAGACTATATCGCAGTAGTAAAAGTAATGTTTGTGCAAAACGGTGAATCTGATCATGGTTTCCCGAGTTTACAAATTTCCCGAAGTCTCTACCGCATCAAGCGAACGAAATTACAAGCGACTGATTTATAATTTAGTCCTCGGTACTAACGTCACTACCTTAGACACCCCGTGGTCTGCGGTAAGCTCAACTTTTGTCTGATAGAAAGCCTAGAGCTTGTCGGTTTACTCGCGTTTACCTGATTCTGAAGGCTCCGTTCTGCGCAGCCTGCAACCTTAAGTTCAAGTAAAGTAAAGTGAAGTGAAGTGAAGTGAAGTGAAGTGAAGTGATGTGAAGTGAAGTGAAGTGAAGTAAAGTGAGGTGAGGTGAAATAGGGGAATATCAGAAAATTCTTAAGCTCGTGTAGTTCTAATGATGTTAATCATCATTTTCGACTATCAGGCTCATTGGCATTAGCAAATCCCAAGACACTTTGTAAACACCTTAACACAGAGCTATATCTATAATATAATAGTGGAAGGTTGTAACGCGTATGCTGAAGAGATTAAGAAAGTTTTGTTGGTTGTGAGCACCGCTGAGGGTAGTAGGTACGCCTCGGGTAATTCTCTCTCCCTCCCTCCCTCCCTCCCTCTTTACCCTATAACAGTTAAATACGTGGAGCGTAGGAGTAACCGAGAATGATTTTAGTGGTGTATAACCGAGTCGAAATAGAACTATCTCGGGCTTAGTAGAACGTTAAATTTACACGACGAGTAAAGGTGGAGGAGGGTGAAACGGCCATGGCGGATGGTGGGCAGACAGTAGCCGCATCTGCGTATTAGGCTACCAACTTTGTCATTACTCTAATTGCTTGCCTAATGCCGCCAATATTGTTGAACCAGTCCAACGCGGCACGGACGGCGCGGTGTAGGTGGGCGAAATATCATCCCTTGGGATCTTGCGTGCTTAAATTTTATCGAAAACGACAGAATTAAGATTAAGCCACGGGAATAATATTTCAGAAACGAGAAAAAAAAAAAAACAAAAAAAAATGACGCAGAGCATCGATCAGAAAAATTAAAAAGTATGAACAAATTAAAAAAACAGAAAACCCTTCAATTAGAAAAATTAATGAACCGTCTTGGGGGCGAGAGACGAAACGAGATGTGCGAAAAAATAATTCCTGTGGTATTGGATTCCAGGTTAACGGGGGATTCGGGGGTGAAATATTTTTGTTTGAGAAAACACGTACCGCCTAATGCATCTGTGATCCCGTCGCCATATCCACCCACCGGGAAGAAGGGAGTCCTTTTTAAAACCAGAACCACTTAGCCACGTACGGTTGCCGCGTTCAAAATCGTATCCGAGAACGGAAGCTCACTGGTTCACGGCGATTCCCTCGATTTTGTCCCCTTATTTATGTGCCTTGACCATTTTATCCCCTCCCATTTACTTCTCTCGTATTTCATACGATCTCAGACCCTTATATTATGACTCTTTCCGTATTTCTTCCCGAAACTGTAAAGGGGTGTTAAAAAATGATGAATATCAACGGGAGACCACCCTTCCATTAATTGATATCAATTTTCCACGATACTATACTACTACCAGCTATTTTAAATCCTGCCGTTTTCTTTCCTATAACTATTTTATCCTCAATTTAAGAAGCACCAAAGCGGAGGCTAACAGTTTCCGAAAGGGGGTTGACGGGATGAAATGCGTCTTGCAACTAATGGGAGTACTTACCGGGCAAAGCATCACGGTTAGATCGACGTTAAGCCAACTATTGCGAACGGCGTAGATACTAGAAGGACGGACAAACTACGTTACTAACAAGTATATAGCTGCATGCCAGAGCCTAGTGACGTAAAAGTTAATGTACCAAATTACGAATCGCTAGTTTGGGGTGGGTCCGACTACATGAGACTCTATTTGCTGGTCTCTTAATGTTAAGACTCTTAAGAATTCAACGGTACCCAAACGACCCGGAAAATTTCCATTTCTTCCGAATGTTAAACCGTTTCTGAAAGACACACTAAACTCTTTCAAAGCGGGTAGTTTTTGCAATTTTACTTTCATCGCTAATATCAATATTTGAGGCAGACGACAGAAGAAGACTGCGAATAAGCTTCCGGTTCTGATGATTTGATCTAGGTTGACGTCGAGACCAACCCTGGACGAAAATGCCCGTAACTTTTCTAGACGACCGACCTCCTCTGTTCTTAAGCGTCTCTCCCTCTGGTCCAGAGTCTTAGGGAAACTGCCGCTTAGGTTTCACGGTTAATTTTCGTGCCACACGCAAACCCGGTAAAGTTAAGCTCCGCAAATATATATAAATTTCTATAGCGAGAGGATTTTGGTGCGGGTCTCTCTTAGCCATAGGATATCAGAACATATATGCCTAACGTTCGTGACGCGAGTTTATTTCAACCCTTAATCGTTTTCTGAAATAATTTATGCAACGTGCAGAAATCGAGGCGTCAATGAGTGGGGAAAAATTAGAGCAAGGCAAACGACAAAAGTGAAATTAACATCGGGGTTAGCCGATGGGAAGGGAATGGCGTCGCGTTACGTGGCGACGTCGACGCGGCGAGGGTTAGACAGTGCTAAGTCTGCCTGGACGAAGCTGTCTGCCAATAAGGCCAGATAATAATTACTACATGGAAGGAACTCGCCGTTCCAATTTGCCACTTGGAATTTAATCATTTCCCTGCCACTCGCAGCCATTTTCCATCTCGGGTGGTTCTCGCCGCGTAATCCAAGCCACCCGAGATATTGGTTACTAATAACTAATTACCAGTCTTGCGTTTTGACATTCTCATTAACTCGCCTGACGCGAAACGTTAATGCCTTAGCCTTACGATCACGATACTAATCTCAAGAACCAACCGACTTTGATCGTTGCCAAAAATAATGCACGATAGTAGTTGGTGGATGTGAACCCGAGGCGATATCAGTTGAATTTCTCACAGTATAGCAGCTCAATCGTTGATAAATTACGTCTTTTAATTAATTTAAAGCAAATATAATTAGCGAGTTTATCGTATCTTGACAAAGTTGAGCGAATGATGAAGCACGCGACATTTCATCATTTTTATTCTCTCGTCTTTCTTTCCATCATACCAAAGATCGATACGACTTCATATACGTAGTAACATCGACGTTCGATGAAAGATGTATGTAATTGCCACACCTCAGTGAATCTCTCTCTCTCTCTCTCTCTCTCTTTGAAATTCGAGGCTTGTGAAACGAAACGCGCAAGTAACAAGGTATTCCCTCAAAACCAGTGACTCTCATGAATAATATATGGATGAGAATTAGAATTTTTATCGAAGAAACAGAACGCGCGGCATTGATATTATATGTTATTGAAAAAAAAAATTCATTGTCAGCGTACGTTTGTCGTTGCATCTTAATTCGTGGGGAAAAAAAAAAGTCATCGCATTTGATGAATAAATCATTTTCCTTTTTTTTTTTCTTTTTTTATATATATGGTTGTTTTTTCCAACAGCTAATTCAAGTTTATTGGAGAACGAGAACCTCTGCTGATCGAGGGGGATGTAGGTACGGGTTCCCAGGGGATGTTCGGGGAGCTCGATACTGATTATACCTTTCGACGGTACCCACCAATCTTGTATCCACCGAGTCTATGTTTCCCAATATGAATTGAAACATATCAAAAGCACATCGAAGAAAGTGCTTTACAACCCTCGACGTTAGATCTAAACTTGCAGCGACTCAGTATGCACATAGATGCAGTAATGACACATTTTTCAACAAGGGTGTATGCTATGCTAGTTCTGCGATTTCAAAACGAGGGCAATTTCATTGACTTTTTGCAAACATGTACATCGAACGACATGATTTCTTTCATTCTTGTCATTTTCAGTCTGTATACATATGTTTTTATCAGCATTCCGCTAAATCGGGTTTGAGGGGTTGTTTGAGTCCACAGGGTGAATTCTCAGAGCTCTATATACCAGTTTATCTGGCTTTTTGTGCTTTTAGCCGCATTGACGCGAATACACGTTGAAGTATTTTAATATCGAGCCTTTCCAACGTTGGTGACCCTGCTGTGCAGGTCCAACTGTATTGTCCTGCTGGATAGATGCACGCAGGGGTGAGCCGGACCAACGCCTACGCCTATATTTTCGCCTTCCCTACCACCGTACGTGTGAAAGCTCGAAGAATGCCACTGTCGCTTTGTGCCCAGAGTCCTTTATAGCTCGCTAGCTGTCATCCTGGAGAATACAAAAATTAGAAAAAGTAAAAAAAAAAAAGAAAAGAAAAAAATGGAGTTTACCAGTTCCTCTGAATGAATTCCACAGTTTCCAGCGAAATAACTAAATTGAAATTTCTGCCAAGATTAGTTCTAGCGTTTAGCTGAATGTGACTGACAATGAGCCCTTTTCATGTCATGCACGATATTCTTTCCACCCTTATTACGAAGGTACCTCCTCGTAACCCGAGACTACAAAAGGTTAATTTTAGTTTTGGGCTGAGCTATTGGAGACCCAGGCTTGCCTCTCACCCTTTAACTCACTCAGTTACTCTGCCTTACAATTTGCATCAATTAATACTAACCCTGCCGCGCCAAACAAGCTTGCCAAAGACCGTTTAAACTTCGCTTAAACTCCGGCTCCCTCGACTTGTAGACAGCTACCGCGTGTTAGGAACAGGGTCAATATATATATACGTGTATACATATGTATTTATTCGTATTTAATAGATGTATGTACCAACCTTTCGTGTATATACACGCGTAGATTTAACGTGCGATTAATTCAAGGGTAGCTCTACTTCGGGTGAAGATATCCACCCTCATCTGATAGTTTAGCGTTTTTAAATCGCGATCACATTACCGTGCGAAATATTATCCTCTGCAAGTAAAAAAGTAGAAAAGGACGGGATGTCCTGAGGCGACACATCACCCTGGAGCTTTCACCTTACAGCTTTCATGGGAGACTCAGGACGCGGCGTTATTCGAAACGAATAATGGAGAGAAAGAGAGAGGGAGGGAAAAGAGAATAAAATAGAATAGAAAAGAATAGAATAAGAGAGAAGAGAGAAAACTGCGCTATACTTGGGGTAAGAAGAGCTGCATGGGGTCTATGGCGAAGGCGAGAACGGTGGGGTACGAAAAAAGGTCTCTTGCGGTACATTTGGGTTTTATTGAATATAACGCGCGACCCGGCGCACCCACCCCTGCCCGGCACTATGGTTATTACCTACACCACCGGCTTATAGCATTTTTGCGTGCATTTAGACAGTTTTTTTGTTTTATTTTCTCTCATTTTTTTCCTTCCTTTCTCTCCAGACCTAATGGTCTTTGTCCTTAACTACCTGTATCTGAAAATAACCGTTTTCTACTACGTAGGCATGAATAGATATCCCTGTATATCTATACACCCTAAACACAAAACTCGTCCTCTTTTACTCGAGGAGGTGATTTTCGCGGACGAACTACGAGCCCAGGGCGCAGCCCCGAAGGGCTGGGGATTTCTTATTAATAAAAGAAGAAGAGATGGCGGTGATGGTACTCTAACTTGCAGTTAAGACAGTCTTTCGTTCATTTTTTATCGCTGGGTATACAACCCGGCCTCTCTCTTACTTCCGCGTCTATTTACTTTCTCCTCTTACCTCATCCTCTCGGTTTTTATTCCCCAATTCCCATTCTTCTCCCTTGCATTTTTCAAACTCAAAACGATTGATTCGACTCCTTGCTTCGGTCTAGGAGCTTGCAGGTTGTTCCGGATTACGCAAAAGGCACATAAGCCGAACCACTGCTGCACTAAAAACCGCCGTAACAACCAAAGGAGGAAGGATCAGCACCTGAACCTTAAATAATATAAAATAGTAATCCGAAAACAGAGAGAGAGAGAGAGAGAGAGAGGAGAGAGGGACGGAGAGAGACGCAGTGGCAATATGGTTCGTCCACTGAAAGTTCTGCTGTAGGGTTTGAAAGGGGTGGATGGTTGGGGGTTATTGGGTCGCGGGCACTTAATATGGTAATGCTGCAGTACCAGAGGCGTCGCGACGCCCGCGCCCGTCCATCCACCCTCTAGCTACGACCCGACTCAATCGAGGCTCGCGAACGGTGCCAATACTTTAATTTACATTTAAAATTGCTGAACGGTTGACAACACTACTACCTTATTTCCTTCCTCTGTAAACCCGGCACCATTCTATTCCACCACCTCCATCCAGTGTCTCGGACACTCGGAGCTTTCCTCGAGCACCAGGTGGTGCACCGACACCCTCACCCTCACCCTCGCCCTCACCCTTTCCCGTCCAAGGTAGTTGCAGCTTCTGGATTCGGCGAGGGAGGGTATACCACCGCGGCTATTATTCCTCGTACAATTTAGCACTGGGCAACGACCTGAAAGGCTGGGGGAAGGTGCGGCGTCACCCAGGCGGAGGTGGATGTGGAAACGGTGGTGGAGATGGAGGTGGGGGTGGGGGTGGGGGTGGAGGCTCCAGGACTCCTCTAGCCAATCTTGGAGATTGCAAAGCAAAGCACTTAGGAGACACGGCAAAGTTTCTTCCCGACTGAATCATGTTTCGCGAGCACGTACCTCTACCCTATCCCCTCTCCGCCCTTCTTAGCCGCGGACTTTAACCACCTAGAAAAGCACGGGGAAACGGGCGCCGGGTAAACAAGACAGAAAAAAATAGAAGACACAAAGCGTGGTATAGACTATACTCAAGTAGGAGGTTTGACAATTGAAGCCAATGAATAGGGGAGACGGTGGTTAAACAATCTTCATATAAGTATACCATTAGGTTACCTGGATTTAGATACAAGGGTTGCTTTTCAGACGGATTTTTGGTACAATTATTTCCTCTACTCTTCCAACACTGCAGGTTTATATTCAGATGATTGATACATTCTGCGATAAAATTTCATCGATAAATATCATAATCAAAAAAATTTAAACAAAATTCACCCATTTCGCATTGTAGACAAAACTGATTATGCGATTTGAAAAATTGTCTGTTCGTAGCATAAAATATACGGTATCGGAGATTTTCGGTATGAATTTCAAGTCAATCGTAACCGTGGTTAAAAAATTATTCGTGAGAACAATTTCGAAAAACTTATAGTTTGTCAAAAAGGTCTACAACCTAGTTGATTTCTTTTTATATAAAAACGAATATTTCCAAGTTTACGAATTAGCTTTAAAAAAAGGAAGCGTGTTCAACTTATGCTTGAATAAATAAAAAAAAAAAAAAGAAATACCAACGTTTCCCAAAGTGGAAAAAATTTTTTTTGTGCTTTTGTATAGATACAGTGATTTGTATGCCGTTAAATTTATTCGTCAAAGTGTTCCGTGGCATCGCATCGCGTATACGTACATATACCATATACCTATATATGCGTATACTGTATGCGTATATCAATACATGAAAAGTTGGAAGTAAATTCGGTATGAAAAAAGAAAGAAAAAAAAGAAAATAAATAATAAGAGAGATATTACAATATCGAGAATCCCGGGCCACCAGCGCGGCGCGGGCGTGTTGCCAGTAGCTAGGTAGAGGTACCCACCCTGGACCGAATTCGACGATTCGAAACAAACAGTTGAAACGCCGGCGGTGGCTCACCCGGAGCTTTACCAGCTTCGTGCTTTTTGCCTGGGGCCGAGGATTTGCTCGTGTCACGCATTCACACTCCACGCGTTACGATATCATGCCTCCGGTATATCCCCTCCCGCTTTTACCCCCTATGCATACACACACACACACATATAAATATATATGTATATTTTACCCCGAGAGACCAGATATTCGACGGGGAAAAAAAAAAAAATATAGAGAAAAAAAAAAAAAAATCGGGCCATCGCATCGCATCGTCGCCCCAGAGCCAAACGGGCTTTTTTGTATACCCCTATTTTGTACTCTGTAACCAGATACGATTTCCGATTCTCGACTTTTTTCCACCCCATGTGTTTCGAGAATTTTTCTTTTCTTTTTTTTTTTCTCTTTTCTCCTCATTTATCTCTTCTATTTTTTTTTTTTTTTTATTATCTTCCTTATTTCTTTTTTCCCCACTCTTATTCTCCCTTGGGAAGAAAAGAAGTCAGTTGATAGAAAACTCGAGTTAGCGCTGAGTACATACGTAGGTGTATTTCACGATTCTGATTGCTCGTGATGATTTATTTAAAAAAAATTTGAAATTGGAAAAAAGAAACCCTCTCTCTCTCCCTCTCATTATTACCGATTTCTTCAAAGGTGGGGGTTGATCGGTATACTTTTACTTATAAATATTCAACTTGACAGACGGGCAACCCTTTTTCCGAGATCGTGCCAGTGAATTTTTTTCGGTTTCAATCCTGAACAATTTACCATATATAGCTACTCATCAGTTCAGGTGAGGGCGAGGGCGAGGGTGAGGGTGAGGGTGAGAGAAGTGCGGGCGTTGGAAACTGGCTGGGGTGAGCCTGTTCCCCGTTAAAAACCACATGTAAAACCTTTGAGCATTGATTCAGTGAATATTTCAAGGGAAGTGGGTATCAGTGGGTGAATATTGCTGCGATACAAGGTGTAGAGAAAACACCCTGCAACCCTCGAATCGAAAAGAGAATTTCGAATTGAAGCCAATAAATGATAACGATGATTATAATAATGATAATAATCATATCCTACCAAATACTGGCCCACCCGTATAACCGTCTACCTATACCTACCCTCTTACGTTAAAATCCTTCTGATTTATTAACGCGGCCGTCCACTCTGGAATTCTCCTTGAAACACTTATCCTCGATCCTTATCCTTACTAAAGCCGAAATCATCCCTGAAATGAAACGCTTTGAAATTATTGATGTCTTGTTCGCTCTTCGGGAAGCCGATATAAGGGCAGTAAGTTGAAGACGACGTACTCGGTTGGAGGATAGAAGCGTGGTGATTTTCAACTTGAACGTTGAGATTATAAATAAATAAGAAAATATGAATCCGAGTTCGATATAGAATTGCTTGATCTTTGATTATAGCATACTTCCTCTTCTCATTCACCTATGAAGTTTTACTAAGGAAAGAAACCATTTGAATATAAGGTAAGACCTGTGGAACGAAGTAGGCAGCTCGAAAAATCGGAATCGTTTTGTTATAAGGAAAAGCGACGATGCGATCTTGAGAGGAAACTGGAATCCGCTCAAACAATTTCAAATGTCTGCACCCCCTACCGGCAGCCTGAGGCTACTTTGCTCGGAGACCCCGAGGACCCCACATCGCGTAAGACGATTACGTCAAAAATAAAAAATTAAAAATGTCAAGTGGAAAAGTCGGGATGGTATATAAGAGCATATTGAAAGAAGTATAAAGGAGTGAGTGGGAGGAGTTGAGGTTCGAGAGACAAGACAGGGTGGAAAAGTTTCCTTTGCTATGGCCATACCCCCCTATACCACACAGTTCACCCTCTTGGAGAACCCGATATATATATATATCTATGTATATAACCGTTAGATATCTATATACTTGTGAACGTTGGTAGGGGGTTTGCTTTTTACGTAACATTTATTTTACTTCATTTGTCTCGGAATGTCTTCGGGGCTTTACAAGCTGGTTGGGAAAATACTTTTATAATTCTTCCCTTTCCCTGTGTTCCATCCTCCTTTTCTCGAGTGATGCACGAAGACGAAAACTTGGATGGAGGTGGAGATGAAGGGTGGGTTTTTAGATCGATAAAAACCGGTGGAATAAAATAATAAAAGACTACCCCAGAGCGTTACGCGTTTCGAAGAAAGCCAAATATTTGCTTGAGGCAAAGCGAGCGCACCTTTTAACACGCTTCGCGTACCGAGCATCGTCCTCAACCCTCGTACTCGTCATTCTCCTATTTTTCTCTGAATTTTATGAAACACAGAGAAGCAACCTAGCACGAGGTGAGGGGTATTCGTAAATTATCTACAACGATTACCCAACATTTTACATCACGTATAAAAAAAAAAAGTATCACGAATATTCATCTCTTCTACTCGAATGAGAATTTTCAAACTCTTATGAACATTGAATTCGGTTATAAAATTGCAATGACTGCAAAAAGTTTATTCAAAAGTATCACGAAGGCAGAATCGATCGCATAGTTGTAAACTAGTAGGTAACACCGTTTGGTAATCAACGCATATCGATTAGCGCATAAAAACTGGAAAGCATGTAGTAGTGTCTCAGGCAACTGGCTTGTCTTTTTTCAAAGTTTAGAGATATAACTGTTTCCTTGACCCCAGTATAATGCCGGGAAATGTTTATTAAGAAAAAAGATGTAAGCCTTGAACGGTAGCGACTGTACTGGCATGCATTTAACTTTACGTCGTCACTTGACTGACTTTCATTCTCGAATCCTCCTGAGTCTGATTTTTCCGATTAAGTAACTGGCGTATTTGGAAACGAAACAAAGTAAATGATTTTTGGGGGATGAAAAGCTTGTTTATTTATTTTTTTTTTATAAAAATGGTCTTCAGGTTGAGGGATGAAAATTAACCAAAATCGAGTTGATTCGGAGTGCTCCGGAAATTTTTGAATCCAGTTAAAGCTGGGTGCAGCAACGCGAGGGCAACGCGAGCAGAAAAGTTTTCTTTTAAATGGATTTTAAGGGTAGTCACGATAAGCATGTTGAATTAATGTATCCCGGTCAAACTTTTCATTATATTGAAGTTAATTAACCCATGCGGATGTTGGAGGCATCTATATACACGTATTTATATAGACTTTAGTACATGAGCTAGATAGGAATGGGTATTCCTATATCGGAGATCCGCAACATTCGACGAAGTGGGTATATATGTCCTGGTGCTTGCACGAGGCTGGTTAACGCGGTGACACGCACTGGGATACCCACCGGGGAGTGGCCCTGGTCACTGGTCAGTCGATAATTACACGAACCCGGTTAACGCCGAGCGAGGAGAAATTCGTCCACCGTCAACGCTATCAATACCACCCTCCGGAGTGCGTACGACACGGCGCCGATTACCTCTAATCTACGAAATGACCCATGGAAATATCCGCGCGCCCTTCCTGTACCCTTTCGCCATTTCGTCCTTCCTCTAATTCTCCGTCTCTACATCTATGCATGAATATTCCTTCGTCCCATGACCCTGCTTAGGTACTATAAACTCCTGTTTGCTCTCGCCGCAACCCAACCCCTATCCTTACTAGTATGGAGGAGTTCCGTTATTCGGATGAAATTTTGATAGTGGGGCTACAATATTTGGGGCTATGAGTTTTATTTTTATTCGATTCCGAATTCGTGAGAGAAATCTCTCGCGACTGTTACTCGAACGAGATTAAACATGGCATAAAAAAAAAAAAAAAAGCAAGGATGATGCCGGACTCGACGCAATCGGCGAACCGCAGGCGGCTCGATTCTGAGAAGCCATCGCGGTATAAGGGATGGACAATGGGGTTGAAAGTCTGGTGCGTTTTCTTCACGGGAATTTTCTGCTGCACTTGAACGAGTCTGGGCGAATGGGGCACCACCGGTACATGTTGAAGAATTACTCACGGTTTTTATTTACCAAGAAACCAGTGACTGTGTCGAGAGGAATTGCTAGGAAATAAAGGAGAGAGGGAGGATGAGAGGAGAAAAGGAAAAGTGAGAGAGTTTCTTCAGCCCTTTCCAATTACAGCCACGAGATTGTGTTGCGGGAGGTTTTAGCACAGTCCAACGAAGGCGAGCCCGAGACGGCGAACGGCGAACGGGAAAGAGAAGGAGCTTTAAAACTAGCCTCGGAAATAATTAAGAATTCACTAAATTAAAAATCTATTCCTTCTGCTCCCCAGTTGCTCCTCTGCTCATTGCTGCGTTGCTGCAACGCTTGTACCAACCCCCAAGCCGGGCTTTGAGTCTTATATTTTCCCCGCACGGAACGAAATTGCTTCTTATATCTTTAGCGGGGCTTTTTTTCTCCACTCTTATAGTATAGTCGATGTTCACTTTTTATATCATGACTTACAATTCGCGTGTCTAATGGCACCAAAAATGCGATTTCTGTGACATGAGATCGTATCATTTTTCTTTATGCGGTAATTTCTTATAAAAATTATGAAAACGTATATGAATAATTCGAAACGAAGAATTTTAAAACCTGAATGCAGAAGGTCGTAGGCAGTTTCGATCTTCCGCTTTAAAGTTTTTGGTTTTTCTAATTTTTACTTTTTTTTCAACTCATTTTTTCGAACATTTTTTTAATTTCTCGCATGAAAAAGTAGGACAATTATTTTTACGATTTTTTGATTTTCGCAATGCCAAACTGTCGTATGAAGGTGCTTTTACGACCTTATGCCACTGGACACGCGAATCAGAATAAAACTTATCTGCTATTAAGTCAATCTCCCAGATTACTAATCGAGATTGATAAGATGAAAAAAAAAAAAAGAAAAACAATTAAGAAACGACGTATACAAGTGATAATGACCACCGAAATCTTCGATCAAACTCCAATTTTAATGGTCGAGTAACGATGACTCGAGATTTTTTATTAAATTATCAGAATGATTCGGACAAAATATTCAACCATTATCTTTGTTGTTGTTTTAGGCAGCGACAGAAGCCGAGCAAAGCATACACGGTATCGTCTAGTAAAGTAAACTTACGCGTGCGTTGGTTCGTCGTAATTTCAATTAGGAAATACAATTACCGAGCAATTACCGAGAAAACATCGTCTGCTTGCTAGTGCAACAGCCAAAGTCCTATTCGCGGTGCTTTTCGACCTCGTTCTAGCGCCCTGAAACGTTTTTTTTTTTTTTCTTCTTTTTCTGTATTTCCGGGGCGAAGTCTCTCCCCAAGTAGGTACCTAAGTCTGAGAGAAATTGAAGGGCTGAATCGAATGAGGTAGTATTTTTTTTCATGCTTTCCACAATTAGTGTCATTTGAGGCCCTAAAATTGCATAAAGTGACTGGTCTGAAAGATTGCTCTACGCTCAGCGGCGATTGCATACGTTCAAGAGCTTGTCCGATCGGCTCGAGCGCGGAAGGCGTTCCGACCCTTCAATTCGTTCATTGTCTGCGGCGGGGGTTTATTGTGATAATAATTATTTCCCGCCGTTTTCCCTTACTACATATATGAAATACCACCGTAGCTATTCACCCTTCTGTTGATTTTTGTCAACATGTGTCAGACTGTGAAATGGGGTCGAGGGGTCAGTGATCGACATTTCGCTGTCACTACAGAAGCTGGGATTTGAATTCGATCGAATCGCTTCCACACCCTCAATGAACGCCGGAAACGCCTCTTCGTTTCGCCCTTTGGGCACGGGTATCAAAGTACCTTTCAACCCTTGAATATGCTCGTAAATGACCCGGCTTGTATCGACGGCGTACCGCACGCGGTCAATCAGTGTCCACAGCTCGCCAGACTATAAAGTGAGACAATATTTATACAGAACGTTGATTAGGCAGTCCAGGGCCCTGAGGGTTGGGTATAGTTTCGATAAAAAGTTAAAAACTGGGGCAAAGAAAAAGGGGCGAAAATTTCTCCTAGCTAAAGAATTGGACTGATAAATCGCTGCAGAAGAAAAAAAAAATTGTAAACGAAAAGGAAGCGGTCTCATAATGACTCCCATTTAATAACAATTATTATCAGCCCGCAGTACGGTTATGAGGATTTATATGGGAGACTATTTCATCGGGTAGAACCTTGCCACGTAATATGCAGCAATAGTTTTCAGCTATACTAGTAGGGTAGCTGGTAGGTACAGTCATTTGTAACTCGAAAGTGTGTGCCACGGTTTATTGCTATCATAAAGATCTCAGTTTCGCACGAAGCTGGAAGGTGTATAACTGTGGGGAGATTTTTCCGGTGCAAAGCTTGGGGTTCAGAGTTTTTTTTTCTTTTTTTTTTCTTTATTAAAGGGTGGAAATTTTTGTAAATAATTTGTAAAACGTAGAAAGGACCGCATCAATCTCACTAAAAGTCACTTGATTATTACCCGAGAAGCTAAGCTGTCTTGATAATGTATTAACCGGAGTGAAAAACTGTAATTTCGATTTTCCCATGTGGTAGGGTAGGCGGTTCACCCTCGGTTTTTGAGATTGTGAAAAAAAAAAGTCAAAGGTTGAAGATCATGTGGCATAAGGAGCGAGCGTATAGGGGTGTCGTATCTACTCATCCCCGGAGACTGCCTTACGGTATTCTGGCGAGGACGAGATGATCCGGTATTCAATTATCGTCCTTTTGAACAAGGGATGAAAAAAGAAGGACTAGGAGTGCCTAATACACGTTTATAATCACCGCGTTATAATCCCTACAGGTATGTATAGCAGGAGAAATTAATTAGTCCTTTTAAACCAGAGAGAGAGAGAGAGAGAGAGAGAGAATACTGGGACCTCATACACGCGTTATGCTTTGAATATTGTATACCGCTGACCGATATTATTAATATGCGAAACCCGACGCAGTAGGGTCGGTGGTGATATCACCTGAAAATGGCAGAGGGTAAACGCCCTAGCGGCATATAGTGAGTGGAACGGGTTCAGTATTTCGCGCTTTCTGTCGCGCATACCAAACTGACCGCTACTGCTGCTGCTGTTGGTGCAGCTATTGTGTTGAAGAGCTACGCACGTTGCTCTCGCTACCCCTGCTAGTTCTAGCGCTGCTGTTGCTGTTACTATACGCATTCTAACCGCATTAATAAAGCATTATTGTGCACGTTGATTAAATACACGAGATGGTTACCTCCGAGCCGTATGGCGCACCCTAGACACCGTCATAGCTGTATAGAGTGAGGCGAGACACGTCGGGTTAAATAGGGCTCGATATTTCGCATGGAATTTTTAACAAATTATAACCATTCTACTAATCAATCATTCATGTCGAGCTGTCGAATTAATAGATTTGTCAATGCCTACGGAATATGCTGTATGATGATGAATCGAACCTGGGCCTGATGATCACACCATGCGCAAAGTCAATGGTCGCGATGATTAGGGATGAATAAATTATTCGTAACAAATTCTCGATTCATCCAACCAGTCAGATAGACGCCGGGGCTGTACCTATGTCTGCTGCTTTACTTAACGATCTAGATAACGCTGGGCTCTCGAGTGCTATTACTTAATTGCAATCGCTATGGGGAGCGAGTGCGCGGTGATGCTATGCGGTAATTCACTCGTTTGCTATATCCTCGGAAATAACTTGAAATACAAATGATGGTTGGATGCGATATTTCACACGAGTTTAAGGTGCGACGATATGTGGGGCTGTACATATGCTGCACACATATTTTCCGCTTTATATTTACAGGATAAATCTCCTGCAATTGGCTATGGAGAGCTTTTAAGCTTACTGAAATACGTCTCGATATTATGCTGGGAAAAAGCACCATATCGCGTTCGAATCATTGTTCTATCCTTTGGGACTGGAGCCAGTGTCAAATATCGTTTCAAACTAGGCATATATGTTTGCCAGAATAATGGAATCCTGGTAAACGCTGATTTTCACCATTCTACTGAAAAATTCGAATTATTTCACAAACCGAGAAATTACGTACATGTATGCGAGGGTCACCCTTTGTTCGAAAGTATGGGACTGAGCGTCTTCGGAAAGCTCTCGTTCGCTGAGAACGTGCAGGGACTGTACGATATGGAACCGAACCTGAAATACGGGGGGCTTTTCGACCTTGTGCATCCAGTAGTGATGATCCCTGGTCCTGAGCTACAGAAAAAAAATGTCAGTGTTACATCAGATATTGGTTTTTGGATGACAATTCAAAGAGTGAACAACATCTGAGGAGTGAAATTAAATAACCAAAAAATTGTACATAAAATTCTAGAGTCTTCGATAGAAAATAAAATAACAAGTCTTACGAATTATCAAAGAATTTTGTTGGAATATTTAATTTTCAAATGTCGGCTGACTTGACAAAAATGAAATCGAGCTCAGAGATGGCGAATCAGGACGAAAGCTCGAATAATACTTGCATGTGTATTTAGGCGAGCGATTTGTTTGTTTATTCATGGAAGGCTGGCAGTAGGGGTTGGCAGTGTATGTTGGTAGTTGGTGTCCGTTGGTGGCTATATGCTGGGAGTTATTAACAATGCAAATGGCATTTCGCCGCGAGGTTGAAATAATTCAAAAGCTACAGTCTGTAAACAAAACTGAGAAAAATTGCTCAATTTTGTACCTCTGAAATCGCGCAAGCATTTTCCGCTCCTTACCTGCCCCTCAATTTCTGTGAAAGAATTTCATAACTAATTTAAATAGGGGTTGAAAGAAAATTTATCTTACGTCTTATCACCTGATACGTGTAGTCAACAAAGTTGCAGAAGGTGTATGCTTCGATTTCCTCATCCAACGGGAAGTGAGGGTCGGTTGTACCCTACTCGAAGAGTCGACGGCGCGAGTGATTGATGGGGATGGTGATGGTCGTCAAACATCCGTGCTCTCGTTGGGGTTGAAACTAGGTTCCCGTTTCCGTTGCATTCACGGGGGTGGCTAGTGACCCGCGACTTTTTTTACTACTTTACTGATTCAAGGCGTCAATAAAATTCATCTCTTTCACAGATTTCTGGCTAAGTTGTAACGCAATACGATAACGTTATCCCATAGAACCGAGGAGCGAAGACATAGAGATCCATCAAAGCGATTGAATTTTAAAAAAACTACAGAGGATGGGATGAGTCTTCGAAAAACTACTCATTTTAAACAAAATTCAATATTTTTAAACAGAAAAATATCGCCTTTTCGAAATTAGTCTCTTATCTATGGTTGATTGACGGCTATGTTGAAGAGCGACATAAGTCGCTTAGCTACTGTCGCTGTTGCTATACGTACTGACCGCGTTATTAAAGCAGTATTGTTCACGGTTGATTAAATACACGAGGTGGTTACCTCGGACATGGTACGTACAGCGTACGTGGAGTGACACGACACAGAGTAAATACCCTCTAATATTTTAGAGGTGTGCCTAGAATTTTGATCATATGCAATTCCGCCGACAATATATTGACAATTTAACATCATGCGATATTGTACCTATAGCTCTCGAAGTCTCTTTGCTGATTGACCTTTGTGTGCCTTCATGATTATAGTCGAGGTACAAGGCTCAATGAGGCTGACCTCCGAATACTATCACCAGATTACTAAATTGCAACTTTGTAGAAGTCAGCGCGATGATTAGTGCGAAAAATTGTTCGCGTTTATCTCGACCGTGGGTTGCGAATAACAGCGAAGATCATAGCTGGTTAATTGTTCAGCATACAAGGCACGGAGATCTTCTGATGATCATCCAGACGTAAATACTGCCGATATCTCTGACATTGACGTTCACGATTACTTGCAGAATCTACCATATTTCTTTCACCAGACTCTTTGCAGTTATAGAATTATGGCTGTTTTAGCTGACTACAAGATATGCTGAATCATTTAGCACGCGATCACAAACATCGTTGAAGCTGTTTACTTCTCGCGATCATGGAAACATAGATTTGATTTAATGAATCCAGCCAAGGCTATCGCCCATTAAGTGATAGTTACTCGTCATCGCCAGACTGCGTAGCTACCTCGGCTCGTAGGTCGGCGGCAGAAGTGGCGCAGCACTTGAGGCTAGAATACTGATTCGAAAAATTGTACCAGTTCAACTTTGTGATAAGAAATCTTGGGAATTTGCAATCAAGTTCTTATCGCTGTGCCGAGAATAAGTGGATCTACCACAGATGCGATAAGAAACGCGATAAAGTTGTTTATTCACCGTATGGTGTCTTTCATAAAACGAAGTTCCAGCTGTTCGACGTTAAATCACTCTGAATTGTTGGTTGATACGAAGCATACTGGTGCCACCGGCGCCACACAGAAAATTTACATCGCAGACAAACTGATCGACAATTTTGTTAAGCCGGAAAGAATGTGAATTCAACGTATGCGTGCTCTGCTACATTGATATAATTTTTCGAAATAACTAATCCATAATAAGTGCAACGTCGTCAGCTGAAGAAGACCGAAGGAATCATGGAGTTCTTCTGGACGGTGATTTTAACCATCTTGGCTGGAGCCATGGGTTTCTTATATTTTGTAGTCAGAAAGGCGAACTTTTTTAAGAGAAAAGGAATTCCGTATGTAACGCCAACGCCGTTGCTCGGAAACTTGGGGCCAACCGTTTTCAGAAAGATCTCCTTTGCTGAGAACATTCAAAAACTATATAATGAGCGATCGGATGTCAAGTATATCGGAGTTTTCGACTTCTTTAGCCCGGTGGTGTTGATCCGTGATCCAGAACTAGTGAAGTCCGTGACAATAAAGAATTTTGACAATTTCCAAGACCATAAAAACTTCCTGAACGAAGTACAGGACCCGCTTTTCGCCAAGAACCTTTTCTTTCTTCAAGGCGAACGCTGGCGTGATATGAGATCGCTTCTTAGTCCGGCTTTTACCTCGAGCAAAATGAAGATGATGTTCACACTCGTGTCACAGTGCGGTGTAGAGCTTGCTGATTATCTGACCACTAAAAGTTCCCAGCCGACTGCCATGGACATGAAAGACGCCTTCACCAGATATACCAACGACGTGATAGCATCGTCGGCCTTTGGCATCAGCGTCAACTCATTGAAAGATAGAGAAAACGAATTTTACAAAATGGGCAGAGAAGCGACTAAGTTTACCGGATCTCAAACTATCAAGTTATTTCTCATCAGAAGTAGCCCCCTTTTGGCTAAGATATTCAAAGTGAAAATCATCACGGACAAGATCAGCAACTTTTTCAGGGAAGTAATCGGGTCTACGATAGCTTTGCGAGATGAGAAGAAAATTATTCGAAATGATATGATACAGTTGATGATGCAGGCGCGGGACAAAAGTGAGAAAGTCAAACTCAGCACCGTGGACATGACTGCTCAAGCTTTCATATTTTTCTTTGCTGGATTCGAAACATCGTCAACCATCATGTGTTTCGCAGCCTACGAGGTAGGAGTCAATCCAGCTATTCAGAAGAAGCTGCAGGCGGAAATCGACTTAGTTCTTGCCAAAGGAAACGGTGAAGTGACCTACGAGGCTCTGCACGGTATGCAATACCTGGACGCAGTGATCAATGAAACTCTTCGTCTCTATCCTCCAGTTTCTGCTGCAGATCGGTTCTGTAATAAGGCATTTCAGCTTCCACCAGCTGCACCGGGTCTTCCCCCGTACACCGTGGAGGTCGGAACTAGCATCTGGCTTCCTGCCTTCGCCATGCAGAGAGATCCTCAATATTTTCCTGATCCCGACAAGTTTGACCCAGAGCGTTTTTCCGATGAAAATAAGAGCAGCATTCCATCGTCTGCTTACTTTCCGTTTGGAATTGGGCCAAGATCATGCATTGGCAATAGATTTGCCCTGATGGAAGTTAAGGTCGCACTTTTTCATCTGTTTTCTAAATGCAATCTGTCTCCATGCTCGAAGACATCGATTCCTATGGTGTTGAATAAGAAAACCTTCAACACAACTGCAGAAAATGGATATTGGTTGACGGTTCAACCGCGCGCTTAGTTTTATTGCAACGGATGACTGTGCCGATTCTCATTATCAAATGACTCTTTTTCAAAATAAACTTTGCCATCGTGTCATTTTACCAAGTCCTGAAAAAATAAATTCATTTTCGTACTATTGCAGTTTTTGTAAAGAAAATTCCTGTGACACAGTCGATAAAAGGTACGTCTTCTTCAAGGCAAAGCTGATGTTTCCTTGTTCTCCGAAACTTCATAAAAATATAGTTGATACACAGGCTAATTAACGTCACAGCTTATGGCAATGATCGGTGCAAAGATAATTCGAAGTTCCCTTAGGCGTGACGATTTGACTCCAAATAACATTGTAATTTATGAGGTAATTTATGTAACGATCAGATAAAATTTTTACCGTCAAAATCAGGATGAGATGGCAGATATTTTCTTGATGCACTTAGCTACGAACTAAGATAATTTTCACCATGTGCAGATACATGGAAAAAGGGCGTTTGAGATTTGTGGTACAATTATATTAAGCTAATATGATAAGAATAAATGATCGTACCTTATTAAAGTTATGTATCCCTTGATGATTATACGAATAAACAAAAGTTTCATACCTTTACCTAATCCTGGGAATTTTACTTATTCAATTGAATTTTTACAGACGTACAGGTATGAGGCTATATCGTTGATTCCAATTCATCGGCTAGTTTGGCACTGTTTTGGGCCTTTTGGGATCAGCTGAAAATCCTAAAGAGCATACCATACCACATTGCTACGGCTGCGTGTCACTTGCGTTATTAATGCAAAACCGTGTCGAATGAATAGAATAGAATAGAATATGTTTAGTATACCATAACCGTAAATAGACCTTGAGGCAAGGAACAGTTAAAAGGTGAATGCAAAATATCAGAAAAATAGAGCTAAGAAAATAGAAATCACAGTGAAGATGAGGAATAAGATGAAATAAATCAAAGAGAAGCAGTGAAGTTGGATGGATAGAAGATCGAGTATAAATACACAAAATAGCAAGAGCGTGGACAGAAAATATACAAATTCAAAAATTCAAAACAGTTTAGTACTGAAAAAAGAAGGAAAATGATACAAGTGAAAATCTAAATAAGCATCAATAATGAAGAACTAATAGATAAATAATAGTAAAATAAAGGAATAAGTAATACATAACGGATAAGAAAAGACACGAACAAACTACTCACTGAAATATAATACAACTGCAACGAGCGCTGCGGTGGTGGGGGTTCCGCAGATAGAGATAGCTCGGATGTGATCACCTGTCTCTCTCCCATTAGGTGAAGATTTTTGCTGCGACGGTCCAGCGCATGCGCAGTAGCAAATAGAAAGAGATAGGTAGTCACATAACAGCTATCTCTCTCTCCGGACAGCTAGACGCCCGCTTAGCTACGGGGCGCTCGTGCCAATTGTATTATATTTCAGTGAAACTACTCAATGGGTCGTGACCCGTAAATGATAGAGTAAAAAAAGACTCTACATATCCAGTTATGGCAAGAACCAGCTTACGTTCAATACGGTGATCACGAAATCAGCTAGTCAAACAACCACATAGGCTAGTAATAAACTATATGCCATCTCAGAGTCTAGATCTAGCGGCAGTAGAGAGCCTTTTTCTCAGATCAATTCAGATGATCACGCAGCTTGAGTTTAAATGAGTCCAATGAAGACGATGACTTAATGACTGACGGGGTACTGTACCATGGACATCGTACCCAAGGCCAGAAATAAGGCGGATATCACAGTTTACTAGACGCTGCAACTTGAGATTAACGTAATCACTGGAATTATGATAGATCACGCTATACAACAATAGTCGATATACGGAAATACGAGTGCAACAACAAGCATCGCTTTCACTCGAGTTGAAAAAGAGTTAACATGAGATTTTACGTTATGTAGCGTGGTATACACTCTGCGTGAAACCTGTGATACATGGCAATTCCATGCGAGATCAACAGGCAAATAGAGACCCAGATTACACACTGAGTCAACATACGGCACAACTAAATTATTAATCACGATATGAGGTAGATTTGATTGCCTGAGATGATGCACGAAAACAAAACAACCAAAAACCATTAGCTTGGTCTTGCACACATTCAGCTGGAGGCTATTCTCCACAGCATGACTGTTTAATAGATTTATGGCCTCAGGTAGATCATTCGGGAGAGTCTGAAGGAAAGTTTGTAAGTCATTAGAAAAAATGACGTGACTAGTATGCCTCAAAACTCGGGCAATGTCGTTGATACAAAGAATGTAAACAAGAGACCTGCGGACAGACCCGTGGGAAACCCCTGAGCAGATAGATCTTGCACGGCTTGGGTTCTTTCAGTTCGATACGAGTCGAACCACACGATGACAGGTGAAGACCAAGTGAGGGAAGAACCCCTTTAAGATGGTATAGTTGAACATTTTCTGGGCTCTGCCCACGAGATATCGAAACATACAACAAGAGGACAGACAGGGCTCGGTGAGGTTCAATGGAAGTGAAAAAGAACTAGGAGAGTACACTTGAATGTTCTACGAGGACAAGTGCCAGGTCATCCAAAGAACAAGGCGACTGAGCATTAGTAACGGTGGAGTAATATAAATTAAGCTCTGCAGAGGCTGAGAAATGATGCAGAGGCGACACAGGTGAAACATTTATAATACGAAGACGCCCAAGCTCAGCCCAAATGCTAGACGCATCAGTGATTGCAATATGGTGCAATAGACAACAGAACCACCTGAAGATCCTCGGCGTCGGTCTTAGGAACATCCGATATCATCAGATCTGAAGATAACTGATTGCGCTTTAAATTCTCCAGCTTCACAGAGAGCTCGGTGTTCTGGGTAGACAGGCGTGTAGCATTCACCACGTTGTAACTTCCTACAACGCCTCCTGGCGCTTTATCTTGTTTTTTTTTTTTTTTTTTAACTCAAGTATAAGACTTGGCATTGAAAGACATATGGGACCAATATTGATAAAGATATTCCGCCATTCCAAAAACTTGGTGTCTGCATTCAAATTTTCCACATAACATTTATTTCATCATGTCTTTTCGAATTCATTCACAGATGTCGTTTTCATTTCCTCAACCCAAACTGTAGAGAAGGTTTCTATTTCGTGTCGAGGATCAAGATTCAATACCCAGTTGCATTTATAACGATGTTCCAATATTTCATCCTGGCCAGTTTGAAGAGCTAATAACAAAACTTTATCTACCTCAGTCTTGACAACCTTTCTACCTAAATCCAATACAATAGATTCAACTTTTTCTGGGAGCATATTGAAGAGAACTATACCTAGAGGCAAGATGACATACTGGTCTCCTTCAAGAATCATAGCAGAAACAGTCTTGAAATGCTCTGAAAACTCTGGCTTCCGCACCATGAAATACCTACATAGGACGCCGTTTGGACGCCGTTAAAGTAATACATACCATTGTTTTGACAATTCCCTCCGTCTTCTCAATAGAACTGCAGCCTGATATTCGATCGACTCATTGACTCATGGTGAGCTGTTATCGCTAATTTTCAGCCTCCAGAGATCAGCATAAAGTTGACCAAATTCGTGTCAAATTTTTGCGTATGTCTTCCTTCATGTGATCATTTTCCAAATCCAATGCAACCATGGAGTGCTACTGAATGTCGATCTTGAGTATTTTGGCAAGTGCGATAGGAATTTACTACTTGTTGTACACAAAGGTGAACTGCTTCAATAAAAATGATATCCTTCCCCGAAAATATCAAACGACTTCACGATTCGCAGTACGGCGCTAAGTACGTGGAGTCTTCAACCTTTAACCCACGGCTTGTATAAAGACCCTAAGTACTTTCCTGATCCGGAGAAGTTTGACCCTGAACGATACTCCCCAGAAACTAAGGCAAGTATCCCACCCTGTGTGTACTTTCCGTTTGGCCTTGGGCCAAAAGTGTGTATCGGCACTAAATATGCCTTGATTCAAGCCAAATTCTCAATCTTTCATCTATTTTCAAAGTGCAACGTATATCCGTGCTCAAAAACGTCAATTTCCATGAAGCACGACCGGAATAACGTCAACACTACTGCTATCAGAAAGTTTTTTTGAATGCCGATCCTAATTTTCGGTTTTATTTCTTCTCACCTTTCGTAAGACCATCTCACTATCGAAATTTTCTCGTTAAGTCTCATGGCACTGACATATTTCAATAATCGCTTGTACTTATCATAGGTGATACAGAAATAGAAAACTAAGCTCGATAAGGTTTCTATGTATCCATTTTTATTATATGGACTCACGTCCAAGGTTTACGATTAGATGGCGAATTACCCTTCACCCTGATACAAATTTTAACAGTCTAGTAGATCGTATTATCTACATACTTGAAGATGATAACAGATCTGTCTGAAAGTGTCGATGATATCACTGTGAGTAAATCTTCCTTCTCAATCACGTACGAGAATAATAGATGATATAAATGATACTTCACCTAATCCTTTCGTTCTCCTTCTGACTGGATATCATTTCTGCGACTAGAAGATTGGAAGAAAAAAATTCAAGGTACAGCAGGAAAAGGCGTGCCAAGTTCTCCTGATCCCATATGGCGTCCCGACGGCTACTTTAAGGGCCCCGTGTACCCTGGTCGAGGAGACGACGATGTGGGTGATTGATGGGGACGGTGATGATCGTCAAAGATTCACGCTGCCGTTGGGATTGAAACTAGGTCCTAAAATTGATGAATACATGGTGTTAGCTAGTAGCTTGGGATTTTTTTTACGACTTTATAACAACATAGGAATATAAATCCCCGTGAATCATACTAGAATGAAAAACGGAGCAGAATTATGCAGAGAATATGAAACGAGGTGTATTTGAGATACTACCTTTCTTCATGTTTAAAACTGAAATCTTTGGTCTGAGAAATCAGCAAAGAGTCACGAACTCCGACTGGCGGTATGCTAGATGTACATATTAGGAATACTCTCCAGTGCGCCCGCGAATAACTCACTTATAAGTATGCATGAAGTTGGCTTTCGACTGTCTGAAATATTAAGTAGCACTAGTCTCTTCGCCGCAGCCTCCCTGCTCCATCTTGATTCCTTGCAATCCCATCCCCCATGTTTCACCTGGCACATCCCACCCTCCAAAAGACGATACCTGCGCGACTATTTGCCAACCGCTACCATCCTTCGGCTGAGAGGTAAGGCGAGCCAAGTAAGTACATTTAGATCTAGTTAATGATAAATAATTCGGGTCATCGACGACGAGATGGAGAGTAGTTATAGAGAGGGGACGTGGAATCTCACTAGATATCCAGTGCCCGTTAAAACCTCGCCCACCCCCATCAGGAGTCGTGCAATGAAATGGTTGAATGGCTAATTTGAATCCGAGACTTTCCAGCTAAAACAATAATTGTTTGGATCGTGTATGTCTATGATGTGGGTGACGGTATACCTACCCTAGTTAGGGTTTGAGTTAGTTTGTTGTTCGTTTGGCGGGCAGGCGGGCGTGCGGTGGTTGAAGTACTTAAAGTTTCGGCCGAAGTGAGGGAATCCACTAAAATATTTAAAGTAGTTGCAGGTTTGCTTTGGCGTGGCTGGAAGTAGCTCGCGAGTTTCTTAGTGGTAAAGATTTCAAAGTTTAGCGGGGATTCCTTAGAAAGTCTGACTTGTTTGGACCTTGGGTTGACTCTAAACGTGCGGGGTGGTGCAGCTTTGCCAGGAAAAGTAAAAGGGGATAGGATAAGGTTGTATGAAAGGACGAAACGGCCTTTTGTCAGTTCCCCCTTTCCCTCTGCTACTATACCAGCGTGGAACCGCAAAGCGCCGAGCGTTCGCGGCACAGAGGTGAGTTTAAACTTTATTAATTGCGCTTTTTGTTATGCAAATTGGTCCAACCGTTCCCGGACCTTTAAAAGATCAGTCCTCAATTCATTGCCTCAGATTTGAAAACTTTCAACGATATGCTCCGACTTTCGTCCGCCCTCTAATACCCTCCTTCTGCACAAAGGTATTCCTCACTCGACATCTTCCTTCTCGTATAATTCTTGTCCTCGTACACCAAAATCCCGGCCACTTATACAAAGAGGAAAAGAGAGATCCCTCAAGGGGAGGAAAGAACGCCACCAACCATCCAACCTCTTCGGCTGTTATTACGCTGTATTTCCCGAAGGGATATTTCGTTTTGGCTCTGACTAATGACCGTCTCCCGCAGAAGCGTGGTTCACAGAAAATGGTCCTGTCTTTCTACCCCCTACCCCTTCAGGCTCTAGATCCGGGAGGCTCGTTCTGTTGCCGCTCAATTATCAATGGATCAAACGACTTAGTACTTGGCTGAGTGCCGCATTGTTACAAGAACAACACTACTTAGTCTCCATTCCCACAGCGACGAGGCGAGGCTGTGGTTCGTGCTTAGTTATCGCAACGGGAGAAAGACGATAGCCGAGGAGAAGAATTGGCACAGTGATGAGACGGAGAGAAAAGCGGCCATTTTAACACAAAGGAGATAGCTCGTCGACCGTTCGGTACTTTTGTTCCTCGGTATCCGCCCGGGACCAGGGGATCAATTTTCAATTACTTACATGTGTTTTTTTTTTTTTTTCGACAAATCTTTGTAAGCTTCACAGCTCTGCCAAGGCACGTATAACGAGGCGAGAACAAAGATAGAACTGGCAGACAAGCACCGCAATACATCCATAAACTCCGGATAAAATCAATTCCGCTACAAATGGATAATTCGCGAATAAACGAAACGCCAGTATGGTTGAAAAGCATATCTGCCCATATGAAAAATGCTATTTCTCATGATTTCGAATTCATTACTTTATCGCGACTGAACAGTGTATGTGAACTTCTATCCGTTCTTTTCAGTCCTTGACGACCAGACATCCGTGCACGGTTAACGAAGAGCGACAGTAACGCCTCGAGGTACCCCTAATTTACTACTAAGTGCCCCGGCTTTGTTTTCTCGCGGTGATCCAAGCCCCGTGAGCATCGCGAGGTTGTAGACCAGCGTCCCGGGCGCAAAGGGATGGCTGAAACTTGAGAAGAACTGGTCTTCCACGTTATACCTTCTACCTTCCACTTTCCACCCTCTAGACGGCGAAGGTTCCGCATCGCATCTTGGAGTCAATCGAGTGAAAAGTGGGAAACTTCGAGACCAGAACTGGAGCTACGAAATCCTAAGAAATCCCGATACGAGGAGTGCGCTAGCTAGAAACCTACATACAAGACCGGCTTCTCTACCCCCTGATCTTAGGTTCATCAATTTGGACCCGTTTTCTCCCTCGTCTATAGCGTGAACAACGTGGTGTTCTAGTATGTGTGTTTCCACACGAGAATACACACACAAAGCGATTGAATTACATTAGGAAAGGGGTAGTTTCGCCGAATCGACTCTCGCAGATATCTACTCGGGCGGTAAGAGTGCCCAGGCTGAGGATGGCTCTCGACATCTTTTCTTCGAAATCGAAATGTTCGCGTATGGGAACGTAAGATATTTCGCAAGTTTTTATTCGGAGGAGAAACGGCCTCTTGCGATTTCAGGCCACCTCACCTTTCCCAAAAGGCGAATTCGAGTCCTGTCTTTAATATTACACAGAAGAGTCGCGCGAGTCGCGATTGTCAGTTCGTTCTGTTTGTCGAGAGCAAGTTGATGAGCGAGTAGCGACTAACACAATTATCTTGGCAATTTCGAGATTGCGGTACTCCCTCGAAAAGAGAAAAGAGAAAAGAGAAGAGAGAGAAGAGAGGAGAGAGGAAAGGGAGAGGTCGCCGAGATCCCAGGAGCGAGAATCTCGCCCAGTACTTATCAGCGTCAGGTGGTTAAAATGAGTTGAAAATTAGGTAAAATCATTCGGAATTAGTCGCAGCATTCTCTCGCTGAGAACCACCACCGCCACAGCTACTAGCACTCATCAAAGCGCCATTCAGCGCATATCGGTTCTACGGAATGCATTATCGTCGCTTGTGTCTCTCGACGGACGAAGTTCGCGCGTGATCGCCATACGGTAGCGGATGACTGGCCGGTCTCTCATCCCTCTATATACGTTATACCTTCGCGTTGGTGTTCCGGGTTGAAATTCATCTGAAAAAGGAATCCTTTGCCTCCTTTTTGCGCAGGTGCAGTAGCTTTCAATTCGAGTCGTAGAACGGGGATTTTATTTCAAAGTTTCTGCTAACGCCGTGCCATGTGCCGTGTCGTGCCGCAGCGTAGCACAGCGCCGTGCCGGAACGAAATTCATTTGGGCAAATTAAATAGAGTTTAGCAATTTGCGCTTAATCCATTTGTCGGGGATCCCCCGTCGCTGCCCGTCACTCTCTCTTGCTCCAGCTCCCCACTCCTCTTCCTCATCCTCCTATTCCTTGCTACCTCCATCCTTCGACTTGAGTCTTGGGTCTTGTTCGCCCTTTTTCCGCTCCTCCGCTCTCTCATCCCGGTCTCTTATTACCACGAAGCTTGTTTTCGTTACGGTTTCTGTATCTGTTACCGTTTCTTCGAGGAAGAGAAAAAAAAAGCCCCGCGGAAACTAAGGGGGGTGAAAAGGCGAAGGATCAGGATAAGGAGGAAGAGGGACGCGCCGAATCCCATACTCTAAGTGTATTGGCAGTTGTGCGAGACCTTTTATTTTTCAGGTCCGGTCCAGACGGTGGACCCTAAAACACGGGGACAACCATCGGACAAGCAAAGAACTCACGCTTCATTCCAACGATCGATTGAACTCGCGCATCGCCGAGGTGACTTGACAGCCACCAAAAATTCTAGCTAAAAAAAAAAAGAAGAAAAATATCAAAGAACATCTCGATGTGTTAAATCCGCTATCATTTTTTTCAACATCAATTTGTTTTCAATATCCTGCGGATACTCGAGTCCTCGTGGGAGGGAGACGGATTGAATTAGTAGCACAGGAAGTAGCGTGTTTCCTTCGAGGTATAGGTAGCACATACTTGAGGAAGCTTTTTTTTTTCGACAGATTTTTTCCATCGGTAAATTTGAATCCTCCAAATTCCGGTAAATTATGGTACGGTGCAGCTGACCATTCAGTGATCCAGTTCTTATCGTTAGTGACAGCGGAAATTCCGCTTCGGAAAACTCTGGCGATATTAGAATTTAAACTGACTGCAGGTACGCGACTTGACGGACGAGGAACGACCGACAAAGTTAATTTCACTGAACCTTTGACAAAGGGGAGAAAGAAAATTGAATTAGGTATTTAGCACAGGTACCTGGGTACTATACTTTGATACACGTCGACCCGAGTCGACCGCGATTAAACATAGAGTTATAACGTGTTTCTAGTTTGATTAAAAATTATCTTTAAACAGTTGAAAAATCGTTTAGAATTTAATTCTTTGGGTGGATGAAATTCGGTTAATCGCCGAATCGTCGGATTCTATATTTGAATAAATTTAAACTCGAGTGTAGGTGTACAGCTCCGTTAATGTATATGTATAACCAGTAAGTCGCTATTCCTTTCAATTATCCCGCGTTCCTTTTCTCTGCGAATCTGTTTCCGTTAATTAATTTAAAAGACCGCCTAAGGGCGCTCCTCGGACAGTGAAACAAACGGGAACTACCTATTTTATTCAATTCAATTCAACTCAATCCATTACCACCGGGACTATGAGCGAGCCTGCGGGAGTTATTAAACAAATCACTTTTAATCCTGAGATATGAAAGATATCCGGGAGCCGGCCTTTGCGTCCGATTCTCTGTCCACCCTCAATCCCCATAAAATTTTTTACCAATATTCTAGGTATAATATGATGTGAGTGCGTACTTCTGTGTATTATATCTCTTCACTCGTATGGTAGTATGGTTTTTAATCTTCATTGAAGTGAAAAATCCAGAAAATATAGAGAGAGAAAAAAAAAGAAGTGAAAAATCTTCATTTGCGGATGCTTGACTACGTTATGCGCCTCGGACATCGCGCTCTGCGATACTTGACCTCTTGACCTCTTACACACAACGGGTAAAAGCTCTGTTATATTTTCAGTCGAGTGAAAATGCGATGGAAAGATTCGACTCGTTTCGCGAAGTTTTGCTAAATTAAAGTATTTCGATATGCAATTATTTTCAGGCAGAATAAATCCCATCGATTAACTTGCAACCGCGGTTCACGCATTCGCGAAATTCGACTCATGTCATAGACCAACGCGATCCGACAAATTTTCACGGGAATTAATTGACGGAAAACGCGTTGTTCGAATAACCAAACAATTCTAAACTCCCGTGTGATACGAAATCATTCGATTAATGCATCCGAAATAGCAAAGTCAATAAAAGAGGCTTATCGATATTCAAATTTATTGTAAAATAAAATTAAGTGGGTACATTTCGAAGAACAGACTCTAATCGTCATCTATTATGCATAATTATTATCGATAACAGGAATCAGCTGTGCCTTGGGACTCTGGAAACGTACGAAACAGATCGACGAGTGGCTGACCGATACAGATGCTACTACTTGCCGGGCTGAGACACCATTTAATCTTCAATTCGTCTGTTTACAGGCATACATTTCTTATTCCATACAGATTATGGAAAAAATACATCGACATAAATGAAACTGAAAGAAGATTGAAGGAAACGGAAGACTGTAAGAAAAATAAGAATCGAATAACACGGACGCGAAATCGAATGAAAAATTCATTTCCGAAGGATTTCTACCTACTCTGCAGGTAAGCTTTGGGCTTGAATTATTTCTGTTCTTTCAAAGTGGCGTATATACTCAAAAAGGAAGATGTAGAATTGTGGCAGTAAGCGTGATGGTTAATACAGCAGCCTAGTCTGCATTCGAGCTTCGAAGGTCAGGTTGGCGACGCGTATTCTTGGGGAATTAACACACATTTGCGCTGTTATTGCTTGAGAATACACGTAGTTTGCCTGGCCGATTTCATCGAATTTAAAGAAAAGAGGATCAGAAGAAGAGGAGGAAATCTACACGTACCCTTCGCGCCAAGATAAGTTGTTCGCACGACTCTTCACGAAAACGCAAATTACATCGTAAGAGTCTTCACAGAATTCGAATAATAATGTAAAAATAGGAAACGACAAGAGGACCGAATTCATTGCGGTTTTAATGAGCATCTTACTCGTCGCCATATGTTATAACATGTATTTCCATTTTCAACCTGAGTTCACTTAAATTGAATCCCTGAAATATAATAAGCCGTAAAACTCGAGGTCGTATAAACGAGGAGAGCCAACTACTCATTGTACGAAATACATGTATGCAATAAAATGAGTATAGATGCACTCTTGCCTTCACCATGTACCTGATGATTGTCGGAGTTTAACAAGCATACGCAGCGGCGAAGTCCCGAGGCACTAGTTTCGAAGAACTCTACGAGTTTCAGGGATGAGAATTTTCTGCTAAAAAATTTCAAGCAAACTGAAGAAGCGGGTAGGTATATACAAAGTATAAATCACTCTTTGGCAAAGCTTTGGCTTCACAAGGTTCGTTGAAAAGTTAACAGGCCGGATAACGAGAAGGCCGCCTCCGACTCGGTAACACTTTTACTTAATGCTCGAACTTCCTTACGGATGGCGAGGACCAAAGTGTCGAGGACTCAGGAGTCGAGGACCTCTAAATAACAGTTTCATCCCCTCGAGAAATCACACTGGATTTTATTCATTCATTTATTTACATATCGTGTATTTATCACTAATTTAAAACCCTATACTATTCTTTTTTTTTTTTTCCTTTTCACTTTCTCAAAGATCGGTGGAATTTTATCCCCCTTCATTTTTCACCCTTTTTTTTTTCTTCTTTTCTATCGCGTGATCAGCAGCACAATACCTCAACGCCACATATTTACGCCTTTTATTTAGCCACGTAATTGCCGTTGAGAAGTCGATATCCATCAGCAAACACTCGACACCGTAAATGTACCTAAGGAATTGATAATTAAAAGTTTTACGACAATTCAGCACGTTCGAGGAACTTAAAGGCGCCTAGGGAATACTTCGACGTCTGATCACAATTAACGGCTTACTTTACTCACAACAAACGAACTAACTTTACACAGAAATGTCGATTTTGAACTATATAATTTATGTTTCATAGATCCAAGTCTTTTTGTATAATAATTAAGTTCAAAATTGAGCTTTAATTTTTTTCAAGAAACACAGAAGGGTCGATAAGTTATCGACTGAGTGATCAACAGCTAGCTACAACTATAAGGCGTAATTATAACCGTCTTAAGTTTACGACACCTCAAAATCTCGGTGAAAAATTTTCGAATTATTTATTTTATTGTCTGACTTGCAGAACAGAATTGTGCAAGGTAATTATAGTCTGTAAAGGTTCTGACCTCCGCACGGTAGGTAAGCAATCACAATTACATCGCTATTGTTGCCGCATATCTGCCAAGTCGTGATTTAAAATTAGCAATTTAAATTTTGCGAAATTATTTGAATGAAAATTCGAAAGGGCGATAAACATCCCCAGCTCCTGCAAAGACGCGAGACACTGAGAGCTCGCGGATTGCAAAATGTCGAATTAATTGGAGAACAGAAATTGACACGGGATATGCAGATGATTCGGAATTATCGATACAATTTAGCCAAATTAGCAATAATCACTTTCTCAATTACTTAAAGTTTCCCTCGTTTCATTCTCGAGTAAAAATCGAATGAAATTACATCGTTCTTACATTCTATATGCATAACTGAATTCTGACGTACTAAACCGCGCGGAAGATTTCATCCTTCGATTTCAGGACGTTCGAATACAGGGTTGTGGCTCTTGCGGGTTATATAGCTAACGTTATACCGGCGCTAAAACTGACCGCAACTCTACCCCATCGATCTCATTAGTTGGTTTCCCGGATCGGGCGATAGAAATCTTTCCAACACCCCTGGGGGCGAGGTGGAAACGAAGATTGAGACAGTGTTGAGGGCAGCCAAGGGATGAATCGAATGACCAAACGGCAGTATTTCTATTGGCACTCCTGAACTTTTAAGCGACATCACGTGACTCGAATTGCCGCAATGTCCTCTGAAATTATCGCGGAAAAGTGTCGACCTTTATTATGCATTTAATCTCTCTCTCTCTCTCACTGTTTCATTTCAACGATCAGACGACGTACCAAATTCGTCGCTGATAATTATGAGTCACTGTTCTTAAAGAAGCAGTTGATAGAGAGAGGAGAATCTGAGGCTGAATCAATTTGGCAAAAAGCAGGTCTCGGAGGTACTCTTGATGGCTCTGGCGTCGGGGGTTTGTCTCGAAATCATCACCCCCCGGGGACAGCCACAAGGACCTTCCCATTCTACGTCAACTTCCAAGATAAACTCTCGGTCGCCTTCATTAGAGTTTTCCGGGCTATTTGTACGCCAAGTGGTATACGCGGTCAGCCTCTTCTTATATTGCTCTCTAGAAACAACACGCGAGCTGATTGACCCGGGCGTCGCGTCGCGTGTCTCTCGTTTGTTCGTCGGTTACCCGACGTCTAACTGATTGAACTTTGCCAGAAATTCTCTCGTTTAGAAATAAAGTAAATAATTTTTACGATAAAGTTCCAGTCATTTCGAATAAGTATGAAATTTTTTTTTTCTCTTTTTCTTCTGTTTCTTCGGCTTTGAATTTCACCGAGCACTTGGCCTAGCGAGTGTTGTAATTTTTTCTACAGCATCGCACGAAGTGAAAATGGGTGAATAACGTACTTCCGGTGAAACACAGCGTGGCGTTTTCTTTAGTAAAAACTCTGGTATTATATAGTGGCAGGGGTTTTAGGGTTTTCTCGATCGAGACCGATCACCCTATGATCTTCAACCCTAAAAGGAGATCAACGAGATGGGGCGCAGATGGTGGAAGAGAAGAATACTTCCTCGTAAGGAAATTTCAATATCCCGTTATACGCGGACAGGTAGGTAGGTACCTACTTTTGCCACGCCGTAAATTTCGAGTCGTATGCATAAATACGAGCGATCGATAATAATTCTGAAAAAAATATTCATAAACGATATTAAGCGTATTAAAATATCCAAACAGAAGTAGAGTTTCCGTCGTATAAAAGCGGATATCAAATATGCCTTCAATATCATCTCTGTACGATTTGAAATTATATATATATATATATATTTTGTTACGGATAGCGCGCTAAGTTCTATTGCTCTGAATAATTTACATCGTATCCACCGCAAACAGTTTGACCTTTTCTTTCCGTTTTCCTTCTCCGACCTGATTTGAGTGTCTCTCTTTCACACCGTACATTTTTATATTATTTTATTTTATTTTTTCTACGTTTTTACCCTTTTACTCTTTCATACTTGAACTTTTCCTTTTCCTCTTCTCTTTCTGTTCGACATCGGGTGGGGGCGGGTGGGTATTGGCTAATTCAATTCTTAAACCAAGAATAAAAGTGAGGAGACGATAATGAAAAAGAAAGAAATAAAGAAGGAAAAAAAACGGAGAAAAAAAGAGTATAAAAGCTATTGTCATGGAAAGCGGGCGCGGCCGTGCTCCCCACACCAACTCTCTTTATATTTTACATTTAAAAAGAGCCGGGGGTAGGTGCCTACCCACTACGATACCTAATAACTGCGGAGAGATTTTTTCCTTCCGTTATATGTATACGTAATACGCGATACGCAGATATGCCCGCAGAGTGAATTATGTTACGGTTTTCGAATCCGGGTGTTTCCATGATACAGTTTACCCTTTCCCTGCAGTAGCACGAAACAGGTATATAACCTTCTTACAATGCAGCTTACTACTTCGTTGGATCTTCCAGTTGCGTCACTCGCAGCTTTTCCTAAAGCCAGTGCAGAAACTGAAGCGCAGCAATACCTCCACCTCAGCACGCGTTATAGGTATAGCAAGGAACGAATTTCCTGGAGGAGGTTGAATGCTCGCGGAAACTGAGCTAGACTGAATCGTACTGTAAGAGAGTGCAGCAGTAGATGAATCTATAGGCAGATGGGACCCACGGGTACAGAGCTATATGCATACAGGAAATACGCGGGGATTGATGCAGTAGTGGAAACGAAGCGGGACCGGAAGTCGAGGTAAATTCACCGGAGGGTATGCACCCTTCCCCGCGTAAATCCGGTTGGAAAATAACTTGGAAGTTGACAAACGCCCCGTCGGTATTCTTTATCCTATACCTATCTAGTTTTATTTCATCCCTATCTTTATTCCTCCCTAACTTTATATCTCTCTGTCTAACAAAGGCGACATAAGTTAGTGGAAGTGGTCGGAGCCATTCTTTACCGCTGCCCGGGGTGTAGTGCCACGAGTAACGAATGTTATTGATGTCAGGCCTTGGTCTATACTGGAAAAGAACCCACCGCCCATCCCTTTCCATATACGGTTTGCACCCTTATTGTCATTTTATACGACGACACCTTATTTGTTCGACAAATATTCTACAACGTTAGAGGAAATTTACTCTTCTACTCATTTCTCATCCCCGCTATTCTTATTCTTGGGTTAAATTTTACTTGCCCAACGCGTCTCCCCCCCCCCCCCAATCTTCAATCCCGATTTTCTTCACGTAGTCAAAATTCGCCAATACTTTTTTCTCCGATAAGAAAATTAGCCATTTCGCGTTCACTTATTGATCCACGTAATTCTAGTTTCGTTTCATTTCATTTCGGGACGAGTATAACTCGATCCAATTCTACAATATTCATTTTCATATTCATGTACTGAGTGAGCTAGAAAATCTTTTATTGATATTCGGTTTGGACAGCGGCAGTATTCGTTAAATAAATATCCGGCAGCTGCCAATAATAACTTTTTCATCTCTGTTTATCCAGGTAAATATTTGCGTACGCGACATATTGGCAATGTGCCCCGTGTTTCGTCGCGTACCAAACTCCTCTCGACGTGTAGATCATATGGTTGAATATATCCTATGCAACGATCAACCGCAATCACGTTTTCCTATTTATCTACGGTTTATATCGTTATAAGTATAAACCCATATGAAAATTTTCTAACGTGATGAAAAATGAAAAAAATGAAAAAATGAACAAATAAAAAATAGACTCGCTGCCATTTTCAGTGGCGAGATTGAGCCGCGCATTACTTTTTGCACAACGTTTAAGTACGCGCTACGGGTTCATAGGGCATAGACTCGTCCAGCATTCTCATACGCTGCGTAATTTAGGTATTTTACGGACCAACAGAGAGAGCTTTCGGGAAAGGGGTTAATACCTTAATTGTCTTGCTACCATCCGGTTACCGTCCACGAGTGGGTATTTCGCTCCATGAGGTGTGCCGCTACCATAATTTCAGAATTCCCATTCCTAGGATTCGTGAGGCTCGTTTGAAGACCGACAATTATAACGACGAGAGTACATGAAAAAATGCCGATCATAGGAATAAATGAGTTTCTTCGTTTCCCACGTATCCATATCGCCCCATTTTTTATTCATTCGCGTCTTTTTTTGGCTCTACTAAAAATAGGTAATAAAAAATTCAGTTATCGATTCCGGTTCGATGTGTAAGGGTAGGTATAAAGTTCGCACACGATACCTCCCCAGACTCAAAGTATGATTTGGTTCGCTCTCACTCCGCAGCCCAACTTCTCCGTTAGGTTCCAGTTCCGGCGGATGTCCCCCTCGGTTGTGAAATGAGCGAGCTAAAAGCCACCTCCACCCTTCCTTTCACCCCATTCCTACACCTCTACCACTTCTGCACCTCACGTGTACGAGCACTGCAGCGATACAGTCGATATCCGCCATCGATCAGACTCTGAGCTCACTGGCTCCGAACCTTCTTCGATGTATTGACTATAATGTACATATCTCTCTTACGGCACCTGCCAATATCAACGCCCACGTCATATCGTTGTCAATTGATACGTGGCGAGGCATGAGGATCTGAAACCACAATATGAGGGTGGTTTTAATCTTCTTAATAGAATTTTTGATCGAATATAGGAGAATTGATTGGCTGAAGGGGTGCAGGAATTTGTTTTTCAAAACCAAGTAAACCAAGTCTGACTTATTGTGAGAACTGGTTAATCTAACCACGAGAGAGAGACGTGGGTATCAAAAATCCTTGCTTTCGGTTGATTGTACTTGAAACGAGTGGTGGAATACTCCGCGAAGTCAAGGGCCGTGATAAAACTGGGTTATTGAAAAATTCTTTTCGGGCATTCCACCCTTAAAAAAAGACCTTGGAATACTTCCTTGATATATTTTCAAGCCGATATATATGTTATTTAAGGGCGGATAAAACAAGCCGGAGAACCACTGGCAATATGTGAAGAATGCTTGGGGTTTGTCTCGCGGGTTCTCCAAGGGTTGATTAACTTGACGGACCGCTCGGCATACTTAACTTAACAATACCAAGTTTGCTATCTTCGTCCTGTGTGCCTACAGGTCCTACCATTCCCTCGTAGAAGAGTAGGAAAGAAAGTGAGGGGGCGAGTGGTCCATCTCAGCATCCCCTCATGCACCCGGCTATCTCTTTATGAGATACGAGAGTCCACTCGCATAACGCGAGCTAGGAAAGGCAGTCGAGGGACCAGGAACAGGGGAGTGAAGAAAACGTAACGGGGGAGTTAACTGCCGGGAATTCTTAAGGAAATTGCTAGGGAATTTTTGGCGAGGCCACGGAACGAATTAACCTTGGTGATTCTACGTCTACGTATTTTAGCTATATGAGCTGTATACTCTTTGGAAGATAGAATCACTAGGAACAATTGCGATGGGGAATCGAATTTCATTCGTTCTCACTTCCCGCTGCTGCAATCATCCATCGCAGCTCGTGAAAGGACGCCGAATTGCCGTGTGCCAATGTGCTATTTGGTCAGATCGAGTCCGGATTTTGTCAGCGGATGTTGTAGAGGTTGCAGAAATCGTTTGGCCATGAAACTGCACCTGGGGAGGTCTGTTGATACTAAGTCTGCATTGACTTAAATCATAAACGCTTTAGACCGCTTGTTCAGTAAGTCCCTTGGAGTGAATCGCAAACATAGCTTGTCCCCAGTGTCGACTACCCCTTCGTACGTACCACTTTGCCATATTTTTCATTCCGCTAACCCGGCCGACTCTCAAACGTTCACATGTGTATAATTCCAGAAAGTTGAGTGTATTGCGGTGTTTCCGCAAGCCGCAGGTACCTATTTCAAGATTCTCAAAAACTGTCTGGCTGTTATGCGAAAGTTTGTTCTTCAAATTACTCACCCAAATCGGGGAAATTTTTGGCTCGATTTTTTTCCCCCTTATGTTAGTCACACACGTCTGTATATACGCGTTTTTAATTGTATTTAACTAACCCTCAACGTTCTGCAAACAATTTTTTGAATTTTTTCTCATCAACAGTTGAGTTTAGCGCATTTGGGAATTGATAGATCGATTAATCGATAACATCCGGTTAAGCGGATGATACAATTACGAGCTAAAATATTTATCCAAGGTTTACCGAGGCCCGCCTTGATCGCCTGAAGAGAGATATTTCGTTCCAATATTCTTTCCTATCACTCTCGTCTGCTCCCTAGCTCTCGCACTTTCTCGCTCTATTTCACCCCGTGGATATTTAGGGGTGGTTCCCAGAGAGAGGAAGAACATAAGATACGAGGTCATGGGGATGGCGGATCGACCTGACCGTCAGTCGGATTATCCGAAGATAAAGGAAAAAGCAAAGTAAGAAGTAACGAACCGAAGTGCCAGAGAGCTTCTGCCTCTGTCCACAACGACGCCTTTAACGGCAAGAAAGATTTTACACGATTGGTACCACATAGGGGAATAATATCTCCGTCAAATTGTCCGTTTGATTTGATTTGATTCGTTTCCCATTCAAATTAAATCCCAATAGATGAATCCTCAATTCTGGTGGCGGGGAGAAAATTTTTTGAAAAATTTCTATTACTTAGTCGAAAATGCAAAGGGCTGTGAATAATTTTATCAGATATGGAATACGAAGACTAAAGAGACGTTCATACGGTTCGGAAAAATTTCAAAATTTAAAACCAGTGAAAAGGTATTAAAGGACGACCTTCTTCGCCCCTTCAACGACGAGTTTCTAGCTACAACCCTTCCTAATGGGTCTAAGATATCCGAAGAAGTGGAGGGCGAGAGAGTGGATGGAAATAAATGAGCGAAAAACGTAAATTCCGTGACTACCTTAATGTCAAATTTGCATTTTGAATATATTGGACAGTGCGAAGGGATACGGCAGGAGCTAGGAATGGATGGATCGTATATATATAGATGTATAAGATGTGTGAATGTATGCCGCAATGTACGTGTAGACATGCCGCAGATGTAGGTGTAACGTATTGAATGCGAATTGTAATGGACAGATTCAACCCCTGATTTAGTTCGATGTGCCCCCATCCTCGTCCCGTTATACGTCCACCACAACCTCCACCCTCTCAGCCCACCAAGCCTTACTTAGGCTCGCCGTCTCGGGGTCCTTGCAAAAGCCTTGACGAATCAGCCCGCCCTCTGACAACCAATTATATCGAGGGTGTTCGAGGGAAATAAAATACGCGGACTAGGATGGCAGGATTCAAGGTGTTGTCAAAAAAGTTTTCATTCAGATTCATCGATTGAACAATTTATAAGAATGCTAATTCCTTGGCACGGAACCTTCCTTGAAGAATCGTAATATCGAATCTGATCAATTTCACTTGAACCTGAATTAAAAATGACAAATTTATGGGTCATTAGGTTGAAAGCTTGAACTCAAGAATCAAGATAAATTAAAACCAGGAAACAGGATATTCGCACCTCGATTCCAATCAGCGATTCAATAAGTAGCTATTGTTAATTAATCGGGAAAAAAATCACCCGATAAGATACACTGCTTATGGTAAAACGCAATTCTACAGTCAAATTTCAAGCTGCCATCCCTCCATCATTTAGTTTCAAAAACGTGTTAGTTTAAATTTGTGGTAAAAGCTCGGCGTCTCAATGACCACGAACTGCAAAAATTTCACTGAAATTTTACAAACGGCTGCCGAGATATCAGCATCACTTTGAACATCCCCTCTCCAAACCACTTGACCAATAAGGATAGAAAATTGATTTTTTCTTAGCTGTACATGACGAGGAGAACTGGAAGTTGTTTGAAGCCAATTTTGAGAGTGAAGAGAAGCAAGCCTCTTGAAATAGGTGAAACTAATTAGGATCATCTCATTATGGTAACCAGCTGCAACTCGAAAGAATAATACTAGACGATAAGGGCTGCCGTTTCGAAATACCTACCTGTTCCATACCGAAACTCAGGTATTACACGCATACTGTATACGTGTGCATAATACACCGCAGACATATCCCTTCAGTATAAACGAAGGGATTAGCGTATTCATTTATTCCCAAATCCCTGAAGGAAATGCTAAACCAAGGGTCTCAATTCATTATCAATGACAGCAGCTTTTCTGTATCGTGCACGTACCTACATACATACATACGTATGTCACGATTGGCTAAATTCGTAGGAGAGAAACCCTTCCGAAGGGAAGCTACTTGGTGCAGTAGGTAGCTCTGCACATTGGGTAGGTATCAGTGAGGTGTGGCATTCGTTTAGCTAGACCCAAGCGCACAATAAAACAAAAGAGCTAGGGGCTGCGGCGTCAAAGGATGAGGATAAGGACGAGAAGAAGCTGGCAATGGCAGAGGCTGAGGCTGAGGCAGAGCGAGGAAAGAAAGGAAGAAAAGGATGAGAAGGTGGAAGCCGGCAGCTACGGATTCCAGCTTTTAGGGTACGACTTTCCAACTTATTGGCATCGCCTGAATAAATTTAATTCCACCATTCTCGACGCGCATCGCTTTTCTATCCCGCGTCTTTACTAAGAATTTCATCTTTGTGCCCTTTCGACGCCTCTTTGACACGAAAAGACACAAGGGCCTCGCGGTACCGCGGAGCCTATATATACGCCGGGTTTCCGACGCAGGAGCAAATAATAAATCGATGTGTGTAAATATATAGCGTATATTACATACCCCGCCGTACCTATATATAGTCAGGTGAATTATATACGATTGTTTCCCTGTTTTTTCAAATGTTATTTCGATTTTTTTTCACGTATTATTTTTGGCCAAACAGACGTAACTAAACAAAACATTCGAAAATATATATTTTGCCGAAGCTATCGTTCTTTCGATTTGAAATTTTTTCGAACTTGCCAACCTCGAATTATGGACCGTGTGTATTTTCAACGTTCCTTCAACCGTTCGTATAATATAAACGAAAATTTTAAACAGAAAATGTGAGCTTTGGCTGACCCCAAAATTCAAAGTAAAATACTATAAAATCCAAAACGTGAAAACATCGCTTTCACGATACCTGACAAACCCCTGTAATTATCAGAAATACTAACAAGTATGATGGGGACTTGGGCTCTCAGGAAAAAATTAAAAGTCGATTTTTTCCCGTAAAAAAGGTTTTTTTTTTACTCAAAAAGTGAACCGATAATTTTAGTATAATTCGTATGTGTTCAGATGATTTCTGTGAAAAGAACGGTCGAACTTTAATACGCTTCGACCTGTACCCGAACGCGTGAATCAGACTTCCGAATATAACTAGAGTCCGTTTCATCCCTTGTGTAGTTTGGCTCGAAGCATCAAAGGCGTCGAATCATCCCTCAGCTTTAAGTCGTATAGGGGTTCCTGCACGCGCCATTAGACGTGGCTAGTGTATCCTCAGCGTGCTCTTAGCAAACGCTGTATGGTATCGGTGTAGTCGATGAGAGCGGTTAGCGCTCCAGGACTGCATCACATGAGTAAAAGTCTGCAAGGTAGAAGGGTAGGAGAACTATGAGGACGAGAAGACGAAGGGATGCGTTATAAATAAAGCGCACAACCTGCTACACAAAGATAACCCCGAAAGGCCAGTCATGCGCGAAACAAAGGTTGACTCTGATGGACGTTAAGCTATAGGCGCGGCGCGAACCCTATATATAGCGAGGACATCCGCACAGGGGGTTGGTCGCACCATGTCCCAGTTATCACCTAATTGACTCTTTCGGAACGCCACAATACATATCAACATCCCAGAAAAAAGAAAAACTGGCTTAAAATCAAAAATTTTCGTATCTAGAAATGAAATTCATCGATTATCAATCGGTTTGCCCCGAAATAACATCCGACCCGTACCCTACGAGAACCACTTTTTCTCGTCCGCAGGAATTCATGCAGAAAAAACTGAATCGCTATAAAATGTCTTCGGATCGTACCCCCGTAATAATAAGTATAAAATACTTGTGGGTAACTCGTCTCGTACGTATTCGCACGTCGTCTTGACTGCACAGCGGTTTCGATGCAGCTCCAACATGCCTAATCACATTGGCATTCTATTAGAGAACGTCTCTCGCCTCTACCCCATAGCTAGTACCCTCATGCTCCTCCTCGTCGTTGTCCTCGTTCTAGCAGCTGCTATAGTACCGGTGTTCTTGTTAACATCAATCAATAGACGCTGAACAACCCGATTATAATAAAGAGACTTGACGGTCGTACTCCACCTTCGAGAGGTTTATTTGTTCGAATATGTGCAGGGGATATGGTCTGGCACGGTGCAGGTAGCTAATGTAAATTGCACCGTAGTGATATCGACGTGGAATAAATCCTGAACATTTTCACCTAGCGATTTCCTGCAGTTTGTTTAACCAAATAAAACAAGGAACTGCAAATATGATCCTGGGGCAAAGCTGCTTCGACTGGGCTTACAAAATTTATAATATTACACATACGGTACTGGATGAGCAAACAACATTCTCACAGCCCATATACTCATCTCATGTACCCCTTTCAATTCATCGCTTCCATATATGCTCTCGCGTATCATCAGGAATAGTGGTTACTGAAAAGGTGGGTAACGCGGACGAGAAGGTAGTTCGCGAAGCTTCGGTTAATTCGCTGTTGTGATTTTACGTGTATTAATTTCCCACCCTTGTACGAATGCGAACTCGGACTGTTCAACCCCTAGGCGATTCGTGTTTACCTCAGTTGATGCAGTCAAGAGTTGATGATGTTTGCTCTCCTCTGCTGTCTGCTCGTATGCTGTAACTTATAAATTTAACCCATGTAGGTATCTTTGAGACCGTGACTTTGTAGGGAGTGGAATCGGTCCACAATTTTATTTGCCTCACTGAATTACCCGGAATTTCGATAAATGATAAAATTTACCGCACGTAGACACCAGGGATTCGAATTTTAACATAAGCTCCGAAGAAATCCCACATGATGTAGCTGTATATCAATTTCCAGAAAATAATAAGAAATGTAGAATAGGGTTTCCTCCCACTCGATCAGACTGCTCTACTGTATTGCGTACCACTTTCAATCGCATCTTCTTTCAGCACCTCCGATCGATTTCATACTTGTTCCTTTTTTCGATGCTGTTTTTACTGCCGGTTTTTCTTCTTGCTGCTGTTATTTTCATTCTTATTTTAACCTGGGGCTCTTTCGTACGAAATCTCTTATTGGAGATACGTAAAAATAGGCTTGCCATATCCCCAGGGGCTCGAAGAATGAAGGAGCAGAGCTCAGTCCTACCACTTATCAACCCTTAGATCATTACGGGTCGCTGGAATACAAATTACCCACGACTTCATTGAAGGTTGTCAGTGCATCAAAAAGGATAATTTTTTCGTCAAAGACGTGGAACGAATGAAGTCAGAATCGGTTCTGTTTTGAGAATTTTCCGCCTTCTTGATTATCACGATTCGAGAAAATTTAAACCCCCAAAATTCTCGGTCTGGTATTTTATGTGCGAAAAAATGTTACCCAGTGTAGGTGGATATCGGTACCTGGGTGGTTTTCAGATGCGCAATTAGAAGCGTGCGGCAAAACCTCATCGTGCCACTTGCCTAAGGAGAGAGAATAGCGAGAAGGAATAAGGAGGTGGGTGGACGAATTGAGAAGGGGTAGGTATAGCGGAGGTTGGGGAGCTGTTGGGGTGTAGGAAAAGCAAGAGAGCGAAGAGCGAATTCAGGTGATCGTCCGTGCGTAAAATTATTCCAAAACTTATTATTCCTGCCGGCTACGGCCGCACGGCTACGACGGCTAAGGCTGAGGCTGAGGCTGAGGCTGAGGCTGAGGCTGAGGCTACGGGCATAATATAACCGCACATAGCCCACGCCTCTGCCGTCTCTCCACCGCCTTGGCTATGTTATGAAAATTAATACGCGCTCGGAAAACAGAAAGTTTTCAGGATATTTTCCCATTACGTAAAAGAGCGGTTTTCCCGCGGCGAAAACGTCAGGCTCAGAATCACTCGCGTCGTGGCGTGCGCAAAGTTACATCCGCGGGGTGGTATAAGGATCAGAGTGAACTGGCCCTCGTTTCACCCCCAAGCCCCATCGCATCGTGGCCTGTTTCCTTCGATTCCTGGAAAACTTGCGGTTAATTTGAAAGAAATATTTTCTTTTTCTCAACTATAACTCGGCGCCGTCCAATAAGGGATGAAACGCGCCGCAGGGAAATTTGCGAAACTAACTCATCGTCCCTTCTTGGAATTTTATTTATTTATTTATTTTTTTCTTGCATTTTACAATCAGGCAGTGATGAAAAATTGTCCATTTATTCAATCGATCGATTGATTAAGTTTCCCAAATTCGGCGGGTGAAACTCGACGCGATTTTATTTCACGTTTAACATTTTTTCGAGTGCGGTATAGGTGCTCTGCTCTGGCCCTTGAGCACCCCTGGCAATATTCCAAGATCTCCATTATCACTAAATATTTCATAATAAGAAGTGGAGAGGGCGAATTTTTACCGGGATCATAAATATGGAAACTGGGGCGCTTCGCCCCGTACCTCAGCAACGCAACGTTCCTACGATCCCCCGTTGTCCCTATCCTTATGAGAATACATCATCGCACTACCGGCTTTCTGGCGCAGTTCTTTTTTCTATAAATTTGTTTTTTTTTTCCCCTCTTTTCTGGTTTTCTTCTCTTTTTTTCTTTCTCTCGTCTTGTTCTCGGAACATCCGTTCCTATCCGATCACCCTTAAAATTTCAATCAACTGCACCGATGTAAAAATTTTAAATAAAATTTTATTGTAAGTTATTCTAGTTGCAAATTTCTGAATTAAAATTCAATTTTTCAACGCCGAGCGAATCAAAACCCCTTTTGTTTTCTATGTCGCGATTTATTAATCACTCTGTGTAATCAACGTAATGCAAACAATGAGATGGCGGAATATCTTATGAGCCAACTTATAATTAATACTCGTGTAGGTATAATTTATGTAGGTTTATGTTACGGAAAACTCGTACGAAAAAATGAAAACCAAAAAATAAATCGAAAAACTGGGGTTTAGGGGGACACCATTAAATTACTACCATTCTACACACGAGCCGTAATTAAACTAATAAATTCAAAGGTTTATTATGGATTTCTAATCAACATAAACATCAGGAAACGATCATCTCTCATCGTCGTCGTTCTACAGAGTAAATCAGGTCAGAACTGTGAGGAATTATCAGTCATCGACCTCTTTTTCGTCGAATAAATTTAATAAAAGTAGATACATGTATATAAACACGCGGTACTTACCCTCATAGAGAACCCTGCACCCCAAAACGAGATACACATCGTCAAACATGCAACCGGAATTCAATTTCTCCAACAAGATTTCTACTACCCACTATACGGCTAATAAAGGCTAGCGATTTCCCGAACAGATATCTGGAATAATCGTTAATTTTGAAGACAAAAATTCTGAAAAAAAAGAAAAAAAGAAAAAAAAGTTTTAATTAGATCCATCGCCACATCACCCAGCGATCACAGTCGTCAGCAAGATATAATCGCCGGAAGAAGCCATCGAAGCATGTAATAGGGTAGGTTGGAAATCGATAGACTGAACTTCCTTATTTTACCGAATTCGATCGAATCAGATTTTCAGAGGTGAATAAATTCGTTGAAAATTATCCCGCTCGTTTTTTGCGCTGAGTGTAGGGTAGTAATTTTTGAAATTGATAAGCGAGCTTTTTGGCGAAATCCGGCCACATCGGATCTTCGGAATTCAATCGAATCGATAAAAGAGGGAGGGACCAGATTTTGAAGGTGAATAAGTTCGTTGAAAATTTACTCACACGTTTTTTCGGCTTAGAATAGGATATTAATTTCTGGGATTGATAAGCGAGCTATTTGACGATTGAGCGAAGACTGGCCACATCGAATGCTCGGATTTTGAATGGAATTTTGCAAATCTGTTTTCATTTATCGGACGTGGTAAGGACATATGAATAAATGGTTGTGTTTCGAGTTCCTAGCTCATTAGCCGCGTGTATGTGGGATATTTATACGTTGTAGGCTAGGTAAACCACAATTAATTAAGGTTCCTCTAAAATGCTCGAGGATCAGCTGGATATGGGAACTGCAGAGCAAGACAAGGGCATATCTGTAGCGTCCCCAATCATTCTGAAATTCCTAGTTACCGCTAATATAAACATTCCTATTCCTAAAAGAAAGAAGAACTCCACGGACCAAAACCCCCAGGAATCTGATAGCCAGGTACTAGTAACTACGAAGTTATAGTCTATTCATGCATTCGGTGTAATTCCCTGCAGGAGGTATATTGTACCGTAAATCGAGCAGGACTCGGTATTCCTAAGCACAACGGGCTTACCTCGTCTGTAAACGGTACCGGACGCAACAATCCCTCCAAGTTTCCCCCGTTCTCCATTATACCATAAACTCTGAACGGTTGGCTACCGTTCGCCGGATTTATCTCGAACGTTTGCTACGTCATCGGACAATGGACCGATCAAAATTTGATGCAAAAAAATAGCCATGAATTTTATTCTCCTCATTTTTCTAGCGCGGGACGGACGCCGCGCCGCTGCAAACTGCAGCAATGGAAATACGCTTAACATGCAAGAGCAGCAGCCGCCAAACGCGAAGAGGCGGGAAAGACTTGGGAGACTAACAGACTGGAGGAATGCACAATGAACCCTGGCGATAAGTGAATCGGCCCATCCCTAACCATCGCCTTCCCCTATTTTCCCATCACCGCAACTTTCCCTCATTCGATTAAGGAGCTGCCGCATCCCTCAGAACTTCACGAAACGTTCACACGTTCAGGGATGTTTTTTCCAAGGGATATGATATTATCGCCCACTTTTTATGTACTGTAATTTTTCTCACGATAATTATTCCTTCTGATTACTCTTGGCTAGCTTTTGTCCCCATTGCAGTCTTCGAGTCTCGCTTTTCCTATTCTCCTGAGATTTTCATTCACATTGTGATAGCGATCCATGAACTGGCGTCCACTTTCGATATATTTATTTTTGGACCGAATTAAACGTCGACCATAGAAAATATAGAGACGAAAATAAAAAATCTGATTTTCGATGCCACTTATATGCTCATTAATATCGTACTAATCCTAATCAACGTACCATATCTTGTTGAACATTTATTACCTTACCTCGCGAGACTTCGAGGCTCGCCTTTCTCTGCGTGGCGAAATATCTCAGCTGGTTATGAAATGGTCTAGTGGCTCGCGACACAAGAGAAGAGACGAGAAGAGAAGAGAAAATAAAATAAGAGAAGAGAAGAGTTGAGATGAGAGGCGAAAGTTGACGGTACGGCAGGCGGGTGTATATGGGGTATTCCGCGTTACTCCAGCCGCTAAGAAAAGAAACAAAAAAAAAAAAAAAAAAACAAAGTCCTTAACAAATTACAACGAAAATACGAATATATTATATGATAATTTTGGGGATATTTTTTTATTATTTTGTTTATTTTTTTGGTTGAAGTGGCGCGGAATGCCCCATATATACTATGTAGTGTAGTGCCTATATACAGTAGTACGATAGAGATGAACGAGAAATTTCAACGAAGAATTCCGCCAATTTTCTGGCCATGGTACCTACCCTTCTTGCGCCTCGATATTTTCGTCCACTTCTTCATCCTGCGTATCCTTCATACCCCGAAGCTATTTTTATACTGTTATTCGGGAATGATACAGCCAATTTTTTCCCTCTTCAATAGATGTATAAACAATTTGTATTTATTGGTGCGAACAGCGCTCATTGAGGAGTTAAGCCACCTTATTACTCGAGTACGAAGTAGACTCGGAAATGAGCCTTCGGCCATTTCAATTTTTCCAAGAAGGACGTACAATTAGGATTACGTCAGACTGATAACGAATAAAAATATTCATTCAGTGGGCATTTCAATGGTTTTATTTGAGGATGTATAAAATACAGAATTAAGCGATGACGCAATGTTCATTCTGCAATTATATCGAAACGTGGTTGAAAGCTGCTGGACGCTGCACTTCCTGATCCATATTTTATCACTGAGACATACAATGGTCAGAATCCCAGTTTTTGTAACGCACAAACCGTGTGCATGCGGTTGTTTATTCATTTTTCCATTTTTTTTTTTTTTCTCCATTTTTGCTTTCATTTTTCTCCCTTTCCTTTTCTCATTATTATTATTATATTTTTCCTTGAATTGACGGTTTCCTTTCAGAAAAACACTTTGCCAGCTTCTCTGCAGGGTCTCTCAAACTACCAGGCACCAAAGGTTCAATTCACAAGGAAAATACTCAGTATAACAGTACCAATCACCATTCGCAACGAAACTTTGCTCAAAGCTCGATAGAAAAATCGCGTGAAAAAATAAATCGAAACACAAAATAGCTCCGGAATGGCATAAGCATATGAAAGCCAACTCCCACGACATGCTAATTATTTTTCAGCCCGTTGTCATAGTTTTTATATTTTTGAAAATTCGACGGCGAAGCTGGCTCACTTGCAGTTTCATTTTCACCGCAGCTAAACAATTTGGGAAAAAATCGTAGAAAATTTGTTTTGCTCATTTTTCTGCATCGAAAATTGCAGAGAGAATATTTCTTCGATGTGAAATTTTCGAATTCACTTGATAACTGAAAATGCATATGAAACTTGGAGATTGAGTACTACTGGTTGGGTGAAGGTGGTCTTTCGATGGGAATAGGGCATCCGCCTTCCGTTTTCACTCCCTCCTGGCAATCCTCAACCCAAAGGCTTCCCGTCTTCGCATTTTTACAACAGAGCAGTCGATGGATACATCTAACAACCTGCCTGAACATCAAACGTACTTCTCCGGTATCACGGTGTCGCGGAGTCGCGGCGTCGTCCTTCGGCCCCTTTTCTCACTCTACAATTTCTCCCGTTTCTATTCGACCCCTCTGCTTCCTTATCTCCAAGGCAGGGCAATTATTTGCGTGTTTTGTATTGTGCAAAAAAAAATATCACCGCCTCGCACGTACGATCGCTGATCGATACTTCGTCGCTGCTATACTACTACGTTTATTCATCGAGGATGAGGCGCCGAAGGACGATGTGAAAAATAAGAGCAGAAGGCAGACACATGTGAATAGAATCGCTTGAAACCACACATACTACATAAATGGGCTTAAATTCACGACAAAACTGCGTTTCGCTTTGAAAAGCTCAGCCACTCTCGTTATTCTCATCAGAGTGATGACACGAATCTATGATAGTCACTTGAGAGAATCTCGGCGGCGTTAAATGGTTAAATTTGATTGAAATTTAATGAGAATCAGGAAGCATTATGGCGAAGTTGACATTTTTGATCCGCGAATTTTATGGGTATTTTTATTTACAAATTCATAAAGAGAGTCCCGACCTTCCGGGCTTGTGAATTGCTCCAATTTCTCCACCCCCACCAGGTCTTGAGTAAATAAATTGACTCTTGTAATTACACCTATTAAAGACATTATAATTAATGCCTTAAAGGATCTCGAATTCTTCTTCTCTGCACAAGAGGAAAAGTTTAATTGCACGTCTATTGGTGTACAAGCCGGCTCCTGAGCCTGGGGAACCTTCCATTCAGTATCAAATTACGACAGGGTATGGCACCTCGTCGACGTTGGCAAAGAACCCTTGCGAACACCAGGCGAAAGACACACTTCTGCATTCAAGTTTGAGCTTTTCCCTTCTCTATAGCACATACCATATACTTTTGCCTCCGTTTGTCAAAGAAAAAAAAAAAGACAATAGATCCTCAATACAGAGGAAGAAGGATACCAGAGAACTTGGATCCATCGTGATAAAATACGTCGAAGTAATTTAATTATAATTACCAAAATTCTCTCGTACAGCTGCTTGTCCGAAGAATAGACAATTTCTCAACTGATAGAACGTCTGAGGCCGAAACTTACGCCATTGTATATTGTTTCGTAATTTTAATCAAAGTATTGAAAATCCTGAAAATTCTTCGGATCTTGGGAAGCTGAAGATAATTTTTTCTCCTTTCATTTATTTTTTTATTTATTTATTTTTTTTTTCTTCAAAATTTATATCCAATGAGCTTAATGAATCGAATTTGAAGCTTGGACATCTATGACACCCGCGATAGGCGACACACTGAACCCCAAGTGTATAGCGATAATCGATTTACAACTAGCAGTATACGAAATCAAGGAGTAGCTCGACGACCGCCTTTGTGGAGGAAAATGGTGCACAGCGGCGTGCTAACAGGCTTGATGTCACCGCGAAGTTAATTACGATCCTAGGCCCGCTGATCTGAGACAGCAGCCGCGGGGACCAAATTTATGTTACGCGATCATTTGATCTTATAATTGCAATATCATTCTCACTCGTAGCCCCTGCAGGCCGTAGAGTGTAGACCCCCGTGAGCTGCAGCCTGGTCGCGGTTAAATATTTTGGTCGTAACGACCCAAGGGTGTAAGGGAAATTAACGAAATCCGGGAAATCGAGGAAACGTGGCGGAATTTTATCCTCCAATTTCGTCTCGTTTTGAGGAAGCGTTTTGAATTTTGAATAACTGAACCCCCGCTATAAACAATCCCCGTTTTATCAGGGGGAATACGAACTCCATAGGCATACACCTCTGGGTTGGATCAGCATTTATGGAGTTGTCTCCGAACTTGTGAAATAATTCCCGTTCAATACCAAAATATGACAAGCAGAAACACGGGCTTCTTAGTACTCGCAAAATAAAAGGTTCTCTCGACGAAGCGATCTAAAGACATACGGAAGATCTTTTCTAGGGGTTAAAAATTTGAATAAAATTTATCGAAAATTGAATTTTTTAATGCCTGCAACAGTCGTTTATCCAAATATTTATTATCTGTTAGTTGAATTCAAACCCACGTAATTTTATTCAAAATATCCCGACGAAAATGAAGGATAAATCGCTAATGGATCGATATTTTGGTTTATTTTTTTTAGCGCTTTTTCTTAAATTGTTAAATTAAACTTATATACGTCGAGGAAGTTCACCCTTAGGCACTTCGAAAACCAGAGGTCGGTGGTCGGAAGGGAACGGCGATTGGACGGGACCAGTGGGCGTCGGCAGGCGTCGGCGGACGTCGCGACGCGACAGGACAATATTGTTTTCCGCGATCGATCTTTATTCGAAACTAAGTAGAAATACGATCCCGCTTAAACTACCCCCTGCGTCGAGCTCTCCCGCCCTAAGAGTACGACTCCTTACCCAGCAGGACCCTGCGGGCCATCTTCCAGACGCTGTTAACCGATCTTTCGCTTTCCAGGCGAGTTTTGAGGGTCGTTTTTCCGAACTTTTCAAACGTTTTTGGCTGTAATGAAAAAAAGAAAGAAAAAAAAGAAAAAAGGACACAAGCCGCGTGTGAAACGAAAATAATCTTCTGCCTGTAAAAATCCGGGGATATAAAAGTGTAGCGGGGTCAAATACGGTAACACGTAACGGGCTGTATTTGGTCTGAATAAAACCGCGAGATTTGATCAGAGAATTGATTAGATAGAGGAAGAGTCGTCCGGGTGAAAGATTTGACGGTAAATCTTAGTATCGAGGCTTTGGGCGTCGCGGCGGTCTTTACTTCGCGTGGGCGTCGCTCGATAACACAGTCAGCATCTATCTCTCTCTCTCTCTCTCTCGCTCTCGTCTCTCCTCTCGTCTCTCTTCTCTCTCGGATGCCCCACGCTTCGGCACTCCATTTTACCCTCGATAACCCCGCGCCACACTGCGTTCGTAGTACATATTTCGGTATCTGGTACACCTTTACATAGGTACACTAGGTACCGATCGAAACCCTGTCATCGACGTGTCACGTTACTCGATGCCGGCTGTTTGCAACGCTATAATTGAAATTATGCAACGAATTTGCTGACTGGATGATCAGTTCTCTCAATCACAAACATTTACCCTACGCTACAAGCCGTCAACGGTTGTTTTCTTTTTTTCCACACATGTATATATGCATATATATTAGGGTGTTTCAAAAAAAACTCGATATTTTTTTTTTCTTGCTCTCCGCCCAAAATATCGTAGAATATGTCCGAACAAATATCCTGTTAAAAGAGGAGCTCATAATTTCAATTTTAAGAGGTCCTTCGTCGAATCTGAAGTTTTGCCGTTTAAATAACACAGAATAATGACTTTTTTACTTTATTTATTCTTGCAACCTAGGAAGAAATTTTTTTTTCATAAAGTCCATGACTATATCTTACAAAGCATTAAATTTGGACAAAAAAATCTCATTGAGCCGAATTTCAATTTTCATTATTTGATTTTTTTCAGAGCTTTAAACTCAAAATTTTAATAATGAAAATTGAAATTCGGCTCAATGAGATTTTTTTGTCCAAATTTAATGCTTTGTAAGATATAGTCATGGACTTTATGAAAAAAAAATTTCTTCCTAGGTTGCAAGAATAAATAAAGTAAAAAAGTCATTTTTCTGTGTTATTTAAACGGCAAAACTTCAGATTCGACGAAGGACCTCTTAAAATTGAAATTATGAGCTCCTCTTTTAACAGGATATTTGTTCGGACATATTCTACGATATTTTGGGCGGAGAGCAAGAAAAAAAAAATATCGAGTTTTTTTTTAAACACCCTAATATATATAATATATATGATATAGTGTGTATATTACGGTTCGTTTTTTCGAATGAATATTTGCTTTTTTCAACTCCCACTCGAAAATCTTGTTGTACACGTTGAAACAGAAATTCTGTTAAATTTTCGGCTCCCAATTCCAATTTTAATCACTCGCGTTCGATTTTTTAAGTTTTCCCATTCTAAAAGCGTGCAAGTATCACGACTTTTTCTTCAACCGCTCACAACTCAGCTGTATTTCAATGTATTGTTCTCTTCTCTTCCAAAAAGAAATTTTGAAGAGAATTGAGACTTCTTCAAAAGTGCCCGTGGTAGTTTGACTGACTTAAAAGTGTTAAGCTTGACATCTTATTGGAATTTTATATTCAACAAATTTTAAGTTCCTGTATCGTTTTAAATACTGGTTTTAGAGATTTTGTTTATCAGACTTTTTTCGTGAAGAATTAAATTTCCTACAAAATTGTTCTCAACTTTTTTTCTCCAAGTTCAACCGTTTATTAGCTAACAACGAGAAGAGAAGAATCGTGCAGAAAAATTAACTTTCAAGGCTCACAGCTAGTGCAGCGGTTGAAACCACAGTCAAATTACCTTGGGCTTTTTCAAAGAACGCTGAATTCTCTGTAAAATGTTTCTTGGGTTAGAACAATACATTGAAATGGAGCCGAGTTGGGCACGGTTAAAGAAAAAGTCGTAATATTTGCATGCTTTTAGCATGGGAAAACTTGGAGAGTAGTGCGCGAGTATAGGTACTTTAAATTGGAATTAAGGGCTAAAAATTTAACGGAATTTCTCTTTCAACGTGTACAACGTGATTTCCGAGTAGGAGTTGAAAAAGAAACGTCTCGAAGAAAGCACTCTAGTACACAAGAAAACGCGAACCGATTCAGAGCGTATTTTTACTACAAATCGTGCGTTTTTGTATCAGAATCAGAATTCCTACTACTTCTTATGAATTAAAAATTAGGCTCGACACCTCATTCAAAGTGCAATTGAGCGATTCTCATCGAGACCCTCAGAAGGGTCGCAACGTCAATCCTGCCTTTCTATTCATGATCTAATCCTGTTTTATTTCCAGTTCTCTGACCCCTGAACCGCAATGTTACGATGTTGACCCTAGTTGTTAATAATTATCCAAGTTTGATTGATATCGATGCATTGATTCGTTGAAATTTTCAAAAATTTTTTAGTTTAGAACATCAAAACTTCGAATCTCTAAAAATCCGAAAATTTTTGTCCATTTCTATAACAAGAAATAGGCCATTCTGGAGAGTGTAAGTCGGTAATATTCAAATCCGGAATGTTGACTGTTCAGGAGTTGAAAAATTCGGAACTTCGACTTGGCCCTGCAGGTCGTTCAGATTAATAAATGATTTGACTCTTGGGTGAGAATAAAGGAAGAAGTTTCGACTGAAATTTTATCGTTTCAATTTATACCGGAGTAAAAAACTTCCGTCCTCGTATCCCCTAGCAAAAAGTTCTGTTATCCTCCGTCAAAAGTCTTCCGAAATGTGGGTGTACACAATATAAATACCACGATCGGATGGATACTTTGAAATTGGTATATATATGCCTATATACAGTACACATACATGTATACATATGTTTGATATTATGCAGTAGGTCAAAATCGAACGTCAACGAGGAGCAGGGATCAAGGAGTATGGCAAGGAGCAAGGACCCTCGTCAAGCCCGAACGCGAGACCAGAAGCTTTGATCAAGGCCGAGCTGGCGATCTCTTGCAGGAGCTAGCCCGCGTCTCCGTACCTACCTGGACCCAAAGGACCCGCGACCGACCATCTGACCAGCCGTGTCCATCTAAGCCGTGAATTCCATCGTGCGTTAGTTTCCCGAGAAGTCCAAGCGACATGCCAACTGCAGAGGACCGAGGCCACTCTCTCTCAGCTCGACTGTCCCCAAACTCGTCCTGCTACAGACTTTAGACTCTGGAACCCAACCTGGTCAACCTATCTCGTGTCCTATACCTTTCGGATAACCCAAATGACGACGGGGTCCAGCGGGGAATACGGTACTGTATCTGACAGCCATAGGATACCGATGTCTCGGTTCCTTTTTTCCTCTGACTTAAAACTTCCCGATATTTCGAATGGAAAAGTTGTTCTATAACATGAATTTGTCACCGTATAAAGCTTATCCTGTTTCTTTAGTACGTCAATTGACATTTGAACCGTAAGAAGATGGTCATTGCTATCCGATGAAATAATTTCAAAAGTCCTAGCTAGCCAGCTTCAATTTTCCTACCTTTTGTTCATAGAAAACTCCGGCAGTTAGTCCAGAATTGAAAAGTATTAGACACGAAGTGGGGCTTTTTCTCGTTCCATAAAACGTAGACGATGTTGGTTTTTTATAATAATAAAGCTCGTACGGAAATGAAGAATTAAACAAACGCTGGAGGTACTCTGCTCTTCTAGTTAAAAAAAAAAAAAAAAAAAAAGAAACAAATATTCATAGTGTGGAGTCGACGCTCAAAGCTTAAAGCTTAAGCTTCAGAATCCGGAGAGTCTAGGATGTAATGGTGCATTTTGACTCCGCTTGAAAAGTACAGCGACCTTGAGCTCACGGAGACTGGAGTGTCCTTGCGGAAGGAGATGAATATTTTAGGGGAAAGATTGCGGGATGGGGGAATTAATGCCGCAAAAGGAGTTTACGGAGTTTGCCCGAGTCCCCTTTGAGAGAAGGACTCTTGCCGCGAGAAAAGTGAAGACAAGGACATCGGAGGAGGATTTAATAACCGGCGGACGGGGACAGGCAATACTTCAGAAAACAGGAAGGCTCGCCGACTTCACGGAGGCGAAATAGACGAAAGAGCCCCGCCGCGGCGGTGTCTCTGATGTGCCTGACTGTATCCTGCATGAGCTGTACGGGATACGGGCATGGTAGGGGTGTCCTGCGAACGACAGTCCATTGTTTTCTGGATAAGCCGTTTTTATTAAGCCAGACGATTATTCGCGACGTCAAGCATCGGCAGCAGGACATCCGCGGACCGGACAGAATCGATCAACATTTTGTTATTAAACTCCCCCTTTTCGCCTCGTCCTCTTCTTCTTCCTCGTGCCTCTTCTGATTTCATCTCTTCCTCTTTTCCCCGAGCCCGCCACGTGCCACGTCCTTACACTTCTCCGTCTCCGTAAAACCAGGTGATCGACACGTTATCAAAGCCATCGGCCCTTCCACCGGGCGTAAGAGAAGAAATTAGAACTGCACGGTGTTTGACGTCAGTTTTCATTTGCAAAAAAAAAAATCCGTAAATTAACGAGACTCGAAAATTTCATTGGTGTGGAATAAAGCGGACAAGTCAAGAGTCAGCTCATAAGGTAACATCTTCACTCATATTGGCAATTTTTCAATACGATGGTGACATCGGATTTCAGAAAAGGTCTCAATCGTGACAAAAACCCAAAAGTCAAGCTTTGCAACGTTGCTGACCCAAGTTTATTTCGTCACTTATAATGCAAGACCAAAATTTCTGTCAAAAAGCTCGATTTATCCGGCTTTTTGTACTCCAACAATAATCCGTTCCTCCATGATATGAAACTTTATTTCCAAGTAGCTTTCCGAGCTACGAAGGGACATCAAGTCGCATCGTACTTGTTGTGACTGGAGGAATCTACCCCTAATAAAATAAGTGGAATAGTCCTGCAACGTTGGATGATCGTTCGAGTATGAAAATGAGTGGATTACCCCGATGCATAGATTTTCTGAATCCATTGCATCGAACGTATGGGTAAACCATATGGATGATATGTACGAGGAACCATGAAACGTATACGGTTGAAAACAAATTTGCATCGGAACTGGGCAGATGGTTGCTTATGTTAGGTTAGTTAGAAAATCAGAGTGAAGACCCGTATACACGACCTGTTCGTTTCTGTGTTTGGATATCACAGTAGTAGCCGGGTATCTAGTGAAGCTCTGGTAAAGCTCAGGCCGGATATACGGCTGCAAAAGAGCTTGCGAAACCCGGGCCGTAGAAACGCGCAATTGTGTTGGGTAGAGTCCGTCTGTGGTCAGCCAATCAAATAAAGTAGTCGGAGGCTGCTTTGCTACATGCAAATCTGGCCCCTGCGGCCTTTCGACCCCACGCTTCTCTCCCCATCTCCTCGTCTATTCTCTCTGTCTGTATCGCTGTCCCTGTCTCGCATCTCCTAGGGGATTCCTTCCCGGTAAAATTAAAGTCCTAGGATACACCGGCTAGTGTATATAGCTTGGACCCTCACACGTAGGGGCTGCTTGCTGACATTGAGTTCCCGTCTATGGTCAAATCAATATGAAATTGAACGCGATCGAAAAGTATGAGAATCAATCCATGCGAAATTCTCAAAAGTGAGTAAACAACGAAAGAACGGAAGACAATAGTAAGGAAAATCGATACGCCACCCCGTGACGTTCAAGTGAAGGGAGTCATTGGTAAGGGAGAATCGGGTAAGAGTTACACTGCCATGGCTACCCCCTAATTATACGGTAATGAAAACAAATCGCAACATTTGTAGGAGTGTCGCGTCTCTTGATCAGAATCGCTGTTCGTTCGTTTAACTATTTGTCTATTTGTACTGATTCTCGGTTCGCACTCTCGCCACCTTTAACATCCCACCATGTCTCAGAGCGACGATCAATTTCAATTGAACGGAATACGTCTTAGAATTCTCGCGAGGCTTTGGCGGATAGACCTACCTGCCTACTTCCACAAGCGGGAGAAGCGATTCCTGCAGAGCTTAAGACCTAAGAGGGACTAAATAAGGAAGAATGAAATTTGAAAAAGGGAGGAAGCCAGAAGAAACAGAGGATTTCGTAAAGTGGTCGGGTCAATGAGTGTTCCAAGCGGCAATATTAAGAGCTCTGCGTTTATTGTATAATGTAATAATTTATGTACAACCAAACAGATTCTGAAACCAATAATATAACAAATACCAGGCAAAACTATTTTACAGAGGAAATTATATGCCGGGTAAAATAGTAAAAAGTGACCGTTTTGTCTGTCGCCATCCCACCGCTGTCACCAAATATCTTTTATCGCGACGGTCGCTTCTGATATTTTCCCTTTTCGTTTCTTTTTTTTTTTTTTTTTTGTTTCACATCTGCCTCTTTGAAGCTAATGCAAGCCCGGCGATTTTCCGAAAGTGAAGATTTTAGCTGTTGCTCAAATTCGTCAGTTGTTAGAAATTGAAACTTGTCCGATGAGAGTCGGAGTTATGGGACGACGACGGAAACCGTTGACGGGTCGGGAATCTTTTCACCGTAATCGTCTCACATCGTCATGCATTATCGTCGTCATCGTCAAGGCAATAAACAATAAATATACATACATACAATAAGTACCTAGCTGACGTTTCTGACTGCGATTAATACGCGAAAGTTTACAAACAGGGTAAAGTGTCGTCGAAGATAAACCACGGGGGTTCCGGCAATTTTTTTTCCTAGTCTTTCAAAACTATAAAATATAAAACCAGCCGGGAAAAAAAGTTCCCTTTCTGATAGACCACATCTGTGAGATCAAAGGATGGGCTAAGATGGACTCGGTTGTTATTCCCCAATAGCTTGGCGTAAAATGTTTTCACAATTCTATTTCAGGGTGGCCACTATTTTTCCAGAGCCAATTTCCCTGACTTTTCCCGGTTTTCAAGGTGATTGTTCAGTGTTTTCCCTGACTTTACCCACACTGGTACCTACATTGGGAATATTTCCGCCATGACTTGTCCTATTGACTTAACGAGCAATTTCAAATGAAAATAAGCGTTCTAACTATTTATTTTGTGAACATTTATTACAAAGACAACATTAGATAACATTAAAACATTACTTCGATGGCTTGTAAGATTCACTTACATCGTAGCTAGTAAATAATTTGGTCAAAAACTTCAAACTAATTGGGTAATTAATAATGTTGATCGGTTTTAATTTTTTTTTTTTTCATAAAAATCCCTGACTTTTTCTCTTCCATGTTTGTAGAAATTGTGCGTTCGAACTTTCCGAACTAATGCCATCTTCGCCGACTTTACCCTGCATTGTATAATTCGGCTATTCGGCTACACACATAGGTATACCTATATATGTGTAATTCAAAAATCACGTCGTCTAAAGTTTCGTCTAGATCGACGACGCGATGGATTTTCCGAAAAACATATACGTATATATAATATATTTGGTGCACCTTGATTCGGTCATATTCGAATTTCAATGCCCCCCAGAACGTCTTGAAATACATATAAAAAAATTTAGTCAAAACCCCAGATTCCCCGAATTAGCGCTTCGAATAATCGTAAAGTCCGCGCACAAGTAAAAACCTCTAGTAGTAAGTTTTCGTGAAAAATTTACAGATTATCAGCGACAAAATTTTATCTATGACAACTTGGAGATGAGAGATTTTTTTTTTCCTGTTGCGCTCTGGCTTCGAAAATTATACCGTTGGAGATCTGTATAATTTTCACGAAATACCTACTACTACAAGTAAGGAGTGTACCAAGTTTCAGATTTTTCCGGAGCTATACTGCAATAGGAATAAAAAAAAAGAGAAAAAGAAAAAATTAACCGCGAAATATCTGAAATCGGGTTTTATTAAAATGGGAAAATTCAAAGGTTTGGGGGCGGTACTTAGAATTGAGATAGGATCCCGAGGTTTTGGCTAAATTTCATTGTACATATTTGGGGACGTCCTGGGCCATATTGAGAGTGTTGAAATTCAAAAATGGTCAAATTACGGAGCACCCTGGTGCATATAATATATACTTACTATGTCTAAAAGGTAAAAGTATCACAAATAATATCTATATTTATTGATTAGTTTGTTCCGTTGCGTTTCATCATCAGCCATACGTAGTAGATATACCTACCCACCTATATACCATCTGTATAGGTATACATCCTTAGGGAGTAGTCTCTCATCTCGGATGGAATTGGAAATAACGCCGCACGCGAATCGCATTGCATCGCATCGCATCGCATCGCATTGCATCGCATCGCATCGCGTCGTCGATTCCACTCGCGATAAATAATATAATATTTAATTGAAAGCCTCGGGGCGATAACTTATATATGTATTTACATATATTATATTAATAGATATAGGTATATGTATATATATATATGTATATATATATGTATATATCCAGATATTTCATTGAGACTGTCACTATTTTATTATTCAATATAATTATCAATAATTATTAATATATTATTATTATTATTATTATAACTATTATTACAACGATTATTAAATTTCAATCGCTATACCTCATTACTCAGATTAATTATCATAATAATTATACTATTATTTACTCATTTATTCAATTTTCGTTATCATTACTATCATCATTATTATTATTATTATTATTATTATTATTATGCTCCACATTTCATCTTTTCTTCATCTTTTCTTCTTGATCTTTTTTTTGTTTTGTTTTGTTCTTTTTTTCTTTTACTTTTATTTTTCTCTTAATTTTATTTACCGCATACCTTATTATTCGTCCAAAAGTTCAATAAGTTTTACCTCATATGTATAATTTAATTATATAGGGGGGTAGGGGAAGGAGGAGGCGGGGGGGGGTGTACCTTTCTCCGATCATATCATATATGTATACAGGGTAAATTATTTTCAAAAAATGTAATCAATTAATTTCATCGCAATGCAACTTTATATAACCGCCTCACTAAGATATAATGTACGCGATTTTTACAGCCAAGTTCTTACGATTATTATCATTATTATTATTATTATTATTTTTTCCCTTTTTCTTTTCTCTCTCTTTACCATTTCTTTTTCATTTTTTTTGAAAAAAAAGATGACAAAAATGTACGTTCTTCCGAGACTTGTATACATACATACCAGATGGATATATTATGTATGTATGTATGTATGTATGTAATTATTTGAAATTTGATAATCAGGGCGCAGAGGGTTTTCGTGAAAAGGAACTCACACAGTCCATCATCAATAATATTCAAACCTTGGGCGTATCTTCGCTAGTTGTTTCCTGGTTAGTACCGGTCAATGATGTGGAATCATTTTTTTCAACCGATTCTGTAGAGGTAGATTCAATTACCTCGAATTCTTCAGATGTCGAGGCATCGCCACCCGAAGAATTGACCGCATCGATTTTTTCAGATTTTATTAAATCCCCACTTGGCTCACCACCCCCAATTTCTAAGGACGAAACTCCAACATCGGGCCGATCATCAGCCTCGTTTCTTGACTCTGGAATCGAAAAAGTCCAAGATTTTCCTATACGTCGATTTTACCTAATTGGTAAAACGCGACAAAGGTAGTTGGGGAGAAAAAAAAAAACAAAATGAAAGCAAGAAGTATGTCCTATTCAAAAAGGACGAAAAAAATGATCCCAAGGTAAAAATAAATGGTATATCACCTTCTTCCTGGGAGTTTCTTCGCCTAGGAGATGGTGTCTCGTCTTCGGGTCCTCGGGGAGGCACAGGGTCCAGCTGCGACAACTCGGAAACATAGTTGCGTTGCGTTTGCTGGTGTTCAGTTTCCGCGCCTGTTGTTCCCCCAGGGGTCGGACTAGGCGACGGACTCGTCGTCGGCGAGGGTCCAGGCGTCGTCGGCGCAGTACTAGGCGTCGGGGGTTGAGCTGGCTGCCCATGATTCCGTAAAAGCAATTGCTGGAGTTGTGCTTGTTGCAGAATCACTGGCAGCTCGTAATGGTGAAAGAAGTACATCATAGAATGCTGGAAGCAGATTTTACGCGGCGGAAATTAACTAGGATTCAAAAAGGGCGAAGACGAGATGGAGTCGATCGATGGGCTTAAAAATTTTCGATTTAGGTGATTTTTTGATGTCTGATCAAAAAGCCTTTGAAATTTTTCGAGATCGTTCGAAGCCTTTCGAACTCTTGTAAAAATCGAAGAAATGGTTAGAAAATTTTCAGTGATGAAAGATTTGGTTTGAAATTTCGATGCAATAAAATTTTCGGCTTTATATGTGAAGGGATGGATTTATTCTGTAAACCCGTAGGTCCAGGAGTCTTTCAGACCGTATTGAAGCTAGTTGTATCTGAGAGATAGGAGTTTTCAGTTTGTAAGAGGCAATCGCGAGTTCCTGAAAGGAATAGGACCGATATCACCGCAGGGATACAAGAAAGACGGAATATAAAGAGAGAGAGCGAAAGAGGAGAAGAGTTGAAGTGGCAGAGGCGAATAAAGAGAGAAATAGAGAAAGAAGGGATGAAGAGAAAGAGGGGCGACAGGAACGCGGAGCGAATTTTACAAATTTCCATATAAATTTGTTGCCGCAAACGACACACGAGGTTTCGAATTTGCGGCCCATCTGCACTCCTCGACGTTACTGACGCACGACGATCGTCGACACACGCGTCCTGTCGTTCCCAACAAGTTGCAATCAGCAACCCTCTATGGTGAGCTACTTTCTCGCTTTTCTCTCGCCCAGTATTAGTCAATCATAATGCCATCAAACTTTTGCCATCCCACTTCCCATCGGACGTAGTGAAGTTGTCTTTTGACCGTATGATAAAAAGGGTATTACCAATTTTTAATAACAGATTTCCGACTTGATTTTCGCTTTTCGAACTCGTTTAGAACGAATTTCGGACCTTTCATTGAAGGACTACGTCTACTGATGCTGTCCTGATTCAGGGCTCGGACCAAATCGGCTCGAAATAATTCAAAAACGGTTCCCTAATTTTTTCAAATTTTTATGTGAACTCTAGCCCCTTTCACCAACAGGGTGAATGTAAATTTCCCGATTTGAAATACACGGGTTTTGGATATATTCCCAGTATACATTTTACTCTCGGAGTAACAGTTTCAAAAAAAATCTGTAAAGAGGCCACAATCTACCAGAATAATTCCGTTACTAAAGTTTCTATGCATGGTTGGAGTAATCAAGACAGCTTCATCGCTGCGTCTGTTGTATAAGAGCAATGGATTTTCCTTTGGTCTGTATCCAAAGTCCTGTCGAGGTCTGACCACAACTCAAGGTAGAAACTACGATAGTAGGTGTATGTATATTTGCAAGGGACTCTCGCGGCTAGCTAACAAGTTTGAACCATTGTTTACGGGTATAAAGGCTGACCGACAGTGTACTGTATCCACCCAGGTCTATTGTTTGGTTCTGAGACTTGGCGGACTTGATTACAAGTTAATTGTCGAAAAATTGATACTAAACATCGATTTTTAGATAAAGGTCCCACAGCCATAAAAGACCTTTCAAACCGTGGAGAGAAGCGAAGAAAACATCTTTCTGCGTATATCATTAGCTGATATCTCTCGGTCTTCCCGTAATACAAACGTACCTATTCCACCTACTTATTCTCGAACGTTTTACTACATGCGAGGGATGAAAGAGAGCGAGGAGCAGCAACAGGTGAGAGGGTAAAACTTGGCTCTTTTTGCTAAGCGTGTGGTGCGGTAGGTGTTGCAGCAGTGAAAAAGTTCACCAGTTTTATCGAAAAAAAAAAAAAAAAAAGAAAAAGCAAAAAAAGAATAAAAAATCACGTTACTTTAATTCAAATTTTAATTTTGACTCTAATTTTTTTTTCTTCCCACCCCCCCGCTAGTTATACGCGTTTATAACGGTATACATACGTCTCTCATAATGACCGTCAGTTTAAAGTTTTAAAGGGTACATTATAGCCATTAGATATAAAAATTAGAGGGTTGCTGAATGAATAAAAAATTTTATGTTACGTGCCAATCTGCGCCCTCCCTCTGCGCCCATTTCGTACTTCCGACTCCCGTTCGCCGGGTGTTAAAGAGAGATACATTTGTTTAAGGTTTAGGCCTAAACGCGGTAGGAATGAAATTTTAACGAGAAGTAATCGAGACTGGTAAACGAGACGGGGACAGCGAATATCGGCGGTGTAATCGCGTTGCTAAATTAATCGGTTCAACTTTGTTGACCTATAAACCGGCGCGGGGACTACGACCGAGCCACTCCAGGGTAGGTACAGCCGGGTGTAAACGTTGAAAAGTCTCCACCGCTTCGGGCAACCAAATTTTGCTAGTGGAGGCCGCTATTTATTAATTCATTAAACAAATTAATTAGCAATTTAATTCTTGATTATGTCGATGAGATTCCGAGCTAATTATCGCGATGGGATTATAGCCAAACCCATTCCATGCGGGGAGAAGAAAAAAGAAAGAAAAAAAAACATGTGAAAATAAATCGAGATCAAATCGAGAATTATTTCCGTTTTCTCGTTTATTTATATTTTTATACATATTTTTTTTGATCTTTACCTCATTCATCGTTTTTCTTCCGAGATCTTTTACTCGTGACTAGTTTAGTTAGCGCTTTGAAATTTGAGAGGGTGGAGGAATTGAAGAGAGAGAAGAAAAGAGAGAAAACAAAAAATGAAAAAACGAAAGAAAAAAAAAATAAATAAATGAAATAAAAATAAAGTTGAGAAATAAAAATCCCTCTTTTATCTACAGCCTCCTTTGATCCTTGCTGGTCCTTCGGGCGGTATCAAGGCCTACCTAACCAAACTCGAAGCCATCCCTAATTACACCAGAGTTCACGGATACAACGCCCATGGATATGCGTCTTCGCGATTATACGGCTATACCTTTGCCAGAGACAAGTTTATTAATTCGTATACTGCTGCCCGGGAAAACTCGACAGCTTCGCTTAATATCAGTCGAAAATTAAGATGGAATAAGAAAGAAAGAAAAAAAAAAAAAAAAGAAGAAGAGAAAAAAAATTATACGTTTACTCGAGACTCACGATTTTTCAATTTTTTTCGCTTATTTCTTTCGAATCATTCGACGAAAGGCAATGCTCGACATTTTCCCCAAACTCGGAAAATGATAGAAAAAGACGAACACTGATTGGCTAATATTGCATTTTTTGTGCTCAAGCAAATGTATTCTTGAATTTTGGAAATTGGAAAAATCTGAGCTCGTTTTAGTCATCCGTGACCCAAAAAAATCCAAACATATCAAGTTTTCGGAAATATGAGCGAAAGGAAAAAATGAATCGATTGATTCTAGCGAATGATTGTCCGATTTGAAGCTGGCTCAAATCCTTTCGATTGGAACAGACGAGTTCATGAAAATCCATCGCTTAGAAGAAGATACTTTGCAAATTTTTTTTTTTTAATAACTCAAAGACTACTGGACCGATGAAATTCAAAATCCAATCGGTTCTGATATGCATAAAACCGCATCGATTGATCTAACGAAACACAAGTTAAGGGGGGTGCCAAGGTAAGAGAAGAAAAAAATGTTCATTGTATTCAATGTTTTATTACGGCGAGAATGAATGGCGGAAAATAATTGTGAGAATAGCGTTTGAAAGCTGCGAGTTCCCGCTTCAAATTAAAAAAAAAAAAAAATGAATATCACAAAAATCGAGTCCGCTGCGTCCAATTAAGTAAAGCTCTGCAAAAAACGATTTCCGAAACGGTAACCACGTTTATAGGCAAACGGAATATCTGAAACACAAAAACCAATACTTTTTGGAATCGTCAATGTACCCTCTAAGCTTCTATGGAACGAATTCCTCATCCGACCTTTCGTTTTTGAAAAATTGATAAAAACGTTCGCGAAAATCCCAAAAGACGCGATCAAATGCAAAAAAAGATTCGTAACTTGACCACGTTTGATTTGATAAAAAATCCATTCCATAGAAGTTTAGAGGGTACATTGAGGATTCCAAAAAGTATTGGTTTTTGTGTTTCAGATATTTCGTTTGCCTATAAACAGGATGACCGTTTCGCAAATCGTTTTTTGCAGAGCTTTACTTAAATGGACTCAGCGGACTTCATTTTTGTGATATTTAATTATTTTTTTTTCAGTTTTGGAGCGGAAATTCACAGCTTCCAAATGCCATCTTCACAATTATTTTTCGCCCGTCATTCTCGCCGTAATAAAACATTGAATACGATGAACATTTTTTTCTCCTTTTATCTTGGCACCCCCCTTAAAATCCGTTGTCAAGATATCGTCGGGCAAAGAATTGACCACGTCCTTCCAAAAATGGTTGAAGGTAATTTTCTGGACCTCAATACGTGGCGATCTAGTGAAAATTGGTCTCCATTCCTGGCGTGGTGAAAATAGCTTTCCTCTTTCCTTCAAAGCGGGAAGTTAAAATCTCTTGGATAAATTGATTGCTATATAGTATCTTAAAAAGTGGAAAAAATGAGCGACTGAAATGACGCATGTTTTCGACTTGAAAATCAAATTTTCATCCTCTCGATAAACGCGAGGCATATTATATTCCCCCAAAATGTAATAAGAAGCGGGAGGTAGATTGACGGGTGTAACTCATGAAAATGAAAACAAAATTTGTAAGAAAAATAAAAATGAATATATAATAGTAATAACTAAATAAGCGCTCAGCTTTATGGAGTAATTTATTATTATATCGAGCTCGTTCGTTGCAGGCAAAGGACACGCGGCGAGCATGAGGCACGGACTAATAGCTATTCAATATTTTCCAGGCAGCTTGATTCAAATATCTGGACCCGTTAACAACCAGTCTAGTCTGTTCCTGACAGATGCGATCAGCGAGGCGATATACCAGTTTGCGGAAGTAAGCAGAGCCCGGTATTGCCCCAATGAAACTGAAGCGTGCACATAATACGGTTTACGTAACTCTGAGGGGTAGCTCTCGTCTCCTTCCTCCCTGCGCCGTTATGTCTTTCAGTCCAACTCTCAGTCAAGAAACAATCTTGGTTCAGAATTTATGCTAATGGCAGGCAGCAGGCATCTGGCCAACAGAAATACGAGCGGTGGTCCAGCACTCGTTAAAAATTTTCTATGATTTACGTAACGCGATGTAGAAAGCGCCCGATTTTATTAAGGGTTGGGATTCGGTACTCATTCCGCGCTGAAATATCTGATTGAAACTTATCTGGCCTTGATTGCCTCCGAATTGAAAAAAAAAAAAGAAAAAGAAAATTCAATAATCATCATCCCCTTACCTGTATGAAGAGCCACGATGTAACCAGCGCCAAACTGCTGTACTGCCCGTTGAAACGGTAGTGATAAGCGTAAAACGAGAAATGGTAGAGATAGAAGAATCTGTAACAGATCAGAGAAAAAGAGGGGATGTTAAGCCAGGGGTATTAGAGATATTTCTTATCGTCAAGGGGTCGAAGAACGTCGGAGTAACAGTTGCTACAGCTCTGATACAATTCAAGCACCAAAAATCATTTCAGACTGAAAAATCTTCGATAAATTAAGGGTGGTTTATATTCGGGGTTAAAATGCTTCTACAAGTTCGGGAATAAAATTTCGTAAAATACAGGGAAACGTGAAAAGAGTTGGTATTTTATCAACGATACCTTATATGCGGTAAAACGAATTTCTCGATATGGTAACGGCCTCCGAGTAACGGAAAGGGATTTATGAATTGTTGTTGGTGATAGAGAACGTGTGATAATATATTCGAGGAACAACGTGACATTAATAGATAATAATTGAGTCAGTATCGTATGGCTGGAGGGGTCGTGTAGGTAATGTTATACGCGTGTGTTTGGTTGACGTTTCTAAGGGTGGGTTATGGTGTCGTCTTCAGGTGAGATTGAGCAACAAGTAAATGGAAACTAAAAGGGGAGTTTCGTAGTTGGTTCATTTTACCTGCCTGTCAGAGAAGCTGGTAATGGACCGCGAGAGATCTATAGAAATTTATGGATTAAACAAGATCGGATTTCCCGGCATTGTTGTTTTTCAATGTTAGAAAAGTGCTCCAGTGTCAATACGTCGATCTGCTTTCAAAGACGGAGAGTATAGGTATTGAATAGCCAATAGAGACGAAATATCCAACTCACCGATGACAGAGATGCGATAATAATAGCATAACAAAATACGATAACAAAAATGATCATCTTATATCAGCGTGTGTAACAGAATAGTTTTATAGCGTGGGAATAAAGTCTCCGAATTCAAAAAACATACGCGAATCTTTTCGAATCGCGTTAATAAATGAGCCGGAAAAGTGCGAATTGAAAAACTCAATAACTGTGATGCAAGGAGGATGTTGATTATATTTCAGATATTGCGGTTCAAAAAATATTCTTGCTTCACAAATGTTGAGTTATGGATAAAATTTGAAAATTTCGCCCCTAAAATTTGAAAATTTTGGATCTTTCAGATTTCTGAGCTTCAGGGGCTTGAGCTTTCGGGGTTTTAAGCTGTCTGCATTTCGACCTTGCGGAATTTTATTATTCTAAATTTCGACGTTTCTGAAAATTGTAAATCGTCTCAAACGGATTCGGGACTTCAATCCAACCGCACCCTCGTTTGGAAATTGTGAATGATTGTTCTTCTTTCCTTTCAAGAAGCAGAAGAAGAACGTGCTGAACCTGGGATTGGGATTGTACGATTGGGATCGTCGTGCATCTACAATAATTGAAAGAAAAATAAACGTCAATGTATAAGAAGCGAGGCGATCGTCATTGGGGGTTTCCCCTTTCCATGTAGCCTCGGAGACTCGAGGTTACACCCTTTTACGAGCGACCGAGTATCGGAGACGTCCCCGTTCGCCGATTCCAATAAAAATAGCGCCCGATCGTAAAACCGTCGATAAATTACATTAATTTCGTGCAACGAGCCAAGGCCCTGCTTCACGCCTGCCGTCTGGTTATTGGTTATTGGCTGGTTGGCTACGTCACGACATAGGGGTGTCTCAGCCATATACCGATAATCGGCGGTTTCGATCTGTCGATAATCATACAGTTATATCAAAATCAAAAAGCCAATTTGCATTAGATTTAATATAATATAATTATACCGATAAAAATCTCACCTTGATTAATGAATCTACTTCGAAATATTTCAATTTTACTAATGATATTCGTAGCTCGTTATCCAACGTGTGTCAAGTTAACAGGTAAGAAATCTACCCAGCTAGCTAGCTAGCCGCTTAGTTTCCACAGTATAAAAGTGAATCTGAGAAGTTTCACGATAAAATTTAGTCCTGCCTTTTCTACAGTGACACATTGACAGAGGATGATTTATTATCGTTCAACCTCCAAACAATCCCATGATTAATCACGCTGATCATCTCCGTGTTTCTTTGTGTAAAAAAAATAAACGGGCAATTTGTGAAGTAAAACCTACTCGCTTTACTTCTGAGTTGCCTGCATGCAGGCCTTTGCAATTTCCTATGAAGCGATATATGTATGTGATAGAAATTGAAAAAAAAATAATGATAAGTCAATAACGATTGGCAATTTCTTCTGGTAGAAACTGTAAATGGAAAAAAATAAAAAATCTAGTCATTTCCAAGACAATCAGGGGTTGGAAAGTAAAAAGTTATGGAAAAGGGTCCCACTGGGCGTACGTCTACTAGTAACTAGCGTATACACTGGCTCTCATAGCGTAGGTATAAGGTTGCCAAGGTGAAATGAGCTATAATCAAGTGATTTTTACGAGGAGCAGTTACGGGGTCACCAATATTTGCGGATCAGCCTAGGGTGGAGCCGGTCTGGACCTGGACCCCTGAATCTCTGAACCGAAGATCCCGAAGCGTATAGGTACAGAGAAAAGAGCGAAACCAACGAATCGAGGATCAGCCCCTTGGAGACTAGCACCTCGAAGAAGAAAAGGAAGTGTATACCTACGTCCTACATGTATACCCTTGGCCCTCGGCGGCTAATTTCCTAGAGTAGGTGACTCTCTCTCTCTCTCTCTCTCCCTTTCTCTCTCTTCCCGTCCCTTTTACCGGCCAATTTCTAGCCTGTCCCTAAGCTCATCGATCCCTTCGACCAAGGCTTATGCTTTTTCCTCAAGATCGTTCGTGTTCGAAGTTTTATATAGGCATCAAGCTTACCCATAATCAGATATATACATTTGCATATAGTTATGTACGTGGGGACGACCGGACATCGATATACAGGGTGATCCAGAAGGCGTGCACGACCACTGTGGGAGTCCTATCGCTTTTCCGAGTCTGAGTCAAGAATCACAAGTCTGTGTTAACCAGCTTTTCGGCATGCTGCTCTCGTCCGTCAGTGTCGTAGCCCAATAATTCCTGAATTGGAAAAGTGTTGTGACTCGCTTCAGCGATCGTGCGCGCCTAAAACCAGACAACCCACTGCTCGTCTCTGTGTAGTTGGCTGCCTAATCACAGGTGCTAGCGCGGTTTTTTTTTCAGTTTCCACAGACGCCTTAACGGATATCACTATTACGAACGACAGAGTAACAAGCTGTATCCCCCCAATCATCCCCCGAAATTAAAGCATCTGGTTCGCGTTCACCCTGTATAAAATATTTTTCAAATAAGGTTGGATGATGAGAACGGAGTTAATTTCTTGTGAATTTTTCGATTTCTTGCACAAAATCTGCAGCGCAAATATATATATATATATATATGTATATGTATAGGTACATACCTATAGAAGAGAGAGGGAGAGGGAGGTAAAGGAATTCAAACTATTTCTCGGAGCAGACAAGGCGAGGAATTTCATTCTCGAAATTTCGCAGCTTGACGGAACTTTTAGAAAATCCTAGCCGATACTCTTGTAGGTGGGGGCGAAACTACTTTGGTATATACAACGGAGCATAGGGAGGAGAGGAAACCTTTCCAACGGTAGGAGGGTTGGTAGGTAGAGATAGGTACGAGATGATTTTTAATTCGACTAAAATCCAGGAAATCCTAAACTCATATCAGTACTAAAAAATATTAGAGAACCTAAGACCGCGTTTCAGATTCAAAAAGTTGAAAATATTATAGTCAGAATGGACTATATCAGTGGAAAACTGAACTCTATACCTATTTTTGATATCCGTGCGTATCTCAGCCGGTCGAAAAAATTTTACAGAAAAATACACCAAAGATTTTGGATGGCAGAATTATTATCGATAGGGAGTTTCGCCGGGTCCTGCAGAGGGTTGATGATTTTGTAAATCGAAGGTGGAAAATTTAACGAGTGAGACCTCTGAGGGTTTGGAACCATAATTGCTGTTAAGCTTTTGCTAATTAGGGATTAAATCGAGAGCCAATTTTATGAAGTGCGCAGAAGATGATGAAAGTCGACAACGGTGAAGAGAGAGAGAGAGAGTGCGTAGTGACCACGGAGAAATCTTGAAGTGGCAAGAATGTAAGGAAATCAAGGATCAGTCAAGTGCGAAAAAATACCTTAACGTAAATGATAAAAGTTCATTTTCGATTCTGAGAACGAATACGGCTCGCAAGAATAAAGAAAACTCCCCTTCGCATAACGCGATGAAATTCTTTCAAAGATATTGATAACCAAGAGCCAGCTGTAAGGGTAACGAGGCGTTCGGATATAAAATCGCACGTACTTTTCATCCTACGAGGAATCCGTTTACTTTATTTTAGTTTTTTGAGTCAATGAAAGATGATAAAAAAACAAACAAAAAAAAATAATAATAATAAAAAAAGGTAAAAACTCGTTTCAAAGAGAAATTTTCTCTCTCCGATTAGTCCTCGCCTTCATGTATACCCTGCAGATAAAGATCTTTTTGATAGGTAGGTATAGGCACTGCGTTGAGTAACTTTTCGGAAAGTTTCTTGGACTGGTGGGAGGATCTCTGTTTGGATAAGAATATCATCGAGTAGGTATATAGTTGATATATTTCGTGTTTACCTTGATCTCGAATACCCGGTCTTTAGCGGAGTGCTCGAAAGAGAAAAAGCAGGAGAAGGTAAAAAAATGTATCTGATGACAGAAGAAGAAACATGGGTCGGTCTCCGGTCTCCGGTGAACGGTGAATGGGACATTGCCTGTAGCGAAGTAGGGGGTTGCGAAGGGGTGGTTTAGATATATATATATATAAATGCGCAGGAGGCAGGCATCCCCAAACAAAAACACGAGACCCTGATCAATACGCGAGCTCCATTGGTTTTATTGAAGCAAATTTGCGTGCTATTGAATTTACGGCAATCCGATCGGGCATTGTTGATCCTTATTTTATTATCCGATTTGCTACAAATTCATACGAAAACTCGATATATATTTTCTGCACAGGAGTTACGGAGAGAAGAGGCAAAGCGAAGAGAGGCTAGAGGGTTTCTCAGAAACGGGCGTGGCAGTGATATATATATTTTGTCCGGAATGAGTGAAGGCTAAAAGGAGACCGTGTACTCTTAAAAACAAGAGTGAAGATCAATTTGGCGATTAATGACTCGAAAAAGAAGTGATAAAAAAAGAATGACGAAAATTCAACCAGTAACTAGAAAAAAAATGTTAAACTGGAATTGAAACTCGAATGAAAATTGTCGGGACTTATTAGAGGGTTGTACTTGTTAGAATTACGTCGTACCCCCAATTACCTGCTACTGCAGCATCAAGAGAGGCCAGGGAACGGCAAGATTCTCTCTTTCACCAGGTTGCAGCATGAAAACGGGAATAACTCGAGCGCAAGAATACGACGGAGTACGAGTACGAGTATGAGTACGAGTATGAGTATCCTGTCATAAATCTGCCTCTGATATTTCCTCTCGCGTATCTACGTTGCCGAAGGGTGGGATCCGGGGTGGCCGAAGGAAGGGGCGCAATACGTAGCCGCGTATAAATTCTTTCTTTTCGAAGACGTAAGTAAGAGGAAGTATCCCCAAGTTGCGGGATGGTCGAGATCTCTTCTCGCAAGGGATCAACCCTGTGGCTTTACTCTCTCTCCCAACCCTCTCATGTCTCTCGGTCGGGACGACAAGGACATTTGCTTATACGAGGTTATACGCTGCAGCAGATCCGAGCGAACAATATTTTTTATAAAAAATAATAATAATGCAGAATTTTTTAGAGCATGTGGGACTCGGTTTTTCATTAAATAACAACAAAAGCTCAAATCCGAAGCAACATTATCACGATTCGAAATAATTGGCATCACTGGTTGTACAGAAGTTTTTCGTTCCACGATTTCCGACCATTTTTCCAATATTTCTCTTGTATTATAGTCGTGTATGAAATTTCGAACCCCCTACGAGGATAACAGAGTTCTTAAAATCTCTTCGGTGGTAAAAACCGTGTAATGCATACATGTGTGCCCACGAAATCTGCTTATTTTTAAACATTCATCCACCTACCTACGTTAGCGACGGTATAAAAGTGATTCGAACAGAGATCAATCCTCCGGACGAGGCAAGGCCTTCCGAGAACCAACATGCTCGAGAGGCATACGTGTAGTCCCAAGGTCCAAAGTTCAGAAGTGCCGAGGGATGAAGTCGCGTGGGCGGTTCCATAACCGTGAGGTCCACTCGCCGCGTAAGGTAAGTATATTGTCAATCAATCCAGGGTATAAAAGCAATCTGAGCTTTCTGGTTACGGGTACAGGGGCAGAGAGAAAGGAGGTTGAGGTTGAGGTTGAGGTTGAGGTTGAAGTAGTGAACGAAGCGAGGTCCCGTGAGGCATCGAGTGCACCACCATCGGGTAAAAAAGGACGAAAAATAGAAACGAGGAATAGGGAAAGAGGGGAGAGAGAGCTGCTCAAGCAAACAATCCCATGTAATGTACATGGGTAAGTACATCAAGTAAATAAAAGATGATAAATCTTGATGTGTGTATTTGATCTTTGCGTGGGGACCGAATGGATATAGTATAGTATACATTCATATTCGATAAAGCGAATAACAAAAAAAACAAGTGAGTAACTAAGTAAGTAAGTAAGTAAGTAGCCAAGGAAGGACGAGAGGAAGAAGGAAAGGCGTCTTTATGGCGTCCGGTTAGTCGCTATACTACGACAGACCAGAGTGCTGTGAAAATATCGAAGTGAGTAGCTGAAGAGTATCTCGTACACTAGACCGCACTACACTAGCAGGTATAGCAGGTATCGAATAGGACATGAGGAAAGCGGTGGTAGAAATGCAATTTTTGTTCTTCCATAACGGGTCGTTGTTATCCATATGATATCATAGCCCCAGCCCCAGCCCCATTGCAAATAGATACAACGCACGTAGGAGCTCTCGCCCTGCATTAAGAAACCAGGAGTTGCAGGATATAACATTTCGAAAGGTACCTACATTTCCTGGTACATATTTAAAAGTGAGACAGCTGAGTAGCTAGCTGCTACACGGTGTGATCGTCATGCCCATTAAACCCATAATATCAGCGAACTCTCGGTCGAAGTCATATACGTTAGTGTGGCTCTTTCCCTGTCGTAACGAGTGTGAGTATTCCTCATACCTTCTTATATCAGTCACACACATTCGGTTGCAGAATAAAAAATATACCTATATGACCACAACGTATGATGGGACGAGATTGAATCAAAAAGAGACACGGCGGGTGATAATTTGCGAGAAACAACATCAGCTCCAATTCCGAGGAGGATTAGAACTCCGGAATGGGTGAAGCGAAAGAGGAACGCAGCGTAAGGTGTAGGTAACCTTTGTCCAGGAGGCGGTCAGTCGTAAAGCGGCAAATGAGGTTACCGGAGGGTCCATTTCGACCCATGGGAGATTTCCCCATCTTGAGATGAGAGGTGGATGGCGGTCAGAGACTGGCGGAAAATGAAATATAACCCCAAACACGTTGCCTGCAAGCTGGTCTTGAGTTCCCTGGTGGTACAGCGCCAAGGTAGGTATACAACGAACCACCGGGAGAACTCCGAGGGGGATGTGTATTCCATCCTGTGGAATAGCCAGGGCTGAAGAGAGAGAGAGAGAGAGAAAGACGCGTGGGAGAGTCGGAGGGAGAACATCATCGTTGTCGTTGTCGTTGTCGTTGTCGTTGTCGTCGTCGTTGTCGTCGTGGGAGCCAGTCACATGGCGCTCTTTGGGCAGAGCCGCAGATTGTCCGCGAAAGGCGGACGGCAAATCTGGATAATGTATTTATAGGATCCAGCGTCCCAACTCAAACAGCGTTTACCAGGGCAGCTGCTGGGCCGCGAAGGGTAGGTACAGCAAGGGATGGACGACAGGAGGAAGCGGTCGCCTTTTACTGATCTGATCTCATCTACGTCTTACACTCTTATTCTGGGTATTTTATACATACGTATACATATATATATATATATATATATATATATATATATATATATATATATGTATATATATATATATATATATATATTATCTACGTCTTATGTACATATACATCCGTGTGCTCAAGATTCACCCACGTACCCCAAGACCAAGGGGTCAGAAAATAGGAAAAGAACAAAACTTCTCTTCTTATGATATGGAAAGAGAGTCTCTTCGGGTGTAGAGAATCTCGTAATTTCGTAATCAAACTGAATCGCTAATTTTCTAACAAATCTTCTGACCGTCAAATTATTTGCATCCCTATATATCTTTCAGGGTATCTCATAGGTCTGACGAGACTCGATTGGTGTAACGGAGCTTCGTGGCCTCGCATAAAATCAATGACATCTCCCCTCGCAAATAAATTTTGTTACCTCATTTTCTGCTGCAGTAGTGATAGAAGAATAATATTCTACAGAGTGGCAAAGTCACGAGCCCCTATGATGTCGTTAAATTTAATTCAGATTTTTAAGGGCAATTATTAACCTGTCAATTACTTGATCGCTCACTCTGTAGCTGATGTAGCTGATAGCTAATCAAACAATTGTCCCGACATAAACTTTCCCTCAGAATGACGGTTCGTAGATAGATTTCTTTTTGGGTATGTAGATGATTTCACGACGCAATGAAAAAAAAAATGGAACATTAATCATTGTGCTTTCGTGTATATGAAAACACGAGGGTGTTTCTTTGGTTCTATTCTGCACCCTTGATACTTTCTGCTTTGGTAAAGGTTCTTTTCGAATATCTGATTCTCAATAATATAAAATAATTCACTGAACATTAACCGGAAGTATCCGGATCTCGTTGTGTCGTTTTTGTTGAAGATTCATTAATCAAGCGATCTCGCAAAAGTGTCAAGGTACGAAAGCCGTCTACCCAGCTAAACCTACCCCGCGTATATCTGTACACACATCTATAATATAAATGTAGCTCTGAATGCCTTCACGATTCTATAAGTTCTCAGCGGTTATTGTATCGCTGGCAGGTTTATCTCTGCTTTATATCTGTGCCTTAGAGAGCGCTAATGCCTTGATGCGCTTTCGTCTGAACAGGATAGCGATGGAATAGAACTCGAAAATAGTTGTTATTCAGGGGGCAACGTGCCGGATTACGGGTTGGGAAGTAAAAGTGAATGTTCGCGGACGAGCCGGTGCGTCGAGCACGAGAAACGTGCCGAAAGTGGAAAGAGAGAAGAAAAGGGAAGATAAGAGGAGGAAATAAGAGAAGAGGAAAGGTCCAGGCGGGTTTATTTCACTGCAGAGACATGGAAATACGCTTCGTGAAAATTTACGTAGACATATACGAAATCAGGGGAGGAAAAGGGCCGGCGATTCTTCCCAAAGTATATCAACGTAGTAAACCTCGGGGCTGGAGACTCACGGACTGTCAACTACGTTACCTCGAATTTGAAGTAATCGTGATACCAAGAAGTCCATTCAAAGCTCTGCAATTTTACTGACCAACTGTAGGAAATGCGAGTATCCATGTCCGAGAGGTTTTACGGTCAATAAAACCTCTCGGACATGTCAGAGGCACTCTTTCTCATGTACCACTAGATTTGGCTGCATCACTCCAACGATTGTTGTTGCTTCAAAACGGAGACAATAAGAATGGAGTTGTCATTCAATTCAAAAGATGACTTCCTTTTGATATTCCGTAACGTTTCTCCGGGCGAAAGCGATACAAGGGTAGGATTTTTCGGTCTCAAATTGGCCTCGAGATTATCGCAAGATCGGCGATCCAGCAGCACGTAGTAGAAGTCAAAGTGGTAGTAGTCGGGTATAGGTCGGACTGGGTAGTTGAAATTTGGCCTCTTCGACGAAGACCGCAAACTCGGTTCCGTCGTCGTTTGCCAGACTCTGTTCCCCTGTCGAGCTGTCGCCCTGGCGTATCCAATAACCGACCGAACCATCGTTAATATTTAATCGAACGTCGAATAGAAAGTTGGGCAGAGACCGACTCGAGTTAAGCCCAGCACGTGTTGTGTTGGGGGTAAGTAACCTCAAAGTGTTCTACGTACAGTCAAGGAATCTTATTCCGAAGCGCCGTGTTTGAGCTAATCGAGCAACCGAGCATACACGTTGGTTTTAATTGTCTTCAAGTTGGTATGAAATTAAAGCGACATCTACTCAGGCGATAAATCAGCGATCTGCTCTGTGCGGTATAGGGGACTTGAATTGTTTTTTTTTTTACATATTTCTTATAATTTTTTCAAATTTTTCTTAATTTCATACCAACTTGAAGACAATTAAAACCAACGTGTATGCTCGGTTGCTCGATTATCTCAAACACGGCGCTTCAGAATCAGATTCCTTGACTGTACAAGGTGATTCCACTCACTCGATTTTTTCCCAGCTTCTTGAATCTAGAGAAGAGAATCAGCTACGTTTCGAAAATCACGTTTACTCGATTACCTAAATTACCCAATAAATGAAGAAAAAAAATTTCAAAAAAATATGAAAAAACAGTAAGCAAGTTGAAATGTATTACAAAATGGCGAGCTCCCTTTTTTTTTTTCTTTTTTCTTTTTAATTAATTGGCTTCTGCCTCGCGCGGATTCATTGACTGAGGGGTAGGTATGCTTCCCAAAGCCCAAGGGAGGGGTTCGATAAAAACACTTTTGCAGATGGGTAATCTACATTGGTTGATGTCGCTTTCATGTAGGTCCTTTTTGCATGTTATTTTTTTTTTTTTTTTTTTCGTAACTCTGACTTTGAATTTATCTCCCTAAAAACAAAAAACAAAGAGCTGAAAAAAAAAAAAAAATTAGTCCACATCGTTTCATGTGAACAACTAGGTACAGGGAATTTTCACCGCGAGGTTTGATATTCGTATACATGGAAATTGCTGTCCAACGAAATATTAAAAAATACACGAAATTTTAGTTTTCTGAATTACCCACTTCTCAGAAAAGTATAGTAAGATAATGTGAAACTGGGAGATCAAATGACCGAATTTCACATTACAGATACTGTAATTTTTTACATTTTTTTCCTCTGCCAGGTCGCGAAGAGTTCGTAACGGATAGATATTTCGTTGATAAAACTATAAAAGTTGTAAGGGCCGTGTATCGCCTGCAGGCGCAAAATATGTTGTAAATCCAGAGATGTACGAACAGATGAAAAAAAAAAAATTCAGCTCCGAAACGAAACTGGAAAACCTGATTCATGTATTCATCGTTTCATCGTTTCACTCTTTTACAGAAAAAGCGAAAAAGTACAGAAAATTTGGTACATGTTACATATTTGATAAAAAATTTGCGCCATAGAATAAGCACGGTACCTACGCGTTCTTTCTCTCTGGCATAAATGACGTCAGCTAGTGATTCAGTAAGCGACTTGTTGACCCATGGGGTAGAAATGGGTACAAACGTAGCTCTGAAGTTGTGCATTTATTTATTTTCAATGAATCGACGATACAAATAAACTGATTCTTTGTCTCGAGAGTAGCGTCTGGCAGGTGGTTCTTTTCATGTCTTTTCTCCTCTGTATGAACCGGGGCATACCTTCAGTGGTTGGTTCGCGTTTGCTTTGAGCTTTCTGCGTGCGGTTGCCCAAAGGCGTTCGAGCCGTTCAAGTACGGGGCGGAAAGGGGGATGGAAACTTCGACGAAATCGGAATTCTCCCTTGAGATGAAGACGGAGATGTCGGCGAACAGGAATCGGTGACGTTTATTCAATGGCCCCGTTCCAAAGCCCCCAAAACTATGAGCGAGAGGAAAACGAAGAGGAGAAACAGAGGCGATGGCTATGGCGGTCCGCAGCTCGAAATGTGAAGGGTGTCAATCAGTAGGAGGGCAATGGAATTACTGGCCAGTACATGGGCAGTGCATTACTTGGCGCTGCAGGAGTCCGTCGCCTCGGCCTACACACAAGTACGCTAGCAGCGTGGGTACAGCTTACACTGCACACCTCTACCTTTTCCACACCCTATTTCATTTCCTTTACCTTCTCGCTTAGCTTTTTCCATTTCTTTCTATACCTACACCCCAGCAACGTTGACCTGCCAAGCCACGGGGAGTGACCGATGTAAATCAATATCATATACAAGGCAAAGAGCCGGGGCTGGGGCCGATTGACCTTTGGAAAAAAGTTCAGAACGAGAAAATGTTTTCCCTACATTTTTGGGTGCCCTTTGTTTTTTACTTTGCGGGTTATAGTATTCTAGAGGTGAAGTAATGGAGGAGTGATTGAATATTTTGAAGATCTTATGGGTTCGACTTTCCCCAACGAAGATTACGTGTCTATGGGCTTTGAGGGTGGGTTCACAATGCGCCTGGATTAACCGGGTCTTCGATCAGGTGTCAAAGCGGTCGATAAGTTTTCGGAACTGATGGGAAAGAGACGGAACCGAGTCTTTCTCGAACCTGACGGTGTTTAGTAGCGCTTATCGTAATCGTAACGTTTTTTTTAAATCCCATCACACCGCCAGCCTCCCATGTACAGATACACAATCCGAAAAGGATCTTGATAGCCTTTCATCAATCCGTGATTCGGGACGCATGCAGATAGGTACGCGAAGGGTAAATAGATCGCCAAAAACAGCATCTCCAAATTTCGAAAAAACCATGAATATCGCAATTCGTTTTATAACAAGTAGAAAAAGGTGGAAACCGAAGCCACGAAGTCCCGCGAGTGAGAAAACCGGCTCAGATTTTTCCACTAGTTTTATTTTCCGCGCTAGAATCAGACGGCCCTACGTGTCTGTGACACGTATTACTCTGAACGCGCGAGTGAGTGTTAGGGGTGGATGGGCGGATGGGCGGAGGGCAGGGCACCGGGATGATCTCTCAGCAAGTTAATTTGTAACTTGAGCTTCACGTTGGGGGGTCAGAGGGTGGAAGAGGAAAGGAAGGAGAGAGAGAGAGGGAGGGAAGTGGGAGCCCAGGGAACACCGTAGCTCGGGGTTGTTTGTTGCGCTAATGCCTAATTAGCGGAGTGATATCGCGTCGCTCGAAAGGCCTGAGTTGCGCGCCTCTCTAACTTTTTTTTTCTTCTTCTTTCCCTTTTTTCTTTTTCATGCTCACTTTCTCTCTCTCTCTCTTTCTATTTTTGCCCCTCTCTTTATTCATGAGAATATATAGCTAACGAGAGGCGAAAGCTGCGAGCTTTGAGGAGAAAATTTGCATCGCTCACTCGTCTTAGTAGCGACGATAACAATAGCTACATACTGTGAAAAGAAGAATTTACGACAAAATAAGCTCATGGTATGTAAAAAATGTAAATTCAATAGAACCTGTCGAACATTCCCAACTTTTTGGTGCATTCATTCATTTCGAGGCCAAACTGCAGATCATCCCTCAATTTAAGAGCATCAAATCGATTCTATTGAGGTGAAAGTATCGAATGAAAAAAAAAGAAAAGTGATATAATTTACTTAAAAATTATCCGTTTGAACAACTTGAGTAAAGTATCGTTTGTTGTTTCTACGAGCATCATTGGCTACAGGTTCGATCGTTCCTACCGCATGTAAAAGATTGTTCAACCGTAAAAGTTTGTGCTAAAAGCCGAGTCTCGTGAGTCAAAGAGTTTAGTCCCACAGAGAAAGCGCAAGCTTTACTTTGAGGATCTTCAAGTTCCCATTCCTATCTCTCTTGCTTTCTCTCTCACTCTCACTCCACCCTGTTCCCTCAAGAAATCGGGACTCTTCATTCTCAGCTGTTACTCCTTGCCACCCCATCAAGTGGCATTTCGAGCCCCTAATTATACACGTAATAAATATCGATATCAGGACATAGGGGATGCCATGGTAACGGCACGGGACTTGCTCTCTCGGGCATCGTCGTACACCCTCGGTGAAAATCGACCTACTTTACTTCACATGATGCGAAATTTTGGTGTTTTTTAAAGCGGAAATTCACACGCTCGGACCGATCGTTGTAATTATTTAATGAGTAATTTGATTACAGATTGATGAAAAAATAATTTGGGGTTGTATATCTCAATATTATATACCGACGCATTTATCCCCTGATTTTTCTGCTTCTTTATCCAGAAAATTTGGGAGCTTAGTTTTTGCCGCTTAACAGCGTGATGAATCGAAGGGTTTATCTCGCGGATCATTGGAGGAGAGAAAGAACGTGTGATGGCTAATGAATCTCGAAGGATCTTTGACGGTTCACCGATCAGTGACCTGGCGAGACGACGATCTCGGGCGGAACGCAAAGGCGACGAAAATTAGAGAGCAGGGTAAAGCAGAGAGAAAAAGAGGATGAGGTGATGGGGGAGGAGGAAGGGCATCCTCGAGTTCGTTCTTATAATTGGAAGCGCTCTGGCCCGCGGGGGCAACTCTACTTGTACACATAGGTATACACATACATATTATATACTACATATTGAGTCTGAGAGAAGAGAGAGTATCTCCTTGCGTCATCCTCCTGCCTCGCCCAAAATCTCCTAATTAACCTCCATTACGGTTGTCTTCCACTATATTCTCTCAGACATCTAAAACCTAGTCGATCTCTGATCTCTAACATTTCCCGACGATGAGCTAGGTACGGAAGTGTTCCTTAAGTATCCAAAAGATTGGCGATTCAAAAAATTGTATAACTTTTAACTTGACGATAAACTGAAACTCGGAAAAAATATCTCTGTCGAATAATTTATACCACGAAGGACCATGATCCGATTTAAAATTATGTCAAGAAATGAGCTAAAAATTTGAAAACTAAAGAATCCAAAATTGGGATTGGCGTACCTAGTTCAAATTTCGAAGCTCTGGGCTCAGAGTAGAAATTATTGGGCCACTGATTGCTCAGTGCAGACTATATGGACGTAGATATCGCGTTGCTTGATGTAAAAGAATAGAGTTAATCTCATTAAAGGTATCGGGTATAACGGTTACCACTTGCCAATTAGAAATGTTGCAGCCTAGTGAGATTGACGGTTTCGATATGATCAACTAGCTGGCTAAACCAGATTAGTTGAGAAAGTTATATTAGCAGTTGAGTCGCGGAGCAAGGAGGACTTATATCTAGTAACGACGGAATATCAAAGTGCCGATGCAATTAGCAACAATAATTCCACCAGCTTGGACAGCTACTGAGCATGCTTTGCTGCTTGACTGCTTCATGGTTGCTTCTCAGCGCTTGTTGCTCCGCGATCAAGTCTCGCGAGGAACTGCTTCGATGATATAAATGCCGAACAAATTGGACTCCTTTAATTGGATATATAACGGGAATAAGATAAGTGAGGAGTGTTTTTCTTCCAGCATTCGTCAACGGGGAGGAAAGACTTCCCTTTCAGTTTTTTTTTTTTTATAATTTCATACACTTCGAGCGATTCCTGAAGATTTAGGCCAGGAAACAGTTCCAACTTGTGGTTCCTGAGTCCTAGAATCTCCAGATTATGTCTAATGCATAATTCAATGATATTCATTACACATTGAGGGCTTCGGTGTGAACGGCTTCGATAAGCGAATTAGGATCGTCTATGATTCAGAAATTAGAGTTTGGAAGTAATCTGGTCTGAGAAAATGTGGGCGTGAGGAGACTACGCGCGTTAATCACAAGATTGGTAAGAATTTTGGTTTTGGCTTTTGTATAAGCTGTGCGTATAGCAGGTCGACGTACATCGTCAGTCTCCCTCCTGCAGGCACCGACTTGTAAACGGAAGCGACGCCGCCATTACTATGCAAATAGATTCCGAGTGACACGAGGTAAAGCTGAACGTCGAGTTGGCGCCTGCTCAACCGTGCTCGACGGCACACCATTTAATAGAGTGTCGCTTCGCTGCGCCGCACCGAGCCGAACGGTGAACGGTACCCATGCCCATCCTATTGCCGTCCCTGATTCAGCCGATGAAATTGTTCTGTCACACGCGTACCAGACTAGGATCGCTCTAGGTTCATATCAACCCGTACGAGTTCTCTAGCTCACGTCGATCATAAGATTCTCGGGGTGGGGTTGAAATTACGAATTTCGAAAATCCCGAACGGTAAGAAGTCCGGATTTTGAAAATGGTATTTCCCCAAAAGTCTGCAAAGCCGATTCAAAAAACTGTAAAACAAAGAACACCGAAGGTTCAGAATTCCAAAAGCTGAAAATCCCAAAGGCTGAATCTCCGAAACTTGGAATTTAGGCATGTGTTCATTCAGTGTTCAATAACTCGGGCTGTATTGATCGTATCAAAACCAATAAGTGGTCAAATTAATCGTCATGAGATTTACTTTTTGGAAATAAAAGGTTTCAAAATCCTATCAATTATTTATGACATCATGAAGTATCGATTTAGTCAGATAAAACGGGTTTCCGCAAAGAGAGTCTCGATTAGAATAGAACTATTTTTCGTCTTCGCATCCTGAGAAATAGACCGGATCTTTCAGATTTCTGAGCTTTCAGGGGCTTAAGCTTTCGGGGTTTCAAGCTGTCTGCATTTCGACCTTGCGGAATTTTATTATTATAAATTTCGACGTTTCTGAAAATTCCAAATCGTCTCAAACGAATTCGAAACTTTAAAAATTCGGGTCTTCAACCCAGCCCCAGTTCCTCGGTGATCTCATTCACCGTTTCAGAAGTCATGCCATTGACAGACGAAAGTATGAACAAAGTCATCTCAATCCATAGAATCTCGTGCTAACAGTGAATTTCGGATCACAGCGCGAAGAAATTGACATTCGGTCACTTTTCGGAAGGTATGAAGAGTTCCATTGAATCAATTCGTGTGTTTGAGGGCTGGTTATTTTCCTCGAACAACGTCCAGTAGGAGAACTCTTGGAATTCCTTTTATCCAGAAAATTTTCAAAGATATAAAATTTATTGTGATATAAAGTGTACTTTTTTGTTCCATTCCCAACAAAACTTGGCGAAAAAACGTTGCGTGTCTTTCATAGTTCCTTTTTTTCCTCTTTTATCAAGAATTCCAAAAGTTACCACAAAGTTAGGGTATTGTCTCGAGAATAAAAGCAACCCTTAACCAATCTAATCGGTCTACCAATGCTCCTATTTTGCTTGTGTTCGTCGAAGGAGAAAATTGACTTTTTAAGGGTGAGAATCTACAGATTGAGACACCCTAGTTCATACTTTGAATTTCAAATGTCGCAACTCCTTCCACCAAGGAGTAATTATTAGTGACTAAAGTTTCGAAATATAATGCTCTTTCGTATCGTAAACAGGGGATGAAATTTTTCAGTCCTCATCGAGTATGGGCGAGGATAATTTTATTTTTTATTTTTTATATTTTATATTTTATTTTTTATTTTTTCCGGTGACCCCGAAGTGGATAACAAATGTCGTCTGTATAGATCGGGAATGGGTAAAGTTCTTCAAGGGTTTCAAAATCCCTTTCAATGCTGTTCAATTCAATCAAGCTACGCGCAAAGAGGTAGAGGGATGGGGGAGAGAAAGATCGCGGCCGCTGAAGGTATGCTTGTTGAAGCGTAAGAAGCTCCACTTATAAGAGAGACGCGAATGAAGCGGAGTACAGAGAGAGGATAAAAGTAAGGAAAATGAAAGATGGAAGATGGAAGATGGACGAGGGAAAAAGAGAGCCAAATATCGGAAAGCAGGGTGCGAGAAAGGCGTATCTAAGGGGAACCAATTACCAGCCACGTCTCTGCAGCCTATACTTTTACATAATATAGGGGCGGCAGGGAGAAGGGGCGCCAAAAAAGCTGGCCCATAATAATTAGCACAGGCTCCTGAAATTTAATATCACTATACTAAGGCCAAACGTCTCGCCACTTGTCTCGCAAGCTCTCCGCACCCCGCGGTCCGGAAGGAAGGTACTTTCCTAATATATTCATGCTTGCGTTCACTTCACGCACCAATCTCGTTATAAATAACGTCAAAGGTTACGAGAGTGCGGGGGTGACTATGAAGGGACGAAACCGCACCGTGCCGCAATGTCAACGTCAACGTCAACGTCAACGTCAAAGAGGACCACCCGCAACGCGTCAATCGTTTAAATATTAGGTTTAGACTGACGATCGGTAACTCTGTTAACAAACGATTGTTTTGTCGGTGTGAAAATTCGCCTGCAGCAAAAGCGCAACGCAAAGCTTGGGAATACAGGTAGATCGAACTGTTGCAAACGGAACATCAAGAATTAAAGCCACTTATGGATAAAATCCAGAGCTTTAAAAACTGCGAGCTTTAATGCCATACGGACCCATTAAACTTTAGTAATAAAGCTTACAAGAATAATCTATTCGTATACTAATGTCCATATGGTATATGCCTAGTGTATACAGGTACATGTGTTAACAAGAAGAGCTAGGATCAAGAGGGAAATGTTTTCCCGGGAATTATTGGATCAAGCAACAATTTCCCGTTGCTCATTTGTTCACTAATTATTCCAGCGGAATATAGCCAGGCGAAACTTGATGTAGAAATAAACCTGGGAATAGTGAGTGAAACAAGAAATGGAATCATGATTCTCCATGGTATTTCGTATCTCTTTGTAAACCCATGCAATTACTTGCGACTAGATCATCAGTCGAAAGTTAAAAGCGATGGAAATTATCGGGCCGAAAATTCTAATGCAGAATGGTAACAGTTTTCTTGCCACAAAGGTGGTGGAAAATCGAAAGAAAACAGCGAAATTTCATCAATTTCTAACCGTCTTTGCGAGTCGTGTTTATTCGGCGAATTTCTGATGGTAGTAAACAGACGTAAAATAGTAATAGAGGTTGGCTACTGCAGGGCGCAGAGATTGCTGCTATCATCATTAGTTCCAGTTACTTTTAACTTCGTTACGAAGTCTTGGGCGTTTTCGCTCCGTCTACTTACTCGCCTCCATCCAACTGGCTTAGGGCAAAGCATACTTTAATCCGGTGGGTGGTTTCAGGACGCTTAAAAGTGGGCCTATACCGAGTAAGAAAAGCTTAGGATTTTCTGCCTCTAACTTACGACAAACGGACATTTTCAACCGCGATTCTTACGCCTTAATATTAGAAACCCAAACCCAAACCCAAACCCAAGCCCAAACCCAATAACACATACACATTAGATCTTCGTATCTACATTCGACATCCACGCGCGTATATACGTATAATATGTAAGTATAATATGTGAATTCGTTCTACAGAGAAAACAGGGGGTTCAAAAGCTGGGGTAGCCTACTAAGTGCGCCCGAACACGTCGTCGCCGAAGATTGATGCTCCGTAGCTGCGTGACTTTCTGAAGCCGCAGACCGAGACCGCCATCCCGGTCATCAGTTAACCCTATCGTCTAAACCCCCGGCTAAATCTTATATCTTTCAGCTAATTCTAACTCGTCATTCTACAAACTGTGTATACGAACTATTTGGCAGAGTCCAAAACCGAGCTTCCCTTCGTATAGTCTATACGAAACTGGACAGCTCCATAAGCCGGAACCGCATTTCCTCAAGCTATTGTCTAAAATTGATGGAGTATAATCCAGCGTTTTGAGTAGATGACCATTTCCGTTTTTTCTGTTTTTTTAACTTTCTTCTGATTTGGGATGAACTTCGTAAGGCATGAATAGTAGCATAATACCTAGTTGCAGTACAATTGGGACTCGGGGGTTTCAAAAGAAAGATTTGCATTATCCAGGGGTACGGAAAGGGGGAGTTTTCTGGTTAGTATTCCGGGTCAGCGTCTCGTGTGCCAACGCGATTAATTACCTTGGTTAATTATCCTTTGGAGACTAATTTTCCACTCGCGTTGAGTTACCGCCAACTAATCGGGCGCCTCGCCTCACCTCGCCATTCGCTTTGCTCCAAGAACTAATCACGTGACTTGTCACAAAATGGGACTAAATTGTCGCCCACTCCAACCCTTTGGAAAGAGGAGAGAAGAAAAAAAAAAAAAAAAAAAATTTCCTTCCATTCATTTTCCATTTCCCAAAAATCTATTCGTACTGCTTAAAAGAAAAGGGAAATCAATGAACGCATCTTTTTTTTTTATTTTTCATTTTTTATTTTTTTTCAACACCTACAGCTTCTAAAAATATAGTCTCTGATTACGATAACACTAGAGAGAACTAGGGGTCGAGTTATCTGCAAATTGAGGGTCGAGACGACGCGACGACGTCGCACGTGCCGACGCCCGCTGCGATTGTTTTGGCGCCCTGCTGTTAGTCGGCGTTTTCCGACCTCGTAGTATAAGCTAGAGGTTCGTAGGTATAGATGAGAGGTTCGTTCTTCCTCTCATCTTCCCGCGTTCATCCCTTCATCGAGATCGTCACCCGCAAGTTCTTCGCGACGACGTCGTATACATATAGATACAGCTTTCCTCGCTTATGCGCCCGGGGCGAGTTCTTGTTCGCTTTCAGGCGCCTGTCTGACGCCTCACATCAACGTTCGCACTTCTCAGACCATTTCTCCATATTACACCTAGTATTCTAGGTATTCATCCGCATCTATGTGCCTAGATACTATTTATGTCTACAGTAGAGGGTATCAGCGGCTGAGACTGAATCTCCGAAATTCTGAACTAAGGCGGACGCGATTAACCCACAAAGTTCGCGGAGCTTATTTTTATTTTTCAAAAAAACTCCCCAAATATTATACCGGAATTTGCTTTATGTGAAATTTTACACAACTGAGCCATGTCGCAGTTGAAGGCATGCATATCAAAAGTTTCGGTACACACCAAATTTCAAATGACTTTCAATGATTTTCACATTTTTTTTTTTTAACTATTGAAAAAATTTCAAAGATTTCGACGAATTTCGATTTATTTTCAAATGATTTTTTACGAGTTTCGAAATATTTCACGTGAGTTGAAAAATTCAAAAGATTGCAAATGATTTGTAAAGATTTTTAAGTGACTCAAAGATTTCGCGAACAGGTATTGACCGGATTTCAATATCTTAGAAGATTTCAAATGACCTCGAATGCAGCCCAAAATTCTAAATCATTTTTATTGTTCGCAATGATTTCAAACATCGCGAATGACTTCTAAGATTTCGAGGAATTTCAAATAATTTCAAATGACTTTTAACAAATTTCCAAGGATTTAATGTGAATTCAAAGATTCAGATGATTTCAAAAGATTTCAAGTGATTTTAAAAGATTTCAAATGACTTTATAAAAATTTCAAATATTTCATGAACAGGTAGGTGCAGTTATATACCTGCACCAGATTTCAGGACTGATTGACCCCTTATCGCAGCCTATGCAATAATGGTTTCTTTTTTCTTCGCCCTCAAACACCAACAGACCCAAAAATGCGTATAGAATCAGGTTTTGAGGCCGGTAACTTTATATCAGGATGAGCTCAAAGTGCAAAATCGTCGAGTTGTATAAACTTTAACAAAAAGTTATTTTCGGTATGATTTATGCATCCTCTCGTATATTTCCGTACAAAAATACAACAAGAGGTACAAATTGCAGTTGTACATATGAAACCACCGAATCGTATATGAAAAAATAAACCAAAACATTTTATAAAACTTTCTAATCAACGTTCATCAATAAATTCCTGAAATTCTTGAAGTTTTTTTATTCATCACATGCAATGGGGGCTTTCAATTGAACAACGGCCTCACTAGCATCGCATCGGAGCGAATTAATACAGACTTTTAGGTATGTATCTAGATCAGTGGTTCTTAACCGGTGGTCCCTGAAAGCACCGGAAGTGGTCAGCGAAGCCATCCTATATGTTCTATAATATCGAATAACCTTATAATAATTTATATTATAAAAAGTCAAAAAGTTGGTGGTCCATGGCAAGACAAAAATTCAGTGAAATGATCCCTCATCACTAAAGGTGAAGAACCACTGATCTAGAATTGATTAATTCCGGAATAGTGAAGAGCGAGCCATATCGCATATAGGTATATAACGTTCGTAAGCTTTATATACAGAGCGAATCTGTGAAGAGTTGTCAGTCTAATAGTTGGGCATTTCTTTATTTTTCGAAACTGACAACCTTTCTATCGATATTTTATACGTCTATGACTGATATCTACAGACGACGTAGCGGTTGCTGACACCAAGAAGATTTGAGACAAGAAAGCTGAGCTCGTATCCAAGCCTGTATTATGAAATGGACCCGTATATGGCCGCCGCCGCCCGGCGTCGCTGCTACTGAGGAGTACCGGCGCAATGGGATGGAATGCGATACTGCGCATGTCACATAACCTTAACTAATGGCATCTCTGATCATTTGAATGCGCAGTACCGCATTGCGCCGGTATTCCTAGGTTTAGCAGCGACGCCAGGCGGCGGCCGAATACGGGCCCACCCCCACCACTCATTTTTATATTATGTGATTCGATTGTAATATCGTTACTAATACGGCGGAATACAATATTTTTTCATAGAGAAGTTGTAATAAATTATTGGATTCATTGCAGAAAAAAAAATGCTAAAAAGAAAAAATGACGTGACAGCTACCGCTGCGTCGTCTGTAGATATCAGTCATAGACGTATAAGATATCAGTAGATAGGTCGTCAGTTTAAAAAACAAAAAATAATCGCCCCACGATTAGACTGACATCTTTCGACGGATTAAATTAACAACTGCAGCTTCAGTTGTATATTTACGAACTCATAGAGCGTCGAATCTAACTAGAAGTAGAACGTACAGGGGTGGGTGGTTGCTGTTGGCATTGTTTGCACTGTAATTTCCCCACCCTTTACAGCAACGATGAAATAACACACCCCGGGTCGTCCAGCCCGTGTGTTATTTATATAATTGCTTAATAGCCTCAATTACGAACCTTATTCAATCATAATCATCCCTCCGGTGTTATTTGCGGACAAGCCTAGCTGATTATAACTGTTCCAGCTCCACTTATTACTCCTTGAACCACACTCCTGCCGTTGATATGTGTATCTGTACCTACCTACTACGCCCGCACGTCGCGTCGGCACGTATGTATATCGGACCCAAACCTACCCCAGATATTTTATCATCAGCGATTCAATCCTCCGACAATTTTACCAACTCTGACTAATAATTGAGCGGCTTGAATGGTCGTAGGATTATATGCGCCCTTGTTGTATGCTGGAGTATAGAAAGGAGGGAAAGTGCAGCAACCCCTACACCGCATTTTCCGAGTCTACTCTACGAGGTTAAATAAGTATGACAATAATCGTCATCCTCGTTCTTTATACTCGCGGTATTCCAGGGTCGCCGCGAACTGAGGGTTTTAATTTTTGGGTATGATTGGGGTGTCCTCCTGATACCCTGCCATTCGAAAAAGAAGGTGCGTTAGCACCTGCAATTAGGCAGCCTACTACACAGAGGCGAGCAATGGTCCGTCTGGTTTCAGGCGCGCGAGACCTCTGAAGCGAATCACAACACTTTTCCAGTTCAAGGATCACGGGGCTAGGACACTGACGGACGAAAACGGCATACCGAAGAGTTGGTTGGAACAGCTACCGTGAATGATTTTCGTGATTCTTGAACCGGAAAAGCGATATGACTCCTACAGCGGTCGTACGCGCCTAAAACCAGACAGCCTAATGATTGCGTCTGTGTAGTTGGCTGCCGGAATGCAGGCGCTAGCGCGACTTTTTAAATTTATTTTAAAATTGGCTGTATCTCGCAGACGCCATAACAAAGATCACTATTTCTAACGGCAGGGTACGACGCCAGACCCCCCAATAATTTCGCGAAATTAAAGCACTCGGTTTGCAACCACCCTGTATACCTAGGTTAGAGTGTAATACTGCAAGAGAAGAGAATAAGACTTGAGACTAGAATAAGAGCTGCGGAATAGAAGAGAGCTTGCAGTAGCCAGAAACGACAACGTCTGGTCAACAGGAGCCGGAATTATGTTATATACGGATCTGAAGTAAAGTGCATTTCTACCCCTGCCTTCGGTTATACATACAGTTATATGGAGGACACATCCTAATTTCATAGAAAGGCGGAACTACCCTGGGTTATACCTATGGCCGGCTCCTACACGTGTACGTATAAGTATAACCGTGCGAGAGTATCGTTTTATTGTATAGCTATATGTATAGTGTCCGAGTGTAACTATACCGAAAGCTAGTAATGATAATAACAATGATAATAATAATAATGATAATTATTATTATAATGATAGTGATAATAAGAACAGTTGAAAACATACACATGCGGTAACGTTGATGCTTCTTTGCACACAACTATACGATGTTGTTGTTACATGTAACAAGCCTCCGGGAAAATACCTATTCGAGTAAAATGAAACAAACGAAATAACGGAGGAAATGAAACAATGGATTTCATCATCGAGGCAATTTTTATTTTCGATCATATTATGTTCGATGATCTTTCAGTTCAACTCCAATTCACTTCGAATCGACTGTTTTTTGGATATTATAGAAGCTCGAAGATCTTCAGATTCGTTTAAATCAACAAAACTTATTTTTTTTACCAAAACCAATTACCTAGATGACCGAAATTTATATCGGATTGTTTTCTCGTCGATTATAGTTAGACGATTCGAAAAACTGAGATATCGGTTCTCAATTATGACGAGATACAAATTGCACGGAGTCGAAGTCCTTCTTCTTCTTCGTCTTTTTTTTCTTCTTCTTGGAGTATGTTCGATGGGAAGATGGTATGAGGGTAGGTGAGAGAATCTCGGTGTTGGAAAAGGGTTGTAAGACAGAAGAAGCCCCGTTCAATTAGCAATAATTAGATTGGCTTTGGTTAGTCTCAGCCGCGTCAATTTAGTCGATCTAATGTATCATCTACGGTGATCCAATTAGCGGTGAGTCTATTTCCCATTAATTACGCGGAATAAATTCAATAACGAAAACGCAATTTTCGAAAAATCAACTCGCAACAGATTCCCTGCTACTTTTAATTATATTTTCTCATTGATCTTCCGCCCCTCTCTCTCTCTCTCTCTCTCTCTCTCTCTCTCTCTCTCTCTCTCTCTCGCGCGCGCTCACCCGCTCTCGACGAAACATAATTTTCTTACCGAAAATCATTATTCTCTTTCCTCTACACCGTGAGAATATCTCACCAACCTACCCTTAGGTATTTCGATAGCCTATGCTGCTTTCAAAGTATTACGAAATGATGTTGGCCCAGTTTGCTACAACGTATACGTAAACCGCACTAGGGTGCGATTTGTGTAATTTCTTGTTTGAACAAGAATTTCCTCAAATATTTGCACCTAGTAAAACACCCTTGTGTCACACGATGGAAACAATTCACTCAGAAGGTTGGTAACGTGAGATGGTCCACGCCCGCACATCCATCATACCGTCTAACCCCGAGCCGAACAACCCTCTTCGACATACACCTTTAGAATCTCGCGGTCTTTCGAAGGAGGTAGATATATGAAAATTGAAAAGTATAAAACAAAAATTTGGTTGATAAAAAATTTCGGGATGAATTTTTCATTCTTTCTTAGTTTCGATAATTTGACATAAAATTGTTTAAGTTTAAATTTATTTTTTATCTTTTATTCCAATTCGTTAATCCGTTTTTGATAATTTTTTTTTTTTTTTTTTTTTTTTTTCATACAGCGAAAGAGACGGGGTAGCTACGTGTTCTTTTTTTATATGACAGCAAAATGGAGGTAGGTATGGGAAAATTGTAAAAAAAAAATAATACAAAAGAAGAAAAAACGATTCGAGTAGCAGCCGCCTCTTGCCTTGGCAGTGGTTGCCGAGAGGGCGAAGAAGAGGCTGGGGTGGTGTATAACGACGGGTAACCTTATCTTCTCCACAGTCTCTCATTTTATTTTATATTGTGTGCACTCTCAAAAGAAATACTCTTCTTGCCCCGTTAAGACAGTTCGCCAGAGAAAAAGAGAGAGAGAGAGAGAGAGAGAGAGAGAGAGAGAGAGAGAGAGAGAGAGAGAGAGAAAAAAAAAATCAGAGAGAGAAAGAGGGAGAAAAAAAAAGAGAGCAAACGCCAGAGGGGGGATATAAAGTAAAGCTCTTCTCGAGCTAAATTAAAAATACAGCCTTTTTGACTGGGATATCTAATACCCACCACCGACAAGACATGCCTCGCCTTTAAACTCCAGTTCATTCTCGCCAAAGGAAATTACATTTCAATGGATTTTTATCTCTCTACCGTCTTTCTTCGCCGTACCTACCCTTAGACCCGTCTCTACATATACACCAGCCACCAGAGAGTTATCTATTTACCTGTTCAAAATCCTTACCGCAGAATTTTTTTTTTTCTTTTTTATATCCACGATTTTATTTCAAGGAATTAAATTTAACAAACTTGATATCCTTTCGAGAAGAAGCAAGGAAAAATAATAATATAATATAGGTGAAATGAATTTTTGGGGGAAAAATGTATAAACGATTATATTGTAAAGTGTATATCCTCCCTGATTTTGTTCTGTTATTATAATAATATATCGAGTAGAAGGTAGTACTGCGATGCAAGATTTGAAAAGCGGAGAAAATAGTTAGTCGATATCTTTCACGGAGTAGTTGCAGGAGATGGTATAGGAAAATGTTGAAGTCCCTTTTTTCAAAAATTGAACCAATAAGAGGGTGTCGCTGTAGGGTATGGCTAAAAACGCTTTCCAATCCCTCCTAGATTCAGGCCATGATTCGAATAGGTTGTCTTTCGGTTGACTGGGTAAAAATCTATCTAAACCCCACTCGAGAAAATTTCAATAGGTATAATATAAGAGAGGTTTGCAGTGTAGCGTCGAATAGCTCAAGATTGAAGAATGAAAATATTGGATAATAAAATTGGTCAAAAATTACCGAATGATTTTTAATCTGAGACTAAAGCTTCTGGATCCAAAAAAGCTGCTAGAATCTGTTAAAATTCGAACTACGAATGAGCCGGAAAAGTTTGAATTAAAAACTTCAATATCTATGAAGCATAAGGAGCGTTTTGATCACATTTCGAATATTGAGCTTTCGAAAAGCTCCTTGCGTGAAAAATTTCAATTTCTTTCTTCCTTTCTTTATAAATGAGAATTTCCCCAAGGATAAGATGCGTACGGGAGGAAAATACTGGGCGGGTGACACTGCAGGCATAATAATAACGTGCACTTAATTTGTTTCACTCCGCAATCCCTCAACCGGGATTTCTTCTTCTACCTCTTCTTCCTCTGTTTATTTGGTCGCTAGTCCCGCAGGGCGGGAATTTTTATCGTAAGAAAATTAAAAATGAAAAGTTAATCATACCGTAAACAATAACGATAATAAGACCAGAAATTATGAGACGTATAATACGACGAAGAGAATGAAAATTCCAATAACCGAAACGGATTTATCTTCAATTTTAACGAAAGTGCAAGGTTCCTAGTAGCTCCTTTCTATCGATGCAAAAATGGCGAATTGCAAGGTGTCAGCTTAAGACGGTGCAATTTTGAGCCTGACACTTCGTAGGTGAAGAATGTACCGTAAAAAACTGTGTACTCCGGGATCGTTTCGATTTCACAAATTCTCATTTCCCGAGGAAGTAGTAGGTGGTGGAAGGGAATCGCCGCGGGGGGTTTGTTGGAAAGGCGAGATAATGCTGTTATTCGGATGACACGGGTCGCGAGATCATCGGGGGGTCTGAGTCAGCACAGTAGCATGGGGCAGCTAATGTATGGAGATCATTCGGCCACAGTAGCTCGACCCCCAAGAACCCCTTGCAACCGGGTGAAACCCCGTGGATTGAAATCGCTAAAGGCGAGGTCACCTTACCGTAGAGATTTACTATATACCAGCCTCTAAGGCTTACGATTAGAGAAATGGCGACGACCGTTTGGCCAATCTTCGAACCGCTACAGGGTCGTTAGAAACGATGCTGATACTATGAAAGCTGACTGTAGATGTACCTAACGCGTTTCACTCAGTCAGGGAGCTTCGATCGAACAACAAATTCGATGCGCGTTTCCCTTCGCTCATTGCAAAACGTGCGGATGGAAAGTATAAAAGAAATCATTTAATAATATTCAAAATTCCTCCGAATCTCAAAAAAATTTTATAAACGATGAATTTGTGAAAGGCGAAGTCCATGAAATCTGGCGAATTTTTATTTATTTTTTATATACAGTTAATTACGCTTGGACACGACGAGGAATATAAAAATTTTCGAATCCTTGATATCGTGTGAATTAATTGAAATTCTTTTGAAACCTTTCGAAAGTTTTCTATGAGTCGGTTAACCCCTTGAATAATGAATTTCGCATTTCTGAATGAAGTTCGTTGGTTGGTTCGTTTTTTTTTTTTTTGGTTTTTGTTTCTTTTGTTATTTTTTCAATTTTTCTTTCACAGCATTTATGAGTGAAGAAACCACTATTTTATTAACCCAATCAGAGAGCTTTTACACTGCTCGGAGGAATGGGCGCGTCTCATACTACCCAACATCGAATTCTTTCTTTTACGGAATTCACTCTAACTATAAGACATCGGCTTATAGAATGTTGCGAATAAGACCTCCGCTTTATATTGTCCTCAAAATTCCAATGAATTTTTTTTTTTCATTTATTTTTTATTCTTTTTACGACCCACGCACAATTCAAGCTCACGATCGACTATCAGATCAAAATCATTCCAGCTTTATTCACAATAATATATCTAAACCACGTATGTATATCGATTCTACATCCAACAAATCAATCTATCTCCAATAAATAAAAGAAGAATGAGAAAAAGAAAAAAAGAAAAAAACGAACAGAGGTAAGAAAAGGCGAAAAAGTCGAAGCCCAAGAGGCTGAATCGAATAAGCAGCACTCTGCTGACTAGTTGCTGGCGTATGTAACGGGAATCGAATATGTGATATTTGTATTATTATACAGGAGACGTAGAGATGACGTTGTAGCTAGGTAGGTATATCTAGATCAGTGGAATCGTGGTGTATCCTATCAAGTCTGCGATACACCTTATGGAAACACGGTATCAGTATAGTATCGAGATTCTCGAAACGCAACGTATCTGGAAACCAATCGTCAAACTTCACTAGTTCCATACTACGCTCGAGGCCTTATTCCCATCTCGTCTATTTGCAGTGTATTGCATACGTACCCTTAGAATTTAGATCCAGGGACCCTTATGCCATTTATATTAAATCAAAAACTGTACCTACAATGTCGAAAGAATATTTTTTTTTATTTTTTTCGTTGAGTAAAGAAGTAGAATTAAAAAATTTTGAAAATGGGTTCTTGTGCTTTTCGAAGCCTGCGACTCCGATTTGTTATTATTATTATTATTTATTTTTACCTCATCCTTGACAATGCGAACGGGGTGAATTTATCGTTGTAGATTTAACGAGGTAGGAAAGTTGTGAAAAATTATTATGCGCAGATTGCGAGTGTCGGATGAGGTTTGCGGGGACTTCTGGGGGCAAACGGTAAAGGGTTGAGGGTTGAGGGTTGAGGGTTGAAAGTGTCCCGCGCGATTAATCACTGACTGAGGTATACGTTATGTGTATATAGTATAGGTATATAAATATATATTAAAAAGAAAAAAAAAAAGAAAAAAGACGAAGAAGAAGAAGAAGAGGAGAAAGAAGCGCAAAGGGAGAATCTGGTCGAACTTTACGCGAAGTATATATATAGGTATATATAGTAGAGGGTATTACACTAGGGCTGGATTCCCTCAAAGAGGACTTTTTTTTGCGCCCTCATTTCCCGGTTTCCCTTGCCTCGGGAATTCGTGACGTCACAAGAGCGCGATTTCAATTTCAAGAAACAAAGGAATTAAGTCTACCAAGAGGAAGATAAAGAGGTAAAACGAAGGTGGGATTAAAAACGAAGCATAAACTGACGAAAATTAAGAGGGTGCAGTATACACCCTTTAAAAAAAATATAGTTACGTCTACCATATTTGAACTATAAAGTGAAGTGACTGAAGGGAACATCCATTTTTTACAGTTCTCATTACCTAAAAAAATATAGCCGGGTTCACTGCAGTAAAATTATCTTTCCAAGTTGCAATATCTTTGTCGTAAGTGTAACCCAAGTCGCGAAATAGTGATAAGAACCAGATTGAAATAGTTATAGATACTAAATTACTGCTACTATTAACAGCATGCCCTAGTCCTACCTCTACCGACTGAAAAAAAATAAAAATGAGCAAAAATTCGGAAACGATGATCAGAAATGATATGTAATGGATTTATTCGATGATTAGGGACGAATAGGTTCGATACAGCAGGCTAGATTCGTCGAAATCGAGAAAGGGGAATTTTTCATGTTCGTCAAGTGTGGCCGTGTCACTTATATTTTGGTTAATATCTATAAGGTTTTGAATTTCACTTAGAAAAGAAGAAAAACAAGGAATACTCTGTTTCATGCTTTTCATATTCGAAAAAACGTTCATTTTACACAGAGATATGAATAATAAAAATAAAAGGACTCTTTGGTAACGATCCTGCACACGGATAAGAAGATTCCCATTCGGGGTGGGCGTGAATACCCGGATTTCTGATTCCGTGATTTTTCAAGGCCCTCCAAAACCAGGATTCAACCTTGTCTGATAGGACGCTTATGTAATGAACGAATACCTTCCGAACGAGCCTGAATTTTACCAAAATCGATCACCAAGAGTTTGGAAAGAGTAAACCAAAATAAAATGATCAACCCTCAGGCTTGGCGTGAGCGTGAGCAACAACTGTTAACGATTTAAGCTTTCGGTATAGAAACGATCGACTCGCTCTGACCCCAACGCGACGTGACGGTACATCGAGGCTAGATTTTGGTTAAGCGATTTGAGCAAAGTGCCTATACTACCATGGCGAAGTCAGAGTCTTAATTAAAACCCGATAGCCCGTGGTAATGACCTGCCCACAGTCCCGGGACTCTCTGGCAACGCGGAGATAGACCTAAATCCTATCTATCCACACGGCAAGATCACGTTTACCATCGCGACCCCATGCGTTCAGTCATTCCACCAGGAATGGGGAATACTATTATTCTCTTGGATCTGTTTAATTGTCATCTAATTCCTTTAATACTCTGTTCTACACGGAACGATGCCTCCGCTCTCACGTCTCTTCTCTCTAAACTATATCGAGTGTGAAGGGTTCATTGTCAGACAACTCGACAACCCTTCTACCCGCTCTATACACCCAAAAGCACATATCTACATCCCTGCGGGTTCCGGATCAGAATTAGATGAAATTTCGTCGTTTCGCTAAATTTACATCTACGAATGTAGACGTAGTTCCATTTTACCACTCGTTTAATTGTCTGTATATAAGCATCGGGGGACGCTTGATAAAAATGTCATTTTTTCTCCTTTTTCATATTCTTCCCGAATTTCAAATCTGTATAAAATTTACTCCGTCGTGTATACAGCTATAATATAGTATCTCCTCGTCGGTTCTCTTATTGTTAGTCTCGCGAAAGTATATAAGGCAAAGCTGTTTCCCAAGGGGCTAACAAAGGCTATACTTTACGCCGGGGTAGACAGTTTGATCGATTTTAGCCGGACATAGAAGCAGAATAAACCAGGGAACCTGCCAGAATCCAACAGGACTTTCCGGGACGTGGGGGTTCGGCATGACTTAATCCTTTTTAATTAAGCCCTCTTTCGATCGTTCCCAAGCCGGGGGGATATATTATGTCCATAGGAAAGTAAAGTGCCCGACGGACATTGACTTTCGTCGCATAATCTCAAAGCTAATCTCCATCTACGTACGCAATTAGATATACCGCATGGACATAACATACGTGGTGAGTTTTTCTAACAACGGGTCAATCCGTGCGCCTCAGCAATCATTTGCAAAGATAACGTAATGTTCAGGGTATTTCTACAGATAATCCTTGGGGTTGGGGGTGGCCATGACGGGATACCGCGGTGGACACTTGAAAATTATGTAATTCCAGTTGCTAGCCCATATAGGCGCATGGATCGACGTGCCCGTACCGTTAGGAAAACTAACGTATATGGATTTCATCATTTGATTATTTTCTTTTTCATATTTCGTTAATTAAATTTTTTTTTTTTTTTTTTTTCTTTACTCACCTCAACCAATGTCGTTTAGTAACGGTTGTATGGCAGCAAATAGAATCGTATTGATCGGCGATCCAGACGATAAGGATAATGTAGAAAGCAGTCGTAGTGTCGTTGAAGAACTCCGACATGATAGCCTCCATGCCTGAAACCGATAAACAGACTTTTATTTTTTCTAAAAAATTGTATCGTTTTCAAGTAAATGATACACGCGTATGCATATATACATGCGAGCCTGTTTCATAGAATAAAAACCTCGTTTTTCACTCTCAGTTTAACCGACGCCGAGCGTCTCACGACCTCTTGCCGAGAAAAAGAAGATCGAAGAGACGGGCCTGGAAGTTGACTAATGTTTCGGAGCTGTTAAGTTGATTTGATAGAAGTTTCCCCTGCCCTTTACTACCCCAGAATCCCAAACACCCTTGCAGTGGTCTCGTCATCCCTGCTCTAATCTGAAATTTATACATACAGCTGCATCCCAGCGGGTGAATTTGGTATAGGCTTAGAATCCTGCGAGCTCAGAGAAGAACTCGCGATATTATGGTGTCCAACGGTTGAGATTTTTTTGCCAAGAAAGAAGAAAAAGAAATAAAAAACTTTTGCAGTTGTCGATTTTTGTGATCGGGGTATTTAAACGAGCTGTTATTCGGGTTCTATAAATCCTATAACATGGCTTGGGCATGTTTTATCGACGTTTGCCAACGGTCCTGTTAATCGAATAGTTTTTGGACAATTGAATCTGTCCAAAAGCGGCGTCAATTTGTCCCGCTTAAATTTAATGCAACTACACTCCATTATGCCTGTGAACCAAGGGCTCGAAATGTTGGGCAAATTATTCTTACAAATTGGACCATAAACATATAGCCGTATATATCTGGAATAATGCACTACATAACACATAGATATACACATTAAAGTATAAAACTACGGTGTAAAGTGCTCCGCATTTAACCCATACGTGTGTAGGTATACAGAGTGCATAATTGACTCGGACGTAAATACGTTTTATAGCCATTCGATGGGAAATATTGATCCAATTAACTTTACCAACTTTTAATCCACCTCGGAATTACCAGATAATATATATCTGAGCCCCGATTCAGGTGAAGGGTGGGAAAACGATCTGGGCACTTTGAAGTCGCCCGCAATCGTCGATACACATATGAATGGGGAGTTCCATTTCAAAAAAGAGAGAGAAAGAGAAGAAAAAAAAAAAGCGAAAAACGAGGTTTTTCACGGGAGTAAAATGAGGACTGTGCCATTCTTTCAATTCTCAACGAATTCTGTTATGAAAATTGATGAGCATAGCGCAAGGTGTGACCAATTAACAGCCATGTTACTCGAAGCGGAAGAGTATTTACAGCTACAAGTATATACAAAGGGATGGATTTCCGAAAAGTATAAGGAAAGATGAAAACGGTTCAGGCGTTACAATTTGTATAGATATATATATATATATTTTTTTTTTTTCAATTTATTGTAATAATAATAAGGAATTAATATACTCCGCAGGTTTTTTGATTGTGGAATGAAATATTCAAACCACCCCCTAAGTCAATTAAAAAAGACAATTCTTTATTCGCAAAGTTAGCAGGAGTATACAGGGTGCGATTAGGTACGCGCATGCGTAATAGAGGCTAGTGTCGCGTGTCGACTAATGAATTGTAATGATATACTGTAAGCGGCAGGAGGCCGAGAGGGAATAATAAAAGTGCGTTTTCTAAGGCGCGCCCTGTCCCGTGGAGTGTCGACGTCGACCGTCCTCACTGCGAAGTAATGTATGTAACATACAGTATTCACGTTTGTATCAAACCCAGCTGTTCTATGTATACCTAATATTGGATTCAGTAATTCGGTCACGGGAGGGAGGGAATGACCGCACTAAAACAACCAACGCGACGATACCTTGACGGCACACGTTGAAACGCTTCGCTAAACGTGATTAATAGACCCGAAATGTCCACACAGTGTATGAAAAAACTATGTAGAAACACTCGGGCGCTCGACTGTTCTCTTCGGAAAATTCCAAAAAGCTCCGTGCGTAAAAAATTTCAAGTTCTTCAGTCTGAACTTTTCTATCTCATTTGTGGATATGGTTTGAAGAGACTCGATCGCGTAGCTTTTTTGTAAATCGGTTCGTCGCTTTCTCGTAGTAGAAATGAGTCAAAAACCCCAAATGAGTCGAAGATTGGTAAATGAATTAAAAAATAGACGAAAGAAGAAGAGCCAATTTTATGAAGCTGGTCCCTGCACCCTGAAGAGGAAAGAGGAACGGAAAGAAAAATGAATAGTAAAGTCACGCTCATGGTGCAGGCGTGCAGGGGTGGAGAAGAGGCGGGAGCTGGAAAATAAGGGAGGTTTTGAAGGCCCCGAGTAGGATGAATGAACCCTGAAGAGAGGGTTTTCTTCAGGGATGAAAATGGGAAGAGAGGCGACAGTAGATAATTAGTTTCTTGATCGGACACACTGCGACACGGTTCCTGCCACCCTTGCAGAAATGCGGTGAAGAGATGGAACCTCAAACGAAACAACATCCCCGGAATGCTAATGAATCAGGTGAACAGCGTATCTTCAGTTCTCTTTCTTTTCCATTTTTATTTATTTATTGTTTTTAATTTTTAAGCAAGAAATGGAAAGTCCATGGATCTGTACCGGTATTGAAATTTGCCAGAATAACACGTTTGAATTAAATTGCTGCATATAGGTACCTACATAGATTCCGGGTGTATTTTCGCACAGCAGCAGTTAGTATAGCCTCGATTGCAAAGGACATAATTGCTCGACGTTGCGAGGCTGCTGTGGCCGTCATGAACGAATATACACGAAGAGCGTGTCCTGTTAGTGTTTTAGTGCCACTATACGTGTAAAGGTATAGCGAAACTATCGTTCCGTTAAATCTATGAAACGACCCGATGCAGCGAAACGACGAATGGAAATTAACGAACCTTGTAATAATCTGGCGAATATAGAAACGCCCAATATTATTCTTAAAACGATAATGTAACGAAAATTTGAAGAAACAAAAAAAAAAAAAAAGAGACAAATTTAACAAGTAGTGAAATCAGAATTTTTCGCGGTGAATTATTCTTCGAGTTTGTCGATCTGTTTTTCGGAAACATTAAGAGTCACGAAAACGTGAAGATTCGATGAAATAATGATGAGTTACAATTTTCGGACTAAATCTAATAATTTTTTCACCGCGAACTAAAGCGACGGATAGTAAAAATATAAATTTATATCTACAGACGGTAAAAATTCTTGGGTATAAATTTAAGGAATTTCTGTGCAATTTCAGGTGAGATAAGATTATCGAGTTTCCCGTCGTACCAATTCCAGAGAATTTTAACGTCTTTATATAAAATGTCTAGTAGCGACCAACCGTCCGGCTTCCACCGCGGCCAAGACTAAGTGAGAAATGCCCCGCTATAGTATGCATTTAAACTGGTGCATTACCAGCGCATTATCCGACCTTAAAATCTGATACTTGAACAGTCTGTAATATCCGTAGTGGATAGGTGAGCATTTATGAAGAGAAGAATCTGCGTCTAAAATCTGGTAAATAAAAAAATCAAATTTAGTTGAAAAACGAAATATTGCACCTCAGAGCTTTAGTCGATAATCGGTTCTTCGATATAGCCATACAGGGTGGCTGCGAATCAGAAGCTTTAATTTCGGGGAACAATCGAGGTGGTCCAGTCGTCCGAAATAATGATCTCTGTTATGGCGTACGTCTGTGAGATACAGGTAATTCAAAAAGGCACGTTAACGCCTGCGTTTAGGCAACCAGCTAACAGATGCGGGCGTTAGACTGTCCGGTTTCGGGCAAGCATGACAACTAAAGGAGTTATAACGCTTGTCTGGTTCGGGAATAGCAGAAATCATTCACGAGCTTCGTTAGCCAACTTTTTGATACCCTGTTTTCGTCTGCCAGTGTCGTAGTCCAGTGATTCTTGAACTAGGAAATATACCGGGAGTATTCGTGGACACGCTCCATAAGAAATTGAAAACCCCTGCACACGCGCAACTCGAAGATCAAACGATTAGGTTTTATTTCGCATATCGTGTGCCCATTGGCTACGTCGGAAACGAAATCTATAATCGCTTGATGTTCGAGTTGCCTGTATGCAGGCGTTTTCACTTCCCTATGGAGCGTTTTCACGAATGCTCCGGGTATTCAGGCTCGCTTCAACGCTCCTGTACGCCTAAAAGCAGACAGTCCACTGCTCGTCTCTGTGTAGTTGGCTGCCTAGATGCAGGCGATATTGCGAACTTTTAAATTAGACCCCCCAATCATCCCCCAGAATGAAAATATCTAGTTCGTGGCCACCCTGTATAACTAAGAACTAAACCCAGATGGGTGAGTAATATCCTATACATTAACGTTTCGATTTTCGATATGTCGACCTCCTGCGTGATAAAAGTATCATAGAAAAATTAAAATTTAGATATCTTGGATAAGAGAGGAGCTGGCTAAGGACGAAAAAATTAGGGGAGAAGTATGGATAACGTGTGTCAAGATCGAGTAGGTATCATTGATCTGTGACGCAGCTGCAGGGTGAACGAAAGAGGGCGTAGGCTCTGACGAGGACATAATAAATGTGTACATAAATATACCTACCATTTTTTATACAGACTGAGATTTTGCGTACATATGTACACGACGCATCTGCATTAGTATATCTCGTCATATGCTAAAACTAACCCAAACGTTTCGCCAGCTCGAAAAAAGCAGAATACAAGAAATGTGTAAACCAAATTTGAAAAAGTCTCATTTCACCGTTTATCGAAACGTAAGATGTAGAGCCAGAAATTTTTGCGGAAAGGACTGGAGCCTTGATCCTTTGGGGGACCGACCAGTGGTAGTTTTAAGAAGGTGTTTTCACCCCTAGAGTCTAGAACCCCGTTTTTTGACGGTCGTTATTCATAAGATAAATGAATTAAAATGGGTCACCCGTATATCACTTGGTCTCAGAATGACAGGAGCGTCCACATCGTTTGCAGTATACGTATACGGAGTAGGTATATATATATATATATACAAGGTCCGCGTGCAGCGAGGACGTTCCTGAAGGGACGGGGTTGGCTCGTGCCGCAGCGGCTGCTCCACGGCTTACAATAATTCTCTCCTTTTTTTTTTTTTTTTTCATTTTCATGGATTAGCGGCTTTTAGCGGACGCGAAGCGATACTTAATTAAGAGATCGTATTTCTACAGGGGGATGCAGGTCTGCCCACCATACCCAACTCGGAGGGTATTCATTTTATTTCTATTTCATACGATGATATTATTCACGACGAAGATGAAAACAATAAATGAACAAAAGAAAAATGACGAACTAAGAAATGAGAAACTGAAAATTATAAATTATTCTGTAGTTTGACACCGTATGGACTTTCTCCGCATTGACACCTGTCATCATTGCTCTGGTCCTTCCCTCCACTTCCATCGGGATACAGACTGGAAGTGTCCAGCCCGCCCCGGCCCGTTGGGCACTCAGTCACCCGACGATAACACGGCGGGCGCCAACCACCGCCATTTCAACTCTCCATTATGCAAAAACACATCCGATAGCACGACAACTCCCTTTACCGTTGACACCGATTCAACACCGATTCGTTGAGCACAACCGACTACTCGAGATATACAGATTAGCAGAAGAGCACAGCCGGACATTAGCTTTTGACTAATTGAAAGGATTGATCATGGTGTGTGCATGGTACTGGCTTTAAGCCATTCTGATTCTGAAGGAGTGATAATTCCAAGTAAAATTAACACGAATCAAAAAGCGTATGCAATGACGAGCAGAAGGTAGGAAGCACCAGACGGGAATCGGGACGCATTACGCCAGGTAACAACTTCCCCAAGTCTTCCGTTCTCTCTTCATCTGCTGGACTCGCTGTTTCATGCACTTACTAGTTTAGTTGTTGAGTTTTATCTTCTCAAGGTGTCTGACACGGACCAAAAACCTTTTGATGAAAATTATCAATTTTGATTTCACTCGAGCAACAGCTTTGCTAACATGCTCCTGCACAGGATGCTGCAAAATATCAGAAGGCTCGATATTCATGCATCAAGAGTTCCGACGTCTGCGAGAGAGCCCAACTGTTGCGCGTTCATAAAAAAATCATGCAAAAGCTTGCGGCTAAACTATTTCAGGAAACGAGTGCGGACTGACCAGTGCAGATTTTAGTCGCTCGTATAATCGGCCGATTCAATTTTTGAGAGCAACCTGGTATACCGGAGTCGGTGATGAAAGAGACAATTAGGGCTACGGCCTGTCGCACAAACGCGATTTAGGATTACCGATTGATCAAATGATCAATTTGTCCGAGTAACGACCTCAAAAGAAGCCCCCGAATTCTGTGTAGGCTTTGCGTCATTAAACGATGAACTAGAATCTATTTGATCCCTACGTGCGCCCAATTGGTTAATGTTAGTTGTTACTTACCGACAAGTGCAAGAATCACTGTGAGCAATGGAGCAGCAGGGAAGGAAACGGTCACGTTGAATTCCAGCATCTGAAGAAGATCGACTGAAACAAAGATAAAACGAGAGAAACTGTTAAATCGGTTCATCAGTTTTACGATACATGATACATTTTTCGAGGAGTAGAATCAAGGGGTGTGAATAATGATTCCCAATTTTATAACTCGTTACAACTGCAGTCGGACAGTGTAAGAGATGAAGAACTGACTATATGAAAAATGAAAAAAAAAAAAAGGAGAAGACCGTTGACAGCCGAATTTGCTCGACATAAAACAATGCGTCAGTTTCCCACGTTATCCCCACGTCACAACAATTCCAGGATTAAGAATGACGATTAATAATACATTTTTTATTTTTATTTTTTCTTGTCGTTTGTTCTGTTTTTACCTTTTTACTTATTTATTTGTTTTTTCAGCCATAATTCCAACAAAGACGGGGTTTACAGCGAGCTGTGGGGCAGGCGGATCGCAGCGGAGTAAAATGAAAATAAGAAAATATAAAAGAAAACAGCCGAAAGCACATGAACTACAAGAAACTTGGAAAAGGTGCAGGTAGCCTTTATAACATTCACCAAGATTTATAAATATTGATAATATGTCGGTAGCCACGTCGTGGGAGTTGCCTCGGCAAAAGGCCGCGGCGATGAGGTAGAGGACTGCGATTAGACTTCATCGCGGGTCTGGAAGAAGAGTGGAAGAGGGAGGAACCGGTTCAACGCGCCACTTCAAAGCCCGATGAGAGTTAATTTTAAAGTTCGCGTCTTCATCAATCTTGGTTTAAATTTCTGCAAACTTTTATCATCACATTACTCGGAGTGGCGCTCTTCCCCCTTTTCCCTTTTCCCCTCTCTTTTTTCCCTCCACTCTTATCCACCTACAGCTGTACAGTATAGCTATGTACAGCCCCGCATCGCGTAGGGTAAGGCATCAAGGTGTACACTTCTAATATCGCCACGGCGTTATACCAACGTGAATTACGTCACAGACACGCCGAAAAAAAGAAACCCAATTTTCCTGGCTGATATCGGTTTCATGAATTTTATATTTCACCTCATTAATAACTCGAACATTTCCGCAACGGCCCCTCGCCAATAGGTATGCAACACCCCATACGCACGCGCATCACACACCCATTCACATATGTACCGCGCTGCAGTTCTAGTAGGTATAACTAACTATTAAAACTTGTCAAGTTTTTCCATCAAAGAAGCACTAGGTGCATACCTACCCCCCCCGTCGTATTTACGGGGCTGAAAGTTTTCCCTGCGGTGTTTCGGACGTTTTTTATTTTCTTTCGGCGATGGTTTACTTCTTTCTATATTTTACACGTCATTTTTACACTTATTTTCTTATTATCGTCTGCAGATGCGCACTGCGGACCAGCTCATCCGGGAAAGGTGCTTTCGCATAGAGCTATAGAATTTTTGGAAAATATATCTTTCTAAGGACAGAGACAGTTCACCCTAAAAGCTATCACTGGCGGTGTTCTGCACAGAGAGAGATCAGTAGAGGTACAGAGGATGAGACGACGCGATGTTCAGGCGAAGGAAAACAGACTGGGAGAGATAAACATCGCGAGAGTAACGAAAGTTTGCCAGACAAGGAGAAGGATAAGACGAGAGGGATGAATGTTCTTTGGAAACTGGGAAAATTTCGCGGAGAGAAACGAGGCCGATTCTGTTTTTCTATGCAAATGTGTATTTCAAATGATTAACCTGCGAAAATAGCTTCCCTGTTTACATTGTGTCGGATCCTTCTTCTATCAACTTGGCCCGGACTTTAGTCCTGAGGGGATTCGCTCCGTCAGACACTCTCCTGCCCATACCATACTGCTGCGACGAAATTAAAATCCTTACGATGAATCCAAGCCTATACTAACTCATGTTTCATTTGACGAACAAACCTCGACCCTCGGTCAATGGTTTTTGGTATTTTTAATCCACCTACGACATATGTGATTATACATTATGGTAATCCTATCTGAAATGTAGTAACGACATCATATCAACTCAGACAGCCTTCAGACCAGATCATCTTCATTTTTCCCATCAAGTAGAAAAGGAACACTGGAATTGGGTACAATTTTTTTACTTCTTTTTGAATCCTCGATTTCACTGTTTCTTCAAAAGTAAGAAAAGATTTGACCTGGGCTGTATTAATCCCAGATCTGTTCGCACGCAACATCTTGAACGCGCTGCACTCTGATACGGAAAGAAATCTGAGTCACTTGAGTCTTGCGAAATTTTCTGCAATACATCGCAATACAATGCAACGAAGCATAGTGGACTGCAATATGTATAGTAATTTCTTTTCTCCGTGTCCGATGGAGATCACTTTCAATTCTTGCTTCTTTTTCAACATTCTTTCTGACAAACCGTGGAAAAAACCGCAAATAAACTTCCCATCATTTATTTCCTGAGATGTTTGCACACGAAGATGTCAAGGACGGTATAGAATAACGAAAACTTGGACAATTCGTACAACGGTGGCAAAAATAGCCAAATATGTATTTCGGGCATAACAGTTGCTAGTCCTGAGACTACTATAACGAAGCCGGATTGAAATTTCGAATTTGAATATTAATAAAAATCGGTGACATTGCGGTCTTTTTCTGATCAGGTTCGCATGGAATCCATCACACGGAGTGTAAAAAATATAACTGGTCGTCCTTCTCGTGTGATTAATAATCGAGGGAGCGAGAAACTCGCAAACAAATGACTCCGGAACCGTCAGGAAATTTTATAAACTAATTTTTCATAGTTTTTCCTGCGATGGACGTGTCTGATAGATCATGCATGGTGCAACCTGATACAATATACATAGTTCCGTATATACAGAACAACCACGTATCTCGATCATTGCACTACCCTACATGCCTTCGTTATTATATTCAAAAAGACAAAGCATGCCCTCTTCACATGAGTCCACTTCTATCAAAAGTTAATTTTGCATTTCGCGATTGAAGGCATGAAACAGCATGTGAAAATAGAGTTGAATGAGTGAGAAGAAAAAAAAAAAATTCACAGCGAGAGAATTGGCCGTCATAATTTTAATTGCATACAATTTTTCATGATTTTGTTCCTGACAGGAACACCGGTTTCGCTGATTGTTATTAAAATCCAAACAGAATAGCGAACCTGTTTTATTTAACAAATATGAACCGTCATATCATCTCTTTTTTCATCAACACTCAAATCAACTAATGAATAATCAATTTTTCCTGCTGTAAAGCGCGTAATTCAAGCTTTGATTCAATTTCGTAGTCAATTTTCACATTTCCAAATTAAAAATTCTAATAATCTAAATTTTATACAGAACGCGATCAAACGGAATTGAAACATCATTTCATATTTCTCTCTCTGTATGGTATGCGATATAATAGTAATCGAAGAAAGTTCCTTGGCCAGTTTACTTTACATTCTTCAAAAAATCACGCATCGTATGAAAAACAGACAAAAGTTGAACAAAAAGAAGAACAAAAATTCTGGGATTTCATAAGATGGCAAATCTCCACTATTTATGCCTCCAAGACGAGGGCTCGAAAAATTCTGAAGAAAATTGAGGTTTCAATTTTGGACCCTAAAAATCCTTACACTGACTTATTTTTCTTTATCGTTTGATGTTGATTTTTGACAATTATATAACGTATTCGGGAATAACTCACGTGGGAAACATATTTTTTGTAACATTACCTACCTTTTATCAATATAAGATCTCTCAGATAAGAGCACCGTAGCCCGGATCGTACATTAGGTATATGATCGTGCAATTTGTTTATCAGAATGTTTGCTATTTTTATCATCGAGCCCATTTTGTGATAAAGGTCTGGATGGACGCAATATTTCACGGGAAATAATTTCAAAAACTATTTCAAAATAGGTATCAAGCTCATCCGGGGTACAAATGACTCAATATTTAACGGGAAATTTTTTAAACTGATTTCCCACGGTTTTTCTTGTGGCGGAAGTGTTTAATAGATGATAGATCGTGAAAACTAATACAATATGGATAGTTTCATGTACATAATCACGTATTTCCATTATTGCATTAAAGAAGGATAAGACAGAAAAGGTTGAAAAAAAAATTTCACGTCGTATTCGTTTTTCTTTCTATTTCTATTTCTATTCTATTTCTTCTTGGGATTTTTCTTTCCTTTTATATCTCTTGACAGAAATAAGAAATTCGCCGAAATTCTGGTAAGACCGAAAGAGAGTAGTGGAATTATATTATTTACCAAACCTTTTCGTCAACAGACGCATCAAATGATTTTTTTTTTGTTTTGTTTTTTCATTGTAATACGCATGATGTTGATTTGTATTGAATTTCGCAATCAATTTTCACGTTCGCAAATTGAAAATTCTACCGATCTGCGTTTCATGTACAACGTGATCAAGCAGAATGAAAATGAGTACACACGTTGCTAAGTGAGAACTTTCCCTGTATGATCTGCGTTAGCCTATAGATGGCAGAGAGTTCCTCGTCCGATCTAATTTTCAGATTACGAAGAACCTCAGTATATCAGAAATAACAAAAACAAAGGGAAAACATTGAACGGAAAGAAACGTCGTCAGGAGGTTTATGAAATATCAGGAACAAAATGATTCAATCTGAAACGTACTGCTGCAAGCGAGTTACATCAGATTTCCATCTGGGTCATTATCCCCGAAGTTCGGACAACGACCGAGGATATATCGAAAAGTGTTGCACCAGTTCGCTTCTCCAGCTTCTTGCTACGCACGATTAGCTTCGTGTAACGTGGACTGAATCACCAAGTGCAAATCATGCGAGAGAGATGAAAACAGAGTGCAGAATGAGGATAGTAACTGCTCACTAATGAACGAGTTGTTGCAATGATAACAAGTTATAGCCTATACAGAAGAGAAACCACAGACGAACTCAGGCATGTGTGGTCGTCACTCCTACCAGGGAGTGGGGTGTATGGGTCAAGAGAATGTATAAAACTTCGAGGTAATGGGACGGGTGATTCAGTCATCGTACAAGTTTGCCGAAATCATAACGTCTCAAATATCAACTGAGGCCGCAGTGAATGAAGATCATAATGTTGTGATCTGTTATAAACTTTGCACTAGTTAAAGATTGTTGTGGGAAGTAGTGAACAGTGACGTACACGATGAATGTCGAGGTGAGAACTTTGTGGTCCATGGCCTTGGCCGTGCTGGCGATACTGGGAACTATCTTAGTGTTCTTGATTTGGAAAAGCTATCGCGGACTGAGATACTTCGAGGAAAATGGTGTGCCCTGTCAGAGGCCAATGCCGATTTTTGGAAGCATGTTTCCCATGATAATGAAGAAAGTGTCATTTGCCGAATTCATACGTAACCTGTACCAGGAGTTTCCGGATGCTAAGTACTCCGGTGCTTTTGAATTCACCAATCCCGTCTACGTCCTGCGCGATCCTGAACTGATAAAATCGGTAACTGTCAAAAACTTCGATCATTTTCCCGACCACAAAGCGTTCGTTGACGAGTCAATCGACCCTCTGTTCGGAGGTAACTTGTTCTCCATCAAAGGTGAACGCTGGAAGGAAATGAGATCGATAATCAGCCCGGTGTTTACCTCCAGCAAGATGCGAGCAATGTTTGAATTGATGTCCAAGTGCGCCGAGGACTTTACAGATTACTTGGAGAAGCAACCACGGCCGTTGACCCTGGAGATGAAGGATATTTTCACTAGGTACACGAACGACGTAATAGCCACATCGGCCTTCGGCATAAGCGTCAACTCGCTGGTGGATAGAGAAAACGAGTTTTACATGATGGGAAAAGACGCAACAAACTTCGGCGGGCTTCGAGCCATCAAAATGTTTCTCTTCGGGTGGAGTCCAATGGTCATGAAACTGTTCAGGCAAAAATTTTTATCGACTCGGGTATCGACGTTTTTTTGCAACCTGGTAAGAGACACGATTTCAACAAGAGAACGGGACGGGATTACCAGACCAGACCTCATTCATCAGCTGATGCAGGCTCGGCATAAAGAGAACGACGAGAAACTGACCGTCAACGAGATAACCTCCCAAGCTTTCATCTTCTTCTTCGCTGGTTTCGACACCTCCTCAACCCTGATGTGCTTCGCGTGTCATCAGCTTGCCGTTTGTCCAGAAATCCAGGAGAAACTCGTCGCCGAAATAGACGCCGCCTTTCAGGAAGAGGACAAGCTGTCCTACGAGAAGGTTAACCACCTACAATACCTCGAGATGTTTCTGAACGAGACATTGAGATATTATCCACCAGGAGTTTTCACTGATCGTGTAAATACGCAAAAGTTTGAACTTCCGCCGGCCAATGAGAAGGGAAAGCCGATTGTTGTGAAACCAGGCACGCGCCTGTGGATTCCGATATTCGCCCTTCACCGTGACCCCGAGTATTTCCAAAATCCGGAGAAGTTCGATCCGGAAAGATTTAGCTCTGAGAATAAGGGCAGCATCAACCATTTCGCTTTTCTACCGTTCGGAGCCGGCCCGAGGAACTGCCCAGGGAATAGATTCGCTCTTATGGAAACCAAGCTCGTCATCTGCAGCCTTCTCAGAAAATTCCGAATCCGGATTAGCGCCAAAACTCACCTACCACTCGTACTGAACAAGAGCTCGCCCTCCATGTCGTCTGAACATGGATTCTGGCTCGATCTCGAACCCAGAGACACGACGATCAGTTAGTTTCGTTAAAACTGTACGACGTGTACTTTTTTACTATTTTATGATTGATAATACTATAATTGTACCGACAAGTTCTTAGTAATAAGTTATAAGTTACACCGCCATTTTATACTAGTGATGCTGTAAAGATTATTTGATGCACTAGCGTTGAATCTAGGACCTTTTGTTCAATGTTCAAATTTCCCTAAAAATCACCTACTTCCCAATAAGGTAAGGTTCGACAATGAATGTCTCCTCAACAACAGCAGGAAAGTCCTATGATCGTGTATTACATAATCGAGTAATTTCGTCATCAGAAAATTGGCTAATCCTGAACGCGAGTCCCATTTTGTGACAAAGATTTGAACAGAAGCAATATTAGTCTTCGCCTCAGCCCTGCGGAATTTTGCATTAAATATTGAACAAGTGAAATCAAAAATTGTCGCGGCTGTGTTTCTTGTTTGAAGATTGATCCTTTCCGCTTTATGAAACTTTACTACATATTTATCATACAATACGAGTAATATAATCAGTATTTGCCATCATCAACAATTTTTTGCACGTTAAATATAATCACATGGAAAAAATTGTTTGTTGTGCCACAACATTCCTGACCCGAAAAGTAGGCATTCTTTACAGACACTCTAGAAGGTATCTTCGGCTGATATTACAGAGATAAATAACATCGTCTCAAGGTCTCACATACACGCAATCAGTTTTCTCACCAGATATTATTTCCAGCCCTCATGTTCGCTTACGCTAATCTAATCTGAGTGTGAATGTACACGGCTTTGCTGCTCGACAATGAAGAAATATATTAATGATTATCGAATGAATGAAATAAATAATGAAACAAGAGATACGTGTACACTTTCTATGCATCGATCTAAATAGTAGTTACGAATCGAATCATAAACTCGATTCGGCCACCGCTGACCTCAGTTGCGTGATCAATTACGCAATCTGCATACACGATGAGTTAGAGAATGTCTGAATGCAAAGTCCGATTAAAAATGTCGTTGGCAAATTTTAATTGACTCTGATCTAGTGCAATTCGGAATAAATATACGCCGAGACGACCGACGAGAAAAATTCTGCGATGTAGTAAGTTGTCACAGGCACCACTTGAATATCGTACCTAACGCTGTTTCCCAAATTAGCAGAATAATTTTTGAGTAAAAAAAAAAGCAACTGTTGAGAAGCACTTACTCTGGTTGCGATATTGGTAATGAGATCAAACCGAGACGACTCAATGAAGTAATTTATGATGGGGATGAATTAGAGTGTGGATTTCTCGCTCGTCCAGAACAGCAACGGTTATGTGCAAGCCGGTGGAATCATTATGACAAACTGCTAAGATGACAATTGCATACTGAGAAATATATATTTTCAAATCCAAATATATGCTTCATCTTCGGAATGTTTTTTTATTTTTTTTTGTATACGCCACATGAATGCGAATCCGATTGTGATTAAAGTTAGACAGATTATATATCTCTATGTATTCGGAAAATCATTTGGAAATTAGCGTCAGTCAATTTGAAGAAAAGTTTGATCTAGATCCGTTTCCTTCACTCATACGTACCAAATATTGCTCGTCTGAATATCACCTTATTCGTTATTATTATCGGTGGTCAGATTGGCAAAGGAACAGGAAAGAATGATCGTGCTAAAACGTTCAATAAGAGATGGCGTTGAAGTTATACATATGCTGCGTGAAAAGGTGGAGTTATGCAAGGTTTGCTCATGAGTTTGTCATCAATATGCTGTAGGGAATTATTATTTGGTATCGTGTTTCGAATACGGAAGTTACAGAAATACATCGATAGATGATTACTCTTTACAATAAATCTAGGTAAATCCATTTTTCTTTTTTTTGCTTTTTTCTTCTCCTATATTGTAATATCTGATCTTGCAAGTTCTGAGAAGTGCAATGGTTTGCTTACGAATACCTAGGCGATTAATATCTACATAAAAAAGGTGTTAGTTTGTCGAGAATTTATACGTAGCTAATGTCGCGCAGTTGAATAAATTACAGAATTATTTGCACAAGATTCGCTAGCAATCATATAATTTTAGCAAATATGTCACAAGAATTTGATGAGACATTATTTCAATCAATGATCGATGTTTATCACTATATAAACACATGATTGGCATCCTGTGACAATATACGTCATCGAATGTTTAAATATAGTATAATGTGAACAATTCGTTATGAATCAATTATCATATTAAGAACTTCATTAAAAATAGTATAGAGAATCAATCATGATACCATATTTATACACATTGAGCTAAAATGGTGCGTCAAATCGACCGATCCATGGAATATTTCGTTGCTAAATCCGATACCGATAAATAATGGTTTCCGATACACCACAAGAACAAGAAGATTGTTAGGTATTAGGTGAAGCGTCTACAACTGCAGCTGTGTGAAATTTTGAAAAACCTGAGCCGCGAACAAAAATTCAAAAATCAACGTATGAAATAACAATCGACTTTTTTGTTTTTTTTTGCCTAAAAATCTTCCTATACATGTGAAGAATACAGTCCCAAACTTATGAGCATCAATTACGACTTTTAATCGCTATATCTATACAGAGCGACTCTGTGGAAAGTAACGCGCCCAGAAGGTAGGCAAACGGGAATCGCCTGCATTGAGCAGATCAAACATCAACGATTGGGTTTTATTCATTACGTGGAGAAATAGTTGAATTGTATTATTAAACAAATATCTTTTGTCAACAGACGCATCAAATAATGAATAATGCGTTTTTCTATTGTAACACGGGTGATTCTGGCTTGTGTTAAATTCCGCAATCGATTTTCACACCTCCAAATTGAAAATTCTAACGATCTACGTTTCAGGCACAAAGTGATCGAACAGAATGGAAATAAGTACACACGTTGCAAAGTGAGAACTCTTCCTGTATGATTTGCGTTGGCCTATATTTCTAATTTCAGGTAAACCTGAGCGTATCAGAAATAACAAATACGAAGAAGAAAAATTGAAAAAAAAAGAAATAAACTTCGTCAGGAGGCTTATGAAGTTTCAAGACTGAAATTATTCAATCTGAAACGTGCTGCTGCAAGCAAGTTGCATCAGACTACCACCTGAGTAATTATCCTCAAAGTTCAAAGGAGGACCAAGGATATACAGAAAATTGTTGCATCAGTTGGCTTCCTCAGTTTCTTGCTACGCAGGATTATCTTCGTGTAACATGGACTGAATCACGAAGAGCGAATCATGCAAATAATATAAAAACGAAGTGTAGTGCGGGGATAATAACTGCTCACTCATGAACGGGTTGTGGCAATGATAACAAGTTATAGCTTACAAAAGATAACCGCGAACGAACTATATATCACTCCTACCAGAAAGTGGGCAGTGTGGGGCAAGAGAACGAATAATCCCTCGATGAATGGCACGGGTAATTCAGTCATCGTACAAGTTTGCTGGCATCAGAACGTCTCGAATATCATCTAAGGCGGTAGTGAATGAAGATGACAATGCTGTAATTTACTATAAACTTTGCATAAGTTGAGGTTGTTGTGGAAAGTAGTAGACAGTGACGTATACGATGAATGTCGAGGTGAGAACTTTGTGGTCCATGGCCTTGGCCGTGCTGGTGATACTGGGAACTATCTTGGTGTTCTTGATTTGGAAAAGCTATCGCGGAATGAGATACTTCGAGGAAAACGGTGTGCCCTGTCGGAGGCCAATCCCGATTTTCGGAAGCATGCTTCCCGTCTTAAGGAAGAAACTCTCATTTTCCGAATTCATGCGTGACCTGTACCAAGAGTTTCCGGACGCTAAGTACTCTGGTGCTTTCGAATTCATCAATCCCGTCTACGTCCTGCGCGATCCTGAACTGATAAAATCGGTAACTGTCAAAAACTTCGATCATTTTCAAGACCACAAAGGATTCGTTGACGAGTCAGTCGACCCTCTGTTCGGAGGTAACTTGTTCTCCATCAAAGGTGAACGCTGGAAGGAAATGAGATCGATAATCAGCCCGGTGTTCACCTCCAGCAAGATGCGAGCAATGTTTGAATTGGTATCCAAGTGCGCCGAGGACTTTACAGATTACTTGGAGAAACAACCACTGCCGTTGACCCTGGAGATGAAGGATAATTTCACTAGATATACGAACGATGTAATAGCCACATCGGCCTTTGGCGTAAGCGTCAACTCACTGGTGGATAGAGAAAACGAGTTTTACATGATGGGAAAAGACGTATCAAACTTCGGCGGGTTTAGAGCTCTGAAAATGTTGCTCTTGGGCTGGAGTCCAATGCTCGTGAAACTGTTGAAGGTAAAATTTTTATCGACTCGGGTATCGACGTTTTTTTACAGCCTGGTAAGAGACACGATTTCAACAAGAGAACGGGACGGGATTACCAGACCAGACCTCATTCATCAGCTGATGCAGGCTCGGCATAAAGAGAACGACGAGAAACTGACCGTCGACGAGATAACCTCCCAAGCTTTCATCTTCTTCTTCGCTGGTTTCGACACCTCCTCAACCCTGATGTGCTTCGCGTGTCATCAGCTTGCCGTTTGTCCAGAAATCCAGGAGAAACTCGTCGCCGAAATAGACGCCGCCTTTCAGGAAGAGGACAAGCTGTCCTACGAGAAGGTTAACCACCTACAATACCTCGAGATGTTTCTGAACGAGACTTTGAGATATTATCCACCAGCAGTTTTCACTGATCGTGTAAATACGCAAAAGTTTGAACTCCCGCCGGCCAATGAGAAGCGAAAGCCGATTGTTGTGAAACCAGGCACGAACCTGTGGATTTCAATATTCGGCCTTCACCATGACCCAAAGTATTTCCCAAATCCGGAGAAGTTCGATCCGGACAGATTCAGCCCTGAGAATAAGGGCAGCATCAACCATTTCGCTTTTCTACCGTTCGGAGTCGGTCCAAGGAACTGCCCAGGGAATAGGTTCGCTTTGATGGAAGCCAAGCTCGTCATCTGTAACCTTCTTAGAAAATTCCGCATCCGGATCAGCGCCAAAACTCACCTGCCACTCGTACTGAGCAAGAGCTCAGCCTCCATGTCGTCTGAACATGGATTCTGGCTTGATTTCGAACCCAGAGGCCCGACGATTAGTTAGTTTCGTTAAAACTGTACCATACGTAGCTTTTTACTATTCAATGATACTTTCACTATATCGACAACTTTTTCGTAATAAGTGATGAATTATACCACTATTTTATACCAGTGATGCTATAAAGTTCAATTGATGCACTCACGTTAAATCTAGGACCTTATGTTCAATGTGCAATGTCCTTAGGAGCATCTTAATAACTTTGCTTCATGAATCCTCACACGGACTTATTTTGCTGTATCATTTCAAGCTGTAATTTTGTAATCAAGAATAACTACGCAAGGTTTATTTTTCTAAATATCACCTACTTCCCAATAAGGTAAGGTTCGACAATGAGTGTCTCTTGAACAACAGCAGGATAGTCCGATGATCGTATATTAAGAAAAAATGATCGTGTTAAAACGTTCAATAAGACAGGGCGTTGAAGTTATACATATGCTGCATGGAAAGGTGGCGTTATGCAAGGTTTGCTCATGAGTTGGTCATCAATATGCTGTAGGGAATCATTCTTTGGTATCGTGTTTCGAATACGGAAGTTACAGAAATACATCGATAGATGATTACTCTTTACAATAAATCTAGTTTATTCCATTTTTCTTTTTTTTTTTTTGCTTTTTTCCTCTCCTATATTATAATATCTGATCTTGCAAGTTCTGAGAAGTGCAGTGGTTTGCTTACGAATACCTAGGCGATTAATATCTACATAAAAAAGGTGTTAGTTCGTCGAGAATTCATAGGTAGCTAATGTCGCGCAGTTGAATAAATTACAGAATTATTTGCACAAGATTCGCTAGCAATCATATAATTTTAGCAAATATGTCACAAGAATTTTATGAGACATTATTTCAATCAATGATCGATGTTTATCACTATATAAATACACGATTGGCATCCTGTGACAATATACGTCATCGAATGTTTAAATATATTATAATGTGAACAATTCATTATGAATCATTTATTCCATTTAGGATTTCTCTCAATATAGTATACAGAATCAATCATGAGACGATTATTATACACACGAAGTTATAGCAGTGCGTCAAATGGACCGATCCATCGAATAATTCGCTACTAATTCCGATACCGATAAATAATGGTTTTCAATACAGCACAAAAACAAAAAGTAAAAAAAGGTAACCTAAGCGTTAACTAACCCTAAGCTAAATGTATAACTCTTGGATTATCCTTTCGTAGGTTTTATATAGACCAATGTATAAATACCTAATTTACCCCCACGGTTCGCTAACGAATGGATAACACTCGAATTATTATTACTTTGTGACTCCACAAGATGGCAGGTAAAGCTTCTACAACCGCAGCTATGTGAATGTTCGAAAAACTCAAGCCGCGAACGAAAATTAAAAAATCTACATACGAGATAACAATCAGTTTGCTTAACAAGTGAATCCTAGAATCCAGAATTTGCGTTTTCCTAATTAATCTGCATGAATATTTTGAGCTAATAATAAACTGCCCACAGCGTTTCATTGATAATACATTATCAATGCATCGCAAATGCCCGTAAACGCTTACTTTCGCATATGACAATTGAAAGTTACCCCCAGAGGTGTGGCGTAATTTTAACTTGTGTACTTATACGTTACTGAAATAAGCTCAAAAAAGTAAAATCCAGCAATCATATTCAAATATAGTTAGAATTTGACTGATCTCCCGCCGGTAAGGAGACGAATTTCCCGCTAGACGACGCCACTAGTTCAAAATATCTCCTCGATGTCAAATTTGGTTTCGTAAAAATTTCACCGATCAATGATTGCGATTTCATATGTCTCACGCCAGATGGATTGAGTCAAGGAACAATAGGACCATCAAGTATCCCCCTGATTACAGAGAAACGTAACATAAAAAACGAGTACACTGATCTCCGCGTCTTGTACATACATTCAAGTGTGAAGACAAGCCGTATAGCACGACATACTGTACAAGGTATGTGTACTCTAATATCTATATTCTATGGCATACGCGGTGTAAAACCAAGTCACACTATCTCACGCTAATATGTCTGCTCTTAGCTAGCAACGCCCATATGTATTGCGTAATCTGGCGCATGTAATCTACGCTATCTGAACAGAGTCAGGGGTTCTCAACGGACTATATATTCGGTTTTGTGAGCCGAACGATTGATGAAAGAATCTTTCACCTCGTAGAATTATTAGCGTTGATAGTTTTGAGTCATAATTCAATTCATTGGATGAAAATCCGAGCTCATTCTGAGCTCGGAAATATTTTCTTTACGTTCTGATCGTTAACCAAGCGAGTTGCTGAGCACAGCGCTGAGTCGAGACTCGAGAGAGCGTCTACTAGCGGAAAGAGCCGAAGCTAGTCACGTGGTTTGGTAAAATAACGGTTTCGTCGTTCGGCGTTGAACAGTGTTCAGTATTACATAGAAGACAGGTCGAATTAAGAGGCAGCAGACTTTGTAGAGTTTCCCTAATCGGGATCAAAGACGATAGTCAATACGCGAAAAGACAGCAATACATATAAAGAGGGAAGAGTTTCCGCCATAGATTTATCGTGCAAGACATGTTTGAGGAAGACATTGCGACGTGGTACTGGCTCATCTTTTTGATCAGTATGGTAGCTGGATGGATGGGAAATCGACTGCGGATGCGGTATATGAGGCACATCGAAGCACCTGATGTATCGGAAGTTGTACAACCGACAGGACGAAATTCACTTAACGAAAGAGCTAAGCATGACTGATGAACGAGAACGACTGAACTTTGGAAAAAATTTCGATCCACGAAGCACTGGGGAGACCGTGACATGTTTTCGATTTCATTTAATATTGTTTTTCTGTTTAATTTGATGAAAATGAAAATGTCGTAATGATGCAATTACATACTCGCAAGTATGCGAGACGTAAAAATGTTGCCGACATCCAGCAGAACGACGATTTTATCTGATAAGATTTGCAATTTACTTGGTTTTTACATTCATGATTATTTTCTATTTTTTTCTTTCTATTTGGGCAGAGTTTCGTTGCGTAAATCGATGTATAATTCACACGTTATTTCAATACCTGTTATAAAGTTTTCCCGCCAGTTGGATAATTCATAGTTATAGATTAAACACGATACATTATATTCATTATTCCTACCAGCCTACTGCGAGGATCTTGTTTGTTTGGAAGCTAATAGCTCTAATCTGATCTAATAGCTGTATGCCGTAGTGGGAAAAGAATATGAGATTAGATTTAATTTAAAAAATTCATCGATTAGTTTGCTCTTATGTAAATAGACTGAATAAAAAAGCATTTATATATATATACGTATATATATATATACGTATAAGATGAATTGAATTGATGATTTTTTAATTTTATGGTGTTCCTCGACCACCTATATACATAAACATCCTGTTTCCTAGCTTCTCGGTTTTACTCAACGAAATCTCATCGCTAGGGACGAAATTTTCTTTGTCAATATCATCGATACTTAATTGAGTGCGTTGGGGCGATGATACCTCCCTCTCGCAGGCGAATATATACACGCACCATAACATTGGACTCGTATTTACGCGATTGTTCGAGTATACGTGTCAGCATACTTATTGTTAGTTACAAGCGGGGGCGTAGGGGTCATTTCCACTTAACGTGGTCGAAAAAACCCATAGAACGAGACTAGCCGAGGCGAAAGAACAGAACTAAGAGAACCACCACTCGGAGGAAAAAATAAAAGACGCCAATCACTCTGCCTGTTTACGATACGATGTTATTCGATTTATTTCCTCATCGCCACACGCACCATGGTGTATATATGTATAGGTATATGTGTAGTTGGGGCTTTCCACGCCAACCCAACCTACCATAGAAATTGACATTTTTGATTTGGCCCTAATTTTTTTTATCTCTCTGTACTCTGTGAAAAAGAGACTCTTTCCTCTTCAGACAAAAGATTTTGTCATTCATAAAAGTTAAGACATCAAAATTTTGGAAAAAAAAAACTAAAAAGATGAATAATTAATACTTAATTTACGAGCGGATTTAGTAATCTGTACCTACACATCAGCTTATGCCAATGTTTTCGAAGAGATCATTACAATCTAATCGGTATACTGTATCGCGATTCGTAAGTATATTTCAAATAGTTCGAATCAACTCTAATGCTTAGAATAACGACTTAACTAGTACAATGTCAGGATAACAATATTAGTATTATTCTCAAATGATGGGATAAGGATGGGAATAACTTAGAGGGCAACACGTATTTGAAAATATTATTTATTCAAGTGGTGTCGTTAATACGATTGAGAAGAACCTTGACGCGTGAAGTGGATGACATTCAAGTTATAGAATATACATAAAGTTCAAGAACACACATTATGCGAGAATATTTAAGTGCAGGATTCTCGTAGATCCAATTGAAGCCAGCAACCACCCTTTACTCCCATGGTAAGAGATTTTTTACAAAAACTCAAAGGAATAGGTGTTTTCGCGGTTGGCTTGAAGATGAACTTCGCGAGCAAGTGAGCCAGGATCAACTTGATCTTCATCAAAGCGAAACGATCTCCAGGACAGATTCTGGGTCCGACTCCGAACGGTAGGTAGGTGTACGGTGTTGACTTGGACTTGCTTGCCTTGTCGAATCTTTCCGGATCAAATTTGTCCGGATCTGGAAAATACTTGGAGTCGTGATGCAGGGCGTAAATCGGGAAATACACGACCATGTTGGGTTCCAGGGTAAATGAATCGGCTCCAGGAATCGCCGGGGGTAGCTCGAAGGCTTTGCGACAGATTCTATCGGCGAAGGGGACCGGTGGATATTTTCTCAGCGTCTCAGCAACGACAGCGTCCATGTACTTCATGGTGCGGAGCGATTCGTAAGATATCACCCCATCGCCGTCCTCCAGGCAATTGTCTACTTCATCCCGTAGTCGTTCTTGGATCTCCGGATTGACGGCTAACTCATAGGCGGCATAGCACATTATTGTAGAAGATGTGTCAAAGCCACCAAAAAAGGAGTTAAACGCCTGAGCGACGACATCGTCGATAGTTATATCCACCCCGTCATTATTCTCACTAGCTTGCGACAACAAATGAATTACATCTGGCCTTGTGAGGTTCAGCCTCTTTCTATTCGCGAGGTTTTCCTTCACCAGATCCTTGAAGAACTTCGCAGACTTATCGGAGATCAGAGATATACCCCACCAACGTGTTAGCCACGGAAAAATCCGAAAGGCAATCATTTTTAATAGAACTGGAACCCTGCCAAGGTCAGTGACATGTATTCCCCAAGAATAAAAAGCGTTTTTTTTGTTCTCCATGCACTTGACCCTAAAGCCGAACGCTGCGATGGCAATAGCATCGGCGGTGAATCGCGTGAAGGCATCTTTCATCTCAATTGACGAAGTTTCCTCAGGGTGCCGCAGAAGATATCCGACAAAGTCTTTCGCGGTTTCCGAAACCAATTCGGACATGATCCTGATCTTGCTGGCCGTAAACGCTGGCCGCATCACAGCATTCAGTTCTTTCCATCGCTTTCCCGTCACAAAGGCAATCATTCTTCCAAACAGCGTATCAGTTGCGGCTCCGGTCAGAGGTTTGTGGTCTGGAAAGTTCTCAAAATGCTTAACGCCGAGCTGCCTGATGAGCTCTGGATCCCTGACCAGAATGCACGGCGTGTCAAAGTCCATCATCCCTATGTACTTGGATTTCATATTCACGCTGTATATATACTCCTGAAACTCGGGCAATGAGAGTCTCCGCAGAAATATGGGCATGTAGCTACCCAAGAATGGTACTGCAACCGCAGCTGGGACACCTTTGTGTTGCCAGTAGAAAATTCGCCCGTGCATCCAGGCTATAAGAACTACCAGAGCTGCGATACCAAGCAGCAATAACATCGTCTCGTTTTATTAAACCAATTTTGAACGGAAACCTGCACTGGGTCACACTCTACAAACACTTGCAGCTAATGAATGTCCCGATCTACGTATATATGGACTCATGCACCGAATTAACTCGCCGAGTATACGAAGGGAAACTGATCCAATACGTGTCTGGTCCTCGAATCTATACAGTTGTAGTGCCACTACTCCAACCGACTTCTGCCACGAATTTAGTGTTCAAATCCAAGTGAAGGACGCGATTCTGATCCCTCATATACAGTCAATCCTTCCAATAGAGCCGGTCAACGAGGAAAGGGAACAAGTTTTTCTGCGAATCCTAGTTCCCTCATTCCGCACCGTCGCGCTCACCGGCGTTTTGTACCGCAAATATTCTCAATAAGGCCCCTCAACGCACTGGCTTTTTACATATATACTTTCAAATGTCATATTGAATTGCAATCTTATTTATTACTAATTAAACTACAGTTCTTCGTATGATATTCCGAAAGATTCTGATGAATAATTACTATACTGATCACTTGTTTCACTGCTCTCAAGATATTCAGATACTTCGGGAGCATTGAAATTTCCCTGCTCTTCGTCAGTTGCGCAAGAGACTGAAAATATGTAAAAAAACAAGTATACGTAAAAAACCAGGTCGTCGAGCAGCCTTATTCCAAGGGTCGACTGTATATATTCCCATAGGAAGTTTGGGTCCGACTTCATGTTAATCCATTGATTATAAATATATATCATAAAAATTACGAATATTGTTGAGAGAGTCTATGTTTCGACTATATAGTTCCCATAGCACACATATGCCTATGTTACACATGTGATTCGTTCCCAGTAGTAGAATAACTTGTTTAGGTATTTCATAGCGAATTCGCGACGGAATAGTAAATGGAATAACCAAGCGTGTCAACGCCGTCATTAACAAATGTAATACCTCGGGAGGGGTAGTAAAGAACGCGAATACAAGGTGCAGTGGAACATGATATAGATATGAATGCGTGGTAATGGGAGAGAACTCGTTACTTCCAGAATGGAAGAAATTAATACTGGATATGATTTTTCTCATGTCGATAGATTCCTCATCATAACTTTATCATTTGGTAAGATTGACATGTCCTTGATTGACGAGTGGCCATGAGCTCCACCGAGCGAATGGGCTTGATAAACCTTCTTGAACTGGGGTGAACAGTCGTGACGTAAAACCAGTTGATATTTCGAAATATATTCGCTGAATATCTTTGTCTCGTCGCTATTTTTTTTATGCGGAAGCTATTAGGAGAGGGAATTTACCTACTCCGAACGGAAAATGACCATGGTATTGAGTTATTCGAAACATTCATTCCTAACTTTTTTTAGTGTCAATGCGGGGGGATATTGGATACACATTATAAGGTGCTTTTGATAAAATGAATTTTTCTTTTTTTTTCTTCTACTCCCTCTCGAAAATCTTGTTGTATCCGGTGAAAAAAAATTCTGGTCAATTTTTAGCTCTTGATTCCGATTTTAAATACTCACGCTTTATTTTATGAGTTTCCCCATGCTAAAAGTATGTAAATATCACGACTTTTCTTCAACCACTCAGAACTCAGCTGCATTTCAATGTATTGTTCTAGCCAAAAAAAATTTTGAAAAGAATTAAGTGTTCTTTGAAAGTGCCCATGGTAGTTTAACTGGCTTAAAAGTATTAAGCTTAACATTTCATTGAAATTTTATATCACAATATTTCAAATTCTTATATCTTTTTGCATACTGGTTTTAGAGACTTTATTCATGCGACTTTTCTGTAGAGAATTAAATTTTCTACAAAATTATCGTTAACTTTTTTTCTGTAAGTCCAACCGTTTACTAGCTAATAGCGAGAAGAGAAAAAATTTCTTTGCAACGCGTACAACAAGATTTTCGAGTGAAGTTGAAAAAAAAATATTCGTTTCAAAAAAACCACCCTAATACCTTTATTATTATCTTCGTCCTACTTGCCTTGAAAGCGCGTCTTTTCGTGCACGTAAAGTAGGCGCAAAGTGGCCTGTTTCAGGCGAGTGCCGATTGCGCATCCGTCCGCTTGCAGTGCCCACGTGCAACGCTACTGACCTACACCTGTTTCACGTGCTACAAAAAGCCGCTTTTTCAAAGTAGGAAGCAGGACGAAAGAAATCGTGTACATCACGGGCGGAAGGCGATCTTGACTCGTGTGATAGCAGCCTTCGTTTCGATGGGGCGACTAACTTCACACTCGTCGAAATCGTCTTCTTTCCGCCCTTGATACACAATGTACTATTATGCTATTCCTGGATCGTATCATCGTCTGCATTTACCGCAGAGTCTCGATACTCGATTTCCAACACCCAGTCTACATCACGCCTGGATTAATTCTAACCAAAATCCACCCTCATTTTTATAGTTAGCCTCTTTTTACAAAAACTTCGACGGAATCTGTGTTTTCATGGTTGGTCTTGAGGATGAACTTCGCGAGCAAGTGTGCCAAGATCAACTTGATCTTCATCAACACGAAACGATCTCCAAGGCGATCTCTGGGCTTGACTCCAAACGGCAGGTAGGTGTACGGTGCTGACTTGAACTTGCTTGCCTTGTCGAATCTTTCCGGATCAAATTGGTCCGGATCTGGAAAATACTTGGAGTCGTGATGCAATGAATCGGCTCCAGGGATCGCCGAGGGTAGCTCGAAAGCTTTGCGTCAGATTCTAACGATGGAGGTGATCGGTTGATATTTTCTTAGAGTCTCAGCGATGACAGCGTCCGTCTACTTGATGGTCCGGAGCGATTCGTAAACTATTATCTCACCAGTGTACTCAATTCTGTAGTCGTGTTGAATCTCCGGACTGACGGCTAACTCGTAAGTGGCATAGCACATTAGTGTAGAGAATGTATCGAACCCAGCAAAAAAAAAATCCCGTCGTTATTTTTCACGGGTTTGCGTCAACATGTAAATGTCATCTGGGACCAACAGTATTGGAATGTCCACGGACTTACACTATCCGACAATTTCGTCCATTCATTTAGACGAAAATATAAGGTTAATGCAGCGTGTTCACAATTCTGTCATTCCATGAACTCGCTGCAAAGATGGGATTGCAAAAGATATCCCCGCATGCAGAAACTGCTTATATTGCGCTATAAATAAGTTCATTCAGTTCAAGGAGAGCCAAGCACGATGTGCAATGCAAACCCGCATTCGCACCTCGTGAACATTTTCGTAAAATATAATTTGCCGTATCGCAGAATTCGCGATGATAATCGATTTTCAAGTAACACGAATGGCCTGCCAGATTTGGGATGCAAGTAGGTCTATTTGAGAGTAGTGGTCCAGCCCCGGCATGGATATCATTAAATAATGCATCTCATAATAAAACCTAGATCTAGTTTGCAGGATATTTCTAATTCATTTTCTAAACTCCTCGAAATCGGTTCAGTCCAGTCGTTTTGGATTATTCAAAAACGGGATATAACAAACGAATAAATATGGTAGCATGAAGGTTTTTAGGCTACAGTTTGCGGAAATAGGAGTGAAACAACGTCTGACCATGTACTTCATTTGGAAAATAGCTATTTACAACCTGAAAGGCTGAAAAAATTGAAACAAAAATAAAAACGTATTTTCTAGATGCAAGATTTCTCTGGATCTTGGGTATATCGTCTTACTCATATCTTTACCGATTTTAGATTCGGAAAAGTTTACGTTACCTTTATTCTGTCTTCAATCATGTTTATCCGATATTTTGACTGGATCATAAGTCGTAGAACTTTTCTTTTTTCATCACTTGAGTGATGGATCCTGTAGTTAAGTGCGATATAAAGATTTACCGAAGCGCCTCCAAGTATTTCACCAATTCCAAGCACCACGGATCAGAATCAGAATTCAAACAACTTCGTTGGAAAAAAATATCTTCTTCACGAGTTTAGTTGGAACCGTTTATTCAAGCCTCGATTCATGTTCTGTACGATATGTGCTTCGGGTTACAACTCGTGTATGGAAATTTAATGTATATTGACCAAGATCAGACCCCAAGGTGATCAGTTTATTATTTGAATACGAAACTTCCCCCAGGCTTTATTCGTCTGTGGATCATGCTCCCATAGTCCCGAATCCCAAACGGATCACTGTTTCATATTTAGACCCACAAGTTCGAAGAAGTTGAGTTTCGGGGGAAATGAACACTACTGGATGATACGGGGGCGAATAAACCCGACAGAGCCGCCCAGCACAGAGAAGGTATTAAAGAACTCTTAGGGTCTCCAGCCGTCCTTTTGATGTTCGATCACAGGCATGCATGTATATCACCGACCGCCAGAATTCTATGATCTTGATTTTCCGAAGTGACCTCTCTTCGCCCACAATCTCGAGTCTGGAGTCCAGAGAATGCGTGGCGAATTCTGAACTCGCCAAAGCATCGATACGCTCCACGCCACTTTGTATACATCCCAGATCGATATCTATATTGCGACTTGCACCGAGTCGAATGCGATTTTGGAATCGTTTTACCGGAGAATGAACAAAAAAAAATGCATAACATATTGTCAGGAATCGAAGGAAGTGTCTATCAATGCCGAAATACAATTTAAGTATTCGCAGCGTTCAGCGAGTGGTCATCACCGGCCAAAACCTCCGACTTACCTCTAGGTATAACAATGGCTAGGTACCTACATGCTGAGGAAGAATTGACCAACGTCACTATCAGACTGGCGTCGTGTAAATTGTGTTAATTATGTGAACGGAGAAAAAGAGAGGTGAGGTTGTGAAAAATAAGGAAGAATCACTCACCTATGACGACAAACATGTGGTGATGAGAGTATCGAAGCAGCATCGAGATCGAGACAGTCTGAAAAAGACGGAAGACACCAGCTGTAAAGACAATTTAAAAAATAATTCAATTTTTCAAGAATTGATGGATTGCGGGTTCAGGTATGTGGCTTACCTACATTTAAAAATCGAGCATGATCGGAGATATTACGAGTTAGCAAAAAATATGAGAGATTTTTAAATTATACAAGGTTTCAAAATATGCAAACATATTCAAATCCACTTCTGACTTATTGACATGAACTGATTGATCAAGATGAAAGATTGCTGTTGAGATATCATGGTAAGGTGTGTGACAACTTTGAGTGTTATGACAAAATCAGAAAGTAAAAAATTCGTCATATAGACTAAGAATGAGGATCGTTCTTTTTTTGACTTTGTCACTTTTTAAAAATCGTTTGCTTTGAGACGATATCAAATTTTTTGGAATTTTTAACCTCCGATGGTCTTTATTGAAAAGCTTTTGAAATCTGCTATGTAGACTTTCGGGGAAATACCCTTTTTGAAAACTGTGAATCGGCAATATTGAGATTCGGGATTTTTTAGATTTGGAACTTCAACCCCACCCCATTCAGGGCTGGTGACTCCAGTACCGTAAAAAATCCTGATTTTGATGGGAGAAATTATTTCTCCCGGGATTCAGGCACTACGACAATTCGGAATGGCTAAAAATAAGAGTCTGAAACACTCTGTGAAATTTCTTTGAGCAGATTACTGTTCGCGGCGAGTATAATTATGCGGGTTAATTATATCACGTTGCCTCGTCCTACAGGTCAAACCCCACTCTAACTTTACGGCAATATCTTTTATGAGGGGTTTAGATCATCCAAAACCGGAAGGAGTAAAAGTTCGTTATATAATCGCGAGGTTTACACTCTGTGGATTGGATTAAGGAAGTAAAGTGACTAAAATTTGACCCATTCGGACGAGGCGACTCATACCTATAATTTTAATTGGACTTTGCTTAGGTAAGTTTGTTTGATTGTCCGATTCCGCCCCACGCAAAGCATAGGCTATAGGTATGTATACGTCTATACACATATATCGAAGTATCGTTTCCCCTATACACACGGGATTTATATATACCTACATTAGGGTGGGCCTTGATTTCATCATTTTCGAATATCAATGCTCCCATGGGACAAGAAGTCTCCAAATATATACAAAAACGTATCCAAAACCCAAAGTTCCTATCCCACTTTTAAGTGCCACCCCAAAGCCTTCGAATTTTCCTATTTGAATAAAACGCGGTGTGTGACATATCGTGGTTAATTTATTTCCTCCCATTGCACTATAGCTCCGAAAAATCTGAAACTTGGTACACTCCTCACCTGTAGTGGCGAGTATTTAATGAAAATTCGACAGATTTTCAACGGTATAATTTTCGAAGCTACTGCGAACGAAAAAAATGTCTCATCTCAAAGTTGCGATGAATAAAATTTTGCCGTTCGAAATCTGTTCATTTTTTACGAATACCTTACCCTAGGTAACAAGTGTGCGGAGTTTCGGATTCAGAGAAGCGATGATGTGATAGGAAGTAAAAAATAACCCCGAAGTACTAAAAATCGTGAAAATTTTTTCTTTTTTTTTCTTTTTCATTTGGAGAGGTTCTGGCCCGTGGGAACATTGAAATTCGAATGTGACCGAATTAAGGACCACCCTAATATAGACACACAACATATGGTATATACCAACGCGGCTCTCGAAACTCGCTCCGTAATCCTAATAAAAGGACGAGCGTAACTTCAGCGACAAATTGCAGCCGGCAAATTGCAAATTACGAATTGCACAGCACCGTTAACTCGGATCGAGCGCGGTGAATAATAGAATCTAGTTGTGAATAGTGCGGCTCGGATCGGCACCTGCAACCCGTTGAACGGAATAAACACATTATTTGCAACAAACAACCCTTCGAACTGATCGCAAAATCTCCATCCTATTCATTCTCCTTTTTCGTTTCCTTGTCAAATTTCCTGCTCCGAAAGGGAAGTCGTTATAATCACCATAAAGTAGATGGAAAGTTGACGTTTTGAGGTTCAGAGAATCACCTTCGACCATTTTTGGATGGATGTGGTCAATTTTTCGATCGACGATATCTTGAGAACGAATGAACGGATTTTAACCTTCGTTAGATCAATCGATGCGGTTTTATGTATCTCAGAGTTGATGAAATTTCGAATTAGATCGGTGGGGTAGTTTTTGAGTTATTAAAAAAATAACATTTCAAACATTCTTTTTTTCCTTCAATGATACCTATAGGAGCTGAAATTTCAAAAAGATATTGTTTTTTTTTTTTTTTTTTTGCGACTTGAGAACTCTGACAAAATCCAGAAAAATCATGATGTCTAAGGGGGGTTCAACCCTCATTACGCATATTTTACATCATGTATTACTTTCAGTCTGATAGTGGCTACGCTGAAGATAAGAAAATACAAAACGACTCGGTTATCGTAAGGAATCAGGACTGCCGTTGGATCAATCTTGAAATATTAGGTCCTCAATTATTCATAGGAGATGCGTCTATGGTATGAAAGTAGGAATTTTTGATATTGCAAGAATCACTTGGGTTATTCAATTTTTTTTTTTTTAATTTTTAAATCCTTTTTACTTTTTTTCCAGTATCTCAATCAAATAATTAAAACCGTCATTCACCCTTAGAAGATATCTGACATATAGACTCTCGAAATTGACGGAGTTTCAAAATTTGATGAAACCGCGACATTAAATTCGCATAGCGGAATACCTTGCAAACACACGGCTATAAACACGCAACTGATTCATTCCCACGTGTGTATAAGGGTAGGGTATAAACTGTCGTTTGAATATAACGTGTAAGGTTGTTGGTTAGTACGATTAATTTCAGCGATATTAATTCGCGGTTAAATTTTCATATCGTTTCCAAGCGGAAAGTCAAAGACAACCTTCTCGATTCCTCGAAATAATTAAAAATTTCTGTAAATCGTCGTACGGATTCATCCCCTAGAAAAAAAAAAAAAAAAGTGAGAGAAAGACGAGCGGTTCTTCTATACTGTTCGTTCAAATTTTTTTCTCGATATTTTTCATTTTCTAGCTGATTATACGTACAGCGGAATTCAAGCTGTTTGCTTAAACTATCTGAAGGTGATGCGGATGTATGGGTACGGGCCTATAAGGATTGCGACTGAAAACGAGGGTGGCTCTTGCGAAGATCGATTAGCCTTATGAATTATGAATGCTCGTTGATGGATGACCGCCGGTTATAGTTAGGACTTGGTCGAATCCAAACCCTTTCCCTTATAATATATGCCCTAGGTATTACGGCTATACTATATTTCCCACACGCGTCAGCAGCTCCTGACTTTTTATCCCCTGCATTCGTGATCGATCGAAACATCGAACGTTTATTATCAATAAAATTTCTCCCTCTTCTATTGTTACCCTCAGGTTTTCTATTTTTCTTACGCTCCTGCTAAAGTACCGGAAAATTTAACTTTATGTCTTGCTGCATTTCTTTCTTCTTCGCAGACTGATTCCATCATGAAAAATCCAAACCACTTGGCGATGAGGCACATCGTTCTTTGGGTAATATAAGGAAACCCGTATTTTTGAATTTCCTTGTTCTATAACAAAAATTTTCAATCCCTATAAGGCAGTGTGGATTTTTTTGCTGCAAAAACCCGTTCTTATCAATTTTGTGATTGCCAATTTCTTCAAGCAGCTATAACTTCTGCAAAAAGCAGCCAATTCGCATGATATTTCTTTCAAAATCTGCGCGATTTCACGAGCTTTTAGAAAACTTTTGATTCGTTTGAATCGATATGAAATTTCCAGAGTTATTGGGTAATATGTAAACAAAAAAGTAGACGAAATTCAAGCTCGATTTTCGGTGATTCGAAGAAATTTCTTTCTAGTTCGCAAATTTTTCTGCGAATAGTCTTTCAAATGTTGTAACTTTTCGTGAAAGTTTCATGTGCGGCAAAGCGTTGTAAAAAAAGTTATGAATTTTCCAAAATCATCGATCGATTTTTACATTAAATAAAAAAAAAAAAAAAACAAAAAAAAAATGTATTCTCAATCTGAAAAGCATTAAAATCATATATGTCTCTGATGTAAAAAAAATGTAAAATTTTTTTGACCAAGTATAAACGGGCGTTAACCCTGCAAAGTCTATAAAACTGCGTTAAAATCAATTAAAACCTGAATCTGATCAAATAATGGCGATACCTACGACGCAAGAAAATCCGTGTTTTCAAGTGCATCCCGTATCCGAGTAATTCGAATGAGTATCCTGGATCTCGTCCGGGGGTTAAAAATCTATCTTGCTCGATGTCCCCCTACCCTAATCATCCATGTTATAAATTTATCGTTTCCGTGTGAACGAGTGAACGCGATATGTACGTATACAAGGTACAGCCACCATTACCATAGTCTAAAACACGGATTGTATTACAGAAGGTGGTGTAAGCATTACGGGGACGCGTGCGCTTGACAGAAAAGAATCATCCCCTCCTGTTCACTGAGGTTCTGTGTTCTGCACAAGGGCTGAAAAGGGCGAAGGTAGAAGGTAGAAGTGAGAAGGGAGGAGGATGAGGGAGAAGGGAGAAGGTATAAGGGTGAAGGAGAAAGGGTGAATCCGACGAAACGAAACGACGGTCCGATACACGTGACGTATAGACGCTAGGTGGTACTCACGTGTCACTCACGTGGCGCGACACGGGCACGAGTTCTGTGGGATGGTGAGACGAGGAAAACGAGGGATGATGGGGTAAAGGGACTGAAGAAGAGGGAGAGAGGGGTAAATTTTGCCGCGAGTTTAGCCCTATTGTGGAAATAACTGTTACCGAATCACTCACTCTCTAACTCTGCACCACCCTCTTCTGTGTACACCCATATACCTTGATATTACGTCCATGTAGCCAGCCTCCCCTGTATCTATACACTGCAGATCTGAATAGGTATATAAATAGCACGTGTAAATATAAACGCGTGGTTATACCTCGTAAAACTACGCGAAAAACAATTTTCGAAGAGGGTATATATATGTGGATATACATATGCTATTCAACGGTAACTGTAGAAATCGTATTGACGGATGCGTATATCGTATATATACTTATACCTGCTGCAGGACATATAGGTATACGTATTCTGCACAGGTTTAGCAAAAAGATAAGTAAAGAGCAGGTATATACCTACGTCGGTGTATGTTACAAAGAGCATATAAGATTCTGTAGCACTTTATGTAATGTATATCTATACGTTACGATCGAATATATTGACGTGTTGTTCTGCACTTGGTGATGTGGAAAGTAACCCAAACTGCGAAATAACATGTTGATGAAAATGGCATTGGCATGGTTTTACCTACGCTATAAAAGTGGGCGAAAAATGATTTTTCTGAGATTAAGGTATACGAAGATGGCCTCAGAATTCTGGACTTTTGATTCTCCTCCTAGTATACGTGTCGTCATTTTATGAGGAAAGTTGTTCAACGATAAATTAGACTTGGTGGATTATTGTTCAGAGGTATCTGACGAGCACTCAATCCCATTGAAATGTTTATGAATTTTCTGAATCGTTCCACATAAAATCTCTCAAGTTTTTCGAACTGGATTGCCGACGATTTTTGTTCGGATTACAAGTGGAGATCGAGTCCATACTCGGATTATATTCGAAAGCAAAGTCGTAACAAAACTATACGTGATACGAAAACGCGGGATCTCCGATGGCTGTAACGTCCTCTGTATCATAAAGATGACGACGAAAAACTCGCGTGCAATATTCGTACGAATAATAACCCGTGATATAGCGATACGGTGAACAACCCTCGTGACAATTGTTCGTTAAGTTTCTCGGATGAATTTGCAACAACGTTTACGTCAGAATTTGAAAAAGATTATACAAAGTTCTTTCCGGAACTTGAAGAAGGTAATGCTTTTCTTCTCCGTCGTGAGTTACAGTAGAAACGGTCGTACGCCGAGACTTCCAAGGATTCCCTTGATTAGATTTCATCTAAATTATATCGCGTAACGTAGGTTCAATTAAGTAACACCAATATCGACTAAAATCGATCGTCATAGTATAATAACCGATCCTCGATTCTACATGAAAATATTGAAGCATACCCCATGCACCAAAGCAGCGCAGGGTTAACAGGGTCAACATTTATCTACCATACCGCATTAAGGAGGCGAGATTCTCTCCGGTCTATATCCCGCACTCTGTATAGACGCCCACAAAGCGATTTAACTAAATCCAAACCTGCAATGGCAAACCGTTTCACCAAGGTTTAACTAATTGCATGAGATCAGACTCCAGAGATCCGTATATCAGTCCAAATAGCCCATCTACCATCGAAGTGCGATAAACCAACGTACCAAACTCCCCCGATGATCTTCTTGCGTATTAGTCAAAAAACTCACGTGCGATTGGACAAATTTCTGATCGTCTTCCTCTTTTTTTCTCCTTCGAAATTGGAATTAAGCAAAGCTTCAAAGAACGGAGATCTTTTCCTACGTATTTTTTCGCTTTTGTGGAATGGGAATTTATCGGCAGCGATATCAAACCCAGGTTACACCCCGTATGTACAAAGCTATTAGGAACGTGTTAACCCAACCATCGTTTCGTGCATCATCGAATTCAATTGGTTGTCTGGCCATATATAGGTACATATGCCTCGACGCCTATAGACGCCCTTACGATTTGCGTGGTAAATCCATTCCACGTACTATTTCCGGGTTGCGGTTCGCGCTTGCATATCCTGCGTTCTCCCAAAGGAATACCAGGATTTAATGATAATCTTGACGTTAGTGGGGATCAGAGGAACATCCAGGCACGAACGAACCATCAGGTATGGACAAATCACGAAGTAAACTGATAAGACTATATTCTAAAATAATGTCATTATGATATAAGGGTGGTCCTTATTCAGGACTCGGACTTTCCTCGAAATTTGAAGAAGTTTAAATGAACCATGCGACCTGTACCCTACGACGAACGCTTTTTCTTCGATAAAATGAACCCCTGCAAGTCAAAGCTCCATGAAATGTAAAATAAGTTTTAATCGTGCCTAAAACTGCTAGTGAATCGACTGTGAAGAAACTGACTCAATATAATAGCTCTACACATAGTATCAGTGATTCGAAAATGGCATCGAAACAAAAATTCTGGAATCTTGTGCAGAGGCAAGACTCAGCACCTACCTGAACAGATAAATGTCTAGTCTAAGTCAAAGGGCGATTTTGGTGATGAATTGTCACATCCCGTTACGGTTTCGGCATTCGGATATTCCTACCCCTAAAAATTAGTCGGAGTAATATGGGAGGCTTCGACTATATATAAATCTACACTTTAAGGGTAAACTTCGATTGCAAAAGCTATAGGCGGCGTATCTAAAACTCGAAGTTGACCTTATCCGCGAGGGGACTTACCATACCATGCCCATGCGTACGTGGAGAGGGCTTCACACGCGTAAGAGGATATGGCAATCAATTCAAACTAACCACCAGCCGCTTCGCTCTCCCGATACTCCCAACTCCTGTCGGCTCGGTTAGCACTGTAGGACGGTAACCGGTATAAATCAACGTTATTAGGAGCTTCGTGTTCCTGGCGACGACCTCGGCCCAACCGAGCCGTTTCGTATCAAATTATATTGAAATACGTAAACCTGGTGCCAAGCGGTGAAAGACTACGACGCCGAGTCGCCTAACGCTTATGGAGGGAAAGAGACCAGAGAGACAAAAAAGGGAAAATATAAACTAAGTTTTCATTTATTTCGACCGAAAGTCGGATTCTGATGTTCAATTTTCACCACCTCGGTGATAAGAAAAAGTTTTCGGGTTTTTAGTATCCGAAAAACAGGTCGAAAGAGATTTCTGTCTGATAAACTCGCCGAATGATCATCGGGCATGGAAAAATCGCGATATTTTGTTCGATTGGGACGTTTTTTCATCAGAGAAAAATATCTAATTGCAATTTCCGATTTTCTGCATTCTGTATTTTAGGAATATGCGCAATTACATGTGGATTTGTAGGAAGATGATGAATTCTACTCATTGGGGGATACAGAATGATGAATAATAATTAATAAGGAATGGAAAAAAGCAAGAAATATATAAAGAAGAAAGGAAATTTTTGAAATAAGGGCGTTTGAAGGGCGGCGAATAACGGTGTCGCGTTCATTTTTACAGGGTTTCAGATTTAACGTGCGTGGTGTCAAAGCTCGCTGCAAAGGTTCGGTTACGAGCTTTTTTCCCATTTCCCAAGAGCCTTGTGCAGAGGCATGAAATCGCGAAAAGCTACCTATACGTCCGAAAAAAATTTTTGCAATTTCTCCGGGCTGCTAACCGCGTAAAAATAATAACAATAAACGTAGTAGTGATAATTAGAGTTAAAGTGCAGAATAATAAAATGAAATTGTTCAAAGGTAAAATTGATCCGCAAATTTTCGCCAAATTTCTGATACCCGATTATTTAGAAAAAAAAAGGGCAAATTTTCGGAAATTAGTTTTCTCCGAGTCGCATGTAAGCGTTGGTTTTTCGAAAGAAATGTTCAACCCTTAAAAAAGTCGGCGAGATTGTATATTGGATAGTGGTGGACCGAGCATGGGCAGCAGGTGCGTGTGGGTATCAGATTTACTCAATTACTCGCGTAAACACGAACGTGGATGACATAGTGTGGGTATAGGTGAGCGTAGAACTCGTATAGGTGTGAAATTTGATACGAGATCCAATAATTACTAGAGACTCGACCAACTCTATGATTATACCTTTAATTAGGTTACAGTTTATTTATTCGTCGGTTAACTCTTGTTCTATTAACGCTGCCTAATGGATTACGCGAAATAATTATTCCATCGCTCGCGCTGCGTTTGGAAAATTTTCAACCGTATTAAATTTTTTTTGTTTCATTTTCTGCGAATACCAAGTTCGATCGTTTCGAAATTTCCACTTTACTTTATTCGAGTTATCAGCGACTTGGTGAAATCTCAATTTCTTCGATCCGAATCGTAGAAAAATTGAGTTGATGAACTTTTGCCGTAATTTCAGTGAGTAAAAATTGATTGAGGGAAAATCTGTAATTGCGAGAATCTAGTGGGTATCGATGCTACTATTTAGGAAAAACATTAGGAAGGATAAAAAAAAAAAAAACGTATGTATTTTAAATCGAAATATTTATAAGTGATTATTTTCAATCGACACCCAATTTGCAGAAACGGTTAGAAATTTGAAAATATGTGTGTATTCGGTAATTATAATTACTTTGCGAAAGTTGAGTCAAAGTGAAATTTCGCTTAAGCAAGATGTAGACGACGAAAACTCGGTCTAAACTCTACGGAGATGTTAAAGTTTTCGGAACGTTAGCATCCTGCCGCTAACAAGCCACTTATCCTTACGTGTAGAAATAGGATCCGTAGCCTGTTTTCGCTATACGCTCCCCACGAACTCTCGACCCTTTACAACCACGCTCTTTGTCATTCGTGATCGTCATCTTTAGAACGACTTTGATTTTTTCACGCGAAGAAAGAGGGAGTTATTCGAACGAGAAATAATTACTTTAGAGGTAAATCGGTCGAATTCGATGAGCTGCCCTAGAAGTTTCGGGCTTAAAAAATAGTATTTGCGAATTTTAATAACGAGGGACCCCTAAGAACCCGTAGTTATCAAATATCGAGAGATATGAATGTTTTTTTTTTTTTTTTTACTCAGAAACGACTGAATCGATTAATTTCAATTTTCTATAGGATTTAGGTTGGATCAAGTCTGATCGATCGAAAAAAAATTTACGAAAATCCGTTGATCCGTTCCCGAGATATCATTGATTGAAAAAAAAAAACACACAAGTTCGAAATTTTATTTTTTCCAACAACTCAAAAACTAATGCGACGATCAAATTTGAAACCTGATCAGTTCTGAGATACGTAAAACGGCATCGATTGATCTAACGATGGTGAAAATCCGTTCATTTGTTCTCAAGATATCGTCGAACGAAAAATTGACTACATCAATCCGAAAACGGTCAGAAGTGATTCTCGGGATCTCAGAACGCGGCGATATAGTGAAAACTCAATTTTTCATTTTCGGGGTCATTATATAACTGCCCCTGCTTTTAGGGGGAAAGTCAAAAAAGGGATGGCAGGAAACGCGGTTGTTATATCTGACTGTAAAATTTTTCTAAGCAAAATTATCGACAACAAATTATTACTATTATAAATTTTTTTGGTTTTTGCAATGTGGTGAAGGGTGAAAATTGATATTCATAAAATGATCTACTCACAAATACAAGCATGATGAAGAAAGCGGCTAGATAAGACGTTCTGGCCATCCACATGCTCACGAAACGATAGTGTTCACCGGTTACAACGTTTCTGTAATCGATAGAATATCAATGAATTGATAAATCATGCTTTATACTTCGCTAATAGAAAGAAAAATATGTTTCAAGACAAGGTAGACACTTAGAATATAGTTTGAAGTCGTTAACACAACACCACTAATAGTAAATCAAGTCTAATAGGCATATAGCCATTTTTTTCTTGTCTTTTCGAATTTTGAATTGAATTGAAACTAACTATAAAGACTTTGATTCATTTCGCTAATTATATCAGCTATTGAACTCTTTTGTCTTTAATCTTAAGGACATATGAATGTCCCGTTTAAATGAACGAATAAAAAAGAATAATAGATCTTTTCCCTGAAAAAAGAATGAAACCGAATAATATTCTTATCATGTAATAGAATAATAGCATATTCAGCTTTACCCAGAAATAAAAAATGATTTTATTTCATTTCGGATTCAAAATCCTCAAAAATAATCATCATTCTATCTATAGTTAAAATATTTGAATAAAAACACTGCAGTTAGTTCCTCATATACAGTATAACTCGACTTCAGTTACTTCGGGCAAACGTTATTAACTTTCAAACTTTTAACTTAACTAAACTTAACTTAACTTAACTCAACTTAACTTAACTTAACTTACTTTAATGAGTTCAACTTCAAACTTTAAAGTTATATAAAAGTTTCTAAAAAGTTACTCAAATTTTATGCGTGACTAATTTCGAATATGAATACTTGAAAAAGAAAAACGAGCTTGTTTTAATTTTCCGGAATGTAAATACAAATTTTGCATCTTCAAGAAGATAAAATTTTTTCATCAAACTGATCAACTTACGTAGAATCATAAAATTAATTTTTTTCGAAAATTAATGATCGGAAAATGACAAAAAAATATGAAAGAAATGATCAAATTTTATTTTTCAGTCTATCCTTATCGTTTTCGAGCAAATTTTCTTCTTCGAAATTTCAATTTTCATAAAACAACTTTCAAAGTCAATCATTGTGCTGAAAATATTGCAAAAAAAAAGTAGTAGCATACTATTTTTTAAACTAAATCATAGTTCGATGAATCTGCAGTCGAAATCCGCAATAAAAAACGACGAAATACAGTCTAAGCGAATGAAATTGTGAATATAATAAATATTGTTGATTATATCTCCTTTGCCCACCTATCTTCATCATTGATCTAAAAGTTATTATTTATTTTAAATAATTGTCTATTTACCGCCGTGAAATTTGGCCACCTTACCTACCAAGTTAGGGAAAGCATTCACTGCCCCGAGAACACGTTATTATCTACAGAGATGTGTATCGATTTATCGGTAAAGAAGATAGACGCAGAAAGATAAGCAGATAGTTTGACTCCGTCGGTAGGACGAGAGATTTACTATATGTAGCCTTAAAAGTGATACTTTTGAGTAGAAAAAAAAATGATGAATAGAAAAAGAACGCACCTCAAGTAACCTTTGTTATCTTCGTGTTCAGCCAAGGTTTTGATACTGGCCATAAGCAGGTCATCGTATCCTAAAAACTCGTCTAGAATAAGGCGGGAGAATGCGTCCCCGAAACATTTCTCGTTAGACGGATCTAGAGTGACGATTTTCACCGGGATGTTTAGCCTCTGTCTAGCGGCTGGTGATAATCTCAAAAAACCATATTCCAACGAGTATTCCACTATGTATTCGTCCTCTGGAAAAACTAGAATCGAATTAACGATCAGTTGAAACTATTCAACGTGAACTATCTACCATTACTTCTCATATAATTTGCCACAGAAATAGAAGAATGATAATCTGAATCGACTGAAATAAGAAATCAGAAAGATAAAAGTTGTTGTTCAATCGAAATGAAGAATAAATATTAATTCTATCCTCGTTACTGTAGATTGCGGCAATCATCTCGACTACTATTGATACAATCAAAGATTCTGATATCTCTGTTTTTTTCTTCTTGTAAATTCATTTCAAATCGAGGTCACTGTTAGACCTAACAATTATCGCAACTTCTATTCACCTGCTCTGACAATCTTCTCCACCTCAGAGACTTGTCCTTTCAACGGTTGAATGATATGATCACCATTCGCATCTTCGTTGGTTTGCTCCTCGGTAACATTTTCGTAGGAATTAGTCGGTGGTGTCGTTGTTTTTTCAACCGTTTCCGAAGCCGTCTGAAATTCGATTCTCAATTAAAATCCTGGTGCATGTCAACATCCAGCAAGGGCGCATCTTCAAGGGTGTTCAAAACCCTGATTAAATAAACTCTGAATCGATTGAAGCGCCGCGTTACGGCAGCAAGGCGGATCTTCGACCACTACAAAACTAACGGCGTAGGCACGATTTTAATTTTCTCCAACCTTTTTCACCGCTAAAGTTTCGTTAGAATTCAAATCGGCTACGCGATTTGTGATCTAAGCGTGATGTGACATCAGCGACACATTCGTCGAGCTAATAGTTCGCCTTTTCGTAGAGGTCGCTAGTCGCGCTTTTAGCATATTTCCAAAGCATATTCATCAGACTTACCTCTAGTGTCTCCGTGTTCGGACCTTCCCACAGCTTCGTGGACAACGGTGGACTTATGGTAGCATTAGTGGTGCTCAAATTCGGACTTTGTATGTCCGATGAAACCGTGGAACTTGCGATATCGACATTTTCTTCAGTTCTAGTAAAATTCTGGGCCTCGTTCCCGCCCTCAGTCTCTGGGTCAGAACGATCGCCTTCCTCAACGGTCGATGGTTCGATATTCAAAAACCTGTGTCAAATTATGATTAGTGAAAGTTTCTCGTTATTTATTTATGTATTTCGATGCAGCAAGTGACCTCCTTGTTTGACAATATGAAATTTGCTATAGACTCACCCATCCCTAGCTAAAATTCCTAAAACACTAGCGAGGTCGTCGACTTTCTCTTGCCTCAGCTTCTCCTCCTTTGCGTAACTCTTTTCTATGCTGTAATCCTCGGCACCACTCCTGAGGATCTCGACTCTGAGAATACCGTCTCGTGGCCAGTCGTCTCGTATGTGTTCCAAACAACTGGTCGGTGCACGAGAAAACACTATGTGGATGTAAGCCAGGACGAAGAATGACATTATTGCCTGAAATGTCGAAAGTCAACAAGTTGAGACAGTCTAGTATCGCCAGTCCAGACCAACTTCATTATAATTTTGTTATTCCAATGAAAAAAAAACTCTTTCTTTTACTTCACGACGAATTAATATAAACGAACAAAAGAAATGAAAGAAACTTTCTCGTCATTTAGTTGCGAACGAATCTGAAAAATTGGGCCGACTTTTGCTCGAGAATTCGATTTCACCAACGCGATTGACGACCTCTACGAAAGTGTGAACTATTAGCGCGACGAATCTGTCTCTGACGTCACCTGGATCACGGATCGCGTAGCCGATCAAAATTCTAGCTAATCTTGGCCAAAAGAGGCAAAAAGGGTCTGAGAAAATCAGAATCGTTCCTACGCCGTTGGTTTTACGAACGTAGGAAAAACCCGGCTCGGTATTGACCGACGATTCGCTTTGCTACCGTAACGCGGCGCTACAATCGATTCGGAGTTACTCTATGAGGGTTTAGGCAGCCTTAAAGAGGCGCCTTTGCTGGATGGTGACATGCAACACGATTCTAATTGGGAATCGAATTACTAACGGTTTCGGAAACGGTTGAAAGAACCACGATACCGCCGACTAACTTTTACGAAAATGTCAAAGAGGTCCGAACTACTGAAGACGTGATTATGGCGATCATATCATTGAACTGTTGAAGGGATAAGACTCAGAGATGAAAAAGATCGTGAGAGTAGCTGATGTAAAATGACGATAATCACCGATCATCTCGATCATCCGAAATTGATTTCTGTATATACTTCAGTGTAATCCAGTCGAATGAAAGTCGTCCTAAACTCTTGGTCGTCGAATTAACCATTTTTTTCCATTTTTTGATGAACTGAACGATCAAGATGGGGAAAAAAAACGAAACCAATCGATCTAAAGCGCGATTAAACGCGCTGAGCTATCTGGTCGAATACCTCATACCTTAGGAAACAATAATATGTATGAATAATAATTACCTTGAGGAGTACAATGAATTCGATAAATCTTCGAATCGGTCTTGGAAAGGCCCTGGCATAAGCCAAAGCCGCCTTGATAAAAAGTGCATGAAACAGTCTGTCTCGCACATTGAACAGTGGATTCTGGTTATTGTTGTTTCTAGTTCTGTTCATGTTGTTATTATTCAACGGGCCTATGGCAGCGGCAAGTCCGTGGTTGTTATCCGCGCCGATAATACCGTTTGAATTATTACCAGGATTGACAGCCTGAGATGGTTGCGGTATCGGCGCGGTAGTAGAAGGCGACGGAGCAGTAGACGAAGCCGAGGACGAAGACGAAGGAGTTACAACGCCGTCCGGTAGTTCCGGTTCCGGCGGCGTCGGCGTCGGCGTCGATGTCGGTGTAGGTGCTGCGTCGATTTCTGGCATTTTAAAAATTCAACTAAATAATTGAGGTATATAATTTAGAATATGTTGAAATCGTCGATCTCAATACGAGAATATATTCCTTCTTCGTGTATCTCGATGCTAATTATTTTCCCCGCCGTCTTATTTCGACTTTTTAACAACTACTAATCTCGAACCGCCTCGGTTTGTTTCCGGAACTTTTTTCGTCCGGTATAACATTTCCGATCGCGGTACGAGCTCCGGCTGGCCTCGGGCTCCTGCAACAGTAAGTAGTGGAAAAAAAGGGTAAAACAATCTGTCTATATTCACCTGATATCGTCTTATTATTATACTGTTGCGATAACTAGATGTGGACGGATAAAAACGAAACCCAGTCGGCCTCGGACTATGAATTTTTACAATCCATCCACGAATCTATGAATATATCACGTGAGAGATCATTTGCACTCCGCTACTCCACAGACACGAAGTCTACCGTATTAATCTAATAAAAAGTATAATAACTGTTGAGAATAAATTCGCGTCAGTTATTAGGTACTGCGATACTGTAATAGATGAGTGTAAATTATCTATAGTTACGTAATTATCTCTAACGATAAATAAATTATTCGTTAATTTATTATCAGTGACTTTGCGGTTTCATTCAATTGTCGCCTACTCATTCCCTCCGTTACCCACTGCACTGTCAACCCGCGATTATATCCGATCTAACGTAAGATAGCGATATAAATTATTCTAGTTAGTATTATTGCGGTATTAAATAGAATATCGAATGGTAGCTGTGCGCGTATCTACATTTTACATTACATGGTGATTCGTTAACGGCACGCGACAGTTGCGGGTATGCTAGGATATACCTATACGCATGACACATGTGTCGATAGTCCGGAGGTGTGAAAGTCCCGAAATAATAATGTTGATTAAAAGATGTCTGGCTAGTTATATCGGAGTAAAAATATTCTTTCCCTAATATAATAAGCCGTAAAATAAAACTGAGTCAATTCACGTCAGTTTAATCTGAAAGGTGGTATGTATGTGAGAATTTTTCGTACCTTGCAGCTGCCAGCCAGGTTTTATTAGCGCACGAGTTTGGTCACACCATCGATGAACTTTGTGCTTTGTTGCTCTTATTGAAAGCCTATCATTTATAATTATACACTATAGCGTTTCAATTAATGTCACCGATTGTAATAGGCTTTTACAAATCTTCAATCTAATCGTCATATGTTTTGACACACGACGCAGACCATTTCTAATCAGGTCTGCCAACCGACTATAATCGACAGACACAAAACTCCCAGTTTTGTTTTCAACTCTGCTACAATGCTATGCTGTTATATTTTTAACAATACGTATATCGCTGATAAGAAACGTCGTCAATTGAGAACAGAGTCTTCGGCAAATTTAATACTATATTTACATTATTTAAGTATTAAATAACGTTCCGACAAATACCCATCGAGCACCTTCAACTTTCCTGCAGCTTTTATTAGTTCCTGAAATCATCACCGATGGCGCTATCCTCGAGTGTTATTAATCCCGTATTGCGGGTTGCAGGTGATAAGGCGAAAAGCTGTATGAATTATCTAAACATCGAATGACATAGTTTTCGCTACTCAAGCCTTGCGATTATTCATAACTGAGCGAATAATTGAAGTAAAAAATATTTCATGATATTCTAGGTCCGATTTTGATAAAAATATTATATGAATCATCATTTTATTCTTCTTTCATATGCTGCTTCTGTAATAATAGAATAGTACAGGAAAATCCATGGTGGTTGATGGAATAAAATAACAGAGCAAATTTATTTTCACTTAATTTATGTATAATTTACATTTACAAGAAGCTTGTTCCGCGGTATAGTCGATGGTATACATGCAGAGTTAATATGAATATTCGACCCCTCAGAATGAGATAGGAGAGGAACACGCTGTTTGGGAATAGAAAGTGTGAGGAAATTCACAGATTTTATTTTTCGATGTAAGATGTTAGCAGATACTTTGGTCTTCACTCTTCTTTTAAACATATAGAATATTAAAAATAACGCCCGTAACCGTTTTCTATACAACCTTAGTGGGAATTGCCTATCTTCAGTCCGTCTATGCGACGATCAACGGCTTACTCACACCTCGAACTCGTTTGAAAAGAGATAGTGGGTTTTTTTCTTCGAAAATCAGAAGCTAGTTTAAAAAATTGCGAAAAACGCCTTATCTCCCCCCAACTTTTTTATGACAATCATAGTTCAAGGTATTCATGAGCCCTCAATGATCGCCTATCTCATTTACGCCAGCATTAATCTCACTCGTTTCACAATTATCTAGTTTGTTAGTTTCGGACAATTTCTACACTCTCAAAGCTAGCGACGATGAGCCATCGAACCTAGACCATTTCGTCTACCTTTGTAAAGTGAGAAGGGAAAGGGAACAAAGTTTCTGAATACAGACGCAAGAGCTTAGAGCGACTGTATCAGACACGTAATATCTTCTTTGAGATATTGCGTGGGTCCCTTTGTGTTACTCTCTGTGTCCCAACTGAAATTCAAAATTGATGCTGGAACGAGCCTCAAATCAATTAAGGTCTTCTCGTAGTCTTCTTCTTCGATACGGTTGCCCAATGGTGTTGATACAATGAACGGAATTTCATCAGTAACTAAATTCTCCTTAATAAATTCTAAGATGCTTTCAATCCTCTCGTATACAGCGAACGTTCCTTGAAGCAGTATCCCATCTGGAAAACGCACTCTGATCAAAGCGTAACGGTACTTTTTCATCTCGCGCAGTTCCTCCTTCTCTCGCATCGCCTTTGTACGGAGAATCTGACTCTTTGCTACAGTTTCAGATCTGGAATGAAGATATTTTTACAAATTTCATACGGTTTATCCGCTTCTAACGAATTCGCACAATTATTTTCTAGATTTCATACGATTTAAAATACACCTAAAGTATTTCAAATAATTCTAAGAATCTTTAAGCACATTTCCTCAGGATTTTTCAAATTCCACAAGTCCGAAAATAGAATTTTCTCTACCTCAGCTGTGCTTCTTTTTTAATCTCTTCCGCAGTCATAGTAAAAAAGACCGGAGGTAGTTCGTTTCTCTTAGCTGCCTGGCTGGGCAATAAAACCTGCAAATTCCTATCAAGTTCGACCCGGACGGGTTCCGCAGTCCGCAAAGCATCGGCAAGCATCCCGAGCTGATCAATTGAAGACTTTTCCGGACTCCAGACCAAAAAGTCTTCCTCTTGTTCTTGGTGGGTCAATTTCGTCAGCTCGAACCCAGCCGCTTCAAGCAACTGCAAGGCACCTTCAATCGGTTTCACTTTATCCTAAATATCAAAGAAGAACAATTCATATAACTAGAAAAAACTGTTTCCACTAAAAGAAAAGAACGAAAAAATAGACATTCATTACTTCCACTATTGTAATTCAATTCTTTCTCATTCACTATCTCGCTTTAGGATCATGTTCGAGTCTGCAATCTCGAATAAATGCTAAAGTCAGCATTATAAGACGAAATTTGAATTTTCTATCACATTTGTCTCTCATTTTTTGCACATTTTTACTTCTCTATCTTCGTTTCATCTCATCACCTGAAAGACTCTATTCGACATTCTGATTTTCCAGTACTTTTCCTCCTCAGGATTATTGACAATGTTTTCAAGGTATTTGCATATCGTTTCGACGCACAAGTCGATCTTTTCTTTCCCAGTATTGCAGCTATGAATGATAAGGCATGCAGTGAGTCCAGGTTCCTCGTGATTAAGCTGATCGTATAGAAACTGTCGAATTCTGTTCTTCCACTCATCGCGGGTCAGAATTTCGTCAGAAATAATTGGGCATCGAAAATAAACCCCGCGAACAGCGAGCAAAGGATTTGCCTCTACTTCTTGCGGGACTTTTCGATCTTTGGAGAAGGCTTTTTCACTATCTTCACTCTCAGCTGCAGCCGCTCTTCTTTCGGCCTCTAATTCTCGCTTCACTTGGGCCTGTATCGTCGCGTGGGAGCTGAAAGAAAAAGAAAATAAGTTCAGCCGAGGAATCAAAACGAAAAAAGCCGACTTATACTCACGTATTGAATTTCATAGGATCAGGCTTTTTCGATTCTAGTCTTGCCAGAGCAGCCTGACCGGCAATTATGGCTTCTGAAGTCGGTTCCGCCCGTTTCACTGGCTTCACTATATCGTTAGAGTTCGATTTTGAGGAGCTTGACGATTCGGTTAATCTGCAACGTTTTATTGTGATAATAATGAATGATTGTCGATGCGAAGAGCTAGAGATCCATGATATAAGAATTACTGACTTGTATCCTTTTCCAGCCATCTTGAATTTGGCATTGGATTTCGTCTTTTGAAAAAAAGCCTTGATTTTGTCCGCCATATTTGTAGATTGTTATGTTTTACTTTCCAACTGCAGGGATAAGTTGGGGAGTTTTTTAAACACGCGGAGAGTGTTCCTTCGGGAGTTTCAGACGAGATACACTTTTCTTAAGTTCCTCAACCGCGGCAGATGTGGCTGTAAATGAAAAGCATCTTATACACATCCGATGTGCTAAATACCTAGTGAACTTGTGGGGGGAAAATTAAGTTCACACCCTTATAAATTTGATAAAACAACATTTTTAAACAACACAGTTTATTCAATTACGCATAGAGTGACATTATAATTCTCGATCATTTTTATCAGGCTGTTACCTTACCGACAAATAGACGGAATACCTATAGTGAGGATGGGAAGAGGTATGCATATGAGAAATCTCTCACAGTATTGAGTGCGGTTGAATCGACACGTAAGAAGAACAGAGGAAGAAATTAAGGTGATTCCCTACCCAATTCGACCTGTCCTAAAAACATTGGGCTGAACGCGTGCCGAACGGTGCTATTGAACGGAATATCTCTAACCGGGTACCGAAAGCGGGAAAAAGGGATTTGTAGCGCAATTGAACATTTTCAACTTTTTTTGAGTTTATTCCCTACGCCGTTTTTCTATTTTAGCGTGAAACGAACATGTTTTGGGACGTACGTGTTCGAAATCGCCAATAGAATTGCGATACAAAGCCCTCTTTCCAGTTTTTGGTACCCAGTTAGAGATATTCCGTTTAATAGCATCGTTCAGCACACGTTCAGCCCAATATTTTTAGGACGGGTCGAATTGGGTAGGGAACCACCCAAAAAGGCTCAAAGGTAAATGTTAGAACGGCGAACATGAAGCCAACGGATTTCCAAATCCTATATACGTGTAGTTCTATGTATACATATGAGTGGTTCTACACCAACAGGAAATTTCGTTGTTTCGAAAGAGGAAATAGTCTCAAATAAATATATAAAAAGGAAAATTTTCACATCAATACTTTATAAAATAAGTCCCCCGCAGGTATGTCCCAGATCCAAAATCTAAATTACTTTGTAACGTGTAATGAACGAGTAATAATATTTTCGAATACTACTATATATAATATAGTTTTCTACAATAAAGGCATCTCACAATTTGCATGGTTATAATTTTTGTAATTTACTACTTTAACTCTTCACAGTCACACTACCACGTATCAGTCAAATAAAAGAGAAGGAACGCCAAAAATACAAGAAGAAAAAACAAGGAGGATCGAGAAGACTATCACAGAATATAAATCCACGGGAACATCGAGCCATGAAGAAAAAATGGAGAAGCTATTCGGCCAACACTCATGAGAAAAAGAGAGAACTGAAGAGAACATTAAAAATAAATTTATCAGAGAAAATACGCAGACTGATTCAGCGACAGAAATGAATGCTGAACCTCAACGAATACGTTCTGTATTGAAACAGTATGACAGAAGACAGAGACAGACTGCAAACATCGAAGAAAAAAGTTTACACCAACAACGAACGCGTAAAGATAGAATTCCACAATTGAAAACAAGTATCAAAAATGTTTTACGAAGATGATGGTATTCGATAGCCGCTTAGGGGCTGGAAAGAGAGTTCATTGCGCACAAAGAAGTCAAAAAACCAGAAAAGATACCTATTGAACTCGCCGCGAGGTCTCCACAAAAAATTCGCTAATAACCATTTTCCGATATAAGTTTACGCCTTGTTTTGTCGTCTCCACCCGTTTTGGCTCGTCATTTCCAGAGTTGGTGATCGTGACACCTGTCTAGGTGTAACCCATGCTAACTTAGATCTAAAGCTTTCTGCTACTTTGCATGGAGTACAAATATTGTCTTATAATACCCACCAGAAATTACTCGAAGACTTATGCTGTGACAAATTCAACGAAGACTGTTTATCTAGACAGTGTCAACGGTGTGTTGATACAGTGCCAGCCTACCAAGTATATTCGACAACAAATAAGAATTGTGATAAGGCAACGGGTACTTACGCTTCGATAATACTAATACCATTTTGTAAAACGGTTTATTTTTTCCAAATATGCGCAAAAAAAAGTGTCGGGGACAATTTTGTGTAGTTGATTTCCCGTTAGTGCAGAACCACCCATATTACTTATGTACACGTATGGAGTCTATGTTACCTGAGAGAAGCTTGAAACAAAAACTACTGCCATAAATATTATACTATACTATAATATATGCAGGTACCGGACAGTGGTTGTAAAATTTTTGGAATACCGTATGATACGCGCGATGTGATGAAATATCGAATGATTTTTACATTCTTTGTGATAAATCGAGTGTGCGGCAACCTTTACTTCTACTCGTTACTCTCGTTTACAGACTCGTACTCACGTTAAATATCCAGTAGCGTTTCAAGGTCGTCGTAAGTGCATTGATCAAAACAAATAGATTATCATTACTTATATTATCAATTTCAGCTGCGCATATATACTCAGCTACTCTGTATTGTCTAAAGCCAATACACGTCTCCGTATTGACATACGAAAGAAAGTTTCATCGCTCGACTATAAAACATAGTTTTTAAACTACCTGTAATATATATGACTGTAGCGATTGAATTTCCTCAACGACGCAGCAGCTTCCTTATATGCGTGTTTATAGAATAACGTTCGGTAAATTAAACGTGGAAATGAGAAAAAAAAATGTCGTATCTTAATCAGTCCGAAAGTGATGATATTTTTCTATAGGTTTATAACCGCCTAGGTCAGCTTATTGCCTTAGTCTAATTCTATCTAACAATAAGCTATTAATTAGATGATTCATCACTGCGTAACCTTGACTCAATGTTATAATTACACCTAACAATGCGTCCGGTCTTGATATACCGATTCATTTACCAATTGCACATGAATATTACATAATAATGTATATGTCCTACGCATGACTCTAATTACACCATATTTGTAACACAATATTGACGTGCACACTATAGCCGCGAGACACGTTCTCATATTTCTAAAGAATATTCATCTCGTGGCGTTACGAAGGACAGAGACATCTCGAGGGTAACAGTTGAAACAATAATCTTAACTTACATTAGTACAATTGTAATACGCCGATACAAGTTAGGATAGTATTATTATTATTTATTTAAGTTCGGTTAGTGATGTCATAACTATTGATATTAAAATAATGAAAACTATTTCGTAACTATGGTTTCTATTTGAAGATTTATTTCTTACCTGGTTTCATGAACCGATCGGATATCCGAGCTCCGTAAACGTGCCAGGCAACGTAAATTAGAGCAACGTTACTGACTAGTAAGAAAGCGAATACTTTGAATAGCTGAAGTTGAAATTCGTCGAATGCAAGCCAGGCGGAAAATTCTTCGTAAAATTCGATAATAGTCTGGTGATGATGATGATGATGATGATTATTATTATTATTATTATGACCGGACGATGCGTCTTCGTCGATATTTGAATTATTTATATTTGAGGTTATACCTAAGGTGGAATAAACGAAACTGGTCAAGTCACAGGCAAAGTTATTGATTATATCCAAGAGAGAGCCGCTCCCAGGAGCCACATCGTTACATACGCTGCTGCTCATCACACGTGCGATAAAACCAATGTTTCTTGGAGATATAACATATACCCCCGACAATTGTAACGATCAACGAATATTAAACACTGATAATTTTATTTATCCACGTCACTAAGAAACTAAACAACGAATATCTAACGACCAGTCATTCTTCAACATGACTGAACATTATACTGAACATTTTCACTTCCTTAACAACACGACCCATATACCCCCAAACTCATATGAAATAGACTTAGAATAATCGCTACATCTAGCGGCGTAGAACGACACACATTCAAAACCTTCGAACTATTCGTTTTTACCGACAGAACATCGAATAGATGGACCGAGTCGGATACGAGATAGCAAGACTGCAATACCGACATATATCAACCGTTTTATAGATGGCGCTATGTTTCGGTTCGATTTCTAAACGCAGCGTGGCAAAAATTTGAATTCAAATAAATCGAAGACAGAAAGAGTTTTGCGTTGTTTTTAGAGTTCAGAATTCAGAATACGGGACAGGGATCGTGGGGATATGATTTGTAGTAACTTTGAAACATTTTCTTATGAAATAATGCATTTCATACAGATTGCAATATTATTATTATTATTATTATTATGTATTTAATATATAAATTTAAGTTGGGGATTAATAAATACGATGAAACAGTACGACCGATGATGTAACATTGAATATAAAAGCACACGTGATATCTAAGAATTATGAATATAATTATTTTTAATAATACCATTTTTGTAGTAGTAGTATATGATTATACATAATTGCTATTATTACACTCTTAATATAATTAGCTGCCAATTGCTTTTAGTGTTCAAAAATTGCCTTCGATCGATTGATAGTAGTATTATAAGATCGCATGTATTGGAGAAAAGAAAATATTACGATAGTATTATATATAGAAAAAAAAACTATTTCATTTATTATTATACATATATAAAGACGTGTTGTATATATATGGTGTATATATTCACACACAAACACGTATGTAAGTATCTGCGCCGTAGTATTCCATTTTTTTTTTTCATTCTATTTTATTTTTATTTTTTCTTTCTTTTAAGTTTTTGTTTTATTCCAACACTAAAAGCCACACAATACTGAAGTATATGTATATATATATGTATATAAACTCGCCTACGTTTTATGCGTCTGCCATCTGTTACGTATACTACCTACCTATAATAATAAAATCTCGAAAGAAGAAAATGAACAACGGATATGATAAAAGAGCTAAACAATAAAGTTCCTCTAGAAATATTTCGAAATCCGCGTTGAGTGGTTCTAATTAAAAACTAAAATACTGGAGGCGTGAATGAATATCAAAGATTGAGATGGACCGTACAATGACTATTCTCGTCTTTTTCTTTTTTCTTCTCTTTATTTCGCGTCATTATTACCCACGAACTATAAAAGAATAAAAAACCGAAAAAAAAAAAAAAAAAACAACAACATCCTGTGAAATCAATTCTGCATATTGTATCATCAGTCGGAATTATTTATTTTTCATTTTGCAATTAAAAAAAAACAAAATATGAAAATAAAAATATATATCTTACAGAATATAGAAACTCAAACCTCACGTTAATCCAATAATTATATATAGTCTCATATTATATTTACTCGAAGAATATTTACACTTGAAATTTATTGTAATAATATATATAATCTACCATAATAGTTATTGTATAAAAAATGTCTTCTAATTATTATACGTAGCGACATAATACATAAGTAATGGAAAAATATAAAATTAAAAATTGAATCAATATTAATATTAAATTCAGAAATTATTTTCATCAATATTTTGTCACAAGTACTTGGGTATAGTATATAATGAGAACCCTGTTCAAGTTCCAATACGAATCAATGGAGTGAATGTTTCAGTTGTATCTATATACAGGGTGTCGCAAAATTCGCCCGTCATCTGCATGCCAGCGGATGCCTTGCGAAGAATTGAGACGAAAGTTACCCATGCAAAAAAGTCCACGGGATGTGGTTTTCGCGTGAAAGCACTTAATAACGGACCAATCAACGTTCGGCTTTAGGAAAGATTGGCTAGAGCTGCGCATATCAGGCGGAGCGGGGAGTACCACACATTATTGTCTTGTTTTCCGTAGTGGGGCGAACGGCGATGCGGATTTTAGACAGTCTTTCCTAAAGAAGAGCGCTGACTGGTTCCTTATTGAGTGCTTTCACGGGAGAACTAAGTCTGCGCGGACTTTTTTTCATAGGCAACTTTCGTCCTAATTTTTCGCAAGAAATCCGCTGGTTTGCAGATGATGCGCAAATTCAGCGACACTATATAGTATATATATACAGGGTGAGTTTTCTCCGGTATCTAATGAGGGAGGGGCTTATCATCGCAAACGCTCCGCCTCTTTCTATTCATACTTGTTGTCGTCATATCGTGAAACCCCACTTTTATGCCCTTCTTGTCCAAAGTCTACAACAAGTATGATCTTATTTGGGATAGTAATAACAGAGTGGGGTTTCTGATGGTTTTGCCGGCACGTTAAAATAGAAGTAGGACAAAGGGGCGGAGCGTTTGGGCTGATGCCCCGCCCTCATTCGATACCAGAGAAAACTCACTCTGTATAGATGTTCTACTAACCATATATGTAATTAAAAGCCAGATCATTATATAATTCTCACTTTGCGCGATATTACAGCGTTAAAATCTATTTTCTAAATAATAAATATTATCTTCGATGTTGATTTAAATAATCCTACCTAAATAACAAAATGTTTCTCAACCCTGAGATACTGGGCATTAAGCTTATCTTACGTACGCGGTGAAAGATGATACCTATACTTATATATATATATTATATATGTATAATTAATTTTTATATTCTCAAACAGTCGAATGGATAAGCAATAATTAATTACGTTTTCTCTTGTATCTACGCGTATTGACGAAAAAGAAAGAGAATAAAAGATCCATTCAGCGTTTAGCTAGCTACACATAAGTATCGATACTTTATTTCAACGATTGAAATAATTATTTCACACCTCTAAAGTCACGTATTTTTTGATTGAGAAACATCCTCGTAATAAATCTACCGTCTACTATTATAAAGAGAGAAAAAAAAAAATGGAGAAAAGAAGAGAAAGATTGGAAATACAGGTATAAAGTCTAGATTAAATACTGTGCTGAGATTTCGCATATACTATAATGTAATATAATGTATATAATATTTATATAGCTACGTAACGTGTTTCGTGTACCGCTTGTACTTGGCAAGAATACAGTATATATATCTATATATGTATAATAAATAATAACTTTTGTAGAAATTGAAAAAAAAAAAAAAAATTGAGAAAAAAAAAGAATTTTTTTTGTTTGAGTTTCATTTTTATTTATTTACTTGTTTTTTATCTTTCTCATGTGTGTTTCTCTGGAAAATTAAACTTATACACACTATAACTAATATCTGATATAGTTCAGGCTATTTGCACGTGTGTACGTCGACGCTTTTCACGCATGTCTTACACTCGACGAAACAACACCAGTGAAATTTGCACTCGCACCTTTCCTTAACAGTTGTTTTTTGAGTGTTGTAACCCCTGCCGCAACACAGAAGATTACATCCGTCCATACCGGCTGACGTTCTGTTACAAACTCTTCCCTGAGTACCTGTATGGAAAAGAAAGAACAAAAAAGTTACAAAAAATGATAAAAAAAAAAAAAAAAAAACAATGTCTTTGGGTATAACTTCGAAAGATTAGAAATCGTTCTGAATATAGATACTCACCCAGAGATCCCATCGTCAAATTTCTCAGACAATAATTCGGCGAGTCTTCGAGATAAACCAGATCATTAGCCGTTGGGAGGGTGTACCGTGGATCTCTAATTGAGAGACGACCTCGTCTGTTAACTCTTACTTCTGTCGCACCGTCGTATTTGTCCAATAGATAGTCACCTGTAAATATAATAATAAAAATATGCATTATAAGGTATCATTCCGTTTTTTATTAAATACCAAAGTTTGATCAAGTTATGGATAAAAAATTTGTTCTACTTCACGCAAGACACAATGAAGTCATAATCTATGGTTTAAAAAATATATTTTGTTCATTTAACAAAGTCGATTTTTATGAAGCAAATAATTTGTTTAGTTGGAACAAATATTATAGTTTTCAATGCGGAATTTCAGTAGGCAATGCGGAAGGGGTGAAATGCGAGAAAAAGGTATTTCCATTAAATCCCAGTTATACGTTTTTGCAGTGCTGCAGGAGTCGCGGAAGTCTAAGAAAGAAGACAACTTCCCGTGACTCAGAAGGCGAAAGAACATATGGTGTTTGTGTTTGTGTTTGCGTCTGTGTCTACAGCATAAGGCAAAGCCAGCTATTCGTCAAATTACACCTTTAGCATTGTCCCGTCGACTGGTACGGCGTTTGTAGTGCCTATTACGTGTCCGACGAATTACTGCAGCAGTGTACCACGAGCGGAGAGACATACGGACGTTAGGGTTACGCATATCCCATACACCTATACTATATGCGAGTTGTGGAACTGCATAATGTCGCCGTTCCATACGTGACGTTTTACGTCTCCGTGGATATACACATGGCTATATATCTATATAAGAAAATTATGATAATGTAATTGTTACGCGCGATTTTGGTAATCTGCAATTATTTCTCGCCCTTATCCTTCTCCGCGCTCTACAGCACCACTCAAACTAAACCGCTGCACCGACCACTTATGCTAATCGTTGGTAATTTGATCATTCTTTAGCGTAGGACGCGAGAGTCTCGTAGGTAATCGTTGTTCTTCCCTTCTCCTGTTATAGCTATACTTATAGTCTGGATACGGTATACCCATGCATACACACTCACCCTCTAGGGACACGAAGGATATAGAAGGAAAATTAGAGATACGAAGGAGACCCCCGTAGGTATATCTACGTACAGTTTAGCTTGCCCAGGTCATCGAGCGTCTGTCGTCTCGAGGCATCATTCAAATTTGAATAACAACTTAGCGAACGAAATAAACATGGTATGGGACGCACCGCATTGTGTCCTTAATTCTTCCTTCCCTTCGTTCTTTCTTTCGCCTAATACGTCAGCGAGTTTGACATTTTTTCATTTTTTTATTTCATTTTTTCAACTCAGCATTCGAAATGCCTCATTGGACCCAAAACCCATATCGGTGAGACGATAAACGCGAAATTTGTTATCGATTCTATTAGTTTTTCACTATTTTATACAATTTATGGTGCAGCTGCCACCCCGACGTTCTTCGTCTTGATCAATCGCGATGTCTCGAGAATTTTTGGAATTCGAAACCCCTTTAAAAGGAACGCGACATGTCGTTGCTAATGGAGGTTTGTGGTCTCTTCGCTCCATCAGCATATTTTCCTGCATAGTCCTTCTCAGCATTTTTCAAACTTTTCCATCTGCACTTGAGTCCGAGTAATGGAACTTGTTATATTCTGTCGACTCAGTATTTTCAAAATGATTTGCGATTTTATGGGCTTCGCCTTGTGCATAGATTTGAGGAAAACGTGATTGTCCTAGGGTACAGGTCGCATAATTTGTCGAAACTTCTCCAAATTCGAAAGGGAATATTCTTCATCGATGTAATTTCAGGGCAAACCAATGATATTTCATCAATTCAATCTTTGAGTACGAACATTCTTTATTTCAAGCCACATTTTTCGTTAACGTTAAGAGAAAAAAGTGCGTTACATGCCCAGTGACATCATTTTCGAATATGCTTTTCAAATTTCCAAAAGTTTAAATTAACGATACGACCTGTGACTCGCTCCATGTATAAGCTTATGTCCATAAAAGTGAAATAATCTCGAATTATGAAGTTTCTCAAAGAGCGTGTGTTGCGTTACGCAGGTTCTCGTTTTTCATCCTGTAGGAACGCGATTAATTTTTATTTTTCTTTTAAATCAAGAAAAGTTGACTATTTCCGCTACGCATTAATGGAGAAACCGAACATTTCTGGGAGGCTATAAGTCCAGGAGACACTGCAGGGTGCAGGGAGAAGCGGGAATGAGAGTCGGGACCTCACACGCCGTCCAATACAAAAGAATTACCTGGTTAAGTATATTCTTCGAGAAAGGAAAGTCGAGATAAGGACTAAACGCTGCTGATGCTATACAGTCCGTGTCGACTTAGTATTCATAGGATTTCTAAGATTTGGTAGATTGGTAAGAAGATTAAAGTAAAATCAACAAAATTAACGAAATTAGCGTTGCTTTCAGAGACAACGGTTGGAATAAGGATTTATGACGCGCCCACATCTCATACATAAGGTGTACAATTTTAATTCGTTTGAAAACGAGCATTTTTAACATCATTTTTATTATTTATCATTTCATTTTTGTAGTCTGATTTTTGAACTACGTTACGCGATATAATTCCGATGAAATCTGATCGAGGGAATCCTTGGAAGTCTCGGCGTACGACCGTTTCTACTATAACTCACGACGGAGAAGAAAAGCATTACCTTCTTCAAGTTCCGGAAAGAACTTTGTATAATCTTTTTCAAATTCTGACGTAAACGTTGTTGCAAATTCATCCGAGAAACTTAACGAACAATTGTCACGAGGGTTGTTCACCGTATCGCTATATCACGGGTTATTATTCGTACGAATATTGCACGCGAGTTTTTCGTCGTCATCTTCATGATACAGAGGACGTTACAGCCATCGGAGATCCCGCGTTTTCGTATCACGTATAGTTTTGTTACGACTTTGCTTTCGAATATAATCCGAGTATGGACTCGATCTTCACTTGTAATCCGAACAAAAATCGTCGGCAATCCAGTTCGAAAAACTTGAGAGATTTTATGTGGAACGATTCAGAAAATTCATAAACATTTCAATGGGATTGAGTGCTCGTCAGATACCTCTGAACAATAATCCACCAAGTCTGAGTTATCGTTGAACAACTTTCCTCATAAAATGACGACACGTATACTAGGAGGAGAATCAAAAGTCCAGAATTCTGAGGTCATCGTTGTGCGAATTCATAATATCTGCTTATCTTGGTCTTTGTAACCGTAATGCAGATCAATATCAATATTAAATATTTCTAGCGATTAAAAAACGGGACACCCTATACCCATACCGAGAGGAAATCTAGAAAGTATACAGTGACTGCGCACGCGCCAAATTAATTTGATTTCATTGGTCGGTAGGATCGTCCCGCGGAGGTATTTCAACCTGTGAGGCATGGGTGCCAACTTGAAGAAAATTAAGCGAGATCTGCTGTCGACTCTCGCGCGTAAAGTAGTCAATCGAGGTTATGTTGCTTTTTATTTTAATTCGACGATAATTAGCGAAAAAAAAAAATAGCACGGACGAGCAGTTTTTAATAACGTAGTCCATATCGGAAGATTATTCAGTGGGTGCAATAAAAGATTTAATGTGAAAACAACAATTAATCGCTACTACAAGAATTATCTTGAAGTGATATGTTGAAAGATGAAATCCAAAATCAAATCTGAAAGGTCATTATTAGGTGGCAGTCTGGACAAACTGAGGCAGGTGAGTGAAAATAACGTTTATTGAAAAAATATTCTTTATTCACATTAGGTAAAAAATAAATGGATTGTTGAAACGGATCAGAAGATACTTCCGGAGTGGACTCATCCCAGTGCAGTGCTCCGGACGCCAATAATCAGTGTCGATGAACATGGAATAAACGAATAAAATTAATAGGAAGGAACACAACAAAATGATACGGCTTGTCCATGAAATTTACGAGTACAAGGAGTGTAAATTTACAGCAGATGTACCTGACTGAAACTCTCACAGACCCTTCGTCAGCTTTGTTAAATGCAACTCCGTAGTACAGCGAACGATGTTTGATTACCAAAGAAGGACGCCCCAAAAATCCAAGAATGGAAAGAGGAAAAGAATAACAGTTAATCACAGTGTAGTTTACATCATCAAAGTACAATGCATTCAATTAGTTGAATCCAAAATCAGCAGAGGCAGGTCTGATAATAACACCTTTTATTTTCAGCTAGGAAACAATCAAACAGTGAAGTGGGACTAAAGTCGTCGACGTTCAAGTTTTCTCCTCGGAGAAATCATCGGGGTTCGTGAGTACAATTCTGATTCTGTGACCTTTGAGTGGTACAACATTTTGCCATGCATTCAATGATAAAATTCGTTTTTCTAGGAGGCTCGATCAGCAGTAGGAAAATCGTATGTTACCTGGTAATCAAAACGTTCTGTCAGCAAGGACCATGTTTTCTTGATCGGTGCCACCATTTCAACTATTCGATGTGGTCGTTCTGTCAGGCAACAGGAGTTCAAGTGATTTTGTTGGACCATCACCTCCATCTTTACATCATTGACTGGGGCGAAATTGAAGAGCTCGCACAGTACAGACGTAGATGTTTAAATATTTGACCATTTTACTTTGTTCAAGCCAATAATGATGAGTTTGTTATTCGGCCATTACTGCTACTTCACAGCGTCAAGGAATTATTAGAACAAATGAATATTTTTATTTTGAACTTGGGCTTCGTTACTTTTGTCATTTGAAAGTTGATACATTTTTAATTTCAGTATGGGGCCCTCTCTATTCAGTAACTCGAACACTGTCGATGATTTACAGAATGAATTCTGCTTATCATTAGAAAATTTTTACGATTGACCATAATCTGCCGTGGTAGGAGGAGATTCAAGGGAAACTTAATTAAACTAGACTCGTGAAAGAAAAAAATCACAATTCAATCACAGATGATAAAATATTCAAACTTCTTGAAAAATTGGTTTCATGTTTTTCTATTTCAGAACTCGTAAATTTAATGTTCCTTTCTGTCGAGAAAGATATTTAAAAGAAACGTTGCATGAAAAATATTTAAAATTGAAAGAAATTATAACAATTTCTTCGGTCAACCGACAAAAGTGGCGATGATCTCTGCACTTGAGATGAAATTAAATGGGAGATGTCAATGAAAGGCAGAGATGCAATCATTTGGCTGTTGTAGACTCATTCTTGAATTTTCCAACCAAACAGCATTTATTCACCAACATTTCCTGTTAATCAAAAGAATTTGGATTATTTCTACTGTATTGAACTATCATGATTGAATAAACTGTTTCCACCTACCTGCTTCGTTTTTTCCAAGCACCCATCATTTAGACCACTAGTTTCCAGTTTAATCGGATAAACAATTCCTCTAAAAATGATCCGACACATCGAATCGAAGCCAACAATCAGCTGTTCGGAATAAATTTCGACAGTTCTTTCAGAATATCAAGTTTTAATCTCGACAATAAAAGCTTTCCAAGCCTTTCTGAATCACTAGCGCAATTAATTGAGATCTTAACCTCAAAAATTCGTATCAATTACATCGCCGTCAAAAACAAATTTTGACAGCTGAAACTCGGGGTGGCCAGCCTGCCTCAGCGGACGACGAAACTCGCGCGTGCGCAGTCACTGTATACTTTCTAGATTTCCTCTCGGTATATCACATACATTCATGTATACATTTAAGATAGTCCCTTCACTCTCCGGCGCACTAGGACATGCCTGTGTCTGATACACCTGCCTTTCTCAAATACAGGTATGAGATAGTTGGACGTTCCGGAACCCCGGCACTCCGACATTCAACTATCGCTTCCACATGCATCAAGGTATATATATACCTAGGTATGAATTGTATGCATAAATTTGTAGTACATAATAATATATGGGTGAATCATTTAGCGAAACAAGAATACTTGTAGTACATATACATAGATATACGTACCTATTCATGTATTGCATATGGGACAGTGTCATCCAGAAATATCAAGATGAAAGAGGTAAAAGGAGAGATGTGGTCGCGGGTCACTCGCGACCTTTGACATTGGAACACCTCCATTCGCCCCCGCAAACCAATGGAAATCATATAACAATGCGTCTTGTAGAAAAGACGAAACTCTCTCGGGCGCACATGTCTCGATAATTATTATAAATGTACTTTCGTCGAATATGGTTGTCGCAGACCGCCTACCTACCCATTATACCTTTACTTGCATATATATACACAGCCATTACACATGACTATATATTTTCATTTTTTAGGCAAGTTAGAGGGTAGGTATATCACTTTTTACCGATCCTCATACGACGGGCTACATTCTACAAGATGCATAGCATGAGCGAGAATAAAATTATATATTTCTATATATTTGCATTATTTTTTATAAATTTTCGGACAAGGCAACTCATCGATCGATTAATTGACCATTAATTATTTTTCCCGAGAGTTTAGATCGCGGATTTGACCCGGAAACGATATTTGGTTTGAGAGTCAACGACCCTTATGCGTTGTACGCATCTCTGGAATGAATATCTCCTACCATATATATATATATATATATATATTTATTCGTTGCACAATTGATTTAGCGTCTAATTAACCGAACGAATGGTAATACCGGCCTCCTGAAAATTCTCGACTTAGGTATCAGTTGGACGTCCCATAAAACCACAATACGATAGGTTAAATATATACACTTTATAAAGTAGGGATATAGGTATATACCTGGATGAGTAATACACACGTAAATACAAGCACAAAATTTCTATAACTATCTATGTTTGTACTTACGAACCCTGCTTAGAGCTATCTGTGTCCATACGATCCCCGTTGCTCGCGGGTTTAAGATAGGTAGGTATAGGTAATTAAAAGGCTTGTTTAGATTAGAACGGACACTTCTTGCCCGCGACTTGAATTCTTAATCAACTATACCACCAGGCAATGTTTATGAAATGGTGAAGATTTTTCACGATCTATCCCCTTAGCTGTTCGAGCTGGACACGAGGGGGTGCTATGAGAAATAATTGTGGAATGCTACGGAACAGAACGACGCTGCAGTCTTATGGCTCTTTACTATTTTTCCTTTTATTTTTATTCTATCCTCATTTCTCTGCCGAGGTTTATTTTATCGGGTCTTTTTCTCGGCCTTTATATCTCCCGATTTTCTTGTTGTATTAATTCAACGCCTGTATAGGTACCTTGGGTACCTTATACTCGCCGGTGTCTAGTTTTAGGCATTTAATGTCGGGTCGGGGTCAGTATTTTAATGAAAACTACGATAGTGAGTAAAACACCTCGTATATATCATTGTCGAGTGGCCTAATCCGAGGGGATAAACTTAATCGAAATGAAAAATCATACGGTACACTAGGTATTCACATTATACTTACCAACTTCTCGAAAGGAGGCGAGCTGCTGCCAACAAGTTATGAGACTGCAGCTTCCAGAGACACCGTGGCACTTGCAAGTCACCTTTGACTTCTTCACGACTGCCTGTAACGAGAAGAGAAATTTTCATTTAATTTTAATCGAAGAATTTCACGTCGTAGATAACCACGAGAGATTTTATTCAATCGCGATTGACGTTGTGTTTGAAAAAAATTAAAATTAAACATTAAAAACCTTACGCTCAACCGATTTTTTCGATATAAATTTTCCGTAGATTCATAATCTCTGATTCAGATCCTAAACATCATTTTTAAAAACGATTTACCATCGGAAGAGAGCCAGCCTCTCTCATTGAAAATAGTGTTTATAGTTGTGAATGGACAGTGTTGAAGGACGATAAATCATTGCTCACGCAATAGCAGGAGAAAATCCTTCAGGCTACGCGTGTTTGGATCTCGGAATACACATCTTCTTAAGATTGTTAAAATCTTAATAAAATAATTCTCCGTTTTTTTTCCTCTTTCATTTTCTCGTCGTTGCAGGCCCGTTCATCGATGTATCAATAAACTAATCAATCATCGAATTCGACTTGAGGATTGAAGAAATACATCGATTTCACCAATAATTTACGTATTGTGAAATTTATGCCCTATATATCTTTGATTGGGACAATAAGACCACGCCTTGTGTTAGATGCAATTATATTAGAGTCACGTAAGTGTATTGACGCGTAACTATAACAAGTCAAGATAATCGTGGCTCTTTTAATTGGGACGAAACCGATGGATCGATGAATCGAGCGAGACTAAAACCGATTAAATCTCTCATGCCACTGCGAGAAAGCACGCGTATCGAGAAGTCGGACATTCGACCATTCCTCTTATTCTTTCCCATAGGGAGATACATAAATACATCGTTACATGTACCAACTTCAACTGCTGGTCAGGGTATAATACAGCCTGGAACGTTGTGACCATCGAGAACACGCAATCGCAGTCCGTCAACCAGTCGGATCTCACGATTAATTCAACACCTTTTAAATATTTAGCTAACGTGACAAACTCCGAGTATTGGTATTAATTATAAACACTATAATCACGCACGCACCGACATTTTTCAATCAATGATTGGAATTAAAAAAAAAAAATCCCCAATTGGATCCAAATATTTTCTTAACATTTTTTAAACGACTTTCAAATACTCTGTGAAAAGTTTCATGAACTCTGATCACTGAAACAGATTCTCAGATTGCAGAAAATGTTCAGACACTTTCAATGATTCGCTGGAAGAAAAAGGATGAACAATTTTTTTTAGATCTTCTCAAAGTTTTTTTTTTCTTTTGGGAAAATATTCAATTTTAAACAACCTTGTTACCCAGACAATACAAAAATGTTATAAAGTTCTGTGACGAAATGCACTGAACATCGTGGATCTTACAATCTTCTAATCATCCTTCTCAATGATTACTACGTACATCACTTATCGAACCCAAGAACTTTTAACAGTCTCCTTATTCACAATTTTTATAAAAATTTTCCGCATTTTGTTACTCCGGTATCGTAACCCAGACAGCAAAAAACTTCGACAGGTGTCTTATGAACTTGTGGCTATCTTATGGACGTCCTATGGACTTATGGATGTCTTATGGATAAGCTATGGATATCTTTAGATGTTTTGTGTTATCTGATTTACAACCAAAAACTTCGACGAATGTCTCATGGACGTTTTATTGTCTTATGGATATCTTATGGACGTCCTATGGACCTATGGACATCTTATGGACAAGTTACGAATGTTTTCCGAAGTCCTTTGCTGTCTGGATTACAACAAATATCTTTCACAGACTTTTACGGACGTCCTATGATCATATGGATATCTCATGGATGTCATATGGAGTTGTTAATGTCTTATGGATAGCTTATGAACGTCCTATGGACTCTCGATGTCTTATGGACGAGTTATGGATGTCTTTAGAGGTTCTTTCGCTGTCTGGATTACGATATGGAACTTCGAAAGTTGTCTTATGGAGGTCCTATGGACTTATGGATCTCTTATGAACGAGTTATGGGTGTATTTCGGAGTTTTTTGCTTTCCATAAACGTAATGGCTATTGCCTATTATATGCATTGTTTATAGATAAGGGAATAGACGAACGGGTAATCTGTATCATACCTATAACCCTTTTATGGACGTATCTAGATCGAACGTGAAAGCATGGTAGACAACGAAATGACGTAACCCCATCCATTAATCGCTCAAATTGGCCGGGGCCAATAATTGGTTTTATCCAACGGTATAGGATAAGGTTATCTCTCTCGTTTTACTGTCTCCCTTTAGTCCCCCTATTCGTGCCCTCGAATCGCCCTGTTCTACCAACGACGACAAGGCGCTGCACGACACCCACGTGTGCCACGCGTCTACCGGACCATTATCAACACGAGCGGAGGATATCTGATTATGCAAATGTAACCAAATTTACATGCAAATTGAAGCCAATATATTTACTATTCGTTACCAGCAACGGGACCAACGAATCAACCAAATCACACGAATCGCAACCCCAACTGTATAGGGAAGATTCAAACGAGACAATTCATTGCATATGACTCTCTTCGTATTACTCATATTTACAAATTCAGGCGTAATATTTATCAACGATTTATTACACCCGGCTTATCCTTCGGTAATTACTTTACCTCTACTCTGCATGAAGGGACGTGTGTTAAACCAGTGTTTAAACCCGAATCCCATGATTGGCCAAGACGAGTATAAGTATATAATCCAGCAGACCTCCGTGACTCGGGACAATGCAGAGATTATTGTCGTATTGTCTGACTAGCAGTAATTCTTTCAAGTTTTAATATTCCACTTTTTTTTTCTCAATTTTCGACTCGTGTTCAAAAAATTAATCACACTCCGCATTATAGTATGGATCTCTTCCCATTCCATCTTTCATTCTTTGTGCCAATATGTATACGAACACACCGCGGTCAAGATGATAACGAAAATGGATAAAAAAAAAATGAAAATAAAAAAGTTGCTTTTCAAAAAATGTGTGGTAATGATTTTTTCCTTTTTTCTTACGATTTATATCACAGGTGGTAAGCATATACGTACTTAGGTCAACGGAGGATGTATTATATATATATTTGTATACATACATAATACATATGTATATCTGGTTATGATAATTCTAATTTACGATTACGAAATATCGATTGAAATTCAGTGGGCTAACTCTAGACTGTAGAGTTTTACGGTATAGGCCGACATACGACGTATGTACGTGGCATATAGCGGGTATATGTACGGTTGAATAATACGGATAAACCGAGCTCCACCACCCACGCACTCCCTTAGAATCTCGAGGAATTTTACGTCTCTGAGTTCTGGCAGACAAAAGCGATTGATGACGTCGGTTTCGTGAGTTTCAAAGTGAAAAGATCAGCTACGGTCACGAGTGATTGTGAGTTTGTGAAAAGCACAAGACCGAACTGTTATACCTAGTTAGTACAGGATATTGTGCAAACTGATCAAAAAATTCATCGTTTTTAATTTTTTTTTTTTTTTCAAACAAATTATCAAGTTTTACAATGTTTCAAATTTTTTATCAAAAATACGGAAAGGTCCTATCCGTCAAACCATTCTGAGATCGCAGCCGAATTAGTCCGAGGAAAATTTTGAATTTGATACCGATTTTTTACCGGGATTTTTGAATCGGTGAATTCTGAAACTGGGAAAGACTGGGAAATGATGTTTCTTTAACTTTGTGGTCGATCCGAGACCGACTAACTATAAGATTAATAACGTATTGAAATCTAAAATTAGCTGAATCTCAAGGACTCGAAATTTGAGGATCGAGAAGCGGCGGGCAGCGACAAAGCGAAGAAGAAAAATGAGAGCGATAAGATTAACCCTAGTGTATTTTGACCAGCGAATATCAAACAACTGATTTCTGCGAAACCAATATTACGTCAGATATATATTGTGGTTAGATAAGGTATGGGGGTGTTCAAAGGGGCGCCGATTAACGGTTTCTTTTTCATTGATATATCATGTCCCAAGGTTTCATCTTCTTTTCTTTTTATCGTTCTCTGTTTTAGAAACAAACCGGCGGCGACCAACCGAACAAGTATATAATATTATATACATTATATGTAATCCGATCTAGTTACAGCCTTATATGCACTCAAGAATTCTAAGATAACCTAATCCCGTCCAGGGCAACGTTGCAGCAATGTGCCATGCGCATATCACGCAGTCGATAAATGAAGAAAGTCATTTTGCACAAAGCTTACGATTTCTCGAAAATCGGTAAGTGATTTCCATCATCGGAATGGAGCTTCTGAATTTGAAAAAAAAATCCACGTCAATTACATCCACGAAAGTCTTGAATCGAAGATCTCAATATCTGTGATGAATTTGGAGCGTTTTAATTGTATTTCAAATACCGAATTTCCCAAAAAAAAAAAAACTCCTCGAGTGACTAATTTCAAGTTCTTTGGTTTAAACTCATTTAGCTGATTTATGGACTTGAATTGAAGAGTCGATTCACATAGCTTTGAAAACAGAGCCATAAATGGACAATCGAATGAAAAGAAACGGCGACTCCAAGGGCTGAAGATTTCGGGTTTTTCGACTTAGCCGATGTCAAGATCGTTAGAAGAAATGGGAAGCTAAGTGATTTTCGATTGGGTATAACTACGAGTTGACCCAATTAATCACCGACTCGTAATTGATTAATTAGGTGAATCTTATCCGAATTATTTAACTTCTATCAAAATCAATTATGGGCGAAACTCACCCTTCGTCCAGCTTCGTTATTGTGAAGATTCATCAGGCTTCTTCCTTGCTCTCTGCTGCCTCTTTTGTAGCTACGTTCCCGCTCTCTAACGTCGACAAATCCTTGAGTAAATCTGAAACGTGATATAAGACTCGCTGATTTCTTTTCAGAAGAAATTTGCCTTTTTTCTTTTTTGGTACGAAAGTGAAAAAAGAAAAGGGAGAAAAGTAGGTACACGCCGGAGTATAAAGAAATGAGAAATGGGGTTTGGGAAAAGGGAATAGGGAAAAGGGAAGCGGGAAGAGGGCGGGGAGCTTCAAGGGTGTCAAGCCTGGGGGTGAAGGAAACAGCGATTATGCGACACAGGTTTAATAAATCTCTACAGGATCTGTCAGTGATAGATAAGTGTAATATTCGCTTTATATCTGTTGGCACGAGTTGTCGTCTAGCTGTAGGGTGAAGAGATGAATCGTTTCGATGACCCGCGTGCTTTCGCTGTAACATAGCGTCACGTTTACTTGACAAGAGCCAGGTTCAAGTTTCGCCCAATTTTCGGCATCAACCCCAGAAACAGGGGCATTGAACAATGAAATTTCGAGCGATATGGGAAAAACTAGGTGTGCAACTAGAATTAAGTCATAATACGAATTTTGTTGAGTTTTTTTCATTTCAGACCACATCAGATACGGAAGTCCTTATCTACATGTCTGCGCAGCACTTATCGATGAGCTATTCTCAAGGCAATCGTCTATCGATTCGATAAAACTCGGAGAGCAATAAGTCTGACAAACAAATTGATTAAATCAAACCATAGGAACATGAGAAACGATGGCTCTGGATTCCCCATGCTCATATATCAACGTTTCTTACGTATCAACTATAATTTCTTTGAGCAGCGAACGATTCAAATTTTCACATTCTAAAAAATAGAATGCAACAATTTTTTTGAATGAAAGAAAATTTTCTCTGGACGTATCATCTGAATGCAAAATCCTATAGATTTCGGCTTTTTTAATTCGTCGATTTATCGATCAGACCTCCATCTGTCTTTCGATATATTTTTTGGATAAGTTGAAGTTAGGAGAAGTCAATTTTCCCAAAAAGTGGCAAAAAATGTTCTTAAATTCCTGATTTCTTCGTGTCACGTGGATAATACGTGACAGATGATCAAGATGAAGTAAATTTGGCGCCGAATCGTTAGTCTTATCAATACTATGAGATTAATATCTATAATTTAAGACTGCGCGGGTAGAGTCGACGATTAGAGTATCGAAAGAATGGAGCTTAGGAACTCTAAGAACGCGTGTCACAAGGCAAGGCATAAGCGAGGCAAATCAAAGTGCAAGAAGACTGGCTGATCGTGAGCTCACAGATGGAGATGTCAACGAGGGATAGAATTTCACGGGGTCAACCGAGGCATTTGTATACCATGACATCGACGATTGGGTTATTTATTTACTTTTTATTGTGGCATGCAGGCTTAAATTTGACCGCATGCTAGTAGGTATCAATTATCATAGACCCATATATTGCAGCATATTATAATTTAAAGATAAACTACATGAATTATCCTAAACTAACTCAACGCCGTCTCGTAACAATTAATCGTCTTTTTTATAATAATAATAATGAAAAATAATTTCAATTATATAAAAATTAATAACTATCTACTCGAACTAGGATCTACTATACAACACAGACGGCTTCACCAATACTCAAGAAAGTTTTAATTGCGATAATCTATTCCATGGAATCCATATTATATTTGTATAGAAAAGGAGAATCGAAGGAGGTCTGAAACAAATCGTGTGAACAAAAGACCTCATAGCCTGCAATAGCGGGGATATGGATATGGATGTGGATGTGGATATGCCTATTCCCATAAGTAATGCGTACGGTTTAGCCTTGTGCTCTGCCAGGGGCAGATTTAACCCGTGACGAATTTTGGCCTTTTTGACTTTGCCTAGCGTATCCCCTGCTCAATCGTGCGAGTCTAACGAGACTGACTTCTATTGCGACTTTAATCCCCCTTACGTGCGACAAGTCGGGGTCTTGGGGAACGAGGAATTCCTATACACTTATTGTACACATATACCATGACTGAGAGCCTTTCGATCCCAGATCGCTTCATTCTTATCCTCCTTTTACTTCCCTTTCATTTCCCTCTTCAACGAATCAAATGAAAATTGGCTTATTTTATGCGTTTAGATGAATGAAGCCATTTTTTTTTTTTTTTTTTTTTTTTAGGGGGGGTTGGGGGAAGAATTCTCTTCTTATTACCATTATACCACCTCCACAGTTAATCTCGTTGACGAGATAGTGCGGTGCGTAAAATTCCGAGATCACAGTTCCTTTCGGAGTGTATAATACCGTTAAAGTATAAATTTCATCGTTGAGGTACAGATATTAGAGCCGTGGGTGTTACCAAAACGGCACTTAAACATCTCGAAAAGGGCAATCATAAAAGTACCCAGGTGGGAATTGATAATAAATTTCAACCTCGATGGCACCGGAGGAACGAAGGGAAAAGTTTCGGAAAGAAGACGAAGACGAAGACGAAGATGAAGAGGATGAGGCAAAGGAGCAAGGTTATATCAGAGGGAAAGAAGAAGTGAAATAGTAAATATATAAAAATTAATAAATAATCATTTTTATGCATGTTAAAGTAAAAGCGTAAGTAGATAAGCGTATACATGGATTTGTGCATATGGTCGGCTGCTGGATAAACTGAAATAGAATGGACACTCACTTGTAGCCGTACTCGAGATTGTCGCCACAGCCGCCCCAGATCCATTCCCGATTAAGATCCCTGGGACGACCACTCCTCGAACATCCACAGGACGACAGCTGGCCATCTCTGCAAGCTCGGCTTACGGAGTATACGACTCCTGCAGCAGCTATGGCGTGAACAAATGCGGTTTCTCTGCTCGCTGAAAGGAGAATGTCGTTCAGAATACGTATAAGTATATAGGTATGAGTATGGGGTATACCTAGGTCGATCGATTAATACATCAATCGATATTTTTATATTCATTTATATACGCCTAGACTGATTAGATTCATGATCACATTTCTGTGGAAGAAATACTAACACTGAGCAATTTCCCTTATATCTTATCACTACTTTGCTCTATTGACTTTATGTGGGTATACAGTGACTAATCGACATTTTTTAGTTCAACTGGCATGCTGTAAAAAAATATTCTATTGACTTGGTCTTTTCACACCTGATAACTAGCATTTTGAGACATGATTCAGAATTATCTAAAATTTTATGAACCTCGTCTCACATCACGGGTCGATTGCACCGAAGAAAAACTCGTCGTCGTAGCTGGGTGCAAGTCGCAATGTTAATACGAAAAAAGTTATTCGATGAATTTCATTTTTAAATACGACAATTTTTCATTTCAACTTCTAATGGTATCCCAAGATCTCTGATATGTAACGAATAGAGAAGATAAGAATTGTTATTGTGAAATTCGCTGAGATATTTCCAGTGCACATATTCTTCCCTCGTATTTCAATACGTATCCGATTACAATACCTAGACAGTACATAGACTTGGTAAGGGATTTCTTTCCCTAACTGCGCAGAACGATCCAATTAATCGCAGCTTACCCCAGGACAAAGAGGACGTCGAAAGACCAGAGGCTATTAATAACGGTTCAATTGTCACTGCCAGCCCAGCTCAGCCCTACGCCAAGTAAATGCAGTAACTACCCCTGCTGCTGCATGAATATGCAATATAATGTTCTCGCTGCTCCATATTTATAGGGGTGAATCGAGACGTGAATATTGTCTTATAGTCTCTTCGCAGATAGTCGTCAAATATATCTACTAGAATAAGTGTTGAATTTGAAAATCGTTTCCAAATATACCGAGGCGAGAAATCTTCGAGGACTTTTCCTTCGCTGTGGAAGCCGAAGGATAGTCAAAAGGTCTTCTTATTCTGGTCACGGGTTAGTTTTAGATAACAAAAACTGGCGCATTATGAAGATTCGTGAGACCTCTGAAAGACAGTTTTTGATTTTCTGCTGTATGGGTTACCATCTACCTTAGCACGAAATTTAACATGAGTAAGGTTTGAGTTGATGTAAATTTGGAGACGGGATGTAGTCCTCATGGGGTTCATAATGGGTTAACCACATGATTATATGAACGTATGTATATATACTTGAGCCAAAAATATAAGGTATATTGGTTGTAGATGAAGAGAAGCGATATATGCGATGGTCCGGACGTAGTAACACATCCTATGGTATGGAAAGCAATTTTATAAAAGTGGTACATAACATGGGCACATCTTATATACTCTACAATGGCTAACAATGAATCAAAAGCACGGCAGGATGTCGTGTCGCGTCGGTAAGATAATAAGACACGCAACTACTACTTCATAGAGTAAACGTTTCCGCTCGGAAGAGATTTGTCTTTAATTTTACTCTCGCGGCGTGAGAGAACGGCGGAAGACTAGACCCGATCTTCTCCCTCCTCTTCTTCTTCTTCTTCTTCTTCGTCTTCTTCTTCTTCTTCTTCATCATACCGAAGGTGAACGCACAGCGGGCGTCGACCATAGGTTCGAGTCAAACGTAAAGCTAAAGGTAAAGGATAAAGGATGAAGGTATAGAGCGAGAGAATATCAGTGAAAGGATGAGGAAGAGAAGAGTAGAAGATCGGACACGACTACAGGAGACAAGACAATGCCCGGCATAGCGGTAAGTATCGCGACGCGCGCGCGTTCCCTCGTTTCCTTTGATCTCACCGCATATGATCGCGGTCCTCGTCGTCTTGCGTCTCGTCGACGTAGTCGTAGTCGTAGTCGTCGTCGTCGTCGTCGTCGTGGTGAGCAAACCTTTTGTACAAAAGGGACTCGCGCAGTCTAGTCAGACCGAGCGATCGCCTTGAGCTCAGGAATCAGGATTAGAAAGTATCGAGGACGATCTACGCGTGCTAAGAGCTGATCTCAAGCTTCTGCGGCTCGAGCTATCAGCCCGCAGATGGAATACCTATACGTTACAACGTAACAGGACGGAATTCCGTTCTTCTGATGATACGACTTCATCGACTTATATACCTGCCGCATATTATTCAATCGAATTAAAAAACCGGGGATGAGATTCTGTGGATTCTCGATCGACGAAAAATAAAAGAGGAATAAAATCGACCGCAGGATTACCGATTCCTAGGACCGGACCGAAGACCGTCCCGTCTTCCACCGTCGAACAGTTCCATCTCCTGTCGCGAAACTGATGTTGACACTCGGAGATCCCGGCTTTAGCGCCTCGTGCCACACTGGCCATGTGATCCTGGTGGAGTTGGCAAAGCCTCCCCTGACCCAGGGAAAGGCCATTCAAGTTCGCGCACAACGGGGATGCTCCGACTTCGTAAACCTCCGTAGTTCTCATGGCCTCTAGTTGTCGGATTCCTTGCAGGCCGATATTTCTGGAAGTAAAAAAGGGGGCAATTAATCGATGGAATGGGAATTCGCAGTTTGAGAAATGGATTTTAAAATGAGAGTAACAAAACGTAGAGAATAGTGTTGATCTGAGTCTTTTTTTTTTTTTTTTTTTTCTAGAAAGAGGGATTTTAGTACCCATTCCACGTGTTGATTTGTGGCTCGGTGAAAGTAGGACGTTTTTGAGTTTTTACCATTTTAAATATTACACTCAAAATTCCTGTTCATTTAATTACCCGAGGTTATTGACAGGTCGAGTTAAAATACAGTAAAGAATGGAGGTCTATCCTCGATTAGCTGCAATTTATTTTAGTCTAAGATGCTATCTTGCTACGGTACGCTTCTATATATACTACGTAGCTCGAAATGGACCGAAGTTGTTAATTATTTCGACACCTATCAGTGCGTTGTTTAACGCTATAGAAAGGAACCTACTCTCTTTCGGTGTCAATAGTTGCTTCAAGAACTTTTACATTCAATACCATCAAGCTCGAGTACTTTATGCTTTCATAAATGTATGGAATTTATTGCCTATGTCGTTCATTACAAGTCTATTGCATATAGTTATCAGTTATCGGCTATCGATCGGATCTCTTCTCTCTCACATCGTCTCGTGTACCGTTCTTCTCACCGGGCTATGCCCCAGGCAAGAATAGACTCTTCCTTTTTCCCACACAGACACACACACAGAAAAGTTTCCTTAATTTAGAACCAAGCATTTTGTTTGATTTCATTTTGTTGATTCAATACCAAAGATGTGATCAAGGTCATCCGGAATTTGTTTGATTTTCATCGGTTTTCAATCCACTCCGTGAGAAATCTAAGAAACTATCACGAATTCGCTGCGTGCCAGATGAGATCACTTTTATGGTCGTCTGCACCTGTAATTATCACACCTTATCATGTCGATAAATCTCTGCAGTATGGCGTTCATGATGGAGCATTGTCAGGTGTTTATGCTAATTCCCATAACAATTGACGCTGTTCATTCGCTTTGGTATACAAACGTTTGTTCAAATGCTCCGAGCAATTTTATATTACGGTGTACAGTGGAAATGGATTTATGAATGCTTGGAAAGTAGGCAGTGGTGGACACCGTTTCACATCGTCAATCCTGACCTTATATTATTGACCAAGAAAGGGATGATTAATATCATGCTCATATAAATGAGAATAAACCGTGACATACGCATGGAAGCATAATTCCTGCGAATTTCACGATGATCATCAAGCCTTTGCTGTGGGTTGCAGATCTTATCGAAAGTTTAATCAACGAAATTTAGAACCTGACGATTCAATCTGATTATTTCGACGAAAACCATATCGCAAATCTTTTCTAAACACGTCACTAGATTTCCTTGGAAATTTGATAACCCATTTGGGTATCTCGATCAGATCTGATCTCTGTTGTGCAAACTTCGTATTAAGCGAGGGATGAGACTCTCCTTAAGTAAGGGTAATCCATATTTTATGAATGAAAATGGGTTGAAATCGTTGGAATTTGATGATGTTTTTCAATTTTTCAACCACCAATGGCATTTTGGTGTTAAACTCGTCCGGGAACGGAGGACGATTAATGGAATGGTGGGTATTTAAGGTGTAGACCAGTGCGACGTTCGGTTACGAAAGTTAATAGAAAATAGTTCAGGTTCGTCGGCGCGACAAAGGCTTTGTTAACGCCTCTTTAGGCGAACGATTAGGCAACTGAGCTGAGCTAAACTACACTTTTAAACTTCTTATTTTACTGTTCTCCTGACACGGCCACCCATTAGCTACGTCGCTCGCTCTCGGATAATATAACTTTAAATATTTCCAGCCGATCTGCTATGCACGCTCATACAATGTTGATTCGCCAATGCCGTTATAATGTGGCAGGTATTAGAAATGCCTCTAAACACCAAAGTTCGAAGGGGATCAGTAAAGTTTCAAGGCGGCAATATACACTAGGTTGGTCCCTAGTTTGATCATTTCACTTACAACACACTCAATCTTTGCAACGCGAATTTCATACAATGTCAAGAATCCTGATGACGATGACAATTGTACCGATCTTCATTTTCCTGTTTAACACTGAACATACCATTCGAAAAGAATTGAATAAATCCGTTATCTGCAGTGTAACTCATCGTGATATTGAATCGTACGGAAAAATATTCAAAGGACCTTTTGTGCGTCTACCAAAGCGAATGAGTATACCGTCGATTGTAAGTGGTATTAGCATATCATCCGACAATGCTACATTATAAACGTCATATCATGATGATTTATTGAGCTGCGAAGGTGTGGTAATTACAGACAACGGGTGAAAATAATCATCGGATCTTGCTACGTGCAGAAAATTCGTGTTAAATAGTCACTACGTTATTAGATTATTACATGCTCGAATAGGTTATTACCTACACGGTGTGATACGTAACATGAATTCGATATGTATGCAGGCCAGATCTACTGCAAGTTCAGAATCATACTCAAAAATTTCGTCGAGTTATTATACGATCGATAACTGGATGTAATGAATTCGAAAACCACCTCTTTTTTTTTTTGCACTACCATCTAGGTATCCATGATTGCCTCTGTAATAAGTCGGGCTCTGGTTTTGAGAAAGCATACCTAATCCCAAGTCGAAATAGCAATTCTAGTTTCATTTCCCAAGTTCTACCTAAATTTGAGGGCAGGATTGTGCATGTGATGAAATTCTGATTGGTACTTAAAAGTGAGAGTGTTGTCCGTTTTGGGAAAGTTTAGGCGCAAAATAGACTTTCCAGATTTTAGTTCAGACCTCTGAATCCTAGAATTTAGAAGCGTTTCGTGATTCTGTTTTCGACCTATAGCACCTCAATCTTTAATGAAACGTTTTATAAACCGATTGGCAGATAAATGCCAAGTTCAAAAAGAGACCAATAAATCAACTGATTTGCGCAGACTTTTGGGGTTTCAAGTAAAATTTGAAAATCTAGCAGGATGATCAGAATTTCGAATGCAAGCGCTAATACAAGCGCTGGACATGATTTGACCTTATCATAATTATAGTTTTACCCGCAAAACCAAAGGACGAAGGATTTCAGATTTGAGAGGATCGACCAGCGAATTGATTGAACGAGTTCGAAGTGAACTACAGGAGTTTAGGAAAGAGGAGGAATGGCAACCTTTACACCGACTAAAGACGTATAAATTTACATACATTAATTATACACCCCGAAGCCTATCGATGCATGAATCATTCTCATCGAAGGATGTGTTATTCGAAGATAACATAGAGTAGTTAGATATGTTATAACATTATATTGATACATGGGCTTAAACGTAGGATTATAAATAAATCAAATCGGTATAATTATGATCGACATTACGGCAGTATTCAATATTATCTTATCCCCGTCTGTGATATGATACTACAGGGTTTTCGAATAGCAAGATCGCCGCCCATGATAAGAATAATCATCCTATTTCAAAGATAACACTAAACCTGTGTATTTCATTGAATATTTTGGTTTTAATTTCGAATGAAATGAATTTCAACACCTTTTATGTCCCGCACGGGGTACACGGTGCCGTCTTATGGTCGGAAGGCGATGCCGATTTTACGGAGGCCGAAAAGCCGACTAGATAATTACACACTTTAGATACCAATCTTTGTCGATCTTCCTTCGCGTCGGAGCCCCAGATATTTCACCCAAATTAGACGCCCTGGAATTAGGAGATCACCCACACATACCCAGCGCCGCATACCTGCACCAGCCTAGGTTAATATCTTCGAAAAAAAACCTTAACCTACCTCTAGCTGGAAAGGTTTGAAAAAGTTTCAACCCCGACCTCGGATCGGACGTTCCTACAGGATTTATGTAACTGGACAGAATAAAATACGAGAAAAGCATACCTAGTGGGCTACCCTCTCGCGTGTTCGATACTCTGATACCCGAAGGAAGAAGCTACGCCACTGCAGGACGTTCAGTAATTTTCACCAAGCGCTTAATTATCTCTCCGATTTGATCTCGGACGCGCGATAATATTGCGTGCCAACTGACGGCAGTCTGCTATCCGGAAGGGTAAGGTGCCGCCCATTTAACGAGTGCATTCAACGTATCTCCTCTCTCCACTATCCATTCCCTTCTCTCCTTTTCCTTATTCCTTTTTCTCTCACTCTCTCTCTCTCTCTCTCTCTTTCTCTCTCTGTGTTTCGATGGACAAGCAGGTGCGGCACGATTTGCGGCCTTAATCCGCCAGCGGTGAATAAAATTGTCAAAAAATATCTAGAAGAGAGAAGGATATAGCTCTGCGCCACATGTAGCACTGGGAGAGAAGTAAGATACGACATCAGGAAATGATTTTTGATGGGTGAAATTCGAGCCGAAAATTGCCACCCACGTATATCTGATTATCAGATCATCACGGCAGCGGAATATATTGCCCTGAAGAAGAGTAATTCAAAGTAATGACGCGGTAAAATAATCGTGCTATAATTACAGAGGATGCCCTGCATCCGCTGCACCCGTTGCACCAGGTGCTACACTGGCGCATATCGACCGGTTTCGTCTGTTCTGTCTCGTAAAGTATGAATAATTCACTGGGCTAGTATTCCAATTTTTATAAATTAGCCAGGTATCACGTCGTATGTGTCAAAAAGGCAATTTTTTTGATGAAAGAGCATACAATTATTTTCGTTACGGTATTCGGTATAAAAATACTCGAACCGTGATCGAAATTAGAGAAAAAAAAAATCATGGCAAAAGCTTGCACATTGGCAGATGCGACCTTGTACCGCGTTGACTTTGTGATCCACCCGGATCATCAAAAGCCGATGACTAATACCGGTCGCGGTGGGACGATTTCTGGGCAATTTTAAAATCGTTATTCCCGGAATCATCGGGCATCGGAATTCCTTTTTCTTTTGTAAAAATCGTCCTGATTCCAAGCATTTGTGGAGAGGTTTAAATCCCGAGAAAAGAATTTACGACGTGATGTTGAATATCTGTAGTTTTCTAATATTTCAAGACTATGAAAAGTTCGTATTGATATACTACACCTACTCTCTAGACTTTTATACCAGCAATGCTGGGTTGGTTAATTGTTTAACCAACGATTCTCACTTTAATGAATCCGTTTATCTCCCGCATAACTAATGACTCGAATTCCACTAGTTGAACAGATCATTAATATTGTAAATACCTAATCAAAAATTATTAATGGATACACGTTAAACGTTCCATCCCTCTAGTAACGTATGAGGATTTAAACCCCACGCTGATCTCTATGGAGATGATATTCAGCTTCCGGAAGATGATAATCTCACTCTTTAATCCTGTTATTAAAACCACGCTAAGGAGCCAGTGGAAGTGGTGATTTGACCGACTTGTTCAACGCCAGGTTCCTCGTCGCTTCAATCGACGATTTTACTCGAAAATGCAAAAACCAACTTGCAGGGATTCGAAAAACAGCTGATAGACGACATTGGATTCTTAATCAAATCCAATGATCCTGCAAAATGATTATTTAACATTAAATGCTCAATAATTAGTAAAATTCATTGATTAAACATTTTCGGTAAACTAGGAGAGCTTTTCTTCCGCTCAATCATCACACTTGTTTTACCACATATACTTATACCATACATGTAGCCGAAATATACTTTTACGCATAAAAACGTTCGTCAAATCTGTTTAATGTCTTCCGGTGAGCTGCAGCACTTCCTTGCAGTGCCCTCGCTCCCTCGCATTTCTCATAGTCTGCAGGGTACCGTTTTGCTTATCCTCAACGTCAAAGCACCGCTGTGTACGACGGTGAGCATTCTCTTTGACGGCACTTTTCTTTTTTATCTGTTACATCACGCGGTACTCTAGGCAATGTTATTACGGAACGATGAAAGAAAAAAGTCGCGGCATTTTCTACGTATAACGTATTTGGTGCATGGGCCGCTCTATGCAAACTCACCATCTCGGATTTTGTCCACATGTCATCAGATACCCAAATGGGTTGAGGATTTCTCAAGAAACTCGAATAACGCCTATCGAAGAGATTCAGATTCAATCATCAGAGTCTAAATCTTGTTGGTTTTAATTTCGATAAGGCAACCATCAGCGAAAGTTTTGTGATCATGGTAAAATTCGCAAGAATTATCACTGCATGCATGTCGCGGTTCACTATTATTTTTATGTTTAAGTTCGCATCCCAAAGCCGGTGATATTAATCATCACTTTCTTATTCAATAATGTAAGGCCACGATTGACCAGGTGGAACGGTTCTCACTACTACCCACCGTCTAAGACATTAATAAATTCATTCTCATCGTAATATTGAATCACACGTGACATTTAACCGACCATTTGTATCGAAGCGAATAAGCAACGTCGATCGTAACTGGAATTAGCATACTCAACTCACAATGCACAATTACGAACACTTCACAGAGATTTATCGACTTACCAAGGTGTGATAATTGCACACAACGACCGAAAAAATCATCCTTTCTTACCGCCAAAAAATTCCTGTTAAATCATTACTATAAGGTTATTACATGGTTGAGTTGATATACACCGATACTACATTAATATCCTCATGTTTGATTGTAAGTATGCAAATTAGGCCCACAAGTTCAAAAAATTCTTCATCCCTTCATATTGAAACACTCATTCAGTGATTATCAGCTGCATGAGCTAATCTCGATGAATCCAAATATCTTACATGATTGGAGATGGAAAGTACAGAAGCCCTGATGAATTCCTGCCATTTGGGATGTTTTCCGAATCATTTCCATCATACGGTATAATACTATATATTGGAATTCATGCATCAGGCTGCACAGAGCTTCTTTAATCGACAAGAAGTGATCCCTGAGCTGTTTGCGGTGTACTTCGACGCTTATTTCTTATCTGTTATTGAAACACTCATGTGATTAGCAGCTGTATGGGCTAATCTTGATGAATCCAAATATCTTACGTCGTTGGAAATTTATCGTATAAAAGCCCTGATGGATTCCTGCGATTTAGGACGTTTTCCGAATCATTTTCATTAGGGGAATGATGTATAGTCCTTAAATATATAGTTATAATACTATATATTGACATTTATGCATCAAGCTGCACACGCAAATTACTGTAATCGATGAGAAGTGTTTTCTGGGCTTCACCAGTGAACGTAAGTCCTTATCTTCTGGCCGATTCGAGATTATCATACATCTTCACGATTCTCCCATAAAATCAAGTATGTTCTATGATTATCAGCAATGATTTGCAAATAAATATTAATAGATAAGATCATTTCCGCGGTGTATATAAAGCAGCATTTTTAGTCCATCACAATAATCTAGTAAGCTTCTTGTTCGAGTAAAACACTTCGTTATTGATATCACACTCAGTTCTTTCATAACCTGAAGGATGTTCAACAAGTATTCGATTTTCTTCACCCTGGCCATGGCCTTGGCTGTTACCGCCAACGTTATACCCAGAGCTGTCGACGATCAGCGAAGCTTCTCGATCACCTACGATGGCAATGATCTATTCATTGGAGAGCGGGTGCCTGAAGATTATCAACTGACCCAATTTGGCGTCTGGGGTACAGCAGTGGAAGGTACCGTGGTTACGAAGACCTTGGAGATCAACGCGGCCTACGAAATCACTTACATCCATGCCTACGATAGGGCTGCTGGCCAAGCCTCCGGATCCATTCCAACCCTTGTCAGCGGTGGTCCAGGCAGCAAAACTGCCACCCTTGTGTTCACCAGCGCACCTGGCAAAGAAATTTGGTCCTTGGTTGATGTCTTTGGACGACGATAAGCGCGGGTTACACAATAGCTTGACCGAGGTGCTAAAACTTTAAAACGAACGCTTTTTTTCTGTTTTGATATCGTGGCTGATCAGCCTATTTCTTACATCAAATGAAATAAATATAAATATTGAATTTTACATAGCCCTTCGATTTTCCCATTCTAATTTCCAACAAATAGAAATTTGCGCTTACACTCAGAAAAAGGTTTTGTTGAAGCAACAAAACGCGTAGCAGACTTTTGTCTGGAAAAATGTCCATTTCGAAAACCATCGGTTTTGTGGAAAATAAAATTTGGCTGTCGATTCTTCACATACTTGCGACAGTATTTCCAGTGACTACAAGAGTTTCTGAGATGATCAAAAGTACAGTAAGAAATTTTGGTCTCTGAGCAACTAGAGTCTGAATGATTTCATGATTCCGATGATCCCTTGTTTAAATGGGAATTGGTGAGTCCTGTTATTTTTCTCATCGAAAGAATCTCGAGACTGCTCGACGCATTATGACACTGCGTTTCCTTCGGGCTGATGTCGGCCGTTGTCACATATGTTGAGAGGGACGCTGATGGTCGAGAATCACGGTACGTTTAATACAACACGATGAATCCACCGCACCGCATAGTCGTTTGCCTCCGGTCATTCGCAGCCGAGGCAACCGCAGCTTATACTTTTTAATTCTACGAGTGTTTCGCCGTTCATGGTACGAGGAATGCGTATTGTGTGCGTATCACAGACTTATACCGACCCTATACTCCTCGACCATTTACGGCAATTTCTTACCACACTCGGTCCTTGAATACCTATTGCAGTAGACATGTTTATGAGTTTAATAACCAGAACCTCACAGAACTATACCCAAAATCTTTGAAATTGTGCAATAGTTAAATCTACCGAAAGCCGCCTGACCTGAAAAAAATTCACCGCAAATGAATCATGGGTCGTTGCTTTTGGGTAAAACAAGGAGCTCGCGAATTCGTCCGATAATCGTATGGAATAAATAATCTGGACAGAGGACGTATTACTCCAGATTCCCATCCTCGAGCTCGCTTTCGGCGGACCTGCAAGAGCAAGCACGAAGAGAAAGAAGCGGGGACGTCGGTTCTTGGCAGCATGAGGAAACCGGTTAACCGCGTAGGTAAGGATCTCCGAGATTGCTCTCAGAGGCTAAGGTGGATCGGGTGGTAATGCCTGGTGGTGTTAACATTGTTACTATGCTCTTGAGTCCTCGGTGAGCTTTCCTCCTGTTTCTCTACGGAGACGACAAAGCCACGCGATAATTCCCACAGGCAGATGAAGAAAGGGAGACTCAGTGATCGAAGGAAATTCGCAATTGCGTGGAGATTCAAAATGTCATATTTTCGCATTGCGACGAGGTAGGAACGACGAGAACCGCGGTTATTTTGAACATGATAAATTTTCAGCAAAGCCAATTCCCGTGGTTTTTAACCCTACGATTGTTTCGCCGTTCATGGTACGAGGAATGTGTATTGTGTGGGTATCGCGGACTACAGACCATTTACGGCGATTCCTTGCCACACTCGACCCTTACGTACCGTGGACATAATTGTGGCTTAAGTCGTTCAGGCTTCAAATTATTGGACCTAATTTTCGACAATCTAATCGAGCGATAAGAAAAATCAAAAGAATCGGGTAATTGCAGTAAAGACTGTTCGTTTTTATTGACAGAAAAAAAGGTCTAGGGTTTTACAAACAGTTGTTAATATCGCACGTAGCTGCTCACTGTGAAGTTCACCGGCTGGCCAACTTTGCTGGTGAAACGCAGCGTCGTGTTCCTCTGTCCTGGTCCGCCGCTGATAAGAGTTGGGTAAGCTCCACGAGCTGTGCTGGTTGCTCGATCAATCGCTGCCACATATGTGAGGTTGAAGTAAGTGACGATGTTCAGGGTCGTGGTAACCACCCTTGATGGAACGGCAGCCTGGTACACTGATTCCGTCTTCTGGAGCCAGTCATCTCCGGATCTCTTTCCGATGTACAAATTGTTTCCGACGTAGCTAACGTTGGCTGCAGCACGATCCTCGATGGCTCTTGGTATGACGTTGGCAGTCACGGCCACGGCCAGGATCAAGGCGATGAGAATTGAACAGTTTTTGAACATTTTTAGAGACTTAGTACTTCGAGAAATATCTAATATCACAGTTTCGGCTCTGAACTGAGTCGATGATGAAATGATACTGGGCTCAGCGGCTATCGAATTTTATACTTGTCCGAATCTTATCGAAAGAATACGTAATCTACAGATTTCATTGAATCGATAGTCGTACACGGACGTGCACACAATAAACGCGTGGATTCCTGATATCGTGTAGGTTTTTTTTTTTATGACCTGCGCATCGTTTTAATGATTTAAAGAGCAGTTGTCTAAAATCGTTCATTAGTATTGGAGTGGTTGATGGCTTTTTTAAAAAGTACTTCAACTGGGACAAGTTTGTTGGTGGATTAATAACACAGACGAGCTGTATCGATAAAATTCGTTCCCAGCGTCGAGCAGGATTCGAAAGACTAGAGAGATCATGGAAACAGAAGAGAAGAAACTCGAAAGGTGCCGGAAGTTAGGTGATTTTTGTGAATGAAGTAAAACTGAACATTTATTTCCGGCGATGACGCAGTAGCTCAATATAATCAACAACACTTACTCAGATAAATATCGAACGGATTTTATCGCCTGGGTATGTTTAATTTTAAGTGATTTCAATATTTCTTGGATTTCCCCCGATTTGACTTTATCACGATCCACAATTCGATATGTGATTTCCAGGTAGTCGAAGCACTCGCTTTTGTCAATAAGATTTATACGACCACGCGCGCTGCTTCCAATTAAATCACGAGGATTCAATCATTGCTTAATTAATTGTTGTTATCGATATGATCCGAAGAGACCCAGTACACTATAATAACACCACCACCAGCGAGTGCCTAATGATGATAAAATTTTTTAAAACCAATCGTTTGACGGAAAATTCCATTCACAATTCACATTTTGGTAGAAGTTTAGTGATAACAACATCTGTGACTCAAATCGGATTGTAAGAGCAGGAAGAAATATATCGATTACTATTTATTCTGCACTCTCATTGATTACCAGAAATCACTTGACGTAGCAGCGTCTATAATCTCATTGCCTCCCTCTCCAGACTTCTACGAATTTATTGATAGTAGAATCGTGATATCGTATGACGCAAGATAGTGCTAATTAATTCTTGTCATTATTGTATCAATTCGAATAGGCAGCATCGACGGCGGGTCGTATTAGCATACGACCACACGACAATTCCCCATTATGAACAGACTGGAAAAGTTCATCAGCTCTCTAAGGTGTGGTAATCACTATCAACGGTAGCAAAAATGATCACACATCGTAGGTGAAACCCGTGGCCAATGTAATCACTGCTATTGCGTGCTTGACCGCCACGATATCTGTGGATATACAAGCCTGTGATTTGTACAAGTATGTATTTATCTTCACGAGTTCTCGAGTGCTTGATTACAAATCACCGCGATTCAAGTCATCAGGCAACAATGTAAAGTGCCGGAAGCGTCAACTGATCGTGACGTTAGATATTTGGGATAAAATGATAATCGATGAACATTTGAATTGCACAGAAATGTATGGAACGAGACCTTTTCTAGAAAAATTACCCAACATCACGTGAATTTTCTCGAAAGTCAGAATCATCACCCATGATATGACAAGATAATGCACGCTGATAAAACGCGGTCATATTGTTAGAGATAAGATTTTTGAAGTGGTAGAAATATAATGGATCGTCGTGAAGCCGCCTTGTCAGAGCAGAATCAGTGCGCAGTCATTCAAGCGACAACAACTCGACATTAATAACATATCGCAGTGCAGATTTGAGAGGTAAAAAAATGTTCAACAAGTGTTTCATTATCGTGGGCTTTGTCATGGCTGTGGGCTTTTCCGCCAGCCTCATGCCAAGAGCTACACGGTGGCGTGGTCCAGCGAACGTTACCCACGTTGGAAACAACTTGTACATTGGTAATCGATAGAATGGTGACTGGCTTTTGATACAGCGCCCAGTGTACAAAGCAGCAATTCCAAATAAAACCGCTACCCAGACCCTGAAGATCAACACGATCTACACATTCACGTTTATATCAGCAATTGATCAATCTTTCAACAAGACACTCGGAGCGTTTCCCAGACTCGTCAGCGGTGGACCAGGGACACAAACCGCCACCGTATACTTCACCAGTAAAATTGGCCAGCCGATTGACTTTCACGTCAAATCATTCGTGCGAAGATAAGCCTCTTTGTAATTGACGATCATTAGATCAGCATGCGAAATCGGTCTCTCTTGAATACATTATGATACGGAATTGTTAATGACTTTACGTTTCGAAAACGCGATACTATATATATGTACAATTCGTTGCAGAATAAAACGGCATAAAAGATTCCTCTGAGTTTCACTTTTCCTTCAACCTTCGGTTCCTAATTTCTATATTCATTCTAAAGCGACACTGCAGTCGCGTGGCAGGTTCTGCATGAGAAATTAGCGAATAAAACTTTGCCACGAAGGAAACACCAAGCTTTACTCTAGATTCTAATCCTTGCTTTTTCGACGGGGAAGTGCGGTGCTGAGGGAGAGGATATGCTGCTTTAGACAGCACGAGGTAACCGGTTGGATGCGGATGATAGGATCTCTCAGATTGCTCTCAGGCTGAGCTTAGGTGTATTGGATGGTAATGCCCGATGGCGTTACCATCGCTACGACCCCGAGAATATAGTTTTCCCGCGTTTTCCATGAAGCGATGAAGCGAGCGGACGATCGCAGGATCCGGATGACCGAAACTCATCTTCGCAGATTAGAGTTTCATAGATGAATCGATGAATCGAATAATGTTGAGATTTCGAATAGAAAAGTTATTTCGCAATTAAAGTCAGATTTTTGAGGTAAGTTTGACAAGTATGTATAACATATGTTGAGTATAACATAACAATATGTGCCAGCTCAATATAGGTAAGCTCCACGAGCTGTGCTGTTTGCTTAATAAATCGCTGCCACATATGAGGTTGGAGCAAGTGACGATGTTTAGGGTCTTATGGTAACCACCCTTGATGCAACGGCAGCCTGGTACACTGAATCCGTCCTCTGGAACCAGTCATCTCCGGATCTCTTTCCGATGTACAAATTGTTTCCGTCGTAGGTAACATTGGCTGCAGCACGTTGCTCGATGGCTTTTGGTATGACGTTGGCAGTCACAGCCACGGCCAGGATCAAGGAGACGAGAATTGAACAGTTTTTGAACATTTTCAGAGACTTAGTACTTCGGGAAATATCTAATATCACAGTTTCTGCCCTGAGCTGAGTCGATGATGAGATGATGCTGGGCTCAACGGCCATCGGATTTTGTACTAGTCCGGGTCTTATCGATACAATACGTAGTCTACAGATTTCATTAAATTGATGGTCGTACACGGATATGCACACAATAAACGCGTGAATTCCCTACATCGTGTGGGCTTTTTTTTTATAACCTGCACGTCATTTTAATGATTTGAAAAGCAGTTGTCTAGAATTGTTCATTAGTATTAGAGCGGTTGATCACTTTTTTCAAAAGTATTTCAACTGGGACAAGTTTGTTGGTGGATTAATAACACAGACGAGTTGTATCGATAAAATTCGTTTCCAGCATCGAGCAGGATTTGAAAGACTAGAGAGACGATGAAAACAGAAGAGAAGAAACTCGGAAGGTGCCGAAAGGTTCGTAATTCTTTGCGAATGAAGTAAAACTGAACATTCATATCCGGTGATGACGTAGTCGTTCGATATACTCAACAGCACTTATACTCAGATAAATATCGAACCGATTTTATCGCCTATAGTGAGATTTGATTTTAAGTGATTTCAACCTTTCTTGAACTTTGCCTGATTCGACTTTATCACGATCCACAATTCGATACGTGATTTCCAGGTAGTCGAAGCACTCAATTTTTTTAATAAGATTTATAAGACCACGGCGCGGGCTACTTCTAATCATGTTGAGATTTGGAATAAGAAAGTCAGATTTTTGAGGTAAGTTCATCTGGTAGAAGAGGTGTAAAAAAGTTGCCTGACAAATTCTCCTTTTCGAGAATAAAAAGGAGTTAATCTTGTCGAGCGATGGTGTCGCGTGGCAGGTCGCACTACGGAGAATGAACAAATAAACTAAACCGCATGAAGGAGACACGACGATACGTTTTACTCCAGATTCCTGTCCTCGGACCTTCTTCGCCCCTCGTCCCATGCGACTACGATGCAACGATGCAGAAGTAAAGAAGGGGACCTCGACGAGGTCTCAGTGGTATGGGTACGAGGAAACCGGTTGGCAGCGTAGGTAAGGATCTCTCAGATTGCTCTCAGAATGAGGTGGATCGGGTGGCGATGCCCAATGGTGTTAACATTGTTACGACACTCTTTACTCCCCGCAAGATTTTCCCCGAACTTATTCAGGATACTATGTGAACCTACGCTCGACGATCCCCCGTAGAGCTAAAGGATAAAGACACGTGGAGAGACAGGACGAAGTCACTAGCAAACGTGAAAGTGAACTGCAGGTGTTTTGAACATATCTCCTTCTGTCTAAATCAAAGAAATTTAATAAAAACAAAAAGGAGAACTAAAAGTAAAGACTTTATCCATCCATTGCAATGCAGGATAAAAATGTTGAATTCTGATTTCGTGGAAGTCGAGTATCTCAAGTCTCAATGATCGGAAAAATTTGTTTGTTTTATCGTCGATAGCCGTCGGACAAAAAAATTAAGATTTCTATCAAGTCAAAAGCAGATACTAAAAATAACTTCAATTAAATACGATAAGATAAATATCAGAGGCTTATAAATCGGGGTAACATCTATATACCGTGACTTTCTTTGGATGGGAAACGCCAGGGATACCAACCCAAAACTCGGTAGCAGCAGTTTAGTAACTTCCTAGATTTTCATAGTAAAATCACTAAAAATCTAGTGACTTCTAGTGATTTTACTAGAAACATCTAGTGAGTTACTAAACTGCTGCTAACGAGTTTCGGGGTGGTATCCCTGGCGTTCCGCAGAAATCCACGGTATATGTATAGTAGGGTGGACCCGAATTTGATCATTTTCAAATTTCAATGCTCCCATCGGGCAAGAACGAGGCATTGAAAAAAAAAAAATATTATACGAAAAATTGACGGTATGAAGGGGGGCTTTATGGACGATGTGATAATTTCAATGTATTGAGGCACCCCGCGGATATCAAGGCCATACAAATTTTCTTAAATATAAAAATAAAATGTTATTCGCTTGTAACACTTGGCAAAAAAACTCACTCTGTATATAGATTCTATTAATATGAATCTCAGACGGCCTTCGTGAATTTTTGCAGTAGATGTCTTGAAGGTTATCCGTGAATCAACAACGATAAGAAATAATGACGCATGACTATTCTTGGAGTCACATACCTTGTTGTTTTTTTGGTCCGATTCCATACGACAGAATCGGATGAAATTCATGACGTAAATTCGGAAAGTATGGAATATATCGTGACGGATTTACGATTACGTAATACAACAAAGAACTGCCGCAGCGAGTGGCAAGAAGTGGGATCTGCGTGGATACATACATGTAGTTGGCACGTGCGGATAAATGCAATTGTACTTTCACTCGGAGCCCGCGGTTTTCTGTACAGACTTCGAGTCACGGACTACTATTATACATCCAACGCGATAAGTATAATAATTTATGGCATATACCACCCCGCGTATGATTTGCAAGACCTTTCGAAAAGCGGAATCCCGATCTAACGAAACGGAATACCGCACGATCGAAGATCATTATCTGTTTCAACGTTATATTCACAACTTTCGAAAGCGGGGTGAATCGTAATCCTATTAATCCTCGATATGCCGCAATTTGAATTCGAACAATTCCCAACAGATTTATGGCGTCAGAAAGACGAAAAAATATCGATAACTTCCAAGGAAAATCGTTAAATTTGTTTAAAATAAAGAAATAGTTGGAGCGCACTGTATGCATCTGCTTATCCTTCGCCTCCTATACTTCCTTCGTCTCGTATTGTGTGCAAGTTTTTGGGGTAAAGTGTCGGTAAAACAAATGACGCTCTCGGACCGATCGATAGGCTTAATTGGCGTTGAAATAACGGTTCAACGTGTTTAACGCAGCGTATGACGTGCGAGCGTCCGAACGTGATTCACGCGACATAGACCGAGGGTGGTTACACGATCGGGGTTAACCAAACTACTGTTGGACTGGCCGCACTATTCGCAAACCCCAGTTTGAGTGAAATTTCGAATTTTCAATAACGCTCAAAGAGCGTTTCGGCGTATAAACAGGTTTCTACCACAAAAATAAAGTTTTTTAATTTGGAAAAGAAGAAAATTTTCAATTGAAAATCTCAATATTTGTGATGCAAGGAGCATTTAGATTATGTTCATAATATTGACGTTTCAAAAGACTCTTCGAGTCACGACATTCAAATTCTGTAATTTAAACTTTTTCATCTCATTTTTGGATATGATTTGGAGAGATTAGCGTAGCTCTTTTTGTAAATCAGTTCCTGGTTTTTCATAGCATGAATTATTTTACACTATTGGTAGAGCCGTCTGTAATTAAGTGTTGAATCGATGTTTCGAAAAAAAATTTGTAGATACTTTTTGAAACCTTTTTTTTTTTTTACGAAGAAGGGATACTTAACTTAACTTAATAAAGAGAGTTGACGGAGTAACTAATTGATAGAGTTTTGTTAAACGGCCATAAAATCGTACGTCAAGGTGGAGTTGTCATCCTCTAACTTTGGGTTTCAAGCCAGGTTTCTAAAATTGGTAAAAATCCATTTCGACAGAGACTATAACAGTTAAAACCGGTTAAAGACGCAGAACAGTTAAAGTCAGGGTGGTCAAAATTCGTCAACGCTATTTCAAGACCATAAAAATTGTGGCCCTGTGGTGCGAAGGAAGAAAAATAGCGACATTGAAATCGCTGCGATGAAAAGATGAAAAAAGAAATTTGCAAGAAAAGAAAAAAGGAGAGAGGGAAAATAAAACTATAACCACCTCAACCCTCCCGCTGCGATACAGGGGTAAAAACTTACTCGCCTGTCGCAAGACTGACGTCAATAATAGTTCAAATTTGGGAATGAGAATCCCTCGTATACCCTCGTATCACAAGAAATCTATTCTATGGCGTTTTTCAAATAAAATCGACCTGTCAGATGATCAATTTGACAATTCAATAATTAACATGATGCAGAAAAATAAAAATCATTTTTGGTTTCGCAGATAGCGCGTGAAAATTGAAGTACGAAACTTTCTATCATTGCATTTACCGATAATCGGCATCAGTAGTAAATATGCGCTTGTAGGTATACCGGTATACGAATAACCGGTACATTATATGGGTATATATAAGTAAAATCGTTTTGTTTATGAAAGAGACTTGCCGCCGTAGTGTGCGCGAGTATAATTGTATACGTGTGAGTACATACCGATGTGGGTGCACCAGGGGGCGCTCGAACAAGGTATAAATCATTTACCGTGATTGGATATGCAACCGCACCGAATTTATGAACCTGCGAATATTATACTTTTATACCTTGGTCATATACTCCGTTTTCCTACGCTACTCGATATTGGCACAACGATCGGTAATCGCAGGCTAAATTTTGGCCCTAAAAATAGAAGACTCGGCCTTTCCTGCAACCCTTCAAGTTATAGATTTCAATTAATTTTCTTTTCCACCCAAAACGCGATCGAAACTAATCTGTGGTTTTGAAAAATAAACTTTTCCAGGCCATCGCTAAACGGGATATCCACTTTGAATTCAGTCTTTGAGAGTTAAACCGGTGGCGTTATCTCGCCTGGAATAGATAGGTTGAAAATTAGTCCCGAGGACGAATTCGGTGAGGATCAGGACCACCGGAGGGCAGTACGATATCGCGGTTGCGCGCGGTAGGTATACATTATAGATTATACCTCATAACATACCCTGGAGCAACCGCATCGTACGTTGGGGCTCCCGATATACCTAACGTCAGTTTAGAATCCAGTTCGATATCGCTATCCACCTCTCCGCTCCGCCCCGGATACCGGGGAGACAAAGTTTGATCAAGTTATTCCGAGTCTGATCGTATTTTCTGCCCAAACAACAATATCCTATAAACCGAAAAGACGAGGATGAACTTTGTCGCAGTTAAAGTTTTTCGCGGTTTAAAGAGGGCCCTAAATTTTATCCCCGCGAGTTTATGATCGTTTATACTGCTACCTGGTCCCGTAGTCGAAGCGGTTCAAACCCCTGATTAAATCGCAGATGCGGAATAGCTGCGGGAATAATTCCGTCCCGAAAATGTCCTGCGATTCCTTTTACGTATGTGAGTCTAAGCGTCCTTTTGTGCATCGGGCAGTCAGGCGGACAGTCGAGTCGCTGGTTAAAATCAAAGTAGAATCAGGAGAGATCGTATCGCGGTTTGAAGAGCCTCCTTAAAACGTTTCACTAGTAATACAAACGCGATATATTCGGTAATAAAACTCGAGCCAACCTCTCAAGAGGTTAATTGATTGCCGAGGGTAGGCCCCCGCTCCCATACGCGTTGTTATAGGTACTCGCTTTAATTTACTTCCCCGGTGCAATCCTTCCAGGGTAATCAGTTTTAATTTAATGCTCCTTGGAACTGGCTGCCGATTTCTCGCAACTTTTACTGCAGCTACCGGTTTATTTTACCTACCCTTGGAACCCCGCTGTTTATTCCGCGTACCGCGATTGCAAAATAGCGATTGAAGAATTGACGAGGGGTTGGTTTTTAGATCTTCCATGGACAGTCAGGTCCAGGGAAGGGGCTCTCTCGGTCATTATCATAGGACAGAATTTATGAAAATGACACATTCCCGGTTCGTTCCATTCCCTGTATTTCACTCCTAATTTGTTGACCATTGTGCGTGGGTTTCCCACGAAAATATCGGGCTTCTATCCTCGGAGGTAGATGACGATAACTTGTACTCGTCCATGCAGCAGTCGAGCCTCTGGACCGTGAAGTGAACTCTCTCTCTAATTTTCAATATTTTTCTCGGTCTCTCCCCCCTGCAGTGGGTGAGACCTCTGGTTCATCTCTGGTGCACGGATGTACACAGATACGAGCCACCCACCCCAATCGAGAGTAGAAACTGCCCCAGCCCTACAGGCGGGGGCGATTTGTTCCGGCGATTATTTAAATTCACCGAATGAACGTGGAGCGAGAAGACGAAGAAGGGTCGAAAGGGAAAGGGAGAAGCGAGAGATGCAATGACCAGTTCTCGTGATCCAGTCATCCGAGATGATCGAGCGATATATGGGCGATGTACGCCACGGACATTTGTTGGATTCGAAATGGAACGGAACGATATGGCTATACGTATAGGTATGCGGCTGATTTCGAAGAGCTGTCCATGAAGGGAAGGGAGTTGCGTTTGTTAGTTGATCAAGTTCTTTCTAACCTATGGATATCTTTTGGTGGAATAAATTTCATGACGGATCGAGTAATGGGGAATAAGAAATCCTCGGTGGAGGATGCATATGGACTCTTCGTCGAGTCGGTTTAAACGAAAGCCGCTAATATCCCAGCCGCGATAAGTTACCGGTCTCGGTAATTCTACTAAAACAATAAAGTACCCATGCAGTGGGTAATATTTTGGCCTGCCAACCCACGCCATCGAGGCGACGCGCCACGCCGCGCGCCATACCATCCCAAAAGTAATGCCCTGTCTCCTAATAGAGTGCAATAACATTCATATGCGCTTTTGCGTGGGACGCTCATCCTGCACCGGCTGTCTCTATACTCACGCCGGTGTGCCACGGCACGAGCGCGGAACTTCATCCGCTTTTGACGCAGAAAAAAAGGCAGAAAAGCCGAAGAAGCGAGGGTAGTTTTTTCCCCGTTTTTATTTCAGGATTTTGATTTTCGATTTTCGTTCTTCTTCCTTTTTTTGATGGTTTTCTTTCATGTGCACTAAACGATTTTCATTGACGAGATTAATCCTGAATAATCTTCTTGCGTGGAATGGTGCGTTCTACGATGAATTACATCGTCATTAGATCTACCAACGGGGTCTTCCTTTACAGTTTATAGTTTGTATAGACGATGGGTTACATCCGTTTATTTTACTGCTTTACATAATCCGATACGATAGTAAGCGATTCAGTGAAGTACAGTGCGGCTACACGCCTACCTCACTTTCGTTCACTTTACAAGATGCAACTTATCGCTCCTAGACATATGTGTGAAACCGTTCTTTCTTACGATCTTCAACGTTTTTGCGGGATTGAATGGTGTGAGGTTCAGGATTTTCTATACTTCCAAACGGTTAAAATTCAGGATTTTTATAATACCATCTCACAGTTTTTAGAAAAGCGTTTCACCGCGATGGTCTACATGACAGATTTGAAAATCTTTCAAATGAAGAACAGGAAAGGTTCAAAATTCGGAAAACTAAAGATCCGAAAAGCCAAACCCCGAAACTTGAGTATATTCCTGACTCTCGTAATTCTCAGAATTCGTAATTTCGTTTTGATTGGAGTATCGTGACTGAATACGGTGAACCAAAGAGAAAAAAATAAATAAAAAATAAAAAAAGAACCGGCAAGAGAGGAACTCGAGGATCGGAGGCTGCTCGTGGGGCCCGATATCTCCATCCCAAGATCGAATCTCACCTGGCTTGGCGCGACAGAAAAATGCTTCCTAGTTGACCGGTGGACTGTGAAGATTCCATAACTGTAACTCGCACGCTTTACCTTTATTCTTTCGCATGATCTCCGGGTCGTGATCCCATCTTGTACCACTGATATACCGGACATATTTAATTAGGTCTTCATAGCGTATAGATTAGGGTGGTCCTTAATTCGGTCATATTCGAATTTCGATGCTTTCGCATCAAATAATCCGAAATTCCGCACACTTCTTACCTACAGTAGTAGGCATCCGTAAAAAATCGACAGATTTTTAACGACAAAATTTTACTCATCGCGATTTGGAGATGAGAAATTTTTTTTGGTGCGATATAGCTTCGGGAATTAGATCGTTGACAATCTGTCGAATTAGATTCGAAAATGATCAACTTAGGGACCTCCTTAGTAACGATAGAAAAATTTGATTCCAAGGGAAAAACTTGAATCTAGGTACTCCGGATCGTTTTTAATTTTCCAAATACCATGATCAACCCCTTCTTTAATAAATTTCGTATCAGGAGGTACTTCCAGAAATGAAAGAACGTCGCTGGAGTCTGATCAGAAAATAAAAGGGCCTACAGAATAGTCTGTATAGACAAAATGGAAGCAGGGCGGTAATTCAAGGATTGGTCACGCAAGGGAGGATCCTGAGGGTTCGGAGGGTGCGCGAGCTTAACTAAACGACCGCCTACTCCCGCTCAAATTTCGTTCTCACGATTTTCGACCTACGACCAGAAACTTCAGGACAATATACCGCGTATAATTTTTATTTTTTTTTCCTATATATATATATATATGTGTGTATGTATATATACCTATATGCACGAATTCATACATCGTAGCTCTGCTTCGCATCTTTTCGACTCCCCGCACAGATCAACGTTTAAATCTTTCCTTGTGGCCGCATTATCCTCCCTGCGATTCGGCAAAGTTAGTTTGGGTCGGGGGTCGTATACAATATATTCATTTCGTTCCACTGCCAAACTATATGGTGCATGGAGAAGACGCATTATATGATGACGTTACGTTATATGCATGTACGGATTCAGATTTTATAGACACATTTTCGAACAATGAATACTTTCCTATAAACGACGCGTCGACTTGTCCGTGTACGAACTTCATCCGATTTATTTATTTTTTTTTTTGTTTTGTTTCGCTATCGATATTTATATTGCAAAAACCTAAAAAATGTCAATTTTTCTTCTTATGATTTCTCTCGAACGCAATTATTGCTTGAAAAAAAAAAAGCCTATCATGGATGTATGTAGCCGTTTTATATGGGAACAGCTTCAATTCTTACACACAAAAAAGTAGAAGAAAAAAAAAAAAAGAAAAAAAAATTACTGAAATTTGTCACCTTTCAACAACAAGCTACAGTGTAGGTACCCCATGTACGTATAATAAAGGATTTTATAGCAACGACCGATCGTATCGTTGTAATAAATATAATATATAGTCGCGGAACGATGGAGGCTGCGAGGACGCCGCGAGACGCCGAACCCCTGTAGAGCAACGGAGTAACCAAGTCATGTAAAATTAGCTCGTAGATGTATGTAGGAATAGATTATAGACCTGTACGAGGGAATTAGCTAAGATCGAGGTATATAATACCTGCGCGAAGACGCACAATATCCACCACGCGTCTTTCTTGTTTATGATATTCGTTCATGTTTTGAACCAAACGACGCGACGCGTTGAGTTGAGATTCCGGATCATCACAGTTTCCGGAAAGATCATTTCCCCGAGAATCTACACACCCGGTTTGAAAAAATTTTCCGAAGTCTAAAGATCCGGAAGGCCGAAACCTCCGAATCTTAAAATTCACGCATCCATTCGTCCGATTAGAACGAACTTTTCTCCGTCTTCGCATATTCTGAGAAATAGATCGAAATTCACTAGACTTCCGGAGTTTTTAGCTGTCCGCATTCTGAACTTCGGGAAGTTCATTTCAATGGCCGGTCGTGAAATTTGGGTGGAAAAATAAGAATGTGGGTTTTATGGTGCGGCGTTGAACTCGTCGTACCTTATCTGCGACTAAAATTGCTAATAGAAAAGAATAAAAAAAGAAAAGCTCAGTTTTACTACCCTTATCTAATTTATTACGAGTCTTTGTTAGATCCCCGTACATAAGAGGAGTAACTGACGTATCAAATTTATAACCTCAGAAACGTGCTCACGAATACATTAATCCTGCTTTTTCAATTACCCCACCGATCTGTCTCTGATTTCGCTGACCCCCGTGTCCGAAGAACCGAAAGAGAATGAGAGAGAGCTCGATGCCTGGATACGCGGCTTATCCCATAATCCCATTGTTGATAGTATCGGAGATTTTCAAACCCCTAACTCATTTCTCTCACTTATTACCCAAACCCATTCCTGCGGAAGCACTTTCAACCGTCTAAAAACACCCTGTGGTCATTCATGTTTCTATTTTAAATTCGAATTTGATCAATTGCAAATAATTCCTTATAATTTTTCATCATTATACGTGATTCAGATTAAATTACAAGCAATTTAGAACCAAATGATAAGGTAAATGGTTAATAAAGTTATTCGCAATCGAGGAAATGGTAATAATCAGAACTTGATAAGCTAGGCTTGAACTAGTATATCAGGCCTCGACTCGTTCTCTCGTCGTTCATTTTCGATGCAAGGAAAAACTAGCTTCGTACATTTGCCATGTCAACTAATATAGAAGAGATCTTTCCGGAGAGATCAGTGTATGTGCACTCGAGAACGGTAACTACAGCATAGGTAGGTATATGTACAAGCAATAGCTCTAGTGCACTGCAGTAGGTATATACGGACAGGTCGGAGTTAGTATCAGGCTGCAGTCATGAAAGCAAGGAAGGAGCCGAGCAGCCAAGGAGGCAAGCATAAGGAGGAGTAGTTATCTCGACGAGAGAAAAATTAATGGGCCCATAGAGAGATGGGATGTGTATATGTGTTAACGTGTTGTGAGGAAGCGTAAGGAGTGAGATATAGCCTGCAGGAGCACTCGTGGAGCACTCGAACCAAGAAGCCTTGATCGTTTGTTCGTTGACGTTTTTAAATTCTGGAAAAGTGGAGAGATGAGGATCCCCCGATAGCCTAACACTGATTTTCTAACACCCATCCGCAATCTCCTCGGTACCTACACTTGACGTATGGGTGTGTATTTTCATCTCGGAAAAATCGATCGTTTTATTCATTCCGGGATCTAATGCGGTGGAAAAATTCAAGTTTTTCGATGATTTTGCTGCCGAAAATTTTCAACCACTGATCCTTGCAGCGAGTCCTATACGTGGAGCTCATTGTCAGCGCCCTTATTCTATTCCTTTCCTCACTTCCTTCCTTTCTTCCTTCCTTTCCGCAGGAGCGTTACCATTCCCACGGTGTCGTGAAACGCGACTGATGCGAGCGTAACACTACCCGAGCGTGTAACAGCTCTAGATAAGATCTGTACTTTGGAGAAACTAGCGGTAGAATTTTTATCCTTATGAACAGAGAGCAGTTCTCTTCGCTATAGGTATATATGATACATCGAACGCTATTATATTCTTAACCCCGTTTCAATTCCATATATTTAATTTTACTTTCGGTTGTAGTAAATTTTCATCCATAGAAAACGAGGTTTTAACTGATATGTGAATTGGCGTTGATAAAAATCCGGAGATATATGCATGCATACACCATGTGCCTATATGGGAATAATTCTTTCATCATTTTATAGTAATTGCAGTAAATTGAAGTGTTAAATTTTCCCCTATCCATTCACGCGCGGCTAGGTATCTATAAGAGACTATAGACGGAGCTCGAGGATCTGTTAACAAACACTTTGAAAAGCAATAAACTCAGTTTTATCGTGGAAAAACCTACGCCGGATGAGCGAGGCCTCAGATTTTACCTACGTAGAAATTCTCAACGCCTTATGGTCCGCCTCGCCTCGCCTCGCATCGCCTCGCATCGCCTTGCCTTGCCCGCGTTGCGTATACCGTCGTTGTCCTTGCTGTAGCACACCAAGATCGAGAAATGCGTGGGCTAAAACGCTAAAAAGAAATTTACCTACCGGCTTTAGCTGCTGCGTTAGTTTCACGGTTGAATTAAACTCTTCTGGAATTACGTGTGCCGCGTCGAGGGGGGAAATTTTAAGAATATTTTTTATGAACACTATTAATGCCTTTCATTCACAGCGGGGAAAAAGAAATATATATATATATATATATACGATTTGGTAATGTACAAACGCATGTATATATGACGCAATTTCGAAAGATCTCACATTTTTTCCTCATTTTTGAAAACCAGCCTATCCCATGATTTTCTGAGAAATGACAGATAATTGTAAATAAGTATGAAGCTGGGTACTCACATCCATGTTCCCGGTGTCGTGGAGGCTGCTGAAGCGAGGGAAACCCCGAAGAGTACGAGGATCCAGTTTTTCCACGTCATAATCATCGTCGTTACCTATGATATGAGAAAATGAGTATTTGAAGGTGTTTAAATTGCGTATGTGTATACTCTATACATATGGAAATGGATAAATAGCCTGAGAATAGAGGTGCCCATCGTTGGCGCCAAGTTAACGGTTCAAATGGGCGTTAAGTTTATAATTGTTTGTCAATATTTGATCTGGCCCTACGCTCAAAAGCCTCGGGTACCTAGGAACGGGCATAACGAGTTTCTGAACCTCGACCATATAACCGAGATAGGAAATAAAAAGAAGGAAAGTGACTGAACCAAACAACGAATTTCCCCGTAACCTACGTCCTGGCCTTCGCAGCCACTCCGAAACGATGTGAGTGTATACCCATATATCCTATTGGCTCAGTATTATCACAGCTGATTACGAAAGCCGATGATAATCGATAAATTTCATTTTCAAATACGACATTTTTGTTTTCCCAACCTTTAGAAAATGGTACATTTCTCGCACTAGTGCGCAAAGCAATACTATAGTCACACTAGTGTGAAAAACAGGCACTTTTCACACGCAAGACAGTGTCGAATTTTGCGCACCGCGTTTTAAAATAGCACATTGCGCAACTAGTGCGCAAAATAGATGATTCCCGCACGAGTCGGGCTTGTCTATAGATATATTATCGCTTCACCTCGAAGTGACATCGTTTTAGAATATTTTTTTCTCGAAATTTAAAAAATTTCGATAAACCCTGCGACCTGTGCCCTATACCACAATAGGTGAATGTCCGTGAGATTTTGAGGAAAAAAAAACTGGATAAGGATTGCGAATATGTAAATCCTTTTTCAATTTATCCACTGTTTTATCAGACCGGTTCGTACGGCAAGAAAAATCAAAGTGATTGAAATTGATAATCATTTGCGCTTCTTAAATCCGTCTAAATGTGGATTGAATCGATTTCAAATTCGCTCCAAAGTGCCCGATTCGGGTACTTAGTAATAGCTCGCCGACACACCCTGCGGAGGACGTAGGACTCTCTACCTCCGGACACACGACACATAGGTATGTATATAGTCTCTTCCTTCTCTCTTCTGGGGTAATCCGAGTTTATGCCATCGTAAACTATCGTATTTACGTGATAGAAATATGCGACTGGACAACAGCTACGGGTATCCCGATCCTTGGATTGTCCAGATTGTTCGCGGACTGTTATTTGTATCTTATATACCGACCTACCTTCCTACCTACCTCGAGTAGGTACGAATTTTCTCGCTTCATAAGCACTAGCTGAATCGGTGGAAAAATATAATTCTGACTTCTTCGATATTTTATAACTATTTGAAAAAAAAAAACAGAGATAAATTTTTTATTCTTTTTTTATTTTTGCAATAATTTACACGCGGTAACAAATTCTTTGCATATAACCTATGCAACGTCTTGAACTTTTTTCCCCAAGTTTATCAATTTACTCTGGAAAGGGGCTCAGGAAACGATCGTTAACAAGGATAAATAAAAAAGTTGGCAAATCTCTCTTTCATTCTTTTCCTCTTTTTGCAGTACTTCGTTCCTTTTAACTTGTTGCTAAAAAGTGATTAAAAAATCCTTCCTCTAGCTCCCGGTGATCATTAGCTGTCATTAACGGCTCGGTTCTGTCGCTTAGTACAACGTGGGTATTAGGAAGCCGAAGCGGTAGCAGAAAGAATCGTCTTTCTCACCTTCTGTACTCGACGTGTTCTTCTTGGTTCTCCATAATTACGTGAGTAAAGGGTAGTGTGTTACGTGTGTGTGTGTGTGTGTGTGTGCGTGTGTGGTGGTTGATGCGGACGCGGAAGAAGAAGATACTCAAAGAGGAAGAATCGAGCTGCAGGATTCTACGAGTAAATGAGCAAAGGAATCGAACGACCAATTATTCGCGTCGTATATTACCTATGTTGCATAAAATGCCCAAGAGAAAGATAAAGAGGAAGAAAGAGAAAACAAAAAAAAAAAAATTGATCAAAGTATCTGCAACGTTTTGCAGTTCATTTCCATCGACGTAATTGTAAAATCAATGAATCATATTTAATTTTTAGAATTTCTTTCCTTTCTCTCTCTCTCCCTCTCGCTCTCTCGCTCTCTTCTTTAGATCGCAAGAAAAGTCATCGCGTATTTATAATACGGTTTGAATGAGCCGCGGAGTGGATAATTAATTAAAGATTTCTTTTTTTTTTTCAATCTAATGTATGCATAATGTATAACAGGATTATTAATCACCTGATTCGTACTTATATGCGATGGAGAATCGAGAAAAAAATAAAAAAAATAAAAAACGTATTACATATATTGCGGTATGAACGGAATATATCTGCGCATTTATCATTGATCTATAGATCGTATTCGTTCACGATCCCAGCTCTTTACTTGGCTAGTAGTAATCGGGAATAGATCGCGAGCCGTTACCCCACGCGATCAGGATCGAATACGGGTTTTCTATTAAATATATTAGTTTCTGATAGGAAAAAAATTTTAAACCGTAATATAAAATAGTTATTATAATGTTATACGAGGGGGAAATTGTAACGTGAAACTTATGTAGTACAACGTTTCTTCATGTACAATATCGTGAATGAAAACCAGGAGGTAAAACAGAAAAAGGGGTATACAGGCCAAAAATGCCTACAGGATTTCGAGTTCCTCCAATTATGCAGCCATTTAAAAAATTCAACTTTTTTTTTTGTCGATTATCGCGTCTCGTCGAATGAGGGACGAAAAAATGACCAAATGTCAGAGAGGTGCATTTCTGATCGTTTCTGATATAAAACGAAACTCAATCGTTACATTCTTGTGCAAAATTCATAATTATTGAAAATTTGAAAAAATTTTACGGACACGAGTGTAAAATTCGCAAACCGTCGATTCACAAGGTCTAAAAAAAAAAAAAAAAAAATCGCGATCAATTTATAGACGAGAAATCGAATTTTTTATAAATTTTCTGATATCTTTCTGCCGGAAAGGACCCGGAATAAAAATCGCTAAAAATAGTATCCCCGAAGGACGTGCCTGGGTTGAAATTTTTCGCTAAGTCATAATATCGTGCGTTAATGAAGCTGCGCTGCGTTATGTGCTTTAAGGAACGATATGCGGGGTGGTAAGCGTACTTAAGACTTCAGCATAGGTAGATGTGGCACGTAAGACACATACGTGAGTTTATCACACTTAGGTAAGGTGAAATTGCGAGAAGTACGTGTACGAAGGGTGGAGAGAAGGGTTAAAGAAACGAGGTAAAAATAATAAGAAGTAAAGTTATCCTCTGCGTTAAGGATGGACAAGGAGGCTTATGCCTGCGTGAACGTTCAGGTTTGGTTCAGTCGTAACTCATATGTTTTATGACGCTCTCGTGAGGGCATCTTATTAACATCCGGATGCACTAATTTAACCCACGACGGTCGATTTTTAATTGGGAAAAAGTTGATAATGGTTGTCTTATTATGTACCCTTACCTGTCCGATATTTTTATTATTCATTTGTTATATTATCTCTCAAAATCGGCTATCTTTTATTACCCTATAACGATAATACCTTTCTAACCACCTAACCGCATCAACAAAAAATATTATCAAATGTTAAAGAAATTTTGAGATATTAAATTCCACCGCCTCCCCTGCGACGGATAAGTACTTACTTTTAAACTGTCAATCCGTTCTCCGTTATCATCACTGTTTTATTTATACTAATTTCTTTTTCTATATTACAGATTATTTCGAAAAAATCTGGAAGAGTCTAATTCATCCGCAATTAACATTCGTGATTATAACTACGCGGAATCTGTGTTAAAATTACGCGACGCACTGTCTGCACTACACTTGTTGTAACATTCGTGAAATAATTCACTTCCCGGTCTCAGCCGAGGAGTTTAAAAAAACCGAAAAAAAAATAAAAAAATAAAAAAAAATCGCAGCACTTTCGAGTTGACGATATTACGAGAAATAATCTAAATAAACGGCGCGATAGTCTCTGTGTTAATTTCATAGTATTAATTAAAATTTTTTAAATTCGGAACACGACAGCAGACATAAAAGTTTTATCCGGTCTCCAGCTCGCGACGCAGACGCAAGGACCACTCAGTTCTAGAGTCAGTCGCGTCTTAATTAACGCGGAGCTTTATCCCAGTCGGAATAATCGAGAATCAGAAAATTCGCATATCGATTTATTTCCGGAATCCAATCCTTCCCCAATTCTGGGCTTACAGGTCGATGCACAATCTGCAGCAGCGCGGGTTGACGATAAAATTGATAATCATTTTTCGACATGGGGTGAAAAAATGTAGTTACAACATTTTATCTTGAATACTGCAAGGCGTGAAAAGGTTCCTTTAAATTTCTCATGTATGTATTAATATTTTCTACGATCTGCGGAGTGAAGTAAAAATTTCTTTTTTTTTCTTTTTTCAGGCAAATTTGATATCGACGAGACACTCGGAACTCGCGTAACGCTACGCTACGTACCCTCGACGTTTACGTTTTCAATTAGAAAATTTTCACAAATAATTTCCCGCGCGCGCGGATAGACAAGACCGGCCCATTCGGCGTGCCGAGCGAGAGTGCCGCAGAATCCAACGTGGTACACGGACCCGTTCGGGGACCCCGTCGCCCCGTACTCCTCCCCGTATATTCTTCGTCCTCTACGTCCGCGTCGCGTCGTAGCCGATTGGCGTGCGGCCGGATGATCGCTCGCACTTGCAGGCTAACCACCCGCCTGTATTAACCCCAGTCACGGTTTTAGTTCAAGACAATTAGGTGTTTCCCTCGTGCGGTTTACAACGGCTTTACTAATTACAAAAATGGCGAACTTGCGGGGCAAGACCGACCACCTGAAAAAAAAAAAAAAAAAAAAAAAAGATCTTTCCTCGATCACTTTTTCCTCCTAATTAAACCCGAAAAATCAATTTTTGATACTTCGATATTGACATTTTTTTGAGAAATTTTTTTCGGTACTCCATCTTGCCCCAGTTTGTACAATAAACGTTTTGTAACGGCATTACTGTGTAGTTCCTTATGGCAGATAAATTAATGCATATATCTAGTGTATATATAGGTATGTAATATAATATATGGCCGTGGGGTTTATCGCGGTGAATATATGTTATACCCGCAGCTAAGGTCTGTGAAAGATCATCTTTTTGAATAGACAGGCGTATATAGGAGAGGGCAAGAGAGGGCGGCGAGATCAGTAGCGATCGTTTTGGTCCAGAGCACCCCACTTAGATCTTTAGATAGCCTCGTCATCTAACACCGGACTGGTTTTTTGCGAGCAACGGCTTTTGGGCAACGCTACAGCACAGTCTTTCTCGTTCCCCTAGAGCTACTTTACTCTTTGCCTGCAGTTAGTCTGATCAAGAAACAGAAGCCGCAGCTGGAGGAAACACTGAACAAGGGGAAAAGAGTTACACGTACCTTATCCGTATGCAGAGAGGAGAGCGGGGCGAAATCGGATGCCAAAAAATTGGGAAGGAAAAAAAAGAAATTAGCCATTTTTTGGGGGATACCCGAGTTTTCCCCGGTTGTTGGGGTTCTTTTTTTTTTTTTTTTATTTTTCTTTCAATTTGTTTCTTTTTATTTTTAGATCGCCAAAATAGAGGAGATGTTTCCACCGGTCCAGATACAGTTATTATACGAATACCGCTACTAGGCGAGGGTCGGATTCGGGAGCGCGTCTCCACCCACGCGTCTGGTAACGATGACGTATTACAGGAAGCGTCGACCAATCGGAGAGCCAATTTACTAATTTCCCCTTCGATTCTGGCCAATCGTAGCCCCTCGAGGGTTCCGAAGAGTCTCTCATTGTCAGACGCGGTAAAATACTGTCATCCCGTGTATATCATCCCTCGCGTGCTCTTTTTTGTTGAGATAAATATCTTATTCACCTTGATATCGCTCTGGCAGTAAAGTGAAACTACGTCATCCAAAATCGATACCTATAACTTTCGGAAATCGAGATTATTTTTTTTTTTTTCTCATATTTTTGAAATCGCGAAATTCTTCATATCGCAAGGATAGAAATTATGATAGAAAATGAATTAGAAGAAAATTCAAAAGACTAATCAACGCGATACAGATTTGCCAGAAATATTTATATATACCTACGCATCGATGGCTCGCCGAATGAATCAGTTTTGAATAATTTCAATTAATTTTGTGTTTATTTTTTCTTTTTTTTTTAATTAGGCGCGAGTTTCTTTTTTCGTGCGTTGACAAAGTGGTAGCAGTTAGGACAGGAAGGCAATTTCCATAACACGGTGTATACGCGCGCGGTGGAAGAGCGTGATGTCGCGTAGCCGTAGCATCCTCAGCAGAGAGCCCTAATAAACCGTAGTAGAAATTCTTCTCCGCTCTATTTTTGGGCCTCTTAGAGAAGCAAGCCGGTCGGTTGTGTCCTAAACCGTTGAACAGCAGCAGCTTTTGGCTCACGCCGTTTTCTTAACGAATAGAAAATATTTTTACCCTAAATTCTTGCGTGTAACCGCAGACAGACGGTCCGACCCGACCCTTTCCTCATCCCTGATCCGGACCCTTTTACTAGTTTAACTAAAACACGCTGCACCAAGGTATACATATACGCCTATATCACCCCTCGAATGAGAAACGTTTTTTCTTATTAAAAATTGTGAAAAAAAAAAGTTTCCAATTCGAATGATTACCGACTCACAGTTTTCGGAAATTGTATTTCCCCGAAAGTCTACATAGCCGATTTAAAAATCTTCCAAACGAAGAAAGTCGGAGGTCCTAAATTCCGGAAGCTAAAAATCCGAAAGGCTAAATCTTCGGAACTTGAAATTTGCGCATGTAGTCATTCAGCGTTCAATAACTCGGGGTTTACTTATCGTATCGAAACCAATGAGCGGTCGAATTAATCGTCTTGAGATTTGCTTTTTGGAAAAAAAAAGGTCCAAAATCCCATCGATTATTTATGACATCATGAAGTTAACGATTTAAGTAGATAAAATGATCAGAGTGAACTATTTTTGTCTTCACACCCTGAGAAATGTATCGAAATTTTCGGATTTTTGAGTCTTCGGGGTTCTGGACTTTCGGAATCTTAATATTATCTAAACTTCAACGTTTTTGAGAATTCGAAATCGTCTCAAATGAATTCGGAACGTCCCGCAAGTAAATCGTAATTTTTTCCTTTTTTTTTTTCATTCGAGTGTTATAACATACAGTCTCTTAGTAAACACCGCAGTATCAAAACGCCTTTAGTGTTTGGGGCCATGTGTATAGGTCCAACGAAGTACGTCCCATTTTTAAAGCCTGAACAAAAAAAGTTGCACCTGTCAGTCCGCTTGGAAGACTGCGAGAGAACTACCACCTCGTACAGTCCCATCAAGCATGGCTACTCCTTAGGGCTTAGGGAAAGGTAGTTCTCCCTTACCTTCTATAATTTTCCAGGAGAAAAAAGGAATGGAACAAAAAAAAAAAAAAATATGAAAAACAAAAAAGCAGAAGAAAAAAGGAAAAGCACTTGATTTTTGCATCCCATTTTGTGAACAATTACTCTAGAAACCGGAAGTGGCTAACATATCGAAAAAACTAAAAAAAAAAAAGAAACGTAGGAAAACGCGAAAATCAATTAAAGGATGTATTATGTAATTGAAAAGTAATTTTTCCGATCCATTCGAACCTCGTGGGGTGGGATGGTGGCGTGACGATGTAGGGTAGCCGCAGGGTGGCCAAGGGTGGTCCCAGACGGCTGCTGCTGTTTCCTGTGTAATTTGAATTATATTAGGCCTATAGCTCCAGCATGCAGCCTCCGGGGGTCTTCGGGGGTCCTTCCTACGAGGCCTTCTCAGGCCTTCTGGGGGCATTCCGGGACCAACCGGGGCTCCTACAATAGCTCCTATCATCACGCATTGTGAGGACCGTGTTTAGGGCCAGGTGCCCCCTTCGTGTTCATCAGTTCGTATACATGCAGTACCGTGCAACGTACAGTCAACTTACAAACTGATTTTTTAAACAGGATTAGGTCACCGCTACTTCCTATCCTATTAAGTTTTCGACATTGTGATCAGGACCTTGATCATTAAACGAAAATTTTTTCTATTTTTTTTTTTGTTCGCACTACGGGCTCTCAGATTTACAGAACGCAAAAAGGAGGAGAAATAATCCGTCATCGCTGTTAAAGTAGGTATGATTCGTATTTTTTTACTTATAAATCAGCAAAATGATTAAATCTTTGAAAACAGTAAATAATTTCCAAAATTTGAAGATAACTTGTTGCATCTGGGTCTCCAATCCTCATTTTTTATCTAAAAAATCAGTGAATTGTACATTCTAGGTCGTAAAAATTGTACAAAGCATGTCCATGCATCGTCCTCAATGAATTCCTCCGAATGGATTGAGGACTTTAGTGGTTTTCAAGCTCACAGAACATTTCAGCCACCAATAATTGTTGCCTGCAGAACATTACCAACAGAAAAATCTACACGCTAACTGTCCGACAGAGCTTGTACACATCGTCGATAAAGAAGAAAACTTGTACAGCATTGGAGCAAGTAGAATAACTGAATGAATGTATCGACTGTTGATACTATGCATATAGGGAGCTATGATGCAGCCCGGGCTGGTAAGGCAGAAAGTTATATCGATTTACAACGTTGTTTTGAAGTGGCAGATGTCGTTGTACGTTTATTCGTCAACTCGCCCTCGATTTATCACCTTTTTCCTCTACCGTCCGATTGGGTTTCTTCCGGCACCGTCGTTCTTAACGTGATTTCCAGTTCAGTTAGATCAATTTCAGTACTCGAATGATGATAATGAGGTTAAACGGTACCGACGAAGGCGGTTAACAGTTTCCGGAGCAATCTGCAGACGTAGAAATTGCCAAACGAACTAAGAATTCTGGAGTTAGATTATTGCGATAATCACGGCTGTCTTAGTTGATAAAATTGAACCTCTTCGTGTACGCAAGACGTTTCTATATAGGGATGGTGAATGAAGTATCATTACCACTGATGAAAAATAGAAAAAAAAATTCTTCCTTTCTTTCTTTTATCTTATAATTAAATTCAGCGTAAATTTTATACCTCGGTTTCAAACCTAGCGACGTTTTTCATCCCAACAAATGACAATCGATTGAATTACTCGATCGTCGAAATATACACGTTTTGAGATTTCACGCAGGCTTTGTAAGGATTGAAAAAGCGTCGCGGGGGCGTCACACCAGATAAACCAGTCTGTATCTATATGTAACTAACGCAGCCTGGAACGATAACGAAACTTGAGCTCCATTTTATGTCTGATTATATAATTTTAATTCAATTATAATTGTGCAGGCGCGTGGAAAGGTGTGCAGATTTTTTTTTCATTCTTGTCTTTCGATCTTTGATCAAGAATTTACCTATATGCACAGCTGTGGATATAATTTCATCGAAAAATGTCTACATAGTAAACGTACGTGTTTGCGTACCGGGAGCGCATATAGCCGGCCTAAGAAATAAAAATTCATATTTATTTATATCACATACAGTCGCAAATGCGTATGTGCAGTGGTTATCTGTATACGCGGGGTGACCCAAATGGATTTTCAGTATCTACCACAGATATGTTGTATCAGAATGTCAATCTTTGTTCAAGAGATTACGTGAACATGGGTCCGGAAACCCCAAGTTACCGCGAGTTTAACTGATTGTGAATAGTAGAAAATGTTTTCTCAAATACCCCGGAGCATAGCTGGTAGTAGGTACATACATAATTTTAAAAGACTGTTATTAAAATGTGTGAACTAGTCTCAATTTCAGCGCATGATGAATCTAAATTGAATGAAATAAATTGCATGGGCAAGACAGGGGGATTCTGTATACATATAGCAAGAATCTTCTGGGTCAGTTAAAATTTAATAATTTTTTCGAAAACTATCAACCACACAAAAAAAATTTCAGAATATAAAAGACGCAGCTTGACAAGACCCACAATTTTTGTATAAAATATTTTTCTGTCACCGTAACGGTTGCGGAGATAATCAAGACGGAAGATCTGCCTACACGTGGGTCTGACCGTGACGATCTTAACTACTAATTCTCGGGCATGGAGCGCGGTGCAGCCGGCTGTATTATAGTGCATACCAAATTCGATATAAGATTATGAACAATATTGGGCAACCGCATCGCAAAACCTGACAATCACAAACCACCTGGCAGCGGCATAAAGCTAGCAGGTGGAATACCTGCGTACATGCAGACTTCACGCATGGCTGCATATACCCTGTTACGTGCAGTATGAAAAAAAAAGATGAAAAAAAAAAGATGAAAAAAAAAAGAAGCTGTACAAGTGTGCGCTCTGATGCAGGTATGTAGGTACTTTATTGTTGTTGCACACTGCACCCGCTACAGGTCATCAACTTCGCTACAACAACGGGCACCCCCAGTTCTTTTCAGGTAGAAAACTTTTCAATGCTTCACCCTAAAGGCTGCCGCTGCTGCTGCTGCTGCTGCTGGCGCTGCAGGTGCACACGTGGCGCGTTATAACCTTACTTACATGTATAAAAATATATATATATATATATAATATACTAGAATATGAACGATTCCAATTTTATTACAATATTATTTTTATTAGTATTTATCGCATACAAAAATTATTTAATATTATTTTCATCGTGAAAAAAGTTACCCCAAATTCTTCTTTTTTTTTTTTTTTCTCCGTTTCTTTCGTCTAATATACTACGTTTCCAATAACGAATCTACGGGATCTTATATCCGAACGGTAAACGGGTTTGTTGGACTCCGTGCTATCCTAGAGTCTAATATCTCACCTGTGCGCCGATGCAGACGCGCATAGTATAATATGTCTCTGTGTCCGAGCCTGCAACGGTCCTATATACTATATGAACGTATATAACCACTGCTGTGTATAAAAAATAATTCAGCAATTCGATGTCTTGTGAACGGGAGGGGGGGGGGGGGGGGGGGGTTAAAGTACCAAAAGAAAAAAAAACACCCTTTCCCCTCCCCTTTAACGGATACTCGAAAGTTGACAGTATAACGGTGGTAGGAGGGAAAATTTTCCCAACCTACGCAACAAAGTTTCTCGTTCACCGATTTCACCGTATATACCAAGTGAAAAGAGAGAGAACGACAGAGAGAGGGGCGGAAGGGGGTTGCAGGGGGATAGATAAATAGATAGGGACAGAGAGAGAAAGAGAGAGAGGGAGAAAGAGAGAAAGAGAGGGAATAAAATAAAAGGTGAAAAATAAAAAATCAATCGACGTTATCGAGGCACGATCGACTTCGGGAGCGAACGGCTGCTAGGAACGGAGGGGCGCCTAGTGGCTGGTCCCGCCTCTACGAGCGAAAACTTAAAAATGCCGCCGCAGCGCACCCCGAATCGATATCCACCGACCGGGTCACGTGACCCTGCGTCGTTCTATATCAACCAATGAAATTCATAGCCGACATGTCGCTGGCCCCGCCCATATACCTCACCTCTCTCCTCCCTGGCCCCTTACGAAACTGTTTTTAACGCCACCTGGATATGCGTCGCGCATCCGCGCGCTGCGCTCACCGCCAAGTTCGAATGAGGGACGTAGCACCGCAGTACGCGACTGGAAGCGCACCCGTTAACTTCGGTGCCATGTCGCTCTTCGCAAATTGTTACGACGAGTGACCTCGCACTCGACAAAACGTAATCGCGAGTTCTTGATCTGTATGTGTGTAGTAGTGGTTCGGTCAGTTCTGGTCCGGTCGCGTTTATTCACCTGACGAGATTTTTATAACATATATAGTGCGTTCTATAAATAATAATATATATATATACATATATATATATTTATATACATACACGTATATGTATATGTATATATATATATAATATAATATAATATAACATGTATAAGTAGTGAGAAATAGTAAATTGCTATTGAAAAGTTTCTCATCCAACGTATATAATTATTATACGAGGTGCAGGTTTCAAGTTAATGTTGATAACGACGAGTACGAAAGGTGCGGGAAAGATATTTTTTTCCACGATTAAAAAGTGCGATTTTATTATAATCATTGTTTTTCTGTTCGGTGGTACGGTGTGCTTGTTCGTACGGTTCTAAACCATGATATCACATATTCTTGTGCAGTGTGTCAGGTTCCGTTGAGTAATACGTTTCGTCGTTAATACCACCGCATACCGATCCGGCAGACAAGGAAAGTGGATATAAATACGTCGTGTTGCATTGGGCGAGTTGCCGTGAAAGAAAAAAAAAAACAAAAAAAAAAAAACAAAAATGAAAAATAAAATGTATAGGATTATTACCACTCCGTAGATTATACACGTTGGGAAATATACGAATGAAAAGAAAATTTTCTACCCAAAGGAATATCACCGGTTTATACACCGTATATAACAGAAAATGGATCGCGTGTTATGATGTACCAGTATAAGTGATCGTATCCATACATAGAGTGATCAAAGTTCTTATAGATAAGCATAAAAACTGATGATAAAATAGAATCCTTATTATTATCGTCGATGATTACGATGACCTGGTGAATCCTACAGCGAATAATAAACCCGGCTATTATGCACGAGCTCGCCGGAAACCACCATCGAGCTGATTCGCCGTCCGCTCATTGTCAGTGAACGACGAAAATGGAGGAGGGTCAGCTGTTGCTGACGGAACTACCGGCTCTGCCGCCGCTACGAGGGTCGACAGTTTTGCATAGGCCTCAGTATTACCCTCTTCACCAACCCCATCTGGCACTACCAACTCCACATAGCCAGACGATACAGCATACTCCCTCAAACCCACCCCATTACGGTACGGGGGCAACGAATCTGACTATAAACCATCAGGGTATAACTAGGCAACTACCTCCAGTGCCTAGAGGAACGTCTGCAGCCAGTACCCACGTGTCTAGTCTCTACCCAGAGATACTGGCTCTGATATTCAGCTATCTAGATGTAAGAGACAAGGGAAGAGCTGCCCAGGTTTGCGCGGCATGGAGAGACGCTGCTTACCATAGATCCGTGTGGCGGGGTGTTGAGGCGAGGTTACATTTGAGGAAATCGTCGCCAGCTCTTTTTGCGAGTCTTGTTAGGCGTGGTGTTAAACGAGTCCAGGTGCTATCGTTGAGGAGATCGTTGAGGGACGTAGTTCAAGGAGTGCCAAACCTCGAGTCTCTGAATTTGTCCGGTTGCTACAACGTGACCGACGTGGGTCTCGCCCACGCGATGATCCAGGAACTGCCGTCGTTAACGGAGCTGAATTTGTCGCTGTGTAAACAAGTGACCGACACATCGTTGGGCAGGATTGCCCAGTACCTAAAGAACCTCGAAGTCCTTGAGCTCGGGGGATGCTGCAACGTGACCAACACCGGACTGCTCCTTATCGCGTGGGGACTAAAGAAACTTAAAAAATTGGACCTGAGGAGCTGTTGGCATGTTATGGACCAGGGAATTGCGCATCTTGCTGGTCTGAACCGAGACACTGCCGACGGAAACCTCGCCCTTGAACATCTCGGTCTTCAGGACTGCCAAAGGCTAAGTGACGAAGCTTTGAGGCACGTTTCTGTCGGTCTTACAACCCTGAAATCTATAAACTTATCATTCTGTGTATCAATAACGGATTCGGGGCTTAAACACTTAGCGAAAATGCCAAGTTTGAGGGAATTGAACCTCAGATCGTGCGACAATATAACCGACATCGGTATGGCGTACCTGGCTGAAGGTAGCAGCAGAATCTCATCCCTGGACGTTTCGTTTTGTGACAAAATTGGGGATCAGGCATTGGTGCACGTATCACAGGGCTTGTTTAACCTAAGGTCGTTGTCACTTTCCGCGTGTCAGGTCAGCGACGAGGGTATATGCAAGATAGCGAAAACCCTCCACGAACTTGAAACCCTTAATGTCGGTCAGTGCAGCAGGCTAACGGACAAAGGACTGACGACCATTGCCGACAGTATGAAACATCTGAAATGTATAGATTTGTACGGTTGCACGAGGATAACTAAAACCGGATTAGAAAGGATTATGGAATTGCCTCAGCTAAGTATATTAAACCTTGGACTATGGCATCTGCGGTGATGGCATTCCCAAAAGAACACTAGTGTCTAAAAAGAACATTTATTTAACATATTAATTCGTTGAAACAGCTTCTTCGACTCGCCTCGTGATTATTACTATTACTATTTTTATTAATAATTAATTACCTATTATCATAATCATTATTATTACTGTTACAAAACAAAAACAACAACACCAACAACAACAATACCGCGTCTCAATTCGTTACCGCTAAAGCTAGAAAAGTCACCCCTGAAACAAAAGAGCAAATGGTCAATTTCTTTTTGACTCTTTGTACAACTTCTTCCGCAAAGTACAACACATCGCATATTACACACCTACCTATCACTACACGGAACTTGACTATGTCCTTAATCATTAACCGAATACAATAATACTGATACAGAAAAGAAAAAGCAAAGCAAAGCAGAGCAAAAAAAAAAAAAAGAAAAACAAACAAGCAATTATATACTTCAAGTGCAAGTAACAAGAACTTGAAGAATTTTGCCTCGAATTGAACGCATAATGTGTGTGTCTCTTGTGACGGAGAGCTGAGAGTGAACATAAACCTGTGTTCATATCTGTGTATATATTTATATATATAGATTTACAATAGTAGATATTATGTACATGCATATATACATGCGATACGTCATAGGTATAGATAGTCGAAGCGGTGTTACGTCGTAGATCTCCAACATACAGATGAATCCTATGAATACATATTCACAATATACATATGTATATATATATATATATATATATATATATATATGTCTATATATTATTTATCTACATCGATGGATACATATACCTATATATTATGGTTTGAACGAATGCGTAGAGTAAATACATATATACATATATATATATATACATACATACTATATACATGAATACGCATACACATATCCATATACATATATATATATATATATATATATATATATATGTATATGGATACGTTGCAAACGTATAATATATGTGTGTCGGTTTTTAACACACCTGCAGTGAAATACAACCTACGTGAAAAAATACGCATAGCGTTAGTAAGGCAAGGCTCTTGAAGGCGTAGGAGGAAGAACGATATTGTGAAATCGATTCGACTCTGTTATACATATGTATATATATTATATGTATATGTTATATATATATATATATATTTCTGTATATATACATATACCACCTACGTTTTAAGCCGTTTTGCCATCTTGGCAATACGAGCTAAAACACCTTATTCGAAGCTGTATCTTCTCCGACTGCATCCTACCACTAATTCTGTTAACAGTTACCACCAACATCGCCAACTGAAAATCTTAGTGTCCGAAAGTTAGAATGAAACAAAACAGAGCAATAACAAAAAAAAAAAACAAAAAAAACAAAGACACATGCATAGAAAAGGAAATGACAAATAGCAAATAAAAAAAAAACAAAACAACGTGAGTCACACGCGTGCTTTTAAATATAGGAAACGGTGCTTCTTCATAGTAACAAACCCCGCATCGCTCTTGTTCTCAGAGCTGTTTAACGAAAATTATTTATAATGGATGAAACTAATGATGAATTGACGAATTTTTGGAACTAAGACGAATACGAGTGAGTGAGCCGGAGAACGTAGAATAGCCAAGGCTGATTTTTCATTCCATACTTGGGTAGAGAATATCTTTTTTTCTCTCTCTTTTTTTTTTCAAAATTCATATACAAATAAAAGGAAACTGGTAAGAATTAGGGGAAAAAGGGTGAACCGTAACGGATCAACGGTGCCTTTCCTTTTCTTATACCTTTCTCATATATACCTATATACATATATACCCTGGAATCGGGTTCGTCTATCGAAGACAGTATACAATACCTCCAAGCACAATAGGCCTTAATCCGAGTGAAATATTTCTCTAAAGTCTGTCTGCCAGGACTCTATTCTTTTCTTTCTCTCTTTCTCTCTCTCTTTCTCTCTCGTTGTTTTGTTTTGATACGAATTCACAGTTTCTCGGTAATCCGCAACGTCTTAGGCTCATGGAATTCGTCGTATCTATATAATTCCCGTACTTAGGGTTATCATAATTCTCGGTTTATTATATTCACAGCGGAATTTCGGAAACCCTGTTATACTTTTCTCCCACGCTTCTACACATGGGTATATGTATGTGTGCATAGCAAAAAGCGTAAAAAATTCAAAGAAAATAAACAAACAAACAAAGAAAAAAAAAAAAAAAAAAAAAAACGAACAATTGAACAACGAGTATACGATTGAATAATTAAATAGATATCACATAGATAAATAAATAAATAAATATAGTACATATGATAGCATATAGGTATATGAATGAAGTTGAAAAAAGAAGAAAAAAAAATTGATATATAGACTACATGCTCGTACATATAACAAAACGCGAGAGTAAAGAGAAAGAAATTTCTTATGTATATTTGAATGCAGGTATATAAGGTAATAAATCAACGAATATGAGAGTATAACGATAGATTTTTATCGCGGATAATAGTCTCGTTGTAGCTGTATCACTGTGAATACACCGAGCTACTATACAGATATGCTTTTAATTTGAGAATATTTTTTTTACCGCGTTTGTGTACATCCAGATATGTGTAGATAGGTAGAGCCAAGAATTAGGTAAATGTAAATTCGAATGATCGGACTGTTTTTTTTTTTTTTCAATTTTTATATCAGGACATGAAGCCCTGAGTTTGTAATTTATTTTTCCTCGTCTTGAGGGAATGAAGGGAAAATACACTATGCATAGAATTCGCCTCGATCTGTGTGGCTCTTTGCTTTTGCGAAGCAAAAATATTCGGATTTTAGAAAAGAATTTTATCATTTTCACACAACTAAGCGAGAAGGACTTCGCGCTTATTATCGTCGACATTTTTACAACCGACTGTACCTACGGCGCAAGGTATAGCCGAATGAGCCGAAGGGCACCGGGCCAAAGAAGGGCTTGCAACAGCCTCCAAACTTCGGAGAACCTGAATTTCAACCGCGCACCGTGTATAGCGTATAATACACGCGTACACACATGCATACACAGATGGGTACCTAGCTCGATCCCCTCCGGCATTTGGGCCTCCAAAAACCCGAAACTCACGGCGAGTTATAAAGCGCGAATAAAACTGGAAATACAGGCTTATTTCATCCGTAATAACGAATGATTATTTCCTACGTGGATCGCGGTTCTTAAAGTATAAGTTATACGCCAAAGTGAATAAGGCAAAGCTAGATGATCATTCCCTGTTTTCAAATAACCGTGAACTCATATTTACGTCAGCTGTAAGAAAACAGCTCGTACGATTTACTAACGGACAAATATTTTCTACAATTGTTATTCTTGTCTAAAGAAACAGTAGGTACCTACGACATTGCATTTGTTGTTTAAAGAGTTTGAGAGTTGACATTTAGCGTATCTCCGATCTGTTTATGTTCATTGATATTTTTCACTAATTTTCATTCCCCGCTTTATACGAACTCTGCAGTAGGTAGAGAAAATATTAGGTCTACGTGATATTGGTACGACAAATGCGAGAAATTAGACGGACGCTTTGAAAATAACGAACATTTGACCAAATATTGTCTCAACGCGTGTATAGGTGAAGCCCCCTAATTGATAATGGTTGTTAAAGAAGCGTATAGATTGAGGATACGGAAAAACGCTTGTTTTTGTTAAAGGAAGCTTATTTGAAGCTTACAATTAATGGGAAAAAGCTGCTTATTATTATCGTCGATTTTTCGCGGGCTCATTTTTTACCATTTTAGTATAGTGACCTACGCCTGTTGGATAGTTGTATTTTAAAATTGATGAAATTTCACTTGGTTCATTCAATAAATAATACAGCTGATTCATCGAAGCGTTATATTATCCGGGTGAGAGAAAGAAGAAAAACTCGCACCACTCGTTCTGACGCCATTGTATAAGACGGGGTCTTGTTTTCCAAGTTTCTTAGTTATAAAAACTTTTGCCGGAGCCTCGCCTTTCGTTTTTATACAAGGCAAAAACCTGCTCCCTATACTCTGCGCTGGGATCTCGACGTGCCTCCTTCATCTCGAAAGCGCGATACTGATGGATTGAAATTTTCTCTATTCCAAATCGCCGCTGACCAAACCGGATCAGACACTCGTAGAAAATACGGTTTCTCAAAAGCTCGGGGTTCGCCATTTCGGACTTGTACGAAAAAACTAAATTCCAGAGAAAAAGCTTCGGAAAAATAGTCAAATTAATAGTCTTGGTCAGGTTCACGCGACCCGGCACCGCGGGGGTGGATAGAGTTTCGGTAAGGGTAGATAGGAAGGGAACCCTGCACTAGGGGCCGACGTCGAGGCCGAGCTAGGGAGTCGCCCTCCGTAGCCTGCTAGGTGCTATTGTAATCGATTGGAGACGCAGGGAGGGTGCCAAGTAAGGGTGTGTTCCCTAGATTCCATCCAGGCCCCCTGTAGCCCCGTTACTCATTGTCTGGCCACCCCATCCGAGGCCAGACCAAAGCCAGACCCTACTAGACCTTGCCAAGTGTCTATGACTCTGGCTAGAAGACTTTTATGCGGCTCGCTGACTTTTCACTGGGTTTTTAGAAGCCCGTGGATACACGGAGTTCCGGATGGTTTTGCGCTCTCCGAATCCAGGCTCATCGAAAACTTCAAGTTTTGCCTATTCTACATCATTAGCTATGCCTTCTTCCGGTCATTTGTTGACGAAGAAGGTCAGAAGGATTCACATCCTTCGAAAATTTGAAATTATCACAGACCAACCAGTGAAAAATATCTGAGGGAATGAAAACAAACTTTTAGACTTTTGTTGGGAAGTCGAAGTCATCAGTTGGTTTCACTTTTCGAAATTACATACATTTTAGAACTTTGGGACATAGTCATATGTGAAAAATGATCGCGATCGTCATTCTCTCGATTATTCTTGAGACCAGTGACTAAATTAAAGTAAGAAAGACGAGTTTTCCGGGATAAACGCGAGGTTCAATAATAATTCGACAAAGTCATTCTACGTATCGAGTAAGAAAATACAATTTCGTTCCTTTACAGCAAGACGCTTCTTAAAAAAAAAAATTCCTATTATTCTTAGTTTAACTTGAATTTTATTTTCGGACTGTCTTGGTATGAGAAAAACGAAAATTCATACGACGTACTTTCTGGTATCCAACCAAAAAATCAAACTTAGCTTTAGAAAAAAAAAAAAAAAATCTGACTGCGTAAACGAATGAATAATATTAAATACGGCAAGAAAAGTTCGATCATCGAAAATGCGAAAGGGTGCAAAAAGAATAAAAATATATTCATTTATAATATAAGTTTTTTTCACGTGCTTTAATAAACCGAATCTTTTTAGTCGCATAGGTATAGGTGTATACTGTATATTTCATTCTGTATGAATTAGAGAGAAAAAGCGAGTGCGAAAGATAGAAAAAGATGGAAATAGTCGCCCGTGGCCTAGATACCGCGACGTTTCCCCCGCGTGTTGAGAGAAGGGAACAAAAAAAAAAAAGAAAAAAAAAGAAGAGGGATAGAAAAATAAAAGAAAAATGAAAAATGAAGAGAAAAGAGAAGAGAGAGAGAGAGAGAGAGAAAATGAACTTTTGGATTTTATAACTTTACGACAGGGTGAAAACAGTTGAGTCACGAAGGGAGGCCATCGGCCGTCGGCACTCGACCTGTACCACGACTTCAACTACCGGGCGTCGCCAAACTTTGACCCCAAGGGTCGTCGACGGCACCTTTACCGACAAACTTCTGCCGTAAAATATTTATTTCTTTAAGACGGCAAAAGTAACCTGCGGTGAAAGCGGCCACGGCACTACGCGGCGCGGTGCGGTGCGGTGCGGTACGGTACGGTAGCGACGGTGTCGATCCATCCCGTACGTCCACAACATTCGCGTATCATACCACGCCACATCCTTCTACCCAGATTCACTGTACTAAAAAAAGAAAAAAAAAAAAGAAAAAAAAAATGAAAAAGGAAGGAAAAAGAAAGAAGAAGAAGGAAAAAATTATATTTCTAGACCCACGTACGCAGATTTTTTTATCTCATTTTATTCTCTCTCTCTCTCTCTCTCTTTCTCTCTCTCTTTCTCTTTGTTTTTTTTTTTTTAACCAGAAAACTTGAGGATCTATTAAAGAAAAAAAAACAAAAAAAAAAATATTCACACCTAACGCAATTGGCGATTTTCATATTCATATTCGTATAAAAAATATCGTTGCTACTTGTTGAATATCGAATAAATGCTGCGTGGAGGATAAAAAAATTCTTGTTTACAAATAAACTGTGAAATAATTTTTTTTCTATGAAAAAGTAAGAACTGATTTGAAAGGAAAAAAAAAAAAAAACTAAACCTACGCGAATGAACCCCTGAAATTAAATCCGTAAATGATATAGAAAAGTTTAAATCAAGGAATTTCAAAATTTTCTTACAATGAGCTTTTTGAAACGTCGATATTTGGGATATGATAAAAAATACTCCAATTCCAACACATTTCAATTCATATTTTTCCGGCTAATTAGTCTAGATCTAAACTTAAGATATTATCTTCGTTATCCTAAAATCGGAAGCTTTATTTCAATATTAGAAATTATTTTAAAAATTGATTACCAATGATAAACTGATTTTTCAATAGGTATAACGAAGTGATATAAACTGCTAGAACCGTGTTTAAATAGCTCAAAGTATATATACGTATTATAATTAATATTCTTGTAATTCGTATAGAGGTTTGATATTAATTTATTTGTCATAATATAAACCGGCCACGTTCACGTTCTCTAATTTAACCGATCTTAATTAAACATCGTATAAAGATTAATTTATTGTTATATACTAGAATTAATTTCACTAAGCTCTATGCCTACCTACCTACCTACCTACCTACCTACCTACCTACTGACGATGATAATTGTTCGTATATTCTCTTCCCACTGTGTTGCGGCGCCGATTGTGTCTGAGAGAGTAGTTGTTGCAATTACCTATGCAGCTATAATTAGGAGCTGCATAGTGCAGTAGGTGTACCTACTGCAATATAGATATATATATAGGTACCATAGCACTACGTACACTCGAGTTTAACAAATAGATATACATGTTACATATGCATACATACATGCTTCAAATTTCTTCGACTGCTACAGAGACGCGTTAAAGGTACTCATAAACACTTGAAAAATAAAAAAAAAATAAATAAATAAGCAAAAAAAAAAACAAAGAAAAGAAAAGACCATTTCTAACGAAACTAAACACTCGGTGTAAACGAATACATCTATACCTAATGTATATATAATACAAACATTTTACCGGTTATAATATATCCGACGGAAAGCTAGCGTGACAGTATTATACAGACGAGTACACGCTGCTCGTACCTATATACACATTTCGTCACGATACCTGAGAGTTTAGGCTTGGCAGGTCGGCCATCATGGCTACAAGGTTGATAACTGCTATCTAAGTTCTAAGAAGTAGTAGACGGCGCCGCGTTGCCGGAGTACAATCAAGCAGCTCCTCGTATCCGGCCCTCGAAGTCTTGAGTTTTGTTTAGGTAATATAAATTTGTGGAAAATGAAATAAAATGATGAAAATAAAATTATGAAAATCTTCGGGGTTTGATTGGGAGTTTGATTCTTGTTCGTTCTCTGTATGTGAGGCGATTTTTTAGTTCCATATACTTCCGCATCGTATTATAAAAGCGTCACAAATATAGCATAAATATAAGCACTACGCTTACCTACATCAAACCGTGTTATTATCAAAATTATCATTAGGAACGGATGCTGCGCTAGCGAGCCGGCATCTCCGGATGCATCTTGTTAGCCAGAAGTAGGATTTAAGCGCCGTTTTACAGCTGTATCAAACGACGACTAAACCCGACCATACCCGACGATACTCGACCTCTTCCCTTGACCCTTGATGACGATTATACATAGACGTGTGTACAACCTGTGAAGGTGTATTTTAATATACACTGGCATATACCTATAGATCCGGGGTCTTATTTTCGTCATTTTAATATACACGCGTTCCGGCATGAAAGAAACAAAAAAAAAGTGTATTATTTTATTATAAAATAATATATTAAGCGTCCGCAACACGTTGCTGCAATTCATAGTAGCTGTATATATGCTTTATTCGTATATATATTTGCGAAACCTCAGGCCTCAACAATCAGTCGAGATTCGTACCTGCTGCAGTAGCTGCAGCAATTGTGCGGTACGGGGATGAGAGTGATAATTAAATTTTACTCCATAGTTTGTATACATGTATATGAAAACTGGATATATACTCGCTCACATACACACAAACACACACACATACATAATTTCGACGTTGGTGATGATTGTGGTACTGTTGGATGCTGGTGGTCTATATACCTCCAGGATAGGTATATACTATCCGTATAGTTGTACCCTGGTTCTCTGTCCCCTAGCCACCTGTACCCCCTTTCTCCCTTCCAACACTCCTCTCCTCGCCCACATTTAAAGCGACGTAATTGTATATTAAAATAAAAAGACGTAAAGTGAGTTATTATTATTATTAAATGAATGTACCTCCTAATAAACTAATTAGTTTTGTATCACGTCCACGCCTCCTCTCTCCCTCCACCCCCCCACTATTTCCCACCCCCAGACCCCCTGATTCCTAAACCCTGATATGTAGGTACATATATATATCTAAAAAGTTGGATTATAAGACTTTTTTTAAGTTTCTGTTTGTAAATATATTATTTAGTTAGTTTTCGATTATTATTATTATCACTATTATCATCATCATTATTATTATTATTATTATTATTATTATTATTATTATTATTATTATTATTATTATTATCATTATTATCATTATTATTATTATTATTATTGTATAGGAAAACTAATATGATGAAACTTTTATTGAAGTAATCGAATTTTCTGTAAGTCTTTATATATCTTATACTTTTAAATATATGTATACTAGGTATATATATATATATATATATATATATATATATATATATATATATATATATATATATATGTAAATGTGTATATGTATACGGTATATAAAGACTTGCGGCGGAAACTACCAAATATATAATACGATATACGTTATATACGGATTCCCACGATCATTATATATATACCTATATAATATATATTTCGCAGCAGCAATATTTTCCACCTATATGCATACAATACATATATACATATACACATATATTACAAACCACGTCCACACACAAATAATACAATGATAATTATGTATACATATACACGTTTATATGGATTATTATTTCTAATAAGTCGTCGCTGAAATCGAGAAAAAAAAAAAAAAAAAAAAAACTAAGTAAGAAATGAATATAGGATAAATTATTTGAGAAGTAATTTTGATAATTACTCATTTATTTTTTTTTTTATTTCCAAAAATTTTTTAAAATTTTTTCTTGTTGGAAAATTATGAAGCGACGATTTATATTGAGATAGATATATCTATATATCAATATTTATTGTGTATAGTAAGAGCGAAATACGCAAGCAGATTATAAGGAAAGAAAGGGTTAGAGAAAGGCGAAGAAAGAAAGAAAGAAAGAAAGAAAAATAAAACGCAAACCTGTATAACACCTTGTCTCCTACTACGTATATATATATATTATATATATATATATATATATATATATATATAGTATAAGCATGTACACGCTATAATAAATAAAATAAAATAATAATAATAATGTATATTATAAACGCCGCCTGAAAATGAAAAAAATAAATAAATAAATAAATAAATACGTTGCAACGCGACGAAATTGTACCGAAAATATAAGTGAAAAGAAAAGAAAAAAAAAATAAGAAAAAAAAAAAACTAATAATAAGAAAATAAGAAAAAACTGAAAACATATATAAGAAAAAGTAAAAATAAACCATTGTAGCTAGGTTATAATTTCATTGTTCATTGTTATAGATTTTTTATATAAATGAAGAAAGAAAAAAAAAAACTTTTCTCTTGAACGGAGTGCTTTTTTTTTAGCGCGTCGAATTCGAGCCGGACCTTTACGGTGGTAGGGAAGGAAAGTAGACTCTAAGCCCTAAGCCCTAAAGGTGTCAGTTCTGCCGTACGAATCCTTCTTTGCCCCGTACGTCCTTAGTCAGTCAAGTCAAGTCACATACCTATATACGCGTGAGCAGGGGATTCCAAAAAATACAGAAAAAAAATAAAAATAAAGAAATAGATTTTTTAAAAAAGGTTCGTGACTTAATTTCGCCACTTTACCTCATCGCGCATTAAAATTATCACCCAAAATTGATAGAATAAAGAACAAAAAAAAAAAAACAAAAGAATTTCAACATACATTAAAAAATTCTAATTTTTCACTCAATCTTATATAGTAGGTATAATATTTTCGAGATATTATTTTCAATATTTTACATTTTTATTATTTTTTTTTTTTTTTATTCTTTCATCACCGTTATGCGCGATCTCTAACTTTCTGAAAAGTTCACTTTCTCATAATCCTTTTTTAAAATCTCTTCTTCTCCCTCTAGGCTACACCGTATTTCTTTATTTATACATATGTCACTGTAGCATATACGTACCACACGAAACATTCCGATAATACCTATGATGTCAGGTTTTAGCAGCTAATTAATAATGAATTAAAAATTTCTATAAAAAATAAAAATACCCCGAATGGTATTTCCATTCCCCTTTATTTCAACTCCAATTCCATCAGGACTGAAAAATTGTAAAAAAAAAAAGGACACTGATTTCTGAATCCAAATTTGTCTTTGGTTCCCGTAAGAAATAATCCAAATTTTATACATCGATCGAATGGTTAATGAAGACAAGACGTACCTGTGTATCGTGTGGTGCCCATATTCTTCAGATTATAAATGTTGTCCGACTAGAAAATCTCATATAAAAATAGTTTATAAAGAAAATGAAAAGAAAATGCCAAATGTTAGATTTAAGTAATAACCACGCAGCAACCAGTTATCATTTAGAATGTTGGTGGATCTGTTTCAACCCCCTCTGTCACGCGGACGATTGTAGAATGATTTTCTTAATTTTTGATTCAATTTTTTGTTTTTTTTTGTGTTTTCAATTTTTTTTTATAGTGTCCTCGTAAAGATTATTTACCTTCTCTTTCTTCTGTTAAAAATACCGAAAATAAAATCCAATTATTTCGTCAAATTTTCTGGATTCTTTATCCCCTAATCGTCCGAGTGACTTCGAGCGGTCAACAGTCGATAATAATAATACGTAAAGGATATTACCGTTGAATATAACAATAGATAAACTAATATATTACTTCAAAGGATTATTACCTGTACCTAAGCTCTCATAATTATCTAAATAACTGTAAACCTTATCACGCATATACCTACGCATCTATATAATTAATACAGAGAACACGAATACCGCTATACATTTCAGAAATACGGAATACCACGTAATTATCATCAACAGAAGAAAAAAAAAAAAAGAGAGAGAGAGAGAGAGAGAGAGAAAAATCAAAATCAAAATCAATTTAAAACTTTAACAACTTACTGGCTTCTCCGTAACACATATTATACATATATGTATCTATATACTTTTCAATATTATTTAGGATTGACTATATCCGTATAAATATATATAAATAAATATATAAATTTGCTATATGCATATATATATATTTATATATAATATTTAGATTACCGAGATAGTATAATAAAAATAATAGTATAATTTTAATACAATAAACGTGACAGACCATTCCACGCGATATAATATGCTTTAAATCTCGATAATATTTTATCAACATATTTTGTTCGGTATGGATTGATTGTTATTATATTAATTTTCTTATTTCTTATTGCGGAAATGGTCCGTTGATGAATTGGTTAAATAAATAAATGAATAAATAAATAAATATATATATATATATAAATAAATAAAAAAAATTAATTAAATAATTAATCAATTAATTAATTAATTAATTAATGTAAGAATTCGACCTGCTGATCACTCCGTTCGCGTCGCATTGTAATTTGCATTGTAAATACTCAAGGTACGATACGTTTACGGATATATATATATTAAAAAAAAAAAAAAAAAATGATGAAAAATGATGAAAAAACACACACACACGCAATATTAAACAATGAAATGAAAGAAAAAAAAAAAAAAAAAAGTTGTAAATATAAACGAAAGATGTTTGTTAAATATAGAATATGTTACGTTTTTTAAACAACCCGGCCTTTTATTATTTCTGTGTACTATGTATTATATATATATATATTATATATACATTAGGGTCGTCCGGAATTTTGTCATTTTTGAATTCCAATGCTCCCGTGGATCAGGACGTCTCCAAATATATATAAAAAAAATGTAGCCAGACCTAAGGTTCCTATCTCAATTCTAAGTACCCTTTCAAAGCCTTCGAATTTTACCATTCGAATAAAACACGATTTCTGACACATCGGGGCTAATCTTTTTTCCCCCTATTCCAGTACAGCTCCGAAAAATCTGAAACTTGGTAGACCCCTTACCCGTAGTAGTAGGTATTTCACAAAAATTCACGACAGCACTTAGAGTCGATATAGGAACCTGGAATTTTGAATACATTTTTTTTTTACATATATTTGGAGACCGTCTGCCCCATCGGAGCATTGAAATTCGAGCATGACCGAACTGAAGACTGCACCCTAATCTATGCATGTGTCATAATTATTTTCAGCCATATAACTATATACACGTATGATTCTTGGATATCAAAAATCCTTATTTGTCAAAGAAAAACCCGATGAATTATAAAAAAAAAAATACAGTCATACAATAATTTCATTTCAGTTATTACGATATCGTGGTCGTTAATTTGTCGACGTTCTGCTGCAACAGCGAGCTTGGGGTTCTCTGAGAACGGAAACACGTAACTTCGTCTCGCTTCGTCGTCACTTTTTGCTCACCTAATTTCGAAGAATTTTTTCTTTTTTTTTTTTTTATGTCTTTTCTACTTTAACTTTTTTTTTTTTTTGTTTTTTGTATTCACTTCTTTTTGTCTTAACATTTCTTCCTTTTTCCTTAATTTTCATCGGGTCTTTTTACTCGCTCGAGCGTTGTTCTGGCTCGAGGCCAAGAAGAGCCTCGCGCGAGTAAGAAGAAACTCTACCCTGCAGTATCCTCCGCTTCTTAATACACGCCTCGTATTTTAACTCTGTGTATTTCTTCCTCGATTTTACGTTGCTGTTGTCGAGACTCTCGGAGATTCGCTCCTCCAGGTACAGCTATACCTCGTCCAACGTTATTAAGCTGCAGTTTTTCTATCGGCGTCACTCTTTTTCAAAGACAGGAATAAAATTTTGCGAAAATTCTGTTACCCTAAAGTCCTTAATTTCACAAATTGATTTGTTCCTCATTTTCCTCGTCTGCCGATCAACGGGATCGGGGAAAACAGGACACTCATACCTCGCCCTGATGAATCCAACCACATAAATATCGCACGCTTTTAGGGTAATTCATCTCTTATGTATACATACCCAAGAAAAATTCACGATTCTTATTGACCCTAGTAATCTCAACGACACGGGGGTAGAACTCGATTCATACATTCGTATACATCTATAGAATAAAAAATGTTATTCCTCCGAGTGATTCTTGCCCGAAGAAATACCGGTGGGAAAAATACCGTCCTCTAGTTGTAACCGTCCTAAAATTTCAAGTGAAATAAATTTTACGGTATGTACCATATGTATATAGTGAGAAATTTTTGGGCAGAAATTCTTCCCCTATACGTAGGCACCTCATACCACGCCGGGATTCTCTGTATGTTAGAATCGCATTGTGTCGCAGGTATATGCCCGTACAAATCTATGTAGAACTAACTATATCTAGGTATATAGGCGCAGTGTTATACCTGTACATGTATAAACACAAAGGTATAACTCCACCCCATATCCAGCTAGGGGTAAGGATTATTCTCAGCAGGCATTGTGCGACTCCTATAGGGACAAAGGGACCTTCCACGACGCTCAGACGTGACATAGGGTGACACTGTGCAACGTGGGGTGCTCTGCAGGCCATTCGCGAACAGGTACGATAACCCTCCCTCGTATTTCTTTTATACCTGAATAACTGGGACTGACCCAGGTCGAAGTAGGTAAAGGAAAGGTTCAAATGGGGATATAAAGCCCTAATTTTCTATAAACCGTGCCGGGTTGAAATTCCGAAAAACCAAAGATCCGAAAATTTCGGTCTATGTCTCGCGATACGAAGACAAAAACTAGTTCATTCCGATCGAGACCCTATTTACGGAATCCCGTTCCATCTACTTAAACCGACGACTCCACGATCACATGAATAATTGACAGGATTTTCGAACTTTTTTTTTCTCAAAAAACTAAATCTCAAGGCGATAATCGGCCATGGAGACTTACAGGGATCCTTTTTCCATATCCTTCTTCTTTTTAAAATATGAATCGGTAATATTTGAGTTCGGATTTTTTTAGCCGGCTCCCCGTGTGCGGCGACGTATACGTAAATCGTGTTTTTTATTACGTAAATGCGGTTGCCGGTTCGGAATGTAGGAATGGGCAAATAAACGTAGAAAATACTTTAAAATCCAGAAGAGCTGCAGAGCGAGATTCGTTTACGTCTCGTTTTACCGTGATATGCGAATCATGCGTTCTCCGATAAAGTGTCCCGCCTTGAAGTCGACTGGCGGTGCACGATATGGCGCGCAGAAAATGTTCTCGATGCCGATTTGATACCAAAGAAGCAATACCCATAAATCAACTCTATACGATAAAATAAGTACTTCACGAAAAATCACACATGAATCCATTACAGGTAGTATACCTCAAGGTTTTATTCAATAATAAAATACGACCGGAAGTCAGTATCCACTTTGACGGCAAAAAACAAAATTTCTTCAATTGATACAGGGCAGATTTTTGGGCCCGTTTGATTCTGAGTGTGACCCAAAAATATCGTGACCCAGGTCATCAGAAATTGACTCAGTTCCGATTGTCAGAGTTAATCGAATCCCAAAAAAATACCGAGGTAGAAATTTCCGTAAAAAAATGTCGGGGATTTGGAATATTTCATAAAAATTTTGAGACTTCGTATAGTTCGCGTCATAAAAAAAAATCGTAAAAATTTGTGGAATTATTTTCGCCGCGGGGGTAATAGTGCGGCACGTTTACCTAGTCGCTGCAGGGTTAGACCATAAAATTCATTTAACGGTACGGCAATTAGGGGTTTTTAATTCTTGTAAAAATAATTTCAGCTTTAGAACCGAACGTCGCGTTGATCCCGCGGTAGAGTGAACCACTATAGGAAGATGGTATGTGTAGAGCCATTCAAATACGGTTAAATTGTATCTGACAAAAGGCTTATTAGTCAGTTTTATTGACCAGACTATAAGCGGTCGTAAAATCGCGTGCAAAAAGGTGGAAAAGGTGGTATTATTGTAGGCTCAATTTTAAGGGCGGCTTGTTAAGGGTCCAACAGTACAATTCCCTATACCTATAATACATAGGTACACGAATTCGGTCGTATATATATTTGCTTCTCCGAAACCTTTCCGAAAATTCAAAAAATACATTTTCCCAGGTATAACGTCTTTATAGAAAATTTTTTGACAATACCTACCCGATCCTTCCAATCCTACCAATCAGCCGATATAATAAAGGCTAGACTAGCTTCGGGGCGCAGATGTCGTTCCGAGAATAATAGAAAAAATTTACCCTTATAGATACCTCGATACGCGCAGTCGTCCTTTGTAAATCAAATCCTGCGCACCGGATGTGTCGCCAAAATCATTAATTTTTCATAATCATGAAAATAATAAGCGTCATGGTGCTCTTGGGTGAAGGTCGAAATTTATTCCCAAATTCTCGAAACGTACATGTAGACGCAGACAACACTCGGATGAAAGTTTGCTCGATTCAAACAAATTCTCGCGTTGCCGCACAACAGTTAAACAAATATTTGTTTGATTCGAAGTAATTCTTTGTTTGTTCATTTCATTTGAATAAATGAAATGAATATCTGAAATGTTTGAACTAATCAATCGTTAGTCGTATAAATCGACTCGCTTTGTTAAAACGAAAATGTTCTTAAAATTGCACAAATCATTTGGTTCATCCAAGGATATAGCGTTCAATAAGAACATTGGACCAATTCGACACATCGAATTGGGTGAATGAACGAAATATTATGCGAAATTTCAGGAGCACCATAAATCGAATGATTATTTTGAAGAAAACAAATGAATTCATTAGATTTTGTGAAATAAAACAAATTTTATATTACCTCCATCAGAATTTCGCATTGAATTAGAAAAAACAAAAGAAAAAAAAGACAACAAATCGAAGAAGAGGCTTATGGCTTCAATTAACCAAAATTGACAATCAGACACACACGAATGTGGGAATAAGTTTTTTTCTGAATAAGGTGCGCAAAGTTCGATTTTCCGTCCATGCGCAGCGTTCGCAAAGTGCCCAAATTTCGCACGGCTCGTATGAGCGTGCGGGAAAGTCGAGCGTCAACCGCTCATATGCGTTGTTTCCGGGTAGCATGAACGCAAGGTCGCTAAGTAGCTTGATCGTTCCTTATCGACAATTACGAATTGAACTTGAGCAAAACTCAATCCTGTGATAACGCTAACGAGCAAACATGAAAAACTGTTATAAATTGTATTTTTCACAATTTTCCACATATATCTCGTAGCCAAACTTTGCGCTAGTTATTTAGAAAAAAAGCATGTGCAACAAGTGCGCATTGGTGATCCCCGCACTCGTGTGATTGTCGCCTGAGCGAGCGAGAAACTGCAACGAAACCCGTGCGGGAATCACTAACTTTGCGCACTTGTTGCACAATGTACTATTTTGCGAGGTTTTGATATTTCCAGATTCTGATTCTTATAAATTTTGTATCGATGAGTTCTGATCTTTCAAACACGTTCTAGAATAATTGAATCGAAGTCCACTAGGCAACTATCGAAAATAAAAATTGCGAAATCGTCTGAAGCGATTCCGATTCTGAATTCGAATTTTCAGATTCGGAACTTGAACCCGTAAAATTGTCCGCAAAACATGTACGTATATCGTCGATCGATTACAGCCGTTAAAAAAAAATATTGCGAACTGCAGTAGGCACGTCTTCCGCTGCAACGGCCCCGCTGCAGGTCAAGTAGCTCCAAAACTCTTTCTCTCTCATTCTTTTCCTCTTTTCCTACTTTCCTCTCCCTCATTCTCTTCCTTTCTCTCTTTATCTTTACTCTGTACTCTGTATAACGGCTATCAGGCAGCTGGTTGTTGCCGTAGTGGCTCAGCGTTCCGTGCTTGCGGCTAAAACGATACTATCTCCCTCCTGCTTTTACCCTCGAGGATCGCCACGCATAATTTTTACGATTGTGTGCAGGCCTCGGAACTCCACGTCGATGTATACATGGAGTGTTTGTATTACAGGTATGTACTACCTTCTCTAATGTATTTTATACAGGGTGATTCAAACCGTAACGAAATACTCATCGCAGTACCGATTATCGAACGGTATTCCAATAATTGTTAAAAAAAAATAATGATAATCACGGAAATTCGATAGCATATCTTTCATTGGATATGCGGATTAGACTGAAAGGAAGTAAATCTGAATTCTGTATGATCATAATTTCAAACTCAATTGAAATGTCGATTGAAATCAGTTTTATGACGATTTGTGTCCGAGAATAGAGATAATTTAACAGTGACTCTATTCGGACGTGAACCTGATATTTCTATAGAATATGTTACTTCCGTTTCAAGTGTTACATATATACTGCCGCAGTTTTAAACATAAAAATTTTTTCACTCGCGTTATAGGCGCAGATAGGTATACGAAATGATATTCCCTGTTATCGGTGAATATCCATCAATATACGAGGTCGTAGTTTTGTCAGAAACGCCTATAAGCGGTTCGCATACAATTTATCGAAACGAATCGAAAGAGCGTCGATTAAAATTAAATTTACTTGATATCCTCGCCGTTATTTCAACAGACATTCATGCCGATTTTATAGATAGAGTGTTGCACAAAGTCAATGTAAATTATCTAACAGTTGACGGTTTTGGAAATATTGAGAAAAAAAAAATTAGGGAAATAAAAAATATAGCAAAAATTTTGGCAGCCGTATCATAAGCCTGTATGGCAATTTTTATTGGTAATTTACGGCATGAGTTGACCTATTGCACCCGCAAGTAACGCCCCTGTATCAAAATTGAAGAAGATGAATACGGGCGAGTCTGCGCGTGGACGCGCGTGTCTCGGCAATCTTCTCAACGGTGGCACCCCGGCGTAATGAAGCACGAACTCTCCTCTCCTCGGATACTCCCGGTACCTGGCTATTACCGGGATGATAATGGCAGGACATCTCTCGCGAGCTTCTTCAGTAGCCAGGAGAACCCGGTGATAGCTGGTCCGCTCTTCAACTCTCGCCTGAAGCTGGCTAAAGCCTGAAGTTCCTTTTCAAAGCGCAACAAACTCCGAAGCGATATTTCGCCTTCTATATAGATATATATGTATACATATATACACCTACGTATTTTTTTAATTTCACAAATGGGTATATAAAAAAAAAAAAAAAAAAAAAAAAAAAAAAAAAAAAAATCGCGATTAAATCCAAACAAAAGGAGCAAAAAAATTATTACACGAAAAGCAGGATGGAGCTTTCCAGAATTTAAACTCGCTCGGTTCCTTACAGGCAGGATTTTCCAAAAAATATTCAAAATTTTCAGAAACCATCAAGTTTGGAACATTGGAATTCCGAAAGCCCAAAAAAAAAAAAAAAAATACGAAAATTTGGGGTCTATTTCTCAGGATGTAAAGACAAAAAAAAGTTCATTCTGGTACGATTTTGAAACTTTTTTTTTCCAAAAAGTAAATCTCAAGACGATTAATTTTACCACTTATTGGTTCCGATACGATCAATACAGCCCAAGTTATTAAACACTGAATGAATACACGCGTGAATTTCAAGTTTAAACTTCGGGGTTTTGGCCTTCGGAATTTTGAATCTCCGGTGTTCGTCGTTTGAAAGTTTTTTAAATCTGTTATATTCCGGGGTAATACCATTTCCAAAAACCGTTAATCGGTGATTTCACCTCGGCCCAGTCTGATCAATTTTTCGTCTATTCTATTTTCGTATCGAGACTTATTTTTCCTATGAGCTTTTTCCGGCTTACCAAATCATCCACCGATTTAAGACCCCGCAAAGCTCGCGAAGCCTCGACTTCGGTTAAGCTTCGTGTGTGTCCTGCAGGGACCAGGCGCACACAGCCGCCATATAATTATAGGCAGAGAAAGAAATAGAGAAAAAGACACCGAGAGAGAGAGAGGGAGAGAGAGAGAGAGAGAGAGAGAGAGAGAGAGAGAGAGAGAGAGAGAAAGAGAACGAGCGAGAGATGGAAAGGGAGGCTGTGGCTGGAGCTGAGGAGCCTCGTCAGAATTACTGGCTCATTTTTGTTACTCTACTCCTACGCCGAGATGCAGCGCTACGCCAGGCCAAATGAAGATCTCCCTGAAGGCGGTGGTGGTCCAGACTCCAGGTTATCGCGTGCAGCTCTTCCACATACACACACAGATACACGTGTAGCTATATAGGTATACACACCTATGCGTATGTTATATAGGTATATATATATATACTGCAGCCGGGCCGAGATGAACCTCCTTTTTACCTCATACTCACCAAGATTGGGCCTTGTTTCTAAGAAACCACAACCGCTGTAGAGACCCGCCTCGAGGGGTTTTATATAGGGCATTTCATGTAAAACCTAAATAAAACTATTTCATTTTTTAACTCAGTTTTTATTTTTATTCATCGATTAATTATAACACTCGAAGAATCGTTTGCGAACTTTTCCGAACCGTTTATTCAAATTTGAATTAAAATTCCAAATCACAGCATCTCGAAGAGCCAGAATTATCTGCAGCAGTTTGAATGAACTTTCGAGATATGAGATGAAACTTTCACCATGGGATCCTTGAGAAAACGAAAATGAAGAAAATTTTCAAAAAGTATGTAAAGCGATGAAGAGGGGGAATATTTTTTAAAATAGTCTGAATCTACAGTCTGAAAATAATTTTCGAACTAACCGCTGCAGCCTCGGATCGGTAAGTAGCTTAGTTTATACTCGAGCGAAATATAAGACTGAATTTTTTTCCGAGAAGAGAATATGAAGAAAGCGAAGATCCTCGATCCTCGATCCTCCCTCTATACCTATTCCCACCTGTATCTATACGTCGTCCTTTTTGGGGCTCAGGTTATCCCCGGTTAGGCCCGGGGGACCCTGATTGCCCCGGAGGCGGTGGTGGTCGTCGAAAAAGGAATCCGTGAGGCGTCTTTTGGTGTTCGTTTTTTTACATTTTTTTTTTACATTTTTTTTTTTTTCCACTCATACTTTCCTTCTTTCTCAAAGGATGTTCCATAGGATACCGCCGAGGGGCTCGCTCCTTCCTCCGTTATACGTACGCGGACACAAAGACCCGTGTCTGTTCGACGTCGACGTCGCCTACCTGGGTCCCCTTGTACTCAAGACCTTGGAACCCTCCGAACTTCGGTCCATAAGGTGATCGGCTCTATCTTCTCCCTCGTAATCGCGCTCCTCCCCTTCTTTCACCTTTCAAATTTTTGCCCCAGAATTAACCGTCAGGACACCCACACAATCCAATCCCCGAAGATACAAGAAGAAGAAGAAGAAGAAGAATTTATTCAACTTTACGGAGTTCCTGTTCGCATTCAATTTTTCAAAATCTTATCGCAGGTCACAAGCGAGACTTGAAAAATCTGGACTTGGTGCTTATGTTTGAAAAGATAATTTCTCAAAATGATGTTTTTTTTTTTGCCCTTTGATCCCCCCTTTGAGTTTCGAAAATCTTGAACAAATTTCGAACTTTGCTTGACTCGTTATTTACCAAATTTCTCTTCGGAAAGGAAAAACCCCAAAAAGTCTGTCGCACAGATTCGTTTTGAATTTCTTCTACGAGGATACTCGTCAGCTGCGCGTTTCCTAAGCAATATATTTATGTAAAATATATATAGACGTGTGTATATGATATATATTTTAACGAAAGTCTGAAAAGTCGTGGGTGTGGAAAGGGGAAGAAGAAGGATCTGGCAGAGATCCAACTAGAATTGAGAGATGCCTTGTCGCAAAATACATAAAAGAAGAAATCGCAAGACGTCGTATCTACAGACGCGAGAAGAGGGTCGTCCCGCACGAACTGAAAGAATTTCAGTTCTCTTATGTTAGATATTCGAGCATCTCGCAGCAACAAGCGACCTTGGTCTTATCTTGTCGGAAAAAAACGTAGGGAAAAAAATCTGCAATGGTAATAAAAATAAAAATAAAATAAAATAAAAAATCGTACATCTTATTCTTAATTTAACAAAAAACGTCAGTTTTCGGTGTTTCGTCGATAAACCCGGCGAATATACAGCGGGATAATCCACCGCTCGAGGAGTAAAGGATATTCAATGCTCCTTGCTCGTCAAGGCCTTGCTGACCCGTTGACAAGCCCGATAACGGGCTGCTAACGTGTCGTCGAGCGAGACCCATTCGTCTTCGGTTCTCTTAACTAATGGCAGATCAAAGTCGTTGGGAATGGCTCATGCCCGTTGCAGCATACACATCTCATACGTAGAAAGGTAGGTAGGTAGGTAGGTAGGTAGGTGTATGCTGACCAGCATAAGAGGAGTAAGAAGACTGGCTCCGGGCTCGTCCTCTTGGTAGAGCCTCGATCTCAGCGGTGAGTTGCACAGCTGGATGTCGACTCCGGTCGTTTGATCCCGCAATACTCAAGGGCGTACGATGCGTGAAATGTGTGAAAATATGAAATAAGTAAAAAAAAATTGCTAGACGTTATAAAGTTCGGAGAAGATTGAAACTCCGAAAGTCCAAAGATTCCAAAAATTTCTGTCTATTTCTTAGGATGTGAAGACAAAATAGAGAATAGTTCGTTTTTAATCGAGTCTCGAAAAATATTAACATCCGGCCCCGTATCGAAGTAAAAAAAAAAGTAAGAAGTAAGAAACCGATGAAAGTGTGATCGAGGACTGGAGATTTTTGTGGAAAGAAAAAAACTGTAGGACATTTTGGAAACGAATTGCGGCAAGGAGAGTTTGAATTTCTGAAAAATCTCCGAATAATTTTATAGAGTGAAGAAATAGTGATCAGTTGTGATTTTAGCGTGAAAGCGTCTTAAGACGTTCTCCTCTCCTCGTCCCTCCCCGCGGCTTGTTTCCTTCCATAGCAAAGGAGAACGAGCTCAAGATAGCTGGGAAACGAGCAAGAGCAAGAGAGAGAGAGAGAGAGAGAGAGAGAGAGAGAGAGAGAGGTGGAGCGAGAGAAAGAGAGAGAATGACAGAGAGGCGGACTAAAATCCAAGAGCAACTTGTCAACTGTCAGAGGGGCCTTTGGGAGCAGCTCGCAGAAGGTAGAGCAGCGGTGTAGCGGGGCAGCGGGGGTGGGGCCTGAATTCAGGTATACGGTTCGGCGGTGCCAGGATCCCATGGGACATGAAACGGGCCGCCACCCGTATTGCTTCGAGTCGGGCCCCTGCGAGAGAAGCAGAAGAAGTCTTCCTTCCCCGCCTCTCTACGTCCCAAAAACGACATGTATATAAATGTGTGTGTATATGCGTGCCTGTACACAGGCGTTCATAATACGTGAATACACGTATCATAATTATGTATACATAGTTAGCCAAAAGCTGCAGAAAAATAATCGTTAATCTTGTATTTTGTTCTTCTTACTTTTTTTCTCTAAATTTCTTAATTTTTTTTTTTCAACTCCTTTTTTTTTTCTCAAGTAATCTACAAATAATGCAAATTCACATAGTGCGAATCTACGTTTAACATTCTGGTTGCAGAGTGACGTAACGTTGGAGTACTTTTCGCTCGAGTCGAGGTCTAGATCGATACTGGGGCTTCGTTGGCTACGTAGACTAGAGAGGAGAGGTTGCGTTTCGTTCCCCGCGGTGAATTCCGCACCCTGCGGGGTCGGCCTGAGTCGAGTCGTCGCGATGGTTCGTGTAAGCAGGCAAGGCAAGGCAAGGTAAGGCAAGGCAAGGCGAGGCAAGCTATAGCCGCCTCTGTCGCGTATTTCGGAAACGTCAGGAATCCGCGCTACGTTGCCCGAGGCATTTCACCAAGGAATCTTGTTAAAGACGGAGGAATTTTTAGCCCCCTTACCCACCCCGCTTTCGTTTATTCTTCGATGAAAATTCTCAAACCCCAAAGTCAAGAATGCAAAGTTATAAATCCCGAGGGATAATACGTCGAGGTTCGCATGTAACCACCACGCGATCCCGTTTTTCAATTGTTTTTGTTTTTTTAATTATTATTGTCCATCCATCCCCGAAGAATTTGACAAATAACAGTCGATTTTTCAAAATGAAAAAACACAACTCAAATCAATCGTTTTTTTGTTAATTTTTTCGGGATCGTTCGAACCCCTCGCGGCTCGAAAGGTTGACCTTTTCTCGTTTCAACATACGCAGCTTGAGATTTGACGATATTATTATCGAGGAGACGGTCGAAACCGGAGAGATCTTTTCTCCCAAAGTCGTAAAACTGGAAACTGGGAATCTATCCATCTCTTTGTCGATCGTAAAACAAGTGTTTTTGAAAAATTCAAATTCCGCGGTCAAAATGGATTATAACTATACCCAGCTTCTTGTTTCCGGTAAAATCTTGGGTCTTGAATCTTGCGCTTTAAAAAGCGATGTATAAAATCGGGGAACACCTCTCGCCGCATAGATTTATAGATTAAAAAGAGTAACAAATCTAGATTAAGCCCCGGAATTCTAATCCGGAAACTGGAAGAGTTACGCTCGGAGCTCGCGCGCCTCGCGGAACCCCAGAGCTTTTTGCGCGGGAATATTTCACCCCTGCTGCCTGCGGATAATTATTCGTCCTGCCCGAAGGGTTGGTCGCCACCCTCTCCGCCTACCCCAAACCTCCCCGCCCGCGCCAGCCCGATTTTTCACAGAGAATTTTAACCAGACCTGGCAAAGAAGGGGTGCCCACATCCACCCTGCCTGCCCGCTGTGTAGTATATACCTGAATATGTATGTATGTATGTAAGAGATTTTTTTTTTCTTTTTTTTTTTCTTTTTTATATCTCTGCAGGGCGCGAGGCGCCAGGATGTTTCCTTAATCTCGCGCAATCCACATTTATATCGGACAAGTTGCGAGCGAACTGTGAGTGAGGAATAAAGAAGGCTAAGAATAAATAGTAAGAGAAATATGGAGGGAAAACATTTGTGATAGTAAGTAATGAGGGAAGGAGGGAGAAAGCCACCCTTCCATGTTTTCAATTTTTGATTTTTTAGCTCTCGTCCTTTTTTTTTTTGTTTTTTATGCCCATACATCTATGGATCTAGTATATGTGTAGTATATGCCTATATACATGTCTCTATATGTATATACCAACCCGCGGAGTTCTGTTTGATCGAAATAACGCCGCTGCATAATAATTTTGCAATATCGACCAAAGGCCCGTTGTTAATTGGAACGAAACGCAACGGGCAAATAGAAGAGTATATAGAATTGAGGAATACATACGGGCATCTAGGGGGTGAATTATATACATTTTTTATGTATACTATATCATGTGAGTATGGGTACGTGGAAAAGCACGCGTTACACAGACTGGTGGGTATACCTATAACTTCGTGATACTAATATGCAGTGGTCACACATGAAACGAGGCGACCATTACCCACGTTTCACTTTAACGCAACAAGGCATCTGTCAGCTCACGAATCTTGGTTAACATTTCATAATCATTTATCGTTGACGTTAAAGCGCGTCCGTGAATAGCGTAACGTCGTCTTGCTGAGATTAAAATACGATGAAAATCAACTTTTTCATCCGAAATCCTCGTTTTATTCATTTATGAATAGACGGGGTTAAAATTTTTTCGAAAACGTTCATTACGCTGAAAATTTTTATCGCGAATAAAAGCTATGAGTATAATAAGAACTACGAGGGGGTAGGTTATTCGATCCGGTCTATCCGAGTACCTCTTCTCCACCCTAAAGCCCAGAGGCAGTAGCATCCCTAGCTGATTGTTTTAGATTGTTTTCTTTTAATTTCCTGAACCGTTTGTTGAATATTTTTACAATTTATATACTTCCAGGTGGGAAGTATCCAGCTCTATTCCGTTTTATGTAAGACCGAATATCCAGGCTCTATAATAATCTCCCGAAGGGTGAAAATCCCGAACTTCAATACTCCCGAATCACAGTTTCTGGAAATGTATGTTCCCCAAAGTCTACGTAGCCCGCGATTTCAAAAACTAAAATCATGAACTTATCTCTCGATCGGAATGAACCATATTCCGTTTTCACACCCTAAGAAATAGACAAAAATTTTCGGAATTTTGATTTTCCGAACTAGAACGTTTTCGGAACTCCTAACTCGTCTTAAACGAATTCAAAATGAATATCGTCAATCCTGAGGAGATGATGAGTCGACGATGAATCGCCCGATCATAAATGAACATTTAATATACGATATGAAATTCTATAATCTACGTTAATTTGTGCCTATAGAACCTTATAAACGACACGTCTGACAACAAGTGCAGTTAGCTATTGGGTTTAAACGATGTATATATCTGGGTACCCGGGTATGATTACATCGCCTGCAGTTAGCGAACGGGAAGAGCGATGCGCGAGTGTAAAACGTGGTTTTTTCCTCACGTGGAGTATGTAGTAGGCAGTAGTAGCAGCATCCAGCCATAAGAGAGAAGAAGATAGAAGAAGGGAAGAGAGGAGAGACCCTTTTTGCTACGGCATCAACAAGTGATCGTGGAATGAATTAGTAGGTACAAGCTTCACACGTCAAGCTCATCCCCTGCACCGGCGTTCACCGACCCAAATCTCCTCTCTTCCTCTTTTCTTTTTACACTCTTTTTCCCTATTATTTTCCTACCGTATATGCGCTCACTTCCTAGGTACTACATATACCTACATACCCACCTCCAACCTACTACCTACTACATTTGTCGACGGAATCGACGGAGATGAGAGGGTTGACGTTACAGTAACGTCATAGTATATTACCCACACATGTTTCTCTCCGGTACTCGTTTACTACCCTCTACAACGTATTATGCAGGTAATTCACTAGTACATGCCAACATTTTGCAAAATTTTCATTAGTTTTCAACAAACGTATGTATTTATTTTTATATCATAGCGAGTATACCGTATCTTGAGTTCTTTTTGCACTAAAATATTTCATCAAACAGAGAAGATTTTTTCGAGATGTATATCAGTTTATCAAGGTATACTTTTGAACTCCCTTTATCGATCAGTGTTACGCTTCCAGCTACGTCGTCTTGTGTAGTTTTCATTTTTCCTTTTTTTTTTTTTAATAATTTAATTTTCGAACTTGGAGCAAATTTCTAATTTCCAATAACATGGCTTTCGGTTAGTCGCACGTAACACTATACTCGTAAATTTTTATGGTAGAATTCGTTGAGAATAGAACGAATGGCAGGGGTTTTTTTTGTCCTTTTTCATTCTTACCCCGTTCGTTTCGATTCTCCATTTTCTCTCTTTCCAATAAATGAATGAATGAATGAGGATTGAATTCTTAAATGAGACTGAAATCGATGTCGATGTCAGTTTCTCCCTCTCTCTCGCTCTCTCTCTCTCTCTATCTCTGTATGTACTTTCAATAGGTAAATACAATTTACTCGGAAGTATCGAAATTCCATGACGAAATTTATATCGTCGGGTAGTTTATACCGTCGCGAAAGATGACGACGATGTTGGAACCGAATCTCTGCTTGAATACGACTCTGTGGACCTGGTGGACCCTGCAGTAGACTCGAGGGAGACCCAGAGCCTCTAGCCTAAAGCTCTCAACATAGCAAATGTTGGTTCAGCTCTCCGAGCCGCTGCGCTCTCTAGCTGTACATACATACCTATATATATACATACGTATGATGTATATATGCGTATAAGTATATATTTGGTAGACGCGTATTGAGTCAGAATATAATAGATATATACATGTAGGTATATACCCAATTTTTTAAGTGAAACACATCCAAGTGTATAATTTCGTTATACATACTCACTCAGGTACATACCTAGATACATAGATATACCTATTTTTTTTATCTAATAATTGGATAATCGTATTCAAATTCGTATCCTTAATCGAGGCTGGGTCAAGATTTAAAATTTGAAAATTTCTGGACGGTAAAAATTCCGATTTAAAATTTTCAAAAGCGTTCAAGTTCATAATATCAAAATTCCGGATGTCCAGAACCCCGAAATCCCAAAGATCCTAAAATTTTAGTTCATCTATATCAGGATGTGAAGACAAAAAGTAATTCATTCGCATCGAGATCCTCTTTACAAAAACTCATTTCATATACTTCAATCGATAACTTCACGACTTTTTAAATAATTTACAAAATGTTGAAAAAAAATTTCCAAAAAGTTATTCTTGAGGCCATTAATTTGGTTTTTATACCATCAACTTTGAGATCGTCTCACAATAAGACAATAAGAAATTATTTCCTTTCAAGTCTAACACCGAGACTCACATGCTTTGATATTCGATTCTGATTCTGATTCTGATTCTGATTCTAATTCTCAGCTGTTATTCTTGGAGTAGGATACGACACGGGGCTACTGCTGCAGAGTAAACACTGATGAATTTGCACGGCGTGCAGATCTCGGTACTATGACTGCACCGGGTTAATAAGGATGCCAATTATATCCGCGCAGTCATCGGAACCGGCGCAGAATCATCATCAGGGAATCAGGGCGGATTTCTATGCCGGTGAAAATACGGTTAGAACACGAAATAGCCTCAGCGAATTATCTCCGAGTGAAGATCGTCGTATAATCCACATCATATGCTTCCGAAATAAATTTTCTTTTATGTTTGAAAATTTGTTGAATTTTTTCGTATGTAGTACATCGATAGCCTTATATGTGAATAAATTTTAGCACCCATAATCGCACGCGTTTCCGGTCCACGTTTAAGAGACATACAGCCGTGAGGTGTAGCCGTTGGTAATCGAACCGAGTTCTCAAACGTGTTCGAATTATTATTCAAGCAATAGCGCGTATTTTTGGAAGGCTTAAATTTAACCGAATTTCGTAAGGAATTCTTGGCAGTCGCGAGGTCACGTGGCCAACGATGCTCTTCGTCTCTATACTCATCGTTTCTTACGCGCACCGGTCATCCAATTCCGTTAGAAAATTTTCTACGATGACGACTAAAGCTTTCGCGAAAATTTCGCCGTTTCATCATTCCTCAGATCCAACGAAACAAATAAAAAAATAAAAAAATGAAATCCAAAATTTGAAAAAACAGGAAAATTTCTTCCATCGATTACTCTGAGGATAATCAGAGAATCCGAGAAGAAACGATGAGGCACATCGATCCCGATTTTTGCCAACTTCCTAAAACCTCGTAATAAATGGCGACCTCTTCGACCCGATTAAATTTGCCAATCTTGAAAGCATTTTTAATCCAAACTTTAGGGGTAGACCTATGAAACGTGTATGACTCGCGTGATGGCGTCAAAGAGGGTGGGAGAGTCAGGAATGCCCTGAGATCGATCGTCCCGCTCTATCGGGGTCCCGCTTTCCCTGCGGCACCCTAACCCGCCTTCTCTTCCTCTCCTGGTTCTCTATCTCTCCATACCACGTAGCCCCGGTACTTATTATCCCTCGCGTCTCCCTTCTTCCATTCTTTGTATACATATATAGGTATTAGGTGTGTATATATGTATTATACATGCATATATATATATATCCATAGATATACATATAGATCTGCCAGAGGCGGAGGTATTTCGGGGTTGCGATAGCGCCGTGCAGAAATTAAGGAAGCAGCATAAAACGAAGGGAATCCAAGGAAATGAAGAGCGACCTTAAAGGTCTTCGTACTTTTCACCAAACTTAAACAAGGTGGAGAGAAGTGAGAGAATAGATCTCAAAAAGGGCCTAAATTATGCTGATCAAAGGATCCAAAACTGGAAAAGAAGAGCTCGATCTAATCCGGACATGAAATTTTGGATTAAACTATTTCTAAAATGATGAGAGACATCCTGCGATTTCTGGGGCACTTGATTTCCGAAAGAGTTCAAAAATGAACATTTCTGTACCTAGGCATGTGGTTTTTATTCCCACGAATTAGAGACCGACCAGATCCCAGTTGGGGAAAGTACTCGGCGTTTGTTTTTATGAAATTTGGTACAAAAATTTCTCTCGCTAAAATACTGATCCCGGAATTAAGTATTTTTGGCAAATGATAGCGTTGGCTGCAGCAGATCGAAGGACAAGTGAATGCGGTTGGCAGAAGCATGGGATTATTCAAAGTAGCCGGCAGTAATTACGCGAAGGAACGCGATCCGCGAGCCGGTGCGGAAATATTTCAACGATGTAGAAAATGTACTCAATTGTCTCAAGTCCCGCGGTATTTGGTAAGAAAATACGATTTGGAATCGGTTTGAAGTTCCGAATTCGAATAATACCGATTGGCAGTTTTTGGAAAGGGTATTTCCCCGATAGTTAGTCAAATTATCGATTTGAAGAGATAAAATGGTTTTCCGCATAAAGCGAGGGTCTCGATCAGAATGAACTATATTCTTTGTCTTCACGTCCTGAGAAATAGACCGAAATTTCCGTATCCTTAGGCGGTTCGGGGAAATTTAAGATGGAAATTTATCCTCCCATAATTAAATCACATTATATATGGCCGTAGCTCTTCATTGGTAGGCGTATGACCGAGGAGACATACCAGATAGCAATGTGCTTTGGTATATGAAATTATTCGAGCAATATGGCGGGCGGCTATCGAACGCGAGCCACGCTTCCATACACGCGTTTAATATTATAAATAATTCAGCTACGTTGGCGGTCTTCGCTGTTCGATATACAAAATTCAATATATAACCTACTCACACGGCTAAAAATATATTATGCGAGAATGCGAAAGCCGCATGAAGGAGGAGGCCCGAAACTCACCTTCATGCATTCGCTTCCTCTTTATACAATTCACCGATCGTCCTCCGCACGGTACATATACACAAGTTTTCAGCGAGTGGATTCGCCGCACGGTACATAGTCATTCGCAAATTCCGAATTTTCTATATCCCTCGGAAGGTCGAAGGGCGGAATTTCAGTGGGATAAAATTTTTCACTAAATAATAACGAAAGAGACACCGGGTATATTCGAGGGGCCACGAAAGGTCTATGGCCCCTTATCAAGGCCCCTTTATCCGGCATGTGTTTCAACGGGAGCTTTTTACGTTACCGTTGTTGCGTGCGTCATTTTTTGCCGCTTTTTCTTCTCGCTTTATCCTTTCTTAGTATCTCCGCTTTTTACAGCTAGAGTATTACACCGGTCTCTGCAGCCTGCATTACACGGACATGGTTTTTTCCTACCAAGAAATATCAAGTGACCGAAAGAGGTCGCTTCGTGCGAATCGAGGAAATAGAATGCGCGAAAAATCCTGACGATTTTAAAGTCCGAGAAATTTTCAGCACATTAAGGAAACCGAACAAGCTGCGGTAAGGGAGAACGTCACATTCATGCGTCGTCTGGTTTTCGTACAAATTGTTGATCGGTTCTTATCCAGGGATCATTGTAACTTTGAAAATTCATGAAAACGTATTCGTCAGAGTAAAGTCGAGTCGTTTAATTACGCAGTGACCAATATCGTTTTCCTAATCAAATTTCCAAGCGTTATTTATACGCCGTTATATCTGCGGCCTTAAAATTATCTGTAGATAATGTTATGAGGTATATTTTGAACACGATTTCAGACTTCAACCAGGATAATAAATTAAAAAAAGCGTATGAATAATACTCGAGGTTATTTTCTTTCCCGGAAATGTGGCTCGTGAGATATGAAACTTTAACAGCTCATATACGATGGACGTGAAAATACTAAAGCCCACAAATTTGAACACAAGGCTCGAACTTTTATAGTTCACATACCAGCATCTATGCGAAACGAATCCTCAATTATTTCTCATGATTTCTGAAGCCAGGAATGATCCTGTCTGTGTATTTCTCGCCTTATTCATCGTCCGAAGCACACAGGACATTTTTTCGAAATAACTAATAGGACCAGGTCGAATAACGACTGAGGAGAATCTGGAGGCAAAGAGGACTTTGTGCTCGGTATAAGGTCTTCCGTTTTCGTATTTGGCTTATACAGTGCGCTCCCAGCGTTACCGAAACGCCTGAGGGCTGCCGGTACAAGGATATACGTCTTGTTCGTTTAGAATAACGTGGAAAAAAGCTTTCCTCTTGCGTTTCAGATCTTCGGTATAGATGCGTGCCACCGAGCACGAAATGATGGGGTTGGTTCGCTCCAGACTTTATACCCGCATATCTGCGCGGTATACACTGGCGTATAAAATCCCATGAACGTCTTCAGCGCGTCTAGGTATTGGTAGCACCTGTAGATACAGATTACAAACGCACGAGGATTTCGACGCACCCACACACGCGAAGTTTCGTTCAAAACTTCATATCATAGCGTTATAGCTTATGGGGTAGTTTAATCAACCTCGGAGATCCGAGATACACTTATACCCCAATTCCAGCCACGGTTATCTAGGACTCGCCGGAGTCCACAGTACCTTTCTCGGTCTTCTATCAACGCTTCGTACTTTTTCGGATCAGAGTTTCCATCCCATGTTCAATATTTAAGGAGCGTGAGAATAATTCAGCTCATGGCCATTCTCCATAGTTTTTTTCGCGCCAAAATTAAAATCCAAACAGTTATAGCCAGCCTCTCATCCCTCGATATGGAATGAAGAGTCTCCTGAAACGTGACGAGCACATTTTTCGACCATATGCCTACAGGCCCGCATTGGATACCATAAAGAATTCCTGCAAACTTCGCTTCATGTCTCTCTGTGATTCGAAACGCGAGCTGTTCAGCGAGACAACTGATGCTGCCTTAGTCTGGACCTCGGATCGAATTACTAAGTCCTTTTCAAACCCGATTGGACAAACTTTTCAACACACGTTGCAGCATATTATTTAGGTTCAAAGAATTACAGAATTCGTTTGCCGTTCGTTATACCACGAGGGAGATTGTTCCAATTCCGTTTTGTTTTTCCTTTTTTCTCTTTTTCGAAAGCGGAATAACTTCTTGTCCAATTTTTATTCCTAGCTAAAGAAAAAGCGAAAGAAATAAAGGAGGAAAGGTGTACTGAGATTGTATTTTCGTCGAAATACGCGGAGCGAAGTTATTGGGTGTTGAAGTTTAATCCTCGTTGGGTTAAACGTGAAACGCTTTTGGAAGGCGACTCTGTTGACCGTTTTATGAAACCGAATGATCAAAAGATATTAGGATCGAACGATGTCCGATTTCATAAGTTATTTTAAGATTTCTAAAATCTCACGGATGAACCGTTCGCGCAGCTCGCTAGTGAAATTCTTCACCTCTTATGCTAATGCGATAGAAACTGATGCGAGGTTTGAGAAACAGGTGAGTCTCGCCTTGAGCTGGAGGTCGCTAGATTCTATAAGGTGCATTTTTTCTGACCATAAGATAGACGAGTCGTAGTTGGACGAACGACTTTGGTATTTGAGATTCAGGTCAGTCGTTTAAAAGTCTGCGGAAATCACTGGTGGAACTCGAACTAAGATGCTCCTCCAGGTTTGAGTTTGAGCTCGGTTTCGGGTTCGGGTTTGGGTTTAGGTCCCTTAGAAACTTTCAGGATATCTAAAAGAGGAGAAAGGAAATAATAATGAAAGAAAGAAAATAGGTTTGGCAACGCTGCGGCGCGGCGGCAGGCCCATGTTTCGGACCCTCATCATCGTATCCTGTCCCTCCGACTACGGTCTCCGGACTACGGACTCCGCCTGGCCCCTCTCTGTTCCACGACGTTCTACAGGATGTCCGAAAAGAAGAAACCAACACGGCATGTTCGATTTCGCTTAGAAATTACCCGCAGTATCGTATCGTGCAGTCTTCGCATTTCATTTTTCGACTCCGGAACTCAAAACGGGCCAAAAATTAAACGCGCTTTCGATTTCCATGTGGCTTTTTCAGGATGTCAAAATTCGTCGATATAGTTCACAAGCAATGAAGATTGACTTCAAGGACAGAAGTTTGATGGAAGAATCTTTCAGTCAGTTGGGAATCATTTTTTTTTTTTTTGTTTTATCCTCGGTGATCCTGTTTCCGAAATGCGTATAGAAAAGCTGAGGAAAAAGCTTGAAATGCATTGGAATCGTGTGTCTAGATTCCACGTCCTAAAATACCAATTCGAATCCGACCACCCGTTAGACCATGGTCTCTCTCTTTCTCTTTCTCGTTTCCCGGTCTTTTTTCTTCTGAACAGAGGGGGGCTTGAGAAGGGGGGGCGGGAGTGTGGAGGGAGAGTAGGACTCCTCCAGTCCCTGAGGGAGGAATTCTAAACAGACTCTACTTGAGACTACTTCTGTAGAAGCCGCCCAACCCGGCCCAAGTTTTAGCCGAACCTACCGCACCGCGTCTTCGTCTTTGGTGTTGCTTCATCCGCAATCGCAAGAAGCCCATTCTGGCCCCGTACCACGTCTCATCGTCCCAATATTGGTCGTCCACGTTTCTGCAGGTCTGTTCTTCGAGGGGGCCTCAGGAGACTCTGATCGTCAGTCTCTGTCCGGGCTGATGCCCCACTACCATATTTTTTCTTTGCATACAATTTTCACGCTTAGGCCATTGTTTTTTGCCCATTTTTTCTCAATTATCTACGGATCCGTTAACTCCACGTTAAACTTCCTTAAGACAAAGTTTCAGCACTTGATGAGTCGCATCTTTCTTCTTAGCAAAACTTCTCGATAAAACCAACAGACTTCGAGAAAACTATACAAATGCATACTGATGAGATGCTTTTTTTGCCTTTCATTAGCTGACATCATTCCTTTTTGCTTTTCACAGTTTTCGTTGATTAAATTAAGGACAGGAAACAGGACTAATGCACGGCCCAGTATTCCGGCGTTTTATCAGCTCGCGGAATACTATTATTTACATATCGTGCACACGTACAGTGACAGTTCGACTTCTTGTCGACTGACCTTTCTCACGGTTAGTGGCCGCACTTTACGGACGCAATTGTTATCTGCTTAGCGAATTCATATTCACGAGCTACTTCGAGCTCACGACAAACCGGACGGGGGTTTTAGCTTCTTAGATATAATAAGCGGAATTTGAAATTTATTTTATTCATTTAGAGGATCGTTCACACCTGTGAAAGAGAACATTCCCGAATACAATCCATCCCTTAATGTTTCTAGAGTAAAAATTGTTCGTTCAACCGATGGAGGTTCGACTCCTGAACAATCAGACAGCAAAAGTTTGCAAGGACGAGAATTGCAGGTGACAAATTAAAGGTGAATCTTTAAGCACTGTGCTTGATGTATATTCGAAGGTCGCGAAAGAAGAAGGAAGACGTAGGACTCGGAGAGAGATGAGGGCATAGAAGGGACCCTGGAGAAGGAATTCCTTCGAGTTACAGAGTCGAGGGAAATTCTGATAAACAATGAAAACTTTGCGGTCCCCTCGGGGTCCAAAGCTTTGGAAGTTGGAACCTGGATCCTGGAAGTTGGCTCCAGTCCTGGGCGCACCGGCGAGGAGAGAGAAAATAAGAGAGAGAAACCTGAAAGAGTACGAGTACGAGGACGAGGTAGGTACAATTTTTATAACGAACAAAACAAAAGTTCATAAAAATCATCGTTAAAAGTTTGCGAGCTGCCTCGGAGGTAGATGTCCACGGGGAGGTAAGATGCGCGAGACATTAAAGAGAGTTTTAACTTTGAGATGGAGGGCGAGATGCGAGCTGGCGTGGAGAGCCAAAAAACGAAATCGAGAAGATAAACTAAAAAGATTGGAAATCGGATTCTAACCTTTAATCCCTCCCACTTATTCTCTCTTCCTTTCCACTAGAACGCGGCACATATAGCAAAAAGGAAAAAGAATAACAAGAAGAAGAAGAAGAAGAAGAAGAAGAAGAAGAAGAAGAAGAAGAAGAAGAAGAAGAAGACGAAGTAAACCAGAGTTTCAGTAGGTACTCCTCCGTCCTCCTGCAGACAGCACAGGCGGTTCCTTTTCCCCATCGCAAGGTTGTACCTCGCTTTTCTCTTTTCCGTGCAGTCGGGAGTACGGGTTGCGCCCTGGTGCCAGGAGGACAATAACACATGACACATATGCGCCCTCTGACCCCTAACCCTCCATATATTTCTCTCTCCTCCACATTTCAGCTGTTTCCCTCCATCTCACTCTACTTTCCTATCGCACTACGGTCTCTCTAAGGAAGGGTGCCCAACCAGCCAACCCAAAGTCTAGAGCGAACGAGCGAGGGCTGAGGGCCAAGGGTTCCCCTCGCACTCCACCCTTCACCATCACCTTCCTCTTCGCTCGTCGACCAAACCCAACACCAGCAGAGTGCGTGTTGGATACATAGATGTATGCAGTACATATATTATATAGGTAGATAAACACACACTCTCCCCCCCCCCCTCCTCACCCTCTCTTGCTCTCTCTCTCTCTCTCTCTCTCTACATTTGAATCCATGTCTGTCTCGGTTTACTCTGTGCGCCGTCTCCCTTACTCGAGGGAGTCTGCCCGGTTGGTCGACTGCCAGTTTACCAAATGTTGTCGGTTCGTATTCCACTTCAACCTGACCTGACCCCGGTTACCAAGTAAACCAAGTAACGTGAGATTTTGACAGTCAAAGTCAGAGTCGTTGATTAATATTTCTGTGAACCGTTCTGGAACTCCCACAGGTTCTGAATTCGGTATATAGGTATATATATATACGAAAGGGTTAAAGTTCAGAACAATAAAACTCCGATATCCGAAAATTTCGCTCTATTTATCAGGATCTAAATACAAAAAATAGTTCATTCTGATCGACACTATCTTTACGGATATCCATTTCATCGCTATTTCAATCGACAACCTCATGATGTCGTAAACAATTGATAGGATTTTAAAACTTTTTTTTAACAAACAAGTAAATCTCAAGACGATTGATCTGACCACTTATTGGTATCGATACGATCAATACAGTCCGAGTTATTGAACACTGAATGAATACATGCATGAATTTCGACTTCCGGAGGTTTAGGCCTGTCGGATCTTTAGCCTTCGGAATCATGAACCTTGGGTGTTTTTCGTTGGAGGTTTTTGAAATCGGTTATGTACTGCACTTTCGGGGAAACGCCTTACGGTATAATTTTGAATATCATGTGAAATGAATTTTTATTATTTCCGCAAAAAATGACTAAATTTCAAGTTCATCGTTATTCATATGAGTCGGCATGGTGTATGAGGCGAGGCGTGTGCCGTGCCGTTGCAGGAGAAAACGGTCGGGTAAATAATATGAGTCCGGTATTCTTCCCCCCGTATCTACCTCACCGGGTTGATCCCCTCGAGAGATAACCACCGCGGTACGAATTTATCATTCCGGACAGAAGATATTACCGACGATAAAGAAGCCCTTCGTATGTGCCCCGCGACCGATGCCTGCTGGTGGGTCTACCGTGTTCCTCCAACGGTCCTGGCTTCTGGCGCGAGCCTCATACCCCTGCCATGCCATGCCATGCCATGCCATGCCATGTCGTGCCGTTCTCAGCTCGTTTGTCCGTTGCGTCATGCGTATATGTGTTTCTATATATTTATAGTTATGGAAATTTTCAGAAAGAGGAAAGAAAGAAGCCCGGGTTTTCCCTGCTCGTAAAAGATCGTATAGAGTAACCTCGTGGCTACTTCAATCAAAAGCCATGGTATCTGTGGCATTTCTACATGATTCAAAGTATTCGAAGCACTTCATAGGAACTTGTTTGACGCGCGATGGTCCATGGATAAAAATCGGTTGCGTAGAATAGGTAGGTATACGAAGGAGGTGGGAAGGGCGCCGGCTATCCGTAGACTCCCTAGGGAACCGGCCATCATTCAACTGCAGTCAGGAATTCGAAACTTTAATCCCCCAAGTTTAATTTCGCGCCAGAGGAGGGCTTAGCCTCACGTGCTCCCCTCCGTCAACCATTCCGTCTCTCTCTCTCTCTCCTTTCTCCTTTACCTCTAGTAGACACCTACGTGTGCGTATGGAGCATGAAGTGAGATATAAGAGAGGGAGGATAACGTTCTGTTTATTAATAAAATGGAAAAAGAAGAAAGAAACAAAAAGCTCATGAGTGAAAAAGAAAAATGATGAAAGTCAAGCTAATTTCTTTCTCCCACTTTTTTTTTATATTTTTTTTCATCTTGTATCATTTTAGTCTCTCTTTTCATTCGATACTTTTTGACAGAATTGAATACACGTATAACCAGCCAAGGAAGTTCCCTCGATCCTCAAGTTCTAGAGAGCGCAATAAGGCCTCGACCCGTCCTGCACCTGCGCCTATACTACACCGGTTACAGCTACAGCTCAGAGAGGGAGAAATATATACCTATACTAGTAGAGAGAGATGGATGGAGGGAGAAATAGAGAGAGAGGAATGACGCGATTCGGGGGATGAAAGGGACGCAGAATCCCTCTAGAGTAATTTCGTCTGACAAATGAGAAAGCCTGGGACTTGCGACCTTCGACCTTGAACCTACCACCGCACTAGGAGATGGTTCGGTTTGGTTCGGTTCGCGGTACGGAGGCTATACGTTTCAAGGTGCCTATTCTATAACGCCCCACCCCTCACCCCTCACCCCAAACATCTTTTTTTTGATCTTTGGTTTCCTTTTTCTCTCTGATAAACCAAGAAATGAGAAAAAAAAGTAAAAAAATTAAAATTTGTGTGATTACTGATTTCTCGAAAATGTTTCTTCGAATTTTCATCTTTTTTTCCAAACTTTTTTTCGTCTCTGATATCTGCGAACGCGAGTATATGTATACCTATACATATATATTAGCGCACCGCGTTTGAGACTGCTATGTACCTTTTTGTGAATAACTATACATCATACCTAGTACTTACTGAAAAAAGGTATATGTATAAAACGCTCACGATGTACCGGACGAAGTACGTATAACGGTATGACGCAGGCGGTTCCCCGGTTGTTATAGAAGAAACAAAAAGACTGCATCCCTCCCTTCCTACCGCTCTTCCTTCACGTCTCTCCTCGCCATAGTCCATCCTCGCAATGTGAGCCGTGAGGTTCCGTCGAACCTAAACCCGACAGAGGTTTGCCTCGCCTCGCCTCGACTCGCCTCGACTCGCCCGAAAGAGCAGTGCATGCCGGATTATCTACGGACGACAGCTCGCCGAGAATCCGGCTATCTTTACGCACCGTCTCACACACGCACACGCAGAGGCACACATAGACACAGTCTGACATACGTTCTCACATTATACTATGTATTTTTATTCCCAACCAAACATGAAATTTTCGAAAATAATATTTTCATGAATCGTTCAGGTTCAGAAAACTAAAACTCCGGGAACCCAAAGATTTACAAACTTCAGTATATATTTCTCGGGATGTGAAGGCAGAACTTATTGTTCATTCTACTCGATACCGTCTTTAGGATTTTGAAACTTTTTTTTCCAAATAGTAAATCCCGAGGCGATTAATTTGACCACTTATTGGTTTCGATACGATCAATACAGCCCGAGTTGTCAAACGATGAATGATTACATGCGTGAATTTCAAGTTTTTGAGGTTAGGCCTTCCGGATCTTTAATTTTCGTAATTTTGTTCCGATGTTCATCAAATCGACACAATCTTATTCTTCTGCGTTAATTTTTATCAACGTGTATTACTTTTGATTTTTCTAAAGCATAGAAATGAAGTTACGTAAGACATCCACCTACGGCAAACTTCGTAACTCGTTCCATACCAACACGAGCCTTCGCAAAACTTTGTTAGGAATTCCTTTAATTCCTGTCTTGAGTGTCATGCGGGAGCTTACGCGGTGGTTTACGTTCCTACGTAAGTACGTAGGCACGGACGTAGCTGTACGTTAAGAAAAAGGTGTTGGTATAGTATACCCTCCCCACGGTTCTCGGATGGCATCCTGCCCAGGGAGACAGACAGACAGACGGACGGACAAGACAGACAGACAGACAGACAGGCGGGTGGCTGGGCTGAGCTAAGCTGGGCTGGGCGAGAAAACTTTTTAGAGCAGACAACAGCAGGGGTGCGATGAAGACGAGCGAAAGGCAAAAGGCGAGAAGCGAGAAGCGAGAAGCGAGAGGCGAGAAGACAGAAGCCGTGAAAGAAGAGCCAGTGGTGCAGGTCTCTTAGTAAACAAAGGATATACACAAAGATGAGAAGGGAAAAACGAATTGGAAGAGCACCCTGGGTCCACAGTGCCATAGTCTCGTCAATTTTCAGCTGTAAGAAGAGACCTAAGGAGATTTGCTTGTACCTGCACTTTACATCTTCACTATGACGATCGAGCGATCTACACATCTCACATTCTTTTCGAAATTATGAAAAATCGAGATCGGGGGGATGTTCAAAGTTGTTCGTATGGCTGGACCACAAATTTTAAGATCGCAAGAAAGAAGATCATTCCAGCGATAATTGTTCTGTAAAACTTATGGAGGGAGACTGATCATTTTCAGACCCTTCTGATGAATTTTATTTATCATTTTTACAACGCCATGTGATACCTATAGAGTAGAATCCGTTTCATTTCAACCGCTTTTTTTTCTCTTCGGATATCCTAAAAACTCAATACTTTCCGCCAAAATCGGCTTATGCTTTTTGTCGACTACCGTTTGCCAGAAAGCAGGTGGTATTCGCGAGTGAAAAAACTTCATTCATCGGAAAAAATTTCGTCCCGATTCGCCAGCCAAATTTTAAAACATGTTAAAAATTCGTCAGAATGTTGGTTTGGTTTGCGCAGGACCCCTTTTCTTTTAGGAAAATGGTCTCAATCCATTATAATTGTGATCGATTGATCAAGATTTTGAAAAATTCACCGGACAGATATTACTTTCGATAGTAATTCGCATTTCATATTGTAGCTGTTCGCAGAGATTGCAAAGATCGCAAAACACGTTTTAAGGACTCCTGGCGGTAGAAGGATACACAATTTCCGGGCGAAAAATTAATCAAGAGTCATCTCACGCGATTTCCGTTTCACCTCTATCAAGATATGCCTATATCCATGTGTGCGCCTACATACATACGTGTTTTCGCGTATTTCTGTGTATACCTCAAGCCTGCAGACTCACGCGTTTTGCAACAAAAAGAAAAAAGAAAAGAAAGAAAAAAAGGGGAATAAGAAGGAAACTAAAACGAATAAAATAAAAAATTAAAACTCATCGGAAATTCTCGAGTCTGCAAGGCCCTCGCTGACGATTCTGCAGACTGAAAGCGGATAAGGATAAACTATTCACGAACGATTCATTGTTTCGTCGTAAAATTCGCTTTCATCTAACGGCTGTACCGGAATTTTTTTCTCGTCATTCACCTTTTATCCTGCTTGCAGGAAATTACTAAAATAAAATGTCAAAATTTTCGTCGAAGATATGATAGACGGAACAAAACTGATCGGGTAATTTTCTTTTTTTTTTGCGCGCGGGTAGCAGAACTCTTGGTTTTATATCCAATTCTTTGAAATTATTGAAAATCTCTCGTTGCAACAGAGGAGTGGATAAAAGGAAAAGAAAAAAAAACCAAAAATTCACGGGCGCGAATAAACTTCGTAGTATATTAATGTTGACGAATAGGTAAGTGGAAAAAATGATTTACAGTTATCTACAACTCGAGAATTGCATTCTTTTACGCGCTTGGCGTACTACCATATACCTCATTCATTCAATCGTATGAGTGAATTGTGTGCACGTACGTAAACATACACATACATTTATGCCTGGGTAAACGAAGGTTAGTCGTCGAGACCCAGCACATATATCAACACCGTCGTGCCACTTTGACGTTTATGAAACCAATCAAACATTTGCAAAAAAAAAAGGTTCCAGTGGTCTTCAACCTAGGCAGTTTACCAATCAGAGAGAAAACGAGCTCGAAGTTCTAGCTCCGTTTTGGAAATCGTCAAAATTCACCGTGACATAAATTTGAAAAAATTCATTCACCCCTATAGAATTAAAGACCCAAAATTCTGATGAGCCAAAAGTCATCCAAACTTATCACTAAAAATCATCATTGACTACCCCTGATGCAGTTTCGTTTGAAAAGCAATGATATGTACGCGATTGATTGTATAAATTTGAAGTTTAGACAGCGATAAATCAACCGATCGATCGATACTACCTACCGATGGTTCGTTTTTTGGTACTCCTATTATTTCATTATTTTTTCGTATCACATATGGAGCGCATGTTAATACGGAGGCAACTAATATTGTTATTAATTACCGGAGCGTTGGGAATAATCTGGAATGGTTCCAAATTACCGTTCCGGAATAATATTCACGGCTTCGCGGTTCTCTCTGGTTCCCTGTGGTTCCTACAGGATTTGGTAAGGTGCCAAAGACGCGGTGGTATCGTTCGGCGAAAGAAATACATTCGAACGAAGTTATGCTATGGTTTGAAAGTCCCAAAATTCGCGGGAAAAATGATCGTTGTACTTATCAGAAGGACGAACTTGACCGGAATTATTATAATTATTCTTCTTTTTTTTACGTAGAATAAGTAAAGCTTATTAGATCTTATACGATCGGTACTGATGTACCAAAACTCTGCCCGTAAGAATGACCGTGTTTCTAATTTATGATTTTAATGATACTTTTCGAGGGAATTGCCTACCGAGAGAAAAGCTGGGTGTGGTATAGAGGTACGAAACGTTCGGTGGTAGGTAAAAGCCCTACGAAACCCTAATCAAACTTTAGGACCGTATTAATTTAAACCTTTCTGCTAAAACAGTTTCTCGAAGTTTCCGTACAATGCAGCAATGCGAATCGCCTGTCGCCGCAGTCGCGAGCTTTGGACAAGAACTCAGGGTTTCTATTTGACACGATTTTTAATAACCGTAGTATGGGCCGGTTTCCGGAATACTTAATACAAGGCCGAAGAGTACGGATAAAAAAGGAGGATTATTATTCCGTTTATTTTATTTTTATTTATTCAATTTCTTATTTCTAATTAGGAAAAATTCTATAAGTACAAATTCTCATTAGAAAGATAAAGCGTCGATGAAAAGACGAAGTGAATAATAATAAAAGAAAAGAAAAAAAAAAAAATAGAATTTCAAGGAAATTGAAGAAGGTACTTGTACTTCCTTTGAGCACGATAACGCATCGGATACTGAATTGAGATTGGAGTACCCAGACATAGGTATTATATGTTTAAAGTATAGGATAGAAACCGAGAAAAGATGGGCCAGGATACAGGTTTTTATGGAGTATTTTATAAAGTACCTTTCCACGTGTGTTATAAGTACCTGCCCGGTGCACGATGCATGTGGCATTCAAAGGAGATCTACGTGTACCTATACACCATATACCTATATGGTATTAGTATTTCACCATGTGTTCAGAGCAAAGAATGAAAGCAAAAGAATAAAAAAAAAAAAAAAAAAAGAAACAACCGTGAAGAAAAACTGAAAAAGCAAATTGAACCTAGATAGGAATGAGTTTCAGGAAAGTGCCTTCATCTCGGAAAAATAAGCCATGAAAAAGTGCGCAGCAAAAGCAGCCTAGACTTAAAATTTCAATTGCTACCTCTTTTAAGAGCCAGAGCAGCTCTTGTATTATACTCGTTCAAGTCTCTCTCTCTCTCTCTCTCCCCCTGTCTCTTTCCTTCTTTCCCTCTTTCAACCCTACATTTCTATATTTTACTCTCTCTCTCTCTCTCTCTTTCTCTTTCTCTCTCTTCTCTCGTTGTAAAAATACACCTACCTATGCACTTCGGGACTCTCTGCTGCAGAGAGAGCGAACCTTTAGAATTTCGCATCTTTTCAACGTCGTCGTGGGAGTAGCAGATATACAGGGCTATTGCCGCGAGTAGAGGATATATATGTATATATATATATATATATCTATCTATATAAAACGCATATAGGTATACATTTATATATCTATATACCTATCCTACGTACACACTCTCCATTATGCAGGAGAGGATATATACTTGCAGAAAAACAACTGGTATTCACTAAGAATTAATGGTCTCTGGGAATTTCACGCAGCGATTTCTTACTTATTTATTTATTCATACTCATTAATATTTCAAACAAAAGATTCTCCTGTCTATTATAAGGCATACACCTACCTATAGATGATAAGCACATATATTTTATTCCGCAGTTAGGTTTGTACAGATCTCTTTAAATCCGTTTTATTGAATTTCCAATATTTTCTTCTTTTTTTTTTTCAGTTATTATTAGATGATAAACTTTTTTGGGATCAGTTGATTCTTTCTGGCAGTACAAAATCATTTTATGGTTTTACAGGTAACACGGATTTGTGCAGGGTGCCTTTTTTCTATCCGCAGTGATATGACATGTTTTTTTTTTTTTTGTTTTTTTTTCTTTCAATTAAGTCTGCGTCGTTGACGTCGACTCTGTGTATCTATGAATATGAATGAAAGATAAGTATACATCTCCAAATGGATGTGTGAGAGCAAAATGAAATCTACAATAGTTATACCCTGACAGAAATAACGAATAATGAATATAATTAAATGAACATACAATGTGGTTGTAAGGCGTGGTAGGATGTTGCTTCAATCTCAATGACATTGGCAATAATTGTTGCCAGCATCGTCATCGTACTCCTACTACTTCACGGCTTACGTAACTAACAACTTTTCTACGTTATTCGCACGTGCGAAACTAAGGACCATTTATTCTTGAATGGAAATAGAATCGGTATACGTAACGAAAATAACACCGATCCAAAAATTCAGACCTCCGAAACGCTCGAGGATTCAAAAATTTCGGTCTATCTGTCAGGATGTGAAGACAAGGAATAATTCATACTGATTAGAGACTCTATTCAATTGATAGGATTTTGAAACATTTTTTTCCGAAAAGTAAATCTTGGGACCATCAATTTGACCTCTTATTGGTCTCGATACGGTCAATACGACCCGAGTTATTCAACATTGAATGAATACATGCGTGAATTTCAAGTTTCGGAGGTTTGGCCTTTCGGGGCTTTAGCTTTCGGAATTTTGAACCTCTGGCGTTCTTCGTTTGAAAGTTTTTTAAATCGACTATATAGACTTGCGGGGAAAAGCCATTTCCCAAAACTGTAAATCGCCAATATTAGAAATTCGGAATTTTTACCCAGCCCCGCATACGTCTCTATATCGTTAGTTGACGCCGTGTTGAGAAGGCGAGTTCAGAAAGCTCTGGCAATACTTGGCAAAAGCTCGAGTAAGAGGAAGAGAAACATGGCGGGAGGGGAAACTTGAGGAATATTGGACGCCACCCTCCCGCAGGTTTAGAGCGGCCATCTCGCGTCGAGATGACGGCGTCGCCGAGCCCCTTATATCCGCAATATTAAAACTATCCTATCTGGGCAGAAGGTACGTACCCACCTACCTATACCTCCCGAGGTCCTGCAGAAGACATAGAGCTACCCTACGTATCCTTCCTCGAGCCTTGCCATACTTAAATTCATGCCTTTTTATACCACCCCTCATTATCGTCGCGAGCTATCACGCAGCTCACAGATTAAAAGTATCTGCAGGACTCTGCAGTCTAATCTTACCCAGGATTTTTACGACCCCTAAATCCTTTTCTCTCGATTCTGCCTTTCCGGACCCCAAAAAGTTCCAAGGATACTAAAATCTCGGTGGTATTCCTTTCTGGCCCAGAAACTTCAAAATTTCGTATAACTCAACGAGATTTGGTCGAATTTAAGAAAACCAAGTAAAAATCTTCCGCATTTTTCTTTTTTGTTACCGAATATTATTCAATACTTTCAAAATCTTCACCTCCTGCACTGCATATCTTTTATAAAACGAGCAAAGAGCCGTGTGCTGGGGCTTAGAGGGAACCCAGGAGGCAAAGGCGAGCAGGTACGATGCGAGAATTGGCGAGGGAGGATCGAAGGAACGGGGAATGGGAAACGGGAATGGGAAATGGAGAACGGGTAGCCGTGGGATGAGGAAAAGAGAACTAATGCAAAACAAACAAAACGTATTGGCAGTTATCTTGCACGAGGCAGAAGCACAAGCAGCCCAACAAACCCATCCTGCACCCCATCGTGGACGAACTATATTATACACAGAACGACGCGAGATATGAAACAGTTTCAAGAATTTTTTTCACCGGGCATTAAGGAACCGTGAGAAAAGTCTAGAGCCTCACAAACATGAATTGAAATAATTCTTTACGCTCAATTAGTGCCTCTATAGAACAGTATCTTTCGATACAAGTGCGGAACGTGTTCATTCTCGGACGAGTGTGGAGTTTTTGTTTTCTCGAGCGAAGTGAGGGCGACAATCACACGCGTGCGATTAACGCGCGTTGAGTTGTATTTTATGCACACGAAGCGTGCGCGAAATCAAACCTTACGCACGACATGTTGAAAAAGTATCTTTGGGGTGTAAAAAAATTCTTCTCTTCCTAGCCCATGTCTCCGGAATCCGTGTGGGTGTGCACGTATAGCCATATATTTGAGACACGAAAGTGGAGCAAACCTCGTGAAAAGGTTCTCATAGTGAGGATAGTTCTCCAGTGCATAGGCGACCGGGGATGAACGGACGTCCAGGATTTCTTGAGAACCACGTCCGCCCGTCTAAGCACCCAATAAAGCAGCCGATAAAATGGTAAAATGGCGCGCAGACAGGACGCTGTCTTATACGAGCCTTTATCCCACTATCCCGGTCGTGCAGACTGGAATCCTGCAAAGTCCAGTAGAGGCTTAACGACACATGGCTATCCAAGTTCTTCGCTCGACCTGTCCAGCCTCTATGTCCATCTCTCTCTCTCGCTTTCCTCCTTCACTCTATTTCCTCTTTTCTGTAAATTTTCCCATTTTTTTTTCTTCTCCAATGCGCGGCAGAAGCCCCCTTGTATCTTTGAATATGCACTACAGTCTATACATAAGGTAGACGTGGTATAAATGATCAGAATTTGTTATTTGATGAAGAGCATGTGCGTTCGGGCCTGGATCTGGATCTGGGTTTCGAAAATTTCTACTCTTAATAAAAAAAACAACCCTGGCTACAGCGGCTATATACCTATTACACACACACACATACCATCTAGCTGCGAGCGGGAGAAAAAATATTTGTTAACGAGCGAGCCGTGCTGTTTGTTGAGAGTGCTTCAGCCCCCGTCGAGCCAAGCCAAGCTGGAGGATCGAAAAAAAATGTACACGCGGGTCCGCGGTGTTTAGTCTGCGTAATTTCAAACAAGCTACTACACACCGAGCCTTGGCCGATATTCGAGTTCTTATCTTTCCCCAATTATCGGTACTTCTTCTTATGGTTTTTGTCTCAGAAATATATCCATTGATATGTCTGTCAGAAGAGAAGCGGTTTTTTGAAATTGAAAATTGAATTTTATTCGTCCTTACTGCACGTTTTTTTACTATCATTATTCATTCATTTTGCCATCGCTGGATACATGATAATTTTTTTTTTTGTTTTTTTTTTTTTGTTTTCACGAATGTAGAGGCATATAGAAACGAAAAATGAGACCTGAACGATGCACGCAAGGGTATTGGTATACTACACGAATTTGTGATACGTGATACTCCTGTCGCCGACTATAACGCGCGGGTGACGGTCTGCAGGTAAATACATAGGTGAAGGTATACAGATATATTGTATATGAGAATGAGAGTGGGATAGAACTGGTATGGATGTTTCCCATTAATGGAATTTTATCCCCAGCATTAGGCGTTAAAATCCAACCAGGGTAGGTATACACGTGTGTAGATGGTGGTACGTACTACAAGCGTGAACGAACCTCTACATTCATACGTATATCGCGGTATATATACTCCTAGTATAATATCGATCGCGTAGTGTATGTCGTGTCGACAAAAATTAACTACGGAAATTCAATTTCTTTTTTACCTTATTCTACTTTTTTATTTTTTCTTCTTTCTCTTTGCAGCCTAGTCCTCGTCCCCATGTAGCTAAAGGGACGTTGAAAGTACACGAAGGGAAAACGATTTGCGAGGTATAAAGAGCGATCGGTTTTTGAAATATTAAAAGAAAAAAAAGAAAAAAACACCCACAGCGAATCGAGAATTGATAAGACCTAAATTCAAGGATTTTTCATCAGTTTACAAACACATCGCTAATTACTCAAAATACTATTAAGAATGTGAGGGACTCGTATTAGATCGTCACTCGAAAATTAAAAGTCAATCTTCTTTCTCGTAGAACCAAACGAGATATGGATATTCTTCATGCTCGTCATTCGAATGTAAAATCCCGTCAATTTGAGGTCTTTGAATTTCCGTTTCGATCTGTCTTTCGGGTGTCTAGTGTAAACCAGCAGACGTAACAGATTCGTTGAAATGAGCGAAACCCATTTTTCAAAAGGAAGAAAGGATGAGTGAAATAGCGTCGACAGAGGGATAGCCATTTCGCGAAATTCTTTTTTGCCGAAAACTACAAACTGAAACACTATTTAATCGGTGGTGAGCTTTCCTCGTGTTCAAAATCCTGCTTTACTTTGATCACCGGGTTTTTACGCTTTGAGGATTCTCGTTGTACTCGTAGCTTTCGGCTTACGTATACATGGAAAGTGGGCAGAAACGCACCGCGGAAAGACGCACGCTAGCCATTTGACGATTATAACTGCACACCTATGTACGACCTGCGTTACATATGTGTAGTATATAAAGTACATAAGTACGACACTCAACATGATCAAGGAGCCATTTTCACTTTACATTAATATTCCTAAAAAATCTTCTCCTGTATGCAAGAGCGTTTTACTCAATCATTCGTCGCCTAGGTAGTTACTGCATAGACCAATCAGGGTAAATTCAAAGACACAAAAAAAAATTCTTCAACGATTTCAATCCTCGTCACTCGTATTTTGGGAAATAACTAGAAGTCGATTCTACCCCTTCTTCTTCGTGCCATAATCAATCTATCAAAGACAAAGTTCCATAAGATGTAAAAGAATTCGGAAAACCCCAGTAATCTCCCAGCTGTGAGAAGAATTGAGTCAATGGGAAATTTTTCGCAGCGGCGATCAGTTAATTGGATAAAAAAAAAAAAATCATTGATCGTTGTCAAATTTCGTGATGTGAATATCGATTTCTCTTCTGTTTAGGTATAATTCACCTGTCCAGGTGCATATCTCTATCTGCGGATGCCTTTATTTACATTAGTCCAGTTTCCGTTTCCGACGTATCTTCTAGGTCGGTTTGTTCGAGTCCCTCGCGCCTCGGCACGTACGTAAATAGATATTTCGAGGATTTCCAGCCCGCGTGAGTCATCTATACATAGCTATACGGTATAATCCACACCCCAACTTATCGAGGTTACCTAAATGCCCACCTACACCGTTAATGAATGACATAACACCTGCGGTGAAGAGCACGTGGTCAGTTTAAATTTTGAAAAAAAAAAAAAAAAAAACAATTTTCCCGATAAATTCATCGATCTCACAGAGATTTTTTGACAAAAATTCGACCCCACCGACCAACTGAATACCTGCTGTTCAAACATCGCCGAAATTTAAAACACGATAAATATACTCCCGGATAAGCCTGCGTTTATATAAATACGAACATCTCGATCGCATCGGTCTCCATACATACCTAAACACCCCTGAATATCGTAAATACGGAGAAAATCCAACGGGATTATCCCCCAGCCGCAGAAACACCGGAATAATTTTTCGTCTATAAAAAAATAGTCTAGTCTACCTCCGTGCACCACACACTGGTACAATATGTTAAAATATAGAACCACGCAAGGGGCTTATACCGATTCTGTGTATCGGTGATTTGTTACTAGCTTTATCAGGGGGATTATCGAGCTGGATTTGAAGATATACGTTCGGTGCATTCGTTTGCTTTTTTTCATGCATTTTTGGAAAGTTTTGTATGATTTTTTGATTCTTTTTCTTCTTTTTTTTTTTTTGGTTTAGGAACCTTCCATCCTTATACCCATGGAATTACGTTACATTGGCTTGACTCGAGGCGTTACCGGGCGTGGGGCATCGAATATGGTGACTATAGCGGCGCTCCTGGAGCGTTTACATTGCAAACAAATATTGGCCGGGGATAAATAAACCCAAGTAAAGTTTATTACCCTAGATTACGTAATAAAATAAACATCGGCGAATACGCCAGCCAGCATATGCCTCTACTCTCCGTAAGCTTTTACTCGCCCAAATCTAACGCACTAATACGAATATAAAACATTTTCACCCAGATTTTCATCGGGAAGTCTAAAGCCGCTGTTTATTGGGGAAAAAACGATCCCCTGTACCTATATACTCCGACTTATCGCGTTGCGGTCATCGATGCGATTACCTTATTTTTAGTTTTTTTTATTTTTTAGTTTTTTCAAGATACAAAGTCAAGAATTTAGCATCCAACGGGGCTGCAAATCATCTTTCTTTCAAATTTCTTCTCACTATTATTCCAAGACGTGAATCTCAATCCAAAGAAAATTACTTCAAAGAATAAACCTTCGCTAATTCAGGTGCGAATTAGTGATAATCGAAATTTCGAATTCGCGATGCACCCGAATTCGTGTGCATCGACTATATTTACTTGATTATAATTCCGATAATTGAACCCTGTCTGGTGGCTGTACCCACTATAACCAGGAAAGTCACCGCGACGAACCTACGCGGATTAGCAAAATATAAAATCGGTTTCGCGGCGTAATGCGATTTCAAATACTGAAAATAAATATGTACATATATGTACAGGGGGATTCAGAATTCGTGACGAATCTCTCGGGGGGTTAATCCTTGTCAAAAAATTGCGATCGTAAGATCCTCAGTCATTTTTCCAAAGAATGATTTTTTCCCTTAAAATTTAAGATTTTTTTTTTTTTTTCAATGTTATAGAGAATTCTCACTGAAAGTTTCTCACTTCATGAAAGATGTTAAAAAAGTGTGCTATGCTTCCGAAGAAAAATTACCGACGAATTTTCGATCCCAATTTTGGCTAGGATCAACCCCTCAAGATATTCGTCACGAACTCTGAATCACCCTGTATAGAAACCGTGCCGCGGTCCAATAAAATCGGGCAATCACTACCACGGTCAAATCTATTGTTCACTAGTAACTATATGCACACTGACCCTCGGAAATGGTCAGAATAATTTACCGTAATGAAAGTTTCCTCTTCTATGCCTAGTAAACTGCGGTGAAATTTTGGATTCAGTTTTAGAAAGAAAAAAAAAAAAAATTTTAATCCAAGGGCTGAATGGGTTAAATCGCAGTTGAATTATAGAAGTGTGAATTGTCGCTTATAGCTGATAATCATAGGTATGGGAATAGATTCGGATGAGAGAACTAGCGCAACCCGTTCCATTCTGAACGAGGCATTCTCAGTTGACAGACGGTGTTCCGTATTGCGAACCAAACAAATGGTCGATAGCCAGGAATTATTAATTCCTGATTTGACAAATCCCTGCCGCGTGTTCCGCTGCCCGATACTGCGCAACCGGGAACTGATGCAGGGGTTGGAAAATTTCCTACGTGTCTACCCGACAGTCAGCGGGGTACGAGTAGCTTTTCGGGTACAATAAAACGATCATTAAACCGTCGAAATCCATTCTGTTTTTGACTATTTCATAAATATAGACAAAATAACGGTTTCATTATGGCCCACGAGACCCTTGACCATCTAACGAACTTGTTCTCGGTCAAGATAAAAATCTTAGTTAATTTAAACCAAGGTAATCGAAGACTTGGTTGATTTCAAGCAATACAATGAATACATTTGTTTTTTTTCTTTCAAAATAAGTATTTCGTCCATGATATTTAGGTACTTTAGGTACTTTAGGAAAATATATCTTCTGCAACACCTGCTTCCAAAGTTTGATTTTCGAGGTCTCTGTAGCGTGCGTAAGGTACCTTATGTCCGAAGAGTGGAGAAAATAGGAGCTAGCGCATGCGCACATCGCAAATACTCAACTTTACGTACGAGTGCTTTTTCCGCGCATGCGCGCTTCAAGATAACTTCATTTTATGCACTATGTCATAGCGGCGGGCGACAGCCATGTGATGTTATGTTAATTACTCAATCTCTCTCTCTCTCTCTGTCAAATCAAACCTTCTTCACAGGGAGTTACAAAAAATATGGTATGATATGAGAGCGGATAACCAATACCCTGTCTCGCGTCATAACGGTACTCGCTATCGGCTCGTACTGCAAACGACACTTGTCCGATATTTCCTACTTTCCGTACTAGTATTACAATATACCATTTTTCGTTTAACCAAGTCGGTGTGTAGAATTGATTGATTGATTATTATTATTATTATTCTTATTATTTATTATTCTTCTAATCCTTCGCAGAAGGATGAGAATTTCCTGTGCGAAGGGTTGATATTATGGATGTGAAAGAAAAAAAAAAAAAAATGAAAAACGATGTTGTTTGAACAAGTATATGTGTACATTATGGGATAATATAGATCGTGAAATAAAATTGTTCAAAAATTTTCTATAGGTAGAGGCAGGTAAAAGAATAAAAGTTGATGTAAGAAATTTGGTAACTGGGTTAAAGGGTGGAATAATATCTTCCGTAGCTCGTCCTGATAAATCGGATGACGTACCTGTATTCTATATCTATAGTGTCGTGCGGGGGTTGGGGTAGGTTGTAAAGCAAATATAACGGTTGAGGATGAAAAGGCTGGAGAACAAAAACGGGCATAAATAAAAGGCTGAAAAAAGATAAAGCTTTAAAAGCGTTAAAAACGATGGGAACAGAAACAAACGAGGAACGGGACGGGACGGGACGGGACGCACCGTGTCATTCTCTGGGATGCGGGATGCGGGATGCGAGATCCGAGGATCCGAGGATGCGAGGATACGAGGTGAGGCGGGATACAGGGAAAGGCAATCACCCTCGCCCCCTCGTCAACTATCGATATTTGATTCTATCGATGTATCGAAGCGATACATCGACTCTGATGCGATCTGTCAGTTAGACTGACGTAAAAGCTCGAGTTTGAACTTGAGACATTCGGTGGGTCACTGAATATCAATGGAATGATCAAAAATCATCATCCATCGTGTTTCATTATTTAGTACTGTCTGTTTTCAATTTTTTTTTTTTTTTTTTTTTCCGATTTTTTCATTTCATCCGCACGAAGAGAAGAGATATTTTCGATAATCCTGGAGGAAAGGTAGGTATAGGTATACGCGCGTTGGTATACCCATTCTTTTTACTTTCTTTTGTTTCGTTTCGTTTCTTTAGTTTCTTTCGTTTTTTCTTTCTTTTTCTTTTTCTACTCTTGTTCCAGCTTCTTCCGTCTTCTTCCTTTTCTTGTTGGGTATAGCTGTATACCAGCTCCTCCTATATGTCGGAGAGATTTGGCTCGATTCCATGTCGTAAAATAATCCCTGAATACTTTGCCCCGCGAACACGCGACCGGATCCGAAAATTTTAGTACGGATCTAACCGGCGTCGCGACGCTGGGCTTAGGTAGGTATATTGTATTCAATGTAGACCTTAACCCGTTCTTTGAAGAAAAGAAAAAAACAATAAACTCCTTCACTCGAAAATTCCCAATTCGTTTTGGACGATTTTGAATTTTTCAGAAACGTTCGAGTTGAATACTTAAAAACTCCGAAAGTCCAGATCCCCCGAAGCCCCAGGGATCCAAAAATTTCGATCTATTTCTCAGGATGTGAAGACAAATAACAGTTCATTCTAATCGAGACCCTCTTTACGAAAATCCATTTTATCTACTTAAATCGATAACTTCACGATGTCAAAAAAAATTGACAGGGTTTGAAACTTTTTGTCCGAAAAGTAAATCTCAAGACGATTAATTTGACCGCTTATTGGTTTCGATACGATCAATACAACCCGAGTTGATATTCGATGAATTTGATTTTCGGATACGAAAATTTTTGATTTGCAGTTTTTTTTTTTTGTCTCTTTCTGGTAAAAGTTTATATTATTGGCTTGACCCGGAATGCCACAATTTTAGAAAACAACAAAAAACCAAAATTGGAAATAATCTGAAATCTTTTTTGAAAATCCAAGTAATCAATCAACAATAATCCCGCGTGTACATCGTGACGAAGAACCAGGACTCCCCCAGTCCTGGCTTTTTAGTTTGAATATATTTCGCTGCCCATGCCGGTACCGAATATATGTAGGTAGTACCAACACACACGTCCGCGTGTGAGAGACCACTTGAATTTCTCCCATCCCCTTCAGCACTTGAATTTTTAGCGATAATCTGGTAACATTCCAACGGAACCCGAGCCTCTCTCAAGTCCGAGACCAATTCAACTGTCAAGTGTCGAAGTCGTACCACCAAGAGTGAAATCTGGTCTCTGCTGGTGGATAGGAGGAAGGAAGGAAGCAAGAAGGGATGAAGGGAGGCGAAACCTTTCTACCCACTGCACCTAGATGCATAAGACTGTCGAAGCAAATCCGACGTTTCTACGTGATCTGCATTAATTTATACCCACACATAACTAACTCTGCTATTCTCATGCGGTACAATTAATCCAGCAATAAGTAAGTGTAGCAAGTGTCTGGCTAATTGTCTGTCCCTTCATTGCTTCCTCATTTTTATTGCCACGAATACGCGACGTGATGCGGAAAGTCAAGAAAGAGACATTTCTTATAGAGAGAAAGTTCGTTCGCACGTGCATTTTGCTTGAAGGATTTTTTCCTTCGAACTGTTTGATACCGAGGCGCCGTTATTTTCAACGTATAGCTGCGAACTGTTCCGCGGAATCTCGAGGGCCTGGACCGATGAGTCGCGGATGATGGCTAGCCCGCGGTCGACGTCGTGCAGGTTGAAGGCGGAGTCCCGGACTCTGCTAGTTCCCTCGAGAATCTGAACTGCTAGTAAACTGCAGCTCTTCTTCTCGGAGTCGAAAAATCGTGGGAAACTCCCCGGAGACGATTTAAAAGGCGCTGCCCTCCTGCTGGTGGTTGCAGCAAACCATTTCCAGAATTTATAATAGACAGAGAAAAAAAGGAGAATAGTACCTGGTTCCAATCAGGTAGTATCTACTTTGCGCTTTTTTAGGTCTATATGCGTGGGTATAACGCGAAACCGCAAGTCTGCAGATGGAACTCTTCGGAATCTCCGTTCTGGGTATACGTACCCACCAGTGCAGCAGCACGTGCTTCAGATCACTCGAGTAGTCTCGTATTCTGAAGGAAAATTCATCTCCCCGGTATCGCGACTTATTTAACATTCAATATTACGCCATTTTCAAAAATTACGTGGCCAAAGATTATTCACGTACGATTTTGCGCGTGGAAAAGAAGAAAATTTCAAATCATTATATGTCTCCCCCCGTCTGAAATATATTCAGAGTTAAATAAATTAGCCGGTAGTTTGCACATGCCCGAAAACATGGGAATTTTCTGATTTTATGACGAAATTCTCGCCACTTCGATTTATGCTCTTCCCCGGATATTGATAAATGTCCTTTTTCGATGTGTGTTTTCGATTCTATTTGTTCAAAGCATTTTCGACGTGGAGAGGATTCGCGTTGAAATGAAAAAAAAAAAGAAAAAAAAACCTCAGTGATCCGCAATGACACTTACACATGTGCTGCAGTGAATATTAATCAACTCTGGCACAGCCCTAATTAACTGTAGATTGATCACATATGATGGATTCGTTTTTATTCCCAGATATGTTGAATAGCAAGCTGCAAAACTTTGGCGAGATTTCGATTTTTTTTTAGTTCCACGTTGCTCTTTGCGAAGGAGTAAATCGATTTTGACTAAATTTCGAGCAAATAATGATACTTTTAATAATTATTCCCATTGGCGTTAAATTTGAAGAAAATTGAACCAAGGGTTTGAGGATAAAAGTAAAAAGCGTATTTGTAAATTTGTTTAATTTAGTTTTTTCATAATATAGAGAAAATTCGGAAAACAAATGTGTGTTAGATAACCGCCGTGGATCGAATTAAGAAAAATTCTGTATTAAAAAAAAATAGGGTATTCAATTATAAAAATTTTACTGAGTAGTGGAGTAGGTACAATCCCACTTCATAAAATATACCGCGAGGAAACGTGGAAAGAGCCTGGTCTAAGCGCGCAGGCGTTGATTTAATCGAATATGGTTGGTCGGCAGAATCGCGCTAGCAATTCCACCAACTTTTCAGTAATATCCCTAGTTCTGTCGTCTGCTAGATTCACAACAGACATAACCTATTCCTGCCACGGTTTGCCGCAATTTTTATTTTACAACAACCGGGAACAAATAGCCGACGGACTCTAGGGATATTCGTGGCAAGCCTGAAATTGGCGGCCCTCGTAATATTCGAATAAATCAGCGCCTGCGCGCTTGGACTAGGCTCTTTCCACGTTTTCTCACGGTATATCGCGTCTCTAAAAACAAAAAAGGACTATATGTAGTTTTCTCGAAGTTTGTCTGTCACTTTGAAAACATGAAAATAGCGTAAAAACAAAAAAAAACTCGTTTTCCTAAAAACCAAAAAGGCATTTGTATAATTATAGGCCTTTTTGGGTTTTAATTATTTGCTTTTTATCAAAATATTCATTTCGAGTTATTCTAATATGATTAACCGAAAATTATTATCATTATTTATTTTTTTATGCCTCTTTGACTTTTAAGGTAGAACCATATATTATGGACCTGTGCCTTTTTGACATTAGAAACGCGATGTATTCGTATAATATATAGGAAGGAGTATGAGATAACTGAATTGGAAAAAAAGAAAAAGAAAATAGATATAGTATAAATAAATTTCATACATTAATAATTCTAATTAAAACTGAATCTCCTGTATACCTATAATAACGATATTCGAGATGATTTATACCCTCGCAAGATGCGATAAATTTGTTTCAAAGATTCATCATTTTTATTTTTTTTTTTTCATTTTTCCCCCTTGTCTTTTAACTTAATCATGTGTTACGTGCTGTAATATAATATATTTATGGGGTATCCCACGCGAACCTAATAAACGATTGACCATGACATTTACTATTCTACTCAAAAAGGCCATAATCGATTTTTATTCTCATTAAAACATAGAAAAATTCAGGTTTCCTTGAAATGAAATGAAAATTTTTCTCATGCAAACTCAAACGTTTTTTGTTTTTTGTTTTTTTTTTTTTACATTTTCGATTTTTGTACTTATATTTCACGATATACAATCCAGAATATGCTTTCGTCGTACATTCTACATATAATCTTACGGAATTGTGTATGTAAACTTTTATTCTAAAATTGGAAACTAAATTTCTTACGAAGTCGTTAGCGTGAAAAATAGTTAGCTTTCAAAATATCAGTTTAGAAATAAATAAAAAAAAAAAGTGCAAAAAAATCCATAAAGAAGATAAAAAAAAGAATAGAGTTTTTCCTGATTTGTGAACCGAATTTTCGGAGGCATTTTTTTTCCGAGTCTATATCCGCGGGTTCGTAACTATCGCATAGTAAAAATTATCACTAAAACCAAGAGAAATAAATAAATAAAAAAAAAAAAAGAAATGGGATAGTCAATCGTTCGTTCATTTAACTATATCGGTATACAAATGACTGATAGATACCCTGCCGTAGAAATGAAAAAAAAAAAATAAGAAAAAAAACCCCCAACGATTTCCACACAGAACCACAATCCCACTTTTTCATCTCTCTCTCTCGCAATTCATTGTTATTAATAAATTCCCATCGCTAGCAAATTCTAACGCTTCTTCCTCTTCTTAAAGTTCTTCTTTTACAGAACTGGTACCCTTTTCTCTCTCTCTCTCTCTCTCTCTCTCTCTCTCTCTCTCTCTCTCTCTCTCTCTCTCTCTCCCTCGTGCGTTCTGTGCATATAATGCACACACCTATGTGTGTACGAAATATATGTACACAGACGCGTACGTGTATCGATACATATATACACATATGCATGTATGCATGAGTGTGCGTGTATATGTATGTATACATAGGCAGTCGTGGAGTATATAGAACGCGGGCCGGGCGGGCCTCCGAGCCGGGGCTTGGCTGTGCCGGTCTGTGCTAGGTTGGGTATAGAGTATATAGGTACCCTTTTTGCTTCTCTGTACGTTCTTCGGTCCGTTTTTGTGCATCTTCTCCCCCCACCTCCGTTATCCCCGTAGCCGTCGGCCGCCCCACGCCGGTCCCGTTCGCTTTTTACTATTTTTTAACATTTTCTTTTCTTCAATGCCTTAAAATGCAAAAATAAACGAGTCCCGGGTTGGGGGTTTAGCTATTGACCATATGTCAAAATTTCACATTTTTATACCATTTTTCTTATTTATATTAAAATTATTATTTATCTCTGGATAGGAGCGGATCCAAATGACGAAACGTCACAGAGATAAAGTTTCTTTTATTATATAATAGAAAAAATGTTATTAACTTTGGAACACGGCGACACGCGGACAACATCAAAACCGCCAGAGGTTGGAGCCATCGTCTCTGCCTGGTTCGCTCTCTCCGTCTATCTCGCGTCCTACTCACACTCTGCCAGACCCGTTAAACTATTGGCCAACGAGCTTTAGGGAAAGTTTTAAAACGGGCTTAAAAAACGGAATAAAATTTGTTGCACTTTTGGTAAATCGAGGCTCTGAGATACCGGAAATCGACGAGATCGCACCCGGTTATTATAACCGATTTACAACGACGCGGTTTTAGTCAGGAAGTTAGCGCTACGGACAAAACAAACTCGATCGATCTTTCTCCGTCGCTTTATTCGTCGTGAAACTTTTTATGTTGTGTATATTAAAGGGAACGTACCAACATCTATTCCGTTGAAGCGGATATCGTGAAATTAAGGGACCCAGCTAGCTAGGGCTTGGGCGCGCTATCGAATGCACTGCAATACTCGTTTTTCACCTTGTCCGCGTTTCTCACTGGGCCTGATCAGAATTTCGAATACATTTCAGGGGCATTCAGATTTTTTAGAAACGTTAAAGTTTGGAAGATTCGGAAAATTTTTATCTATTTCTCCGGATTTGGAGACGAAAAATAGTCCCTCTGTACGGAAAACCGCTTTTCAACAGGCCGTGCGCAAAGTTAGATTTTTCGCACTGCATAAAATTCAACCTAACGCGCGTTCTGTTGAAAAATAAAGCCCGATACACCTGCGAAAGACGATTCTCCGACGAGTGTGATCGTCAACCAACACTTTCGCGCTAGTATCGAAACGTTGTATTATCTACTTGGATTTCGAAACGTTATTTTCTTTCCGAAAAGTGAATCTTAAGACGATTAATTTGACCGCTTATTGGCTTCGATGCGATCAATACACTCCGAGTTATTAAACACCGAATTAATACATGCGGGAATTTCGAGTTTGACCTTTCGGATTTTTAGCTTTACGAATTTTGGACCTCGTTTCGAAATTCTTTTAAATCGGCTATGTAGGCTTCCGGGGAAATACTCTTTCCAAAAACTCTGAATCGGTGATATTCAAATTCGGAATATGAACTCCGCCTCTTTCATACGTTTTAACACATTTGAAATCCCCAGTCTTCAAATCCTCTTCTTCGTCCTTCAAATTGATAATAGAAGGATGCTTAGTCGCTCACACGATCTATTACGCAACTGGAAAGTATGGCATTCGCTATGATCAAGTGACGTCCGTCATACCGGTCACGCGACTTACTGTGACCATCAGATTCTTACCTATTTTTGAATTTTTTGTTTTTTTTTTTCTTCAAGTTCGGATGTACCGGAGTCCGACGATGTCTGTAAAAATGGTTGGGCCTATTTTTCAGCCTTTTCAAACATCGGAAAAACGAAGAGAGTCAAAGAGCTGAGGTACTGACATGAGGTGTATAATATATGGTATATTTTCTAAGTCAATGGTAAACCGTTAGAAATTTAGTACATAAAGTTTGATCCTCTGCAAGGTCTGAAAGTCTGAAGACTGAAAACGTTTCGAATATATATATAAGCCTCGAGTTTAGAGTAACGTTGGTATTTTTCTACCCCTTAGACTTTATCCTTCACATTTCTCCCTTTTTGTTCATTTCTATGTACCTAACAGAGCCGACTGTGACACCCGGCTAGAATTTTCCAAATACGGTTTTTCCTTGATAATAACGGAGTCCGAATCGTCCGACTGAAGTTTTTACTCCTTTATATAGTAGGTAATGGGAGAAAACGGCCCTCGAACTAACTTCTATTAAATGTCACAAAGGGAACGAGACTCGTCTCAAATTTTCTACCACCTTCAAGTATGTAACGAACGTATGAAGAAAAGTACAAATCTCCTTCTTTTTTTTCGTGAGAACAGAAGAGAGAATGAAAAAAGAATTAAACATTTTTTTTTCTTCCATATCTTTGAATTTCACCACTTATTGGTTTCGATACGATCAATACAGTCCGGGTTAATGAATACTGAATGAAGACATGCGTGAATTTCGAAAATTGAACCTCCGATGTACTTCGTTTCGAAATTTTTGTAATCGGCTATGTAGCCTTTGGGGAAAAAGCCGTTTCCAAAATCTGTAAGTCGGTAATATTAAATCCGGAATTCTTACCATTCGGAACTTTAGAAATTTAGAACTTCAACTCGGCCCTGCCGATCCGTTCGTCACCCCAAGGCTTCGTCCTGACGTCATACCGTCGTGACGTCGATTGACAAGAGTTACGTAGTCTTAATTTATTTGTGGCAACGTATATAATAGGGCTCCCACACCACGCTAAAAACTTTGCTTTAAAGAATTCGAAATTTTCGTTCGTTTTACCCCAAAAGCAAATGATCTCACAAAAACGGTCAGCAAAAAATATTCAATTTTCAACCACCGGCGGATATGGTAGTAAAATAAAAAAAAATTGTCAATTCGGAGGAATTTAGATTCCGAATGTAGTACATGGAACGAGAGTAATCACGGCTTCGGATACATACCTATATACATACATATATATGTATATTTAATTATCATTTCTTCGAATCGTACTGGTGGTTTTAATTTCGGGGTTGATCCACAAATTGATTTCTTGTAGGTTGCCAATTTCTATTCCCTCGATTGGCTCGAGGCAACGTTGGCTTCCTCCCCGATTCATTACCAATTTTAATTATTCTCTTTTCTCCTGTTTTCCTGTTTCTTCTATTGTTTTTTCTTTCCTTTTATTTTCCTTCGATATTTTCTTTTCTTTTTTTTCTTTTTTTTCTACCTGTTCGCGTTTGCTGTAAGCGGATGATAATTGTTCTCGCCGAGGGCAACTCCGAGAATACAAAGTTTATTTTTCCCGAGGAAATTAATCGTGATCTCGTATACCCAAAAACGGGACAGAGGGGCAAGAAAATAAAATAGAATAAAAAAAAAAAAAAAGAACGTTACAAAAACTGCCCCAAAATCATTTCATTTGTGACAAAATCCAACTTCCGTGACTTTGAAAAGTAAAATTTTCTCCCATTTTTTGTATGAATTTTTGATTTTTCTTGACACTAAATATTTCAAGTTTATTCATATGTACATATATGAGGCATTTCAAAAAAACAAAAAAAAAAAAAATCGGGCTATATGATGCGAACAAATTTCCAAGGCATAAAAATTTTTCGAAATTTTTGTAAACGGAATACTTAAGTTTTTTCATTTTTCATTCAAACAGTGATATCTCGGGAACAGTCAACCCTAACGATGATGTTAAAAAATGAAAATGTGCGGTTTTTTGAGGCCTATAAGGACGAAATTTATTCAGATTTATCTGAGTAATTCTAACCCACAATTTAGGGCAATATCATATAAAATTAATTTTTTTTTCAAAGGGAATGACGCTTGATATCAAGGCTGACATAACATCCTCGAATTCTGTACGAAAAGATCGCGTTTTCAGTTTTTTTTTTGCATGGGATTCGATTTGTTTTTACGCAATTTTCAATTTTCTTTTTTTATAAATAATATTGAATTTTTATAAGCAGAGCATAATATATGCTATCAGCAATGTCTATTTTCTTGCCGTATTCTGGATCCAAACTCGAATGTTAGGGAAAGTCCTATTTGTGGGAATCGCAATTCTCGAAAAGTTATTTGCAGAGATCGTTATCTTGAAAAATGTTAAAAAATTAAAAATTCCGTAAAACAATTCGAATCCCTGCACGAAAAAAAGAATACTATAATTTTTTTTCTTTTTTTTTTTTAGAACTAAAGCGACGCGGAATGCCCTATATATAATTAGAGTTTCGCACAGCAAACAAGCTAACAGTATAGTTCCGAGTTGACTGCTGCTTGGACACGCATGACTGATCCAGCTCCAACTTTTAACAATCTGCAAACGCAACCCCACCCTCTTTTGCACTTACGGAAAGAAGATGAAGAAAAGTCAGTCATCGAATTTGTGATAAAAATTGATGATTTTGTACCTGGTTGAATGTATTACCATAGTTGAATAAATTTTTGTTAAAATAAGGGAAATGGAAAACGCGAGACTCGCTGTAATGCGCGTTTCTCAAAAGTCGTATGTATATACGCTCCCGTGTACCGCGTTGTAATATACCGTGGAACTTTTATCTTTTAGATGGTATAGGAGAAATTCCCTCACTGCTGATTCCGTATCCCTCAAACCCTCGTAGATGTTGTTTGTAATTTGCAATTTTCTAATGTATATCGCTGATTGATTCCCGGGAGTAGCTTTTTCCGGTAGACATGTCACGCTTCCACTCTTCGTCTTCGTTATCTGCCATTCGTAAAATATATATTCTCATATACCGTGTGTTGTACACGTGTACAGCTATCTCACGGCGTACCTTTATACGCAGTGCTAAAAACTCTTGGTTAATATACACATATATTCGCATCATACAGTATACAAGTATGCGTGGTATACATACGGTGTAAACAATTATCAGGAAGTTCTTACCCGCCGGGAATTAAGCTCGAGAGCTTCGTTTTTTATTATTAATAAAGCAGGGAGTCGAAACCTTTCCTTTTTTTTTTCTCTTTTTCTTTTCCTTTTTTTTTTTCCCCGTTTCTTTTGTAAAAAGAACACGAGCACGTGTCACGGAGTTCTGCTTCGAGGTGGAAGATTATTTCGTTATTTTCCCTTCGTGTCGCAAGTCGGAGGGTAGAAATGGGCGCACAAACGCAAAGGGCTATGCCCTTTTCGCTCTACACGCTCTCACATATCAATAAAAGTCGAGGAAATTTTTCATGAATTAATTCAACTTGCTTCATTCCAAAAAAGGAGAAAAAAAAAACATACGAAAACCCACAATTTTATCATTCGGATTTCTACCGATACTGTAAAATAATTTTCACCATTAGAAAGTGCGAACTGATTGAAAAACAGAAAAATTTAAACCGATAAATTCGAAAATTTGTGACGCGAGGAGTTTTTTGAAAGCTCAATAATCAAAACGCTCCTCATACATCACGGATATTGAGTTTTTCAATTCAAACTTTTCACACTGATTTGAAGATGCAATTTCAAGAGATTCACTATGTTTTTGTTTTTTAATTTCAGAAGCTCCAGCATTCCCAACGTAGATTATTTTTTTTTTGTTTTTCTTTTCATTTTTGTGAAATGATCTGCAAATACTACCCCCAAACTACAACAAATAACGGAATCTTCTCCGTTCTCGATAAACACAAAGCAAATCCCTGGTGCTTAGTGCCAGTAAGTAGTTATGCTTGTGCTTATCCAGTCGATGATCTGGTAATCTATTATTGTAAGCCAAAAATCTCTGTTACAATAGTATCTATAGACTGCAGTGAAGTCTATATAATAAATACCCCAAAATCTGTGCCGAGTGAATGAACACGGGGTAGTTCTATCCACACGTAACAATTCCGACTTTTCTGGCTTCGTTTCATTCGCATAGAAAACAAGTGTTAAATCGATTGGTTTTTCACTCACCTATGATAAGAATAAAAAAAGAAAAGAAAAGTTTTTTGGGTCGATTTCTGGCTGTATAAACGTTTTACCTTGCTTTAGACGCAAGTATTGAATTAGAAGGTTTACGCTTTTTCGTAGTACAAATCTCGTCTGAATCTAGTCGACCCTTCGAAGGAACTATCAAGGAAATAGTAGGCATGTAAAATGGCAACTAAATACGTGAAAATACGTATAGATACATGCGGAGCAAGGTACGCTCCGATAATGCCGTCCGTAAGGTGGCTAATAGAATATTCAAGCTTGACGTTTAATAATAGATGCAAGCTCAGCGGACGAACAGGGCGGGTTCTTTTGTTAATGTCCCTAGTCCTCGGAGAGGGACACGCCAGGGCGGCCAGGAACACTCTGGGACAGGGTGAATCCCTTTGAATAACTCAGACAACGTCTCCCTTCGAGTAGTGAGTCCCAGTCCTGCAACACGCAGAATTTCAGGACATGAAACAGTCGGGGTGGTCAGACGCCAGTTCTCTCTTCAAGTCCGAAGAACAGATACACCCTGAGGTACAAGAGGTCGTGGTGCGATTTGATGCTGGGAAAATTTCCGAAGGAAAAAGAAGAGGAGTTTTCTACTCCCCCCATTCGATTTGATACTTTTTAGGGAGAGAACTACATGAGAGTTGGATCACGGAGTGTTCAATCGTTCTGGAAGACCTTGGGACACGGTGCATCCCTTTGAATAACTCAGACAGTGTCTTCCTCCGACTGGTGAGTCCTAGTCCTGAAAGACGCAGAATTTCAGGACGTAAAACAGTCGGGGGTGGTCAGGCGACAGTTCTCTCTTCAAGACGGAAGAACCGATACACCCCGAGGTTCAAGAGATCGATTTGTTGGTGCGATTTGTTGGTGGTAAAATTTCCGGAGAAAAAAGAAGAAGAGTCTTCCACTTTCCCCATCCAATTTGATGTACTTTATTTTTGGGAGAGAAGAACATGAGGGAGACCAAGCACGAGTGTCTAGAGTTGGGTCACGGGGTGTTGGTCAATTGCGTTCGTTTGATGGGTCAACTACGTCATTCCTGGTATTTTTAATATACACGCGTTACTCGGAACGTATATTATAAAGTAACCGACAGCGCGTCTGCACCCATATAGTACATCAGAAGTTAGTACGACCAGCTTCTATTGAGGAGAGGAATAAAACGAAAGGGAGAGTCGGTCAAGATAGTATTACTTGACCCAGTGCAGGCCAAAACGGTTAAAGGGTTAACGTTCCGTTCCCGAGACGAGTGCTCACCACATTGCATGCGTACGTCTTTCTTATGGGAATAAATTTCAGTTATGGCAACGAAGAGCGTAGCACCAATTCCTAGAGCAAAAACTACAACTTAATTACTAGTTTATCTATGGTTTTAATTTCCTCAAACTTTTTTTTACACTTTCAACACTGCCGAGGAATTACGGACTAATTACTTGACGGACTCAGACCTAACGGTTCACATGTTTCTCAATTGTTTCATAACTTTTGGTCATTAAAATACGACATTGCGATTATCCAAAGTTTTTCGAATTCGTAACTCTCGTGCCTTCGAGTTAAAACTCGACATTTTTCTTGGTTCGAATAAGCGACAGTTGATTTTGGTCCGTTGATGATATCCCTCCGGGAATTTTTATCGAGGGAAAACCACGAAGCTCGAAAAACGAAGAGAGTTCACTTTCTGCATGGGATCCATGTGGGGCATGGAGAGCCCCGATGTAGCACACACATCGTGAATGGCGAAAATGTATAAAACTCGTATCAGAATTGTTGAAAAAGTGAGAAATCAGAATTGGGACAGCGAAACTGAGAGGAAAAGGGGAATGAGATTCATTGAAAACATTTAACTGGGGAAACACTAAAAAGCCCTTCGCACATCTACCCACTACGCATACTGCTGTATACGAAGCCGCACATAAACTGTCGGCGGTTACATCAACTTCATTTTTACACGTCATATTCACCAAGAAGAGGCGCGTGTGTACCCACGTATATAATGTATATCATTTTCTGTCCACGAATCCTCCATATCCTTCCCTTAAAATTAAAGGAAGATATCAAAAATCGACTTTCCTCATCAATTTTCATCACATCGTTATTATGGTGAATCATTTATGGCAGGTACAACACGATAGACTCCCTAGGCATCGAGTATATCTGCAGGGTATGTGCATAACAACTTCCTCGCGTTCGATTTTATTCCTTCATATGCGTACATACATGTATGTACAAATAAACATACGTTTGTATACCTACATGTATACATACAGCCAGTTTTGTTCGGGAGTTTTAGTTTGCGGACATCACGTATAGACCAGACCGCACGGTTGACCAGTGCCGATGGAACGTATAACTGGCACCGTCATGCACACGTAGATTATACACATACGAACGGCGGTTCGAGGCCGAAATCAATCGCTAATTGGGCATCGCAGTCCATCTATTCTTCCATCGTTTTACCATTGTGTTGGACTTTATTTAAACGACCCGAGGAATGGGCCGGTCCGAACGTCGTTGACGAAACTGATGGTGCTGGGTGTGAGTTCTGAACGGTAAAAATCCCGAATATATTTCAGACGATTTCAAATCTTCGAAAACTTTCAAATTTTTAATATTCAAACTCCGAAAATTCAAAAATACGAATATTTTCATCTATTCTTCAAGATTTGAAGACAAGAAACACTTCATCTGATCGAGACCCTATATGCAGACTTTCGGACTCGGTACTTTATAGACATGACGAAATTCCGTACATCAATATACGTCATGAAACCAGAAATACAAAAAGCCCTTCTATATGAGAGAGGACTTTCGATATCCTTTTTTTTTTACAAAAATCAGTATGAATTCCATCCGAGTGATGATTCGGGGTGTTAAATGTGGGATATGGGTGTAACAAATAGATGTATTCGAACAGATTTAATAATTGTATCCTTATTACAAGTGTACATTATAATTATGGTATACGTCGTTAATTATAATTCTTCTGCACTGATTACGTTGCAGGAAATGAGAACGGAAGCATGACCGAGGTTGTGCTGTGCTGTGCTATACATTGCTGTGATGTAGAGGCAGTGTTTCGATAAAAACAAAGAGAAAACCCTGGCAGAACGTGTAGAAGAGAAAAGGAAAAAGAATGAAGAGGCAAGATGGAATAAAAAAGGAGGAAAAACGAAAAGGAAAAGAAAAGAAGAAGGAGAAGAAGAAGAGGAAAAAAAAAAAAGAAGAAAAAAAAAAAAACACACCGAGAGAAAAATCTTAACTCTTTATTTCTCGCTCCCCATAACCGTCCGTCCCATCGGGGGTCGGCGGGGATGCTTCTTGGACGTGACTCTAGCGTCTACCCTCAGGCTCCGTGCCTCGACACACCCCGAGGGTAGTTGATGGCTCTATCTACCGCGAGACGGTGCGCCGATCCCCCCATTCACCCCATTCTTCTATCTTTTTCTCCTTTTCTCTTTTCCTCTTTTCCTCTTTTTCTCTATTTCTCTTCTCCTCCCATCTCTCTCGCTCTCTTTTACTCTCCACCTTCTTCCTTGGACCAGCAAAACGTGACGTTCAGACGACCGCCTAGAGTCCCTTGGTTTTCTCTTGCCCGTCGTACCCGGGCTTTCCTCTGTCCCTTAAAGCCCCGAAGGGTACCCCTAGTGCACAGGGGAATTCGGGGTGAAAGAATGGACTTAATTCTTCAAAACGAACTAACTGGACTACGCTGACAACGAAAGGGGCTTAAAAAATGATAATGAATTACAATTGGAATGAAAAGTTGGCGGAAAATTTTGAAAATCAGTTTTTTTAGAATCAGAATTAAGAACTTTTGCCACCCATTATTCCTTGAGGCACCCCGTATTCCACATATCATATATATGTACACACATGTATATATACCTCGGCATGTATGGAATATGATAAAAAAAAAATAAGAAATATACATATATTTATACATACGTATATTTATCTCGTAGTTTTATGTATATACCTAGCTATATGTACGATATGTATATAGGAGAGGAATGGCGCGCCGCTATGTCGCGGGTTGACCGATTACGTCACGCTCACAACGCCGTGAGATATATCCCGCATGCAACCATCTATATATGTATATATATAATATATAAATATATATTTATATATTTTTTTATAATCCCGCTGGAGACGGTACGGAACTATATACAGATGTTATATTACTCATATAACACACACCCACACACACATATGTATACACAGAATATTATATACATATATAAAGAATATAATGTGTATTATATAGTATATATATATATATATATAGTATATTACACGCGGTTGAGTCACGGCCTATATTTAACTAAGTCACATGTTACGTTGGTCCACTAGTAGCTGTAATATAGGTACATACGTACGTACGCATGCGTTTTGTCTTGCATTCTTTCAATTACGTTTGACATTACAGATCACACGGTATATATCATCCCCCGGTGCAATGTTCGCGGTAACAGTTATAGCTGTTATACAAGCATTGCGAAAAGCTGTAATACACAATTGAAAAAGGATATACGATATCATGAGTTTCCTTTAATTCTATAGAATCGGTTTATTATTTTCGGATTCCAACGCTTCCATGGGGCAGGAGGTCTGCAAATGTATACAAAAGAAAAAAAAAAAAAAATGTACTCAAAACCCCAGGTTCCTATTTTCATTCTAAGCATCGCCCCAAAGTTTCCGAATTTTCCAATCCGAATAGAACCCGACTTGTTACATTTCGCGGTTAATTTTTTTATCTCCCTATCGCAGTGCAGCTCCGAAAAATCTGAAACTTGGTAGACTCCTTACCTGTAGTAGTAGGTACTTCGTTAAAATTCGACAGATTTTCAAAGATATAAATTTCGGAGCTACAGCGGAGCAAAAAAATTGGAATATGATCTTTAATAATAATAATAATAATAATGATAATGAAACGAAGAAGAAAAAAAAATGAATAAGTATATAAAGAAAAAGTAAAGAGGCAAAGGAGGCTATATATATAAATATATACTATATTTATATGATATACAGGCACATGTATAGTATTGTATTTACATCAAACAGAAAGATACAGACGTGTAGATTAAATATTACACAACCTTCGTACGTACGCTCGCGTTTTACGCTTTATCAATATTCTCTTTCACGCTCATGGCCCTTTGACAATTTTTTGTTATCAACTATACCTATCGCGTATATCTATAGATACACATATACTATACATATAGGTATGCACATATACTAGCCTTGATTTAGCGCTATCATTGTACGACCGTCCATCTACCTCCTCTCTGTTTCCTCCACGGTGCAATAAAAACCTATACGTATATTGTACATACCTATGTATGAGGTATTCCACGCCAATTTGGCTAACTTCTGACCCTGACCATCTCGGATTTTATCCATGTCTTTTTGAAATCGCATTTCCAGCTCTGAGAGACACCGATTTCAACGCCTTATTTAATCCCAATCGTTAACTCTATGCGATATTTTCGTTGATTGACAAATCGAGACGAATGCCCCTCGGGGTACGATTTTAGCTAGTCAAAAGTATAACGCAAAAAAAAAGTTTCGATCAAAATCGGAAATCGCAAAGTCAGATCACTCTCGTTTTCACGTGGAATATACCTCATATACAGTAAAATTTTTAGCTATCACACGGATACGCGTAACTATACGTGGGAGAGAAAGCGGTTCTACTCTCGATCTGAAATCGATTTTCCAGACGCGTGGATGATATAGGTATACATGTATGTGTGCATGTGTGTATAGATGTACCCATACTCTACACGAAACACTAATAAACGATGCAAATGCCACGCAGGCAAGTCGCAGAGGCAATCCGAGACGTCCTTTCTGTGACAAATAGCGATCGCGGATCGCCCTCCGCGGATCGCGTAGGCACTCTCAGGACTCGGTGTGCTGTAGGGAGCGTGCCATAGCCCATAGGCGGCGGGGAATCCCCGATAAGATTGATGCCCCCACGCCAGGGAGTTGTAACGTTACGGGGCTGTAACTTGCAAGACTTTGCGAATGGGGATGGGAAAACGGAAAGGGAAAGGGATGGAGTATAGTGCGAGGGACGGACGCCTGGGGAACGAAACGAGACGAAACGAGACGAAACGAAACGAAACGAAACTTGGTCCAGCTATAATACCGGAATCCCAAATTTGAATTTGCATATCACCGACTCGCAGTTTTTAGAAAGGCATATCCGCCAGCGTCTACATAGCCGATTGAAAAAATTGTCAAATGAAGAACACGAAGGTTCAAAATTCCGAAAACTAAAGATCCGAAAGGCCAAAAAGATAATAAATAGAAATATACCGGAGTTTTCCAATTTTTGATATTCTAAACTTGAAATTTTCTCAAAATTCGGGATCGTCGCAAACGAATTCGGAATCTTAATCTCATCGTCGATCGAGGAGTATCAGAAATAAAAGCAGAGAATAAAATCCATTTCACCGCATTTTCCGTTCGCTGATCTTTTGTCTCGAAAAACTAATCCACTCACTTGTTCTTTACACTCGATTCTAAAGTCTCGACGGTTTTTCTACGAGCTTAAATCACCCATGGCGTATATCACACACCCGCTTATACTCACTTACTCCATACTCGCGTACAGGTAGGTGTTGGCTTCAAAGACGCTCACTTAGGTCAGCGATCGATACATGTATGTAGCAGGTAGGTACGTACCTAATACACGTATGATATGTATTTATAGCTACCCTTACGTGCCCATAGACATGACGCGAAACGAGGGTTTATGTGCAGGAGTAGCACGTCATAGTCTGCAATTATCCAATTGCAGTACTGATTATGCATTTCTGGAGTACTAATATTGTTTCACAAGAAATCCTCGTCCATAGCTTTGGAAATAACGATTAAAAAATTTTTCAATAATTTCTTACTATTTTTCTACTTCTACGCGGGCGTAGCTTGAATGAAAAATTAAAGCTAGCTGCAGACATGGAGGGGGTCTTCGTTGTTAATCAAGGAGATTATTACAGTTGTGGGTTTCCATGATAAACTAAATAATTATAGACATCTGGGTATACCTACTCACATATGGGCACATGTGTCTTGTGGGCACAAAATATATTCGGTATATTAGGATTCACATACACGAGTAGAAATTTATTGCTCATTTTTATTTGACAATTAGAAAGTTTTATTTTCCTAAACTATATCGTCATAGCGGTCATATCAACTCTGACTCTAGGTGTATATACTTGTCGCGTGCATTCAGCACTTCGTTAAACTTCATTAGGATAATATCAGTGGAATTATAGCTGGAGGAAGGAGTGTAATAGAAATAATAATTGTCGTAGGTGGAGAGCGTAGCACGTGAAGAAAATTTGACAATAATTCCTCACCCGATTTTATCCGCATCAATCAACCGTAGCAAAATCTGATCATGCGAGAAGTTCTGATCTTTGTCGTAAAAATCGGCATATATTGGTGTTAAAGATAAAAATTAATATACGTGTCTATAATTTTCTTACCGAAAATATCGAAGTCCTTCGCCAGAAGCTCGGTGAACCTGCGTTATCGAATCTGAAAACAGAAACCGGATTAAAAATTGAAGTAATATTATAAGGGATGAAATTTCTTAGAGTTAGAAAAAGTGAGTATTACAGTATAAATTTTGAACATTTTCGAATAAATTTACTTGGAATTTCGAATGAAAATCAATTTTATAGACAGAGGAAAAAAAAAAAAAACAAAGATCGAAAAATTGTTTTAAAACTGGTATTTCAATCTTTCAAAATGTCTCTAAGATTTCGCTTTCGCTTTACGAAGTAATGTGAGATTGGGAGGAAAAAAAAGACAGTCCATCGTTTTCGTGTTATTCAAATGGAAAAACGATAACTCGATTCAAGAAGTTCTCAGAATTTTTCGTTCCTGAAGCACAGGTTTTAGGTCCATCAATCCGGGTCGGGTTGAAGTTAGGAATTTTGAAAATTCCGAATTTCAATATTACCGACTTACAGTTTTTAGAAAGGATATATCATCCCCGGAAGTAGATCAAAATTTTCGGATTTTCAGGATTTCGGAGTCTTGAGCATCCCGACATTCCACCCCCATCAGTTTTAGACTAGAAAAAAGGAGATTGTAGGAATATGGGAATCGGGTGAAAATGAAAAGCCACAAATTCATATTTCAAACATCCTGTAATTATACAATTGCATTGAGTACAGCTATAGCTAAGTTTCTCATGCAGCAGCAGGTCGGTTCGTATTCAATTCAATTCGAATTTCGCTGAGGAAAGTTTCAGCGGGTGTAACGTCGCGGGGTTTCGTCTCGAAGGGCGCCGCGCGCGCCCGGATAATGCAATTTAAAATTTAAATCAAATTATACAATTTTATGCGGGGGAGTTGGGGTGGTCGGTGCAGGGGAGTAAAAGAGAAGCTCTCGATCCTCAGTTAGACCAAAACTCCATATTCCTAGGGAAGTATACAACTGTTTCGAAATGCTCTTAATGCAGGCGTGAAATCATCCCTAATTCAACTGCAGTCGAAACTAAATTCGCCGGATCGGAATACCAGCTGGAGTTTAGTTGCCATAAATTCAAAACAGAAGTAACCGGTTGATCCCGGCGTAATATTACGAAGATATTTTGAAAAAAGGAACCCAAAGAAACGGGGGGTGAAAATCCGAAACAACGATATGTCACGTCACGCCTTGGAAATTATTTTTTATAATACAGCTCGCATAGTTCATCAAAACTCAATTCGATGATAATCGATGAATTTCATTAATGGATACGAATTTTTTTTATTTCAACCCATTTTTTTTTTTTCTAAACGTTGAGAAAAAGCGTGTGTCGCGCCTAATCTCTATATGTCATTGATTTTTCCCGAGGTGACATCAGTCTCGAAAATTCGTTCAAAATTTTGGAAAGTTTCGATGAACGATACATGCGCAATTCGAAGTCCATAAAATCTGAAATAATTTCTAATTATCTCTGAAAATGCAAGTGATCAGAGATTCCAAAGTTGTATACCTACCCCTTAAATAGAGGGTCAAAAAAGGGGAAACATTAAACCAATTCATCGCTGCAGATAATCGCATTCCTCGTGTTGCGCGCTCTTTTTTTGGTTCAAAAATTTTTCCCCATTTCTGTGATCTGTGCTGGAAATACGTAAAACCGGACTAACCGAAACCCGCTATTCGTGTGAATGATCAATTATTTTTCTACCAACAAGGCGACGATACCTTATGCCGCATGAACCGTCGCGTGATAGAGTGACCAAATTCATACTGCATAAGGGCAGTTAGTTCGAGTCGCAAACCGGGTTGGTGAGTTTGACGGAATACGGTGCAGATCACTTTAAAAATAAAATTTCTAACGGTATTTACCATAGAACATTTATTTTTACGTTTTTTTTTTTTTTTTTTTTTTTTTTTTTTTTTTACTACCAGCGATTACCACTTGCGCCCCAATACCAATCCTGATAAATCGTTGCAGGATCGTTTCCGAGCGAGAATTCGCTAGCCCACTTGAACGTAACCAAAACGCCGCGAGCATCCTTTGAAATGGTTCATAGATGGATATACACCTACCACCAAGGTATGAGTACTGGATGGAAAGTTTTCATTAACAAAACCAGTTTCCTATACCATAATGCCGATGGCACAATAAAAACTGAATAAAAAAATGAAATGGTTCGATTCAAGTCCGTATATAAATTTGAAAAAAATCACATTCTGGCGGAAATGAATATAAGAAAATTTCTTTTTCTCCACTAGACAGAATTACTCTTTAAGAATAATATCAGTCCGTTATCATCCAGATGCAGAGCTCTTCTACGAATAAACGACTCGTATGTTTGAAGACACGGTATATTACCTGAATTTGCTAAATTTTTCTCACTCAATAATTTCGCCTTTCGATAATGCGTGCGGGTATGAAATATACTCATATTATTAAACGTAGTACCTTTGTGTAGTACCCATACGTGTTGTAGAAGCGTGGGAGTACCCCAGTCCAAGTAGGTTGTATAGTACGACGGAGAAAGCGCAGTCCCGGGCAACCAACCCTCTAGCCTCTACCTTCTACCCGAGGGCGAAGGCGAGGGCGAGGGCTGGAACGTCAGAGGGGTTGAGGACGAGGGTAGGAGACCCCCGGAGCCTCATCAGTCATCCCACCCCCAGCCCCGCTGGCGCCCCGCGTAATCTACGGGCCACGCGACGTAGGTAGGTAGGTAGAAAGGTAGGAAGGTAGGATAGGTAGGATAGGTAGGTAGATGTGAACGTACATCTATACGTGTGATGTACGTATGAGTGCATGCATACACACATACATACAGTATACGGTTATACAGTGCGTGCGATATATGTAGTATCGTATATATTTCTGCACAGAGCATAGAATTGAACACAGAGTAGATGTAGATATGCGTACATATCCTTGGTGAAAATAATTCGACAAATTTCAACAAATTCGGACATTTTTTGGGGTGGCGAATTTTCAACGTTCCGAAATCGTTTGGGACGATTTCGAATTTTTAGAAACGTAATTAGAGTTGAAAATTTGAAGACCCCAAAAGTATGAGAGTTCAAAAATTTCGGTCCATTTCTCAGGATGCGAAGACAAAAAATAGCTCATTCTGATCGAGACCCTCTTTACTTAAACAAGTTTTATCTACTTAAATCGATAACTTCATCATGTCATAAATAACTGATAGGATTTTGGAACCTTTTTTTCCGGAAAGTAAATCTCAAGACGATTAATTTGACCGCTTATCGGTCTCGATACGATCAATACAACCCGAGTTATTAAGCGCTGAATTAATACATACGCGAATTTCAAATTCCAGAGGTTTCGGATTTTTCACTTTCAGAAATTTGAACCCTCGGTATTCTTCGCTTCGAAGTTTTTGTAATCGGTTATATAGACTTTGGGGAAAATACCCTTTATAAAAACTTTGAGTCGATGATATTGAAATTCGGAATTTCTACTCGGTCCAAACTTTTTATAGTTGTTCGGAAGAAATTGTAGTTTTTTTCTAATCTGATTGACAAAAATGAAGAATTTTTCTGAAAAAAAAAAAAAAACTGTAATCGAAAATCTACAACCTTTCACGATAAATCACGAAAGTCTACAATTTTTTCTATGAAAAACCATGAAATATTTAAAATTCTTTAAAAATTCTTACAGATTTCTACGAGGGTTTGCACATAAAAACTTGGCTCGCATGCTCAGCTCTCCATACCAACTACTTTTCATTTTTGTTCCTTTCGTTCCCTGTTTATTTTCTCAACTTTTTTTTCAACCCCTGCACAGCTGGACTGCGACAAATTTTTACACTTGATTCTCGGCATTGTAAATTACATTTATCACACATATGTCACACCGTTGCACCCTCAAGACAAATTATATCTAACGCTTCAACATTCGTCATACTTTTTCGAGTCAGTATCTAAATATCGCGTGTCGAACGTGGTATGAGATCGTGTATGCGTCAAAAGGGCGATTTTGGTGGTAAAAACTGAAAAGGTGTGTAATTCTTTCATTCGGCAACATTCGCTATAAAAATATATATAAAAATACTCAGAACGCATCAACATATTGGAATCAGCCAAAAAAAGGTCTCAAACTGGAAAATCGTATATCAGGCGAATGCGACCTTCCATCTTTAAGTTTTTTAATTCTTCTTTTCCTCATTTGGCTGCTGAAGATCGCATGTTACATTTTGTTATCACATTTGTTGATGGTAAGAGGGTTGGACAATTTTTTTTCTGGCGCATAGCATTCGCTATAAAAGTACTAAAAACGTAATTGAAATTGGTAAAAAAAAAAAGCAAACTAATTGGCATAGTCGACGTGATTTTTCGTCACGAAATTAGTACTCAATCGCACCTTTACTGCTAAATAGGGATTTTTGGTATTGCAAGAATGACTTGAGTTATTCCATTTTTTCGATTTTTTTTTTTTTTTCAATTTATGAATTCTTCTTACTTTTTTCACAGTATCTCAATCAAAAATGGGTTTATCAAAAAATCCTCTGTTCATACCACAGAGTGTCTCTTATGAACAATTGAGGACCAATCATTTCAAGATTGATCCAACGGTGGTCCTGATTCTTTACGACAACCGAGTCATCTTGTATTTTCTTATCTTCAGCGTAGCCACTATCAGACTGAAAGTAATACATGATGTAAAATATGCGTAATGAGGGTCGAACCCCCCTCAGACATCATGATTTTTCTTGATATTGTCAGAGTCCTCAAGTCGCAGAAAAAAATTAATTTCTTTTTGGAAATTTCAATAACCCCTTAATCCAACCTTTTTTCAACATATATTTCCGTTTTTCGCGTGAATATAACGGAGAAAAAAATCGCTAAAAGCTTGCATATTGGCATATACGACCTCACACCATTAGAAGTTTACTCGAAATATCATATTTCCATTTCTACAGTTTTTTCATATACAGATTTTCATAGTTAATTTTCATCTGGTTAGTTATGAACGCGGTTATTCTACCTCTTTTATTCTCTTCCTCTACCACCACCATAGATACGAAGTTCTGAGTTCGGAGGGATTATCGCTGTAGGTAGGTACGGTTCTTATCTGGGGCGCAAAATTCGAAGCGAACTTGTACAGTTATCTTAACATAGATAAATTTCACCTTCCTCTTTTTTTTTTTTTCATTTTTGTTATTTCTTTTTTTGGTTTATATTTTCTTTTTTTTGGTTTTGGTTATCTGTTAGGTATACAACACTGCAGGGTTTTCAGCGAGACTCGAAAGTAACACCTGAATCCGAATCGTTGTTAAAGGGAGAGTCTGCAAAGAGAGATAGCGAAAAAGAGAGAAAGAGAGGAACGAGTAGAGGGAGAAAACTGGGAGAAAGGCCGCGTGCTGCTCTTCGAACCACCCGCGCGTTCAAGCAAAGTGCACCAGCGGCACTCAACCAAGTAAAATTATTGAAAATTGCTCAGATGTTTGCGAACGACTCGAGCAAATATGGGAAAAGCCATAATTTAATACGAGAAAAATGCGAAATTTTGGTAAAGATGATATTTTACATTCATTTTTATTTGTTTTTTTTTTTCAAACCTCCGCCACGCTTCGAAAAAGTTTTATACGGGTTCAGTTTTTTTCACAACTGATGACTAGAATTTTGAGACGTCATTGAGGGGGGTGACAAGGTAAGAGAAGAATAAAATGTTCATCGTTTTCAATATTTTATCACGGCGAGAATGAATGACAAAAAATAATTGTGAGAGTAGCGTTTGAAAGCTACGAATTTTTGCTTCAAATTAAAAAAAAAACAAAAATTGAATACCACAAAAATCGAGTCCGCTGCGTCCATTTAAGTAGAGCTCTGCAAAAAACGATTTGCGAAACGGTGACCACGTTTATAGGCAAACGGAATATCTAAAACACAAAAACCAATACTTTTTGAAATCGTCAATGTGCCCTCTAAACTTCTATGGAACGAATTTCTCATCCGACCTTTCGTTTTTGAAAAATTGATAAAAACGTTCGCGAAAATCCCAAAAAACGCGATACAATGCAAAAAAGATTCGTAACTTGACCACATTTGAGTCGATCAAAAATCCATTCCATAGAAGCTTAGAGGGTACGTTGACGATTCCAAAAAGTATTGGTTTTTGTGTTTCAGATATTCCGTTTGTCTATAAACGTGGTCACCGTTTCGCAAATCGTTTTTTGCAGAGCTTTACTTAAATGGACGCAGCGGACTTCATTTTCGTGATATTTAATTTTTTTTTTTTCAGTTTTGAAGCGGAACTTCATAGCTTTCAAATACTATTTTCACAATTATTTTCCGTCCGTCGTTCTCGCCGTAATAAAACATTGAATACTATGAACATTTTTTTCTTCTCTTACCTTGGCACCCCGGTTAAAAAATAATTTGAGATTTTATGGAACTTCGCTTATAAGATGGATCAATTGATTTTACCGATGAATTGGGCAATATATAATATTTTTCAAATCGTACCAGTGCGCGAAAGAAACAATCGCGAGTCAAAAAGGACTCGAACTTTAAAAATGGTTAGAGAAAAGAGCAGGAAATTCGACTCAAAATTTATGTTCTCAAATGTGAAAGGGGAAGTAAAATACTATTTGATTATAAATAAGAAGTTCAAAAATCTCATCAATCGAAGAATCCAGCAACATAGCTTTGCCAAATTTTGGCTATAAAATCCTGGGCTTTGCCATATGGGAAAAGAAAATCTTTCCCCTCCATACACCGTAATACGTCGATATATATATATTCGACGACGATTAAACTGCCGGAGATTCCGAAGTGGATGGTCCCACGCATCCCAGGGACATCGTTGTAGTCCCACACTACTACGGGGTGGAGGACATCCCAGGAGTGTACTTTCGAAGACGCAACGCCCGCGCAGTATCCCGGTAGTACGGGGTAGGTATACGTTGAACGGCAAAAGCTCTGGCATGGCATGGTATGGCATAGCATGGAGAGTGAGAAAGGTTTGGGGTTTAGGTATAAGGGTGAAAGAGAGGAGCAGCGGGGTAGGTAGGTAATATATTCTCCTGTGGGAGAGAGACAGTGCGAGGAGCGATAGGGAGACGAGGATGGTTCCCCGAATATATAGGCTATTCTGGGAAATATAATATATAGCTGTTGCAACCCTTCCCCGGGTTATAAGAGGCGGAAAGAAAGAGACGGCTAATATTTTAAGCCCGACGTGGTCCGGAGCTTACTTCCTCCGAATCGCACACGCCGGCATCTTCGCAAAGAATGGGCAGCGTCTGCGAGGAGAGCTATTGCCATTTTTAAAAAGATTTCCTACCCTCATTGCTTTCCGCTTCGTTCTTAATTCACTTTTGCAGAAAATCCCGTAAGACACTGAGCGAAAATATCAACGAGGTAAATTTTTCTAAAAAGTTTGAGCTATCCTATCGAATGCATGTCTTCCGAAAACCACACACCGATTTGAGCGGAGAGTAAATCCTGAATGAACAGCGATACTTCTTTTCGCAAGAAAATTTCATGCAAATTTTCTACCCCCTCCGCGCGATATATTTCTCGAAACTCTATTTTGTATAATACCAAATATTCCGTATGAGACTTTGTTCGCATTTTTATATCTTCCTGTTTCCTGAAACGCGGTGAAACGAATCGAATTTGGGTAAAGTTTCGAGTAAATTAGTCGCCAAAACTTTTCGCATGCTGGTCTAGTAATAAATTTGATTTTTTTATTTTTCGTAGCCGCGTTTCGGATCAGAGAGATTCTGATTTTTATTTATTTATTTTTTTTTTCTGCGAGGATAATGGTAACGAATTGACTTTTTCTTTGCTTATTGATATGACAAAGGTGTTACATATGCTTTGAACGAAAAAAAATGGCGTGCATTCTTGGATTCGGATTATTCGAAACCCGCTATGTCACGTTTGCGCATATCTCCTTTAGAATTTTTACCTTCATCAAGTCTGATGATAGACGCGTTGAGATTCTTCTTATTTTGTATACGGATTACTCCGAGGATACCTGGAAGGAAGCGTGAAGGTGGTCATTTAGGTTAAAGATACAGTAAATTGAGGCTAGTTTCCTCGAACCACACGATCGTTTGATTACCGTCGCGGTAATCCTTGGACAAAAGGAACTGGCTCACCAAAAACGAATGAGGAGAAGACGGGAAGAAGAAGAAGAAGAAGGATGAGACGAGGAGGATAAAGGGAGCGAAAAAAAGGATCACGTCCGTGTATGTAGGTACAGAAGATCAATTTCCAACCAATTCAACGTTTCGTAGAGAAAAGTGTGGTGCAATTTTAAAGGGAGCCCAGCATCCACCCTATAATTTTAGACCCAAAGATCTCGTCCTGATTGACGGGAGCCTGCCAGGGTTTGGGCAAGGAGGAATACTTCGGCAGAGAGGATCGGCGAAGAGAAGAGAAGAGGAAACGTCTATCCAAATTGACAGGCGTTGGGTGCTTACCTCTTAAAATGAAAAAAAAAAGTACTATGGTCAAAGCTTTACCCTCCTTCGTCGAATATCGTGTATGAAAAGGGCATCATTCGGACAGTGAGTGTGAAAAGAAATCGGAGAAATACTTGAAGACAGCAAGACAGTAAGTTCAATCGTAGATGTCAACGTCGCCTGAATTTTTATTTTTTTTTTTTCCAAAAAAACCGCTAGCTTCTGTTGGTTGAAAAATTGCAGATATGAACGCCTGGATTTTTACGAATGAAAATCCGAATCCTAGGAACAAAAGTACCGCGATGACCCTGACGGACCTTTCGGAGTTATCGCTATTGTTATTACCACGGCTTTCGTGGAAAGTGCAAAACGGATGGGGCACCACCCCAGGGACCAGGAAGAAGGGAAGGAAACGGGCTCGAAAAGCGTTTGGCTTAAAAAAAGAAGCGATGGTTCCGGGGGATGATATTCTCTAAAAACGAACAAAAGAATAAGGAAAAACAATAATTTAAAGAAATGAAAAAACGGAAAACAGTCCCTCAAGAATCGAACCCTGACAATGGGATCTCAGACTCTCTCGCTCAGCTGCCCTCTTCTCTAAACGTGCAGCAGCGAAGGGTGGAGTAAAAGAGAAGAGCGCTAGAAATCCTGGAGACAATTTGGAATAGCTATTCCTGAGAACCACTGTCGAAGTGCCTAGGGGTTGTGAGACCAGGAAGGTGGTGTGCGAGGGAGGGCCAAGGCAGGCCCTTATAAAGGACGTGAGCAGAATGGAATCCTGGGAGAATTCAAGATCCGTTCTCTCATAGGAGACGAGGTTGAAGCCGACCTCCACGAACCGCTATCCGAGTCCAGGGACCGGGTAGACCCTGAAGAATTTCACCTTTAATCTGAGCTACAGTTACTCCAAGTTCGATGTTACGTAATCGGACTGTGTTGCATCATACGTTGGCCAATTTTGAGTTGAGAGAAAAATAAAATAGATAGAGGGTAAGTATTGATCAGAAGCATAGCGTGTAAGGCAACGATGAAACCGGGGATCCAAAGTCCCAAGCGATGCGACGGCAGAAAATTGTGGGAACCTGAAAATTCCTCCGGAATTAATTTCAGACTGGTGCTGGCGCGCGGGGAAAAGAATATTCCCTATTCTACTGCACCGTGGAGCACTAATGAAATGAACCATCGACTACACACGGGTACAGGGGATCGAGGCCAGTATGAAACGAGGAGAACGAGTGTCGAGAGGGTAAGAAGGAGCGACATGGACCGAGCCATGAATTTCAGGGGTTGTAGGGTCTGGGAAATGGAAAATTACAACGAAACTATACACACCCACACACACACACATGCATCACGGAACGTGGAAAATTGCACATGCAACCTATGGAACGTACCTATTATTATTAAAGGGGGAATGCCAGGGGTGGGTAATGCCCGAGACGGTCAAAGGCCACGTCGATGGACCACCCTGGCGCGAACACCCCGATGAACTCCGGGCCTTATCGATGCACCCTTTTCCGCCACCCTTTCCATCATGATTATCTGGAATAGGGTTTCTTTTTAGAATTAAAAATTTCTTTCGATCATAGTGGAAGATGTATATGGCAGGAAATAGACAAGTGCATATTACTTGGATTTGCACTTACGATTATTAAGCGCATTCAGTACTTTTCATCGTCAGTGTTTCCATCTTACATTTGTTCCTCAGGTATGACGTCGCGGCCTTTGTAACGAAAATAGAAATTCTTAAATAAACTTCGAGGCACGTTTCATGTCAAGTACAGATAAGCTCCGAAACATTTTCAAAAAAGTATCCGTATAGGTATAAGCGAACGACTAGGTTGACTTGGTACAAGTTTTGATAGAAAATCGTGAACTCGGTATCGATGTGCCGACGAAAATAAGCTTTTCAAATCCCCACCAGTTCTGGCTGCAGAATTGCGAGCGTCTAAACTTTGTCGAAATTCTTAACCCTGGGATTTCTTATGCTGGGAATATATGAATTAATTTTCAACCGCGACTTTCTACAATGAAAATACAGTTTTCAAAATCAGTTTTACAACTCTTAAATACTAAAATTCGGAATGGTAGCCAAGATCCTCTTTCCTCCTTGCGAGTTTCTGTATCCACGAATGCAGCCTGATGTCGACTCAACAAATTTTGCCAAAATGTTATAAAAAAAAAAAAAAAAAATGGCAAAAACTTTCCAATAAGTTTCTGGAAGTTAATCTTTCCGTTCATCAGACTCAAAGACGCCATTTTCCGAGTAGCTTATAGCCTCATATGGATTCATTTTGAAAATCTGTTCCAAATTTGAAATTCCAAGATCGCAAGAGACCCCCGCAGAATTTGAAACCGTTTTTTACCAAAAATTTAAAGGTATATGAACATCGCATTGATTACCACTGGCGTAGACATGACACGAGGAGGCTGGGTCAGATCCTGGGGCATTGTAAGACCAGAAATGGTCGGAGGAGATACAGGCGGAGCAGACAGGCGAATGGACGAACGGACGGATGAACCGACAGACAGACGGCTCTCGCCAGAACCTCGCCTGCCCTCACGAGATACGTCTGGTAGGATAGATGTGTAGCATATAGATGCTGCTATACATATATACATGTGTGTATATATCTATATATTTATTACGTCGGCATATACATATTCATTTATAGAGATATAGGTATATATATATATATATATATATATATATACATAGTATATATATATTAGGGGGGTCGGTATGGGTTGGGATAAAAACTAGACTTTCCGGGCCGCCCCCCCAAATCGATTCGAAATAAATCAAAACTAATTCTGTAATTTTTTCAGATTTTTATGTCAACGCTTGACCCTTGACCACAGAGGATGAACTTTTCCGTATAAGATGCATGGTGGTTCGCGGTCTCAGCAGTTATTATTTTATTCTAGGGCTAATTATGGGCCTAAAATTTTGAAATCCTTAGAAACTAATCTACGAGTATGCTACTGTGTGGAAAAAAAAATGGCCACCCCCCTACCTTCAAAATTTTGTATGGGTTATTCTGTGCCAATATAATAATTTTTTTTTTCTCTCATTTTCATCGAATGTTGTTCAAATATCGGAAAACACGTATTTTCAATATTTTTTAACAATATTCGATGAAATTGGAGAAAATAAAAATCATCACATTGGCATGGGATAACCCATACAAAATTTTGAGGCTAGTGAGGGTCGCTATTTTTTTCGTAGACTAATTTGTGAGAATTTCACATTTTTAGGCCAATAATTAGTCCTTCAGTGAAATAATCACTGGAAAGACCGCGGAACCCCATGCATTTCAAATGGAAAAGTTCATCCTCTGTGGTCAAGGGTCAAGCGTTAAAACAAAAAGATGAAAAAATTACAGGGTTGGTTTTGATTTATTTGGAGTCGATTTCGGGCGCGGCTCGGAATTTCTTTTCTTCTAACGACCACCTTAATAACGTCTTAATAATTTTTAAGTGCTACTAGGATTGTCGTGATAAAAAAAAGGACCGTTCCTGACGTTGCATAGAGCTTTGGGTTTTTATAGAAAGTTGGAAAAAAAAAAAAAAATAATTATTTCAACATTTTTCGAGAAAATATATGCTTCAATCACGACAGGTGAATCTGAATTCTTTTTAAATCCTCACCCAGGATCAGGGGTAGTAAATATCGAAAATCCTGGTGTTAGAGAGCGTATCTGACTATTCGAAATTTATTTTATGTTACATCGTATGTTTTTCAACAAAACTAGTAACAAAAATCGGGCCGGAGGGAGCGCTGCTAGTGTGTTCTAAATATTGAAAAAGGAGAAAAAAAAAAAAAACCGAATAAAAAAGGAAACAATATAAATTACAATGTGGGAATGAATAGGGAATAAAAATAAATCCTGAATCCCGATACCTATACAGGATGATTCAGGATAAGCAGGTCATATTTTAAAGGTAGATTCCCTGTTAAATTCTCGGACCAAATTTCCTTTACCGAAAATTCGAGGGACTCATAGTTTCCGAGCTACGGAAGATCGTAGTCTACCGATCGCAGAGCGTATAGATCACAGACTGGGCGCCGCTCAACCTACACTCATGGCCAGCCTAGTCTGTGTCAACTAAAAATTCTGTGATCGGTAAGCTGAGATCTTCCGTAACTCGGAAACTATTGGACCCTCGGATTTTTGGTAAAGGAAATTTATCCTCAGAATTTCACAAGGAATCTACCTCCAAAATACGAGGCCTACTCAACCTGAATTACGCCGTATACTGCAAATATACTCCATAAGCGAATTTTCCTACCTTCAGTTCCACATCGACAGACTTTTTATTTTTCTATTTGAGCCTGCAGAGACGTCTGCGACCCAGAAAACGCTTAAGGATCCTATGAGTTAAATTTTGATCGTTTCATTGCTCAGTTTTTTTACTCCGGAATGATCAGCCGCGAGACGTTTGACTCGAGTAAAGTTTGTCCTCCTCGTAAGAAATGGCTGGTCCCAAAAGTAGGTTTTATCGGGAACTTTGCCAGTTTTGTCTCGAATCGTTCCCCAAGGAACGGCGTCGCGGTGCCTCGCGCCTGGCGTCTCGCGCCTGCAGAATCGCGGTCTGTGTGCCACGCCACGTCGTACCGTACCGCGTGCCGGCCCACGTAAAACTTTTTCTCCCTTCCTACCTTTGCGCGAAATCGGCGAACAGAGTTACGATTTCAAAGATTATGCGAAGGGATTTGGTATAATATCTTCCCCACGGAAGCCGCTGTACGTATACTTTTTTGCCTCGTTATAAAATAAAGCTGAAAATTGAATGAATAAATGGAATTTAAAACAAACTCTGACCGATAGGAAGTATCTAGATGCCATTTAGCGAAATAATTCAATAAAACAGACAGAAGTCCCGTTCGGAAGCTTGTGCAGGCGGGTAAACCGATCTTCGATATCCACAAAACTGTGGCGAGGATTGACTGGGATCAAGGCGAACCCCTGCATCGTCAAATCTACTGAAAACGTCCGTGAACCCGCAGTAAATCTGTGGAATAGACACGCGATTTACGCAACGATACGTTTTGGGTGCGGAAGTGGAAGTGAACAACAGAACAAGTAGAAGTTCAAAATTGTAATCCATGGATAAAGCAATTCATCACCGCTACGAAGACGGTGTTCAATTTCCTTAAATTATAAAAAAAAAAGTATCCAGCTTTGATTCTCGAGATTTTCGATCCCAAAAATTAGATAAATCCCCTACACATGCACCTATAACTTCAAACTATGGTTCGTAGAGATTAATCAAAAAACCGTGCAGTATATGTTAATAAAAAATTCCTTTGAGATAGGCGAGAAGTTTATGTAAAAAAATTTTCACCCCATGCAGTGCAAGTATAGAGATGTAGAGTTTATACACCCCTTTGAAAAGAGATAAGTAATATACGTATTCCGCGATGGTGTTATGATTATTTTTCAGCCTGAATTATTCTCTTTTATTAGCACAGGTATACAGGGCATATTGAGAACTTGATTCCTATTAATAAGCTGAATAATGTGTGAAACAAGGAAAGGTGAAGAAGACGGAGAGGTACAAGAATTGAAAAAATTAATTTTTCTTGAAGTACGTCCCGATCCATTCAACTATTGATTTTTTTCGTAGAAAGCAGCGCTTGTTACGAACATTTTAAGGCCTCAGACATCATGCCCGGGCTTTTCGTTCACTAGTCATAATTATTATTTGAAGATAATTTGGAGACGAATTTTTTTTTGTTTTTTTACTTTTCGTGCTATTTTCATGTTGTCAAAGTGATGGGCAGACTTTGAGGAAACTATATGCCTTTTTGGTTTTAGTATGCCAAAAAGGCATATAGCACGATCATATATATGGCTTTTGGCATTAAATAGCCGATATAATATATACGATATGCGTTGAGTCAGGCAGGCAGGCGCTTTTCGAAATTCTACAGTAGAGGTGTATGAACGTACCTATACTTACGCATATATCGACTAGTCATCGATATATCGCGACGCGAAGTATCGACCTGTTGGTTACCCCTGTCGCGGGGCGAGAGGGATGTACGTATATATATATGTATATATCTATACACCTATGAAGGGAGGGTTGCCGGGGGTGAATTGGGAGGGAAAAGTAGAGGGGCACGCAGAGTATTCGACATGGTGAAACGTTCTCTCGCGTGCAAAACCCTTCTTCCCTTTCCCCTCGCCCGTAGATCGCGGATCGTTGAATCCACAGAACGCATTGTATGTAGACTGGAGGATGGAGGGAAGGGTAGAAGGGTGGAAAGGTGGAAAGGTGGAAGGGCGGAAGAGGGAGTGAGGTAGGTCGACCATTGTCGAATGCATCCCATCTCTTTTGGTCAGTTCGAATCCCCAGCCCCCATTCACCCCTTCCACATCCCTCGTAGATTATGCCTGGAAATCGGTTTTCGGACACAGGTGGGCAAGCTGCATGGTGGGTGCAACAGCACGCATTGGAAATGTTAATTTTCTCCAGAGTTTCTCTACCGCGAGTATATAGAGCGAGTTGGTATAGGCACTGCGTTTAATTAGCGCGTGATAATATTTTATTGTCATTTTGGGGATTTTGTCATCTGTGCATTGGAAAACCTTGCGAAACGTGTCTTTTTTTTTTAATAACATAATTTTTTCTTTTTCATTTCCAATTTCAAATTATTCGATACGATAATCACTCGAATCCAATAAAATTGTATGAGGAATATGGAAGAAATTTCAGGATTTTAAAACCTTGATACGATTCGGAATTTTCATTATTTTTGGATCGGAACAAAAAATGATTAATAATAAGAGAAAGAAAAACATATGTTGGTATATATTTGTATGTAAATAGGTATAGGTATTATGTGTGGCCCGTATACCCCTGTTATTTACTCGTCTCAAACTAGGTGGGTATTATACGTATACATAGGTAGGTATATAGGCACGTAATATACTTGAGAAGAATCCGATCCTGCCGGTAATCATCCGGCCGGACCACGAAGAGAGCTAATCATGGGGTTGAAAATTAAAATCCACGTTCCACCAAAAATTTGAACTGCATCAGAAGAAATTATACTAAATACATACCGCGACCATCACTACCCTCAGGGTTAATACCAAACGACTGGACTTTCAGACTATGCAGTCTCGTAGGTATGTATAATCTATACATATATACACAAGTGGAGAGAAGTTTCTTGCAAAAATCAGTCAAGATATCGCGTCTCTTTTTTTTTCAACAAAATATCTATTCCAAGTTATTCTACCGCGATTGGCCGCAAAAAAAAAAAAAAAAAAAAAAAAAAAAATTATTATGGCTTTTTGGGTTTTAAGGTAGAACCTATGGCTTTTTGGGATCATAGAGGCGATATGTCGGTTATTAGAATCAGATAAATCGAATGAAGTTTTTGCGTTTTTTATTCATAAATGAAAAAAATCGATTCTGTTCATTTTTACGACGCTTCGTTTACTTTCAGATATAGTAAAAAATTATTTTCTACAGATGTCTGGTCCTGATCCAAGATTAAATACGAAATTGCGTCTGTATTTTATTGTATAACCGGACGGAATAATACATCTGTAATTGTCGCGGTGGATTTGTCAGGCTTTGATCAAACGCTTCGAATATATTTTTCGGGACGACATTTCATCCTTAAGGATTTCTTATATTTCGTTATAATTTTTCGAAAATCATGAACAAGAAAAGATGGAAATACTTTCTATTTTCGTCATACCTATAGGTATAATCACAGATTTGGAATACACAATTTTATTAAAAAAAAAATGAAAAACGAAAATCTATATTTTTTCGTTATGCATATTATAGTCAAAATTTCTCTACCAATTTCGATTCTCCCCTCCCGAATATCAAGGGGATTTATTATTTCTATGTGAGTATCAAATGAGAGGGAATCGATCGCGTCAGAAAATAAGAGGAAGAGGAAGAGGAAGAGAGAGCGAGAGCTAAAGCGAGACCTGCAGTAGAGGGAAAACGAGGGCGAAACCCGGAACGGGACGAAAAGTGTTAACAGGTGGTAAAAACCGCGTGCAGATGTCTTCGGGTATAAAAGTCTTTCGCTTAACAATAAACCGTCAACTATACCGTATGGTACACGTAGATATGACACCACCTAACACACACACATCGAAATTTTCATTTATTTTTTGTAATTTTTATTTTTTCCTGAATTTCCATATAAAAAATCTTCAGAATGACGTATCAAGCAATGACGAACCTAATCGAGGTCCACGTCGTGTAATTTTTATCATTTGACGTATAACTGTGATGATTTTTAGGGTGGAGTATAAGTTTGAAAAATAAAAAATAATGCCGATATGTTTTGGCATACACCCCGCGATATATAGTGTGTGATAATTAATTCACTTGCTCGAATATGTATTCCATACTTCGTATACGGTTGATATATTACCAAATTCATACCCTCCATACATTATACCCATAGTTTTCGGGCATCTAGACCTCCGGTTGTTTCATAACAGGCAATGCACACGGTGTACCGCCGTAGGCAGAGAGAACGTGTAGTTTGCAAACACGCGACGCTGTCGTGTTACATATACTATACCAACAATTGCGTACCGTGGGTTTCCCCTCGATACAAGAATTTCCCATTTGATGGTCGATCGAACGGACCATAGATACAGCCGACTATTCAATATCGGAAGTAGAAAGATTTCGATGATTTTTTAGTTATGCCGGAAAATTTACCCCCACGTATTTCGCGGTTCTATTTTACGGCGAAGAACTTTGGGGGATGAAGGGAAACTGATGAACAGAAGCAGCGTTCAAGTTCAGTATTCCGATATCACCGACTCACACTTTTTGGGACATATTTTCCCGGAAGTCTGTATAGCCGATTTGAAAAAATCGTCAAACGAAGAACACCGGGGGTTTCGAAATTCCGAAAGCTTAAGATCCGAAACTTTTTCCCCTCGCATCCTGCGAAATTTTCAGGAGATTTTTGAACACGGAACTTCAACCTGACCCCGATAAATATTCAAAGAAGGAGAAATGCGGCAGGGAAATCTTCAGGAAGTGATCGAAATTATGGACTGAATTCGAATTCGCTGCACTTCCATATCGCAGACGGAAACTACCAAGAGCCATAAAGCAGAGGTAAAACAACGCGTCGCATCTCTTAATTACGTTAAACTACTGCCTAAGCTGTCGTAATAAATACGTCTCCTAGTTTGGCTCTACGAACGTCACGTCAGGCGCTGCGTCAGGTGCGACAGGATATATTCAGGGTTATATCCCGAGTGTTCGCTAGATACATACATTACTATCATACGTATATACCCACACGTCTATGTATAGATGCGTGCCGTTGGTACATAGGAATATACATATACCATACACGTGGAGCTCCGTGCCGTCGAGCCATCCTGGTTGAATGGCGTGCTATTTCACCCTCCTCAACGCGCTCTCTACCCTGCCTGTGAGTTCCTGCAGGGTGTTTCTGCAGTGGGTGCGGAGGCACAGGGTGGTTTTCCGAAGGGGTTTACCCCGCAACGTAGACTGTAGGGGTTGCGTGAGTCAAAGTGTTAGAATACGCAGGACATACCCTGAAGAGGGTGCGACTGGATCGAATTTTGAAAGTTCTAAACGGTCAAGACTCGGAATTGGTTTGAGCCAATTTCGAATGTTCAGAAACGTTTAAGCTGGGAACATTCGAGTTCCGAAAATTTCAAAAAAATTATAATCCCACAGCTTCGTAATTGATTTTGTAAATGCATATCCGTTTTGTGATAATCAATAAGCGCGTAGAAGCAGGTATGGTAAAATTTTTATAAAATTGTTCAAAATTCATCCTGTATAGCGTGAGCAACCAACCCTGTGGTGGTAAAGGTTGCGTTGAATCCCGTTGAATTTCGTCGAATTCCCAGCAGGCCAGAACGGGACGGGCCATGTATATGCCGGGACATGGTGAGGGTGCGGAGGGTGTACTGGGCCAGCGGGATGTCCCGCCACGACGATTGAAATAAAATTGCTCACCCTTCGCAATTTATTTCGAAATATCGACTGGCCATTTTTTATTCTACCTTCTACCTGCAGCGCGAGGCTACATTGCAGATAGAGTTCTATATCTATAGATACACCCGGTTCGAACGTCTTTGAAAAATCTACAATTTTTTCTTTTTTATCTCCCCCAATAAATTCATGAATAATTCAATCGAAATTGACGTTCGAAAAATTTAACAAAAATCGCAAAATAATTTATGATGTGGGAATGGGAACTTCCGAATGATAGATCCGTTAATTGAACCTATTTTGAAAAAGGTGATAAAAAAGACTAATTAGACTCTCTCGGATGTTTTGACACACACGCGTGTTACCCCACGCTATCGAAGGTACACACCTACGGCATAGAGTACAGAGCCAATCCCTTATCAAGGAAATATGATCGAATTACTCGAGGCATCGTTATAAATAAGAGAGCAAGGAGAAACTTCAACCTACGTATCTGACGAGGATAGAACATCCACGATGCCCTGTGTAACCGTAGACGCCTGTGTCCTGTCCTCCTTAAGGATCCTTAAGCTCGTAAGCTGCTTTCGTTTCGGGGGTGTTCTTCCCTCTCTCTCCTTCTATCTCTTTCTCTCTCTCTCTCTCTTTATCCTTTATCCTCCTTTCGACCCCCTCGACGACCTAGACAGCCACGCAATAATTATTGCAAACGAGTTAGGTACCGGTTGTATCTGACGACTTCCTCCGATTATATTCGGTGTATTATTAATTTAATGAATCAACGATATTCACTTGTATTTCATAAAATTATATGAGTAATATAGAAATCTTATGAAAAGTATGCTCGACTTCCGAATTTCGGGAAATTTTTAAGTCTAGAAAATCAAAGTTCCGAAAACCAGACCCCCGTGGTCTAAAAAATCCGAAAAATCCGAAAATGTCATAAATAATTGATACGATTTTGGAATTGAATTCCCTCATTTCCAAGGAGCGAATCTCAAGACGATTTACTTGACCACCTATTTCGGAGAATTTTGTGTAATTTATTTATTTTATCCTTTTGAAAAACTGTCGATTACATATCCAGGATAATAATAGATATTTGAAACTACCTCTACACGGGTATTACGTGGGTGTAGAAATATTAATTTACATTCATTGGATATTAGCGGGATAAAAAACTAAGCCGATTTTTATACGTGTACCCACATTCTCTTCGCAGAGTTTGAATACGCTTGATCATATCGAACAGGATAAAAATTCTGATTAATACGTTGCAATTAATCTCTATAATATTTAACACGACGGTTTCAGGTGAACAAGAAAAGCTGTGCGTTTGCATAAATAACAAATTGATCAACATATGATCTGTGAAAAATTGAAACAACCGTATAACAAACAACCACATGCATACTGCAGCATGCTACATGCGTCTATTCTGCATAGAAGGAAGTATATATTAATTAATCAATCATTATCCGTATCCATTTCTTGTGCAATATCAAGAAATAACTTATTCAAGAACCTGTTCTGATTTCTCTACTTATAATTATCAGCAGCATACCACGTGTTAATTATGCATGAATATTTCCAGTCGTTATAAATCATACATATATAGTTCGAAATTGCGGTGGTTCAATTTGCACAAGGTTGTAGATAGCGGTGTAGCTTGTGCATGCGATTTACACAGAATATGAAGCTAGATTTTTAGCACTAGAGTCTAGATGTATAGCGAATGCTGTTTCGCACTTGTTAAGATATTTGCCTGTTCGCGGAAAAATTGGGAAAGGGAATTACTGCGTGTGGGATTATATATACCACCAGCTATACATCCAGGAAAAATCTTCTAGATTCCAAATTTCAGTTCTAGTTGTTTTCACAAATAATTGAAAACCCCGTCCTGTTTCGGAACGAATCATCGAGGGATTCACGTTGAGAATGCCCGACGGCGAATGCAACGCCTATTCCATTTTAAAACACGTTTATGTATCCCCGGATCAAATTTTGGTCAAATTCAATCGAAAACTTGATTATAATCGTTCCAAGATCGAAAACGAGTGAAATTTACACGAAGAGAACTTTTTTTCATATTCCGAATTTTTCAACAATTCCTAACATTGCAAAAATAAATTCGCGAGGCTTGCAGGCGCCTTGAAAGTAAACGAAGAAAATAGTCTGTGGGAAAAAGCAGAAAACCTACCCGATTCTCTCTTCCCAAATTAAGAAAACGTGCTTCCGTATATCTTCAGCTGGTTTATGAACCGGATTATAAAAACTAGTTTTTCTAAGACAAATAATAATCTCCCTGATTCAGTGGAACCACTTTTATCCCGGTTTACCTAGGACGCATAAACTCCTTACGGCACGTACATACCTGAGTACAACGGGGTGGAAGCATTCTCCAGTAATCGCGAACGGGGTATACGTTATCCTGAGGCACGGTACAGGAGGGTGCCTTGAGATTTTCAATTGAATGCGTCACAGGACGTCCTGGGCTGGGCGCCCCCGCGTCTCCAGCCACCCCGGCTACCCCAGTCATCCCCTCCGCGGCCTCCTGGCAGTAGAAACCCTCGCCAAGCCTCGCCAAGCCTTGCCAACCCTCGACAGACCAGGGGTGTCAAATTTTCTGAACGAAATTTGTCCAGTTAAAATTTTCCACCATTTTTTACCCCGTCTTATTTTCGGTTATTCAAACTCCGACATAACGGCGTAGAGTTTCCGGATCTTTTCAGAGAAAAATAATCTATTTTAAGTAAACGAGAGCCGAGATATTTACCGTTGAAATTTACCAACTTTGACATAACTTATCCAGCCTCTAGGACAAACATCGCAGCCGTAGAAATTTTCGTCCAATTCCGTACCGAACGTTTCATTTTACGTAGAATTTTAACGCGGCGATTCCGCCCGGTTTTAAACGCGTCAGATCACCGCCAGCGGCACGTTTATATTGAGAAAAAATTTGGCAAATTTCGGATCTTATTTTCGGGGTAAATTAACCCCCAAAATAGGACGCGGGACATTTTTTATACCGTTACTCGTACGTATGGTTTATTTGGATTAAAGGGGATCTGACGTTGTGCACCCTCCTCGAAATAAAGGGAATACTGCGATATTAAACTCGGGCGAGGAAAGAGCCTTGTCTAGGGGTGAAAGCCTCCCTTGCTGGACCAGCAGGTAGCTATAATAGTAAGGAACTCCCGCTGTCCAGTGACGCCACGAGTAGTCCTGGACCTTAAAGTTGACCCCGTAAAATTCACGGACTACTTTCTTTCGCCACTGGAAGGGTGTCTCTGGCCCTCAAGCCCTGTCCCAGAAGTCACATTAACAATCCAAAAGTAAGATAAATTAGCCGAATTATACATCACAGAGGCTCGACTTCCGGCTCTCTCTTTCTCTCTTTTCATTATTCACTTCAGGAGGTAGAATTTATTTAGTTTTTCACTCATTGCAAACGAACCGGCTACAAGACGCCGAGTTATTCTCGAAAATAATTCACCGTCGTTTCAATGATGTGCGAATAATAATTGGCCAAAAAAATGTCCTGTTTCATTCGTCTTCGAAAAGGATATTCCTCATTAAAGTTTTGAGAAAGATCGAAGGGCCTCTTTAATCGGTAGAAAATTCGTTCAAAATTTGGAATATATCAACAAAATTTCGGCTCGAATTCATCATAGTTTTTATTACTTTCATTCCAACTGCAGGCTAAAATATATACACATATATTTATATATGAACCTATACTATCAGATATATATATATATGCGTGTGTCGCGAAAACCTACCACTGCACACACCTGTACGTTGGTTGTAGGCGCAGGACTGTTCGAGTTGATATCGATTCGGTCTCGTCGAGTATAGGCATAATTCGGCGCAGCTCGTGCAACGAGATGTTAATCGTTTATTATAAATATAAATGAAAAATGGTATCGATGTACGAATCCCTACCCTGCGGGGGGTTCATCATATATATATTTTTTTAAATCGTATAACGTGTCATAGATCGAATTACAAAAGTTGGAAAAAAAAAAACCGGCGAGGATATTCCTGTCTCTTTCTTTTTGAATTTTTTTTTTTTTTTTAAATTTCGGACGAGGACGAGCCCAGGTCGTCATGGGGGATCTAATATCGTAAATTGGTCACAGGAACATACCGAAGCAGTGGGTTTAAGGGTCTGCGCCTGTTTAACCCTGGTCGAATCCGAGTTTAATCCTGGTTTCAATGGTCACTTGACTTTAAGACAAGAGTCGGTACTTCCTGCGTGGGTTCTCATTTCCTGACCGTTTAATTTTTGCGAATTCTGCACGGTTGCAGGACTAAGAAGCCTCGGTTTTTATGAAGTAATGAGCGGTCGTTTTTTTCCTTTTGATTTTTGATTTTCAAATAAAATGACAAGTAATATACAGGACGACTTGTCTCCTTGCGGCCTCAATCTTTACTCCTATACCAGTTATCGGGACTTTCTGTATATCTCGCGGTTCTCGACATGTACCTACACCAACTTCTAGATTGCTGGTATCACTAGGTAGGTATACGTATTTAATTAGTCTACTGAGTGACCCACATGCACATGACACGGATATGTATATGTATATATGCATGTAAGGTGGTGCAGCGCAGGATTACTGATACGAAGTAGGTGTACCAGAACACGCCGATTTGAATTGCGATAAATTTATGCATGCATGACCTATAATATGCAGAAGAAATATACTATATAGTATAAACATAAACCAGCAGCAGCCGGGGTACCACGAGGCGATCAACTCCAGCTTTATCAGCACGCATAGATGTATATGCCTGCCTATATACTTTATGCGAAAGTGCAGCAGGGAGTTTTAAACTTTTTTTCGACGCCCCACTTTATTTTTTCGATGAAACAATTGGTTAACGGTGGTGGCGTCGGGGGATGGGGGTTTGGGTTGGGGTGATGGGGAGATGGGGGAACGGGATGCGGGCGATGGTACGGAGGATGAGCGCGCGTGGACGGGCGGTGGCGGTGGCGGTGGCGTCGGCGTCGGCGTCGGTAGAGCACGGAGCATCGTAGGCGGCGGGAGGCAGGAGGCGGGAGGCGACAGAGATGAAGTGCCAGATTAACGTCAACTGACGTGGTCCATTCATAACGAACCTCGTGCAGCCGCTCGCACAAATTCTATACCTATAGATGTGTCTAACTTCGCCCACGCACCGCCTAACCCATATGCACGCGTGCTTTTACGCAAGCCTTAACGTACACGTGTTCTACGTATCTATTTTTGCATATTATTAAACATCAGCGTGTTTTTCACCGAGAAAAACTTTCGACATTTTCTATGACTTTCGTTTCTTTCTTATATTTTCTTTTTATTCACTCGAAATTCGTGAAAGTACCCTTTATCTCGAAATAACGAAAAGATTTGGATACAGTTTCAAAAAAACAACCCTTAACTTTGTTCCTTTTCAACCCATGATAAAATTCGAAAATTTCTATTAGAAGAGAGGTGATACGATTTTTTTGTACCCACAGTTTTGTATGTACATGAATCGTAGATTTTGTTGAAGATTCGGTTTGGATTACGTGGACGATCGACGCGGAGGAATAGAACGGCGGGATTGGCAATGGTGTAAATCACACCCCTTCGATGGCAGACTGAACGCACCACGATGCCAACAAGTGCTTCACCTTCGTTCGAAACAGGCCGTATTTACGACTTTACCGGTCTAAACGACGTTAATACTCGTCACATGAAACTTGATTGGCTTGAAACCTGTTGAGCCTTTTTCTAGACTCTAGAGAAAGCTTCGCGGGGTAGCTTACCCAATAGTAGGTATATCGGCTTCGATTTGCGAGAGAAATCCATGAAACCGACTCGTCACGGTTAGTGTAACCCGCGGGTACTACATATACGAATATACTTTCAATTCTTAATTAATGAGAAAATTCTTGAAAATATTCTCATACTTTCGAAGAAAATTCTTTTAATTATCTATGAACAGCGAATCTTTCCATTCGTTTCGGACAACCCGATTAAGGTTTATCCACTTCACGGTAAGTCCTCGTTTCTTTCCCACGAATTTATCGCAGAATTTATATACGTAACGAGAAAAACGGGACTGAGAATTTCCCGTAATTAATGTATCGGTGAACGATTGGGCCATTTAATCGAAACGTAACCAAATCCGATCGAATTTTTACCAGTGCAACAAACTGGAACTAACTATAGGCACAGATTAACGTCTGAACAATGAATTTCATCGTTATTCATGTCTACATCAATGAATTTTGACTTTTTCGGTATAAAAAAACGGAATTTTAGACACACTCTCGCTTATCGTTCAAGCTTGGAAAATTGAAATTCGCGAAGTCGAGACAAACCCCATTTTATCAACTCGAATCGACAATTTCGCGAGGTCATAAATATTTTTCCAAAAAGTAAATCTCAAGGCGATTAATTTGACCACCTATTAGTTTCGATACGATTAGTTTCGAAACGACTGTGAAAATACCCTTTCTAAAAACTGTGAGTCGGTAGAATTCAAATTTGGAATTCTTACTTTTCGCCCCCGAAAATCGACCCGAATTTTACTTGTCAAATAAGATTAAGGCTAAAAAATAATTAAAAAAGACAAAAAATATGTACATTTATTTTCTCAACAGCTGTACTGATCGAGGCTATAACGAAAATAATTAGTTCAAGTTCTTACGCACAGAGGTAGTGCATACATAGACACTATGTATATAATGATTAACATTATTGAATGTACTAATTAGGTAAACTGACGATTATTAACACACACCACACGTGTGATTAGAATTGTTTGCTCAAAATATTCGGTAGTTATAGATATTTGAAAAACACAGGAATGTATTAATGTGATGATAAAAATTTTTAATTTTTTTTTTTTAATTCTCAGCGGTCATTTATGCGGTCGACTATTTTCTCAGCTTCAAAAGCCTGCCTAGCATCCGACATGTCGACGTCTAGGATGTATCTAGTATATTGATCGCTAATTTTTTACTGTGCTTGTGAGTCTGACGACAAAAACGTGAAAAACAACATTTCAAAGTTTACCTATATTAAAAATAAGGCTACAGGTATTTATGCTAATCCGTATAAAAAATAAAAATAAAAAATATCGATAAATCTATCGCATCGTTAGATTCTCTCTCGCTCTAACTGCTAGTCAAGATTTGCCACGAGCGAGTCGCCGGCTCGGCGAGAACTATCGCATCGATTTTAACCATTCTATACCAGCTTGGATAGATATATAGACTCAGGCGTATTATTGTTAAGCCGTTTTCAAACTGCGATCCGAAAAACTGTATAGAAATTTGAAAGAAAAAGATTAAAAAAAAAAAAAAAGAAATCTTTTGGCCAATCATCACTCCGGTTGATGTACGAATTTCGGGTATTTTTTTATCGGAAATAATTCACTGTACTTCTCGGAGCGTTTTGAATGCTTTTTTTTTTTTTTTTTTTTTTTTTTCTGTTCCTCGCTTTCTTTCATCGCGTGATTAATTATTTGGAGAAAAATAGGCAGAGAGAAAAGTGAACCCATTTTTTAACACTCGATTAGGAAAATTGTCGCTCAGGTTATATAACGGGCTGATATGCCATGAAAATACGAGCTCGTGCGCACGCAGGTATAAGGATAAGGCGAGCGTTTAGGGGTCGGATCTGGATGTAGGTAACGACGCTGAAATCCCGAAAGTCCCGGTGGTCCCAAGAGTCCATGGTAGATACGGTGCGTGTCAGAACCCCCTGGTGCAGCCCTGGGCAAGGGTGCAAAGGCCATCAATCACCCATATAGCGCCCTCGAAGCGCCAGGCTCTAAAAACGTGCGGAGGGGATGAGTTTCCCAAATTTCTCCGAGCGTCGTTTATTGGTTTTGTCTTACGAGGTATTTTCGGGTTCTTCAAAAGCGGGAATTAAAAACGCGAGATAAATTTAGGGGACGAAAGATACCCGGAGATTATATTCTGGCTTCTGATTTTTTGAAAAAATTATTTTCGAATGAAGAAGCAGCGTTCCGACTTCTGCGAGGTCTTATTTCAGGCAAGGTGGCAGTCGGCCTCGGTACCGCAATTCATAAATTTCCAATAATCAAAGGTAGGAAAGGGGGGCGCAGGGGTGTCGCCGAGGTCGGAAAGTCCATTTGGATAATTAGATTTTTCGAATTGATTAGTAACGCACGTAACCCGAGCTCGATACTCGGTAGATGCATGAGTAATTTAATTGAATCTCGAGGCGAAGTGGGATTACGGGTACAACCGGGATTCTCACACATCTTGAATTCATTCCTTATCGGTTCTTGATATTTTATTTTAAATTCGCACCCCCGCGGATAGTCAGAAATCGACGGTAAAATGTATTACCTCGGTTTCGCTCCTCTATTTCTCACGTTCTTTGTAGAAAGGAAAAGGTCGTTTCATCCGCGTTCACTCCGGGCGTTTAAAAAATTTCGGGTTAATCTAAACTTTGGCAAACTTGCATTATCGCATTTCGAATTTATAATCAAATCATATATATTTCCGAGGGGGTTGAGGGCTGCTCTCGCTTTTCGGCTGTGAAAAAGGAAGAAGAGAGTAGAATTATTAATAAATTTATCGCGGTATAAGGGTTCCAAACTCATCGTGCCTTATTCTTTGCCGAACTATACAAGATATAAAAAACTGAATCAAGGGCCGGAAACCGAGCGGAGAAAAGGATCGAATTCGATGAATACTTTAACGGCTTATAACTTCAACTTTGAACTTTATGGACGTCGAACTTTTAACAATAACCATAAGCTACCCCCTTGGCTTCTGCAGGGTGGAATAAAGAGTTGAAGATTTTTTCAACCATCACACGTAGATCTATGTGGGTTTCATTTTCGAATAAATAGAAATTGCTATAACCCGGCTCTTTTGATAGATGTCGCGTATATTTAATTAGCAAAATTATTCCGGCGTGCAAAGTGCCTATAGACACAACTTGATTGAATATTATGCATGGAGATTGCCTGGCGATGGGGCTCGCAGCCGCGATGTTAATTTTTTTCATCGAAAATCTGCCGAGGGCTGCTACAGAAAAGCTCGACCGAGTCATTAATTGGACTTTGACAAACTCTCGGATATATCTCGATATCAAACTTTAATTTTTTTTTTTTTTTTCCCCTCTCTTCTCTTCTCTCTTATTCGCCGCAAAAATATTTCCTCAATTTTAATTCATTTATTATTACTTTTATTATCATTTATAATTCTTTCCTCATTATTTCACCCTACGTTTCTCTAATAATAATAGGTAGGTAGTAGTTTAAGAGCTCCTTGACATACACTAGATCGGAATATCAAATTCGAACGAAAAATATCAACCTAATTAGTCGCCTAATGAATATAAAAGTGATAATTACACATTAATATTTTCACCTTTGATAAAAATTAATTCGTCAATATTTTTGGCTCGAAAAAGGAAAGAAAAAAAATTATATATATGCATATATCGGCTCGACAGAAATCTATCGCTTTAAAAGCAGACAAAAAGAGACCATAACACGATCTCCCAGCTTCCGACAACAGGTGTACGCTTGCTAATTGAGTTGAACCAGTTTTATTAATTAAAAAATGTTCGGTTTTTCCTTCTCTTTGTTTTTTTTCTTTCTTTCTTTTTCTTTTTATTTATTTTTTTTTATTTTCATATTCTTTCTCCCTCTATACACACGTGAAACCCCGCATCCTTCATCATTTAACCTCCTTTTCTCTTCCCATTCGCATCGCACACTTCCTCAATATAGATATAATATAACCATGTGTGCCTATACCGCGTGTATTGACACCAAAATAAAATACTCGCTTTCATTCACGACTGAAAATGACTCGACGATTTTTTGTTTTTGTTTCTTTTTTTTTCCTCCTCTTCATCTTTTTTTCTTTCTTTCCTTTTTTTTTTCTTCATTCTGTATTTCTTTTTTTTCGAAATTCACAATATTTCAACTCTCACTTTCACGGCATGTCGAGATATTCGAGAGAAAGAACAATCGAGCTTTTCTTGAACCGGGATTGATTGCGTCTTATATCGTCGGCGGGGGGGGGGGGGGGGGGGGGGGCTAATATGAGACAATCAGGGGTGAGACAAAAAAAAAAAAAAAAAGAAAATCAAAAAACAAGGATAGTGATCATGATCGAGGTTTTGAAAAATTCTTGATAAAATTTATTAATAAAACGGAATACCTAAAAACTCTAACGGTCTCTAGCCTCCCCGAAGCCTAGTATACGCGGGCTTTAAATATAAATCGTTGATAAACTTTTTTTTCACAAAATTTCGTACCTATATAATATACCTATTAGATAGAGATAGAGAGAGAGAGATACCTAGAGATAGAGATAGAGAGCGAGAGAGAGAGAAAAAGAGAAAAAGCCGAGAAAAAAACGAGAGAAAATTAATTGCGTATTTATCAATTCCTCGTCTGGTAGGTCGGTGGACAGTTTTAATCCCCCCCCAGGGTATTTTTTTTTTTTACATTTTTTTACTCTCTTTATCGTTCGAATATATTCCATCGGTGTGAAGCCATCCCTCCGACACATGTACACATTTGTACATATATCTACATATATACCTGACCATATGTAGTATACATACGTCGTCGCAGATGTTGTATATACGAAATGTTTATGTATGTATGTATGTATATATTATGTATGAAAAACGAAACGAAAGAAAAAAATTTTGAAAGAAATAAAAAAAAAAAAAAACTATTCATTTTTCGCACATGGTACTTGAGCGAAACTTTGCGTGTGCCACGGACACAGAATGGCACTTCATTTGTTCCCCATTCAAAACGAATCTCGTCCAGTTAAGATGAATAAATTCGAGTGCCTCTGTTAACGGCGTTTATCGTCCGGCTCGCGCGGTTTACCCCATATTATAAACGTGTTAAAAATTCTGGTAGAAATTTTCAATTTTTTTGTTTTTTCTTTCTTTCTTTCTTTCTTTCTTTCTTTTTCAATCATTTTTCTTTCATACATAGTATATACATATATATATATATATATACAAACATCTCTACCTATAATTAACTACTACTACTACTACCTGTTGGAAATAGTGGCCAATCAACACGCCGATTGATCAACCGATTGATTTTGTTATATTCCCTTCGGAGCGAACGCAAGACTCGATTCATTTTTTGTATATACATACAATACTATACGAAATTCAATCTGCCCTGTATACCTAACTGTATAATATACAGGTTCGGAATTTTTGTACAGGCATTTCGTTTATACGCGATAAAATAAAAAAAAAAATAAAAAAAAAAAAGCAATATTTTACAAACTATAAATCGATGATAGTTCGGTGATCGGAGATTAATAGAATCAATCGAATGAATATACCCATATCCCACCGTATGAAAATTTCGGCACTTTTTTTCTATACGATTTTGCGTCAGATAGGCAGGTAGGTATACGCTTGAAAATTACTGTTAACTTTTCATTCCAGACGATAAATACGAGAGTCGATAATTTCCTGCGGAGGTGGCCCGGTGCCCGACTATACGATTGCCGTCTGCACGCGATGATTTCTACGGATCCGTTAAGCTCGGTGAAAACATGCGATCGGACACACTAAATTTTACATTGCGTTTATGTAAAGGCGATTTCTAGTCCCTCGGTAGCGTTTTGGTTGAAATTTGATCTTTGAGAATTTGACTGATTGGCATTAGGCACCGAATCTCGATTATTGCGGCTTGGAGGGTGCCCAGGCCGAGCTCTCCAAGCTTACAATTAGAGGAGCCTTTGATATACTTTACTGTAAGGGTCAAAGTTCGGAGATATCGGCTTAGAGGATTTCGGATAATGCATATATAGAAAACCAAGGGTATATCCTAGTCCCGCTCAAGGGGTGGCCGAATACAAATTCTCTTTCGCTCGTATTAGACGCCCGGTTCTAACCAACCTCAGGTACCTACCTACTCAATCCGATCGAATTTCCACCGTCTAAACTTCCCTCGGTGAATACCCCGGCCCCCAACCCCACCAGGTCTGCCCGCCCACCTACCTGCCACTATTTTCACGATCAAAGTGAATACGATACACTTCACGAAGTCGTCACACCAGATCCTCATTTCCGTACAAAACGAAACACGACTGGGGATTGGGGCAGGTTTTGAGTTTCGAAGAACAGAAATTTTCCGAATTTTCTGTTCAAAGAAAAAAATAAATAATAATAATCATTTTCTTTTTTTTTTTTTTTTTTTTTTTTTTTGACAAATTTTATTTCGCCTGGGAAAAAGTCCTTAAAAAACATGGGCGAGGATGCAGGCATATTGCACATACATTGATGCCGGGAAGAAAAGTGGAAGTGAAATCGCTATGAATTCCAGCTGACGCCTCGTGCTCTGAATATTTCAAGGATCGTCACGTCAACGGTTGATTCGAAGTCTGTGGTTCCTCGAGAGGAGCTGCAAGGGCAGCTCAGACCTAATGCAAGGGCGAAAGTCCCCCGCGCGATTGTCGAGGGGAGTAAAAAAATCGTCTATTTCAGGGGGGTGCCGAGGTAAGAGAAGAATAAAATGGCCATCGTTTTCAATGTTTTATTACGGCGAGAATGAATGACGGAAAATAATTGTGAGAAGAGCGTTTGAAAGCTACGAATTTCCGCTTCAAATAAAAAAAAAAACAAAAATTGAATACCACAAAAATCGAGTCCGCTGCGTCCATTTAAGTAGAGCTCTGCAAAAAACGATTTCCGAAACGGTGACCACGTTTATAGGCAAACGGAATATCTAAAACACAAAAACCAATACTTTTTGGAATCGTCAATGTACCCTTCAAGCTTCTATGGAACGAATTGCTCATCCGACCTTTCGTTTTTGAAAAATTGATTAAAAACGTTCGCGAAAATCCCAAAAAACGCGATCAAATGCAAAAAAGATTCGTAACTTGACCATGTTTGAGTCGATCAAAAATCCATTCCATAGAAGCTTAGAGGGTGCATTGACAATTCCAAAAAGTATTGGTTTTTGTATTTCAGATATTCCGATTGCCTATAAACGTGGTCACCGTTTCGCAAATCGTTTTTTGCAGAGCTTTACTTAAATGGACACAGCGGACTTCATTTTTGTGATATTTAATTTTTTTTTTTCAGTTTTGAAGCGGAAATTCATAGCTTTTAAATGCTATCTTCACAATTATTTTCCGTGCGTCATTCTCGCCGTAATAAAACATTGAATACGATGAACATTTTTTTCTTCTCTTCGAAAGCTACCGCGGATTCACATTATTCTCATCTGCAATAACTATACAAAATTCGCCGCAAATTCGTAAATCTGTCGTAAATTTCACGCTACATGATCGTTGATTTTGAATTTTTTGGAAACAGCTATCGAGATATGGGAAAGTGTTGGAACAGGCTCATCGAATTGATACCGTTTTCGAAAAAGCCGGGCTGCGCAGGTCGAAAAATCGTTGGAAATTTTATTCGCTCACATAGAAATGGGATAGATTGAAATTTTCAATCGATGAAACTCTTTGCGTTCCGAAGAACAGCCGCTTTCTAAAAAAAATTTCAGCTCACAAAAACGTAATTTTAGCCGGTTGTGGTTCGAACCGATCGAGACTTTGGTATGTATCCTTTTTTTTTTTATTAGTATTAGTATTATCCACGAAAGCAGCAGCAGTTCAATAAATTGAACATCATTTTATCTCATATGATACGACGTTATAAAAATGATATAAATTCATTTATCAGAAGCGAAGATGATCAGATCTTCTGAATAATAATTGCTCAAGGATTTTCTTCCTTGGTTTTTTTTCCGAAATTCATTGTGAATCCATCAAGGTCTTGAGAAATAATTTGTAAATAATTTATTTGCAACATTTTTCAACTGCCCTGAAAAAAAAAAAAAATTCAATATTTATGCATGAAGATCTCTACGAATCCAGTATTTTTTACAATTTTTTAACTCTTTCAACTCCAAGTGACTGAAAAAATTTGCAAGATCTTTTTTAAATCGTTGATAAAAACCAATCCCGGAGAAAGAAATCGGTCCTATTTACCACGACGAGATTCAGGGCGTGACGTCACCACTTTGGTGCAGCGATCCGCGACTTTTTCACATCCATACTTTACCTACTTTGACCAAATACGACGGTGGATTGGTTTCGGCTTAAATAAAACCCATAAATCGTTCTTCTTCTTCTTCTTCTTCTTCTTCTTCTTACTGTTACGAATATAAATTATTATTAATAAATTATGATTAATATTATAAAATCGTTTGTACTCTGGCCTTCTTCTTTTATTTTATTTTATTTTATTTTTGTCCCACATACTACGAGCACAGAAGTTTAAACCAGGTATAATTTTTTGGACTCAGTCAGTCTTACGGGCAGATCTTATTCCACGGACGAACGAACTCACGGATAAAACCTGTTCACCGTGACTTCCGGCTAACCGTTGGTAATAGTAACCCTGTCGTGTATTATTATTATCATTCAACTAATATACGGTACTTTTGATAAAAAGTTAAAAAAAAAAAAAAGAAAAAAACAGGGTAAAAAGAAAAAGTAAAAGAAAAAAAAAGACGACACTTTATTACATTAATCTATGTAAATCGAAGAATAATGTTCGTCCGGAGTCGACAGGCTTATAAGACCTGAATAATATCGATAGAATAAAAATGAATCCCATTTAGAGACCTGAAGAAAGATATCGTCGAGCTCCGGGACCAAAAACCGAGACAACTTTTTCCACCTGATTGGCTTTCAATAGATCTAAGACCAGGTTTTTATTGCAGGACTTGAATCGACGGTATAAAGATCGATAAATGATTTTTTATACCGCAATCTTACTGAGAAAAAAGAAAGAAAGAAAAAAAAAAAAACACTTCAGCCACCGAAGAAAAGAAATCAAAACAAATCGAGCTATAAGATACGAAGACATTCACGAGATTTGACATTTTTTGAAAACTTTATCGATGATTATTATTTTTTGTCTTGTCTGTTTTTTTTTTTTTTTTTTTCAATCGCTGAACTGACGCGGGAGACAAAATACCGAACTCGTTCCGTTGCGTCGGTTTTTATCAGAAATCTAAATTCAATTCGATAACAGTTATTACGTTAACGGCAGGGTGAACGGTGATTACAGGTTGACCATGAACAGATCCAGGTGGCATGGTGCCTGCATAGAACGTGCGTCAAACAAGCGACGTTTAATCACGCGGCAGGCTGACTTACAATTAGATCCCGGTTTCAAAGGCACCCCCTGACTCCCTGGCGCCCTTCGGGAAGCCAGTAAAATGTTTAAAACGTACGTCAAACTAGTTTGAACATTTCAACGCCGGAGTAAGTCGCGTACCTACCGCCTTCCGGAATTCAACTTGCGCTCAAATTATAACGGATGAAATTATTCCCCGAAACGTTTTCCGACGAATTTTCATCGCCGCGATTCTCGCCACGGAATTACCCGCCGAAAATTTCACTTCTTTCCCTTCGGATACTGCAGCGTAGTAGTCCTCAGACGAAACACGCGAACTGTAGGTCCCCATACGTTGTGCAAAATCGCGTGCAACCTGCACCATTCGCTTTGGGTGGATGTTTTTATTTTTACACCTCCACCACCGACAATTACCTGAGTTGTTCGCGCCGTTATCTTGTCGCAAAACTTTGAATACCAACAATTTGCAAAAAAAAAAAAAAGAAAAAAAAAAAAAAAACTAACCACACGTGACGAAGGGGATCGCCGTTCGCGTGAGCTTTTCTGCTCGGATAACACAAAAGAAGAAGCGAATCGATAGCTGATAAGCTATCGAATTTCATTCTCTCAATGCATCGCCTCGAAATTATAAAAAGTCTTATGAGCTCTTACGGTCATTTCTTTTTTGTATTTTATCTTTTTTTAAACGGTTTTGAGAAACGAGGTGTGCCTCCATCTACTAAATTGCGAACGAGACCGATTATTGAATAAATTTTCTTACTCTAAAATGAATTTCAACTACTTAGTTGTACGAGTAGCATAAGGTCGCGTGACTTTCGACCACAAGGAGCTTTCGTAACAGAAGTTAAAATTGTAATCGCATGAACCAGGTCAAGAACACCGAGTGCCCAGGACTTGCAGGCAAGTATATGTATACGTGCTACCTATGTACGCAAAAGTTTGCCGCGATATGTAAAACGAGTTGCTATAATATATAGATATATATATATATATATATATATATATATATATATATATATATATATAAATATACGAACACGTATAATATTTGAATTTAACTAACTGAAAACTAATTATAATTGCCGATTTAACGAACCGGTTGAAATTATTCGAGGAAATGTGACGAAAAAAAGGGAAAAGAAAAAATCTGATGGAGAAAATTGCCTATTATGTGCGGTATTATACCGTACTGTATGATGGATACGAAATATGATAAGGTAAAAAGTTCTGAGAAGAACGTTGGCCATAGCCGGACACTGGTACATGTATATATGTGTATAAAACTGATATTGCCGTGTAAGTAACAATTACTTGACAATTGTAGCACCGACGTGCGTATATATGTGTATAGTAAAAGCGTGAACCCCATACTTTATGAAAATACACGTCATTACACCAGTCACAACGATAATATGGTGGGGTTGTTGGTACAAGTGCAGAAGTTGTAAAAAGTGCCCTATACCTATAGTGGAAAAGAAAAATATGAGGAAATAAGAAACGCGGTTTACTCGTACTATTTACGAGAAAAGTTCAATACTTGATTCCTGACGCCGGTGACAGTGATTCAAAGTCACATATGTGTGTGTGTGTGTGTGTGTGTGTGTGTACTAGGACGTCACTTGAATTCTGTCAAATTGAAGGGAATCACTTATTTACTCGATTGTCATGATCTGAAAATAATCATTTCTCTCCTTTCCTTTCGCCTTTCAATTTTTTCTTTTTTTTTTTTTTTATCTCCTTATCTTGCCTTTCCCCGTTTCCTTCTCTATTTCGTATATGTCTGGGTACAAGGATTCGTATGGAACTCGTTTCGTATCTCCTGTATGACGTTGGCAGAGGCGGGGGCGGAGGCGGAGGTGGAGGTGGAGGTGGAGGCGATGGCCACGACGAGGGCGAACGCGGGGGCGGAAGGTAAGTTCTTTACAGCCCCAGAGGCGACTACGTTCCTACCAAGGACAAATGATTCCCTGCCAGCTCAGCTATGGCCACATTAATTCTCATCCCAGTACCGACTACGGGATCGATAATTCTCCCTCGTTGCTGATAAACTATTGACCCGGTGGTCTCTCCCTCGTAGAATACTTCCCGTATACATATACAGGTATAGTATGTATATAATATATAATATGTGTACCTACAGGTACACGCGCAAATTTTTTTATTCACTTGTTTTTCCCATTTTCTTTCATTTTTTTTATCTTTTTATTCTCTCTTCTCTCTTCTTCCTCATACATATGTATAAATTTTTACTTGCAAATCTTACATCGTGTTCGATATAGGTAGGTATATATATGTACATTTACATGTACGTATATGGCTATACCCATATTTTCACCGTATCATGCAAAAATCTTTCCTACTTTCCTATTTTTTTTTTGTTTTTTTTTGTTTTACTACTACGGACGGAAGTTTTTGGCTTTTGGTACAGATATTGTGCGAGAAAGAAGAAGAGGAAGAAGAACAGAAATTAGAAGAATGGCAAGAATGGGTATGGCTAGGGGCTTCACTGTTTCCTCTTTTTTTTTTCTTCTTCTTCTTCTTCTTCTTTTGGGAAAAGTTTTCGAAAGCCTGCTCGCCGCAGTCTTAAGGGACCAGAAAAAACATGCTCAAAGACGAAACGGGCCAGGAATGAAGAATGAAGAATGAGGAAAAAGGAAAGAGAGGAATCAGGAAGATCAGAGAGGCTCGTCAACTTCGCGCGGCGACTAACGGTTCTTTAATTCCCACGGGTTCCTGGCTCTTCTTCCGGTCGAGATCTATAGTGGTGAATTCTGACTTATTTTTCTCCTTCTGCTTCTGCTTCTTCTTCTTCTTCTTCTTCTCATTCTCTTCCTTGAGGAATAGAATTTATGTTATAAGAAGAGTATCTGGTATATAGTTTACGAAAAATTGAATCCTCAGATCTCTACATCCGGTTATATTCGAATTCCTGCTAATTCTATATTGATACAAATCGAATCCTTCCTCTACTCGACTATATGGAGTCACGACATGGCATAGCGCTGCATATCCATGTACCACAGATATACATATACATCCATATACTACATAGAGAGAAGAAGGATACCAGCAAGGAGAAGGAAAATCGAGCGAGGGTCGACTAGCGCTGGTATGGTTGAAAGTCGTTGGGGGATGGGAAAAGGGGGGCTGATTACTTGGGTCTGTGCCCCGAAGGCTCAGACATCGATTTTACCCCGTGCAATTTTCGACGCTCGACGATATCGAGAGAGGAACGAAAATTCCACCTACAAAAGTTGACGGTAACGGTAAGTCCGCGACCGGTTTCATGGATTTTATTCTTCGACGTATATATTCGCGTTCTTCACGTTCAAGGACGGTCAAAGATCGCCCTTTTCCCCATCATTAACGATCATTTTTATTACAATTAACTCCGAAGTATCAAAAAAGTTAAATCCGTGATCAATCATTCGTTGTAAAACTGACCATCTACGATCGTCGAAAAAAGAAAAAAAAAAGAAATCAGAAAAAATATTCATCCAAAAATGAATAGATCCTTCGTAGTGTCCAGCTCCAGCGGTATACATATATTTACTACAGTAAATCGGAGATTATTGGCATTACTCTGTGACCATCAGCGGCGTTTTTGTTCCTCATAAAAAATTCTATAGTATTAATCCCATGCGAATTCGTATAGAGATATAATATTTTCATTGATAATCCCTTGTGTCCCTTGTATTCTCATATGTATTTTTATTTCATCTTTTTTTTTTCTTTATCTCTCTCTCTCTCTCTCTCTCTCTCTCTCTCTCTCTCTCTCTCTCTCCTGAATGTAATACGATTCAACATAATTAATGAGAGAATCAATTATATGTGAAGAAAAGATAAGAAGAAGAAAAAGTAAAAGAAAAAATACAATTTGCATAAAACTATAGGTTTGAAATGATAAATAGAATAATATAGTCTAGAAGTAAGAAAGACTTAATGGTATTAGTATATATGAAGTCGAAGGTAGGAAACGGCGGCCTGCATACTTTCCCTGATTATGTAACGTTCGGTTTGCGTAATCGCGTTGAAGAAGGAGAAAGAAAAAAGAATATAAAAGTAAAAATGTAAGGAGTTTAATGAAAAAAAAAAAAAAAAAAAAAAAAACAAAAAGAGGAACTGCGACATGCAAAACAGAGCCGGTTCTATATTCCGTTTCGTGATCTCCCATCCTTATGCCTCATTTTCATTCCTCTTTCTGCAGTTTCGTACCTGTTCCATCTATAATCGCGCCGGAGATGATTTCACGTTTTTATAAGAGGGCCGAAGTGCCCCCCTCCCCAAAATTTAGTTCCGTTTATTTATAAAATCGAATAAAATCATTTAAAACCCAAATTTATTATTATAAAGATTATTTTATTGTTATTTTCAGCCCATATTTTGCGATAACCAGTTTTACGATTAAATTGAGTTATTGGCTCGATTATAAACTCCGACGAATTTAGGCTTTATATAATAATAATTATTCCTTAATATAATCTGTCAGATATCGAGGAGAGATATTAGCTTAGGTATACAATAAAACTGCACCGATTATCGAGAAGCACCGATAAATCCGATACATTACCCCCCGCGGTTATACGTCTATATATACATATATATAATAACCGTGTAATTTAATCAACTACGCAGCTTGTAATAATCGCATTGATAATACAACAGGAGTTTTGTAGCCCGAGCCTGTTTATTGTCTTATAAGTTGAGGTAATTAAAAAACCAAGAAAAAAAATAAATAATAAGGAAATATAGGGTTCGTTATAGAAACAAAAAAAAAAATGACAATGATAATTGAAGCGATAATAATTGAACGAAACGATATTACCCGCGTTAAAACAGCCAGAGGAAGAAAGGAAGCGAGAGACTCGATGTTAATTACCACATCCTTCCGGTTAGCACGGTTTACTATTAAAACGTTAAACCCGTCAATTGGCCCGGTTTAGACTAATTTAAAGCAATTTTCGTAGTAGTTTAGATAGTGTAGTTGGGGGCGGTGGTATATAACGGGCAATATCAAACTACGGCGACAGAATGTCGCAGTCACGCACCAGCAGCTCTGAATTCTGATTAAAAGGTGTGTCTAGTCATAACTCCTTCCTATTATAATGGATTAATAGCTCTTTCCCGCGCGCGGCAACCAAGAGCTCTCATAGTTTCCTACGAAAGAAGCGCTACGACGAGAATCCGGATCAACGAGGCTGTGCAAGTACTGACTGCAGGGACCAGTAGAGGAACTCCTTCGTAGTCAGACAGAAACTAATAACGCTACTACTCTACGACGTACGCGCGCGCCGGACCATGCAGGACTATTTCTACAACTATACCCACAATCGCAAAGGTAGAAAAATCGCGAAGAATTGTCGCTGGTGAATCGTATGCGTCAGGAATGAACAATTTCTCGTTTGTTTTTTCGTGTTTTTCATTTTATTGGATTTCGGTTCATGAAGGAACTGCAGGAGCCAAGATTCTTTGAGTTATCTAAATTATGACCACACGTTTGATAGCATTCATTTCGTTTCATCATAGCTATCGAGACTGAAAGTTCGATTTGGGATGGTGACTCACTGCGGCCAGTAGAAGAACTCCTTCGTAGTCAGGCAGAAACTATAACAACGTTACTACTCTACGCGTACGCCGGACCATGACTGTTTCTACTACTATACCCACAAAGGAAGGAGAATCGCGAATAGTTGTCGATGTTGAACCATATGCATCATGAATTGAACAATTTCTCATTTATTTTTCCATGTTTTCTTGACTCACCTCAATTACTACGACGTCATATTTGTCTTATCATAGACATCGGGTGAGAGTTCGATTTGGCGCGATAACATGATAATCCCGGGATTGATTCCGTGCATTAAATTGAGTAAAAATCATAATTTGATTAACATCGTGTCGGAGAACTGAACCTGGCTAAATACTTTATTTCTTTCGTTGATTATTGCTTTCTTAAAACCTCAGGCCTGAAGACTACATCGATAAAGTTTTGACCTTCGTACAGCAGAGCCTCGGACCGAGAACTACTTGGCTAGCGGATGCTTCTGTTAAGCTAATTCGAAGCGTCATTAATGCAGGAGTGATACGACGAAGGAGGAGCGAGATGTGAATAACTACAAGTGAGGAGGGAAGCGGAAGAAGATGTCTTTCGTTATTATTTTCTAAATTAGTTAATAATTTAAATTTAATTTTTTTTTGTTTCTTTTTTTACAGTTTTTTTTTTTTTATCCTTTTTCGAAGAGGTATATAGTTGCGAACGTACGTTATAGCTAGATGCCTACATCTTTAGATATGCGTAAAAAAGGAAAAAAAAAAAAAAAACGATAAAAAAAAAACAGAAAAGAATATTTCTGCGGGATGTTGGACAGTTATTGGCTTCGCGGTTAGTCCTGTAATCCTGCGGGCTCGTAATATTGCGAGGTGTCGTTTCAGGCCTCACTTATTTTTAGACCTTGGCCTTACTGGGATTGAGGATGCGCCCGGCAACGGTTCGCGCGACTCTACCTACGGCGAACATTACGATAAATTATTCCAACTCGTGGCAGTAACTGCGCGTGCCAGCCATCCTAAGGTCTCACAAACACTTCGCGACCACCGCGCAAGTTCGACGCTACCGAAGAATGGTATATACATATAGATACATGTTTATAAAATATATGTATGTATATATAAATCGGCATTTAAACCCTCGTAGAAAAAAAAAACATTCTTTTCTTTAATTATTCGTACAAGATTATGAGAAAAGAAAAACGGGGGGAAAAAAAAAACGATAATTTTGAAACAATATCATTTCAACTGTGATTCGGATTCATTTTTCTTTTTTTTTCTTTTTCTTTGTTCGTCAATTTTGCCTTTTTTTTTTCCTAACTAATTTACATTTCTGTCACGATATACCTATACGCATCGTATCGGACCGGGGAAACCGAGCCGTTCCTTGGAAGACGTATACCTTATGCCTATAGCCTCTTCCGGTCGGCACACATTGTGAGTATCTATGCAATAAATTGAAGGCATATATTATATACGTGTATATACTACGGAAAATGAGCGTTGACTATGTATTAGAATGAGAAAACTAATCGTAAATGATTAAGTCTGAAAAATATGTGATGATAAAAAAAATTTTGAAATTTAAAAATGCTGATTTTTTAATCAGAAATTAACGATTTTGTTTTTTTTTTGTTTTTGTTTTTTTTCTTACAATTATTGAAGATTTTTGAACAGATGTATGTTTTTATAATAAAAGTAGCGGGCGAAGCCCCGTAGTATCACCGCACTGTACCGGGAGAGTGTGTACGGAGGCTTCGTAAGCCACGGTTGAGCAGTCAGTGAGACAATGCGCCGCCGGTGTCTACTATGCCGTTGTCCGTTGTCCGATGTCCGTTGTCCAGTGGCTTAACTCACGCTCCAGAGAACTCGAAGCCCGATCAATGAGAAAAATCAATCAACGGGACTGTGCGATAAAATGAAGAAAATAAGAGGGGAAAAACAAAAGAAAGAAAAATAAGTTAAAAAAGAAAAGGTGATGAAAACGATCGACTGCGTCGCCCTCGTATGTATACGCGGGTATATATTCCATCATTGAGGTATAAACGCATAAGTAATACGCAGACGAAATTATTATTATTATTTTTTATCTATTCTTTCTTAGACTAATATACATGCAATCGATAAACGCGTAGTAACGAAATATTTTTGCTATTATACAGCGAAACGTAATTCTGCGGTAAATTTCGGTGAAATCGCGATCCCACCACCGCGCGGTTATGAAATTTTCAAAACTGCTACTACTCCCATATTCGATTTTCAAATTCCGTTTAAAATTTTGGGAAAAAATTTCGTCATGCCTGCAGGATGAGTATATAAGCCGCGAAAATTTGATATATAAATTTTACGAACGGGGAGGAAAACGAGTGAGAATATATGCTAACACTTCTTGACGAAAACCTCGCTCTCTTAAATCCCTCAAAAAATTATTCACGCTACTATTATATCACGTGCTTACTTTACTATACGAGATTTGGGGTAAAATGGTTCGATTTATCGTTGGAAAGTTTGTTCGATGAACAAATTCAGCGAAATCGCAATGGAAGGAACTTAATATAGCTATACGACCATAGTCCCACTTTCTTGCGCTTTACGCAGTAAAAATTTGATTTTGGGTCATACGGGCAATAAAATATAGGCCTTGGATTAAACGTATAACGAAGATTGTCGAGGATGAAAAATTTCCCGAGAATAAACTGCATCTCTGCAAGAGATTATATGCAGGTTGGATTATTGGTGGTAGAAAAAAAAATCGTCGGTAAAGGCAAAAAACTGAAAGAAACGATAATAAAAAACTCGAGATAATCGCCAATTATTTTTTTTTTTTTGCTAATGACGTACGAGAGAATATATCTTGACAATTATACGCGACGTATGATTCAGGTACATATCTGTGTATATATGTATAAGTATGTACATATGGGGTATATATATATATATATAAGGTAGAGTGTAAGCTACCTGCGTATATCGCGGGGTACCGCGGTTCAACGGGTCGCCGCGTCGCGACGCAACAAGTAGATCTATACGCAATGCATATATTTTTCTGTTATTTAGATATATATATGTATATGGTATGTGTATATGTATGGATATATGTAGGTGGGTAGATATGTACACGTACGTATGCACGAACGAACCGTCCCGTTTACAAAGGGGGTAGAGGGGGTATAACATAGCACAGGAGCAACGGACCTCTACCTTAACTGATCGCGCAGCCCAGAGAGAGAGAGAGAGAGAGCGAGAGAGAGATAGATAGAGGAAAAGAGCGAAAAAGAGAAAGATAAATAGAAATAGTGAGTTTGTCGAGTTTTTTCCGTCCACTCGATCGACATTAGCACACTTTTTATTTCACTTTCGTTCAGATTCGATTGACCAAGTTTTCATCTATATATTCACGGTGGAGGGTAGGTGTACGTTATTACAATTTTTATTTTTATTTTTTTTTCATTTTCAGCTACTACTCGTAAAATATATACGCTGATATAAATACTTTTTTAAAACATATGTCGCGTGTCTAATAGCACGAGGTCGTAAGCGCTATTACACGACCGTTTGACATTATTTTAATCAAAATGGTATATCGTAGAATTTTTTTATTTTCCAAATTATTGGGGAGACAAAATGTTCAATTATATTTTTCGAAATAACGTTGGAATTAGAAAATTTACCGAGTTAAAACTGAACTGAAAAAACCCCAATCACTTCAACTAAATTCTGGAAGGTTGTAATAACCAACATTTTACAACCTTGTGTCATTTGTAAAAGCAAAAACACAAAAAATATGGAAAAAAAAAAAAAAAATCGAGCTCTTCAAGTTTCTCTGACTGTCTCGCCCATGTATCGTATGTCTCTCAAAAAGCATACTCAAAAATGATATCTGTACCGGAATATCAGTTACTTCCGGATTACATAATTTTCAGATTTCTCAATTCACCCGAAAGTTGATAATATTTGAAACTATAAACTCGGTACCCGAATTTCCAAAAAATGATGGAATAATTAATTTTTTTATTTTTATTTCATTTTTTTTTTTTTTTTTTTCTTCAGAATCTTTGATTCATCTATGGAGTAAATATATTGAGATCGGTTTACATACTTCTGATTACATCACAGCGTATCTTTCACAAACACGTAGGTGTTATGGGTGTGTATATATCCCGTTGTTGGCACATCTGCGAACACATCGCGTGACAAAAATAGCCTGTATAGATATAGATAGAGGTATTGCTGATTCTGAGAACGTTACGCCAATCCAAAAATATAAAAAAAATAAAATAAAGTAAAAAAATTCGGTGAAATTGGGTTTCTTCCATTCAATCGCATATTTATATCACAGTAATGACAATTTTTTGTTATTCGTATAAAAAGGACGCGAGTATTCGTCAATATCTGTAAGTACTTAGTCACTATATGTCATACATTATACCTGAGTGTATACAGGGTGAGTTTTCTCTGGAATCGAATGAGGGAGGGGCTTATCGTCGCAAGTGCTCCGCCTCTTTCTGTTCATACTTGTCTTCGTCATATCGAGGAACCCCACTTCTATGCTCTCCTTGTCCGGAGTATAGAACAGGTGTGATCTTTTTTAGGATAGTAATAACAGATTGGGGCTTCTGATGGTTTTTACGCCACGTAAAAATAAAACTAGGCTTTCTCGATGCGACGATAACAAATGTGAATACAAAGGGGCGGAGCGTTTGCGCTGGTAAACCCCTCCCTCATTCGATACCAGGGAAAACTCACTCTGTATACATATGCCTATGTGTAATGTTCGTATTACAGTGAACGATTGACGTAATAATTAATATCCATGCAAAGTATATACACGTACTTATATCTACACCTGTATATACCCTGTACCGATACATAGATATAAAATGGTATATAAATATTCCTCAGGTATATAGGTATACTTCGTAGGTGGTAAGGTGGACAAAGGAACTTGGTCTGTCCGCGGTAAGCCAGGTGGGCCGTTTCCCGGTGGAGAAAGACAGCTGTTTCCGGTCCCTGTCATCCCTTCGAAACCCTCTCTACCTCCACCTCCGCCTTCCTCTGTCTTCTCGTTTCCTCTTTGTCTACTATCTTTCGTCTCGTTTTACCCGACCCGAGGTTACATCCTGTGACCCGTATATATCGTTGAACACACCTGTAGACTCCCCTTTACCCGACTATAGCCTATATAGATATAAATATATGTATATACGAAAGAAGTTCATTTTCATATGCATTTATTGAATGAATGATAATTAGCGATGAATTTGTCAGCCCTAATCTTTATTCTTTTATTTTTTCATCCCTCATCCCTCATACCCCAAAGACACCCCAGTAGAAACGAGTCTTTCATTCTCCCTCGGCTCTTCTCCTTCCTCTGGCATCCTGCAGGGTTTAGAAGGTCTTAACGGTTATGGGTTATGGCGGCGCGTGCCATTGACACCCTCTCGCGAACGCATTTGCAAATTCACACTTTCGCGTCGCGTCGAGTCCCGTAGAGTCGAGTCGACGCGCAATGATGTCAGTTATGGTGTTGGGTGGGTAGGTAGGTCGATGGGTGGGGAAAATAATAAAAAAAAAAAAAAACTTTTTCACCCCATCTACATAGAGACACCCTCCGCATCGCCTTCGGGGAGGTCAGTACCGCGACGCCAATTCCCAACGCGAGGTGCAGAATATCTTCCCTTGCGATTCCGTGCAGAAATAATTTTGGGATTTCAGAATTTCATCTATTTCATTTATCAACAGCGTATACAGTTCGGCGAAGGTAATATTATTTGAAAAATCGCCTCGCCTCGCCTCGCCTCGCCTCCTCTAACACCGCAAGTACTAAAACGGACCCATGTCCAGTTCTGCAGCGCCGGTTAACGTAATGTTATATGCAAATTCCGCGTAATCCCCCAGCCGAGTCCCAAACACGTTATTTCAACGGTCATTGAGTATCGAGCGAACGGCTCTCTTTTTGTACCTAGTCGACTCTAATGGATGCTGCAGCTACAGCTAGAACTATAATACTGGTACCGTTGCTATGAAGCATGTAGCATTCGTGTAGTTAGCTGCCAGAGTGGACCAGGTCCGAGGGACTTTTGTCGTATGTTGAATGAATATAAAAAAATCAATTCTTACGTTTACAAATTTTACAAAATTTTCTTTCAAAACGATTCCAATCATCTCGATTTTTCCCGATTTTTTTCCAAACCTCGTTATTTGTTTTTTAGAAAAAAATTCAAAAACTCTGTGTATGCGATATATTCGAAAGTGGAAATAATCTTTCTTCTATTCATCCCCTTGGTATTTCTCCGTACATAAAAATCGCGACGATGATATTCTCCGTTCGTTAATATTCCTTGAAACCGATTGAACAAATATACGAAAAATCATATCCACGTTTGGATACGGGTGAAAATTGTCGTCGTGGAAGACAGAATTTTTCGAAATCCTAACCAAATGAAAAATGAAAATCAGATTCAGGAATAGAATAATGAAATGTTGAAATATTGAGGAATCAGACGTTTATAATTGATCCTGACAAGTTCCTCGTAGGAAATGAATGATTTTTTTTTTGTAAAATTAGGTACGTTTCAACGGTAACCATATACCCATACGAGTCACACATGTACACAGGTTTAAATAATGATTACGATATGTTATGTAGCCGAGTTCGTAATTGTTACAAATCCATTACCTACGTGTACGTTGGTATATAAACGTTGAATACATACGATACATATGGTAATTATTTATCATATTCTCAAGGGTGTTTTTAACCGGTGTTAACATCATACTGTCGAAAATATTAAACCGAATGAGGGAGTAATGCGAATTATAAAATTTATTTAACACGAACACAATATAATATGAGTACTTAGATTTTATTAACGAATGAATAAATTTCGTACGATTTCATATTCATTTATTTGTTTATTTATTTATTTGTTTACAGCTTTTCAAAAACGATAATATAGATACTTGTGGTACCTATTAGCTGAGCGTTATTTATAAAAACTGTATACATAATATATAAATTCATTTTATCTATACAGAATTCTTGCAAGAAATATAATCTCAACCGAAAATCATACAAGCTGCAACACATACGATGTATGCAAATAAATGTAAGTATTCCGGCATATAACTTTATGTAGATTAGTAATATTTTAAATAACTCTGACTAACAACGACCCATGGTCGTCGTCTGGCGTATATTATATCTAGGCGGGTCAATTTCATTCTATATACCGAGAATATATATAAATACGTAATATAACGTATTTATATATGACCTGAGGTACATAGAGCATAAAAAATCGTCTATATACCTCCGCAACACATACATAGTAAATTATATACGAATAGATAATAAACGCGGGCGAAGAAGAGACGGAGATTGCAGAGGCTGCAGTACAGAGCGAGAAACTGCGCGCAACGCAAGGTGCGAGAGGAAAGCATGTGAAGGGTTAATTTACGAGTAAAGTTGTAACGCAAAATTAGAATTAAAATGCGAAATATGCGCTCGCCAGTATTCGCGCGGTGATTCATAGATGAAGTTTAGTCACGCACCAGGAAGCTCGAATGTGTGTCTCTAGCTTAGCTTCGGCGAGCTGTGTGGCAGCTAGGATAGCCCGTAGGCTAGCTCGTGGCTATTCTGTCTTTGCATATATTTATATGTATACCTGCATACATACGTAGCTATATAATTATTGCGGATATGGATATACGTACGTACATACATACATATCTGGCGCGTGTCCCTATACCAAACCGAAATCCCCTTGGAGGCACAGCTGTAGCTATACTAGGGTCGTCCTTAATTTCATCAATTTCGAATTCCAATAATCCCATGGGTCTAGGCGTCGTCAAATATGTACAAAAAATTGTAGCCGAAACCGCAGGTTCCTATCTGAATTTTGAGTTCCGTCCCCAAAGCCTTTGGATTTTCTCATCTGAAGAAAAACACGACTTGTGACATTTCGCGGTTAATTTTTTTTCCTCCTATTGCAGTGTGGCTCAGAAAAATCTGAGACTTGGTACACTCCTTACCTGTAGCAGTAGGTATTTCATGAAAAAAGGACAGATTTTCAACGATATCATTTCCGAAGCTATAGCGCACCAAAAAAAAAATTCTCACCTACAAATTGTGGTCTATTAGAATGGGAAAATTCGAAGGCTTTGGGGCGGTACTCAGAATTGAGATAGGATCCTGGGGTTTTGGCTAAAAATTTTAGCATATATTTGGAGACGTCCTGGCCCATGGGAGCATCAAAATTCTAAAACATATATGCATATGCGTCTACACGCTCATACAGTATCCGCTAGAGCATATACCGTGAGGAAACGTGGAAAGAGCTGGTTCCAAGCGCGCAGGCGCTGATTTATTCGAATATCGTTGGTCGGCAGAATCGCGCTAGCAATTCCACCAACTTTTCAGTAATATCCCTAGTTCTGTCGTCCGCTAGATTCACAACAAACATAACCTATTCCTGCCGCGGTCTACCGCCATTTGTATTTTACAACAATCGGAAACAAATAGCAGATGGACTCTAGGGATATTCGTGACAAGTCTGAAATTGACGGACCTCGTAGTATTCGAATAAATCAGCGCCTGAGCGCTTGGAATCAGGTCTTTCCACGTAACCTCACGGTATAACTGTATATATACGTTACTTATTGTGTATTTGCTTCTATCTATACATTTATGTATCTATGTATGCATCCATCTGTGAGATGCATGTACAACGTGTTTATCTGGCTCGATCCCCTCTTCAGCCAGACAGTGACCCGTGTGCGTGTTCGTGGTCGTCGATCTTGAGGCGCCACGTGCGTTGAGCAGCCCTCGTCACCCTGCCTCTTCCTATACTATAGTTTCCCATATATATACCATATGTATACATATATGTGTGTGTGTGCGTTTCTATCTGCTCGCTGCTAGTAGCTGGTTGCTGGTTGCTGGCTGCTGGCTGCTGGTTCGCGTTAGTTTGATAACGTCTGACGTATGCGTATAACGTACCGTGTGTGGAAGCAGGTGGTTGACGACTGTCTATTCGCATACGGCGCAACGATACTATGTAGAATGTAAAAGGGCGCAAAATTAAACGAGCGTTACGTTTTTCCTCAATTTTTATTACCTATACATAAAAAATTCGAAATTGATCAAAATTTTGGATCAAAATTGCCGATTTTCTCCTTCTTCTTCTTCTTCTTCTTCATCTTCATCTCAATCCTTCTTCTTTATTTTTTCTTTAATCCGTTAATATTTCCGGAATTCGCTGATATACCGTTAATTACGTATTAATTTGCGTAGATATACGCATAATATAGTAACTCGCGTCCACTAGTCCGCATCTGCACAATCATTGCGATATATATATATATTATATATATATAAGTATACCTACGTATGTAACATAGGTCGCTGCTAGCGCGATCAAGATTTTTCTCTGTACCTCGGCTTCCTTCCTGCCTTGCAGACATGCGGCTCTCACCGCGTCTCACCAATTAACGCAAAAGTTCAGCAACGTTGTTTAATTATACTCGCCTGCCCCGCGTTCTATATCTACGTCCCCATCTCTCCCTCTGCTTTATCTTTCTTTCTCTCTCTCCGTTGGCATTATATTTCCCATCTCGCCATGGTATCCACATGTATGTATACATCCATGCCCGTGAGGAAGCCCCCAAATACATATAGATGTAGGTATATTATAGGTACATATGGGTATGCGCGCGTGTAGAGATTTCAAAAATATACAATTTGTTTATAAAAACGGTCAACTATAGAGTGCCCCATTTTATTTTTTTTTCCTTCAAACTTTATATAGGGTTCAGAAAATCCCTTCCAGATCGAGAGGGAACTCCTGCAACAGCGTCTCTTCTCCTTCGCGACCGTCTAGGAGTACAGCGCCTTTGGGAAATCTCAGGACCCCTTTGTCCTCGAAGGATGAAGTAATGCGCAAGGTCATAGTTGGGGTAGAAGATCGTCCGTTTGACTCATCTCCCGAAGATGGAAATGGCACGGCGATCTTCATGTCACCGGTTTATACCTATTCCCGATACTCTGATGGCGGACAATTTCTACCCCTACGAATTCCTGTGAATTTTTCTTCAGAATTTCGGAAATATATTTCATAATTTTCCGTTACAAAGATTGTAGGTTTCGGTAGTTTATTATAAAAATTGTAGATTTCAGTTGTTTGTCATAAAAAATAGTAGACTAATAGTATATCGTAAAATACATGGTATATTTCGTAGTTTTTAATGAAAAAAATTCGTTGTCTTTGTCAACGGAAACTAAAATTTCTTGTGAAAACCTAATTTCGTTCCGAAATTACGATTTTCTTAATAATTTATGGAATCATAGGCGTCTAGCTTCGCGAGAGAATTTTTTCTGCCCGAACAAAATGCGAATAATTTCATGCTTCTAGGTCCTAAATATGTATTCGTATACATAGACACTGAATCATTCGAATGCGAGAGTGTAAAGCCGAATGCTTCTGCGGTTCATAAATTTACGAAGGTGAAAAAATTTGGCAAATCTATACCCAGGATGGGTATGAACCTCTGAAGTTTTATGAACAGAACGAAAATAAGAATAAAAAAGAAAAGAATTATTACGTACCTGCACTGAGGTCCGCAAGCACACGCGGTCTACAATAATTAATAAGCAGCGCGCGCATCGCGAGATCTCAGCTGATACTGCGAACCATTTCCGTCCCTCTGTGAGGGCGAAATAGAATGAGATAGAATAAGAGAATGAGAGAATGAGCGAGAGAGAGAGAGAGAGAGAGCGAGGGGGGGGCGAAATAAAAGATAGGTTAGGTATATAGAAGGATGCTTATATTACATGGGATGGTTGAGGGCTAGGTGGCGCTAGGTGGAATAATGTAAAAGGGATGGGTTGGTTGTTGGAGAAGCGAGGATTCAGAGATCCGCCAACGGGACGTGCAGAACTTCGAAATAGCTCCGAAATTTTCTACCCTATACCCTACCCACCCACCAACCTACCTACGCGTAGAATTCGTTAGAAAATTATTTCGAGTTGGTGATAGTCGATTTGCCGCGGTTATATACATAACAAATATATATACATACATATAAATGCGAATGATAGCGATTTCAAACGGTTTTTTTTTTCTTCTTTTTTCTTTCAAATCTCGTGCGACGGTCCTCCCCTGCGTAAACTCAGAGAAAATTTTGTTTGATTCAAACAAATTCTTGTATTATATGTAGTACATGCCATACAGTCAAACAAATGTTTGTTTTATTCGAGGTAATTCTTTGTTTATTTTTATCATCTGAATCAAATAAATATTTACTTGAGATAATCAATATAGCATGGTTCTTTGAATAAATCGTCTCGATTGATTGAAATAAAAATTGTTTTCAAAGTAAACAAATCATTTGATTCATTTAAGAATATACATACTTTTGCGTTCGCAAAAAATATTATCATTGTTATTATTATACTTATTATGAATAAATAAAATCGATGAATTTATTGGATTTTGTTAAATCGAACAAATTATTTGTATAGAATTGACCACGTTTTTGCATTCATTATAAAATTAACCAATCTTTCCTATCATTGTGTACAGATATATCTATATAAAGATGAAGACGAGATCGGAGAAATCGGATGTCATAGAATTTCGTATTTTGATAACAAACGAATGACGTGAGAATTGTCTCTAGAAAAAAGCTCGATATATTTCTAACGGATAAACACACCCCAACTTCCGTTCCGCGAAATGACTCACCATATCCGGTCTTACGTATATCGTACACAATAACATAATAGGTATGGTATATAAATAATGTATAAAACACCGTTCCTCTTCATTGTTGTATTAACAAAATAAACAATTTACGGTAATGAATATATTCAGAATCTACACTGAGGTTCAAACCGATATTAGAATGATTTAAAATGTCAAAGAGCACGTGGATCCGTCCTCGTTGGTAACAGTAGGACCCCTTATTGCGTGCGGGTATACGTAACGCGGCTATACGCAACAGCGGTATACAAACTACGAATCCAGATGGCGACAGTAGCCGAGAAATATTATCCATTCATTTTTCTAGCCAATATAATTGGCCGGAAATAATAACTACGTTTCTAAATTGAAAACTAATTTTCGACTCTGATATACACGCGCGGGTTTTTGTCGTTTTCTTTATTCCTTTTTTTTCTTTTTCTTTCTTTCTTTTTTGCTGCAATTTATCAATTTTAATTATCGGTATTTCCGCACATATGCAGGCGCGTATGGGGCTAAACCTATTTATCTATAACCGAATTATCGCCGTGCAGTTCTGAAAGCCAGTGAATATTCGCTCTTATGGTATGTAACAGGTGAGAAGCATTAGAAATTACATATGGGAGTTTGTGGTGATGGGGTACGATAGTTCATAGGTGGTTATAATAGCCTGGTGAAGCCATGTAAAACTCGATTAATTCAGAACTGAATTTTCGCAAAATGCTATATTTCTCTCCCTCCCTCTGCTCTACGTATACGAAAGTTTCATTTTCGCTTACAAAGCTCGTTGACTAACGTAAATTCTAGCAGGTTTCGAAATACCATGTATTAAAGCCTTCGGAACCCGGGTGAGCCTTGCTGTTCAATTTGTAACTCGTGTCAGGTGCCAACTAATTTACTGAAAACTTAAATTAATTACTGTCTCATGACTCTCTCGTGCCCCTCTGACCAAGGCATTCAATTCAGAAGCCTGCAATACCGACGCTACTGAACTTCCGAACAGATACCTTCACTCAAACCGGGGATTCCCCCAATTCAAATAGCAATGCACAGCCTTCTCGCTCCGCTCAACTGCTACTAAGCCAGATTCAAATACCGACTGAAGATCAGTAAAAAGGCGCGGGTCAATGCTCATCAGTTACACGAACTCGGTCGATATCTTGAAATTTCTTTTTAATAATTTGAATGAAAGATGGATAATTATTCATTTTTAATCTTGATGGATCTTGTCTTACGGAGTTTGATTTATAAATATAGTCAAGTTTTAATCGATGTATTTTTGAGTAAAATTTTTTTTTTAATTTAAAAAACTGGTCGCCGATTCTTTCGATTACAATTTACAAACTCTTCTTGACTCGTTCCTTAAGGGGGTTCAAATTTCCAAAAACAAACTAATTTTTTTCTACGACCTGAGGACTCTGACAAAATCCAAAAAAATCATGATGTCTAAGGGGGGTTCGACCCTCATTACGCATATTTTACATCATATATTACTTTCAGTCTGATAGTGGCTACGCTGAAGATAAGAAAATACAAAACGACTCGGTTGTCGTAAAGAATCAGGACCACCGTTGGACCAATCTTGAAATTGTTGGTCCTCAATTGTTCATAGGAGATGCGTCTATGGTATGAACGTAGGGATTTTTGATATTGCAAGGATTACTTGAGTTATTCAATTGTTTCGGTTTTTTTTTTTTTTTTTTTTTTTAATTTTTGAATTCTTCTTACTTTTCCCCGTCGTTTCAATCAAAAGTGGGTTTATACCCCTTAATACGTCAAACGGTGTTTTTTATATATTTATTTTTAATTGAATATAATTTACGTTAATCCTCGACGTTTATCAAACGCAGAGTGAAATCGATCACTGTTCAATGTTCGTATGGAGCAGACTCGTCGATCTTAAAGCGCGGCAGGCTAATGGGAGTGTTTCGTCTTCGGCCCACGACAGAAATTTTTCTTCAAATTATCTCCTATATAGGAACATACGTACACGTGCGCGGTGATGGGTCACGAGTGAAACGAAGCGTGAATTAATTGTAACACGATCTTGACTTTAGAAATATTTTAACAGCCTAGCTAATGATCAGATCAGCTATATAACGTAAGTCTAGGATCTAGTCGGGGTGGCCAACGTGACTATGTAAATCCTATTAGGACCGTTGATTTTATCCTATACATATATTATAATACCAGGGACTACAGTATCGCTGGATTTAAATCAAATTTTCGATGAGAACCGCCAAAAATATTTTTTCCTCCTTTTTTTTTTTTTTATCTACGATAGAGAATCTTGATTTCCAACTTCGGACCTAATGACATAATATTTCAATAAAATATGCCATAAATAACTTGTGAAATTATACGATGTACCCATATATTAGGATCTGTCGCGTTTCAGGGCAATATCAATTTTTTTTTTTTTTTGTTTTTTCTGCTTCCCACCTCTTTCGACACGATTATTTCTTCTTTAAATTATTACTCAGCCGAATTTTGGGCTACAAAATTTTTCTGAATGCTGTTTAACAGAGAATTTAATTGTCCACGAAAAACCGTGGTAAAAATTATTTTTACGAAGTTTATAGTTGATTAGACGTCACAACCGATTTGAGGTAACTTTCAACACTTGTAACATCTATAACGTTGAATTTACAGACTTGGTTCTGAGGACATTTTTTGTAGATAATTCAAATTTCTATTTAATCACACCTTGCGAAATTATATATCATAAAACCTCGCTCAGTAATACCAATTCGAAAAAAAAAATGCGTTATTTGAATAAGAAAGCTTAATAATTCGTCGAGCCATACTTCATAGAATGCGTTTTAGCGCTATCCTTTTGCAAGGATTTCTTTCGGGTCTTACTTCGAAGGATTTTCAGGTTGGCAATATGCATCCAAAATTTTTTTTCAATTGACATCGTCGGTCCAAATTTCCTCCTTCTTATAATTTCCTCTCCTAGTGGTTAGTCAGAGCTTGGAAAGTGTACTGCATCGCATACGTAGGGATAGGTATAGGAATATGAGAAAGGATAAATCTGCTATAAAGCGGCAACCGCGATGCCGTAATGTACTCGCGAAATAATAAATCGTCGTTATACGGATATAACTCCAATATTTATTACCCACACGTACGATTTGGTCCAGTTAGTACGCAACAGGTGGTTATATTCGACGTATCATATCAGCTAGACCTTACGCGGTGAATCTCTCGCAGATAATCAATCAATGAATAAAACCGCGGATACTATTCCCGTTATTGTTTTTTTTTTTTTCTTTTTATTTCAAAGGGAAAAATTCATATAATCCCTGGAAAAAAAAATTTGATAAATCGTGTTTCGATTTTCGATATCAATATTTTTTTCTTCTTTCCACGGAAAAAGGCGGAACAGCCTCGCGGCAATATGAAATTTATATCGCTGTAGAAGATGCGATACCTCGCGAGATATATCGATGATAATTTGCTTCGATTTATTGTTAAGGGTGTGGTCCTCGCGATTTTGATCGAAGATTTAAGACGATAGATTCGTATCGGTTTGAGATTATCAATTTTCACCAATTATACTTTATTCTTGTAAGAGCTAAGGCGGCGAGGCCAATTTAGCTGCCAGTAATAAAACATATGATCGTTTTATGTCGTCCTAGTGCTGGTAGGTAAATGCGGTAATAAACGATCTTAAAGTCGCAGACGGTCAGCCAGGAGAGAGAAATTATATAAAAAAAAAGGGCCGCACAAAAGTCAAAGAATAAAAAAATTGAAGTAATTTTTTTTTCTCTTCGATATGCACCGCGAAATAATCAGTCAATTTCTCTTTCTTAGATACTTTGGGCGCGATTTGATCGTGGGAATCCACGACTTCTCATGCTTAATTAATTTGCCGGATAATAATAATCAGTCTTTATTATTCCGCCGACGAAATCGACCACTCGATAGTTTCCCACCTCGGATATGGCCAGGGTGGTGCAGAGTACGAGTAAGGATCGAGTGGACGAGAGTATAAGACAAAACGTTAATTGCCGCACGTCAAATTTTTAATTAAGCCTTAAGCGTAATTAATAGGCACCCGTTTATAGTAGAAATTAATAATTCCGGTTTGCTGTGTAATTACGGGTTGTGAAATTAAGACATGACCGAGCTCCGGGGTTTAACGTATTTCCATTCCTCTCAATCTCCTATCTATACGTCCTCGTATATGAATTTTATTTTCTCTTTTATTCATTTAGGTATCCGGCGAAAGCTGCGCCTCCACTTCTCCTCATCATTCTTCTTCTTCTTCGCCCCTAAGTATCGCAGGCAAAAACGAAGACGTGCGAAACTCGATGATTCTTTTCCCCCTTTTTTAAACCACTTCTTTATTTCGTATATCTGCTATAATCGACTGTCCTGTTTGGCATGTGGTTTAGAATGAATAGGCAGACTTGAGAAGAGCTGGGAGAGTAGGTAGGCACCCTTTAAACACGTGTATTACCATACGGTCGAGATTCGCTTCACCTTTATGCGACTATAATAAATTTCATACTTTGATATAAATAACTTCTCGCTAATTTTATAGCCGTAATATATATAATTGCAATCCGTACTTGCGCGCGGTTTGTAATAACGTTCATTATAATAGTTCGCGGAAAATAGCCCGTACATATACACATATCTGCATCTGTACGCTACAGCAGTGAGATTTATCACCAAGACGCGTCGACAGTTAATTAAATTTCATTTCTTCGTTGCCTATGTGAGCATGGGCCTAAACCGACTGCAGGAGATCCTCCAAGCTGGAGAAATTTACCTATACGACAATGATCAGCCATCGTAAGATAGGACCTTCTTACGGAGTCAATACTATACGGATTAGCTGCTACCGCCTATCCCTGTTCTTAAAACGAGAAATTCTTGTTACAGTCGCAGCAATTAAGCTAGAATTAACTCGGATAAATAATTACCTCAATTTCTCTACGAGTGACGGACGTAGGAGAGACAAACAGACGCCACCGGGTCTTCAACCTCTTTTCGCGAAGTCTCGTAGCTGCAGATTTCATCTCAACGATACAAGTGGAAACGTGGACGAGATTTAATCAGACGGTTAATTATTTGGCCGTTTAAGCTTATCGAAGTTTTTATATTGAAAGAAAAAGTTGGAAAACCCAGTCTTCTCGGGGCAGAGCTGAAGTTCCAAATTTCAATATTACCGGTTCACAGTTTTCAGAAAGCGTATTTTAAGTAGATAAAATGAGTTTTTCGTAAAGAGGTTTTCGACCAGAATGAACTATTCTTTGTCTTCACATCCTGAGAAATAAATCCGAAATTCTCAGCGCTCTGACCTCTCGGGATTTTATTTTCTAAGGTCGAACGTTTCCAATAATTCAGAATCGTCTAGCGAGTCCCGTTTTTTTTTTTTTTTTTTTTTTTTTCCGAAGGATTAAAAATTAGAAAACGTATACAATGAGACGGCGATGATTTCCCACTCGGAAAAACTGTCTAAAAAATTATACTGCTCATGATAAATTTCTTCAAAAACACATCTTCACATACGCTCACCAAATTCCTGCATCGATTTCTCCTCGAATCGAAGATATTTCTCTGACTAGAAACGCGATATTCGAAACGATTTTTCTTTTTTTTTTTTTTGTAAAAAGGACTAAGAGAGGCAATATACTTTTTCCGAGGTGTAATATATTTCCGAGTTCTTATCCGTTACAGAAAAATATGGTGCGGCTAGGTGACTCGATATCGTGTTATAGTATAAAGTTGTATAAAACCTCTAATATGTTCGGGACTATCGCGGAAAGATATGCACGAAGGTTGCTTCGAAAATCCTAAATCATTGATAGCGGTGTGCCTATACTACTCGGGATTCGACCTTCTCTCTGAGGAGGTAGGTAGGCATATCGCGTGGGCACAAGAATACGGGGTTCGCGATTTAAGAATTTCTTTTTTTCTTACTGGACGTACCGGACTTTCGGATATAAAAGATTAACGCGCCTTGCCAAATCTTTAACACGACTCATTTTCTCACGGCCAACAAGACCGTCTACAACACTTTTGGCAACATTCGATCCCATTCGCTCACTCCGGCATTACTTTATCCTCTCAATTACCACCTTGTTTTTTTTTTTTTTTTTTTTTTTTAATTCTCTCTTTATTTTCTCTCCGTTACTTTTTTCTTACATCTGGTTATTGGGGACAAGTTTGAAAATCGAAGGAGAGGAAAAACGAAAAGAATTGTCACTGCAGCGGCTGCAGCGTAGAGCCGAAATGCAGTCGAATTTATCGAAGAGGAGAGAAATAAAAAATAATATCAGAGTAAAAATAAGTGTGGGTCTATTAATAAAAAGACAGTGTTTGAGGATGTCATTTTCCTCTATCTAAAAACATTCGGAGTTTTAAACGCACGCACCTTAGCTCAGCACCGATCAACGCGATAATATGCAAAACCCTCGATCCTTCGTTCCTGACTACTTACACGGTCGGTCGTCGCTCGATTTGCATACCAGGAGAGGAGAATCATCTTTTACTCTTTCAATTTAACTGGGCTCTTATATATCCGACTACATGAGTACGTATCTGTTATACGTCAGTCCGTCGAAGAGTATAACGAAAGACGTACAATTTGATGGAATAAATTTGGAAGAAAAGGATGAGATGAGGGAAACGCAGCTTCAAATTCGTCAAAATTTTATAAAAAGAAGAAATAAACGATTCAACGAACCCCACGAAGGGGGGAACTGCCTATACCTATCGAACTAGACATCTGAATCGTTTTCAATTGCATGACACGACATTGGCCAATTAAAAATGGCAACGTAAAGACGGAAGGGCAAAGCGAAGTATTTCACTCTCGTTAACTGCAAAAGGGTTGACTCAGTTTTATCGCTCAGTTATAACAAACCGAAGACTTGCAACGACGCCCACGCTTGCTGCACAGATGCAGTGTGCAGCCCGTCTTATTATTTCCTAACGAATTTCTTTTACGAGTTTCAAGCAATTAAAATGAAAAGAGATCAAATACCTAACTGATTCTATCATTATGTCTGATGTATAATATATTATATACATATATAGCATTTTTTTTATTTTTTCTCAAAAACGTTTGAAGTTCAGAACATGAGAATTCTGAAAAGTTGAAATGCCGACGCCTTAGAACTCCGAAAGTCCAGACCCCCGAAGGCCCAGAAGTCCAAAAATTTCGGTCCATTTCTCAGGACGTGGAGACAAAAAAATAGTTCATTTTGATCCAGACCCTCTTTACGGAAACCCATTTTATCTACTTTGATCGATCGCTTTATTATGTCATAAATAATTGATAGGGTTTTGCAACTTTTTTTTTCCAAAAAGTAAATCTCGAGACGATTGATTTGACCACTGATTGGCTTCGATACGATCAATGCAGTCCGAGTTATTGAACGCTGAATGAATACATGCCTGAATTTCAAATTTCGGAATTTTGAACCTCCGGTGTTCTTCGTTTGAAAGTTTCTTGAATCGGCTATATAGACTTCGGGGGAAATACCCTTTCTATTTCGAACGATATCCAAGGATTCATGGACATTTTTTCAAATTTTTTTAAACATATTTTTATGCCTAGAATATCAACGTAAAACTATGATTAAAAAATTTAAAAAAAAAACAGGTTCGAGCAAAAGCCCAGACATTAGAAATTTTGGTTAAAAAATTTTCATTTCTGACACAGAATTTTCGAGCATTTTTCCACATTTTTCGATCACGGCCATAAAAAAACTTTAAAAATTCATAACGCGCTCAAATTTATTTTGACGAATCTGAAAAAAATTTTGATTACTATTTAAAGTCAGAAGAATGACACAAAAATCGCGGACCAGATCTGAGAGGTCGAGGGTCAGGACCAGCTCGATTTGGCATCGAATTCCGCAGCTATATCGTTTTCCTCAATTCTAGTTTACGTATTAACAGTTTACTCCCAAATTTTAGTAGATGATTCCCCGAATATATTTTTCTGATATAACTTAGGCTGCGCTTCGTTTGACACAAATTTCATAAAGGTTCGTAGGTCATCTATTTTTGCCGATGATAAGCCTGTCGAAGCAACGTCCGAAATCTTTTCGATAATCTCGGCGCTATCAAAAATACGTTTTAATACGCGAAATGTTTTGCGTTTTGAGTGATCGTCGAAACCGTCACTCCGATGTTTCCATCTCATTTCATCAAGATATTTGGAGTAACGGAATAACTCGAGTTGTACCGTTCTTCCATATAAGAGCTGTTCAATTTAACCCTTCAATATTCAACCGATTTTTATGAAATAAATATGTAATGTAGATCTATGGTCATTGGTCACCGATCATTTTTATACAATCTCCGGAAAAACGGTATGACCCGACTTATACCGTTATTCCGCCCATCCCCTCAATTAATCTGCCTTTTTTCGTTTTTGTAAAACTTTCTGCGAGGCTTTGCGGAGACTTCGCGAAGGCATACAAATCGATCGTCTGTAAAATCGGACGGGTACGGCATGACAAATATCGATGAGACGCAGATGATCGTGTCGATAGCTGCAGGGAGATACTACACGAACTGTCGTGGTATGTATACCACCGAAAACATTCCCTTACATAAAACACGAGAATAACAATAACAATAATACCGATTTCAACTGTATCACTAATTTCAAATTAATAGTCCAATAAAACCTTACCTTTGACGTTGATGATTCCTCTCGAGATCAGCGCCGCTACACACAGTGATAATAAATCAAGAAACACGTAGGTATATGTATACGTCAATTAGATCGTTGATCTACGTGGAAAAATCTGTTCTATGATGTTCTTCGATCACGATTTAATATGTTTTCAAAGAATTACTCAATTTTCACTAATTCTATACGAGTGCATGTTGCATCCTTCTAGGCATGTACCTACTTTGCTGATTCCCGTGCAGTTGATGAGTCGAAATCGATTAAGGATTACGATCGCCACGAAAGAGCGGCGTTGATAATTAACTAAATCGCTGCACTCCACTAATTTGGAAATTTTTAGTCCGTGTATGGTTTAGACCACTTATATAGTGTGTTAATACGGAAGTGTGGATGGGGTGTGTATGTATATACCTGGATACTTTAGAAGTGATTTAAATGAGTGTTTAAAACCGATTGACATTAACCAGAAGAGATGCGGCTGTTTGTCCAGCACTCTGCGCGTGGTACTGAAGCTGAAGCGCGGTAAGTTTTACGCGGGAATAACACGTGGGGACCCTCTTCGTGGCCGTGGATAAACGCGTGCAGGAATACCGCAGGCACTGCAGTGTAAACCGTATGAACGTAAACCGTGGCCAAGGTGTTGCTGCCTCGAATACACCATTCGAACTGGTAGAGATGGAAGATGGAAGATGGAAGATGGAAGATGGAAGATGGAAGATGGAAGATGGAAGATGGAAGATGGAAGATGGAAGATGGAAGATGGAAGATGGAAGATGGAAGATGAAAGACGGAAGATGCAGGCTCATTTTGCCCCTTCGCTCTCTCTCTCTCTCTCTCCATTTTTCTCTTTTTGGTTTTCTCTCTTCAACCTTCATCAGCTGTTACGACTCAAGACTCACCTTTATTCATATGCGTCAACCAAGTAGTGGTTGGTACACTATAAGTCACGAAGCACTGCGCATGGTAAAAATTCCGTCGAAGATTCTCGAACCAGAAACCACAAGGACGAAGAACAAGGAATTGGGTTGATCCAAGTTTCGGGAAAATCTGTCCAGTCTTTCCTGAACTCCAATGAATGTAAAACTAACCGTGCAATTCCTTCGTTTCGACATCCCTTCCGGGATGAAAAAGAAAATTCATTCCTTCATACAAGATCAGAAGTTTGCAAGATGGACCCGGCTGTCATTCCCGAACGATTTTCTATTCAATTTGATCCAATTTTATTGAAATTTTAAAACTCGATCGAATTCAGGAAATCCTGTGACTTTGGTTTCAAATTTGGAAACCGGATTGAACCTTCTTCAGCCTTTGGGGGCTCCCATATGAGCATCTTGTATACAATCTCATAATTTTGTCATTTCATAATCTTCTCGCGACTGATGGATCAGAATAAACCGAAACATTGGAGTCCTGCAGTTGATCGAGCCTCTGAAAAGTCATTTCTGAATCATTCTATACCTGAAATTCTTTGCAGCTGATTTTTTAAATTTCTCTTCGCAGATTCATGACTTCTATACTTCTTGTTTCGCAGCCATAAGCCATCAGCGATTTCGCTTCGAAGAATCACTCAGCTCATTGTCAGTCTTTAAACGCATTTGAGTACATATTGCAGGTCCTTTAACGCGCGAGGTACAATGACTCGAGGAGATTGCAAGCCTCTCAAGATCGCAATACTGAAGTACGGGTGAATACTTGAACAGGTGTATGTGGTTATATAGGTTTACTTTCTGAGTGAAATTCTACGAGATTTCAACCCCGAGCAAATCGTTGAGCTTTGAATACCGCGTAATTCTAATCGCCATGAAGGAAGAGTCTTATGAGCTAGAATAAAAAAATCAAGTATGTCGATTTCTCCGAACAAATTCAATACGAAATTGTATTCCCATATTTTATACCGCATAAAAAGGGCCGAGCTTTTCAAAGAGAATTTGATATTCAAATGAGAAACTCCAGAGCTGGTTTTTTCCTGACATTTTTCTTCGAGTAGCATTTTTTCTGAAATCTTTGAATCTGCTAATTGGAATTTTGGAGGATACCTGTCATCGGGCTGAAGAAAAATTTCCAACCCTCCATATTGACTCAGTTTTTTGACAACTGATTACTACTATTTTTTGGACATAATTCAGAATCATTCGAGATCTTGGGGACTCCGTGATTTGAAAACATCAAAACCTGACATACCTGAAGTTTGGGCGTCGGCTTTCTTTGAAAATTCACTCGAACGAGCTGACATAGGTAAGGGCGTTATTTTGACTCCTATCCTGCCTTTTGAAAAGCGTGATATTCTCCTCAGTTTACATATTCTCAAGCTTGTAATCCTCGCATGTGTAAATCAATATTTCCTCTATTTTCTCCTTGCACGATGGTTTCTCGTTGCAGTCCGGGCACAGTCTGCACTTTTGTTAGCCAAATATACCGATCAAGCATCGCATCGCGTCAAAAGCCGCAATCCTCAAAACCGACGCTTTTGTACATATACCTACCTCCCATAGGTATATTTGCGTTAGACAAACCGTCGACTGCACCACGACGCAACGGGTTAAACTTATTACCTTAGTTTCATCAAATAGTCTTTAACTAGAAGTGCATCCGGCGAAGTGACAACCATTATCATATTTACAGGTCATTTGTGTTTAACGATGTGTTGAAAAAACGGATAACGATATACCCGCGCGCAATCTGCGGATAATTAATACGAAAGGAAAAAAAAAACCGGTGAATCATTATAAGATATACATTTCTGCGCACATATGAAAAAGTAGGTATATTATACTTTTTTATTGTGGCCGAGGACATGCGTCGTCTCGCGATAAAAGAGAATTATTACAATCATCGTACTACGTTCGATATACGAATATTTAGCGTGTATTTCGTAAATTTATTCGAAACGGGCTTCGTAATAGCCGTAAGATATATTAGTTCTCCGGACATTAATGGACGACTTACAAAGTACAAATCGGCAATTGGTGGCGCCTCGCGAAAAGGAGCTATGGCTTTCATAAAAGAGCAAAACGAAGAGCGCCTTGCCGATCGTTTTACACTGGGAAGGGTATGAAATAAGTATATCGTGAAAGTTCTTCTATACATATACGTATATGTTTATATGTTGTACTTTGCTACACGAAGAAACCTTGCTGCAGATGGTGTACAGGTATATACTTATATCCTTGATACACTACTATGAATGTAAAGAGCATATATGCCCGCCTTTATGTATATGTAAACCAAGATAGAGTGAGCTGCTCAGTACGCATAATAATTTTTCAAACTCTTCGGGAACCTGAGTGGATTAAGTCCAGGACTTTTTGCTTCATCTTACGCCCTGATACTCCGAAGGACGATTAGTGATCCTAGCGATAAATCAACCGTATGCAAATGAAACGATTTCAATGTTAAACTCTTTTAACTGGTCCTATCTTCGATGACGCTTACTATACACTATATATATATGTATATATTATACATACCTACTTTCTTAAGAAGATATATTCACATATCATCTCATCAGATGCTGTAATAGTATGGAATATACTTGTGTATGATACGTATGGATGTGTTAATGCATACGTACTGTTTTGTCATCACGAAGACATTGGTTTGAAATTCTTATGCAGCGAATGAAACACTAGTAAATAATATTCATATAAAACAGTAGAGAAATTTGATGGAATAAATAGTAATAAATGAATGCAGGTTGATGGAATAAATAAGTGTGTACGTACGACTGATGTGGCGGAAGGAAAATTACATTTATTTATAATCAAACATCATAACAGGATTATGAAGAAAACACACAGAGTGAATTGCTAACGTTTGGACTGGTGTGAGGCCCCTGAATTCCTAGTGTGCATGCGCAAGCTCCGAGCGCAGGAAAATTTCCAGTGCGGCCAACCGTCGGAAACCTGAAATTTATACACGACAGACCGCCGCGATGTGTGTAACCCCTGAATATTTCGACAGTTCGGCTCAGTAGACAGTTGGCCACACTGAAAATTGCGTGCGCTTGGAGCTAACTCGGAAATTCAGCCCGATTTCACCCGTCTAAACGTTAGCAACTCACTCTGTAGATATATAAGTTACGGAACAGTATATTATGATACAAGTGAGGAAAGTAGGCAATATCCGACGATTGTCGTTTGCAGCACGAGCCGGAGGCGAGTGCCGCAATGATACAAGACAGATATTGCCTATCCGCACGTTTATCGCACGATATTTTTTGTAACTCGCTGCGAAGAAAGTTTGATTTGAGAGACAGATTATTCAATCAACACAACCTCACATCGCTACTGCGCGCCCGCGATGCCATGACACGGTGTGCGGAAGAAGCACTAGTGCGTAAAGTAGAGTATTTGTGGTGTGCGCATGCGCGAACTCTTTTTTTCTTCATTCCTCGGAAATGAGGTATAATACGCACGCTACACAGACCTCGAAAATAAGACTTTCGAAGCATGTGTTGTAAAAAATTATTTCCGTTATATGAAGCAATAATCTCTTAGCTCACGAGACTTTTGATAAGAATAATAGAATTAATCATGCAATGAGCAATAAAAAATGTGAATATATGGCCAGCAATTATATTATACGTAGATATTGAGCCGGAAGTATAATGTACCATATTCAGTAATACGAAAAATATAACTGAACGCATAAGAGCAAAGGCGGCAAAGACTGAAGCCGTTTGGATCATATTATACAGTATAAGCTGATGCTATTACGACTACACTATTACCGGTTCATTATCGATAAAGCAATCAAAGAAAGTTACACACTTTGAAATGCAGTGAATCGTCTCGAGACTTCCAGAATCTCTTTTCTCTTACTGAATGCGAAAGCCTCATGTTGATAAAGTTTAGTACTGAAATCTAAATTTTTCAGATACTGATATTCACGTGAATAATTGGATAAGTAAATGTGATCTACGAGTAGGGAAATCTCTTTCCTTGTTCGTTCTATTACGAAAGAACATTGATCGCCTCCTTGTTCTACCAGGGACCGTACATTCCTTGAATATTTTACATCACCGAGGCCCCGTTCTTTCGCAAGTTCGTAATGTCTGTTGTATTCGATTAGAACATCTGCATTACTTTCATACATTTTTCTTGCGTAATCTTCTCCATCTTTATAACCGATCGGAAAATTGGCATTTTTTGGTAGCTGAATATGAATCGCAAAAGATAACATCAATAGATCCTTGACATCATCATTATCCACTTGAAGTCCTTTCGTGCCATTGGTACTTATGTTATAACAACTGAAGGCAATTGTTGGTATATTCTTTTCATAGTCACTCAACTCGTTTTTATGAAAAAATTTCTTTTCCTTTTCTCGAAACTCATAAAAACGAACCTCATTACTAATCATATTGTATTCAGTAGTTTTACCTGTGAATTGCGCGTTGACACTTACAAGCGTCAAGATAATTGGTAATTTTCGCTCTTCAATATAATCAAGCACTGCCAAAGTACTCGCGTAACACGGTAAGAACGCGAGACTCAGCAGTGGGGAAGCAGCTTTACATTCGTTCAATATCGTTTTAGTTTTATCACTTGCAACACTTCTTATGTAACCTACGGAATACGCGTTAAAAAGTTTTCTTGCCTGTTCAATGCAATACGTTTCTCTATTCCTAGACGGAAGTATTGAACCGTTGTAATGATTCATAGAAACTTGACGAAGTATGAAACCAAGTTCATCTCTGCACTCAACTTTCGATAAACTGAATAAAACTGCATATGAAAGTGTTATGAATTAGGTTGTTGAGGTTTTTACACTCCCACCATTGTTATGAATCGGATAGGAGTTGTTCAGGATTAAGATTGAGCTACTACCAGTAGTACGTGTCTGGGTAGAGCTGTCGTTGAGTTCGTTCCTCGTTTTACACCTTAAGGTAACCGGTCTTTTGGATGATAGGTGACTGATGTGAATTGATTTATATAAATAGAAGAATAATCGTTTATTGGTAATGATTACAACGATGGTAGAACTATCTATATGAGTTTTACAAGTTTGTAGAGCTTGAGTGAAGAGTGATTTCGAGTTAATGAATTATGATTTTGGAAGCGAGTCTCAGAGTGACTGCTTTCTTTGATGATCTGAATGCAAGTGATTGAGCGACTGCTCTGGTCGACGATTGAAGAGCAAGTGTTTTAATGGCTACTGTTGAGCTTAATGATGGGATCATTCTTTTCCATTGTTCTCCCGGGCATGAGCTTGTTTATGCAGGTGCAGTTAGTGGGCGCATAGGTAGGGATGAAGTTCTTTGAATGTAAGGATGAAACTTCCTCTGATTAGCGGCTGTGAGACTGGATGCATGCAGGATGTTATGTCTTGGGTATTGAGGGTGAGAGAGCATAGAGGAGTATGGAATAGTATGGAGTACGTAACACGCCCATCCCCGGGGGAAAAAAAATATTGCTCCTGTGAAGCAGGGGGAAATTTTTTTTGTAAAGCTAGCGAAAATTATTGTAAAGGTGAAATGTATATATTTAAGGATACATTCACGCTAGTGAATGTATCTATGTGCATGGATCTACGTTAGTAGATTCATCTACGCGTACATTCGCGTTAGCGAGTGTACCTGGGTGTGTATTCACGATGGTGAATATGTCTATTTCTTACGGTAGTGCTCCTGTGAAGCAGGAGTGAAGTTTCATGAATTTTGTATAAAATTTATGTTAGGTATAGGGTTGTATATTTATGATAGTAAATATGCATAAATGTAAAAGGTATGATTTTGGTTACGAAATCATAGTACAGTTAAAATCACTTAATCGCAATAAGATTGGTTAGTTATAAATGTCTTATGCTGAGTTAGTGAATACATAAGGTATGTTGAATATGATTTTTACAATGATAAGGTCAGTAATATATTATTATTAGCATTGTAGGTATAACATATAATATAGGAAGTATTTTATTGAGTTATAATATTACATTCTTATGTTGTATAAAAGGATGTTTGAGCTGTCTGAGTGGTTTCTGTGTTTGGTGTAGGAGTGGCGGTGATTGCTGGGGGTTTAGCTTGTTGTATGATGATTTGTGTGTGGGGTGTTTGTATGTGTGGCGTTTGAGCGCAGGTTACTGTCTCTTGTGTTTCTGATGAGTTGTTTAATTCGACAGAGTTTCGATTAGCTTGGTGTCCGACCACTTGGTTATTCGGTTGTCGAGCTTTCCTAAGTGCTACGAAGATGTTGAAAATTTTGCGTGCTATTGCGAATTTATTTGCTAGGTATATTAATGATAGTGATCCGAACGCGGAGGAAATGTAATACATTATGTTTTCTATACGGTTATCGTTGTCTGTAGATTTTTGATTTTTGGTAATTTCGTCTGTGTGTTTAATGATATCGTCTAATGTTAGGCCGTTTGAAGTTAGGTCTTTAGAGTTTAAGTATGGGGTTTTATAAATTTTGTTATTCGTGAAATTTTGTATTTGTAACGTTTTTATTTTCCTTTCCTTATTAATTAGGTTATGATAGTTTTTACATTCGAGCTAATTTAATTTTATTTATGTGAACGATTTTTGTTCTGTGGTCGTTTATTCCGATTTCTGCGTTAATGTCGTTAATGACGCGGATTATTTTATATGGTCCTTTATAATGGTCATCCAATTTCTTTCTCGTTTCGTTAATTAGGTAGACATATTGGCCTGGTTGAAAGGTGTGTACGTTTATATGTTTATCATATCTCTGTTTAGATTTAGATTTTGCGTTATTAAGGTTTCTTATCGCGTCTTGTCTAGTTTCTTTAAGCCGGGTCATAATTTCCTGTAGGTAGTCCTCGTATTTGTTTGAGACGTTTTTGTCTGACTGTATATTTGATAATTGACGTGCCGTTATTCCGAAGATTAGTTCATGTGGTGTATAACCGGTGCCTTCATGTACCGATGTATTGTATGAGAATATTGCGAATCTGATCCATTTGTCCCAGTTATTTTTATTATTAATGTAGTGTTTTAAGTATTCGATTAAGACTTGATGGCTACGTTCGAGGGAGCCGTTGGATTGGGGATGGTAAGCTGTGGTTTTTATTTGTTTAATACGGAATATTTTGGCTAATTGTTTCATAATAGGACTGAGAAAATTAGGGCCTTGGTCCGTTAAGATAGATTCAGGTGCTCCGTAGCGGCAAATAAAATTTTCTGCGAATGCTTTAGCGATCGTTATTGCTGTTTGATTTTTAAGAGGTATTGCTTCTGAATATTTAGTTAAATTGTCTTGAATTGTGAGCAAATATTTATTTTGTGAGTTAGAAGTTGGTAGAGGTCCTACAATGTCCAATGATACTTTTTCGAAAGCGGTTGTTGGTGTATCTGTTATTACCATTGGGAGTTTAACTTTATTTCTAACGAGTTTACGTTTTTGACAACTTTCGCATGATTTTATAAATTTTCCTATATCAATTTTCATACTTGGCCAGAAATACATTGCTCTAATTCGTTTATAGGTTTTTGTTATGCCCTTGTGGCCTGCTATTACTGAATCATGGTTTTCGCGGATTATTTCTTGGATTTGTTCCGGTTTAGGTACGTTGATCTCGTTCAAGCAAATATTAACTGTGATATCTGTGTAGTCGAAGACTCTCCTGAGTATGTTTTTAATCGCGAACCAATTTAATTTGTCAAATCCGCTTCCTAATTTTGAGATTGAGAAAGATTTAATGCGTTTTGCCTGTAGTATGTCGCGGAGGACAGTTAGTGTGTTATATATTCTGTCCGTTGTTGATTTTTCGTAATGTTTATTTTGTGTTATTAAGCTGAAGATAAATTTCTTCTTATTAGGTGTTACGATTACGCTATTTACCTCTGGGTTTTGTGATTTAAGAAAATTCATATCTAGACTTCCGATATCGATTAATTGTTTAGCAACTCCTTTTTTTATAACGCAGTCAGCTGACATACAGTGTACGTAATTGTCTTTCTTCATGAGGATGTCGTCATTCGTTTCTTTAATATTGGTCGCTATTGGTGTTGGGTCTGTGTGACTGGTATGTGGGATTGGATTTTGTGTTGGGTTTTTCTGTGGTTTTTGATTTTGCGAAGATGGGTTGGGAGGTGGTGTTTGTTGTGACGTTGGTTTTTGAGATGGTGGGTTTAGAGGTGTCGGAGGTTGAGCAGGTGGGTTTGAAAGAGGATTTAGTGATTGATTTCGAAGAGTCGAGTTTTGTTGTTCTTCGTGTAAGTTATTTCCTTCAATATTGTGTAACTCTTGGTTTTCGTTATAGAGGGGCACATTATCTTTGTGGATTTTGTCTGTATGGTTGGTATCTGAGTTTCCCTGTACGTTTGGGTAGTCAAGTTGCATGGGTATCTGATTATTTGGCTCTGGGTTTGCAGTGTTATCTTCTTGGTTTTGTATATGTGTTGGTGTCGGTTTAAAATCACAAATAGTTATTGTTATGTCTGAATTTTGGAAAATGAAATAAATCATTGATCGAACGGTTTTCCAATTTAGTTTGTCGAGTCCGCAACCGATTTTTGGAATTGATATTGATTGTACGTTATCTGATTCTAGTTTTATTCTGAGTTTGCATAGGATATTGTACATAGTTTCATACGTCGGCTTGCCGTAAAATTCAGCTTTCGTGATTAGATTATATACTTTGGTATTATCATAAGGTGTTACTATGATGTCACCTACTTGGGGGCTCTTTGATTTTAACACGTCGCGGTTAATAATATTTCGTTCAATCATTTCTTGTGCTATGCCTTGTCCGATTAAACAGTCGGCTGGAATGCAATGTGCTATATTATCGTCTTGTATGAATAGGTCTTCGGTAGTTTCTATTATAAGTTGATTTGTTAGAGCTGGTAAGATTTTTAAGAGTTCTCGAAATTGTTTATATGATGGTTTATGATAGATGGATTTTGCGATTGGAGGTATATTGTGTTGTGGTGGAACGGTAGATTTAGGCATTGTAACTTGTTTTCCTTTAACTACATCTGAGTATAGTTTTCTCGAATTGGGTTTAGGGGTGAGTTGTTCACTAGAATTCAGTAATTTTTCTTTATGGGCAGGATCCTTGGAACTTGAGGCACATGATTCTTTGGGGGTAGGAAGTGTTTGTTTATAAGGTCGGTCTGCGGAGTTTGAGGTCCGCGATCCGCTGGAGGTGGGGAGTTTCTGTTTATAATAAGGCACGTGGTCGTCGTCTGACGATGAAGAGCTAGGTGGTAGTGAGGGGGTTTTAGGCTTTCTTGGTCGCAGTTTGTATTTGTGTTTGTGTGTAGGAGATTGCGCGCTATTGCGTTCGCTGCGTCCTGTTTTATTTTCGTGTGTGCCACTTGAGTCTAAGTTATCGGTAAGCTGATACGAGGTAAGGTTTGAATCTCTGTTTTGTTCCTGATTGTTTTTAAATGGGGATCGTGGTGAAGTGTTTATGAGTTTACGTGATTTTTTATTTACGGGTAGATTATCTGGTGAGCTGTCAGTATACGTAGCGTTTCGTTTTTGCATAATTCTTTCAGATAATGGTAAATCATCGATAGAAGTGTCGGTATAGGTAGCGTTATGGTTTTGGTCTATTCTTTTGTATAGTGGCATATCGTCAACAGAAGAGATGGTAGGTGAGTCTATTATCATTGGTTTGGTAGTTTTTGAAACGATAATTGGGTTTTTTGGCATTGGGAAACTGTCTGTTGAGTCACTTGTGGATACTTTCTGCATCGAGTCATCTGAGAGACTGTCGATTTCGGTATCAGTTAATGAATTATTTTCCGTATCTTCTTCTAGAGGGTGAATTAGTCTTTTTGTAGGTATTGGATCGTCAGTGGAACTGTCAGTTAATGAATAGTTCGCTAAAGGTACGTTCTGAAAATGTGTTGTTTCTTGTTTTGTTGGTAAGGAGTCTATAGGAATTTGGTTGGGTGCATCTTTTTCGAGAGTTGAGTCGGCGTTGGCTTTATGTTTCTTTATAGGAGCGGGGTTTGGTGAGTCATCTGTACTTTGTCGCGCGCGAGTTGGAAATTGGTGAGTTTCTTTTCGTTGTTTTGCGTCAGGTTGTGTTATGTTATCTGAACTAGAATTTCGGTTTCGTTTTCCGTGTATTGGCAATAGTTTATCAGAGTCTACGGGTGGATTGCGTGATAATGCGTCTGCGTTGCAGTTAATTTGACCTTTCTTGTATACTACGTTATAGTCGTATTCTTCTAATTTGAATCTCCATCTAAGTAATCGCGAGGTAGGATCTTTGACGTTGCTGACCCAAACAAGAGGTTTGTGATCGGTAACGAGTGTGAATTTATGTCCGTATAAATAAGGTCTGAAGTGATGGACTGAGTATACGATGGCTAGTAATTCTTTCTCGATTACAGAGTAGTTTAGTTCTGCTTTGTTTAGTGTTCGTGAAGTATAAGCTATCGGTAGGTCTTCTCCTATTTCACCTTGGCTGAGTACGGCGCCGATCGCGTATTTAGACGCGTCAGTTGTTAAGATGAATGGTAGGTCGAATTTAGGATATTGCAATATAGGAGACGTGCATATCGAGTCTCGCAAAATTTCAAATGCCATTTGGTGTTCGGACGTCCAAATGAATTTAACGTCTTTTTTTAGTAGTGTTGTAAGTGGTCTCGATATTTTAGAAAAGTTTTCGATGAAGCGTCTGTAATAACCGATAAGACCGAGAAATTGTTTAATCTGTTTAGCTGTTCTAGGAACCGGGTATGCTTTAACTGCTGTTATTTTCTTCGGGTCTGGTTTTACACCGTTTTCCGTAATGATATGTCCTAAATAAGCAACTTCTTTTCTTAGGAATTCGCATTTGCTGACTTGCAAGCTCAAATTTGCTGTTTGTAATCGATTAGCTAGTTTTCTGAATTTACTTTCATGTTCTTCTAAAGAGTGCGCATAGATAACGATGTCATCCAAATATACGAATGCTACGTTTCCTTCTAAACCGGATAGAACTTGGTCCATTAATCTTTGGAACGTTGTCGGAGCGTTCTTAAGTCCGTAAGGCATATTATTGAATTCATAGTGACCGTGGGGTGTTGAAAATGCTGTTTTATATGCGTCAGTTGGGTCCATAGGGATTTGGTGGAAACCTGAAGCGAGGTCAAAAGTTGAGAAATATTTAGCGTTTCCTAACTGGTCGAGTATATCGTTTATGTTTGGTAGTGGATACGCGTCACCTATAGTTTTTTCGTTTAGTTTTCGGAAGTCTATAACCATTCTCCATTTTTTCTTACCTTCTGCGTCTGGTTTTTTGGGCACGACCCAAACGGGGGAATTGTAGGGTGAGGATGATGGTTTGATTACATTTTGGTTTAATAATTCGGAAACTTGTTTCTGTATTTCGTCTTTGTGGACGGTTGGGTATCGATATTGTTTTACGTTGATCGGATTATCATCTGTGGTAAGAATTGAATGTTTTGTTAATGATGTGTTTGACAATGTGTCGCCTGGTAGGAAAAATAGGTGATTGAATTCTGTTGTAAGTGTTAGTATGGACTCTTTCTCTTCGTTGTTGAGATGGTCGAGGTGTAGTGAGTTTTTAAGGACCGATAATCTTTCTGAACGATTATTATTGTCGTCGACGGGTATTTCAGGCATATTGGTTCCGATCGTGTCGTTTATCATCAGTACGTTTGAATTAGCTTGCATATTTGGAGTTTGATTATTGGATTTAGTATCGTAGATTAGTACTGAGATATTCGAGTTGTTGAAAGTTGAAGTTACAACTTGTAAGATTTTGTCCCATTTCTGTTTGCCTAGTTCAGTTGATTGTTCGGGAATTGAGATTGATTTTGTGTTATTTGATTCTAGATGGATTTTTAGAGAGTTTAGAGTTTTGGTGATGATTGCGTCGTCTATATCACTGGAGTATGTTTCCATGACAATTGAGTGGTATAATACTTGCGAGCTGTTAGGGATTATGTCTTTTATGGTATCTCCGATTATATCATTTTTTGCGAATGTAATTAGCTCGTACTCGTTTATATTCAAAGCTTTTAATATTTCGACTGAGATTCCTCGTAGTATTTGAAATTTCTGCGGTATGAAGTGGAGAATCGGGCCTGAAGAATTGCGTATATCACCGTTAATTTTTGAAATTTGTGCAGCGCGAGTTTGCTTTATGGAACTTTTGGGATCGAGTGTACTTGGAGGTTCGTTGACAGGTTCTAGGGTTACCGTCGGCACACTTATCTCAACAGCTGATTCGTTCGAGTTTATTGCGAGTATACATGCTTGACCGCTAATGTTTGTTACTAATGCCTTACCGCAGTGAATATTGGGGCCTAAATTAATGGTATCTACATAGCCTTCTTTGATTCCTGAATTTGAAACTCTAATAGGAATTACTTGGGCAGTACGACTTGGTATTGTAATGATAGTGGGAATTTGTGGCTTGTGTTTTTGGAGTTCAAAAGGGATTACCGTATCTGTCAAAGTTAATGTATTATTTCTGTAGGATACGACGGCTTTTTCTCTATATAATAATGGCTGTCCGATAATGCCGTCTTGAGCTATCGGGAAATCTTCTTGGACAACGTGAAATTCATGTTCTTCGTCGTTGATTTGTAATTTAGTTGCTGCTAAAGTATTAGTAAATCCGTCCGTTATTCCTGTCATTTTCCGCATTTTGGTTCTGTCACATTCGGTTTCTTCTTTTAGGGAATTGATTTTAATGATATTCAAATCCGCACCGGTGTCTATTATAAATTTAGATTTCGTCTTCAATTCTTTTGTATCGATTTCGGCAACTGGCAATAGTCCATCAATCGGTTCTGATTTAGTTTCAAGGATGTGATTTATTGTGCTGTTGAACGCGGCTGAGTTTGTGCTGAGTCCGTCGGCACGTTCTCCCGGCGGATAGCATTTGAGTTTAAAGGGCTCTGATTTTGTTGTCTCTGTGCGTTATTATAGGCGCGTCTTCGGCAATTTTCAATTGTGTGACCTTGACGTTTGCAATAGTTACAAGATATGGAAGAATATTGCGTATTTCGTTGATTTGACTGTTGTGGTTGGTTAGGTTGTTGATTTGACTGTTGGGGTTGGTTTTGGGACTGCTGTTGTTGGGTATTGTAGGCACGTTGTCTGCAGTTTTCTATCGTGTGTCCTTGGCGTTTGCAATGGTAACAAAATGTAGGAAGGTGCTGTGCATTTGGTTGGTTAGGCATTCGTCTGTTTGGGGGTTGTGATAAGTTATCGCGAGCGCGCTGTCTGCAATCGTTTACTACGTGTCCTCGACGTTTACAGTAGTCGCATGAAATCGAACGGTATTGGTAATTAGGTTGTCGGGGTTGGTTAACGTCTGCGTTATGAGTATTACGATTTTGGAGTTCTTGTTCTTCTGTCAGAGCTATTTCTATAGCTTCTGCTAAAGTGGTTGGGTGTGAACCGGCTACTCGGAATTCAATTTCTGGGATTAAGCCTCTGACAAAACATTTAAGTACATTGGTTTGGATTGCTGTTATCATGCCAGCAGTATCGCCAGAGTTTGAGTTATTTATTGCTTGTGTTGTGTTGTGTAATATGTCTTCGACTCTCGCGCTATAATCTAAAACACGTTGGTCACTTTTTTGTTTGACATTGTTCAACTCTGCTTGCCATTCGAAAATTGACTTTTTGGGTAAGAAAGCTCTTTTTAGGACTGTTATGATTTCATCAATACTATTATATTCTTTACTTCCTAAATATGATTCAGCGGTTCCATAGATTTTAGTTCTGATCATTCGCGTCAAGACTGGACATTGAGCTGGTTTAACGAGGGGCTTTGCATTTTCGCAGCTTCTTATGAAGTTATTAATATTCAAGTTTTTTCCATCAAAGTATGGGATTGTATCTAGTATGTCTTTAAGAGACCAATAAGAGGTTTCTGTTTCCTCAGATGAAACTCCGGGTTGATTAGGCATTTTGCGATTCTGTGATTTAGATTATTTCGTTTGAGACGTATGTATGTGCTTATTATAATTAGAGATAACTTACAAGCTGATGATGAGGATTATGAAAATTTTCATTCTAATACGAATCTGAGTTGATCTTTGAGATGAAGCTGTTGTGTTGGACTGATTCGGGTATCGAGAAGTCTTCGAGAAGAGTATAGATGTCACGGCTCAGGAAACTGGATCCTGTTGTAGCAAGATTGCTAATCGTTGGATTCAGATGAATCTTTGTGGGGCTAGGTGCCTTTGGGGATGTAGTCGAACTTCTTTTCTTGTAGCAACTTTGATTTTATTGCTGAGTTTTCTGCGATTTTGTAGAAGTAGTTCAAGAACTTTGTATCACGTTCTCACTTTGATATCTTGTAGATTTGGTAGATTTGGTAGATTTAGTGGAGGATTTAGTAGATCTTGTTGATTTAGTGATTTCGTAGATTTTGTGATTTGGTAGATTTTGTAGATTTAGTGGATTTAGTAGATCTTGTAGATTTAGTGGATTTAGTAGATTTAGTGGATTTGGTAGGTTTTGTTGATTTATTGATTTAGTAGGTTTTGTTGATTTCGTTCTTTATGACTTGTCACAAAGGTTGAGAGTGTGGTGGATTTTCCACGAAGAGTTGCACGTTCAGAAATTAGTAATCACTAATATCACGTATATGTAAAGATGTAGAATTCACTTATTTTGTCACTGCATATTCCGGTAAACGAGGTAGTTCCGCTGCCACCATTGTTATGAATTAGGTTGTTGAGGTTTTTACACTCCCACCATTGTTATGAATCGGATAGGAGTTGTTCAGGATTAAGATTGAGCTACTACCAGTAGTACGTGTCTGGGTAGAGCTGTCGTTGAGTTCGTTCCTCGTTTTACACCTTAAGGTAACCGGTCTTTTGGATGATAGGTGACTGATGTGAATTGATTTATATAAATAGAAGAATAATCGTTTATTGGTAATGATTACAACGATGGTAGAACTATCTATATGAGTTTTACAAGTTTGTAGAGCTTGAGTGAAGAGTGATTTCGAGTTAATGAATTATGATTTTGGAAGCGAGTCTCAGAGTGACTGCTTTCTTTGATGATCTGAATGCAAGTGATTGAGCGACTGCTCTGGTCGACGATTGAAGAGCAAGTGTTTTAATGGCTACTGTTGAGCTTAATGATGGGATCATTCTTTTCCATTGTTCTCCCGGGCATGAGCTTGTTTATGCAGGTGCAGTTAGTGGGCGCATAGGTAGGGATGAAGTTCTTTGAATGTAAGGATGAAACTTCCTCTGATTAGCGGCTGTGAGACTGGATGCATGCAGGATGTTATGTCTTGGGTATTGAGGGTGAGAGAGCATAGAGGAGTATGGAATAGTATGGAGTACGTAACAAAAGTATTTTCTGATCCCTCTCATCTAACTCGTCAATAGCATGATAACTAAACTTATCATTTTTATAGCACTTGTGTAATATATTAAGTAAGAGTAGGAAATGTAAATGACATTGAGTATCCGATATCAGTGGATCAAGTAGTTCAAAATAGTCGTCACCCTTATCTATGGCTGTAATCAAAAACTGTTTACAACAATCTAGAATCTTGCCAAATATCTCTTTGTCAATCTTCGCCTCTTCCATTTTAGCTGTACGCAGCCGTCTCTGTCGCCTCTCGTTCCTCGTTTCCTTAGCTTCAGTCCTTCTTTCGAGCTCTGCTGCAGATTCCATTTCACCAAATTTCGTGATGTCGGGGGACATATTGATTGCCGTAATTTCGCGCTGATTGAGTGACTGAAAAATGTAAAGATTACATAAGCATTATAGCATCTGTCTACGTCCTTTCAAGGCTTATTCAACTTCAACCCAATGCATGAGGGTATTCCACGCCAAATCGTCACCCGCCTTTTGACGGATAATATTCGAGTCGCTAGATGCAAGAGAGAAAATCAATGTGCTAATTAAATTCGATGAATACCATTCGAACCTTGTTTTTAATCAACGACTAGATCCCCAGTCATGAATTTCCAAAGTTATAATCTCCAGCGTACGCAAATCGTGACTGCGATGGTATTCAAATCTCGCGAGAAATTTCTGGCATCATAATCCATTTGGAATCCTTTCGTGCTATTGCTAGTTAAGCTAGGACAACTACTGATAGCCATATAGTTAGAATTTTTCCCTCATAGTCAGTCAATTCGTTTCTACAGCAAAATTTGCTTTCGCTTTCTCGAAACTTATAGAAACTTACTACCTCACTACTTTTTTGAAACCGTTTTACGTGGATATTTTCTCTATTTTGGCGTAAATCGAAATGTTTCGGGCCGTACGTGTTCAGAATCGCACACAGAATTGCGCAACTTATTTTGTTTTTTTGATTTCGGTGCCCAAGCAGAGATATTCCGTTTGATAGCACCTTCTGCACGCGTTTATTCCAATGTTTTCAGGTCTGGTGGAATTAGGTAGGGAAGCACCTCAACACTCACCAGCGAGAATGTGATTGGTTATTTTTGCTCTTTGATGTAATCAATTTCTGCATATCGATGGCCTAAGTCTCGAGTGTCGAAACCCACAAAATTTGAGGAATTGTTTTTTTTTTACTGCAATTAGTTCTTTTTTTACATCTTAATTCGTTTTTAGTCTCTCTCGTAAAATTTATCATATTTTGTGGGTTACGACACTTGAGATTCAGGCCATCGATATGTAACTAGCGTCACAAAGCAACAACGCGAGTTGCAAAAATGATGATACGTGTGTGCTACGTTGATTCAGTTAATACTTTAACTTCTTCACTCGCAACACTTTTCACCTAGTCTACGAAAAACGAATTGAAGATTTTTTCAGCTTCAGCGATGTAGAGCGTTTCTCTATTCCCAGAAGAAAGTATTTAACCGTGAAAATGATTAATAGAAACTAGATAAAGTATGTAACCGAATTTATCTCCCTAATCAATTTCCGATGGACTGCGTATGATAGTATATTTTGATCTCTTTCATCCAACTTATAAATATCATGAAAACTAGATTCGTCATCATCATATCTCTAAGTATGTGGTATATTATGTATGAGTACGGAATATGAGTGACATTGAGTATCCGATATCAGTGAATCAAGCAGCTTAAAGATTTTGTCACACTTGTCCATGGCTGTAGATGAAATCTGTTCACAGGAATGTAAAATATTGCTAGACCTATCTCCGTCATCATTTTCTTTTTCCATTTTAGCTCTGTAGAGTGTTCTTTTTCGTCTTTCACCCCTCGTTTCTACAGCATGACCCCTTCTTCCGAATCCTAGTGCGGATTGCATTGTACCAAATTTATGGTTTTTGCAAGTAATATCAAGGCCCATCCCCAGTCGCCCGCCTCCTTTTGGTCGAAATGTGTCAAATGTGGATTATTATCCGAGCCAAAGTGTCGAAAAATCAAAAAAAAAATGCTCACCGCCAATTCTAATTCGATATCCAAACACATACGCTCAAAAACATGTTCGTTTCATGCGAAAATATAGTCTACACATGGTTTATACGTAATTCGTCGAGGAAATCGATGTCGAAAACATTCGAATAATGTAAAAACCATCTGTAGGCTATATGTTCGCATAAAACGAACATTTTTTTGGACGTATGTGTTCGGAATTGAAATAGAATTCGCGCAACGTTGGCCTTTTTTCCGTTTTCGGCGCCTGGGCTCGGATAATAATCGAAATGTGACACATTTCGACAAAGAGGAGGTGGGCGACTAGGGATGGGCCTCAACTGACATAATTCTCCACTGCTTGAGTGGGTGCCGAATCTCATGAGTATTGTTATGTATAACTTTGATCGTCCACTTCAAGTCGCGTCGTCTATAAGAGCAATCCACGTCAACTCTTCAATGTCTCAGCCTTGACCCTCTTGATAATCGTGTATTTCTTTCATTCCTTGGAATGCAATGAACCCTTAGAATTTTTCAAATTTCTCTTTCATTCATTCTCCACCATATGGATTTCTCAATAATGATGATTTTAAATGCCCAGCCTGTTCTCGATCGGCGATAACTTCTCATCGCCTCAAATTTTCCGTTTCGAAAAGTAAATATAAATTTCCCCAGGCCATAAATTGGACAACTATTGTTCTCAATAAATTACTTTTTAAGATGAATTTTGAAATCATACTTACAATCAGTAATGGCGAAAAATGTAAAGATTTGCGTAATATGCAGGAGACGATTTCCTAGTTCCGAATCAGACGGAGAGCAATTGACAACGATATTTTGCTATTCTTATGACCCAGATTCGTACTCCCTCCCAGAAATATGGGTTATTGCTTAATATACAGTGATAACTATTTCTTTCACAATTCGTTACACAATTTCAAACAAAAGCTGATAATTTCATTTTACTGATAAACCGTACGTTTGCTATCGAGAAAGGAGAAAAACATCATCACTATAATAAATTACTAATAAGAACTCACTAAAGTGAGCCAATGTCAAGATTTTTGTGCAAATTGTTTAATTAAAATACGAATTGCAACTCCGTTTACAAGTTTACTTGTATTTCGATGCATTAGCAACGGCCTGCAGAACTCAAAAATGGACGACTTGTCTTCTCACGTCATGGGTGTAGAAAGTTTGGGGTTTTCCCGATTGTGGAAGGAAAGCCCTCATATTAGTGGTGAGCTCATCTGTTTTTTAATTTTAATAATCAATTATGAGTTAAGGATAAAAGAAATTATCTGAGCGTGGGTCTTATCGAAAAGATAAGATACCTGGATACCTGGGACTCAAAGCAACAGTGATCAGTAGAAAGAGATTCTAGCTTGGTACCCTGCCATTCAAAATAGTGGTCTGCTTTGTGGAGTCTGTGAGTTGCATAGAGGCGATTTGAAAATTTAGCGGGGGGGCCTGCATTTAGGCAACCAATGACACAGGCGCGAATAGTGACCTGTCTGGCTTTAGGCGCGCCCGACCATTGAAGGAATTATAACATTTTTCAGTTCAAGAATGACAAAAATAATTCATGGGCTGTGCTATCTCTTAAATATGCTGTTTTCATCCGTCAGTAACCTAGTCCGATGATTCTATAACTGACAAAGTGTAACTCGCTTCAGCAATTGCGAGCGCCTAGCACCAGACAATCCCATGTTTGTTTCGTATAGTTAGTTGCCTAAATGCAGGTGCTAGCGGAATTTTCTGAATGACCTGTATCTCACAGACGCGGTAACAGAAGTCACGACTCCGTACGGAAGGATAACAAGCTAGACTGTCCTGATATCCCGCAAAATGAGAGCGCTTAGTTCGCAGCTACTCTATCAAAAACTTTTTGATCAACGACTAGATCTTCAGTCGTGAATTTCCGAAATTACAATCTCTAGCATACCCAAACCGTGACTGCGACGGTATTCGAGTGATGTGCCTAAATACAGGAAACCCGTCTCACATTCTACCATTTCTTGTTGTTGAATAAGCATATTTTCATATTTGCATTCTGAATTTGCATTGTGAAAATAATTATGGAATGGTCGAGGAATCTGATTCTGAAGCGCCGTGTTTGATGAGATCGAGCAACCGTACATACACGTTGTTTTTTATTGTCTTCGAGCTGGTATGAAATTTATACAACATAATATGCTCAGTCAGTAAATCAGCTTCGTAAGTTTTTTCAGAAAACGTCATCTGCTCTGGCGGTAAGTCAGCTTCGGTTGTTTTTATTTCAGAGAACGTCAATTCACACAACCTCTTGAATGCACAGCCACCTCATTCGGAAAAAACATTCGCACATTTTGGGCTTATCCGATGTGACGATTTTATCAATCATCTGTGCATTCAAGTGTCTCTGAAAAAAAATAAGCGAAGCCGATTTACCGCCTGAGCATGTTGTGTCGTATAAATTTCATACCAACTTGAAGACAATTAAAAACAACGTGTATGCACGGTTGCTCGATCTCATCAAACACGGCGCTTCAGAATCAGATTCCTCGACTGTACGAAGAAAACTGTTCAGTTTTAATGATAGAATAATTATTATTGAAACAGTGAATTTTATGTCATGTGCAAAATTGTATATTTTGAAATTTTTGTTTGTTTTTTTTGTTTTTATACATACAATAATAATCTTTGATTTTTTCATATATACATTTTCTTGCGTTAAGTCTAAGAAAAAAATGAAATAAAATGGTGAAAAAAAAAGATGAGAAAAACAAATAAAAAAAAAAAAAAATAAACAAGAATCCCTTGTTAAATATATAAAAAGGAATTATATAAGGCGTTTATAATCAATTACTTATTATTAATATAGTTAATATAATTAGATAATTAATGAATTAATTAATATAATTATTTATGTATAATATTACAAATAGTACAGTAGTGCGTGGACTAATTTCTATAATAGGCCACTTATAAAATAATCAAATATATACTACTATGCACTATTTTTTATCTTAACGTAAATTGTAAATTTATAGAAGTTCGTTCCATTATCAATATACATAGGTATACAATATTATAATATTAATAATTGCAATATGGAAAATTTACTCTGAAAAAATGGCATTAGTGAAGAAAAAAAAAATAAAAAAAAAAAAAACGAAGAAGATAATGCAACACATTTGTTCTCAGCATATTAATAACACATAAATTCTGAAACTGGCAACCTTTCTGGTTGGAAATTGTCTTATTTCATACTCGCGATAAACATATAGCCTAATAATGTATAACTGGTTTCGATAATTTACCAAATAAAGCCATAAAGAATCAAGACTATCAAGAGCAATTCTTCTTCTCTTACTAAACGGAGCTGCGATTGTTTTATAATTTCCAACGGAATGTCTTTTTTCCGTATTACCTATCTCCCACAGTCGTAACATCGTTTAAAAAAATTTTCTCCCCTCGCAAATTTATCATGTATAATTCATTTCATTATACAGTAAAATATTACGCCCCTTTTTTTTTTTTCTTTCCTTCTTCTTCGGCATATGACACATTTATCAATTGCACATCAAGCGATAATAATTTTAGTTGATAGATTCAATCCGATGGAAAAACCCATCGGCTAAAGCGATAGAAATTTCTTTTTTTTTTTTAATTCTTTTCACGTAGGAACTAATCCACTCATCAAACACAACTAAGGTTTAAACCGCAGCCTTTTGTTACCTCAGTATTTGAATATCGTAGATTTATGAATACCGAATATATTGCTAAGTACAATGAAATATAGTTTTGTTGTTTTCTTTTTCATTCGCATACATGTAGTGTGTTAGCGCGAGGTTTTTATAAGATATGAAGAAAAAAAATGACTAAATTTCAGTCTATGTATTCGGTATTATACATATATATCTATAGCTATATAGTATATATATATAATAAAACCATGAAACGGTGTTATAATACATAGATAGATGTAACATAATATAAGCTATCTAGAAACAGGGATGAAAAAAAAAAGTAAAATAAAATAGTAGATAAAGAAGAATACTTGAACCGTTGGATAATAAATTAACGGAATAATCTTATTTCATAGCGAATATGGTATATAAAAAGACTTGTTATTCATATAATAAGATCTCTCTTAATCTCTTATATATATGCCATGATGATATTACCAATTAAGTCGTATTAAAGTGGTCAATTATATCTTCATAAATTACGATAAACAATTCGTTCACCAACAATAAACCAGCTACTGTTCTCGAACGTATCAAATCTTCTGATATCTGTATCAAATGTTATCGTTTCTATTAATCACATTATCTTCTTTGTCAACTGGCGGTGGTCCGGTAGGAAGAGTAGTACTCGGTCCTGCAGTTAGATACCCAGCAGACACCGGAACTCCAGCTGTAATTTATTAGATTCAAAGATGATTTGAATTTGAAATAAAAAACGTTTTTCCAAAACACAGTGCGCAAAATTCGACTTTTCGTACCGATTTTGCGTTTGCAAAGTACCCGTTTCTTGCACTAATGCGTAAAGTAATTACTTTACACCCAAAAGGCACGAGAGGTCGAATTTTTCGCACGGTTTCGAAAACTAGCATGAGCAACTCGTACCAGAATCACCAAGTTTGCGCACTAGTTGCACAATGTACTATTTTCATGTTACAAAATGATCACTTTGCTCACCAGTCAAATAGCCTGCAGTGGGTGTATTCGAAATGAACAGATCGTGCATCTGGTCTTTGTACTCTGCCCAAACGGGCGATTTTTCCAATATAGTGATCACTTTTTCACCCAATAATAAACTCCTGCTCATTGCTTTCAATGCTTTAACAATTTGGGCCTTAGTTGTACCGGGATTATCAATCGAGTCTAATCTACCCTCAAGAAGCGTAAGGAGATAGGGTACCATCTGTGCTTCCAAGGCCTGTGGTAATGAAAAAAAAAGATATAAAAAAAATAGATCAAAATACAAATAAATTTTCGATACGGGAAAAAAATCAAATTTCAAAGATGAAATATCTAGCCAAGCACCTGCTTCACCAATCTGTCCTCATTAGTTGAAAATAATCTGTTTAAAGCCTCGCAAGCTATCGCTATCATGTCTCTCCTCGACTGCATGGCGTACTTTAAAGGACTTATGCACTCTGTCTGACAAATCGATGTTATGCAGATCTGAAATGTTTATAAGAAACACAATATATCATATCATTCTTGATCAAACTAATTGCATCTTCAAAATTGTCCATCTTTAAGACTATTATTAAGATTATTAGCATCGACTGACACTAATCTTATTATTCTACCTCACTGGCAGCCAATTGATGCAATATTAATATGGCAGCTTTGTATACAGCCGGTTGACTGTTCGGCACGGACATCTGTCGACATAATCTTGGTATATGCCCAAGAGATGGTATCTGGTCGGCCAACGATGGCTGGGCTTGTAACAAACAGACCAAAGCTTGGGCGGCCAGTTCCAACAAATCCATCTAATGTAAACAGATCAAAATGATTAAGTTTATAACTGATAAACCCCAAATGAAACATTTCATAGGCTACCCACATCAGTCTTCTCCTTAGACATAAGCGTCAAAGTTGTGTCCATTAATTCGCTTAAAAACTCTTTGGGTTTTCTTAGTGCCCAAGTAGGACTGGCGATAAAGAGTCTCAGATATACACCGGCTACAACTGGCTCGTTCGTTGCGATGTCTATGTTACTCTGTAGCTCAGGTAACTTCAAAGGTGTATTAGGATTCAGTCTCTGAGCTGCGTAGTGGCTAAAAGTAATAATAAGTTGTGCTGTAGAACGAGTTCATGAGTTATGGAAAGAATTGATTGTAACTTGAGGTCCAATTACTCTTCTTTAAGCTCTGAAACCATCCTAGAAACTCTGGCCTTAGCATCGTCGTCCCAAATAAGTTCAGGATTTTCATGTCTCGATTCAAACATGTGAACGCATTGTTTAGGAGCATCGCGAATAGCTTCGCTGAATAATCGTGGCAAGAATTTGGACAGATCAAGCTTCACTTTAGGCCCTGCTAATTTGTCGGATGACATTTTGGCCAAGAGATCAGCTGCGGATTCTCGTATTTGCGTGTTGTTAGAGTTGCAGAATAAATCGAGAACGTATATCACAGCACCTGAAATCAACAAGAGTTTGAAAATGAATCATCATACCTCGCGAGGAAACTAATAACATCTGGTTATCGATGTGTACCTTTAGCCAAGGCATCCTTGACTATCTTGGTGGTACTCATTAACGCGTACAATGTTTCCAAAGTGAGAAGTTGGCACTCCGTTAAGCTGTGTAAACACAATAGCAAATGCACAACGACTTCGTTTGCAGCAATGTCGTTAACACACTCCTGATTTTTGGTCACGTTATTTATGACTTCTAAGGCCCCTTTTTGGACTGGTTTTAAACTGCTGCAGCTCAAAAGACCAAAAAGTAACTTGAAGTGACCGATGCACTGCATTTCTACACCAGGATTGTTCTTTATCACATTTTTCAGAGCCTCAAGGGACATTACGATGTGCCTTAATTTTTCCTGGTCCTTTTTAGACAAGGCAACGCTGCCCAGAGAGGCCAGATAGGCTGCGGACTTTGAGAGGAAGTCAAGCAGATCTATCGTGAAGCCTTTTGGATTCTGGAAATGTAAAAGAATTTAGAAAATTAGATGTTTCTGTACATTTAGTGGCCTTGAACAGCCGGAGAACACTGGATCTCACCTCGATAGGGAATGTCGGTTGTTCGTTGTAAATTTTAACGAATATTTCGCCGATTATCAGCTCGTTACCATGCGCTGTGTATTTGAGCTGATTGAAATCGTGTTCCAAGTCTCCATTACCGCCCAGTTTCTCCTGTCGTTTAGATTCCAAGTACTCATTTAGCTCTGCTCTAGTTCCATTGTCCCATATAAGATAAGGATTTGAGCAATTAGAGTTGAGAATCTTTAGGATTTCTTCGGGTTTGTCTTTGCTCAGTTGTCGAGCGAGGTATGGGGTCAAGGAACTTTCCAGGGCAGCTACAGTCACTGGATTGCCAGGTGTCTCGTTATCTCCAGTCATGTAACCACCGAGCCTTGCGCAAGCCCTAACAGCAAGTTTAGCCAAATTGTTTGCAACCTCTTGACGATTTTCGTCTTGATTTCTCTCAACGCCACCTTCTTCCAATGTGTAATCATAGTTGAACATGAAAAGAAGCAAATGCCAAAGCGCTCCAGACTGGTGAAGCTGCATTTGCAATACACTGTCTGTGGCTAAAGAGGAAATACACTCTGTTGCTACTGAGCAAAGCTTTGTTAAATGCTGGAATAAAAAGTAACTCATTAACATGTTGCGATATACTTTTAGGGGGTTTGTCCAGTGATTCTATGTAACAAAATGCTACCTTGAAGTACAAAAGTCTGCAAAGATCCTTAACCAGTTGTGGTAACTCGACCATTTTGTCTCTACATCCTCTGAACAATCCAGCTACCGCGAAGCACTTTGTAATATGTGTGCAAACTTGTACAGCGACTTCGTTAGGCTTGCTTGAATTGTTCAAGACTGAAACGCATCTTGTGTAAGCTTCTAGTAAAACTTCTAGGCCGCCTTCTCGCCTCAGTTCTTCGGCGTTTAAAGCGGAGCAATGAACTGTGTGATAGGCAAGTTCGCTAGCCGCAGCGAGTAGAGGAGCAGACTTAGAGAATAGCTGCTCGTCATCAGTCTCAAGCTTTATTGTTTTTATCAACTGAGGATAACCGGCGTATTTATAAGGCTGTAACTCCTCTTCGTATCGATGGAATAATATACTCTGAGTTCTTAAAATGAGTACTATATTGTCTGGGTCCGGTCCGTCCGAAGTCCAGCAGCTTCGACTACAGAGAAATTCGTAAGCTTGATTAACAGCCTCGAATTTATCCTGAAAATAGACAGAGATAGAGTAAGAAAATGAGTTTCAAAAACTTCCAAAAATGATTATTAGTGTATCGAATACACACTCTTCCGTCAGGATTTTTATCCGGATGATACATCTGCGCCAGTTTATAATAAGACTTTCTGACAGTGGCTTCGTTGTGTTGCTTTCCACCAGCTAATCCAAGCACCTTGTAAGCATCATCTACCGTCATCAAAGGCGGCTTTTTTTCCACCTCTTTTTTCCACGCGTCCAAAACGTCTTTCAGTAGTTTTACCTGCAAAGAATAGACGTTAATGAGAAATGTAAAATATTCTCAAGTAAAAATGAGATCATTTCCATACTCACAGGCTCCGGTATTGGCCACTGTGGAAATTTGTTAGTATCACACAAATGTCTGAGATAAAATATCTGGCAGAATAGTTCATTCTCAAGTTGTGGATATCTGATGGCAGGAATAGGTATATACTGGTATCTAGCCAAAGTATGACTCCGTAGTCTGGGTGAGAAGTCTGCTATATGCGCAGCAACTTTTTCAATCAACATCCTCCGCATTTCTGCATTCCATATAGCCTCCGGTGTATCAAAGTCTCCCAGGAATATTTGCGCGAATTTTTCAGCCCCGTGATTCTCAAGGTAGCTTACCATAGCGTCAGGTAGAAGCTGTCCCAGTATGCTGCGCTGCATAATATCCGAAGTTGTATTCTGTGTAAGAAAACAAGCTGTTAAGACAATTCGTTGATCCCCAAGGATTGAAAAACCAGTTTTTTGTACTGTACTTACTTCGTCGCCCCTAAATGCTTGCTTGGTATGAGTTAGCTGCAGGAATCTAGCGACAGGAAGAACATTGGACCCGGTGTACATCAATATGAAGAAGAAAATTCCTGTGAGATAAATCTTGGACATATCTGGATTGTCCTTCATGACTTCGCAGAGCAGAGTCGATACTCTCTCGACTAGAACAGGGTCGAAAGTCAGGAGCAGTTGAACAACGTGCGGCAAGCACTGGGGATCAGATAGCAGTCTTTTGACCCTTGGGAGAGGCCTGATAACTGCATTATCTGCATCTCGGCTTGGAAAATACTCGCACATTTTTATTAAGATGTTTAGAATGAGCGTAGCCAATTCGCTTTCATTTATAACTGGACTGCCTTTGGCGACCAAGGTCCATTTCAGCTGGGGAACTTGCATTATCATTCGCCATCCGTCCAGCCCCTGTGCCCAGACCTTAGTTTTGTTAGAGACTTTATTAGCGGAGTATAGCTTCTTGAGTTCGTTTATACAGATCGGGCCTTTCCTTTGATCTCCGTCATTGTAGTACCACTCTTTTTCCATTATTCTCTCCTGGTCTGGTCCCGCCTCTATAACATTTGTCTGTGTTGGAACAACAGCTCGCGATGTGTGCAGGTGGGCTAACGTCAATAAATCTACCAGCGTTCTAACTCCGTTCTGATCCATTATGTCTTTCACGTTTCGTCTGTGTAGTATCAACTTGTTTATAAACATAACTAAACGATCGCGTTCCATAATATCAGAACACCTCTCAAGCATACCGACAATATATTTAGTGTCTGAAAACGGACCAATATCTTCGTAATATCGACCGTATACTATCGTCATTGCTTGCAGGCAAAGGCACTTCATTTCAATTTTTGTCGTCAACAAAAATCTGTGGTATAAGTCGTTGAAAAACTCGTACCTAAAGGAAAACGATTTGTTATTCAGGTTCATTGGTGAAAACTAACTAACGGCTTCAAGAAGCGGAACAAGTCCCAGAATAAACTTACGACTTTCTTATCGGACTATCAGGGCTGTCTTCTTTCTCCAGCAACAGTCGTAGATAGTAATCACCGATTTTAACTTCGTCTGACAAAGACTGATACTGTACTTCAAACTCCCTGTGATTCCAAGCGATCAAAGTACCGCCAGACAAGTCTTTGTCGGAGCTGAAGGCACGGATTTCATTTTCCAATGCAGTGCGAAGTTCCTCCCTAGTCTTGTGGTTCCATATCAAATTCGGCAAGGCATGATTCTGATTGAACTTGTAATAGAAAAGCTTCCAATTTGCTTCAGATTTTATTCTCTCTCTACGTTTTCTCAGCACTATTGGTCTCTCCTTGATTTTTTCACGCCGTTCTATTCCCACTGTAGCACCCCAATGCTGGAGGGCATTTTCCAAGTGTTTTTCAACCACTCGCATCTGCCGCTCTATAGCTATCCATTGCGGGCTTTTCTTGTTCTGAGAAGCATGGTCTATGGCGATTTTCAAATTATCACGATTGTTTAGTCTTTCCTCTTCTAAGAATGAGTCTGGTACCGCCTCCTCAGAGTCTAAGTAGTTTAATAAACCAACAGGCTAAAATGCATCAAAAATAAAGTCGCTTTAAAACGTTATCACGCTTCTTGAATAGAAAAATGAAGACGGATTTCCCAAAACGTTTTTATTTACCATAATTCTTTTCAGTAATCCCATCGCGGTGGGATGCCCAGTGACCCACAAGCCGACTAAATGCCGACACAATTGTCTGTGAGTTAAAAGTCTGCCATCGCTTCCCAGGGTAAATAAACTGTTTAATAAATGTCTGGGTAAAGCACCCTCGGCTAATGCAAGCTCCTGCATTTTAGCAGCTATTTCTGGTGCCCCCTCTTCGATTATAGCCCGCATAACAAGGCCTGCGCCTTTGACGACGGCTAACGAAGGATGTTGGAATAGTCGGAACAAAGATCTGCCTCTTGCGGCGACCATTTCCAGCAAATTATCAAAGTGTTTGCCATCTGTTGTTTCGCTGTATGGTACACAGAGCGCGAATGTTAGGAAATCCAACATAGCAGAAACAACTAGAGCTCCTGTACCGTGATTCTAAAATGTTTAGAAATAATAGGTAGCGATGTGGAACCAGAGATCTGATCCTAAAAGTGTTTAACTACACTTCGGGCTAAATTTAGTTGTTTCAGAAAATCATAAAATAGTATATCCTCATGGCGAGGGATTCAAAACCAATTATTGCTGATCTTAAAGCGAACAGAGACTTTAATGTTAGCAAGGGACTCAAGATATGCTACAGAATGAGTGAAAATACACATGTACAGCTCTGACAATTGTACAACATTGATATGGGCCTGAAAGTTCAATTTTGTTGTAATTTTTCATAGTTGACCTATAATTATTAGAGTTGCTCGTAATATCTGATCTTCTTATAATATAAAAGGAAGAAATACTTACGACGTGACTGATCCACATATCTAATAGACTCTCAAGAAATTTATTACTGCTAAGTAGACTGCTTTTATTCAATTGTTCTTGTCTCAAGTCACAGTCTTCATGCATGGGCTGCATGAGAGCGCAAATACAGTCCATGGCGGCTTGGGTGACTCCGGGATCTTGCCGTTTCAAAGCTCTGACGACTTTGTTACCAATGGCTTCCCTGAATCCTGGTAAACTGGTGAATGCTGTAAAGCCAACTTTGCTGGCAACTAGTCTTCTCAAAGCATGAAACTGCGCCTCGACTTCGCTGTTGTTCTCCAACTCCTTACTCACTAAGGCATTCAGAGCTCCAAGAATAACTTTGTCTTTATTCTCCGTGAAAAGTCCCTGCAAATAGTCATTTGTAACCCTGTAGACTTGCAGTTGCAACGCCGTTACAGTCCAATCAAGCGTTCTACAATCCTGAATAAGAAATACAGAGATTGGATTCCAAACGAAATTCTTTGAAAATACTATCCATCGAACCACTCGAGTGAACTGCACAGCTTTAAGGCATGCCAAGGGACGTCACAAGAGTCGTTAGTCTCCAATAAACAGCTAAATTCTACGTAAACCGTAGGAAACGAAAAAGCGAGCAGTAAACTCACACTTACATCTTGTGAAGTTGAATAATGCAATCCGTTATAGGGAGCGTTAGCATTAAATCTCTCCAATATTTCAGAGAAACTTTTGTTCCCAGGTGGTTGCTGCAAGAATTTAACGTGCGAAGTCTCGACCTCTTCGTCAACGGGCAAATTAAAAGGGCCTAATCTCTTGCCTCTAGAAATGGGGAACATTTTAACATGAACGTCTCGATTCCCAGAGGCTCTAACGCCGTCGAGTAAAGAAGCGAGGAGAGAATCTCTGTCCGTTGTTGTATAACTCCGCAATTGACCGTTCAGATATTGTATGGTAAACAATTGCGGGTTTGTATTGTCTCTAACTAGAGTAAATATGTCGGACAATGGTCTCAGAGTGCATATGCTATAAGTTTGAGGATCTCTTTCTACAAGGCAAGTATCGGAGAGGCACAAGGTTCTTCTTTGCGGATCTGGATGCCTGGATGAAATTTTGTGGACAGTAAATTCCGACACACTTGTAATGTGTTCGTCGCCGCTAAACTTTCCCAATCTTTGAGATACGAAATCGTCGAGTATGATTTGTTCCTTCAATACTTTAATACTTATACCTAAATTACTCAACGCCGAATCTAACATCTTTTTTTTAATCTCTTCTATCTTTTGAGATGCGAATAAATGAAGTCTACCAAAACCTCCGCATACTATCACAAAACCACCTGGGTAATCTTTCATCGTTGCAAGACCCTCGAAATCCTTGTAACAGTAACTTGCTAATAACATATTAGTCGCCGGATCCAACTGGTCAAGACTAAACGGCGTTACTTCCAGGACTACTGGCAATCTTGTATCAGACCAATGATGTTTGTAGGCTTGATATCTCTGTGAAATAAATATATAAATAGAACATATAAATATATAAACATATAAATGACTGTTGGAACAGTTGTTTACAAGTTTCAATTTCATTGAAATAGATCCTCCTCTGAGAGTTTTGTGAGATACTAAAAGAGCATATGGTATAAATAGTGATAGATTCATGTTATCATTGTAACATGAGCAGGAATGGTTGATAAACGAGCCATAAAACTGTGTGAATAGAATACAATATTACCAAAATCTCCTTTGGTTTCTCAGCGAATTGATTTCGGAATTTTAACGCTTCAGTTAAAAGCTGGGTTCTGTGTTCCGAACTGAATCTCATAGACTCGACCTTTCTTTCTTTACGCATTGTTATACTGAACTCGTATAATCCAGCCTGGTTTTTATTGGTCGGTTGTAAACTGATGAAATCTGCGTAAGCCCACTTATTGGTAACTTCCAGATTGCTAGGGTTGTATGTTGTGATTCCCATCGATCCGATAGAGAAAACACGCTTGTATCTGAAATTCAATTTCATTGTTAATTAACTGTCATTTAATAATGATAAAATGTAAACAGTCGAAAGTTGCAAAATATTATTTGTAGGAATTTTAAACAAAAGATGTTATGTTATATGACAGAAGTGTGTTGTTCTAACCATAAAATTTATTCAATTATACTCACTTTCCCTTCCATGAGTGTTTTGTGACAAGAAAACAGGCCACATCCTGATTATCCTTTATCGGCATCATTGTCTCATTTCCTATAACTGTTTATATTTTTATAATAATGAAAATTTTTTTTTGTAAACAAATAAAAACGTCCGTAGTGACACCTTGGAATATTATTTTTTCTTTTATTTTCGGTAAGAACTAAGAACTGTCAGGCGATCAACGTAACTATGTCGCGTAGGTGATAGTAACCACGAAACTATTTATAAATTTATAGATCTATTTACTACTCACTATTAACGATTAAACTCTGAATAAAGAAACGGAATTTAAACTTTATTCAAACACTATTTTTCATTCACAAATGTCATTTAGCAGCGATTTTCCAACCTATAAGTGCCGCCATGATGCTGGGGCCCTGGGAGGTGTCATTGCTCTGAAGTTAGCTCCGAAATGTCGTTTATACGAACGTGACGTCACTGATACTGCGTTCGTTTCTATTTTTTTCCAATTTTTTTTCTCTTTTTAATAAATCTATTCGTTTTAATACAGATTCGCAACTATTATCACCTTTTCAGAGCATATTTTGACGTACTATTGACAAAGTATACAACATTAATACATGTCTGATAAGATTCATAAGATCTTTGTCGATTCATTTAGGGAAATCCCCGGCTAGAGTAGGGGGATTCTCAGCTTGATAAAGGACCGATATGAATATCTAGATAGGGGTATAATCTATGGACGTATATCGGCAATAATAAGTTGTCATGGTATAGGAAGTGTATGTAACATATGAAGATAATAATTAACGTTTGAATTTTTCTCGTAACTCATAACGATTTTGAATATTATTTTATTATTCACTATCATAAAATGTCCTCCGAAAATATATACCGATAACGAGAATCCTTATTCGAGTGAGGTTTGTGTTTAAATGTCGAATTATCATCTTCAAATTTCATTTATATTATAGGTTAGGTTCCTTCGTCTCCTCTCCTCGATTGAATTAAATGATTTTTGGTATTCTACCGCGTCTATAACCGTTTGTCAAAATGTATCTTGTAATATGTGATACGATAGCTTTCCTGAATTGTAGCTAAACGTGATTTAGCTAATTTACTAGTAAAGTCAACGATGTTGTAAACACAAAATTTTCATTAAACCTAACCTAACTATTTTGAATTACGAAGAATGGAAGTTTCCATAGTCAGTGACTGCGGTGATGAATTTAAATCCGAATTAGACGAGGACTTTGATGAGGTTCTAAAGAATCTTCCCCAAGTATTGGAATTTATACAAAAACTTAAAGCGCACATAAGATGGCAAAGAAAAAAGATAAACAAACTACGCAACAAGCTGAATGGACGCGTAAGAAAATTTTCTCAAACCTATCTCACATTGTCTTTAAATATTCTCTTCAACTCTCCATCAAAAATTTATTCCCAGAAAAAAGAAATACTGGAAAATCCAGAAAAATCACACGTCGACTCCGCGACGCAGACCGATTCAATAGATATCAAGAATGACTCCATTCTTGGTCAAGACTGGAACACAGCTCAGTCTGAAAGTAGAGAAAACATCGTAGAGCAGGTCACCAAAGCAGCGGAATCCGCATTACAACAGACTGGTTTTGTCTACGAAGAAACATCAGGACTGTATTATGATTATAACACTGGATATTATTACGACGCGGTAATATACCAGCTTTTTCAGTCTGTGACTCAATCCTGAAATTTTAATTTCTAAGATTTTTATTTGTTAGATTCAAGCTTGATTTCCAATCCTTTAATATCAATTTAAATAAAGTAAGTCTGATTCTAGTAAACCATTGCGAAGAAAATAACATGCCTATAAAGAACGATGAAGAAATAATACCATTTCGTCATCATGTTCCTTCGCATATTCTGATAAGAGATCGAAGAAACTGTATATTCGTATTTTCTTGTTGATAAGATGATTATTTCATACTCTAGATTGAGTTTCTGCGCTATTTTATCACTGGACGTTGTTCAGTAATGAATAAAAATGATTTTTAGCGATATATTAGTTCATTTTCTATAATTTAACTCTCACATTCGGATGAATTTTAAAACTCCTAGTAATACGGCTCTCACTTAGCCATATTGAGTCTTTTTGTAACAGGGTTCGTTTATAATTGAAATAATGAATCATCGAATTGAATTATTCCAGGAACAAGGTCTCTACTATGATGGAAACTCAGGAACCTATTACTACTACGATGAAACGAGTAAATCGTATAAATTTCATAGCCAAGCTCAGGTCTCGAGTGAAGCGGCTCTTGAAAGTCAGAAAACTGAGAAAAAGGAGAAACGAAAAGCCAGGAAGGCAAATAAGGTGAGTTCTGATCAAGCGAATGAGAAAAACTGCATGGGGATGAAAACGGCTGTTGATTTACATAGCAGAATTCTATTTCTTTATATTTTGTTTCAGGTTTCGGATGCGATACATGAGTTAATAGCTGGCGTTTCAAAAATATCAATTGAAAGAAGTAGAGCGCACGTTTTAGGTAAATATCCTACGCCTTTAATACCCACACGTGTCTCTCTTGTAGGATACGATGAAAAAGCGAAAATTGGTGGTGGCTAGAGGGAGCGAATCATGGGACGACGATCACGAAGAAGGCGAATGCTCGGCCAGTGATAACAGCTTAAGCACGCAGGATGTTACTTCCGAATTGTCCTCTAGTAACGAAAGCGAAAACGAAGTCGAACAAGGTTTATTTATTATCATTTTCCGCGATAAAATCACTTTATTTCAGTTCAAAGAAGTCAAAAGGTGGAAGAAATTCACAGAATTATAATAACGAGCGATAAAAAGTTTCTCCGCTTCCCATATCTGAATATCTGAGACTCAATTTTCGTCCCTCGCTTTCTTTATTCTATTAAATACAAACTTTTCTGTTTCGTCATATCTCCTGCGGATTTTTAATTCTAAATCAGGCTTATTCATGTGTTCAAACTGTTTGTTCCAGAACTAGCGAAGACTTACCCACCTTGTATAAGAATAATCGTCAAGGAGACGAGCTTGCCGAAGTTAAAACCTGGCTCTTTATTCGTCGTTGCTTATACAGGGGGTTCTATGGGCAGAGAAGGAGATCACTCGGTTCTTATACAAGATATAAACATCAGCAAGGTGAATTGAAGCTTGCTGTTTACCTCCTGCCTCGAAAATGTTTTTGAGAGAAAAAATTTGCCTTATAACAAAAATTCTCTTTGGTTTTTCTTTAGCAACACGCGAGGTTCCAGTACGACGAAGCTAAGAAACAGTACGAGATAATCGACCTGGGATCTAGGAACGGGACTCTTCTGAACGGCAAGAGATTGTCAGTAGCCAAACAAGAGTCGGAGCCCTTTGAGATAGTGCATGGTTCCATAATCCAAGTTGGAGGCACAAAGCTGCTTTGCCATATCCACAACGGGCATGAAACCTGTGGTCATTGCGAGCCAGGGCTTGTCCAGCAGAGCGTTAACTCCGAGGGAAATGTAGTTACGAAAAAAGAGCAACATAAATCAGAGCTCAGAAGATTGAAGCACAAATTCGGAGTGGAAAAAACCAACGTTATTGTATCTAGTCAAGTTGCAGCAGGGTATCAAGATCGTGCACAAGCCAGAAGATTCCTCGTCGGATCTCTCAATCCTCACGCTAAAACCCAGCAGAGTTCTGTCGATACGTAAGTTGAATATATTTGTTGTGGTATTTATTCGTTTGTTTATCATGAATCTAAAGAAAAATCGTTGAATTATCTTAAATTCGTTAATTCTTGTTCAGTTTTTCATTAATCTAGCGTTTATCATACTTGAAGTAGTGATACCAATGAAATTGATTCTATAATAGATCGAAACAGGATATTTAATCAAAGAAAATGATTATTGAGATTTTATTTAGGATTGTGAAAATTGTTATTTTTATTTCTATTTATTATTTTAATTTATTGATTCTTCATTTCAGATCTATAGCGAAAGACAACAAGGGTTTTAAGCTGTTATCAAAAATGGGTTGGTCGGAGGGTCAATCACTTGGAAAAGATGGTGACGGGAGAACCGAGCCTGTGAGTGTTTCTGTATTGTTATCTGATTGAATATTGATTAGCATGAATTGATTGTGTTATTTCAGACTAAAGGGATTGAAGGCCATCATATTGATGGTGGGTGATTTGTATCTCTATACGCTTTCGTCTCTCTCTTTCGCTATCGCATTTTCTCTTTGTATCTATTCGCCTAATTTTTCATTCACATGTATATAAATTGAATAATTGATTAATTAATTCGTTTATATTGGCAATTAAAACAGAATGTTTGATTAGATAACAATTCTCATTTATTAGAAAACAAAAAAACTCTTATCCTTCATCCGTTTAATGAATAAAATAAAAAATAAAGATAGAATTTTACAATTCGGGAACGTACCAAAATCGTATAAATGAAAGGAAGGAATAGTGGATTCTGAAGAAGGGATGATCATCTTCTTTATCAAATAATTCAACGATTGTGGATATAAATGCTGAAAATATGTGAAAACGTATAAAAAATTATCGGATTTCAATTTTATGACTTCAAATCGTCAGAAATATTTTGGGAAGTTAGTTTTTATCGAAAGCGTGTTCGTATGATGAAATCTCAAGCCCGGAACCTTTCGAAAATATAAACGTAGAAAATTTGTCATTAAATTTCGCAATTCACGTATATAAAAGAAATTTATAGAAAAATCAAATTCTGGTTTTGAAAGAACGGAAATATTCGTCGAATCTCAAATATCAATTGTTTTCATTACGGTCCTATTAAAAGTCTACATATTTCGCATAATTTTGACGAAAAAAATATTCCATTTTCATAAATATGAATTTCTTTTCAACTTTCCACTTGAAAGTTGAACCCGAACGGATTTTAACTTTCGATATATGAATCAATGCGGTTTTATTCGTCTCAGAATAGATTAGATTTTCAATTCAATCGGTCCAAGAGTTTTTGAGTTATTAAAAAAACAAAATTTCCAAAAAAATTTCTTCTTTTTCTCTTTCAATTGATGATATCTCAAGAACGGATCAGCGGATTTTGATAATTTTTTTTTTCAATCAATGAGATTTGAACCAACTTAAATCTGATGAAAATTTTGATCTAATCGATCCGGTAGTTTTTTAGCAAAAATTAAAATAGTCAACTTTCCGCTCATAATAAATTTCCTTTTTCTTTAATCGCGCCTTTTCACTGCACAGAATCTTATTTTCTGATCTTGTTATATCATTTTTTGATAAAATCCTATATATTAACACAAAAAAAATAATAATAATAATCACGTAGTGCAAAACGGAGTAAATTTTTTTTTTTTTTCTCTTTAATTCTTTTCCTCAGCGACTATGGAATGATTATTGCGTTTAATGCTTCCACAGAAAAAAAAAACCCGAAAATTTCGATTCCGATATGCATAAGAAATATATGTCCATTTTACGCGGCTATAAGCTATAAGCTAGTTAGCTTGGAAAATCCGGGTCGGTCGTTTATAATAGGTAGCAAATGCCTGTAATCATGGATCGTCTATGCTTGGCATCAGGATTCAGGATGCAGCGTAGTGGCAGAGAATAATGATTTAAGTGTCTCCCTCCGAGTCCTCGGAGTCCTTCGAGTCCCGGAGTAATTTGTCCGGTTTTTTAGTCGAAGTAGGTATATAGAGAAAGGTACACCTACCCAACCACCACGGAATTCGCGCGTTATTTCTTCGTTTCCCGTGTCCGTTCGGTCGCGTCTTCTTTCGCTCCTCATCTTCTCCGTATATTATTTCCTTTTGCTTTATATACTAGCTTTTGCTATACACATCTTATATATCTGTATAGGTATACCCCGGCTTAATATTTCCTAGGATTACCGCCTTTCCCCTTTTTCGTAGAATTAGGCAGATGTACAGAATTCCATGTAATATAAATTTCTCATAGTCCCTCTCAGAAAGAAACAATTATAATATTACTATCCCCATTTTATTTTTACACGCTATCTTCTATCCCTTTCCTTTTTTCTTCCATTTTTTGTTTACTATTTTTTTATTTTTGAGAAATCAAGGAAACCTAGACGTCCCCCTTTGACGTTGAAATAGAACTCGTTTTATACATCGATAAAGAAAGAAGAGAAAAATAAAGGAAAAAAGAAAAAAAAATTACTTTTTATCAAATTTATTGTACGTATTATAGTATGGATATATATAATATATATAAAACGCGAGGACAGATGGCAAGCCTACAATTCTAGCCCAGCTGAAATTCTATTATAAGTAAAAAGAGTTCGTAATAAGGAAGGCGGCTAGTCGATCGTGAAAGAAAGAACGCTACAGGCTTCCGGTCGTTTGAAATTTCATAGTTTCGCATAATTTTATTTTTTTTACATTTTTTCTTCGGTAATATTTGCTTTTTTTTTGGTTTCTATTAGATCATTCTTCGAGTAAGACTAAAATTCGCACCGAATTGTGTCATTTTATATAATAATATGTGAATATCATATCGCGTGGGGGATGGGTCAGAGTTTCGAATTTTAAAAGTTCCGAACCTCAGATCTCCGAAAATCCAAAAATCCAAAAATTTCGGTCTATTTCTCAGGATGTAAAGACAAAAAATATTTCGTTTCAATGGAGACTCTCTTTGGGAAAATCGATTTCATCTACTTCAATCGATAACTTCATGATGACATAAATGATTGATGGGATTTTGAAACTGTTTTTTTTTTTTTCCGAAAAGTAAATCTCAAGACGATTAATTTGACCACTTATTGGTTTCGATACGATCAATACAGCCCGAGTTATTAAACACTTAATGAATACATGCGTGAATTTTAAGTTTCGGACTTTTGGCCTTTCGGATCTTTTTCAGCCTTCGGAATTTTTAACCTCCGATGTTCTTGTTAGATAAATTTTCGAAATCGGCTATGTAGACTTTCGGAAAAAAACCGTATGTAAAAACTGTGAGTCGGTAATATTCAATTCCGGAATTTTTAATTTTCGAGACTTAAAATCCGGAACTTCAATCAACCCAGTCCCATCGCGTGTTTCATCAAAAACCGGCTATGGAGAGAAAGATCAAAAAGTTGAAAAAAAAAAAGGAACAAAAACGAATTGATGAAAAAAAAAAAAAAAAAAAATTAAATGAAGCCTATGTATAGCAACGAATAATATATGGTGAAAAAAATGAGGAAAAATGAGAAACAGAGATCCGTAAAAACGAAAAAAAAAAAAAAATTAACAAAAAAACGAGATTCACCCGTGTTATACGCGTTATATAAACAGTCCAGACCGCGTGAGCTGTAATAACGAATGCAAATGTATTGAAATTCAAATCATTATTTTGTCTAGACGCATCACATGCCCTATTGCTCCCACGCCGTACCGTATATTGTATAGTGAACCGTCCCACACGCCACGCGTACTGTTCATTTGCTTTTGCTAAATTTGTTTGATCTGTCTGTCCGTTCGCTATGTATACATATATAGTATATATATATTTTTTTTATTTATTTTTTTTTTTCTTATTTTTTGTCTTTAGTTTTTTCAAAACACGGATGCATATTTACCTATACGTTAATAACTAGACACAACTATTATAAGTCAACTAAACTCATCATCAGATCGAAGAGATAATAATTTTTCCGTATTTTTTCTCGTAAATTAATTTACCTCACTTTTTTCTCAACCCTTACATAAGAATTAAAAAAAAAAAAAAAAAAGAATCTAAAAATCAACCACATCGCTATTTTCTAGAAATTTTACAACCAGCAGTATACCTATAGACATATACCTGCCTAGGCTATAAGTATACTTGAAATTAGATAAAATGTAGCGAATCATTTTCTGCATAAGTGGGTATCTATTTACTGACCAATTGACCATATGGCTATTTTCCCGCTCGCCAGGCGCGTACCTAGCTATTTGCAATAGACAGATGCGTAGTGAGCAAAATAAAAACAAAAAGAAAAAACTGAAATAAAATAGGGAAAAAAATATAGGAAAACCCGGAGGGCTTCTCTTAGAACGGAAGACGTAATCGCCTGACGGTCGTCCCGCTGTAGATATACCCGGCTATAAAACTGCCGATAATTTTTTTCGTCCTTTTTTTTTTTCCGTTTCCTTAGTAAGTATTTCTTTAGACGTATGTTTCTGCCGGTGCAGCCCTGGCAAAACTAGACAGTTTACTATTTTGTATAAATATCATGTATCGCCTATCCAATAATCTTGCGAGCGCCTTTCCCCTCCGATTCTTTGGTCGCGAATCAAGTATACAGGGTGATTCAGACTGAGCGGGTCATATTTTAAAGGTAGATTACTTGCGAAATTCCAGGACTAAATTTCCTTTAACAAAAATTCGAGGGATCAATAGTTTCCGAGATACAAAAGATCTTAGTTTACCGATCACAGAGCTCATAGGTGACACAGACTGGGCCGGTCATGATCATGAGCGCAAGTTGAGCGGCGCCGAGTCTGTGCAATCTATACGCTCTGCGATTGGTAAACTAAGATCTTCCGTATCTCGGAAACTATTTGTCCCTCTAATTTTCGGTAAAGGAAAATTAGTCTTAGATTTTCACGGGGAATCTACCCCCAAAATATTAGCCACTTAACCTGGATCACCCTGTACAAGTTTAAGATGAGCCGTGCTCCTGCGGGCACGGAAACTAAACGACATGTAGATAGGTACTGCATACTTCTTACCGCGTATTTAAATTACCCGCACTTTACGAGGAGATAGATAAATGCCAGATTGCTGGATTCCTGTAGTCTAGGTAGCCCGCGACTATACGGGCAGTGCTAGTGCTGGAGAATTAATGATGAATAAAATCACTGCAGGAAAGGCGGTACAAGAGACAGAAATTAGTGGACTTGATATTTCTTCTTGGGAAATGATTAAAGGAAATAAAAAAATACGTCAGTATATAAGTATATAAATTATCTACCAAGCGGCGGCTGCGTTGTAAAGATTCATTTCCGAGTTACGTTACTTTACGTTTCGTTACGTTACGTTACGTTACGTATCGTATCGTATCGTATCGTATATAGGAACGAGAAGTAACCAGAGATTAATCAACGAGTTCAAGCTAATAAACTCTTCGACCAAGCGATGTGATTAAATAATTAATTAACTTATCTTCAACGTTGATCCCAGGCCCCAGCTATACTGTAAGAATAAGTATCACATTTTACGCACTTTGCTGCTACAGCAGCTCGTATCTATGCTCGTTTCCAACTAATTAACGCAATTAGAGAGACTGGCGTGGGCTAGAGCTAAGTTGACGAACTTATGTCTATTTATAGATATACAAACAAGTATTTACTCAGTCTCACGCATTTAAGCCAGAATTATAGAGGTGCTATACAATTGCGCACACTTCTCTTGCGAAGGGTGTATCCTTTGCGAAAAACTGAAACGATTTTGTATAAGCGAAAATTTCGACAGACTTGTAGTTTTTAAATGAGAGCTGTTCTAAATCCACCAATCACGGCTCGGTCCTAGACTAAAGTAACGGTCGCTCCAGCCAGTCAGCGTCGAGCGTCCGCCCCCGCTCTTAGCTCAAGCTGCACATCCGATTGGTCAATTTTGAACTGTCTCTCATTTGAAAACTATAACACTCTCGATGTTTTAGGTGGGATAAATTCGTCTTAGTTTTTCTCAAAGAATAGAACCTAGGGCAGGAGAATATCAGCGGTTTTGATCCGTGCTGTACAACGGCGTTTAGTTACACCTACCTACATCCTATATACGTATACTTATTTGCTCGGTATGAATTCTATCGAAGGGGGAAAATTGCGTGCCGACATTCGTGCGATTAAGTGACGCGTAAATACGTATCTAGGTACGTAGTAAACTGCATATCTCTAGCCTCAGGCTAATGTGAGTTTATACTTTGCTCAAGAGAGTTGCACTCGTAAGCTTGACTCGTCATACGATCGAGGCCTCCTTTTTACCATGTAAGACCTCTTCGTGGTTGATGGCAGACATCGCTGTTAAAATATATCACAAAAGTGGAAGAATCCTGCCTCTGTTTGTCGCTATTCACAAGTACCTGGGATAAAAATGTAAAAGAAATTCAAAAATTTCACCCATCTCAAAAATATTGAAAAGCAATAAAATTTCGCGATTGAGGATATCGTTCGAACTTGCAGACGTGACCCATATCGTAAAGGAAGGGTTTTAGGAGTTTCACGTAACATTGGGTTGCATCGCATCGCATCGCATCGCATTGCATTGCATTGCATTGCATTGCGTTGCGTTGAGTTAACGGTAACATCGAAGAGTTTGCGCTGCACCTGTTTCCCCATAAAGTTACATTGTACGTTGTAAAATGTATAGCGGTGATTGTAAACCAGGAAATAAATAAATTGCAAAATCGTAACGTGGTCGCCGTCTACGTGCAGCAGAAAGGCTCTCCAACAAAACATCGGCAAATAAACTGAACCGGGAATTTGATCAATTTAAGTGCTTCTGCTGCTGCTCCTTCTGCATTCAACGCTTCAGCTTTTCCTCAAACTTGATCACATTTTTGAGAAAAATTGAATTACAGAAAAAAAACGAATCTCTGTATCAAATTCATCCATTTTTATCTTTTTTTTTTTGCAAAAAAAAATCGTTTTCGATAGATCGTGTGCATTTTTTTTTTTTCCCTTTGATAGTTACGGAGATTAGAAGACGACGTCGTATCAACTAGACGAGCTGGAAATGTATTATCGTAGGTATGTGCAGAGGGTGCAACTGTCTAGTTTTATGGATTTCTCTCTACTAGCTTTGCCCGTTTTAACAGCTTAACATTTTACCATTTTACGGGAAGGAGTCCTTTTACGATTTACACGGATTTTCACATCTCGTTCCGCGCACTCATACCCATACAGAATAAGGGTGTCTAAGATCCATTATATCCATGTATATAAAATGTACAGTAATATATTCACGCCGTTTTACAACCATCGACTGTAAAATAAGAAAAACTCAAAGAAAAGGAAAAAAAATCCATCCGTAAATAACGGTAAGACGATTTCCGTATTATAATTTAACGAACAATTTGAATAAGATAAATGAACAATTTGTTAAACTACACCGTTGACGATGTTACTTTAACACCGCATTCGTAGTTGAATTTAACACCGAAAAATGCAACACCGGACACCGCGCGGACTTACACGGTTTATTTTTTACAGTGTAGCAAATGAAAGCTGTAGGGTTTACTTCGTCGTATTATTGGCTCGTAAACTTCAATTTTTCTTTTTTTATTCTGCACCATATCTTCTTCGTCTTCTTCCTCTTTTTTTTTTTTTTTTTTATTCTTCCACTCTTTCACTCTCTTTCTATCTCTCGGACAGGGTTTTATTTATCTTTCTCGTTTCAATGAGAGTTACCGATCGTTCTTACGTCAACAGTCGCGGCTGATCAGTAGCTGCATGGCTATAACAGAGCGACGATTTTTGAACTATTGCCATTATTCTAACGACTAAACGACCCGTAAAAATACTGGAAAAGCTCAACCCGCGATTTACTATAATTGGATCGGGTTTTCAATCTGAAATTATCACCGGTATACCCAAAATCTGAATTCAAAGTATATGGAACGAGATCTTTTTTGATAGTTCCTCTCATTTGATACTTCTCTTCATATACGGGGTTATTCAGGTTGAGCGTGCCGCATATTTGGAGGGTAAATTCCCCGTGAAAATCTGAAACGAAATTTCCTTTACCGAAAATTCGAGGGACCAATGGTCTCCGAGATACGACAGATCTTACTCGGCCAATCGCGGAGCGTATAAGTCGCACAGACTGGGCGCCGCTCAACTTGCGCTCATGATCATGACCGGCCCAGTCTGTGTCACCTATGAGCTCTGTGATCGGTAAACTAAGATCTTCCATAGTTCGGAAACTATTGGTCCCTCGAATTTTTGGTAAAGGAAATTCAGTCTTAGAATTCCGCGAGGAATCTACCCTGAAAATATGGCCCGCTGAACCCGAACCACCCTGTATATGGCATACGTATTAACACTCAAGTTTTTATACGTTCTTCTTTCGTTATTTCTTTCCTCGTTCATTCCTCATATTATATATTCGTTTCGGCAAAGTTTAAGAACCCCGGACGAAATATATATAGCGGAAGTGAACCAGGCGAGGGTCGCCGATGCTGACCATCGCCCAGAGCGACTGGGAAGACAACGGAATGCAAGGCCGCGTCGGTATTATGTAATACTTGGGGATCCTGATCCCTTTTTTCGTTCTTTTTCCATGTGTTTTTCTCTTTTTTTTTCCTCTCTTTCTCTCTCTCTCTCTCTTTTTCGTTTTTTCTTTTTATTTCTCTTGTTTTTACCTTTCGTCTTTCTAAGAACTGGCCAGACGTTATTGTCTTCGGATTCAGGTCACTTGGAACGCGCCGAAACTAAAACGAAGCCGTTAAAATATCACTACACCTCGAAGAAGCCGTAAATTTTAAATTTAAATTCAAAATACCGGATCAAATATATCCGAATTTATTTACAGTCTAAAAAATTTGCAAAATAAATCCTTGAAACTTGCAATAACTAGCATATAGGTAAAATGAATGAATCTGCGGAACCAGCGATTTCCTAATATTCTTTCTCACCGTCCCGCTATTCCAAAATGAAAAATTTCTTCGTTTTTCTTATTTTCTATTAAAAAAAAACCTCTCTCCTAGATTACTACGAGGTTGTTCATCAATCTGCGATTTTTCTAATACCAAACGATCGGTCTGGTAATAAACTAGAGGCCAGATATAGAGAGTGAATATGATTCAATGAAAAAATCACCTGTATTAGAAATGGATTTGATGAAAAATGATGTATTAATGAAAAAAAAAAACAAAAATGAATCACTATATAATTTTTTATTTTAAATCATATAGACTAGGTTCCTCTTTTTCACAAAAAAATGAATATTTATGATGATATAAGTACATGGGTCATCATATTATAATCAAGCGAAAAAAATTGGTGCATATGGTTAGCGATCTACTTCTGATCGGTCCATAAATCAGCGGAAATGGAATGGAGTGTGAAAATGATTCGGTTATAAGTACCGAACTGTTTGTCGAATCGAGTTTAGTGTGGCAGCATTTTGTCCCGAATTTTGAATTAGCGAAAAACGTCAGAACCGATCAATTTATTTTTTCAATTTCGTCCTCGAGTGCGATAGTGAAGAGTTCGCAGTCCATCAATCCTCCATTCACCTATAAGTCGTGAAAAATAATATCTATTATAGAACAATTAACAATTTCGATTGATATACAGCTACCTGACTAATGATGAAATTAGCGGTTAACAGAAGCCGATATTTCTGTTATTAAAACATATACCTAACGAGCTGAGGTGATAGTCGTATGTGATAAACGGTCAATAGATGTACCGTACTGGCTTCTAGACCTTGCGGTTTCGCCCACGTAGACATACACACGTCGATGGTCATACCAAGTTTCTAATTAATCGGGCTTTGATTTACGGCTAAGCTGCCATTTACGCTGTCAAAGTAAATAATAAATGGATATTATGCGTCCAATTGAAATATCGCTGTGCGGTAGGTGCGCCGTGCCGTGCAGCACTACGTTACCTTACGTTACGTTACGTTACGTTATGTTATGTTATGTTAAGTTACGTTACGTTAAATTACGTTTCGTTTCATTGCGTTGTTCGTACCTCTTTCATTTCGGTCTGCGATAAACGCGAACTGACAATTGCTGTAGCCGAAGATGCTGACCGCGTTCGATGCATGCATGCATCACCAGCCGCAAACCTGATTCTACAGTATCAAATTTACACCGAACTGTCCACCCGATATCAAAAACGTTGTATGTATGTTACCTCGTACATTGTATCAGCATTGGCTTTTGTGAGTTTTCATACCGATGCCATCGCCATATTACCGCAAAGATATGTATAATTTTTAATTACCAGTCTAATTTTTAATTCACATAGGTATATGTGCGGTTGTACACTGCGACACTGACGTTGATGCGATACGTTCACGAAGGTCATTATTCCATCGAGCGATTATAATATGTAATATAAAAAATAAATTACAACAGTTTTACCTTTATAGCTTCGATAAAGCTGTCGGGAGTTGAAAAAGATTAAGAAACAGCCGATAAATTCGAAGATATTAAGCCAATACTTTGGTCCTTCTTTACCGGCCGATGGGTGCCTGGTTTCAGGTCATATAGAATTATTACACTATATTTTTAATTTGCTGTATCCGTTGTCCATTAATTAGTAAACTCGCTCCCTCGTCGGCTACGTATGGCATCGTCCCAAAATCGATATTTTATTAAATGAAGAAAAAAAGCTAAGGATAAAAAACGAAAGGAAGAAAATTACGGTCGAGGATAAAAATAATCCCAAACAGTCGCACTAGTTCGGCCTAGATCAGCCCGAGGTGTAGACAGGGCGAAAGGCAACAGGTGGGAATTGCTGGGAACTACTACGAACGCGGGGCACAACGATCTCACAAATAAATCCAAAGCGGATCTCGGAGAGTTTAAAGTGTAGACAATGGTGAGCAACGAGGGAAGGTACACCTTCAACATATCCTTCGACTTATGTCTCAAAGGATTGATTCCGGTCTATAAAGACGCAGGATTCTCTCCGAAATCTTCATGGAATCTCGACATCTGCGTATGAACAAAAAGACAGGATAATCCAGCCGATTATTCCCGGTTTACCAAAATTCTAGAAATAATTTTTCCCCGAAGGAAACAAATCGGCAAAAATTCAGGAAGCAGTCGATGACGAGACGAGGTACACCCCCAGTGTATATAGACACAGGATTCTCTCCAGGATCTTCATGTAATCTTGAAATCTCTCTGGAAAAAAAAGCTGGATGATTTTCGGCTTGCAAAAATCCTGGAAGTAATTTGTCTTCGAAAGAAGGAAAGAAGGAAAGAAAGGAAAGCGAGGAAAAGTCAGTAGAGGAGTTTTCCAACGTCGAAGAATTGCTCGCATCGTTAGCGAAGGAAATTTTTTTCCAGAAATGAAATTACTGAAATTTCAGCTTTGATAAATCCTTATTCCATTATTCCCGAAGGCATATCTATAGTGATGTAGTTCCAAGAGTGTATACGGGCGAGCACTTTAGTTTTGACACTCCGTGTGGATGAAAGAATACGAAGAAGAAGAAGAAGAGGAGGAGGAGGAGGAGGAGGAGGAGGAGGAGGAGGAGGACGAAGAAGGAGAAGAAGAAGAAGACGTGAAGGTTGACGAAGATTGATTGCTTTTGTTGGTTGGGAAAAATCGCTTTTCTTCTGCAGGATCTCGCGCTAGGTTGCTACTCGCATATCGCATATCGCATATCCCATTATACTTACCTATCCTACAACGTACTAGGGGGTATAGTTGCAGGGTATATGTGAAGTGAGTCTATGCGATGGTAATGCGCATACATGAAGACATGTTATAATATAATATCGTATAATGTATAGATATGAACCTCGGAAAAGACGGGTAGAAATCTAGAGAGTGCATCGCTGCTGCTGCTGCAGGTAAAGGCCCCTGCCTTCGACAAAGGGGTCGACTCCGGGAACTGGTCGATCGGTCTAGACTCTCTAGCTGCAGACTCCAGACTCTAACCTCCTGCAGCAAACTCTACTATCCTCTATGTTGTACTACCTATATATATACCCAATTCATAGATATGTATATGTACTACGTACACACATACAAATATATACGTATATAAGTGTATGTATATATATATATATATATATATATATATGTACGGACACATCGATCAGTTAATTAAAACGCATCAGGTACCCCACTGAGAGGCTTAATTGCTGCAAGCTGCAGAAAGACTGAGCTTCAGACAGCAATATAGGAGTCCAAGGATCAGACAGGATCTGAGATCGTTAAATGTGACGATTTCCTCGACTTTGAGTCAATTCGTGAATTTTTTGGATGCATGTTGTTTGTTTTTTCCTTTTTTCCTTCGTTTTTGTTTCCGAAAATCGAAATTTTTGTTAAAGAGAGGAAAGGAACGGGACTTGGAACTCTTTATGTATAATGAAATACGGTGTGCTAATAAAATTCACAAAGTAACGCACATCCGGTCATTTCGCGTCTGGACGTAGTCTAGCGGCCAACTGGTCTCTCCTTTTCTCTCTCGTTCTCTCTTTGGGTGAATATTGCCCCCCAGCTCTCACTCGCGCATAACGTAAGTATTTGCTTTCATTGTACGAGCTTCTTATGTAGGATATCTCCACCTACCTACCTACCTACCTACCTTTCATTTCGTCAAGAGAAGGCTGTTACTTGCAATGTGTATCTACCTACCTTATACCTACCTCGCACACCACGAACTCCGCTAATTTACCATGTCCGCATAATACCATATATTATATCGTGTGATTATCATTTTTACTGCTTATATACAATATGGAGATATATATCTATGGGCATATGTAACATGCAACGCGAGTTGATATACCGTAAGTACGCTTTAGCAACTCAAATAATAATGATACTAGTATATCTCTTTTAGCTGATGTAAATCTTCTATATTATTAGGGTCGTGGACAAAAAAGCGAGGAAAAAAAAAGTTTATAAAAAAAATATAAAACGAGAAATAGGTAGTTTGGATTTTTTTGCAATTCTATAACTAGTCTAGTCGCGTGATTTAGATATAGCGTTAAAAAATGAGCAAATAAATTTGGTAAAAGTTTAACTAGATCAAAGTGTGTCTTGAGGCCGTTCACTCCTATAGTAAAATCTGAACGTTCAACCTCATTAATTTTTTTAATTTTTATCGAATATATATCGCGTCAAGGATATTCTTCAAAGTCGCAAAATCGCAGGATCGTTTCTATATCTAAACTCACGACGAAATACCTCAACTTCAAGTTTTACACAAAAAGAAGAACTTGATAATCATTTCAAAATTCGAGTCTAATTCTTCGTTTGCATATCGCGAATTCTCTGTTTGACATCATCCCTCGTTTCTTTACGACGGTGTATACTTTATCATTCCAAAAACCAAAGAAATGTCCATAGTGATGACCAGATTCAAAAAACTGGTGACGCAAATTTGATGAAGACATTCAACGAAATCTTTGTGGAATCTTTTGCTCCCAAAATGGACCTTCTCCTGATTCTGCGGGATTAGAAACTTTTTTTTTTTAGCAATCTGAACTTCATCACTCCGGGACCAGAACTTGAAGATCCGAATCCGTTTGAGACGGTTTGGAAATGTCAGAAACGTTGTAATGTAAAAGATTAAAGTTCGGTAAGTTCAGGCCCCCGAATGCCGAAAAAATATTTCATTCCAATCGAGACCCGGAAATTCTTAACGGAAACCGTGTCAATCTACTTAAATCGATAACTTCATGATGTCATAATTATAATTGATAAGATTTTGGAAATTTTTGTCTTTCGAAAAGTGAATCTCAAGACGATTAATTCGACCATACTTATATTGGTTTCGATACGATCAATACAGCGCGAATTATTAAACGCTGAATGAATACATGCGTGGATTTCAAGCTGCAGACGCCTTTTGGCCTTTCGGATCTTTAGCTTTCGGAATTTTGAACCTCTGGTGTTCTTCGTTTGAAAGTTTTCGAAATCGGCTGTATATAGACTTTCAGGGTAATACCATTTCTAAAAACTGAAATTCAGAATCTTAGGCGTTCGGTGATTTTAAAATTCGGAACTTCGACCCGGCCCCGTATAAAGTTCGTAAAGTTCGTCGACCGTCCGAACGGTCTAACCTCCTCAGCTATCACGGCCAGACGGTTCTCGTCTGCGCAAACAGCCGGGGTTGACGGTGGCGGTGGTTTGGCGCGGGGTTTTGGCCAGGGACATCCATCACAGGATTATAATGCAACGGTGCAACTTTGTGTACATATATATACAGCCATGCCATACCCATAGCCATAGCCATAGCCATAGCCACAACCGGGGCTGCAGACTGCACCAGCAGTCTGCCTGCCATCGGGTTGCATGCAGTCTACCTAGTTTCGCCTAGATGCGGGGTATACTCTGTATTAGACAAGGTGGTGTGGTATAGGGAGTATGCACTTGGTATATTCCCGGTACTGCATAGTCTAGGTTATACCGTCCAGAGAGTCTAGACGACGAAACGCTAATTAATGCCGAGCAAACACCCGCCGCCGTTGGCTACAACGGCGCAGATCGTCGCCGCTGATGGCTAAGGGGAATCGCGTATACCGGGGATAAACTGTATATATAGCTAAAACCGACTCGGACGACTTAAGTCCTGGTGCTATGCTCCAGGCTCTTTGAGGTCGGTTTACTTTTACAACCAAACTTCTAGGCAGTATTTAACAATACCCAATTACAACCGCGTCCTAGACAATACCGCACGAGATAAAATTAACTCCAAAGATTTCTACCGCAACATTATATTACTTTCACGACACGCTGATGTGTCGGACTATATAGATGTGAACGCGTGAATTATTTAGATATCCCATTATCTGGTTCCTAGATCGCAGTATACATTCTAACCAATTTATATAGAATACGGCTGACCTGCACCGGACTTTTTCATCCTCGAGAGTAAAAAGTTTAATCGAAAGATATCATTGGCCAAAGAAAAGAAAACAAAAGAAGAAAAAATTGCCAGAGGTGATTCTTCGGAACTAAAAACGAGAGATCTAGTCAAAACTTCCCTCTTTTTAAACGGGAGGTCAAAAAGGAATATAACTTTTAATTTGAGTGTATTTTTTTTTCTTTTTTTTTTTTTATTATCCTTTCCGACCCGTTCTTGTAAATATTCTACTCCAATACCAACGTCAATTTAAACCTTGTCTGGTATTCTTTACGCCGAGTTTCGATTGCTTTGGTTACCGTAGGTAGCTGTACGCTGTACGTGCTACCGAACTTCCCAGACTTCGGGATACCAGCTACGGAGGAGAATATGAACTTTAGAAACTGGTACAATCTGTCTAGGGCATTCGGAGGTCGAAACTAAATTTCCAATAGCGTAGGTTGTACATCTGTCTAGTTTCGAATTCGTGTGCCTATACCTATATCTCGTAGTTTATACTTTATCGAAAAGTATCCAAACGAATAAACTATCAATTTAAATGAATTTTGCATATTATATCACGCCTATACACACCCAACTAAATTATTACGCAAATATTACGAGAAAATTGGATCGTTCAGCGATTTATGTGGGCGCGAGAGTGGGAGTCACACCGCATACGTCTAGGGTATAAGAGATAGGGTTAATTTGCATGCAATTTGCGAAGTCACTGTGGTTCCCGGTCAATCGTTCCGGCTCGAAGTGGCGTGTAATTCGTTTAAATCATATATACAGTACCCAGCAGCTACGTGACAACCAATTATAGTCGAATGCAAGATCTTTATTAGAGCCAATCATTATCAATTACAATCAATTATGACTATCTAATTATCAATTTATTTCGACCGGCCAAAAGAACGATGAAACCTTTTTTTTTTTTTTTTTTTCTTAACTTTGAGAAAAAGCTCGACTTTATTAATCTCGCGTGCAAAAAGAGACGAAATAGAATCGAATCGGGACTAATTGGAGAGGCGTATAAATCGACGAAATTTTCCTTCGTGAATTTTGGCCAGGAACATCCCGTATATTTGTTACACTGTGCACAATGTAGGTAGTTACCTACATATCCACAATGTACGAGTTGCTTGAGGCTATAGCCAATCCGTTGATCAGCTATTGCTGCAGAACGCGTACGTATCGCCTTGAGCGTCTAGCCGTCTCGGCGCGAGGTCTCCTCGACGTCACCTAACCCGATACGCATTTCTCTGGCTTGCAATTTTCTCACCTTAGCCGTTTATTAATTGACTAATTAAATTCTCTAGTTCCGCGACGCTACCGACCGAACGAACGACCCGACACAATTTAATATTACATCGAGGAGAGTCTAGACGGACGCGTCCTCACTCTTCGCCATGTACAATACTATATATATAGTATATATTTAATGATGTATAAAACCGATTTAAACATACGTTTTCATGCACACATAAACACACACACGCACATAACGTATACGATCGTTTTTAACGGGCAGAAAATTTAGGCTCACTCGCGAGTTCCACATTCGCGATAAAAGAAGAAAGAAAAAAAAAAAAAGATGGGAATTAAAGTTGCGGCTGTTTGCAGAGAAGGTCGTCGAGTCAAATTTTTTGGTTTTAATTGCCTTTTTCGTCGCACCTTATACATATTATATACCCAATCTTGAATGACTCACTATACTGTTTGATTAAACATTATACTGCTGATTTTAACCGGGCATTCATCACCGTCCAATAATTAAATCCCAATTCTAATTCAACCGATTATATGTTTATACCGTATAATTAAAGATTCGCTAAGTCTAGACCCGCTGATTTATACACACGTGTATATATGTATACCAACACGGTTTATAATATCCATTTATAGAATCGATCGGATTCTATAAGTTAATTAAAAATCAATGTTGGAATTTTGCAGTTGGTATTTGGCGATTATTGATCCTGATCTGAGAGGTCGAAAGTCGAATGGTGAAATTAACCCACTGCTTTAAAGCCTTATAAATAATTACGAAACGAAACTCATAAGGTTAGAGAGAAATCGATGAAATCTATGGGGTTTAAATCAAAGCTTGAAAATCTTGTGGTTTTTGAAAGTGGCAGTGAAATTCTCTTCTATGAGATCCTCTGAATTTCATCTGAATCCTATATGCATCTGAATTCATTGAATAAACGGCTTGTGGAATTTCCCATGAAGTCTTCGGAATTTCGTAAGATTTTCGAAGGTTCGGTGAAATCTGTATGAAATCTGATGTCTTATTGCATAAAATTCGATGAAATCCTTGGAATTTGAGATGAAAATCGGTAAAAATTGAACAAAATCGAAGAGAAATTTGAACAGACTTCATCGATCTCGGAATTGAAGAATTCATGAGATTCCAATGAAACAACAGGAAAGTTATGCTGAGAAATTCCAACGGAATATGCAAAAAGTTGATTTGGAAATTCAATGATGAATTTCATCGTTTATATTCGGCAATATTATTGATGCTGATCGAAGAGGTCAAAAGTTGAACGGTGCCGAAAATCCACCCACTATACTTGGAAGTTTTAATAAATAATTACGAAACTCCGTTCATGTCTTCGCAGACACAGCTCCAAGTATGGGCTGCAATGATCCGAATAAACCTGCTACGATCATAAGCAGTGTATAGTGTAAGTGTCAATGTAAACTGCGCTCGGGTGTTTGAAAATGTAGATATGTGAACGGGGTGTAAGAAGGTGTTGGTATATCTGGTCAAACACCATCGTAAACTAAGTCGTGATCCGTGGAGCTTGCATCAAAGTGTTGGTATTATACATCTTTGGCATTCTGTATTTCGCTCGGACGGTGTACCTACTGCAGGATCCTTTGAAGGAGTAGTAGCCCCGAGTAGCTGGTGCAGTTGGCACTTGGGGGGAATGAGAAGAGGATGAAGAAGAAGAAGAAGAAGAAGATGAAGATGAAGATGAAGAAGAAGAGGAGGATGAGGAGGAGGAGCAGAAGTTGCTGAGCAAGAGCGAGAGCTGAGGAGAAGCGGGTATTAAGAAAGGTTACAACAAGCCACACGGGCAATAACAGCGGCATTAAGTGGTCTAGACAGATGCATCACCATCAGAGTGATCAGGGAAGCGAACTGCGTGGGCGTTGACTTCTTCTTTCCTATACTATGCGCGACCGCAACTTACTCGCAACTCTTAAGTCTGAACCTATCATATACTCGACACTCGCAAGTCGCACCACGCGATTCACTTGCCAATCAAAACTCACACTCTGTATAGATACGTTGAGTCTGCAATGCAGAATCCGACACGTGGATGTATCTGCACACTGACTTATTTCGGCCATCCACATGGCGAATCTATCTTCCAGCATTCGTATCATTCCTATGTAGGTACAGTTTATAGGAGATGATCATGCAAGTACCAAAATTTCATTCACACATTATCCTCCCAAAAAAGCTGTGAAAGCAGTGCTTTTCCTTTCACCAGACCTGGAAATCCTCGAAATCTATGAAATCGTTGAAATCTATATGAGGTCCTTGAAATTCTTGAAATCTACGAAATTTTTCAAATTCTTTGAACCCCTGATATTCTCGGAATCTATTAAATACTTGAAATCCGGGTAATCCTTGGAATATATTGAATTCTCGGAATTCTCGGACATCTCGAAAGTCTTGGAATCCTTGAAATTTATTAAATAATCGAAATCTATGAAATCCTTGGAATCTATGAAATTGTTGAAAATTTCAAAATTCTTGTAATTTTTCCTAATTCCTGTGATTCTTGAGATCCTTGGAATTTATCGAGTCCTTGACATCTATGAAGTCCTTGGAATCTATGAAATCTTTGAAATCCTATGAAGTTCTTGAAATATCCGGAGATCTCGAAACCCTTGGAATTCTTGGAAGCCTTGAAATCTATGAAATGAATGAAATCCTTAAAATCTATGATTTATCCTTGAAATTCTTGAAATACCGGAAGTGTCCTATAATTCCAATCGGGTGCTGTTAGTTGTTGAAAAATTATCGTGAAGTCGAGACCAAAAACCGTGAGAAATGGTTAAAATAAGCAAAGTCAATTTTTCGATCGACCGACACGATAATCGTGGATGATGTTTAAATTCGTGATTATTTTCTCACGCGACTCTAATACGTCCTGTAGTAGAATCTCTGATGTTATACGATCAGCGAGTCTTCCTAATTGGGTACCGTGTGTCTCGCAATCCAATAGCCCTGATATTTCATTCGCGCCGAAAGTGGCTCTAAAAGCGTCTCCATGGCTCAGTCATCCGTCCTAAAGATATACGCACATAGACTCCCAACCCTCAACGACGCTCGTCTCGACGCCTCGCAAGTCGCGGAGGGGTTTAGTCATCGAGAGGTCCACGTCTGTTTAACAAACACACTTAAGGTCGAGTCGCTTTCAAAAGTAAACACATGCGCGACACTCGCGCATTTTAGATATCGCAAGGAAATAAAAGTGCTGCCTTGATGTATGTATATGTCATAGGTATACACAACCAGGCAGGCAGGTTAGGCGCACGGAAACCGCAGGGAAACCTATAGGTCGTCAGATTTGGGCTTTAAACTCACGGACAATTTTCCATCTTACGAATTTGGTGTTTAAAAAAAAAAAAAAAAAAAAAAAAAAAAACACGATTCAAACTTCAGGTGGGATAGATAAATCCCAAATCTTACTCCTTCTCGCTCTTGCATTTAGTTTCTATCCACGCATGTCTTCGCTAATCTTGATATCTACGAAATTTGTCAAATTTCTCAATCAAATCGATTAGGAAGCTTTGATCTTGATGGTTTTTCCAAAAAATCTATGATATCTAAGTTTTGTGATATTTCAATAAAATATTTTCGAAACGGCAGCGAGATGAATGAGCAGCTTGTGGAATCTTGGCCAGAAGTATTCGAAATCACATGAAATTTTTCGAAAGATTTTGTGAAATTGGTTAAATCCGGTAAAAATCGTGTCTAAATTCATAGAATTCGATGAAATTCTTGAAAAATGAAGTATAAGAAAAAAGAAGTGACGCAATCAGAATGAATATTGAAGGACTTTGAAATATCACTTTACAATACCCTCAAAGCTTCGTCGGGGAGAGACGCCGCGGCAAGCAAGCAAGCAAGCAAGCAAGTAAGTCAAGTGGCTGAAGCGTTGCGAGAAGGGGTGTTCGCTGGGGGGTTGTAGAGGCCTCATTTACATCCAGACGGGGAGACACTTGCCCCAAATACGAGCGAGGATTCAGGAGAGGATCACTTCTATGACCGGCCAACCGAAAAACTGAAACGGCCTCAGCTTTTAGCGATAAGAGTTCGCGTTTGTGCCCGGAACCACATCAACCACTTGTCTCGGATACCTACATCCCTACTTACAGATATACCTATTCAAAGTAACTCGGTCTCGGATGAACATGTCTCGGTTTTCTCATTTTTTTTTTTTTTTTTGCGAAAATTTCGCGTGTTCAAAATCCTTTTTTCTCTTATTATAACATATTATCAAATTTTCTCGAGCTTATTTTTCCTTTTTAACTTTTAAATCCCGTCTACCTCACGTCTGCCATAGCGACTTATAAACGACGAAGAATTCGAGGTCGTGGAAGCCCGAGGAAAAAAGTAAAAAAAAAAAAAGAACCATACCGTCAACTTTTCGCTATCTTCTTCAAATAATCAGAATTTCTTTTTAGTCTGGAAATTTGAAGAATTTTACTCAAACTTACGTAACCCACACGTGTGTCCTTCGCCACGACTCGAGGCTTGTCTTCTCGCTATACATAGGTATATCCGTTTCAACGACCCCTTCGTATTTTAAGTCGCTTCGGATGTAAAAGTTTCCCCGGTTATCTTCATTCCTTGAAAAAGTAAAAAATACAGAAATAAAGGGCGGGGGAGGGGGGGGGGGATCGATGGTTTAAGGAAAAAAATATTGTCGGAACAAAGTATACCGAATGAGAAAAACGCGCTGATAAGGTAAAATTGTAAATGATGATATAGTCGGAGAAGTTAATGGCATAGCTGTGATGTGGGACACTGCAGTAAAACAGTGATGGGACCTTTGATTTCTGTTTGAGTCCTCCGAGTCCTACCGAGTCCTGAGGAACCTACCTACTTATCACAAGTTGTCTGAGAGCCGAATTTGCATAGATATCTTTGCCAATGCGACGGACCGGACCAAAGGGCAGCGAGCCGTTTTACATCGAGCGTGTATTGGCGCTCGTTTCTTTGCCTTGGGTTAGCTTTCTTGGCATTCTTAAACGCGAATGACTCACCCACCCCGCGCATGTTTAAACAGAAAGCCAACGAGCGAATTTATTCACAACCAAACAATAAGACGGCGGGGTCTTCCCGCGTCCGACGTCCGTGGCCGGAGCAATCGCGAATACTTACGTTTATAATACCTATACGTATACGTATACAGGGTGATTCACAATTCATGACGAATCTCTCGAGGGGTTGATCCTTGTCAAAATTGGGATCGAAATTTCCTCCTCCAATTTTCCGAAAAAATGATTTTTTTCCTCCCAAGTTTTTTCCTTTCAATATTAGAGAGATTTTTCGGTGAAAGTTTATCACGCGGTGAAAGATGTTTAAAAAATGCGTCATGGTTCCGAGGAAATATATCATCTTTCGAAAAAACGGCTGAGGAACTTTCGATCCCAATTTAGACGGGGGTTAATCCCTCGAGAGATTCGTCGCGAATTTTGAATCACCCTGTATAGATACTTTCGCATATAATACTGCATTGGACTATCCGCAGACGGACAGCGCGGGCGGACGAAGTGTCATGAGGTGGCAAAATGCTAATGGTTTTTTCCGCACGGCACGGCCGGCGACTATACCTCCGCCCACTCTTACTTTTTTCAACTTTTTATTAGATCGGTACTTTGCAGTTGACCAAATTTTGATACAATGATTCTAAGTAAGACGTGGCTGCGTTAGAACGCATATGGGATAACTTGACCAGGTTTTAGCCTGACCATTTTCGATTTAATTAAAATTTTTTCAGGTGGTATAGTAGCGCCACTTAACTACCCCGATATTTTTTTTTATTTTTTAATTTCCATTCAAACGTCTCTGAGTTAGGAATATTAAAGCCTATTTTCATTACCTTAATTTTCTGAGAAATCACTTGGTTTATCATCGTCGATCTTCCCTTACGGAAAAAAAAACCATCAAATTTCAGGGTAAACCCAGAGTTTTCATAGTAAACTCCCAAAACTTGGGGGTGTCAAATTTACCCCTTGAATTTGAGGGTTTTTTTCCGTAAGGGCTTACCCCACTCTTCTATTTCCTATAACATTAACATTCCCCAGCCTTGTTTTCTGACTAAACAGATGCAACAAAAGTACCCCTAATAAGAAGTTTATAATTCATTCTATTCTCTCTCTTTTTTTTTTTTTTCGTTGATCGATTCCAGGTTCCTTTAGTATCAAACCACAATAAAGCGGGTCTAGGTGCATCCGGCGCTGGACTTCCGGCTATAGAGGCCGACCCAGGTGCGGAGAAGAAACAAGCCCTTTGGAAAAAGACCCAGCAACGTTACCAAGATATACCTGACCAACATAATTGACAATTAACACCAATTCACAAACACATAGAAATTTCTCTGTAACCAAACGATCCTTCGCATATAATTAAATATCTACGAGCAGAGCTACAGACTCAGAAGCTCACCATATCACCAAGATTATTTTCGATGCATCGGAAGATGCCAGGTTTAGAATTTACGATAATTAGCTAATTCGTAATCTGAAATAAAAGAATTAGAATTCCGTTTTTATGTTGGTTTTTTTTTTTTTTGAATTTATACGTACACCGAGGTCAAATCAATCGTTTTCTTTATCAACATATAAAGTGAAGTATGTAAAAAAATTTTAATCAATTTAATTCATTGGGTATTCAAAAAATAAACCTTTACGTAACGATGCGCGGATAGAGGCTTACATTTTTATATATAATAGGATATGTACCTACTAGGTATATATAAATACGTATCTTGAATGGTACACCATTACTTTAAAGAACTTTGCTTCGGTCACGGTTCCAGTTCCCCGGCACGCGATCCCTTTGAAAAAGGTTTTCTCTTCATGGATTTAACCATTGTTTTTAGACTCTACAAAGACTACGGTATTGTGTATAGGTACTATAGAAAATACCGGAAACGAAAATAATTCTTTCGCAGTCAAGCGTGAACGCACCATCGCGATCTAGTAAACTTAGGGAAACAACTAGTTCGCTATGGTTCTGTACTATGTATATATATAAAAAAAAAAAATAAAAAAAAAGTTAAACAAAGAGAAAAATTAAAAAGAAAACGAAAAAACTGTACAAGGAAGGAATTCTATTTTACTTTATTTTATTTTATTTTATTTTATTTTATTTTATTTTATTTCATTTTATTTTATACACCCAGGCTGGATACTAAATTAATTAATCATTATTAACGATCTTAAAATCCGTAGTCATTCTGAGGCTCAATCAATTTCTGTAAAAAATATAAAACACTTGTAAAATATTGTGTATTAATAAATAAATGACAAATTGACGATATTTCATTATTCTGATAAAAAAAGAGATTAAAAAAAAAAAAAAAAAACACACAACCAGTTCCTTTAACAATTTTAAAGATCCCATTATTCGTTATACAGGGTGAATATTCTCCGGCACGTCGAAGCTCCGCCCAGATCAGACCCCGGAGAATATTCACCCTGTATAGATGGAACTAACTGACGAAATATGGAAACGAAAGGTAAGTGCGACGAAATGATGGTAGATTTTATTCGAGGATATAATTTAGTTCCAAATTTGAGAATTCTGTGATTTCGAAAACCGATAAATCATTTATTTATTTATTATTATTTTTTTCTCCAAATTCTACGTCTCCTATTATTTTCATTCTGCAGCATATTTGCAACGACTGGTTTTCTTCTTTGCAATTTTGTCGTCCGGTTCTTTTATTTCTGTTAAAAATTTCCACGAACGCGATGACGTTTAAGATACAAATGATTAAACATACAGGAGGAGATAATATGTTCGAAGTATACTACATGCCGTATGCATAGGTATATACATATATATTATAAATATGTAAGAGAGATAGTTCTTCTTATCTCAACTCCGTATAAGAGCGAAGAACGTTGCATCTTGCAGCAATTAGACGTTGTATTAAAAATGAAGAAGTTACATAGTAGGGTGAAGCGCAGAGAGGGAACAGGATAAAGTATTAAGAGGGATGCTGGGCGTACCTACGGTGCATCAACTCTCGATTTATGGAGGTTATTAATTGGACTGAAAATTACTATAATTTATCGTGTAGCAGTTACAAATACAATAATAACACACGCTTTTTCCACAGCGAGTAGAGGTTCATATATCATCCTCGAGTACGTATGCATATACATGTATATGCACGCTATACCAACACGAGAGTAGTAGGCGGTAGTGTTACGCAGGGATCAGTACACTCGAATTTATACACGACATACCATCCGCGCATACACATGCTTTGTATAAATTGCATACACGCATATTTACGAGTCGCGAAAAAATTTCTATTATAATATAAAATAAAAATTCGCCAAATATTTCGGTCAATGATTATTTCTGCACGAATATAAAGAATGCGCTGCTGCAGACTCCTCTCCGCTCTTCGCTTCGGGCTCAACGCGAAAGACTCAAGACTCGAGACTCGAGGACCCTGCAGAGTCGAGAGTTGTGAAATTAGTTTATTGCGACTGGTATAGGTATGCGAAAACCACGTGTTCCACTCTCTCTCTCTCTCTCTCTCTTTCTTTCTTTTTCACTCTCATTAACCCAGCTTACAATTAGCTGCCCTAGACTCGGAGAGTTTGGACTTCCAAAAACCGCGATCAGTCCCAGCAGTCGAGACGCGAAAGATCTTCCTAAACGCCCAATCCCGCGTATAGTCTCTGCCAAATCGCTACATAAAGAAACTCGCTATATTTTGCAAGGAGATTTTTAAAATAAAGTCAAAATCACTGGTATTGGATTTTTCAATTAAAACTTTACTCGCTCATTCGTAGATAAAATTCGAAGAGATTTACGCAGGTTTTTTCAAATTCAGAAGGTTTATTAACTCACCTGTATAGGATCTCATAAATTGTTCACTCGCGTCGTTTTTTATTCAAGTTTTGAATATTTTCATTGATTTCTAATCATGCTTGATGATTTTTTTTGTTTTTTTTTTTTTTTTTTCTCTGTGCTTTTGTAATTCAAATCGAAATTTGTTAACTAGAATTAAAAATTTGTCATTACGATCGAGTCTCGAGTAAAAAAAAAAAAATTTCTGCACCGTTATTTGATGAAAATTAATGTGCTGGTAAATCTTTCGAATTTCGTTTATTCTCGGAATTTATATCGTTAATTTTAAAGCTTGAAAAAAATCTTCTAATAGGAATTCGCGTCCGTTAAGAAGTTTTCGGAGGAACCAGTCCTCACTCCGCCTTTGGCATCCGGATAAGTGTTCGAGCCAAAGGGAAGAAGCTGAGAGAAAGGGATAGAAATATATAGAGATTGAGAGAGAGAGAGAGAACTGTGTGCAGTAGGCTGAGTCAGTCGGGTGATATCATTTTTATAAGCCTCATAAAATCCGAAGAAATAGTTTTGGCGGGCGAAACGACGCTATTAGCCCGGTTCCCCGTGTCTCGGTAGGACCATGATCGCGATCCTGTCCCCGAGATTCTTCGCTTTAGCTTTTACACTCGGGGAGTATAGGCCAGTTTTTTTTATCGCAGGGATGCCAGTGAAAATTAGTCAAGCGACATATCTCGGCCCCTTAGGCCCGTTCGACCCTCTTGACCCTTCGATATACGTACAGGGTGCCCCGACGAAAAAGTCATACCTATTTTACGATAACGTCTTCGAGATACCAAAATCGGTAAATGTTGAGAAAAGAGAAGGTGATTTGAAAGTTTTTTCGCTTCGGATTAGATTTTTCGGATTCAAAAACTGTTCTCAATCTTTGTTCAGATCTTCACTATAGCTACGACAATTTTTCAGGAGCACTGCACTGTCGAAGGGTTGATTTTTTGGGGCCGGGTAGAAGTTCAAAATTTGTTTTTTTATTTTTTGTCTTCACATCCTGAGAAATGGATCGAAATTTTTGAACGTTTCCGAAAATTCTGAATCGTCTTAAACGAATTCGGATTTCTTATACCGTTTTCGATTCTCAAAATTCGGAACTTCGACCCTGCAGCCCCGATTTTATGGCTTTATTTTAACAACGTTTGGTTTTTACCACCCTCTACGTGGGGATGTGGGTTAAATATATGTCCCCTCGCACACGGACATCTCCGACGACGGTTGCTAAACCTTTCGCTCGACCCAAGATATCAATTCTTTCTTCGGCCCATTTATCGCGTAATACCGCGACGCTGACGTCGGGTTACGCACGGGATGCGCAAGCTTTCGCGACGAAGAGAGAGAGAGAGAGAGAGAGAGAAGAGCGCGGCTAATCGTGGGAATAAAAAGCGTATATTTATCTGAATCCCTGCAGTAAAAAAAAAAAATGAAAAATACTTTTTTTTTCCAGATTCCGAACGACATAATTCGAATTTTGATGATATCTCACTGCGACAAACCAGCTACGATGCAATCTAATGTTTGCTGTTATTATTTTCTAATTTTACGTCAACGGTCGAGGGCCAAAGGGTCGAGTGCCCCAGAGCGGAGAAAAGATGAAACGGTAATTAACAAGTGTCGAGAAAGAGAGAGAAGGACAAAGAGAGAGGGAGAGTCAAGAACAGTAAGTAATTATGCTATGAGAGCCTGCAGCTCTAGGTTCGCTCTTCTGATCTCGAAAGCTGGGTAACTGGGTCGCAGCAGTGTCGTATAAAATCGATTTTCTCTCCTTCTAGTTAAATTTCGGCCCTTGCATATTCACCCCTATATTCTCCGAGTTCCTAATTTTAGACTAGAATGAGCGATCTCTTATTTGCAAATTTTCTTCCCTTTTCTCTTCACCGACAATGGCTACATTCGTGAAACGCTTTACCTTGGCTTTAAACTTTTTTTACTCAAATTTCACCCCATTAGTTCAAAGTCGCGGGATTTTCACCTAAAACTAATAAATCTGAATTTTTTTCGAACGGTTTTGACCCGAAATAATTCAGAGATCGTCGACGTACCGATCTCGGTTTTGGTATGCAAAGGTGCGCGTTATAGCAAGGTCAGACTGCACCGCGCGGTTTTCTCTCTCGAGGGCAAAGAAAGGGGGGCCAAAAAATTGCTGACAGAGGACAAATGAGGGCCATTTGTTAGCACTAGGTTGGGCCACGTTAAGTCCGTTGATTTCGGGCCTCAGCCCAAGAAATCGTTGGGCCCAGACGGGGGCCCTGACAAATAAATGCGTACGGTGATGCCTGATACAGGTACCTTAAGCGTCCCGTCCGGGTCCCTCGGCTCGGTCTGGCTGCCGCCAAACCAAACACGGCCTGAGAGAACGGATTATTATTTTTCATCGGTGTTCACCGTTGCGATAATAGTTTGTTTTTTTTTTCTTTCTTTTTCTTTTTCTTTTTCTTTACCAAAGTGGATTCTATGTTTTTCCCCCATTTTTTTTTTTCTTTCTTTTTTTCCTTTTTTTCTTTGTCGCGTCATAATTTTCTATAGATAATACAGAATACACGCGTCAGCGGCTGTTTGACTAATTTTACCTTTTAAGGAAACAAGCGCGATAGCAGTGCCAGTGCCGTTCACCTCGTTCTACGAAAAAATAGAACTAAACTGTGTGTATGTAAAGTACACGTTCCTCGCATACGTAGGAACACAACCTGGATCCTGTTAACCTGGTTATTTTAGTTCTTTAGTTATTATTCTCCGCATAGGAAAGCGATAAGTATCAGTATCTGCTACACCACATTGCGTACGATAATTAAACGGCTACGAAAACCCCTGCATAGATATACGCTTATCCAAAGGCGTAAGACCGGGCAATGGACTCTTCTGACTAAAAAAAACTTTAGAAAGGGTAAATTTTCAAAAGAGGTATGGACGGTTTAAAAAAATTAACTTCCAATTTTTGTCTGATTCATTATCGTGCAGATGAAAATTAGTCTAATCACGAAGTGACGAATCGCGTACCCTTCCCCCGTTTTTCATTTTCAAATTTATCATGTATTGCATAACTTTAGGGGATTGAAATTAGCGCCAAATTACTCCGTTGAACAATAATTTCTGGCTCACGCCTCTGTGATTAACGATTCCCAGACTGCAGGCTCGCGCGCGATTACATACGTAACTACATACGTAGGTATACGCGTACCTACAACGTATGGTACCGGTACCAACACAGCTTCACACAGCTACCTCCACACAGAGCTAGACTATCGCGAGTGAACAGGAAATTGAACGCTAGAAATAATTAGTTGGTTTATTTATGATGCTCTTCGCCTTTCAATTGTATTGTACTGTTTCCGAGCGCGGAAATGAGCCTCCGCGTATTCGAGGCAGACAACTGGGTACCTACCTCATGCCGTAACACCGGAGATGCAAGATGCATCCCGGATAGGCTTTATCCAGTTCAAACAATAAAACAATCATTTGCATCGTTACCTGACGTAATTATCTAATCTCTTCACCAGGCCTGCAGACACGAACCTGAAACTTAAAACCGCGTTATCAACTGCAACTGATGATTAATTAGATCCTTTAGAACTAGTGCATCGCAGAGTCGTATGACCCGCAACACTACACGTATCTGATTCTAATTAGCCAGTAAACTCGCAAAGGAATCGATAAATGATTGCGTCAAATTATCGATACGATGAGCCACGGCGGAGCGAACTTTTTTCTTCGAAAAAAAAAACCGAAAGCTTATATTGCTTAGAGGAACCGTTCATCCAATTGAAGTACTAGATTAGATGACAAAAGGAAAATCAGCCATATCACTTCATCTCATTCGCTTCAAGAGCCATAATCACATTCCAAGCTGTTTTCTTAGTCGAAATTTGAGACTCTGTGATCTGAAGGGTTCGCTTCTTCGGTGCAAAAATTGGCTACAAGTAAAGAGCGGAACTGCGTATAGGAAGAAACGACATGGGAGATGAGTTCAAACAGTCGGTCCCACCAAACTTTGTAAGGGTTTATCCGTCGACGCATGATGCGTACGTTTAAGGTTGTGAAAAACAGGAAGGACCACTTGACCCAGATTAGATGACTGTTTCGTGCGTAGAGAGAACGATCCGTCCATCCATCTATCCATCCGTTGATCCGTCTGTTTTCGTCTCTCGGCTATTACTACTCTGGTCTATTGACAATTTAATATTAAATCTAGCCTCGCTGGGGCATTTGGGAATTGAGAGGCCTACTGGTTATAAGGGGTCAGTGTCTCCTCTTGGTAGATACCTACATCCGGCATATTCCTACTATGATGATCCAATTATCAATAATATCATCCACTGTGGTTCTTTTCTGTCGGGATTATCTAGCCGCGTCATACGCCGGATGAAATAACGAATGGGCGAATGGAATTCGGGCAATGTTGATTGACGATTTCGAGCTTCGAACGAGATGTATGGATGTATGGATGTGTATGTACCCTAGCTGGTACGTATACCTCTACGACGAAGCCCTGCGCCGCAGAACCGAGAGGAGATCGACACGCCCTTGCCAAGATCGTGACGCGGTTCTCCGGCAGATATCTCTTACCGCCATAAATCATTCCCCCAGAGGAACTTGCGGGCTGGGGAATTATGCAGCACGTCGCGACGCCTCGTACCTCGGGCGGCGCGACGACCCGGCCTCCGACAACGATACCAAATACCCGAGCAAAAACAAGGAAATTCTTAACTCGGAAGGGTAAACATTGATTCAACTTGACATTTTAGACTTGCGATTAACAACGAGGAAATTATGCATTAAGCCAGCTCAGGGATTCTAAATTCAACTCAGAATTTCAATCTTATACAAATCGGAAGACTAAAGTACTCGGAAATCTCGAGGTTCTAGAAAGTTGCAGAAATTTTTTAGGGGACCTGAAGTAGAGGAACGAAAGTCTGTTTTCAGAATTTTTGTGGGTTTTCACTGATCCTGAAGATACTTTTCTGGTGAAATCCATCTGGCTTGATGGATTCATTCACCTCTAAAATACCTCTGTGCAAATGATTCAGCTTGACGTTTCAGGCTTGTGTAACAAACCTCGAGGAGATTGTGCATCAAGCAAGCTCAGAGAATGACAAATTCATCGGCAGATTTTCATTTCGTCCAAATCGAAAGCCCAGAGTGCTCGAAAATGTTGATTTTCATTTCGAACTAGTGAAGAGTCGTATGATATTGCAGAAACGGAATCGATATCATACATTTCCGAAAAGCTCTCGAGGTTTTTTAAATATTGCAGAAATTCTCCAGAGGTAGGTACTAACGAAAGTGTCTATTTTCAGGATTTTTATGGGTTTTAACAGCTCCTGAAGATACTGCTGAAGTGAAATCCGTCTGGCTTTACCTTCGCCTCTGAAATATGTCTGTAGCCGACTAAAGGCACTTGAGAAGTGATTGACCGTTCTTTAGATGTTGAATGTACAATCTTTACGAAAGGTGCAGATCCCGAACTGTAAATACACGAACAGAAAGTCTGGACCGAATAGTAGATCAGACGAGTAACTCTGGGTAATCAGTCAGGGAGGGTGAGTCACGCAACGGTTTCACTTGGTGCGTGACGTAAGTGCGCACGCCGGTGCACCAGCAGCAGCCTTTCTATGTCCACCTGTGGCGTCCCGAGGCTTCGAGGGACGTTAGGCGTCGGGGGATTCTCCGCTCCTTCGTTGAATGAAATTTCTTGAAAATCTTTAATAGCAACGATTTTCGTACTATCAAAACCGGCATGTCTTGATTTTCGGGATGATTCATAGCACGTTAAATCTTCGAGGGACATTCTGCACCAAGTTTGCGGTCAGAGATGTTATTAATAAACTGCCAGGTCAGGCTGATTCGCAATGGCAAAAAATTTCCGTTGCCGTATTCACCGATGCCTTGAATCATGTGGCGATGAGCAAAGGAAGGAAAAGACAAAAGCATGGATTTCAGAACTAAGGCGTCATCGATCTTCCAATGTGTCGAATACACGCATGTCTCTATCGAATGGCGATTAATCTCACTTTGAAATTTCAAAGCCATGATCAATACTGCATTGGAATCGCCTAGCGATAAGATAGAGATATTTGCTAGTTGGAAACGGTGGTGTTCGCTATCTCCCTCGTCTGGGGTTTGCATTGCCTGGCACCTCGTGATCCTGATGATCAACAGCCTCAGCTTGTTATGTCTCGTGCAGGTAGAAAAAGACAAAATTTTCTCCAGAGACGGTGGACGGTGCAACATCATGCAGCAAACAACAAGCTGCAGTGTCTCCTTTCCTTCGTCATCACCATTATAGGTATAGTATCGATGCGAACTCTGCAAGCACGACTGCAGCTTCTTCAACGTAGATATACCTACGGTGCAGAGAATACTGCATTGCCATTTTCTGAGAGATAAAGAACATATAGGAGACTCGAGAAATGTGTTTAGGAACTTCTTTTGCTTACCCCAAAGCGAAAGATGAAATAATGGCAGTAAAAGATCCTGTTTACTTCCCAGGAAAACCTGAAAATATGAAATGTATGCAAAACCGGGTAGATGTTATGTTAGATAATTTCTTACGCAGATGTTTGGAGACGTAATACCGCGAAGTGTAATTCGGCGTCTATTTTCACTCAACATTCTTGGTAAAAGCTCCAGATTCGATGCTGGAAATACGACGAATGTTTAAATTCCTTTGATTTTAATATGTTTGCTTGGCTTTGGTCTACCCGTGAATGTAATAATACTAGAAATCAGAGGAATCCTACGTGCGTAAACTTGGCTAAAAAATCTCTCTCGCATCTGAAGAGATAGAAGAACTAAAATTTCGGGTCTTGAATTGTCTTGTAATGTACGCTTTAGACTGGATGTCTGAATCATTCGATAAATAATAAAGAGTATATATAAAAGTATATATAAAATAAAATATAAAAAATTATATCTGTCTTATATATCGTCCCGAAGTATCGACAAAGAATTGGAGTTGGATTGAGCGTCAATCGCGATCTGCTTACCTTTACAAAGTATAATTCGAAGAAGAAATACGAGTAACGAGTACCCGTCGATGGAATAGTGGCGGGCCCAGATGGCCTTGTGAGTCTCGGAACCAGTCTACTGTCTGCTGGGAATGCCCACAACAATCGCTTACCCATAGCATATGGATGCATGCTTAATCGGAGGTGTTTGAACTTGGGGTTCTACGTGCGCTCGAGGTAAGGTAATGTAAGGTAAGGTAACGTAAGGTAAGGTAAGGTGAGGTGAGGTGAGGTGAGGTAAGTACGAGTATGTGTGTATGTTAATATCGAGACCGTGAAAGTAGCGAGAAATAAAAAGTGCCGATTCACATAAATATCAGTGAACGACGCATGATGATACGACGGAAAGGCAAAACAGGTGAAGGCCCAAACTCTTTCAACGGGTAATTGGTATTCCTCCTATTTTTACTATGCAGAGGATCTCGAGAGCGAGGGATAAACCCTATTGTTACACGTGAATGAGACATTACGATCGTTTCCCAGAAGGAAAATCTCTTCGGAACCGGGCTTGGAGTCCCAAACGGTAAAAATCCCGAATTCGTTTCTGACGATTTAGGATTTTCAGAAACGCTCAAGCTTAGAATCTTAAAATTCTGAAAGTCCGGACCCCTGGAAGCCCAAGAATTCCGTCTATTTCTCATTATGTGAAGACAAAAAAAAGTTCATTCTAATCGAGACTCTCTTTACCCATTTTATCTACTTAAATCGACAACTTCATGACGTCATAAATAATTGATAGGATTTCGAAAAAAAATTTCCGAGAAGTAAATCTCAAGACGATTAATTCGACCGCTTATTAATTTCGATACGATCAATACAGCCCGAATTGTTAAACACTGAATTAACACATGCGTGGATTTCAAGTTTCGGAGGTTCGGTCATTTGGGTTTTCAGCTTTCGGAATTTTGAATCTCCGGTGTTCTTCGTTCCAAACTTTTCACGGATATTGTGGTCTTCAGTTCATTTCCATAGTATAAATAATTTTCTAATTTTCGTAAAACCGTCTGCACAGGCCGTTCCTGATGAAAATAATTCCTAGATAATTTTCTACGTGATGTTCTTCGATGCACCTACGTATCACTTATACGCTAAACCTTGTGAAACAAGTTGCGCAAAAGTGTTAAAGCGAAGATAGAATTATAGTTATAAAATCTGCATGCAAGGTTTAAACAGAAAATAAACACGTTTGTTCATACTTTATACAGGATCGATTTATTCACGACAAGTTTACACGCTTGTAACATTGAGTGTAATCAACGCGAACAAGTAGGCTGGCAAGTTGAGTAAGTAGCTTGCTTTACCGTGTATCTAGAACGTGCTATTTTCAGCTGTAGTGTAGGTATACGTTAATACGTTGCTGAAACAGGAAACGGAAAGGCCTCGAGTGATTAGAATTCAGTTGAAAAACGACACTGCGGTTTCCACACACTGTACATAACATCAGGAAGGACATAAATGAGCTGTACGACATACGTGTCTATAAAAAGTGTGGAAAATTCATAAATTAATAATCAAATGTAGTTATAAAACTGATTCAAACTTGTTTTGTTCATTTTATTTTCATACTTTTGAACCGTTGAAAAAATTCAATGATATTCGTTGAAGAGGAAGTCGGAGCCGCCTTAAAAGTGTATAAATAGTTTTATGAATGAGCGAAGATTCTGAGAACTTGATTTGCATCATGAGCTGCCACTTTTCGTGAGAACTCTTAAACAATAAAAATATTCCGTTCCGGGTGTCTGTCTGAGAATCTACAGTTCTACGACTGTAAAACTATGGAGGCATTAAAAGAGCTGCAAAAAATTAAAACTAAACTGTTGCATAATTCACAAAGCGAATGTTGACCCTCTATCAAGAAGTTATAAAACGGTTTCATGCGACTCGCCTTTTATTCAACACAATGATATTACATAGAAGATACGATCACAATGAGAAGGTACCAAAATCGACAACTAAAATCTGTGTCTTGGTACGATGTATGGGATTCGAGAAGGACGATATTCTGTAAAGCCTAAAGAACAGGTTATCGATTCGATAGATCAATTCTTCGTGTACTTTGATACCAAAAACTGAGAAATCCTGATCGCTGCTTTTATTTCTAACATATACGATGAAGTATTATAGACTGTATAATTTTGTGGATTTTTTCAATGAAATTTTCCGCCAAAAACGAACGTAACTCATTTGCAATTCGTGCGGAGATTCATGCGCGGATAAAACAAACTATGATATACTAGAATCTAAAGGTCGAGGAAAAAGCCAACCGGCTAAAAGAGAAAAAGAAAAAAGGAAAAAAGACGCGTGACGAGACGTTGAGCTGTAAGTAAGAACAGCGCGATCACGTGGCGATGTTTCAACCGTTGTTGCATAGCAGTTGCAGCTCAGGATATCTACAATGTTCTCGCCTGCTCGTTCGTCGTAATTAGACGGCCGGGGGTTATGTCAGCCCGGTCGGTCGGTCGGTTGGCTGGTCGGTCGGTTGGTCGGTTGGTTGGTTGGTTGGTTGGTTGGTTGGTCGGTCGGTCGGTCGCACGTACGCGTAATGATACGCTCACGAGGCAAACCCGGTACAACGTCTGACGCCGGTCTAGACGGTTCGCCACGTGTATGCGGCTGCCCGCCTGTCCCTCCGCCCCTCGGTCGCATCCAGCGTCGTCGCTACGACCTCGCTTATCGCCGTGCCTATGTATTCCTCAACTTTTATTCATATTATACGAACGTGTGACGTATCTGTCGTTAAAACACTGTCAGACATGTAACTTGATCAAGAAAGTCCTTTTTTCTATCGGAGATTTGAATTTCCCGCTGAATCTATTCACCCTTAAAAAATCGCTGCAGGATTCGTCTTTTGAAATTATTGAACTTACTTTATGGTTTGTTTATGAGTTTTTTTTTGTTGATTATTCAAAGTGGAGACTAAATAGTTATGTAGCTACAGTTCGTCGGAAGGGAAGAGGCATGAAAGGGATTGGAGAGACACACCCCTGCTGCAACCTCTTATGCTTTTCGAGTTTCATACTTCTCGGAAGATCGCAGGAAGTGAACACCTATCTTGAGACTAAGAGGTTTAGAATATCGAATTACAAGGTCCAGTGTGGGTATCCTACGTCATTCTTCGAGGAAGAGATTATGCATCTCTATTATATGCGTGGTTTCACCCCTACAGCAGCTTCTTCTTCAATAAAAGAAACAGAGGAAAAACACTTTTGAGAAACGTGCGGGTATATCATTATTACTGGATTCCAGGACTACACGGGATGTAGAAGATCACTCAAAAAACGAAACACAATTTTCAGAAACCATACATTGAAATTTTGGTACAATCCGTCAGCATTGATCCTTGTGACTTTTTCATAGCTTAAGGGTAGGAGAATCGGACGAAAAACTGAATAAAATAGCTTTCAGGATTATAGTGCAGCATCGAAGGCTAAGGAGAGCCTTAAAAAGCACTTCCGGGATACAATAGTTGAACCATACACATACCTAGTATATCTACCTCTTTCTGTCTCTAGCTCTATTTTTCTTTTTCTCTTTCTGCAGAACGGAGGTTTTCTACCCTCCGATGTTCTTCATGTATGTGGCTAGTGGTCAATTTGCCACTCGGCCAAGAATCATTAGGTGATTAATGCAGGGCTAGCCACTAGGGGCTGCAGCACACTACGAGGAGAAAAGCGTGGAGCCCTCTTCTGCAGAACCCCAGCTTTTTCTTCAGTTTTTTTTCCCTCTTTCTTCTACCCGTTTCAATATACATGATAGATTGTTGAAAGCCCCGTAGTATTAGCGGATTTTCTAGTAGGTATACCTACATGCTGAAGTCGTGGATTAAAAAACGCCAATTTCTTCCTTATAGCTGCATGAGTGAAAAATATGTATTCGGTTTTAAAATTTTTATCACGGAATTGAACCAATTTCTGAAGGAAGATAGCGACGAAGTCGATAGAGTAGTTATTGAAGATTTGGAATAGAATTAAGTATAATTGGTGTTTCATGAAAGCTACCTCGGACTCTGATTTGACAGGATGTAGACCCTCGTCATTTTTCGCTTAGACCCTAAAAACGTTCAGAAAAATTTTTATGCTATTAATAACCGCGTATGATTTAAACTGTCGTAATAAATCTGACGTTGGACTGCAGGGCGACGATCCGTCATACCTGCGGGGTCACCGATGGTCGTACTGAAACCTGGAACACCCTTCCCTGGCTTCTTCAACCAGCGTAAACTCCATCTTGCTCATAATTGTATGTAAATTTTTGTTACTTCCCAAAGACGTCGATTACCTTTGGTGCAAAGAACGGTCACTAGAGTGCAGGATTTTCTCGCTATTAAAGTCAGACGAGCCCTACGCAAACCAATGAAAGGTAAAGGCTCAATGTTCGTATTAACTGCACTGGATCACCAAATGTGAACATGTCTTCTGGTTGAACATTAAAATGAAGTCAATGCATCGTTACGACATGGGTGCTTTACGTATAAGACTATTAATGTCATTTGTGCAAGTTAAACGCTCTTTATCGGAGTTCTTCGAGATGTCAGAGGGATCCAATCCGCTCATAAGAAGGATATCGTTTATTCTTGAAATATTGTTATTGATGTCTGTGTGGTAACCGATCTGAAAATTGGTTTCCCTCATAACAATAAATCGAGTAATGGCGTTCCCACGCGTTGTCCATGATGTATGATGGACTTTGTAACCTGGTAGGTATACATACCTAGCCACGCAGTGTGTACACATCGCTGCCACCGATGCACCCCATTGTAACATCCTCGGGGCGGTTCAGGGCTGAACAATAAAGATTTTAAGGGGTTGACTCTCGGCGTGGCGGGATCAAAGGTTGCTCGAAGGGGGTACCCGGGATTTTGCGGCTGAATGGTTCCACCGAGTGGCTATTAGCCACCCAGTCATCCAGCCTGCGCCCAGCACTACGCGCCCAGCTATTTGCTATAATCATTACCATTCACGATCTTCAACTTCCCTAAGGGGGTTCTACTTCCACTACCATTTTTACGCTACCCCTGTCCGTCTGGCCGTACCTACGTCCCCTTTTCACCCATCAGGCAATCGGTGATCGCGGATCATATTCAACCCTGCAGCGGAAGTTGGAAAGCTTTTTTTTATTCTATCAGCGAATCATATCCCTACTAAGAAAAATCTCCGCACCTTTGACTCGAAAATTTTTAAGGCTACCCGGACGATGAATAAACGTGCAACAGGTGTCCGCGATCGTTATCTCTCCGCTACCTTTGATGTGCAGTTTATCGTTAAATGAATCAGAAGAATAGTCGGGTTAAACCGTTCCGCAGATTCTTCAAACGAGGGAATTATACGACTTCCAAAAACCCAAATCTAGTCTAAGAAAATGTTGAGTTTTAGTGCTCGTGGGTTCAGTCTGCATCTCCGATATGCCTTCGAACCGATGTGGATAAACGTGAAAAGTGAAACGCCAAGAGGACGCGATTCAGTGGCGCTGCCAGCTAAAGAACTCAGGACTAAAAACGCGGCGAGAGTTGCGACGCCGGCTTCTCGGAAAGGTGCAGGACAGGACGCCGAGACTGGAGGTAGGACAGGTATAACGCCGGCCTCGAACTGCCCGAAGGATTCTCATGCTGCAAGTAGTTTACTGCAGGCTACAGCCGATTTCATTATCAAATGATTAACAAACCTTGCAAAATCACCGCAAGGGACTTGTCAGACAAGTTGAGGGCGTCGGTCTCGACCAGAGTTGGAACGTTAGAGGAAAAGGAAAAAAATTTATTCAGGAAAATCGTCGAGCTTAAGTCCTGATGAAAGATCAGAAACCCTGGAGAAAAAGCAGCCGCGAATTTAGTCCCGTTTGATAAAACGACGTCAGGAAATGCGAAAGATGATGAAAATTGGGGGGATAAGAGATCAACCCGCCCTGCGAAGGCGCATTGTAGCGTACCGCCTTAAAGGTAGGTGGGTTTCTCTCTGAGGAGGTGAAGTTCCTCCCGGACGGGCTCCCAGCCTCGGTCTAGACTGCCGGCAGACGCGACAAAACGACCATACCACCTTTGCAACGGCACAGCCTCTCATTGCTAATGCCCTCCGCCGCCGACGCCGACGCTAAGACACGAGTCGTCGACATCCCTCGTGCCTATACTCGATCCTGGTATCGCAGGTGAATTGAGGAAAAACTGGGTGCGATTATTCACCGGGTATCAACTCATCCTAATACGATTGAATCGTCGAAGGATTACTGCGCCAGGACTGGTCCTTGCACGGGTACATTTTGTGGATCTAACTTTGTCTGGGATCAGACGATGGACAATAAACAGCGACTGGTAATGAATAAAGAAGACGAAAGGCGAGAAGAAGAGAAACCGATGATTTAAAATATGTATACCGTTGGTACGGTACGCAGAAGAGGCAGACGAAGTACATGGTGGATAATGGGTACTTGATGGTCGACTTGCGAGTAGCCGATGCTATGGACGAGTGGAGCTTCGGAGCCCGCAAATCACGATGGTGAAACCGCGAGCACCCGGTGATTATCGAGCCGTTACTTGGTCCAACCTCCGAATTGCAATTTGGGTACAATGTTGTCCGCATTTTTCTCCCCGGCTACTTCGGGGCCGTTTGAAATCGGTGCGTAACACGCAACAGCTAACAACGCGCTGTGAGTCCGGGACACGTGCCGTCCTTGCTTTGAATTTACGACCTTTACAACAAAGTTGAGGATCTCACAGCTTTACGACTTTGCCAATGCCACCGCGAGACCCTCTGCCAACTCAGAACTTCGCTCGTGTTCCATATTACGACTCAAAGGTCACGCATACTTCGACTCATCAAACATTTGGAACATCTTTCACCGAGAAGTTCTGTATCTAATATATCATGCAACAAGCATCTGCAAAGTTTCCTAAACCGAGAACTAAAACTCGGGTGAACCATTTTTTTTTTTTTTTTTTTCGGAAAAGGTTACTGAAACTTCGACAAATTTCATTTTCGAAAGGTAAGACTTCATAGTGGACATTGGAGGAATGGGATTGTAACTTGTAAGAGTTAAGCACTACTCTTGTTGCAAGAAGTAATGGTTTTTTCTTCGTGTCCAGAATTTCATTTTGAAGCTCATTGGGACTTTCATTAAATATTTCGTCTGATAACGACAAGTTCAATACCAAAAATGTAAAAAATTTGAATTCTCGAGATTGGCAAGTCCTTTTAAGTATCACATTCTGTAATTCTGTTATTCTTCTTCTCGGAATTTGAGATAACGTCGAATTCTGATCTCTGATGAGGCAGAATTTTGGTGGCATTTATCGTCATGAGTTCAACGGTTATAACACTGGAATGAAACATACAAGAGGAAAAAGCACTTCGTTTCGATCTCACTTCTATGAATTATGCATACGAGATGATCCTGGACAATGAGTATATCTGATCAAGCGTCACGCTAGCTTAAAATCAATTTTGCATGACCCAACATCTCTGGAAAGTAAAAGAAGACGAAGAATCAAGTCTGGAGTCTGGAGTCTAGATTCTGAAGTCTGGCCTCCACCGGACCACTGGACAACCGTCACCACAGCCTTCGTAATTTCGTCGGATTTAAATACCGATGAAATTTGTAACCGTCCTCCGTGATATTTTACGCAATCCTGCATCGGTAATCCTTGAACGATGTCACGCACCAAAAATATAATAAATATCGCAACGTAAAATCTCCTCACCTCCATACTATTGCAATTTCTCATTCACCGGCTACCGTTATTAATCGAGTGATGTTAACGCTCTAGGATAAAATCGACTATACACTTATCCTGCAGCTGATGCCCCAGGGGAATAATATGTTGAGGATATTATTAAGAAATTATACGGAAAACGTGATTCGAGGCTTTCGCAGTTACAACTTCATCGCAATTATTTATGTAGATATTCAAAGCGGTAATCCGACTCGCAAAGTGCAGTATATACCTGAACCTATACCTACGAACTTTCATAGAATAAAATCAGCTCCTACCTCCAGGTCTATAAAATAAAATATATTATATCTACTACAGATGCTGAACAGGATCAGATCAGTTCTAATTGGAAATACGACTCGGTTTTAAGCTCTTGCGAAATTTAGTCGCGTGTTTCATCGTCAGTATATGCATATGTCCTGCTGCAGAGGTCTGGAAAGTCCTCGATAAGATCGGCCTCTGAATTGCTTAATTATTTAAGCAATTTTCACTGACTCCGTACAAGTTCATCTGGATAAGTTAAGATGTGCACGTGTGATAAACGGCAAAAGCAAAAGATGTAGGTATATAGAAATGTATGGTTATTTACAGTATGCCTGCGTATGTACCTCTCGTCTTCTCATCTCGCGTCTCGAATCAAAGATCTCCTCCAACTTCCATGGACCAACCTATGTGCATATATATGTGTGTATGTATGCGTGTATACATACCTCGTCATACACATGAATCTCGCAGTACTTGCGCCACGCATACTATATAAAAGTATACGTCAGGGTTTGCATTATTACTGCAGTAGAGCCTGGCTTGCGCCCGCGCCGGGTTGGGTATATAAACCTTCTTCTTCGGGCCTTATAAAGAGTTCCGTTGTCTTGTTACGCGAGATATAAGATATTCTTTACGTGGCACACGTGTACCGAGTAAATCTCATCTCTAAAGCTAAATTGTTCTCATGGGAACAAGCGAGTACATACCTACCTTGGACGGAAAATAAACCAGATGACCAGACGCGAAAGGATTCTCTCTTTCGTTGAAATGCACCAAAACAGCGATCCACTGATCCAAAGTCAACAACAGTACCAGGAACTGATGGGAAACTTGCGAAAAAAGTTATCGAACTTTAATTATTAAACTCTTTTCACCCCCTATCGACTATCTGACACATAATTATACACCTGTATAGAGATTTACAGTGGGAGTATCGAGGATGGTTCAGTGACATCCAGGGGCCGGCGAGAAGTCGAGTTTTTCGAACATGGTGAGGTAGATAGAGGGAGAATAATTATTCTGCCAGATGTATGTATGACGAACTTTGCCGAAATCCAGCTGACGGTCTACAGGTAGAACGAACGTTGATGCACCTCCATATCTGCAGTCCTTCTTTTAAGTCTGCAGTTACCACCGCCTAAATCGGTGCCGGTTCTGGGTATATGTGTAAACCTACATACATACCCATACCACATACACAGGTAGCTGTTAGCTAGTTTTTGCGAAACCGTGATTGGCAGCAGGCTACCATATTGAGCGGTCAGGTTCAGCTCCTTGCTGAATGAATGAAGAGCTCGTGACGAATCTACCACCGAATTTATGTACGTTCACATTATGGTTACACACGATATTTATTCTTCTTTTTAACCGAGAGAATCTGACTTGCCGAGTTATAAAATGTATATAAATAATGCCGCAGGAACTTTTTACGGAAAAAATATCAATCCCAGAGACAAATTACAACGAGGGGCAAGTGTTACGTTGTGTACGAAGAAATTGAGGTCTTCTAGTCTCCGGCTTATAGACGATTTGTCCACAGGCAATAATAACGGTCAGAAAAACGAAAACCAGTCTGCTGACGGTGAGAGGAAATGATTTCTTGGTGAATGAGAAACCACGTCCAGACAATTCTCTTCGGCTAAAACTATACGGCCGCACCACCACCACCACCACTACTTTAGGTCAGCTGCAGCCTTGTTTTTGTCGCAATCAGACCGATTTCGTCCCTTTCGTATCGAAATTCACGGCAGCGAATCGCCGCCAAGTACCCTTCGGCCGGCGAGCTTCAACTGAGAATCATTTACCCGATAGAATTTCTTATACTTAATGTAATCATTACGTCATATCTCCCGAACTACTGCATATATTTCGATGAAATTCATGAGACCATAAGTTTCCGTCCACGTGACCAAGCCTAAAAAATTTGGACGGAATCGGTCGAGTGGTTGCTGAGATATCGACTCCCAAAGTTGATCAGAAACGTTAGGATTCTTCTTCTTCCCCTTTTTCACCGTATCTTCCGCAGACCCTTTCTGGCAACACATCTATTCCTCTCGAATCGATGCACCGATTGACTCGAGATTTGGCAGGTAGATTCTCTCCATCAATATCTCGCTCAATATTGATTTCAGCTACAATCGGATACAAATAGGATTTATCCAGAAAAATGTAAAAAAATCTATCCCCAGTCTCTGTCATCAAATCACGAAGCAATGCCAAGAACCACAACCTTTTGGGAATTACATGTCGCAAAGTCGGACCTCGCTGATTCGCATAGTGATATCGAAGAATCATTTCAAGATCTACATACTCGGCGGCCACATTCCTTCCTTTTTTACATTTGCCACGCTTCCGCGGGGCATTAGGGTACGAACCACCAATACGTGTATGTATGTGTTAATCAATCGTGGTGCTAGACATATGAACGATTTTTGCGAAGCGCCTATACTACGGATCTGATATTTATATTTATTTTTATTTTTCTATTTTGTATTCAGAATCCGATCTTCACTTCCTGTACGACGTTGATCCTCTTCCATGTGTTAATTAAAAGCTCTGAAATATTTTCGCACGTGTCTGACTAGACGTGGATTAATTCTACTCTCGGATAAACAGACGGGTATTGAATAATGATGAAATAGCACGTGTGACTTATATCGACGTATATCGCTTTGCATACGGAGTTTTAGACTCTAACTTTATTCAGTAGTCTTGGTTATTGATCAATCGTCTCAAGTTCCTTTTGGTAAATTTGTACGGCGCTTATTATCCTGTGGAAAAAATAAAATAAAAATAAGAATATGTCTACGTTCTAAGTTTCTACACGTAAACACAGGTGTGCCTCTGATATTTCTACACCAAGATTACACCCATGTACGTATACCTTCCTCTACCTGTGTCCGCCCACAGATCCGAGACCGGACTGTCTATATGGGTCAAGTTCAAGGTCACTAAAGCCACTTATCCGTCCTATCGACGTCCTGTATCTACCAGCTTGTCCTCGGGCATCGACGAGGATATAATTTTATTTTACACCGCTATAATTTACCCGTGTCTAGCCAAATCGCGTTACGTAATAATGAAGAGAAGAGAAAAGGACAGAAGGATCCAACGTCGTCGTAAATTACCCATACGACCGGTTATCGCAACCGCTGGATGAACGTTCAGCAAGACGTATGGAAACGTAGATCTTAGAATTTCATGAAATATAAATTCATTGTTTAAAAGTTACTCGAAAATTTTCAAAAACTTTTCTCTCGTGCAACGCGTGATTTCCTTTCGACTCAGGGATTAGCTTGAACATAAATTGCGTCAGCATCGATACGTTGAGTCAGCATAGGTAATTATCGGGCGATGAGGTCAGATCGCGAAATGATAATTGCAAACACGGAGAGTCTAGATTCTTCCGAGAACTATCTACCTACCTGATCGCAATTTATGCTAGTTTATACGGGTTATTATTCAATCGGCATCTGAGCAGATTATTTTACGATCGTTACTCTCTTCCTCGATCGAAAGTAATGCATCGAGTTTTATTTAAACTAAAAGGAAATCCGAAAGTGTGGGCAGCCGAGGATCGATATAAGACTAAATGTCTTCAGATCCTTGTAAAGCCCGAGGTAAATCAATGGCAAAACGTGCTGCAGTAGATCGATGATTCAACGTTTCTTAAACTTCCATTGACGTGTAGTGTCTCCGTTTATAGAAACGCGTGTGTACGTATTTCCACATTTCCACTTCTTATTCCTATTTTTATATTATACTATATAAATGTGCGTATGTGCACCTATACACGTAGGACTTTACACGGTAGGTTGAAACTCTTTTAATTTATTTTCCAACGAGTCTAGCGATCGAGGAATCGCTGAGACTGGATCAAGTTACGTCGAGCTACTGCAACTTGTAGTGAATCATGTCCATTGACTGGTACCCGATGCCTCGAACCAACTCGGAACCAACTTTACTTCGACGACTAGTTCGATCAGCCCGACCATCTACAGACTAAACTCACTAGTTGCACTAGGCTGGAACCCGAGGGCGACTGACTCGTTCCCCGTTATACGGGGCATTTGATTCCTAGAATACGGCTAGATTCGGAAAAATCTACAAATAATGAGCTGCTTCATTCACTCTGACTCCGACCAGGAAGGAGTCGCAACTCTCTTCAACGTATAACAACGACGTGGGTTGGTATATATAAGCAAAGGAACGATTCGAATCTATCGAACGAACGCAATGCGATTCAAAGTAACGTCAATTAAACTACGTGAACCGTTTCAACCTTTCGCGAATCCATCGGATCATTCGATTTTCGAATTATTTACACTGATTCGTTTATTCAAATAAAATGGAGAATCTTCGAGGCGGAAATAATTCATCAATAAAATTATTATTCATCTGACCATTTTGGGTATAAATTATAGCATATATCATATTTGCGAGCATAATATAAATCGGCGTACCTACCCTTTTTCTTGACCGTAGTATAATTCGTGTTTATAAAAGCCGTCACAATATCCCTGCGTGAAAATCGTCGACGTTATAATATAATCGACGGCGATATATTTTCATCATTTTTACTTTATTTATTTTCGCTTCACATTTTCATACTCGTATATACTACAACGATCGGTGAAAGTTTACTCCTCAAAACCTGAAGCCGCTGTTAGTAATCGATTAATTATAACAAGCCCGACGGTTATTGAACGATAAATAAATGATAATGTCCTTCCGCAGTGCGGAGACTTTCAAGAAATTCATTGCGTTTTATATATTTAAGGTAATTATTTAAACTATATTAATTCAAAGACCGGAGTTAAGAGAATTTTAAAAAATATTAATAAAATTGGAATCGATTTTTCGTTTATCAATTACTTATGGACTAAAAAATCATCTCTATCTCGGTTAAATTACCGGAAGGATGAGACAGGTAGAGCTTATCGGTGTCACCGCTCGCGTTTAATCGATAGAATAATTCGGTCCCGAAACCTGCTCTTGCACAGACGGGTGATATACACCGCGGTAGATCGTGTCTGAGAGCGATGACCGACCTTATCGATGGTTTTAAGCATCGTACACAGGATCTTCGGGAACGAGACAAGTCTCAAATTATTTTATATCGAATAAAAACGGTTAAAAAAAAAGAATCAAAAATCTCATCAAATATGAATTTATCATATCATTGAAAAAGTTTTTTCATTTATGTCAGTATAATATTTTAATTAACGAGAGGAGAATCAGAAATATTATTACCGTCAAGAGAGAGCATAAGGTTTTCAATCCGAATACGTATTTTGAAATAAAATGCTGTTATTACGGTAAAAAAACGGTTTTTTTTTTTTTTTTTTTTTTTTTCAAACAGCAAACGTCATTTTCAATATCGTCGATTAAAAATTTTCCCGCGAAACTTCTTTTGAAATGAAAAAGATAATACATCGAATAGTAAAAAATTGAACAAGAATATTGTTTAATAAAGATGAAAAAAGAAATAGATGTGACGGAAAATCCGAAATTCTGATGTTGTATAATTTTATTTAAAAAAAAAAAAAATTGGAACATTGATACGACGAATGATTTTTTTTTTTAATTTTTTTTTATTTTTTTGGTCTTCTACTCGTGCATGTGTATCCTCTTCTTCGATGATAATCTCGAGTGTAACACTGTAGTTCTACGCTTTTTATGCGAGCATATAAATACGTGTATACGTGTGTATAGGGCTGAAAAGAATTGTCAGTGGTTTCCCGCGCGGCGAACCAAGCGTGTTTACTACTACTTATAATACTTACTACGAGCGAACGGAGGGAGAGGCCAAAGCTACGCACGGTTAACGCACGATAAATATATATACATAGGTATATATAGGTATGTACATAATGTATATATCTATATGTATATACGTGTGATATAAAAAGAGTTAAGAGAAGTCAGCACCGGCGCGGCGATACGGACGTTTTTCCTTGCCTTTTCTTTCCTTTCCCTTTCTTTTTTTTTTTTTTTTTTTTTTATCCTTTCCTTTCCTTTCCTTTCCTTTCCTTTCCTTTCCTTCCCTCTACTTATTCTTTTCCTCTTTCCGGCATTAGTAGGGCAAGGTCCCCTCGTGTCAACAACGTTGAGTGGAAAGTCTCTCTCACCTTTTTTTTTCTTCATTTTTTCTCTTCTCCTTTTTCTTTCGAGGTTCCTATAGTACAGTGGTGAGTTTTACTTGACAAATATTTCCCTCGTGTATATGGTATGCCGTTATAAGTGAACCGAAAACCCACAATTTATAGAAAAAAAGAAAATAAATAAATTTATTATACTTCGGGATACGGGCGGTTGACAGAAGAAAATAAATTAACGTAAACAAATTTGAAGGCATTCAATCGCTCGGGAATTTCACTTTTTCACCTATTTTCACTACAAAATAATTTAATTTCAACATTCATATACATATGCAATTTTCGGATTTTCAATTTCATGTAATTGCAGATATTTGGCTACTCGCTCCACTGTGATTAGTTTTTTTTTTTTTTTTTTTTCTAGTTTTTTTTTATCTTTTTACCTAAAAAGAAAATAAAACTAAAACAAACACCGTGAAGTAATAATCAATCGATTAAATCCTGGGAAAATATTGTCGAAAAAAAAATTTGTCCAGCAGTTTTCCTCAGTTACTCTCGCGGATCTAGTAGACCGTGAAAAATTATCGTCCCGACGAAAAGTGGTGCGTGGTGCAATGCGGGATGCGAGTATATCGCAAGGGTTGAAGAAAAAATGGGGGGTTGAAAAAAAAAGAAGGAAAAAGGAAAAAGAAAAAGAAAAAGAAAAAGAAAAAAGTTGGTGATCCTCCTCGTCGTCCTCCGGATCGTCTCTCCGCCGTTACGAAGTACGGTTGCGGCGGGGGTGAACCAGGACGGCAACCAGGACGAAGAAGGGGAAGGACAGGGGCAACCAGGAGAGGGTGGTTTCGCGGGGGATAACATCCCCGAACGTATAGGTCGCGGGGGCCGACGACGACGTGCGGCCAACGCGAGTGCCACGCGCCGACGGGGAGGTAGGCGTGTTCTAACTAGAGTTGGTAAAGCTTTGACGCCGTCGCCGTAGGTATAAAAGAGGTGAGTCCATGGTGCATCCACGTATTACAATTGTACTATCCTGCCCGGTCGCGAACACCCGTCAAGCTTCTCGCTTTATCATCACCATATATCGCGATTTTCATCATTTCGTTAAGAAAATAAATCGCGTGTGTTAATCCAAGGTTCGATTGGGTAGATTTATTTTCCTTATTTTCCCCCGATTTTCCCATCTTCTTTGATCGGAGAAAACTACTCGTTATCTTTATTCGGAATATCGGTATGTGCCCGTTCCGGTAAATCGTTCTGTATACCGATAATACTTCAAGGTAAATAATAGTGGAAAAAAATTGACTATATGTACGTGTGGAAAAAATTTTGGAAATGTTTTTTCACGATTTCACCAAGTTTTTTCATACAGTTTTTTTTTTTTTTTTTCATTTTTTTTTCATTTCTTCCAAACATCTGAGCGATTTCATTTTACACGAAAGTTATTTCACCATTCATCTTCGTAATAAATGTATGAAAGTGATTTTATCGATGTCAGTATCATCTTTGGACAAGACGAGAACCAAAATCGTTTTTCCGCCAATACACAGCGGAGTTTTCAGTCCAAAGATGCATTTTTGAATAGAAACCTTTGGGACGATAAAAAGCGTCTTTTCGATGACAGAAAACGTAATTTTTGAGATCGTCGATGAAAAATTTCTTGCAAACTTCTTTTGAAATGAATAAAAGTAATCCGAAACGCGTCTTTCATCAGAGAGATAACTCATTTCTTACAACTACTGGCCTCACTGTTCTCCGGGCTTCCTCGCCAATGAACAATAATTTTTTGATAAATAATACCATTTATAGGAATAATAAACAAATTTGAAAGAAAAAAATTACCGGAAGCGCGGGGAATTCAGAAATTGTTCAAATTTTTGCCGTATAGTTAAAACGGACCCTTATATACTTTAACGCAAAAAGGTATAAAACCTTTCTAATATCGGTTAGCCAGCCGGTGCCTGGAAGCCAAAACACCGTGGTGACCCGCCGTGCGGTATAGTGGAAACTGGGAACCTGGGGACCGAGGCGAACGTAGCGTTCGCCGCTTTTGCTCTCACCAAGTACCGCGCGGACGGACGTCCCAGACGCCACAGCACAGCACCGCACGCTGCGGCTCCGCCTGCCTGCCTGCTTGCCTCTGCCTTCCTTCCTCTATACTTCTACCTCTGCCTCTGGCTCTCTGGCTCTCTGGCTCTGGCTCTGGCTATGGCTCTGGCTCGAGCTCGAGCTCTGGCTGTGGCTGTGGCTGTGGCTCTGGCTCGGCCAGTCAGCCAGTCAGCCAGGGAGCCTGTTCGCTTCAGTCTATCGGGCGGCCTCGTGCGCGCTGGCTTACTAATAAATTGCTTATATACACGACGATTTTCACGCCTCTAATCGCGAGGTCGCGCGCGCGTGACTTTTGGTCAACGTTTTAAGGGTCCAAGAAGATTTTGCGATATATAGGAGAAGGGGAGAAGAGCGGATGAAAAAAAATTTAGATTTTGTAGGGGCATATATATATATTTATATTAATATACATAATTGTTATTTTTCATTTACTAAATTTATATAAATTTTCAATTATACTTTCCTACATTATATTTTGAAGAAACAAGAAAAATGGGGGGTCAAATTTTGACCCTCAAATTTTTGACCGTTTAGGGTTTTGCATTTCCCGCCCCGTTGAGCCTCTGGAAATCCCCACCAACCCCTGTTGGAAGCGGGTGTTCACTCCCGCGCATCGAAACGACACGCGGTTCAGCTAAGAGACTCCGAGAAGACCGCGCGACGACTCTGACTGACATCGGGCCGGTTGGAAGTAGACGGAGAAGTTGGAGGCGCGGACTCCTGGAGGAATTTTATTCCGAGGAATTTTAACCCTCGTTATTTAATTACTTTCGGTGATAAGAGAAAGAAATAACTTATTTTTATACTGTGTGAGGAAAAGTGCGGATACGTATCCTGCGAGGAATAAAAAAAAAAGAAAAGAAAAAGAAAACGAGATAAGGACGATAGGACGAAGAGGGAGAGAAACCAAGAATACCCTGCAGATAACTACAAGGAAAAAAAAACGCGGGTTTCAAGTTTTAGTGATTGTATATAATAAAAAAAATGAATAAATAAATACAAGTTGTATTGAATATGTAATATTACAGTTTCAGATAAAAAGAGAAATAAATGTTGTTCACGCTATAATGTGCATGATTTAGATGATTCAATGATAACTTTCAATGAATATTGTGAAAAATCTGTGCGGATTATTTAGAATCATTATATTACTGCGAGTATAAAGTGATGATTGATGTACTAGAAAAAAAAAAAAAAAAAATAAGTTTCGTTAAAATGTTCGAAGTTTTGAAATGAAAAATCGGTGATGAATGAAAATCGGGAAATTTTGTTTTCTTCAAAAGTCGGTAAAGGACTTAAGGGGTTGTGAAATTTGGTAACAAAACTTGCATATATATATATATACGTAACGTCCGTATACATACATATGATGATAAGTACGCGGTATATAGTGTAAATTTTGTTATTGAGCGGAAATTCCGGGTCTAAAAATAAGCAATGTTCATTGGATGAAAAACAAGGCGTAATAAAAACACGGGAGAATCGTAAAAGAGGAAGAAACAGTGGAGATAAAAATACCAAGAAAAAAATAAGACGAGTAACGTATAAGAGACAGAGAAAGAGAGAGAGAGAGAGAGAGAGAGAGGGAAAGAGAGCGAGCGAGCAAGGGAAAGAGAGGGAAGAAAAAATCAACTGACAAGAAATTTTCGGAGTGCCACGAATACCGCGTAACTGCAGCAGCATAATTTCTCCATCGCGTATATATAAATATAATTATATAAAAAGTATAAGATTTGCACAGCTGTAGCAGTGCTAAGAAGAAGGTACAACATCCTACCCATATAGTATATGTATAACAAAAAATTTATCAGATTCGATTTTCACTAACGATAACGATACTATTTACCCGTGTAATACCGATTCTATGAATGTTTCTTTTTTTCTTTTTTTTCAGATTTTTGATTGTTTTTTTTTTTTTGATCGTATTATGTTCGGTTTGCTACTGAGTGATTTTACGAGAAAACTATGCCCCCGCGGACTTTTTTGCATAACCAATATTGGTATCAATTTTCCGCAAGGAATTCGCTGACGTATGCAAATGGTGCATGAATTTTCAATATATTCAATATACGTAAGAAATCTCTTCCTATCTTCAGTATTACTACCGCGCATACATGCGTAATAAACGCACATTATATACGCATAATATATTATATATCACCTATAGTATACATGCAAAGATAAATGTTTTTCGCACTGCATATCATATGGTGAGAATTTTATTTAAATTTTACCCATTTCAAAGGAAGAAGAAGAAGAAAGAAGAAAAAAAAAAAAAAAAAACTTCGCGAAATATCGACGAAAGAATTGAGAAGCAAAAAGAAAAAAAAAAAGTCAATTTTCATTTTCACATAAATATTAATTTTGAGTAATAATTCATATATTCATATATATATATATATATATATATATATATATATATATATATATATTATTGCTATTTCGAATTTTTTTTTACTTTTTGATTTTTCTTATAAAAAAATTGAACTGTTTAATTTAAAGGGCATAGATGAGATGTGATAATCACAACGGACAACTCTTTGGAAGGAGTAAAAACTACTTGAAGAAGGATAGATCAAGGACCGAAGAGTTATCTGCATCTGCAGGACTGGCTACTACCCCGAGGGTGTTGGGTCCGTCGGATTACTGGCGCGGGGCGCCTGAGATGACGGCTATTCGACGGGGTCGCGCAACACCCCGCTTCAACCTGACGATTATACTGTTTCTTATCGCCGTAGTTTTGCACGCAAAATCAGCAACAGGTAATACGCCATAATCACCGTCTAATAAAAAGAATAATATACAATTAAGAAAACCATCCTTTTTTTTCTTCTTATTCTTCTTTTTCGAACAAAATTTCAAACGTTTTAAAAACCTAGTCCAGTGAGTAGATAAAGGAAGCGAAATCCCCAAAAAAAAAAAAACGTACTTTTCTTCTCCTCCTATATTCCGAATCTTATAATCCTGGCGAAAGAGATAATCGCCAATGCAATGAGCTGCATATAGTCCCATGCGACTACTTCAAAGAGAGAGAGAGAGAGAAAGTTTCGTATTTATATCTCTAATTACAACGCTATAACGAGAGAATGAAAATTGAGAATGATGTTCTTTTCCGTCCATCTATCCATCCATCCATCGCCATACGTCCGTCCGTCCGGTTCGGCGGGTGCAGCAGTGCAGGGTCAGTCGAGTGTGTATACGCACGCACGTACGTACGCACGCACGAACGTATAGAGACAGACAGACGTACAACAGACAGACAAACAGACGGACGGACGGACAGACAGACGGATGAACGAATGGACGGACGGACGGACGGACGGACGGACGGACGCACGCACGCCTGCCCGTTCGCATTGAACGCAGTTCACATTAGCATTGAATAAATTGCGGTTGCAAGCAATGAGCCAGGTGCTCGGTACGGCGCGGTGTGTTGCTCTATACCGCGATCGTAGCTCGCGTCACTCGCCATCGCGTTATCGCGGAGAAAAGAAGGCACTAACTTTAATAGATATAGATATGGCGTATAAATAATTTTTTTTTTAAATAAGGGTTGATACCTACTACAAATCATCGTACCAGGGTGGCCCGCAATTCGGTCATATTCAAATTTCAATACTTCCTTGGGTCAGAACGTTCCCAAATTTATACAAAAAAAAATTTAGTCAAGACCCTATAGGTTCATATCGATCAGTCACTGACCCAAAGCCTTTAAACTCGATTTTTAGTACTTCAGGATCACCTTTTACTTCCGCGCTGCAATTTTACCTATATACACCTAGTAGTAGCTAGATATCCGTGAAAAATGTTATTTGTCACAATTTGAAGATGAGAAATTTTTATTTATTTATTTATTTATTTATTTATTTATTTGGATCGCTGTGGCTTCGAAAATTACATCGGCGAAAATCTGTCGATTTTTTACGAAATACCGCTACTACTACAGGCGAGGAGTTTGAAATTTTTAATTTATTTTTTGGAGCTATACTGCGATAGGAAAAAAAAAATAAAAATTAACCGCGAAATTTCACAAATCGTGTTTTATTCAAATGGGAAAATTCGAAGGCTTTGGGACGGTACTTAGGATTGAGATAGGAACCTCGGGTTTCGCATGGCTAAATTTTTTTTTTTGTATATATTTGGGGGTCCTGGCTCATGGGAGTATTGGAATTCGAAAATGATTAACGTAAGGACCCCCCTTATGTACACGTAATATATTGTTGCAATGTTATAATTAGTCGGAAAATTAATGAACCATTTATATGTATATAGTGTATATAGTGTATACATGTAATTATAATAATTTCTTGATTCTTGATCGTTGGAGCGGTTTAAATGCGGACGACTTTCAGACTATAAACGATCGTTAATTATTTATATATAGAAATACTGCGGGGTATTAACGAACAGGAGAATATTCGTATTCATTACCGTTACCGCGTATACGTGATGATTAATTTATAAAATAATATAAAAATCATTAAAAAATATTTACCCACAATGTTGCATACCATAAACCAAAATACTTTCATACGTGAGTTATAGCGGTAATTATTAGTTTCATCAAAACCGCGTACGCCGCCAAGTAATATTACATGTTTTTTTTTTTTTTTTTTTTTTTCTTTTTTTGCAATTATTGTACAAAAATTGAAGTTTTGTTTTCATCGAGCATCCGAAAAAGTATCTATACCATCAATTTAACACTTAACCATATATCACGTGTAAAATAAACAAAATTATAATCAAGTTTTGGCCAAATGTTCAATTCCCTGAAGAAGAAAAAAAAAAAAAAAAAAATGCAATTTCGATCTTCTAATTTTTGAATATATTCTTCGCAATTTCGATTATAATTTGACTTGAATAATTGATTTATCCAAAAGTTGCTAAAGGCGGTGATTTAAAATCGGTCGCATTATCCGGGTTCCCTTTTAGTCCGGTATGGGTGCGTCGCGAACTTCCGCATCCGGTGTCAATTTTCTAACGTATAGGTATATCAACACCGTGCTATTTGCACCCTAGATCCGCTCGCTAAGAATTTATCCAGATACCGAATTCGCCAACGGTTTCGTAGCGCGTCAAAAAATTATCGATTAATATTAAGGTTAAAAGAAACGCGAGAAGCGACAAGGAAAAAGAAATCAAAATGAAGGAAAAAGCTTCCTTATTTTTTTATTTTTTATATTTTTTTTTTCTTAAGAACGCGGGGAACGATAACGAGACCCTCCGAGGTCCGTAGATTTATAATCAAACAGCTGTACCTATAATATATGAAAAGTAGGTGAAAAAAAAAAAAAAAAAAAAAAAAACTAATAACGTAGTCGTTAATGGCGAGAAAATATTTCCCGTCGACAATTAAGACGTGGTAATTATCTTCTTGGCAATTATTTTTGTAGGTTTTTATTTGTTCATTTTTTTTTTTTTTTTTTTCATTTCTATTTTCATTCTTTATCTTCTCTTAAACTTGGCTGCAGTCGTAAGAAAAGTGGCAAAATTCGCATCTGGAGTTTGATAATCGGTGTTAACGTCGCATCCCGTCGCGGTCGTAGCGTATAGATGTAATCGGTGGATATATAGGTGTAAGAAGTAGTAGTGGGGAATGCGTGGCCGGCCATGTGGTCTCTCCATGTGGTTTTTATTTGAGTATATAGGTACGTGAATATGAGAAAAAATTTTTATTTCCGTACGACAAAAAAAAAAAAAAAAAAGTCATTCGATTATCCGTCATCCGTATTAAAACATAATATAAAAATATAGTATGTAATATCTTCACATAACATTGAAAATAAAATCATAGTATATATATATATTAGCTTCTGCGTCTAATAAATCGTCTATCCGTATTATAATATCTATATGGTGACATGCACACTGTATATACATGTTCATAGATGCAATAACGCCTCACCCTAATTCCCGAAGACGAGTGATCGTAAAATATTAGTCAACCGGAAGTAATTGAAACGTGACACGAAGAGAGTGAGTGAGAAGTAACAGGAGAGCTACCGCAAATGGTAGAAAATCAATTTTCACTTTCTGCCATAATACAATACAACTTATATACAAGATTTTGTGTGAGTATTAATTTTCCAAAGTTCTGTGCGCACATACAAACATCATGGAATAAACTGGGACCAAAATCTACAAGTTTTAAACTCCCGGTTTTGTTCTTCATTTTTTTTTTTTCCTCCATCTTTGAATTAGTGCGACTAACGCCTTCGCCTATGAGATTCTCGTGCCCGGAATCTGGCCTCTTTGCACTTCGGTTTTTCAAAAACTGCATTGTGGTGGACCCAAAAACTCAAAATTAAGGCACGGGAGACCTGGACATGTATAACACTACGGGTAGGAGATCCTGGAGGTCCATGACGTGGACATGCGTGGTGGTTGTTATTCTAATCTCGCGTGACTATGATGATCATAATCTCGCATGATTGTGATGATTATATCGACTAATTTTCCTTGACAAGACTCATTCCTTTTTAGTTTTTTATTTCTGTCTATATACCTATATATAGCGAGATGGGTATAATCTTGAGGTCAATTTTCATCTTCGTTAGAGACATTTTTACGCATCTCCGCGTGTCTGCTATACCGTGGGGCCCGAAGGAGTGGGGAGTAGAGGGACTCGATGCAGCCCCCTCCTTAGTTCCTCGGTGCCTCTGGGGCCCAAGGGCTACGTCTGCACGTCTGGCTGCTGGCGGCGCTCCCTCTCTCTCTCTAGTTTCTTTTTAACCTTTTCTTTCTCTCTCTCTTTTCTCTCTGTACTCGTAACTCTCTGTAGAGCTCGGTACTTCTCCCTTTCCTTTCCTCCTCCTCTTCTTCTCTCCTTTTCCTTTTTCATTTTTCCTTTTTCCTTTTTCCTCTTTCATTTTTCCCTCTTCCTTCTCTCTCTCGCTCTAACTCTCCTCGAGTCTCTCGCGCAATCCTTCTCCGCGCCCGGTGACGCGGTGCAGTGACCGGCAAACCGCTTCTCCCATTACACCAAGACGCGCACCACCGCACCCCCTGCGTCACGACGACCCCCGCCAAGAGGGTCTCTTCCGGTAGGGACTTACTTATTTCCAACGTTTCTGGGTCCCCCAACTTCACACTCCTTCATTTTCATTTACGAAATCGTAGATTATGGCAAAAAAAAAAAAAAAAAAAAAAAACGAAACAATTTTTTTATTTTTTCTACCCCAAATCTTCAACGAAATCAGAGATATCAAAGATAGTTTTCTACAGCTAGACTGTAATTTTACGAGGAGATAAAATTCTGTCAGCTTAAAGTGAGGTTTGAAATTGTCGGAGCGAAAAACGATCAACTTCCAGTAAAAGTGGGGTGATTTCAAGAGCGCCACAGGTGGCCAGTTTCGCATATCTCGGTTTCAAACGAACCTTATGCTATCCTGGTAATATTGCCCCACTCTGTAACCCGCGGAGACGATTACATCTCGATTTTATCAGCTTCCTGTTATACTTAGGTTTGACATGTTGGACTTGTTCCTTTTAATCAAACAGATGAAATTCCAAGTATGATTTTGTCTTTCGCTAAGCGTCGAGAGAATTTTTTTTATTCTTTTATTCATTTTTCTAAAAAATCCGCGTGAGTCAGTCAGTCAGTGAGTCAGTCCGTTGACCGGTTCGTCGAAAACCGCAGACCTCTTGCTCAGTTCGCAATTAAGTAACCCTAGAAACTCCACCGCGACTTCTCTTATGCGATCAGTCGCTAGTATAAGTTTCGATTACAGTCTGTTACAGAGTCGTATATATACCGAGCGATCGTCAACGAAGGGATTAAACCTCAGAGAGATTATATCACCAGTTACCATATTACGATCACTTACGATCGTGGCGAGGATCGGTTTTCATATTATAACTGATCTCACGCTTCGAGTATGAAAATATTAAAACAAGAATGAAATGTCAAGTTTTTATTCTTCTATTGTGGGAAACCGCGTCTTATTCTCCGCTCATTTCTCATTCCCCTTTTCTCTCTCTCTCTCTCTCTCTCTCTCACTCTTTATATAGACATATAATTATATTTGCGAGAATTTGTTTAAGGAAATTGAATCCTTGACGCGAACTTTCAGCCATAAAAATAATGTTGGACAATTTTGAGGCATATATACATGTGTGTACATATGTATGGATATATTCGTACTGCTTACTGCCTACGTAATAATACTCACATGTATATACCGCATATGATAAACAGTACGCGTATCTATAGATATGCGGTAACTTGATACCGGATTTTATGAAATCATAATATACCTACGTGTATGTATAACGCGACTCGCCGCTGCAGTTGGCGGTTAGCGCAGAATGCCGTATTTCCTGGAAAGCATAGTAATCGTTGGACAATTGAAATCAAGATAGGTTCCTTCCGGTTTCCTCCTACCATATTTAACCCCGACGACCACCGAACAACGCATAGAGGTAGGTAGGTACGGCATGCAACCGAAACGTGTGTACGCAATTCAATACAATGAGAACCAACAAACACACTCGACATAAAAATACCCATAGTAACGTGCCCATACACAATTTATACACTATATACGCGGTGTCCGATCACCGTATGAAGAATCAAAAATCTATAACTCGATATTCATACTCGTCGAGAATTTTCGATCAATCGTGTGTCAATATGTGGCTGAATATCACTCCCACGGGAAGAAAAAACTCAGGTATAAAAATACAGAGAAACCCATAATGAGGGAGTGACATAATGGTGAATATTTTACACCCTATATGCTACGTACAGAGCTCATACAATTCACGTTTTCCTTCATGATACAGAACGAGGGAGAACCACCTTTCCGTAGGTACTATGTGCCTGCTATTTCATTCCTGCAACTGGTAACCGCAATGTAAGGTTTTGAACCTCTCGACGCAAAACAGTGGTGAATTATCGTCGTGTGGAATTAATCGTGAGCTTAAGTCACGCCTGTACATTTATAACGATATTACTCGTTACTCAAACCCCCGTGTATATGTATATGTATTTTATTTGTGAATGGTTAACATCTTGGCTTCCTGCCATCAGGCGATGTGCCATGTTGTATTAAACATACATCGATAATACAGAATTTAGAGTATTTCGTGCATCATATCATCCCTGGAAATTACTCGGCTGCAATAACAACTGCGAATTTCTGCATGGAATTTTGGGGATGAATAAATTTTTGAAAATCATTAAGGAACGAGTTCCAAAAAAGTTCATCGAAATCTGTAAAGTCGTACGAATAGGCTAGTGGACTAATGGACCGTTGGATGAAGGTGAAGAACTTATAAGCGTTCCACTTTCTTGGGACATTTAAAAGTATTGTAATCACACCATATACCTGTTTGCACGGTGAAGAAAACGAGCATCGGAAACATGACTACAAAAGTTAGAAAAAAAGAACGAAAAAAAAAAAGGGTTTGATAGTAAAATCTTATACTGCAGCTATGAGGCAGTTGTTGAACCTGGGAAAACAGATATATATAGTATATATATGTATGTGCCATAATCAACACCATCTTAACCGCTGCATCTGGAACCACAGCATTCCAACACGTCGCCTCGACGAGATCTGAAGTCTAGACCCATGAGTTTTTACCTAATTCACATCATCCTCGTATTTATGATAAGACTAGAATAAGTTAGTCGGTTCTCATACTCGTTTAACCAGAACGGATACATTCCTCCATACGTAAACCCGCATTACACTACGTGTATCGGTTTATTCTATCGAGAAAAGTTCAACAGCTTATAGATATTCGAATGACCATATGATCGTAGTCGGAGAGAAGGGATTCGAGGGATTTCATAATCTCGGTAAACCTCGAAAACGGACTCGGACACAAATTTTAGGCCACACTTTCCGAACTCGAGACTCACAGCGAGCAAGGTGAAGCAGTAAACTCGAATAATGGACCCCGTGGAGAAGGACGTGTCTCATGGATTTTCGGAAAAAGATCTTTACCCGATGTGACATCATAGCTTCACCGCGGCGCCTGTTTCATAGGGATTACCGTTACGCTGAGGGTTAAAGGTGACTGCAAGAGGGTGGAGGAACCAGACAACTACCTACGTTGCACTAGGTCGAGGGACGTTCGTGTCAGCCGCGGGATGTGGGCCGGGCGGGCGCCTCATTCTCCCTTTTCAACCCCCGTAAATAACAAACTCACCAGACGGCGTCGACAGTCAGGGAGTCAAACTGGGCCAAAGCCTAACTTAACCTACCCTAACTTAGCCAAGGGGTAAAACGAGCCAATTGAAGCGAATTGAGATATACAATAAATAATTGTACGAAACTGGCGATCATTTTTTTTCTTTTGTTTCTTCAACTTAGTGAAATCGACTAAGTTTTGGATTAACTTAATCACATTTCTACAATAAATCCAAAAAAAAAAAATGCTTGGCTTAAATTAACCAAACCTTTGCCCGAGTGTATTTTCTCTTCTTCTTGGCTTCAATTTATTTTCCTATTCTGAGCTGGTATATACATAATACGTATGTACATTCGAGATCGTGTTTTTGACCTCGCATCAGTCTGAGTTGCTTTTAGCAGCCTAGCCATTACATACAATGTATTTCGTCTATCCGTAGCCTATTTATAATCCAAATATTTTCTTTAAATGCTTTCAACTTGATGCTCAATTACTTGTTACAACTCGTACTTAAAATAACTGAATTCATCCTGCACAGCGTGATAGGGATCAGCGATTTACCTACCATCGACAAAAGGTATCCGTGTTACAATGAAACCGAATAAAAAACAGGAAAGCTCCTATTCTGGAAGGGAAAAACTAAGATGAAAGAGGAAAAACGATTCAGCCTCGAACGAAAGACACTCAATGATAGTCAAAGGCCTAAGGGAGGCAAGGAAAGCCCAATCCCAACCACTGCAGAATCCAGACTATTCTCTCAGTCGTTTGCACGTACCTATCCACCATCCACGTCTCGGTAGACAGCGGTTCTTAACCTGCAGTCTTTATCAGTACCTCCTAGGCTTTGGATAGATTAAACTACAGCTAATATCTACAAGCTTTTACGCAGCCTTATTACATGTTTAATTATATACTAGAGCGAACTAAAAACGGAAACGATAAATCATCTCTTCGGTATAGGTATATATTCTCTTACAGGCTGCAGTGTTCCATCAAGATAAGAGGACTAACTTGTGTGTAGATCTGCATGAAAAAAAAATTAAAAAAAATACAATTTGCCGGGAAAATTAATATCCCGTAATTTAATCATTTCGTCCATGAAGATATGAGCGAGTAAACTCTGCCAGGCATGAATGAAGACGGTCGTTTTTTGCCTGCGGAAGAGAGGCAGTATCCTTTTTTGGCAAAATTATTATTTTCGGTTTGTTCTATCTGAGGAAAAAACGAAAAAATATACCGAAGGAAGCTCGTAATGATTAATTAAAGGCTGATGCAGATTAGAATTGGAAAATCCAAAATTGTCATTTGAGAGACACTGCAGAGGCTCGCTAGAGCACGTCGAGTATGGTGCACCTATCAGCCTGTATCTCATTGTATCTGAGTATATCTCTCGTTGTATAACTCTCTCGTTTCACCATTGGCTTATAGGTATATCGCGTTGTACATTATACATACCTATACGTCCTAACGTACGTTATTCGTTGGGTATCCCTAGTTGCACGTTAGAGCACCAAGCGCCTACTAGACTGTAACTTTCCGTCCGGCTTTTTGCCAAGGAACGATTGTGTTAATTATATACTCGTTAGGACGCGTTATACCCGGAGCTAATTGTAAAATACTGCGGCTGGCTCGCCGCGTGGTCCTTCGCCGTTGCGGTAGGGTTACGCTTTTAAATCACCCTTTTCACTCCTGACCGCGGAAATTTCTTATTCCTTTTTCCCGATGCGTTTACTTTTACTTTTATACATCGACATCATATAACAGACGAATTATATTCATCGCCCAAGGTCTTTGGCATTAGAAAAACAGCCGTAAGGTCTGATAAGTGACGTTGACGTTGACGTTGACGTTGACGTTGACGTTGATGTTCATGTTGATGTTGAAGTTGACGTTGACGCGAAAGTTCGTGTCCTTTTTCGAAACGTTCATCACTCCTGTCTCCGAGTCTAAGATGCGTATGGTATATGGGATTTACCTGATGCACTAGTGAAGTATGTATCCCTCGTTTCCATGAATCCGCATGCACGGTATACGAATACCGCCGTGAATCTCTTCACCGTAAAATAGAATCCCAGCTATTTTGTCCGAACAGTGGAGCGCCATGCACCAGCTGTCTTCATGGACGCAAGAAATCCGCTTAGTTTTGTTTAAAATTGGAACCAGGTTGAAGTTCCAAATTTCAATATTATGCCGACTAACAGTTTATGGAAAGTGTATTTCGCCGATAGTCTACATAGCCGATTTCAAAAACACACAAACGAAGAGCATCGAAGGTTCGAAATTCCGTAAACTGAAGATCCGAAAGGCCACACCTCAGAAACTAAAAATTCACGCATGTATTCATTCAGTGTTCGATAACTCGGGCTGTATTGATCGTATCGAAACCAACAAGTGGCCAAATTGATCGTCTTGAGATTCACTTTTTGAGGAAAAAATATTTCAAAATTCTATCGATTATTTATGACATCATGAAGTCATCGATTTAAGTAGATGTAATGGGTTTCCGTAGAGAGGGTCTAGATCAGGATGAACTATTTTTCGTCTTTGCATCCTGAGAAATAGACCGAAATTTTTTGATCTTTGGGCTCTCGAGGGGTCTGGACTTTCGGAACTTTGACCTGGTCCCTTAAGAGTATATTAATAATGGTAAAAACGGTTTTGCCAAACTTTAAAAGAGGAGGAAATTCACCCTTCCGACACTCTGTCTACGTCCAACCATCAGCTGGAACAACACCCTTCACTTATCACGGTTTTTGAGACGGTGCACATTTCTGCATAACGAGCTCCAGGAGGCGAAGGCGAAGGCGAAGGCGGATGGCGTGTTCCGTGTCCAACGTTCTCCTGCATCCATCAGTTTATAGTCTGTGTCCACATTTACATCCACATAGGTAGTACATACCTATACCTACGTTAAATTGCGTTGTTACATACCTACGCGTAGTTATATCGCATAATATACATAGACTGTGGCAGCGCGGTAGCCTCGTGCTACTTTTCTACACTCCTGCTAATCGCTCTGTTCTCTCGCGTTTCGCTCGTTGGTTATAATTATAGGCAAGATAGATTTTCCAGCCTAGTAATAGGCTACATGCATATTCCGGCTTTGCTGCGCCATTTTTTCCTTTTATTTGATAAAACAGCTTGCAGTTTTTTTTTTTTTTTTTTGTTTTTTGTTTTTTGTGCTTTGGCTTTCTTTTTTTCTCTCTTATTTTTATCTTGTCGAATAAAGCGGAGAGATATTTTCGACTGGCCTCTTTCGCTGCTTTTACTTAGCCTCTGGCTCTGGCAGTGTGATATAAAATTGGCATTCGCCAAGTCCCCCGCGCTTCTGATTCTACTGCTGCTCTGCTGCTGCTGCTTTTGCTGCTGCAATCCTGATCGTGGAATGAGAAAGCAAAATTCCTGAAGCGTCTGTGAACGATAAACCTCGCGACAATGACGAGGGAACAAAACTCGTACGGACAAAAGTCTTGACGAGGCTTTAAAGTATTTTTGCCAATCATTGGCAGCACCGGACCTTATACAGAGTGATTCAGGTTTACCGTGCAATATTTTGGGAGTAGATTCCCCGTGAAAATCTGAGACTAAATTTCCTTTACCAAAAATTCTAGGGACAAATAGTTTCCGAGATACGGAAGATCTTAGTTTACCAATCGTAGAGCGTATAGGTCGCATAGACTGGGCGCCGCTCAACTTACGCTCAGGCCTGCAGCCCTAGTCTGTGTCACCTATAAGTTCTTTGATCCGTAAACTGAGTTCTTTGGTAGCTCGGAAACTATTGGGCCCTCGAATTTTTGGTAAGGAAAATTTAGTCTTAAAATTTTGCAAGGAATCTATCTTCAACGTATGGCCCGCTCAACGTGAATCATCCTGTATAGATGTATAATATATGTATTTACATCTACACATAGAGAATATTAACAGTTGTTTTAAATCATTGGGTTCCGTATATGTAACGGTATACAATTCTCTTACGTTTTCTTACCATCCTTCTTACTCTACCTATTATCCCGCAATAACTATCTCACCGCTGTAGTAATAGTAGCGGTAACTGTTTTTCATCCCAACGTGTCAGGATTCGACGATATTCGTACTACGGTAGCAGCAAAAACGGCCTTTTTCATTTCAGAATACAACCCTTATACCTACTTTTTCTTCATTTTCAACCCAAACGATCATCAGCGACGGTTCCAAATATATTTTTATTCAGTATTCAAAAACCTATTTTCAGGAGACTTTTGTTTGCAATTTCAAAATCGAAAGAGATCGAAAGTCATATTCACAAATTTTCTGCAAGAATAATCGTGAAATCTGATGAATATAGCAATCTATGACTAATAGATGAATTTTTTCGTCTTCTTGATATTATTCCAGGAGGCATATGCTGGTCTTCGATCCGTAATGGTCGATGCACGGAATTATTAGCACAAGGAATTTCGCGACAAGATTGCTGCGCCTCAAACACGGCAGCAGCGACTGCCTACTCCGAGGAGGACTTAGACAGCGGCACACTGTTCTTCTGGCGAGTCCTCGGAGGTGGTGTACCGTGCAGACCTTGCCGAGGTGGGTTTGAAATTTCTAAAGAAAAAAAAAGAAATTCTCTCGCTATTATCTTCAATTTTTTTTATTTTTTTTGCACGATTGTAGAAAGCTGCGCTGAGGTCCGTTGCGAGGAAGGAAAGAAGTGCGTGGTACGTCGGGGAAGACCAAGATGCGTCTGCAATCCCGAATGCAAAGCGCCTAGGGGTGGCGGAGGCCCGGTCTGCGGTACCGACAGACGAAGCTACCGAAGTTTGTGCAGGCTAAAAAAACGAGCCTGTAAAAAAGGCAGTCACGACCTAGCCGTAGCCTACAACGGTCATTGCCAAAGTGAGTATCTCAAACATCAATTTCTACCCCCGAGACCAAAAAACCAAAAAAGAAAAGACATTTTTTTTTTTACAAAAACCCGATTTTTTTTTTTTTTTTCATTTAATTTTCTCCTGAAAATTTTGTGAACTTTGTGCACATCGCTTCTGAAAATGAATAGCCGAACCGCATTTTGGATGATATAAGATAATAATGCCTTTTTTGGGGGCGAGGGAGAGAGGCGCGATTCGCGAAACTTATTAACGACCTCCACCAAGGAAAATAACGCGTCAAGTGTCGGGCAGGTTCGTGCACGGGGGTGCGTTGCGGCCAGGGTCGAAGCTGTCTTTTGGACCAAAACCTGAGTCCACACTGCGTAAAGTGCGCCCGCAGATGTCCACAGTCGGTGCAAGGACATCACGGCCTTCCAGGGATCGGACTGCAGGAGGCACTTCAGGTAACAGGAAACCGGCCAGTCTGCGGATCAGACGGAAACACTTACAAGAGCGCTTGTCACCTTCGTCTAGCAGCTTGCAGAGCCGGACGAGCCATTCCCGTCGCTTATAAGGGCCGATGCAAAAGTGAGTCACTCATTTTTATTTTAGTTTTAATTTTTTTACACGATTACCCAGATTTTTTCGAGAAACGATAAGGCAATCAGGATTTTCAGACGGTTCAAAGAGTTCGATCGGTACAGATCGGTACTTGAAATTGTCTTTCACGGACATGCCGAGTAGTTTCTGATTTTTGGGGCCGGGTCGAAGTTCTGAACGATAAAAATTCGAATTTGTTTGAGACGATTTCGAATTTTCGGAAACGTTTAAAATTTAGAATATCAAACTCAGAAAATCTCGATTTATTTCTCACAACGTTAAGACAAAAAAATAGTTCATTCTAATCGAGACCCTCTTTACGGAAACCCATTTCATCTACTTTAATCGATAACTTTACTATGTCGTAAATAATTGATAGGATTTTGGAACTTTTTTTTTTTACAAAAAGTAAATCTCTTAGACCAAAATGGTACAGACTGTTATAAAGAAAAAAAAAATCAGATGTAAAATAAGCGAGAAAATGAATGGAGGTCGGAGTAAAAGGCGATAAATAATATCGTCGAGGAGAGAACTGCGGAGTCATGGGTATACAGAATCGAAAGAGGTCTAGCGAGCCCCGTCTATACGGTAGCGAAGAATTAATATCAGTGGCTATATGCACACATATATATTCAGCTTGTAACCACAGCACGGATTCTATGTTATTTATTTGGCTGGGTGGGCCTTCTTATGGGCCTCTCTCCGTACGTCTGCTAGCGGCTATAAGACCCCGTGTAGTATGTAACAGCGGGCTTGTGGAACCGTGCAGGAACGGTGTCATTACGCATAACATACCAGCACTCTGGCACGCTGAGGCACTGATCCTCGGAAGAGGAGTTAAAAATAAATAAATTAAAGATCGGGGATGATATAAAATACTCAAATTTATTGCAGAGTGGTTTTGGCTAATATAACGCGGTTTTCTTTGAATCGGACTAATTATTGCAGTTGGTATTTATTTAGACACAAGGATTGAAATCTTTTGAAAATCTGACAAATTATTGAAAATTTTTATCGAATATTTGGAAACAATTAAAAATCGATTGTCATTTTTGAACGCTGAAATTTCGGAGGGATTCGTAATAGTGCCTAAGATAAAAGCGGTGGGAAACCTTGGGACCGTTGAGATTCCCAAATCGATTTTGAGAAAATGAAAATTGAAGCTAGTTCGAGTACACGAATTCTCCGTCGAATCTAAAAATAGGCATTGAAATATGCCCAAGAATAGCTGTGAGATAATAAAAATAGAATCTAACTGCACAATAAAAGAGCTGACAATGGTTGAATCCTAAATGGATGAGCGCCGGGTATAGGGCATAGTATATGAAGTGCCGTAACACGCCCCCGTCGTAAGTTCTTTCCCTGACCAAGTCCTAAGATCAGTATAATAAGCGCGTGGTTAAGCCCCGTAAGAAGTGTGCGTATATATGTATATACGAGAAAAAGAGTTATAAGAAGAGTGAAAGAAAAACAAAAAAAAAATCTTGCGAACGTCCCCGAGCGGCCATACGACGATATCCACGCCGTTTTGCATCGGAATGAGCCTTATTGTTGCCTGTTTGCAATCCGCCGAATCTTGGCAGGTGTTGTAAAGTCCTGAAGGTATGGCATTCATAAAGAGAATCTTTCCTCGAATAATAATTCCAACTATTCGATTACAGTATGGTATGGTGCCGTGGTAGTAGGTACATTTATATATCTTCACTTCGTAATGAGCTCATACCGATCGTGAACAGAGTTCGAAGATCCTTACATCCAGTAAAGACACAAGTCACGATTAGGGGATCGATTAGTTTTATTTTCCGTTATAAATCCATCCACATGTTTCCGTGTATTTAAATTATATTTCTTTTCGAAAAATAAACGCGTCTGAGATTTCATATTTTTGAAAAATTTTTAAAGGATCCTTTCGTTCCTGTTCCAATTGAACTGCCGATGATTTTCGACATATTATACCATAAAGGGTTCGATTTTGAACAGCCTTTCTTAGCAGTTTGCACAATACTGTGTATTCGTATACCTATATACCTGTATACGTAATATACTAGCTATTATCGCGAGGATCTAAGCCGCGCAAATTGGCATCTTGTTTCCCGACTCATCTTTGTTGCGGGGAACTCTGATCTTGTCATGAAAACCAGAGGCGTAACTCTGGTGGCCTTTTAACAGCCCGTTACACATTGTTTCTATTTTACCGCAAACTCATTCCATCCAAGAATGACGACGAGAACGACGATGACGACGACGACGAGGAGGACGAGGACGACGCGACGCACGCCGCATGCCGCATGGAGAAAGTATACTGATGGGAAACTGCGGTACAAAAACATAAATGCCTTGCTTTAACTGCCTCTCGACAAGGACGTTTATACCATACACTCATTTATACTCATATATTTCGACCGAATGAGATCAATTCGATTTTTTTTTTTTTTTTTTTTTTTTTCATAGACACTGTCGAGAAGCTGTCAAAAGCCAAAGAAGTTTCGCATATCACTGCAACGTGGCTATATACTATACAGGGTGATTCAAGTTTAGCGGGCCATATTTTGAGGGTAGATTCCTTGTGATATTCTAAGACTAAATTTCCTTTACCAAAAATTCGCGGGACCAATAGTTTCCGAGATACGGAAGATAATAGCTTACCGATCTCAGAACTTGAAGGTGATACAGACTAGGGCTAGCCATGAGCGTAAGTTGACTGGCGCCCAGTCTATGCGACCTATACGCTCTGCGATTGGTCAACTAAGATCTTTCGTAGCTCGGAAACCATAGAACCCTTGAATTTTCGGTAAAGGAAATTTAGTCTTAGATTTTCACGGGGAACTTATACCCACCAAAATATGGCACGCTCAAACTGAATTATCTTGTATATACCTAATTGCATGAGTGCAGGTGCTTCGGAGTTCTAAGTAATCGTTTCAATTCGCATCTTGTTGTTAATTAGTCGCAGATTGGTACCGTGAATTCGTTTTTTTTATTTTATTTTATTATTATATGTTTGCTCAGTTCATTGTCTGGTGTTTTTATCGCCATATGTATTTGCGTAGACATATTATGTATATACATAATTATACATAACGTGTGTACCTAAACGTCATATTATATCCTATACACACGGAGGAATTAAAAGATGACATTTGACGAATTGACACACGAAGTACCAAAGTCCAGAGTTGACAGGACGCCGCACAACAGGGGTCCAGCTCGCGTGTCCTTGCGACGTCCTTGCCCCCAGGGTCGTTGACCACGCGTGGCGTCGCCCACGCGACCCGGAGCCCCGAGTTCCCCAAACTCCAAAGTCTCTCGGTGCACCGACCGCCAACTACGCGGTTACCATCCTTAAAGACGCAAGGCAACCCAACGGTCCTGCGTCCAATCACTACCAAAAATAAACTCTCTCTCTCTCTTAATGCTCCTTGATATAAACGACAGACGACAGTTTTTTATTCTCAAGTACGAGAATTTTTTACTAACCCAATTTTACCACACTTCTGCTTCGTCAAGAGAACAATCTTCTCTATCGGTTGAAAACTAAGCTTCTCAACATCGCCAAAGTACTTCTAATAATCGACGTTGTTTTATCTGTCCATCAATCCAATAGAGGATTGTTTGCCGATCATTTGAAGTCCAAAAACGTCAAGATCGGAGCAGTGGTTGATAAAAATCATTGAAAAAACTGGGTTACTATGAGAAAATTCATTTCTGCACCCTCTTTGAGGTTAGATTCGTGAGATACTATGAAAGAACATCAGTCTCTCGTTCTCAATATATCTATATCCATGTTAAGTATCGGCTCGACGGGGTCATCAACTCCGTTCTCCCGGATGGTTGGATGTAAACAAGGTTGAGCGTCACGCGCCCTGGGCCCTGGGCCCTCGGGGCTCGTGACTCGCTATACATGTACGAAAGTATATGTTCGTATAATAGTGAACGTAAAGGTTTGGTGCCCTCGCTCAAAGAGAGAGAGAACTATAGAGCGAAGTAGTAGGTAGGTTGGTAGGTAGGTAGGTAGTACCAACCGCCCGGCAACCATAAGGGACTAGCTAAGGTAAGGTCGAAGTAAGGGCATGAAGAAATGCAAGGTGATCCTTTTGCGCTAACCGTAGCGTACCAAGAGCCTGGTGGTGCCGGTGCCTCCCTGTAGCTGCAGCATTGCATTGGCTGGTTGGCTTGCCGACTCGAGCGTTTCTCCGCATCGTCTTTTTGCAAGACTGACTACGGTGAGTCTCACCAGGCTGCTGCAGAGTTGAATGCCTTTACCAAGTGCCGGATCCCCTTCCTTCCTCCTTAGCTTGCCCTTTCTTCGCTCTTCTCAACGTTCTTGATGACGTGGTATGAGCTCCGAATGTAAACAGGACGAGGGCAGCGTATTTATCGAGATATTTATGCGATTTAAGTGAGGAACCTTCGGACAGTGCCTCTTCTCAAACTCTGATCCTCGCCTTCTAGTTCCTTCTTCTTCGCGGAGCGAGAGAGCTTAGATCGGGAACCTGAGCTCGAAACAATCGAGGAAACGCAATTACCGAAACGAATACTTAACCATCGGTTTATCGGCTCGCGTGCATTCAACTGGAAGGTATTTTCTCATCGAAGAGTAAGAAGGAGTGGGAGTTACATGATGGGATAAGAGAACCATGAAGAACTCCGGTATATGCAGGGAGCTAGGACTATTGGGATTAGTATTGAGCTCGGTTCAAGTAAATGATCAAGAACTGGCTGCGGGCACTCCATGATGATGATGATGATGATGATGATGATGATGATGATGATGATGGAGGATAACGTTCTGGAATCAAAGGCAAAGACTTTTGTGAGGGTTGTATGGACTGACGTGACTTCTTTGACGCGTTCTTTAGCGTGAAGAGAAAGGAAGAAGAATTTCATGAACCAGAGAGTAAGAGAGGCGAACCACTTAGCTGTTACTTGGAGTGACTGTCTGACTATGAGGCGATGAAGAAGAGGACGACACACATTGCGTCCTGCAGCCTGTGGAGCAAATAAGTAAATATGTAGTGGTCAGAGTGATCGGTAGGTGTCGCAGGTTCAACACTTACGAGAAAAAAGGTGCGAAAAGTTCCCTTTGTAGGGTCTGCAAATATCGCTTTACGGGTGTCCTCCCCGGTCCATGGTGCGCGGATCGCCTCGAGTGAAGCGTTTCAACGACCATATAACTTCAAGCTTGGAGAGATGCAGCGTCGTAAAGAGAATTGTCGAAGGTTAAAAATCCAAAGATCAACACGCAAATATCTCACCACTCAGAGGCTCTTCTCGCTCTTTTAATTATTATTTCTCTCAATTCTTGAACAAATATGTACACATTCCGACAAAAACCACTATACACATATTGTATATACCGAATGCCGGAGTTAAAAGCGTTAAGTAATTTGCTTATCCAAAATTTATACGAACTTGTGAGAAATGTTGATAGAACCGCGAGGAAACGTCGCAAATAAGCTAGAAAATAATACCAAGCAAAAATGATCATTTTTTTTTCAATTCTAATTTTTAATTCCAAAAAAAGCTACGTCAGTATCTTTAAATCATATCCAAAAAATGATATGAAAAATTTTCAGCCAAAGAGCTTAAATTATTCTTAATGATTCGTAGATCTGAGTTTGTAGCCGATTCACTTATAGATTTTTGAAATCCTGTAGCTTTATTCCCACAGTAAAAATTCTTTGTATAGATTCCTCTCGAGAGTTTGAGCTTAGGACCTTAGGTATGCAATATATCAGCTATTCTAGGTCTACTTGACTCGGTGCTCGAGAATTTACACTCAGTCAGATCTTTACTACGACATTAATCGGAGTTTATGGAGAGTGGGCGGATGGATTTAGACCATATTGTATGATCGGGGTGAATGCATGCGCGTTCCCTTCAGGATTCTTGTTTTCCGCGTAAATATTTATCGGAGTTATTCGGTTAGTTTATTTTCTTTCTGCGGGTTTCGAGCAGAAAATAGAAAAACGAAAATAAAAATTATTAAAAATAATCAACCCGAACCTACCTGCACATTTTTTTCTTTCATAACATTTTCCCGATTCAAGATTCTTTGAACCCGAAATCGTTTGCGTATTACGAGCCAAACTCCCGTCACTCATTGTCTAGGTACTTAAATATACGTACGGGCAGCCTCGACCCGAGTCAACACGTGGCAATGATCTCTGACAAAATTATGCAACGCTAATACTAATAATCGGTCGTCGGCCGGCTAGCCGGCTAGTCTTTCCTAAATTACTGACCTTCAAAATATAGTAGGGGACTGTCCGTTGACCCGCACGTGTCTGACTTCGACCTTGTTCTATCTAAACGGTTACTTCCGATTTTTTCACGGCAGTCTAAACGACGAAGCTAAAATTGTTATCTCACATAAAAATAGTTCTTCTCGCGTCTCGATAATCGACGTAATCGATTGTTTGATTGTCGAAGAATTTAATCGTCTGAGAATTCAGACTGTTTCCAGAAAATCGAAGCTCCGCGGAATCATATTCCATTTTTTTTCTACATAAAATCGAGGTTTTCTTTGTTTTTATTGAAGGAAAAACAAAAAAATAACAGAATATAACAATTTTTTATTTATTTAATTATTTTATTGACATTTTCGTTCTCAGAGGCTGCGGATTGCTCAAGCGTTCGTTGCCGCGAGGGTCAGACTTGTCTGACAGAAATGGGATCCGGAAGACCGAGGTGTGTAACGTGCAGTTATCGATGTCCCCGAAGACGGGACCGGAACTCGTCTTCAGCAGCGACGACGCCTCAGTACTGCGCCTCAAACAATATAACTTATCCGAGCTGGTGCCACATCGTAAAGGACGCTTGCGTTACCGGTTTCGTCCTCGAAACGCTACATCCTGGTCCCTGCAACGTTTACGACGCTGCAGTATATGTAGGTAAGTTAAAAAAAAAAAAAAAAAAAAAAAAAAAGCGTCTCAAAAAGAAAAAATTTCAATATCTTTTTTAGAAAATTTTGAAAAAAAATTTATAGAATTTATATTCGCATATATTCTTGCGGGGTTCTTCATTTTTTTCACATACTATCGAGAGATCGTGACGAACGACGATGACGACGACTGAATACGGTTTCTTCCTCTTCTTCGTATTATTATTATTATTATTATTATTATTCTTTTCTTTCTCTGTATAAGCTAGTTTGCGAGTAAATTTATGTTACCCAAAATTTTTGGCGGGCGAGTCGTATGCCTAACTATAACACTTACGCGTTTGTTTCAAACTTGACAAATTTACGAGGCGCCAATCCGCACATATTCCACTCCACTTGCGGTGGCAGTGGCAATGCGGTAACTTATACGAGGGTACATACACGCGTATACGTACTACGTACGTCGACTTAATTCCGGCAAAATAAATACCAAGAAATTCAGTCTTATGGAGAGAGTTGCTGCGGGCATTCCTAAAATCGAAAATATATCCTGTATATACATATATATGTATATTTATACATTATACATATAATTCCTCTCCTGCATTTCTCTTCACCACCTACGTTCTCAACGAAAATACATCGCCCATTTTATAACTTTGAATAATCCGGGCAAATACCGTCCCGTATTTTATCCCACCGGTGACACACGATTTTTTTAACAAAAAAAAAAAAGAAGAAAACTTTTTATTTTTATTTCCTTCTCACTTCTCAATCAACTCTGACACAGTTATTAAATTCGGATTCTTCAGATCGTGATCGTTTTCTGTAAGTGATATTCAGTCAAGATTCTGGGATCGACGTGTAAGACTTCGCGTATGTCTATAGTAACGTGGTGCGTTAATAGAATTCCTAATGAAAGATCAAAGCGCGAAGAGTGCGGTACTGGCACCAACCTACCTCTCACAGGCCACAGCCTCAGATTACATAGTGGTTTAGTATCCTAGGTTAGTGCTGGTTAATCTGGGTCCAGAGAATCTGAACCAGGGCGCACTCTCGCGCCGGGTAAAGTGCAGAGCTGGGTAAATTTAGATTTCTCAAAGGGGTTTCGGACCGTTCTTAAATCGGCACTTCGCACGATATGTTATTTTCGAATTAAGATTAGGATTAGCACCTTAGACTCTGTCTATAGAATAAAAAAATAAATTATCAAATGAGCACCTGTACTACAGGTTTACTCGATCCTCATACATACCTATATCTATAATGTATACATCGAAATAAAACGACTATAATATACATATACCTATAATATGTATTTAAAACATGAGTATCCGGTATTTGTAGGAACACCGCGGTGCCAGCACCTGCTGTAATATCTCTTCGGAATTCATTCAATGCTTGTACTATATACATACCTATATACAACTTTGGTATATACCATTATGTACCTTATACTCGAGGTATCTGAACGCGAACGTAAGCCTAGACGTAACAATATCCTATCAGGTTCTCAACCAGAAATACATACATTCATATTATAGAATATATCTATATACAGGGTGTTGCAAAATTCGCGCACCTTCTGCATACCAGCGGATTCCTTACGAAAAATTAAGACGAAAGTTACCCATGCAAAAAAGTCCGCGGGGACTTAGTTTTTCCGTAAAATCACTTAATAACGAACCAATCAGCGTTCGTCTTTAGGAAAGACTGTCTCAGATCCGCCCCACTACGCATATCAAGATAATATACTGTGTGGTGTTTCCCGCTCCTCAAGCCGCGCTTGCAGCCTTAACATCAGACAGGCGGGGCGGGGACCACCACGAATTATTGTCTTTTTTTCCATAGTGGGGCAAACTAAAGACGAACGCTGATTCGTTCGTTGATAAGTGCTTTTACGAGAAAACTAAGTCCCCGCGGACTTTTTTGCATAGCTAACTTCCATTTTAATTTTTCGTAAGGAATCCGCTGGTATGCAGATGGTGCGCGAATTTTGCAACACCCTGTATACGCGTGTTTGCTCGTATATAGTTAGGTACTACATACCTACATACTTTAATCGCGATGTAAACCCACTGTTCAGTAATCATACTAGGAAATATCGATGACGTTACGAAGAATAGTTTCAAAAATATACAACTATTACATGCATACATACATACATCTATGAGCAGGCAACTAAATGATTATATTACTACTCCAGTCTCACGTTATCAAAAATTATTCATATTCGAGACTAAAATCTAGTCGGATATCGGGAAACAAGTTGTTAGAATTGTAGAATTAGCATGAATCCCTTCAGGATCGTTATGAGGAGGCTGGAATCAGTACATTTGTAATTAATTTCAATTGCATTATTTTACTCGTAAATTACAAAAATTTTCGTTGAAATTTCCGAACAAAAGATTTAAAAACTTATCAACAAATGCTTAGATATTAAGTTTTCATTTCAAAGTACTTCAGAATTAAGAAAAAATCTTTCAGGTTCGGCCGATTTAATTTTAGGTCCGTTCATTTTGTCCAAAAACTTTGACGTAGCAATCCTTTTTCATATGCCTTATTTGATTTCATAAATTCACATGGATGTTGATTTTCAGTAACTCATAGCAATAATTGACTGAAATCGTTTCCTGAACAAAATAGAAGTAGATTTTTTTTTTTTACTCAAAAACGATTTGAAAGCGTTTCTTCATCAATTTTATATTTTCATTTTCGGTATTTCTGAGAAAGTTGTTGTATTTTACGAGCTAATGAATGTGACGAATATTAGTAGCGCGATTATCGGATAAATAAAATTAATTACAACATATATTCAACCCGCGATTGGCAGCCTCTGATTTGGTGGCCTTTGGTGTCGGCGAGGTATCAAGAATTGTCACATTGCACCTCGACTCCATATATAGTATTGTGTACTCAAGGTGATGTCGTGATGATGAATACCTTCTTACAATAAGGTATATTGCGCACGTGTCAAATCACCGAGGGATGAGCTGAAGCTCTTCGTACGAAAACACATTCCATACTCTGTCCCCTCTTTTCCTCTCCTTTTCCCTTGCCTTTCGGACATGGTATATGCGATGCGTAATCGGGTTTAAATATTTCACGTAATAGTAGGCACAACAGCTCTTACGACTATCCGTATATCATCGTTTCGGCATTTGTATGAACTTGGAATTATTCCAATACCAAAAATGTCTTCCTTCTGAAAAAAAAAAAAAACACCTTCTTTGAACTATTTGTAAGTATTTTCGTTCTTTTTGTTACGAAAATTCAGATGGGAACAGCACGTCACTCGCCTACGACGTAGACCTTGCCGAAGACGTCTCTAGGGCGAAGGACAGCGCGGCTTCTCGTCGAGGGCCGCTACTTCTGTGACGACGCTAAAAAGCGGCCATTAAAAACTGCATGAGGGGTATGACCGATGCTGTTTCATTAGGAGAAAAATAACCGCGCGTCCGCTAATATACGATAACTAATCTCTGAGATCGCATGTATTAGTAATACGATATAACCCCTCGCGGCGAGTCAGGCCGCACTAAAACAGTGACGTTAAATCAATTTAACTATTGAAATGTAGCGATTTAGATAGACGAGTAATTCAGCGTAAGTTTATAGTATTTATTTAACATTATTTTACTATAGAAGAAGCTATACAGGCCCCCCTAAATAACTATACAACATCTATGTTTGCCCTTTTTCATCTTCTTCTTCTTCTTCTACCTATCCTTTTTTATCTTGTTTCCCTATTCCCGCCGGACGATAATATAATGAACAAGACATGTATACGTATACGTCGAGGAGCGGAGCGGAGCACGGCTAATGCAAGTGAGTTGTACTTAATTTATTTTCAACCGTCTATAATATAGTTCATTGAATTTTCTCACATCTTCTTCCCTCCCCAATGCAGTATAGAATCGAAAGATTATTTTAGGGTGATGTATACAAGGTACGTTGCTGAAAACTAAGTGCTTTAATTTTGGGGGGTCCTTCGAGGGGGTCTAGCTTCTTACCCTGTCGTTCGAAACAGTAATCCTTATTGCCGCCTCTGTGAGATACAAGCCATTCAGAAAGTCACGTTAACGCCTGTATTCAGGCAACCAAATTATACAGATATGGTCCGTGAGCTGCTAGGTTTTAGGCGCACACGACCGCTGAAGCGAGTCGAAATTCATTTCTAGTTCGAGAATTATCAGACTATGACACTGATGGACGAAAACAGTATGCCGAAGAGTTAACTAACACAGCCCGTGTATGATTTTCGTGATTCTTCAACTGGAAAAGCGCAATGACTATTTCAGCGAATGTGCGCGCCTAAAGCTAGACAGCCCACAGCTCGGTTCTGTATGATTAGCTGCCTAAATGCAGGCGTTAGCACGCTTTTTTAAGTTACGGATATCGCACAAACGCTGGAACGGGCACGACTGTTTCTAATGGCAGGGTAGCGAGCTAGACTGTCTCGATCATCCCCTGAAATTAAAGCACTGAGTTCGCGACAATTGTGTGTAAATCGCGCGGTGAGTTACAAAAATAAGTGAAAAACGATAAGGATGCAGAATTTTTGGCATCCGAATATCTTGCGGCTTGAGATAATATGTTATTTAAATTATAATCTTGGGATCCACGTAGTATAGACCAAATCGCATGTAAACAGGCTGCAAATTTCATTTACGATGTGTTTATCCGCGATTTAGTCGTCAGTAACCGCGTATGTATGAATTTCAAACTCGACTTTAGCAGGTGCGGAAATAAACCGTATGAATGCGTTGGTGTAAAATTGTAGCTCCGATTTTAGACTCTCAAGCTATATTAAGAACCTATGAGACCACATGTTTATATTCTTTGGTTCTTATGTCATTTTTTTTTTTTTAATTTCATAAACCGCGCGTTTTTTGAATAAAAAAACCATAAATTCTATTATAATGTATAAAAAAAAAACGGAAACGGAATGAGCTCTGTGCCGGATGTCCCTGTGCCTCGTCGTATACGGTTTGAACAAAAAAAAAAAAAAACAAAAACAATGTTTGCGTGTATAGTCAAATTATTTTTCCCGCTCTCTATATTTACTATATTATATAGGTATGAATATATAAATACTTGTTCGTGATTTACCTATACGTACCTACATACGTATAATATGCATGCCAGGAGTATTCGTGAAAACGCTTCATAGGGAAGTGAAAACGCCTGCATACAGGCAACTCAGGAGTCAAACGATTGGGTTTTATTTCGTATATTGCGTGCCCATTCCATTGGCTACGTGGGAACAAAACCTAGTCGCTTGATGTTTGAGTTGCCTGTATGCAGGCGTCCTATCAAACGTTTCCACGAATACTTCCGGTATATGTATGTATGTACCTGCAGGTAAAACGTAAACAAAAATTAATTATCAATCGAATAATTAAATTATGCGAAGTTTATTATTAAGCGAGGTTAGATGAAGAACGTATAGATATATCAATAAATAAATAATTGATTAGATACGTCCATAGTTCCTGTACGATACGATACATAAATTTAATATAAAAATTATCAATTATCATTCTCATTTTACTAAATATTATTATTATTATTATTAACATCATATGTTTATTAATATGATTACTATTATCATTATTATTATATTATCATGTTATTATACTATGTAGTCATTTCTATATTATTATTATTATTATTATTATTATTATTATTATCATTATTATTATTATTCTGTGTATAATTAATATTAGTCTAATATAGGTATATTCGTGATTATTTTCATTATCATTATACCGGGCGATTATGTGGAAATTACAGGTTCCAAGCGCGCAGGTGCTAATTTATTCGAATATCATTGGCCGGCAGAATCGCGCTAGCAACTCTACCAACTTTTCAGTAACATCCCTAGTTCTGTCGTCTGCTAGATTCACACAAACATAACCTATTCCTGCCACGGTCTGACGCCGTTTATAGTTGACAACAATCGGAAACAAATAGCAGACGGACTCTAGGGATATTCGTGGCACGTCTGAAATTGGCGTCCCTCGTAATATTCGAATAAATCAGCGCCTGCGCGCTTGGAGCCTGTAATTTCCACATAATCGCACGGTATATAATTAAAATATGCAGCCTACCATATATTATTATATCATCCCAATTATTATTATCAATATAACGTATAATCGATCACATACCTATATTATATGAATTTTCAAGATTGTTAAGACGAAATATCATATCTATTAATACTAGGTAAGAGAATTGAATAAAATTGTCGTTAATAATCGAAGACAATAAGAGTATAGCGAAGGCCAACAAAGATCTTCCAATTGCAAGTTTTAGTGTTTCTATTTATTATTAAATCTTAAAATTAGTTTTTATTCTCATTTTTTTTTTTTTTTTCTCTAAATTCATTTATGCGCAATAAATTGTGTACCTAAATTCAATTAACAAATATTCAATTATACCGATATTCAAGACGTAATATGTACGACTTCTGTAAAATCGTAAAACCAATATGGACGCAAATAAAAAAAGAAAACAGAAAAATAAAAAGCAAAAGCAAATACGAAACGATACAGCTATAAATTGCGGTGCGGCTTATTACTGCACTAATAAATAGACAATATTGCATAAATTTAGTACGAAGCAATAGTAATTATCACTTATTCATACAAATATAAGTGACTGCGTATAACTAATTATCTTGTAATCTACAATAATACCCTGATGGATTTCTTTTCTTTTTTTTTTTTTAATATTTAAAAAAAATTTGTTTTTCGTGATCCTTATAGTATGATATAAATAATTCACAGCCGCACCAGCTGCAACGTCATCTGACATTATTATAACAATTATATTGTATTATATATCGCCCGCCGAATTTTTTTTTTTTTTTTCTGTTCGAGTAAATATCTATAATATTGTATATCTATCTATCTAATATATCTGTCGCAGATATTAAGATAGAATGTAAAATTAGTATATTATAATAATAAACTGATTAAATTATATATAATATTATTTATCAAAAATGTACGCTTAATTTTTAAAAGATATGCGATTGAATGTTGCATTATTATTATTATTATTATTATTATTATTATTATTATCATTATTATTATCAATATTATTGAAGCTAAATTATTTTATGTTGTGGAATATATTGGAGAAAAAAAAAACGAGTACTATTATATATTTATGTATTATATCCGATGATATTTTAATTTCATTTATAAATCTTGAAATTTGATAATTTTATAATAATGTGAATTGTTCCGACAATGCGTGTGTATAGTAGGCGCGCAAAACCCTGTGGATTGACTAATTCCAGTCGATATAATATCGTCTGAAAATTACCTATAACAGTTATTATAAATACTTTATTCGGTATGATGAAAGAAAAAAAAATAATGGATTAAACTCATCGATTCAACAAAAATGTATACTTTAAAGACTGTGGAACATTATAGGTGTATAAATGTTTAAATAAATTATTATAACGTCGATGAAATTATGATGTCGTATCTTAATTTTTTTATTTACAATTCCTACATCATATGTACCCGTATTATATTTTTTTTAGACATTTTAGTAAAATAAAATGAATTACATTCTATACCCATCACAGAGAATTTTTTTGGATTCTTTTCAGTTAGTTTTCTATTCAAATTAATCAAAGAATCAATAACGCATTATCATGGTGCTGGTTATAAATTCGAATTCAAATCGAAAACTATGCGAAAATTGAAGGCATACTTGAATAATTGATTGTTAATTCGAAATGATATCGATCGTCGGAATCTTTACAATTCATAGTTCAAATTCAAACGAATACGCCTGAGACTATGCAACTTTGTATACGTGTGTCATTCGATATCTCGAAATTTCGAATTTCGATATCTCGATATTCGAACCCTGTCACATCTGATAGAACACGATCATCATATCAAATTTTTTTTTGAAATATCGTGGAAATATTATACTATAATCCTATAACGTAATAAACTAAGTCATCATGCGTTGGCAGGCAATTATTCTCACGATATTTTCATTCATAATATCGACTTTATCGCTCGAGGTAAGTAATTCAGATTGAAAAATAAAAACTTATAGGTTAGAAATTTCACAAGAATAATCTAATCTCGCAATTAAACGCAAAAAAGGGAAGAAGAGAAGCCTCCACGCATCGCTCAGCGTCAACTAGTCTAAAATCTTTCGCGAAATTTCACGATCCTCGATGAATAGTGCCTCATTCTTCGTTCTGAAGAATTTTAGGTTATGTTTTACGCTTAAAAAATCTACAATGTTGAAAAACAGAAACAATACACGATTTCAGATGACGGAAACTGGCCACTCAAACAATTGGGCAGTCTTAGTAGACACGTCAAGATTTTGGTTTAACTATCGTCACGTAGCGAACGTTCTTTCCATATACCGAAGCGTCAAGCGTCTTGGAATCCCAGATTCGCAAATAATCTTAATGATAGCAGACGACATGGCGTGTAATCCGCGTAATCCTCGACCAGCTACAGTATTTAACAATGCAAAACAGCATATCAACGTTTACGGAGACGACGTAGAGGTAGATTACAGAGGCTATGAAGTTACGGTTGAAAATTTTGTCAGATTATTGACCGGTAGACTTCCGCCAGAAACACCTAGGTCCAAAAAACTCCTCACTGACGAGGGGTCTAACATTTTAATTTACCTCACCGGACACGGAGGTGATGGATTCCTGAAATTTCAAGATTCAGAAGAAATAACAAGCCAGGAACTTGGTGATGCCTTAGAACAAATGTGGCAGAAGAGAAGATATCATGAAATATTATTCGTCGTTGATACTTGCCAAGCAAGTTCTATGTACGAAAAATTCTACTCTCCTAATATATTGGCAGTTGCTTCTAGTCTAGTTGGTGAAGACTCTTTGTCGGTAATTATTGTTTCTAATAATCATTAAGTCTTCCCTAGGTTCATATCATACATCAATATTTATTCCAGGATGAATAAAACCTAAATCAACCATACCTGCTCATAAAAACATGAACATTTAACTAGGAACCAATTTTTCAGGCTGTTAAAACTCACAGGGAACAATGAAAAGGTCTTTTGTTAGTCCAAATGATTCTAAACCAGACATTGTTTTCCTCAAATATCTTCATCATTGATAAATCTCTGTATTAAAAGTTTTCCCTCAGTTCTTTAGACATCATTTTCCCTCTACTGGATCAAAGTCTCAAAAAAACTGTTCATACCAAAGATAATTCTCATTATTATCAAGCCTATAAATTGTGAACATGTTCTTGATTGATGAATCCCTCCTCTTTTCTCATTCCATAGCATCACGTGGATCCAGCGATTGGAGTATACATAATTGACCGCTACACGTATTACGCGTTAGATTTTCTTGAAACTGTAGAACCTTCGAGTTCTAAAACCCTGAGTGAATTCGTGAGTATAAAAAAGGGGGAAAACCAGTACGCAGGTGATAACACAAACATGTACGATCTGCTTTCTTTCCACAGCTCAAAGTCTGCCCGAAACGATTCTGCATATCTACAGTTGGCGTGAGAAAGGATCTGTTCAGAAGAGATCCTAAGAACGTTCCTGTTACAGACTTTTTTGGCTCTTTAAGGCCAGTCGAACTGACAACAAGCACCATAAACGTCAGTCCAGCGAAGGTCAACAAGACTATACCAAAGAAATTGTCAAAGAAATACAAATACGTTTCTCAATTTCCCGATTTAATATCTACAGCATGAATTTCTACTGTCTAAAATAATCGATTGACAATAGAATTTCGTTATTTTTTACAAAACTGTATTGCTATTTTATTTATTTCCGTATCACCGATCATTCAAGCCGTTTAACACATGGTTCCGAGATGTTTACAGTGATTTTATCCCCTAGTCTTCTATGTCTGGCTCTATTGAAACGATTTGTGAAAAGACGGCAGTACTTTGCCCAAGAAATGACGAACTAGTGACGTTATAGCGATCAGATTTATAAGTTGGGATGTTTTCACTGATAGATAACCGTTGACCTGTCGAAACACGAAAGGCGTGATGAATGATCTGCTCTGTAATGGAAATTTACTGATTTACAGATAAAGATGATTCTCGCGGATTCTTTTCTACCGAAACTAATATTTCCGTTTAATCACGAACGCCGTTACCGATTATTCGATAAGTTTCATTATAATATCGCAAATAGATACGAGAAGGAAGTTTTTATCTTGAAAATTGTTCAATTCTTTCATTCGGTTTGAGAGCCAAAGGACGGCGCGTGATTTAAAAATTGTATGATCAAAGAGTAACGGTGCGGTAAAAATCGTATTTAATTGATATTACAAGGTCAAGTTTGAGCAAGGCTGATCGGTGATTGCGTAGCATCGTATAAAGCCGAGTAGAATGAATGTAAAACAGTAATTGGTTCGACGAAGCGAGGAAATTGAAATCTATATCACATGAGAGAAGCTTGATGAAAAATTTTCCTCTATGCGATAAACGTTTCGATTTATAACATGAGTTGATAATTGCGTCGCGTCGTGACCTAAGATTAAGCAGTTGTATTACGGTAAAAACAAATCCTCGTAATAGATATATAAAAACAACGAAATATTTCCTAGAATAATCGCTAGATGTAAGCGTTTGACGGTACCGTTTGAAGTTGAATAACAAAAATAAATACGGTGACCGCGGTAATTTAAATTCATTGAATTTTATATTAGAAAAAATAACATATCAGAATTATCGCAGTGTGCGCGATCTCGCAATAAACATCAACAAGCGATACTAGTTTAACGAGATGACGAATCTTCATATTTAGTATGATGACGAGACAGTAGATAATTCTTCCGAAAGCTTTGATTTTTACGGAACTTCTTAGCGATAATATCGAATCGCGTAGTTTAGGCAGCAGCTGGGGGGTGGAGAGCGAAGGGTATCTCATTTTATAGCTTCTCGCGTGAAAAAGAAATGATATTATTTGTATCACGAATGAAATTGACGATTTCAGACACTTGTGTATCTTCTCATTATCTGGAAGATATATATAAGAGCGTTTCTTACCGAGAAGAGGCAGTTAACGCTTTGCAAAAATTGAGTACACGTCAACCGGATGATTCCTCGTGTCTGTATAAAAGTAGAAAATTCAATATAAAAGAAGAGGTGATTGAATCAGTGCCTTTTTAGATCCCCAGTTCATAAGTAACGCATCCTGTAACATACTTAATCAGAATTGAGTACTTCGGCATCTTCTGAATCCGTAAAAAAAATCACTTCGCACTGGTGAGTCGACGCTAGAATTAAATCATTGCATTATTTGAGTTTATTTACCGAATTTATTTAGCAAAAATTTGAAAAATCGCTCACGTATTGCTACATATAATATAGATTAAAATGAAGACGACGTGCTTTGCTCTGCTCGCCCTCGTCAGCGTAGTTAGCTCTGAGTATCCAACAAGACAACCGAGCTTTCGTCCTGCCGGAGAATTACGCCAAGGTCCAGTGAACATGATGCATCCTATGGAACCAGCGCTTCATGTATTCCCTAAGCAACCAACTGTCCCATTCCACCCGGTATGCCCGGCTGAGGGATACTTCCGGGACCCGTATAATTGCGGGAAATTTTATCACTGCAATGACCGTAACGCCGTGTCTGATCCTTTCTACTGTGAACCTACGGGATTCATTTTTGACATGAGAACGAATAGGTGTACCAGTCCCGAATTTATTGTCTGCTAAGTACTAGAGACCCTCGTGCATCTGGTGACGCGTTCGAGCATAAGGGCGAGAAAATCAAGATTATAATAATGTCTTGCTAGTTTCCTACACGCGTGTAGTGTATTACGTTTCTGTTTTTTGAATACCTAAATTCCGAAGATGAGAAACGTAACTGAAACTGATTGTACTTATTAACCAGTTTTTCTATTTTACTCAGTTGCATATTCCATTCATTAACCCGAATTGAATATCTATAGTATAAAATATTTGTAGGATAAGCCTTTCAAAAACGGCTTTGGACACTCAAACTATTTTTCATTGTACTCTATACCTGTGTTCGTGTACTTTGTTAAGTTATTTAATAAACGGTAACTGCATTTTTTTATAACAATCTACACCATTTTTATTATACCTTACAATCTTTTCATCTTTCATTCTGTAGGAGTAGAAGCGAGTTGGGTAGTCCTGGATCACCACAAACCCAATTGAGCTAATTTAATCGCCTCTTACTCTCTGTCGCATATTATCACTCGCCTATAGCATTTCTCTGTCTTACCCACATCCTAATAGCAGATTTAATCTCTTAATGAGAAAAAGCTATTTATTCTTCTAAGTACTCTATGGGGCCAATTGGGAACAAGGAAACACACAAAAATTCATGTCATTGTGATTTGGGAACGTGTCGTGCAGAATTTGTCAGATTGAAGCTTATTCCGTAAAGTACTACACCGAATAGGCCATCGTTCTATAAAATCAAATACTCGTATACAATTTATTGGGTATCCGTTTATGCATAATCCTCACGGATGAGCTGTTGAAAAAAATTTCTCTTGTCCCCGAATCAGTAAACATGTGAATAATATTTCATAATAGTCTCTCGACGTTCATCTCATGAGCATTTGGCTTCCAAAGATCACACGAACTGTTATCTCTTTATAAATTCTAACAAGTATTAGAAGAAGCTAATGATGTAATTCCCGCGTTTATAGTAGTACAGATGATGACGCAGTAAGTGATACACTAGTTCAAATTCAGGGCTGACTGATATGGCAAAAAATTTAACAATCTTACAAATATTGAGTTGGTAGAGACAACCGATGAATGACTAATTAGGAATTTATTGGCGAAGATATACATACAACTGCTGAGGATCTGGTCAATCATATTTCGTCTGAAGGGTGAAAGACTACTGGGCCAGGGCATAAGTTTAAGTCAATTTCTGATAAAATAATCTGGTGAACTTGAATAGACTTATTCTGTTCGGATTACTGAGAAAAAAAAAAAACTTATCTGTGAATTGCACGCGTTCTGCGTAGAAAAAGTTTTCCTCGAAAATTAATACTGCCGTTATTTTTCAAGATCGATAGTTATCTTCGGAAAATAATATGGACTGAAATAATGAGTACCAGTATAAATCATGCAGATTGCGTGTTGCTGAACACGTTATCATGTAATAAACTGATACTAGCGCTAATACATGTAATCAGATGTCTACACGGTGTCGAGTTCCGCAAGCAATCTTAACTCAAATTGGCAGACATATAGCGTTTTTCGATATGAACGTGCATTAGGCGTATGCATTTCTGTAAATCGCTAAATCCCTGGATGAATTTTACTAAAACATCCGCAAACCGCGTTGCGGCGCGTCGCGAATAAAATTTTGAATTAGCAAACGGCGCCAATTATTAGATCGATCATTATGTGGATCATTCAAGTCTAAGATCTTGTATTTTTCGCTTCGTACTACGCACATACAACTTTTAATTCTCTCGATGCCTTTCAAGTCTGAAGATAGCCTGCTGGACCGACGAAACAATTAATTAAACCACTAGCTGTTACGAGTGCAGGTCTTGGCATAAGCCCGAGTGTAGATATATACAAGCGAGACCATGTATATGCGTAAGCTAATTACGAATCGCCGTAATTAAAGTATGAGGATAAAACAGAAGCTGAGTTTTCACGAACTTCTTGAATAATAATGTAAGCCTGTGTTTTAATGATATAAAAAATCAATCTTTAACATATTTTGAGAGAATATTACTGTATTCTCACTCTTCTCTCTTTGTTCCATAAAACTATCTTCCGGTTTCGTTCTCCGGCTTTAGGCACGGCCAAGGTTTTTTGATAAAAATTTTCATTTTATAATTAACTACCCGAGGTACAGAGCACCTTGGAATGCATTATTTTTTAGCCTTTCTTGTAAACAAGTGATAATTTGTCTATCATGCAAATGAATGATTTGACGGACGTGTTGGCGAAATAAAACAGGGCTATTTTGCGAAAATTCTGTACCTCTGAGTACCCATCAATCATATTTACGATCATAAGTCCGTATGAAGTTTATTAATGACCAGAATGATATAAAAAAACAGACGCCAATGTTTCCAGGAGTCAATATCGCTTGATACTCGTTACTCTACTGTGTTCTACATAGGTAGGTATATACCCATGTGAAGACGAATAACAAGCACGAGAATTATGGACGAGAAGCAATACAGGAAAAAAATTTATCCTGGCTATGGTAATTAATTGTAATTGGATTGCGAATAATGTCAACAAGCGATATTTCGATGCTAAATAACGAACCCGTAACTTCTAAAACAATAAGATTAAGCCATTGCGAAGATCGCAAATAACCAAAGTTCAGAGATTCAGGGGCCTCTCATTTTATAGCTTGTATCGGAAAACGGAAGCAACATCATGGGTATCATGAGTAAGTTAACGATTGATGCATCTATATACATACCGTATCTTCCCACTCCTGGATTTATATACTATATAAGAGTGCTTCGGAAAAATTCAATACACATCGATCACACGTTTCCTCGTCTCTGTATGAAAGTAGAAGTTTCAATTATTAACGAAATATTTATTTTTCGAATATATTCAAGTGGTTTGAGTCAGCGCACATCGATTCGAAAAATAGCTTACTCCCGTCTGCATAGCGTACAAATAAAAATGAAGACTACATGCTTTGCTCTGCTCGCCCTGATCGTCAGCATAACGTGCACTGTGCCTCCGTTGGAAAACCGAAACTTTTTTCACGAAGAAAAAATGAGCGCACTCTCAAAGCGCATGGTGCCTCCTCACGATCCAGCATCTACCTTGTGGTCTAACGTGTATCCCAAGGTTCCGAATTTCCCATACTACCCCATATGCGTGGCTAATGGGTACTTCCGGGATCCGTACAACTGCGTGAAGTTCTACTACTGCAGTGGTCGTTTAGCTGTACCTGAAAGTTTCTACTGTGAACAGTCGGGATTCATTTTTGACATGAAAACGAACGAATGCACCAGTCTCGAATTCGTTGACTGTTAACTACTCAAATCGACCCACGTGCGTCTCGGACCTCGTTCAAACAAGGGCAAGAAAATCAAAATTCAAATGTATTGTTGGTTTTCTGCACGCATATAGTGTTGATACGCTTCTGTTTAGTGAATATTTATAGTATAAAATATTTGTAAAAAGCCTTTTAAAAGCGGCTTCAGACACTCTAATCATTTTTCATTGTACTTTATACATGTGTTCATGTACTTTTTTGAGTTATTTAATAAACGGTAACTCCATTTATTGATAACATAATCTATACCATTTTTATTATACCGTGCGATTATGTGGAAATTACAGGCTCCAAGCGCGCAGGCGCTGATTTATTCGAGTATTACGAGGGACGCCAATTTCAGACGTGCCACGAATATCCCTAGAGTCCGTCTGCTATTTGTTTCCGATTGTTGTCAAATATAAATCGCGTCAGACCGTGGCAGGAATAGGTTATGTTTGTGTGAATCTAGCAGACGACAGAACTAGGGATGTTACTGAAAAGTTGGTAGAGTTGCTAGCGCGATTCTGCCGGCCAATGATATTCGAATAAATTAGCACCTGCGCGCTTGGAACCTGTAATTTCCACATAATCGCCCGGTATATTAATATTACTATACATATTATTATATACCGCTACGCGGTGCGCAAAAGTCTGCTTTGGGTGCCTGCAGATGGTGAGCAAAGGAGGACTTTGGGTGCATGTGTTAAATACGGTGGGATCGGTTCAAAAGAAGTAAATACACAAATACATAGATAGGAAAATGAGAAATAGTTGGCTCCGATTTATTATATCATCGATCTTTATTCACTGCAGCGTTTACACGCTCTCAACTTTTGCAACTACACTAAATCTTCTACATACAATATGGTTCCTACTGATTTTTCCTCCCCGTTAAGTATTAGTCAGTTTCCTTCAGCGGTTAGTAGATTTCATGATATCTGTATTACATCGAGAGATCACTGACTAATGATTATTAATGAAAGCTAAAAAAATCCTTGAAGTAAGATCTGGCTACAATACTCGAAGGGATATATATGCCGCGCGGTTAACAATCTACGTGATTTTTATAATTACACACGTTAATATTAGTATCGAAGTATAGACCGTGGCCACAGAGAAAGGCAGTAGCTTTGTATTGATTGTCATTAATTTTTTGGCAGATCCAAAATTTCGCGCAGTTCTGCGAATCTCTTACATACCCAACGTTGGATCCGCTGCATATTATATTAGACTCTTCATCCACATCTATGTCATTTACTGGTTTAGAATTTTCAGTACCCGTCGGTGAAGTCAAGTCTGTAGTCGTCTTGTCTGCAGTTTCGGTAGACGTCGAGGACTTCGGTGTCGAAACGGAACTAGAACCACTGTCGCGTAGAACACGATTCAGAGCATTCAGAAGAGGGTATTTCTCCCCGCATGTTCCTCGGAAGTCGTCAGTCTCGATGCTCCAAACCATGGCTCCTCCGAGGCCCATAGCCTTCGCGAATTCTGCCTTCTCGGTGACGCTTCTACGAGGTAACAGATCACGATGTGATAGACATTTTAAACAGGACTAGCACGGATTTTACGGATAACTGCACCGCGCAATGGTGCTTTGACTTCGGGTCATACTTACTGGACGTTGTCAAAGCCGACCCATTGATTCCCTGAATGAGCATAGGGCACATGCTGTTCCTCGTCCCAAGCAGTAGTCCAGCCCCGTGATTGAAGTTCACAAATTTCGTGGTACCCCAGCATCCCACTCTCTTGAGTGTACGGGCCTGATTGACCAGCCCCACTTGCCGGGGATCCAGGAACATTTTGTGCAGAATTTGTCAGAGTGAAGCTTCTTCCGTATGCTCCTACGCCAAGGACCAGCTTATTCGCTGCGGCACCTCGATTTAGCCAATAATGTACGGTCGCGTTCTAAATCAAAGAATTTGGGAACAATCAAAAAACCGGACGGAGTAACCTTTGCCTTTCTAATTTGAGTGGCAGGGAGAAACGTATTCCGTATATCGTCAGCTAAGAAACATCATTCCTGTAAGTTATTAACTTACAACCAATAGGCATACTCACGACGTTTAAACCCCGATCAAGGGCAGTTGTTTCTCTCGCTGCGGCATAGAGAGGTGCGTTGAAGCCTACAGTCGACTCCCATGATCCATGGAAGTCGTAGGTCATTATATTAATGAAATGCAGGTATTTAGAAATCTGTGGAATATCATAGGACAAGCTTGCAGAGCCTTCAGCTGCTCCTACTGCGGCAGACAAGATGAGACCATGCTTGTCGAAGGCGGCGCGAAGTTCCTTCACAAGAAGAGCGTAGTTCTGCACATCTGCTCTACTTCCTCCTCGTTGGCTAGGGTATTCCCAGTCGAGGTCAAAACCGTTGAAATCATAGCGAAGCGTGAAGTCGAGGATATTTTGCACGAACTTTGATCGCAACGCAGAGTTTGCCATGACATTCGAGTACTTGATGGAACCTTCGTTCCAGCCACCGATTGCCACGAGGGTTTTCGTATCTGGGCTGCTTTTCCGTAAGGCATTGAAATGCTGGAAGCCAGCCTTTCCGCCGTTGTCAGCTAATTCGTTCCACTCATCCAGAACGCGAATATCGCCGGTTTCAGTAATGCCAACGAAAGCGTAGATCAAGTGGGTGCAAAGGGTCGCATCTATGTCCGATATTTGGATCCTTCCATTCCCATTTCGATAAACTGCCCAGCTTCCATAGTAACAGACTACCTTGACTGCAACAAAAATTTTGTGTTATTATTTCCTGTGTCATCAACCATTTATACGTTGCAATAAATCAGCACAGTTTCTTGGACTTACAGTCATCGGCTTTGACCAAGGCGATATATGTCAGCCACAACGTGCAGAAAGCAACCAACACCCGCATCTATAAAAATCAACAACATCTTTATTGATCTGTGAAGTGTCACGTTCGAACTATCGTAATCTGCACATTTGAATCTGGTAATTGGCGACATTTCGCTATAGCGGTACGCTTGTTGATCGAAGATAGCGACGATAACTGATCAGTGATCAATAAACAGTGTCTTCCGACTCAGGTGTTAGACTCGACGATGAACAATATTACTCTATCGCTTATTGATATAAATTTGACTAAGGCGACTGAGTTTTACTTTATGAAAACTACGGGAATAGGCCGATAACATGCTGAATTATGCACTCCGGCGATCATCAACTGACAAGGGAATTAATTTTGCATCCGTGTTCGCATCCGCAAGGCAAAAATAACACTATCATTCAAAATCCTGAAAGAATTACGAGTACACTCAATCAGTCCACTGCCCTGCGGTATGAGAATCTGACCTGATGGACGTGAATTGACACAGTGACCCACGAAGCTAAGATCTAAAGGTAAACCCAAGTTCTTCTCACTAGTTTTCCCAGTTTTTCTCACAAACTCAACGATTTCCAATACATATGTGTAGCTTTACCTACATTGCTTATAGTAGTGCAGTGTTGGGTTTTGCGTCTATCTATACAACTGTGGTATATAGTCATACGTGCCCAACACATTTAAGTCGGGGGAATTTTTATAATTCATTGTCACATACGGCGGGTGACTATACTACAATACGATCGCGGATTTCGCCGAGACTGAAAGATCTGCACCCGATACCTGCATGTGTGTATGCAACTGTATACTAGGGTCGTCCTTGATTCGGTCATATTCGAGTTCCAATGCTCCCATGGACCAGAACGTCTCCAAATATATACAGAAAAATGTTCCATAAGTTCTGCCCCGAAGCCTTTGAACTTTCCCACTCGAATGACACACGATTTTCAGTAGTTCGGGGCTATTTTTTACTTCCCATCGCATTATCGCTCCGAATAATCTGAAACTCCGCACTGCACTTCTTGCCTATAGTAGTGGGTATCCGTGATGAATTGACAGATTTCTAATGAGAAGATCTTATGCATCACAATTTGGTTGAAAACCTGTCGAATTTTCACGAAGCACCTACTACTACACGTAAGGAGTGTACAGAGTTTGAGATTTTTCAGAGCTATACTGCAATAGGAAAAAAAAAAAAATGAACTGCGAAAAGTCACAAATCGTGTTTCATTCAAATGGCTAAATTCGAACGCTTTGGGGCGGTACTTAGAATTGAGATAGGAACCTGGGGTTCTGGTTACATTTTTTTGTATATATTTGGAGACGTCCTGGCCCATGGGAGCATTGAAATTATAGAATGATCAAAGTAAGGATCACCCTACTGCATACGTCTCATAGTTCGCAGAAAAGTCATGGCCATTCCCTAATTCATTGACATTCATGTAGTTTACTGTAGTGAATAAATGAATGATTTGACACTTGAAAAGATCCAGAAGTGGGGAAACCGATAAGACCGCACTCTCATAATAAAACACATTGCAGTTTGCTGTGGGTATTTTTCTCTATACACATACCGAAAATATTGATGCCCTTTTTGATGAACTTTTTGACTTTAATTATTAGCGTCAGTTTGCATTTTGAGATCCTAGATTCGAAGCGCTATTCTGAACGACAATCAGGCGCTATTTAAAATTGTAATTTATGCGTCGATTCAAACGTGCGTTTACTTACATTTTCAGTTTATTTTTCAGCTGATATTTTCAGCTTACTTATATAGAAACGTGATTTTCCAGCACACACAATTCCACACAAATATAACATACGATGAGACACTGAAGTTCACATCCTTAGAGTCGACACTGTTATATATACCCAGTGTATCCATCTCTTTTCACTTCCCCCATAACAGCGAGACGTATCAACGATACGGATCAAGAAAATTGACTAATATAATTATATTGTCAGAGGCTTATTGTTAATCGTCACCTCTCTTCTTCTCCCAATAAACTATATTGTGTTATGTCATTGTCATACACCTTTTCATTCCCATACGTCATTTCCACGATAAATCGAATTGGTATCTGTCTAACTTATTTTAATGTTACGTAAAAAATTATTCCGCTTGTTAATGTACTGAAAAGCGATATCGTCCTAAAATTTTAGTCTGTTAGGAACAAAGCTGCCTGAATTTTTCATAAGGAACAAGTCGAATTCTGATTCTTAATTGATTTTTTTTTTTTTTCCAATTGATAGAAAATCTCATAAACCTTCACGATCTAAAAATTCAATGAAAATGATCAAAAAGCAATGCGTCATCGAAATCTCTGAGTGTAAAAGGCAAAATACTGCAACCCTATATATGATATTGATTGTGATTGATTATAATAATTATTACTTCTATTGAAAGCTCGCAATATTTTCGAAAATTCTTGAATTAACTCCGATGTCCAATCGTCTATTGACGTTTCATCGAATAAGCGCTCAAGAAATTCTGCTGCAGGAATGAAAATTTATATCGACAGGATTATGAATGACTTTTACGACCAAGATACAGCCTTATCTCTTCGATGGTGATGCTAATTTCTACTAGGAAATAATGAGGATAAAAAATAAATAAGTCTCACTACATCGCGTGTAGGGTGTGTTGACAAATACGTTATCTTGTCATAAATATAATACGCAAATATAATCGTGTCTCTACAATGCATACATATACGATATACACACATACGGAGTACAGCGAGTCATTTTAATTCGAATTTACAGAACTCAAGAGTTCATAATCTAGATTAACAGGGATTAAGTATATGCATTCTTGGAATATCACTAGATCCCTGGATGAAGTATACTCAAAAATTCGTGCGTCATAAGGCAAGTTGAAAAACCAATATCAAAGTAACAATCTACGCCATATTATAATGTTCGGATCAATTATATTGTGACTTTGCTTGTATTTCACGCATTGTATTACGTACGCACTTGTAACATTTAATTCCCTTGACGCCTTCCAAAGCTAATAAAGCCCTGATAGCCAGTTGGGCCGAGTACTTAATTTATTAGACTACTGCCGTGACGATAATGATCTTCGGATTAAACCGACTACAGATATAGATAAGCTGTAATAGATTCATTGAAAACGCGCCTCGTCGTTCAACCAAATAATTTTACAACGAACAAATTCTAACTCAATTGAAATCGCGAATTGTCACGACATTATTTCATTAGCGGGGCTTCGAATGACTTCGATATTTTTAAACTATTCATAGGAACTCTTCCGGTTCGCCTCAATCTTCATCGATTTGGCATTAAACGCTACTATTCTTACGATATCCAGCAAAACTCTTCCTATTTTCTTGACATGAAGTGGCATCCAGGTTCTTCATCTCTCGAAGCTTCAAGCCCTGGTATCACAGTAGCTTGATATTTGATATCGAGCCCAGAAAGCCGAGTAACCCTGATAGAATATGCAGTGAGAATATAGGATTTGCAATAAGATTTGCGATACGCCGATATTAGAGTGATTGATATATTTCAGAAGCTTCGAATAATACATGCCACGGATTGGAGTTGATAAAATATGGCTAGGATGCAGTGGATTATTATCAGCGCAATCGATACCAGTGTTATACCCAAATCCATACGGAGTCATACTAATATGCAGTGATTCGTTGTCTCTCATAAATTCGTCACTCAATCAGAAGCCGTTCAGCATATCGGAATTCTGATCATCGAACAGACTTTCGTCCGATTCATTATACACGGAGTTTGATGAAAAATTTAATGAAAAAGTAAGAAGATGACATTTTATTGGGTTCAAATGTGACGATGCTTCATATTTCCGGCGACTTCCAAACATCCGGAAATACGCGAAATCAATGATTAGGAATGAAATATGTTGAAGTAGTATAATAAAGCTGGATGGGATAGAGGGGAACACTCTATCAAAGAGAGAAATAACTCAGGAATTAACACAAAACAGAGGAGTAATCAATCTTCACAATTTATTGAAATGAAATTAGTGAATAATTAATTCATCGAAATTATACAAAACTCAATTGAATAACTGATGAGGAAACATACAAGGAACGAGACGCATGCAGATCGTGCCTAGTGGAAAGTCCCGGTGCTCGCAGAGCTATCGGCAAGCGGTCGTCATTAACAAATAAGAATACAAAATATGGGATTACGGTACGAAACTTGAGATTATTGGCAGTAATCTCCGGAATCGGAGCTGAGGTATCACTCCTCGCCAAGAAAACTGGATCATTTGGAACGTTAACATACTACCAATTGCGCCCAATTGCAGACTTTTGAATTAGAATCGAAGTAAGTACCCGGGCTACAGGAAAAGGGAACAGCTTTGTAATCGTTGTAATTGATTTTCTGGCAGGCATAGAATTTCGCGCAATCCTGCGAGTCCCTGATGTACTGACTGCCAGATCTGCCACATACATCGTTCGACACTTCAACAGCACCCATGTCTCCAAGCATTCCAGTCATTCCAGTATTTGTCGGCGGAACAAACTCCGGAATCCACTCGTCCGGGGTCCTGGCAGGCTCCCTAGCCGCTGGCATTGGAATGGAACTCGAACCACCTCCACGTAGAACACGATTCAGAGCATTCAGAAGAGGGTATTTCTCCCCGCATGTTCCTCGGAAGTCGTCAGTCTCGATGCTCCAAACCATGGCTCCTCCGAGGCCCATAGCCTTCGCGAATTCTGCCTTCTCGGTGACGCTTCTACGAGGTAACAGATCACGATGTGATAGACATTTTAAACAGGACTAGCACGGATTTTACGGATAACTGCACCGCGCAATGGTGCTTTGACTTCCGGTCATACTTACTGGACGTTGTCGAAGCCGACCCACTGATCGCCTGAATAAGCGTAAGGCACATGCTGTTCCGCGTCCCAAACAGTAGTCCAGCCCTGCGATTGAAGTTCACAAATTTCGTTATACCCGAATGTTCCATCCTGCCGAGTATACGGGCCCTGTCGACCAGCTCCACTGGCCGGTGATCCGGGAACGGTTTGTGCAGAGTTAGTCAGAGTGAAGCTCCTTCCATAAGTTCCCACACCAAGGACTAGCTTATTCGCTGGGGCGCCTTGTCTCAGCCAGTAACGTACCGTCGCATCCTGAATTGACAAATTCCGGAACGATTATGAAACCGCAGGAAGTAACGAAATACACGACTGAAACTAATCGTATACTCGTCTGATCATTGCATTAGGAGAAACGCTACCACAACTGTGAGTCTGAAGTGGGGACGACTTTTGAACAAAGCATCGCTCGAGTGTCATATTTTAATTGCTTCTTCATGGTTAACGAGAAACGTAACTGACGTGAGTTATGAATTACAACAGATAGGCATACTCACGACGTTAAGACCCCGAGCAACGGGAGTTGTTTCTCTCGCTGCTGCATAGAGAGGTGCGTTGAAGCCTGTGGTCGATTCCCACGAACCATGGAAGTCGTAGGTCATGATGTTAATGAAATGCAGGTACTCCGAGATCTGACGGATATCATAGGATAAGCTTGCTGAGCTTTCAGCTGCCCCTACTGCGGCGGTCAAGATAAGACCATGCTTGTCGAAGACGGCGCGAAGTTCCTTCACAAAACGAACGTAGTTCTGTACATCTGCGTGGCTTCCTCCTCGTTGGGCGGGATATTCCCAGTCGAGGTCAAAACCGTTGAAATCATAGCGAAGCGTGAAGTCGACGACATTCTGCACGAACCTTGATCGCAATGCCGGGTTTGCCATGACATTCGAGAACTTACTGGAACCTTCGCTCCAGCCACCGATTGCCACGAGAGTCTTCGTGTTCGGGCTTCTTTTCCGCAAGTCGTTGAAATGCTGGAAGCCAGCTTTACCTCCGTTGTCGGGTAGGTCGTTCCACGCATCCAAAATCCGAATGTCGCCGTTCTCACCGATGCCAACGAAACTGTAGATCAAGTGGGTGCACAGGCTTGCATCTATGTCCGATATTTGAATTTTTCCATTCCCAGGCCGATACACTGCCCAGCTTCCAAAGTAGCAGACTACCTTATCTGCAACAAAATATTCAGTGTCATTATTCTACGTGGTAAATTATTCATGTTGTAATAACCCGACACAGTTTCTTCGACTTACAATCATCGGCCTTTACCAAGGTGAGCCATGTCAGCCACAGCGTGCAGAGGGGAACAAGCAGCCGCATCTGTAAACGGAAAAAAAAATTCCTTCTGTTGATCATGAAGGCATGTGGTATATGATATATTCATCTATAATGCAGTGGAATCAGGAAATTTGCAACGCTTCGCCAGGAATACACTTGTTGATTGAAGCGATAGCGATAATAACTTATGAGACACGCCGATGAATAATATGACTGTATCGCCTGTTGATATAAATTTTGACCACGGCGACTGCGTTTTACTTGATAAAAACTACGGGGATAGGCCGATAACATTCGTAACTGTTCACTACGACGGTCAGCCGACAAGGAATATAATTGTATACCTGTCTCACATACGTGAGGCAGAAATAAAGCAAAAAAATTAACTCAATCAGTCCACTGCCCTGGTTCGAGAATCTGACCTAATGGTCGTGAAGTGAGACAGTAACCCACGAAGCTAAGATCTAAAAGCAAACCCAAGTTCTTCTCACTAGTTTTCCCAGTTTTTCTCACAAACTCAACGATTTCCAATACATTTGTGTAGCTTTACCTACATTGCTTATAGTAGTGCAGTGTTGCGTTTTGCGTCTATCTATATAACTGTGGTATATAGTCATACGTGCCCAACACATTTAAGTCGGGGGAATTTTTATAATTCATTGTCACATACGGCGGGTGACTATACTACAATACGATCGCGGATTTCGCCGAGACTGAAAGATCTGCACCCGATACCTGCATGTGTGTATGCAACTGTATACTAGGGTGGTCCTTGATTCGGTCATATTCGAGTTCCAATGCTCCCATGGACCAGAACGTCTCCAAATATATACAAAAAAATGTTCCATAAGTTCTGCCCCGAAGCCTTTGAACTTTCCCACTTGAATGACACACGATTTTCACTAGTTCGGGCCTATTTTTTACTTCCCATCGCATTATCGCTTCGAATAATCTGAAACTTCGCACTACACTGCTTGCCTATAGTAGTGGGTATCCGTGAAGAATTGACAGATTTTCAATGAGAAGATCTTATGCATCACAATTTGGTTGAAAATCTGTCGAATTTTCATGAAATACCTACTACTACACGTAAGGAGTGTACCGAGGTTGAGATTTTTCAAAACTATACTGCAATGGGAAGAAAAAAAATGAAACGCGAAAAGTCACAAGTCGTGTTTTATTCAAATGGGAAAATTCCAAGGCTTTGAGGCGGTGCTACTGTACTAGAATTGAAATAGGAACGAACACATCGTGTGTCTGATAAGAAAATAGAATAATGCACTCGAATGAACACACTTTTGCTGAAATTGATATTATCACTTCAATACGTAGTACTGTGCAGCAATCTTTTATGGAACACATTGTAGTTTGGGTATTTTTGGAGTGTGGATATTTGTGGGTATTTTTCCCACAAACATCCACATCACATAGCTCCTCGGAGCTTCTGACTTCAATGGTGGAATCACCTCGCTCTTTTCCAAACCCCTGATCCAAAGCGTTATTTCGAACTATAATTAGGCGCAATTGTAAAGTGCAATTCATGCGTAAATTCAAACGAGAGCTTACTCACATTCTCAGTTTATTTCTCAGCTGATACTTTCAGCTGACTTATGGAGAAGCTCGATTTTTCAGACAGACAATCCCGACCACGTATAACATACGATGACACACTGAACATGTCATCCTGGAAGTCGACACGGTTATATGTATACCCAGGGTATCCACCTCCTTCCACTTCCCCATAACAGCGAGACGTATCAACGATAGGGATTGAGGAATTAACCAATGTAATTATTTTACGTGTATATAAATTCTCCAATGTACAACGTACCTATACAAAACCATCAAATACTAACGACTAACATGAGATTGTAAAAATATTGATAATTTCGGAATCCGATAAAAATGATGAAAGAATAGATTGGTACTTCGAAACCGATTCGAAATCGTGTTCATATAAATAACTATTACTCTTATTGAAAGCCCAATGCATTCCAAAATGCTCGAATTGCTTCCGACGTCCAATCGTCTTTTGCCATTCCATCGAGCAACTCTTTAGCAACCAATGACCAGATTTCTTATCTGTGTATCAATTTCCATGAGTTCTAGAAAAAAAACTGATAATGTATTGATTCGCGAGCTCACATTACTCATAGTAGTACAAATAATGACACAGCCAGTGATATGGCGCTGGCAATTGAGGTTCGAATTCATAGCTGATTGATGTGATGTGTATCTGTCATGTACATGCTGCAAAATTTGGGTATTTTCCACACATCAAGTTGGCACACCACTACTGCTATACATGAATTACAAACTATGAACTCATTGGCGAATATGTAAAGACATCCGGAAGATTTGGCCAATTGAACTCTGCCCAAAGGGCGAATAACTGCTGACGAGGACACAAATTCCAGTCGAATTGTGACAAAATGATCTGACGAACTTGAATCAGTTTCTCGTGCAAGTTTCTCGGTGGACGATGAAGTTTTTCCTTGAATACCACATTTCTTATAATATTTGCAATCAATTTGGTTGTGGAAATTCCACAGGAAGGAAAATTTAGATCGACAGGATTGTACATGACTTTGCGACGTGTATAGAGGTCTCAGTTTTCTCCAGAGGAATGGTGATTCTTATCTGGGAAATTATAATCACAAAAATGAATATGTATCAGTTAATCATATACGGCGTGCCGGTGAATGCCTTGTAAAAATAACTGGGTTTCGAGGTGAAGTTTCATCATTCACCGGATAGCTTAACAAATCAATTTATTGGATTCATCGAACCTAATTTTTTTCATTTTTCAATAATACCCCAATCATGCTCATCTCAAATGAGCCCAGAACCAACTCGATGTGTTCATTTTTAGCCGAATAATGATTTTTTTTTAATGAAAACTGTGCTTTTCTATGTGATGATCATACAGCAAGTAGAAAACTCCTTCTTCGGAAAAATCGGACCACTAGAAATCTCGATGATTATATCGAACTGGAAATTGTCAGTCAATTACAATACTCTAATAAGTCCAGAAACCAATATTTTGCACCAGATAAAATCGTTTTCGTAATTCAAGAGCTGAAAATTCGCACTCAGGGCATTCCAGGAGAGGGTCTGGTTTCCCGCAGGTTCCCGAGGAGGCGTCCATATCGACACTCCAAACCATGGCTACGTCTACTTTTCGCGTAATTTGCTTTATGAGTGTGAAAACCACAGTGTAATCAACTTTTTCACGGAATAGGCGCTACTTTTAGCGCTATGTTTGATATTAACTTCCATTTCGTGTGAATTGATGATAAAAAAAACGCAGCTTTCCACATCCGGTGGTATTCTCCCTCCGGTGAAATTGACAGTCTACGTCCGAGATACTAAACTTGGAGGAAGACGTGAAGTAGAAAACGTATTTAGCGATATTTAACCGCAATGAAAGACTTTCCATCACGGTTGGAAATATCCTGGAAGCCTTCTCCCAACCAACGGATGCATCGGATTGAATTCTTGGAATGCAACCAAGTTGCGGAAACTCTTCTAAAAATAAATAAATATGTACAATCCATGTCGTCGAAAGACTGAATTAGCAGACTCTTCTCCTAATAAAGAGCGCTATATCTTACACCCTTTCTACAACCACATCATTCCCACGCGAATTGAGAGAATATTTATCATCCCAACTGTCTTGGAAAAAATGTCAACCCAAACTTGGGTGGTCTTCACAACAAATTAAATTTTGAATTCAGATTTATTAAAAGATTGACATTTGAAGGTACAAGAGATAAGAAGAGCAAAAATTTTAAGCTTATCGTTAGCTTACCATAATTGCAACAATTACATCAAACCACAAATCGTCATTCTATTCTAATAATATCAGGAAATACAAATTCATACCAAAATAAGCCGATTCATTAATTCTGAAAGCTGGAAATCACTAGTCAGCACCATCTCCGCGAAGGGCGACATACAGGGCTTGCAAAAGAGGACCTGGTTTTCCACAGATGCCCCGAGAGTCGTCTTGGTCGATGCTCCAAATCATGGCTCCACCGAGCTCCCATTTTTTGATATAATTCGCCTTTTCAGTGATGCTTCTGCAAGTCAAAGAATTACAGTGTATTCAACTTTTTTTCAACCAAAATAGCGCATGGTGTTCGAAAGCTGCATTTTATATGAGCTTTAATCTCGTCTGAACTTACGATACTTTAACTTTGAATACTCACTTGACGTTGTCATAGCTGACCCACTGATCTCCAAGATAAGCATAAGGTACTCGCTGTTCCTCGTCCCAGACACTGGTCCAAGACTCGTACACTATACGTTCGCAAATCTCATAGTAGAACAGCGTCCCGTTTTCCTGCGAGTATTTACCAGCTTCGCCCGCCCCAGTGATCGGTGATCCAGGCACATTTCGAGCAGTATCATTCAAAGTGAAGCTCTTTCCGTAAAATACTGTACTAAGGATGAGTTTCTCCGGTGGTGCGCCGCTGTCCAACCAGTACCTCACTGACGCGTTCTGAATTCAGAAAATTTGGAGGTGTTGGATACAACCGCAGAAAACTCCATGATAACTTATGGTGGTATACTTCCTCTAAAACTACCTCGAAGTCATATGAAGAAAGGCTTTTACTGAATTCATTAGATCGCGGGATGTACGACTGACTGTGTACCGTCTGGAAATATTCGAAACGTGACTCTTGGCGCTTGCTATAGCAACTCGTAAGAAAAATGTTTGAACTTTATTGTGCTTGCGAACGTAATTTCCGAAATCGGTAAAATTTATTATTAGTTTCTTATCCAAGCGAGCAAGCAGACAGGAATAATGTCCGATGCATTCCTGCTCACCGAGGACCTAGGTTATTAATTTGCTTAAGTAGTCGAAATTGTAAAATATAACTCACGACGTTGTTACTCCGTTCAAGTTCCGTTGTTTCTCTTTTCGCGGGATAAAGAGGTGTATTATGGCCCGTGATCAAGTCCCACGATCCATGGAAGTCGAATGCCATCAAATTGATAAAATGCAGGTGTTTAGAAATCTCCGGGATATTATAGGACAAGCTTGCAGAGGCTTCTTCTGCTGCCACGGCAGCGCTCAATATAAGGTCATGCTCGTCGAAGACAGCGCGAAGTTCCTTCAGGAGAAGAACGAAGTTTTCCACATCTGCTTCAGTGCCATTGCGTTGGTTCGGGTATTCCCAGTTCACGTCAAAACCGTCGAAATCATAGCAAAGCGTAAAATCAACGACGTTTTTGACGAAATTAGACCGCAATGTCGAGTTTGCCATGACTTTCGAGTATCTCACGGATCCTTGGGTCCAGCCACCGATTGATACCATGAACTTCGTTTCCGGACTTAACTTCCGCAGGGCAACAAATTTTCCGAAGCCATCCTTGCCACCGTTGTCGGGAAGATCGACCCACTCATCCAAAATATCGACGTCGCCGTCTTCAGTGATTCCAACAAACGCATAGACCAAGTGGGTGCACAGGGTTGGATCTATATCCGCTATTGCGAACTCTCCATTCCCAGTTCGATAAACTGCCCAGCTTGAGAAGTAGCAGACTATTTTAACTAAAAAAAAATTTTCTGCAATCGTTTGTCACTTATAATTATCCGTATTGTTGTGTCCGAATAAATCGATCCAGTTTTATGGACTCACATCCTTCACCGTGACCTGAGGCAGTTCTAGTCAGCCATAACGTCCACAACAAGACAAACATCCGCATATCTGCATGAGTAAACGAAACTGTCTGCGATTGAAAGGATGATAATTGTCGTCTCAACAGTGAAAATCTCTACTCAGCGATGAGAATCTCGAACTTATAATCTACGCGAGTGTGAAATTGAGAAACGATTCTTAAAATGTACCTCTTCCTTCGATGCTGAAATAGGATATAATGGAATAGATACCGTATACACGCTTCGAGATACTTGAAAATATGCCTCATAAAGTTGCTACTTTTTTTTGTTCATGACCACGTCGCAAACTTATTTTCCACACATCGTGCGATACTAGATTATTGCTAGAGCGATGATAACTGCAGAAACGTGGCTCGCAATGATCGTAACCAGCTAATTCGTGACTGCGTCTGTAAGAGGCTATTAGAATTTATTTACCTAATCTGTAGTTCTGAACAAGTCCTGAACGTAACACGTGGCTTCTATAACATGTATCGATTTATTTTATTCGATTTCCTGACATCCGGTCAGCGTCCAATGTCAGAAAATAAGAATCGATTCTGGTTATTACGAAATCCTGTATTTCACGTGACAGTAGCAGCCCTCAGATTTACTTCCGAAGTGAAACGTAAAAAAAATCCAAATAACATGAGAAACAGAGGCATAATCCATAATTTTTTGAAACCGTGAGTTACGATATCGAACAGACCTTCCATATAACTTGTCCAGAGATAAAGTTGTAGATATTCATTGAAATTCCCAACACTTTGAAGAGAAGACGTAATTCAAAGTCGTATTTAGTGCCGATGAATCTTGATCTTACCAAAAATTCGTACTCAAAATTTGGGTAGGTAATCTTCACTGTGAATTTAATTTTATATCCAGATTTATTGAAAGCTTGCCACTACAGGGTACCAAAAATATCCCAGCACCAAAAATTCCGAGCTTAGCTTATTGTTGATCAAATTTCAATGATTAAATCGAATTACAAGTGGTCGGTGAATCATATTGTGATCTGATGATTCTGACTGACAGTATTTTATACCAGAAACCAACTCATTCACTCTAACATCATCTCAGCATCTTCTCTGCGAAGTGCGACGTTCAGCGCGTTCAAAAGAGGGTTTGGCTCTCCGCAAATGCCCCGAAAGTCGTCCATGTCAATGCTCCAAATCATGGCTCCACCAAGGCCCCGTTCTTTTATGAAATTTGTCTTCTCGGTGATGCTTCTGCGAGTATAAAGATCAAAGATGACAGTGTGAATGCCTTTTCCCCCGAGTCCTTCAAAGCTACATTTGACATCTGCTCTTATCTCACGTGAATTTATAGGATACTTTTGAATACTTACTCGACATTGTCATAACTGACCCACTGATCTCCCAGGTAAGCATAAGGCACACGTTGTTCCTCGTCCCAAAGAGGAGTCCAGGACTGATTCGCAACACGTTTGCAAATCTCATGGTAGGCCAGCACCCCGCTCTCCCGAGTGTATTCGCCAGCTTCACCTGGCCCAGTGACCGAAGATCCAGGTTTTCTTTCAGTAGAATTATTCAAAGTGTAGGTATGCCCGTAAAATGCTGTGCTGAGGATTAGTTTTTCCGGTGGTGTGCCCTGATCTAACCAGTAATTCACCGATGCGTTCTAAATTCATAGATTTTTAAACGATTTGAATTAACGCAGAAGGTTTGCTGGCGGTTTTATACACGGCAGGAAAAGTTCGTCTGGGATTAAATAACCGTCCGAAAATTCCGGAAGAATTGCTCTTGGGGAATACTACTACAATCACGAGAAAAAGGCACGCACTTCTCGCTTGCTTATAATATGGTCTTCATCGATCAGTAAATGAAAATATCTTTGATCATCGAGCAGAAATTTTATTTGCAGTAAATCCCTGAGACAAATCGTGCCTAATGCATCCCTTTTTGCCAAAGAAGAATATTAAATTGCTAATAATCATGATCAAAAGATCAAACTCACGACGTTAAAACTTCTCTCGAGTTTCGTTATCTCTTTTCTCGCGGGATAAAGAGGCGCATTATGGCCAGTGGTCGATTCATGTGGCTCGTGGAAGTCGAAGGTCATCACACTGACGAAATCCAAATATTTAGAAATTTCCGAAATATTATAGGACAAGCTTGCAGAGTCTTCTTCTGCTGCCACGGCAGCGCTCAATATAAGGTCATTCTCGTCGAAGACAGCGCGAAGTTCCTTCAGGAGAAGAACGAAGTTTTCCACATCTGCTTCAGTGCCATTACGTTGGTTCGGGTATTCCCAGTCCACGTCAAAACCGTCGAAATCATAGCGAAGCGTAAAATTAACGACGTTTTTGACAAAATTAGACCGCAATGTCGAGTTTGCCATGACGTTCGAGTATCTCACGGATCCTTGGGTCCAGCCACCGATTGATACCATGAACTTCGTTTCCGGGCTTAACTTCCGCCGGGCAACAAATTTTCTGAAGCCATCCTTGCCACCGTTGTCGGGAATATCGTTCCACTCATCCAAAATATCGACGTCGCCGTCTCCAGTGATTCCAACAAATGCATAGATCAAGTGGGTGCATCGAGTCGGATCTATATTTGCTATCTTGTACGCTCCATCGCCGCTTCGATAATCTGCCCAGCTTGCAAAATAGCAGACTATTTTAACTGAAATGAAAATTCTGCCATCGTTCCTTACTTATAATTATTTCCATGCTTCATTGTCATAAGTCGACACAGTTTTATAGACTTACATTCTTTAGCGTCACCTGAGGCAAACCCAGACAGCCACAGAGTACATAACAAGACACTCTTCCACATCTGAATAAATAAACATCGTTTTCATGATAAAGTGACAATACAATCTCCTTCCCTGTGCTAAACTGGGGCTCATTATCTTCCTCGTCTAGGGTCATCCCTGATAAGGACAGTGGCGAATTTTTACTGATTCACCTCTGAAATCTACTTCAAAGAGATTCAAAAATATCTGGGGAAAATTGCAGCTTCATTTTCTTCAGTCTGAAAGGGAGTTTGCTGCTGATGCTTAATTCTATACTCCATACTTTCTCATATTCCTTCAGCGAATTTACTGATTTATTACTGGCTCCTTTTTCTAACACATTGAAACTGTCTTTTGCCTCATCAGAAATCTAATAAGTGCTTTTTCTGGGACTTTTAGCGAATCTCCATAAAACTCCTTAAAAAATCTTACCCTCCACGTTCGACACGCTGCACCATTCCAGGCCACTTTGCCATAAGTAGCTGGTGTCATTAGGACAGCATGATATTGCATTACCAGATCTTCACAATCGCAAAGTCTGTTCAATTGTTTGAAGCCAAAGGCAGATACGTATATTTACATGATTGAACGTGCTCTTACCGTTCCATTAGCACTCTTAAATATTGAGTTACAGTAACGTAGATCGCCTTTTTCCCATTCAGCGATAACTTATTATGTGTCAACCGTTCGGTCAGTCTATTCATCTCTTTTTTAGCCACGCATAACGTATGAGGCCAAGTTTCACGTGAACTTTGTATGACAGAGTCATCAGCGTTCTGGAGCCCAAGGCTCGCGCCTCGCTTTCTCTAAGAGCGAGTCGTTTACTTGTCAAATTGAAAAGAAAAAAAAAAAAAATGGTCCCAGAATTGTGCCTTGAGGCACTTCACACTTGACCCGGTCTCCCTAGCTCAACGATGATTTGGGTTTCGCCAGATAAATAGATACTCATTAGCCCCAGCATCACATATATGACGATTTTCTGTATCGAACGCCTTCGCGAGGTCTGGATGAATGGTCGAATCTTCCATGAATGTACTTCGGAATCGATACTAAAACCAAAACGGTTGCTTGCCAGCTCAGGAATTCTTTCAAAACAATTACTGCTCAGGTTATTACTTATTACCTTTTGGAAATCTTCTTAAGAATATAATGAAAATGATAGTTTGAGAATGGATGAACGGATTGGAATGACAATTTGTACCATGAGGTTTTTTGGCTCACAGATCACGAATTTGACATTGTGCTTCATCGTGCATTATTATTATCATTATTATCAATTCGTTTCGAAACGATTTTGAAAACGGGAAGTTGAAAGGCAGGCTTATGGTCAGCCCAAAACCGCTTGTTGGGATTCAAAGTTCCCCAAATTATATATGGAGTGATATAAAAGAGTGAAGATCGTGCCACTCTAAACTCGGCTACACGAAAGAATGAGATTTCAATCGTCAAGTGCGAATTTCCACAATTCCACTCTTTCTCTTTACTCTCGAAGCGAGTAGCACTATCTTCACTCTACAAAATTTCAAGAAAATAAAGTCCAACTTCTTTATTCCAATCTGAGAGACGAAGAAGTGGTTTCAAACAAATTTTCTGTGACTACTTTCCTCGAGAGTACCAAAAGTTCTGAAAACCAGATTTACGGCCCTTTCCCGAACTGCAGGCAAAAAAATGATTTGTTGATGAGTTGATTCAACAAATCCCTTTTCTGCGTGTGTTTTGATTTTGCTCGCACCTCGGCGATATTGCATCATAAGATGTATATCTCATCGACGAAAAGCATCGGTCTGGCTATTATGTCAAACAGCTTACCTTTCCAATTTATTTTGTGGCTCGTCTGTCTTGCAAAGTCGAATTGTTTCAGCCAGATATTCTCACGATCGCGTGCTGTGTGCACGAGTTGACTGAAGCTGGTATACCAAAAAGTTGTTGGGCTTATATAATGTCTGACATCCACCTCTTTCTACGTTAACCATACATAGGCGCGTCATACCAAAGGTCGGATGAAGCTATCAGCATGTATACGTAAATAAATCACCGCAAACCTAATAATCTAACTGAACCCCCACTCGGAGAAAAGTTTACTTGATTCAAAAAACATCTGAAATAGATGTTGCGATGATTCTTGTTCTTGTCGGTTGCAGATTCGAAATGTTTTCGGAAAATTCGAAGGAGAATAGGTTGAGCTGATTTTTCGAATAACATTCTGTCGGCGAGTTTTTCAGATACCTCTAATTTCGTTCTACCCTCGTGAGTATCTATGATGGTTTTCGGCGGACGTGAGACTTGATTCAATGCAAGTATGAAACATAGAAAATTTACGCCACAAACAAGACGCATATCCACAGCGCGTATCTGTAACATGATTCACGAATGAACTATAATATTCGCAACACCCATTTACAATATTGATCACCACGCATACGGATGAATGTATTTTTAGATATATGAATAAAATATCCAATGCACATTGATGGGGATGGATATATTTTGTAATTTTTTCAGGGATTCTTTACTAGTCAATCTCCGAAAAGGATCAATTGAATTCAATTTTTATCGAACTGATTATCAGCCAACAAAAATTTGCACAAAGAAAAATGTTAGACAGTGTGAAAACGATTCTCATGATTGTTTTTTCAATCTGTTATCTGTACCCACTGGTTTTCGCATATATCATAGCCAATTATGGCATTCATGATGACCATGAATTATAATGAAGCGGTCCTAGGAACTGCGAAGTATCCGAGTGGACGCGTGCTGCACCATTATCCTTTTTTTTTTTTTTTTTTGAAAATAGATTTTTTTCGTGTGAAATTCATGCGATATGTAGAAGGTCGATGAAGCGAACAATATCAATGAGTATGAACCAGAAATTTGCTAAAAATGAAATATATTTGTTTCTAGATCTCGGTTGTGCTCCAACAATGATTCAAGATTATTTATTCGCTACACTATATATCAGCCTCTCATTCCTCGGAGTTGGTCTTCTTGGTACGGAGTTAATACCCTCTGGTCTACCAATTATTTTCACTTTCCGGTCGTCAGTACCATAAATTTCCATTCCTCCTCTGCGTTAATCCAGTGCATTATTCTCGGTCCCTTAGGGTAGTGCTTCGATCAATTATGGCTAACGAAATAAAGCCCAGACCGTATCGTTTATCGGTAATCGCACCCTTTCCATACTGCGAATTCTCTTCCAGCACGAATACTGAAACGGGGCTGACGTGTCCCTCGCGATACACCCATGCGATTATTTCACCAGCTACAAATTTCACTCTGTAACATGATCAGAAACATTTGGTCGAGAAAATTGGTCCCGTTTCAGCAGGATCGGGCGAAGATTTCGGGTCAGAGTTTGGTACGGGAGGAAACGATGGTCCTATCGAATACAGCTGAGATCTAAAAATCCACATGCAACCCGAGCCTTTGACATGCGACACTTTTATTCTGCAGCCTGATCAAGTGATTTGACACGGAATACGAGCGCGACTATAAACAGTTCCACTTTCAGATTTAATCGGATCTACTAGTGATTGTCTCATTGTTAATTTACAGTCGTCTATACATTGTAAGTGGAACTAATGCCTGGTTCTGAAAGGTCGTTGTAACAGGCGACAAGCTCGTCCGGATGAACAAGAGCCTGCTCGTTATTCACGTGCGGAGAATCTTCGCGAAATTTGCAGTTCATTACCACGTTGTTCTCTCACGTCGAATTATATCTGTTTTCAATAACTATTTCACTGAATCGGCAGCGAACATGAGAGTGCTTACGGTGCGATCGAAAAAGTTGTTCTTCATTGTCAGAATGACTGTTTACAGTCTGAAAATAATCGGGCTCGCCCCATTCTCGATTCGTAAGAAAATTTGGGCCCAAATGAATCCTCGCTTCGCTCGAATCCAGGCCTTCCAATTATCCAAGGCTGGATTAGCCTATAATCTTTTATTTCTAGTTCCAATTCTGGCAGTGTGTGTGTACCGTGTATACTTTATAACTTTTGAACTTTTATTCAGTGACACTGAGATGCCGCGTATCTATGTCATACAGGTCGTGAGAATCTTTCTCATTTGCTTCACATTCGCCATTGTCATTATTTCATGGGGTTTTAAACAGAAAAGTGCTGCCTGCATCATGAATCGTCTGTTGGAGGTTGATTTTCGACTTTCTGCTCTCGAAAAACCGGGATTTGATGCACAGGCTGTAACTTTTCTCTTAATACACGTGATTTTCAACGCATGCCTATGGATTACCGTGTTCTATGTGAACATAATAGACGACTATGGCGGAAGTTTCGTAGATAAACTTTCATATCATCTACAGATGAGTGTTGCTTACTGGTTTATCCTTCAATATTTTACCATCGTAAGGCTAACAGGCAGCTATCTGCAAACGGTGAACAATTGTCTGCTCGAATTCAGAAACTTTAGAAACTGTTCGTATCGTCCTGCGCCGATACGGAATGGGCTTACGACGATCGTAGGTCTACCAACTTATTGCAGCAATCACCTACCGTCTCTAGACTTACTTCACAGTGTTAGAACTACGCTTTTTGAGGTGTGCAAAGGAACCGCAGACTTCTTCTCGCTGCCAATATCATTCTGCATGGTTTCTCTCTTTGTATCGCTAGTGATTAAAACATATCAGATCTCGATGGACATACAGCGCGGTGTTTTTGATAGCACAACTATCGCCACCGTATCTTTGGTTTTCATGTATTCCTATCCTCTCATCTCACTGACCTTCAGCGTTACACGAACTAAAAATGAGGTGATTAAACGTTTTCTCCAATGATATTATCACGGCATCCGGTGCTCGATAATTGTCCAGCTATTTCAGTAAAAATTTGGCGAGTTTCAGGCCAAAGCAACCGGGCATATCGTTTCCAGATTATTGGATATGGCGATGAGACAAGAAATAAGGACGAAGGTAAATGTTGCTGAGCTGCTTTGCGAATTAATCTTAACTTCCCTCCACTTTTAGCTCGAGGTGTTCTCCCTACAGCTGCTGCATGAAGACGTCAATTTCACCGCCTATGGGTTATTCTCATTAGACTCCACGCTTCTACTTTCGGTGAATATAACCAACATGTTATGGTCATTAACCATAAGCGTTCTGGTTACTTTGACATTCATTTAAAGAGACATGGTCAGTTGACCTGGATCCAGCTCGTCAAGTAATTCTCCAGTTTTGCTGTTTCAATCGATTTTAGAACTCTACGTATCTTGCTCAGAATTTCACTAACGTCTTCACATCAAACAGAACGTGTCTTGAATCAGTGGAAATTATTACGTTGCAGATACTAGGAGGTTTGGCAACGTACTACATTGTTCTAACGCAGGGCGAGTCCGCGTCAAACGAGCATCAATGCGCCCCCTGCATTCGCTCCATAATTCTAAACTCATCAGTTCAAACAGCAATATAAGGTGGGTGCGGAGTCTTCAAGAGAGTCTCCTCTTGTTATCTTTCGTATACAGAATATCATTAATTTTTCAGAATATCGTTGGATTGGCAGAAAAGGACCATAATATGTTTGACTCTGCTCGGCAAAGCCTTCGTTCCAATTAACAGCTCCGTTATTTGATTGAATTTTTGAATATTTTCAACCGGCTTTCACGCGGTACATAGATACAAGGTTTCATTTCAGTTTAACTTAGAAAATATTTGTCATATTTATATAGTCACGCTGGTATTTCTGTTATCAATAAAAGGCCGAGTACAAAATCTCAGAAGAACCTAAGCTCATATTTCTACGCGAAGATATATTGCGCAAAAGATATCATTGAGAATGATACGAAACGCAGAAATAATGCCATGGTTTCGCAACTTGGCGATCATTTCCCTGATAACAACAAGTGTCAATAGAAGATAGATAGATCGATAATTTTATCACGCCTCATGGTTGGGCAAGTACAGAGAAAATATAATAAAGTAAAGAAGTAAAGATAGAGAACAGTGAAGCTAGGGACCAGCAATGGAGAGAGAGGAAGGAGGTGGAGTCTGAGCCGATTTGAGCCACACCCTCTCAGGACCCTGAAGAAAATTCACCCTGTATATCTTTTAGTAAATCGGTTGTTTTTTCATTATTTTCTTTCATTAGTTTTACGTTAGTCCCTTACTAATATCGAAAGTCCTTACTTGATTTTGAGTTTTATCGTTCAACGCGTTTTATAAGTGGTTTCGTTTAATGTTAATTTTTGTTGAATTAGATTTTTCATTTACCGATAAATTAGCCTCGCTGATTCCTCGGAATTAGTTTCCTTGCTACGAGGCTAATGCAGTTTTCGTCTATCAATCATTTTCAGTTTTCGATTGACAGTGTCATAAATTTCTGCGACTCCTCTGCGTTTGTCAACTGCGCTATTTTCAGTCCGTTGGGGCAATGCTTCGATCGATTTTAATTAGCGGAATTTAACGCGCGCCGTATCGTTTAATTGCACCCTTTGCATACTGTGACCTCGCTTCCAGCACACATACCATTGCAAGCTTGACGTGTCCTTCGCGATATACTGATGCAATTATTTCACCAGCTACGAATTTCAGTACGTAACGTAAATGAAAACATTTTTGAGAAGATTGGTCCCTGTTCAGCAGGATGGGGTTGAGATTTCGAGTCAGAGTTTGATACGGGAGAAAACGATGGACATATCGAATACATCAGAGATCCAAAGAACTACATGCCACTCGAGCTTCTGACACGCGCACGTTTATTCCGCAGACTGATCAAGTAATTTGATAAGAAATACGAGCATGACTAAGCAGTTCCACTTCTGAATTTATTATTCATTTGGTGATTATCAATTTACAGTCGATTATACGTTGTTGGTCGAACTTATGCCTAGTTCTGGAGGTTCATCCTTACAAGCAACAAGCTTGTCCGGATAAACGAAAGCCCGCTCGTTATTCGCTTTCAATAACTATTTTCCTGATTCTGTAGCGAACATGAGAGTGCTTACGGTGCGATCGAAAAAGTTGTTCTTCATTGTCAGAATGACTGTTTACAGTCTGAAAATAATCGGGCTCGCCCCATTCTCGATTCGTCATAAAATCACGCCCCAAATCAATCCTCACTTCGCTCAAATCCAGGCCTTCCAATTATCCAAGGCTGGATTAGCCTATAATCTCTTATTTCTAGTTCTAGTTCTGGCAGTGAATGTGTACCATATATACACTTTAGCCTTCATATGTTTGTTCCGTGACGTTGATAACCTGACTGTCAATAACGTACGGATCGTGTCTATCGTTCTCCATTGCGCCACATTCGCCGTTGTCATTATTTCATGGGGGTTCAAACAAGAAAGTGCTGTTCGCATCATGAATCGTCTGTTAGAGGTTGATTTTCGAATTTCTAGTCTCGAAAAACCGAGATTCGACGCACAAACCCTAACTTTTTTCCTAATACACGTGATTCTCAACGCGTGCCTATGGATCAGCGTGTTTTATGTGCAGATATCAGACGAAGGCGTCGGAAGCTGCAGACTTCACTTTTCATATTATGCACCGATGACTACTGCTTACTGGTTTATTCTTCAATATTTTACCATCGTAAGTCTCACAGGCAGGAATCTGCAAACCGTGAACAATTATTTGCTAGAATTCAGAGAGTTTGAAAATTGTTTGTCTCGTCCTGTACCGGTACGAAACCGGCTTACAACGGTGGTAGGCATACCAACTTACTACAGCAGTCACCTACGGTCTCTAGGCTTAATTTACAACGTTAGAACGACGCTTTCCGAAGTGTGCAAAGAAACCGCAGATTTCTTCTCGTTGCCAATATTATTCTGCATTGCTTCTTACTTCGTATCGCTCCTGATGAGAATGTATCAGATCTCGATGAAAATACAGGACGGTAGTATTGATAGCATGACTATCAACGCCGTCTCTTTGGTTTTCATGTATTCTTATCCTATCGTCTCACTGACCTTCAGCGTTACACGAACCAAGAATGAGGTGACGAAACGTTTTCTCCAATGATATCATCACAGCATCCACTTCTCAATACTTGTTGAGCTATTTGATTAAACATTCGACGAATTTCAGGCCAAAGCAACCGGACATATCGTTTCCAGATTATTAGATACGGCGATGAGACAAGAAATAAGGACGAAGGTAAATGTTGCTGGGCTTCTTTGCGAATTAATCTTAACTTCTATCCACTTCCAGCTGGAGGTGTTCTCCCTACAGCTGCTGCATGAAGACGTCAATTTCACGGCCTATGGGTTATTTTCATTAGACTCTACACTCTTACTTTCGGTGAATATAACATGTTGGATTATGGTCATCAACCGTAAGCGTTCTGGTTACCTTGACATTCATTTGAAGAGACATGGTCAGTTGACCTGGATCTAGCTCATGAAGTATCTTTCCAGTTTTGCTGTCCCGATCGATTTCAGAACTCTACGTATCTTGCTCAGAATTTCACTAACGTCTTCACATCAAACGGAACGTGTCTTGAATCAGTGAAAATTATTACGTTGCAGATACTAGGAGGTTTGGCAACGTACTACATTGTTCTAACGCAGGGCAAGTCCGCGTCAAACAAATATCAATGTGCTCCCTGCAATTGCTCTGTAATTCCAAACCCATCATTTTGAACACCAAGATGCGGTGGGTGCGAAGTCTTGAAGAAAGTCTCCTCTTGTTAGATTTCGTATACAGAATATCATGTATTTTGCAGAATATCGTTGGATTGGCGAAGGATAGGACCATGACATCTTTAACTCTGCTCTGCAAAGCCTTCGCTTCATATAACTCACCTGTTGTTTGCTTGAATTTTAGAAGATTTTCAACTGACTTCAACCTAGTACATTATAGACACAAGGTTTTATTCGAGTTTCACTTTGAAAATATTTGTTATTTTCGTGTACCACCGCAGGTATTTCTGTTATCAATAAAAGGCCGAGTACAGACTCCCAAAAAACCTGAACTCAAATTTTCACGCGAAAATATAGTGCGCAAAAAATGTAATTGAGAAGAAGCAGCAATAATGTCAAAGATTCGCAACCTGGCGTGAGAGTCTACCGAGTCTCTTGATTTTGCGCACGCTTCGCATGCATCGAATTCAACTTAACGCGCGTTGTGTTAAAGAATAAAGTCCGATACAAGTGCGAAAGATGATTCTCGACTCGTGTGATTGTCACCTTTGCTCCGCTCGGGCGGAAAACTTCACACTCGTCGGAGAATCGACACTTTCGCACTAGTATTGGAAAGTACAATTGTGTGTCTCTTTCTTGTTACCGCGGTACCCTAAGGCACCTGGCGCCCAACCTATAGATTATAAACATTTTTATATTTTATAATTATGTTCAATGTTAACGTCTCGGAAATATCGCCACTAGGAATCGCCTGGGTTCGCTGGCATAGCTTGCCGGGAATATCGTCCCCTTAACCCCAACCCCCGGCATTGCACGTCGCAATACATATAAGAAGAACAAAAAACTTCGAAGAGCGTCTTGTAGACGTGGTATGGACGTTAGTTTATTGTTAGTTTCGAGGGTTGCTGCGCAAGTCATATCTGGTCACTGTCATCTTATTCTAGTCATGGTAGATCTAAAACCTTAAGTGCCACAGTCTGTAATGAATTTCTGTGAATGCTCTGCGTTTGTCAACTGCGTTATTTTCAGTCCCTTGGGGCAATGCTTCGATCGATTTTAATTAGCGGAATTAAACGCGCACCGTATCGTTTAATCGCACCCTTTCCATACTGTGACCTCGCTTCCAACACAAATACCGTTACAAGCCTGACGTGTGCTTCGCGATGTACTGATGCGATTATTTCACCAGCTACGAATTTCAGTACGTAACGTAAATGAAAACATTTTTGGGAAAATTGGTCCCTGTTCAGCAGGATGGGGTAGAGATTTCGAGTCAGAGTTTGATACGGGAGAAAACGATGGACATATCGAATACATCAGAGATCCAAAGAACTACATGCCACTCGAGCCTCTGACACGCGACACGTTTATTCCGCAGACTGATTAGGTAATTTGATACGGAATACGAGCATAACCAAGCAGTCCCACTTTTGAATTTATTATTCATTTGGTGATTATCAATTTACAGTCGATTATACGTTGTTGATGAAACTTATGCCTAGTTCTGCAAGCTCATCCTAACAAGCGACAAGCTCGTCTGGATGAGCGAAAGCCCGTTCGTCATTCGCTTTCAATAACTATTTTCCTGATTCTGTAGCGAACATGAGAGTGCTTACGGTGCGATCGAAAAAGTGGTTCTTCATTGTCAGAATGACTGTTTACAGTCTGAAAATGATCGGGCTCGCCCCATTCTCGATTCGTAATAAAATCTGGGCCCAAATGAATCCTCGCTTCGCTCGAATCCAGGCCTTCCAATTATCCAAGGCTGGATTAGCCTATAATCTCTTATTTCTAGTTCTATTTCTGGCAGTGTATGTGTACCATATATACTCTTCAGCCTTTGAACATTTATTCAGTGACCCTACGATCTCGCCTATCAAAGTCATAGAAATCGTTAAAATCCTTCTCCATTACTTCACATTCGCCGTTGTCATTATATCATGGAGTTTCAAACAGAAACGTGCTGCCTCCATTATGAATCGCCTGTTAGAAGTTGATTTTCGACTTTCTGGTCTCGAAGAACCGGGATTCGACGCACAGGCTCTAACTTTTTTCTTAATACACGTGATTCTCAACGCGTGCTTATGGATTACCGTTTTATATGTGAACATAATAGACGACGATGTCGCAGGTAGCAAAATTCCCTTTTCAACCTATGCACCGATCACTATTATTTACTGGTTTGTTCTTCAATATTTCACTATCGTAAGTCTCACAGGCAGGGATCTGCAAACGGTGAACAATTATTTGCTAGAATTCAGAGAGTTTGGAAATTGTTTGTCTCGTCCTGCGCCGGTACGAAACGGGCTTACAACGGTCGTAGGCCTACCAACTTATTACAGCAATCACCTACCGTCTCTAGACTTACTTTACAACGTTAGAACGACACTTTTTGAAGTGTGCACAGAAACCGCAGACTTCTTCTCGTTGCCAATATTATTCTGCATTGCTTCTTACTTCGTATCGCTCCTGATGAGAATATATCAGATCTCGACCGACATACAGGGCGGTAGTGTTGATAGCATGACTATCAACGCCGTCTCTTTGGTGTTCATGTATTCTTATCCTCTCGTTTCACTGACCTTCAGCGTTACACGAACCAAGAATGAGGTGACGATACGTTTTCTCCAATGATATCATCACAGCATCCGCTGCTAGATAGTTATTTTGCTATTTGAGTAAACATTTGACGAGTTTCAGGCCAAAGCAACTGGACATATCATTCACAAATTACTGTATACGGCGATAAGACAAGAAATAAGGACGAAGGTAAATGTCGCTGATCATCTCTGCGAATTCATGTCAACTTCTTTCCTCTTTTAGCTCGAGGCGTTCTCCCTACAACTGCTGCATGAAGACGTCGATTTCACGGCTTATGGGTTATTCTCATTAGATTCTTCGCTTCTACTTTCGGTAAATATGACATGTTGGATTATGGTTATCAACCATACCAATCTGCAACCAGCTTGTGGAGTGCTTTTCATGTTTGCTTATTCAATCCGTTTTAGAAATCTACGCACCTTGCGCACAGTCCTACTCACGTCATTGACATCATACAGAACGTGCTCGAATTAGTGAAAATTATTACATTGCAGATACTCGGAGGTATGGCAACCTACTACATTGTTCTAACGCAGGACAACTCCGCGTCAAACAAGCATTAATGTGCTCCCTGCAATTGCTCTGTAATTCCAAACTCATCATTTTTAACAGCAAGATGCGATTGCTCTGTAATCTCAAGCTCAGCATTTTTAACAGCAAAACAAGGTGGGTTCCGAGTCTTGAGCAGAGTTTCGTCTTCTTAGCTTTCGTATACAGAATATCATTCATTTTGCAGAGTATCGTTGGATTGGCGGAAGCCGACCGTCACATGTTTCACTCTACACGGTGGAGCCTTAACTTGATACAATCAACCTGTTACTCGCTCGAATTTTCGAAAATCGCCAACTGGCTTTAACGTAGTACATAGAACCAAAGTTTCATTCAAGTTAAACTTTGAAATTTTTTGTCATCTTCATGTACCAACGCAGATATTTCTGATATCAATAAAAGGCCGAATACGGACTCTCAGAAAAACCCGAACTCGATTTGCTACGTGAAGAAAAAATTAGGCTTATTGTGTCATTGGCCATTTTTCGAAAGTTTACTCTCCGCTACTGATACACACGGATCGTCATTAGTTCCAGAAGTATCGATTTATTCGAAGTAAGAAATTCGAGTCAGACATTCGAGTATACAATTAACTTGATAGAATTTCAGCGATTACTTCGAATCACAGTGAATCATCCTATTCCAATAATTCCAGAAAATACAATTTTCTACCAGAATAAGCCAATCCATTCATTCCAAGAGCCCCATCTCCGCGAAGAACGACATTCAGGGCGTCCAAAAGAGGGTGAGGTTTCCCACAGACGCCCTGGGGATCGTCTGTATCGATGCTCCAAACCATGGCTTCACCGGTTTTCGATATAATTCGCCGTTTCAGTGATGCTTCTGCAAGTCCAAGAATTACAGTGTATTCAACTTTTTTTCAACCGAAATAGAACACGGTGTTCGAAAGCTGCATTTTATATGAGCTTCAATCTCGTCTGAACTTACGATACTTTAACTTTGAATACTCACTCGTCGTTGTCATAGCTGACCCACTGATCTCCAAGATAAGCATAAGGTACTCGCTGTTCCTCGTCCCAGACACTGGTCCAAGACTCGTACACTATACGTTCGCAAATCTCATAGTAGAACAGCGTCCCGTTTTCCTGCGAGTATTCACCAGCTTCGCCCGCCCCAGTAATCGGTGATCCAGACACATTTTTAGCAGTATCATTCAAAGTGAAGCTCTTTCCGTAAAATTCTGTACTCTAAGGATGAGTTTCTCCGGTGGTGCGCCTTGATCCAACTGACGTCTCCTGTATTCAGAAAGTTCGGAATACTTTAATGTACAACCGTAAGAAGTCCGCTGGTGATATAAATAATCGACAGAGAAGTCTTTCTCGAATTTACGAGGAAAATACAACTCACGGGGTTGAGACTCCGTTCGGATTCCGTTGTTTCCCTCTTCGTGGAATAAAAAGGTGTATTGTATCCAGTAGTCGAGTCTTGCGTATTATGGTATTCGAAGGTCATCAAATTAATAAAATCCACGTATTTCAGAATATCTGAGATATTGTAAGACAAGCTTGCAGAGCTTTCTGCCGCCGCTACGGCGACGCTTAAGATAAGATCATGCTTGTCGAACGTTTCGCGAAGTCCCTCAAGGAGAAGAACGAAGTTCTCCACATCCGCTTCTGTGCCATTGCGTTGGTTCAGGTATTCCCAGTCCACGTCAAAACCGTCGAAATCATAGCGAAGCGTAAAATTAACGACGTTTTTGACGAAATTAGACCGCAATGACGAGTTTGCCATGACGTCCGAGTATCTCACGGATCCTTGGGTCCAGCCACCGATTGATACCATGAACTTCGTTTCCGGACTTAACTTCCGCAGGGCAACAAATTTTCTGAAGCCATCCTTGCCACCGTTGTCGGGAAGATCGACCCACTCATCCAAAATATCGACGTCGCCGTCTTCAGTAATTCCAACAAACGCATAAAGTAAGTGGGTGCACAGCGTTGGATCCATATCCGCTATTGCGAACTCTACATCCCCAGTTCGATAAACTGCCCAACTTGCAAAGTAGCAAACTATTTTAACTGCAACGAAACAATTCGTTTATCATCGTATCTTACTTACATAATTCATCCGCAGTATTTTATTCTAATAAACCAATTTAGTTTACGAACTCATATTCTTTAGCGTGATGAGCTAAGGCAATCCCAGCCAGCATCAACGTGCACGATTCAGTGCAGATCCGCAGCTGTATAAATAAGGAAAAATTTTCTAATTACGTGCGCGGTGAAATTTGTCGGTTCATATAACATCTGAATCCACCTCTTTCTTCATCTTCATCATCAGCGTGACACTGGTAATGGTTGACGTACCGCAAACATACATACGTTATATCGTCGCAAGCTTAGTCGTGTAAAGTCTTTATTTTCTAATGAAGTACTCCACATCTTACGCCCGTTTCATTCCACTATAATTTTCAAGCGAATTGAAATTATCCGTCATCTCGGCTGTTCACATATTATGTGTATATCACACTGCTTCTAAATCTCCATAATTCATACCGTCGATCGTGCGAAATCGTTATAATTCTTTGGAAATTTTTTGTGCACGTGTCGTTGGCGTAGGGCGATAGCATGTTTCGTATATTTGAACACATACCGCCGAACCAGGTGTATTCTATTTGTTAATTCTGGATTATATTATATAATGATTCGATACACCAATATTACATGCCAAGTCCAATCTTCGTCTTTTTCCGACTTAAGGCCTATCCCTAGTCGCCCACCTTCTTTTCGTCAAAAAATGTGTGGAGGGAGACACATTTCGATTACTATTGGAGCCCAGGCGTCGAAAACGCAAAGAAAGCGAACGCTGCGTAAATTCAAATTCAATTCCGCACACATACGTCCGAAAAAATGTTCTTTTCATGCGAAAATGGAGTCTACAGATGGTTTTTACGTAATTCGAATGTCAATTTCCTCGGTGGCCATGATTATGAGAGTCGTCCACTGAGTTCAGCCGGCCCGGTAGGTAAAATTGGCGAAACTCTACACGATGCGTGATCTTTCCGACACACCAAAGTGATTGAAATAGTCAGCTGTCAGTGATCACGCATCGTGTAAGGTGGTGGCTTGCCAAATCGCGTCCAGAAACTCTGTGGACTACAATTATGGCAATTACTGGATTTCCAAAAAATGTGTCTTACGTCACTTTGCTTTACAGCCTGCACAGGCTGTATATTGAGTAAACTTCCAACGTCTAATTTTTCATTTGTTTATTTAGTAATCTATGGCTACAATCATTAGAATTAAAAGTACGTTATCATGGGTATTTAAACGTATTATAAAATGCATCCAATTTCAGTTAAATTCTTGTCGCACATTCTCTAAAAAGTCCAGTATAAAATCAGGATGTCCATCCCCTCGTTGCTGAAGAGATGAAATTATGTTATGTCTATGAATAACTATAAGTATTTACAAGACTAAATATTAAAGTGGTTTCCGAGCCGATCTGTACTACCACTATACGTGCATTGCGAATATTCTTACAGGGAATTTTCAAACAAGGCACAAAATATTTTCACAGTTTTACAGATACTATTGCAGATATGCGGTCGTTTCCTCCGAAATTACAAAAGCATGGTCAAAAATAAGCTTTCAATTATTGCCAGAATCGTATTTTTGATCGTACACAACAAAAATGGACTAGGCACTTTGGGCCTTAGCTCCGAGGATAGCAGGGGCTTTCTCTCACACGCGACTGAAGTCAGATCAGCGAAAAAATAGGCTCACGTAAGGATTAGCACCAGAAGAAACAAGAGACAATAACGAGGGAAGTCACAAGATAGGTCGATACCCGATCAGCACCACTCCTGTCGAGTCCGACATTCAAAGCTTTCAAAAGAGGACTTGGTTCCCCACAGATGCCCCGGAAGTCATCTGTACCGACTGTCCAAACCATGGCGCCACCAAGGCCCCGTTCTTTTATGTAGTTTGCCTTCTCGGTGATGCTTCTGCGGGTACAGATATCATAGTGTAAAAGACTTTTTTTTACGAAGTAAAGAGTCTTTTGAAGCCACGTTTGATATTTTCTCTAGTATCATGTGCGCTTAGGGTACCAGAACTTTGAATACTCACTTGACATCGTCATATGAGATCCATTGATCCCCCAGGTAAGCATAAGGAACGCGTTGTTCCTCGTCCCAAAGAATAGTCCAGGACTTGTTCGTGATAAGTTCGCATATCTCATAATAGGCCAGCATCCCAATCTCTCCTGTGTACGGGCCAGCTTTTCCCATCGAAGAGATCGGCGATCCAGGTTCGTTTTGAGCTGAATCATTCTTGATGAAACTCCTCCCGTAGAATGCTGTGGAAAGGATTAGCTTCTCCGGTGCTGCGCCCTGATTTAGCCAGTAATTAATCGACGAGTCCTGAGTTCATAAAATTTTTAATCATTTATATACCTAGAATAACATGATCCTGTGACTTGAGTAATTGGAATCGTGCTGAAATCTACAGTCAAGAAATTGACTCGAACTAAAATTATTCGTCCCCTGATAGTAGGAGAGGATGGCTTTTCAGGAAAGCAGTTGATTCATTGCATAATGACAGAAAGCTAAAACTTACGACATTGAGACTCCGGTCGTATTCGGTTATTTCTCTTTTCGCAGGATAGAGAGGTGCATTATGGCCCGTGGCCAAAGTCCTGCTGTTCGAATTATGATATTCGAATGTCATGCAGTTGATGAAATGCACGTATTTAGAAATCCCTGGTACATCGTAGGACAATTTTGCAGAAAATTCTGGTGCCCCTACGGAGGCGCTCAGGATAAGATCATGATCGTCAAACACGGCGCGAAGTTCCTTAAGGAGAAGAACGAAGTTCTCGATATCCGCTGCTTTGCCATCACGTTGACCAGGGTATTCCCAGTCCATGTCAAAACCGTCGAAATCATAGTGAAGCGTGAAGTTAACGACATTTTTTACGAAATTTGACCTCAATGACGCGTTAGCCATGACATTCGAGTACTTCAGGGTGCCTTCGTTCCAGCCGCCTATTGACACCATGAATTTTGTTGAAGGGCTCAATTTCCGCAGGGCAACAAATTTTTTGAAACCCTCAGCGGCCAGGTCGTACCACTCATCCAAAACGCTGACATCGCCGTCTTCGGTGATGCCAACGAATGCGTATACCAAGTGGGTGCACTGGGTTGGATCTATATCCGCTATGTCATAATTCCCCATACCTTTCCGATAATGCGACCAGTTTTCAAAAAAACAGACTATTTTAACTGAAAAATAGAAATAAAACAAAAATAAGAATATGTTATATTTGCACGCTGATAAGTCGATTCAATTCTATAGACCTACACTCTTTAACGTCACCTGAGGCAAGCCCTGCCATCCAAAGCGTGCAAAACACGATACATATCCGCATCTGCATTGATGATAGAAAAAAACACAAAAACGTTTGTAATCAGACAGATAATTGCACAGAACTTTTTATTTCACGTCGGTTTTGTCACTCCATACTTATTATAAAGGGTCTCATGCTGCTTGAATTCGATTGACTGTTGAATCGGACATAAGAATTACCCGACAATGTTCTCATCGACTTATTTCTTATGTCGAATCACACAGCTTACCTTCATATTTTACTTCTTAACTCGTCTTGCTAACTTGCAGAATGATATACCGAGAACCTACAGGCTTGTATGATAACTAAAATCGGTTATCACATCATGATCGGTAGGTGTTTAGGCACGAACATACGTAATTATATAATCGCAAGCTCAATCGTCGAAGTCTTTATCTCCAATCAAACTGCGCTATATCTTATGCCGTTTTAATTCAGGCATAATTTTCAATCTAATTTTAAATTATTTGTCTCTCAGCTGTTGCCATTCATTGTTCCGAAGCCACCCCTCATTAGTTATACGTTAAGCGTTCAACTCCAAATTATAATCGACTTTTCAATACTCGTGTCTTCGCGGAAGGACACGCTTGTATTAAAACGCTTACTGGTGAACCAGCTGTGTAAATTTATGTTATTTGCCAACTTGAATTCCAAGAAATTTTCATCATAAACTCTCAATGCTGACGTTAAACGTTTCTGGATTATATTTCTTTACAGAATATATCAGGTAAACATAAAATTACCATTTTTTTTTTAAATATGAGGAAAGATCGACCATAGAAAGCAGATACTTAATTAATTAATTCATCAATTCGATATTGAACACCGCAGAATCAAATGGGCTTTTTTTTTTTTTTTGCAATTCAGACAATTTTTACTTTTCATCACCTATGGTGATATAAGAAAGGTATTGTTCTCGGTCGAAAAGTTAGGTTTGCTAATATTTACGAATCTTCTCGTTTTCGACTGCACCTTGTAGTTTCGCTCAACCCGGGATCATTCTCAATATTGAAAACTATTTGAAAATCTATTGCGATTTCAATTTATTACAGCATTAACTGAGGTTCCGAAAAAAAAAAAAGATGTGACTTGTTCAACTATTTGGAGGAGACATCCACTCGCTTTTCCGAAGCAATTTATTATTTATTGGAGTTTCATGACCATGAGGAAGTGATAAATATGAATTTGTCGGCGGTGGTTGTATTGTTTATTGTTGTTACGTGTCGATACAGTTCGATGTAAAATACTATGTGGAGGAAACATCGGCCCGCTTTTCCGAAACAATAATTCACATCAAACTAGATCAACACGTAACAACAATAAACAACATGACCAGCACCGACGATATCATACTTATTACTTCCTCGTGGTCATGAAACTCCAATAAATAATTGATTCGGAAAAACGAGTGGATGTCTCCTCGACGTCAATAATTTACATCGAACTGGATCAACACGTAACAACGATAAACAACATGACCACCACCGACGAATTCATACTCATTACTTCCTCATGGTCACGAAACTCCAATACATAAGATCATCCTGATATCTTACCATTCTATAATCAAAAGGGAGCTTATGATACGGTTATGCAATACTTATCACGATTGCCTGTGCAAACTTTAATTTTTGCATACAACATGATCAGTGGACATGGTCAATGAAAGTCTAACGATAATCTGTGAAATTATAAACCCTCGACGATTTATTTTATTCTCATGATTCCAGTTTACATATAATACAACATATCATATCGAAAACAATTTCAATTTTTTATTTTAATCACATTCGTCAATATAAGCTTAACCTTTGCTCCTGAGTACGAGATTCAAAGCATTCAAAAGTGGGTATTCCTTTCCACAGATGCCTCGAAAGTCGTCGGTCTCGATGCTCCAAACCATGGCTCCACCAAGACCCCGTTCTTTTATGTATTCTGCCTTCTCAGTGATGCTTCTACGAGTACAAAAGTCACGATGTAATCGCCTTTTTTTTATAAATTATCGCGTCTTACAAAGCAATTTTTGGTACTTTAACTTTTAATACTCACTTGGCGTCGTCGTAGCTGACCCACTGATCGTTCATGTAAGCGTAAGGCACATGCTGTTCCGTGTCCCAAACACGAATCCAAGAATCATACGCTATGAGTTTGCAAATCTCATAGTAGGCCAGCATCCCGCGTTCCTTCGTGTATTTGCCATAGTCGCCTGTCCCAGTGATCGGCGATCTGACGCTGTTTTCAGCAGGATCTTTCAGAGTGAAACTCTTTCCGTAAAACGCTGTGCCAAGGATTATCTTTTCTGGCGGTGCGCCCTGATCCAGCCAGTAATTAATCGACGCGTTCTAGATTCGGGGAATTCGAAATCATGAAGTACCAGCTGCATCCGCAAGAAGTTCGATGCAGTAACCCATGATTGTACTTTCTTTATAATTGCGTCAAGGACATGACGGAAAAGCTTTTTTGAACTTAGAAAATTGAGGTGTTAAATCAGAATCGAAAAATGTCACTCACTACGTTGAAAGTACGTTCGAATTCCGTTCTTTCTTTTCTCATGGTATAGAGGGGTGCATTATGGCCAGTGATCCCTTCCCATTCTCCATGGTAGTCGTATGTCAATAGATTGATGAAATCTACGTATTTAGAAATCTCTGGAATATCGTAAGACATTTTTGCAGAAATTTCTGCCGCTGCTACAGCTGCGCTCAAAATTAGGCCATTACGATGAAAGCTTTCGCGAAGTTCCTTCAGGAAAAGAACAAAGTTCTTCACATCAGCTTTATGGCCGTTGTTCTGATTGGGGTATTCCCAGTCTATGTCAAAACCGTCGAAACCATAAAAAAGCGTAAATTCAACTACGTTTTTAATGAACTTTGATCGCAAAGACGGGTTTGCCATGACGGTTGAGTATCTCTGCGAACCTTGCTTCGCGCCACCGATTGAAATCATGAACTTCGTTTTCGGGCTTAATTTTCGCAACTCGATGAAATTTTTGAAACCAGCTTTGCCCCAATCGTCCTCCAAATCGGTCCACTTATTCAAAACGTCGATTTCACCGTCTTCAGTGATACCAGCTAACCCGTATATCAAGTGGGTGCAAAGGGTTGGATCTATATCCGGTATATCGAACTTGCCATCCCCCTTTCGAAAAGTTGCCCAACTTCCAAAGTAGCAGACTATTTTATCTGCACAGAAATTTCCCTGTCATCGTTGCTTGCTCAGAAATATATCCGCTTTGTTCAATTATTCAAATAAATCGACACGGTTTTTTGTCGCCGGGTTGAAGTTCCGAATTATTAGATTTAATAACTCGGACTGTATTGATCGTATCGAAACCTATAAGTGATCAATGGTATTGAGATTTACTTTTCGGAAAGAAAACATCGAAATTCGTAATTTTTACAGTTGAGGACTTTTAAGCTCCTGAACTTCAACCCGGCCCCGGGTTTGTGGACTTACATTCTTTGCCGTTGCCTAAGGCATGAAAGGTCAGCCACAGTATGCCCAATATGAAACATATCTGTAACTGTTTAAATGAACAAAATTATTGAATAATAAGATTAGCAGACTGCAAATATCGAATAAACAAGGAATTAGTGTGTGAAGAACGAGCATCTCTCCCACGATGAAGAGGAAGTTCTATTAAAATTTACAATAGATTTGTTTTTAGTTACATACCACCATGTTTCTCACGTACGCAGTAGAATAATATTTTAAACCTTTAATTACCATCAGGAATCTATAAAAAATAACCAACAAAACATGTCAGTCAATTCATTTGCATGCTTGTTCTGTATTTTACGTATACCAACACATGTCACCAGCAGTAATTGCAATTCATTAAAATTTTTTTAATTTTTTAATACCAATGAAACATCTGATGCTTGCTGTCTATACCTTATAACTAATTCGATAAATGTCATATCTTTATGAGTACCTTGATGAAACCAATAAGTACCGGAGACGATTATTTCGAATAACGCACAATTATGATTGTGAGTTTTTCTGTCAATTTATTTACACAAACACACCTGCTTGATCGCTTCGTCTCTGATCAAAATTACCTGAGTAATATCTTTACATATTCTCTTAAATTTCATCAACGTTTAAAAATTGTTGTCACAATGACACGTCGTAAATTTTTCTACTAGACAAATTATCAATATTCACAGTCTTGATAATTTTGAGATTTGAACATCTCTGATATTTCATCCCTATTCTATTTCGAAAATTCAGAAAAAATAGTTTTAAACGCGCACGTAGCGTAAGGCTTACCTTTTTATTCGATTTTATATACCGTCTTACTCATTCAGAGTAGAACTCTTCTTTCAATGCTGAATTAGGAGTTGGATTGTTTTAGCCACAAGTATCACACGATCGCCTATCAATTGCTCCGAATCGTTGAAACTGAGCTACTAAAAATCGAAGTGCTTATATAATATCGGTAAAAATCCACCTCCTTTTTCGTTTCTTACGTAATCGAGTCTACCCAACGGTAGGAGTTGGACACATGCGTAATTGTATAATCGCAGGCGTTTACAATTAGTAAACATGGTTTAGATGTCTTAATAAATAAACCATTTCATAAGTTTTTTATATGAATAAGTCTTACCGTTGAACATGTGTTAATATGCTCTGAACATCAAATTGAATTCTAATAAATGATCGGTCTGATGGTCTAATAAATGATTGTCTCTAAATATCGAAATGCTGTAAATATAAGCGCACGCTGATTCATCCGCAGTAATGTATCGTGGCATTAGATCGCGAGCGCCGTTATGCGACTATTGGTCATTTGTGAATGTAAAAACATAAAAATTTTGGAAAAAAATTTAGAAAATCACTAAATTAACACTTAGGAACGAGAGGCTTCGAAATATTCGTAGAAAAAAAGTTAGAATTAAAAGAACGGCAAACTTAAAAACATAAACTTAAATTCATATTCAAATTTGAAACGAAATTCAGTTCAAATTTTGAAATTTTAAAACTGTGCTGATTTAAAATTTCAGAGTTATCTCGCCTCGAAGTATTTCATCACCTTATTTGTTGTCGCTTTCTGCTCATAACTTTTTGTTATTCATCTTAACGGGAAAAGTTATAGATAAATGTGTAAGCTGCAAAAATTCTTCCGACAAAATTTTTTTCAGCCTCACGGTTACGGAGATAATTCAAAAAAACTAATGGCACCCTTAATTTCAAGATGGCGGCGCAAAGCAACACCCTTAATCCCGGAAACTGAGTTTCACACTCACGGCCGACCCTCCTACGAAACTTAAAAAGAAAATCGCTGCCTACCCAAAATTTACGGTTGCCCCCTTTTTACGCATGGTTCGACTGGGCTATCTACCGCATTATGAACAGAGCTTACAGGCTCGGACTTTCAAACTATTACCTATAAGTCCTTCAAAACATTCTAATTCATTTCTTATTTTGTCGATAGATCAACATCTGCGAGGAAGCTTCGGAGTCAATCAAGAAAGGGCAGAAATTAAGCCATTTTTAAGTCCAGACTTGAATCGGTAAAAATGTTGTATTGATAATATTATATTACAATTAGGATCTTTGGAGATGGAAATATCCAAGATAAAACAATGTCAGTTACAATTAATACATTCTCGTTTATTTTTACTATTATTATATTGTACAACTGAGGATGTAATGGGATATGATGCGCATATATTATAACAAATTGGTGTAAACTAAATTATACAAGACACTATTAGAAGGGTTTCAGCTTTGCTAACAAGTTATGTCTCCTCATGGCTGCCTTTTTAACTTTCCTCCAATACTCTAAAGAGTTTGGGTCTAATTCATCCAATGTTTTTGGTGGACCTATGTGTATGTCCCAAAGCCAATCCGGGTATTCAGAATCTGGTTTAATCTCGATGTCTTGTCCTCCTTCTTTCAAAAGGTTACTTCCACAAACGAAATTGACCAGCTTATGAGGGTCGGTTTCAACAGGAAGTACTTTCTTCTCCAATACTTGTCCCATTTTTAGCTTCCTCTTCGGTTTTCCACCCATAGCGCCTTCAGGAAGAAGATTTATGAACAATCAATAATCAAAGAAAAAAACATGGGAAACGATTTTATAAAAACAGAAGTAGGATATCAATGAACACCATGATTCGATATAATTTTGAATTCTGTTCAATTGTTCGTGAAAATTCTTGTTCACTCTGAAAACCTTGGAGTTTAATTACAGGAAATAACCGAATTTAAGTATAATTTGAATCAATGAAGAGAATGAAATAACATTCGTTGAATTTTGAATACGCGCGGGTTTTTGCGCCTTTTTGTTGGCAACGTATAAACATAGTACACGAACGGTGTTAGCTTCTAACCTAAAAATACGAATTTGCACAATATTGTGAATGAAATATAAAAGGTTATTCCAAACTAAATACATACCGACTGATTGCACTTTCGCATAACTATTGACCTGAACGGCATACTGTAATGGAATTATTATATTTGTACGAAAATGTAGCAGACGAAGTGTCGGGCAGAAACTCATGTCGATGCGATAATGGCTCTGGGCTAGTGTCGCTCCAAGCGGAACATTCTTGAAGCATAAAGTGACAATGCGCATACGTAAATACCTACGGACGGTATTAAATATTCATGGAAATTTCCTCAGTCATATTAATATTTTATTACGTAAATTTTTTGGGATTCGTATCAGTCGGATGTTTACGAATAGTAAAATTTGTCGACGCTGCTGATATTCAGCACCTCGGCAATTCGTCAGATTAGATTTCACGCTATCTAATAATCCGAGTCAAACGAACCTTTACTATTACAGAAAAAATGGTTCTAAATAAACAAATAAAATTTTCTAATTGAATTGTACATCGAATTATTCGAATATACCAAAATACAGGATCCTGTTTTTCTTTCATCACTGTGTGCCCAAGGTGATCATTAAAATCAATTACAGGAAGTAGTATCGTTTCCCACGATATTCCAGAGTCGATTACCGCGCATGCGCACATCCGATTTAGCAACAAAGCGAAACTCTTGGGATGCGCGTTGATAGAATTCGTAGCGTTATTTATTTACCAATTTTATAAGAAGATACCGTGTTAAAACCGTGTATAACGGTCTTAACTGACGCCCATAATCACGAGGTATTGCATGCGGTGTAAATCAGGTGAGTTAATGAAACAGTTTATTCAAAATAATCCGTAAAAAAAAAAAAACTAACCTAACTTATGTCACTATGACCCCAAAACGTTAACAAACGACCGTCTGTATTTACACTCTAACATCTTTTCAATTTTCACATATAAATTTGCTCCTTGTTTCAATCACGTTACAATAAAACCGATTTTAATACGCCTAACACTTCCCCCACGAGAAATACAAACTCGAAAGATAACCCAACCACTAGCAGGTATAATCCTTATATTTCGTCATAGCGTTGTTAGAAATTTACTCAAAAGTCTGAAAAGTCCCGTTTTCTTATTTCGATAATTGAAAACACAAAATTTTTCGACTAATTTCAAAGCAGAGCAGCGTTTTTACATCCCTGAGGTCACGTTATTCTTGACTATCAGTCGATTATGCTTCGTCGTAGGGATTGAACAATGTTTATTCTAACTCGTTGGCACGCGGCGCGCTATTCCAAGAATTCAATTTTCATAAATAAACAGTCAGCCTTGATAAAAGCCGAATTCAGACATGTCCTTAACTCTGAATATAAGAGAAATAGAAGTATTGGAATATTTTTGGAAAAGATTAGATTTGTCTTGTTTCCGTTGTAAAGCGATTAGAGTAGGTTTATAGAAAAAGTAAGAAAATTGAATATTCGAGTGATGTAAGTAAAAATTGTTTCCATTTCAGATCGAGTGATTGAAATACGATCGAGAATCGCAGTGGCACTTATTCTAGTTGATCATAAAATAGATCCCAGCTGGAGTAAAGGCTGGACGCTACATCGGTGAGTTGCCCCACAAAATATTGCTTGGTAGCAGAGCGGACCCTCAAAGCCAACTAACCATGTCTGTACAAAGTGTTGCTCTGGCATCTCTCACGGCCACCTATACCGACTCGGAGGGTGAGGATGGTGTGGAAGACGATCTACAGGAGAATTCAAACACCCCCCAGGGGACTACCGCCCCGCAAAATGTCCAATTTGGTCAACCCCAGGGTCTCACCAGTCCCAAATCTGGCCGATCTACCTCGAATAGCCCGATCGTCTCCAATATCGTAAACAGCAAGTCGAATAGCAGCTTGCCAAACGCTCCGACCTTAGTTACAGACGTAACTTCAAAGGTTCAGAGATTAGTTTCATATTTTGACGACACGATAGTCTCAGATGACGAGGGTAACGTGACGGTAAATGCCGAGGGGATTTCTCTATTTGAGAACGGGAGATCCCCGTCGGCGACCGCCCAGTCTCCCTCGCATCAGGGAGATCTGATTTCAGATGGCGAGACAGATCCTTACGGAGTGACGATACCACCGGAGCCGCAGGGACAGTGTCCCGTTGAGTTGCAGGAAAAGATAGCTAGGCTATTCAAAAGGATGGAGAGCGGTGATCTAGACATGAACAAAATAATACAGCAGAGAAAAGATTTTCGTAATCCATCTATTTACGAAAAACTAATTCAATTTTGTAGCATCAACGAACTAGGTACCAATTACCCTCCGGACCGGTTTGACCCTTTCAAATGGGGCAAAGACTCCTACTACGAGGAGCTGGCTAAGATACAAAAAGCGGAAATGGACAAGCTTGAAAAAATGAGGAAGGAAAAGACGAAAATTGAAATCGTATCCGGGACCGCCAAGAGGCCGACAAATTCTTCCATAACTGCCGAAGAGGATGCTAAGAAGAGAAAAAGCAAATGGGACCAAGTCGCTACCGGCGCTCCTACCTCAGTCAAGCCAACAGTCGTCTTGTCTCAACCGACCCTAACTACCCTCACCTCCTCAGCAACGGGTACAAAAGCGACTGTAATATCCGCGTTTGGTTCCCTACCAAAGAAAAGACTGTAACATAACGCGTAAACAAATGTATATACTCAATAACCATAAATATCTTTCATATTTCACACACCCCTTTTACAACGCCGTTCCGATACGCGTCTGTTTATACAAAATCTCGTTAGACTTTGATTATTTATTGCTGATAATTTTGTCTATTGCAACACATACGACGCCGTTTACTTATTCTTTACCAAGAGAGTTGTTATTAGGTCTTGATTAAAAAGATTTTCCACCTCGTTGATAACAATTGCGAATTATTTATTTTTTTAAGAAGCGATTCTTCTCTTTCTTTCTTCTTGTAAATAAAGCTTGTGGTCAATGTTCAATACCGTTTTCTTTTTTCTTTTTTCGGTTACAGACGCGTATCGCGTATCATAAAGCGCATAATATCAACAAAATATAAAATAACTAAAGACGATTGAGGAAATAAACGCAAGAAAAATATAAATGAGAAATGCGTCAAATCTATATTAATTATTTAGCGCGACACAAGATTGTCGCCAATTTTTGTTACATGTATTTAATATAAATAGTTGAACTATTTTTTAACCACTATATTATAAGGCCACAAGCAGAGGAGAGAAAAGTTAATTAATTCTTTGTCGAGTTCAGACAAAATATAGAAAATTCATTCTTAACACGTTGACATTGGAAGTTGAAGAAGTTAGACATGTACTAGTTTATAATTCGTTTTATTGTCTTGTATTTTGTTTTTTTTTCATTTTTCTTCATTCTTTATTCTTTATTCTTCTTCTTTCTTGTACGTAATTCAATACAGAACTCTGCTTTGAACGCTTATGGCCTTCATTTTCTAGATCATCGAATAATTAATAGTATAAAGTAATAATACGATGTCTGGTTGGTGGCGAATTATAATCTAGTATGAAGATAAATGCATAATGTGTGAATGAGGATTGAAAACTAAAACTAAAAATAAATATAAAAATATAAATAAAATTTGAATAAACAAAGAAAAATTGTAAAACAATGTCGGAGATCAGCTCCTCTCTTGAAGCCATTTGAACATTAGATTAATGTAAAGTAATGCTGTTACCGTAGCTTAAGCTAAAGTAAGTTTGAAACGTGTGAAAACTCGCTTTTTCTTTATTTCGAACTTTTCTATCGGTGACACAAGACTTTGTACAGAATCTAAAACTTAGAAAATATTATAAAAATTATAATGACGATAGACCATAAATTAAATAACTTAAGATATAAAACTCTGAATGATACAGAGACGTCATGCAATTAAACTAGAGAATGAGAAAAAAGTTTGAAGTATAGGCTCATTGAATTTTCGTCAAAACATCATCTCGAATAAACTCCCTCAGCCCCAAACGAAGTTGTTATACAAAAAAATTTCAATATTTGACCGAAGGAATCACAAAGTTTATTAGTAATAAAATAAACGAACATATGTAAGTTTTTTATGTTATTATGTCCAGAATGGTTAGAGAAATGAAAAATTATTGTGTATATAAAGTATTTTTCAACAAAAAACAAAACAAAACAAAAAAAAAAAAACAAAAAAAAAGAAAAGAAAATTTATCCAAAACGTTCGATCTTATTGTTTCCTCTTATTATTTTATAACACATATACATATAGTATATATGCTGATATTATACAGTTAAAACAAAAATATGGATACTTCATGTTAGTATTTCTTTAATTTAATACTGTAAATTGTAAATACACGCTACGATCATTTGGTACATAAATTATTGTATGCTAAATCGAATTCTATTAATCCTTTCGCTGTTTTGCGGGATGACTTCGTCTTATATAGCCATTCAGCATTTGCCTTACTATAGCACTGCTGACCATTGGTTTAGCCTTGCTAAGGTCTTGGGCTTTGTAAATCCATTTTAAATGCTGGGCGACCAAAGCCTGAGCTGAAATTGATGGAATATATATATATATTTGAGAAATATTCGAAAGTTATAGCTTTAAAAGAAGAATCATGATAGTAATATTGACTATGTCTATAATGCGTATTATATTGTTGAAAAGAAGTTCTCGTCAAATGTTTACAACGAAGCAAATGAAAAATACGAAAAGACAAAGAAGCAACAATTATCTCCAGTTTAATGACAACAATAATAATAATTTCGTATACCGTTACACATATCGAGTTTAAATCAAATTTACAAAAACCAGAGAACTCATATTCTTAAATTCCTACATATCCCCTCGTCGACCTCCGTCAATCCCTTCTTCAAAGTTTCAACAGCCACTTCACTGTTTTTATCCCGGATATCAATCCTCCGCAAAATTGCCTTGCCGAATTCTGTTATTTCCTGTGCTGTTTGGCGAGATAATTCTCTTGCAAATTCACCCCGTTCCCATCCCTCCTCAGTCTACAAATTTCATTTGAATTTTTAACCGATCTATTATCACCTACTCGCCGTAATTCGATAATATATTTATACCTGAGCGAATAATTTCTTCACATCGAATGCCTCGGTCGATGGATCTATTCCCAGCTGTTTAGCTGCGGCATAAACAGCGTTCTCAATGTCTCGATTGCTCTTGTACGGATACATGTTGTCCATCACATCCATTATGTCTTGAGCAAGAAGAGCGTTCTGAAAATCGACTCTCACTGTAGCATAGTTTCATAAATTCCCAGCTCGTGGGTCTAAAGTTATGAATATTTGCTCAAAATGAGAAAATAGGAAAAAGGGAAAGACAATTATCTCAAAGTTTAATTTTACTATTTTTTTATCCTCCATCCTCATCTCCATCATCTTCTTTAATGCGATGAACTCTTTTCTCGGTAGGTGATAAGCGTCCTCGGCAATATTGCCCCACAAAATATCCCAAAAAAGACCGATTTGGTCGTCGTATACGAGCCTTTGGCAGGCGTAATAGAGATTATAAATCCACTCGTACCTGAGCAAGGGGAGATGATATCTTTCGGTAAAGTACTTTAAGATGTAGTCTCCCATCGGTATGCTCATGTCTGATACCACCCTGTTCTTCCACAAGTCGTTTATCAGGATACTGACTTCTCTACGTCCCAACTTACGGTTCTTCATCTTTCCCTTATAACGAAGAAAGAGTGGGACCGATGGGTCAGTACCTTGACCAACGAAGTAAGCATTCTCGGCACTTGCTACTCCGCACAATTCTGATAATAATATTGTCAGACGATCTTCGCTCGACTTTTTGGCCGTTATATCTCTCCATCGTTGAACACCGCCTTGTATGAATTGTCCGCATCTATGATAATGCGATATCAAATATACAATCATAGCATACAATGCGTGCATGTTTAATTCATGACGAATTGTACATGCGGTAACTAATTGGCAAAGCAATCATTCCCTTATTTACATATACATATATATATAATTATTTTGTATTACGCGTGTATAGTCTGCAAAAGAGCGAGTACCAGCGTGTGGTGAATTATTATACATTGGCCTTGTCTTGCCGTTTAGTTTCATGGTCGTTTCCCCACATAATTAGACGGCTGACTGAATCTATAATTGAAACATGCATGCTGCACTGCAGCTAGCACTTTGGCTATCCCATCTTGTATACTATTTCGCGTAAATTATTATCTATTTTATCTGTGTAGGTATGCCGAAAATCTTACTTTGACCAATCTGGTCTTGGCGTGTTTGTATGTGCCAATATCTTACACCTGTCTCTCAAGCTGTTCTTTTGCTCTTTGACCACCTCGAAATCCGCTAAAAACGTTACAACAGAGAAATATCATCACCATTACCAGTATTCGAGGCCGGGTTAAAATTCCGAATTCGTTTGAGACGTTTCCGAATTTTTAAAAACGACAAAAAATAGTCCATTCTAATCGAGACCCTCTTCATGGAAACCCATTCTATTTACTTCATAATCGACAACTTCATGATGTCATAAATAGATGATAGGATTTTGAAACTTTTTTTTCCAAAAAGTGAATCTCAAGATGATCAATTTGACCACTTGTTCAGATATGATCAATACTGCAGCCCGAGGTATTGAACACTGAATGAATACATGCGTGAATTTCAAGTTTCGAAGGTTTTGGCCTTTCGAATCTTTATAGCTTTCGGAATTTTGAACCCTCGTTATTCTTAGTTTCCAAGTTTTTGTAATCGGCTATTTAGACTATCGGGGAAATACTCTTTCCAAAAATTATGAGTCGGTAATATTGAAAGTCGAAACGTCAACCTGGTCCCCATTATTTCACGTTACATCCAACTAACAATAACTCATAATAATCTGAAAGTAATCTGTACACTTGAGTGTTTCATGTTCCTTAGAGAGAGCCTCTAACTCTTGCGAAACGTTGCGATACTCCCTTTCGAAGGCTTGATGCCTGTTCTCCAGCCTTTCCAAGTCGCGTTTTGGAACCACGTCCCGGAACGTGTCCTCAAGCTCAGCTATTTTTCGGTGAGCGCTGCTTAGATCCTTCCGCGCTCGCTGAAGAGACATGGTCGTCAGAACCGGGTCGTCGGCGAGTTTTTTTACAGCCGTTGAGCCCTGCTCAAACTTTGCCTCTGAATAGATGAAAAAAAAAGGAGTGAATGAAAGGACCGAAGGCCTTTGATACGATACATGATATTGTAACATATTTTTATCAGACTGTATCACAGTAGGATTAACTTCCACCTTCACTTTCAGCGGCATTATGGTCTTCCAATATTGCAATGTTTTGGCGATCAGTAATTGCCATCTGCGGTTTATGATGACTGTTTACGATTCTTCGTATTTCTTTTTCCTCACTTTCCAACAGTTCCTTTCTCAAGGCGGATATTTTTTCGTTTCTCTCCTCGAGGTCTGTCTTCAGTTTCGCTACAGTTTGAATCAAGTGACTTTTCTCATTTCTCAATGTGCAAACCTCAGCTGTACCCATCCGTTGAATAGTTTCAATTTTTTTCTCAACAGTTTCCTTGTACAAATTCAATTTCGAGGATATAATTTCCATCAATTTTAATCTGTCGTCTCTCACCTCGATGCATTTATCGTATATGCATTTTATCCTCTTGAGCAGAGGCTCGAACGTTCTTACCTTACTCAAAAGTATCTCAAAGGCTGATCTGTACACCGCTAACTCAGCGTCTAAGCTCTTTTGACTACATAGTAAATGATCACAATCAAAATCACACTCTGTCGACTTAATTATACTCTTCAATTCGTTATCTATGAAGAGTTCTAACTTAGCAATGAACACAGGCTTATCACGCGAAACCGTCAGAGCCTTTCCCCCAAGAGAATCCTTCAGTCTCATCTTGCAGTGTCTGCATCCTGGAACTATCGACGATCTTGGTGGCTTCAATATCTTATGCTGAATCCTCGTATTCTCAATTTTAGCCAAGACTTCGTTTACCCTCATATTCCGCACGGATTGTACTTTCGTCGATAAGCCGGAAAACATTTTTCAACTACAAAGTTTCGAAATATATTCGCAAACTTGTCTAATAATGATTATATTATCAGACCTACTGGTTGGTACATGGAAAATACCGCCCTCATAGATTTCTTATCACACCACTTCCGATAGGAGCATAACTGATAAGAATCACCACGACGTTGTAGTCATGGAAAGTCTATATTGCATACAAAACAACCTTTATCTGCCACTATATAGGCCTAAAAATATTTATAATCAACAGTTTCAAATTCGATATGAATAAGGATATAGGTATCTCATTATAGTCTACTGAAACGTTAAATATTAGTTGCAAAGTTCGTTGAGGGATAGAAACTGAGATAATAAGAGGTTTTAGCTGGTTTATTCGGTTTCAATACAAAGAATGAGCATGGATTTTGATAATTAATGAATACAGACGCATACAGTGAACGCCACATTGTTGAGAGAATTCGAAATTCAAAATTCTAGTAACTAGTCGTTGTCTTGGTGGCAGTATCGGCTCTTGGCAAGCCTGTTTGGTGACTGCAGAAACCAGGGAGCGAGTGGTGGGGTTGGAAATGACAAAGATGGCTGCCACCAGCGAGGAGCGAAGTGCAATGGAGCTTTCAGGTACGAATTCGGGGCAAAATCAGCCCGTAGATCGTTTGAAGATGCTTTACCCTATGGTAAACGAAGAAGAAACACCACTGCCGCGATCGTGGAGTCCAAAGGACAAGTTCAACTACATAGGACTCTCGCAAAATAATCTTCGTGTCCACTACAAAGGTAAGTAGCCATCCCGATCTCCTACTGCGATGCGTATTTCAAGGATTTTTATCACCCGATTTATTTCTCATTAGTTCCGTGTCACCTGGCCAAAAATTGATTAAAATCATCCCAAAAGTTAGCCAGATTTATTCGCCCTTGTTCCAGACGACTCAGAGATATTGATTGAAAATGGCAGGGTACTTTTTCGCGAGTGTCAGTGACCTAAACAAAGGAATCAGCTGATCGCACCTATCTTGCGCTGTCGTTCGTAATTCGTTTACGTATTACCTTCGTCGAATCTTTTTATAACTTAGTAAATTTACAAGTGATACGGCCGAACAGCACAGCGTTTAAACAATTTTTACACGCTCCGATACCCCCTTAGAGAAATAATATTCTAATAATATACCAAGGCGAAAACGTGGACGAAAAATAGTGCGTAGACGCACAATGTCAATGACAGCTGTTCCATCTCTTCGTATATCAACTGTACACATATACTATACCTATTATAACAGCGAGCTTCTCTCGCGGACTACTATCAAATCTTGCGCAATATTTTAAATCACGTTTTCACCTACTACAAATCAAATTATTTTTCCCGTATCACGCTGTCTGCCATTGTTTTTCTCGTCTTTACACCCCCCAATGAACACCTACACTCATCGTTCTGTTTTGTATAAGTCGCTATTTTTATTTCACGTCTTTTTCTCGAATCATTCTCAGTCAGTTATAAACGCTCCAAAGAATCCCCCCTCCTCTCTTCCATACTTCATCAATTCATCCGCGATTACGGAATTGATCAATCGTATATTTCGTCAATTTATCAACTCGTTAAGTCCTCTTCGTTGTTGTTGTTTCGTATCGTTTCATTTTATTTTAATTTTTTTGTCACGAACTAGAAACTCATTTGTGAATTTTGTTCCCATATTTCACTGACATCGAGCACTACACGTAGTTCGCAATCATGGCTATTGATCACTTTGAACAGTTACCGTTATCATTAATCAACACAGATATTGAAAAATGATTTTCAAACAAACTGAACTAGGTATTATTAATTAAGACCTTGCACCTTACCTATCCAAACAATCTTTGTAATAATAATGAAAGTTATTTCACATACTTGCAAACTTACCTGAATAAATGAATTCGTTTTACATTTATTATGAACCAACTGTTTCGCAATAATAATCATCATTCCCATTAATTGTAATAATTACCACTATACTTCTACAAAATTATAATAAAATTCTACTTAATTTTACTGATGAGATTTATACTCGAAAAATAAAAACTGTATTAATGCAATTCAATTTTTTTCCCAATTATTGTTACTGAAAAAATCGTTAGCATAATTTATAATCACATGATTTCGACACAACAATGAAATACAAAAAGCTTTCAATTTTATCACTATTTGTTCCTTGTATACATCATTATGTAGGTGTGTAAATAAATAATTAATCTCGCACGAAGACTAGAGGGTAATCAATTGATCAATAACACCTGATGGCTTGTTGCATTTAAAAATCACTCTTCATGAATAATAACACGATTAAACTATAGTCGGAAAAATACTAGATTACGAAATAGCTGATATAATTTATAGCACAGTTTATTCTATTCTAGTTCTTACGGATATTTTCTATAAGCCTGTGTAGTTGCATTGATAAAGTCGATGTGACCTACTGACCCGATTGTCAAATTACTGTATATACCTCAGGCCTCAGCCTTGCCTAATTTTTCATTTTAAACATACATAATCACTTGCAGAATGAGAGTCATTTGTCGCACCGTTTGTACATTTTCTATGCTGTATTCAAAGCTTTAAACTTTTCTGGCAGGTCGTTAATCCAATCATGTCAATGCGATATTGATTATTAGAGATCTAAATCATGGTCTGGTTTCAAAAAATCATTCAAAAACTCCTCCATTTCGTACAATGGTAACTGAAATAAAAGTAAGACAGAGTTTCAACTCGCAGAGCAGAGTAATTTCACGTAGTAATGTTATGTACAAAGATAGAAAACACAGATAAGACAATGTGAGAATGCTTAATCGTGTACTAAGCATATATAGAAATGTAAACTGCGTTATGACCAGGTGCGTGATCGCTTTCTACAACTGGCACTCTCCCGATTTTAACATCCGTTGTAATTTGATAATTGGCTAATGGATAACAGAGAACCGTTATCCCCTGGCTAAAATGAAATAGATAAAAGAAAAACTTTGGGAGTTAGACTTATCGGCAATCTACATTGCTCTTTATCTATTCTTATCGGTAAAATTTCTCACTGTTATGATTTTTAGATTCTTCTTTCGTTTGCAACAAAAAATAAACATTCGATTTTACAAAACGGTTTGAAGACCTTTGCTCAAACTAAACCATACTAATTCTTATCCAGGATATGGAAAAACACATAAAGATGCAGCCAGCGTCCGTACAACGCATTCAATACCAGCAGCTTGTGGCTTATATTATTTTGAAGTAAAAATAGTGAGCAAAGGCCGAGACGGTTACATGGGAATCGGCCTATCAGCTCATGGAGTAAACGTGAACAGACTTCCTGGATGGGACAAACACTCTTATGGCTACCACGGGGATGATGGTCACAGTTTTTGTTCATCGGGAACCGGCCAGCCCTACGGTCCAACTTTTACAACCGGCGATGTAATTGGTTGCGGAGTAAATTTGGTGGATAACACCGCATTTTATACTAAGAATGGACATCATCTTGGTATCGCTTTCACAGACCTTCCCGTGAGTAAGATCTCTCATAGCGGTGACTGTGCAGAGATAAAGCTCTGCCAGTTTTCAATGGTTTTCTATAAAAAATTCACCTGCTCATCTATAATTCCATAAGTTATCCACATTTTCAGCCAAACTTGTATCCAACTGTCGGACTTCAAACCCCGGGAGAAATTGTCGATGCAAATTTTGGGCAGGCTCCTTTCGTCTTTGACATCGGAGACATGATTAACGAACTACGCGTTAGAACACGATTGCAAATAATAGATTATCCTACGCCGGATCATGGCCAAGGGCAGTGGCAGTCGGTCCTCCATAAGTACGTAGAGATTTGAAGCTGTGGATAAAGATTACAGAGGAGAAAACTCAAAGAATTAATTGCTTTCAGGCTCGAAAGCAATCAATATTTAGCAATCTTCCCTATATAGCATTTCTCAAAGCGACTTTTTTTATCAAACCTCAGCACAAGCTTGACCGAAAGCTGGTGGAAAATAAACTATAAAAACTCTTAGATACAAATCGTTGGGATAATCATTTGCCAAATTCTTTTAGAATGGTGTCTACCTACCTTGTTCATCACGGTTACTGCGCCACTGCCGAAGCCTTTGCCACTAGCACTGGGCAGGTATTTGAAGAAGAGATAAATTCGATTAAAAATCGACAAAGTAGGTGTTTTTATTCGTAAAGAGATCCAATTGGCGATTTTCGATTAAGGGGATATATAGACCTTGGAAACAGTACGCTGTGAATAAATATTCTATTGATTCAGTTGCTTCATGAATGACGCTTTACGTAGATTGTACATTAATCTATGTAAGGCAAAGTCCATAAAATCTTAAATAATTCTTAATTATGTCTCAAAAAGGATTTGCTTCGAAGGTGTATATGAGCCCCTAGAGATTATTGGTGAATAACTCTTTTGGTTTGATTTAGGAATTTTGAAGATGGTTTTAGCAGGACGAATGGGTGAAGCTATAGAGCTAACAGGCCGGTTATATCCCGGGCTATTAGAACGAGATCCTAATCTAATGTTCGCCTTGAAGTGCCGTCAGTTTGTTGAGATGGTAAACGGTAGTGATTCAGAGGTGTGCCAGAGCAGCAGCGAAAACCAAACTAGCGTTATACAGTCAACCAAAGCGTATACAAAATCTTCAACAAATGGTGGTAGCGTAGAAGAAATGAACTTAAATAATACTCTGAATGGTGCTGGAGATCAACAAATATCTAACGGGCAAATCGAAGACGATGTTGACATGGAGGAAAATAGCCTAAATGGAATAAACGGCGTCAAAACTGGCACCGGCTATCAAAATGGCAACTTAAACACTAACGGACACAAGTGTGGGAATGGGGAGTTTGAAGATATGGGTGAGATGCTGCCTTTTATACTATTGAACCTTGGAATGGCACAGATTTGTTTGTAAATTAAGAAACGATAGAATATTGGAACTTTCTACTTGTATAATAATATTTTTTGTAACACAAGACTTGGATAATTTAGAACTGTTTTTGGCAGAGGTAGACGCGACGAATCAAAACCAGCAACAAAATGGTAACAATATTAACAACGTTGAAAATTCGAGCAATAAAAGTAACAAGAAATTATTGTGCGGCGGTAACAAACAGGCGGTTGAAAAAATGCTAGAATTTGGAAGGCAGTTGTATTCACAGTCTATACATCTGAGACAACAGCACGGGAAAAATGTTGCCAATAAAATAATGCTCCAAGATGCGTTCAGCCTCTTGGCTTATTCCAACCCATGGAATTCACCTGTTGGATGGCAGCTAGACTCACAACAAAGAGAGACTGTATGCGGTAGGCTAAACTCTGCGATACTTGGTGAGTGCCCTTGATTTTTGACTAAAACATACACAGAAATCAATTTATTTATTCATTTATTTATCATCTCCTTCTTTTACAGAGTCTAGCAACTTACCTCGCCGACCCCCGTTGGAAGTTGCCGTATCACATGCCAGAGAGTTAGTTCGTTTAATGTCAAGTGCTGGTCTAGGTGCCTGCGGTTTTGCAGTTGTGGATAACATCGTTCAATATTGACGGTGCCTCCCACTGCTTCCACGGCCGCCCCTTCTGCCTGCCCGAGTGTGGTGAGTTGTTGGTCTTGGTTTTTTTATTATAATATCGTATCAGTTATCAGATTTAACAGAGGAGTCAAATTATCCGACTTTATCAAAGATTTTCTTATTTAAAATTTGTCTGATTTATAACGTGACTAGCAATCATTATTTCCTGATAATCACAAGCCGAATTTTTTACTTTTATAAGGAAATGAGGTAATGAATCGAACTTTTGAAATGTAGAATATAACATTGCAGTAAGAAAGATTACAACGATATACAATATGTCGATTATTTTCCGATCCGGCTGTGGATTTTTATCAGAGTTCCGCGACCTTACGTTGAATGACAAAGTTATTCTAATTTCAATGAGAATCTATTCCTTTACTTTCTTTCCTTAATAATTAATATGTATGCAAAGTTTTTAAATTCAGGCAGCACCCAGCCGTTGAATCTTTTTTCTGCATGTAATCATCAGTTTTCCAATTATATCTGTGGAAATGTTGTTGAAATATGATAGAATATAAACTGGGAAACAGATTTATCCATTAACTAATATATTCCAAAATTTATTCATTCTTCGATTGATCACTGTTGAAATTTATCGCCTCTGTGAAGAATTTTTGTATTCATATGAAGTAAATCAACCAATGCCTGAATTTATGGATGTACAAGTATGGTATTTATATCGATTTAAAAACTATCAAGCCTCTTTTAGCATATGTATTAATTTATTATTATAGAATAGCGAGTTTTGAATATACCTTCATAATGAAAATAAATGTACAGGTCGAGATTAGGGATGAGATCGTGATGAGAATGATATTTTAGGATGCGGAGGCGAAATGTGGAGCAGATGATTCTGTTAACTCAGCAACATCGCGACGTCGCGTTCCTCTTCAGCTAGAGCAATACGATTTATAGTCGATTTGTTGTTATGGGCTTGATCTCACACTACAACACACAACATTATAATTATAATTATATACCATTCAGACCTGCCAACAAAAAAAACATACGTTTTTAACTCAGATGAGATAAATTGCTTTTCTAGAAACTATTATTGACGACAAACTCATCGTCAAATCGTTAAATATTTTTCACCTCGTTCCCAGACTTATCAAGAACATCGAACATTCTTTAACTTCAATTTATTACCTAAGTTCAATCGACAAAATTAACAAGGACAAACTATTCGCAGTTTATTTTGTGTTTGAAGAAGAAAAAAAAGATGTCTTTGGTCTTTTTATTTTTTATTTTTTTTCGTTTTTTTTTCTAATATTTGTTGAATTACAGCGATGACTGAGAAGAACGGGTAAAGAAATCGTCATGATTTATTTAGTACAATGAAATTATCAACGATATATTATATCATTTTGTGTTTCTATTTCTTCGATTGAAATGAATAAGATAAGAATGTATCTGGGAACGAGGAATGGATTAAGATTTTAATAAATAAATTAAACGAGGTCTTGTGTTTATAAAGAAGAAATAATAATGATTTAAACATATTGAGAAAGAAAACAAGAAAATGAGGAAAAAAAAGAAAAAACAAGAAAATAGAAAAAAAAAAATAAAATAAAGAAATACAACTTAACTAAGAATCGAACTTGTACCCTATACTAAGTAATTGTTTTTTATATGCGACATAGTATATTATTATATTATATATTATTAAAAAAAAAAAAGAAGAAAAAAAAATATGGAAATCGCATGGCGGACTAGACGATGATGATGATGATGAGAGAAGAGGGAGAGAGAGAGTAAAGCAAGCGTGCGTTTAAATACAATAATTTACTATAATATACAAACATATAAATTGAATAGGTTTACTCGAATTGAATGATTTTTAGTGTTATGTTTTATGTACTATAGGTAGATCAGCTATGAAGCGAATATTATGATACGATATGATATGATATGAAAAAATCCAATAATGACTTTGAGGAAAAGGAAAAAAAAGGAAAAAAAAAACATCTTCAAAATCAACTTATTTTGATTCATTCTTAACTTACACCGTGTGCCAAGTGCTTCAAATTTATTATCCTTGGATTGAAATATATAAGACGAGGATTATTGATATATTGAAAATCGTATTTGTCATGTATGCTACATACACATACCTATATATATATTTATAAATATATATTTAATATTCCAAGGATAGATAATGAGATAAATTTTGAAGCACCTTGTACTATATTATCTGCGACGTTTGTTTTCTTGACTTTTGTGTGCCCCCTATATATAATATAGGTATGTATTTTTCTCTGGCAGAACGTGTCGTCTCACAAATCCGATATTCTTCATTAACGAGTTTAATTAATAAATTATAATTGTAACATGCCCATTTAACCTGATTTTAATTTCTATGTTTTTATTATTAGGCATTACAAAAATATACACAATATTTGTTTAATATATTTTATACGATTTATTATTTTCATTTATATCCTTCATTTATATATTATTCCTATATCTTAAGACAGCTACGTATAATCTGTTTCTCATTTTCATTATATTTATCCATACGTGTATAGAAATTTTAAACTAAAATCGAAACAAGATCTAAAACAGATGACTTTACAACTGTTTTAAAATCATTTTCGAAACTCAAAAGCATCAACTGAATCTCTTCGAATCAACATTCACAAATTAGCTAGAAAAGTTTAAACTAATGAATTCAAAATACGTGACACGAGGACCTCAATATTTGAAAAATCATCGCAATCATTCGTGGATTTTATTCTAAGAGATTCACAAAGACTTTTCAAATTCTAAAGCTTTAGTCCTTCAGTATGAACTATTTTGCGATTTTGATAAAATCAATCATCTGTATAGGATCTGCTCAGGTTTCAGGAAAATAGTCATCAGCTCTTACACATCCACTTGACGATTTACAATTTCAACGACGATTCAGGGTCGTCAGCGAATGTATAACATAGACTACTGAATTTTCGGAAACTTTGATCTAGGATTAATCTTTGACGGTATAATAAACATCTCCAACTTCTTGTGTGCAGATTTTGTACAGCATTGTCCTGCAATACTACATATAGGGTAGAAGCACCGTTTGTGCCTACTGTACGTTTTTTTTTGGTCACTTTAGCTTCGAATTAGTATGAAAAACATTCTGAAAATACTGTAACGTTATAAATTATATTTATATGATTGTAAAGATTGGAAAATTCAATGAAAATAATACAGTATAGTATTTTAGAATGTTTTAGATATTAACTCAAAATTGAAGTGACCAAAAAAAAAAAAAAAACAGTACAATTCTACCCTATCAGTGATATTTGAAACGTTACATCGCGACACATATATCTTGTTTGATCATAGAGATGTAATGTTTCTATCACTGTAAATAACAAAAAGGTAAAACACTATCTAATAATGTTTTATCCATTTTAAAAATCAATTAATTTCTGTGTGCGTTCGTTGTGTGAGGATTAAAAGACTCTACTAACAAGATAAGATGATTGAAACACTAGGGATCATCGAATCTCTAATGTCTAACATCTTGTAAGAGATGGTCTTTGAGTTTGAAGCTTCGCAACGAACGAGATTAGAAAAAAAAAAGACACAGAAATTAATTGACAAGGAATTCGGGAGACCCTGGTGAACTGGTTCGTCAAAAATTGTAGTGAATCGTTCTACTAGAGCCTTCTGGGTCCCAAAATATGTGAAAAATCGGTTAGTATCGAGGTCTGTGTTTCACAGAATGGGAAAAAAGGTGAGAATGATAAAGCAAGTCACGTTTTTCGTGCACAAGAAGGTGAGAAATGGATATAAGGGTGAGTTTTCTCCGGGGCCCGGAGAGGGCGTGGCTTAAATCGGCTGGGACTCCGCCTCTTTCTGTTTATACTGGTATAATTGTCAGAATAACAATTCTCACTTATTGTCAGTTACTATTAATTTGGCTTTTGCCGTGTTATCTACATAATAGACGAAAATTCATGTAGCCTTGTAGAAACAATGAGACTGTACTATTTACCCTAAGTTCTGAATGGATTGTTTTTTATCTGAAGACAATCGTTCCCCTGATAATAACAAGTATGAATAGGAAAAGGCGGAGTCTCAGCCGATTTAAGCCACGCCCTCTCCGGACCCCGGAGAAAACTCACCCTGTATATACACAAATTTTCAAAGTTAACGAAAAAAAGAAACCTGACAACCCTGTGTCGTGACTACGTCCTATTAGTTATGAGCTCAGATTTGATTGCATAAATTTGAATGATAATTTCTATCGTTATTTTTCTGTATAAAAATAAGAAAAAAAAAATTATTCTTACTTTGTGACGATTTCGTGACTAAAATTAATGAAAAATGAAAAACGAACCTAATCTAATCGACCGCGGTATTCGACGCTGTATGTATTGTATATACCTACATGAATAGAAACCTAATTTCTCTTTACTGCCTCCGTAATAAAATTGCTCTGGTAAGTCGTAATAACTCAATTTAAATTTGTAAGTTTCAACGTTAGATAATTGAGAGTGCGATATTTAGCGTTTTGTAGATAGTATACCTTTAGGTGTAATAGTGATAAAAGAAAATCATATTATATAGTTAATTATAACGTCTAGCTCTCTTTTATACTAAAAATATCACAACAATCTGCTGAAGACAAGAGTGAGACATCTCGTATCATATCGATGTCCCATCCTCGTTTTCCCAAAGTGATAAATGATAATTAAAAATAAAACTAATAAGTATAGCGAAGTAGAATAAATGTAATCCGGAAGGTTGAATAGCCAATGTTATATATTTTTGTCGTTCATGATAAATAACACGTGACGTGAATGAAAATGTCGATTTATACTATTTTTTATTTCTTTTTATTTTCCTTTCGTTGTTCTTCCTATTTTCATACACCTCTTACGAGAAAATTATACAAGGAGTGATATAATGATATTCAAAATAACTCTCGACGGGCCTTGCGTTATCAATAAATTAAAGATACATATAGATGCCTATATAGGTAAAACCATATTGATATTATGTATGATTTGATGTGTTGTATGATATTATCATAATTTATTATCGTAACAGGTATAGAAAAAGCGATTATATAATTAAGGTCTCGATAAGTACAGTAAAACCTCCGGCACTGTCGCTTGCTGCACCTCCGGCACTGTCACTTAGGTACCCCCACCATGGCCGTGTAGCAGTACCGCATCTACTGACTACCGTGACGCCTTAGCGTCGCCCGTGTATGTTACGAACCCTCGGGTGCTATCAGGTTAATTCTACGGCCCTGTACTCCCTCTCGATTGGTCGGGAAAAAGTAGGCCAATACGCGACAGTGCCGGGGGTTATCGGTCCCGACTAGCGACAGTGCCGGAGGGTTTTACTGTATATATACAATGATTACTGAAATGCAGATACTAATGTGTTGTGCGGATAACAGCTCACCCCTCGTTTTTAAGAAATTATACTTTTTTATAATTAAAGCTTGTCCCAGTTTAGCTAGTATTTGAAAAACTTATAAATGTTGTCACACAATTTCGAGTAAGATATACTCATATACATCGTATCGGGTATATGTCCGTGAAATCTGGTCTATTACATCGATCATAAAATTTCTATGAAATTCAAACTATATCCAACAAGAAAGAAAAAAAAAAAAACTTTAAAATAATGAAAAAGTCAGATTTTAAACCGAAGAGAATTTAAAGTTTATCAAATCCTCAAATTCTCTTAAAGGCGACCTAATTTCACCGATTTATCGTAACGGGGTAGTTTGATTGTTACGATCGAATTGATTATACGCTGTTAAGTATAAAAATCGGCGGTTAATTAAATACAGTTTGAAATTCGAACGTAACACTGGGGCTATTTTCCCACGTATACACATAAAAATGCTATAAGTATATTAGAAGATTTAATTGGGCACTTTTAAAATTTCAATGATGAGAGAGAAGAAAAGTAAATTCGAAAATCCTTGTATATGTATAACTATGACTAATTGTAATAGACACTCAATGTAAATATATCAGGAATGTCATGTGTTGTTTGATAATAACCATAATAATATTTTCAATAAAGTATGCCGCAGTGAAAACTGCGGCTAAATAATTGCAACGTATATAATATACTACATATTATACTCATGCGCCTATACATACATGTATAAATATAATATACATAATTCTGGACATTAAATTATTATGTATAACAATATGGAGATCCGCATTCGCAATCGTCATCCCCTGCAATCCTAATAAATAATATACTAATGCAATAGTATAATATATCGGTAACGTATTCATCTTGAGAATCTTCCATTCGTTATACTTTTAAATTACGATATTTTTATTTGCGGTTTTAACTACGCGCAGAAAGTTCTAATTGTTTATTATACACCGCGAGCACTCCGAGGATACGAGATTAGGCGATAGCATCTAGAATAAATTACTAATATAGTAGCTATAGAGGTCGCGTTCATTAAACTATAAATCGAGTTATACAGTTATTTGAAAAATATCCTTAATAAGTAAATCTGAAAGCATCAAAGAGTCAAAATTAAGGTCAGTTAGTAAAAACGAGCATAATAATCGAATATTTGAATATTTTTATAGTCAAATATGTTAATAAAAGTCAAAACGCGCGAGGAAGATCCTTTCCTTTCGTTCTAAACTCGTCGGTTCCTGCTTTATCGACGTCGGATGAATGGCCACAACCCCTAATCAATGAGGGGGTTGATAGATTAGCCTGAAACAAATACCGCTAGATGGCGTTAGCGTAAACTAAATCCAAAGCTGCCAGGATCAGATCCTCTCCCTAGGCGCGGGGCCCGTGGGCTGGTGCGTGGGATTGATCGGGCGGCCGGCTCGTCCCCAGCAGCGAGCGAAGGTTCGGGCGGGGCGAGAGGTCGCTGGCGTCGAGGTAGCTGCCAGTACGCGTCCAGCCTGCCGCTGTCAAAAGACGTTTTTCGATCGGTTTTAGAAAAATTTGATATTCCCATAGGTAGAGAGAGAGATAGAAGGTAAAGCCATAGCCATATCCCGGGCGTAGCTCGATTCCGCATCGTATATACGCCGGGTAATATATCGCGGGACGATATTAATTCCGTGTCGCGAGTGTTTATTAAGAGAAGATATTAGTATACGGAGGTATAAGTTTAAAGAAAAGTGACTAAACCTTGAGGAGAGAAGAGAATTATTTTTCGTAAACGGAGAGAAAAAAAAAAAAAAAAAAGAAGAAGAATAATATAAAAGTGTCGAAATACGTACAAACTGGTAGCGCGCGAGGATTTACACGTTTTAAAATAATAATAATATATACCGAGCCCCTATACCGTATATATTAAATTAATATTTAACGAAAAATCCACTTCTCATTCTTATTCTTATTCTTATTCTTATTCTTATTCTCAGCGTTAGCGTTAACCACGGATTATTATCCCAGTTTACGGGGCTGTGCCGGAGCTTATGATTCAAAGTATCGATCAAATAGTATCGAAAAAGTGACCCCGGGAGTGCGTATAAACCCTTTCCGATCACCGTTTGTATATAACACCATCGCTTCACGCTGTTAATATTATAAAATTATAGTTTTAGATCTATTAAACAAAAGGAAGTAATAAGTATCGCTAATACTCGAGATATCATACCGCTTCTATAGTTGACCGCATATTATCACAGTGAAATTATATACGTGCATGTCTGAGTTCTGTGTTCCGCTAAACTACCCTGGGACATAGCAGCGGACTAGTCGAAAGTGTGAGAAGAGAACACTGCATACATATTTCGGGGGATTGTCAAGCGGGTAGTGGCTCCGAAAGTAAGTAAAAAAATAAGAGAAGAAAAGAGTAAAAAAATTGTATTAAATATTATTAAAGTCAATCGTAGAGACTGGGCGTCGGTTTTAAATGATTTTTTTTCTCAAACTCTAATGTTACAGTAGCAGATCGACTCAGTTATGTATAGTTGGGTAGAAAAGTCAATCGCTTGCTCGCTCGTTCGCAACTCGCACAAGAGGGGTACCTCCTGCGTGGCTGCGTGCCTGCGTGCCTGCGTGCGTGGGGGCGTAGGTAACCGGCGTATGTATAGATATAGTTAAGTTATAACGAATCTCGATAGTTATCTTCGTCATCCATTTCAATTCAGGTCCGGTTCGCCCCGCATAATAGTGCAGCTACCGCGGTGGCAGATAGAGTAGAAAAAACCTAAAAACGGCATGTAATAATAACGCCGTTACGATTTTAAAAACTTCTCCGTTTCCACACCCGCGATTATATTTGCATTATTTCCCTTCATCTCTCACGATAATAAAAAGAAAAATCAATATCCTGCTTCAATTTCATTTCTCTATATTATATTCACTGTATTCTGTATGATTCGATCGTTGGAAACAGGGCATGCGGTTCAGACTGGGTTTTGTTACCAACAAGTGTCGTTGTCGTCGATTCAACGCATAATACGAGAAATAAGTTAGTATAGATTGTGTTTTACTCCGTTCCCTCGTGCGTCCTGGTAGCATAGTGCAACAGCCAATATCTATTATATCTCCGCGTAATAATCGTAACAGGGCGTAACGCGAGTTGCGTATTATAGACGTATGCGTCCGACAAGCAGACAGGCTAACGTATCTATGTACGTACGTACGACGCAGAGCAGAAACACTCTCGTCACTCTTCGTCTATCCGTTCAGTAGCAACAGTATCCATCGAGGAGTAGCCCAGCCGCGAATCGGAACCCCCACCAATGAAGCATGATGAATAGAGGCCCCAGAATCCAGCGATCTACATAAGCATAACGCGAGAAAAGCAGTAGCACCAGCAGTAGTAGCGATCGTGTGCTATACCACACGTCTTAAAATACATTCTCTGTGTACCGTTCAGATTTTCGAATGTATAATAAAATACTTGAGATTTTTATTTCCCGAAAATAATATTCTTCGTTTATTTTATTATTTAGCAAAAATTTTAGCCGTCATAATTCCTGATTAAAAAAAACAAAAAAACAAAAATGGAAATAAATAAAATAACAGCATAACGCTGATGTCTCTACATCTATAAAAACTGACTTGATAATTTATTGTCTAGCTATCGAGTGTCGCGTCGCCCCGATTTATAGTTTCCATAAATGTTTGGCTATAAGTTATGAAATCAATGAACGCGGACACACTCTCACTTTTCTCTCCTATTTTCTCATACATTTCTTCGTATATTTAATCAGTTTCAGGATCGTCGCAGTAAATAGGCGTAAGGGTGGCGGCGTCCAGAGGTGGTCGACGCCGAAGGTAGCTCGGTGGGCCGGGGGCGGTTGAATATATATAGTTTCGGGGGGGCGCGAGGGTATAGATAGGCACGGTCGTGTCCGGTTGCCGGTATTATAGGTGAATAATAAAGGGGCGGGGGTGGCGTTTGTGAAAGCAACCTGTGGCAAGATGGGCTGCGCCATGTCAGCGGAAGAGCGGGCCGCTCTGGCCCGCAGCAAGCAAATCGAAAAGAATCTAAAAGAGGATGGGATCCAGGCTGCCAAGGACATAAAACTCCTGCTCTTAGGTAAGTCACGTGCATTTTATTTATTTCAACCCATTACAATCGTTATATCATCACTATACCAATAAGCATATTGAAAAAATTGACTAAACTAGGAATATGGAAAGGGCAGGTGTTCTCTTTGAGATTAAAAAGAAAGTTTTTTCAGCTTTGAGACGATATCTTATTTACACAATACATATAAACCAATATTTTAACGCTACAGAAAACATAACGATAAAGGATGTATTGTATGCTACGTATAGATATAGCAAATGTTGTGCTTCCTGCTAATATCTGTACACATACATGAACAAGGTGTGTACGTATAAAATGTAAAACGTTTTATTATCGGTGTTGAAACTTTCTTACCGAACTGACATAATGAAAGAGAGATTATTCAATTTTACCCTGTATTCGAGTATAAAAGCTTACGAGGATCGATTATTTCTTCTTCTTCTTTTTTTTTTTTTTTTTTTATTGTAATTTATTTCAATGAATATATAACGACGTTATGTGGGTGCGCACGTGTTTTATCAATTGCGTTAACTCGGTAGCTTCCAGCCATTTAATTCTTTTAATTCTTTCAATTCTTGTAACTACCACGACGCAACAACTAACTCAACTTAAATTACTTTAATAATTAGCCATGCACTCTCGTTGACCTCTCGAACTATACCGACGTTAATGTCATCTCGTACACGGTCCTTGACCAAACCGTACGTAGGTATAAGTCTGTCTTATAGGTTTAAAAAAAGAAATTCTATTTTTTAATAATCATATTCACGTTGTTGATAATCTCTATACAAGATGATTCAGGTTCAGCGGGTCATATTTTTAAAGCCGGGGTTAGATTCCTTGTGATATTACAAGACTAAATTTCCTTTACCGAAAATTCGAGGGCCCAATAGTTTCCGAGATACGACAGATCTTAGTTTACCGATCACAGAACCTATAGGTGACACAGACTAGGGCTGGTCATGAGCGTAAGTTGAGTGGTGCACCCAGTCTATGCGACCTATATACGCTCTGCGATTGGTCGACCAAGATTTTTCATATCTTGGAAACTATTAGTCCCTCGAATTTTCGGTAAAGGAAATTTAGTCTTAGATTTTCACGGTGAATCTACCTACAAAATATGCTCCGCTCTATCTAAATCGCCCTGTATATCTATCCATATTCTACGTACGGTTGTGTCTTTTTTTTTTCTCTTTCTTTCTTTCTTTTTTTTTTCTCCATCAATTAATAATCCGAAAATTTATAATTCAAATTAAATGCATAAACGACAGTTTATAAAATTCAAATGGACTTTTTATCAGAAAAAATTTGAATATCAATTTTTCAGAAAAAAAAACAAAAAAACAAAAAAACAAAAAAAATAAACAAGCAGTACCGTGAACTTTTTTTTCCTACTTCTCTTTTGCATAAAATCGATTGACAGTATGATGATCTTTGCCATCCTAATTACCTCACGCGTCAAATATACACGTAGGGTAATTCTGGGGGGGATGGCCAGCGTTGATATTTCTTATGTTCTGCCTATCGAACAAGTTGAAGTACAGAAGTAATTTGGACAATCGGAAGAGATGTGTCATAACTGTCATTTTTTTTGATTTCGCTTCACTTTAGTTTCAACGGTTTATGTAACGAAGAAAAAAGCAAGTGAATTCCTTTTGACAATTAGAGATGTGAGTCCTTTGACAATTGATTATCTGAGACCAAGTGCATTCCAGTTTACAGAGCATTGCAACTGTTTTTGAACAGGAATTAAATTTCTCCACCATAGCTGCACGAAATTGCACAAAATTTGATGATTTATGCTCAGCTTCTGTGCGGAAAAAAAAAGAAAAATGTAAAAAAAAAAGGTGCAGGGAGGGTAAGGGACAAAAGCGGAGCCTGCTATGTCAGCTCAAAGCATATGGCCATCACTACCAGACATACCGGGAGAGATGGCCGGTCGTTTATTTATTTTTATTTCATTTTTTTATACGTAATATCGATAGAAAATTATAGTATGTGTGATAATTTCACAATGAAGGTATCTCAAATAAGTTTACGGTAAAGCCGAAAAAATATTGTTTCAATCATTACAGTTTCCCGATCATTAGGTCCTGAGAAAAAAACAAAAGTAAGGCCATATCTCCGCCGGAATTACACTATATCTAAACATTGTTTATATGTATCAGTATGTATATCTTTTTAAACTCATACTTATATGTCGCGGGTGTGCAAGCGTGTACGTCTACGTGTGCGGGGCGCGTTTGCAATGATTTTCAGATTATTTGCAGGCGTTTTAATACACGTATGTATATCCTGCTACGTATATATACATATACATATATATACAGATACCGTCTATATACCTATATGACATACGGACATTAATAGACACATACCGGCGAGCGGGTAACACGTTACATAGGTATAGTAAAAGAAATGTTGGTTATATAGAGTATAGAGCTGGTGGTAGCTACGAAGAGATGATCAGACCCGTCTCTCTCTCTCTCTCTCTCGCTCTCTTTGTGTACGTTATACGTTCGCGGGGTTGGGGTCCGGCTGCTATTTTTCCGTCGTTCTATTTCGGGTTGTCTCTCACTCTCTATCTAAGCTCTCTGCTTTTTATGACGTCGCGGGAGGGGAAGAGGAAGGGGAAGATTTTTTAGACTTGGACTGCCTCTCTTTCTCTCTCTCTCTCTTTTTCTCTCTCTCTGCACTACATGCCTATATACACACGAGTAAATAATATACACTACATTGCATTCTACGAATATGGATAATCGAGTTAAAGTAAAATCGAAAAAAACATAAAACATAAAACATAAAATAAAAAATAAAATAATTAAATAAATAGTTTGTATGCATATGATTTTTGAATCAATCAAATTCTCGGCTGTCTAATACGTGCAAAACCCAGTATGGAATGATTTTTCAAACTATATAATATATTTTGCAATAATAGTTACAGTAATAATAAATAATTGATTTTTTTTTTTTCTTTTTTCCTTCTTTCCTTCTCTTGGTATTGGTTTCCGAATTTTTAACGTTAATCGTTGAACATATTCTGCGGTGTTACATATATAATATATATATATCAGTAAGTAACTCGTCTATTTCTGGCTGCATTCCAAACGCGAGTAAAATTGCGAATAATAATAATAATAATAATAATAATAATAATAATAATAATAATAATGTAAAAGAAGTCAAAACTGAAACGAATAAAAATGAATAAAAAAAAAAGAAAAAAATTCTAAGGTTAAGTCTTGCTAGGTCACGTCCTCGTCTCGTATTTCTATCTTTTATTTTTTACTTTTTTTCATACTTTTATTCTTCTCTTTACTTTACTTTTATTTTCTTTCTTTATTCTTCGCTTTGTCGCTATTTTTCACTTGTTGAAATCGCGTACGCGTGCTATTTTTTTTTTTTATTATTATTATTATTATTATTATTATTTTTTTTTTTTTTCACCCTATCACGTTGCTATATTATACCGTGCATTACTCTTACATAGGTATGGATATATCATGTACTAGCTGTTATACATACTTCAAACGCGAGTGTAATATAGCTGCTGTACCTACATAAAAAAAAAAAAAAAAAAAAGGAAAGAAAAAAGGAGAAAATATAAAAATTGTACAAAAAAAATTTTGAATCATTTTGTCTCACAGATTCAATAATTTTATTAATTCTTTATATTTTCTTCTTTTTTTTTTTCTCATAATATTTTATACATATTTTATATACTCCCACTCTCAATACATCATCGGGATCGAAAAGATTTTCATCTGACTCATATTCTTTTCAATAAAGCTATTTTTAAAATAGTAATTTTTAGTCATGAGAAAATTTATAATACTATTTGATTAAAGTTTAACGGATCATATATAATTTGAAGGGTAGGATTCACCGTGAAAATCTAAGACTAAATTTTCTTTACGAAAAATTCGAGGGACTAATAGTTTCGGAGATACGGAAGATCTTAGTTTACCAATCCCAGAGCGTATGGGTTACGTATAGACTGGGCGCCGCTCAAGTTACACACTCATAGCCAGCCCTAGTCTGTCTGATCTATAAGTTCTGTGATCGGTAAACCAAGATCTTACGTATCTCGGTAACTATTGGAGCCTCGAATTTTTGGTAAAGAAAATTTAGTCTTAGAATTTCGCAAGGAATCTTTTCCCCGAAAAATGTGAACCATTCAACCTGAATCAACCTATATATAAATATCGAAATAATTCCGACCGGAAACACTTAAAATTTTTACTCCCACTACATATTTGAGAAGCGGTTCTAAGCACGGAGGGTCGAATGTGACACACATGGTGACGGTATTATGCTTCCATGTCAGTTCATATACCATGTGTGCGTGTATATGTATAGGTAAATACTTCTGGGTGTATATACGAAGCTAAAATTTGACACACGAGGCAGAAACTAGCGTGAGAATATCAAATCTGTCTGTCAGTCTGTGCATGACGTATACGTATCGTATCGTCATCTTACGATTATAGTCGGAAAGAAGAATTGCAGATGTTATAGCTCAGACTTTATCTATACAATAAATTCTGAAATATTCTAATTTTGGGACCGGGTTAAAGTTCCAAATTTTCCAAAAGTACCAAACTGTAAAAGGTCCGAATTCGTTTTCGAAAATTTCGGATTTTCAAAAACGTTTAACTTTGAAATATCAACGTTCCAAAAGGTCGAAATGCAGACAGCTAAAATCTCCGATAAGGTTTAAACCCTCGTAATATAAAAATTCATACAAGTACTATTTTCGATGTTTGAAATATTCAACTGTGTCTATACGTATAGCGAATATAAACTCCCTTCATTATAAACACGCATCATTTATACAACATATATTATATTAGCTTGTGACCTTCGGATATTATAATGAGACTGTGATAAAACCCGCGTCCTGCCTGCAGCCAGAGCAGAAAAGTTCAGAGATAAGGCATTAGGTAGATAGAAGTATATATGCGTACAACTTCGAAGGGAGTCGACTTAACGACGTTGCTGACGCAGTAGAGGAGAGAAAAACAAAAACGAACAGAAATAAAAAAAAGAAAAAAAAGAAAAAAAAGAAAAAACTATATACTTTACATACATATTATACCTAATATGATATATGCTGTAGTTGTGGGGGTTAATCGTCAAAGTAGTTAATGATCAGGGGTTCATGGTCCATGCATAGATTTTTTTTTTTTTTTCTGTTTCGATTCGATTTTTTTTTTTATATCTTATGTACATTTCATCTTTTGAAACAACTCTAAAGATGCGCTCGTTATAATATGGTACGTCGATTAGTTGAAAATTACTGATCACTACGTTGCAGTATAGCGCTGTCTTATTGAAAATAAAATGAAGTGAATAAAATAGGATATAATATGTGATATAGGTACATAAAAAATTATATTATCAGCTGAAATTAATTCAATTAGTATACCTTACCACTGCTGAGAAGATCCGAATCTAACTGATGACTGAGAAAGCTGTGAGGAAATTATTTATACGGATATCGGCGTCTAGAGCGCAGCCATACGTTCGACGAAATGTGGTTATTGTTTATTGGTATATCGAGACTGTGACGTAATTTCCGACACTGTTCGATACTTATAGTGAGATATACGTGAACGTATGTCCGATCAACACTGAAAAGCTCGAACTAGGGTTGGGTGTAACGCAGAAATACAGCTTATAGGTCGTATATGTACCAAAAATGACATTTTTACGACATAGGATCGTATAATTTTTTTATTTTTATTTTTTATGTCGTACTTTGATATGAAAATGATGATAACGCATAAATAATTCGAAATTAAGAATTTAAAAACCTGGAAGTAAAAGCAAAAGATTTCACATAGTTTTTTACATATATAAAATTTATTTCAAACAATATCATGTCGTGGAAAAGGTATATGAATTCAAATCTATATTCTTTAAAAATTTGGTAAAAGTATAATAAAAACGGGTTCAAATTTGAATTTCATAAAAAAAAAAAAAAAAAATGAAAAACATGCATCAAAATTGAGACTATAATAAATTTTCGATTAAATTGTAGAATTTAATGATCAGAAATCGATGAAAATAAAACATAATTGCATTTCTTTTTTTTTTTCTTCTTTTTTTTTTTCTTTAATGAAAAATGTATAGGTATGAAGAGCTAGAAAAGGGCTAGAGTGAAATTAATTTATTTACGTTAACTTACCCATATGTATAATATATATATATATATAAAGCGCGGTAAAAAAAAAAATCTAATTCCTGCCAGTTTTTTTTTCTTTTTTTTTTATTTTCTCCCCGTTTTTACTTATACGGTCCGAAAAAGGTGGTATATATACGATTTCCCCGTATCTATACAGAATATTCATTTCTGAAGATATTATGCAGGGTAGGTATAGGAGGTAGAAGCATATCCGGTCGATCGCGACTATCCATAAGAGATAAGGTTAAATATTTGACTCTAACGCGTATAGTACCTATATATAGGGCTGCAGGCTGCAGGCTGCAGGCTGCAAGGGATGTGTATTCTGTATGTATTTATATCGTACATACGTCTCGTTCTATATATATATATATATATATATATATATATATATATATATATATATACACATATAGATATATAGATATATAGATATATAAGATACATACTGCAGCCCAGCCCTTATCTTTCTTCCCTTCTTTAATTATCTCCTTATTCTGTTGCCACCCCCTCCTCCCCCGTGATATCTTCACTTGCCTTAGGCGTTATGCCTCGCATCGCCTTTTCTTTTTTCTTTTTTTTTTTTTTTTTTTTATCTTTCCTTTTACGTTTTTTCTTTTTTCTTGTCAATTATTCTGAACACTGCACTTGTTCTTTGTTGAAAGCCTGCACGGTCACGGTTCGCTTGAGTAACATACAACGTCATTATCTCGAAACTAAGACTAAAAGAAGAGAGAGAGAGAGAGAAAGAAAAAAAAAAGAAAAAAAAGAAAATCTGAAAGTAGAAGAAAAAAGAAGAATTTTAACTTTTTACAGAATTTATGATATTTGTATATACCAATGTATCAGTTGCGGTCTCCTATATATATATATACATATATATATATATATATATATTCTTATCTTGACAGGCTTTTTCCGTCGTTCAATTAGACACTGACTAAAAACATAGATCAAAGAAAAGGACGAAAAAAAAGAAAAGAAAAGAAGAAATAAATTAAAGACGAAAATGATAAATTAATAAAAGTATAATCAACGTCAAATTTTATTACAATATTATGTAAAACAAAATTTGAAATTCAAACGATGCAAACCGTTTGAAAATCAGCTATAAATTAACCGGAATTGGTGCCGCAAGTTGAAGTTTCGAATTTTTAAAATTCTCAATTTTTGTTTTGTTTTTTTCTTCAAGACGATTTAGAATCTTTAGACACGTTGAAGTTTAGAACATTAGAATTCCGAAAGGTCGGAATGCAGACGGCCTAAAAATTCTGAAATTCCCCAGACCCCTGAAATATACCAAAAATCTTCAAATTTCGGTCTATTTCCCGGGCTGCAGCGAAGATAAAAAATAGTTTATTCTAATCGAGACCCGCTTAACGGAAATCAATTTTATCTACTTAAATCGATAACTCCACGATGCCATAAATAATTGATAGGATTTTTGGACTTGATTCTTTTTCCAAAAAGTATTTCAATATTCAAAACTTCGACCCAGCCCCCTGATATTGAGTCAAACTCGTCGTTTAAGACGTTCATACACCTTTGTTAAAATCATTTCATACTTTCTCATAGCACAAATTATTTTACAATAATTTTATAAATTTGTAAAATAATTAGACCCTCCTTTTTGAATCGATCCCACGCATACGGGTATAATTATTTTACATACGGTTTAAAAATGATTGAAAATTATTGAAATAAAATTTCTTAACTTTGATTATCGTTACGGTAATATATATTTATGAATCACATATGATTCTCCATCTTACCGCATAATTGAATTTATAAACGAATATTTATAATGATTAAGGTCATAAATATTTATAAATAAATTTATCGCATAATGTGTGTCTCTGCAGTAGCAACAGCAACATCATCATCATCATCATCGTTGATATTACCAACATGGTTATTATAGGCCACTACTTAACTTTGAAGAGCTTTTTAAAAGGTGGGGTAATAGGAGAGGGTTGAGGGGGATGCGATGATGATGAGGAGGAGGAGGTTGCGATAGGCAGGAAAGCAAGTTCCGCCATAACGTCACGTCCGGTTATACATATGCACATACACAAACATATAGATAACTTTATATACATATAACGGCATATTTCGCGCTCACCCACATATTATACGTAGAATGCGAAAGGTAATGAGTTAATATCCCCTCTCCGTTATCGGACAATTTATATACCATATATGTATAGGTATGTGCATATACCACACACGCCTATCTATAGATATAGTTATTACAGTAGATATATGGCACTGGATCCAAAATCCGAAAATAATTAAGTCAATCATTATTATCGTCGCGTACTATAGCTTACTAAAAATTTTCACAGACACCGATGATAATATTTGGGGGAAAACGTCACGATGTTGTCACTCTTCGATACCTTATTTTATAAAATTTGTTAAAAATAAAAGAAAATTCCGATTCAAATGGTCTACAATATTGACATAGAATGACCCGTCTATGATTCCAACGTTTTTTCCACATAGTAGCATCGATGACCACCAAGTTCACACAATTATTACAGATTTTTTATTTTCTAATTTTTTTTTTCAAATAAGTTCTTCCGCGATGAAATATTTACTGATATCATAGCAAAAATGTATATATATATGTGATTTTAATGGCAAATTTCATCCCCTGTGGTCAAGGGTTAAATATTAAAATGAAAATAAGAATCTGAGGGGGGGGGGGGCAGCCCGATAAAAATTTACCACGAAAAATCGTTCAGATATAAAGTCTTATAAATTTTTCTACTTTTTTTTTATCTCGTCGTTTCTGATATCATTATAGGCGAGTTTTTTGTATGCACAACTTCGGCCTTCGTTTCGAATTTCTTTTTTTTTTTTTTTTTTTTTTGGATAGCTACAGAAACCCGGAGACGTAAGGGATTCATAGAAATTAACAAAACTCGTATAATTTAATTATACTATACTATAAGAATATTAATTTTTTTTTGTTCTAATCACAAAATAAAAAAAAAAAAATTTCCAATTTGTTCTGTTTTGTTGTTGTTCACAGGAGCTGGAGAGTCCGGCAAAAGTACCATCGTCAAACAAATGAAGTAAGTGCAGTTATTTATTTATTTATTTATTTATTTATTTATTTATTCTTTCTTTTCAATTATTCGAAAAAAATATCATACCATTCGAAATTCGATTTTCTGCCATATCATAGTTTTTTTTTTTTTTCGGATGTTTTTTTTTTCTCAACCGCTCATCCATATTCGCATACATTATATACTATATATAAGTATATGGAGAACTAAAGAGCTGCAGAACTTCGCATGGGAAATAGTATAAAAAAGAAATCCTTGTTGAAGAGGACGACGGGTTTTAAAGAAAAATAATTGCGGTGTAAATTCCTTTATTTTTTTTTTTCGGGGAAACCCGCGGGAATTGTTCGGTACCTAGACGAATTTTTTTTTTTTTTCTTTTTTTTTTTCGCATCCGGAACCAAACATAAAAGGATTTTGCAAGGCGAAAGGTCCGGCGTAGTTTCCAGGCCAGCGAACAGCTTTTCTTTTCCTATATAAATATATGTATGTATGTAGAATATATATACAAATACATAGGTAGAGTATTACATGTATAGTTAGTTATATATATACCTTGAAGGTTCGGGCCTAAAAGCGGTTCACTCCTTTACAGACGAATTTTGAAACTCAAATTAAGCTAATAATTTTTGCCGTTGTGTAAGTATATACAGGGTGATTCATTATTTTTTTTTCTTTTCTTCAAGGATCAAAGTCATTTTTCAGAAAAATTACTAAGGAACTTTCGATCCCAATTTTGACAAGGATTAACCTCTCAAGAGATTCGTCACGAATTCTGAATCACCCCGTATATATATATATACATACACACTTTTTTTCCCTTTACGTTATTCTTATGTCTTTCTTTTTTTTTTTCTTTTTTTTTTTTTTTCATCTCTCTATCTATATATATATCGACCATATTTTTTCTTTCATGGTGCAGCTGCACAGAAACATGGTCCCTGCTCTAACCATAGCTCTATAGTGTTTAGAATACGACGTTCGTTGTGATTATAAGGAGTTTTTTTTTTTTTTATTATTACCTGTTTTTCTGAAAAAAATCAAATTTCTTCACAAACTACTCCAATGTACCTACTATTAGTAAAGTCTATGAACGGCGAAAGTACGGCTGGAAGATATAAAGAAAAAAAAAAAAAAAAAGAAAGAAAATAACGGATAAGTTGGAGTTCCGAGTTCGTTTATTAAGACGATTTTAAATTTTTAGAAACGTTCAAATTTAGAATATTAAGACATCGGAAGTCTAGACCACCGAAAACCAAGAGATACAAAAATTTTGGTCTATTTCTGAGGATGTGAATACAAAAAAAAAAAAAAAAGTTCATTTTAATCGAGACCCTATTTACGGAAACTTATTTTATCTACTTCAATCGATAACTTTATGATGTCGTAGTAAATAATTGATAGGATTTTGAAACCTTTTTTTATCCAAAAAGTATAAAAATGACGAAATAATCTGATATTTTATATTTAAAAAATACCCAATTGCACAGTATGTCTAGTTTCACTATCCTTTCGCTTGCTCATATCCTTCTCCGTCGAATAAACGTCGCCGCGTAATCTACGTACAGACAGGATACCGGCTTCTGCCGCGCCTAAAATCTGCAACCGAGGGTACACCTCGTTTAAAGTTGGCAATACCCGAGAAAAAAGCTGGCTTGATAGTCCCCGCGATAGAAAGCTGCGGAATAGGCGATACTGGTGTCGCTTCATCCGTCAAGCTAGCTTTTGTTTGGGGTACTGCCAACTTAAAAAGAGATGTACCCTCGGTTGCAGACTTTAGGTGCGACAGAAGCCGGTATCCTGTCCGCACATGTCGTTCATCTAATTATCTTCTGAAGATTCGTATTTTCTAATTCGTAATATTTTTTTCTCCATCTCCTTCTTTCAGAATTATCCACGAAAGTGGATTTACACCAGAAGACTTCAAACAGTACAGGCCGGTCGTTTACAGCAATACGATACAATCCTTGGTCGCCATTCTTAGGGCAATGCCCAATCTTGGCATCGGATTTTCGACCAACGAACGAGAGGTAAGTCTAATCGTCTATATTCAAATTTTTATCATACTCAATCTCCCATGACATTCCAGTGATGATTTTTTCGAATTTTTAAAGAAATTCGAAAACTAGACCAATCAGTATCGGAAAAAAATTTTTATTCAATATTCCGGAGCCAAGATTTCGAAAAAATTCGCACATCGAATTATTACCTCAATTTTTTTTCCTCTGCAATTACCAGTTTCGCAAATTTTCGCTCAGATTTTAGACCAAAAAAAAAAATTTTTAAGAGTATATTTCACGTTCTGAATGATCGGCGTTAAATTTCGTAGGGTTTTAAATCTTCGCAATGAATCGTATCGCGATCACGAATACGATGATTTTATTTTATACTACTATGTGTAATATGTACGAGCTAGCATATACCGTGAGGTTGGGTGGAAAGACCAAGGGTCCAAGCGCGCAGGCGCTGATTTATTCGAATATCGTTGCTCGGTAGAATGGCGTTAATACCTACCTATATGTATGTACATTATATATCCATCTATCAATATTCTATGTGCATCAGCAACAGGTAAAGATTAAGTAATCATCGACGACAGGTACTTTATAGGTGTGTAAGGTACTCTTCGATAGACACATACATATACGTATTATATAACATCATCATCATCATCATCATCCCTTGATACATACTATGTACCTATCAAGTATATCGTGCCCAATAAACAACGAGGCCTAAAAATATCGTCGATTCAAGTCCAGTGCAGCATATATTTTCTTCATTAGACGATAAAGCGTGTTACATATCTGAATTTAAAAAAAAAAGAAAAAAAGAAGAAAAATTTATTTTTCACGTCTTTTTTTTTCTCGTCTTGTAATATTTCATCGAAATTAATTTTCAATCTCTAAAATAAAGATATTTTTACAAAATTATGATTATTCCCGCAAAAAAAAAAAAAAAAAAAAAAAAAAAAAAGATAATAATCTTGAATTTTTTTTTTTTTTTCAAACTTTCTCTTACTTCTTAAAAAACATACTTTCAGCACTTTTATTCTTGTTCTTTTTTTTTCTTTCTGGCTAATGTTTTTTTGTAAAATTTATTTGCACCGTCGAAAAAATATAGTTTTGCAAATTTTTTTGGGAAAATAAAAAAAAAAAAAAAAAACGTTGGGTTTCTCATCGGCTATGAATATATTATAAGTCGAATTGTAACAATAATTATTTTAATTCTTTAATGCATTAATTTTTCACATCTAGTGAGTGAGTGATGTCAGTCCGTTTCATATTAATAGTAATAGAGCTGTAATTCAGTTGGTTTCAATTTTTCTCTCTTTATTGGAACACATTTAATCAGTTTCGACGTACCACATCAGCGGTGGTAACCAGGATGTTGCGGTTACCCACAAACGACACGTTTTCACACGTTTATAACAAACTTAGGTATAATAAAATTACGATTCTCCATTGAAAAAATTCTCGTATACCTATGTAATGCATTGACAATGCGGATTATATCTACGAAATATAGTTTCTTCTTTTTTTTTTTTGTTTTTTTTTTGTTTTTTACGTGTTATACCTATTATACCGGGACAATCACGTGAAACCGAATGGATCCATGTTACCGGACAGCGAATATTTCGTATTTTTAGCAGGTTAACCACTCGTTGCACTGAAAACCCCTAGGGTGATTTTGGCGTGCGGTCGATGAAACTCGGCAGCCATTGTTGGACATTGTTGTTGGAAACCGGCTGACTGTCAATACATCGCGGAAGGTAGACATGTGGGGTTATGTTCGCTTATTTTAAGCAAATGATAAATGAAGTGAATAAAACCTACGTGAATAAGTTATTGATATTTATCAACAATCGATCAATCAGTTTTAAATAATATCATAGTACAATCAACGAATTAACTTAAGCTATAACTGCAAATTAATTAGAATCAAAGAGTTCATCGAGAACAACCAATTCCTTGATTGTATTAAGATATCATTAAAAACTAATTGATAGATTTTTGATGAATATTCATAGCTTATTCACGTAGTTTTTATTCGCCTTATTAATCATTTGCTTAAAATAAACGAACATAACCCCACATGTCTGCCTTCCGCGATGTATTGACAGTCAGCCGGCTTCTATCAACAATGGCTGCCGAGTTGCATCGACCGCGCGCCAAAATCACCCTAGGGATTGTTCAGCGCAACGAGTGGTTAGCCCGCTAAAATGACGTCATATTCGCCAATATTCGCTTTTCGGTAGCATGGATCCATTCGGATTCACGTGATTCTCACGGTATATTATTTTCCAATAGCTTGATGATTAGTCTGAGGAATTTCAAGTGACTCATTAATATAACTTCACCTATACAAACCTCGGAAAAATGATAATTGCTAATACTTACAGAATGAATCAGATCTTGATGCAGCTGCAGCATACTGCACTTGCATAATAATTTTTACAATTATACATATTCGTATGTCCTTCAATAAAGTCGCGGTTTTTTTTTTTTTTTATTTTTTGTTTTTTCTTAACGAAAGAGCGATTTCAAAACCAAATACTTAATTTTCAATAATTTTCCGGATGTACAACCTCTTGTCAAACGACATTTTCTTGAGAGAGAAAAGATCTACACCTGGAAATTTCGCATCTTTATTTTTTTAATTTCTTTACTTTTCCGTTTCGTTTCGATTGGTACATCTCTCCAGTTTACGGGGTCGTTTTTCGTTTAAAAGTTTTTCAAAATCGGCTATAATATTGAAATTCGGAAAATTCACCGTTCCGGAATTTGAAAATCCGGAACTTTAACCCCGCGGGGATTTAACGCCGCTCATATCATGATACAGCTAAAATCTTAACATGCTAGAAGGTTACTCACCTGTTGTGTGTGTGGACTGTTGCATATTGGCTCCGAATCAATTACCTTGACAATGCTTCAACCTCACACCCAAACCCTAGATTCTGCAAGGTTGGCTTATAGGTAGGTATAACTGCATACATACGATCCCCTCTCTGGTTCTCCTTAGCTCCTGTCTTTTTACCTCTTTAACGAGTTTCGCTATAGATATTAGATACCCGACTATACCTAGCTACGTACGATGTAATGACTTTTTAGAAAATAGCTCTTTCTTCATCGACCTAGATCTCAACTTTAATATAAATATTATATAGCTATCAAAATGTATGATATAAATAAAAACAAGTCTCAAACTTTGATTATAATTCGATAAATTTTTTTGGAGTAAAAAATGTTGATTTTGGAGTAAAAGAAAAAAAAAACAAATTAGATTTTACTCAAATGAGAAACGAATTTTCACTTTTCTTTTCCACCCTTCTCCGAAGAGGTTTCCTCAGATTTTCACTTTTAGTTAAATTTTGAGAAAAAATAGGATTCTAAACGAAATTTCGCAGCTACGTAATACCTGAATTCATTGTATATACGAACGTTATTTATTCTGGTAAGTATTCAGTACGTACATACCTATACCACCTTATATGTATAATTTAATACATACCCCCTGATGTAACCGTTGCTCTAAAGTCTAATTACGAGAACCGTGGTGTCTGGTTAGCGCAGAGCTGGAAGTTTATTCACTACAAGTAATCCAACGCCTCATTCTAATTCAGCGTAAATACGAGACACACGCGTTTACCATATACTTATTATATCTATGTAAGAAAAATCTGAGTATAATCTACAGTCACGTGTCATTTTGGGAAATACGCATATACTGTATATTCATAAAAATCAACCCTTTCGATTAATTCTGATTTTCATTTTCGTATTCAATTTCCTTCATCACAGGGGATGAAATTTTCCATTTTCTCCTATACATAAGTTTTTTTTTTTTCTTTCTTTTTATACTTTCGGTAAATATTTCATCGTGGGAAGAAATTATTTGGAAAAAAAATTTTTATTCACGAAAAAATCTTATTTGCAAAATAAGTATTTCATCGTGAGAAATTTGCGGACATCGATGCTGATATTCGGGGAAAACATATTTTTACTCATTATATATCGTCAATCGAAATAATTAATCCATCGTGTATATTAATTAATTACAACGACAATTACTCCGAATTATTATTATTACGTATTTGTGTCTCTTTTTTTTTTTTTCCTTATGTAAGAATCAAAAATCGCGATTCTATACAATCCACATTAAAACGATCATCAGAAATTGAATAGCAAAAATAAAAAACTTATTCAATGGGGTTAAAAAAATAATTGATTGTGAGATAGAGAGTAGAAAAAAAAATAAAATGAATTAAAAAACATAGATAAATAAAAAAATAAAAGTAATCGTCGGAATTTAAAATCAGGTAGCTTTACTCTACACCTATACTCGACGTGGGGTGGCTGGGTGCCAAGTTCGTCTTGTCACAGGTAGGCAGGCAGGCAGGCATAGGCAATGTGTATGCCATATGTGCTGACTCCTGGCTATCAGCCACAGGTTGTGCTTTAAAACTTATGTACAAAGATTATCTTTAATACATGGATGTATACCTACCTTTTATATATATATATACATATTTTTAAAAAAATTAAAAAAAAAAAAAAAAAAATATTAAAAATAGATAGATCTACAAGTATAGATATATTGTTAGACAAAAGTTATTATATTATATATATTTTTGGCGTAAAATAATCAGATTGCGAATTATACTACGATATTATTATTATTATTATTATTTTTTTTTTGGTTTCTGTTTCTGTATGAAAATCATCAAATATATAATGAAAATGATTGTAATATGCATGTAGAATAAATAAATGAATGAATGAATGAATGAATGAATCGAAATATTTTTTGTGACAAATTGTTATTTTATACATATATATATTATTATATTCACATTTGTTAATTTTTTTTTTTTTTTCTACAAATTTTTACAGACTGACGCTAAGATGGTCTTCGACGTTATCCAACGGATGGAAGATACGGAACCATTTAGCGAAGAATTATTAGCCGCGATGAAGAGGCTTTGGGCTGATAACGGAGTACAAGAGTGTTTCGGTAGGAGCAACGAGTATCAGCTAAATGATTCGGCTAAATAGTGAGTCCCTTGTTTATATTTACTCTCTCTCTCTCTCTCTCTCTCTCTCTCTCTTTCATCGTATTCTACAAATCTCGTATTTGGTATTTATACACGTCTATCGATCGCAGATACACGTAGTACATGTACATATGTACAGAAACATATAATCGCGTCTCTAGTGCCAAAAATACATAAAAAAAACAAAAAAAAAAAAATCCGGCCAATCGCATTAGAATAATACTTGTAATGAATATTTCGATGAAAACAAGAAAAAAAAATAATAATTAGAAACAAAAATGCCTATGATTATACATATGGATTTTTGATTTTTAGAAGAATGATGTTTTTTTTCCCCTGTTTTTTTCTTTTCTTTTTATGCTATTTAATTCACGTTTTTTTTTTTTCTTTCATAATAGGCAAACTTTGAGAAAACTGTATGCCTCTTTGGTCTTAGTATGCGATCAGAAATGCGATATGTATATTAATATCGTACCTATTCATGTATACATAGAGGTATAACTCTAGACGATGCGGTGTACAGCTATTACATCCACGTGACAAATCCCTCTCGTTCTAATAAGCACGCGCGTGCGGTATGATCAAAAGAATCTATACAACACCTAAGCCTACACCCCGAATGTCTATATTTATAAATAATTCTTTTTATTTCGCATTTTTTTTTTTTTTTTTTTTTTTTTTTGTGCGACAGAACGAAAAAATTGACATTATAGTTATTTTTTTTTTTTATTTTTAATTCAATTTTTTTTTCCTTTTTTCTTTACATTTTCCGTAAATTTTTATTTTATACACAGCCGTTTTTCTTCTTCAATTTGAATAATTCGTAACAAACGAAATTTGATTAAAAATTTATTGAAGTTTTGAAGTTTTGAAGTTTTGAATTTTAATTCTCTCACTTTTTCTTCTTTTTTTCACGAAATGAAATTTGAGAATTGAAAACCGGTTTTTATCATCGAAATTTCTACATTGTCGATGGATAATATACCCTAAAAAAGGCATACGGTGATTGTGTTTGAAATTCTTATCAATGTACGTATGTACTACGTGTTTCAGTTTCATGAGTACATTTTTACCGTATCTATACCCATACAACGAACTGTATAAATCAGCGAAATCTGAAATATAGATATTATACCCACGATTTAAATTTCGGTTACTAAGTAAATGAAGAAAAAACTAGCGGATTCTTTTATTTTTCTTCGTTCTTCACATTCAGTTTTGTTTTGTCAATTAATTTTACATTTTTAATTTTGTTCAACCGTTTTCACTGGCTATCTGTAAATTATATACCTACTACCGATTCGAATATCCTATACAAATTCGAAAGTGTTTCGTTCCGGATAAAAAATATGCGAAAGAAAAATTGGGGGGTATAAAAAAAAAAAAAAATTGAATTTAATTGAAAAAAAAAAAGAAACGTAAGCTTAGCTGTAAGGTTTAAGCAGTATGTATATACCGACATAATGCACAAAGTAGGTATATACTTACACATATATAGGTATTAGGGTGGTCCCTAATTCCGTCATATTAGAATTTCAATCCTCCCACGCAGACCAGATTAACGTCTCGAAATATAAACAAAAAAATTTAGTCAAAAGCCTAGGTTCCTATCTCAATTTTAAGTACTGTCCCAAAGCCTTTAATCTTTACCATTTAAATACCATACGCGGTTTTTAGTACTTGGGGGATTATCTTTTTACTCCCTATCTCATTATATCGCTTCGAATAATCTGAAACTCCGGACATTTCTTACCTCTATCGGGGTGAAAAATTAACAGATTTTTGTAGCGATAAAATTTTATTCATCACAATTTGGAAATGAGAATTCTTTATTTTTTATTTTTTTTATATTTTTTTTTTTTTTATGTGTGTGATGTAGCTTTGGAAATTATATCGTTCAAAATATGTCAAATTTTCGTAAAATACCTACCTACTATAGGCAAGGAGTTTACCTGCACGTTTGAGATTTTTTTGAGCTCTATACTGCAATTGGAAGAAAAAAAAAAAAATCAACCACGAAATGTCAGAGATCGTGTTTTATTAAAATGCAAAAATTCGAAGGCTTTGAGACTTAGAATTGAGAACCTTGAGTTTTGGATAAATTTTTTTTCAATTATATTTCGAGACGTCGGAAATTCGGTTGACGATTGAAATTTATGTATCCGCGAAGATGAGTGATTTTAGGATAAAAATACGTCAATAAAGATGAGAATAATAAAAAAAAAAAAAAGCAAAGAAGTGAAAAGTAAAGAAAAAATAGAAATGAAATGAAAAAGAACTAATATAAAAGGAGAAAAACTTGTCCCTCAAAGAGCCGAAGGAGTGATCAAGTTCTGCGAGAGTCGAGTCATGCAGGAGATTGCTGCTCGAAAAGAGCCTGGTTCGCGGTCTATACGAATCGCTTAGCGGTTGTCGCCACCTCAAAGCCCAAAGACTGGATAGTGTACTACCCACCATAGTGAACAGTATCTATGTATATAGGTATACGTATATACACGTATCTATCTACCTGTATACTATGTATCTATGTATGTATGCATCTAGGTATATGTGTGTAAGCATGTATATATGTAGGTATGTAAAAATGTATATATGTATGTATCTACGTATGTAAGGATGTATATATGTATGTATGTACATATGTATATATGTATGTATATATAGAGTAGCGAGCTTGGCCAGTAGAGTAGGCCAGAAAAGCTGAGCTTTCTCGCGTTTGGGAGAGAGAGAGAGAGAGAGAGATGCGTGTATATAACTTCTGTGTCGTATTGATCGGTAGTGACGTCACGCCACGCCCGTGTCACGTGGCGATAAAATGGCCGCCACTTCGCCCCTAAACCCTCAACCCTTCTTTCCTTTCAGCCCCTTTTCCTCCTCATGATATACCATCTAAATACATATACGTATCTATATACATATACATGTATACATTCTAGTTTCTAATTATTATCATATATGGTATATGGATTGACCATGACATTTTTTTATTTTTTTTATTTTTTATTATTTTCACTCATAATTTTTACCGTGAATAGTATATATATGTAGGTTTAAGACTTCAATGTGGAAAAATTGAGGAAAAAAAATTGCAAATTTGAAAGAAACTTTTTTTTATTTCTTTCAAATTTTTTGTTTGAATTTTTTGAACCGTTTATATAAAAAAACAAAAAAAAAAAAAAAAGGAAAACATTTGACCGGTGAAATATCAATGCAATATCAGAAAATACTATTCAAAAGAAGAAAAAAAGAATGTCCATTCGAAAATTGAAGATTGAAATTCCTATGCGCGACCGTTTGTGTATGAAAAATAATTTCAACTTGTACTTCGATATCAGTTTAAAAATGGAAAATACATTAAGAAATAACGAAAAAAGAGAGAAAATTGAAAAAATTTTCATATCTCAAAAGAATATTTTTCTGTTTTGGTCATAAAAATCGATTATGACGTTCTTGCGATGGTTTTTAACGCTCGTACAAGCTGAAACCGAATTCTAGGATCGTACTTTATGTCACGAAAAAAAAAAAAATCACGAGTAAGAATAAAAAAAAATATATATATTCCGCTCAATCGTTTATTGAATTCGCGTATGTGATTTAGTGCTCTGATTCACTTCTATCTATATTACTTACCGTATACATATATTTCGCCTGATCATCATGACATTCGGTACATGTACCGAACTATATTATGTAGGTACCTAAAGCGAGATTAAAGCGTTGGTTTCCACTCAGTCAAAGCCTACTCGGCAAACTCCAGCTTTTTCGTCTGTTTATTGCAGGCTGACCATCCGCATTTTTTCTCTGGTTGAATTGATTTGCTTTCGGAAGAGATCGATTCGAAAAAAAAAGAAAAAGAAAAAGAAAAGTGGATGGCCAGCCTGCAATAAACAGACGAAAAACCTGGAGTGTACCGAGTTGGCTTTGACTGAGTGCGAACCAACGCTTTAATCTCTCTGTATATAGTTTCTGAAAGTAGAGAATGATATCGCGTCTCTAATGCCAAAAAGGCAGATGTATAATTTTAAGATTTTTTGGTTTTAATGATTTTTTTTGTTCTTATCAAAATGTCCGCTTCAAGTTATTTTGATGCGATTGAACGAAAAAACAAAATCAATCTATCTCACACACTATTTTATTTCGAAATCAAAGACTTTCCTACTTTCTTTTTTTTTTTTTTGTTTCATTATTTGTTACGTAATAAATGATTGGAAGGTTTTTCTTAAAATATGAAAATTACGCTAATTTTTAACACGCAAAAATCACACGATAAAGAAGAACAGAAATGAACAAAAATTTTATAATTTTTACGATTTTTTCTGTAAAAAGTAGAAAAAAAAAAGAAAAAGAAAAAATTATATATAAAAAAGATTCAAACCAAGCTCCGGAATTTCTAACAATTTATTGGCAAATCTGCAATTCCGATAATACACACGTTGTACCTTATTAAGGCTTCCAACGTCATCCCTCTCCAATCCCCCCCCCCCCCCCCCCCCCTACCTGTAGATGCGCACTGATACCTATAGATTCCCGCGGTTCACTGATAGATAGATAGATAGACAGACGGATAGACCGTATAGAAACTATCAGCTCATTGTGTACCCACGGATAAATCGATTCATGCAGTTTATACCTTTTTTACTTTTTACATATATATATATATATATATAGTATATATATGAATATTTTGTTTTTTCATTACACAGAAGAGACAGATATAAACCTATATATGATCGGCTCGTTTCTGAATAAAAAAGGGTGGTCTATATACCTGCAGTGTTCGAAATGATTAAAATCGTGAAAATTTTTTTTGGAATTCATAATTAGGTTTTGGAAATCCTGAAAGTATCATAATTTTTTTTTCTACAGTCGTATTGAAATTTCGATGAAAAAAAATTGAAAAAGTTTTTTAGAAAAAGGAACCGAAAATTATTCATCAATTTTTATACTGAATAATATTTTTAAATTCGTCCCGAAAATCCTATGCGTAGGAAATTCGTTCACTATTTTTTATTATAATTCGAGTTGTCGACTTTTTTTTTTTTTTCATTTATGCATTACATCAAATAGTTATTGAAAAAAAAAAGAAGAAGAAAACAGGAGGATAGAATATAGAATTTTGTATAGAATCCTGTATTTTTATTGTATTTTTCAGCTTCCTGGACGACTTGGACCGGTTAGGTGCCAGGGAATACCAACCAACGGAACAAGATATCCTTAGAACTCGAGTAAAAACGACCGGAATAGTGGAGGTACACTTTTCGTTCAAGAACCTTAACTTCAAGTGAGTATTTCAATCTTTTACTATTTATTATGTGTAGTATGTATACCGTGAGGGAACGTGGAAAGAGCCTGGTCCGAGCGCGCAGGCGCTGATTTATTCGAATATCGTTGGTCCGCAGAATCGCGCTAGCAATTCCACCAACTTTTCAGTAATATCCCTAGTTCTGTCGTCTGCTAGATTTACAACAAACATAACCTATTCCTGCCGCGGTCTACCGCCATTTGTATTTTACAACAATCGGAAACAAATAGCAGACGGACTCTAGGGATATTCGTGGCAAGTCTGAAATTGGCGGCCCTTGTAATATTCGAATAAATCAGCGCCCGCGCGCTTGGATCGGGCTTCCACGTAACCTCACGGTATATAATATACATTTTGTCTTTTTTTAATCAAACGGTTTCTGTGTACTTCATGGATTTAAAAATGAATAATTGAAGGCCTTTATCCCGCCTGATGCATGTAGGATAGAGAAAAGGAGAATAATTTTATAAATTTCATTATTCTGGAAGCACATGCAGATTGTAGAATCAGCATATCTAACGAACGGAAGAACCTAAAAGAGACTAAATTTATTATGGTAAATAATTAGATCGTTTAAATATCAGCCTCGTGTATATACCGGGAGTACTCGCGGAAACGCTTCATAGGGAAGTGAAAACGCCTGCATACAGGCAACTCAACAGTCGAGCGATTAGGTTTTATTTCGCATATTGCGTGCGCATTGACTACGTGGGAACAAAACCTAGTCGCTTGATGTTGAGTTGCCTGTATGCAGGCGTCCCACCAAGCGTTTCTACGAATACTCTCGGTATGTTTTACCTGGTTATATCGTAACGGGTACCAATGGATTTCCCTGAAGATAGTCTTGATCAGAATGAACTATTTTTTATCGTTACCTAGTCTGAGAAATAGATAGAAATTTTCGGGTTTTTGGTCTTTCCAAACTTCAACGTTTCGGAGAATTCGATATCGTCTCAAACGAATTCGGAATTTTTACTCCAGGTTTCATTAGCACCAAAGTAAACTCTTAAAACTAACTCATGATCGTGAACGAATTACACTGAAATGCAAGAGACTCTTCTCCTCATTTATTATTCATCACACGTTGCTGTTCATCAATAATAAATTATCGATTTTAATTTGAACTGACTTAACTATAGCGTTATACCCATATAACGCGTCATAAGGCCAGAAACTAATCGTTCCCCTAATGTGTATATAAAAAAAGAATACAAAAAAAAAGAATACAAAAATTTAAAAAAAAATATTAGAAACGAAGATGTAAAATTGATGTTATAATATGATATGAATGAATTCATGTCTCTTGACGTTATCATGCTTCTTCTTCTTTTTTTTTTTTTTACTTTTTCTTCGATGTTTAAATTATTTTTACTGGAAAAAAAAAAAAAAATTCTTTTGTCTTCCGTTTAGGTTGTTCGATGTCGGTGGTCAGAGAAGTGAGCGTAAAAAATGGATCCATTGTTTCGAGGACGTAACAGCCATTATATTTTGCGTCGCGATGTCGGAGTACGACCAAGTTCTTCACGAGGACGAGACAACGGTGAGTGTTTTTTATTTTATTTTATATTTTTCTGATTTTATTTTCTTTCATTTCTTTCCAAACTTCGGTTTTAACTCTCGTCGTGTCGAAAACGATTGTTTTTTTGTTGTTCAACAAGTCGAGTTGGTGAATGGATTAAAAAATGATGAAATTTGCCCATCACCTTAAGATTTCAAAGAAACGTTTTCGAAAGATTAAATTCCGACTCTGAATAAAATTTTTTAATAATAAAATAACAAGTTTATTTATCTTTCTTGTGAATATATCGATTTTTTGGGGGGGAGGGGCACACGAAATATTAGCAAGGAAAAAGGTGAAAAAAAATGAAATTAAAAAAATTTACAATAATTTCGAAATTTTACAAGCTTATGAAATTTCCCTGGAAATAAGAACGATACGTTGTTTTCATCGGTTTTTCGTAGTATACCAGATATATTATTCATTTGTTCGTATAGAATGAACTAACTACACTTTTAAGGCTTAAGACAATCACGTAGGTACAGGTCTATATATATATCTAGAAATGAATGAAGTCTGCAGTGACGTGAGACTTGAATGAATAAAGGAATCAAGGGATCAAGGGATCAATTGGTCGACTGACAATGAGAACCGAGACAGGAGAGAATCGAGAGTGGGAAACACGTGGGAAGTGTATTAGTGCCACCACTCGACTCCGCACGTCTCTAGTTGTGTCAAAGTGTCAATTGATTACCGAGGTCCAACATCGTAGTCTGAATTTTAAACGGCATTGCTTTAATTATCATAATATTATTCCAACGAAAAAGAAAATCAAAAGAAAGACATTTTTTTTAAATGTAAAAGATTTGAGATGATTTCGAAAAATATGAAAAAAATTTTAATGCAAATTATTAATGTTTGTGATATTTTTTTATTTCAGAACCGAATGCAAGAGAGTTTGAAACTCTTCGACTCGATTTGCAACAACAAATGGTTCACGGATACTTCGATTATTCTTTTCTTAAACAAGAAGGATCTTTTTGAAGAAAAAATTCGTAAATCTCCGCTCACCATATGCTTCCCTGAATATGCGGGTGAGTAATAATTAAATTCCAATGAATTTCCGTTCATAATATATCGCGCGTCTAATTAGCACAAGGGCGTAGCATAAAAAAGGCGATTTCGGGGATATGGGGTCATACAATTTCTTTCTTAAGGCCTATCCCTAGTCGCCCACCTCCTTCTGGTCGAAAAAAAGGGGGGAGAGACACTTTTCGATTATTATCCGCGCCCAGGCTCCGAAAAAGTAGCAAAAAAAATGTACAATGCCAATTAAAATTCAATTCCGAACACATACGTCTAAAAATATGTTCTTTTCATGCGACAATAGAGTCTACAGATTGTTTTTACGTAATTCGAATGTCAATTTTCTCGGCAGCCACGATTAAGAGAGTCGTTCGCCGAGTTCGGCAAGCCACCACGTTACACGATGCGTGATCAGTGACAGCTTACTATTTCGATCACTTTCGTGTGTCGGAGAGATCACGCATCGTGTATTCAAATTTTACAGAATTTTAAGTGTCAAAAGAGGGATAAACCATCTCGTCATGTTGTTAATTATTTCACAGTAGTTGTCACCTATCAATTAGATCGATCGATTCAATTATTAAAAATAGTTTAAAACTCGTAATATTATAAATTTAAAAATAAAAAAAAACCCACTAATTTATATCTTTTACTATACTACGAGTTTGAATCTAATGTGGTATACCATCTAGTATAATTTGTTAATTTTCTTCTTTATTTTTTTTCTTTCTTTTAGGTGCGCAAGAATATGGTGAAGCGGCTGCCTACATCCAGGCGCAATTCGAGGCAAAGAATAAATCAACAACAAAAGAGATCTACTGCCACATGACCTGCGCCACAGACACAAATAACATTCAATTTGTATTTGACGCAGTAACAGACGTGATTATAGCGAATAATCTCCGTGGCTGCGGTCTCTACTAGCCTAATTCTATAAAATAATAATAATAAATAATAATAATAATAATAATAATAATAAATAATAATGATATCCTATTTAATAACATAAAGATAATATCTGTAAGATTAAGCGTAAACGATTATGACGAGCTGCCCGTTAAAGAAACAAAAAAAAAACAAAAAACAAAAAACAAAAACAAAAAAAAAAAGGAGGAAGAATAAAGAAGAAAGAAAATGAAAATGAAAACAAACAAACAAAGCAACGTGATTATAGAGCATAACGCTTAAATGAAACCTGTTACGGTTTTTAATCCAACTTTTATCACTATATATATATATTATTAACTGTTTTATATATGTACAGTGGGCTCTTATATACTATGTATGACGCGTATATGTTATTAGATAGCGATTATGTATTTAGACCCATTATATGAACAAGGTGAATTAGAGCTAAATATTGGTGTGTGTGTATGTGTGTGTGTGTGTGTGTGTGTGTGTGTTTGAAGAACAGGAATAAGAAAGAATTAAGAACACAAATTGTATAAGCTTTATAGTATATCATTTTTGGGGATATCTAAATCTTAGTTTTATTTTCTTTCATTTTTCTTTTCTTTTCTTTTCTTTTTTCTTGGATGCAAGTATAACGTATACATACTATATATGACACCGCAACAGGTGATTTTTAACTTTTCATTTCGTTTCTTTCGTTTTTTTCTGTCTTCTTGGTTGCATTGTTGCTCTTTGAACCGTGACAGAATTTCTTTTTCTTTTTTTCCTTTTTTTTCTTTTTATTCTTATCCCCATTATTAATTATGCGCTGTCGATTATCACAGCTGCGGCATAGGTATGTGGCGGGCAGGGATCGATATTTAGAGATGCGAACAAAAACTGACAAACCGAAAGAGAAAAGAAAAGAAAAGGGAGGAGAATAAAGGAAGGAGGATAGGAGAGAAAAAGGAAAGAGAAAAAGAACAAAATATATAATAGATAAATAAGAATTGAAGAAACGAGATTTACAGACAGGTATTTTTTTTTTTTTTTTCTTCCTTTTTTTTCAATCGGGAATAGTATGATACAGTAATAATAAGCGTACGTGTGTCACTATATTTGATGCGATTTCGCACAACTTGCACAAACGCGAAGAAAAATACACACAAATAATAATATTACAGGAAAAAAAAAAAAAAGAAAAGAAAAAATAATTATAATAATAATATTATTATTAATAATAATTTAACGAATATTTCGCATTACTTAATATTTCACGCGTATACTACTATATATCTATATAAGTATATGCGCGTACACGCACATCTTATACACGCATACTACATATTATACAACGTAGCAGCATTAGCAACAGCAACTGCAGCAGAAATGAGCAGCAGTGAAAATATAAAAAAATAAAATGAATAAATTAATTAATTAATTAATTATGAATTATGAATTAATTAAAATATCGCGCAAATCGTTGTTTCTTTTTTTTTTTCTATTTGTTCAGTTATTTATTATAGAATAATTATCGTGAGAGTTAACAATCCGCACTGTTTTCTTATTACATATTTAGTATTCAAAGATAAATTTTTGTCATTTAAAAAAATTTACTGTAATTAAAATATTGATAAATGAAATTTTTCAAAATATTTCGTATTGTTAATATCGCTACGATAAATTCTTCTTATATCATAAAAAGCTTTTGCGATTTACAATAAATAATTAAATAGTCGCCTGTTTATACGCAGTAAAAAAAAAAAAAAAATAATAATTCATATTCAAACTAATTTCTCTGCTTTAGTTATCAGTTTTTCATTTATTTATTTTTATTCAAAAAAATCTTATTTCATTATTTTTTATTTATTTATTATATCTTTTTTTCTTTCTTTTCCTTAATTTTCACAATTTTCTTTAATTTCCACCTCATACGCGGTACCTAATAAACTGAAAATTACAATCACTCGATCCGAATACAGATTGTGGCATTTATTTAATTTATTTAATTTTTATCATCATTATCATTATTTTAATAATTAATTATTTATAAACTAATATAACTTGAAGAGCGTATAAATAATAGTCGAATGAAATAGATACCACAAATTTTCAATGATTGTAAACTACTACGTTTATTTTTTATTTTTTCTTTTTTATCTTTATCGGTATGTATTGATTATTATTTTAACATTAAAGCGTGATGATAATAATAATAATAATAATAATAATAATAATAATATTAATAAAACGCACAAGTATAATAAATTATTTATATTATTAGTTCGAAATTGAAAATGAGGAAAAAAAGGAAAAGAAAAATAAAATTGGAATCGTAATAATAATAAATAAATGACAAAAATTAATAATCAGTCAGAAACGAAGAAAATAATTGAAATTATAATATAAAACCCCACCCCGCATATATAAGTATACGTGGTTTTTTTCTTTTCTTTTCTTTTTTTTCTTTCATTTAGATTACTATATTATTATTACTATTATTATCGCGTTATCATATTTATTATCAGTATATTTTTATTTCATTATTTATATTCTTATTATTCCTATATAATTATCTTATTTTTATTTATAATATTTTTTCTTATTGACTTAATACGATTTCGTATAATATAGTATCTAAACCGCGCGTATAAGTATATAATATACTATATATATGTTTCGGCGCAAGAAACATTAACACAAAGAATAAAAGCTCATATGGGACCTCAGTGTAAAAACGTTCGTAACATACAATACAATACAATACAATACAATACAATACAAAACAATACAAAACAATTACATGCATTAAACGCTATAAAATAAACAAAAAATTAAATTAAAAAAAAAAAAAAAAAACAATCAAGCACAGATTTCATTGCGCACAATCGTAATATTCGAGGGCTATGAGACATAGTGAAGAAGAAAAAAACAAAACAAAAAAAGAAAACTCGTATAAATTAATTAATTATTTTCTGATATCGAAAAATTGATATAAAGTCTATAATTATTAAACGATTTATTATTTTGCCTCTCCAAGTCCTCGAAACTAATATTTTCATAACTTATTATATTTTACTACAAAAAAAAAAGGTGAGATAAATAGTACATTGATCGTTCAGAGAAAAAGGAAAAAAAAAGGATGTTGATTATATATGTATAGTTGACAGAGAGGGGAATACTTAGTCCCGATTACAAGAAAGAAAAAAAAAAATAGAAAATAATAAGGGCGCTTTTAACGTAACAATTATAAAAAAAAAAAAAAAAGAAAAAAATTATTTCTACAAGGACCGTAATATATTAAATGTATATCTATCCTTAAAATTTGCACACAGCACGCCACCGCACACTATTGAAAAAAATGAAAAAATAAATAAATAAAATAAAGGATTAATTAATTTTTATTTGGCGAAACATATAAGAAATTATAATAAATAAAGAAGATATTTTATACGCAGGTTCCGTGACGCGTTGGTATTATAATAATATGATGAAAAGAAACTATAGTATAAAATTGGCCAAACTTTAGTCGCACGTCTTTGAATATAAATAAAAACTAATAAAAGTAAATAAATAAAATAATAACCAATTATATAACAAGAAGAACTTTTGTTAAAAAAGAAATATCTAGATATACTATAGGTATACACGTAATAAAGTTAAAAGACGTGCTTCAAAAAAGTGTTATACTAGACACAGAGAATGAACGAGAGTATATATCTGTCTGACTGTCGTAATGTATGTGTAATATCGCGTATGTATATGAATAAAATAAAAAAATTGAAAAATAAAAAAAATAAAAAATAGAGTTTTAATAACTCGGATATAGTACATGTAAATCGACAACTTTAAAGATCTTATCAAAATTGATTAAGAAAAGATTCGACAAACATAGACAGAGAGAGAGAGAGAGAGAGAGAGTTATAGTAGTAGCGTCGATAATGTTTGTAAAAACCAAAAAAAAATAAATAAAAAAACAAAAACAAAGAAATGAAGAAGAAAATAATGATAAAGAAAAGAGAAAGGAGAAGAAAAACAATATAATAAATACGAAAAGAAATGTACCAAAAATATAATACGTGCCAATGAGCATGAGGTAATTTTAGTTGAAGGGCGATGTCTGTATAATCACAGTTATATAAATTACTTAAAAGTTATTAATTATTAATTATTAATTATATTTAAATGCGCGGGAGGCTGCGTGAGATGAGAAAGAATGGAAGAGAGAAAGAGAGTGAGAAAGTAAGAAATAAATGTTATTGAATGGATTGCTAGATATATAATGAGTAATAATATTGTTTTAGTCGATACGATGAACGATAAAATAATAGCGTTGATTTGATTAGTTAAGATTAACGCGTTTAGATGTGATTAATAACGATCATATATTGATCATCTAGTTCGTTCATTGATCGTTTGCTGAAATAATGAGAATCGCGGACCTCCTTAGCAATGTAGAGAAAATAAAAAATAAAAAAAAGAAGAAGAAGAAGAAGAAAAGGGAAAAAATAAAAAGAGGAAAAAAAAAAAAACGTATACATTTATTTAGCTGATAAAACAACTGTTGAAAAATATCATATGCAGGCTGGAAGGAGGAGGATGAGGAGAAAGAAGAAGTAGAAGGAGGAATAGTGAGGACGAGAAGGAAAAAAATATGTGTTTCATTATTAAAACGAAAATGAAAAAGAAACAAAACAATATAAGAATTAAAAAATTTTAAAAATTTAAAAAAAAAAAAAAAAAATATTTAAAAACGAACCAAAAAAAAAATGGAAAAAAAAAAAAATTAAAAGTATATTTGTAAGAATTATAATTATCATCTACCGATTAATTATTGCGTTATTATAAATAATTAATATTTAATTTTAATTATAATCACAATTACAATTACAATTACAATTACAATTACAATTACAATTACAATTAAATTTAAAAGAAAAAATAAAGAAGAACTAAAAAAAAAAAGAAAAAAAAAAAAGAAAATGGTAATTAATAATATTTGTGTGTATACTTGGGGTATATTCCATATAACAATTAGGAAAAAGCGTGCTAGCCAATGAACATAAATATAAAAATTATGATTGATTGTCTGCTAAGGTATTAGAACGAATGAATAAAGAAGAAAAAGAAAAAAAAGAAAAAGAAGAAGAAGAAAAAATATATATAAAAAAACAAATAAATAAATAAATAAATAATCAAATAAATAATCAAAGAAGAAAGAATATCGTCATTCGGAAAGGGGATTATAAAGTGTAAAATTAATGAATAATTTTATTCATCTTCTTCATAGATATATGTGTCGGAATTTCAAATTCTATATATTTGAAATATATATGTGTATATTAATTTTATTTCTAATTACTTTGAGATAATCATTGAAAATTTTGGTATTATCATATACTATATTCATTTTATTAACTGCCAAAGATTATCAACGACAGTTATACATATAATAATAATAATAATAATGCTATTTTTATTTTCTAATTTATTTTTTACGCGCATCTACTATATATATATATGTATATATATACACTATATATTTGAAGTTAAAAAACAAAAAAAGGAAAAATATAGGTATCTCATAGCTCGCCTTTTTATTTGAATCTAATATAAGAGAATCTTGCCGATCGACGCAAGTTTCTTAATATAATTATTATTTAAACATAATGAACATGTTATTATTATTATTATTATTATTATTATTATTATTATTATTTTATTTTATATTTTATGTTATTTTATTTTTTGTTATTTTATCGTCGCACCCCAACACCTTCGTAGTAAGTCTCACAGTGCCATTGCTACATTCCTTGCCATAATTTATAAAACTTAAATATCGCACGTCTTAAGTATCGACCTCAAGTTCGTCCCACCGCGTACATGTGCAACTAGGGAAAATAAATATGAATCTTTATTATTGCCGAAAATACACCCTATAAATTATACATATATATATATATATATATATATATATATATATATATATATATATATATTGGCAAGAGCATTTCGTTCATATATATGTATAAATATAAATTAAAAATTAATAAATAGTATATAATAAAAATAGGGAAAAGGAGGGATAAACTTATGAATATAAATAACAATAATTTATCCGTCTGTCTCTATCTCTCTATTATTTCCGTTTAATTTCCCACCTTGCGTAAAATCCTATATACGTAAGAAAAAAAAAAAAAAAAAAAAAAGAAACGAAAAAGAATATATGATATTTCAGACATCAATACGTTTCGAAATTGATTCAAAGTTACGAATTAATTGTAACACGTATTTTAAATCATTTTATTAACGCTGAAGCTTTTTATTATTGATCAATAATATTTTTCATCTTCTTAGAGATAGCACATCGATGTCTGAAATAATAATTTTCCTCTGAGAAGTTCGACAAAACTCAATCTGCATTTCTAAGTATACATACATCGAAAGATATAATTAACGAAATGTATGACGTATGTTTTTTTTTTTCTTTCGTTCTTTCTTTGTTCTCTCTTCAAATGGATTATAATTTAAGTATTGATTTTCATTTTTTCATCCATCGTTTGAGTTTTGATTTGAAATTATTATTATTATTATTATTATTATTATTATTATTATTATTATTACTATTATTATTATTATTATTATTGTTTTATTGATTTGTGTTTCTTTTTTAATTAATCACGGATGCCATAATACTATTATTGTAAATTTTAAATTCGACGCTATCATTGTCCTTAGTGCTTATAATTATACCTAAGTCATATACATACTATATCGTGTTTCTAGTCACATAGTTGAAGAATACACTGGAAAATGTTCAATTTTTATCATTTTTATTTTTATTTTTATGTTCTATTTCTCTTGATTTTCTAATACATCAATTAGAGTGGAATCATTTGTCACAGCAACAAACGAAGAAAAGAAAAAAATTTTTTTTAAATGTCAAAAAATACAAAAAATAAGAAAAATAAAATGAAGAAGTTACATGACATTGTGAGAGGGGACGGTTTTACCTCAAACGATATCCCTATAATTATTAAAATGAAAATGAAATAGTCAGAAAAACTAGAAAAATGAAAAACAAAAAAAAAAAGAAAAGAAAACAACTATATGCTAGTGCAGCTGCCAGGCTTAAGGCGTTTTCAAAGAACTTGGAAAAACTAAACAAAAAAGAAAAAAACTGAAATAAACCGAAGGTCTATCCTTATTAAAAGAAATAGGACCTTGCCTGGTTATCTGTATCTTGTGCACAAGAAGATGGCAAAATGAAAGATTGATTAATTGAAGTAATTAAAAAGTTGGGAAAAAAAAAAGCAAAAAATAATTTGGCAAGTTTAAAGTGTAAGGTGATATAAAGGGGGAATAACGGAAAGATAAGAAAACTCGATTTTTCTGAACAGGTGGAAAAGTTTTGCCATCTTTTTAGATACCGTATCCGACAAAGTCTTATATCTTATCATTGAATATATAAATATATATATATATTCATGCGTGAAATGGAAATGAAATAAAAAGAAAAAAGGAGAAGTAAAAGAAAAAGAAGAAGAAATACGGAATAAAATTTCGCGTAATATGACGTACACACGCGCAGATATATGCAGCATTGTATAATGTACTTTCACTCATTACGAATGAAATAATAAACCAGTAAATAAAAATAAAAGAAAAAAGAAAAAAAAATAATAAAAAAAATGAAAGAAAAGAAAAAAAATTAAATAAAAATTAATTATAGTGTTATATCGTAATTATAATAATTAATTAATAATATACTGATTATAATATTGATAATGATTGAAAAAAAAAAAATACAAAAAAATACAAAAAAAAATAAAAAATAAATAAAAAAAAATAAAAAAAAATAAATAATAATAATAATTATTAATTGGCGATTAATAACCAGAACACATATTTCATAATTCATTCATAGTTTAATAACTATTAATTTTATCAAGGGGTGTTGTAAGATTCGAAAATAATAATGTCTAGGAAATGAAACGAGAAAATACGATTGTAGCAGGTTACATGCGCGCGAGAACAACTGACTAGTAAAATGTCTCATTATATATATATATATATAATTATTATGTAATAATTGTCCATACATCTTAAAATGTCGAAATAAACTAATATTAAAAAATATATTGCTACTATTTTCGTCCTTATTTTACGTCTTATTATTTATCGACTTTGTTTATACTCTCGACAATATTGTACAATATCTGTAACATAAAATTTTCGCATTTCTTTTTCATGGGGTATCTCATCGTTAGAAATCACAATATCTACCATGCGTTCTATAATTCTTTCTATATCATTAAGGGGAAATGGAAGTCGCATGGGACTCAACAATGGGTAACAATGCAATCAACCATGTGTAACAATGCGCCGTTTCATGCGACTTTCATTTCTCCTTAAAATGAAGAGAGAAAACCGCTCCTATTAGTCTTGAAATCTGAAAAATTGTGTTCAAAAAATTCGCGCGACGCTTCTTAGGGTTCAATTTCGATCCCCCAGAGGGCAGATGAGTTTATGCGTGCGATGCGGCGTGAAGATGAATAATCATACGAAATGTCAAACGTCGTGATATTTACGTGTTTTTCACGCAGTGTTATTACTTTATTAATTCATTAAAAAGTTTCAGGTCCAAAATGTCCCTGTGTCACAGTTATTCTCCAAATTATTTCTCAATAAACGATATATTGGCTACTCAAGAACGTGTTCCGTGCAAAATCGAAGTCGTCTTGCCTCGACTCGGTAAGTTTCGACGCAACATAACCTCAATTTCTCCAACTCCCACGTGGTACAAATAATCAATTATCTCATATTATTGTTTGAATAAGATCGCGAAATTACATCGCTATACGAGTCTAAACCCTACATGCCGTTCAATGAATCCTAAAATAATCTAAAATCATCGAGTTTCATTTCTCTAGCTATAATAAAAATTAAAAATTAATAAAATAAGGTAGAATAAATAAATTCAAGACTCCCATTTCTCACAACAAACGCATAGGCTACCTTGACGTATCGTCAGAATCACCGGACTTACAGCCTGGAACAAAGATCGAATTTCCTCAATGGCTTGCGTTTCAAATGAGCTCTAAACAACGGCCTATAGTCAGTATGGAAATGCCGAATATATACAAGGAGGCGTACAGGTGAGTGAAAGAAAAAAAATTCATTTTCCCGTATAAGAATTAAGAATATTATATCTACTATCATTATTGACAATAAATGAGCTTCTGTTAACACATATATCTCCATCTTCTAAAATTTTCAGAGAAATACTATCAGCGGATGCTTGCGCCGTTGATCTGAGCAAGTGGAGTTTCTATTTTTACGAATTTGGAATGCATTTGACAAAATATGTTCATCCGGAATCTGGAATAATCAAAGAACTTCTGCTACAGGTAGCTATATCTGCAGTGTTATACATTTACTAATCAAAAGATTGACTACTCTGGTTTTTTCAATTTTTAAGGAGGTATGTACACCTTTGGAGGAGTTGAAATTTGCAAAAAGAAATTAATTTTTTTCTGCGACTTGAGGACTCTGACAAAATCCAGAAAAATCATGATGTCTGAGAGGGGTTTGACCTTCATTACGCATACTTTACATCATGCATTACTTTCAGTCTGATAGTGGCTACGCTGGAGATAAGAAAATACAAAATGACTTGGTTGTTGTAAAGAATCAGGACCACTTTTCGATCAATCTTGAAATGTTTGGTCCTCAATTGTTCATAGGAGATGCCTCTATGGTATGAACGTAGGGATTTTTGATGTTGCAAGACTTACTTGAGTTATTCAATGTTTTCGATTTTTTTTTTCTTTGATTTTCAAATTGTTACTTTTCTTTCCCAGTATCTCAGTCAAAAATGTTGTTTATCAAAAAATCCTACGTTCATACCATAGAGGCATCTCCTTTGAACCATTGAGGACCAAACATTTCAAGATTGATCCAACAGTAGTCCTGATTCCTTACGATAACCGAGTCATTTTGTATTTTCTGATCTTCAGCATAGCCACTATCAGACTGAAAGTAATACATGATGTAAAATATACGTAATGAGGGTCGAACCCTCCTTAGACATCATGATTTTTCTGGATTTTGTCAGGGTTCTCAAGTCGCAGAAAAAAATGAAATTTCTTTTTGAAAATTTCAACTAGAAAGGTGTACATACCCCCTTAAGCCCATCTTAACACTAAGCACATTTTTAAGACTTCAAAAAGTACCAATTTCATCTAAATTACTTTGATAATTTAGTTAATTTTGTTCCCAAAGTATACATTCTTTGATAAGCTCAAATCCCAATGTTTTATATCGATTATTAATTGATTAGAATTATTCATTCGCATGATTTTTTACAGACTTTCAGATCACGGTTTAGACTGGTAATGGATCGGGCTCAGAACACTGGTACAGATCCGACAATAGGATCGCAGCTACCTGTTTTAGAGAGAATTCTGTTTACAAATGGGAGAAAAGCAAGATGTCTTTTAGTATCCTGGTTGAAAGAGGGAGGTGGTATTATCGAGACTTCTGAGATGGTGGCTAATCATAAAAAACGAAAACGAACAGAATTTGAAGATGAAGATGTGTGATCTTGGACTAAATTCTTAATTCGTAATCGGATTGTAAATTTGAACAGTTTTCGACTGATTTTATTCTCAATTTGCTTATACTTATTATATAAGTCGAAGTTAAATGGAATCCGTTGTTTCGTTTACTTGATTAATATATTTCGATAGATGCTAAGGGTGTTTAGATGTATGATGTTATGATAGCAGAAAATTTTCTCGAAAGATAGTAAAAAATACGAGCTTAAAAATAAAATGATATATCCCTTTATTTGAACATAGTATTAGCAGATAAATTGTCAATAATTATTAGGTAACAAATGTAAATTTATTTTACAATTTTATTTACCATATCCTCGTTCTTTCTCACTAAATCAGTCGTACAAAATAACTGCAACTAAAAGTACAACAAAAACGAGAAAAAAAACGCAACTAGAAAGGAAAGGAGAAAAAAAAAACGCTTATTCATAGAACAGACAACAATATTATCTATCTCACAACCCACGATTATAACATAAAAACAACATAAACGTTAAAATGTCTTATAATAATACAAACGAGACTATAACTTGATTTAATGAAAAGAAAAGAAAAAGCAAAAAAAAAAAAAACAACTGCTATAACTTTCCTTATTTGAAATAGTAGGTATACCTAATTTGGTTGCGTATAATCGATGTAGGTGATATTGCACAATGTAATAAACTAATAAAACTGGAAATTCGAGTTTAAAAAAATGTTTTTTTTTTTTCTCTACAGAAATCGAAAGAAAAGAAATAGAATAAAGAAAAACACGAACTTATTATATTTTAAACAATAATTCTTCTACATAATATACATACGTAATATACGTTTTAGATTTTTTTCACTGATATACAGAAGAAGAAAAAAAGATGTGAAACAGGAAAGTTTTATACTACAGTGTGTATATACATATAATTATATATATATATACATATAGTTTATAATATTAGATACATTATATTACAGTGTAAATATATTTTTATTATTGCTCTGTGTCCGGCCGAGGTTTTATTTTATTTTATTTTACTTTTTTCTATTCTTTATTTTTGTTCATCTGCATATAATTATATGAACTGTATAATATAAGTAATATAGTTCCAGCATTGGCCTTATTTTTATTCATTTTCATTTATTTATTTTTTCCTTATCATTGTCGATAATAATAATAATAATAATAATAATAATAATAATAATAATAATAATAATAATAATAATATAAACTTATGCTAAATATTTTTGAAATTATCGTAAATTGTATCTCCCTGTAAATATAACACACCTTGAATCACGGTGTTACTATAACAAATTGCATTGCAATGGCTCACGTTACAAAAATACGTCGTATAAAAAGTATAGTTGACGCGTTTTTCTTTTTTGTTTTCGTTGTTCTTTTTTTTTTTTTTTTTACCTAATAGTTTACGTCTATTTAGTTTTTTTTTTTTTTTTTGTTAGCAATTTATACACTAATTAAATTAAACTATATATATATATATATATATATATATATACAACAATGATGTTTTATATTGCCTTTCGGAATGTAATGTACTTCCCTAAATACGTGTTTTATACCATACATCTGAATATAGTTACATGTATACACGAAATATATTTATTTTACATATCTATGAAAAATAATATCTTTAACCAGAGACTTTCTACGATATGATTATACTAACGTTTATTTTTTTTTTGTATCAAAAAAGAGATGAGAGAGAGAGAGAAGAAGGAAAAAAAAAAAAGGGTCCACTGGTTAAAAAAACAAAATATGATCCAAATGGCTTTTTCGAGTTGGTATAATAATTATCATCGTGTCAATAGATTTTTCTCGAAATATCGTACTATTATACTTCTATTTACAGAAAAAAAATAATAATAATAATAACAATAAATTTATCAACTCTTATAAAAACTTAAAACAATAGGATATCGTTAATTTATTTAAACTATTGTCATTTTAGAGTTGCATTGCTTATTTTATACGAGCCTTCGTCGTTCTTTGATTATTGCTTTCTTTTTTTTTTTTTTTCTTTTCTAATTTTCCTATATTTCGTATGATTTTATTAATAGAAATAATTGATTAATTGAATTCGTGCACAGGAATGAAGAAAGGTGATATATTATTAATAACGATAATCCAAGTAACTCTCCAATAATGCACTTTGTGCAAAAAAAAAAAAATTAGGTATAACAATTCCTCGTTATGATCTGAACCTCGTGCCTTTGAATTCCGCTAATATAATTAATAATAATAATAATAATAATTATCAAATATAACATCTTATCACAAGTTTTACCTGCATTAATATTAATACATACCTCTAAACGAGATACATATTTATATAAATAATGCCACATTTTTTTTTCTTTATCTTTTTTTTTTTTTGCCAGAGATAATATTTTATATACATTATGCACCTAGGTATATGGAAAATCTGTATACTATTTAATGATTATTGAGCAATTACAATATATATTATATATACCGGTAGTATTCGTGGATGCGGGTCACTTGTTGAATGAATCTGTGTTCAATTCATTGTGAATTCATTGTCAAGCATCAAATAGTGACCCGCATCCACGGATACTCTCTGTATGTAATATATATATATTTAAGGCACCGATGAATTTTATTGCAATAATATATAATATATCGCGTGTATAATAGCATAAGGTCGTGAGCACCAAAAAAGTAATCGAAAATATGTTTTTATATATAGGTATATATATATATATATATATATATTAAGGCGGATACGATCTTTTCTGACTTGAACTATTATATTGGTAATCTTATAAATTTTTTTGTAAAATTTTCTATGTTTTTAATTTTAGAAATGACAAAAAGTCGTATGTCGATGTTACGCGATCTTAATATATTCCATTATACACGCGATGTGTGAATATCAAAAACGCAATGCGTTATAGGTATGATTCATTTCTCTAGCACAGTTAATCCTCTACTCAGAGAACACTCTTCTTTATAAAGAAAGAAAATTTGAAAAAATAAAAATAACAAAAATCCGTAGATATACACGTTTTTAGATATTACCCATACAGGGTGAATTTTCTCCGGGGTACTGAGAGGGCGTGGCTTAAATCGGCCGAGACTCCGCCTCCTACTATTCATAGTTGTTATTATCAGGGAAACAATTGCCTTCAGATAATAAACAACCCATTCAAAAATCAGGGTAAATAATATAGTACAGTGGTCTCATCGCTTTGACAAGGCTACATGAATTTCCGTCTATTACGTAGATAACACGGCAAGAGCCAAATGAATAGTAGCTGACAATGAGTGAGAATTGTTATTCTGACAATTATACAAGTATGAAGAGAAAGAGGCGGAGTCTCAGCCGATTTAAGCCACGCCCTCTCCGGACCCCGGAGAAAACTCACCCTGTATAGCCAAGTATGAACCTTTACCTTTCGACACGAAATGCAAATAATTCAAAACTAAAATATTTGACACTCATATTTCCTAACTAATACATCCACTAAAAAATTGGCAGTATAACTGCAGACATCGCGTTTCTGTATCAAAGCGCATCAATTAATGTTATTATCAAGAAAATTCGTCGCATTTTCGGTTCCCTTTCATCGAATGATACATTAATGAGAAAATAATTGAACTGATTATAATTGAAAGATAATTTCCGCGTTTATTCTGCGTCAACATGCCAATTCTTCAGAATAAATAGGAAATTCTCCGTCTAGTCAGAAGGTCGGAGGTTCAGTTTCGAGACTAGGCTCTTGTTTGAATAGTCTAAACCCAGCAGCCGTCGTATGTTCATCGTTAGTGATCGGCGTGAGGTCCCTCAGCATCATGTCCGGACTTCCGGCGCCCAGCATATGATCCTGAGGACTTACCGGTCCGTGATGAGCCGGCGTTAAAGGACTGCTTGGGCTCTCGTTACTGCTCACGTAACTTCCCGGTGCTGCATTTGATATCTGAAGAGAGCTTGAACCATTTGCATCAGCGGTTGCACCACCGAGTAGCATTTCTTGGAGTAAACTATCGATGTGAGCTACTCCGAATAGCCGGACGAATTGTATCTGCTCTATCATCTGCCACGATATTGATTGCAGAGCTGGTAACGTAAGGAGTATCTCACCAAAACGACCTCGACTATCGTACTGACGATCGCTTATATAATCTTCTAAATTTATCTGGATCTGGTAACGAAGATGCTTTATTCTCGCGGGCTCACTCAGCCCTTTTGCGTCTGGAAACACGCAGGTATTGGATTTAGAAAAATTTTCAAACGAGCCAATTCGAATTTTAGTTTACCGAAAATGTCTCAATGTTTGCGAATACTTACTCGGATCAAAGAACACGATAGCTTTGAGACAAGCGAATTCTGTATCGTCGATTAGCACATCATTGAAGGGTTTGACGATCTCGTCCATTATCCTAGCACCAACTTTGCTGATATCGAGATCCTGGCTGCGTCCTTCTGTGGGTAATAATATAACTGACAAAACGGTTATACCGTTCCTTATATAAACTAGACTGAGTCCGGCCCTGATATATATTTTGGTAATTTTTCTTTAATTGCGTTGTCAAATAAATCCAGCACAACCATTCCATATGATGCCATGCAGCTCAATAAACACAAAACATTTACGCCGGACTCAGCCAAACTAGCTACACCCCATTGCCGTGCAGTGATATATTACATAACTAGATATAATTAACGAACAATTATTAGAACCCTCGGTATAATAAATAATTATTATTTTATTATAACAAAATGTTAAAAACTCGTATATCACATCTGACTCTAACCACGTCGGATTGGACCCACGTTTTCCCATCATTATTCCAACTTTAAAAGACAATCACAATTTTTCAGATTTTTCACAACCGTTATTTATGCCTAAATATTTTTTTAGCCTAAACAGAATCGTCAATTTCGATTTGTTTGATTGAAATATCAAAAATTTTTTCTTCCACGACGAGCATTTTCAAACATATTCAAAAATGGAACTCATTTTTCGTATATTTATTCGATCACCGATTTCAACTGATAATGAATTTTTGCAACACTTTTTCATCAGCACTTGTCGATCTTTTTATCCCCTTAGTACTTCTTCGTACAAGATCGGAATCGATCGAATAAATGTATAAAAAGTTAGTTCGACGTTCGGATAAGGCTGAAAATTATCGTCGTGGAAGACAGAATTTTAGAGATTTGATAATAAGAAACAAAATAAAAAATAACGGTTTGTAGAGGAAATCTGAAAAAAGAATGTAAGTGTATCTCAGAGTAGAAAAAACGTTATGATATAACGTGGATCAAATCCGAGATGGCCAGGGTCAGACGTTTGTATAATTGGCATATAACGCCCCATATATCTACAACATGTAATAAAATATACAATAACCTGTTATAAACAACTAATCAACATAAACAATAATGAATATTCATCAACGCAATTCACTTAACGAGATTATTCTGGATCATAGTATGCGACGTACAGTGTGAGATACTTTATATATACATGCAGTATCGTCCAGTGTCAACGTTTTTTATCAATTCATAAACCAGGGGTGTTCGATAGGGCATATTATGTATACTATAATGCAGAACTCGATTTCAAATCAATATAATATACACATCTCATATTATATTAGTTATACCGTGAGGTAACGTGGAAAGACCCTGGTCCAAGCGCGCAGGCGTTGATTTATTCGAATATTACGAGGGCCGCCAATTTCAGACTTGCCACGAATATCCCTAGAGTCCGTCTGCTATTTGTTTCCGATTGTTGTAAAATACAAATGGCGGTAGACCGCGGCAGGAATAGGTTATGTTTGTTGTAAATCTAGCAGACGACAGAACTAGGGATATTACTGAAAAGTTGGTGGAATTGCTAGCGCGATTCTGCCGATCAACGATATTCGAATGAATCAGCGCCTGCGCGCTTGGAACCAGCTCTTTCCGCGTAACCTCACGGTATATCGAAACACTATCTACTATCAGTACCAAAGTTTCGTAATTAGTATTCCATGCAATAGAGATTGGCCTTGATCCACAACCTATATCAATAAATATTACTCCCTAGACTAGTTCGGTTGATAAAAAAAATTTTTTTTTCTAAATCTGATAGACGTTATAGCAACGTTATCGAGAAAAAAATGATGAACTCGATCTCATATCTATATGACTTTGGAAAAAATGTATAATTTTGAAAAATCAATGGGTATACGTACTATACGTCAAACTACACCCCAGAAAATTATTAGTGGAAATTTAGAGATGTACAGAGCGATTCTGTGGAAAGTAACGCGCCTGAAAGGTAGGCAAGCGCAAGACGCCTGCACTGAGCAGCTCAAACATCAACGATTGGGTTTTATTTCCCACGTAATAAATAGAACCCAATCATCGATGTTTGAGCTGTTCGATGCAGGAGTTTCGCGCTTGCCTATCTTTTAGGCGCGTTACTTACCAGAGAATCGCTCTGTATGTTTCTCATGAAATCTCGATGCGTTGTGGTATTATACTTTGCATATTGCGAAATATAAATAAACTTATCAATCATAAAAGATAAGTGAAAAATTAATAAAAAATAATTGAGCACAGATTGTAAGTAACTACCAATAAAGCCACATAACAATAACGTGCACCACACCGAATCCAAACGTATAATAAGTACCTATCACCCTCCACAGTTGTGGGTACGTTAGTGTTTGTTTGCCAGCGAGCTTTACCTACCAGGACAGTTTTTTGTGATGACGCAATTATTTCCTAATAGAAGAACGTCCTTGAGGTGCATGCTGCGCCTCGCAACACCGAGGAGAAGGTGTTCCCCGGCGTGCGCCCTCAGCAAGGCCACTTGATCGTCCAAACTTAGCTCACTGAAGGCCGGTATGTATTTAGCCCATTCCACCAAAATTAATAGCTGTTGTTTCATGCTTTCGCATACGTCGTTTATACTCGCTACTTGTTTAGTGCTCAGGTCTGCCTCGCTGTTCGGACTCCCTAACTGCTGTGAATAATGGAAACTCATTTTATCCGAAGATCATAGATTTACGTTCGTAAATTGAACGGCTCATCTTCCTCATCGATTCCGAAGATGACTCGTAGACATTTTTGCACTAACTGACCTCTAAGGCTGCTCCAACTTGTCGACTCAGCATTTCTGCGTTCAGTAACGAAACCACTGATAAACCACCACCGCCGTTACCCTGTTCTTCGTAGCTTGGTCTTCGGCAACTTATTCGATCCCGTTCATTTTGCACGGCTGAAAATTAGGAGAAGACTATTCAGCATGTGGGAAGAAAAGAGTCATCCGTGATTCTCTAAAGAGGATTAGACAGCTTACCTTCCTTCTTCATACCAGCTTTGAAGCATTTTCTTAATCTGCAATACCTGCACTGGTTCCTTTTGTCCTTGTCGACTACACAGGCTCTGCTAAATCTTTTTGGAAAAACATTTTTGCTCGTCACTGAATGGTGTGATTGATAATTAACCGCAAGATTCAATATATATTCGGATTCGATATATCACCTGCATGTGTATAGGTGATTTTTTCTAACAGATCTTCTGAAGAAGCCTTTACACCCATCGCACGATGCTGCTCCATAGTGTTTACCCGTTGCTCTATCACCGCAAATCGCACAATATTGGGATAATACACCAGCTACTCCGGTACCAGGGAGTCCCAAGACTGGACCACCGGTAGCACCAGCTCCCATGCTCAGATCCGCGTCTGAAATATTGAAAAAAAAAATAAATGAATAAAGCTATATAAAAAAAAAAAAGGAAATATTTTTACGTCGACGAGACACTCTATATCGTATTATGCGTCCAGCGTGACAACAGTCATGGACAACCGGCCGGGTTCTCGTTTTTCTTCTTTCTTTTTCTCTACTTTTTTTTTATACTATACATAAATCCAGATATTATCTCTTATTAGTTGGAGTTTTTCCGCTATACACGCATACAGTTTTTTCTTTTTTTTTCTTTTTCTTTTCTCAGACACATTTTCTTACTGTATATAATAAGCAACGCGAGTCTTTGGATGTCGTGAAGGGTCGCGATAACCACTGGCATATCATTATCTCAACAATAAATAGACTTTTACGTATTATATACTTTACTGTCTATATACGAACGTTTGTTTATTTATTTATTTATTATTTAACTATCGATATATTTTTACCCATATAGATATACCCTGTGTTAATTAACAATAACGATTCATCGCGTAATTAATATAATTTGAATATAATGATAATCAGATTCACGAACAAATTTCATACGGCATATATTCATATTCGGAATGAAATCTTGTCATAAATATATAAGTGGAAATGGAAGTTAACCGCTGTATGCGGTAATGAAATATTATACCAATTTTCCGCAATCCGATGATTTACGCAATGCATTTATAATTTATATATCTCGAAATTATTTCGCCGGTTGATTAACATATTCAATGACTGGCTACTAATATGTTTTTTATCTCCATTTATTGAGCAATAAATTTCTAACAGTTCTTCTAATTGAGGTGCCTCGAGGATCAACCTGAATCCCAAGCGAAAGCGAAAGGGATTGAGAAAAATATACACCGCGCATTACATATGAGAGAAGGTATATAAATCTATGTAATTATATATATATATATATATTTATATTTATATTGAGAATCTTACGATTAGTAATAACATCAGACATGTCAAACGACGAAATGGTTAACATACGTGATGTTGAATAAGTGAAGCAGTAATATATAGCTTCTAATCTTTAATTTGATAGATTACAACCGTGCCCCGACCCCGCTGTAGACATTATTTGAATATCTTTTTTATCTCTTTTTCATAATTCCATATCGTTGCGCGATAACTTCAAGGTCTTTACTGACATGTATGTATACGTTTATGTAAATCCGTAAGTTTCGTGACTATACGTATGGCAGAGTATGGGGAATCATTATCTTGTGTATTACTTACGCTTGTTATTCTTCCTGTTTTCGTCGTAGGTATATAATAAGGTATATAATATGTATACATGTATGAAATTAAATAACATAAAAAAAAAAAAAAAAAGATATATTTATATATTGGGATCAAAGTGGCTATCAGAGATAAGAAACACTAATTTATCGAGTGAATATATAGAAGCGAAGCTTGTAGATATCGTTAAGGTCGAAAATGTTAATCAATAATCACATTGGATTAGTTGAATAGTATACTTTGACGTTAATATCGTGGGAAAAACAAAGTTCTCTTTGAGCTTAACGACTGTCAAATCGATTAGAAGAATTTTTATTTTTATTCTATTTTTTTTTTTTTTTTCATCTTTTGTCAATCAATTCACATAATTATGCATTCAAATGGAAGATGTCATACGTAGTTTTACGCGGTTCATGCATCAACGCAAACTTCCGCTTTGGTATTCGTGTTATTTCATACGACGTAATCGGATACTGCGGTTCTACGATTTATCAGACTCGACGTAAGTCATTTGGAAAAGAGACTATTTTCTTGCTACACGCATGTGTTTCTCTAGAAAATACCACAAAGATCTTCCGAAACCCATACGGAACTATTTCCTGCGTAATTACATTACTAACGTAGTTCCAAAGAATCTTACGACACACATATATATAGTGATTCAGGTTGGGGTTCATATTTATAGGGTAGATTCCGTGTCAAATTCTGAGACTAAATTTTCTTTACCAAAAATTCGAGGGACCAATAGTTTACGAGATACGGAAGATCTTAGCTTACCGATCACAGAACTTATGGGTGGCACGGACTGGGCTGGCCATGAGCGTAGTTGAGCGGTGCCCAGTCTATGTGACGTATACGCTCTGCGATCGGCGAACTAAGATCTTCTGTATCTCGGAAACTACTTGTCCCTCAAATTTTCGGTAAAGGAAATATAGTCTTAGATTTTCACGGGGAATCTACCCTCAAAATATGGCCCTGAATCGCCCTGTACAAGATTATATAAATACAATTTTGTACTTAAAATGAAGAAAACCGTACACGGTTAAGTAAACGCCGAATAATTATTCGTTTACTTTTGATTTCATGCAAATAATTCGTTTGATCGCGGTTATTGGTCAATCTTTAATAATATCTAATACAATTACCTCGAATGAAATTAATTTATATTGTTTTTTTATTCAATCGCATACCTACATATACTTCAGAATTTATATACATTTATAGGTATAAATACTCATATCCTTTTACTATCAATTATTATATTCGCGTGTAATAACTAGTCAGGATTAAATGACTGCCGTCATAATAGGCAAAAATTAACGTCACTCTTCTTATTTGATATATGATAATACTGCTACTAACTTTTGATGAATTTACATATTTGATTCTCGCTTGAATTATATCTCTTCCAGAAATTAGGATTGAGAGACTAAAATTTTGAATGTAGGTAATTTTAGTGTCGAAAAAATTGGGAATAAAAATTGGTTCATTGACCTTGATTGAAAAAAAAGACAATGGGTTTAAAATAAAAGGGGAAATTATATCATTTTAATGATCGGACATTCAGCCGGACTTTGACTTCTTCCGTAACACATGTACACACGTATACGTACGTGCATTCATATGTGTGTTGTAATTATTACACGTACGGTTAGTTGGAATGAACTTTATTTACGACCTACCGCAACCTTTATATTGTATTATGCACATATTACGCATCTATAATATACACGTGTATCGAAAATGTAGTATACCGTGACAATCACGTGAAACCGAATGGATCCATGCTACCGGACAGCGAATATTGGCGAATATGACGTCATTTTAGCGGGCTAACCATTCGTTGCGCTGAACAATCCCTAGGGTGATTTTGGCGCGCGGTCGATGCAACTCAGCAGCCATTGTTGATAGAAGCCGGCTGACTGTCAATACATCGTGGAAGGTAGACATGTGGGGTTATGTTCGTTTATTTTAAGCAAATGATTAATAAGGCGAATAAAAACTACGTGAATAAGCTATGAATATTTATCAAAAATCTATCAATTAGTTTTGAATGATATCTTAATACAATCAAGGAATTGGTTGTTCTCGATGAACTCTTTGATTCTAATTAATTTGCAGTTATAGCTTAAGTTAATTCGTTGATTGTACTATGATATTATTTAAAACTGATTGATCGATTGTTGATAAATATCAATAACTTATTCACGTAGGTTTTATTCACTTCATTTATCATTTGCTTAAAATAAGCGAACATAACCCCACATGTCTACCTTCCGCGATGTATTGACAGTCAGCCGTTTTCCAACAACAATTTCCAACAATGGCTGCCGAGTTTCATCGACCGCACGCCAAAATCACCCTAGGGGTTTTCAGTGCAACGAGTGGTTAACCTGCTAAAAATACGAAATATTCGCTTTTCGGTAGCATGGATCCATTCGGTTTCACGTGATTGTCACGGTATATAAAACAATTTTCGTCGCATTAGGTATACGTGGAAAGAGGTCGATTAGATATACAGAATAGTAAGAAAGATTCAGTTGATAGATACCAGATAATCGATAATCGAGAAATAGAGATCAAAGTGTAAAAAAAAAAACAAGTATTTTTCGAAAGGTTTTTACCGATCGTGGAAATCGTTAGTTTATTTTAACCTGACGTGAATAAAGAAAGAACGAACATGATAAATTAAATACACGAAATGAACGAGGTTCATTGAACCGACTTACATTAGTATTTAGTTAGAATCTCATGAATTCATAAAAGCGTTGATTAAATCACACAGGTCGCGTATGTTTAATAAAAACTTTTATTTTAACTTTTAGGAAAAATTGTTAAATTATGTGATTTCGGGGTAAAATAATACTATTGACATTAAACTTAATGTCAGTCTTCTATACAGTTTGGCTAATTTAATACGAAATTACGTCGATTTAGAAAATTTGAAGAAGTTTTGATAAACAATGCGATGCTGTACACCAGCTATGCTGCAACCACTTTTTCTTCGTTACGATCAATCCATATGCAGAGTTTGAAGCTATACATCCATGAAATATAATATATAATGATTTTCAAATTATATATTTAACAGAATGATGTGAAAAAAAGAAGAAAAAAAAAGGAAAAAAATGGAACACAGTATAACGATAAAATATCTCTTTACAACGTGTAACATAATCACAAGGATCATATCCCAGCTGAATAGTACCTACGTATGTTATATATACCTACTTAATCCACGTATTTTTTGATCAATTTTATTCAAAAATCTGGTATATAATTATCGTATAGAAAAAAAAAAGAAGAAAAAAGAAAAAAAAATCATGCCAATTTTCGGGAGCTTTCAGTCCCCGTTATCTCGCGAGTAAAGTGTGCGTTGAAAAAATGAAGAAATGAAAAAAAAAAACAAAAATATGACATTTACAGATTTACTGAGTGACTTGATAATTCCGCTGAGTCGTGATGACGAGCATAAAACCGCCTCGTGACGTAAAGCGCGGTAAGGCCCGGAGGCGCAACTTCCGACAATGCTTATACATATATATATATATATATATAATATACGTGTATGTATGTATGTATCTATATACCAACACATACTTAACTAAATTTAACCGATTATTCCAGCTTCGGGCATAATTGTTTTTTTTTTTTTTTTTCTATACGAAAATAAATGCCAGATTTTTTTACCTTTTTATCGTTTATTTTCCTTATCTTTCTCCTTTTTCATTTTTTTTTTTTTTTCTTTTTTTTTTATTCTCACGGAACGCGTAGGTATAACTATAATATATGGGCAGGTAAGTGGTACAATCAATAATTAGTCTGTGAAGACAATAATAATAATATATATATGTACGGCTGCATGCCTGCATCATATCTCACACCTATGGATATACGATTGTATAATTATAATTATAATGATTAAAAATTTGTCCTAAACTTGCGATGATATTAATAAAAAATAAGATAGATTTAAAAAAGAAGAAAAAACAAAATTGAAAAAAATAAAATAAAATAAAAAAAATCGTTCATCGCCGCGGTACGTAAATAAATTTTTTGAACTTTTAACTTTGTTAAGAGATAATTAATCATGTGAGTCAGAATATACTGACAATGAATCAATCTAGGAAACGCATCATGGCGTCGTGCAGCACAGCGCAATATACATATTTATACATATATACAACATAAATATTGCCTCATTATCGTCGATGATATAAGAGCCGTAAACTTGAGTGTAAAAGTTTCTCTAAGAACTGCGTCTGTTTTTCATTCGTTAAATTTTTTTTGTTTATTTCATTTTTTTTTTTTTTTTTATTCTTTCTTTCTTTTTTATTCTTTTCTCATATTTGAAGGTAAAAAAGAAAAAAATGATAAATAATTCTTCATTACAATATTCACTTATATATATACATATACACACATGTGGGTATACTATATTCGACGTTAAGGCTTTCCGAAAACGTCATTCATTAATATTACTAATTTTTTTCGTAGGCATATTATCGGTATGGGTATTCATCCTTTACTCATTTCAAATAGCGAGGAGCTGATGGTTGGCTTTTTGCCTCGGGCATATATCACTCATTGCGTACTGAATACGATTGTGTAGGATTCGAGGAGGCAGTACATACATACAGGTATAAGTACCTTAGCAATCCTCAAGTTGCGAGAAGAAGAAGAAGAAGACGAAGAAGAAGAAGAAGAAAAAAAAGAAAAAAAAATCGAGAGAGAGAGTCCGTTAATTTATGTTCCTATCCACAAAAACTGACATTCGTAGTCACTCAGTCCCTTAGAAATACGTTTTGAATAAAAAAAAAAACGAAACTAGCTGCTCAGAACCGAAGATTCTTGCATTAGATGATTGAAATTCGACAATATGATGTAAATAGCTGTTTCATTAATTCCAGCAGGGTGATTAATAATCGTATCAGAATTTCAGTGGGAAAATGAAAAACATATGAGTATATAGGTGAAGAAAATAGGTATATAGGTAAATATAAGCTAATTGATATACTGGAATTAATGAATAAACCTTTATACGCAGGCAATAACGGCTGTGGATATTTCGCTCCTTGATAACTATCGACGAATTATACGGCGGAGACGATGTCTTACAAAACTTGAAACTTTGGTTAAACACTTAAACAGGTGTTACTCAATTTCTAATTCCTTTTATGTGTATTTTTACCTGAATTACAAGCCTCGGTATAATCAATTTATAGAAACTTTGGGCATACGCTACGCGTAGCGTCGTATATATGTATATATACGCGGATATATTGTATTTACATATATACACATGCATAAATACCTGTACATAATGCATAGATCAATTTGGGTTTATTAACAGGAGTTTACCTCAGGGAAATATTATCTTTAACGCTCCCATATGCTTGCCTATATAATACGCATGAATTTATGGAAACAGGAATACTCGACGGAGATAAAATTTACGAATGTACCGTGAGGAAACGCGGAAAGAGCTGGTTCCAAGCGCGCAGGCGCTGATTTATTCGAATATCGTTGGTCGGCAGAATCGCGCTAGCAATTCCACCAACTTTTCAGTAATATCCCTAGTTTTGTCGTCTGCTAGATTCGCAACAAACATAAGCTATTCTTGCCGCGGTCTACCGCCATTTGTATTTTACAAAAATCGGAAACAAATAGCAGACGGACTCTAGGGATATTCGTGGCAAGTCTGAAATTGGCGGACCTCGTAATATTCGAATAAATCAGCGCCTGCGCGCTTGGAACCAGCTCTTTCCCCGTAACCTCACGGTATATGTTTAGCTGTAAAGCAATAAATTGAGGGGACGTATACCTATAGACGAATGATTCGGCATGCAAGAATCACGGAAAATAAATAAGAATGAATTATTCTGAATTTAAAATCCCGATATCGATCTGTGATCCAAGGAGCATAGGATCATTTTAAATATTGGAAAATGTTTTTTCTCGAACAAGTTGCGCTTTAAGGCCGCGTGGTATATACGAATTATCAGATTACCAAGTGCAACAATAATTTTCATCACATGGTTATCCCCGTATTCTGACTCTCTTTGTCGGTTGTTTGATTCACTTATACACCAGTGTGGGTACTGTGTCATAATTTTCAGCACGTGTCATTGAAATGCAATCTACAGCTCACGGGTATTCATTCCTTTTAAATGAACGCTGCAGTCTAGTCTACCCATAGTATTTTTTCCTAATTAAAATTAATCGGCTTAATTAGTTCAACTTTATAGGTACATATGTGCTATTATCGTTGAAACTTGACAATCCACTCTTTGTCGCAAGTAGTACGTGTAAAAGAAAATCTAATTTCCGTTCGTTTAGCTCGAATTTTTCTTAATCACTTCCATATAATTCACCCTTAACGGCACGAAAATTTCCAATGCAATTCATTATTTAGCAACGATCATTTACTTTTCAAATAGTATGTAGGTCTATATTATATGTATACACCTTATATATATACGAGAGTGAATATAACAAGCCGGAATTCTAGTCCTAATACTAATTCAAACAGAACCGCGTGTACCAAACGCACATATACCTACATAGCTATATAACGTATGTTGATTTTCATAATTAGCAAGAATCGTGCTATTTTCCGAGTAAAGAGTCAGGCAAGGCTCGCATGTATCATGCAAATATTTCGCAATAGTTTTTCCCTAGACGGTATTAAATCGCCAGACTTTCAACCTGTCCTCGATTTACCATAGACAGATATATATATATATGTATATAAGTGCACGCGTGAAGGCATCCCTAAATGCAAATACGGGTTATGATGTAAGGCATAAATATTTTAAAAATATGATATATGACATACGGGAGTATTTATAATTATTACAATTGGCGACGTGATGGACGTATTGCTATTAATCTTCATCGATTTTTTGAAAAATCATCGCTCGAACATAAGACATATAGACAATGTGAAGTGCACTCGAGATAAGAGTACAGGCGTGTGTATAACATACTATTTCTCAATTTGTTATTCAATCTCGTATTTAATTTCTCAATAACTTTCATATAACATACAGTGTTCATTGAAAACAATTCCATTTTCAAATACAGGGTCAAAGTCGTGAGTTGAAAACCAAATTGGATCAGACCCGCAGAACTTGAATTTCGAAATGTGGGAGAAAATATGAAGTGATAATTCAATCGTGAGTCATCACAAGCCAGTTATGATATAATCTAAACGTTGTTTGGGAAGAAAAAAAAGAAAAAAGAAAAAAAAAAGTTTCCGGTCTTCTACATACACATACCATACGAATCCGTCAGTAACACGCGTTTATATGCGACGATATATTATACACGAAACGTTAAGTTACTTAATCGAAATTCTGTATTTATTAATAAACACTAATTTCAATTAATACAAACGTCGTTATTCATTATCAATAATGACTAATAAAAAGAAGAAAAAAAAACCTGATAAAATTTCTTTTTTTTGTTAATAATCAACGAACATTAAATTCAAAATTTTAATCACTGGTATGAAAAAAAAAAAAAAAATGTGTAAAAAATTCAGGATTCACGTATATATTATATACATATATTATATCTACCGGGACAATCACGTGAAACCGAATGGATCCATGTTACCGGACAGCGAATATTTCGTATTTTTAGCAGGTTAACCACTCGTTGCACTGAAAACCCCTAGGGTGATTTTGGCGTGCGGTCGATGAAACTCGGCAGCCATTGTTGGACATTGTTGTTGGAAACCGGCTGACTGTCAATACATCGCGGAAGGTAGACATGTGGGGTTATGTTCGCTTATTTTAAGCAAATGATAAATGAAGTGAATAAAACCTACGTGAATAAGTTATTGATATTTATCAAAAATCGATCAATCAGTTTTAAATAATATCATAGTACAATCAACGAATTAACTTAAGCTATAACTGCAAATTAATTAGAATCAAAGAGTTCATCGAGAACAACCAATTCCTTGATTGTATTAAGATATCATTCAAAACTAATTGATAGATTTTTGAAAAATATTTATAGCTTATTCACGTAGTTTTTATTCGCCTTATTAATCATTTGCTTAAAATAAACGAACATAACCCCACATGTCTACTTTCCGCGATGTATTGACAGTCAGCCGGCTTCTATCAACAATGGCTGCCGAGTTGCATCGACCGCGCGCCAAAATCACCCTAGGGATTGTTCAGCGCAACGAGTGGTTAGCCCGCTAAAATGACGTCATATTCGCCAATATTCGCTTTTCGGTAGCATGGATCCATTCGGATTCACGTGATTCTCACGGTATACCTATAGATGCGACCCAACTATTATAAGGTGTAAAAGATATTCTATTTGCACCGATTGTTGTCATACAATTACCATAATCAAATAAGTTTCAAGAATCGTTTGTAACTATACATATATATATATATATATATATATATATAAATATAAAGATGTGTGTACGGTGTGCGTGTATATAATTAAAATTGGAAAGCAGAAAAAGTCTGCAGCAGTAAGATAAGTATATATTGTGACAAAGATTAATAATACACATCCACCATGTAACGTCGTATGTATTATTAAATAAAAAATGTTAAATAAATTCAACGAATATTTATTCGCATATGTTTATATCAAAAACGAGTAGAAAAAAAAAAAAGAAAAAAAAGAAAAAAACCAGGCACGAGTATAAGGTATAATATAATGGAGCTGACATGAGATTAACTCTCTCGTATCTGTATAGAGCTACGTGTATAATAATCTTGTGTATATTCTTATAACGTCGTAAAATATTAATATAATTTTCTATTAATTATTGCGTAAGATTGTTATTATTATTATTATTATTATTATTATTATTATTATGTTTTTGTTTTTGTTTTTCTACAACCTCATACGATCAGGTATGTACTACATACGTTATACACAACATAACATCAAGATAACTATTCGAATACCTATAGGTACGTATATCACGAGAATTATTTCTCTCTTAGTATATATGCGTGTAAGAAACTTTCAAATTTTCTCTAATTTTGAAAATTTTTTAACATACCTGATAATCCCATGATTTATATTACTATTTATTTTTTAAACAACAACAACAACAATTATCGGTATCCAAACTCTGGAAAATCACTTAATAAAAATTTCTTTGTAACGCACTGTTTTATTTATTTTTTTTTTTATAAATAATATACTGTGTTGTGGTTTGATCTACACGAATTGTTTTTCAATCAAAGACTATATTATTATACTATACAGGTTTTATTTTTAATAATTATTAACACTTTAAATACACGTTTGAGAATAACGTTTTACGACTGTATAAGATCATCGTGTTGTAATGTCTTATATACAACGGGTAAGATTTTGAAATTTAGTGCCGGGATCTTATCGGATGAGATATAATTTTCGCGGTATATCGCGCGTGCGCGACTAGGGATTCAGCGGTTTGTAATGAACTGAGAAACAGCTGTCAACGCACAAACAGTTTTGCAGCAGAAGTAGAATCAAACAAGTTTCTTGTTCAGATATACAGAGTTCGTATGTATTCATGCATGCATGTATGTATCTATGTATGATTCTTTAACTACCAACCCGCGCGACCGCTGCCACTACCACAACGTTCGTATGTAGATATGGTGGGGAAAAGCAAGTGGCATAATCTACACTCACCCGGAGGATGTGAGACACGTTTATGTATCAAGATAGGTATAGAACGTAGTGTTATTACAGATATCCATACAGAGACATCGCCTTTTCATTATAAACCATTATCTAGACTGTCGGATTTTTGAATAATTATTTTTCTAATAAATTATAGGCTTGCTGTGTACTCATGCGCCTAGTTCTTACCCCAGTAACGCGTTGGAACGTAGCTAGGTGGCGCTGACTGTTGTATAGGTGCGCAAGGAACCCAAACGCGTATAGCGTGCTAGTGCGTTACCCTGTTGAAGTTCCGAATTCATTTGAGACGATTTCCAATTTTTAGACACGTTGAAGTTAAGGGTATCAAAACTCCGAAAGTCCAGACTTCCGGAATCAAAAGAATTCGAATATTTTGGTCCATTGCTGAGGACGTGAAGACAAGAAATAGTTCATTCCGATCGAGACCCTCTCAACGGAAACTTGTTTCATCTACTTAAATCGATAACTTTATGATGTCATGAATAGTCGATAGGATTTTGGAACTTGTTTTTTCGAAAAAGTTTCGGAGGTTTTCGGCTTCTCGGATCTTTAGGATTTCGGAATTTTTAACTCTCAGTGTTCTTAGTTTAAAAGTTTTCGAAACCGGCTATACATATAGACGATGATACCTTTTCTTCAACTTTAATCCGAACTCAAACTTTTTGAAATCCTTTAATCGATCATAATTCGGGTTTATGCGATATACATAAAGGCGTTTATATATTATATATATCCTTGGATTTCATTTCACCCAAGTAGTTTTCAACAGACCATGACTCGACATGTAATATAATAAAATATGTGTCAAAGGCACGTGACGAGATTAAAGCAAAACTTTCACACACGTATAAACATACCGTATACCTACATGTGTGCATAATCGTTTCGATAATGATTAATCAGGCTAATTAGATGAGACGGTATTTTTTCTCTTTTTTTCTTATTCTTTAGAACGATGCGGTTGCACACGTGGCCGCAGTAACAGTACCTAGATCATCGCATTACCATCGGATTTTATCCACATCATTTTCTTTTTTTTTTGGTTTCAATTAGATAGATACGATAAAGTTTCGCTGCATCATTCAGACAGTGACACATCACTCTATAAATGTCTGATTAACGACACTTTTTGAATAAAAAAAAAAGAAAAGAAAACAAACTATACTAAAATCGATTTATCAAGAAAAAAGTTTGATAAAGCACGACCAGCAGTCAATCCACCAATCTTGATGGAAAAAAAAAAATTGATCTAAAATTCATTTTTCGTATGATACAAAAGTCAGAATATTGTAAATCCCGAATGATCGAGGCAATGAGAGTTCGGAATTCTCCTTCTCGCATAAGGATCGCTAATTCGGAGTATCTATTCGTTATCACTAAACGTGACATTAGTGACTCGTGAGTGATATGAATCACTGCACTCATATAAGTCTATTAAATATATCCTTATGTTTCCTCCGTTGTTCTTAGCACATATTTCATTGTCTGTTGTGTTCACAGTCATCACGATCATCAGTAGCATGGCATCAGTGATACACAGTGAACGGTACACAATAATACTTATGCATACATGTGTGTCGGTATATAATGATATGTATATGCATCGGGGTTTGGTTTATCTTGAATTGTGAGTCACAGACACATTGTGCAGTGTGTCCGCCCGTCACCCCGTGGTGGTCAGGTCGCTTTGTTCCACATATAAACGGTTTCAGTCCATATCTACGTGTTGTACTCACAATAATAATGAATAAAGACGAATTTTTTGACGCTTGTTATTAAATCCACTGATAAACATCTGGGGAATAATTAACAATAAATTAATAAATTATTCTATATACGATTTTCCTCACGCATATAAATATATTTTATATATAGGATCACAGTACGCAATGTTATCATATAACGATTGTTCCTTGCTGTACATACATTGCTACAGTATATCCACAATTACGGACGAACAAATAAACAATAAATAACTAAATATGACTAAGAAACGATCCTTTTCATTTTCCGGTACAAATATCCAGGTAAACATCATTCTTTCGTATAATCCTTACGGTAAGAAGCAGCGTGACTAAGCGAACTGTCATCACAGTAAAGGGATTAAGAATCACAAAAGGGCTGACTTATCGAGTGTGTCATAAAAATGTGGGAAAAGCATACCACGAAATGAATTTTTCCCCGGGTAATCGTTTTCGAAAAATTTAAATTTTCAAAATCGAACGATTGATTGTTCAAAATATTCTTCGTCTGGTATAATGAATTTCAATTTTTTTTCTCTGAACTTTACTTTTTCTTCAAATTCTTACGGTCATCCGCTCCTCGTTGATCAAAATCAAGAAGATTTACCGAAGGAAGATTCATTCTTAAGAATATTATTCGCGTGGTATAATTTTCACACTCGATGGAGTATATTGTGGCATCGGTTCGAGACATGACGTTGCGAATTTAAAAAAGATTTTTAATAGCCATACCTCTGTATGATTGTGTCACAAGATTTTCCCTCTTTCTTAACAAAACGTTCACACCTTGTTATTGCGATGATTAACATTAGATTGACAAATGAATAATATACCCGCATGTGATGAAACAGCTGGATATATATCTATCCTATAGAATTTATAGTTGATTGAAATTTCCATCATCTCCGCGTACAGCATAAAGTATATGTATATCTTTCGGGTTAATTAATCGCAATAATTATATTATTTATAATGAAAGATTCTGTTTACCACAAACGTTTATGTTATACGAATAGCGATAATAATATCAGGCCTTGCTATTCTAATGCGAGAGTATTGAGAAATAGATACGTTCGATCGAGACTCATGAATTCCATCAAAGTCTAGGATATGTCTAAATTTTAAACTATAATCAATAATATTGGTCAGTGTAAGATATCAACTATGGGTGAAGTAGCCGTACATGCATTTATTATTACACAATTTTTGCGGGGTGTGAAAATGATCGAAAAATTTATAATTAAATAACGAAAAATATTGTAAAAGAGAGAAAGAGAGAGAGAGAGAGAGAGATATAGGAACTTGACAAATTATTAAATTATTATTAACATTTCATAAACATGTTTACTTATTAGTGAGGAGATATAGTTTGCCGAAAATAAAACTTTTGATAAAATATCTTATATGTACCATACTGTAAACAAATAATAATTATTTTATTGTGAAATATATTAAGACAGCAGTTATACATGTTTTTAATAAAATTAATTATCATTTTTTTTCTTTTTTTTTTCACCACTTTATACTGTGAATGTATATATTTTGTAAGGGTATGCTAACCACCACATTAAATCATACGTGTATATTGAGATTTATGGAATTCTTCACTCAACCTCAGCGAGTGACTCCTATTCGCTATATCCCCAGGGAACGTTAAAATTTTGTAAATAAAAACAGAACTAAGTTGAAGTGAATCGAGTGCCTTTCTATATACACATGTTTTTTTTTTTTTTTTTCCACACACGTGATAATATTTGGAAATACATATAACTATACATGAAGTTTAGAACGGTGAAATACACACATGTAGCGAAGATAAGACACGCGGGTCTCTCATAGCTATCTGTACCTCCAGCGAGGAGGATCAGGCGGAAAATCAAGTCGAGATTAATTGCCGATAATAAAATCTGTGAAATGAAGATAGAAAATGAAATTTGAAAAAAAAAAAAAGATAACTTCCGATACATAATGACATTTGCAATGCAAGTAAATTTCTTCTCCAGAATTTTGCATGAACGTTATGGTCTAGAACATTGAATTCACCCGACTCCCCGAAAGCCAGGAATTCGAGAATTTTTATATATTTTTTAGGATGTGAAGACAATAAGTATTTCATTCTAATCGAGACCCATAGCTCTATGAAACTTTGATGTCATAAATAATTGATGGGATTTTGGAACTACTTTTTTCGAAAAGAGCATCTCAAAACGAAACCCTTGATGAATACATGCGTGAATTTTGAATTTCGGAGTTTTGGCCTTTCCGATTTTTAGCTTTCAGAATTTCAAACTTCCGGTGTTTTTCGTTTGTAAGTTTGTGCAATCGGTTATGAAGACTTTCGGGAAAATATCATTTCCAAAAACCTTAAATCGGTATAACATTCAAATTTGAAACCTCAAACCAGCCCCAACAAAATTTCATCATTGATTGGGAAATCCAATACTATTGCAGCTGTTAAGGGAGATAAGGAAGTGATTTTTTGAGAGTGCAGAGGTTTATGCGCTTTATCTTAAAAACAACGTTTAAAAAACCGCACGAATCTAATCGCCTCCGAAGTACCTCGTTACAGTATTGCACGAAGTATAATAAGACAGAACTCAAAATTCCAATCGAACGTTTTCAAAAATTGAAAAACTCCATAATCTCATATGTCGTCAAAATTTCGTCAGTCGAATTCTTTTCGGATAAAGAGGTCCCTAAAAACTGCCCATTCATCGTAAACAAAAAAAACCAAAAGAAAAAGACAAAAAAAAAACTGCACCTAGACTAGTGGTAAATTTTATTAAAAAAAAAACTTACCGCCGATCATGTTATTGAAGAAATGTTCGTCAAACCGCATGTTTGCGGGTGATAAGTCGTCAGGACCCTCCACTATATTCCGTAACCACAAATCAACTGACCAAACTCCAAAAGAGCGATCGCTGTATCATTCGTATAGTAATTAGTAGATCAATTTTAAAATTATTTTATTGATCGTATATTTATACGTAGATTTTCGATATCCGTTCACTACAAGACGCATATAGGTATATAAATGTACACGTATGCTATATGTCCAGTATCGATCCTGTCACCAACTTGAATGACCGAAGACGTAAGACTGTGTAGTTTATTATGAATTATCGTTGCCTTAGGTGACCAATATTCCACGCTAACTCTGCAGCGGACACTAGCTCGGACGCCTCAGGAGTTTCAGTTTTGAAAGACGGTAAATATGGTGGGGGAAACAGTTTAAACTGATAATCTAATCTCGCTTGGTAGCAGACGGAGAGAAACTGGAGATCATACTCTCAGATGGTCAAGACGAATAGATTATTATTAATTATTATTAATTATTTTACTGCCTAACAACAGAAACGATCCATCCTCTCACATGCACCTATATATGTTCATAAATCGAGCTTTTATTCCGCTTCGGATAGACCGGATGAAGAAAAATTGCAAATTTTGAAATTTTTCGTTTTGTTTTTTGGTTTTTTGTTTTTATTATTTCCTTGAATAATTTTTTTTTCTTTTTGTGTTTCTACATTATTATTATTTTTTTTTTAATCACAGTGTATATATGCTTTGGTGGTTTTCACACCGTATTTATTACACCTCGCGGCTTCGTCACCATCGGAATATAGCCTCGTAGGTATAACCCGAGGCGTTGCTAAAATGAAGAACAAAAATAAAATAAAAAACTGACGGCAACATTAGATGTGTATGTTTTGGTCATAGAGTTGCGTACGATTTACTAATTTTCTACTTTTATTATCTTTTTCTTCTTCGTTTATGATATATACGTGCGGGAATCTATTTTTTATTTCAATTTTTTTCCGGTTTTTTATTTTTGTTTTTTGTTTTTAATTTATTTTTTATTTATTACCTTTACGCTATCGTAAGAAACGAAATCTCAAATTATTATATAATTTACAATGTGACATGGGTGTCGTCTATATACCGTGAGGTTACTAGGAAAGAGGTGGTTTCAAGCGCGCAGGCGCTGATTTATTCGAATATTACAAGAGCCGCCAATTTCAGACTTGTCACGAATATCCCTAGAGTCCGTCTGCTATTCGTTTCCGATTGTTGTAAAATACAAATGGCGGTAGACCGCGGCAGGAATAGGTTATGTTTGTTGCGAATCTATCAGACGACAGAACTAGGGATATTACTGAAAAGTTGGTGGAATTGCTAGCGCGATTCTGCCGACCAACGATATTCGAATAAATCAGCGCCTGCGCGTTCGGAACCAGCTCTTTCTACGTAACCTCACGGTATACATATACATATATATATATTCATTAATATAGGAAGAATTTTCGGAAACAGTGAAAAATGATATTGTTTGGCAGGTTTAAACTACAGAGCTGATATATACCTATTTTGCGGTTTAAAAAATTACCATAAAAAAAAAGGAATGAAAATTATGCTCAGGTATGTAGCTACTGAGGTAATTAATTATACCTGCTCAAGATGTTTGCATTAAATTAAACCGAACCCCCCACCCTTTCCCGCCTAGATTGCGCGTATAAAGCGTGAAATATTAATTCACCCAATTACTAGAATTATTAAAAGGGAATATAACAACAAAAATTCGTTTAAAAAGACCTGATTCATGTACGTGAAATTGATTAAGAAAATATATTTAGAAATAAGACAAGGTGCTATATCTCGTGAAATTTATATATATTTGGTCCATTTTAAAATCATTACATATTTTTCTGTGCTTGCGATGAGTATATAAGGTTAATAATAAATAATGCTAAAATTAATATGGTAAAACCATGTATTCTAAAACTGTTAACTGTATCCGGTCGCAATATGTCCTTCGGGATAAGGGAGATAAGATTGAAATATGTATATGCATTTATAAATATTTATATTATCCACGCACGTGTATCCCTGCGCGGTTTTGATTGTTTAGAAAAATACTATTTCTATAAATATGAGGTGTTTTAATTTTTGTTACGATTATTACAACGTCCATATGCCTACTTATAGCCGTAGAGTTTCTCATCGTTATCGCAAATTGTTGTATAAGTCGATAAAATGGGAATAGGTTCGAACTCCATGTATAGATTCTAATCGATCATATAATTGTTATACGGACGTAATCTCGTAGCGATATAAATCCTACCGCCATTTTTTTATCTATCTTGTAGGCTCGGGATTAAGGTGTAGGTATATTTTTGTCGATATGTTGGTAACAGTGAATTTCATTTAACTCTAAACTAGCTCACTCACATGCTTCATGTATACCCATAGAAAATTTACAAACATATATTAAACACTGATATAATCGCCAAGAGATGAAAGAGCTTCGCACTCTAATTCCATTACATGTACAGAAACCAATTTGACAAATTTGACTAGACGTAGGTCAGGTTCACGAGTTTCATACAAATATACACACATATGTATAAATAATATGTAATTATGATTAGATAACGCGTTTTATTTCAGACAATCTTTAATAGTTGCAACATTACATCGTCTCCGAGCGATAAAATCGTATTTCGAAAAATTAACTGCCTGACGAAAGAATCGATTTTTCCTTCGACCTATTTAGTATGATAAAACAGGATTCATACATACTGTTAAATCGATTGCGATATTTTATTAGAATTAATTAACGCTAGGATGTTTCGTGGATTTTCAAAGACAATCCAAAATCATTTTTGACGCTGGATATACTCCGAATTTGGTACATTCAGATCTTCTCCTGAATTCAGTGAAATGGTTTCTCACTTAGTTTTCAATTTCGAACGATTTCAATGTGATTTACAATTTCACGTTATTCGAAATCGATATCAACGCGCGATATATCTGATCTGACTGATTTCGTAAGTCTCCTAGTTTCAAATCTACTAAAAAGTTGGACTTAGGAAAAACGAAAATAAAAAAAAAATAAAAAAAAAAACTTTACTCTGTTTGGAATAAGAAAAAAAAAAACAATGAATAAAAAATAAAACAGCGTTTGTTTAAGACCAAGAGAGTGAATTTGAGTCGTGAACCCGTGGGTTTACCTTCGAAGTAGATATACGATTTGTCATATACGATGGTGCAATGGCCATAATTATACGAAAGTTATAAGTTAAATTTAAACAGTTTTATTATTCGACATTGACAAATTTTCAAATGATTCAAATATTTTTATTTTTCTCCATATCTAATTCGTATAATTCGAGATTCTTGAAACTCTCCTATTGGTTGAATGATAAAAATGAACTCCAGTGAAAGGAGTGTGCCCCCTGCGATCGTTAGTTTTACACCACGAGTTCAATATCTCGTAAAAAAATCACTGTGAAAGAATAAAAATTTCAGAAATGAGAAAGCGAGGTCTCGTTGCACGATATCACAACGTTTTAACTCAAAAAAAAAAAGCAACGAGATATTCAAGAGGTAGCCTAACTGTCGCGTCTACTGAGCTACTTTTGACTTCCACTAATTGTAATTGTAGGTATTTGTCATCCGCACAATATCAGTAAGATTAAATTTCCTAACCAAGACACAGAAGCCTGTTATCTTAATCCGGGCTAAAGATACTTAAACGTTAAACCAAAAAGATGATCAGTTATCGGACTAATTCTATATCCCTGAATGACTAATCCGGATCTATATACACATAGGTATATATATATATATATATATATATATCGCCTCCTAAACAGTAAATAAAAAGAAAATTTTCCATATATTTTGAGTGAAATAATATATTTTTTGAAACACGGTGCGAAAAGTTCAACTTTTCGTGTCCTTTTTGCGTCTGTGAAGTGCCCGTTTCTCGCACTAGTGCAGCAATAGGGCAAACGGTACGAAAAGTCGAATTTTCCGCACCGTTTCAAGAAATAATACGAGCGATTCGTGCGCATTGGTGATTCTGGACTCGTTTGATTGAGTGTGAAATTTCACACTTGTACCAGAATCCCTAACTTTTTGCACTAGTTGCATAATGTACTGTTTCAATACACTGTGCGTAAAGTTCGATTTTCCACATGCATAAAATTCAACCTAACGCGCGTTGTGTTAAAAAACAAAGTCCGATACACGTGCGAAAGATGATTCTTGACTCGTGTGATCGCCACTCACACTAGTACGAGAATCAACACTTCCGCACTAGTATCGAAAAGTACTAATTTATTTTAACATCGATATAAAAAAATTCGGACTCAACCAGAACCTTATGCAGTCTTGCTAAATCGGCGATGTTATTGTGTAAGTACTATGCGATATCAACGCCATTATCTAACATGAGGAAACCGTGGAAAGACTCTGGTCCAAGCGCGCAGACGCTGATTTATTCGAATATTACGAGGGCCGCCAATTTCAGAGTTGCCACGAATATCCCTAGAGTCCGTCTGCTATTTGTGTCCGATTGTTGTAAAATACAAATGGCGGCAGCCCGTGGCAGGAATAGGTTATGTTTGTTGTGAATCCAGCAGACGACAGAACTAGGGATATTACTGAAAAGTTGGTGGAATTGCTAGGGCGATTCTGCCGGCGAACGATATTCGAAGAAAATCAGCGCCTGCGCGCTTGGACCAGGCTTTTAATTCCACGTCATCTCACGGTATATTGCCTCAAGTCTTTCAGAACTTAGGTAACTTTCCTCGATATTCCGCGTCTTTTATTGACTAAAAAGTGACTCGAAATCGTAGTGAATGAATTTCTTTCCTTTAATAAAGTAATATTTGGATCGTTATCACACATGGATGACCCGAATGATTCTGTGTGTGTGTTTAATAACGGCGAGTCATATTAGCTCCGACAAGGTGTAATTTCCTTATCGCAAAATTACGATTAAACAAAATTCCTGGAACATTTTAACAACTGAATATTTAATTTCGTATAATTATAGCCGGTCAAAAATAGACTAAAAATAAATCGTTATACCGAAACCATTGGCATTAGACCCTAGAAATATATGTGACTGAATTTATTCCCCGGATTCTAAGGACCGGAATAAATGCGGTACGTTCGAAAGTATTTAGATTGATAATAGTATCTTAAAAAGAAGCGAATAAGAAAAAGAAAAAAGAAAAAAGAAAAAAAAAAAACAGGAAAACTAAAAAATCAGTAGCTAGTTAAAACGCAGCAGACAATCAGCGGCTAGCTACTAGTATAGCGGTTATATGTACATGATCACTGTCTATCTGGGATCCCATCGACCTGTAAGGTTATCGTCTGACCTTTTCACATCGTCAGTTTACTTGTAAATGTTATATATATATATATAATATATATATGATTGTAAATTATGAGTTCATTATAAGTATGGCAGAGGGACGTATATATATATATATATATATATATATGTAAAGTATATAGAGAAGATATTGTATAAGTTTATTCCTTATAGCGACCGCTGCAAACTGCAGCACGTGTTAAGAGCGTGTATTTTAGTTTCCTATTATTGTGATACCATGTTTCTTCTCCACTTTTGCCGATTTTTTATAAACATAAATATATACATATATATTATATACGTATATTATATATAGGTCCGTTTTTCTTCGCTTCTTGTTCTTCTCGTATAATATTTCTGTGTTAATTACTCTCGATGTAATAAACCTGGCGTCTATACAGAGAGAGAAAGAAAAAGAGAGAGACAGAGAGAGAGAGAGACAGAGAGAGATATAAACTTGTTTGAATTAGGAACATCTATTTTTTCTTTTTTTCGTGTCATTTAATTATATCGCATATATAATTAGTGTTGAAATCGGGTTCTAGAAATAGAAAATACGGGATTCGAAACTCGTGGTTAAATCAACTATACACGCCTTATCTGATTCGAGTTTAAAAGAGACTTGGAATCGAGGTTATTGCTAATATCACATTTAGCCACTAATTTTCAAAACCAGTCTCTCCAGTTTTTCGCCTTCGTTATAGTTTAAATTTCTCAATTTCTACCTGAATCATGGAAAAAAAATATATATATATATATATATATATATAAAAAATGATTACGATAATAATCGAATAAAAATTTATCGAGTAACTATATGTAGTTTCATAAAATATTTCATATAAAATCATACGAATATTGATATTGTCACAAAACAAATATTGTCGGTATATTTGAATGGAAAAAAAAAAAAAAAAAAAAAAACAAAGATCCTTGGAACTTCTGACTTCTGATCAACATTATTTCCGACTTATAGCGCTAATGAGCCATCTGATACATAATGCACAATCTCCGATCGTGTAAACTGTCCCTGACACTTGAATCCGTAAAGTTGACTAGTTTTTTTTTTCCCTATATAGCCAGTATTATGAAATTATAATATTATGTAGAACCACATACTGTGCCTCTTACATATAATATGATATAAATTTATATATTTTTATTTTATTTTTATTTATAATATGTCTGTAGCTGATACGGTAATATATTATACCTAATTGAGGGAAAAAAAGAAGAGAAAAAAATATATATATATATATAGTATATATATATATTTTATGCAGACATCGAGATCGCCTGGGGTTAAATTTAACACCCATTCATATACGTTAGACATTGGGTAATATTTTATTGCATTTTATCGATACATTGCATACCTATGTTAACTAATGAATAAAGAAATAAGTGTATTAATATTTGCCGCAGGAATACATGAGAAGAAGAGAAGAATAATTATCGTTAGCTTTCGATGTATCAGTTTTAATGTAATTTTTTATTTTTTCTATGCAGCGCATTTCATGATCTTATCTCGTATGCACGACGTTCTTGAATATATATTTCTTCCTACTACAGTTTTTTTTTTTTCTTTTTCCTATTTTTATTTTATCGTTTTCGAAGTTATTCTGACTTTTTCATTTTCATATATTCTGCATCGATTCACGGACTTACTACTCAGTACTTTTCTCGCTTATTTTTTTGGGTTCGATTGAAAATCATCAATTTTATCAATTTTATCTCTCTCTATAAATCAATCGCTGTATAAAAAAAAAAAAAAAAAAATAATAGAAAAAAAAATTCCCAAGCCCCGCTACACCTCGGATTAAAATGATATTGACATGTGCTGTAATATACTGATCGGCGTAAACCGTATCTAGATAAAAAAAAAAAAAAATAATAATTTCGTATTAATATCACTTACAATTAGTAAATGACACCTTTAATATCGAACGTCACCATCGCAACTGTCACTCCAAGTTTTTGTGACACTTGGGATTCGCGATATCATTGCTACTCTATACAAAGCGATTATTACATGTAAGCTGTGTAAGTTTATTACAAATAAGATATATACATGCAAGCGTGTAATAGTTAGTTGCGTAACGCTAACTAACCAAGATATGAGTTATAGAGGTGCGTCTAATCAACCGGCAAAAAGATTAACGACCACATTTGAAAATCCGTGTAATATCGTACCCATTTATATAGGTTGATTAAAAACGAGCAGGTCATATTTTCAGGGTAGATTCCTTGTGAAATTCTGAGACGAAATTTCCTTTACCAAAAATTTGGGGGACCAATAGTTTCCGAGCTACGTAAGATCTTAGTTTACCGATCGCAGAACTTACAGGTGATACACAGACTGGGCTGGCCATACGCGTAAGTTGAGCGGTGCCTAGTCTGTGTGACGTATACGCTCTGCGATCGGTCAACTAAGATCTTTCGTATCTCTGAAACTATTGGTCCCTCGAATTTTCGGCAAAGGATATTTAGTCTTAGATTTTCACGGTGAATCTACCCTCAAAATCTGAATCGCTTTGTATTTCTGGTTCTGATTTTCCGAACGTGTTTTTTGTCTCTTACGTAATTGATGCACACATAGGCATATGTGTGCAGTATAAATACATAATATTGAGTCTGTATCAAAGTATATGTCAAGTTGCTAACTTTACTATCAACGAACTAGGTACTTACCGTTGTGTATATACTATATATTTATATATTTAAGATTATTTATTCTTTTGTTAACGTTATCACGTATTCTCGTTCTTAGATTACATACCTATATGTAATCTACTCATGTGTATTATACGCGAGCTTCCTTTATATGCAAATCCCAAAATAAACTTAAGTTATACATACACACACGATTATGTAAAGAATAATTGCATGGTATAGTAAACTCTTCGAGCACGTTTACAACATATTGCTGATAATTTGAATGTAAAACGTTATATAATCTATAATATTTCCAACATTGTATACGCGCATATGTATATAATATAATTATGGATGAATATTAAACAGTTAATTTTTTTTGCTTTTTGTATAAAAAAATAAAAGACAAAATCCATTCTTATATTTCTGTCTTGATATACGTATATTACCCTGGTCTAGTCTCTCAACACTATATACAGTTATTATTATATTTATTGTTGTTAAATTTTTATGCATATAGGTATATATTGCGTATGTGTGGGAACCGCGTAATTATATAGTAAATATATTATATACCTGTTTGTTGCACACGCTTAGTATAATTGATGGGACATTAAACTAGCGATAAATGTGCAACAAGCTGTCAATTGTGAGGTCGTAAAGACTATTTTGTGTACTGTAATTACATTGAGCGTATAATAATGAGCACATATAAATGTATACATAAAGAATCGTGATTGAAATTTAAATCCATATATCTGCATGTATGTATATAATATATATGTGATAGGTACATAGTTTCGCTATGTGCTATTTTTCAAAAAGACTTAGAAATGATGAAGAAAAATAAAAATATAAATACAAAAAAAAATGTGTAAAATCTACATACATATAGGTAGTATATATAGTATATACATGAGTTGTAATCGCTTAGAATGGAATAACATTTGTTCAGTAACTACATAGATATAATATGTCTCGCGATACATAAGATGCGTTTTTATTTTACATAGCTTAGCTAATTCATTGTCAAACATTTATTTTGCAAATAGCAGCTGTCACGGTTAGAGTTTTGTGATTGAATGGACTTGCTCAAAACGATTTGCCCGGTTCCCATTACGTCTATTATATACTATTTGCAATCCACATACATACATGCATACTTAAATGGAGCCCGCAATGATTATGCTTGTTCTCAATATTTTCTGTACAACTAAAAAGATAATCGATTACTTTTAAGAGAGAGGGAGAGAGAGAGAAAGAGAGAGAGAAAATAAAGTGTTTTAAAATACAGACTAAACTGATTTTCTTCACCTACCTAATTACCTTGTAATTATAGTAATTCTGATCCCTGAGGCTATCGCTACTGTGACATTGATTTATCCCATACTCGTTTAAGGTGGTCCCTATCCAGTTCGACCTGTCCTAAAAACATTGGGCCGAACGCATGCTGAACGGTGCTATTGAACGGAATATCTCTAACCGGACACTGAAAACAGGAAAAAAGGCTCTGTAGCGCGATTCTATTGGCTATTCCGAACACGTACGTCGCAAAACATGTTTCTTTCACGCTAAAATAGAGAAATGGAATGAAATGAACATGTTTTGGGACGTACGTGTTGGAAATTGCCAATAGAGCTGCACTATAGAGCATTTTTTACCGTTTTCGGTACCCGGTTGGAGATATTCTGTTCAATAGCACCGTTCGGCACGCGTTCAGCCCAATGTTTTTAGGACAGGTCGAACTGGGTAGGGAACAACCTTAAGCGAAGATTATTTCAAAATCCTTTTACACCTTAAAGATGAAAGAAATTAATCGATGATTCATATAATAGGTTTACGTCTTTTTTTCTTTATCTTATTTTCAAAACTTTTTCCAAATATTAGTGAATTGATACAAAAAGACGATATAATTTCTATTCTATGGGAATAAAGCTTCTGAATTGAAGAAGAAAAATGAACACGCTAAGTGAATTTTTTCAATCAAATCTAAAAATTCGACGAAAAATATCGGATTGAAAACCTCGATATTGAGCGTTTTGATCATATTTCAAATATTGAAGTTTCAAAAAACTTTCGCTGTTAAAAATTCTCAAGTTTCTTCATATAGTTTAAATGTTACTATCGCTCATTTGTTGATACAACTTGAAGATATTTGAATATCTCTTTATAAAATCAGTCAGTTATTTCTAATATTGAAAATAATTTGACCGTATAGTCATCTCTATAAATTTAGTCTAAATACTATAATATGTTTTGGTTGTTAATTTCAGCTCGCTTATCTCGGTAGCTTAAGAATATTGACGAAAGCATGACTCGTCCGAGGTATAGGGTCTAGACGGTTTGTTTTTGGCCTACTGTTACCATTTGTCATTTACCATTCACCATTTACCATATACACACTCTCAGTCTCATCGTTTCAAGTCGGAGCTAGATATTCGATAATTGCTTTTGCTTGACATACCAAAGCTATCGAACCAAGGAAAACAAAACGCGTATAGTTAAACCCACAAGGATAAAGGTATGTATGTACACATTGTAAAAGCGTACGTGTATTGAGTCTCCACGATGATGAATTCGATATCTAGGTATACGTAGTACCTTATGTTATATCGAAATTTATTCGTAACAAAAGATTCAAAAGCGCGATAAACTTCCTCTTCGACAATATAATTCGACTTATTCATTATTTACTTTGATTCTTTTCTAATTTACTATTTAGACTGATTCTTCACATAACGTACATCATTTTCTCGACAGATATCGCTGACAAATTAACAATAGAGGTAAATTATACCAGAAGCTGTACATACAATGAGATTGGGTCGAATGAATCGTGCAGTTGAATACGCGTTACGTCATATAATATCGGTAAATATATACCTATATATCCTATATAAGACGTATTATGTATATGGTATAACCAGCAGCCTTGGCCTTGGCCTCGACCTTGAAATAATTTCATCGAAATGTTTTTCGAATTTTACGTTTTTTTTTCCTAAATTTTCTATTGTTTTTTTTTTTCTTTTTATATATAGCTGCAAGCGCAGTTCTCACGATTAATGATTATACGATTAACGCTGTTATTCAACGTTATGTATATACATTTTTGAAATATGTAAAGATATTCCGAAATACACGTCGAATCAATTTTTAATAACCTGAAACACCTCTTCATCATCATTTTTTTCTTGCTTTTCTTTTCTTATCATCTAATCCTGCGCGCACGTCGCTGCACTGCATCGATGCTACTCAGCGAACGTCTTGCTTCTAAGAAATGGGCGAAGTGGCCACTCGACTTGCACTGTACTAACGATTACATTATTTTACACTCGATGATATGAAGGCTGACGGCAGATATTACAGGTATATGTATTTAAGTTAAGTTTGTTTGTTTTCGTTTACGTAATATATTATATACAGTCCATTCAGGCCAAATTGATAGTTATGCTAAAAAAAAACCTGTAGACCATGACTCGTCTTCTCAAAATTCATTCAATAAGAATATTTCAACTCCTCTGTTTGAGATAATTGACAATAATAACTGGTCAAAATCATATTTCACTATCAACCAATGAGAAGACTCCGCAATTATAACAGTAAACATGGTAAACTATAATAACTACAGTTCCATCTAACACAGGAGTAACTGTAAATATACCGTGAGATTACGTGGAAAGAGTTGGTTCGAAGCGCGCAGGCGCTGGTTTATTCGAATATCGTTGGCCGGCAGAATCGCGCTAGCAACTCCACCAACTTTTCAGTAATATCCCTAGTTCTGTCGTCTGATAGATTCACAACAAACATAACCTATTCCTGCCGCGGTCTACCGCCATTTGTATTTTACCAAAATCGGAAACAAATAGCAGACAGACTCTAGGGATATTCGTGGCAAGTGTGAAATTGGCGGCCCTCGTAATATTCGAATAAATCAGCGCCTGCGCGCTTGGAACCAGCTCCTTCCACGTAACCTCACGGTATATCATTTGCGAATACCAAAACTCAATCATCCCGATGAATGCCCCTCGGATTACAGCAAGATTCTCTAATTCGGCGCGCCACCGCATGGATGCGCGGCTTTCTCGCAAGTGAAATGTAACCAACATATCATTGGTAGGAGTTAAGACAGCTCATTGAGAGTGAAAGCATTTTATAGCATTTATTTTAGGGCTGAATGCGATAAATTTACGTCAATATTTATCTTCTGTTCTTTTCGAGACGGACCACAAGTTCCTATTATAAATCGCATTTGTATGTATCCAAAAATTGGTTTACCATTATAAAACTCTACGTGTTCATGCTTGTTTCACCTATAAATGATTTTAATATAATTGTACTTTGTAATTGTTGAGAAACAAATTCTAAAGTTCTTCAACTTCTCGATTCAAAATCACGTCTAAGTACATGTAAACATATTCTTTACAGTATTTATACGTTTTTACATAACTTGTTGGAGCTAATGACTATCGCCTACAAATAAAAGGCAATATTAATTCCATAATGGATATTGTACCGATGTTTTATCGTGTTTGTTCAACGTATTTTGTAGTCGTGCATATCATGCATTTCTTTTTTTCATAATAATAGAAAAAAAAAATCGTTTCCTCATACAGTAGCGACAAGTATCGGTGGGTATATAATAGCCGGCATAAATTTCTCCCGCATTTGTAAATATGAGTTTTTATCCGGTTTGGATCAATCAAGAACATTCTCTTCTCTCTTTCTCTTTCTTTTTCTTTTTTAAAAACTGATTCTTGAACTGCTGCCTGTAACGTTGAAGCGATTAAAAAAATTGCCAACAATTTTTTGTTTTCGAAATAAAGATGTTGACAGAAATCAAATGTCACTATTTTTCCCAAACAGGAAGCGACGCTTCGACACAAAAAAAAAATTCAAAAGAACGTTTTACAACTTGTTTATCGTGAAGCGATTCATTTTGACCCATATTAATATAGTGAAGATAGTATTCATGAACAAATAGAAATCTCTATGAAGAAAATGAGGAAAATTAGGATCCCCGAAACTCACCGTCACTCGAACCGGAAGCAAAAGAATACGGAGGATTTCCACCACGAATAAGATCGGCGTCCCTCGGCGGTACCAGCTCGTGGATAACGTGATTTTCCATCTTCATTCGCTTGCCTCTTTCATCTCGGGTCTCTGGACCTCTGCGGCTGTCGAAAGATAGTGAAATGGAAGCTGGTTTTCTGCTCGCGTACATCATCGCGTATACGTATAATAATATGTAGGTGGTATAATTCTTCGAGAATTCAAAATACACACCCCCGCGACAGATATATATTCCGCACAGTATATTTCGTTGTTTATTTTTATTGTTACATATTATGAATGTTGAACTATTTAAATAGGTATATCCCTGCGTATAATAAACAGCTTAATAATTATAAACGCAGAAACTTATCCCGTAAACAATATATATACATATACTTATATATATATATGCGTATATATTATATGTAAACGACGACGAAATTCAGGTCATTATTCCACTTCACGCCGCCACTTGGTTTCAGAATTTTTTTTAAAACCTAATAATCCAAAAATCATTTCCGCCAGATATTCAATTTTGTATTTTAAATTTAAAAAATTAAAAATATTTATGGGATAATTGATGTTCTTCTTCTTCTCTTAATTCAAAGTTTCGGATTAAAATGGCGGCCATTAAGACGCTGATGATTAAATGTGTTGTAATAAATATGACACGACGAACCATTAAACTGCAGCGATGGATTTTATGAATCAAATCTACTGTAAAGACGAAGACGGATGTATTATAATTTCTGCACTGTTATAAATGAAATAAATTGAAAAAAAATTGAAAAAATTGAAAAAAAAAAAAAAAAAAAAACGGATCCCAAAACCTTCCCTTGGTTTTTTCACGAAGTTTTTATTGCTGTTTCCCATATGTAAACGATATTTAAAAGCAAATGAGAGAAAAAAAAGAAGAAGAAAAAAAACAATTTGAATAAAAGTGATGAATTAACGCTTTGTAAAACCGCGTATAACGATTTATTGATTCAATTGATACACACGAATCACTGTGCAGTCTAGTGTCGTTCGCGACATATACGCGACGCGCTCAAAGTCCGCGCTGGCGGAACGCGTCGCCGCTACTGGACAGCAGCATAAAAGCGGTGATAGTTTCTCGCTGTTATACCGCACCAGTAAACATCCAAAGCGACACGGCATAGCCATATCAGTGTTGACGCGTTGTCGATGTTGGACCAAGTGGGGAAATCTTCGCAGGTGTTTTTTTTTTTTCCTTTTCTTTTTTTTTTTTTTTTTTTGGGGGCGAAAACGGTAACGAAATATCGAAAAGGGTTGCAATTTTTCGACAATTTTATAAGATCATAGCATCTTTTTAATCTTCTATAGAATTCTGGTCGATCGCGAAATGATGCTTTCATCAGATGAACGCGGACGATTTTTTTTCTTTCTTTTTTTTTTTTTCCTCTAATAGACAATTTCAAAAAATGATCTAGAAATAGCTTTCTTAATTAGAAAAATTGATTGCTCCAGTTTTTGTCGACACTTAGAAATCAGAAAATGTAAAATCGAAGTAACATTTCGTCTGAATTTCTGATCTATAGAAGTGAAATTTTCATAAATTATTTGGGAATGATTTTGTTGAAAGTTTTATAAAATGTGAGGAAAAATCGAGCAGGTACGATTTAAATATCTTAATTTGAATGAGAAGCGAATGAGAAACTGTGCGATTTATATAATTGCAATTACCTATGGTATAGCAGTTTATTTTTACTTTTGAAAATTTTGCAACGAATGACACGGGCCATGGCATATTGAGCGTGGCAAATAGAGTATGAATTATAATATGCAGAAACCGAGGGCCAAGAGAGAAGAAAAGAAAAAAAATTATTCCCAACGGATTGAACTACTGTATAATTAGATAGAAAAGTGACGGGCTGCAGCACAGATGCAGTTCCACTTCTATATCTGACAAGATCGATATATATATATATATATATATATATACATATATATTTATAAATATAAATATAAATATAAATACGAGTTGGTTTATTCCACATACCTGTAATAATGTCACCTTCTAGTTACACCAACGTTTGATCGTTCTCGATTAATATCTGATATCATGGTATAGCCGGGTGCATGATTATTCCTTTTACACTATCCTATATATCATAGTACCATATTTACCCCAGATCAGCACCATCGATATTAAATCGCGAGGACATTGATATAATTATCTCTAACTGGCGCATAAAGAGTTTACCTGAAAAATTTATCCATTTCTGCAGCACTATACACGCGCAGTTAGTTTTATTACGTGGTTTATAAATATACATACATTAGCAATTATTTTTATTTTTTAACTACACCACATGTATTAATTACACACGTCCTACGTCCAACCGATTATAATATTTCAATGGGTAAAATTGCTTTCCCTTTTTCTTTTCCCATTTTATTTTTTGTATATTTATTATTGCTCGATAACCGGCGTATTATAACAACATATCACATCAATACATCCTTGACGTGTATTTTGAGAAATAAATTTGGGCCTAAGTACGAGTTGCGTGCGCAAGAGACGTAGCTATCGCGTTATCACTTGAAGGCAAGAAGGCATTATTTGTTCGGATATCGAGAGTATCGCAGGAAAGTTAATCGCTCTGATATACATATACATACATATATGTACTAAACTTTCCTCTAGAACGTGACTCTACCAACAATCTGGTTATCTGAGAAAACGAGAGATAAGTTATTACATGTATACACATATTCAGAGCCGTTTCGAACCTGCGGACCCACTCAGAATAAGATCGAAAATTTTTTCTTAAAACTTAAGAGTTATAATCATTGCTGAAAAATTTCGCCCACAATTACTGTCTCGAAATTGAATATCTGTTTCGGAATTTACCCGAAATTTCATAATACGTCTTATCGTACGAGATAATGAGCAGTCCGACTATCTCAATACTCTTATATCTACTAATCAGAGATTAGATATCAGATTATTTGCGGTTTATAATATATAGATAAGTTACAGTCTTGCAAAGACGTATTTAGGGGTTCGATAATGACTTTACTCATTTCATGAGTGTGCAAAGCACTTATCATCAGAATAAAAATCTATATCTAGAACAAACAGTCTCTAGAAGCTGTTTATTCTATACTAAGTATTAATATGTAACCGATTATCTTTCTGGTCTTATAAGTATGATAAGCTTGATATACAGTATACGTTAAAAAATGTATTTTGCAATTTTAAATGGAACGAATACTTACCAAAAAATTACTGACCATTTATTACTTCTGGCGAATATTACGGATTCTATTCCACGTATAACTCTTTAGTTTCTCTTCGTTTATCGTCTCAAATTTATTATGTTAATTACTTTTTAGACCACGCTGCAACGCAATGCGCGACCGCAACCCTAGTTTCTTTTTTTTTTTTTGCCTCTTTTTCTTTTTATAATTAACTCAAAACGCACCTTCAGAAGTTATTTCTGTGGTATTCTAAGTACGAAGTAATACATATTAATCGCAGTTATAATTATAGCTACTGGCTTCACACATGACTCGTATAATGGAAGTGATCTCTAATTAAACTGTCAATATAATATTAAGTACTATTTAGCTATTGTATATAACTTGTTTCGTCTAAATAAAATATTTCCGCATTATTACTTTGAATAATAAAAAAAAAACAAAAAATAATACACGATTAAAACAAGTACCGAATTACATAAGATCAGATGAGGGATATAGCGCCAAGGTTAATATTTTTCATACTCTTATGAATCGAATCACGATAGAATATCCGTTTATAATCTACGCGGCATATATATATATAGCCTTATCTAATTTAATTATAGGTATTTTTTTGATAAATTCTCTGTTTGCATATAGATGCATAGAGGCGCAGGTATAAGTCGTACAGTCAAGGGAAGTGATTCTGAAGCGCCGCGCCGTATTCGAGGCATCCGCGCGACCGAACGTACACGTGGTTTTTAATTGTCTTCAAGTTGGTATGAAATTAAAGCAACATCTGCTCCCGTGGTAAGTCAGTGATCTGCTCTGCGCGGGATAGGAGACTTCGTTTGTTATTATTAACGAATTATTCAAAGCTATGTGAATTGACGTTCACTGGAAAGACAAAAAAAAAAAAAATCTGCTATCCTGCGCAGAGCAGATCACTGATTTATCGCGGGGGCAGATGTTGATTTAATTTCATACCAACTTGAAGACAATTGAAAACAACGTGTATGTTCAGTTGCTCGAATACCGCGAATACGGCGCTTCAGAATCACTTTCCTTGACTGTACATGTATGCTAAGATCGCGATCCGCACATCAATAGGTATAAAGCACTTGGCTAATCGCGGCGGTAAGTTCAACTCGATGGTTCAAACTGAGCAAAAACTTGAAGAAGACTGCCTTGAATTATTAAGTAAGTTATTTCATATTTACTCGTGGTTTCTGCGTCGAGTTATGCTTCTCGCTTGACAATACATATACCTATATATATTTTCATACATGGGCTTTTATATATTATACCATACGCATGCATACATACTTGCAAATTGTATATAGGAGAGGCAATAAATTATGTTACATACAATATACGTGTACCATTAGCCTATAATATCCAGGTGACATGTCTTACATATCTGTGGCAATTTATAGTTTGAAATTATTAACGCTGCCTCATCAATACCGTAAATAATGCTTCATTTGAAAATAAATCATATTACTGGTTTGTCATTATTTTTTATTCCATTTTTTAGAACACATAATTAATAGAAACTGTAATCTAGGATTCTATAATAATTTACAGCTACTCGTAATATAAATTAATTTACTTTTATACCTGGAATTAAAATAGCGCAAGTATGAGAAGTAGAATCGATCCTGAGGCGAGACGAATTATTTTTCATTTCTTCGAATCCGAAATCGTAAAAAAGAAAAGAATTTATTCGACTATAATGAATCTCAGTTTACTGGAATAAAAAAAAAACATTCATTTATTTATTTGTACACACCTACAGTACATTTTAATTATAATAATATGGTCAATGAATCACGCGTGATGAAAATATGTGTTTCCTTATGATAAATTCCTGTAATTTAGTCCAAGTTTTTCTCTTCTTCCGTTTATAAATGATCCGTATATCCAACTGTTGTATGTCATTCTTTTAAAAGAACTTTTTTCGCCGATTATATCCAGTATATATCGGGGAATCACCCGCATATCCAATTCTCTTTATAGGGGAAACCCAGTTCTATCGATAAAACAGGAATTAATTTTCACCTAAGTAAGTCTTCTATACTTTTATATTTCCGCTCCAATATCCTCGATGTAAGTTTTACATTCCTTGAGGTAAATATTAATCATATATCATAGATAATATACATCTGCTTTGATACAACAGGTTAAATATCAAATGTGTTTATTTCCTCCTACTAAATATTTTCAAATACACTATACTATAAGAATGAAAAACATAAATAATAACAATAATAATGATTTGTCGATAAGTCGAATTCTACAGATCAATTGATAAACCAGTTTCGTCTCTTACCATGAGATATAGTTAATGAATAAATACGACAGATAGCGCCACAGGCTTTCTGACACTCTGTATTTCAGAACGCAGTTCTACTTACCGACCGAGTAGTCAATTTCGATATGTGCTGCGTGGTTCGCCCCGAACGATCCAGTCCCGCCGCTAGCTAAAAAGATATGCTTCGGATTCGCCTTACAGCGAGAGATACGTTTTATGGTGCCGTGTCAGCCGTGGCACGAGAAGCAAGAGCACTTAAGAAGGAACGGGTTTTACATTGAGATTTCATTTCTACCGAGATAAAATAATAATAATAATAATAATAATAACAATAATAACAATAATAACAATAATAATATTAATGATAACAATAATAATTGTTTAACGAAGAAGAAGAGAATAAAAAAATAATCGGCGTACAGTCGTAGTTTAATAACGTCGTGTGAAGAATTCTTCTTTCCTGACGTGTCGTGGGCCAACGTCAGTTCGGTTAACATGTCGTCAATAATACCGAGGAACTATTTATAAGAGAAAATAACAACAAATAAATAATACTCAATAAAAAAAAAACTGAATTATACTTCTTATTTATTCGAATAATACGTCATAATAAAATATTAATTGTTTTTTTTTGTTTTTTTTTTTTTATTTTCTCTCCACTCTTTCGGCATCATCTCGAAGAATTGGTCCTAACTGATTTGAAATTATTCGGTCTCTTTTTCTCCACCGACGTTTAGTGGCAAAAATTGAGATTATACTTAATTTGTATGGTAAAAATAATGTGAAAAAAGAAAAATTATATATATATATACAGTGCGATCGAAAGTGTAATATCAGTGTGCAGGTGACGCGATAAAGAAAAATATAATAATATCTGTATTATATTGTAAACCGCTAGTTTTCCGTTCGTTATATTACCTTCGTTATAATACCACATCATCTTATATGTATGATATAGTATAGAAACGCAGTATTTTCAGTGTCAACCGCGCAGCAATTTACTATACATATTTTACCGTCATATAGAATATCAGAGTTGAAAAAATATATAGCATATAGTATTATGAAATAACATCGTATATTCAATTGTCACCCTGTTTACACGCTTGTATCAGTGACTACATATTTAACTCGTTACCTCTGCTCGTTTATAAGAGGCATATTATTTATCATCAAATTACAAGTTAATTATTCTGTTATTAAGCGTAATATAAAAGAAGAGAGAAGGAAAAAAAGATAAAATTATCAGGTTCCTCCGATCCGCATTAATATAACATTAATATAATGATGAAAATAGAGTCTGCGAATGCATTATAACCTCATATAAGTATAATACTGATTCAGAGATAGATCGTATCGTATCGTATCGTATCGTATCGTATCGTATCGTATCGTATCTACCCCCGTTTATTCCCTAAAGATAATACCCGCTTCTTATACATATACCATTATTTCAATAGTTAGAAATACGCGAATATAAACCTCTGTGAAACTTTCCCATTTCAAATAGTGTCATACGTCCCCCGTTTCTCTTATAATAGTGCAAGTAGTTTCATATACTCTTATATAGTAGAAGAAGGAGAATAAAAGAAATGAAATAAAGTCAGAAATCTTCCGCTACATAACCTCACTTTTATCATTACCATAAAATTCGGCTTAGCGTTCTTCTACGATCTAAAGTATATAGTATATTTAAAAAAAAAAAAAAAAAAAAAAAAAAAAAAAGAAAACTCAATTTTATAATACATGTAGTATTATTATTTTCCAGATAATAAAAATAATTATTATTGTGATTATTTATATATTTTTTTTTTATATCATATCCCTTCGCGTATGTATACATCGCGTCTTATTAAATAAAACTAAACATCGCATATATCTATATGATATTATACGCGTTGGAATTTGTACGGTATTAATATAAACGGTAATAATCGTATGAGATTAAATAATTGAAGATAACTAAATCAAACGACATAATATATAACAAATAAAATTTCACCGCCTGTTATAAACCCTGACTCATTCAATATGCCGATGGTTTTCCTGGACCGTTTACCGGTCCCGAGTCTACGTGTATACACGTCAATAAGTGTTGCGATATTATCATGTTCCGTATACTATGCTGCACAAATAGTCAAAGATCCCGGATGGCGGACACAAAGTTTAAACAGTTTAATAAGTGCAGGTGAAAACGTAACTGATAATACATCGGCAACGATTGATTCGAGAACCCTTGGCGTACACATGAAAGAACTTGTCGCTTGTATGGTACAGGAACCCGGCTGCATTTGGGTAAGAATAATAATGAATAATGAATAATGAACAATAATTATAAGCGCAATATTTTTTTATCGATGCATAGAGAAGGTAAACGGGATCAAAGGGATTCGACAAAACAAAAAAACGTCATCGACGTTGTTAACTTCAGACGGACGGAGGCCACGTGTCTCTATAGACTGTCATCGTCATTATTATCATTATTATTATTATTATTATTATTGTTGTGTTTGATTTAAACTGTTTAATCGCGTGAGATTGGAAAAATTCATCGAAATTTACGGCTCTGTTATATTTCATTAATTGTTGTTACATTCGACGCGTCAATATCATTGAAATATAAATATTTCGTGCATTGCGTCATTGCGACAGTGAATACGTAGATGTTGGTATGGTGTGTTGTGCTGTGTTGGCACGTGTACGTACGTGGAGTTCGCGGTACGAATATTTAGATATTTGTTAGCGACGTGTATGCGTTGTGTCGTACATGTGTGGATACCGAAAAATAAGGAACGTGTATCTATGGACGTATTAAAGATTGAATTTCTTCCAATATCGCCCACATTATACGTAGATACTATACCTATTACCGATCGTTAAGTCGGCAACAACTGAACAGAATTAAGCTTCATTTTATGAATCGGTGGCTCAAAAAGAACATTGAAATGAAGAAATCTCGACCTTGAAAGAATCGGAGGGATTTTATACATCGAGAGAACCAGAAACACGTATAATATCATTTTATTAACGTGAATTACAGGAGGACCGCATATACATATGTATAATACACGTGAGACTGTGTGTTGGTAATCGTTGACCTATATTTTCTCTGAAGAAAACCCGTTTGGGATAAAGATCTGAAGAAAGATTGTATAAGTAAAGCTAAAGCATAAAGAAGCTTCGAACGAACGGTTCAACAGCGGCGATAGATAGAAACGTCGCGTCTTGTCGTCTCGGTCTACGGTGATGAGGAGCAGAGGAGGTGGGGCGGGCTATAGGCAGCACAGAATCAACCTTGGTCCAGTAATACACTTTCTGGCATCAAGCATCATAATATCGAGTTTATAAATACGAGCTTGTATCGTCTGCAGTGACCGTCGACTTTTGGGAAGGACGTAGGAACAGAAGCGTATTATCATTATTTCACTCTGGGATCGATCGTGTTCAAGTTCCGAGTTTCAATATTATATCGATTCACAGTTTTTAGAAAGGGCACTTCCCCAAAAGTCTACATATCCAATTTCGAAAACTTTCAAGCGAAGAACACCGAAAGTTGAAAATCCCGAATTGGGTGATAAGAAAAATGGGAAAACATTCCTTCCACCGGGCTTTCTCAATCACTTTTAAAAAAAGTTATAAAAAATAAACGGCTGAATCGAAAAATCTAAAAAAATTCTGGAGGCATTTTTCACCTAGTAGAATGTAAAGAAAAAAGCTGAAATAATTTCGAGATCGTCGGGGTTTAACACTGGTCGAGTTGGCGTGGAATGCCCCTTATATATATATTCTTCGAATTCGTGACATCGTGGATATTACAACCACACAGCGTTTCTTATTATAATAAATTCTCATTATTCTCTTTTCTTGAAATCATTTCCAGTATCCGCGTCGTTGTGATCGATTTTATTGGGTTTTTTTTTTTCACCGTTCTGAAGATTTACCTCGAATCCTGCGTTCGAATATTTACTTCCTTATATATAGGTATATATGCAGCCCAGACCGCCCGAGGTAAAAAAAAAAAAAAAAAATTTCTCTTTAGTTCGCGCCATCTCAAACCAATAATTAGGTAATGAGGCATTACCTAATAATCATGCCTCTCAAAAATCGTTGATGATATATCTACCTGACCCAAACCCTCAACGTTAATAGATATGCTGCTAGCAATACACTGTACGGTATACAGAGTGAGTTTTCTCTGGCATCGAATGAGGGAGGAGCTTATCAGCGCAGACGCTCCGCCCCTTTGTATTCATACTTGTTATCGTCGTATCGAGAAACCCCACCTTTATTTTCACATGCCGTAAAAACCATCAGAAACCCCACTCTGTTATCACTGTCCCAAATAAGATCATACCTGTTGTAGATCCCGGATAAGGAGGGCATATATAAAATTGGGATTTCTCGATATGACGAAAAACAAGTATGAATAGAAAGAGGCGTAGCGTTTGCGATGATAAGCCCCGCCCTGATTCTATACCAGAGAAAACTCACCCTGTATATACGTAAAATACCTTGTGTATAGGTTTATAGTCATACTTCCTCGGGCGATTGATTAGATATATACTAAAATCGAAAATATTATACATTATACTGATGGATGAAATTTTCTAATGCAGAATCAGCTGGTGAAGTCTCTCTTTCATCGCTTTCTCATTATACAGATTCAATTTTATAGCATTTATACCACTCTCTCGGAGAATTCGTTACCTATTTATAATTACACCTTATACCTCTATGCATGATATAGTTGCAATGAAATTTCTCCGCGTAATCTATTGCATAAGTATATATAGTATTATGTTGTACCTAAGGCTAGTTAATGTACTTAATACACAACTGAAATGACAGTTATTATTTTTGTGTTTTGTCGCTTATTTGGAAAAAGTATTTCGCGGCTCGATCGAAATCCCGAATTAATTTCAGACGATTTCGAATTTTCAGAAACTTTGAAATTTGAAACATCAAAATTCCGAAATTTCAATTGGTGGGATTTTGAAAGTTTTTTTTTTTCTTCTTCTTCTTTAAATAAATAAATCTCAAGACGATTAATTTGACCATACTTATATTGGTATCGATACGATCAATACAGCCCGAGTTAATAAACGCCGAATGAATACATGCGTGAATTTCAAGTTTCGGAGGCTTGGCCTTCCGGATCTTTAGCTTTCGGAATATTGAAGCTCTGGTGTTCTTCGTTTTAATGTTTTTTAAAACTGCTGTGTAGACGTTGGTAATATTCAAATTCGGAACATCAGCTCCGCCCCAATAAAGAGAATAATTATTGAATTATTCCTATAGGCGTAATATCGAATATCGAGATGTGGGTGCAGCTGTAACACTTTGGATAAAAAAAAAAAAATAAAAGAAAATACATCGAGCGAGAAAACAACCACCAACAGCGGGCGACAATAACTTAATATTAATGTATGTACGACGTATGTTACGACTATATATACATGTATATATATATATATATAAGGAAAGCTTTACGCAACAAAGAAAGAAAAAGCAAAAAGAAAAAACGTCATAACGTAACGTAATGTAATGTAATCTAACGGATCGCGTATTATGGGGTACCGCCTCCGTGACGCCCGTTATATATTATACGTTATATATGTTATAATATCTACGTTGGGTACATACGTGTACAGTATTTTTATTATAAATAAATATTTTCTAACATAGAAGATCAGAGCGGATATATTAACTAAACATTACCTACTCATTGCCAAATCGACTTATATCCTCCGCATTTTCATTAATCATCTTATTATATTATGTTCTGGTTAATATACCGTGCGTTTTGGTGGGAGCGCGACATGCCTAGATCCGAAGATAGCCGAACGTACGCCGTATTGTATGCAACCGGTTCACAAATGATTCGTGTCGACCTGGCCGAGAGAGTCGTATCGGCAATTGTTTCAGTGATTACCAAGCCCTCGATTGGCTGTCTAGTAATAAACAATTGCCGTATAATAAAAACATCGGGGCTCGATATAGCGGGTTTTTTTATCTGGGTTTTTGGTGATTCGACAAACCAGAGCCGAGTTATAATTATTTGAAAATTATTTGGTTAGAAAAATTCAAAATTTCTAACTCGAAAAGTATTCGACAGAAAAATTTTAAATAATTCACATAAGTTCCTCGTGAGTTGCTGATGACAAAAAAAAAAATTATCACGGTGAGGGTCCGAACCTGGCTTCACTCGGGGGACAATACCCCATATACAGAGCGATTCTGTGGAAAGTAACGCGCCTAGAAGGTAGGCACGTTACTTTCCACAGAATCGCGCCGTATGTGTATACGATACGACAAAATTATTTACTGTTCCATTTATCCGCCCGAGAAAGCGATTAATGAAGCCGGAGTCTGGCCGTGTGTTAGAACCAACGCGATTGGAGACGAACTGATAAAGTCCTTGTACTAATTTTGTTTCTTGTTCTATGTATATAATACGACCTTTTCTGAAATTCTATACGAACACCTATTTATATACATATGTCATTTACATCTACGTGAGAATTATTCTAATTTTTTATATCGAAACGAGAAGAACAAATTAATTGAAATAAATTAAATTAGAATTACACCTTCTCCCGCTTATTCAGTTGTTATAATTATTCGAAATAAGATTTTCGAAATCGTCGGGTAATTACCCTTCCTATCTGACTGCGATTAATAATATCGTATGTTAATAACACTTACGAATAAAGTATGTTATCTCTTTAATTAATCGAATCTGATGTGAAGGAAAAGAAAAGGCGAGGAAATTAGAACTTGGATGTATATAAAATTCCCGATCTATACAGGGTGATTCAGGTTCAGTGGGACATATTTTGAGGGTATAGATTCCCCGTGAAAATCTAAGACTAAATTTCCTTTACCGAAAATTCGAGGGACCAATAGTTTCCGAGGTACGGAAGATCTTAGTCTACCAATCGCAGAGCGTATAGGTCGCATAGACTGGGCGCCGCTCAACTCACGCGCATGGCCAGCCCTAGTCTGAGTCACCTATAGGTTCTGTGATCGGTAAACTAAGATCTTCCGTAGCTCGGAAACTATTAGGCCCTCGAATTTTTCGTAAAGGAAATTTAGTCTCAGAATTCGACAAGGAATCTACCCTGAAAATATGGCACGCTAAATCTGAATCACTCTGTATAAATTTATTAAAAAAAATTGGTCTTGAAAAAAAAATCGTTCAAATATTTGATAATAAATACATACACAATGAATTATTCTGTATAAATGCAAGGTGAACGGCACCGATACATATAATTATTGAGGTTTAAACGCGATGTGCAAATACTCTCGCGACCCCGACCTCCGCAATGTTGAGTAGATATTTCAATCAATGTATAATTATACTCACAAGGTTATTTAATTAACGAGAATAACTAAATTTACTTATAATCTGTTAGAATATAATATAAATAAAACTTCAATTATTTATTTATTTTTTTAATTTATTTGCTTTTCTATTCCTCAAATTTCTTCCTTTTTTGTGTTATCGGTCTTGAGAAATTCTCTATTTAAAATAAATTAAAAATCATTCAGAAAATTTTTATACTCATTATATTTAAATAAGATAATCACGCTTCACGATATTTTTCTCTAACTTTCGCTTTCGAGTTTAATAATAAATATAATCCATTAATTCCAATTTATTATTCCCGTATACTGTACCTACCTGTACTCATACCATATCAACAAATTAAAGAATGACTCCGTGTCAACCTATAATTAATTCTTTTATTATATACTATATTGCGCTCGTTATAACTGCAGCGCAGAGATAATGATGATAATAAATAACTGCACAGAGTGTTAAAAATTTCAACCAGACGACGCGACAGACACAATATATTGTAACGTATATTCTTAATTTTTCATATAGTATACTGATAGTATACTACACTATACAGGGGTCAAAAACCCGCGAGCAAGTAGCGATATAACTGTCGCTTTCAATTTACATGTAATTATAAATTATAAGCAAGTGTAGGAATAGGATTTATAGCAGATTTATACCGCATATAATGCGACAGCACTGCACTTCTACACACATACGATTCTAGGATAGCTGTATTGTCTAACTGTATAAAGACTGCAGAAAATCGAATTTAATTAGAAATAGCTGCATTTTACGTATTAGTTTTTATTCTACGTATACACGAGGGTCGACCCACTCTGCAGCCTGTCATCCTTATAGAGTCGTTCTTATTCAGGATTATATTTTTGAAATTTCCTGCGGACAAGGCAAAAAAAAAAATACGATTTTACATTTTTCTTCAAATTTTGGTATATATATATTTTATAGTATTTACGGTGATTACATTGGTCTAGCAAATCTACCCATAATCATATGATGATATTCGGAACTTAAAATCCAAATTAATTTTGCATTTTTCACGGAATTCTGAATAGATTAATTTTATCTTTTACACGTAAGTGTCTTGTGAAAATTGATGATAGGACATCATCGATTTAAAGTAAGAAAAATAAAGGATTCATAGTATTTTACCGATTTATATATACACGATGTAGAAAAGCGGATTTTCCAACAACGAAAAATTCCTCATTCTGCGATCCATGTATCATATAATTGCTCAAGCCTTAAGGAAAGATTTGGGAAACACTAGACACTCGGAAATAATTCGATATAAAATTATATTATTTTCGAATCCCTTTTTTTTTTAAAAGAAATAAGCTAATAGAGTTATCTTCCTTCTCGAATTTTCCTAAAGGTGTCAATCTTCCCCGGTTTTCCCTAAAAATATAAAAATAAAATTGACTATAATTCCAAAGCCTATAATTTACCAATTCGACTACACTTACCTTCAATTTATCATTGTCGATAATTTGACGCATGGTCAGGTCATGTAGGTTTACGGATATTATATATATGCATGAACAAAAATCCAACTATTAGTAGCTAGTTAGGTCACGAAGTCGAGAGGCATATCGATCGGTTGAACAAGCATAGCTGTCGTGTGCTTTAAACTTTTAAAGAATCTATATATGGTTCTATTAAATAGGTAATAAAACTACTATATACGAGTATACTAGCAATAGTACCTGTAATGTGCCTCGAGCTTTAAGGTGTAAGAATTGCGTGTACATTTTTTTTTTTTTTTTTTCTCTCGATTCAATGAAGTTTCCCACGCCATGGCTACAACTTGTATCTGACCCTGACCATCCCGGATTTGATCAGCGCAGGTCTCTTTATATATCATTTTTTGAACTCTAATAGAGATCTACTATATTCTTCAGATTTTCGTCCACATAAACCGTTATTGATTTTCGAATTTTTTATACCGAACGAAAAACGCCCATTTTGATTTTATCTAAGAGAAAAAAAAAAGGTAAATATGCGTTTTTGTTTTAGTATAAAATATCCAGAAATATAAAACGATGCAGAAAAGCATGAATCAAATTCGATATGATCGCAGGGTTAGACGTTGGTCAAGTTGGCGTAAAATGTTTAAAAAAAAATGAAAAAACAGCAAATTTTTTACCCAATTAAACATCGATCTTTAAAACTGTTGAATTATGCGGATACGTAGCTGACTTTGTTATGTAAAAAAAGAAGAGGGTTAAAGAAGAATTAATATCGCGAACGCGCTTTACAGGTTTTTCTTTAATCGATTTTTAAAACGATATACGAGAAGTAAAGAATGTCGTTTTTTCACTGCTTTGATCGACTTCCTAATTAGGTATATCTATATTTGTACTCAAAAATAAAACAAAAGTAACAAAAACACCGAAAAATAAAAAACAGAAAAAATTGGAAAATCGCCTCGGGTATTGTAATTATTAGAGTGAATATTATTTCTGTTGTTGCTCATGCAGCAGCGTGGGAATAAATAAATAAAATAAAATAACGTAGGTAAAACTTATACCTGTATACTATATACACATACACATACACATAGTACGTAGATAATTAGATATAATATAATTGGTATATAATATGAATGATTAATGGATTAATAATATTGAGAGAAAGGCGACTATCAACTCAGACATCATGATTTTTCTTGATTTCGTCAGAGTCCTCGAGTCGCAGAGAAAAATCAATTACATCCCCAATTTTTTATTTTTTGATGTCTGCTATTCTTCAGCTTTACGCCCAAAAACTTTTAAAATCATGATACTTTAAAAAATGGGATTTTCGAAAGCGAAAAACTAAAATTTCGTTTTTTCTTTTTTTTTTTCAATTTTTCAATTTTCAATTTTTTTTTTTTTATATCCTTTTTTTTTATCCATTTTATCATAAACAGAAAAAGTTTTCGCTTTCATTTGTTTATTTTTATTTATTTATTTTTTTTTTTTTTTTTCCACTACTACTTTTTGAAATTTGAAAAAATTTATAAAATAAAAACAAAATATGAAAGGACACGCACCCTGATTCTATTCGTCTAGCATTAATTATTTATTCTCAATCTTCAACGTCGAATAGCATATACAGCTGTTAATATTTCTGTAGAATTAGACACGTTCGCGTTCATAGATATGCCATATCGTAACGATATTCACTAGTCGGTACACAACAGCCATATTCGTTTAATTAAAAATTAATCAATTTCATTATTCAGTAAAATTGATTTTAAAAAATATAGTTGCAAGAACGGGGTAAAATGATCACCTTGAGGGAAATTATTACACAAGTAAAATTACTCTCATCAGTCTTTTCTTTTTGTTTTCTTACTTAAAATTTATGAAAAAAGAAAGAAAAAAGAAAAGAAAAGGGTTCTGAAAATAATAATTTTACATCGAACTTCTTCAGGTGCCCCCCCCCCTCCCTCCTCAATTTTTTTCCTACTCTAGGGTGTATAGATGAAATTGATTTTTCCAAAATATATACAGAAATTATATTATTACGGTTTCGTCATGACGCTACTCAATTCATTTATACATACCGTGCGTTTTCGTGGCAGCGCACCATGCCTGATTGCCGAAGATACCCGAACATAGCAGTAAACAGTTCGTCGTCAAGCCTGAGAATAACAAAAGCTGTAGAATAATCGAGTGATTAAAATGACGAACTTCAACTTTCAACAATATTTTGCTACGAAAAAAAAAAAAAAGAAAGAAATAAAATACAAAAAAGTCGAATTTTAGCTGCCATTTCGAATTCCATAAGTTCTGAAAAGTATATAATGCATAAATTTTTCCCAAATTTGCATAAATAAGTAACTAAGTTATTGTTCATTTTTTTTTCTTTCTAAAATTTTTGAAAACTTTTTCATTAATGACGAAATAAGATATTCGTTGAAAGAATTTATTTTCAGAATTTTATATCGATGTATATTGGCGGTTGGTTCGCGTTCTGCAAAAAGTATACGCAAAAAATATTTTCCGATGCGGAAAATATATCCTTGTCGATAAATTGTTGAAAAAGTAAATATTTTTGTATGGAAAAGTGAATCCAAAATTTTACAATTTTATTTCTCTTTTTCAGACCCTCATAAACATGGCTTACTGCGTGCTGATCCTGGTCGGTAAATCCATCCAGAAATTGGTTTTCGGGGAGCTTCGCGTCTCCGAACGACAACACCTTAAAGACAAATTTTGGAATTTTGTTTTCTACAAATTCATATTTGTTTTCGGTGTATTGAACGTTCAGTACATGGACGAGGTGGTACTTTGGTGCGCCTGGTTCACTGCGCTAGGATTTTTGAGTCTCCTTAGTCAGCTATGCAAAGATCGATTCGAATACGTGAGTATAAATCGTCAAACTCTCAATTTTTTCCCTTTATCTCACTTCCATGATTTTCCTTGTTTCGTAATTTCAAACTCCGGGCCCCCGAAAGTCCGAAAATTCGAAAATTCGAAAATTTCGGAATATTTCTCAGGATGCAGTGAAGACGAAGATTATAGTTCTTACACTTTTGATAAATTTTTTTTTTTTTATATTTTCTTATACATTAATGCTTTTTCGAAAAACTGTGAGTAGGTCATATATTCCAAATTCGGAGTTCAGACGGTCTGGGAGTTGTAAAATTCGGAATTTTAATCCGGTCCTTGAAGAACGATGATTTTTTCTTTTTTTATTTTGTATTTTCAAAGATCTGTGAATCGCTCTTATATATAGGATAATTAAATTGCCGTTATTTTAAAAATTCAAAAACACAGCTGAAATGGAAATTAATACTGGCACAATTTTCGCAGCTACAACTTGGAATTTTTTTTTTCTTTCACAACTTACGTAAATCCTTCTGGCATATAAGTTCAAGGTGAATTTATTCCAAATCCCTTTAGCCATGATCCAATAACAACCTGAAAGTTACACAACGTATATTTAGCTTTGAATCAATGACGCAAATAGTCGGTTTAATCCGGTATAAAAAATCTCATCTATAATTTTATCTATTGTCAATTTATTTGAAAAAACGGAGAAAAAGAAGAAGAAAAGAGTAAGTCCGCGCGGATTTGAAGTGCAACATTTGATTTTATTTTTATTTTTTTATTCAATTTTTTTTTTTTTTTTTTTTTTAAATAGGTAAAGATTTTGAAATTTTTTTCCGCAACGTTCATACGGTAATTTCATACACCAATAATCCGGCCGCGGGAAAAGTGTTTAATAAGCGCTGATTTTCACAAAAATAAAAAAGGAAAAAAAAAAAAATGAAATTGAAAAAAAGGATTACGAGAATAAGTCGAACGTATTGATTATTTTTTTGTCGTACTTAGTCCGAAATTCTAACAAAAACTAAAATAAAAAAAAAATAAATAAAAAAACTATTTGCCAAAATTAATTGAGCTTTATAACAAACAGCAAGTAGATAAGAGTTTGGCTTATCTATAAGCCGGTCAATTAATGCTAATCCGCTGAAATCACGTCAGTTTATTATATCTATGGTTTATCTACAAAATCGTACCTAGAATATAAGATGTGGCTTAGAAAATAAAAAAATAAGGCCAGGTTATTATAAGCTTGCCAATTCAAAAATCTATAATATAAATGAAAAATGATTATTTCACATAAATCTGTGTAACTATATTACGAATAAAAAAAAAAAAAAAAAAAAAATTTATCTCCAGTATAATAAATCGATTTTTTTCGTTTCTAGAAATTCAATATACTTATACTATACATAATAATTCATTTTTTAAACGAATAATACAAAATTTGACAATTGTTGAAAATTTGTTATTTCTTTTTTTATTTCTTTAATGTATCGATAAATTATTTCTTTGTGGGTGTATAATTCGAGATGTAAATGAATCCAAATTGACCAAGTTCTCTGACCTCTGAGTCCAGCTCAGATCTGACTTCGAATTTTTTACACAAACCGTTGATTAATTCTGAATCTTCTAGACGGAAACGAAAACAATAATTCCAAATATTTTTAACTTCTTTGTCAAATTTCAAAAAACCTGTCTTCCACGACGATAATTTTCAGCCCGATGTAATTTATTATCAGTTAAAATCGGTGCAACTGATTATCAGTGGAACCTTAAAATCGATCAAATACATATACTAGAAGAAGAATTATTTCGACTTTCGGATATGGTTGAAAATGATCGTCATGAAAGACAGAATTTTTCAGAGTTTTTTATGTACGATCATTGAGTTTGTTTATTAATTTCCAGCTATCATTTTCTCCGACAACGCCAGGCTGGAGTCATGTTCGACTTCTCGGTCTCCTCATGGCCATCCTTGCACTATCATCCTTCATGCTGTTGATGTGCGTTGCGGCTGGATTTTTTTTCGTCTCCTTCAACACCTTCGCCTTTATGGCGGCCGAGGTACCGTAAGCCAATTATTTTCTCTGCAGATATTATAGGTGGATTATTATTGTATACAGTTTTCTTCAGGTTGGGGATTTGACTTTACCTCTAATTGACCCAAAAAAAAAAAATAAAGAAGAAATATATCCACCTGGGTTCCTTCCGATAAAATGATCACCCCTCTGATTCGAAGAATAGAGGGGAATAGAAGAATATAACGTAAAACGCGATTTTAAACTGACTTTTTGACTCTGTCAAGAGATTTGATTCACGTCGTTAATTTAATGCGAAAAAAAAACAAAAAAAAACGAAAACTACCATATTTGGATATTTGTTTCATCTTCACCTGCGTGCATATATCTATTGAACAAATGCAAAGACCTTCGTATGATCGTACGCAGGTGACAATTGCGTATTCAAACAGGGAAGCCGCCTCAGCAAAGTAAAGAGTGTATGGATTAGGGATTAGGTATACATGGATAGGCACGAGATCGGACACGGGATAAATAGTAATTAGAAACTGGCATTTTTTAACACCCAAGTAGACATATATGCATGTATACATATCGTTTCTCACGGTCATATAACGTTGTACGTATGTGCATAGAGACAGACGATGTATATATACATAGGTGATAATTTTATGTTCGTTTAGTTAATTTCTGTCCTTGACTTTGTTAATACAGAATCGATTCCCTGGAAATTTAGGATTCAAATCTTAACCTGGTCTCATGCATAGATTAGGGTAGATTTATATTTATATTTTATATTTATATTTATATTTATATTTTCAGGGTAGATTCCTTGTCGAATTCTAAGACTAAATTTCCTTTACGAAAAGTTCGAGGGCCCAATAGTTTCCGAGATACGGAAGATCTTAGTTTACCGATCACAGAACCTATAGGTGACTCAGACTAGGGCTGGCCATGCGCGTGAGTTGAGCGGCGCCCAGTCTATGCGACCTATACGCTCTGCGATTGGTAGACTAAGATCTTCCGTACCTCGGAAACTATTGGTCCCTCGAATTTTCGGTAAAGGAAATTTAGTCTTAGATTTTCGCGGGGAATCTATACCCTCAAAATATGTCCCACTGAACCTGAATCACGCTGTATAGATCGGGAATTTTATATACATCTAAGTTCTAATTTCCTCGCCTTTTCTTTTCCTTCACATCAGATTCGATTAATTACTGAGATAGCATACTTTATTCGTAAGTGTTATTAACATACGATATTATTAATCGCGGTCAGATACGAAGGGGAATTACCCGACGATTTCGAAAATCTTATTTCGAATAATTATAACAATTGAATAAGCGGAAGTAGGTGTAATTCCAATTCTTATACCTATATATATTTTCCAGAACGCACACAGCCTTTCCAATCCTCTACTTGTAAATATATAATTAGCTGATTTGTTTGAGATATAGCCTTGACGATTCATGTACAGTATATTTATATTTACTTGTTAATCGAATAGCGGGAAACTTTATAAATGACTATACATGTATGCACATGTATTATATTATATACATAAATATATATATATATATATATTGTTTCGCAATTGATGTTTGCGGTAAAATAGACAAGTTTAAATAGTATAAGTTCCCAGGGGGAATAAAGTGAATCAAGTGAAATTAAATGAATTGGGCAAAAAGGGTTATTTATTCTGAAATACAGGTCTGCAGCTATAGCAAGACTAACTTGTTTTTACAATAATATTTGTTCACGCAGCAACCGAGGTTCTGATATTTAAAAAAATATCTTTTATCATATATATACTACTAGATTGGTCAAATATAATAAATGGAATAAGGATGATTTTACCCAATGTAACAATATTTATATCCCGGATTTGTGGAGGTACAATTCCTCTTAGGTATATACAGGGTGACCCAGAATTTGTGTCGAGGAATTTACAGGGCAAATCTTGATAAAAAACGGGATCGAAATTTCCTTAGCCGTTTTTTTCCGGGAATGCTTAGATTTATCGTTATAATTATTTTAATTCCAGTCAATGACGCGCGATTTAAGAACGGGCGCTTGTCGGTGTGCCTGCCGCTTGGTCACCCCCGTTCATAAGCCGCGCGTCATTGGCTGGATTTAAAATAATTATACCGAGAAATCTAGGCATTTCCGGAAAAAACGGTTAAGGAACTTTCAATCCCGTTTTTGATCAAGATTTACCCTGTGAATTCCTTGACACGAATTCTCGGTCACCCTGTATATTAACAACCGCGGTAGATATATAAAGTATAAAAATCATGGAGAAATATATGTAGCTGTAAATTATATGTATAATACCGATAAATGAGGTGTAGATATAACGGTGCTATTGCAGGTGATTCACGATTTATTCAAAGAATGTTATTCATCAAGATTCAAGTTTTTTTTTTTTTTTTTTCCCCATATCACATTCTTGAAAAGTGACTGTTTTGGAAAGAGAATAAATATTTTTTTTTTTTTCGAAATATGTCTTTGGTATTTGAATTCTAAATGAATTTTCAAAGCTATACGTGAATCTCTTCGAATTATATCAACGATTGAGATAAAAAGAAAAAAAAAAGTTTGAATTAAAGAACTTGAAAATTTGTGACGCAAGGAGCTTTTTGAAACCTCGATAACTTGAAGTATAATCAAAATGCTCCATTATTCAAATCATAGATATTGAGGTTTTAAATTCAAATTATTTTTTTTCGATCATTTGTAGATCTGATTTAAAGAGATAAACTCTCGTAAGCTTTGTCTAATTTCGGAAACTTTTTTTCCACATGTAGCATGAATTATTTTGTCCTTTTTGTCGAATCATTCACTCGCTCATGATAATAATTTATTGTATTCGATATCTATCTGCAGACGTATGTATATATATAATATTTAATAATGTATTATTTCGGTGACCGCATAATTAGATATTGTTCATGGAGATGAGTGTTGAAATCTCATACACAACGTGATACCTTCTTGTGTCAAAGCGAAGGTCTAGGCCCATTGTGAAGAATACCTATTTCCGCACTACCCTCTCTCCCAGAATTTTAGAAAGTATCTAAACTATATGATAAACAGCCTTTTCAACTTCTTAGAAAAAACTTAAATACAGCTTATAGGTATAGGTATATCGCGTAAATACGCTAGTATTGTTGTTATTAGCTAGAGGTATAAATTAAGAACGAGATAGCTATTCTAATTCATTGCCTACCGTCGAAGAAATTTCTAGGAATTTGAAAAATAAGTTTCCAATATTTCGTAGTCTTCCGTGAAAAAAATTGTAGATAATTATTTGCCGTAGCTTTTTCTTTCTTCTTTTTTTTTTTTTTTTTTTTTCTCTAAAACTACCAATGACTTGAATTTTTCTAATAATTCGTATATAGCTACACGATGATCATTTTTTTTTATTATTTATTTCAAATCTGTATAAATGTACATCAATTAGAATCATATATAATATATTAGGAATATGGGATATCAATTAGATATATTCATTACGAAATGATATCTGTGTAAGAAACTTTGAATATGAAACGCTCGACACAAAATAAACAATTAAGAATAAAAATTCTCATCTACATAATACAAGGCCAATTATTAATCGTATCTAATCTAACTTGTCTTTCGTCATTTATTCATTCTTTTTTTTTTCCCCTAATATCGCGATAACAATTCTGCCAACTAATTAAGCGAATTATATTACATCGTCTATCGTGTATTCTTACTGTATAGTTTCATTTTTATTCATTCGCTAACATTACTATCATATCATATCGGCTATATTATCCAAATACCATCGACCTCCGTTATATGTATACAATCATTTTGATTGCAATTTTAAGACCTTGAATACTATCTTATCTTCTATATGTTAGTCAATCAAATACCAATCAGAAAAATCGTGGCAAAATATGTTCATTTTTTTTTTTACTGATTTATCATACATTTTCTCCTTGTATATATATATTCCTTCGAGTTATTATGAAGGATTCATTATATTCAATTCTATTAAAATAAAATAAACTAAATTTCACAAGCTTATTCATACTCGTCCTATCTAATGTGGAATAAATGATCATTACCTGCTCTTTAGAAATATATTTGAATCAATTAAAACATGGTACTCAATCTTACATCGTTATTTGTAAATGAACTCATATTATATTAAAATACATTCATTTTTCTCTCTTTTTTATATCTAGTGCATTTTACTCGGAGTTAGAACAATCCACGTTATGCTACGCTACGCAATTCATCTATACGATACAAGAGGAGCAGGCAACACATCTCCTCGTTCATGGGACAAGCGTGGACCGCTAGCTTACTACACAGAATTAACATCAGAGTTAACAGTCTTAGCTGTTGACTTCCTACACCACGTCCACATGCTGCTTTGGAGTAACATATTCCTCAGTATGGCATCCCTAGTGATTTGTATGCAGCTCAGATACCTATTCCACGAAATACAACGCCGAATAACAAAGCATAGAAATTATCTCGCGGTACTTAGCCACATGGAACAAAAGTTAGTATAAATTTTACAAATTACAACAACCTTCATGGACATACGTTAAAAATTCTTTTCAGCTGAACATTCGACACAAGTTTAAAAACCCCAAATTTATTCTTTACTACCTTTTTTTCTTCTGTTTGCTTACAGTTATCCGATGGCTTCTCAGGACGAGCTCGCAGAGAACTCAGACAATTGTGCTATTTGTTGGGAGAAGATGGAAACGGCTCGGAAACTACCTTGCGGACATTTGTTCCATAACTCATGCCTACAGTCTTGGCTAGAGCAAGACACTTCTTGTCCAACTTGCAGATTGGCTTTAAGTATGCAAGCTAATCACAGAGAAGGCGCCCCTGAAATACCACCGGAATCTCCTACACCTGCAAGGCGAAATGATAATCACTTTTTCCACTTCGATGGATCTAGATATGTTTCCTGGCTGCCAAGCTTCTCTGTTGAAGTCACTCACAACAGGATTAGAGGGGACATTTCCGCTTTGGCACACACCAATTCTCAGCTTGATGCAATGGCCAGACAGGCAAGAATTTATTAGGATATATCGATATTTTTTTTCAGGATTAGATCAAAGAAAAATTTTAGGAATCGATAACGGTTCAGCTCTAAGTTCTGTTATTCATTTTGCTGATAAAACTTGTGCTTCTTCTTCAGGTCCAACAGCTCTTTCCATATTATCCTCGGAATGTGATACTAGAAGATCTGAGAGTTACTCGATCGATTGAGATTACTATCGAGAACATTTTGGACAGTAGATTACTGCCGCCACACCATGTCATCGAGGAACCAGAAACGGAGCCAGCTACTCCGACGCAGATAACGACGGCACATATCTTGCCCATTCCCTTGGTTCAGAATACTTTGGACCCAAGATTCGATATTCCAGCTTCTGATAGGTGAAATATTATACTCAATGTCTTCGTATGTTGAAAAATACGATTACAATTGCCTAGATGAGTTGAATATTCATCATTTCTGCTTTATCTACGGTAAAAGAATCAGATTTAAGATTTTCCTTTTATAATTTCAGCGGAGAAGAGCCGTCGAACCTTGGTGGTCGTTTTTCAAAATCGTCGATGGAAAGGGAGCAGATATTGCAGCGTAGAAAGGAGCACATGCTGCTAACAGCTCGTCGAAAATACTTTGAGAAACATCCGCACGACGGTGAATCGACAACGCCGGATATAGCGACAGGGAATACGGATAACTTTGCCGTGTCCAGAGTCAGCGTATCCCAAAACTGAATGATTCACATTATTTAGGAGATCGCAGATCGTACTTTGTGGCTAAAATATGATTAGCTAGATTGCCTCGCGGACAAAAGATGAAAAATTTCTGTCCAATGATACAGGCAAGGCGTGCTCTTTCAAGATGCAGTTTCATTATACGCGTTTAGGAAAACCACCGAGAGAATTAACTTATTATTTTATCGCGAGAGCTAATCACGCATACTGCTTTCAATTCAAGGAAGAACAGCAACATAAACGTATAAGACGATACTTAGCTCAACGTGATTTACTCCTAAATGAGAATCACGCGAGATTAGAGATATAATTCTGGCCAGTTTGAAGCTGGCTGGATTTATATTTATATTTTATTTACCCAAAAAGACGATTGTTGCAGCCGCAGCTTTAGCTTTAGCGTTAACATTAACATTAACATTAACATGATTATTAATATTAATAAGTACTATTATTTGATCTATAGTCCAAAGTCGGTGAGTTGAAGTTTGAAATCGGTAATAAAAGGCTGTGCTTTATTTTAAATTTTATCTAACTACTATAAAGGTGTAAAAATATGGAACAAAGATCATCGGCTAGTGGTTTGAGAACCTGTTAATCAACCAAACCAATGGATGAATAAATATGACCTCACTTGCGCATGTCAGTACGTGTTGTATCGATGGTTTTATTATAGCTTAATAAATCTTATACCGCGTGACAAGTAAATTGGCTAATCTTAACACACACATACTACATGTAATCACGTTGTTTTAAGCTTATACTATTTCCTGTATGAGAATCCATCAAAGTTCTCTCATCGTATGACGATTTTAATGCTTTCGGTGAATTCGTGACTTTTGTATAGACATTAGAAGGTCTGTTTTAAACTTTCACATTATTAGCGAGCCTGATCTATCTTCCAATTAGAGATTAACTATTTTTTAAACAGGAAAGGACTTGTATAAGAAATAGTACACACCTGAAACATGATTAATTGCCTATTAATGTCTGTTGATGTATTTTAGTTTCATTTGCGTCGAAAATAAGAGATATAATAAGATGTTGAGAATTATTCGCCGAATGAAATTTAGTGTATGCATATTAGCTGATCTGAAATTCGTATATTAAACTTATTCTTTCTTTTTTTTTTCTATGTATTTAATTAAATGGTTTGAATATATTATCTCTTAATGTGTACAGTTTTATTGTAAGATTTGAAGGATTATCAGATACATAGTATACCTACCTACCTATATATGAGATTAATCTCTTGCGTGGACTTAATTGCTTTCTTTATTCATATTTCTTTGGATTAAGATGAGATATCGTGAATTTGACGAGACGCTTGCTTGATTAACCGAGCGCTTCCCTGAGTATTTATTAATAATAAACAACTAACGATAATTGATAAGGAAACTAAAGTCTGGCGGTGCAAAGCTTATTGTAATTTATTTTTTAAATTTGTTCTCTGTCGGTATTATTGTTTGAATAATGATGAAATTAGGTATATGGAATATCTACCGATGGAAATTATATACCAAATTTAGCCTAAATCAGACTCACACACACATACCCATACAAACATGGTGAAATAAGTAAACGATAAAACTGAAGTCGCGCGATAGTCAGTCCTGAGTAAATATTCCTTAGCTTTTTGTAGTATTATAATGCTATTTATTTTTGATTAAGAAAAAAAAAGAATGAAAAGCAAAAAAAATAAATAAAATGATTAAATAAATAAATAATGATAAAATATAAAATCATAATAATAATAATAATAATAATAATAACTCGAGTTGTTGTATGTAAGAATATTTTTTTCAACGCTGGGGGTTCTAGAGGAGCTTTGAAAAACTATCCTAGCTTGTTTTGTGATATACCTAATTAAAGTCTATGTGTAATGCATACATATAAATGTACCTATTATTATTATGATAATTAATGATTATTATCTGTGCATAAAGAAAAAAAAAAATGTTTCGTCAATATTTTGATCTGAGCTGAATTGAATATTTAATGTGAAATTGATAAACTTAAATATATAGAATATTTTTAATAGTGGAGTAATTAGGAATCCGCTAGTATATACTATAATTATATGTAACACCCCTCCAAGTTCTCGTTTTCTTTGTCCATTTCTGATGTTCTGTCTATTGTCTATTCTTCTATTAGTGTTAAAGTATTGAAAATATATTTATTTTATAGACCACTAAGTGATAAATGATTAAAATAAATTGATAATTGAATATATAGGATTAATATACTAATGATTTAAGGAAAAAATATAAAAAAATTGTTGTTAAAATACAACTGCTTGTGTATGGCGATAAGCCAATTTAAAAAGGAAAGACAAAATGATACAATATTTGGCTTTTTGTGCCAGTTTTTCGAATAAAACTTCAATGAAATTGTTTTTTTTTTTTCTTTTTTTGATTCTTTTTATTATAAAAAATCTTAGACAATGATATTCAAACGCCTTTTGCTTTATGTATTACCTATTCATCTCGTTATAATAAAATTCTGATCTTATTACGTTATGTTAAATGATAAAAAAAAAAGAGAAATAATATTTTCAACAATCTATGAAATTACCTACTCTATACTTTATAATATTAAATAAAATAAATATATAGTTTGAGAAAATGATTTTGAAAAACTGTCACCCAACATCAATAATTCTAAAGTGTATTATTATTATGTACTACATCAATCCCCTCTACGATGTGTTGTAAATATAAATTAATTTGAAAAACAATATTAATCGTGCTTTCTACTTTTCAATATCAATTTTCTACCCAAAAAGAAAAAAAATTCATTCTTAATTTGGAATTTATTCTATTCATCATCAAAACTGGTGAATGAAATTAAAAGAAGAGGAAATAACAAGGCAAGAGTAAATATTAAAAAAGATTTCTTTATTCATTTTTTTTATTTATTCATTCATTTGTCTATTAAAGATCGCTTCGTTTCATGATGTGCTTAATTTACAGATATAACATTTATGTGTATGCAGTAATCTTCGACAGACTTTACTTTCAACCAATGAAATTCATCACTACAATGTGTAGGATAATATGGGCGAATATAAAATCGGCAAATCCTCTCTCGGGACTGATGCCATGAAATTGGCTCTTGTTTTGCGGATTTACTTGCAGCCGTAGGCAAACTGGAATAGAAAAAGAATCGATTATCATATATGAACTGTAAAAGGTTTCTGGATAAACAAACTAAACGAAAAATCAAAGAATATAAAATATAAGATCTAAAAACGCGACGAATGTACCATTTCTGTCGTATTCTACCGTATCTTAGATCCTATTCATTCAATTTCGATTCTTATAACTCAAAGGGTGGATATCGGGTGACCTAACCTCAAAAGCAGTTGCAATGAAAAAGTAAGAAAATCGATGTACAAGGAACTAGGCGTTACTCGATAAATGACAATAGATTATGTGATATACTTTACCGCCAAGAACGAAGCTCGATACACAGGATATAAAACCGCTGAGGAAACTGTTGAACGGAAATGTTCCGACCAGACAGCAGTAAACGAATTGGGTTACTCCGGTGAGGAATATGTACAGGAGATAAGCGTCGATGATTTTCAATTTCTTTGGAGTGTTCTTAGCATATTCTTGCCAGAATTTACCCAATACAGCGATCACCGACATTTTCAGATGGTTTATTATCAAATCTTACGATACTTTCGTTGATGAGGAATTATTTTGACGCGTGGCAGACCGGCATACAACAATACAAACGAGGCATATGACTTTCTTGTTAGACTTCAGAGAGCAGACCTTGTGTTGTCAGTTGTGGATTGGATGCCTGCTGTTCAGCGAACTCTGACGGTTTTATTATACAACTACACCCATTGAATGCGGCCATGATGTGTTCGTGAGAAAATCCAGTGCTTTGATTGGTAGAAGGAAGGGGATTTCCCTTTACCTCTACCAATCTGAGCTCTGAATTGTGGGAACTTTTCAAAGGCGGTGACGCAGGTCATTTTTAAAACTACGGTTCCCTACGTGCGTCGTTGGAAGATGTAGCTTGTTTATCAGTTTTTCTGCATTACTTGAATAAAGCGAAAGCTTTGAATCGTTATTTAAGTTAGAGCTAGAACATTAATTTGAGGATTTAGTGCCTTGGATCTAAGTTGAACTGATTATTTTTCTGTAATGAAAAGTTTATTACGAAAAACATACGATAATTATATTATATTTAGTATGTAGTGACGTAGATGTAATAAGATAATTTTGTTTACATATTTATTTGTTCGTAAAAATTGTATTGATTCATTGGTATTGTATCTACGTATAATTCGAAATGCTGAAGTATTTACATTCTATAGACTAATTGAATAAGTGAAAAAACTGAACTCTAGTGAATTTGTATATTGATTGTTATTGTTCAAGTCTTGGACTCTTTTTTTGCGCCAAATCCGCATTGATATAAAGTATTCGATACAGAAATGTCATTTTACGACGCCGTATATCGTTCGCTCTTAGTCCCCGGTAATGATCCTCAGCTCAAGTTCGTTCATAAACCTGACCTACAGGAAAGAAGAGGTAGGACGAAAACTTGAAATTTGCGAATGATCGTTCTTGGGCGGCACCTGTTTCACGACATCATTCAAATTGACGTATACTCGTTCGTCGTAGTCATGCAGATGAGCTTGTCCAACTCTTGACGTAAGATGGTGAACGTTGGCCGGTCTCTGGGCCTCGTTCGCCAACAGGACAGCATCACGTCGTACCTATCGAACAGATCATGGAAATTTCCTCGCAATACGCAAAACAGTAATTATGTAATATGAAAAAAGATGTCCGTGCATACTCTCAGCTCTTGAGTGATATAGTAACTCACAGAGGGATGCTGCAGTTTTCCGGTCGCTCCATTCTGTATCCCGATTGCAGCTGCTTCAAAAGCTCCAAGGTCGGGATTCCTGGATAAGGTTCACCCCCCAGAGTCACGATTTCCCACAGAAGAACGCCGAAAGACCATCTGCGGAACGATTTATCTCGCATGAGACAGGAGTCGAAGTACTTCATCAAGTTGAAATAAAAATTTGTTCTCTGAAGTCGCAAGCCTCCAGTAAATAAACATTAACCAGAATGTTGTTGAACGCGTTTCACTTCAGAATCTTCAAAAATAAGATCTGCCTATGCTTCCTGGACGAACTGTACGAGTCCCTATTTACATAAGTGAAATGATTTACGACTTCTAAGACTTACACATCGCTGTAGGTAGTGTAGACTTGGTGCGACAGCGCCTCGATTGCCATCCACTTGAGTGGCATTCGGCCGTTTCCCGATTTCTTGTAGATATTTTCCTGATAAATGTCCCGGCTCAGCCCGAAGTCGGAGATTTTTATGGTTCGATTGTGACAGACCAGAACGTTTCTTGTAGCCAAGTCGCGGTGCACGACTCTGCTTGACGATAAGAATTCCTATAAAAATGATCCCAAATCTGCATGAAAATCCGATGTCCAAGAGAAATGATGAAAGGTAGCAGCTGGGTGACATTTGTATCTTACCATTCCTGTAGCGATTTGACGACCAAAATTCAGCATGTCCATAACGGTCACCACTTTACAGTTGCAATTAGTATCTGTGCAAAAACCAAATGACTCATCAAGAAATCATGTGAACTTCTCCCACACTATTCCGCCTAGGTTCTCTAGAGTTGTAGCAGCGCCCTAAGCTAACCGACATCCACGACATCGTTGATCACGAGTGAGGCGTTTTTGAGATGGAAAATGCTTTTGGTAGCCAGCAGAATGGGAATTCTATATTTCTCACCCTAAAATTTCGATTGCAGCATCAATTCATGTCTTATGAGACCACCTTGCCTGATAAACGGAGCGGATGAATTAGTGAAAGAAAAGTACGATCAGCAGCTGAATTCTTTCGTATCCAATTCTTTTTTTTTCATCATGCAACGTAGTTTTGAATGAAATCTAACATCCGGAAGAAAATTCAAGAATGACCAACATATGTCGTACTTTTCATCACTAAAATTATCCACCTCGAAAACGCCCATCAGCACTCGGCAACCATGTGTTGGATGTAGGTTCGTTTACAAGCCTGCAAGACCTGGTCAGTTCACGGGTTAATATTGCCTGCACTTGCCTTGATTTTCGGAGAAATTGCCAACCTGCACGTAGTTATCGTTGCTCTCTATAAAACGTTGTGGATGGTCATTACACATTATCACAAGTCGAAATGGGACGCGAATCATACTCTTAATAACTCACGGAACGTAGATGAGCCTTCAGCGTTTTTCTGGAGAATCTCTCCTTGCATGGACATGGTCATTTCTTCTAGTGACTGGACAGAATGATTTGCTTCATTTTTCCGTTTAATTTTTCGCTTTGATGTAAAACTGTCAAATATTTACCTTACGCAGAAAAGAGTGCAAGTCTCCCCGGGAGCAGTACTCAACGACTAGAAATGGGTATGGACCAATTGTGCAGCACCCCAGGAAGGAAATGATGTTTGGATGTTTGTCTAGTGCTTTCATAATTTTCATTTCATGCAGAAAATTCCGACGATCATTTTCGTTAGAATCATCTGTAAGCGACCCAAATGAAATTAGACAATTTTTGGAATTCGATCTACGCCTTCAAATTCACAACATACCTCGTAACATTTTAACCGCTACGGGAGTGACGTTGCCTTGATCGTCGCGCATGCTACCAAGCTTGACAATTCCGAAAGCCCCGTTGCCTAGGACTCGTGTGATTATTAAATTGTGTGAAGTCATTTCGAACTCGTCTATCTGTGAACCCTGTGTTGAACCGTCGAAATGGAACGTTAATTGTGTTGACAAAAATACTGAACCACTAAACGTCAAGTCTACCAATTGAGGCTATATATAAGTGGCATCAACATACATTAAAGTCGAAAAGTTACAACAGTGTTGGATGGTATCTCGCTATGCGCTACCATGGATTTTCTTTCACGTAGGATCATCCCAACATATTTTTACCTCACCTGTCTTAGTCTTTCTTTTCGGCTCCTGTAATATCCGTACACTGCGATGCCGATCCCAATGCTGATGACCACCAAAATCGCGCAGGCCAGATATATCGGTTTGAAAATATCTACTTTCAGAACATGCAATATGAAAAACATACTATGGACTATTCAACTTTGTATTAGAAAACTATTGGAAACAATCATTGCAAAATGTAACGAGCGTCTCATAAACGTACAAGTAATTATTTACTGTTCGTTCACTATTTGGTTGACTCGAACCTAGTTACCTGTTTGGGGTCCAGGTGTCTCCGTTTTTACCAACAATTTTGAAATTATTGGGCCTCTCATCGCCGATGACCAGGTCGTCACAGACACGTTGAACTCCTTCGAGACTTGCACATCTGAGAAAACAGTCTCATTGGCTGACTAAAAATGAGAAATAAATTCATGGACCGATGACGACTTATCCTATATAGGCATGGTCCGAATGGCTTCGTATCAACTTACCCCAGAAATGTTGTGGAAAACCGGACCGTTGGTCTCTGAACTGTTCAAAGTTACATTGACGATGTAGAAGTCGGGAATTAATTTTGGCCTCTTCCATGCCACGTGAATATCGAAAGTATTACCGACCTTGTGAGTCGTCGTGACATTCAGACCCACAAGTGGTCCTGAAACGAGGAGACCATCTTCTATGAAAAAAGCTTTGATCGATTGCTTTCGATCTATTGCTTACAACGAAAAAAAAGCACTACGACGCTCGGGTCTTGAATATTGTGTAAGGGCGTATCATGCGGCTTATATAACCTCATGGCGTATTAGATCATACGTTCGACCGAAATGGGAATACCTATTTGCGTGAGTCGGGTTGTAAAGTGTCTCGAAATTTCTGGCCCGTCACCATAGGTATTTGAAGCTTTGATGTAAACGTCGAAATGTTCGGCGAGCGCCACGTTCCGAAAGACAGTTTTCAATTTATCCTGCAAAAAAAGAAAAGAACTTTGCACAAGCTGATGAAGACTGCGCTGCATCATAGATGCCGAATTCACTGGCTCCTGCAGGGTATATGTTAACTTGCCCTGTGATAAACCGTTTTGGAATACTGATCCGTGTCCCCCACACCAAGTGGATGTATACTGACGATATAGTGGTCGAAATGCTCTTCTGGCTCGTCCCACGTCAAGTGAACGTCGAAAACATTTCCTATTTTGTGAATTGTCGTGGCGTTGAGACCCTTGACTGCACTTGGTACTAAAAAAACGTTTTCCATAGTCAATTCACAGACCATAAGAATATCTATAATATAATCGATACTCGATCGATTGATTATTGATTGAAGCTACAGGAACTTTTCACTGTTTCACTGATTCTAGGTATACCAACTGAAAACTGTATTACTCCTTCATGTAAAAAGAGCACAACTCCATTATTCTATATAATTGATTAGATCATGAAAGTACGTGGTTCTCATAGGCATTTTAGAGTTTCTGAAGAGAAGATCTATGGGCAACGATTCACTTACCACACTCTAATACGTCCCGCGAATGGGCGCGACATCGAGGGGTACTAAAGGTCATCACAGTCCCTATCGAGCTCGGAAAATTTCCCCATTTTTGTGCCTCTGTTAAAGCCCTTACACTGACCGTGAAGTTAGCACCGGGCGGCAAATCTTTGAAAGTTACATGGAATTCCTCCGACTGTTGAAAAATATATGGAATTCATCTCGTTCTTCTCTCATTTAGGAATAAACTGTAGTGATTATATTAGGATCGCAACTATATACATTGGTGACCACTGTATCAACGATTTGAGTGTATTCCTATATATTCATTGACCATTCCTTACGTTCATCAGTTTAGTCGTTTCGGTGTAATTTCCACTGTCCGGTCGGCACGTCACTTGGTAAATGCAGGGAAAATCTATAGAAACATGAACAGCAGGCGCTCTTATAATTATCAATTTTAGAGCCGGGTAGAAGTTCCGATTAGGATGAACTATTTTTTCTCTCCACATCCTAAGAAATATAATTTCAATCGGAATCTTCTGAACTTAAATGTGAAAACGTAGACTGACATTGACGCCGTTTCGATCACTTGACAAAAAACGTTCCCATAAAGGTGCAGGGAATTCAAATTCACCAAAGATTTGGTATTGCTATATATTTACAAGCTCACCCGTAGACGGCTGGAAACTTATTTCTGCATTCCATTTTATCTCCAAGTCCGTGGATGGAGAAATTTTTGCTGTCACGTTTGTGACATCCGCAGGCGTGTAATAACCATCTGTAACGAGTATACGAGTAAGCACTTACGAAGAAAACCATGAAAGCAGATTTCATGGCATAAATTTTACTAGCATTAGAAATCGGCGTGTGATGAAGTCATATTTCATCTCATTCACCTGGCAAAGTTTTTATCGACTTCATCGTTTCGGGTTTCGAGATACCAAAGGTGGTGACACGATGTAAACGTATCTCATACCGTGCGTTCGGGCTCAGTGGGCTAATAGTCATCTTGGCGCCATTGATCTGCAAGGAATAATCTTTCAGGACTATGAGGCAATGAGATGAAAGCGAGAGATCTCTAGCCGGAGTATAGCTCGAAGACTATAACGATGTGGTGAGAATTTAGCGATGATGATTAATTAATTAGCTGCACTTGCTTCACCTGCACCTTATATCACTGATGGAGCATATTTGGAATACTCACGACGGTTGCGCCATGTAGAAGCCAATCTTTCCCAACCAAGCGTGACTCGATGACGAAATACCCAGGATTGTGAGCCAGGACGACGTAGGTCTGACCCCGACAAATGAGCCTAGCGTCTGCCCCTGCCTCTTCATCAAATTCTGCGTTTGATAATAAAATTCTAAGATGTGAAAGTAGCGCTGCTTTTTATTATTTCGAAGAACCGAACTCACATTAGCTAAGTTTTTTTATTTTCGAGTTTATGGAAATGCAACTCACCCTTGATTTTTTCCGACCTATTGATGCAACTCGTTAAACATAGTTCCTGGCAAATACAAAGAACAAGCATTTGTTTCTTAATTATTCCATGAAATTAGAACAACCTCAATAAATCACATACAGAATGAGGTACAATAGGAAAATCAACTTACGTATGAACACTTGAGATTACAGATTGCCTTTTGCACAACTTCGTCGAAAGTCTTCTGCAACGAATCTTCAGCATGACTTTCCTCTCGAAAAATCAAACATCCAAAGATCAGCAGTAAGAGTAACCGATTGCATTCTTTTATCATTTTGTGAAACCAAATTTGAAACACGCAAATGATTTTATGCTTTTTACCGGTACAAGCGGTACGTCATTGTTATATCTGAAGAGATTTTCAGTTTGTTAATTCAGCTATGAAGCAAATTTTTTCTATGAAAAACTGTTCAATGAATTTCTCTGGGCTCCGATCTTTGTCGACACCGCTAGCACTACTCACTAACGATTAACGAATGTTACTTTTTTTTTACAGCTCAAGCTACGACATGGAAAAATTACGTCATTGAATAGAAGAACCAGCCGGAAGTCGGTATAATCTTTGCCCGATGGAAGTGGTTGCGGTTTGATGTTGGCACTTGCATATATTGTCAGAGAAAAAATTTAGCGAAAATATTCTTCAATCTTGATTTGCGACTGGAGAAAAACTTGCGAAAATATTAAATCGACCATTATACAGCTGTAGCGAAAGTTACCATATTCTGGGTGGAATCAATGAATAAAATATGAAATGGGTCCTGTTGAATGGCTGGTAGCATAAGTTTCTCCACTATCTTAATTGTTAAACTAACGGCAAAAAAAATTTCAGCTTTTAGCAATTGAGTCAATTTTTGTCTTTTTTTTTTTTTTTTTTTTCTTTAACATCTTCACGTCGAACGAGGTTCTTCCTTGCATTTCTTGTATTGACCATTCTACAAGTATCTCCACAGCTGGGCGAGAAGAATTTCATATTTATTATACAGAGTTTGTTGATATTGATTCTATCTAAATTCTAAACGAAGTTACGGGAAATCGTTGAACGTGAGTGTTATGAGGACGAGGGAACCTATCGGGTTCGTGTGTGAAGTCTAGGTTCCAGACTGCGACCATTATCTTGAAGTAAGAATGAATGCAGTTCATAAAACGATACAATAATAGGTGGGGTAGTTGATTTTATTGAAACAATCTAACTATTCATAATATTAATTGTGTTAAATCAGTGCGATCATTATAGTATAACTACTTATGCAAAATACAGAAATGATAAGATATCAATTCTCTAATTATAGCAATGCTACAAAGTACCTGCATTAATAGTGCGTCCAATTTCTGTACAATAATTTCTAGATGAAACCAATGAGAAAGTATCGAGATTATATTGAATTTCGGTGAATTTGTAATATCTGTAGGTAAACCGCGCATTGGTTAAGCACTTAATAATTATTGCTACCTATTTCATAGGCACTTAACAAAACGTCCCTATACGTAATACAGCAATACTGAAGAGACAGCTAAAAGTACGTCCCTAATATTGTCACAGGTTTATATTTTGATAATTACATACATTAAAGATATACGTATACGTATATCAGAAAAAGGCACTAAAAAGACGTTCGTGCGTTTTTCAAACTCTCATTTACGTATCCATATAATGATACAGTTGATAATTATTTTTTTTATTTAACTCTACGTTTTGTTTTTTTCTTTTCTTTTTTTTTTCTTTCTTCTTCTCGTTTTTGGTAAAGCTGATCATAATAATTATCTTTGAGTGGACTCGTATCGGTTTACAGTCTTCGTTACGGCCTCCAGCTCGATTTCATGCTTCCGTCTCGCGTTTGCTCCTAAGCTTCATGCATTACGTGTAGCTCATTGTCTTTCACGTCCCTTGACTGCAAAGGGATATAAGTATAACGAGAATTGGAGTTTCCCGGGGCCTCATCTTCCGGCGATGTTTCCTTCGACATGTCGTTCAAGTCTAGATACTCTGTGTCCGTAGCCACGCAGAGAAGTTTGTCCAATTCTTGACGCAGAATGGTGAAGGTTGGCCGGTCCTTAGGCTTCGTTTGCCAGCAGGATAACATCACGTTATACCTGTAGCACATATAATCAAGATTTCCTCTCATTATGTGAAACGATAATTATGTGGTCGAAGAAAAAAAAGAAAATGAAAAAACACTCACAGAGATACGCTGCAGTTTGCTGGTCGCTCCATTCTGTATCCAGACCGCAATCGTTTCAGGACTCCGTTAGCCGGGATATCTGGATACGGACTACTCCCTAGGGTGACGATCTCCCATAGGAGAATACCGAAGGACCATCTGGGGTGGGGAATAAAAATATTCAATTTTTCGTTTACTAGGTAAACTGGATAAGGCACAACAAGAAGAGCGATATGGCGTAGGACTTCTGCTACTTACACATCACTGAAAGTGCTGTAGACCTGGTGCGTGAGGGCTTCGATGGCCATCCACTTGACAGGTAATCGACCGTTTCCTTGTTTCTTGTAGACATTTTCCTGATAGATATCTCGGCTGAGTCCAAAGTCGGAAATCTTTACGGTTTTGTCGTCACAGACCAGGACGTTTCTCGCGGCTAGGTCTCGGTGAACGACTCTGTTCGACGACAGGAACTCCTGGGGAGATGCAGAGAAGGGTTTTCCCGTTAAATATTGTGAAACTAAATTCGACGCATGAAGATGAGGCAATATTTCAGTCTTACCATTCCTGTAGCTATTTGACGACCGAAATTTAGCAAGTCAGTTGCAGTCACCGCGTCTGTATTGCCGAAGGCAACTGTGAAAGACAAAAGTAGTTGGCTTTCGTATAACAAGCTGAAGAATTTCATTTTAATTGTATTTCCAAAATTTACTCGTATTTCGAATCACTTACCTCGATCGATGTCGTAGGCACGATTGGCGACGAAACTGGAAATGTGTAGGTCGTCGTCTCTGCTGACTATAAAACCACAGAGTATCATATTGACAAAATTCTTTTAGGGTATATCTGAACGTTTCACTGCAAAGATCTGTTCGAAACTTTTACGCATCGATAGTTCAGACGCATGATAGAATAGACTAAAATTTATAGTCATATAAACTTACCGGAAGTTGAAAAGCTGTCATCGAAATTGTCTTTAAGAGTTTGGTTCTGCTCATGGGACTTTGGGCTCGATTCGCACAGCTTCTTCGTCTCGATGATCGAGACCGTAGCTTTTTCCAGTATCTAGACAAAATATGTTTGATATTGGTACGTGATTTATTCAAAATTTATTTCGATCTTGGTTTATTGATCATTTCGACTAACCGCACGTAGAAAAGACTGCAAATCTCCTCTCGAACAGTACTCGACGATTAGAAGAGGCCGTGGACCGATCGTGCAGCATCCGAGAAGACAAACAATGTTCGGATGTTGTCCAACCGATTTCATCACTTTTATTTCGAGCTCGAAACATCGCAGATCTTCCTCGTTCGGATCGTCTGTAATCATGAGAATGAGCTGATCGTCGCTTCTGCTCAAAGTCGACTAGACGATCCCAAAGATCGGATCATTTATTCAGATGCACAACCCACCTCGTAACATTTTTACCGCTACGGCGGTGACCTGGCCACGATAATCCCGCAGGTTTCCAAGTTTTACGACCCCGAAGGCCCCGGTGCCAAGAACTCGCTGTATCACCAAACGATCCGGACAAATTTCGTACTCGTCCACTGGTGTCAGTAGACTTTTGTCGACCATGATTGGGTCTGGATCTCCAATGTCTTTGATCGTCTCTAGGGCAGCGCTCTTCGCTTCCAGATCCTGCTGCACGATAAAATTAATTCCTTGGATTATTTCCAAACGTTTGAAAGCCGATGCATACTAAGACATAGAGTCGATCGTTAAATGTCATTTGCAATGACCAGAGCTCAAGTATGTTTATGCTCAATGTTTGATAATGGATCGGACAATTGAGTAAATTGACTAAATTGGTTCAGTGATAGTCTGATTAATTAAGTCACCCGAAAATATTCCAATCTCATTTGATTTCGCATTCGTTTTCCATGCCTGTGGTACGCATACACTCCAGTGCCGACTAGCAAAACTACGCTGGCCAGAAATGTCATGATAATGGTGCCTACGTCTTGAACAATCGGTGGTTCTTGAAAAAGACAACAAATGAGACATTGTATTTTTGGTCCCTTTGAAATTCGCTCATTATTCACCATTGTGTAGTATTCGTTTCGGATCATACAAGTACATGTATCACCGATATTGGAACAGAAATATTTCAGCCATGTTATGCATACCTGACCGGGTGATTGGACTCTGGAGAGATACTCTAAAATTTTTGAAGATTGTTGGACCTGATCCACGCGGAGACCGAGCTTTGATGTGTACTTGGAACTGCTCCACGACTTCGACGTCTGGGAAAAGGGACTCGGTAGACGTCTGCAAAGGATGAATAAATCTGATAGCTGACGGAGACGTTTGATTCTCTGACGATTCGTGGGACTTAAAATTAACTCACTCCGGAAGCATTCTGGATGATAACGTATTCGTCATTCGCAATAATTGGGTACATCCAGATATCGTATAGTTGGGGAACCAATTTCGGCATATCCCACGTCACGTTAACGTCGAAAATATTTCCCCCTTTGTGAGTTGTCGTGGCATTCAGACCCTCGACTTCATCTGGTACTAAAATATGGTTCTTATATCTCATTAAGCGTTTCTGAGTGGAAGAGAATACAGCTAGATGGATCAGTTGCAAGTTCTGACTATTATAACAAGCAAAAAACATTATGGTATTCGCGTCACATGCTCTGAAGCAATACTACGCAGTTTTCATGGATATTCCGGAGCAGTCAATGTCAAAATCCGTATGTCTATTTACTCACCACATATGGTTAAGTCGCTTTGCTTATCGAGACACGATGGCGTAGTAAAAATCATCACAGCCTTGTCACTTTCGATCCCTCTCCGAGTTCTGGCCGTGATCCTAACAGTGTATTTCATACCGAATTCCAGACTTGCGAAGATCAGGTCGAATTCCATCGGCTGGTAAACAGACAAACACGTAAAATTTGTTCATCTTTTATCAAGATCTGCTAACTCCCAACACAGATGTAGATATCGTGACTATGATATACTGACTCTCTGTGTTTGGATTTCGAAGTAGTTAATGCTGACTTGAGTCTGTCCAAATATTTCTAATGGCCACTTGAAGCGATCGTTTGATGAACGAAATATTATCATTTTTTCATCATTCGCAAATATATTATACTTAATCATAATCAATTATCATCCGCTTACTTTTTTGAGCTGACGCAGTATATGGCGATTGCATGAGTCGCTGCATGTCACATCGTAGAAGCAGCTACGATCTGTGGAAAGCGTTAATACCAGACTTTGATGGGTGGAAAAGGCGCGTATCAAGAGTCACGCAAAAACACGTATAAAAAATAATTTTATGACGATTAAGTAATGTCGGATCATGCAATTTGTTCCTAAACTCACCCGCGGCAGGGGTGAAACTTATTACTGATCTCACGTGCATCGTGTCATTAGCATCGACCTCATGACTTAATACCGAGATGTTTGGAACTTTCAGAGGTTCATCATCATCTGTAATCATCATCATAACGTGTGAATATTTGTTGGCAAAAAATCGCGATGTATAGAAATTCGAATTCATACCTGCCATTGTGTCGAACCAATCAGTAATCTCGGGTTGGGAGAGCCCTCTTCTAGAAACACGGTGTAGACGAAACTGATATCTCGTTTCTGGCAAGAGGTAGTGCAGCGTTACATTGCTCCCGTTACTCTAAGGAAAAATATTACCTTTCATGACGATTGGCTAAAACGCTAGAATAGAAATTGAACGTAATCGGTTGCTCAGATCTAAGTCAACCTCGTCGATATCGGAGACTCGAATACTCACTTTAACCGCGTTACTCCAGATGCTATTCTCATCCGAACGACGATCGACGATATATATTTCAGGATTGTGAGCCAGGACGATGAATTTAATATCTCGACATACGAGGGTGGCATTCGCCTCCGCTTCCTCATCAATGTCTGACATGGGTTCAGAAGATTTGATAATAAATTAAGGTCAATGATGAAGTTTTCAAGGAGTTGTTAATTACTCTAATTCTAACCGATCATTTTCAGTCCTCAATAATTTTCCACAATAATTCTCCCCCTTTGATATTCTCGCGCAATTTTAAACATGCAAAAAAGGAAAGGCGCGGGTCAACTGAGAATCGAGGTGCCGGATGTTTACGATTTATCGTTACAACTGTGTGCTGACTAATCTCATTGTTAGTTACGCCGAAAAGGATCGGACCGATTTAATCAAGGGGTCCAAATTTTGAACAAGGACCAGGGTGGCACCGCTGTCACCAGTTGTTACGACGCAAAGTTTCAGATTTAGAACATGTTTGTCAGTCCATCGCGTACTATGACCGGTTTCAGAATGAGTGATCGATCAAAGCTGACTTAGTCTACTGATATTAGATGTCTGATCTTCAAGTCCCCTTCGCACATCCATTGGCTAACCAGTTCTTTCGGATCCCCGGTTATTGTCATCGAAAATCTATAATCACTAGTCGTTAAATTTGGCAATTCTCTTTTTACCTGAAGCTATGATATACACCTAACGATTCGCCCCTTTAAAATTCCGAAAAAATTCGAACCGATTCACAGATGCATCTAACGGTCTGACAAACGGATTTTAAATTTAGGAACAGATTTATTCGTGTCAGAGAAATCCGTATACATAATCAATTAAGTTCTCGATTCGATCTATCATATATAGGATCTATAGGATTGGGTAAAAGAAATATTCCAAACAATCAAACTTACACCGAATTTTTTTCAAAATCTGCTTGCAATGGTCCTCGCGCTCTCGCTGGAACATAAGAAACAAAAATGTAAAAAAAAAAAAAAATTAGAATAAGTACACAAATGTATAAATTTGATGAGAATGATAAACACCTAGACAAATATTATTCTTTTTTGGCAACTGTCAACGCGTGGGTGGCGAGATTTGAAGTAAAGAAAGAAGAAGAAGAAGAAGAAAAAAAAAAAAATACTCCGCATTCGTACCTATATATCCCGGTTTCATCATGTAGAATGTAGATTATGTGTCGTCGGTGCGTGCTTGGCATTGGAATGACTACTAGCTATTCCCTTCTATCCGGGCATCGTAGTAGGTATGATTATTCCGTTATTCAAATGACCACCCGCGCATAATGACGCAGTTAAAATCGAAATCGAAATCGAAACTACATAAAGATGAAAAGAAAAAAAAAAAAAAGGAAAAAAAAAAAAACAAATACCGCCTATTGGTTATGCGACGAGCATAAATAGGTTGCTTCTGTCTCCCAGTTAGTACCTGCACAATCCTCTGTCGATCTGAGGTCGTTGACTCTAGTTTTCTTATTTATTCATTTATTTTTCTTTTCTTTTTTCTCTTTAATGCAAAAGATGAGCGAGCAAGGAGACGTTTTTCGCCGTGTATATTATTTATATCAAAAAAGGTGAAGAATACAAAAAAGTAAAATAAAATATAAAATATAAAAATAAAAATAAAAATCGTTCGGACATGCGAACTAACGTCGTATAAGACGTGAGCATAGTATATGGACAAATATCAGCACGCAACATAGATTATATTTCATATACTATATATTAGCATATATACAATTTATCGTCTATCTTTATTCGATTTTGTTATTCATCGAAATTCAATCGCTGCTAGGCGTAGCTTACAGCGAGCGGAACTCCTTTTGTCATATAAGTATATGTATTCTCATATAGGTATCCCCGACAGCTTAACACCGACGAAAATGCGAGTGAGAAAACTGTAAGACTGTACGTACATAGATATAGTATAGTGGAAAAATTTCGGAGTTTTAAAATGTTGTACGAATTAACCTTGAGAAATTCATCGATCTATGTGTGTACGGGTTATTTCGTACGTTCTTTCGACATATTTTATCGTCACATATATTCTAGTTCCTTAATTTTGTATTCGTGCGACTTTATCTTGATCGATACGAAAGGCGAGTGATTTATTCTTTGGCCGTGTACAAGAGTTTCTTTTTTTTTTTTCTTCATATTATCTCTCTCTCTCTCTCTCTCTCTCCCTTTTTTTATTTTACATATTACCTTCGTGTATCAATAGATCTATTTTTAACTTCCCGCAGTTGAACGGCAATGCAATAGCATCTCATTCGGAAACTGCTGTGAAAATTCATGCAGAAAAGACGATCATTTAGTTCATATGGAATCGACATTATTTCGATTCTCCTGAAATTCTATATTGATATTCAATTATACCGCTAAGACTCATATGCAAACTTTGCCTTGTGAATTTATTCGGATATCGAAGTTCTGAGTTAAGATTTCAAGTACGAATGTGTTGCACTTTGCAGCAAGACATCCTCCGCAAGACTCTCTCAGGATCGGTTTTCAAGAGACTCAAAATAACAGGGCGAAGGGTTGTTGAACTGCTTCCATTCTGAGGTCGATGCAGTTAAACCGAGTTGCAGACAATGAGAGAACGACGACGTTGTGTAAATGTGAGATAAAAAGTGAAACGTTGACTCCAACTCGACTTCGAAGTATCTAAGTCATTTCTCATTTAACCAACCCAGTTTTCACTCGTAGATGACAAAATTACGAGGCTGGGTTAAAGTTCCGAATTTGAAAACTGGACTCTCGGAGATTTTAGCCGTCGGAATTTCGATGTTCAAAACCTCAACGTTTTTAAAAATTCGAAATCGTCTCAAACGTTCGGAACTTAAACCCAGTCCGAAAATTATAGACCGTGAATTATACGTTTCTGAATTTTTTCGTTCTCTCTAGTATGTCGTCTCGTTTCTGGACGTCAGGTGAACAACCGTAGAAATATGCCCAAGGTTTATATCCAATGTGTGATATATCATTAACGTCGTGATCAAACAGAACGCTGATAAAATCAGTAGCTGGATATTAACGGACGAGATATATCCGAGGGCTCTATCATAGCATGCATGATCAATGTGCGCGCTTTGGAAACGACCTCTTCCTGTCCTCCGGTGATCTTCTCAGACGTCTGATGCGCTGTACTTTACGGACAGTTATTCGTCACCCGTTCCAAGGATTATACAACAACTTGAACATCATATAACGAAAATGGGTGGTTAGTGACCCACCACGATACTCACAAGTGATAAATCCGCTAATTACTGGTTTCAGATTTGCCAAATTCCGTCGCAGGTTCGTTTCGAGCTCTAAAGTGAGGCTGACGACCCAAAACGATTAGCATTCGAACAAGTTTACATAAAGCGTGTTCACGTATGAAATTATACGTGAGTGGGTCAATCTCCGAATATCAACAGCCACAAACACGTGCAATAGCGTACGACGCGTCGTAGAATAACGTTACGTTTTTCCTCCTACCCAATTCATCAGAACATTTCATCATTCGATATTAGTCATCCGTCTAGTTCATTATCCATAAATTATGGGAGCCGGAGGCTACGTTGTAAATAATCGTGCAAAAATAGGAAAAAAATTAATTCGTTGCTTCAAAACAGTGCCGTATTTATTCAAACCCCGAAACGTATAGTCCAAAGTTAACTCTCTGTGAAATCCGCTTATTCCAGTCGTCGGTCAATTTCCCTGGACATTTTTGTAACTCACAGTTCGTTTTGCCGGTCGAAATTCGGTGCACGGCTGCCTTATACCGCGATGAAAATTTCCGGTAAAGAGCTGTGAAAACTCATTTTCTATCGTGGAATTACATTTTCGTATACCCTTGGGTGACCCGAGGATTAAAATATCTACATGTATGTATAAACTTACGTTGTCAGGACATTTGACGGCGCATATAGTCTGCAATGCAACTTTCTCAAAATTGGCTTTGCAGAATGAAACAGCCCCGAGTATGAGAAGAAGGAGAAGTAGGAACCGAGTTTTCGCCTTCATATTATAAAACTGATTTGATAAAACTGCCCGAATATAGTTACGGAGTTAAACTGGAGAACACAACAAATCCACGTACCACGTTGAGTATCATGTTTTGTTACCAATGCTATAGCTACAATTATTCTGTCTCTTGTTGTATAGTAACGTACGTTGTACTGATCTTGACCTATCGATATTTACAAACACTTGTTGTAGCCGTTATACGATATTGGAATTAGTTATCGCACACGTCTAAGCACGTGGCTGTGAATTTAGTACCAGTTTATACTCATCGGTCGAATTATAACGCGTTTGAATATGTCTTACGATTGTTATTATTGTACCGCACATTTTTTTCTTTATATATAAAAATAAAAAGTTATGCAGACATATATGAGACTCGTTAATCAGATTATCGAGAATAGTTAGGCGTTTGCTATTGATGGAGTTTAAAAAAAGAAAGAAAAACAAATTTCCATTCACAGATAAAGCACGCGATTTAAACGAGCCTTACGAGACTCGCTAGCATCACTATTCACTGGAAATTAACGAACGATTATCTGTGCAGTTTAAACATTGCGACAGTCGGATCCGCGCCAACCATGTGTTCACAGTTGCAAAATTGAATGAACACGTTACGTTTACAGGGACCAGAAGGAAGTCGGTTTTAGGCGCTTGCGCGTTAGACTATGGCGGGACATCGTGATGTCGATGGAAGTGGAAATCAGTGGAAATGTGTGTCGCTTCAACAGGTCGTAGTTCGTCTCTGATCATATGTGACTCCGTAAATGTGAAACGTACGATTTAATCATTCGATAAAGTAACAAATACGTTATGTTGATACATAGTCGAAAATATGTCGAATGACTTTTGCCATAAGGTCGTAATAAGCGTCGTTACAATACTTTTGGAATTGCAAGAGCCGAAAGTTCGTATCGTTTTTCATCATTCGTGCAGAAAGCACAAAGGTGGGTTCAGAAACATCGAAATATAATAATTGATCGATTGAAGGCAACAGCTGTCGTATTCGGCAGATTATTGAAAAGGCATTTGTCGATGACAAGAAAAAGTATTTTGGCATATACGACCTTTCGGCCTCAACAAACGTCATTAAAGAAAAATAAATTTGAGGCAAAAGGTCGTGTCTGCCGAGATGTAAGACCTTTTGCTTTTAATTTTTGTTCATTTTTGTGCGCTCCAACCGTTTTGGAGCAAATGAGAATATGAAAAAAAAGAACAAAATGATGTGAGACAGTTAATCAACTTCATTAGGCAGCTGTACCAATATTCACGCGAAAGCTGTCTTCCTTTATTGTGATGATCCGAATTTCGTGTTATACTATATGACAGTACGTGTTTTCGATGGATCTAGATCATGTTAATGAACATGTTTTGACGATGTGCTATTGACTTTATCAAATGTTTACTTTCGTTGAGAAACCTGTAGGTACAATCGAGAACGAGATGATTATGATTGGCTAACCGGCTGACGAAATTGCATTACAGTTTGCGCTATTATACGATCGTTTAATGACCTGCGGAGGCATACCTATGATTCCAAAGAGCGTATGGTATTGCGTCTGATGTTATAGGCCAGGCAAGGCCACGCGGCTATTTCTTTCGCGCTTGTGGCGGGGAATGCGGATGCCGATGAAGAATTCGCAACCGAAAAAAGAAAACGCAGAAGAGAAGAAAAAAATAAATAAATAAATAAATAAGGATGGGAAATAAAAAGAGGGCCTACACATCCCACACGTAAAAACATATCGAAATTCGGACCCATTCAGTTCGAACCGCAGTTTCAGTTCATCGGCATTTATTGCGATTAAAGAAGTCGAATTAATTGAATGTTTGTTATACTCTGAATGAAAAATGATAGGGGCGTATTTATCCACTGTATATGCGATTACACCTATTATACACTGTTCAACTCAGGAGTGGGTGAAAAAAATGCACAATTTCCAATTATAAAATGAAATACTTTCAGAGATGTTGTTCAGAGCTTATATGTACAGATAATGTGATTAATAATTATAGTTAACAACGTGGTTGGATGGGTAGGTCTTTTGATTTCGTGGAATATTTATGTTATTCTCGTGATAGATATGTACATCGGCCGGAGCATCGCATCATCCAAGATGACCCTCGGTAGAGAACGTGAGTTTTTCCGTTCCAAACTTATCGCTTTTTTTTGTAGATGAGATTAATCCAGAGGCTCGTGAGAAAAGAATAAGCATTTGCTACCGAATGATATTCGCGAATCATGTTCGCATATTGGGGCCAATCTAAGAACTTTATGGGATAAAGAATATAAGAATAAAATGGATTTCCGTAGAGAGGGTCTCGATTAGAATGAACTATTTCTTCTCTCCACGTCCTGAGAAATAGATCGAAATCTAACGATTCTTCGTCTTTCGGGGGGTCCGGACTTTCGGAGTTTTGAGTAATCTGAATCGTCTTAAACTTGTGAAACTCAGGACTTCAACCCGACCCCAACTAAGGGCCTAAAAAAATGATCAGTGCAATGTAACTGATTATTTCATGGTCAGTTACGTTGAGGTAAACTATATATAATATAAATTTTTATTATGATACAGCTTCGAAGATGGTAATAACGTAGATATTTATAGACAATATTTCAAATACTTATAATAAGTCAGAAGGTATCTTAGCACTATGAAGTAATAACCTACAATAGACAATGAAATATTGATTGATATTGATTATATCAGGGGAGAATTAGCCTCTCTTCCGAGACTTTGTTCAAATCCAAGTACTCATTCTCCGTAGTCATAGAGATGAGATTGTCCAGCTCTTCACGTAACATGGTGAAGGTTGGCCGGTCTCTGGGCTTCGTTTTCCAGCAGGACAGCATGACATCGTATCTATCAACCAGATCATGGAGATTTTCTCACATCACAAAGAATAGTAATTATGTAATGTAAAAGGAGATTTTGAGTGATATCACTCACAGAGGGATGCTGCAGTTTTCTGGTCGATCCAGTCTGTATCCCGATTGCAACCGTTTCAGGAGGTCTATGGTCAAGACTCCTGGATAAGGATCGCCCCCCAGGGTTACGATTTCCCACAGAAGAATGCCAAAGGACCATCTGCACAGAGATTTATCCGAATTCAAATTGAAATTCTTTCTTGAAGCCGCAGCCCTCCCAATAGAAAGTCGAAGAGACTTAAATTCAATTAGTTACAATCTATGATTTTCAAAATTTAGATGTGTTTGCGATCGACGCGCAGATTGTATGATCCCTCATCCGCAAGAGTGGGATGGGGTACGACCCACGTGCTACTTACACATCGCTGTGGGTACTGTAGAGCTGGTGCGTGAGTGCCTCGATTGCCATCCACTTCAGTGGCATTCGACCATTTCCCGATTTCTTGTAAAAGTTTTCCTGATAGACATCTCGGCTCAGCCCGAAGTCGGAGATCTTCACGGTCCGGTCGTGACAGACCAGAACGTTTCTCGTAGCTAAATCGCGGTGCACAATTCTGTTCGACGACAGGAACTCCTGTAAAGATTGGACGCAGAGTTTTGCACAACGATCGCGACTATAAAGGGAAATCCAACTTCCGAGGAAAATCATAGAATGCAGTCGAACAAGATTTCTGTCTTACCATTCCTGTAGCGATCTGGCGACCAAAGTTTAGCATATCCAATACGGTGACTATGTCGGAGTCAGAATTAGTATCTGTGTAAAAAAAAGAACATCTACTGTAGATAAATATTGGAACATAATGACTCCTCAGAGGAACTGAACCTTCCCTACGCTTTCGCGTCTAAGCTCTCGTTTATTTCGTCCAGCGACGTAGATTCTGACGACATATATTGTTCGGTTGATAATTTGAGAGGCATATACGCCTGAAATTTGAGCTTTATCAAAAATATTTGGCACCCTCAAAACTTGAATGTGAGTTCGTTGAGAATCTTTCAAGTTTTGGGATGCGTTATCGACTTTGGTAATTTTGTTGGTATGCATAATCTATACTGCCTATGATTGATTTCTGTTTCCTATACTTGCCTTGATCTTCAGTGAAACAGGAAACACGTACGTAATTACCATCGATCGCTATAAAACCATGTGAATGAAAATACTTCATTGCAAACGGAACGGAGTGAGGCTAGCAAGGTACAATGAGAAGCGAAATATACTCGTAAAAACTTACGGAACGTACATGACATGTCGCAGCTGTTGTTTTTAAGGATTTTATTGCATTGCGGCAACTCCTGGCTGATTACGATACAGTTCTTAGCCTCGCCCGACAGCGATATCGCTTCTACGAGTGACTAGACATAAGAATATACTTCATTTCTGAATTCAACTTTATCACGCAGATGTATTCCTTCAAATATTCACCTTACGCAGGAAAGCGTGCAAATCTCCCCGGGAACAGTATTCGACGATCAGGAAAGGATATGGACCGATCGTGCAGCACCCTAGGAGGGACACGATGTTTGGGTGTTTATCCAGCGCTTTCATCATTTTCATTTCATTTAGAAAGTTTCGCAGATCATTTTCGTTCGAATCGTCTGTAAAAAAAAGGATGAGCAACTTAACGCTTCTGCTCAAAATCAAGCAGACAATTTTTCGGATTGGGTTTGATCTTTCAAATACCAAACGCACCTCGTAACATTTTAACCGCTACGTTGGTGAGATTTCCTTCATCGTCCTGTAGGCTGCCGAGCCTGACTATCCCGAAGGCCCCGGTGCCCAGGACTCGCGTGGTCAATAAACGCTTCAGACTCACTTCGTATTCGTCTACCTGTAGATAGCAGCAGAAAAATTGAACCTTCAATGTGTCGATAAGAACATGATAAGAACGCTGAACCACTTTTACACTGCAATACATTCATTTGGCATAAGGGGATCTTCTCGAAATGTTAGTTTGAACTTTACCTGGTGAGGCCTCCGTCTCCGCACCTTGAAATACCCGTATACTGCGATGCCAATACCGATACCGACGACCACCAAAATTGTGCTGATCAGATAGTTCATGGAGTTACCTAATCCTGAAAAGTTCGTCACGTAAAAATAACAGCACTATTCAACTCTCCAAAAATATACCGGTGAACAGTATTAGAGTTGATGGTTTTCCTTTCAAGTCGAATAGTCCGATTTACATTTTGGGTTAAAGTGAGTAGCGCCGCATTTTACTAACAGCTAAAGCCAGCCAAGATTCCTATGATGAGGGTGGATATGCCAAGGGAAATATAAATTGTGTGAATTAGGTTATCCATACCTGCCACTTCTGTAATGATAGCTATTTCGCGTATTGGATAATTTTTTGATATTATTCCACTCGATTCATGCAGATACTGAGCTACGATACGCACTTCGAACTTTTCCATGATTTTCACGTTGGTGAAAACGAACCCGGTAGACGCCTGCAAGAGATAAATAAATTGATGAGCTGATGGGACGTCATCTTCGCTGATAATTCATGAGACTTAAAATTAACTCACTCCGGAAGCATTCTGCCTGATTACGTATTCTTTGTCCGTGATATTTGGGTACAACCAGATATAGTATAGCTGGGGAATGCATAATTTCGGCATGGCCCACGTGACGTTAACGTCGAAAATATGTTCTCCCTTGCGAGTTGTTGCGGCATTTAGACCCTCGACTTCCAGTGATACTGCAGGATTATAAAATATATGGCTTGATGAATGAGTTGCAAGTTTTGGCTCAAGAATAGCAAAAAACATTATGGCATTCACGTCAGATGCTCTAAACCAATAATACGCAGTTTTCGTCGATATTTTCGATCAGTTAATGTTAAAATGCGTATATCTATTCACTCACGATACATTTTCCTGTGCATATCAAGACACAATGGCGTAGTGAAATCCACCACAGCCTCGTCACTGCTGATCCCTCTGTCGGTTATTGCCCTTATCGAAACCGTATGAGCTGTCTCAAATTCCAGACCCGTAAACGTCAGGTAAAAGTCTTGCTGTTAGTGTACAATAATTATAAAGGCGTATAATTCGTCTATAACTTTTGCAAAGTACCTACTGCCAACTCCTAATGCACATATAAATATCTTGACTATCATTGACCTTCTATACTTTGATTTTGAAGCTCTGAAAGTCGCACCAAGGATTTCTAGAATCAATTTTGAATCTAAATTGTCAATCGCTTACCGTATTTGGTTCGAACCCTTTTATGCGATTGCCCATGGAATCGGTGCATATGCCATCGTAGTAGCAGCTACGATCTATGAAAATAGTTAATACCGGAATTCGATAGATGGAAGAAGCGCTCATTGAGAGCCATGCAAAAACGCAAAAACATGTATGAAAGGTAACTTCGTTAAGATTAGGAATATTCAAATCAGCTATGAGTGACTCATCTTGCTATTTATTCCGAAACTCACCCTCAGCAGGCGTGATTCTCATCACCAATTCTAAGAGCATCGGTTCGTCAGCTTCGACCTGAAGACTTACTACTGAGAAGTTCGCAACTTTCGAAGGTTTATGAGATTCTGTAATTTATCATATCGTGTAAATATTCATTTATTGTTTAAATATTGTAATCTATAGGAATTCGCCTTCATACCTGTCATTGTGTCGAACCAGCCAGTAATCTCGGGCTGAGAGACTTCATCTTCAAATACACGATGGAATCGAAACTGATATCGTGTTCCTGCTGCAAGATTATACAGCTCTACTTGGCTCTCACTGCTCTATGAAAAAGTATTAGGTACCGTTCATGACTTTACACGATTTGAAATATACTGTACATAGATTTAATCGCTAATTGGATCAAGCACTACGAAATAAAAACTTAATGCGATCAATTGTTCGGCTCTAATGTCATCTCATGGATGTCAGATCTTGAATACTAACTCTAATCACGTCATTCCAGTTGCCATTATCACTTGTGCGGCGGTCGATGAGAAATGACCCAAAATTGTGAGCCAGGATGATTGAGGTAACGTCTCTGCATAAGAGGGTGACATTCGCCATCGATTCTTCATCTCGGTCTGCGTTCAGAGATTGAATTGCCAGTGAAGGTTGATAATAAGATTTACAGAATAAGTATTATGTTATGACTGAGAATTATCACGATTATCTGATCGTAAAAATTTCCGGGAAAAATGCGAAAAACCACATTCTGTCATGCATATTGAAATTTTTTTATACGACAAGAGCTGTCGTCCTGTCAAAATATCGCCAACGACACAGAGACGAGATATGAGACCATAGAATAAGTATTTTGAACAATTCAACTCACACTTGTATTCGGGCGGCATCTCCGGGCAATCCTCCATACATCCCTGAAATATAAAAAAAAAAAAATTTCCTTGCATTCGAAGAACCACTTGCTTTTTTTAAAATGGAGCATTGCTCTGCAGAGCTCAAACTTCGAGCACGTTCTCCGATGACTAGAACTTCTATTTTCGAAAATCTAACTGCACGGGCTCAAAGTTGTTTCAAAAAGTGTGTCTGAAAGTTTTCTCCAAAGAGTTTATAGTTTTCGAGATATTCCGAATCGAAAATCGCACTTCTATTCGGGATTTGCTGATACTGAAATTCAGTCGAAGAGAAATCGTCGAAAAATTGACTTGACCGATACTGCGAACGTCCGATATTCTCTGAATTGACCAAGAAAAATGTAGAAAAAGTTCACAAAGTCTCTGAAAGTCTATTCGCTTAATGGAACTTCTCTAGTTTTCTTATGGTATGAACCAGCTTCCAACTTGTAGTGAAATGTGGATTGCACAACTTACCTCGACACCTCGACACCTGAAGAAGCAAATCGTCTCCAGGAATTTTAACTTGTTGGGAGTGTCTTGGCAGAATACAATAGTCCCCAGCATAACAAGTAGTAGATACTGACTCTCTGCCTTCATTATGCTAAACTGATGAAGAGTCGAGTATCAGACCTCCGGCTCACAGATTTGTATTAAACTGCTGGAGGTGTTGTCTTGGACCGAAACGTGAAACCTTCTATCCTCGAGGTCGAGGCTCTGATATTACCTAGGAATTCCTAAAATTGTATCAAAGTGATAAGAGAATCCATTCGGGGTACGCAAAGAGGTCAGAATTTAATTTTTCTATCAGTCCAATCAAAAAATTGGAAAACAACGTCTACGGGCTGGTTCCATCTCAGATCGCCCAGCAAGGTCGGTACGAAAACTTCAAATAATTCGTAGAAAAAAAAAAAAAAAAAACAATATTATATTCCTTGGCGAATTTGAGTGACCCGTATTTTTTTATTTTACTTAAAAACATTTGCAGGTAGATAATTTACCGATTGTTGAAGATCAATGAATTTTTGTATTTTTTTTTTTTTTAAAGATTACTGCACACGTTTTCGGCTTGAAAATATACTTTGTGGGCAATAACCACATTATACGCTCGGTAACGATTCACCCGGGTTATTGGGACGAGCAATTTAGCGGTGGGGGCCTTGTTCATTCATCTGCCACATGAAGGTATACACCGTGGGTATAGGTATGCGTTGCGTAATGTTCACGTTTCTACAAAACCGGCTGACAGCTCATGTAGAATAGCATCAGTATTGACTGGGAATTCCAAACGTATCTGTTTCAAAATTATCGTGTAACAGTGACCCAAGTTTTCCTCCTGTGTCAATGAGAATATCAAATTTGTATCTCGCGAAATAAATAGCTTTGTACTGAAGAATAGTTTTGCAATAACTTCCGTACATCCTGAGTTTCTCATGTGTTTTGTTTGATCAGAATTTTGGGTATTTCTTAATTTCACTCACGTACCAAAGATGATAATCCAAGTTACAAGCGACGTTGCATTTTATTGAAGTCAAATGAATGTGATTAGAACCAATAGAACCGAAATTCGAAGTGAAACAAAACGAAGTAAGTGACATCGGTCATTTTCCCAAACTCAGTGTGTGAAAGAGACTCATAATTGGATTGGGTGGAAAATCACGAGGACGATAAGGACGTCAATTGACGTGTCTGTATACTATAAGCAACTGCAGGATACTGAAGTATATGGAAACCGAAATCAGTGGAGATGTGTATCACTGCAACTCACAAGCTTTAACTGCAACAGGACGTAACAAGCTTGTATTCACCGAAGATTAGTCATATCTAATAATGATGTATTTAATCAGGCCTCACATCGCAATCGCGTCATGGAAACTACGTTGCCAACATTTTCCCAAGTGTAATATTGAAACTGTATAGTAATTGATTACATACGTTTCATGAGGTAGCCGTAAATAGCGTAAGGGATACTTTAAAACTGGCGCCTACGACCCTATGGCATTAGTCACGCGGTGTAATGAAAAACCAAGTTGAAATTATCACATCTAAATCGCGAAAAAATGCAGATAACGCAATAAGTGAGTATAAATCTATGCGTTTTTGTAGACACGGCTTCTCAGGAGCGTGTCCACTGGCGAGTACTGCTCTCGAAAGCAACTTTCGAGAGTTTTACTCCCATGTGGACAGGCACCTTAATGGAGCAGTCCAAGAATTCCAAAAAGACGTTAACGGGCTAGGGGGTCCCCCACAAAAAAAAAACTTGAAATTTTTTCAGGAAAATGAAACTAAATGAACAACTTTGAATAATTCATGAAGGCGGAGACCCCCCCCCCCTCCCACCGGTGCTAGTCCCCCACCCGCCCGTTAAAACTTTTTGAAAAAAACAAAATTATAATAATAATAAATCTATTCAAATTTTGCGGGAATAATGTACATTATTTCCCGCAAATGGGGAAAAAATAAAAATTGCAGGAAAAAAAGTATGTGAGGGAATAATATGCTACTTTATGCCCGCTTTTTAGGTCAATAAAGTGGCGATTACAGTTGAGGAGTGAATAAATAATATAATTGGACTTGGAGTAAGCTTATAGTAAGGAAAGATGCGGCTATCGATGATTCAAATTTTAAACGTAGGTAAACTAATATCAATTTTTATTTATTTTTGTTTTTTATTTTCATTTTTATAAACTGATTACTAGTTCTCCGTAGTCACGGAGATAAGCTTGTCCAATTCCTGACATAATATGGTGAAGGTTGGCCGGTCTCGGGGATTCGTTTGCCAACAGGACAGCATCACGTCGTACCTATCGAACAGATAATGGAGATTCCGTCGCATCACGTAAAACGGTAATTATGTAATATGAAAGGAGATGCCCTTGCATGCTCTTAGCTTTTGCGTGATATAACTCACAGAGGGATGCTGCAGTTTTCTGGTCGCTTCATTCTGTATCCCGATTGCAGCTGTTTCAGGAGACCCAGAGTCGGGACTCCTGGATACGGGTTGCCACCTAAGGTTACGATTTCCCACAGAAGAATGCCGAAGGACCATCTGCACAGAGATTTATCCGAATTGAAATTGGAATTCTTTCTTGAAGCTGCAGCCCTCCCAATAGAAAGTCGAAGAGACTTCAATTCAATTAGTTACAATCTATGATTTTCAAAATTTAGATGTGTTTGCGATCGACGCGCAGATTGTATGATCCCTCATCCGCAAGAGTGGGATGGGGTACGACCCACGTGCTACTTACACATCGCTGTGGGTACTGTAGAGCTGGTGCGTGAGTGCCTCGATTGCCATCCACTTCAGTGGCATTCGACCATTTCCCGATTTCTTGTAAAAGTTTTCCTGATAGACATCTCGGCTCAGCCCAAAGTCGGAGATCTTCACGGTCCGGTCGTGACAGACCAGAACGTTTCTCGTGGCTAAATCGCGGTGCACAATTCTGTTCGACGACAGGAACTCCTGTAAAGATTGGACGCAGAGTTTTGCACAACGATCGCGACTATAAAGGGAAATCCAATTTCCGAGGAAAATCATAGAATGCAGTCGAACAAGATTTCTGTCTTACCATTCCTGTAGCGATCTGGCGACCAAAATTCAGCATGTCCATTACGGAAACTGTGACAGGGTCGCAATTAATATTTGTGCGAAGAAGAAATATAATACCGTAGATAAATATTGAAATAGAATGACGCCTAAGAGGAACTGAACCTTTCCTACGCTTTTGTGCCTAGTTTTTCATATACTTGCCTTGATCTTCAGCGGAAGAAAAGACCTGTACGTCATCATCGTCGATCGCTGTAAAACCATGCGGATGTAAATATTGATATAATTGCGAATCGAACGAACTGAAACTAGCAAGGTACAATAAGAAGAAAAATATACTCGTGAGAACTTACAGGGCATAGGTGACATGTCGCAGTTTTTTTGAGGGATATTTTTGCTTTGCAGCAACCCCTGGCTGCAGATTACGGTGAATTTCTTCGCCGCGCCTACCGGTGACCTCGATTCTACGAGTGACTAGACAGAAGAATATTTTTCGATCCTGGATTCGATTTGGTCACACAGATGTATCAAATACTCACCTTACGCAGGAAAGAGTGTAAATCCCCCCGGGAACAATACTCGACAACTAGAAAAGGATGTGGACCGACCGTGCAGCACCCTACGAGGGAAACGATGTTTGGGTGCTCATCCAGCGCTTTCATCATTTCTATTTCATTTAGAAAGCTCCGCAGATCATTCGCGGTCGAATCGTCTATAATCAAGGATTAGCTACTCAACGCTTCTGCTCAAATGCAAGCAGACAATTTTTGAAATTGGGTTTGATCTTCAAAATTCCAAACGCACCTCGTAACTTTTTAACCGCTACGTTAACGAGATTTCCTTCGTCGTCTCGTAGGGTGCCGAATCTGACTATTCCGAAGGCCCCAGTCCCCAGAAGTCGCGTGGTCAACAAACGCTTCGGATTTACTTCGTATTCGTCTACCTGCAGATTATTTATTGGAGTAGAAAACCCGAATCCTCGATACGTCGACAAGGACGCTGAACCACTAAACCTAAGCTCCTATCTGAAAGGTTCGGCAAGGGAATCATCTCGAAATGCTAGGACTTTACCTGGCTCAACCTTCGTCTTCGCAGCCTGAAATACCCGTATACTGCAATGCCGATGCCAATGCCGATGCCAATGACGCCCAGAATTGTGCTGATCAGATACTTCGAGATGAAGTTACCTGGTTCTGAAAAGTTCTTCACATAAAAATGATTCAGCACTATTCATAACTCTTTGAAGAAATACCGTTGAAAACTATTAGGGCCGATAGTTTTTTTCCAAAGTTAAATAATCCGGTAGAATTTCCGGGGAAAGTTTAATATTTATTCGGTAAATAACGAGAAACATCCAGTGCTACATGCATTTTATGATTGATGATGATATTCTTTACCTCGTTTGCCCAAACATCAAAATAAAGCGAATTTTCTCAATCACTGTCTCATTTTTGCTAATTAGATTTATAGTGAAAACAATTTGACACCTCCGCATTGATTAGAAACAAACATGTGTTCACGTACCCTTCTTGATGCATCGATGGCATGAAGTTTTTCAAAATTTCAAAGATATCATACCTATGAGGTAGTAGATCAATGAGAAAACCGGCGCAAAAATGTCTAGCTATAAAATGTCTAGGGTGATAAAATTTGTGTGAAAGTTATCCATACCTTTCGCTTCTGTAATAATTTCGGGTATTTTGAAATATTTAAAGATTTCTGGACCTGGTCCGCGCAGAGACTCAGCTGTGATATACACTCGGAACTCTTTCGCGATTTCCACGTTTTGGAAAACGGACTCGGTAGACGTCTGCAAGATATGAATAAATCGATGAGTTGACGGGGAGGTTTTCTCCGCCGATAATTCGTGGGACTCGGAATTTACTCACTCCGGAAATATTCTGGTGGATTTCATGTTCGTTATTCTCAAGCCTCGGGTTTATCCAGATGTGGTATTGGTAGGGAATTAATTTCGGCATGGTCCACGTCACGTTAACGTCGAAGATATTTTCCCCCTTGCGAGTTAGCGTGGCATTGAGACCCTCGACTTTATCCGGTGCTGAAATGTACGAGGTTTCCATATCTTATTGAAATCGCTCGTAGGAATAATAACTTCTGTCGTATACTTCTTCATCAGGTATCTTGAAACTTGAAATTTGGTCAGGTAATATATATACCGTTACTGAGTAAAATAAAACGTAGCTAGACGAAAGTTGCAGGTTTTCGATTGAAAAAGGAAAAAAACATCGCGGTACCTAATGCTCTAAATCTTTATCGATATTTCTGAGCAGTCAATGTCAAAATGCGTATATCTACTTGCTCACCACATATACTTTGATTAATGCTGTCACGATTGGCACATTTGGGCGTCTGAAAGAAAAATATAGCTTCCTTACTTTTCACCCCGCTCTCGGTTTGTGCCCTTATCTCAACCGAATAGGTTGAATGAATTTCCAAATTTGTGAACGTCTGGAGCAGTTTTCCCTGTTGGTAAACGAACAAACTCGTAAAATTCGTCTACCTTCACGAAGTACCTAGTGCCAACTCCAAACGCACATCTAAACATCGTGACTATAGACCTTCTTTACTTTGATCTTGAAGCTCTGAAAATCTGATCAAAGATTTCTAGCAGCCATTTCAAACGACCGTTTATGGACCATTTCTTCATTATTCACGAATAAACGGCACTGAAGGTGCCACAGAACTGACGTCAATTCACAGGTTCTCGATGGATCAAGTACGACGAAGTTCGCCCACAAATTGACCCTTACGAAATAAGTGTGTTGCGCTGGATGATGGACGTTCTCATCTTTTAGTTGCGGTGAAAATACGACAAGTCGGTAATGACCCGGGTTCTGATGCCGCCGTGTTCGATGTGTATACCGTGCGATTATGTGGAAATTACAGGCTCCAAGCGCGCAGGCGCTGATTTATTCGAATATTACGAGGGACGCCAATTTCAGACGTGCCACGAATACCCCTAGAGTCCGTCTGCTATTTGTTTCCGATTGTTGTCAAAAATATAAATGGCGTCAGACCGTGGCAGGAATAGGTTATGTTTGTGTGAATCTAGCAGACGACAGAACTAGGGATGTTACTGAAAAGTTGGTAGAGTTGCTAGCGCGATTCTGCCGGCCAATGATATTCGAATAAATCAGCACTTGCGCGCTTGGAACCTGTAATTTCCACATAATCGCCCGGTAGACGTAATGTCATTTCCATTCATTCGTAATGCACATTACTGCGTAATCTACGTTGCAAATGACTATGGGCAAGCGCGGTACAGTTCAATTCAAGCTTCTATAAAAAAATCGTATCCGTGGAAATTCGTCTTCCCGTTAAGGCTCAATTTGTCGACGAAAATTTATCGCTTATGATATCACGAGATTTACGTACCTGTAGGACATTCCACTTCTGCGGCACCTCAAATAATAAATTATCAATCGCTTACTTCTACTGCTTCGACCTCCTCCGTGCGATTGCCTGTGGGATTCCAGAATCTCACATCGTCCTGGTTACTATCTGTGTAAGCAGACAATATCAGAATTTTATGAATGAAAAAGGCACTTATTAAAAGTCACTCAAGAGCACATGGCTGATTCCATTGGAAATTGTCCAAGGCTTTCTCGGTGACCATCAGAGAATCGTTCCGGAATAAATTTTTCTCATTTTTTGTGCGATTCAAAGGAATACGTGTTTCCAGATTTGTCTAAAAAAAAAAAAAAAATCACCCTTACTCTGCACATATAATGTCAATTTTCATTGTGAAAATTCATTTTTGAAAGATTCTATTTTTGTCATCGTTTTTTTTCCCCCTTGGATCTGCAAAATTTTGTAATCTTTTAGAAAATTCTATAAGTTTGTTTGGATTAGTTTATTTTTGGTCAAGTTTTGAACTGTAATGTAAAAGAAAAAGAAAAATCAATCTTCTGCAGAGCATTCTTCTCATAAAGTGCACATATTCCGATTTGATTGTCCTATGGATGTATGATCTTCTTGATCATGAATCCCAACTTCTCTGAGAATCCCAGATAGCTGATATCTTTTTTAAAGGAGTTATGTACGTTAGGGAATGACGATTTTTTCACCTATCTGAACTAATCGCTTATGGTAGCGACCATGCGGTGCGAGCTCTGAGAGACTTCTGAATATCACCTCGTAGACGCAGCTGAGATCTGTGGAAACAGGTAATACCAGAATTCGATGGATGTAAAAGGTACCCGTTAAGAATCCCGCAAAAACACATGGCTGATTCCACTCAAAATCGTGCAGGGCTTTCCGGGTGTATGTATTTCTGAGATGGTCACCCAGAAAGCCCTGGACAGTCTCTGGAGAGTAATTAAATCAGCCAAATGTCTATTTATTCTAGAACTTACCCTCGGCAGGGGTGAAGCTTATTAGCGATGATACGTTCATCGGGTCATCAACATCATACCAAAGCCTTAGTAATGAGAATTTCGTGACTTTCAAAGGTTGATAAGTATCTGTAATTTATTATATCGTGTAAACATTTATTAATGAAAGATTGTGATGTACAGGAATTCGATTTCGTACTTGACATTGTTTCGAACCACCCAGTAATCTCGGGCTGAGAGATTTCGTCTTGGACGACACGATGGAAACGAAACTGATATGGTGTCCCTGGCTTCATACCAGACAGCGATAGTCTGGCTTTCTCAGTCACGTTGAGCTAAGAAAAAATATTACCGTTTATGACTGCGCGTAATTCTAAATGTACGATACATAGATCTGATCATCGAATGGATAGGGTAATGAAATGAAATTTCAATCCGATCGGTAGATCAGCTCTAATGTCACCTCGTGGATATCATATCTTCAATACTAACTCTGAGTGCGTTACTCCAGTCGAGATCCTGACTGTCGCGAATCTCGAAGTCGAATATCCCGGAATTAAAAGCCACGACAATGCGATTAACGTCTCGGCATACGAGGGTGACATTCGCCCCTGCCACTTGATGCCCGTCTGTGTTCAGAAATTTGATCGCCAATAAAGGTTGATATGAAAATTTGAGGAATAAGTGTTATTTGTTGACTGAGAATCACATAATTATCTGATCGGAAAAAGTGCCGAGAAAAATTTGGAAAAACTACATTTTGTCATTATTTTGAAATTATCGAAATGAAAATGCTGTCGCTCTGTAAAAATATCGCCACGAACGAAACTGACGATACATGAGACGAGAATTGGGAGAATCGTTCATTTGAACTGTAACCATGAAACAATGTCTCCTGTCACTTTACGCAGATTCGATATGAGACTGAAGAAGGAGTATTTTGTACAATGAAACTCACACTTGATTTTGGGTGATATTTCCATGCAATCCTTCAGACATTGTACCTGAAATGGAGAAGGCAAATTAATATATAATTTTTCTCGTATTCGAAGAACCACTTGCTTTTTGAAAAATAGAGCATTGCTTCGCGAAGCTTCAACTTCAAGCACGTTCTTCGGTGACTGTAACTTCTGTTTTCGAAAACCTAATAGTACGGCCTTAAAGTTGAATAAAGCTGCTACGAAAAACGTGTAAACGTTTTCTCCAAAAAGTTCATGGTTTTCGAGATATTTCAAGTATGAGAAAATCGCACTTTGGCATTCGCCCATATTGGAATTCACGCACGAAAATAGTGAAAAATTGACATGAACGACACGGAAAGGCGAACGCCTGATACTCTCTGAATTGGTTATCAAAAATTTAGAAGAAAATCACGAAGTCTTCTCTGATAATGTTCGTTTGATGTAACTCCTTTATCGTTACTCTACTATGAACCGGCTTTCAATATGCAGTGAAATAAAAATTGTATAACTCACGTCGTCGGAGCACTTGCGGTCGCAGATCGTCTGCTGGGTAATCGACTTTCCGGTAGTGTCTTCGCAGAATACAATAGTCCCCAGCATAACAAGTATTAAGAGCTGACTTTCTGCCTTCATTTCGCGAAACTGATAAAGATAGTGTGAAAATTCCGGCTCATAGATTTGTATTAAACTTCTAGAGGTCTTGTCTCGGACCGAAACCTGAAACCTTCTATCCTCGAGGTCAAAGCTCTGATATTACCGATAAATTCCTGAAATTGTATCAAAGTGATGAAACAATTAATCAGCGTACGTAAAGAGGTCAGGATATAATTTTTCTATAGGTCCAATCAAATAACTGGAAAGCCACGACCACGTTTGGAATAATTCAGAATAGCAAAAACGCCCGAGGGATGATGTATAGGTATTACATAAATCTTCTAGCTTTTGTAGATTCACAAAAATTTCGATTTTAACATTTCGAATTGATATCAAAAATTTTCAAGTACATTTGACAAACATTTATGTACCTGGGGTTGTGGAGTATTTGATTCTGAACTAGGATCATACCTTTTCTTTCAATTCGACTTATTTTTCTATTTTTTTTTTTGAATTTTTGAAGAAAGTGATGAACGTTTGCCGCGTTAATTCAACTTCGAGTATCCAACCCCAAACCTTGAGCGCCTCTGACGCCCCGTTTATGCAAGAGAGAGGGGGTCGCTCATAGCTACAAAATTGCTGTTTAAGATTCTCGATTACTGTTACCGTTTTCTAATCGCACGCTGAAACGTGCAGCGGTGTACTGATCCTTCGCAAGTTTTTGGCGGTTTTGTATTATATTCACCACTCAAAAACACTCAGCACAGCTTAATTTTCCAAGAGGAGTCTTAGATTGATGTAATACATCATTCCTCAAACCGTTCTGCTGTTCCGAATTATTTCAAACTTGGCCGTTCTTTCTGAGAGTCCGGCTCTCAGATTCGGATCAAACTTCTATAAGTGTTTCCCTCTATAAAAACGTCGAACCTTGAGCGATTCATTTTAATTGGTTCTCCCCTTATTCTATGGATTGAAGCTCTGATATTACCGAACGGTTCCTGAAATTGTATGAAACTGATGATACAATCTAATCGGCGTAAGTGAAGAAGTTGGGATATATTTTTTTTTGTGTATTATAATGCCCGCAATCACATATCAAAATTACATCCTTAACTCTTCAAGTGCTCGAGTTTGTTTTCTGATCACTGCCAAACCATTTCAGTAATTTCTCGGTAATTTCAGAACTTGAAGCTCGAGAAGTGAATGAGAGCCGATTGGAACGAAAGGACCAGCATGGGCTCCATATTTTGACGCAAGGAAACACCTCGAGGAATTTGATCCAAATCAGTGGCCCAGAGGCTTGGTGCTTTCCTTGTACGTTTATTACTTACTGTAGTTTGAGCACACGGCTCAGAATGATTCCCAGTTCAGGCTCACTCTGAATAATATCATATACGATTAAAGATGTCTCAAGATTGTTCTGATTGTGCCACAAATTTGAACTAACAAACAATAGAAACGAAACATCTAAGCTCGGTATTCGACTAATGATAGCCGTTAGTCGTAAGCTAACGGCGTTCTAAAGGATCCTTGATAGCAGATAACTTCGCACGCACTTTGAAACATCTTTACAAGAGTGTCGCGTTACTATTCACTGACAATCAAATAATGATGATACCTGCAGTGTATATATTGTCACAGGATACTTGCAAAATTGAATGAACCTCCAGACAAAGGAATGAACACATTACAAGCAAGAGAAAGACGTCAATTGACGTGCCTGTACACGATAAGCAATCGCAAGACACTGCAGTAGATGGAAACAGAAATCAGTGGGAATGTGTGTCGTTTTATCTCATGATACTCAACTGTAACAGGACGCAACAGCCTGCTAACCACCAAATATTAGTCATATCCGATAATGATGTATTCAACTAGGCCTCACGTTACAATTGTGTTCTTTTGCGTCCGCGTCCATGCATGAGTATCCGCCATAAAAAGTACGGTGCCAACATTTTTCAAAGTGTAATATTGAATCCATGGCAATCGATTACTTACGTTTCATGAGGCAGGCAACTACTTACAGGCGATCAGTGGGCGCGTAATTAAAAATTTGTTTTCTGAGGAAAATTTGTGAAAGCAGCGAAATCAACGGGAAATATCCCTGAATCTTTTCCAATACTCATAACGAGGATGAAGTCCAATGAATTTGGCGAGGCTAGAATATTCGCGATTCAGATGCGAGATTCCCTCAATATTGCCTGCGAATGATCTGGTTCCATTAATATTGTTCAGCCGTCCGCGAATCGAGGCAAGTATCATGTATAAATAAATCGTCAATCTTTTCTTGCATAATTTTCATTTATTCCTTCATCGGTTCATCCTACCACAGGTATGATATTAAAAGCGACGTATTGATTTCTAATCAATACAGAAATGTGGACTTCGAGCAGCCGTGTACGCACAGTGGCGAACAGTGGGCTGTCTAGTTCTGGACCCCTCCCAATCATCGGATCATACAAAATCATGAGATTTTCTGATTCAACTTAAGATAGTAGTTGATCGACTGTAGTGCAAGCGGTCAAATAAATCGGCTTGAGATTTCCTTTTTGTAAAAAAAGTTTAAAAATCCCATATCGATTACTTATATTGACATCATGAAGTTATTGATTGATGATGATAAGATAGTCTTCCGAAATGGGGGTCTCAATTAGAATGAACCATTTTTTGTCTTTACATCTTGAGAAGTACATCGAAATGTTCGAACCCATGAGCTTTCAGGGGTCTGGACTTTCGGAGTTTTGCGTTGTCTACATTCCAACCTAGCGGAATCTTGATGTTGTTAACTTCAGCGTTTGTGAAATTCTGAATCGTCTCAAACGGGTTGAGAATTCTGACCGTTGGGAACTTTTCAAATTCAGAACTCCAACCCGGCCCTAGTCAATAGCCTAAAATAATGATCAGTGCAACACAACTGCTTGTTTCATAGTGAGACGAGTAGTTAAACTGATGTGAATTTTTATTATCATACAGTTTTGAAAATAGTGATAACGTAGATATTTATAGACAATATTCCCCATGCTTGGGATAAGTCAGAAGGTGTCTTAGCGCTATGATAAGTAATCAGCTATGATAGCCAATAAAAAATTAACTGAGACTACAATATATGAGAAGAAAGTTATAGCGTCTCTTCCGAGACTTCGTTCAAATCTAAGTACTCGTTATCCGTGGTCAAGGAGATGAGATTGTCCAATTCCTGACGTAATATGGTAAAGGTTGGCCGGTCTCTGGTCCTCGTTTGCCAACAGGATAGCATCACTTCGTACCTATGGAACAGATCATGGAGATTTACGCGCATTACGTGAAAAAGTGATTATCTAGTATAAAGAAAGATGCCCTTGCGTGCTCCCATCTCTCGGGTGACATAACTCACAGAGGGATGCTGCAGTTTTCTGGTCGCTCCATTCTGTATCCCGATTGTAGCCGTTCCAGAAGGTCAGTAGTCGGGATTTCTGGATAAGGGTCGCCACCAAGGGTCACGATTTCCCACAGAAGAATGCCGAAGGACCATCTGCACAGAGATTTATCCGAATTGAAATTGGAATTCTTTCTTGAAGCTGCAGCCCTCCCAATAGAAAGTCGAAGAGACTTAAATTCAATTAGTTACAATCTATGATTTTCAAAATTTAGATGTGTTTGCGATCGACGCGCAGATTGTATGATCCCTCATCCGCAAGAGTGGGATGGGGTACGACTCACGTGCTACTTACACATCGCTGTGGGTACTGTAGAGCTGGTGCGTGAGTGCCTCGATTGCCATCCACTTCAGTGGCATTCGACCGTTTCCCGATTTCTTGTAAAAGTTTTCCTGATAGACATCTCGGCTCAGCCCAAAGTCGGAGATCTTCACGGTCCGGTCGTGACAGACCAGAACGTTTCTCGTGGCTAAATCGCGGTGGACAATTCTGTTCGACGACAGGAACTCCTGTAAAGATTGGATGCAGAGTTTTGCACAATGATCGCGACTATAAAGGAAAATCCAACTTCCGAGGAAAATCATAGAATGCAGTCGAACAAAATTTCTGTCTTACCATTCCTGTAGCGATCTGGCGACCAAAGTTTAGCATGTCCAATACGGAGACTGTGACGGGGTCGCAATTAATATCTGTGCGAAGAAGAAATGTAGATAAGTATTAAAATAGAATGAAGCCTAAGAGGAACTGAGCCTTTCCGACGCTTTTGCGTCCAGGCTCTCGTTTACTTCGTCAAGCGACGTAGTTTCTGACGGTATATTATTCGGGCGGTAAGTTGAGAGCCACATGCATGAAATTTTCGTTTCGACAAAAATATGTGGCGCCTCAAGAAACTAAATGTAAGTTCGTTTATAATCTTATGAGTTTGGGGTGCGTTATCTAAGATGTTAACTTTTTGCTATGCATAATCCGTAATGCGTATGAATAATTTCTCTTTCTTATACTTGCCTTGATCTTCAGCGAAACCGGAGTCCTGTACGTAATCACCGTCGATCGCTGTAAAACCATGTGGATGAAAATAATCCGTTGCGAAAGGAACGAAGTGAAGCTAGCCATGCAAAATAAAAAGCGAAATATACTCGTAAGAACTTACGGGACATAGATGACATTTCGTATTCTTGTGTAAGGGTTTCTTCGTGTTGCGGCAACCTCTGACTGATTGCGGTGCATTTATTAGCCCCATCCACCAGCGACCTCGCATCCACGAGTGACTGGACAAAAGAATATACTTCAATTCTGCATCACGCAGATGTACCTTCAAATATTCACCTTACGCAGGAAAGAGTGCAAATCTCCCCGGGAACAGTACTCGACGACCAGGAACGGATATGGACCGATCGTGCAGCACCCTAGGAGGTGAACGATGTTCGGGTGTTTATCCAGGGCTTTCATCATTTTCATTTCATTCAGAAAGCTTCGCAGATCACTTTCCTTCGAATCGTCTGTAAACAAGGATGAGCAACTCAACGCTTCTGCTAAAATGCAAGCAGACAGTTTTCGAAATTCCGTATGATCTTTCGAATTCCAAACGCACCTCGTAACATTTTAACCGCTACGGTGGTGAGATTTCCTTCATCGTCCTGTAGGCTGCCGAGCCTGACTATCCCGAAAGCCCCGGTGCCCAGAACTCGCGTGGTCAACAAACGCTTCGGACTTACTTCGTATTCGTCTACCTGCAGATCATTTATTAGGGCAGAAAGCTCGAACCCTTAATATGTCGGCAAGAACGCTAAACCGCCAAACCTAAGGTCCTATCTGCCGAAATACTTTCCCTTATGATCGACAACATCATTTTCGATCATTTGGCGGACACGACTTTGTGGCTTTACCAAATTTAACGTTGCAAAAATCCAAAGCCAAATAGGTCGTATAATGTATATCACGACCTCAAATGGCATTGGTCGCGCAATTTCCAAATCCGAAGAATACCGGAGGAAAGTATTGGAAATGGTTCTGATTGAAAATGAATAAATTCACCATGGATTTCGATACCACTTTCACGCTGCATTGAACTTTACCTGGCTTAGCCTTCGTTTTCGGATCCTGTAATACCCGTATACTGCGATGCCAATGCCGCTGCCGACGATCACCAAAATTGTGCTGATCAGATAGTTCGGGACGAAGTAACCAGATTCTGGAAAATTCTTCACGTAAAAACAATATGGCAGTACTTGAGTTTTCGAAAAAAAATTTTGGGTGTGTACACGCACCCTTGTTGATGTATCGATGGCATGAAGTCTCGCAAACTTTCGAAGTTATCATACCTGACGTAGGTTAGACCAATCAATGAATGAATGGAAAGTATGCAAGAATAAGTTCACTATTTATGCGTGACACGTAACTTCATTAGCGCACAGCTGGACACTATTAACGAAACCACAATATTCGCATGAAAAAAAAATTAGAAAAATCTTGGGTCTAAATCAAATTGTGGATATTGTAGCCTCACCAAATTCGTGGGACTTTATCCGCATTATGAGTATAATGGAAGAGATTCAAAGATATTTTTGTAACACCTGCTTGGAAAGTGTGATTTTCGAAGCATGTGTAGCGCGCGTGAAGTACCCTATTTCCGATCAGTGCGGAAAATAGCAGTTGGCGCATGCGCGCATTGTAAATGCTTTACTTTCCGCACTCGTGCTTTTTTTGCTTCACTTTACGCACCATCATCAGTGACGCCATCTCGCGGTGCATTCTTCTGCTTCTCAAATCAAACTTTCCTTCGCAGGCATTACAAAAAATAGCGCGTGTAGCACGTGCGGATGGCCGATATCTTACTCGTGTGATAGCAGCACGAGCCGAGGCGAGTACTTCACACTCGACGGAAATCGGCCACTTTCCGCACTTGCGGCACAATATACTATTCCCGTTGGTCCTACTGGATTCACAACTTGTTTTTAGAAGCATATCTGTAATTTTGCGCCCACTGATCATCTGTGGACAGTTGGCTGCCAAATCCACTCGCTAACGTGTCCTTTCAAGTGTAAAAATGCGAATATCTATCCACTTACGACGGATGGTTAGGTTCCCGGCCACATCGAGATACGATGGCGTAGTGAAATCTATTACAGTCTCATCACTTGCGATCATACCTTGGAGACTTGCCTTTATCGAAACCGTGTAAGTTGTCTCGAATTCCAGATTCTTCAACGTCACACTAAATTCATCCTGTTAGGAAATAAACAAACGCGTGGAATTCGTCCAACTTTACAAAATACTTACTGCCAACTCCCAACGCACATCTGCAAGCTATTCTAAGCGAACATTTCTAGAGCAAAATATTTGCAGTACTATGTCATTTGCGAATGAACGTTGTTCAAATATTAAATTATCAATTATCAATTGCTCACCAGTACGGATTCGAGCTTCGTTGTGCGATTGCCTGTGGAATTGTTGATCGTCGTCACTTCGTAAAAGCAGCAAAAATCTGTTACAACAGTTAATAGGTACCAGAATTTGAGAGATCGAACAAGCACTTGTAAACAGTTACGCAAAATCACTTATAGAAAATATTTTTACGAAGATTGAAAGTATTTGAAGCAGCCAAACGTCTCATCGCGTTATTTATTCCCCAACTCACCCGCGACGGGGGTGAATCCTATTACTGATCTCAAGAGCATCGGGTCGTCAGGTTCGACTTGATGCCTTAGTACCGTGATGTTCACAACTTTCGAAGGCTTATAATCTGTAATTTATTATATCGTGTAAAATGTTCGTAAACGAAGGATTGTAATGTATAGGAAATCGATTTCGTACTCCATATTGACCTGAACCACGGAGTTACCTCGGGCTGAGAGTCTCCATCTTTAGAGATACGATCGAACAGAAACTGAAATCGTTGCTGCGGTACTAGACCACCTATCCATACATGCCCCCCCGAGACCTGTGAACAAATATTGCCGTTTATAAGACTGGACCTGATTCGAAATATACTATGCGCTGCAGATCTGATCGGCAATTGAATTATAGAATACTGAAATAAAAACCCAATGTGATCGATTGCTCAGCTGTAATGTTACCTAATGGATATTACATCTTGAATACTAACTTTAATTGTGTTACGCCAGTTGAAATCCCCAAGGTCGCGGAGGCTGATGTAATATTCTCCAGGATTGAAAGCCAGAGTGAGTCCGAAAACTCCGTAGCAAAAGACGCTGACGTTCGCCTCCGCTCTTCGATCACGGTCTGTATTCAGAAATTGGATGCAGGCCAAAGAAGGTTGATAATAAGATTCAAAGATTAAGTGTTATTTCATGACTTGGAAACATTGCCGCGAAAAAAAAGCGGAACATAGAAAAATGGACAGAGCTTTCGTTCCATAAAAATATCGTCACGAACGAAATTGACGACACGGCGACGAGAATGTAAAGACACGTTCATCTGAACTCTGATTCCACGGAACAATTTTTCCTTTCACTTTACGCAGATGCGATATGCGACTGAAGAAGAAGTCCTTTGAACAATTCGACTTACGCTTGATTTTGGACGGCATCTCGGTGCAATCCTTCAGACATTGTACCTGAAATACAAGAGGCAAATAGATGTGATTCGGTAAAATGGAGCTTCAACTTCAAGTACATTTTTCGGCGACTAGAACTTCTATTTTCGGAAATCTAACTACGTGACATCAAAGTTGAATGAAATTGCCACAAAGAAGGTAGGGAAGTTTCATCCAAAGAGTTCAGAGTTTTCGAGATATTCCAAGTCGAAAATCACCCTCTTCGTTGGGATTTCCTCATACTGAAATTCACGCACGAAATCGGTGAAAAATTGACTCGACCGATACTGCAAACGCCTGAGATACTCTCGACGATGAACAAGAATGTAGAAAAAAATTCTGAAAATCTTCACTAATAGTCTATTCGTTTGATGCAACTCCTCTATCGTTACTCTACTATGAACCAGCTTTCAATATGCAGTGGAATGAAAATTGTATAACTCACGTCGTCGGAGCACTTGCGGTCGCAGATCGTCTGCTGGGTAATCGACTTTCCGGTAATGTCTTCGCAGAATACAATAGTCCCCAGCATAACAAGTATTAGAAGCTGACTTTCTGCCTTCATTTCGCGAAACTGATAAAGATAGTGTGAAAATTCCGGCTCATAGATTTGTATTAAACTTCTAGAGGTCTTGTCTCGGACCGAAACGTGAAACCTTCTATCCTCGAGGTCAAAGCTCTGATATTACCGATAAATTCCTGAAATTGTATCGAAGTGATGAAAGAATCTAATCAGCGTACGTAAAGAGGTCAGGATATAATTTTTCTATAGGTCCAATCAAATAACTGGAAAGCCAGGACCACGTTTGGAATAATTCGGAATAGCAAAACCGCCCGAGGGATGATGTATAGGTATTACATAAATTTTCTAGCTTTTGTAGATTCACAAAAATTTCGATTTTAACATTTCGAATTGATATCAAAAATTTTCAAGAACGTTTGACAAACATTTATATACCTGGGGTTGTCGAGTATTTGATTCTGAACTAGGATCATACCTTTTCTTTCAATTCGACTTATTTTTCTATTTTTTTTTTTGAATTTTTGAAGAAAGTGATGAACGTTTGCCGCGTTAATTCAACTTCGGATATCCAACCCCAAACCTTGGGCGCCCCTGACGCCCCGTTTATGCAAGAGAGAGGGGGTCGCTCATAGCTACAAAATTGCTGTTTAAGATTCTCGATTACTGTTACCGTTTTCTAATCGCACGCTGAAACGTGCAGCGGTGTACTGATCCTTCGCAAGTTTTTGGCGGTTTTGTATTATATTCACCACTCAAAAACACTCAGCACAGCCTTATTTTCCCAGAGGAGTCTTAGATTGATGTAATACATCATTCCTCAAACCGTTCTGCTGTTCCGAATTATTTCAAACTTGGCCGTTTTTTTTCAGCCATTTGAGTGGTCTATATTTTGCAACAGAATGGTCGTATTCACATAGAAAAATTGCATCCTTAACTCTTCAAGCGCTCGAATTAGTTTTTTGATCATTTTCAGTAATTTCTCGGTAATTTATGAACTATGAGCTCATTTTGGCCCAAGAAAACACCTCTATGAATTTGATCCAAATCAGTGGCCCAGAGGCCTGGTGCTTTCCTTGTACGTTTATTACTTACTGTATAGTTTGAACACACGGCTCGAAATGATTCCCAATTTAGGCTCACCCTGAGTAATATAATATACGATTAAAGACGTCTCAAGATTGTTCTGATTGTGCCACAAATTTTAACGAACTAACAAAAGAAACGAAAAATCTAAGCTCAGTATTCGAATATTGATAGCCGTTAGTTGTAAGCTAACGGCGTTTTAAAGAATCCTTGATAGCAGATAACTTTGCACGCACTTTGAAACATCTTTACAAGAGTGTCGCGTTACTATTCACTGACAATCAAATAATGATGATACCTGCAGTTTATATACACACGATACTTGCAAAATTGAATAAACCTTCAGACAAAGGAATGAACACATTACAAGCAAGAGAAAGACGTCAATTGACGTGCCTGTACACGATGAGCAATGGCAAGACACTGCAGTAGATGGAAACAGAAATCAGTGGGAATGTGTGTCGTTTTATCTCATGATACTCAACTGTAACAGGACGCAACAGCCTGCTAACCACCAAAAATTAGTCATATCCGATAATGATGTATTCAACCAGGCCTCACATTACAATTGTGTTCTTTTGCGTCCGCGTCCATGCATGAGTATCCGCCATAAAAACTACGGCGCCAACATTTTTCAAAGTGTAATATTGAATCCATGGCAATCGATTACTTACGTTTCATGAGGCAGGCAACTACTCACAGGCGATCAGTGGACGTGAAATTTAAAATTTGTTCTCTGAGGAAAGTTTGTGAAAGTAGCGAAACCAACGGGAAATATCCCTGAATCTTTTCCATTACTCATAACGAGGATGAAGTCCAATGAATTTGGCGAGGCTAGAATATTCGCGATTCAGACGCGAGATTCTCTCAATATTGCATGCGAATAATCTGGTTCCATTAATTTTACCACATACCAATGATTGCTCATTTCCGAAAACAAGATTCTTCAAAGCGGCCTCAAATTGCAACTCAGTTTGCGCGGCTCCAACGTCTGCGTTAGCGTCTTCTATGGTACTCCAGTAATTATCTCGTGATCCATTGGATATACACAGCTCACATGGTGCTCGACACGAAGCTCTTTTCACCATCTACAATTCAGCATAAATTCTTGCTGTGCATCAACATTATATGAAAATGCAGCGCTATTGACGTTTTTCCTACTGTATAAATATCAAATTGAAATCGTTATGGCTTTAGCAAGTAACTTTCGACGATACCATGGCAAACTGTGACGAGAAGAACCCTTATGACAACATGGGCAGAAGCGAGCTGAGTATTCATATTACAGTCAAGTGTTCAACCTCAATTGTTAGATATAATTTTTATGTGTTTTCTGACAGTCGTACAAAATCCATGCAGAAATTAATCCCATACCAGTATCCGATGGTTTTATAACTCTTCTAAAACGTCAAGTTTCCATATGATCTTCCAAAATGAGTAAAAGGTGACGAAATAAGTAATTCGTTTATACGAATCGCTTCTAGTCATAGCAAAGTTACGCTAACCAATAATTTACTGAATCCAAATTACTAATCTAGCTACAGTCTAGGCGTTTTGCCAAATTTTGTCATTCCTATAATTCAGTTAATTCGAGGAATGATAATTTCAGAAAATCATCCGCTGACCTGCGTCGGGGGCTTAACGCACCAGGACGGCGACAAAGTGCCGTCAATCTCCAAGCTCGAGCAATGAGTATCGTTCACCGAAAACCCGGTGCGACGAACGTCCGCTCCACGTCAAGTTACAAGATTGTCCAAAACCAGCGCGATATGCAATGTAACACTCCGAACGTTCCTGATACCTGGAAATCCAGCGTTACGCGGAACGACGAAACCAAAATGCCAAAAACTCGGTTTCACATGCAAGCAATCGATCAGAAGACTCATACGTCAAGGCTTAAGCACTTCCCCGTAGAGTCTGTCAGGAAGACATCTTCGACACATAAATTTTTCTTCCAAAATCCACCCACAAACACGAATGCGGACACCTTGGCGAAAGACCTACCGAGTCACGGATACGGGGACACATTGAAACTTCGTCCACCCAACGAGATGATGCAGCCGCTACAGCAGAAGGAACAGAATCAACAGAGTCCAAAACAGGCTATCACCCTGAGTCAACAACACTTGCCGAATGAACAACGCGTCAGCAAGATCAACCAGTCCGAAGCTATGCTGAATGAGCGGGTGCCATCACCTGGCCAGCCGATACATCGACCTTTTGTACCGAATTCGCTGCACGGAACGATCATGCAAAACTTATCACCGTTAGAAAAATCGGTTGATTCACCGCGTTTAGCTGCTCAACAAAGCTACACACCTTATGCAGAGCCGAATCCACAGCAACAACGAGAACAAGGATCATCGACCGCTGTTGAAAAAGTGGAACAACCTCGAGTACCTGTTCGTCAACATGTGCCACAGATCTCTCAGCAATCAGTGTCCGATCGACGAAACGAAGGAGTGCCGACGCGGCCCAGAAATATGATTCCATGGAAAGTTGATGATCCCCCAACCGTTTGTGATTACGACATTCAACCGGTCGGCGGCAGAAATGCTGCCGCTCGACGTGTTACGTCGGGTTCAGATGAAAGGCCGGACACACAACGGCGAGTCGTTTCTATTAGACAGCCAACGACTCAGGAGCAGGAATCGTGTAATCCACCAGAGCAACAGTGGGGAAAAAATCAACAGCAACATCAATATCTGAACCAGCAAGGATTGAGTACGATGCAAACAGCACAAAATGCGCAACAAATGTATCAACAGCTACAAAACAACATGATTCGTCAGCAAGAGATGCAGCGAAGGGCACAACAACAAATGATGGTGTTGACGCAACAGCAAATGAGATCGCGACCAATTGAACATCAATTGAAAACGCCGGTACAACAAGCTCAAAATATCCAAGAATCCAAAGGTATCAATTTCTACGAACCACACCAAATATATAATGGTCCGGTGCCTATTTCTATTCAGAATGTTCATCCTAATAAGGCAAGTATTCCCCACCACCGAATGCTAATGCAACACCGAAATTCCGGCTACAAATCGTCACAAATAAGTCCACAACATAACTGGGTACACAATCGCCAATTGATTGGTGATCACCCCAGTATGAAGGGTAATCTAAAGCCATTTGAAGTTAACCTGATGTCACCGGGTGAACAAGGTACGCCCTCAGATGATACGAAGCGGTACGATCAGTTGAAAGAAAATAGAGAACTAGTACCGGCGAATCAACACCTTGCGCAGCATTCGACGGGAATACAGTGGCAACAAGGAACGCACCAATATCCTATTCAACATGTGCAACAGACGCCAAACCCGGTGTCATCTGGTCAATACCTCTTGGTTCAGCAAGAACCGCAAGTTTCGACGATGAAACCACAACAGTCCATGATTCACCAGCATCAACACCAAAAACCGCTACAAGTAGTCAAAAAGATTGATACTAAAAAAAAGTATCCAGAGTTTACCACAGAGATGATTCGTGACCAAGAGTTGCTTGTCGCGAACATGCGCCAACAAAAAATTTCCGAAAACATAATGAGACGTCAGTTCGACGCATTACTTGGCGAACAAAGACGTTATCTGGAGTTTCTTGCCGGGCAAGAGCTGGCGGAAAAAATAAACGACACTCCACCTCGTAGAGGTTCTAGATTTTTGCATGAGGATCAACGACCTGAGTGGATGGGAAGAATAACGCCAGCACGTGTGAGAGCGACTTTGAATCATCAGGGCATGAGATATTGGGATCAGGAACGGTGGCGAACGGTTCCAGAACCGATAAAGCAGTACGATCAGAGGCGACAGGAGATGTCCCAGAACGTAAACAATCCATCACATCAGTTGCACAACCCGAAACATCGGGACATGCATAGTTCATCGATACAACCGGCAACCGGTCAGCAATATCTTACCGGTCTACCGGCATCACCACTATACACCAGTGCGCCTCAAATGTTTTCGCAACCCCCGGGTACTTTTGGCTGGTCACAACCGAACGATGGCTCACAGTCTAAATCGCAGTGCCATTCCGTTCAACACAATAATCTCCAAGCCGAGTGTCAACAGCAGTCGCCGATGCGATACGGACTGCTACCAAATCAATTGCAAGAAATGCACCAGACCCAGCAGCAACAGGCTTTGGATTGTCAGAAAACACAGCAAGTAGAGCATATGACACCTGAGCAACATCATGAACGTGAGAAATTGATGCTGAAAGAGATCAAGGGGAATTATGGTGATGATTCCAATGCATTCCGAGAGCAACGCAGCACCAAAATTAAACCGGGTGAACCGTCAAGCTTGCTGAAGCTGAGAGAATTTCAAAAGTACATACGACCGCAAATGCAGAACAACGGGTTACAGCCCGCGGAGACCGTGAGAGCGGCTTTGGAAGCATTGAATAGTGCTGATGCTAGAAAAGGTTTGGAGTACGTCGCGGAGCTGGGGAAAAAATCTAGAGCCCTGAAGCTGAACGGCAGCCAAGATCCGAGCGAACTTGAAAACATTTCGCCACCGCCACTGGAGTATCTACAAAAAATACAGCAACGAAAGCAGCCAGTGTCATCTAACGGATTGTGCAATACACGTAATGCCAATAACCCGGCACCACCGCCTATTTCCTTCCCCCAAAAAATGGACCGATCACCGATGGAGGGATATCCACGCCGATGTCATCCGGGTGAGAAACCGCGAATAAATATGCCAGAAAGTACCCATAAAATGACCGCTGAGAAAGAAAATGGTAGTGTAGCTGACACTATGCAACAAAACCATCTGGGTATTATGTTTCCTGGTTACGGTCTGCAGGCAATGAGCGACCAATACTCCCCAATCCAAGCCAATGCCCGAAGTCAATACCTGTCGCATCTTAACCCAATTGACGATCGATGCCAACGGTCAAAGATACCCTGTAACTTGAAAAACCAGACTAAGCCACAGGGGACATCACCGATCATGCCATACAAGTTTGAAGGATCTGAGCCGATGTATCAGCAACAAATGCAGCAGTTCTATCGCAATCAGCTCAATTTGAAGAACTCTGATGACCGTAAATCCAACATGACCGCGTTGGCACAAGGAAACGGTGTGTCAAACCATGCAGTGGTGATTCCGCAGGTCCTGCAAACTACTGTAGGCGATGTCGTGCAGCCTAAGGTATCTGGTACTGACGCAAACACAAAGCCAGATCAACTTCACTGGCAGGGATCTTCTCCGATTCAAGAAACGATTGTACCATCTCAGCAATCGGCTAATCGCGAGTACAATTCGCACGATACCACACGGATTATAGAAAACAAAGAGGCTCCTGCTCAATCTTTAAGGATGCAGCAGGCTACCACCGATAGCAATCATGGCCAACCGGAAATACGAGAACGAAGGACCATCGGTGGGTTGATGTATCTAGCAAGGAAGGTTGATTATATTCAAAATCCGCCATTAATCGCACCGCACACTTTGATGGCCAGCAAATTTCTGCAGCCCTCAGTCAGTTTTGCTTGATAAAAAATGAAAAAATATCACCATGAGTATTGCAATTGCTCTAGACATCGATTTGCAATCCGTTCATTTTTATTTTTTTTTTTATATTTATTTTAGCCATGTGTACATTTATTTAGATATCGTGAATCTTTATATTGCTGCGTCGTGGCGGTCAATTTTGTATCTTCTTTATTTTTTAAATAAAATATACATCTATTTGTTACCGAATTTTACTTGCGTTTCGCTAGATATATCTACTTCGTTATTTCGATGCCTCTATAAGTAGATAGATTGCGGGTCCTGCGACTAGTATCGATACTGAAACAATATGCAAATGCTCGAAGGATTGGAATTCGAGATCATTACATCGATCGCGGTTTGACGTTGAACCAATTACTTCTTGATTAGCCATTGAAAAAAATTCTAGTGAACATTCAGTACCGATCCGAAATTAACTTGAAAGATATTTCGACCAAGCCATATAGCTATAGGTATTAGAAAATATAAAAATCAGAAACATGGCACGTTGCGGTAAACGTAACTACATGGACGAACTGCACGATATTATCTGCGCTATTGAAAATACGTGAGTATATACAAGTAACAAGGTATACCTACCGATGAAGCCGAAACTATTATGTACTACTGCACTCGGAAGCTCGAACCGCTGTAACTTTTGACCAATTCATCTAACAATGATTTTCCACAGAGCGCTTTGAATAGGATTTCATCCCCTAAAAGGGTGATGCGATCGAATTGATCCTGTCTTAACTATCGAGATTTTGAAACTTTGATAATTTCTTTAAGTTCCACGCTTCAAAGGGTGTGCGCATTGTAGGGGTGATAAAATTTCTTCTCGTATGGTCATGTCACGCTGATTTTTGGAAAAAAGGTCTGCCTCCCGTACATTCCATCAAAGTTTGCATTAACATGAGAATCTACCCACTACTCGCTTCAAAGTGATGCCTCTTTGAAATGAGACATGGCAACGAGTATCTCCTCAGTGGAGATTGAAAGAGACATTTCAAGCTTCAATCTGTATGCCCTATCGTTTCTGTGAGGCCTTCTGGTCAAAAGATACAAGTGCTTGAAATTTTCTTATTTTTCGCTTAGAGGTCTACAGATCTTTTTCCAATTGCCTTGATGAGTGTATAGATGTATACCCCATGCTCTGATCTCAGAAAACCAGAACCAGAAGTATGCAACGCAAGATGTCCACCACTCGGATGTCCAAAAGGTCCTTGCATAGGCATGTGCTGTTATCGGGGGACATGCGACGCGTGCTGCGTTTCGCAGATGCCTTGTTGCCCACCTTGCCCAGAACCTCCGTACTGCCGAGGTCCTCCATGTTCATCTATCCCGAGTATGGGATCGCACTGCAAGAATCCTTGTGCAACAAGGCCTGCACCTACGTGTATGGCTGATCGCCGTGGTGGCGCGAGTTCGGGATGCCCGGGTCATCGCGGGTCATGCAACAGCTTATAACCGGGGCCATGTCGATCGATACCGTTTTTGGGAGAAATCAGTAGACACGGTAGCCAATATTTAGGGAAAACATTAGAATCATTTATGGGGCATTCTATGTCAATTTCAGGCCATGTGACTTTATTTTTAATTTGAATAAAATATCCTATCGAAGACATGACATAATGATGTTTTCCCTAAATAGCAGCATCTGCAAACAAGGAGAAGTTCGTCCCCTGTGGTCAAGGGTAAAATATTAAAATAAAAATCTGAATTGATTACAGAGTTTCTTTTTATTCATTTGGAGTTGGTTTGTGGGAAAGCCCGGTAAAAATTTGTTCAGACCGCAAATATCGACCACCCTAATGAATGATACAATACGTCAGACCTCAATGAATAGTTGACTCAAGTTTGTGACAGAAATCATATGTTTAATACGCATAGTATTACACAGCTTCGACATTTACGCGATTAATTACGTTGATCTTCCTGAGATTGGTGCTTCGCTGTTCCGCATGTCTTCTTCGAAGTACTTTGCGAAAGGAGTCCTTATTTTGAGTGAGTAGAATTGCAACAACTGCCCAGATTGCGTCAATATAATATTTCTTGTCGCATAATTCGATCCAAAACTTTGTAAAAGCTACAGTAACGATCGTGAAGAGGTAGTTGTCGAGTGAATAAAGCGATTAGTCACAGTCTATGATATCGCAGTGTCATTTTTATCACGATGAATTTTCTGCACCTCCCGGTCATTCTTCTTTTCAACTGTTGAACATGGTTCGATACTGTACGTTTTAGTACTGACAATAGCAACCAATGGATTCTTCATTTTGTCAACGCGACAGTGTATGAAAAACTCTGATTCACCAGAAGAAGATGGTTGAAATTTGATCCTACAGTAAAATATTGCAATTGATAATCATAGATGTGGTAACATACATCGGGTGAAATATTGTAGTGAGTAAATTGTGCACCCAGAGAAAAGTTGTTTGATTCGAATAGATTTTGTCTGATTGAAACAGAATTTTGTTGCATTTGAAGAAAAACCAAAACAAACAACGTTATTGGCTTGAATTGCCCAAACTTTTCTATGATTGGATGTTGTATGAGAAAGAAACTTCGAAATTACTCAAGATGCGCTTGGTTCTTCGGCTGCACTGTGCCGGACATCGGTTCGACGTTTAATCGCTGAAGTCGATCATCAGAGTGGAGAGATTTTGGCATTATATGAAATGAAAGTTCGATGCTTTCGGTATTAAAAATTGCCATCGAAGCACATGCAGTTGCACCTAAAAGACACGAAATATGAGCTTCTCGTATCTCGTTACTCCATGTTTCTTGTAACCGAATCGGAAACATGGAAGGAAAAACGACGAGGAAGAAACATACGGTGAAAAAATCTACATCAATAAAAAAAGGTGGCTTAGACCAAATACGACACAGCAATGTTGTAGCTATGATTGTATATGTGTGAAAAATTACCCATAGTGGTAGGTTTGAACTTCAGATGTCCAGGAATCAAGTATACAGATGGTTCCATAACCGTGGCGACAAACAGAAAGGTTGTTTCCAATTTGTATCTTTCGATTGAAAATATCCACATCGATTCAAAGACCCCCACGTCTTTGGCCAGGAAAGTGAATATGAACTCGGTTTGTTTACCCCGTTCAGCGATACCTTCCTTCACGACACAGTCGAAATAAGAAATTTCTCCGACGCATTTAATTTTGCAATCATGCCATGAAAACTGATAGTCCTCCATCGTTGGATTTATCATATAAAATTTCCTGAAAGAGCAGTTATTAAAATCGAACGTGTGCAGTGAAATACTGCAATGGTTTTCTTCAATCTCTTCAACAAATCTGATAATGAACTTAGCACTTGATACATGATGGCGTTATCTGCCTTTACTTACTTGACGTACGTCTGACCAACTCCAAGTGCTTGGATTTCTACAACTCTTATATCACCAGATGGGGGACCATCAATCACGTTTCCTAGTGGACCAAGTACAGCTGTATCCCGTCTGCCACTACTCAAATAATCACTTTCTGGTATATCGAAGTGACAGTAGGGCAGCAGACTCTTCGCTCTGACCGTAAGATTCAAAGGAGACAGCTCAGGATCCAAATTCTCTATGCTTGAAAATAGGATTACACACAATGATGTAGGATTGATTTAATGAAGAACAGACGATTCCAATGAGTAGTTAACAAATGAACACTGAACATTATGCTCATAGAGAAATATGTGGGAGTACAATCGGCATATACCTGCACGTTAGACATGCTTGAAAGTCGAACACATCCAGGGGTGAAAACACGAGGGTACATTCGATGGATTTTCCAGGCAACAAGACTCCGGATTCAGGTATAATTTGGAACGGGAGATAATCTCCGATTGCCCAACTATCTGCACTGCTTCTATTCGATGTGACAGTTGAGTTAGAATCCTCGTGATCTAATGGACACGGTGTCCCACTCAACCTCTTCGATTTCGGTCCAGAGGAAGGCACACAGGGATCATCCAATGACCTCAGAACTTCTCTTAATGCCGAATTGCTCAGTCTCATTGGATATCGTGTGTCCATACTCAAATTCCATTTATACGTCATGTCCACGATCGTGGGATTCGATAGAAGGAAATTGTACTTGCAGCTCTATACGTATTTCATTGTTACATATAGTATGTTTTTTTGATAGTGGATATCCAAATTTGTTATATAATTGCGGTACTTCATGTAAGAAGCCCCAGAGACAACAACTACTCATACCTGGAACATCAATATATCTCTGAAGTTGATATCTCTGATTGGACAATCGTATTGCGAGTATGCAGCAACCGCACGAAGCACCACTCGAACAGTCTTCGTTGATCCTGGTACAACGTGACTTCCAGCTGGTTCTGGAGTCTGTTCCACCATTTTCGTGAATATCTGACCCCTAAGTGAAGCCATATGTTACGTCATTGCTTGGTGTAACATACATACCTTTAAAAATGGCACGTCTGAAGCAGAGAATTGTGCATTACGTACTTTGCGCCATTTTTTTCGCCCTGCTCTAACGAGTAGCTTGATTCACCCGCATCCCAACGAACGTTTATCTGCCTGTCATCCCAATTTGAAATTTCGCTTATCTCCCCGGGTAACTGGGTGATCTCGTTTATTGTGCATTGTAATTGCGTCTGGTGAATCGTTCACAAGTCAATTGTCAGATGAAAAATTGCGAAGAGATTCATGAAATTTTTCAGACGAATACCTCGGTATGGACTATCGGCACAAGTGCAGAGAAGGTCGCAATCACATCTTTGCTTCCGTGTACGTTGAGGTGTCCTCTCGAAGGCGAGAATACAACGTTCGAATGTGAACCCCAATCGAAACGGAACAAACGTTCCCCAGATTTGTTGCTAATCCTAAAACATATCTGCTTCGATTCGTTGAGAGGGCAGCTGCCGTAGTCAAGTTTGTAGGTCATGATAGGGGTGATCACATCTGTGGAATTAAACGAATTCCCGTTTTGGCACCTTGGCAGTGGTGAGCACAAAAAACATCTCCGTACCATTGAACGTTTCACTCATTGTCAGTATAAAATGACCATCATCACAGGTATGAGTAAGTATTTCTAGAGAATACGTATGAGGATAATATTCTCACCTGCTGACGTAGGGAACGGTGATTTGAGTTGCGAATCTCTGGAGCCTTTTCTCGACTGCGATGATCTTTTGCCAGTGAAAGGAGTCGGATAAATGTTCTCCATTGATCCGAGACCCTCGAGTATCACATCTGCGACGTAGCTCTCCCCTAGGATGACGAAGGCGATTTCTCTGTACGGATTATTCACCGTGAATATATCGACTCGGCCTTCGTATTTGCCCACTTCAATTGGTGCGAACTTTACGTTCACACGGTGGATCTCCTCTGGCATCAAGTAACGAACGATACGTCTCTTATCTTCGACTGAAATTCATCAGACATTAGTAGTTAAAAAACTCTTTTTTCGAGTATTTCACAACCCCATTACCAAAATTTAGTCGCCACCCCTCAATGTCTTGATCAGCGGTTTCGAAAGTGAACAAGCTGGTGTAGTCCCCGCTTATTTCAACGATAACTTTTGCCCTGATCGAACCAATATTTTTGAAACTGATGAACCGATAGCTGACTTCGTCCACTAAGCATCGCTCGAAATTCATTAGAATCTGATCGCTTGTATAAGGTGTCGTGGGTTCGAGTAAAGCCACTTCTGGTACAACACCTTCGCCGCAAGCTCTGATGCTGACCCATGGTTTCTCTAGCGGCGAAGGCAACTCGAGTAGAACATCGAAGGTAGCCACGTGACTCTGTTCAGTTCGAAATTCAAATTCCCTTCAATATAACATTACTTTGTGAACTTTTGACTGCGTCTCTAATCAGGTACCTACATCCAATACTCTCGGTGTAAACGAGACCGTAAATATTACGGTGGACATTGGGGAGATCCACACTTCCTGTGGTTCTATGGTAAACGCGTCTGTCCTCTGTTCGTCATGCACAATTTCGTTATTCCCAGATCCAAACTTCACGGTTACATAGCTGGATACGAAACCTGGATTGTGGAGCCTGAATTGCGCGGTGTGCGTACTCGACAGAGCCACACGTCGAAAGTACAAACACTTTTCTCGACGTCCGTATATCGAGTGCGGGCCAAGCTAGATCAAAAAATAAATATCCGTAGATCGAAATTCGAGTATTCAAGACTTACTCAAAAGCTTTTTGGACTGCTCATTCTGGGCCTGAAGTCAAAATACAAAAACTCCACGGTTTTTGGGGTCGCTTATTTCCAATTCGAAGTCAAGATACGAAGATTCAAATATGCGATGGATCAAATTGTCGAGAGTAGGACCTTGTGGGAGGACTTGTTTTGTGTAAAAAAAGAAGTAGAGGAAATGAAACGTCGATTTTTTTTTAAACATGCGCGATTGTGATAGTTTTTTGCAAACCGATCCTGGTGCTCGATGAACTATAAGTATTGGGCAGTAATTCGGAATAACAGTGCAATGAGCAGGAAAAGGAAATCGCGAAAAGATGACGCGACATTCGTATTGTATTCGATGATCTAGATGTAGAGTGTAAAACAATGTTGAGCGAAAATTCAATGATTGGAAAGTACTGCAAAAATTGTTTGAGTCAAAGTGAACACACCTCAGGTGGACACTTGAAGTCGTTGACACTGTCGACGATGAGATTCCCTCGGAAAATGGCATCGAAATCGTGTAAATCAATTGTAGGAATGCACCCATTCGCAGAAAGCCTCACTGCAGATTCCGCTTTTCTTCTATTCTCCCCGGTATTGGTTACAAAGACATGAACTTCCTCCTCGAAGACCCCCGCTGATTCCGGGCAGCACTGAACTACAATTTTCTCGATCTTTCCAGCCTCGATTTCTCCCTCGTCCTTCGGCAGGACGAACGGGCCTACTTTCAGGGAAGGCATTTTCTGATCCCTTCTGTTACAGAAATGTCAGATTATCAAGTGCATTAGGCTATTGGATCATGCTCGTGGTACTTGCCCAGATTTCGGGGCTTTTGAACTGCGGGAGGATTTATTATCCTTCTTGGACTGTGCCGCGGTGCCCATTCGCGATGTCGATTTCTCCGTCTTGCCGGTCTTCCCCGTTCTGTTTTTTTTATCCGTTTTATCAAGGGTGGAAGAAACGTCTGACGGAAGCGCCGTTATCGGTGGTCCGCTTATTTTGTATCGGAACGAAAAGCAGCCTACATTTTCAACCTCCAGGTACAAAGTCTTCGTATCGAAGATTGCCATGGGTCCGAAATCCAGACCTGGGATTGGTCGAATCTTGAATCTGGAGTGGAACAAAGTTACATCAAGTTATATATCGTCGATGATGACGAATGATCATACGATTTATGAATACTGCATGGAGAATGCCTATAAATGTCGATTACTTTGCAAGGTGAGCGCTAACTGACACCAGAAGAGGAAATTCTGCAACTGTTGTAGGAGTTTTGTGTGTGTCGACGAAGATACACTTGAACAATGGAGCCTCAAAAATTTTGAGTTCATTTCGTGGCAGAAAATTCACCTGCAAAAATTTATTGCACATGCATGTCAGTGGAAATAGGAATGATCCCGAGGTGTAATCGATCACTCATATACGGGTTGACTCAGATCGAGCGGACCATACTTTGAGGGTAGATTCCCCGTGAAAATCTAAGACTAAATTTTCTTCACCGAAAATTCGAGGTACCAATAGTTTCCAAACTACGGAAGATCTTAGCTGACCAATCCCAGTTTTTTGTAAGAGAAATTTAGTCTTAAAATTTCCCAAAAAATCTACCTTCAAAATATGGCCTGCTCAAACTGAATCGCCTTGTATAAATACTGCAATCTTTCATTGTTTGAATTCTAGACCTGTATGGGTCTATGCATACAAATTTCATACCGTTATGCCAACGAGTTTTTCGGGTGACAGGGATCCACTAGCTGGCTCGATCTTAAAATCGTCCGTCAATGTGGGTGGAAAATTTGATTTCAGTTCACCCAAATTCGCCTGAGTTTCGGGCTGGACACTGTATATGTCGGGGGTAGGAAATATATGTGATAAAAACTACACTATACGAAAATGAATACCAATAAGTACTCGAAAAGTTAAAAACACAATACTTGCATGAATCCAATGTCATATGGTCCACGATTTCTAATGGTGAACGTCTCAATCGCCAGCTTTCCTACCATGACGTTCTTAAAGTCTATGGGGCCCGCGTTGCACAGATCTACTTTCACATCGTACGTTTCACCGGTAATTGTTATAAAATCTGTAAATATGGGATCCGTATCGTATTCCTCCAGATACACTTGGAAGGTGATGATCCTTCTCTCCACGATATCCACCTAGGTATACATTGGTCGAAAATGCTAATGAAAGATCATAACGCCCGGATGGGCTACCGTTCATAACTCCCAAATCACCTTTCCAATGTCCGATGTAGACAAAAAGTCTGATATCTCAGTAAGAAAAAGTCGTAGAAAATTTTTCAAGAAAGCATTTTAAAGTAGAATTAAGAACAAGCTTCAATTTGCCTCCTTTCAAATTGTTTTGCGATGTTTGAGTGGGCTGCTAGATAGGCTTTTGGATTTAGTTGTTTCTCAAAACTTAAGATACTTTTTTTTTCAAACGGTTGTACTTTTACGGGAAATAAACGTGAAAGCATGTTCAATCAAGCATTTTGAAGGAAAGTGTATGAGCTCTGATTTCCCAATCAGAAATTTTGCCTACAATTTTATTTCGCGAAGTTATTCAACGTTTTGTACAAAAGATTGACTTTTGGAAGAAATCGTCAATAAAACGAAGCTCCTTTTTTGATTTCGGAATCACGAGAATTGCTTCAGAATTTTTGGACAACTTTTTTTTCCCCCCACGTTTTGAACCAGAGAATTATGTAAAATGTGGACCTACCGATCTAGCGGAATAGCTGCATTCGATATCACTGGTGGCGAAAGGTTCCAGACGACCATATTCGGGGTGTAGCGTTACCTGACTGTCCATCCTATTATCTTTCAAATCCAATCTCCAATAGAGTGGTACACTGGATTTATTTCTAACTTTTATATTTCGCTTCTCTTTTCTCCAGAGCAATATTTTGTCAAAAGTTACAAATTTTCCTTCCAATTCCACTTCCAATTTTGATCCATAACTCCGCAGCTATAACAATAAAACAGGTCGGTAAGGTATTAAATCTTTCGAAGGATATCCACAACACATCCATGAGGCGCCCATAAGATCCATAAGCCATCTTTCGAAGTTTTTCGTTGCCTGGGATGTCCCTTACTTGAATTATTTCCACTTTTGGGTTATCCCGTATGCACAGAAGAAGACGTTCTAAATTCGGACCAGCTTTCGATACTCCTGCCCACACGTTAAGGATGTCAGATTTTCCAGGCTATAAGACGAATAGGTCGTGATCAGTAACACGGTTATACTTAATAAGTTGCCAGTGTGGTATACTTACCGCAATGCTCAGTAGATCAGGCGCGAATCCATAGACATCCGAATTGTCCATTTGAAAAAAGGAAACGGTCAACGAAATGGTCGAAGTATTCGAAAAGACAAACTTGGTTTCACGTGTTTGACGAAGCCTAAAAAATCGTGAATTAAATCGACTATAACACATGGAGTTTAAAGACCCAATATCTGAAATGATAGATCAGTGGGTCATGTCGTTTGAGTCCTGAATGAAAAGAAAGGTATCTCACATTTTCCCATCAATTTTGGCCACTGGTATGGACCCGAAATCATAAGTTTTCACGTCAAGGAAGTATGTAGGCTTATTAAGATCATCTGACTTTGATTCTTTCACCTGAAACCATAAATAGCATCGGTAATGCATCAGCCCCATGTAATATACGAAAATAAACATTTGGATGGAAAGCTTGTACGTGGCGTGTTATAATCAATTGCAGATGCTTCATGCAACCATGCCTTACGTATTTCACCCCGTCCTATGCCTAAAGAATGACACACACTCTTCGAACTAGACTTGGAACTTTGGTGGTTTATGATTTTTCCTACGTATGTGCGAGACTTTACCTTACTGAAAATGATCTCTGGTGCCATGTTTAGTCTTGGGATATCGGCGGATCCATTGATTACAATACGTCGAGTGATGTTCGAGCCGACGATGTCCAGCTCATACTCATCCTTCCAAGTTCCAACACTCTTCGGGGTGAAGTGTACCACGAATTGACGAAGTTCCTCTGGTCGGATGATCCATCGCGGTTTCAAAGGTTCTTCTACGACTGTGACTAAAACATAGGTATTCCCAAACAGCGAATTGATGGTCATATATCAACCCTGGTATTCGTCATGATACGGACTCGATTCACCTCTGGGAAATTACAGACCTGATTCATCCAGCAGAGCATTTTTCGAAACTTCACCAACCGGAAGTAATGTGCTCGCCGGGTCAACAGGAAGATCCAATCCCGTTGATGCAGGTACTTGCATGAGAGAGGTCAGGGTGTATACATCTATAGAATAGGAACTATGATAGTGAAAAGTATGATTTTTGGCTGAATGTGCCTCACAGCATATTGGATTCCACCATCTGCACCGTATTTGGAAATTGGTCATTTTAGATTTGAAGTGTATGCATACCACTTTGCGCCACTGAGGAATGGGGGCTTGCAGACTTCGGGCGCACCACAGAATACAATTTGGAATCTAGGTTAATCCTCGATTGATCTTTGAGTGCTGAAAGCAGAAAGAAGCTCTGTTACAAATTTTCTCGTGACCGATTGCCAAAGCATATGCACATCGTACATGTCATAGAATTCATACATGAATAAGAATAGTGCAGATATCTTACGTAATATGGTTTTGATATCATCCATTGCTGCTATGTAAGACACAACCTTGTCGTATATATCACTATTCCACGGATCCGCTGGCGCCACATGCCAGACGTCAATTCCTTTGCTCTCATCGGTTTGCTGTAATGATATAATAGTATATAAGAATCGTACATAATCGGTCTTTCTATTGAAATAGAAAAAGTTCTGCATTCAGTCATGATTGTAGTGAAAGAGTATTACGTTGAACAGTACTAATTCGGATGTGTCATCCATATGGACAATGTAGTACTCACCTGCGCCAGATCGTTGCCTCTGGTACTTTTCGGGGTTTTACTCTTCACTGCAGTTTCCTGAAAAAGAAATGAAAGTCAGAACATGTTGCCCTATCAGAAACTGAATACTTGATTAAAGGGGCCATACAACAAATCCGATCGCTTTTTGGGGGGGGGGGGGGGGGGGGGTTGATGTGACGTTACAAGTCACAGGGGGGGGGAGGGGTCTAAAATCGTCCAAAAAAGCGAACGTATTTGTTGAATAGCCCCAAAAAGTTGAGGTATGTCCGAGATCGATGAATCAATGGCGACGTATGCAGTATTGTCTAAAAATTTCATTAGAGTTGCCTCACGATCAGTCAGACCTTTCAAGAAAATAAAACTATATGCATACGTGTTCAGTCTTCACACATGTATAATTTACATACAATCATTATACTTACATGATAAGTGGACTTTCGGACATCCCAGTTATCAAGTACAGGCTGCAAAGTGTCCAAGCTTATCCGGTATGCATCCATGAGTTTTGATATTTCTTCGAACTCCTTGGGTGATCGGTGCTCTTCTGGAATAAAAAGAAAAAAAAAAACGAAAACAACACCGTGGGTCATATGGTTTATTGGATCTACTTGTCATCGTTCATCAATTAATACTGAACTGCAGAACTTGTACAACGATTTTTATTCTCAATCATGTGTTTTTACGAAATTTTTGCCAGATTGAAATGGCCATAACTCCTATAAGCCCGATTCAGTCCCAATTTTCACGTGCAGATGAATCATGTCTAAATTTTTTTTTAATATTCAAGATTACGTTCTCCTTAGCGCAAATATTAGACATATGAACAAAAGTTCAAAAATCACAGAAAAAAAAAAATGACCAGTTATTTCTTTGATGACTCTCTAAGACTCTACGACTGAATGATATAAAAATTGACTCGGAAACCGAAGGAGTCAAAATTTTCGTGTATATCTCCCCAAAAGCAGTCTGACTTCGTACTTTTTATCGCATTTCCATTGCCAATTCCTTTCGCAATTTTTCTACTATTCGTTGGTGTTTGTTGCTTCGACTTTGTGGGCTGGGATTCCTTCGAGCTTGCGCCCAAAGATTTTTTATTGTTAGTTTCGGATCGCGTTGTTTTACTTTTTTTGGTTTTCAATCCATTCATCGGTGCTGTGACGGATACACGTTTCGTAGACGGTGGAGTCTAAGTCGGAAAGATGAAAAAAGTGAAGAAATCATCAGACAACATGCATGCACACGATACTATACGAGCTTAGGTGTAATTTCCCGGACTTTATAGTTCCCTGTATCGGTTTATAGGAAAATACACCATGTCGACTTGTATATCGCCGTAAAACCGTGTAGACAAACATTTGCCACAACAGATATGCATCTGTTTAATTATAGTTAATTAATTCTGACTGTTCCAATTACCTTTCTGTCCAATATTGCTTTCGCCAGTTTTTTATCGTAGACCAAATGTCTTCGCTGACTGTCTTCTTTCTTAACGGAAAGCGTGTTTGACGCATATAACATCTTATCATCCGCGGAAATGTTGTCGTACTCTACCCACGTCATCTGCTCGATTCTCGTCAGCTTATTCTCCGTTTTTTCCGCGTTCTTAATTTCTGCCCAGACAGCACCCAATATTGTAGCAACATTGCAGCAACATTCCAACATTGTAGCAACATTGCAGCAACATTGCAACATTGTAGCAACATTGCAGCAACATTGCAACATTGTAGCAGCATTGCAGCAATATAGCAATGTTGCTACAATATTGGGTGCTGCCTGGGTGGTTAAAATACCATATCGTTAGTCTTTGAATTGGAAGATGTCAGTCGAACCGAAGTACTTTGGACCATACGAGATGAACGCTATGAGGAATGGCATAACTAAAAAATTCTCACCTTCGGCGGCAAGGAGTTTGTGATTCTGGGTCAAATACATGTCCAAAGTGTTATGGAGAGTCACAAACCGCATCTGGCACCCTAAATTTCCCGCCATGCTTAACAGCATGACTAAAGTGTCCCGTTCGTTTTTTACGAACACATTCTTCATCGTTTGTACTGTAAATCCAAATCGAAAATCTTCCATAGCCAACCTGAAGTCATTGTATAATATATTAACGAATGAGATTAATTAGATGCTGATAAGCCATTGCCATATCAAATTATTCTTCGTGAATAAAGATGACGATATTGATTAGGCACACATCCCACCTTTCTTTCAGAGCTTCGTATATCAAATCGGAACCGATTCCCAAAAAATTGCCGCCAGTATCGACAGTATCTAATTTCTTAGCTCGAGTACTACCACTTCGTGCACTGGCCCGATCATTTCCACCATCTCGTTGTGACTTGGGTGGATTTTTTTCCCCTTCTGTTTTTTCCGGTGACATGATTCTTTGCAAAAACAAAACTGACTGGATTTTGTATTCATACTTATCCAATGGATCCATTGACTCGATCTCATCTAGAGACACACATTCACTAGCATGAATTCCGCGTTCGGACACTTTGTAAAAATATTTGTGATACGAGGTCAGTTCAGCAAAGTCGTGCGAAACTCTGTTTAACGCCTATGGCATATCCACACAATAAGCAATCGTAATATTGTGTGGATCTCGAATCGGACCTCGTTTTTCTACTACAAGTTTATTCCCGATTGAATTCTATGCAAAAACACTGCTAGTAGGGGTAGCTAACCGGGATTAGGTATTTTGTTGAACTCTTCGAAAGCGTCCGGTTCTTTTTGGAGCGTTAGAAGGATCTTCATGTTGTTATCCTTTTCAACTTGTCTGTCAAAGACGTGCGGAGATTCTAAGTTGGTAGAGTACATAGTGTTGCCTATAATCCCGGGTGTCCTGAGGCTCGATGAGCCCAAATCCTTTTCGTTTTTTAATGAGATTTCAGGTGGATTGACGTCTCCAAAATTTGACGGAAGCCCGTCTGGGCTCACAATCAGTTTTTGCCTGAACATGATACGAACAGATTTGCATTAGTCGATGAGAGTAATTATGGTTCATGAAATTTCGCGTGACATCCGGTGCTTCATCTGCATTTGTCTTGCCTGAGATACTTGACAATTTGTTAATTCCACGTGAAAAGCTTATAGGGTGATCATGGAGGCTCGAAAAATCGCATGTACCCTTTCAGAGCCATAAAAGTCTTCTCTGACTATATGATTTTCGAATCTTTGAATATAACGGAGGCCCCCTAGCCTTTTCATGGTGTATGTAGATACATAGGTACTCATTTTCTTACCCATGGGTCTCGAAACTCGACAGTAATTCGTTATAACTTTTGTCTAGTATCTCGCGTAATTTATTCGAGCAGGTACTCTTTCCCAAAGCGATTATTTCTGTAATGGCTGTATCTATGTTGAGAATGGCGAGGCCGATCGCGTTTCCAACTCGACAAGCGACTTGTTGATATTCTGGAGAATGAAAACCGTATTCAAACGATTTAATAATAATTATTATTATTATTCAGAATATCGCAAAGTGCATATCTGCAATTTACAAAGCATAATGTTTGTGATTTTTTTGCCCTTCCGTTTTACTTCATGAAAAAAGAATTATTTTTATTCAAGGCAGCTACTGCCTATAATAAAGGGATTGAAATTGATTGGAAAAAACTCATTTTTACAAGAAAATGATTATTTCTGATTTTTTTCGGGAAGATTAATTTTCCCGTGAAGGGTTGCGAGTGGAGAAAATCCTGGCTGACTTTATACCAAACCTGTGATTTACTTTCTGGTTTAAGAAGTCTAATGATTACCACCATACATCGCTAGATTGGAGATTTCATATACCTAGACGTACCTGTGAATGGAGCACCGTGAAAAATAATACAACGTCTTAACAACGGCTGAGAATGGTCAATCGATGGCGATTTTATCTCAGCATCCTGAAAAATTCCTTTCATAGGGTCTTTCATAGTCTCTAAAAAATCTTCCCTCTCATGCAGCTCGTCGATGTAGGCTATTAAGTAAATGCAGATATTCGTTTTTTTTTTTTTTTCAGAAATGGCACATATATCAGTAAACGAAAATGGATTTATAAATCCCATCTCTTAAAATTTCGGGACGGAAATAAATGGAAAGAATTCAAATCGACGCGGTTACAATTTATTTCTAATTAGTTACCAGTCGGAATCTTATGAAATGGAATTCTGAATACATAGCGAACAAAAATTATACGATCTTCTGCTTTTCAAAACGGTCGTATAACAGCGCTCACGACCTTATGCCATTCGACACGAAAATTAATAAACTAATTACCGTGTAGTAGAGCTTCGGTTTGGTCCGAATTTTGGACGTTTGATTCCGAGAATTCCTTAATCATCTGATCTAGGAGAGAAAACGAATTGCGTCCTGCGTGCTGGCTAATCATTGATCCATTCAGCCTTTCTGATAATGATATTTCGGTTTTCTCTGACGTCTGACCCGGAGTGAACCCTTCATGATAAATTCTTCCAACTACTTCTTCGCGATTTTCATCTGCATTTCCTTTTAATCAGAACCGTCTTCAGAACAAAGTTATGGAAGTGGATGGTAGTGGTCGCGTCGCAGTATATCTGTTAAAAAATCACCTATACACTTGTCGCATGAATCTCGAAGTCCAATCCCCATTCCACTACCGCTAGGGTCAGATTTATGTTTACGGACTGCCAATATTGCCGCCAATTCATCGCTCAGAGTTTTATAAAATTCATATACTCTGTGAGATAATTTGTCACCAGGGTGACGAGGCGGGGACAATATCTCATCCACACCGTAATAGTGCGTCAATATCCGTATCATCCGTTCCTCTTCCATAAAATTTCTGCAACAATATTGCGAACGCCCAACGCGATTCATTCTCGAATTCTTCAATAATGGAATGGTTTCCAAATTTCCGTGAACTGGGTTCAAAATAATACTCACGTGTCCAAATCGCGCCAGAATACCTCCACGGGATAGGAACCGGTGTTCTTTACCGAAAAGGTTTTCTTCTCGGGCTGAACGTTGGGTAACACTGTTTCGAACGTCAACGTTTCCTCGGAAACTTGGAGCTCGGCATCGATTCCTGTACCCGAAATTGACACGATAACAGGAAAAATGCTCTGGTCAATTTTTATCCTCAATTGCCCCGTTCGATATCTCTGAAACAGCACAGCGAGTGATACCCTGCATCCATGAGATGATACTTCAGTATAAAAAACTGTGACTCCGTTTCATTCGCCAAGAAAATTTTATACCTGTTTAAGGAATTTTACGAACTCACAGCTTCTTTCGGCTTGAAGTATATGTTCATCACATTTTCGCAACCTGGTAAAAACGTGTCGGCATTATAGTGCAGAAAAAATGGTCCAATATCTTCTTCCGATCGGCAACTATCCTCGCAACGAATAGTCGCTTGCCATTCGCACGGTACCCAGCCACTGTTATACCGTATTGAAAAGGTTGTTATATAAAACCCCCAATTCTTCAATTAGAATTCTAAACGGTTCCAAGGCATTATTATAGGAGTGAAAAATGCACACTAATCGTTCGCTAAGTGTTTCACTGAATGGATTGACATGAATGGAGGAAAAACGTTACATGAACCCGCAAGTCCTTCATGTGGACAATTTTTTATGGAGTTGACGATTGAAGGGTAAAATTTCGAAAGGAAATCCCTTCTGACTTTTGAAAATATCTCTTCATTTCAACCTCCCATGGTGAAAACTTTTGATCACAGTCTTAGAGTGAAAATGAAGATAACGAACACTATAAAATTAAAAAAAATGTATTTAATGTTTGGAAACTGCTGCTTGGTGCATTTTTCACTGGAAATATATAATTTCCACCCTGGAAGACGCGGATAGGCATAATTATATTAACTCGTTACGCAGAAGAATGGGCATCAGCATACACTCGCCAACGGCTACGTCTTCGAATGCCAAATGAGCAGTGTGGGCAGTAAGGACTGGATACGTGGCTACAGCTCTTACTGAGATCGGTATCATAGCCCCATGGGATACCTGTACCCATTATACAATATTTAAGACATCTACACGAGGTTGCGTTCTTCCCAGACAGCAAAAGACTAAACTTTGTCTATCCGACGTCAAATGTGCCAGCTTCTGTTATCTGGAAGTAGATTCTTGACAAAAGGACGACTTTCTGATGAAAGTCAACTTCAGGATAGCAAAAACTGACAAAATTCCATTTTTTGCTGTCTGGGTTGTTAGACATCTACTTGTGTATTCAGAAGCGGAAGGGTACGAAAGACCATTGGAGCTTATTGTGCGTTCGATGTATGTAGATGTGATGGACGTATACAAGTGTTAAGTGTTATCCAAACTATGGTTACATGTGCGTTTTTTTATAGCAATGGTTTACTTAATCAACAATTATACCTCCAAGTAAATTGTCTGCTCAACATTCGTACGTTTTTCAGTATACACGGACCGTGTAGGATGAAACATGACATTTAGTGGAGTCGATTCACCAATGGGTAAATTTTTCCTATTGTGAAACTGTACAACAATTCCAGACTTCTTCGACGGGTTGCATTTACTTTTTGATCGCCTAACGCGGACATCAACTGGAGTAGGACCGTAGTTTATCAGCATTGTCGAATAGTGAGCCACCCTTTCGATCACCACGTAGCCCATGTCTGTATATATTCACATACATAAGGATGGACACATCTTTAATGTCTTTTAGATGAATACAACAAAAAAAAAAAACAACGGTACGAGCTTTTGGCTTTTGCAATTCCAATATCATACCAATGATGTATTCAGGAACAGAGAGCAAGGATATTCGTCTATTCTTCACAGTCGAATTACGCTTAGCAATTATGTCGGGATTTTCTTGTATAAGTTCGATCGTCAACAATCTTTCAATAGCCAATTCCACGTCCATCACAGTCGGCAGTATCTCGTCAGGTGAGATCACCTCCCATCCACTGGCTAAAAAGATTCGTCATAGATATATAGAAAAATCGTCGTAATCCTGATGACAATAATTTACGAGACCATGTCGTTGATCCTAATTCTGAACCATCCTCTGCAGCTAATTTTATTCCCATTTTAACGAACAGAGACCAAGCCTTAACTATAATCATACGTTAGCTGACCTGTAAGACGGTCTTTCTCACATTTCGGGATCTGGAGATATTCTGGATCATCATGGTCAACGGTGCAGGGTTTAATTTGCTCGCTATTGATGGCGAATCTTTGAACCTAAATTTGAACGCAATATCAAAACGGAATTTGTCAGTGAAAGTGGAAAATGAAAAATAAAAAACCAATTAAAAGACAAACGAGCTTATTACCTCGGCTAGAAACTCATCGGTCAGAGTGCCGATCGCTTGATAGCAGATTTTAGCTGGTAGCCGGTTGAGAGTTTCACAGCGCGATAAGGTCAGGTAAATCTGCGATAGCGATCCGTAGCCTTCGATATAAATGGGAATTGGAACATGATGGGCGATCTAGTGTTAACGATATTCTTTTTTTTTTATCAAACTTCGTTGGGAACAGAACCTTACAGTACATCGCATAATTGGCAAATTCAATACCTCCAGGTCAAATTGCTCGTGAATCGGCCCAGGAACGTCTACATAGTAGATAACATGTAAAGACATTTTTGACATGGGGTTTACCACTCCGCATCTTGGTTCCACCTTCAAATGAGGAATTCCGATTATTTCTTCTGTTTGTTTCATTCGACCTTGCATCTCCGCCGCGGGTGTGATGGACGTTTCAAACGTGAATTGAACCGCTCCTCGGTTTGCAATGGTCAACGTTGTGCGGCATAATTCACCGCATATCTTATCATTGGAGAAAAAAAAAAAAAACGTATATATTTCGATAAGGAATGTCTGAAGAATAACGGGAAAGCAGGAAGATTGAAGCGAACCTGCCAACGAAAATCAATGTATTTCTTATCAATGGAGTAGCGAGTCACATCGGCGAATGCTCGAACATTGATTGTTTCTGTTGGACCAGATTCAACATGACAAGCGATTTTCGCATCGATTTCTACGGGTTGCAAGGCGTCTAGTCCGAAGTATACGTACTGTGATGAATGGGGTGAAACAGTCCCCTCCATGGGTACTACGTCGAGAATCTGAATTCAAATGCACCCACATTAGAGTGGTTGAAGAAAACACGATTTTGAGATAACTAGTTGCTCATTTCTTTTTCTTTTGACAAAAAGATAGTTTTCACGTGCGCTACAGCTTCCGTGAGAACTGATTTTTTGTGAAAAGGAACGACACTGTCGATGAGCAACTAATCATCTCAGAATTCGTAGATATAGTTGTTCGTTAAAGTATATGAAAAAAAAAATAAAATAAAGAAGAACAAGGAATGATCAAACGAACTTTGGTTGTTGGCTTTCTGCAGGTTTGTTGATCATGTTTTGAAGAGGTTTGCGAAATTTTGAGTTCGGGAATTTCTGTGTCTTCAACAAAATATCTTTCCATCATCGGGAATATAAAATCTCGAATTTCATGCGCAGTCACTTCGACTGAACTGGACAAGTTCTTTGGTTCTCCATCGACCGTAGCCATTAATGTCGACAAGTGTCTCGACGGCGACTCTATATTGTATACAAAAGAATTGTAACATATCTCTTTCCTCGGCAAAATGGTTGCCTCCTTATCAGAATGATTTCACAGACAGCAATAAACATGTTCTTTCATTTTTGCCATTAGATACAACTAAAACGACTCAAAAAATGACTCCGACATTCATGCAACAAATAAACAAGGAGTATCAGTCGGAAACACATCACCATTCGGAGTTACTGGTGCAGATGATGCAGACCGATTCAATCCAATCGTGGATGAAGTTTGTGGTGTTTCTTGCTCGAACAAGTATTGGATGTTGTTGGCGTCGTCGTCTTGTTTTCCGTTTCTGTCGTGTGCCTCCTCCGCCTCTTCTTCATCATCATTAATAATCGGAGAGTCTTGTGTCTTCAATTTTTCGCCCGTTTTAGTAATCAAGCGATGAGAAAGAAGGATATGATATACTTGTGAAGTTGTGTTTTCTTTTTAACTGTCGTTCTCGCACATACGATAATTAGGTAGCTCATTCATTCCCAAATTATTTAGGATCAATTACTTGTAAGCATGTATCGTTGCCGGTTTTTGAAACTCCAACCACATTAAGAAAGAGCCATTCGAAGCTATAACGAACGGGTAGATGTCCTGAGTTTACGAGAGTAAGATACTTGGATGTAGTTGATCCGACCTCGCAGCTTAGAACCACCGGGTCCATTGGCGATATGGATATATTTGGGTAATTCACTTCAGCAATGCACTCAATTTCATCCTACCGATAAGAATATATTGAGAATAAAATTGTAAAAGACAATATATTTCATCTTTCCTGATTTGCAAAAATTTTCAACCATGAAACAACGGCTGAACATATCGCAGAACGATACGTCTGCAAGGGTATAAAATTTGGGAAAATATAGGACGCACTTCTGCACAGTGTGTCTCGTAATCGAATGTCAAGGCTCTTCGGAAGGTCCTCGAGTATAAATTCGACAAATCGATAGCTCTGGTGTTGAACCTAACGGAGATCGAAGTCTCGACATCATTCTGCAGGAGTATCGGGATTTTTTGAAACCCGTCGTCCGCGTTTTCCGCGATAATTTCAAACGGGGAATCGACATTTATTTGCGCCCTTAAATCCAGCTGAGATTTATTGGTCACAAATAGCGTATCTGCGGAGCAATAAACCGACATTTTATGTTTGGAAACGATCACACCCCTTACGAAATCCTGATAAGGATGTTGAACAAACCCATTAGCTGTGGCTCGGTTTCATAGACACCCGGATCATATCGAAACATCAATTTTCGATGGCTGAATACGATGTTCGGGTTCGTGAAAGTCGCCTTAAAGAAACTCGTGCCCAAAATTCGTCGCTTCCCGTGTTCTTTGACCTTCCCATGAAGGTACCACTGCTCCGTGAGGGACTCGTTCCTGCGACACAATTCGAGTATACCAAGAAAACAGTAAACTGCATAAAGCTACTGTAATTGGAACAACCAGAGCCCCCTGATAGCTGCTTGCGAGTTCTCTAAAACTATCTCTACAGTCTTTACAATTCCCCAGACAGCACCCAATATTGTAGATATTGTAGCAATATTACTGCAACATTGCTACAATGTTGCAATATTGCTGCAATGTTGCTACAATGTTGCAATATTGCTGCAATGTTGCCACAATGTTGCAATATTGCTGCAATGTTGCTACAATGTTGCAATATTTGTGCAATGTTGTTATTATTGGGTGCTGTCTGGGTCATTTCAGATATACTCACACTTTCCAACGTATCTTGCAATGAATGACACTCTCGGCGCCAGGGGGTAGGTCGATGACGGAGGGATCGATGGTGAACTTGTCCCTTAGAAATTCATACGGTAAATATTATGTCTGGAATGTCTCGTGAATATAAAGCTCGAATGATTTAGAATCCGACGACTCACTCTTGTCGCTCGTTCGTCCCATTTACTTGGAGTACTTGGTAATCTGCTGTGGTAGTCCACGTCAATCGATGATGCCTCGTACCCTTGTTTACCATTGTTATTGGTATACAGATATCTTGATCCCTGTATAGGGAATGCATGACGCTTTTTCACCCTTTAAACCTCTTTGCCAGTTTAGGTAATAGATACGTATTAGAGTGATCGTTGTTTCGGGTCTGAACAAATGTCTATCGGGCCACCCCCCAAATCGACTCCAAATAAATAAAAAAAAAGCCTGTATTAATTAGTGTGTCATTATAATTACCTGAATAGAAGACCCATGTCAAATTCTGGTAACATAGCCGGGTTGCAATAAATGCTGGTCCCAATTCCAACAGCGGTAAGAGAGCAAGTGATGACTTTGCTGTTAATTATTTCAATTTCAACCGTGTCGGAATATTTTCCCACGTCGCAAAGATAAATTGTTAATTCCAACTCCAAGGATTTGTTCGGTTCCAATGTACCTGAAGCTGGGCTCACCGTCCAATGTGACGAACGTGTGTTGTGCTTTGAAAAGTCAAAACGCATCTTGACTATTAACACCGAATAAGAAAGCTTGCGGAGTGAAACAAAGGGGCCCAAAAAATCAGGACCACCCTATATGCGTGTCCCAAAATACTTACGAGTCCAACAAGGATTTTTGCCGGAACGGGCGAGTCATTAACCAATGTAATAATTGATTTGACTTCTTCCAAGAGCCGAACTTGGCCCCAATTCAGCTGGGTTGGTTGTACAATGATATTGGGGCCCTGCCCATTACATATTATGGAACAACACGGTGCGAGACTTTTATCACCGCAGGTGAGAAGACTGCAGGATGATTACGCGGTTTCAATACACACACGCAGTTTTCACTTCGGATATAAAAATGGAAACGGGTATACCGTAGACACAGGAAGTACTCACCTCAATTGCACTTTTTGTCTACCTAATGCAGTCGTCACAATTTTCAAAGATATCGATTTAGACTCGTTGGGTTTTAGATATCCTTGGTAGGACGACAACGAGTAGATTACGGTCGAGCTGATCGTTACCTGGTGGAAAACATCATTTCCTTTGATCGTAATACATCTTTATACTAACTTTGTCATTCGGTATTGGTAGATCAGTATTACCATTACTGCAGGTCGCCATTAAAAATTATGGGTAACAAGCATTGGTTAGGGATATCAGAACCCTCAATTATCACATAGGCGTTAATCGATGTAATTGCCAAACTAAAAGTTTACCGATTATTATGAATAAGTATATACCTACCGATTGCGGTGGTAGATAAAAATATCCCTCAACGTCAGACTTGTTCTCGATAGTAATGAACCTCGTGTAAGGGAAATTGATGAAACAGAATTTAATGAAAATTTCACTTGGTCTTACGACTAAAGAAGCCACTTTGCTGCTTAACGTTATTGGCAATGTCACCGGCTCTGAATCGGAGTCCCACATATTCGCCCTGAGGACAGTCTGACCAGACCTAACTACGTTTGGCGTATACGATACCTGCCATTATAAAAGATTCGATTATCATAGCCGCAAAACTTGTGGTCGTGAAAAATTTCAACGTGTTCCACTTCCCTATTCTTTAGGGGTGGTCCGTTCGTCTTGCCGATTTTTTTTTTCACTAGTAATTATTGCGATGTAGTATAGCACACGCACCTTGATTTGTTGGAAGCTATGGGGTGCAACGACACCTTCACTGGGTAAAATTTCAAATTCCTTGGGATTGCAAACTAGGTTTGGTTTGGTTATGTATCGTGCAAAATCTTCATACGACAATGCCTGCTGCGTACCATCTTGCAATATACCAACGCAAAATGTGACCGGTACGAGCGAAGAATTGTGAAGACATACCTCGTGCTTCGTTGTGAATCCTTGTCAAATTATTATCAATGATTACTGGAAATTAACGCATGATGCATTCGTCAAGATGCACATGCACTATGTATCCAGCTGCTGACTAGAGAAATCATTAATCGGTAATCCTGATTTCCACTAATACATAATTTGAACTGTCACGGTATTAGTGGATATTAAGAAGATTAATAACACCCTGCCCGCTTTCCGATGTTTTATTTTTATAATGTGTCAATTGTAAGCTGAAATCTCTCACCCAACGCCGTCCGGCCAAAGTCAAGGCTTTGTTTGTCAAAGTGCAGCTTGGGGCAAATCACGGAGCCTCTAGAATAGGTATACTCGTAATATCATGATCGCATAAGTTACAGATTGATTGAATGTGTATACAGAGCGATTCTGTGGAAAGTAACGCGCCTAAGCGGTAGGCAAACGGGAAACGTTTTATATATTACGTGAGGAATGAAACCCAATCGTCGATGTTTGAGCTGCTCAATGCAGGCGTTTACCGTTTGTCGATCTTCCAGGCGCGTTACTTTCCACAGAATCGCTTCGTACGTATGCTTTGGCGTACTTGATAAGCAAAGAAATCACCTCCAGGCTCTCTTTGACAATGAATTCAACTCTCTCGGTGAAAACGCCGGTTCGGTTTGACGAGAAACAGAGATTAAACGATTTGTAGGTTCCAGGTTGGAGTTTTACGTGTACAGGATTCACCTCGATCTTACCACCGAAATCGGCAAGCCTTGGTTTGTATACCAACGTTCCTAGGATGTCACCTTTATTTCCACAAATCACCTGTACGGCATTATATGCACCGGTATGAAAAACGATCGCATAAATCGAGCTCCAAGTCTATTTGGTATACTGAATTGTATAATAGCTTTTAACGACATAGGTATAGCGCAGAATATCGGAGGTCTACCGAACTTCGGTTTTCAAGAATTTCGATGTCTATCAATATCTCGATATTTCGCCATTCACCTAAATGTCGATATTTCGGTGAACCGGAACTACCGATTCAAAAACCTATACCGGAAAATCGGTACCAAACTCCTCATACCGCGCAGATATTAGCCATCATACATCCGTGCATAAAAATTGACGGAAATCAGCGGCTTATTATGTACTGCACTTATGGATAATCACTTGTTCAATAGTGGGACCATCTTACTCTTGTCACCTTACCTCGCAGTTATGGTTGGAGCACAAAAATATACATCCCAGGTCGGCACAAGTTACATTCAATCTTATCAACGGCCCAATGCAGATTCCATGCAAACTGCAACATACAGTGTACAGATTTTGAGGGAAAGTATCACAAAATCTGATCATGAGTCCCATTCCTTAACAAACACTGGCATTTAATGTCCTCGCGTTAATTATTGTTAATTAAAACCCCGTTAATCAATTAAAAAATCAATCGTCATGGGGTGATGATAGCTGTTTCGAAATTTAAGCCACAATTACTTCAAAGGAAGCCTTTCTTCACATCCGGTAACCTCCAGGTATGCTATGCCGTCGATGAGGCCAACTTCGTCCGGTTCGAAAATAAGTGTAACATCAACCGTGCTGTGTGGCCATATTTCACCTTCCTTGAAAAAAACACATGCCAAACGTACGTAAGCAATCCGAACTTCAATTCAGCATAAGATCATTAAAGTCGAGCTCACCGACGGAGTGAATCTGTAATTGGGATGATGAAATGTGAATGTGTGCCCTTGCAGACAAGACAGTTCATCGGTATAGACACGTTGACATGCCAACTCATGAAGTAGAGAACTGCAAATGTTGTAATGCTCCAAGTCGGTGTTGCGTGCAGCCTCGATGTTCTTCATCATTTCGAAGGATTCTTTGTAACTACATGCAGGCCAAACGGTACGTAATATATGAAATTGATCTATCGTGTATTTTTATACGTATTTCAAATATAGTTACGTTTCCTTCTCCAATTGATCCCTTTTTCTGTTCTCGTACAAAACCCACCGAAAATTTGAAACGTAATTGCTCCTGTTATGAATGGCGAAGATTCTTGATCTCGTCAATCCAAGGTACGTCTTTTCCATCTTTATACTCCCACTTTCGAGATTTATAACGCAATTTTCTGCAGAACTGCACAAATTCAGGACAATGCTTTCGCCTGGAGAAACAATTTCAGATATCTTTACTTCAGGAACCGGGATATCAATACTACGTTTCTAATTTTAGAAGAAAGCGCTGTACCGTGATCCCCATTGGAATAATTCAGTAGAAAGATCGGTAAAAATTATTAAGAATCCCATTATGCCAAGTCGAATACATTTTTAATTGATTTAGGAATATCGAATACCTGTTTCATACGTCACGGTAAGATTCTCTTTGAAACATCCTTTTTCTTCAGATAAGAAATTCACAGTCACTTGCATAGTTTCTCCTTCCGCAAGAACTCCCTTTCGCGGTAAAACCGTGAAAGGTCTATAAATTTAATTTTTATCAAATTTCTAAGTTGAAAAGTTACTAGTTCCTAACACAGTCATGCAGTCTACTACTTTTTTTGAACATGATTCAGGTAAAAGTCAATATCGCCGAAATCTCATGTCTAGAAGTGAAGAGTCTACAGTTTTGCAACATTTCCTCGATGCACATTAGTTGATCGAAGCATTATCCTTGAAATTGTGTTGCTGTATCGCATTTGAATACATCTAACACCTAATTGCAGGCATATTTAAATTCTCACCCTACATTGCGTATGAAGAAATGGGATACCTGATCGTGGAAAGGGAAAAGACGGCCGGTACATCACCGATGTTACGTACAAGCACATGTTTCACGGAAAGTATTTTGACCGCTGTTTGTGGTACCTCAACAGAATCCGGAAAATCTAGGATCGGTCGAGGTCCGATTGCTGACATGCAATGAAAAACTGTATATAGTCACTCCATACCCGAGTAACACTTACAGTCGAAGTGATATCGTATGATGAAGCAGAGAATATTACCTAATATGGGTACCGCGAAGGTTTCGCTACCCATAGAAAAATCTGCCTGATATATATAGTCCCGTTGTTCATCAGGTAAGAATTTCACATCACAAACGATACTCATTCCTGGTGCTAATTTACTTTTGTACATCGCACCTTTGCACTCGAGTTCAAACCATGAATTTTTTGTGCGGATCATTTTCAAGTGTTGCGAACACTGCAGGCACAACATGAATAGAACACCGTATCGTATGCATGCAAGTATACAATTGTGAGCATTTCGCCCTAAACTGCGGCCTTAAAAAAGCTGATGATCCCTGGTAGAAATTTCTACTAAGAATTTCTAAAAAAATTGGAACATTCCATAGTCTTCCATAAAAAAAATCGGTTTTGTCAATAAAACAAGAAAAAGTACAATTTCATACGAAAAACTGCGGAATGTTCCGATTGAATAGTAGAAATTTGTACAATTCATTTCACCAGGTATTTCACGCTGGTTTATGAACAGCTCGTTTTTCTTGCATCGAGCAGGGTAAAACTTCGAGTATTTATAACGCTGATACGATTTCTTGGGGGATGAATATGATCTTACCGAAGTTATATTTTTAACGGATAACGTTACGCTGTAAGTATTTCCAGGTAAAAATTGTTGAAATACGACAATCTTGGGGGTTGTACGAAAGCAGACACTCGGATGACCTGCGATCGTTTCATTGCTCCGTTCTTGTTTCAACAAACTTGCAGTTCGCTCTTCTGTTGTCAACGACATTTGCTGCATGTAGACAGAAGGAGGGACTCCGTGCTTTAAAATTAAACAAAAATACCCACCACGAGTTTTTTCAACGATTTAATAACGAGGAATCAATCTCCCCTCACATAGTTTTCCACTGTGGGTTTCCTGATTGAAATTTATACTCTTGCGAATTTTCAAGGAATTTGAAATATTTCATAATTTTCCGTAAAAAAACAATTAAATTGCAGATTTTCATAGTTTTTCAGGAAAAACTCGTTGTTTTTGTGAATAAAGCTCGAAAAAAACTCAAATTTTTCTAATAATTTGTAGAAATTGGTAGAATAATTATTTTCACCAATGTTTGCGAAAAAACTGGCGTAAGAAACTTACCGAAGCGAAGTTTTTTTGATTTTCGTTACCCAGAAGAGCAGTAAATATTTTCATAACATCTGAGACTTTCTGTTTCTCTGCAATGAAAGACTGGACACGTTTATCGTCCAGTGATTCCATTTCCGTTAACTTTTTGAGGTATAATCTCGACCCAACGATAAATATCTGTCATACGAACGGAGATGACAAAAGAAATTGGCATATGATAGATAAGGGCGGTTATTGTTTTTCAGCATGATCAAGATTCGCAAGCTCTTGTTCTTGTAAAAAATCTGTAATATTTTTTGAACCGGTCAATGTTTATCGATGAAATTTATAGAGGCGTGAGACCCACTCCACCTTATCCTATTTCCTCAAGCTGATAGAAATCGATCGAGCGGTTATTGAGATATTGACCGTCAAAGTTTATCGAAAAACACAATCTTCTTATTCTATACGATATGCGTCGTCCCATAAGGGATCGAATCTATCATTTGTTTAGAAACGTGTGTAGGGTAGTTATTCGAGTAACTATATATTTTATTTACATTAATTTATCACCTACATAAATACACTTCTTGCTTACATACATACATTTAATACACTGACTGTAGGCAGATATAAAACTTAAAAACTTTGAATATACACAATTTACAGAGGCCAGGGCCGAAACTGTAACAAAAAAATATACAATATATATTCAACGTAGAACCCTCGTTTATTTCATTCAATTTCTTACATCCGACGTTTTGGTACGACAATAATAATTTTATATATCTATATACTCTAGGGTGGTCCTTGATTCGGTCATATTCGAATGGCGATGCTCCCATGAGCCAGAACTCATGAGAGCGTTGAAATTCGAAAATGATCAAATCAAGGAGCACCCTAATATACTCGTACCAGTTCATTGACACTTTGTCTTACATATCCTAATCGTAAGTAGTTGGCCCCTCGATACAATATTAATCGTATAACATTGCCTATATGTTATTTGTTATCAGTGCCTAATACCCGCTCTATAAACTTCTAGCAATATCATTTCACACCGTTACTTTCGTTCAATCAATAAATATGCATACACATTGTACATACCTTCTACACACACGTTTTCTATAACTTTACAAAAATTAGAGTTCCTACACAATATGCAGATACAGGTAGATCGATATTATACATAGTACACCTTACTAAATTATATACCTAATTACACTTCGAGATATACGAGACAGGTAGCTGGTACCGACGTATTCTATCCACTTGCAACGTCTACTATATTCAATACAGTTCCAACCACTCGTTCTCATCTCAGTACGGTCATTTTACTCCCTTTGTCGGAAGCGATTCGTTCATAATTTTCTCTCGCCACATTTCAAGTCTGCATACACACACACACGTGTCTGCGACTCTTCAAGTCCGACTGATAAATCCTGTCGCAGTGCATCGCAGAATATAAATCATAGTGCTGCTACTTATGTGACTAACGGCGAGTTCAAACGAGGAGATACAGTTTTTACATGTAGAATATGCAAGTCGATCAATCACTCGTTTTTCTTTTCTATTCAGTTCCTATTTTTCGATGTTCTTCTTTGCTATATCTCAGATATAGTGATCATATATATTTATATCTATTTGTTATTATAGATATTCCGGATAACAAGTCCGAAAAGAATCGTCAAAATCCGCGACTGGTTATAGTCTGACCAACTTATCATGGAATAAATTTATCACATTGAAACTAAGAATGATATTAACTGTAGCTCCGTTTTTAGATCTGTAGACTTAGCTAAGCTCGAATCCAGCGCCGGCTTGTATAGCATACAACAGTTTTTCCCTCAGTATTTTTTCGTCAGGGAATTCTGGCAGCTTTAATAAATTCATGCACGTACTCGATGTCGGCAAACGATCGACGCTACCCGCGTGCTGAATGCAGAAGGGAGGATCCAGTTCCTAAAAAAAATTACAAAAATAACAGAAGATTCGAAAAATACGCACATCGGTAAAGACTGGATCATATTTCCATACCTTGAATCCAAGAAGCGGTGGTCGGCTACAGCTAGTGACAAATTTCAGCAGCTGGCTCTTTTGCTGATCGGTAAATTCATCAACAATTTTCCAGAACGAAGTTATAGTCGGATGTTCGGGGGTGTAGCCTCCGGTATAATTGGTATGTAGCTTCAAATCGTGGACATCAACTGGAATCTGTGCACCTGATATAAGAACCTGGAGTTCCTTGTTATTGAACATTTGGAGCCAGTCAAGAGACACGACGTTGCTGATGCCTTGTTTAAAAGCGTAGCACTGAGCCCGTATTTGTTTATTCAGCTTATAGTCTGCCATTAGATGGATGTACTCTATCCGGTTGTGGGAAGTGACCGTGATGTTGGCACCGCCAGGTTTGAGTTCGTCGACTCGTCGCTCTCCGAGTTCGTCGGATAAAACTGTGAAGTCGAGTCCCAATTCGGTAACGTCGCCTTGATAGCTTTTCAGGTACAAAAGATTCCTGTACATTATAGGATCGAGGGACGCCAAGTGATGAACGTCCACGTCGGCTTGTCTGCCGACAATTTTGGACAGGAAAAATTCCGCAAATGGTAATTCGACCAGCAAATTCTCGTACAATGCTTTTCCCAATATGCGACCAATGAAGTAGTAGTGTTTTGGAAAATCGTCGACAAGGAGATGCACCGTTGGATTCGGATACAACATGTTGTCTTTTGTTAACCGGAAAAATCCACGGTTTGGATCGAAGCTAGTCTTCAACAGTTCGGAAAGAAATTCGCGGAAAAGGCCGCCCCCGTCTACCCCGGCCTCCTCGAGCCCGGCGGCGTTGACCAATTGAACTCTCAACTTCAATCTCAACTCGGATTCATTCTCCGGTGATAATTTGTCAAACGCATCTTCGTACAAGTAGTTTCTTCTTACAGCAATTTGTATGGAGGGTCCGCGCATGAAATTCGTCCATTCACCCTGCTGCTCCTCTTTGTCATGGTTCAATAGAGACTGAAATACCACGACACGATCGTTGAACGGTACAACGAAGGGTATTTCACGGAGTAGGGTGAGGGTCCGTACCTCCTTCGTCGACCACGGAGGACCTTCCTCCAAGTCTTCACGGGTGAATGCCCGCAGTCCTTGGAAAGGTACGTAGCCTCGTAATCTGCGCCGTCTGAATGTGAAGTCTTGCGGTTTGTCAAGAGGTATGACAATGTTTGAAGCAATCCAATGGCCTTCCGGGCAGAATTGTTTCCTCAGATCACGAGTGTGGAGTTGGCGAAGCAGACCCACGGTTACTTTGAACAGATGTGCCCACATTTGCGTGTTCTGCTGGGTTTGGGCGGAGGAGGAGCCGCCGAGTACAGCAGTTTTATAATCGTCACGTACGGTCGGCCGTGTATCCGGGAACGCGAGCTCGACCAAACCCAGACAAACTCCTTTGAGATGAGCCGAAAGTGGCACTAGCCCCACGGTAGTGAACGGCATCGTCTGTTGGCCCGAACCACTCACGCCGACCTCGGGACCGTCGTTGAAGAATTCGGTATCGTGTAGCGTAGCAATGAGCAGACTGAACAGCGAGCAGAAAACAGCCAGAAGAGGTACAATCTTTTTTGTGTCATCTGCATTCAGAGCAATACCACGAGATACCACCTGGAGTAGAGGTGTGACGCCGCCGAACAACGACATCTGACAAACGGACAAGAGCGCGGCCCATAAGTGGCGGAGGAACGAGGGCTTGAATGCGAGCATGTAGAGCAGTTTGTATTTTGGAACAGCAAGCTTGTTCGTTATCAAAAGATTGTGACACAATTGACAGAGGGCCTGAAGTACGAGGGGATCTTCGCTCTGATCAACAGCCATCAATATACCTTGGACACGATTCTCGGCATTTAACATTTCTATACATCGTTGTAGTATATCAGCCTCGTCCTGATCCACCATATCAGTGTCTGTATCACTGTCAGATTCTTCAAAATTCAGACTCTGTTCAGCTGGCGCCGGAGTTATCGTTGAGCTTAGCGACGCCAGGACTTGAAGATAATTAGTCAATGTTTCCTTCGACTTTCCAGGGGCTGTAGTAAAGGATATAAATCATGTTAGCTGGTTTTTGAGTGAACAACAACGACGGGAATGTCATAGACACATATTACAGGTACTATAAGCAGAATTTCAGTTTAGCTAGAGTATGGGAGGATTGATAACTGTACTAGCTGACCAGTGTAGACAATTTTGCAAGAATTTACCCATAAAATGAAATGAGATAATCACACTGATTAATTAGGTACTAATATCATCTTAGAATCGGCGAATTAGCTAGGACTAACGCTGTGAATCTTAACATTTTCGAAATGTTCATGCTTACCAAATCCGGCAGGTTCCAGAGTCAACATGCTATATAGAAGACACAGCGTTGGTTCACTTGGTAGTCTATTTACGCAGTCAATTAAATGTTTGTACGGGAGGCTCTGGAACTCCGACAAGGCAGGTAGTACGAGCATCTTGATTGGTTCCGACATCCTAGGGGCGAGAATATTGTAGCAAAATTCTTCAAGTATCAAAATGGATGAGTCGTTGTTGTCTTCCATGGTATGAATGAGTCCTAGAGGTCGTTTGAGCATATCCAAGAGACACGCAGCCATTGGAGTCGGCGGTAAATGCGTAACTTCTAATAAAGGTGGTATTTTTTCATCCAGCAATTTCCTCAGTTGTACAAAGTATTTGTTCTCTGCCAAGTAGACAAATATACCGATGAGGTGGCGGTCGGTTTCCCCCTTTAAAATCCTCTCCGTATTTTCCTTAGCGGTAAAAACCTCCAGTACTCGCAAGGGCACAGCCATGGAACGAGTCGCCTCTTGCGAAACAGTGTCGACTATTTGTCGCATTGAGAGTCTAAGAATCCATCTGAAACATTGATAAGAATAAAAAAGGCATTAATCGATCAACCAGGTGATGATAACCCGTTTTAGAGCTTACCTAAGTCTCCACGACCATTCGGCAGATGTTGCAGTCAAGTGTTTAACTTCCTCGTGATGTTTTAACACGTGTCTTAGTATCCATATCAATCTGGTTGCATCCAAGACCTCGTCATAGAAGAATAACAATCTTCTGAGTAGAGGGACGATCTCTTCTAAGCGAGGCTGCTTATTGGCCAAAGTCTTGTGTGCTATATCAAAGTTGTGCCTTTCGTGTTTACGCTTCAATTGTCTAGTAACAAATTGACGCATCTGAGCCTGGATCTTGACAGCGGCGTCATGTCTCTGACGCAATTGTTCACGTTTTAAACGTTCTAATTGAGCATGCTGTAACAAAGCGGCTTTTTCATCCCTGCGACTAGCGCCGGCTAAATTTTGCTGAGGTTTTCGCCTGTAGTCTCCTTCGAAACTGTACATCGCGGTTTTATTGTTATTATAGAAAATACGGGGGGATATATCTCGGAATTATTATCACGGTTTCAATGATTAACCGCAGATTCTGACTCGTCCAAAGTCACTGGGAACAGCATAATGATAGTTCTATACGTCGGGATGTAATTTACCGGATTTTAATTCACTAGGTTATTGTCAATTTGTCATTCATGAGGAACCTGAGCAACTAGCAGAAGCTTAATGAGTAGAATCACGTATCATTTTTATCCCGATAGGTATGAGCGAGTTTTCCTCTTCGATGATCTGTGTTTAGGAAATGATGTTTATTATCAGATTTTGATGAGCAATTTTTTATTATAACTTTTCGCTCGGCACAACGGCGACAAGGTTATGCCTGTGGTGATTGATTATTGCGACAGGTTTAGCACACGCGCACAGTAGCTATATTCTTATATTTTACGATATACCAGTTTATAGATGGATCTAGAATGCGTAATACACTGCCGCCTTTCGCAACTTAAGAATGATTTTACAATAAACCTATGAGTAAGACGTCTAGTCATCAAATCAACGCCATATTGGAATATTCGATTGGTGGAGGACCACGGTGTAAGAAAATACAATAGGCGGTCAATTATTCTAACGAAAATTGAAAATTATCGTTCACTACAATTTCGAGATACGCAATTCAATCCTAATCATTTATACCCCTCTGTGTATCCTACTGTAAATAGAAAGCCGACATTATCCTTCCCACGTGCCTCTATTCTCCAATTCATTTCAGTATTTCAAGTCATATGCACTTTTCAAATGACCTCACAAGCCGCATCACAGATGGCGCCACAGGCTGAATTCTCGCGAAACAATACCCACGTTGAGCCAGCTGTAGTAACACATCGTATTATGCAAATATGCAGTGGATAGTAATGTATTAAAAATCATGAAATACCGGCAGCATTAGTTGCTTTGGGATAAAATCCTGAAAGTCAATCTAATAAAGGAGAAGAATAACACCCGAGTGTTGTGAAATAAGGACCGTATTCATATTCCCCACGTATTTTTTAGAGCTGAATTAACCTCATTCAAACGTGAGCATTAGACAAGGTTTTAAGGATGAAAAATGAATTGAAGACGCCTTAGATATCTTGTTTTGAAATATCTTTACGGAATTTTAGATGATCGTGCAGAGGCTATGTCTAGTGCGACCGCTACTCGCTACTCTTAGGTCCTACCGGAGCCCGAGATTAAACTACGCAACAATACCGTCGGAAGCTGTGGTTATCGCAGATAATGGTACCGTGGTTTGCTGGCATCCCGAGAAAGAGTTTCCATACGAGTACACGAAACCATTGCCAGTCGAAGAACCTAAAGACAAATCCGTGCTTAGTAAGCAAGCAAAAGAAGCTATGGCTATTTTTAGACAAAAACATCCTGAAATGATTCGTGACGAATTGTGCAAGATAACATTCACAACGAAACACAGATGGTTTCCAAGAGCAAGGGATAACAGAGCAAAAAACACACCGCCGGATAGGGAATATTTGTAATTTGTAATTGATTAAAAGAAAAAAACAGTTTTTATAGTCTGGCAATAAAGAAAACCGATATTTATTTGACCTGATAATAAAATGTATGTCGTATGAAAATTAATCATTTCCTCATATATGCGATTCCTCCAGTAAGAGTATTCCAACAAATTTGTTTTATTTCATCCCTTTTGGCCAATGGCCGAAAACTCGTCTTATTTTATATAAATCATCACTCTGATAATGAATTCATGCATTTTTTGTTTTATCCTGACTTGAAGCAGTCTAAGCATACCCATTGAACTGAATGATCAAGGGTAAAGTCTATAAAAGTTTATCATTATGCCACCTATGAATATGTTCATATCAGAATTGCGTAGGTTTAAATTTTTCATAAAATTGTTTAACGTGCCAGACGCTGATTTGTGAATACGAATTACAATTATGAGAGAATCACATAGCCATAAGTTATTGAAATTCATTGTGCGAACTTTTTATAGTATATCTATGTATTTGCAATATAAATCGGCCTCGTTATACACCAGAATGGTCAGTCTGAGTGTTAACAAAATTTTTCATTGCTTGTCGATTGTCAAATTTACTATATATAATAAGTAGTAAAAAATATTCATGAGAATAAATTCTCATTATCACATACATGCTTATTGTACTCTTTTATCTCCCAATGCTTGGGCTCGTTATAGTCTCAGTACGATCACAAGGGTATTAAAATTATCAAATCGGTACAGATAATGAAACATCATATTCATCCTCGAATTTTAGGATAAGTCATAATGTCATTGTACACCCGTACCTATACCTCTACCCTGATTTCGGATGTAAGGGAAGCGAGCCAACGTCCCATAAAAATATTCATATCTATAAAAAGTAATAAATTGATCGAGATCAGAGATTGATATACCATATAGATTAATTTCAACGTTTAACGATCTTTCAATTAGAATTCTAAACTTTCAACACATTAGGGCTACTAAATAAAAATCTCCGTTCTCGTGTCGTTTGACATTACATGCAACGATAGTTATTTCATATTTGTATCTATTATAGTTATACTATTTACACATTTTATTATTGAATAACGAGTAGCTGTCGTTTTCAGTCCGATTGAAATCATCGCCCGATATCGTCAGGGCTCAATTGTCTCTCTCCTTCGTTAATTAGAATATGCATTGCTTTGTACAGCAAGTAGACTCCAAGGGTCCGTTTCTGATGATGACTCCAGGTCGCAGCTACGCCGTAGTAATCTCCCGATTTAGAATTCTTTAATCTATCCAACCCCAAGGCTTCAATCATCGCAGCCTCTCGCGTGTAAGCTTCGACTGGGATTGTATTTTGGAAGAAGTGAAGGCACACAACTCCGCAGTTACTTTTCCAAATGTCCAATATACAGTTTACTTTTTTGTCGCTTGTATCTCTCTTCCCTTTTTTCCATTCGCCATACGCCTCGTAAAGATGGGCGTAGGGCCGCGAGCGCCGACCTTTACCGACGTAAAATATTGACGACAAAAATGTTCCCCAACTTTCAATAAGAGTCAATGCATCAGCTCGACGTGGTAGATTATCCGTTATGCGAGGATCCATAAGGAGGTAATTGAACGACGATTTTGTTGTACCTTCTCTCCATCGTCGCGTTGGATCGGGAGAAGAAAATTCGCGGAAAACTTGTTGTTCCAATGTCTCATAAGGCGATAAATCTTTCATCCAGCTATCCGAGCGCAAGGTTCTTTCAATTTCTGCGCTGAATTCTGAAACAAACAAACGACATTGTATTGTATACACAATTGTGTCAATAATGATAATACTGCAGAATCATATGGTTTAAAATAGTCGTTTACTCGGTGGAACGGCGATCGTTGCAGATGGCGGAGCTGGCCCATTTTTCTGAAGTTTTTTTAGCCGTTTCAAATAGACGTGGCGAGTTGTGGCTGTTATAGGGCCAGGAGGATGAGAATCCAATCTTGTTAATTCTTTACGCAAAGTTTCACTGTCCATGATTAACAGGGAATGCGGCAGACTTGACACGCAGGATTCCATCGACTCATCTTATCAATGAAGAAAACATAACAGTGACATAATTGATAAAACCCACAGTAGATGTAAATTTACACAAGTTTTATACCCTGTGTGGTGAGAGTTGAGTTCCCATACATGGTGATAGACTTGATAAAAATAAACGGAGCATTTATCAGTGGCATTGAATCCCCTGAATACAGAAGGAGGAATGGAAAGAAGATATTCGCATCCTCTGTCTGATAAAATAATGACGCATGAGCGATTCTATAACTGTGCATAGACAGTGCATTACGCATGCCCAATTAGATTAGATTAGCTTAGCACGTGAAGACTGTAGTCCGTATTTGGTACACTCGGCTGTTTACATATACGTTTGGAAGCAATATTTAGTCTATTTTTACCAAGTCGATGATACGTGCATACATTTCACAATAGTGAATTATTGTACCGGCGGAAATATTGATTCTCTGCTTATCTTCGATTTTAAAGGATTGCTTTGCAGAAATACAGTTCTATCATCAATCATACTGGTTTCGGATATTGAATCAATGTAAAAAGTAGTGAAAATGAACGTTTTCAATATTGTAATTGGAAATTTTGGTCAATACCCAACAATCATTTGTTACTCGATAAATTTCGATTCGTATAACAAACTTACCATCGAGGGATTGGCTGCTCCTCCCAGATGATGAAGGGACTCCATCTTCAGGCTTAATCATTGGAATACTGAAGGATTGTTTCAACAAATTAGAACAGATTTTTCTAGGAAGTATAGACAAATTTTCAATCAATGATCTAATTCAATATTCCATTCCCAATACTCCAGTCTGTTTGAGGAAAATGGAGCCATTGAATAACTGTGAAGGCATCATAGTTCTTTTTCAATTACCTGACCGGTGTGATCAATAAACGACGCTCCAGGAGTATTACACCTTCTTCCGCATCTTCATATTTGTATTCTTCTTCAACGCTGACAAAAGAAGCATAGCTCGAGTTGTCCACGCTTGATGAAACATCTGGAAATACGGAGCAGGTTTTTCCGCTATCCGCTGGATAACTTTCCCCAACTAATCGAGATGATGCGTCAGATTCAGACTTCAACATATTGCTCCCAAGGGCTGCTCTGTTCTGCAATGATTCTCCCGATGCGATCGATAGACCAGGGTCACCAAAATTCAGTGATTCTGTTGGATCTCTAAAATAACTACTGGGCTCTGATGATATGAGAGAATCATCAATTTCCTTAGAGTTAGACCCTTTCGAACAGGCAGTCAGCGGCATTGCGTCATCACTTGTTTCCCTTCTAGTAATCACAGGTTGTGTGAGACCACTCGAGCTCACAGGAAAATTACTGGCAAGTATATTTGAATAAGGTCTGAGATTTCGGGGTATGTTCACATCGTTATTTATCCCATCGGCATCGCTTGTCCTGAGAGAACTGCCGTCGTCATCAACTCGTTGGAAGAAACCGGCGATTATATAAGAACCTCGTAGGTTGTTATATGACCGCAAAGAACTAACTCCGGTAGCCTTGCCTTCACTTGTTTTCGTAGAATCCGTGAGCTTATGTATTCCCGAAATCTGGGAGCTCTCGGTGGATGTCAAATTATCCAAATTCATCCCCTGGTTGAAACAATTCAAATGATTGTCAACAACTCTTGATGCCACATTCTCCGCAGCAATAGAAGACTCAGAGCTGGTCACAGTCTCAATGAACTTTGCAGTTCCGGGGAATTTTTCAACTTTTTCAACATTCGTACTCTTAACGCAATCATCGTCATACATAGTCTCCTCTAACTTTATCGCAATGTTTTTAGACAAAGCTCTTCGATCGAGAAATCGATTGTTGATTTCCATGTCTGGCGAGAGGCCCGCAGCATCGAAGTACTCGCTTTTGCTGTAAGTCTTGTTAAGCGGAGTCCGCGGTAATCGTGCCGTTGAATACAAAGGTGTCAAAGCATTGTTTTTTCTTCCGGTTGAAGATTGTTTTTTTTTCTTCGCTGAATCGGTGAGGTTTGGGGTCCGTGTAGTCTTCTTTGACCAGGTTGGCGAATCGAGAAATTTCCCTGGGCTAGATATAGGCGTTTTTTTTGTACTTTGATACCGCAAGTCTGACTGTTTAACAAAACGTGAGAAATTTTTCCCGCTGTTTCCATTATTGAGCACTTTGTCAGGTGTTGGTGTTTTGCAATTGTTTCCGTAGGCGGCAGGTATTCTCTTGAAACTTTTAGCCGTAGGTGTGCATCCGCTAGCGAACGGAATTTTTTTCCTTTCTTCTCTCAGCTTATAATTATTGGTCGGTGTTACAATCAGATTCGGGGACTTGCTGACAATCGAACAGTCAGGTGAATATGAACTTTTTGAAATATAATTACTCGGCGTACGTAAGCCGGCTCTGTTATCATTTGACGAAAATTTTCCACTCATCGGCGTCGTTCTGGTGTTCAAATTGGATATTTTTTTCCCCGACACGGTTGTCGGTGTTCTTTTCATTTCAACTAACGGTGTTCTCTTCGAACAAGACCTCAAAGGCGTTTTGTGAAGGAATTTATTTTGTCCCATGACTTTCTTGTTATCTCTAGGCGTCGTCTGCGGCGATTTAGTGTTACGGTTTTCTATCCCATTATCACGTTCCAATTTTACCAATTTGTCATTGCTTTTTGGGGAACTTATCCGAGGCATATTTTCGCCGACTTTTTGCGCCTGTACACGAAAGGATGCTTCGATTACTGGATCATTGAGATGTGAAATAGAGGCACGATTATCACATATTGGAAGATTTTTCTGCAGCAAATTTTTATCGGCTTGTTCGAATTTATCGTTATTTTCCAACTTGGATGCGACACGTTTAGGATTTTTCCGAGGAAGACACCTCCGATGTCTTTTGACGTTTACAAATTTTTGGAACGAGGTAGAAGATTCGTCCGCAGTCGTCGTAATTGTAACATCAATATTAGCAGGATTCTTGGTGTACCATTCAGAAACATGATTTTCGGTCTTTGGAAAATGAGCAGCTTGTTGATTCAAATTTTTTAATAAATCGTTGTTGTTGTTCGAAAGTCTGCTGGTACGAATAGCTGGAACATCACCAACAGCCGTGGCAAATGAGTCTTCAGAGACCGCGTATTCAGCCACTATACCGCCGTTGCTCACCAGTATTTTATCTGTTCAAGAAATTTGAAGATAGGCGTGCAATGATAGATGATAACATAGCGCGATGTACAAATAAAATTTTTATCACTTAATTACCTTGAGAAAATCCAAGAATACAAATACAAACATGGATATGGATACAAAATCCACTAAAAAAGACGCCTTTGACTAGGCAAGTAGAGATCCATTAAATGAACTTCGAAAAGTTTCCTAACTTTCAAGGAACATACATACATGCATGTATACCGAAACATACAATATAAGTCCGCAGCTTTCCTTACCCAAGACAATGTTATACTTTGGATCCAAATCCTCTTCAAAAGACTCGCCACAATATTTTCCAAGGGTGGTAACGGCGTCGTAATGAGCCTCATCAAATGCGTAATGGAAAGGACATCTTCCGTCCTCATCCAGCAAGAGAGGATCACCGCCATTGGACAGTAGGAGTTCAAGCACACCAAGACGACCCCAGGCAGCGGCCACGTGTACCGGAGTCATCCCATCCACTGACCTTATTTTGATTATTAAAATACATTGAGTGATTCTGATTTTCAGAAATGTTGGAGTTCAGGACATTCAAATTTCCAAAGTAATTCAGAGAAGTACCCTTCCCAAAAACTGGCTTCTTCTTGCTCTTTTTATGATAATTAAAATCTTGAGTAACTTGAAACTCTCAACAATTGTTAATCGCAAAAGTCGTGGAGTGCCTGAACCAAATGAATTTAACGGACCCTATCATTGTACAGATACTCACTTGACGTTTGGATTTCCACCATGACGAAGAAACAGCTTTGTTACTTCCTCGGCAAATGTTTCAGAATCATTACCAACAACTAAATGAAACGGAGTGATACCTTGCGAAGGTATCAACACGTTAGGGTCTGCCTCTTTGTTTAATAATAGAGTCGTCACTTGCCTGCAAGGAACCCAACATGCTTGTGTTAACAACAGGGCTCTGATAAAGCATTAATTTCTTGACTGAAGGTTCAAAGAAATGAATATCTTTGCATATCTCATCCCCTGAACAATCATTATAAAGAAATATATCTTTTGTTTCATATTGGAGAAAAAAGAGACACTAGCGTTGGTCTCAGTGGCCAGTCATGTTCGAAAATAAATGTCAAACGTCAACAACGAATTGTTATCATTATAACCTATGTGTGTGTATCTGGGTTTATAACCTAATATGAAATGTCATCTGTGTGTACTGCAGCGAGTGACCTGACTATTAAAAATAAATAAAACAAAAGATAATAACGTGAGAGGATTGATACTTGCATAATATTGTTGTCTTCTAAGCCGTCGTAAAGAGACGAGGCTAAAAACAACTCGGCCTTTGCCTTCGGCGTTGAAAGCATTTTGATTTTTGATTTTTGATTTTTAAGTGAGATTAGTGATTAATATTAATCGAATTTTTAGATTTTGCGTATTGAGTGCATCGTGCTAATATACAGTAAGGAATTAGACTCGGTTAATTATCGGGTTAATTTCTCCTATGACAATGTTATTCATTCAAATAACTTCAAAACACCGGGTACCGTTAATTATCCAATGATGCGGGTGTGCGGGGGTTATCACTCGTACGACGTGTAACGCCATCTCTTGGTCGTTTTTTGAAGTTGTCGCTAATAACGGAGCGTGATTGGTTGTTGCAATTGTACGTATGTGAAGTTGGCCCATGATTTTATTATTTTCAATTTTTTACATAGCAAACAATTGCTCTAAATTGCTCTACTAACTTCGTTAATTGCTCCAATCTAGTTTATCCTCATGGCATATGACATATCCTATGTGCATGCATGCAAAAATTCTCTGAAATTTCAGGGGAAGCCCCGCAACGTCCCTCACGGGGGATATACATATAGTAGAAGTATTCCATAATAAATGACAAATCTTTTCTACGAAATAAACTGTATTATACCCATAAAAAGTGTTCATGAACAATAATCTAATGAATATGTATGAAATAAATGTGAATACCAAAAATATTCAGAAATGTTATTCTTTTTAGTATTTTTAGTATTTGTTTAAATTACTTGTCTCAATTTTCTAGTACATCCTATCCTTTGTCGGTAATTTATTTGCTGAGATATTAGTAAAGTACGTAGAGTATCAAAGTGGAACACTCTTGCTTTGTCTTCTTCTCTTCCTTTCGATTACACCTATTATTCCGATATTGAATAAAATAACAAACTGTACAGCACATCAAATTCAATGTTTCAGGGTTTCAATTATAGATCAGTTTACCCATAATGACGAAAACTTAATTGATTTAGGTTTAAACACTTAGATTTCTTTACTTTTTATTCAAATAATCAACAATGTGATACAACAATATAACATAATGTTTACTTAGCATTTCTGCACGTAATCATCTAATTCTAATATATCTTGTATACTACCTGTACAAGCTTCGTCGCAACCGTAACCATATTAGTTATACGTGAATTTTTTATTTTATTTTATTTTTTTCCTTTTTTTTTATATTTTATCTCTTTATTGTTGCATTGTAACGTAAGTTTGTTAGAAATCGAATAATACTAGCGCAACCTGTTATTCGCCAAATACGCTACCTCCATTAAAATAATGAGCCCCGCGATTACGCATACACAATCATATGGATGTTATCTTGATAACAATCCTTACCTTCTTTCAACAGAATGCTCTATTATATAACGAAAATAACGTTATTGGCGGTTTGTAATTAGTTTTTTTTTTGTTTTCAAATAAGCAAGGGTTCAAAGACACGGTACAATTGCCTTCTGTGCCTGATTTAAAATTAATCTTTAACATACTAAAAATACTACATACATATATGCAGTACCTAATTTCTATGAAATTGCACAATTTTCCTGTACGTGATACACAAGCATACAGATATCGGTAGAAAATATTCACCCACAATCTATGGGGGCGATTATGGCAGAAGAAGTCTACAGTTCTACTATGGACACTATAGTACAAGGTTTTGTATAGTTGTAGGGTGTTTGAATTTTCTTAAATTTTTTTCTATCACACGTTTGTCTCTCGATTATTATTTCAAGCATTAAAGCTTGAAATTTGAAGAAATAAAATATTTCTATTTAATATTGGGCATTAATAATTATACCGAATTAATAAGTTAATTTTATAATTGTAGGTAATATAAATTAAATCAAGTTTTGATTGTTAATTAATACATATAGCGTGTATGTATATGTATATTGTATATTGTATATTACATAATCTAGAAATCCAGTTATCTTAGAGGACAGGATACAGAGACTGTGAAATCAATGTGAAGGGTGGCAATGATGTTAAGCATGTAGATATAATCGAGAACCTTCAATAACATGTCGAAAATATAGTTGATAAAACGATTTAGTAGGGCACTAAACAGTAATAACTTCGACAATTATCATCTGTACTCTCCTTATAGCCTAACTATGGATTATTTACAACGACGGGTGTTTTATGCATTGATTTTGTATTAATGCGGCCTTATATTTAATTAATTTACGTTAAACTAAATCGTGTCCTAGGACGTGGATTCACCAGATGCGGATGACGATGGCAGCTGCTGTGGTACAAAATTCACAACCTCGTGGTATACAAGCTCTGAAAAAAATTAGCAACAGTATTATTTTTAATGTTCGATGACTTGATAAAGTTCAAAGTCAGACGAAGCAACTAGTTGATCGGAAATTTTATAAGTAAAATATAAGAAAGAGTATCAAGATGTCTCTTCAATATACAGAAATAACAAGCGTAGACACTCACCCTTCCATTTCTCAACGGGCAGATCCATATCTTCAAAACTCTGATCGTATGGTAATGATACAGGCTCATCTGTGGGATCGGCGTATTGAGCAAGATATGCATGTGCTAAGGCTCGTTCAGCCGTTATTCTTCTTTCTGCATCCAACTCCAACATTAGTTCCAGTAAGTTGATGGCTGCAATAGATAGAATGAGAAGATGACGCTTATGCAAGCAAATCCAAAGACCAAAAAAACCAGAACTTAATATTTTGCCAATTATTGATATCATTGATCATCCGGCATTGTCATATCAAATAGCAATAAGTTTTAATGCAACAATTTAAAATTAATAATTTTTAAACTGGCACTGGTTGCTTTTAGCTCTGTATCCATTTATCTAAAATAATATGAAATAAATTTTTCTTACCCAACGGATTTGCTCCGCGAAACACTTCTTTGAAATCCTTTTTTTTAAGTGGAGGTAAACTCTGAATATAATTTCTGGCCTGAAATATAATTATACAGTTACCAAAGCTAAATTTAAGATTGTGCCTAGGGCTGTTATAGGTATAATGTTAATTTCATAGAATTAAAATCACTTTAGTTTGTAGCGACGCGCTTTAAGCATTAATCTGTAATTAATTATGAGAAATTCAGTTATAACTATCGAACTCTTCTCACTTTGCGTTTGAACAATTCAATCTTGTTAATGATTTAACAATTCATTTCGATCGTGCACAAGCTTGTTTCAATAATTCAAGCACAAAACATCGTCAACCTCCGCAGGCTTTCTAATAATAATCATTACCGTATCATCAATCATTGGTACAGTCTCAAAGTTATCTCGGCAGCCAGAAGATTCATATATTGTAAATATTCGTTGAAGATCGAGCTAACTTTTTAACAAATTTTAACTGCGCAATAAAGAGTTAGAGAGGTTTCCTTGATACTTGATGGGCCTATTACTCTGTAACGTAATAGATGATAAAAAAAACTCTAGCGTTATTTGATCAACAATGTCCTATTTACCTCTTGGCTGGTAATTTTGGCTAAAGTATCTTCTGTGGGTGTGCCACAGAGCACAAGTACTCGCGTTAGATGATCAATGTCTGGCAAGCGTTAAGGTATTATGCGTTAAATCACGCTCCAGTCAATTTCTGAATAGAGATTATACTTTTGGTCAGAGTTGATGAGTCTTAATAATAATATAGCTACGTTATAATCGTTTGGTCGGTTCTTTAAAGGTTGAAGTTCGCGGGTAACAGTCAGCTCACACAACTAATCCAACAATTTACAATTATAGTAGATATGGATGCAAGTTTACAAATCCCGCTCTCATTCATAATAAATTCTTACATAATGTGCGATTCAACGTCTTGATATTTGCCAATGTTAATGTTAGGTAAGCCACGAGCGTAGATAACTGCTTTCTGCACGTTAGTTTCAAGCATCGATGAATTGTGTTAAGAAACTATAGAAAACTTGTTAAGAAAATTCATGCGCCGCAAAAGTTAGAACATGCAAAGTTCACCTTACCTTGAGATTTGAGTAGTGGGAGCCAATATTCTGTTACTTGCTTTAAAACCTTGAAAATTACACCATTGGCATGATTACAAGAGGTTTCAGCTATTTTCTCAATTCTAGGAAATCTGTTTTAGAATTTACCAATTCATGTTAAAACTTAACGCTACCTCGTGCTCGTTTACACAACCAGAAAGGTTCAGGACTCTGAATTGATATCAGATCGATAATAATTAGCAGGCATAAACTTATGGACACAGAAATGTTGAATCGCTCAAACTTTGACACCGAATCCAGCTCAAATTAACATTGTATAGAAGAAATGTGTTCATCGCAGAAACCTCTGTATAATTAGTGTAGCATTTAGTAGCGTTTGGTAGCATTTAGTAGTTCGGCGATACTCACCGACTCTGATGATATTTTCTGCATAAACTCGTCTCGTGGAGTGCCCAGTATTTCCATAATAAGATTCAGTTGATGAATATCTGCTCTTGCTAAGGCTCCACTAATCATGCGCGACTCTTTTCGAATCGACGCAGTACAAAATATGAATACATCTTATGTAAATTTATACCCAATTCAGATGATCGTTGTACCCAGTTATATACATTCTCATACGTATTCACGTATATTTGTATATACCTGGTACATTTACTACATTCATAATGTTAAAAAACAATTCACAATATATCTTTTCACGATCACTTCAAGCGCAGCTATGAGTTTCAAGTTGGATCATTAATGAATTGTGTATAACTCAAGCGAAGCAATTACAGCAAATTGTCACCCCGAATTGAATTTTTTTTTCGTCTATTGCGTTTACAAACTTTCGATGCCAAATTTTTTGAATGAGTATATACAGAAATCTTTTATTCTGCGACAGTGAGAAATTTTGAAAATCACTACTATCCAAAGATTAGACTGTAAAATGTCCTTCATTGGAAAAATTTCAGGAATTAAACACATCTTGTTATCGAAAGTTTGTTGGCGAGCAGCTGGTATTACAGCAAAACTTGTGGTATCTCCGCCTTGATCATTTTTTGATTGAACTTTTTATGATCTTCATTGAGGACATGATGAACGAATGCAAATTTGTTAATAATATCATAATAAAGGGCGAAATATCATAGGATTTACTGTACCAGTACGTTCTTATGAAAAACGTGATTTACTTCCTGGCAGACCCTTAGCAAAGAAGCAACAACCATTACGATACAATGGTAACGTGGAAAAAAAACATATAATCGTAGAAGCATGCTGTTTCCAAGCTTAAGTTAGATAACAAAGTGCGTGCTACCTGCCATGGCTCTGACAATAAAAACAAACTGACAAATACTATCTCTCAACGTTCAGGGTACCAAGACGTTTCTTCGACGACGGAGTGAACAGTTATTCATTAAAAAGTCTTTCGAAAGGATACGATCTGTTCCTGGGAATAACGTCCTTCCAGTCAGCAATTCAGCCATTATACATCCAACGGACCAAATATCAACTAAAATTTCATTCGTTTATATAAAATCGTATCAATGTTTCTACACAAAACATTCAGAGGATGTTCCGAGAAAAATACGTCTTATTTCGCCTCAGGAATAAAAAACCATAGCATAAACCACAAGGGAAGACAGAGAAAACAAAAGAGAGAAGATGCATTGGGAACATCCCCTCTTGAAATAATTCTCCGTGATAAATACCAGTCTGATTGTAGTGCATCCAATTTAGCATTATCTCCGGGGCTCTGTACCACCTCGTCGCCACATATCCCGTCATTTCGTTTTCCGTTGGCCGGGCTAGACCAAAGTCCAATATCTTCAATTCGCAGTCCTCGTTAACAGCAATGTTGGATGGCTTTAAGTCCTAAAAAAGATAACTGTATTGCTCCCCTTCTTCCAACTGATAGCTTCGCATCTTTTACTTCTATCAATAATGATCATTGGAACATAGTCAGCTGTTTGAGAAGACAAAGAAGAGATTCTTTGTAGTTGTGTCATTGTTATAAAAAAATCCGATACTTTTTGGGCATGACGCCAAAGTATGAATAAATCATCCGTTTATCTACCCACAAAGCTCATCGATATCAAAATGCTACACTGATAAGTGACGAAAATTTACCCTGTGAATTATCCCTGCAGAATGAATATATTTCAATCCCCTAAGGATCTGGTATACAAGAAATTGAACATGGTCGTCACTGAGCTTCTGTGTTCTTACAATATTGTTCAAATCGGCTCCCATCAAGTGTGTTACCAAATATCTGTAACAAAAGGTGAGCTCAATATTTCGTATACTCAGCTGTGTCGCTTCTCCGCAATACTTACACGTGTTGAAAGTCTGGCAGTGTTCCGGACGGATGGAACACGTCGAGGAGGCCGATTACCTGAAAAAATATTTACTCCTATCAAGCCGTGTGCCTACTTCTACTTGTTTCAAGTTTCACACTATCGGCCAGAACTTACATTCTCGTGATTCATGTGCTTCAGCATACGTAATTCTCTATATGTTCTCTTGGCGTGTACCGCGGATTGAAAAGGGCGTGCCAATTTTTTTATCGCTACTTTTTGTCCGCTTGTCGTGTCTACGGCGGAGCTGTGAAAACAGAAACAACAAGCTCTTTTCTAACAGCGAATAACAATTTTCAGGATAATATATGTTCCGCGAAGAGTTGAGATCAAACCAATCTAAACAAACCACTCATTCATTTGCAGAGTGTCTTTCATTTAATTTAAAAACAAATGAGAAAATAATCTTAGCAATCTGAAGAAGAATCAGGATGGTTGGTAGAGATTAAATCTTTTTGATACCATCGGGAGCTTGCCTAGTAAGTAATCTAATCAGTTGATCGTTGGATTTGTCAGATAAACAAACAGCGTTAATCCATTCTACGAGTTTCAATTTTGTTCCGAAAACTGAGCATGAAAATCTATGAATTTAATGAAACTTTATCATTTCAATTACAGTTGTTGTCTTCTCATTTTAGGAGTGTAAAAATGACATGCATGTGTCTAAGAAAATAATGTTTCCAAATAGTGGATGATTACAAACCACTGTGAGGAGAAAGGATAGTAAAAAATCTTAATATAGCATGACAATTAGGCTACAGCCAAATAATGGCTGTATTATGCAAGTGGGGTAGTATCTGCAATGTCACCTGCGCTTGGGACAGTGAATACTATTAATAATACATGAAAAATACAGACTAATGTTAAGACTATGGTGGCATTGACCAAGGGTAGGAGGACAGGTCGTTTTTACAATGATAACAAGTGTTAAGGTCATTGCCCGAAAGTTTATGAAATTTAAATTACATCCCGTATCGTGAATATTCTAGTAAAGATAATTTACAAAGTAGAGAGTTGACAGCTGCCAAGAATAGATGGCCAGCTCATTTTTCTCTCTGGTAGTCCGGCAGGCAGGTAGACAGGTAGACAGGTAGGCGGAACAAAAATAAAAACTATATTTTAAGAATATAGTGGGTCTGTTGGTGTCGCATCGGATGTTGAACGATAAATGATGTAAAATTTTGTGACGAAACAGTTTAACCTATAGTAATGGTCTTCCGCTAAGGTATGAAGGGATATATCTTACCAAACCTGCCCGTAGGCGCCTGAGCCAACTGGTGTTAGCATTTGATAACGTTCCGGGACTTCCCATTCCGTTCGATTTATTTCTATCTTATGAAATCGCGGCATGATTGGTAGGTAGTCCTCGGACGCACTTCACCTGATGATTTAAAACTTTTTTCAAACAAACTATCACCGTGTATTTCAAGTCAAAACAATCAGCGCGAACACGAGATCAGTGAACATCGCCAGGACTGCGGCCATTTCCAAATTCCAATATCGCAATTAACTTACCACAGGATTTGCCGTGGAGAACCGCTGGTTTAACCGCAAATTGCGCATGCGCGTTAAGCGGCAAGTGCGCGCGGCGAGGCATCGTGCTTCACGTAAAAACACGCGATGGGGGACACTGGCGGGGGGATGTTCAGGTTCAGTCGCGTCAAAATTAAAAGGCGCTCGTTGGATAAAAAATAGAAAATAATACATGATCGCTAACACCTTACAATGGCCGATTTTAGCGAAGATCTATTTCAAGTGTTCGAAGAGAGTACCGACGATGTCGTCGAACTGTCGGCTGAAACTATTACTCCCAAATTATCGGTGACGAAGACAAAGTAAGCTGAATTTCTCATCACCTAACCTAAAAATCGAACAGCACATGGACTTTACGATAATACGATAAATAGGACCATGAGACTAACCGAGTTGAAAAATTTTTAGGAAAGATGAACAGGCCGAACCCGCCGTTAAACGTGATCTTGATGATGATCAGGAACCAATTGGAAAAAGACAGAGGACAGACTCCGTCACAGATGACATAAAGTATGTATAGATGAACTTTTATATTTGTGCTTTTAACCGTTTCAAAAAAAACTTTACGCTTTGGCTCTAAAATCACCTTTTTGTGGTTTAAGACCTTAGCGTATTAGTCGCGTGATATGTTATCTACTGTTTGCATCTTATTTTCCATAAAACCAAATCCCAACGAAAATAATAACTCGTTTATTATTCAGTTTAGAAGAATTGGCACCGCGTATAACAATACATACTATAGAAACCATAGAGTCTTGCACCCATGAAGTAGCCGTACCACCTGGACAGGACTATACACCTTTAGAAAAGAAAACCGTGCAGCCAGCCAAGGAATATAAATTTGTTTTGGATCCCTTTCAAAAGGAGGCAATTTTGTGTATAGAAAACAACCAATCTGTACTTGTCTCCGCTCACACTTCGGCTGGAAAGACTGTCGTCGCAGAGTACGTATTTCTGTGTAATTCTCATCTGAATTCAACAATAATTTTTCCATTAGAAAATTGTGGATGTATCTACAACTGTAACTCACTTCTAAACAGATATGCGATAGCGTGCTCCCTGAGGGATAAACAACGAGTAATATACACCACGCCAATCAAGGCTCTGAGCAATCAAAAGTACAGAGAATTCTTTGAAGAGTTTAAAGACGTCGGACTCATCACTGGCGATGTAACGATTAATCCTACAGCTAGTATCCTCATCATGACTACGGAGATTTTGAGAAATATGCTTTACAGAGGTTCCGAGGTACGCCGTCACAGGATTAGGAATCGATAGATTTCTTGAACTCTAAAATCAAAGTTCAACTTTTTAGTGAATTATATTTCACTCCAATGAAACAATAGCTTGTGCATTTATATTCTATTCGGTATGAACGAGTTCGAAGGCTGGTTTGACGAACTTTGGACAACAATAACTGTTCACAGGTGATGCGAGAGGTAGGCTGGGTCATTTTCGATGAGATACATTACATGCGTGATAAAGAAAGAGGCGTTGTATGGGAAGAGACCTTGATCCTACTTCCGGATAATGTTCACTATGTATTTTTATCTGCAACTATACCAAACGCGAGACAGTTTGCCGAATGGGTCGCTCATTTGCACAATCAACCTTGTCATGTGGTGTACACTGATTATCGTCCAACACCTTTGCAACATTACATGTTTCCTGCGGGTGGTGATGGAATTCATTTGGTTGGTATCGCCGTTGATGTATAAAATTGTAAACCTATACAATCTGTGTTTAATTATTCGATACTCTCACTTACAGGTCGTAGACGAAGGTGGTGAATTTAAAGAGGAGAATTTCAACAGAGCTATGGCTTGTTTGCAACAAGGAGGTGAAGCGTCGAAAGGAGACCAAAGAGGGAGGAAAGGAGGGATTCGTAGCAACGCTGGTCAATCCAATATCTTTAAGATCGTGAAGATGATTATGGAGAGGAACTTCGCCCCAGTTATAATATTCAGCTTTTCCAAAAAAGACTGCGAAGTTTATGCCATGCAAATGGCGAAATTGGATTTCAATACCGTTGACGAAAAAAAGCTGGTTGACGAAGTATTCAACAACGCAATGGACGTGTTGAACGAAGAAGACAGACGTCTACCTCAGGTGGAAAACGTACTCCCACTGCTCAGGCGTGGTATAGGAATTCATCATAGCGGCCTTCTACCCATATTGAAGGAAACTATCGAAATATTGTTCGCCGAAGGATTAATCAAGGCTCTATTCGCTACGGAAACATTCGCCATGGGTCTTAATATGCCTGCAAGAACTGTACTATTTACAGCGCCGAGGAAATTTGACGGTAAAGATTTCCGATGGATCACCTCAGGCGAATACATTCAAATGTCGGGGAGAGCTGGTAGGAGAGGCCTTGACGAAAAAGGAATCGTCATTTTAATGATTGACGAGAAAGTCAGTCCAGCCGTGGGCAGAGATATCGTACAGGGGAAACCAGATCCGATAAATTCGGCATTTCATCTAACATACAACATGGTTTTAAACTTGTTGAGAGTGGAGGAAATAAATCCTGAATACATGCTGGAGAGGAGCTTCTTTCAGTTCCAGAATCAAGCTAGCATACCAGAGTTGTACAACAGTAAGTATCCAATTATTCAGTTTGCAAATTTATCTCTGTAACGATTGTCTCTAGTTTATTCTTCGCACGTTCGTTTCAGAGGTCAAAGATCGACAAGAACTGTACGATTCTATAGTAATTGAAAAATTCGGCGAAGTTTCGTCCTATCATCACATCAGGGATCAACTTGACAAACTTGGAGCGGAGTTTAGGAAATACTTGACTAAACCCGAGTACCTTGTTCCGTTCTTACAACCTGGTAGATTGGTCAAGGTGCTCTATTCTGTTATCTTTTAGACTGGTTTGCTTCCTCGTGAAGTAACGTTTGTTCAAATCGAATTCATCCACGTGACGCAAATTTGGAAATTTTCACAGGTGAAAAATGAATCGTCCGAATTCGACTGGGGAATTATTGTTAATTTCAAAAAGAAGAGTCCGAAGAATCCAATGAAAGAGAAGACTGTGATAGTCGTGGATATCCTGCTTCACATATCTGGTGAATCTACCGAAGGGAATCCTCTTCCATGTGCTGACGGAGAAGACGGAGACATGGAAGTCGTTCCTGTATTGCAGTCTCTAATCTCGCAAGTCAGTTCACTGAGGGTTTTCTATCCCAAGGACTTACGGCCGGCTGACAATAGGAAAAGCGTATTGAAAACTATCCAAGAAGTTAAAAAACGCTTTCCGGACGGTCCTCCTTTATTAAATCCAATAACTGATATGCATATCAGTGATTCAGGGTTCAAAGACATAATTAAAAAGATCGAGACTTTGGAGGAGAGATTATTCGCCCATCCAATGCATAAGGTAGCAACAATCTTTTGTTTTGGCTCATTCGCCATAGTTTCTCCAAATTATTATCCTCAATTTTGTCTGATACAGGATCCCGAGCTGATGGTTCTGTCGGAGCGTTTCTTGCACAAAGAGAAAGTCTGCGAGGAGTTAAAACAGGCAAAGGCTGAGTTAAAACGTGCGAAATCCGTGCTACAAATGGACGAGTTGAAATGCAGGAAGCGGGTTTTACGAAGGATGGCGTATTGCACCGCGGCTGATGTCATCGAGCTAAAGGGTCGCGTGGCTTGCGAGCTGAATGGTGCTGACGAATTATTAATGACTGAGATGATTTTCAACGGGTTATTCAACGCGTTGAATGTGCCGCAGATGGTAGCTCTGGTCAGCTGTTTCGTTTGCGATGAGAAGAGCAATGAGATGCCGAAAAGTACGGAGGAGCTTAGCGGCCCTCTGAGACAGATGCAGGATTTGGCGAGAAGAATAGCCAAAGTAACGACCGACGCAAAGTTGGAACTAGACGAGGAGTCATATGTAGGAAAGTTCAAACCTTTTTTAATGGACGTCGTTTACGCCTGGTGCAAGGGCGCGAATTTTTTGCAAATTTGCAAAATGACTGACGTATTCGAAGGTGAGATATCTTCACACGCCCTGAGAGTCGTCGTTGTGCTAACAGTGCTTAACACCGATAGTTGAATCCGGTTTAGAATCTAGTATTGAACAAAATAGCCGCAAATAAGAGAAAACTTGGTTCGGCTCGACTCTTTGATACAATAATTTCGGAAATGGTGCAAGTCTCTCTAATCCTTAATGTCAAAGGCAACATATTCTTCTACAAAGATTACGAACGAGCTTGAATCTCTTCCGAAATTTATTGTACCTATATAGTCATATAAAGCATGCGTAACGTGAATAACAATTCCTGTACAGGTATGTTGCTGTATTTATATGTATATTGTAATTTTTCCAGGTTCTATAATCCGATGTATGCGTCGCCTGGAAGAAGTCCTAAGGCAGCTTTGCCAAGCGGCTAAAAACATCGGAAACTCGGACTTGGAGAATAAATTTAGCGAGGGTATAAAGGTGATAAAACGGGATATCGTCTTTGCTGCTTCTCTGTACTTGTAAAATGAGACTACTTTGAATTAACAATGGGTATACGACAAAGGGTCGACCAAATGAATAACAAATAACATCCCAATTTGTAAATCAGAAGATGTAATTAAGCGGAAGAATTTTTTGGCGAATATTGTTCCGGTAGTGTGAGGCAAGAAATGAACTATTGAATAACGTAAATTTCTCTGACTGCTATCGGAACATAAAAATTCTTCGTACCATTTGTACGCCTTCGAATTTCAACCTTTTAATAAATCATTGACGAACGGTTATTCCGTTGTTCAATACTCGACGGTTTCTTTATAATTTCTGACTGTGTGGATTGTTGATGGAAAAGAAAAAGCCTAAAGATTGATGAATAAAGTTTATTGACAAAAAAAAAAAAAAAAGAGACGCTGTTCTATCCTCGGAACTAGTATCAGCATTATGAGTAAACCTGATATAGGTATAAATTTTCGTCCGTTTCCGGTACGAATTTAGTATAAGTAGAAAACTCCGACGATCGTAGCGCCGACCAGACGTACGCGGTGAAATCGGCGATGTCTCCTCCTGCAGGCTGAACACCCCATCGGTTTCACCCCTTGCGCTGGCTTGCGGCTCGGTCGAGAAATGGCTTACGTAATACATACATAGAATAACGTAGAATAGAGAAACGCGGGGTTTAATCAATGATGTGGCGACTGCGCGGCGTAGGAATCGCACATAACATACCGGCGCGCGTCCGGGGACCGGGGCTGCTCGTCGCCGCGTTACTTTCGTCCAAAAAAGGTCTGCCTTCCTCCCCGGTCGCCTCATCACACCCCCGCGTATGCCTCACGAAATCCTCGGCCCCCGTTCGCCCCGTGTAACTCGGCCGCGCCCTGCGCCCCGCGACCCGCCAAACTACGGCGAACGTATACCGCCGCGACGTAACGGCGTAGCGTAGTACGTAGTAAAAGGACTGCGCCCGCGCCCGCGCACGACAAAAGCTTCGGTTCGAGATGGTTGTATTTTCTGGCTGGTGTTACTGACGAAAAAGCCAAAGAGGCGCGTGAAAACTAACACAAATAATATACGCTACGGACATTAGGGAGGTTCGTACTACGATCGTGCGGGAATACGGGCACGTGAGGCTAATAGACCGCGATCGAATTGTTTGCATAAGCTAACGGGGTGAGAGGCAGGATAATCCGTGACGGTGAGGGCGAAAACTATATGCTCAACGAATATCGGTTTATTATACTTGACATTTTTCGTACGACTCGTCATTCGTCGATCGTTAAATACGGGCGTTTGTACTTCACTCGATCATCAACGCTTTGTTCTTAAAGGCTGAAGATCTTTGCTCGCCGAAGTTAGAAGTGGTTTCCGCTAGTTTCTTCCTTAAGAAAAATCCCAAAGTCAATTCCCCCAGTTAGATACTGGTGGAAATGATTATATGAACTCTCTGCGTGCAGGACGACTAGGGTAAAAGGTGAATTAGGGAAGATCAAACTGCGTGACTTTAAATTGCATAAATTTCTTCTCGTCGAACACGAGAGCTGCTCCGTCTTCGCCGGGACCCGCGGCTCCCGGGATTTAAGTGAGAGCCGCTTTAATGTTTTTATCAAATAAAAAAACGCTGGAAAACGCGGCGTGGATGAAGAGTGGTGTTAAGAAGTGTGGGAATTCGAGTGTGACAGATGTATAATAGCAATACTCAATAATTTTAATAGCATAATAGTTTTAATAAAGCACTGAGAAAGATTCACGATTGCAAATTTCGTAACTTTGATAACTTCCATTATCCCCGTTTAAACGACGTTTGCTACACTTTAGAGGATCACGTGTTCGCTGCGAGCTTTTATAGCGCTGTTATGTCGACGAGAAAATATCTGATACGCGGCCTGAGTTCCGCCATGAGTAGAGCTTCTGTCTTATTAAATTGAGGCAGAGATTATTTCAGCCGAATACCGGCTCGCATTGCAGTCATAACGAGGAAAGTAGGGTACCAAATAAATCGAAATAATTGACGAGAGGCCTATCATCGCACATCGCGTATTTGAAATCAAATTTTTTTTCGGTTCGGCGCCGTTTAGGAAATTCACTAATACCGCAAGCGATTTTAGTATTTATACTATAAGTACAGTGTCGAGTGTCGAGTGTCGAAAGTGTCGAGTGCCGAGTGTCGACAAGATGGCTTTCGCTTGTGCGAAAATTTTATGTTTTGGCGTAATCCTACTTCTCAGGGCAGAGACTTCCCGCCAACAAGAAGAGGATATCCCACACAATGAGTAAGTGTAAATTTATCGAGGGTGCAATCCTAGCGGTCGTACGGCTCGATTTCAATCACGTATAATGGTGCTGCAGGGTATATGTTTGATATCGGTTTGCCTCCTATACGTCTCAACGATATTTTATCATTCTTGACCTATCGATGCGGCTCACTTCTTTAGCCCATTTATTCATGTAATTATACCTCCGGCCATTATACAGATATGTATAATATCCAAGAATATATATATATATATATATGTATATTGTCTATAAGAAGGATCGACCGAGGGTGAAGAGTTCACGAAATTGCGATTTTTTATAATACACGTCAAAAAATAGTCGGAAAGCTCTATATAGCCGCTTGTTATAATATTAGCTCTAATCATCTGCAGTAAGATATCGTCGGCTGATGGGATAGTGCCCATAAGTAGCGAGAGACTAAATTCCGAAAAAAGGAGACCTATCTATTACATATCTGTTCAAAAACACATTTCACGCGTGAGATTTTACTCGTGATTAATTTTACTTCATGAGAATCTATTCCACAATTCAAATAAGCTCGTATCCATCACACATAAAATGTCATTAAAGAAATCGGCACAGTTTCGCGCCAAACACATTTTAAGAAGCTCATCACGCATCGAGTTTGTTTGATCCAAACATCCCATGCAGTCGATGGCAGACGAGGCGAACTCTTTTTCAGTATATAGATACGATTTGTGTTTTATATTATCCTGGAATATATATTCTCGAATAAAGTACATGAGATCAAGAATTACACATTCTGTTGTACACTCCTCATACCTCTCCTATTATTCACTTAATAATTTAGGGTTTCTTCGCAAGTTCGTAATTTACACCCTTAGCAATGCTCCACTCTACTGTTCACGATGTTCAAATGATTATGGTCACATCGGTCAACTTATTGATTATAGTGTTGTAGTTATGTTTTCCGAATTGATTCTCGGCAAAGGGAATTTAGGAATCTATTGTTCCCTACCTCAATCCCTTCCATATCGAAAAAAAGAAAGAATGGGGCGAGACTTTCCGCAACGGGAAGTACGTGACGTATATCGTTTTTATTTTTTTATTTTTTGAGACCGAAGACTCCAATCAAAGCGGTGTGCAGTCTCTCATTTGCGAAAACCAAATTGCGAATTGTTCTCATCATTCGATAGTCGAAACTCGCAAGAACAATGATTTGATGTGCAGTATCTTCGCTTTGATTAAATTCTGTGAATCGGGGAAACTTTACCCAACGAAATGCTATGTTAAACGGAGGGACATCTACAATTCGAAAATTATTAATGTCTCGAAGTTCGTGTGAAGAAACCTTGAACGTCTTGTAAAATCGAAATAGCCATTAGAGATCTGTCCTCAAAATTTGGTCGGGTATATCTGTATCGGCATTAAAGTATATCGTCCCGTTGCAGCTACTTTCTTAGCTCAGAATCAGAATCAGTCATTCTGGGGGGGTCTTCGCTTCTTTGGCTAATATACCCTATCCCTCCTCCGCGGATATGACAAACCGTTTTCAATTAAACTTGAAGCCCATCTCGTCAGGCAGCTCTAGTGTTTTGAGCGCTCCAAGTATCTCGAGTGTTTTCAGTGTAAATGAAAGGGGGCACCGGGATGAGGGGAGATGGACAAAGGTTGAGCGAGTTGAAATCCGCGAATAATTAATTGCCGAGATGCAATACAGAGAATATCTTGCAGGACGCTTTATACACAAATATATTGCCATTATATCTAGCCGATTGTATGAACGGCACATGGTGGAAATAATTTGTAATACACTTGAGCAGGTAAATTGCGGTGAATCCGTATGGGTTTCTTTCAAAGACCCCTCACTGGCGGTTCTGCAAATAAAAATCATCCCTTGTCTCCTCCCTCGCCTTTAGGAATCCTCAACTTTATTCGATCTTCCGTTAAGCGTATTATACCAGTCTCGTTTTTTACATGTAGCAGTACATATCTATATGTCATCGATCGAGCGGTGAAGAATATACATAAGTATATAAAATGTATAAGTAGGTGTAGGTATATTCTCGTCGATGAATATACGTATGTTACGTGTATGTGTACGTAGTACCTGCGATGCTTTATCTTTTAAATTGCGTTCGTAATTTCGTATCCGTTTATAAAGTTGCCTGCACGTCTCTGTTCTTTGGAAAAAGTTTAATCGGCAAGGGAGTGGTGAAACGATCCGAACTTTTCAACTCGGTTAGGTATAGAGAGAGAGGATCGAGCCGAGCCTCGATTACAATTTTTAAACTGATTAGCAGTGGCTTTCAATATAATATTTCGATCGAAGAAGAAACTTCACCCTTTTAACGTGTACAGAGAGCAACACGATTCTCCAGAATCCATATACTGCACGTATCACGTAAGCTTAGATGTATATTCAGGAAACAATACACGTATCTTTTCAAATAGCACCCTACATTGACAAATACAGCAGCTCGAATGCACACAGTCGAAACTGTCGAACCACGGTTAACGTAGTCTAGCGTGGTTCCGACAGGCACGGTTATAGCTAGTTCGACTGAATTGGTACAGCTTGTTTATTCAAGCTTTGAAGCTATTCTGAAATTTGAGACTTCACTCGCTCTCTTGCTACCGCTAAAACGCTACTTTGAAGAAAAATTGCACAAGATCTTATGGGTGCACAGTGCACACAGAAATGCTTGAAGTATAGCTGCACGGTAATGCTACTAGCGCCTGTGTGTCTTTAGTATAAACGTATACCGCCATCAGCGCCACCTAATTGGGTTTCGGTCGTAACTGGGGTAACAACTACAACAATACAAGCTTGGCGTGTACAGATTTTCACTATGTTACATAGCATTTGTTATTTCTTATAACAACGATTAGATTTTAATACGAATTCAAAAGTACGCATACTTTTTACATCAATGCAAAAATGGTTTCAATTTATCGTTACGACCCGGTGAAAAATCGGGTTTTGGCAAAATAACCATCGCCCTAGTATAAGTCCTATATTTGTAATATGCATATCTATGTAGGTATCTACAGTTGTGGCATAACGGAGCGGTTATACCTCCGTCACTAACAACAAGTAGTATCTATTATTACACATATAGATACAGTATCCACGCCTGTATAGTTTCCGTTTTCAGCAATTTATTACGGCACGATAGTGCTGTCTGGGTACATAAAGTTCTGCTTATGCTTGATGCACCCACAGGGCACCTAGTTAGTACTTTAATAGTTGCACGCTCAACTACTCTGGAAGTATCCTGCCTCCAACCCTCTCACACGAATACCCCCAGGCCAGCAGCCCCAAGTCGGAGAGTACGACCACACTGAATTGTAGTACGTTAGTTCAGTTAGTATATGATAGGTATATAAATTCGGCAATCAAAAAACTTCATCGCTGTCAACTATTGGTGAATAAAGACATGCGGAATAATCTAAATATACAAGAAACCTGATGAAAAAAAAATGGCCACTGTGTTTGATTGAGTCAGAATAGTATTCTTATTCCAATCTTTCTCACCCTTAGAATCATCATGAGGAACCTCCAGTATTCTTAACCAAATGCCATAATAAAAAAATGATGCTTTTATAGTGCAGAGGGCCAAGTTGAAGTTCCGAATTTCAAAACCTCTGACGGTAAAAATTCCTAATTTGTTTGAGACGATTTTGAATTTTCAGAAACGTTGAAGTTTGGAATATTGAAATTCCAGAAGGTTGGAATGCAGACAATTCAAAACTCCGAAGGTCCAGACCCCTGAAAGTTCAAAAATCCGAAAATTGCGGTCCATTTTTTAGAATGTGAAGAGAAAAAATCGTTCATTCTAATCGAGACCCTCTTTACGGAAATCCATTTTATCTACTTCAATCGATAACTTCGATGTCATAAATAATTGCCTGGATTTTAATTAAAACCTTCTTTTCGAAAAGTGAATCTCAAGACGATTAATTTGAACACTTATTGGCTTCGATACGATCAATATTACAGCCCGAGTTATTAAACACTAAATGAATACATACGCGAATTTCAAGTTTCGGATGTTTGGCTTCTCGCATCTTTATAGCTTTCGGAATTTTGAACCTTCGGTGTTCTTCGTGTCAAAGTTTTTGAAATCGGCTATGTAGATTTTCGGGGAAATACCCTTTCTAAAAACTGTGAGTCGCTGATATTCAAATCCGGGATTCTTACCGTTCGGAACTTTTAAAATTAGGGACTTCAACCAGGACACAAGCCACATTTGATTCGATACGAGCTGAATCAACGGATTCACGGAGGCTGATGTAAGGGAAATATCACTATATCGTCTGATATTATTATTACCGATTTCATCTCTTATCTGACGTCACATTCTCTAACGGGGTTGTGCCGTAAATCGAATAGACAAACTGCACCAGTCCTGAATCGTGACTGATCTACTCCCTTTAATGGGAATTCCCTGAGTTTTCATCCCATCCTCATACGCAGTACTACCCTGTTTCATCGGGGGGAATTTTATTCAACCCGTTTTTTTTCTATACCGTTACTATATCACTACTACTACTACTACTACTACTACGAGTGCTACTACTACGACTACTACGTACCACTACTATCACTACTGCAACTATTATTGTTAGTGCTACTATTACAAAAATAAAAAAAAAAAAACAAGAACAACTGCACCATATCACTCTGGTTTAAGACGGCGTTAAGTTGGGAATTACTTATCGGCTGCAGGTATAATGAGAGATAATTTACTAATTATTTCCGTTTCTGTTATTTTGTTGCAGGGTCAAGAACTGGGCATTAAAGTTTGGTGTTGATCTATGGGAGTTTGGCAGACAAGTGACAAAGATGAATGAGATACAACGGGTAAGATAATCTTGATCTCTTAGTAAATCGTAAACAGATATTTGTCGTTCACGAGTATAAGGTATGACGAGTTTGATTGTTTCGGTATTCATTTGGTCAAATCTTGGATAAGTTTGACCACAGTACCGCAGAAATCACCAATCGCTGTATGTGTTTTGCAGCAACATGGCAAACAGTAATTTATTAAACGAGTACGATAGGCCGATTGTGGATTCTTGAAAAGTATCAAAAAGCAATTTTTCACTCACTACCCTTTCGAGCTCAGTGTCAATCACTGTTCAGATTAGAGGCTTACTGGGCATTTCTGTAGTCTCGTATATAATTGCCTTCGTTATTTGAAATTTGTCCCAATCGACTCGGACAGTGACAATATACTTCGCCAAGTGTACATACAGTATACCTACGCACTCTCAAAATAGAACTACGTCATATGAACGCATAAACGCCTGTTTTAATCTCAAAAATATCCTTATCAAACGATATGGTGATCGCGAGAAGAGCCGTTAAGATTTGGCTTGAAGTGACATTATATTCTCAATCAGATTGAGCAGGATACCCGTTCATCGATTGCAATTTTATTTCAGCCGATTCACCGATGCCAAGATCTAAAAAATCAGGGAAAACTCAAGCAGTGTGCATGCATACAGGGTTCAGTATGTGTTGACCCTATTTTTTTTCAGGTTTCATAAGTTCCGACCTAATGGTAACACTTCCACGATTTATTTACAGTATCGGCACTGCTATAGTTTATTTCATTTATAACCACGTATAGTTAGTTCGCGAGATGTGAAAGTGACTTTTGAACGTCTACCCTAAATTGTTAGTGGATACCATTCCGTGCAAATGATCACGGAGTCCATATAAACCCCGTTTCAGATCTGGCGGGCTGAAACTGGCTGACCTCGTTTGGGTATCGGGAGGTTGAATGGCCAAACGATTAAAACAGTAAATTTTATTGCTCGGAAATTACACACGGTAGATTCAACAGAATCTTCTTCTCGGTGTAAAAACATACATACATACATTAAGTATACGTGACATTTCGCCTTATCAGAATGTCTGCATACCCAAATCGCGCTCCCGTGATTTGTGCGACTACACTTTTCTCCACTTTCTCAATTCTTATTGGAATGTATTAATCATTGTCAGATACTATATATGCTCTCCACACTAGTTCAGAAACTGTATAAAAATGCAGAGGTATTGAGATGATCCAATGCCCAGGTATGTTGATAAATTCCTATATGCAGCTATCCGCACCTTATTCAGTTCCCCTGCATCCTGCACGGTTCTTGAATTTCATAATTATAGAATCTACCCGCTTCGAAAATGTAGCCCAGAGATTGCTGCCGCTACCTTCACCTCCTGAGAAATGTGCGCTCTCTGCAACGTGAGAGCTCGAAGGAATCCAGCTAGTTATTCAGCTGGAGACATGATGCTCGATCGGAATTCGTCGATTCCGTCGACGTTACCTTGTACAGTATATACTGGCTTGTTTTTATCTCGTCGTGACGCTATGCGGATCACATCAATTCAAATAAAATTAAAAAAACATAAATTACTCTCCTGTTACTCTCGTCGAGCAACGACATCTGACTACAACGGGTTTCCCATCATGGTTTCTCGTCGGTCAGATATCAAACTAAGCAATATCATAGCTCTCAAAGAATTGAATCAATTACCTTCTTCTAGTATTTCTCCTCAGTTCGCATTAAAAGTACAGATTTAGCGAGGAGAGGTACTCTATACGAGAAAGTGTAGAGAGAACCGCATACACCTAAGTATAGGTCTCAAAAATTCAAGACTTTTGGGGGCGCCGCTAAACTTAGACTCATAGCCAGCCCAGTCCTGTGTCACTTATAAGTTCTGTGATCGGCACTGGTGATCGGTCAACCAAGGTCTTCCATAGCTCGGAAACTATCGGTCCCTCGAATTTTTGGTAAAGAAATTTTAGTCTCAGAACTCCACGAGGAATCTATCCCCAAAATATGATCCGCTCAACCTAGATCACCGCTGGATTATACCTATAGATACTAATAACGAGGAAATTCGACGTGCAAACAATCGTGTATCGTTATTGTCGTCCGCTGCAGTTGTGCTTGTCTCATATGTTATGCGGGGAGTGTGGGACCGCGGTGATCGTCGAAAGTTGAAAATTGTTCACTCGTTGTTCCAATAATCGTTTCAATTTACGGAAGAGTTTGATAGAAAATTCCTCAACTAGCGATACATCGAGGGGTGCTGCACCATTGCGCGCCATTACGCACCAGATTCTCGTCATGGAAGAACAGTAGAGATATTCAGGGTGGTATGAACAACGGGTAATAGTACTGCAGCGGCGAAGCATACCTGTAACTAGATCGAGCATTGTAATTATGTAATTGGTTGAAATTAATTCTTCAGATTTATACTAAAAATCATTCGACGGAACAGATTTTTGGAAATGCTGCAGTAGTCGATACGAGAATAATTCGAGTGAATTTATAGTCTCTGAATTCTCTGCAGTCGATAATCGGTACCCCAATTAGGTGAAGACTGAAATTCCTGGGCCGATCGATCGTGTGCTCCATCGATTCAATTACCTCGTCGCGCAAGAAGCTCGCGATGTTTTGAAAACGGCCAATTAAAAGTTCGGACGATCGTATACCCGCGCGGTTTAAACCAATTTCACCGGTGCTTTCGGGAAAGATATATTATTGGCTTTTAGCTATCCGCTCATCGCTCCTACCCGAGTTCAGGGCTAACATAAATAACGACCGAACGTCAGAGTTCAAGGACAAGGTATAACTAGTATCTTATACCGTTCAACTATCGGTAGCACGCGAGTGTTTGCGATGTAAAGCGTCTCGGAGATCCTTTGACGAAATATCTCGCATCCCCTCCCGGCGGCTAGTAGATCATGCATCCATCTCGCTGCATAAACCTACGTCATATACCGTCGAGCCGTGGCGGACGACAGAGTCGCGGTTGAAAGGGAGAGAGGGATCGTCATCCGTCATCGTTAGCGGTCTGTCGGCTGTCGGTAGCACTGCAGCGCTACTGGGGTGCCACGTCGCGCACGACAGCCCCTCGGGAGATATACCTGTACATACACAGATATACTCGTTACGAAATACACATACGTATTAAATTGCGTGGGTGTACCATACTCGTAATAAATGCTGTGCGTATGCCTGTATGCACGTCATACTCTACGCCGAGCAAAACCGTATAATAGGCACATAATTACACAAGTACATAAATGCCGCGAGCATAAATAAGCTCATTATACACTTTATCTCTTTGATATTGCTTATTACACTTTTGATTCTACATACACGAGTATACCTCTCGAGTGATACACGGCTAAACCATGAAAGCTAAACACTCGCGCGAATTCGAACCCCGCTATCCGTGGTGTAGCTTGTGAAGCCGCACTTGAACATTTTTCAGACACCAGAAACTACGATTTGACAAATGAATTCTTGAATTGAAAAAATAAAAAATAAAAATTAGTGAACATTCCACGGTTCATCAAATCGAAGAAAAAAAATAGTTTATTCATCTTCCCTGCACGTTCTAAACAATCATTTAGCTCGTCATTTTAAATATCGTTACTGAATCAGCGTCTGCTGAACTTGTCAGTCGAAGAATGAAGAAAAGTTTCGGAACTAAAAGAAATTTAAAGAATAAAGACTGCGAAATTTTACAATATTCAACTACTATACCTTATGATAGCTATATACGTAATAGATCGTATCCTATTTATCTGCAGAAATATCATGAAGTGGATGCTGACGTTGTACGAAAGGACGGGCTTATCTTGATTCGAGAAATGGCAGCCGAAGTGAAGAACATGATGGACTTCAAGATGAATGCTGTCATGGTGAGTTATTATTATTATATCTATCTTCACATACCGATATACATATCCGACGCATTGTATTGTCCGTCTGATCCGACTATAAGGGATGAATCTTACCGAAAAATTATTTTCTAACTATTTGAAATTCGACCGAAATTTTGGGAACAAAATTTTCCAGGTTCAAAAGGATATACGAATTATTGTTTAAGTGGAAATTAATACGACCGGACCACCAGCTGCGGCCCGTACGTCACTCGCCTCAAATAGCTATTACCGTATAATCATCAACTATCATTACTCGTCTGCATCTCGTTCCTCAATTTCTATAGTATAGCTGCATATATGCGTTTTAAGCCCGAATCATCTAATTCTCAAAAATTTCTCATCTATATAATTCTGATTTCCTTGATTTTCTAGTTTTTCCCCACCTTCAGAAATCACTGACAAAAGCACTTCTATGCAATCCCTAATCCCCCAACATATATTCAATCTTTGAAGCTACCGTGACTGCATTCAACAAATTTTCTTTGATTTAGTTTCGTCGATTCGATACAATTAAGAGGTGATCGAGTTTACCCAGAATTTCATTGATGGTATTAGGCTAATTTAGGATAAAATTTTGTTGATTTGACCAAATCGATATGTCGAATTAATCTGACATTGTTCTTGAACAAAATAACGATATTTTTATTCTTACCAATCGAGCCGATTATTCCGATAAATGATTGATCAGTTTAAACAAATATTCATTAAATTTAAATGAAAGAAAGTAACCAAAGAATTACTTTGAATGAAACAAACATTCGTTCGACTGTGTGGAAATGCAAGAATTCGTTTGATTGAAACAAAATTCGTTTAAATTGAACGAACTTTTCTCTGAGAGTCTAGCGAATCCCTGGTGAGACGAGCCCCATTCTCAATTAGGAGAACTGTCTAATTCAAATCACATCATCGTCTTGTAGGTAACATACGTACTCCCACTTATACTTGACTGTATAGTTGCAGTATCTCAATCTCTGTATAGGCATACACACTATATCCGATTGCAGCTGCTGGCAGCAACCGAGTTTCGGGTCTTCCCCGGCCTTGGATATATCAATACGGACCCGTCTGCAGGTTAGAAAGATATTATTGATTTCATCTACTACGTGGTGGTCCTGGAGGATAATCTTAAAGACGCGAGGCCAGAGCAAAGACCCTGTATCCATCCTCGTGAAAATACACCGTTTGATACACACATCTCGTCATTTCTGCTCCTGGTATAATAGCAACATTCAATACAAGTATCCATATCCCATGTACCACCTATACATTTAGTACGGGCTGCTTCAAGCTTAAATGATGCCACAAGGATTCTCGAATGCTGGTGCATCAGTTTGGGATTCCTTTTCTCAACTGCTTCAGATTTCAGTGCTGAAAAGATGGGTTGAGATAGTTGCACGGAAAAGGTACAGGCAGTGGAGCTAGCGCACGTATATATATGTACGTATGCATATATACCGTACATACACACTCGTATAGGTATTTTTCAGCCAATTTCCCTGCCCTCCATCGCGGAAGAGGCCTTTGTTCACGATTGATTCGACGTCAGTGGCTCGCTCGTACCGTTTTGTCCCTTTACTCGCGCTTCATAGTTTTACGGACGAGTGAATCCATTGCATGCCAATTGAAACATGCGAGTGCCAATTAGTCGCCTGGTGCACGGACTAACGCTGATGAAAGAACACACTACAGGCGCCGCGGACGAGGTTTTGGCTAGTTAAATTTTAGTTACGTGGAGGCGAATAGAGCGTGAGAACTGTAGGGGTACACAGGGAGGCGATTATTGATGCAGGACCATCGAACTAGGAGACGATATCATATCTACTCAGATTTGATGTTTGAAATAACGAGCGAACCATAGAAAACCGTCACAGACTCATGACAAAATGTCAGGCATGCATATGATTTCAATGCTACGAAAATCATAGAACCTTTCACTTCTGTTTTCTCTTTTTCTTTTTTGAGTCATTCATTTAGTGCCTTTCAACGAAGCTCCATAATACTTTTATTTGATAGTTGATTATGTAGAAAGTATAAAGCCAAATTCTGCTGTAATTATCACCTAAGAAGCATTCAACCCTAGAGTTTCGAAAACGTAGGTGAAGTTGTTGAAGAAACTGATACACAACCCTGCGACCCTACTTGTTATCGCTTATCAGTTCTCGGCATATTTGGCGTGTGTACTTATTCAGTTTTCTCCTTTACTCGTCTCGGAACTTTGTGCAAAATGAATGCTGACCCCGGGCATCGCGAAACTTTTAGAATCAAATTACAAACTGAAAGATCTTTCTGTAGGGACATTGGGATTCTCTTCCGATCTATAGATGATAATACATAGGTATATGTATGTAGTTTGTTGCCAAGTTCCTCGAAAGCGATACCGCGTCGTCCCGACGGCTGGCTGCACCAACTGCGTATGGTAATTATGGGGATTGTATAATATCGCTCATGCAGTCCAGACGGCTATACGTTTTTTCGTTCCCATACCATTTCGTGCCTGACTATACGTATCGCACAAAGTTTCTCTCGAGCAGATCACGTCTGGGTGCGACCAAACTGCGAAAAGATGGGGTACCATCAACCGAAGGGTCTTTTAGATACACACATATGTGTGTATGTACTACATAATAGAGTATAGCTGGGCAGTGGAAGTAGCCCATATACCTATGTATACATGGGGCTCGACATTTCGGCTCGATTGTCACAGGAAGAAGTTAGAGGGGATATCATAGTGGTTCACTTTCCTAAATAGTAAAAAGAGCCGATATAGGCCGCCTTTGTAGCCAAAGGAAGGCTGCGATCTCGGCCGTAAGCCAATTTAGGATTTATACCGGCTTTGGGACTAGCGTAGTCGTTGTAGAGGGACCACGACACTCTGCAACTGCGTGTCCCAGGATCGAAATTTCACCAAACGCTTGCAAATTGAGTTACCAAACCTGATGGATCCCTCCAATCCCTAGATTTTCTACGAATCCATTTTTCGCGCTCCAAGTCCGCGTCCGTACACCTGTACGTGGTCCCATAATTTTAATCAATGTCTGGCGCGCCGGGTACTCCACGCTGGAGATGAAAGGCGGCTTTTTTTCACTGGGTAGCATCTAGGTGGGGTGATTCCTCAATGTTTCGTAACATGTACAGCGTACGTTCTTTTTACAGCTCTGCACTACTCTGTTTGTTATATCCTTCCGAACATATATGTCTGCATGCAGATTACACCTAGAGTATACGTTTCCTGTATGAAAGTATGAACATCCACTGACAATGAGATGCGTAGAAGAGCAGAAGCCGGGGTTAGAGGCGTCATAAGGATAGCAGCCAGAGAATGGCGGGGGGACGCGCCCTTACGGGGTGAAGAAGAAGAAGAAGGGCTTTAGGCTGCGCGGCCCGGGGGGCAGCAGCGACGCCCGGCGTCGCGTCTCAAGACCACCACCAATCAATACTCTCCCCTTTCGCGTGTGTAAATACACAGACACAACACACACACTCACTCACATCCACGCATTTACACAGGTACATATATTCCTGTTCAGTTCATGTACCTACATATTATACTATCCACACATCACGGTGTTTGACGAACAATTGGTATCCTTCTTTTAGCCCTCGGTTCTTTACCTTAATTCTGTGGTTCCTAGTCCAATATTGAACCTCTTAAATCAAGGCTCCAACGCGAACGCTGAAAGGTGTCTCAATCGACACGTCCTTTTCCATATAGATAACAATTATGTCTTTCTTCATCTCGCGTTACATATTATTCGATAAATCCTCCAGACAAATTCTGTTCGAAAAGTATTTTTGAACAAAATTCTCTGGATTTTGAATATTACACCTTTATGCGAGATTGAAAAAACAACGCGTCATTTTTATACGTGTTATAATCCGAAAACGATGGGACGACTGACTATGTACAGTACCTACCTGTTAGGATTCTCATTTCCTTTCAGCCCAGATTCTGGATGTTCGATGCTATGCTATAGACTAGAAATCACAGACGCGAGGGATGCAGACGGTAAAAAACGGTATCGGTTTTCAGTTTTTCTCGTTTTTTCAAACACCCTAAGTCTCCATCACGTATACATGAAATATGGATTATTCCGTTATCATCGAGTTACAACATCGTTATCGACATTATTATGATATTAGTATTAACATTATGGCTCTCATTGATGTTACATCGGTGTTATAGTGCTCTTATGGAAGAAAGGAGGCACGAGCCGCGTTGACTAGCGGTTATAATTTTAAGCTAATTGCATAGAGTTGACAGCATCGCGAGTAGCGTGCTTGAGTAACGACAAGCCATTAAGCGGATTTCTATCTACTTAGTCAATGAATTTCTTTCGGATTGATTTGTCAAATGAAAGTATGTCTCGCATGTCGAGAAAAGTGGCACTGATCAAATGTTTCAGAGTTTGGTGCTTCAGGCCACCGCGTACCTATAGGCCTGATGCATTTTCCAAATCATTGGACATATATTTTGACGCAAAAAGTAAAGAGGAAAATGAGGTACAATCAAACACGTTGAATTAGGTTTTTTGCTGATTTTACACACATCGCAGGGGGCAGCTTCTTCGCAGAACATTTGACGTGAGGTCCATTCGCGCCGGGCAACAGCAGAAGGTATATGCGGTATGTGCCGCGCCCAACTAGGACATACTATTATATTCAGTCGCAAACGGTGTGCCGTTATCGTGCCTTGTGCAAACTTTCCAGATCGGAGACCAAAGGCATGCCCAAGTCGGGAAACTTGGATGAACAATATGCTCTATCGGTTTAATTGCGCTGCTGGATGCCGTACGGGTGCAGATATGGTATGCTGTACGAAACCTGTTAACTTTATCGCACGTCTGCCGATCATTGGCTTCGATTGAGTCACGTCTGCGATTTAGTTCAATTCGAGATTCGCCGTCGTCGTACAGGGTGGAACACGTAGAACATTTCCGACTAACAGGTATACCTGGTATATATCAGACTTGGAACTCGGTCCAGGGCTCTCCACCGATCAGTTGGATGTATGTATCTTGATTTATCAGGGTGTTGAGCAATCCTAGATATCCTAGAGTTCCTTGAAATGTCCTGGAATTCATCTCTCCTTGGAATATAGCACTTCGAATAACATCCCTGTCCTGAAGGTTTTTCAAATTTTTCTAAACTATGATATGATGAAACGATTTTATGATGTTACACGCTTGCACATGCTTCATTTTTAACGTCAGTTGAAAACCTGAATCTATTTTCTAATTTGGTTTCTGACCAGGGCCTCTTAGTCCCGAACACAAAGTCCTAGATATGTTCTGACTTCAATTTTGATCAACAATTTTAGTAAACTATGTCCATATGGTATAACACGATGGTCTTCGCCCCTCGTTTCCTCATCGTCAGCCATTATACAGCAAGGTATCCAGTAAGCTAACACAAGCACACTGCAATTAGACACAAAGCGATATCAATGGTCGGATCTAGCGGAAGGGACTAACAAGTAACAACACCGTTGTATCCAGTTCATCTGTATCGGCTAACTCAAAAGCTCTGATTGCCGCTAATGCGATTATGACAAATGTCCCACAGTCTGGAAAGTGTGGAAAAGTGTAGGGGTAGTAGAGTTGAACGGTACGAAATCTGCGGTCTACGCATTATATAGAAAATACGAGTTACCCTGGAGGCGAGTCGTCTCGGAGGTCAGCACGAAGATTAAAAGAAATAATTCCAAGATCTTTCGATTGTAACTTCTGAACGTTACGATCACCCAGAATTCTCGATCTCCGACCCTCTTAATGAGAGAAGCTTTGTAAAATCAGCAGATTAATTTCTGCCCTGTGAGACCATGTGGACTACGATTCTCCGAATTGGTAAAAAAAAAAAAAGAAAAAAAAAATTCACTTCTTCGTCAGAGCGGGAGGCAGAAGTAAGCCCAATAATTACTTTCGCTTACGCAGTCTTCTGCAACTGTATACTCTTGTATATATTTATTCCTGCACGTTCGTCCATCATTGATTGCTATACACCGAGAGGATGGCTTCGACGAAACTTGGCTGCTGTGTTATTTGATTCTGATGATTGAAGCAGACTACCCTACCCTCACTGTGCCTGGCAACAACGACCCACGACGACGGCGAGGGGTGGGTTCTGGTGTTTTTAGCAATTCCGAGGACGTCCTCGGAACATATGACCTTCACCCCAGGAATTCACATGACCGCAACGTCAGAGCACAATACGCTCCACATGCCTGCAGTCTGCAATCATATACCTATACAGTGACTGGAGATTATTTTAGATTAGTTACATCCAAGGGTTAGGAGAATATCGCGGTTTTTATATCAGAGACGCAGAATCTGCAGCTGTCGCCGTTCGCTATAATCACTATACATATATCTGTGTCTATCTCCCTGAGATTACTCCCTGCATTCCCCCACCCTCCGTTTCCTAACTCCCAAGATCTTCCCTCAGATGCGATTATTCCTGAGCCAGTATGCGTCAATTTGAACGACCCACGTTGGCTTAGGATAGTCACCTAATTTCCTCACCGGCTTCGAGGTTATCGTAGGAAGACGTGACGATACTGAAGATATTATCACCTCATCATGAATCGCGACGATTGCAGAACTGATTAGTTGTATTACAGTGAATGGTCATATTGTAGTTTAATATCGATCGCGTGTACGTTATGTGTATAATATTTTCGATAAAATACCAAACTCGAATTATATTTTAATATTGTAGCGGATAATGGAGAGTGCTGAACAGGCGGCCGTATCAGCCCCAAGGGACGTCGAATCATCCCCTAAGTATTACGCCTCCCATCGCCTGAATTTATTCACTAAGGATAAAAAGATCGCCCCAGGAGCCCGAGAGATGATACTGACCCCAAGTCGTCACTTTGACCATTTAGCCGTAAACGTCAGCCTATCCGCTGTGCTTTTACCACCTGGAGTCCAGGATACTGGTAACGATTAATCGCCATATAGATTTTAAATTGTCAAATAGATTCGAGATCGTTATCATTATCGTTTTTATTTTAAGAACCAGACGTCGCGGCTGGTGTTCAATGGAGCGACCATCTGGATCCACTTTTCATCAACAACTACGAAAGCGATCCGTCCCTCTCTTGGCAATACTTTGGAGCAACTTCTGGCTTCCTGCGCCGTTTCCCTGGTGGGTATAATAATAATACTATAATAACTACCAGCATACCTATATCGCGTTATACAGGGAATTTTTACGACACGAAAGGGGTTGATTCTTACGTAAAAGTGCCGGAGGTGGTTCGTAACGGCGTGTATAAGTGTACCACACATAATACATGTATCTTCTCATGTTTCACGTTGAGGCATAGACACCACTTTAAAAATCTGCGATTTCGCCGATTTTATTATCATCATTATTACGGTTATTTTCACTTCAGGGTAAAAGGTAACGTTGGAGAGCAGGTAGCCCCATAAAGTAAAGATAAAAAGGTTAAAATTCTTGCAAAAGTCGAATATTATTACATATATGAAACCGCTTTCCTAATATGCAATTCTGAAAAGTTATAGCTTTGCGCGCCGCGTACCATACTCGTACGAATTCATTGTCTCGCTTGATCGCACAGAAAATTCCGAAAAGCTATTCCTACGGAATTTAATACCCTTTCACACTTTGGAAAGGGTATAGGTATGGATCGGAAGTTTCACCTGCGATAACAAGGTTTTCGGTAAGTTAAGAGAAAATATGAACATTTCGTACGAGACGAATGAAGAATGAGGAAATCCATCCTGATCCAGGATTTCAGTTTTCTTTTCATCCTGATAAGCGAACCGGTACGTTCCGCCGTTTCAAAGTCGTTTGGATCTGTGATATCGACTTTGGAAACTGCCTGACCCAAGATGGCAAGTCCATGATGCAAAATATCGACCTATAAATGAATTCCAGCAATTTCTTGGCCTCCGGAATCTACATCAACGCCATCACGATCCTCGGCGATAGTCCGCGACGTATACGACTTCCGTAACTCCGGCTGGTTCGTAGGAGGAGCAACGAGCTCCAAGGACCTAGCGATCCTTGTCGACAACGGTAGCCACATGTCCGGCAAGAGGCGCGACCTTGCCATAGCTACAGCCAAGGCCATCCTGGGCACCCTTGGCCCTGACGATTACGTAAACGTATATCGATACGCCGAGGGTGTCGACGAGGTCGTGCAATGCTTCAAGGAGAGCATGGTGCAAGCTTCACCTGAAAACGTCAGGGAACTGAAAGCTGCCCTCGACGCTACCAGGCCAGAAGGAACGACCAACGTTTCGGCTGCCCTGAGCACGGCTTTTGAAATTTTGCACAAATACAACAGAACTTCTCAGGGTAGTCAGTGCAATCAGGCAATTATGATGATCACTTCCGACACTAACGGAGTACCGAAGGAACTCATCAAGAGATACAACTGGCCGCATATGCCCGTGAGGATATTCACCTACCTCGTCGGTGGCGACAAGAGCCCTGAGCTACGGGCAATGGCGTGTGCCAACAAAGGTAGGTTCACAATGTTCATTCATCTTCATAGGTCGATTCGAATACTCTCAAAAATATTTTTGGGTAGAATAGTAAATTCACAGGGTGTAGACAGGTACAAAAGAGAAAGAGCGCTAGTGTGATCTGAAACGCTCTATATAGCATCTAGTTATAGGTAATGGATAATCAGTCTCTCTCTCTACCGACTGATATTCATATTTGATTGGATCGGCGGTTAGTTGAGAGCAGATTAGCGGCGAGAGTCAATATTCCGCCTCGGTCCATGCGTGACCATCAATTATGGGATAGCAGCCAACCGCGGAGCCGGCGTCGCGTCGCGTCGCGTCGCGTCGGTTGTCGTCCTTGTCCCAAACTTCCGATGCTATATGCAACAGCGGCGACGCGATGTAGCTCGATAAATCACTTTACACCTGGTGTACACGTATACTAATACATTATTTGGCTTATATAACGCCGGGATTACAAATGTAATTTGTAATTAAAGATGTACATAATGGCCGCGAACTAAATAGCCCTGCATTTAGGCAACCCACTGTAAAGAAGCGATCTAGACCCTCCCCTCCCCCGCCCCAATCTTCCCCTGGAAATAGAGCACTCAGTTTGCGGCCATCTTGTACATGTATGCTTTACACTACAGAGTGATAAAATTCGATCTTTCCATCCCTTATAATATGATTCACAGGTTATTACGCCAGAATCTCGAACGCAGATGAAATCGAGGAAAAGGTATTCGAGTACATAAAAGTATTGTCTAGGCCTATGGTACTGTACCAACATGATCATCCGATACACTGGACAACCGTGTACGTTGGAGGAAAGGTACGTACGATCGACAACGCGATAGAGAATTTTGGTCTTATACTTCAGGATATATAGGATTGATACGTTATTGGTCAAAGTGCGTTAAGGAACTTCAAGGATAGACAAGCTACGTTCATTCATTGTCAGTCGATTGCCATTTTTCATCTTCTCGTTCTCGTCTCGAATAATTATCTTCGACTGATCGTCGTGCGACGTCTCTGACCGGCGAGACTTCGGATAAAGTTGTACTAATCATCGTCTTCCGAGCTTACACATACCTATATCTACTCTATTTCGTTGTAGAGCAACAGATACGGCGAGGAGAGAAACGGTCAGCTTATGACGTCCGTGACGGCGCCGATATTGGACCGCCGCAATCATACGGTAAGCATAATTCGTATACCATGAGGATATCCCGTTGATTGCTTTCCCCAACAGTATAAAACTGAAGGCTGTCTATCTAACGTCTCATGAAAGTCTTATCAGTCAGAATTTCTTACGTATAAAAGTCGTCGAACCTCTGAAAGAAGTCTTTCTTAAAAACTGGTATACATGAGAACGTTTGGTAGACGAATTTCAGATTTGTGCTATCTGGGTTGCCTTTGACAACAGTAAGTATAGACAACGTACCGTTTCAGGTAAAGGTTGCCAATCTCTTGGGAATCGTCGGCACGGACGTCCCGGTTGAACAAATCCAGAAACTCGTACCTCCCTACAAGGTATTGCCTAAGTATATCGTTTGAGCTTTTATCTAAATACCCGGTAGACACATGATAGATAAATGTCAATATTAACTTAGGACAATCAATATGGCATCATACATTACATGTGGTTCCCATTAGACCTTATGCTATCGCTACAGGATATAACGTGACTAGTTCCCGTTGTGTACAGGTAAATTGCGGCTAATTATAAGTTAAGGTGTACTCCGCGTCCCCTAATTACATGCATGCTTCATGACTAGTGGATAGGGTGAGAATTGATATTAAGGGAAAGTGCAGAATGCGGTACATGTGTGTAAATTGAATATATTTCTAACTGCCGCAGGGTATGACTGACCGCGCATTTACATTTGTCCTTAACTATGTTTCCGATTTCTGTGTTATACCCGGTATAATAAAAACTATCTATATATATTAGGGTGCTTTTTTTTGAAACGACTATTTTTTTTTTCAACTCCCACTTGAAAATCTTGTTGTAGGTATACGTTGAAAAAGTAATCCTGTCCAGTTTTTAGCTCCTTATTTTCATTCTAAGTACTCGCGCTCTTCTTTTTAAGTTTTCCCATGCTAAAAGCATGTAAACGCATTACGACTTTTTCTTTAGCCGCACAACTTAGCCGCATTTTAATGGATTGTTCTGATCTGAGGCTCATTTTACAGAGAATTTAGTGTTCTTCAAAAATGCTCCCGGTAGTTTAGCTGTGGTTTCCACCGCTGCACCTATGTAAGCCTTCAAGTTGATTTTATGCATAATTCTTCCTTTTTCGCTGTGAGCGAACAAACGGTTGGACTTGGAGAAAAAAACTTGAGGACAATTGTGTAGGAAATTTAATTCTCTACAAAAAAGTCCAATAAATGAAGTCACTCAAACCAGTATTTGAAAAGATATAAGGACTTTGATTTTTTCAAATATAAAATTCCAATAGAATGTAAAGTTTCATATTTTTAAGTCAGTTAAACTACCATCGGTACTTTGTAATAACACTAAATTCTCTGTAAAATGAGTCTCGGATCAGAACAATCCATTGAAATGCAGCTAAGTTATGCGCGGCTGAAGAAAAAGTCGTAATATTTACATGCTTTTACCATGGGAAAACTTGAAAAAGAAAAGTGCGAGTTCTTAGAATTGCAATTAAAAGCCAAAAATTGGACAGAATTCCTTTTTCAACGTGTACAACAAGATTTTCAAGTGGGAGTTGAAGAAAAAAATAGTCGTTTCGAAAAAAGCACCCTAATATATATATATATATATAACATGTGACAGATAATTATCTATCCGTACTATAATATTCGACATCGCCTTGTTCTCAGCTCGGCGTTAACGGCTATTCTTTCATCGTTGACAACAACGGTCGGATTTTGTATCACCCAGATTTGCGTCCACTGGTAAGATGTTTCTATATTTATCATCAACCCCACATCTTTCGCGTAAAAACTTTACCGAGTTGATATTATCTTTATAGTAAATTCAATTTACTTACACGCAGCCAGGGAATACTGATGTAAGTGCAGTATACATAAACTAACAATCAGATTCAAATTTTCAAATTATTTTTCAAACGTTGTTTAGCCTGCAACTATGATTCGCACCTGAACTTAGTTAATTAAATCATTGTTTGTGCCAATCCCTAAAAGTATAGAAATTTTGAAATAATTATAACTGCAATGATTGTAATATGGTTGGATATGAATGACGGTGCAATGCGAATCCTAGATGAACGAGTAAAACAGCTTTTGCCCCAAAACGCATTCAGTGTTGGGTTTCTTCTTCTAATTTTTTGTCCAAATTTACACGTACCTAAATTCGTACGTGGGTCCGCGTGACGGGAGTGAAGATTGCGAATACGTGCCTTCCCGTACTCGAAAATGCTGCAATTACTAATCGTAATTCGTACCGAACCCTAATTATCACTTTATTCACTTTAGTACGAGGAAACATTAAGGCCAAAATACGTGAGCGTGGATTTGTCGGAAGTTGAACTGGCGGAATACGACGCGCCCTCTCATCCCCTAAACAACTCTCTTCTCCTGGACGTAAGTTCTGATTATACTTATAATGTGTTTCTATAAACCTACGGCGAATATTAGGTATAAAAAATATTTATATATCATCATCATGCTTACCACCAACGAAAATTTACGTATAATTATTATACAACCCTCGAGTGAGGCCGTCAGCCACGTCTTGGTATCTGATGATGATAGCAATGGCCGAGGAATTATAGTTAAATTGGTAAATCACGTGTCCGTGTTGTGAAATGGGGCGTTATACGTTCCTTGGCTAAATTATACTATTATAGAAACGGCCAGAGAGAAATTATAAAGGTTAATGGCGGAATGACGTGCAGCATTCACCTTAATTCTATTTGTATATTATAGGCTTTTCGGATTCTTCATCGCGTTTTGTGTAAACAGACATTTATTCTCTGCTATGATGTTGAATACTATATACGCCCCGTTCCATATTATACAATTTTATTCATCTAATTTATGTAAAAATTGTCTTATAAACGTTTGACTTTCTCTCCTCGCTTACTGAGACTATCTTCTTCTCGCGATTACAGCTGAGGCACGATATGATTGATCAGAAAGAGGGAGAGACAGAATTCGCCGTAAAAATTCACTACGACGATATGGTAAGTGTCCTAGCCTTATTTCGAGCGGCAAATTTCCGCGTCGATGATACGATATGGTACATTTTTCCTTCACAGAGGAGGGTGACGTTGCGAAGGCACAAATATTTCTACATTTCGATTGAGGGGACGCCGTTCTCTTTGGGTCTTGCTCTGCCAGAGGGGTACGGGATGTACGAACTCCTCGCTGAGCAGGAGATTAAGCATGCCAAATTTAACGGTGAGTTAAAAATTACCAATCAATCAGAACGGGATAAGAGAGTCGCGGAGTGCATTAAGTCGCTAATTTATTCATCATGCATAACAAATTTAATATATTTATCGAAAATTTCAGTTACCGACTTTTTCAAGGGTAACAACTGGAAGGTACATCCCGACTGGGTTTATTGCGAGTATAATTCAGGTTCGGACAAATGGTTCGCCAGCCCCGAAGAGAGGGTTTTTCATTTTTTAGACCGAACCCGTCGTCCTGGCTGGAAATGGATGTCATTAAGACCCAGAAGCCACAGCTCGCATAATAGACAAGCGAGCAAGCCGGACAAGGACTCGTACTACTGTGAGTGAATATATATATTTTTTTTTTTTTATATTTTTAATACTTAGATTCAAAACTCGCTTGCGGTTATCCGACGATCTAATACCATGCGCGAATTCGCCTTCGATTTACAGGCGACAAGGCGTTGGTGCAATCGCTGGTGCTGGACGCTGTGGTAACCGATGGATTTGACAGGAGAAGTACACACTCTATGCATAAAGATGACAAGCAAAGGTACGTCAACGGTTATTTGCCGTATATCGATGCCGCATATTTATTAAACTCACGAGAATTTTCAAGCACCTAATGCACCGGCACGCGGTATAATAGAACATTTTTTTCATGCAATATAGTATCGGTACGAGTCATTCCATTTCAAAAAAAATTTCAAAATAAAACGCGATACCTAAAAGCTGTGAAAATATCTTAAAATCCAAATTGAAATTTTCGTTTTTCGTAAATCGGGAGGAACCGTTTTACTCTCGGTAATGGTAATCGAAAATTCATATCTTTTTCAATCATGTATTATAATTATCTGTGCCCCCGATTAGTCGAATCATTGGAAAACGTTTTTTCTTTCATTTTTCAGAACCCGAAATTTGCTCAATTTTGTCTCGTTTGACGTAGAGTGACTCGTATACATACGTAAAAATATATCGAGGGCTAATTAATTAGGACCAAATCGACGAGATTAGTTTTTTTATTTTTATTTTTATATTTGACAATTCTGCCGTAATAAAATTTTGGCTGAAAATTAAACGGGTGAAATCTATCCCACAGGACTAAAATTTAAAACCATTTTGTCTGCAGATTGGCGTATAACATTATTTTGTCATTTTGTTAACGATGCAGCGATTGCGGCTAAACCCTCTTACACCCTTACGGCCATGATTCTAGTTTTTCTTTCCTCTTTATTTTTTCTGTGGGCTAGACACTTGAGCCTTTCAGCCCTCGATATATTACAATATCCATCTACCTAAATTCACAAAGGATAGCTACTCCGAGTCGGGATAAAACGATTACAAAAAAGCTCGCTCGGACCTGGTTCCTTTTTCACATTATTATCACTACTATATCGTTCGTAAAAATTTTAACTTCACTTTCAATATACCCGCAGGAATAATGGTATTAATTCCGTAAATCGTTAACCGCGGTTTCGAGTCCGGAATCAAATTACAAAAATACCTCAACGGCGGGATGAGTAAAATTTTTCCAAATAAAACTATATAATAGTACAAACAATAAAATCCTATAGCACGAAACTGAACGATCTGTATGTTTTTTAAAAAGCTTTCAAATGCACCGCTGCACAATGCACCACACCAATAAACTATATATAAATCTTTATATAAATTATAATTTTACTATTTTTTTTTTTATCCTTCTTTATTCGAATATTCGTTGTTGTAGGTGCTATCGTCATCATTTGTCATCTTTTATTATTATTATTATTATTATTATTATTATTATTATTACATTTTTATCTGTGTCTCCACCGCTAGCCCAATTGCCATACTGATGGCTCTACTGCACAGGTAATTCATTATACACGATTATATGATTAAGACTTGTTCGACACCAATTATACGTAATTATAATCCATATATGTGTATACGTATGCATACATACGTGCATATGCAATAATTGTGATTAAAAAGAAAAAAAAAATAAGAATAAAAGTAAAAATAAAAAATACATTATTTAGTATGTGTATACGTTGCACATTTGTATAGATACGAAAGTGCTTGCATCTCAGTGCTTATACTATAATTATTAATTACTATAATAATTTATAGAAAGTATAATTAGTAACGTGTGCAGAGGACAACTATATAACATACATAAAAATATTTAACACGTAATATAAATATGCCTATATAAATTTATGAAAAATTAAGAAATAATTCAATCGAATATTAAATCGTTGAAAAACACAACGCAATCCGGTGAAATTTAATTCATTTATTTCTCGTTGTCATTGTACTGCAGTAGTTTGTCCTCTGAACTCCTAAGCTTCCGTACGAAAGTTATACCCATATATTCAAGGTATACATATATCATAGGTTAATTATCGTACATATACATATACTAGGGAAAAGGGCGGATGCAGACGATCAATGATCGAAGAATAAAGGACTGGTGCAGCAGATGTGCGACAATACCAACTGTATAATAATATAGGAATAATTAACAGCGGGGATTATCTATTGATCAATTATTATACTAGCAATTATAAATGTATTTTTGTAAATATTATAATCATTTGACAAGCCGCACACATATCGTATATGCAAGGACAATAGGTAATAGGTAACTCTCATGTTGATATGCATAAGAATTGGTATCGTCATATCGCTGCGAGGAACTAACCATTCAATTTTTTCATACATTTATATGCGAAGTTTCTATAAGATACTTCTATCTGGTTTATCATGCATAACAAATTTTTCATTAGTTATAAAATTCACAGAAATTTATTGATCGACTACTAGCTATTGGTATAAAGCGATTGGAGTCGAGTTCACCGTCTGATGCAGAAGGGATCAATCGTTGAGGACGACTGTTTAATACGAATTTCACCCTGTCCCTGTATTAGTTATAATAATTATCGTGATGCGAAATCCTTGTAAAAATCACATGTCTATATAAAAAGAAAGAAAAAAAACTCATTTTGAATCGAGTAGAAAGGATAACAAGGCGTGGACCTCTGTTAACAATATTGTGTTATTTTGCAGCCAAGGAAAAGGCATGTTCGGAGTGACACGCAGCTTCATCGCTACACGTAGTGGACTACTCCGTTGGCACGAACATCCTCCACAGGACGAGCAACCGGTCGAAGCAACAGATGAACCGTAAATATAAAAACTATACAGATTTAATTAATTCGCATTTTATGATCCGCGACAAGACACATATATGTCTTCGGATGAATATAAATCATTTTTTCTCTTTTTTTCTCAGACACTTTGCCGATGCCCACAGAAGGGCCATGGACTCATCCTGGTACAAGCGAGCCGTTGATCAGCATTCTGTTGAACCAGAAAGTTTTGTATTCAGCGTACCGTTCGACGCGGGTAAGTCGATCAGTTTTCTCTGTGATAAACCGATGACCGTAACACCAATACCGGTTTATCGACACGTATGATAACTCAGTAACTGTTATAATCAGAGTGTAGCAATGGATTGAAAAATCTTAAAATTTTAACCGAGTTATTTTCTCATTGAAATTTCTGTGTACAAGAGATACGCTTGAGAGGATCCTCTTACGATTTGTAATAAATAATCCTTCGGTATATTAGGAAATGAAAAACTTGATTAGATTAGAAAATTATCTTCCTAAAACTTGTGATGGTGATATTGTGTCTATTCGACAGCCGATAGCACAAAATCATTGGTAACCGCAACGCATGCTGTATTCGTTGAACGAAAAGGGCACAGGGCTCCTGCAGCAGTTGTCGGACTACAGTTTCAGCATTCGTCGCTGGCCTCTCATTTCATTAATATTACATCGACGGTGAGTGTTTTTTTTTTTTATTTTAAATTTTGGTAGCTACGTAGGTATCTACTTAATTATTCACAGGTTTTTTCGGCTGTTATTTTACAATCTTGAAAATTTGAAATCTCTTATTGAATCGCAATTTATTATATACGACTGTTATATTATGATATAGTGTACCGCAATGACGGGATGCAAGAAAACTTGTGCATCTGAAGAATTAGACTGTTACATACTCGACAATGGGGGATTTATCATCATCAGTGAAAGGCACGAACACACTGGGAAATTCTTTGGGGAAATTGACGGAACTATCATGGATTCGTTAGTCCAAGACAGGATTTACAGGTAATTTTATACAATTAAGAAAGAACCTATATAGCTTTATATCGTGTGTAGTGCCAGACAAAAATCATTATTGACACCATTCGATAAATTCTTAAAGAATTTTCACTCGCGTTTTTATACTGCATGAAAATTAGTGCAATTTAAAAAAGAAAAATTAAACAGAATTTTAGCCAGAGAATAAACTAGGAGCTGTACAGATAATTTTCATTGAGATGTGTGAAGAACTTTCACATCATGAACATCGCCTGAAATTGATAAACTTGGACGATTTATCCATCAGCGGATTAGCCGATATTCAGTCTGCAAATTGCATGTGCAAATAAAGCTCAGTGTATTTCTGGATTCTATGATTGATAACAATATAGATATAATTGACCTAATCTCTCTCTCAATTTTGATGTGATTAAAACAGAAAAGTAACGGTCGTCGATTACCAGGGAGCCTGCCTCCCGCAGCGATCGCATTACTCAGCTGCGGTAAAGACAGTATCAAATTCTATCATTAAGACATTGGCTTCCATCGGTGGTTTGCTCTGGAGTTTTACAGTAAAATTAAACTTCCGTGAGCTATGGGGACCGACATGGACCTGCGCTGAAGAAACGGAGACTGATGGTATTCAACAACCTTTTTTCTTTAATAATTTATTAATCTCTACATATCCTGTAGACCATATCTTCATATACCTATCATATTCGTGTGATCTACTCTTGGATATCACTGAAAAAATATACCGCTCTTTCTTCTACTAAATATTATTCGCATCTTCGTCGATTACCATATTAAGCGAGAAACTCTCGTCTGACTCTAAAGAGCACTGACTACTTGTGCGTCTTACTATAAACGCGGCCCTCTATACCTACTCGACGGCCGTTCGTGGCGGGCTATAGGATACTGCAGACTCTATTAGTCTGACCAGAGCGGACGTCGACTACTTGTGCGTCGTGCCATACGCGGCGTTACCTACTTGCTAGTGGCGAGTGGTCTGACCACGAAGGCCGCGACTACTCGTGCGTCTTTATATACGCGGTATTATCTACTCGCTGGATGGCCGGCTCATAGCGAGTCGTCTGATCACGAAGGCTGCGACTACTTGTGCGTCTTTTCATCACGAGTTTAGCTACTTATACTCTGCAGACGTTCGCGGCGAGTTTAGGACATCCCAAACTTCAATATGCGTCTGACAACGACGGGCATCGACTACGTGTGTCTTCAACGGTTTTACCTACTTACTAGATTTTTGTGTATTGTTTACGCTCTTGATATGATTGCGGAGCGAATTTCTACCGCAAAGCATTTCAGATATTCGTTATCGTTTTCGGAATTTCCGACAAACTAGTGTCACTTCAAACAGAACACGTTGTCGTTCTTTTCGATCTCATATGGATAAAGTAACACGACTATCGAATGATAAAAAAAAAAAGAGAAAGATAATGCTGGACAATGTCTTTCACGTCGATCGACAATTCTCAAATTGACATGCTGCACTCGGTATTACACCTATGATACATAGGTGAAAGAGTTACACGAATGATAACTTCTCTCAGATGAGCTCGCCTACACGGATGACTACGAGACAAACCACTTTGAATCCTACGCGCCCGATTTCACCGAGGATGCCGCACCCGAGACCGAGGAACTCCCGGCGCCTCCAGCTGCGGCACCTGCCCCAGCTCCAGTCCCAGCAGTACCCCCAGCAACTCACGCGACTCGTGCAAGTTATGCTGGAGGACGAAGGGTTCGTGCTTGCGAGAAGAAGACCGACCTATACATCCTGCAACCGGAACGATTGAATACTAGCGGGCAGAGTAATCCGCTTAAGGGAAAGTTGACCAACTGTCACGTGACCGGATGTGAAAGGTATTTTACTAAAACCAGCCACGCTATTTTCCCACAGTATATATAGGTGTTATAACTAAGCTGAAATGGGTAAAGGGAAGCTCATTGTTTCGCGGTTTTGGAATCCCGCGGGATTAAAAAGAAAAAAAAAAAGAAAAATCGCTTCGTCATCATTATGCTGTGACAGGATAAGCCCAATATTTATTTTATCGCTACACCATGCATCAACGTACGCATGGATTCTAATAAAAATAAAAATCGTTGCCTATACAGGGTGAGTTTTCTCTGATATCGCATGAGGGAGGGGCTTGCCATCGTCGTAAGTGGGAGAAACCCCACTTTAATTTTCGCGCGACGTCAAAAACTGATGATTTTAACAAGTACGAATAGAAAGGGGCGGAGCGTTTGCGATGATAAGCCCCTCCCTCGTGCGATACCAGAGGAAACTCACCCTGTATATGTAAATATAACGTGCGATTCTCGGCAGTGAGTTCCGCCGATTTTAAGACGTGATTGACATAGATCGTTTTTCGTTATTGCAGACCGTTCAGCGTGCAGAAAATTCAACATACGAATTTGATACTTTTGGTAGTCGATACTTTATGCCCTTGCGGTAGCAAGCAGCTGAGTATTGAGCCGATGGAAGCTCTGTCCGAGCCTGGTGCGTGTACGGCACGAAGAGAACGGCTCTATCGACGAAGACCACCTAAATGTATAAATTATCACCCTGAGGAGATGGAAATAAAACAGTGCGGAGGTTCGAGCCATCTCAGCGTCAGCGTACCGGCATTGACCGTTACTGGGATCGTTGCTATTATGGTACCGTTACACTTTACGTGATTTTCCTAATTTTTAATACAATTTATAGCGTACTCGATCCGGGAGAAAATAATATAAAATACATAATAATATAGCATATTACATAATTATATTATAATATACAACCGCCGACACGGACTTATGCATCGATCAACCGCATAGTATACCTATACATCACTAAATCTCAACTTACGGTATATATTTCGCCCCTCAAACTACAGTTGTACAGGATATACTATACATGATTGTTACATCGGTATAGTAAATGAATTTTACTGCTGTACGCGCGCGGGTAGAAATTATATTAAATATATATATATATATACATTCAGTATATTATAAAAATTCGATATGCGCGGGTGCAGAGAGGAAATAATACTCCAAAAAGCCACGATCAGAATGACATATGATACTATATGGCTATAGATTATCGAATGAACAATTTTTCGAATAATAAATTGGATCGTACGTGCGAGATCAACTGCCATTGTAATAATCGTAATTATCGGTGCAGTTTTAAATTAATACAGTTATGAAGAATATGGAGTAGAGCAATATCTGTATTACCAAATACTAAAAAACCGCACATTTTATCAGAAGCTATACGTTTGCATATGAATTTACGTACGGTCCAATTTAATTTTTTCTTTTTCCTTTTTCTTAATTTCCAAAGATTCGTCAAGCTCGTTCGGGTCAATTTTGAATTAGGTATAATTAACACGTTGATATATGTAGGTATTTATATAATATTATAATTATTTGGTATATCGGGCAGGAGATGAAAAAAAAAAAAAAAAAAAAAGAATGAATTTCGTTTTATACATACGTATATGTGATTTATTTAAAGTTTTGCTGTTGTTAGATGAATACTTGACAGGATATGTTGTTTCAAGAGTCCTACAGATTTAGTATCTCTTAATCAACACTTTGGGATAATCCGTTCACGTATTTATGTACGTATATGTCGTGCGTTATCGGTTATTAACTCGTTTATCGAAATAAAGAAAAGGCTACAAGCTGATATAATATAATATATAATATATCTTTGACAAATCATATACACATCGCGACATATCAATTAAAATATTCACGGAAACTCTTGAATCACTCAAACATAATCTTGACATATCCTATGGTAGGACAATAAACATATCTATACATAAACGCGATATTGTTATATCATAATCATACTCGCGATCGTGATCATCATCGTCATCATTTTATTACGGAATTATTAATATTCTAATATCTATTGCTACTGATTTACTGACATCGGATCGTTATAGGTATGTATACGCGTATGTACAGGATATGATGGCGGGATTAACGAAAGAATGATCGTATGCGTCTTATAAAGTTCATACGAATTCTTTCTGGTTTTTAAATCCCAGAATTGATCTTGACAATTTATTATAATATAGACTAAACGCGTATACTGCTATATAACATCGCTAACAATTATGTATAGGAAAACCAATAAGGGTGCGACAAGCAATGGCATTATTGTGCCATTTGTTGGAAAGGAAAGCTCCAAATCCCGAATTTAATACAACGGTTTCGGTTTCGGTTTTGATAAACTCGATAACGATTCTAGTTTCGCGAATACGCGTTGTTCCCGGACGGCTGTGGTATACGTTGATTGTTGGACTGGTTCCTTTCTGGGATTACGTTTATATAAAATACGTACATACACCTATATATGATATACGTTTATAATATGTTGATATATATTACGGAAGTTCGAAAATCTGCGATAACTTTATTAGCATACGAGTGGAAATTATCCACGCGCATGCAGGTTCCTATACATATATCAAAAAAAAAAAAAATAAAGGAATTAGACAATTTTTATAACCCAACGGAATGGAATGAACTCGGATTCAAATATAAGCTAAGATTTTTCTTCGGCGGCGGTATATTAATAAATAAACAGCCACGATCGAATCCTGGCTCTGTAAATCGTTCGGCAATGCCAATGACGAAAGAGACTCGTCCGATATCTGCAATCCTATGATCACCTATATCCGCTATCGTACGAATAAAAAATGAATGATAATAAAATAAATAAATAAATAAATGAAATAATATTAAATAAATAAATGGTGTACATACTAGACAATAAATTAATGGCCAAAAATATTCCGTACGTGGATGGATTGAAGCAAAATCGCAAAGTTTGCTGGTAAAAAAAAAATAATAAACCTTGATAAATTTTGTTGTAGATAATTATGTTATGTGTTTAGAAGTTAGTCGTGTCACTTGTGTATCATTGTTAATGTATAAAAATGATATACGTATGTTTAACAGAGTATCGCAGCTATGTTGGTCGCCACGATTTTTCAACACCTTCTGTTTAGAAAAAAAATGGAAGAATACTTTAGAGCCAAAGTTTTGCGGTCCACAAGCTTTCGATTTTGATTTTTTTTTTTTTTTCTTCTTCTTCTTCTTCTTCAATTCTGAAGATGGATTTTGTTGCTTTGAATCGAACTCTCTATCACGTGACCATTTTCTTCCTCCGATATGGTATAACTGATAATAAGTACAAGTTGAATCCAACATTTTTATGATGAACCTATATTTTTCGACCGACCCGAATTAACTTACAATTAGATATACGCGAGTTCTAGTAATCCTATACCCACGTCGCTGCAGGATTCTTGATAATCCGAGCTACAACATCAGAGAGTTCCGTTTAAAGGAACGAAACTGACCTATAGATATCTTGGAAATAGCCAAGCTTCAGCAAAAGCGTATCCTCAAATAAAATGACGTATCTTTAGAACTGTATAAAAATTATTCAAGTATTTTTCTAACTATTTCAAACGAACGGTGTTGAAGAATTGTCAGGACGCTTACAGCTGGAGAAGAAGTGATATCATACCATCGCTCTGATTTCAATTGTATATTCATATCCTGTCTGATACATCGTATATCAGATAGGAGGATATGCATATACCGCAGACATGTATAAGTATACATGCGATAACGTTCGAATCACGGTTACGTGTTTAAATCTGCGAATTCTTATACGATTATTGAAAGAATTTTACGGGACTAAAGAATAACACTTTGGCTGTTGTTAATCGATGTTCGTCGAAATGCGGGGATCGCATTTAAATTGCATCGTTGAAATGGAAAACGCGATGAAACATTGGGCTTGTTCACTTGACCCCTTTCCATTATAGACTCTCGGAGATGCCCTGCAATAGCATGATCAGCTTCGCGTCCAGAGCTTTTGCCCAAGGGTGAGGAGTCCCTCCGAGAGATTACCGAAACATCCATAAGCGAACAAACCTGCCATAATATGGATTAAATAATTCATCATGCGTACCCCGTCGTTATCCCAGGCGGTTTTTTCCCGCGCAAACTATCAATTAGGAACTATGCCTATTTGGTAGGTAAAATTTCATGGCTCTCGAACACTCGGACTGTGATTATTCGGACGGGTAACGCAGAGTATAGAAACCGTCAATGTGACCTGACCTTCGAGCCAATTACCACATCAACTGTAACAAAAAGTCTTCCCAGGTAGCCCAAGATGTTCTTTGACTCTCATCAGTCCTCGAATCGACTGAACGAAGGCTTCAATTAACTGTCGATCGTTTAGTCAGTCAATACTGAAAAGTGGATATTAGTCGGGGTTTAATCGCCTTTCAGTCGATTCAGGAAATAATATAAGTCAAGGACTGTTTCACGCTAGCTGAGATGTAACGTCTATCGCATCTGCGTGAGTATCACCAGTCCGTAGAATCGCAAGTCCGAATTCAGAGCCTGTAGAGACCGACTGAAATTCCATAATTTTTTCCTGATGATAGCTTGCAGGAAAAACGTTTGAATCGCCATATATATGAATATACCTCACAAGTATTAGTACACAACGCAGACTATACACACGCATGCATACTCATCGATGATATGGATGCAGATAAGTAGGGTGTATTGCATCGGCACTCTGATCATCATAAGGAGTCATGTGTTGATTATACGACCATGAAATCTCTCTGCTCGGACAATTGTTTCGTAGGAAAAAATTTGTAGATAATAAAAAAAAAATGTTTATTCGTTTATCGCGATCAGGATTTTCTTCCAAAACTGGAAGCTACTGGACTCGAAACGTGCGCGCCAAAGCTATAAAGTGGGATACATTTCTGAATGATACCTGCTGCGAAAAGGCCTTTACGATCCTATCCGAAAAACGGATAAAGACGGACTTGCGAATCAGTTTTCTGGATTGGGATGATTTTCAGTATTGCCTTCCGCGTTGCTCAAATGTCGATGTGTGTGGTATGAAGTGATTAGGCCATAGAGACCCACGAGTTAGCTATTGAACACGCGAATCCCATTCGAGCCTTCGAGCTATGTGTGATATGCAGGTACAAATATACCTATGTAACGTATACATGGAATCATTTACTAGGTTTCTTGCGGCAAATTGATCTACTCAACTAATTCGCGACTTATGCCACAAGCTACACACACACACACACACATTGTTTCCTATTTCAATCTACCCAGATGAATATATTTCGGGTAAAAGATCGAGTTAGTATTTCATGAGAACTGAATTTCTGGAGAATATAGTTTATCGGTTTGATGGAAAACCGAAAGATATGAAACAAGCATATATATAGATACAAATATAAATAGTGCCATGATTAATTGCCATTTTATAATTGCTCCGTGCGCTCTTGCGTACTAAAATCATAATAACTCGTAACGAAGTCGTCGGAACAATAAACAAAAAATCGTGCATCATTTGCTTGAAAAATATGACCGCTCTTTACCAAAATATATCGAAAACAAAATAAAAATAGGGTATCCGCATTACCTTGCATAGAATATGCATATACTATATACCCGTATAGAGATTACGCGCCCATCTCCGTCGTATTAATCGAACGCATATTTAGACTTCGACCGTGTGGTTTAGGAGAAGTAAATGCTTTTTTATGCACAGCTCAATTGTAACGAATGACATTAGCTCAAAGACATAGGTACTTATGTAACGAACTGCAGCAAGTAAGGATATTGCAATAACGGAAAGGTATCCGAAAAAGTGTAAGACATGTGAATGAATTTTTTCTTAATAGGTACTATATCCCTGATAATATTCAATTCATGAAAGTGAACCGAAAGCGTTTACTTCTTTGGATGCACCTGGACCATATTTGATCGTCATATGATATACATTAAATATATACAAATAAGTATTGCAATATACTAGATAAAACATGAGAATATATTTGAAACTAAAATATCTTTTAAATAAATCGATTATTTAGGCTGCAATCGTCTCAATTGATTAAACCAATATTGCTGAAAGGGTTCTGCTTCGCCCAGTCTTTAGGTCTTCAATCTGTATACATTCAAAGTAATGGAAACGTTGTCAAGAGCGACGTAATTATACATATAGGTATATAAAACGTATATATAATATATGTATATCACTCCAGTATATTATTATTAATAGATATGCATATATATTATTGTTATTATGCGAAAGTATATTAAATTACCTATTATACAGACAATACGGAATTTAGAATTTATACTGATAACGAGAACTTGTATAAGTAGCGAATGTTCAACATATTATACAAATCTACAGGGCTTAACAGAATTATCCATACATATTTTTACGGGGTGAAAACTCACACTGTGAAATACTGTAGCAAACGTATAACACTTAAAATTAAATAAACTGAAAATTCGAGGGTGTGATAAAATTCGGAAAACGATAGCGGAGCAATATAATCACCGAGAGTAATATATACGGATGATTTTGTTGAACCGTGTACGATTCAAATAAATAAAATATATTATTGCCATTATTTATTATTATTCTATTATCTAAACTATGTAACTATATACCTATATACTATATCATGTACAATAATTGATTATTGATTATTTTACCGTCGGTTAATATTATTATGTTATTACTGTTGTTATCATTACAGCTATTACTATTACTATTAAGAATATAAAATAAAATGAAAAAAGTAAAAAAGAAAAGAAAAGAAAAGAAAAAAAAATCAACTTATATACCTATAAGACTTTTGACGCTTGACACTAATTCTCAATGCTGTATAGTCTGACAAAAGTGCGCTGAAATGATATATTGACAAGTGTGAATGATAAGATACGATAAAACGAATGTGCGCTGCGCGAGAGTCTATAAATTAATATTATATATATATAATAATATGTATAACGAATTGAAATGTGAGAGAAACTGTTAAGTATCGAGCGTAACGAATAAATACTTTTAAGGCATCCGCGGATGCTGCCAAGTCTTCCATTATCTGTATAATGCTATCATTATATATATATATTATATTATTAAAAGTAATTATATATATATATGATATATTATAAATACAATGAGTTATGAATAGTATAATATTATATATAAGTATAATATAATATATATACATGTAATTAAAATTGTTCGAGGGATACGAGCGATTACATAATAATAATAATATTTAAAAATTAATTCCATATATATAATTATGTATACATCATTCTACTGAATTTGTATCAAATCAATCAAAAGATTTGTATTTTTCTCGAATGATTCCCGATCTTTGAAGACACACGTAATATTATCATGCATATATGAATCTCAGTACTTTATTCGGGCCGGAGTTGCGCTGCGCAGTTGAACGATTCAACTATCACAGGGTCAGTTTTCACAAAGCTCGTTTTTCGATGTGGCTTACACGGCAAAGCCCCATCCGAATACAACCTTTGAAAAGACTCACTCTGACAATGAGTATCCCTAGATATACACCTAGATATACGGGGTGGTCCCATCTGAGTCTATATCCCGGTATAATTATTTTCAAAACTAATATGGAATTACAAAAAAATGTTTCGCTAAAGAATTGCTCGGATCGATTGGAGGGAAATTATTATAGCTATATCGAGGGTTTTTTTTTTTTTTTCTTCTCTTTCTTCTATGAAATCTGTTTCCTATATATACAGGGTGTATCACCTCAAGTGTCGAGAATGGGAGGGACTTAGTTGACACGAAGTCACGCCCCATCAACCAATCAAAAAAAAAAGAATTTCGTAGATCGAAATTCTTACGAGAACAAAAGATACAATTTCTTTTTGTAGGGAAAAAATATGAAAAACTACTCGAATCAGGCGTGACCTTGCGTCAACTAAGTCCCTCCCATTCTCGACACTCGAGGTGATACACCCTGTACACATAGTATATTTACTCGATAATATATCATGAATAACAAGATTCTGCATCTGGAAGTAGAAGAGCTAACAATTTATTACTACAGTCCGGATCTTAATGTCTACTTCAAAATGCAATATCTCGTCATTGAGGAAACGGAATGTTATATATTTTATTTTAAGACGTCTGAAAGACACACTAGTCTACCTATATTGTCTTCTGATTATCTATATAGGGATAAAATTTCGTCCAACACATATTCTTGTAATTTATTATGTGTTTTGAAAATAATAAATCGGGAAGACCACAATATAGTCTAGGTTGTGCCTATAATTGTATTCTGTTTTTGAAATTTCAATATATTCAAACTTTTGGCTCCCGTTTGTTCTAGAGAATTAGGAAAGGATATAACTTATATATTCTATTCCGAAAGTTAAGTAAACTGTACCATAAATAAAATCACGGAGCGTTAAAAATAATATTTATTATGCAGCCCGAGGTTTTTAATATCCATCACTGTTTTTCTTTTTCTTTTTTTACTTATTCGTAAATTATTCACATTGTGTTATATTATAGGTATAAAATAATTTCTATTTCTGTCGCTGACGCTAGCTGCTATTAGACGGCAGGAAAAGAATAAATCTTGGAATCTATTCAAATCTTCACTTGCAAGTGAAGTTTTTTATGATTGTTATACTTTTCATTGATAGTTTTCATGCCCAAGTGTAAAAAATGGACTTTTCTCCGCTTGAATTCCCGATCTTATCTTCTCCGGTCATTACGGTTGGTCCTTGAATTGCCTTGAACCATACGTATTCATATAGTCAAGCACTGAACCATACATACATGTACAGGGTCTGATTTGGCGCCGGAAACTTTCACGTCTACGCTTTTGGGCGGGCGTTTGTCGCACTCGCCTCGGGCGCTACTCCCCGAGCCTATATGACCGTCTCAGCTAACTTTATACCCTTTTCGATATTTCCAAGAAATTCGTTGCCTTGGCCGATGCGAGTTTACCTGGCTTCCCTATCTGCCGACCGGCCAGACTTAGACGAAAACCAAAGCTAGCTATTCGTATGAAGCATTGAAGTAAGCTGCGCACAACTACGCGCTATTTTTAAACGAACGCTGCCTCGTACGACTCATGGGTCGTTAAAATTCATTGTCATCTATACGGAGGAGTTCGAAGCCGAATGAATACGTTAAAAATATCTTTTTTGCTATGAATTATTACGCTTCACATTCCCACGAATGTTCGTTTTTTTTTTCTTTTTCGTTTTAGATGATGAATACATCAGCGATTTAATTCTTCATTCATACTGCTGAAAATTAATGATATCATAGGCATAGGTCTGTACATACGTTTACTATATAGGTAGGTATATGATTTATGAATGAAGTAATGAATTCAAACAAATCTTTATTATACAAGTTATAATAATGTACATGCAGACAATTTTTTGTTTTATTTTTATTTTTCCTTGCTTTCGTTTGAAAGGTAATATATAAGTTCGCATTTATAAAATGTGACTAATTTTATATTTTATTGTTAAAAATGAGTACTAATTAATTAGTATAATCGTTATATGAGCATACCATATAATATGTATAGTGTATACAATGTTATAAGCGATATCTCAATTTCCGAGATGACTGTGCATTTATTTGAACCTAGACAAAAAGGTCACCTAACAGCTAAATGGCCCCTAGCAAGTTATAATACGATTAAAGAAATGAAATTTTGCAACGTGAATTATCGTTGGGGGTAAAACTCAGATTCTGTTCGATGATATGCATATATATAATTATTATATCGAACCGAGACTTGAATTTTAATTTTATTTAATTTTATTTTTTTCCATTGAAAAAGGTTTTACATAAAAAACTTGAACCATTCGCTTAATATACCATTATAAAACATTGAAGGCAACGAATACGTGAATTAGAATTATTTATTTTTCAGCACTGCAGCATACCTCCGAGACAATTTTTTTACTTTATTTCAGACGAGGAGTAATACCTAGATATCGACGGGTCCCAATGAAACAGCGCTATCTCGCCGTTTAGCGTTTATTTTAGCATGGCTAGACGGCGAGATAGCGCTGTTTCATCAGGACCCGTCGATAAATGATTTAGATTTCAGACGCACATCAATTTAGTAATAAAGCAGCATGATTCGAGCAGCCCATTGAGTATAGCTGGTATTACCTGAATAGAATTATCGTTAAATCTCTATCGGTACCGGGCAACCCTCGTTTTCTCTTCTGTTTAGTGTGACCATAATAATTTTGAGGCTCTCTCAACTCGATTGCACAGATAGATGTATAATTCACACTTTCGTCCAGTAAAACTTGAAATTTTATAGTCATTTTTATATCCCTATAAGTTACTTAGGGCTGTATAAGACTTTTCAAATAGGTGTTTGCTTCAAGTCTGACACACATCACCCAATGGAATGACGAACATGCGTATCAATTAGACGTGGTACGACTCAACGAGAAGGAACGTATATTTCAATGATTTTTCGAATGAAATTTATCTCAAGCTTTCAGCAATTATGTTAATGTTAATAAGATATTATAAGGACTGCGATCTAATGAGTAAACATGCTCTTTCGATGAGCGAAAAATATTTTTTAATAAAGAAACATCAGTATAGCTGAAAGCTTGTCGATAGTTGATATAAAATTATTATTATTATTATTATGTTTTTTTTTTTTTTTTACTTTTTTCGAATTTTCTCTTCACCTATGTAAGACTACCAGCAACAGGTGTTTTTGTACATAGTATATACTGTATGCACAGTAATAATAATTAATTAATGTCATTCTTCGATAATATATTCAATAATAATATTATTATGACATAATGGAATTACAAATACATGAATTCATTCATCATCATCATCATCATTTTTTCATTTCTCCCTTTGTTTTTCTTTTTTTTTTTTAATTCAATTCTTAAATACTTGTGTTGGATTAATAATTTTACTTTCTGCCAATAAGATTTCCACAGCCATGCTAAAGCTTTGATACTGATAGGCCATGACAAAACTAATCGAAACGAGGAAAAGATTGAATTTTTCAATCTGTTTCAATTGTCACGGGCTGCGGTTGTACGTACTACACATATATACGACCAGAATATTTTCAGGGTTTCGCTCCTCGGGGGAGTATTAGATTTCACAAAGGTGAGGTACGTACACAGGTTCCTTTCAGTCGCAGGATCGTATTCCTCGAAACCAATATCGTTTGAGAAATACCAAATAAAAATTTTTAAATGAAAAAAAAATGAATATGTTTTATAAACGCGTTACTTCTTTCTTGTTGTGACAATTTTATGTATGTTTATATTTAGTTAAATACTATTTTCCCTAGACGATTGTGGGCAAAATCTTTTTCTACAGGCGGGGCTCTCTTTTGGTACTGGTTTTTTTTTTTTTTTTTTTTTTTTTATATATTTATTAGTTTTGAGTTGCGACATATCTTATTACGAAGACCTTAATAACTAGAAGGTAAACAAATTTTTACATCTGACAGGGAAAGTTGAAGGTAGCGGAAACAATACGCTCGCCGAGATAATATCTCTAAATTGAATGATTGGTTTATTATAAATACTTGACAAATGGATTCAATGTTCAAATATTTCCAAATTTATCATTTAGAATTTCTGATTTTCATCTTTTTTTCTCATTACAAAACTTTAACACCATGTTTGATAACAAACAACGTTTGCACTGATTGATCTGATCGAATTTTAAGCGGCAAACATCCGACGTCCATATAGCGAATCTTGATATTCTTCCTAAAAGAATATTGCCACCGACCGGATGTCACATCAATGATTATTGTCTTGAATTTTCACCGCTTGGTTTCCTTCAGCTCGCCTGAACTAGCTCTATCGACCTTTGGGTTAAATAACGAAAAGCCCAGGGTCTGAGTGAACTGAATATTCGTTGTTTATAATTATGAGCATTAGGATTATTCTAAAGGTATAAAACACAACGGGTGCGTATAGAAAATTGAACTATTCGTCAAGTATTTGAAAAGATGGTAACTTGGTCGGATCTTGACACGATCACGAGCGTGCGCGTCTACCCGGCGTTAGATCGAAGGGGTGCGCTAAACTATTTGTTCATAATTTATGATTACTAGTAAGCCACGTAAGGCCTTCGAAAAGACCATCGCCGGTTGTGGCGCACGAAGGCTGGACGTACCAATTTCTGTCCCGTATTCTTGTCAGCCCAAGTTTTTCCTGGATCTCGTGCGGCTTCATCGCTAGAGAAAGCATATGCGTTGTTATGGAATGAGCTTAACGTGATTTAATGCATTCTGCAACACTTAGCTATTAGAGTTTGAATCTTTGGTTCACACAAGGGAGATAATTACCGTCGGGAAGATCTTGTTTGTTGGCAAATATTAGAATAATGGCGTCGTGCATCTCTCGGTCGTTTATTATGCGATGCAATTCTTGTCGAGCTTCGTCTATTCGGTCCCTATCTGCGCAATCGACTACAAATATGAGTCCCTGCGTTCCTGTGTAGTAATGGCGCCATAGAGGTCTTATTTTGTCTTGTCCTCCAACATCCTGAACACACGGATAAAAATGTTATCGCTATTGTCGGGTAATTCATCACAAATATTGCAGAATTTATATTTTCTGAGCCTATTTACAGAGCGTACGTGAGCTCTCACTTACCCAAACATTGAATTTAACATTTTTATACGTAACAGTTTCTACATTGAATCCTACGGTGGGTATAGTTGTCACGGACTGACCTAGTTTGAGTTTATACAGAATAGCTAACATGCTAGTTAAGGAAAAGATGCGTTAGATTTCAAAACATTTTTCTACATTATCTCGGGTGTAGAAAAGTCAAGTATTAAAGACTCGACTTTATCAATATTGAGAATCAAAGGATACTGGTTTTTCCAGCAGCATCTAGCCCCAGCATTAAAATGCGCATCTCCTTGTTGCCGAAGATCTTCGACAAGAGCTTGCCCATCTTGGCGGCTCACTCGCTAAACGTTCGGCACCTGTATGACAAGAAAGTGTAAGAATATTAATCTGAAATAAAAGAGACTACTCCTAGTATAGAATTAAGACTGTTATAGCGACTTGAATCCGATTCAGCTAGGGATCAAATATTATATAAGAAAAGCGCTATTCTACTGTTTAAATATAGTGAAAATGTTTGTTCTCAAATATCCTATTAGTTATTGTTTACCAGTCCCTCTGAGATAAGATATGTGTGTAACATTGGGGGCAATAATTATTGTGGAAATATGAATTTCAGATTCTCACTACCTCAAAGTCTGAGTATGCAGCTAGCCGCATGCTCGCATGCACTGGCAGAGTTTAAAAGCATTAGTTGTATAGCTTGAAAGATTAATCCTTGTAGCCTATTTAAAACCTGACCGTGGCCAGTTCCACGTATGAATTACCCTCTACGCAGAGCCTTAATTAAATCAATTAAATAATTAACAGCGCCAAGTGAAATGATAGTTTTAAAAAGCGGGTGAAAAAAAATGTGTACCAAGTTTTCTGAACCATAATCTAACTGTCTAGAAAGATTTTAGTATTCAGTTTATAAATACGCTGAATTTAGCAATCCCTGAACAACCCACGAGTGAAATTGAATAAATAAATTTAATCATTGGAATGTGAATGGGCTTACCCAAGTCAAGAGACTTTCAAAACTTTCTACAATCAGGTCTACCAAATTCATATTAATAACTTATGACATAATGAGCGACCATATTAGAAGATATAATAGCTAAAGAACTCTTGCTGAGTTCCGTGGAAATATATTTAACCCAATCTTGTATATCGGTGTGCAACAATTATTACCGAACCAGCAAAGTGGCCCCACATGCTGACCGGGGCGAGGCAAGGCTAGGCTAGAACAAGGTTAGGCTAGGGCATGCCAGACTAGACCAAGCCCCCCTCCTAAACCTGCCCTGACGCGTGCTGACAGATCATGAATCGTCAGTAGATAAATGGAATGGGGGGGGGGTGGGGGGTGGAGACGGGGGAGTTAGTAAGAATGGGTGTCACTTCCTGAAAGGTTCAAGCCAACATTTTTCCGTCTGTATGAATATTTGACGAAAATATAACTCGAGGGAATGAATCTCGAACGTCTCTCGATCTTAGATATAGGTTTACAGAAATATAGACGCCTTTTCTTTCGATGTAATAATTCACACTAAATACATAAGTAATAGAGTTGGCAAGTAGTGGAAAGGTTAGGTAGCTAGAGATAATGTATGCACCGCCAGGGCTGTAATTTTTGAGGTATTTGTTTTGTTCAATTAAAGTTTGGGGAATCGTTTCGGATAGCAGTTGGTTGATTTATTGTAGACTTTACGTGAAGGCAGGGTGTTGATACGGGGTAAATAAGCACGTAAAACTAAGGTGAATTAAGTTACGAACCAGAATATGGCGACAGGAATCTACGACCAAGACACCAACATTTCTCCTTATATATTTACCGTCGATATTTCAAATGATTATGATTATTTTTATCAACGCAATTCTCCTGCGTTATTCGTGCGTTTATAGAACCACTTACCAAGAAACATCTACACAATAGCCGATATTTATCGTCAACAAACGGGCACATCGCAACACAACACCATTTTCATTTTATACTACGTCCGGCTGGCGCTGGCGGTTGCCGGATGGCGGTTGACTCCTGTCAGGGCTGTCCTAGACGCTGCCGAATCCCATACCACAGCCGAGGCCCCAGGGCCGTACATACAGATGCATTTAATAACATATCGATGGCAACGCCGATTGCGAGAATAGTTCTCCTTCCCCAAGAAATTTCATTTACATGTCTTATAATCTTTCCTGAATTCTGGTTGTTTCGCTTTTTTTAATCTCTCATTTCTCACACCCGCTGCATTTATTGCATCGCGGGGTGTAGACCTGGTGTACACTGCTCTGACAGCCTACCAATTTTTTCCGCCTTTGAATAGTGCACGAGAAAGCAGTGACGTCATCGCAGTACTCTTCCTCTTGCGCCTCTGCTGTACGCCCAAAAATTCGTCTGATACGTGGCGCCACCAAACTGGTGTGCACGCCTTACGCCGCGCTGCGGCGCGCGAAACTTTTCGAAAACTCTCGAACGGCATTGGTCATTCACATCCGTGGTTCAAAGTTTTAAAACTTAGCACGTCATCGAAATTAATTGATGTCGATATGCACTCTTTTTCCTGTATGAACCCTCGACGAGTATACGGGCTACATTGTTTCATGCATCCGCAATTGCATGAGATTGAAAATTTCATTATGCAATTCTGACCCATACTAATGAGCTTTACTATGGTATAATGTACAGGGCGCGTTCCGTTATTCATTTTCAGTACTGCACGTGGTCCTATAGCGTTGTTGCCCTATGGTGGGTTCTTAACGAGTTCTTTTCCTCTCCGTGAGAGATATACACTTTCAATCAACCGTAGGCAGGGAATATCGTTACCCACTCATAATTGCGGTATACCGCAGCATTGAATGAGGAAATTTTGCACGTGTAATCGCAGCTTTTGACCTTTTGTAATCCACGTAACCCACGGATATGTATATGAACAGACCTTCTCGAAATCGAATTTCCCAGTAAAGCATCTTTCGGAATTTGCGAAATTCTGGGAGCTGAATACATATGAGAAATTGTATTTTTGTACAGACTTTTTTGGATACATATATTCCGAAGATTTATGACATCCGAATGATACTTACTGGATTCGAAATTGACCATAAGTGCGTAAAAGTAAATTGATCATCTTGCAAAATTGAAATTCCCAATGGTTTATCGAAACACATTTCAACTGATGAAGAGTTTCAAACTTGAATCTTTCTTTTAATCCTATTTATGGTAGATAGTGCGGCTTGTCCTCATTAACTGTTCTTCAGCGTTGTACCGTAGTACCGCATGAGCAAGGGCATAACTCTGCATGATGCCCATGCTCACTTCCAGAAATATTGTGTATCTCAAGAAGTTGGAAAGATACCAAACTTCTGCAGTGTAACGCTGCTGCGCCGTTATTTTCCATCAACGCGTATAAATCAAATATCGAACGATCTACGATGTGCACGTATAGCAATGAGGCCTTGATTGGTACTAATTATGGAATTGACATCTGCAGACGACAGTTCATTTTCATTGGCATCATATCAAATGGGTCTTCGATATACTGCATAAGCTGACCCGTTGTTGGGGGCGTTTTCAGTTTCAAATTTCTTGGGCGTGCAGGCATCCGTTTAACGATTCTCTTTGGTTCTATTTAGTATATACTCGCCACGCTCACGTTCAGCACTTCGTACGTCACAATATTCGCCAGCTCTTTGACGATGAACAAACTGCTGAGCTTCGGATTTATTTTATTAGTAAATAACTTGGCGAAAATATCAGGTGCGTGCTAGTATATACTTGATGCGAAAATCATCCTTGCAGTATATTATTGATAGCCGAAATCGCCGGGTACAAAATGGTTTTGAAATTGTATCTTTTCTACTTTTCATTTTCACCTCCAACTTATGGCAGTCAACGCAGTTGACAATTGGTGTGACAAGCAGAGTACGTTGAACGGATACGGCCTCAGGCACAAATTGTTTTGCGACTATGACAGCCTTGCCCGTCCATCCGACGACAGCGCTACGAAAATCAAATTCAGACTGATTCCGAAATTCATCGATTTCGTAAGACATCTTATAAACCGCAATTTCTAAACAATTATACGATTGAAAAAATATGATGTGTAATATTGCAACAAATCATACTACTCATGAGACTATTGTATAGATTCTTGAACTGAATGTTTCATATATCACTAGTTATATACATCATATACGTAATGGTATATTCTTAACACGTAGACTTCATACGAATAGTAAATGTCTGGTAATCGACGTTGACGCCACATGCTGCTTTGACAAAACAGCCTGTTAGTGTCGATCACCGGTGTCGGTTCGATCTCTGGGACACTCACTCAGTAACGATTCGAACTGTTTCAGGACGATGCTACACGTAATCTCATAGTTCACAGTTGGATGTATTTGGTGAGTTGATATGGCATCATATCATTATATACGACCGGAATTTCGAGACTTTCAGGAGAGATTCAAGATATGAGCTATTTCCATTGCTGCTATAATCGTTCACACTTGTGACACTAATTGTGCAGATGATGCAATACCTGATTGGCATATTATCTTGAAAACGTCCACCACCCATAGTAAATGAAAGAATCGAGCAGTCAATAAAATATAAGTAACCCTTTACAGCTTCCAGTCGAATAGACATTATTTTCACTTCTGCCTACATGTCGTATACCATCTGTGGCAATCCACTCTGTAACTGTATAAGAGCTCATGGATATTATGTCTTTACGATATTAACACAAACGCAATCCTTTTCATTTCAAATTATTCGTAATTATCTTTTAAACCATTCAACTTCTCCATCACCCTGATGTCGGTACTATACTGTGACGATTTTTATAGTCATAAAAAGAATATGAAAAAAAAAGAAAAAAAAAACGATGTATCTTTCAGTCTTGGGAGGATGCCCATTTCGACTGGCGTAACGATGCACAATATTCCGGGATCCCTTCAATTCACGTTTCCAGTGTTGAAATTTGGACACCAGATATATCAGTATACAACTCGTAAGACTTGATTTCGCAACGTTTAAATCAATGAAGATTCGATCTGTAGTCATACCTGTTATTACAAGACATTATAGTAGTCGGAAGGATTACTTATCACCGCCTATATCTATGTCGATTACTTGCAGCGGGGATGAAACCTACGACCAAAGCCAGATACCGACAACAAATTGTGTAGTAAAGAAAGACAAGAACGTAACGTGTCGCCCAGCAGTAAAATATGTCACACGCTGCAGCTCGAACTACCAGCACTGGCCATTTGATAGACAAAATTGCACCATTCGTCTTGGGTCCTGGATACATACCAATAAAGAAATAGATTATGAGTTGGTCGACAACGGGGTAGCTATTAACACGTCACTATAATCCCCATACCTAAATATGTAAAATATGGTACGCTTTAGGTATCAAATCAGTAGTCTTTGAAACGGTACTATATGATATGTAATGATACTGCTGGGTCTATATACGCGCAGAGCTAACGGTTGTATAGAGTGCAGGACCATGCAAGCGTATATACTATGTATAGTATAATTCCCTGTAATTATTGTTCATTTGGACAACGCGCTTGTGCATCGATTTTTCCAGCTAGAGATGATCGACCACACTGAGAACCTTGAGTGGAAAGTTCTGAGTGTGAATATTACGAAAGCAATGGTGGTATACGGAAAGCCAGCCGACGGACATCCATCTATCTTCGTGAATATTATTCTTGAACGACACTCCACTCATAGTCGGGTTACCGTCATCGCCCCTGCAATTCGTGAGTAACTGTTTACATACTCAAGATCGATATACCTGCATTTACTATGCTATCGATGATCAGCACTACGCTCAGAAAGATGGATAGTATACGAGAGATCATTCGAATGCTGCTTCTCAACGATGATACCTATCCTCCTAGGTAGCATCAGGATAATCTCTGATATTATAACTATTTCTTTCAATCCAAACACGCACGAGTATAACAGGTCAGTCTTTATAATTTCTTCTTATAGTATTGATAATCATGACCCTGACGGTGTTATGGTTGAGTCCAATGTCCTTCGAACGAATGATACTGGCTGGGCTGAACTTGATCTGTCATTTGTTATGCGTTATGGATATTAACTGGCAGGTGCCTTCCAATGGTGCCACTTTACCGTCGATACGTAAGTCATAATTATTATCCATGCGCTTCGAACGTGTTGGTGATGAGAAATGGTCAGGGAGTCGAGAGGTGGATAATTAATATATTTGCCACAACTTTCAGTGATCTTTCACCAAAGCTCCATGGTTATTGCCAGTGTGGCATTCTTTCTGACGGTCTTTCTGCGTCAGCTGGAGGAAATATCGATTCCCGCTCCTGTATGGTTGACATCGACGACTTCCGTGATCCTGGAGAGCAGAGCTGGCCAGTTCTTTCTGCTCACAACTCTGGACCCTAAAGCTTCCGCTACTCTCGAAACTGTCGAAGACGACAATGCCGGATTAGTTCGAATGAATTCATCCGACCCTAAAATTAACCCCGGAATTTCTGCATGGCATCATTTCGCTACCTTAATCGACCGGTTATCTTTTGCTGGTATTATTTTCACATACGTCATTATGTTATCAGTTCTCATTCCTAAAAACGATATTATAGATAATTAAATGATAGCTGAATGATAGTGGTTTGCACACTTTCATCCCCCTGTGAAAGGTTTTCACCTCTTTAAACATGGAGTGCACCGTATTTTCATATATCAAGAGACTCGGTGGAGTCTCGTAAAAAATAAGTATACATGGAGGTGCCATAGAACTACCGACAGTTCGCAGGTTCTCGGTAGATATATGTCATACCGAGACGTTAAATAAAACTGATTTCGTCTACAAATTGAGTCCAATCAATTTTGAAACAGGGCACGTGCTTCCTATGCTGAGGGAAAGACGATATTCAAAAAAGTGAACCTAGGCTCCGGCGAACTGGTAAGACAATTTTTCACATGCTACTATGGTATATTCAGTAATATCCTTGAAATGGGAATAAGTAAGAATATGATTAGTTTGAAAAAAACATAATTTGATGACTTCTATTGATACGTCACACTGCATAATATCATAATGTGTGCGGGAGCTATTCATTTGCATCTGAATTATTTTACCTGAAAAACGTGTACACAGAAAAGGTAACATTCAACTCTGTTATCAAATAGAGTTAACAAATATACCGTCGAGTGTGAGATGATGTATGTTGTAAGAATATTTTATAATGCGCTGATCAACGTTCTGGCAAGTGTAATTAAATTAACTTCAATTCATTGCCTTTGCAATTCGCGGTCGAGAAAACTTTTATATCAGTAGCTTCTAGGGATAATCTTGTTAAGATTTTTGGTAACCGCATAAGTTACCTATAGTTCATATAATTTGGCAATGTGAAAAAATTGATCCGCCCTCAAAAACTTCGGCACTGAAACAAAGGCAACGTTGCAGACGACGATCTCTTCGGGTAAATTAAGTATTCGATAATTTCTCCATAGATGTTCATTACTTTTGTAATGTGTAATTGAACTTTCCTTGATCGGACATATCTTCGTCCAGAGAGATTTTTTTTTTCTCTCCAACATACACAGTGATCGATGTCATGTAGTACATACGAAGTCAGTGACGATAGTGTATATTAACAGCGTTGCGCACTTCTCCATCAGATACAACAAAGAGTTTGTGTTATCGATATTTTTCGGGATTAGAATTTTTTGAAACGATGACCCATACCCTGGTCGCGATGTGGAAGGCGGCTGCACCCCCCTACAAGCCAAAATAAGGAAACGCAAAGCGGCTGACGGAAACTATCTGCCCTATTAACACGAGAAGGGTAAAAATATATTCTGAAAAGAAAAGTATTCTATATACAAAAATGTCCAGACGAAGAAATATCGTGGACAAAGATGTCTGATACAAATCGTTTATCTCTATGAACGCGCATAAGGGGAAGATCTGACCTGCGGTATCTGATAAGGGGATAATATCTGCAGTCGAGCGACCTACGATGCACCTGTAACAATGAGGCCTTAATTAGAACTAATTATGAAATCAGCGCCTACGGACTGCAGCAGATCGTGTTTATCGGCGCCATATGAGATTGATCCTCGATATAAGCTGCACAGCCGTTGGGGGCGTTTTCAGTTTCGAATTTCATGGGCGTACGGATATCCGTTTCACGTTCCCCTTCGGTTCTATTCAGTATGTACGTTCCGCACTTACGATTTGCACCGCAGAATATTGTACGTTACGATATTCGCCAGTTCTCCCACAATGGAAAAACTGCTGATACTTGGGTTGATTCTGTTAGTCATTAACTTGACAAAATTTTCAGGTGCGTGCGCATGATATCGGTACATTTAATTCGGAAATGCGACCTTGCAGAATATTATTGGCAGTGAAGTGAAATGACTCGAAATATTTTTGGAATTGTATTTTTTATACTTTCAAATTTCACCTCTAACTCATGGCAGTGAACGCAGTTGACGATACGTGTGAGAAGCAGAGTCCGTCGAAGGAATACGGCCTCAGGAAAAAATTGCTTTGCGCCTATGACATCCTTGCCCGTCCATCCGATGTCAACACTACAAAAGTCATGCTAGGATTAATACCAAAATTCATCGATTTCGTAAGATATCTCGCAATCCGAAATCGCCACACTATTATACGACTGAATATATATAAGGGAACGTGGGGAATATCGCTGTAAAATTAGAATATCATTCGGTAAAACTATCTGGACTTTGTCTTCAATAATGCCTATTGTTTTCCTTCACAGGTATATCAAGGGTATTCATAACATCATTTTCAGAAACCCATCCAAGTATCGAACAGTGAAATGTTTGGTTTCCATAAAATAATTAAAATAACATACATTTTTTCTTATAGTTAATGAAGAGTCGAAATATTCTTTTGAAACTATTCTAGCAGTGATTTTTCCCCTCGAAGGGACCGTTATTGTGCCTCATGATCCCCTACATTTTCATAACACATATGCTTTATTTTGAACGGTTAGTGTCCGGTAATCGACGTTGATCCTACATGCTAATGCGACAAACCAGTCTGTCAATGTCGATTACTGGTCACGTGTCGATCTCCTAGACACTCTCTCGATAACGATTAGGACTGTTGCAGAATGATGAAGACCATACTCTCATAATTAACAGTTGGATGTATGTGGTGAGTTAATGTAGAAACACATCATTACATGATACACCATTCCGAGACTTCTGTGAGAAATTTGATTCTCACTCCTGTCTACATGTCGTATACCATATCTGTAGCAATAACTCTGTAACTATACTATAAGAACTCACAGATGTCTTCACGGCCGTATTAACTCAATCGCGATCTTTTTCGATATGAATTATTTGTAATGATATTTCAAGCCATTCAACTTTTTCATTACTTACCCTGATGTCGGTACTATACTGTAACGACTATCTTTCAGGCTTGGAAGGACAACCATTTCGATTGGCGCAATGATGGGCAATATTCCGGGATCCCTACAATTCGCGTTCGCAGCTATGAAATTTGGACACCAGACATATCAGCACACAACTCGTAAGCCTTGATTCTGCGAGCTTGAATTTAATGGAGATTTTTATTGCAGTCTTATCTATTATCACAAGACATTGTAGTATTCGGAAGGATCATTCTGTAACATCTACCATCCATGTCGATTACTTGCAGCGGAGAAATAGGCAACGAGGAAAGCGAATTACCGATGACGAATTGTTTAGTAATGAGAGATAAGATGGTAGAGTGTCTTCCGGTGGTAAAATATATTACACGCTGCACCCCGAACTATCAGCACTGGCCATTTGATAGACAGAATTGTACTCTTCGTCTTGGATCCTGGACATATACTAAAGAAGAACTAGATTATGATATAAATTCCTACGTGGTAACTATAATATGAATAATATCAGATACCTGTAGTTTATTCACCAAAATATTTCGCCCTACCTAGCGTGGACATGCAACAATTCAGAATAGCATATAATCATAAAGTAATTAGTACATGTATAAGCGGTGTCCACTGAGAAACCTTCGAAACGAACCTACTATATGCGTGTGTGTATACCTGTACACGTATACGATTCTTCTCGGGCTTGCAGCAGCGCGCAGGATCTATACAGGCCGAAATCTGTCATTTATACTATAGTGAAGGACAAAACGTATGTGTGATTACCTGTAATTATTATTTTCAATTCGCGTAACGCGCTTGGGCATCATTTTTTTCAGACGAAGCACCCTGATTTCACTGAGAATCTTGAATGGACAGTTCTGAGTGTGAAACTTACGAAAAAAATGGTGACGGTCTCAGGATCGACGGACTTACATTCATCGATTTCGTTGAATTTTATTCTGGAACGCTACTCCATTCATAGACAGGTCACCATCATCGCTCCTGCGATCCGTGAGTAATTGTATACATACTTATTACAGGTAAACAGATACTGTGCTATAAATCATGAAAAAATTAATAGTACGAGAAATCATCCGAATGCTACTTTATCTGTTGTCGTAAGTCGTATCTGGATAATCTCTGGTACTATATCTACTTATCTTAATGCAGCTACCTGACAAATACAACACGTTAGACTTCATGATCCCTTCTTACAGTATTAATAATCATGACCCTGGCGGTGTTATGGTTAAGTCCAATGTCCTTCGAACGAATGATACTGGCTGGGCTGAACTTGATCTGTCATTTGTTATGCGTTATGGATATTAACTGGCAGATGCCTCCCAATGGTGCCACTTTACCGTCGATACGTAAGTTATAATTATTGTCCATGCGCTTCGAACGTGTTGGTGATGAGAAATGGTCAGGGAGTCGCGAGGTGGATAATTAATATATTTGCCACAACTTTCAGTGATCTTTCACCAAAGCTCCATGATTATTGCCAGTGTGGCATTCTTTCTGACCGTCTTTCTGCGTCAGCTGGAGGAAATATCGATTCCCGCTCCTGTATGGTTGACATCGACGACTTCCGTGATCCTGGAGAGCAGAGCTGGCCAGTTCTTTCTGCTCACAACTCTGGACCCTAAAGCTTCCGCTACTCTCGAAACTGTCGAAGACGACAATGCCGGATTAGTTCGAACGAATTCATCCGACCCTAAAATTAACCCCGGAATCTCTGCATGGCATCATTTCGCTACCTTAATCGACCGGTTATCTTTTGCTGGTATCATTTTCACATACGTCATTATGTTATCAGTTCTCATTCCTAAGAACGATATTAAACATAGTTAAATGATAATCAAACGATAGTTACCCGACCCTGAAAGGTTTTCATCCCTTTGAACATGGAGTACACCACGTATTTTCGTATATATCGAAAGACTCGATAGAATCTCGTAGCAAATAAGTATACATTAAGGTGAGGATTCATATCATACTCATACATCAAATAAAACTACTACATGGTGAGCCGCATTTACGGGACTCACGATTAAACACGTGAAATAAATTTTCCCGAAACGAGTGTGTATTTCTATGGAGCGCGTACTTCCTATCTTGAATAAAAGACGATATGGGTATACCCTAGACTAGACTGTGGACAAGTTCTGCATAATTACGTATCAATATAGTTCTAATAAAGCTATAATTAGTTTGAGTAAACACGGCTCAGTGACTTCTGATGCCACGTCACACTGTACATCATATCGTACACATTTGCAGCTAATTATTATCCGCATAGCGCATGTAGACGCAGAAAAGGTAAGATTCAACTCTATCGACAAATAGAATGCATCATACATTCATACTGATTCGTTTATTAATTTCATGAGACTCAGTGTGGGGTGATGTATGTTGTAAAAATATTTCATACCCCGGTAACGACACATAAGGCGGCTGTAGCCCCGCGCATAAGCCAAAACGAATTAGACTTCCAGTGATCTGTAGCTCATCCAAAATCACGACACCCTACCCCCTGGCACAAACGCAGAGCGGCTAACGGAATCGATCTGCCCTCATTAGCACGACAAAGCGGAAAATATTTTTTGAAAAAAAGTATTCTAAATAATCCAGAAGTATCCAGACGAAGAAGTATCGTGGACGAAGAAGTCTGATGCAAATCGTTTATCTCTATCAAGGCGCATAAGGGAAATGTCTGATTGCAGTCGACCGACCTACGATGCACCTGTAACAATGAGGCTGTAGTTGAGACTAATTATTGAATCGGCACCTTCGGACTCCAAATCATCTTTATCGGCGTCATACGAGATCGGTCCTCGATAAGCTGACCTGCCGTTGGGGGCGTTTCCAGTTTCTAATTTCATGGGCGTGCGGACATCCGTTTCACATTTCTCTTCGGTTCTATTCAGTATATACTTGTCACGCTCACGATCTGCAGCACCACGTACGTTACGATATTCGCCAGTTCTTCCACGATGGAAAAACTGCTGATACTTGGGTTCATTCTATCAGTCATTAACTTGGCAAAATTCTCAGGTGCGTGCTGATATATAGGTATATTTAATTCGGAAATGCGTCCTTGCAGAATATTATTGGCAGTGAAGTGAAATGACTCGAAATATTTTTGAAATTGTATCTTTTATACTTTCAAATTTCACCTCTAACTCATGGCAGTGAACGCAGTTGACGATACGTGTGGGAAGCAAAGTTCGTCGAAGGAATACGGCCTCAGGGACAAATTGCTTTGCGACTATGACATCCTGGCCCGTCCATCCGATTTCAACGCTACAGAAGTCGACTTCGGACTGATTCCAAAATTGATCGATTTCGTAAGATATCTTGCAATCCGAAATTGCGACACCATTATACAATTTAAAAGATATGGAGGAACGTGAGGCATATCGAGCCTCCCAAAGGCGCTGTAAGATTTGAAAATTATTCGGTAAAACTGTATGGATTTTGTCTTCAATCTTTTTTTTTATATATCAATGACGTTATTTTCACAAATCCGTTTGAATATTGTGCAGAAAAATGTTTGGTTTCCATCGAATAATCAAAGTGGCATAAATTGGTTTTTTAGTCAATAAACAGTCGAAATATCCTTTGGAACCGTTGTGACAGTGCATTTTCCTGAGGGGAGCCCGTTATGTCGCATGGTCCCCTACATATTAATAACATGTACTATACTTCATTTCGAATGGTGAGTGTCCAGTAATCGACGTTGACCCTACACGCCACTTCGACAAAACAGTCTGTCAGTGTCGATTACTGGTCAAGTGTGGATCTCCGAGACACTCACTCAATAACGATTAGGGTTGTTGCAGAATGATGAGGCACATACTCTCACAGTTCACGGTTGGGTGGATTTGGTGAGTTGATATAGCATCATGTTATTAAATGATAGGCATTTTGAGACTTTCATGAGATTCAAAGTGTAAACTATTTTCAATACTGCTATAATCGTTCACACTTTTGACACTGATTCTGTAGTAAGTATAACACCCGATTGGCGTATATCATCTCAAGAATGTCCATCATCGCTAGTGAATGAAACAATAGAGTATATCAGAATAACCCCTCGCAGCTTTGAGCCGAATAGGTTTGATTCCTTCTCCTGCCTACGTGTCGTATACCATCTACAGCAGTCACTCTGTAATACAGGAGCTCATAGATCTCTCTATGATGTTAACTCAAGCGTGATATTTTCCATTTCAAATTGTACGCGTAATGATCTTTCAAACCATTCAATTTTTCCATCGCCCGCTTATTTCGGTACTATATTTCGATGATGACTGTATTTCAGTCTTGGGAGGACGCTCATTTCGACTGGAGTAACGATGGACAATACTCTGGAATCCCTCGAATTCACGTTTCCAGCTATGAAATTTGGACACCAGACATATCAGTATACAACTCGTAAGACTTGATTACGCAACGTTCGAATCAATAAAGATTTTAATTGTGGGCCCATCTGTTATTACAACTGTAACAAGACATAACAATTATCTAGAAGGATCATTCAGTAGCATCTACCATCTATGTCGATTACTTGCAGCGGGGAGATAGGCAACGAGCAAAGCGGAATGCCATTATCGAATTGTGTAGTAATGAAAAACAAGCAGATAACGTGCCGCGTGGTGGTGAAATATGTTACACGATGCACCCCGAACTACCAGCACTGGCCATTTGATAGACAGAATTGTACTCTTCGTCTTGGATCCTGGATATATACTAAAGAAGAAGTATATTATAACTTACGACACTACTGGGTAACTCAACACGCCACTATAATCCTCATACCTTGAATATGTTCAAGATCAGGTACCTGTAGTACGACCGAAATCTTTTGCCCTATACTTACCGTGGATATGTGAACATTACAATCATTATATACAATCATAATCTAATTATCAAATGTATAAGGTATATATCTAATGATATACCTTCGAAACGGTACTAAATGCGCGTATATTTATACATATAATGTTTGAGTTGCCTGTATACAGGCGTTTTCACTTTCCTATATGAAGCGTTTCCACGAATACTCCTGGTATATAATTTTTCCCGGGCTTGCCGCTGCGTGTAACGTCTTATACCGGTGTACAGCTAACATTTATGTGGCGCAGGACCAAACGTATATGTGATTGCCTGTAATTGTTATCCTTCAATCGCATAACGCGTTTGTACATCGATTTTTTCAGGTGGAAAAAGCCGAGTACACTGGGAGTCTCGAGTGGAAACTTCTGAGTGCTGAACTCACGAAAGGAATGATGATGATCTCAGGATCGATGGACTTACATCCATCGATTTTTTTTAACTTCATCCTTGAACGATACTCCACTCACAGACTGGCCACCGTCATCGCTCCTGCGATTCGTGAGTAATTGTATACATACTCGTTATAGGTATACAGATACTATGCTATGCGAATCATCAACACAACACCGAAAAAGATGAATAGTACGACAGATCATTCGAATGCAGCTTCTCAACGATAATACCTATCCTCCTAGGTAGCATCAGGATAATCTCTGATATCATAACTATTTCTTTCAATCCAGACACGAACGAGTATAACAGGTCAGTCTTTATAATTTCTTTTTATAGTATTGATAATCATGACCCTGGCGGTGCTATGGTTGAGTCCAATGTCCTTCGAACGAATGATACTGGCTGGGCTAAACTTGATCTGTCATTTGCTATGCGTTATGGATATTAACTGGCAGGTGCCTTCCAATGGTGCCACTTTACCGTCGATACGTAAGTTATAATTATTGTCCATGCGCTTCGAACGTGTTGGTGATGAGAAATGGTCAGGGAGTCGAGAGGTGGATAATTAATATATTTGCCACAACTTTCAGTGATCTTTCACCAAAGCTCCATGGTTATTGCCAGTTTGGCATTCTTTCTGACCGTCTTTCTGCGTCAGCTGGAGGAAATATCGATTCCCGCTCCTGTATGGTTGACATCGATGACTTCCGTGATCCTGGAGAGCAGAGCTGGCCAGTTCTTTCTGCTTACAACTCTGGACCCGAAAGCTTCCGCTACTCTCGAAACTGTCGAAGACGACAATGCCGGATTAGTTCGAACGAATTCATCCGACCCTAAAATTAACCCCGGAATCTCTGCATGGCACCATTTCGCCACCTTAATCGACCGATTATCTTTTGTTGGTATTATTTTCACATACGTCATTATGTTATTAGTTCTCATTCCTAAGGACGATATTGACGTTACTAACTTGGACACTTTCATCCGACCTTAAAAGGTTTTCATCCCTTCAAACGTGGCGTCTATCAGGTTTCGTCCTATTTACCTTTGTAACGATACGGTACTATATGAAAAACATGAACGTGAACGATAATAAGTATTGGTATCGTGATGTTAATATATTGGTATAGTTGATACTTGCGGTTACTGTGAAAACCATTTAGCTAATATACACATCTTTCAACCCACTTATCCAGCTTCTTTAATTAAAATGAATTACACAAACATCTGTATATTGACCATACGAATTAGAACTTCTATCTCAATCGTATCTATGTTTTGCTATGTGATGTAGTACTAATACATATGTATCTAATAGTCGTCATCCGTGAAAGCGAAATTGTTGACAATAACGCAACAGCTATAACATCAGAGATTGGGGTTCCCATAATTTGTTGACCACGATAATTATTCCACTCGTAGTTAATGGCAGTACGACTTTATATTATATACTGTGCATTTGTCAGAATATTTTATAAAAACAGTTTCGTGAGAATGCAATAAAACTGCAAGTGGGTGTTATTCCCCTAAATGATTATGCACACAAATACATATTATTAAACCTTCATAACCAAACCACGATTTAATTTCAACCGCAATTAAAAATTATCGGATAAACTCTAATAATTGAAAAAGAAATAGAACGACACCTCGCTCCCACAATTAATATTCACAATTAGGTGACATGTATAATACATATAGGACTGAATATATGGACACGAGGCAGCCTTACAATAGTCCGCTCTAATTATGATAAGACATGTGAAATATGCACTTCAGTATAGGTTGTCGTTTAAATCCTACTCCTAAAAATGTCTACGAATTTTTAGAAATTTTCGTATACTTCATGGTTTTCCGCATATACAATTGTAGACTGTTGTAATTTTTGTCAATAAAAGTATGAAAAACTACGAATTCGTAAAATTATTTTCGCTGACAGTACAACTAAAGTTCGATTGGCTTCCGTTGACATGCAATCCTACCGATTAAATATTCCATCTTTGATGTAGAAGTGTAGAACTGATATTTATAATATATTCAAAAGTCGAGTCAATTATATATTTTTCGTGCGTCATATTACCGCAGGACGAGTAAAACAGGACGATATTATAGCAACCCATTTTTCCTCATGCCTCCTCGGAACCTTCACCCAATAAAAATAGTATAACTTGCTCGATTATAATATCCCCACTCAACGCGAACGACACCTATACATATATTTGAGATGTAAATGTGATGCGTCATGCAGACGTGCATTATAATTGATCACATATACACGCTATCCGAGGTGGATATATGTCGTCCAAACCGCGTACGCGATCAGTCGGTGGTCTCTGCTTGACCCACGAAAGCGAGTGATAACCACGCGTGAGATAATACAATACCCAATATCATATGTTCATTTAATGCTTATAATATGAGATTTATCGCTCGTGGAAGTAATACAGTATAACTGTCTCTTCTCCCCGCGGGGTTACCATATTCAAGCAAATGACTTTCTGTGATCAATATCGCCCGATCGTCAAAGTGTAGGAATGCCCATAAGAAAATTTCAAAAATCAATTTAAATACGTGAAACGAAACGTGAAAACTTCGCAGACTATATTGCTGCTTTGGGGATTTGGTAAGTCTTATCGATTCGTAAGTCACGCTCATTGCGTTTTGTGATCAATGCATCTATTGCAACCATAGAGAGCGGGTGGGAAACTAATTCGTGTTTTTTAATACGAATTGTGTTTATTATATATTCATTACAATGTGATAGTAGTGCTGTCACGCTTATAACGCACATATCCGGTTTATCATATTATTATAGAACGTGGTTATAGCTATATTTACACAACTAATTTCGAGGGCAGTGGTATGCGTGATGGATCACGTGTGATATTCAAATTGATTTATAATTTCATTGGTATTAGCTGCACCGAACTACTGAACAACCCGAAATTAGCGAGCTTCGTAGCCGCACATTGAAAAGCAGTTTCGCCCGTGACAGTCCGTCAATTGCACCACTAGATATATTGAGAAATAAAAGCAGGAGTGCGGAGCGATCGTCAAAGTCTTGACGGATCATCTGTAAAGTAACTGCAGAAATCATGTGGCTTTGGACGTTACTGGGAACTACATTGACTCTATCCTTGGCGTCGGTGGCTTCGAACCCATTTCGCGTCGAACCCGGGCCTTCGGTGAATGCAACTCGGGGTCAACCATGGCCTCAACCTTATCGGACAATCACAATCGACGGATTCGTAATTCTTCGACCATCAACCTTTCAGTTTGTGGTGAGTCGTCAGCACTATGCCAATACACGCCCTTTCTTATACAACAAACATCAATATATCTATTGGTAATCGTCTGCAGGTAACCGGAGAGACTTGCGACATCGTTGAGCAAGCAATTCTGCGTTATACCAGGATCGTGATGTCGGAGGCCGGTGTGGCTTCTCGGGTGCTCGGATCGGTACCACGTAGACATGCACGGCGCGATCCGTCCTTCGCGGGCCACATAGTCTACCTGAATGTCCATTTGATAAATCCTTGCGAGTACCTGCCGCATTTGAACATGAACGAATCCTGTAAGACCATTTTCTTTTTTCTTACCTTACAGTCCAAGTTTTCCAATCATATTGGGACATGTTCATAATATTTGATCTTTATGTATTCGGATGTTTATTCAAATTTGATTATAGAAGAAGCTTATAACTCCCTTTGCCCAGATGCTGTATAGCATCTGTGTACCTATATGCATATGCTATACTATACAGTATGCATACGATAGTGTGTCAAAAATGAATATGTTTTCTACATCATAGAAATAAGCATTTTTACTGAAGGAATCATAACTAGGCTAAAAATTAAAAAGTGTCAGTGGTAATTAAATAAACAAAAAGCTTATTTTCGATACACCATGCACATAAATATGCTAGTAAGATTATCGATTACGTGAGGACTGCAGGCTTGAAAGAATAAGAATAGCCCTGTGTTCAGGGTAGCGCTGTTTAAAACCGACAATCGTGATCGCGGTACACTAATTAGTCAACGAGAAAATTAATGAAATGAGATTTAGAGTCAGCTATGTATTCTACACGCAAGTATATCAGTCGACACGCTGCGTACATAGTTCATATCAGCTACTCACGGTTGAAAGGTCGAGAATTCTCGACTGGAGACTGTGGGGCAACTGTCGATTAGCTCGTCGCACGAATCTATTATCTCCGATGTTTGTTCGAAAATTACCGAGGGCTGCTTGAAAATTTTCTGCAGGGTTAAAGATCGATATATTTCGTAATTCGGCATATGACATAGCTCGGACTCAACACACGTAAGCCGATACATGTAATGACTGCCAGCCAAATCCTCCATGTTCGCCCAAATGCTGCTATAGTACAATACTACTCAGCACGCTAAATCTGAAGCATAGCCTACGATGAAATACTAAATGACACATGTTTGTATGATTATTTTCCTTGAAACAGATGTCTTGAGCATCCGGAATAATTCAGAAGCCGGAAGCTTGGTGGCCGGAAGCGTTTGGGGGATTCTTCGAGGTCTCGAGACTTTCACACATCTCCTCTCACCTTCTGGGGATGGTCCGAGCGTAAGATCGCGTAACATACATATATCTAGATATACCTATAGTATACCTACCAACAACGTACCATGTAGATATAGAGCAATCGTGAAAGAAAGAGGTATCTATGGATAGCCGGTGACCCTGGAGTGCACTAGTCATTCTTTGAGGTCAGCGACCTTCCACGACATAGATAATATATATACATACGTAATGTGGAAAAACTCCAACCCTAAATGAAATGATTCTGCACAAAGCTTTCCTGGACGCGAAACTCTTCTACAAAGTGACAATATTCATTATTCTATTTCTCTAAACGGTATAATTCAGCAGCCGCCATTAGCAAATTGCATAATCGTCACTATTTTCTTAGGGGTACTGCTGTACAAATTCAAGTTCACCAGTTCAAAGAATGACAAGTTCCTAGGACTTATCCATTCTTCCCTATATAATACTAGTCCATTACTACATATGTATACATACTAGTTATTGTAGGAACAATAATTATTACTTTAGCCAAGTGAATAGTTTGTTAAAATGTAATCCATCACCAACTCGCAGCTAGCCTTGAACTGCCAAACAATCATCGACAGGCCGAATCTTCCGCATCGTGGATTACTATTGGATACTTCACGTCACTATATCCCGGTCCCTGACATATTGTTAACCCTCAACGCAATGGCCTACAACAAGTTGAACGTTTTCCACTGGCATATCGTAGACGACCAGAGTTTTCCCTATCAAAGTACCCGTTTCCCAGATCTTTCGACGAAAGGGGCTTTCCATTTCACCATGACATATACACCGGCGGATGTACGGTGGATACTCGAACATGCTAGACTCCTTGGTATTCGTGTGATCCCAGAATTCGACACTCCTGGTCATACCAGGTCTTGGGGACAATCCTATCCTGAGCTACTCACCACGTGCTACGGTCAGTTTGCACCAGCCTTAATCTTATCATTCGATTCTTTCCTCGTTTAGTTCTTTGATTTTCTTGTGCAATTTATAATTATTTCAATAACCCATGCAAGATCTTCGTCTTGTTCATAGATAGCTCTGGACAGGTGGACGGCACCTTGGGACCCTTTGACCCAACGGCACCGGACCTCTACCCGTTTCTTCGTGAATTGTTCACCGAAATCGTCGCCACCTTTCCAGATCAGTACCTTCATCTCGGTGGAGACGAGGTGCCGTTCGATTGCTGGGCAAGCAATCCTCGTATCCTTGAATACATGCGTAATCATCACATGAACGACAGCTTTCAGCAGCTTGAAGAAGAATACATTCAGTCGCTCCTGAACATCACTTGGTCTCTTAATGCAAGCTCCATCGTTTGGCAGGAGGTATATTACGCGTACATATACCTATATGTACCCATACTATGTATATTATTCAATCACTGGATATATGCGCGGAGAGAGCCGATGGACGGATGCCTTTAGGTCGTATATCTATTGGCGTATCTAGGCCAGATACCAATAAGTTTAATACAGATAATTATTATCGTGGTTTTTAAAGTTTTGTATCACACCTAGGTCGCCTATAAGTCGACGCTATAATACACCATCGTTTTTTCAAGGTTTTCGACAACGGTATTCGACTTGCACCAGACACCGTGGTCCACGTATGGACAGGTGATCAGAAGAGTAAGCTCGCGGCTATCACCAAGGCGGGATATCCGGCTCTGCTTTCAGCGTGCTGGTATCTCGATCATCTCGCGAATGGTGGAGACTGGCGCAAGTTTTACTCATGCGACCCTCTCGCATTTCCAGGCACTCGTGAACAACAACGATTGATGCTTGGCGGCGAGGCTTGTATGTGGGGAGAATCCGTCGACAGGTAAGCACTAACGATTACCTACATCTAAATTGCGTGATGTTACTGCAGACCCCAACCCACGAATTCGTATGATCCATAATTTTGAAAACAGGATTCACCGTTCAATTTTCGTCTACTGGAAACGCAATCACAAAGGTATAAATTTTGTTCTAGGACGAATATTCACCAGAGGATATGGCCGAGGGCTAGTGCCGCGGCAGAGAGACTGTGGAGCCACGAACGACGACCGTCTTTGAATCAAGCGGCTGAACGACTCGAGGAGCACACCTGCCGTATGAATAAACGGGGTATTCCCGCCCAGCCACCGAACGGACCCGGTTTCTGTGTTCTTTGAGGCCTGACATATTGGTATATCAACATTTCCTCGCGTTATTATCAACTACCCCGAACAACGGGTTGCCTGTATATCTACAGCGAGATATCGTTAGGAAATAGTCTTGTATGTTTAAGATTTCACCCCTGAAAATATACTCACTTCAGTTCCTATTTAACAAAGTAACATACATATTTGTTCTCTATTGTCAAGTACCTATAGGTATAATATGTCGCATATCTAATGGCGTAAGGTCATGAGTACCAAAAGGGCGATTTTGGTGACATATGGTCGTATGATTTTATTTTTTTTTTTATACTGTATTTCGCTTGTTACGTCTCAACTCCAGTTTCTCCTAATAATCACCTGGTCCGCTACTATTCCTTCCTGCCAGACATTCCGTCGTTAACTTTACCTAATCCACAATTCTCAGCAGAATGGTACCAGTTGCACATGGTGTTACCGGATGCGCGACTTATCCGAAATCCCCTAGCCCCCGGACCGAGCTTACTACCTTCTTCGAATCCCGTTCTAATCCCCACGATCTTGAGTCAACCTTTATCTTCTACAACTCGTCTCCTCTCCTCTATCTCTACATTCTCCACAATATTCACCTCTAAGTTCAATTCCTCTCCGAACCGAAGTCCAAACCCTCTCGTCTAATTCAATCATCGACTAATACACTTCCCCTCTCATCCAAACCCCAGCGACAATCAACACAATAAACATAGTGATACAACAAACTGAATTGAATTCACTCTATGCATAACCAAGTCCAACTCCACCACCTTTTGTGTGCCCACACGTAAAGCGAAATCGAAAGCCAACGTCTAGCAAAGATTGTTATGTAGTGGCATTACACGCTATGAAAGTGATGAAAACGCATGAACAATTCGAAATTAAGAATTTTAAAACCTGAAATCAAAAATGTCGTATGTGGGCGGATACAACCCTCTGCTCAACAGACCTATCTACCAACTATACGACCTTCTGTTTTAAAATTTTCCCTTTTGTTCAATTTTAACTTGGATTTTTAATATTCTAAGGTGGATACGACTTTCTGCTTTCAATCGTTGAAGTCGTCATTCTTTAAGTATTTTCTAAAATTTTAACGATTCTACTTTTAAAAATGACAAAAAGTCACATAATATCGTTTACGACCGTCCGAAATAAGTTGACGTGATCATTGTGCGGCTGCAGTAGGTATAATAAATCTGAAATCAATAGTTTAGACCCAGTAGGGACCTTGTTTCGCTGAAACCTCAACTAAGATGAATTTAAATTTTCGAATGAGTTCTGTATTCAAATCTTTACTCGGCATTCCTATCGATACTCGATGCGTATATCGATCGTCATTGTATACGATATAAAACCTTCGATTGACCAATCACGTGTTTAGATTAGGAAAAAGAGGGAAGTACGAATGTAACAACGGTTGCGGATCACCAGGCGAAGTGCAGCACGTGCTGTCCGTCGCATTTCACGCTCGCTCCTGTCAATCCAAGTAAAAAAGGTTATAAAAGCACGAATTTCTAATTTTATAGAGTCAACGAGTCACTAAACTAGAAAAAAATGCCTAAAATTCGTGTAGAAAAGAAGTCCCGCGTGCACCAAGAGGTTGCCAAGCAAGGTGTGTGTCTAACCTACCATTTGTTTGTCTTATAGGCTATGTCGATACAAATCTAACCACAAACAATCATTATTTAATACATGGAGTGTCACCTACGTCGACAGATTCCTAATATTTCATAATTTCCAGGGATCGTATTTAACAAGGATTTCGGTCAGCACATATTAAAAAATCCGTTAATAATTCAGGGAATGTTAGAAAAATCTGCGCTCCGTCCAACCGATGTGGTTTTGGAAATAGGTCCAGGTACGGGTAACATGACTGTTAAAATGTTGGAGAAAGTCAAGAAGGTAATCGCCTGTGAAGTCGACCCCAGAATGGTGGCAGAATTGCAAAAACGCGTTCAGGGCACCCCGTTTCAAGCAAAGCTTCATATCATGGTCGGGGATGCCCTAAAGACAGATCTCCCATTCTTTGATATCTGCGTTGCCAATGTGCCTTACCAAATTTCATCACCATTGGTATTCAAGCTACTTTTGCACAGGCCATTCTTCAGGTAGATTAACGTTCCGTAGCAAGCGATCTCCTCTTTGAGAAAACTGTATACATGTACTTACTCCAGTTGTTGTTCCTCTGCATTCCGCAGGTGTGCCATTCTCATGTTTCAAAGAGAGTTTGCGCAAAGGCTGGTAGCAAAGCCTGGGGATAAACTATACTGTCGACTGAGTATAAACACGCAGTTATTAGCGAGGGTAGACATGCTGATGAAAGTTGGAAAGAATAATTTCAGACCACCACCCAAAGTTGAATCTAGTGTGGTGAGAATTGAACCTAGGAATCCTCCACCTCCAATAAATTACAAGGAATGGGACGGGCTGACTAGAATAGGATTTGTTAGAAAGAATAAAACGTTATCTGCTGCGTTCAAACAGACTGCAGTGACCACTATGTTGGAAAAGAATTACAGACTTCATTGTAGTTTGGAAAATACGGTGGGTATACGGACTTTGGATTCAAACTGATTTGGCAAAGAGACCTGCGAATTTTCTAATCTCAATTTATGTTGTATTGTTACAGACAATACCAGACGATTTTGATATAAAAAGTAAGATAAATGATATTTTGATAGAAGCTCAAGCTGCTGATAAACGAGCGAGGACTATGGACATTGACGACTTTATGAGGTAACTCGTATTTATTTTTTTTATTCATTTTATTCTATTTATAACTTTGTTTATAAATAATGTTCATACTTAGGTAGTAAGTAATGTCACGTTATTGCATTTGATCATTATGTACAGCAATAAGTATGCCGATTAAGTTCAAAACTGTCCTAAAGGACGTGAGACAAAAAAAAAAAGGAAAAAAAAAAACTAGGGTTTCTACCGATCACCGAAATTCATCGCTTATCATTATTGTTTTTATTAACGCCGTATGAACATGAAAATTTCAAAGAAAAATAAAACCGCCTAAGTTTTCCTCGTGTAGTACAAATATGTAACAAAAGATATTTTATCGCATGATGCATCAATGGCAATGAATATTTATGGTATTTATATACTTCGTTTGTTACAGCCTCCTACACGCATTCAATACCAAAGGCATTCATTTCTCTTAGACAAAATAGTCTGAGAAAACGTTGCAAGCGATGCGGTTATATCATATACAATTCCTAAATAAGAAAATAAAGATATTCTAAAACCCGTTGACGGCATCTTGAACAAATACTTTCCTATTTATAATTCTGCTCGTTAATACGCGTGTAATGTATGTACCTATGTATGTATGTGTGTATGTATGCATGTACTACCTATGTAATACGGGGTTGATATCACTTTTGTACCATTTACAAAAATAGAAGTGTCGTGTTTACAATCGATAATAGGTAATAGACCTAAATGTACTCAATCCTATTAATTGTACGTTTACCAAATTACGATAGTTGATAACGCGTGTTTGGTATTAATCTTTAGCAAGAGTAGAACAAAGGTGAAATAACTGAAACGTTCAATACGCTCGTTAAAATTCATGTGTTCTGTTACGATTATTCATTCAATTCTGTTCACATTACAGGTAGGTTCCATCTACGAATTATGCGCTAGTGCAAACTAGCGTCGAAAATTATTATCAACAATATATCATTCAACTAGACGTGATTCGTGATATTTCACACTCGTCACTCATGAAAAGTAATCGATTGAACGCTAATTAACAATGTTTGGAGTCCGCGTCTCGTTCCGAGTCCGAGCTCGACGACGACTTGATACGGCGTTTCTTTTTCTTCGATCTTGATTTAGATTCGCTTTTAGATCTTTTGCGAGATTTTTTCGACTCCTTATGCTTTTTATGGGACCTTCGTCGCTCCTTTGAACTCGGACGTTTCTTTGAATTGGAATATTTCGACGGTAGAAGGGTATCGCCTCTAATGGAAGAAGAAGTTACAGCTGCCGTCGAAACGCTCGGCGTACAATCGTCAGCCTGGAATGAATCTGTCGCGTTCGCTACAAGCGATTTGGTATTCGATCTACGACTTCCTTTCTCTCTTCGTTTGTCTTTGTGCTTTGATTTTTTCTTACTAACATGCGCTTTGCTCGAGCGCACACTACATTGGCTACTCGAACGAACATTCGACAAAGTCCTTTCGGAATCGGTCGTACTATATTCAGTTTTACATTTACCATCCGTATGTTTTTTATTAGGGGACTCGTCATCCTCGCTGTCGTGTCTCCTCGCTTCTCTATCAGAATCCGAATCTCTGTTCGGTCGATATCTCTTCAATTCGCATTTTTTACTCGCTAAAGATCTGTGCTCGGAAACTGCGGCACTCACCTGAGAGCCATCGCTCTCGGCACAATCTTGGCTGTACCATTCCTCGCGTTTTATCAAATCTTTACGAACTTTTATTGTATTAGCTGGCTCAGATTGCATGGATTTTGATTTTCCCTCAGGTTTTTGTCGTTTGCTACGTCTGTCCGGACTAGAATCACTCCAACTTGATGAATACCTTCTCTTATCACTATCAGGCGATACCGACATCGGTTCGTATCTCCGCCGTTTGCTTTTGTCCTCGGACTCGCTACTGCTTGAAATCATTACTTTCACGCGACGCCTTATTCTAGCAAACGTACTGGTACCTTGTTTAGGTTTTTGCTGACGTAAGGAACCAGCTGTTGATCTTTTTAATTTATTCTTTGATTTACCGCTACCGCGAGGAGTGTAATCACGATCCGAATTGAAATCATCACTTTCCGATGTTGTAGAGTCGGAGAGTAGACGTTTTATCGTCATCCGAAGATTATTACGATTTGAGCTCCGTTTCCTGTCTGTCGAAGTCCCAGGCTCATAGACCTCGCCAGAGGTCGGCACACTTGGAGAGTCAAGCAAAGATCTATCTATCGAATCTTCATACGTTGTGTATTGTCTTGCAGGCGGTTGATAGCTGTGTCTTGTGTGGTCACTGAAAGTTTAAAATTACAATAATGTAACAATAATTTCCAGCATTAGCGCAAGTAAAGTCTATAAGCATACCGACTCTGAACAGATTAGAGTAAAAGTTATGAGACCGTCTCGAACTTTTAAATGGATGCAAAAATATTCAACTTACGTATAGTCTAAAGGAGCAGCATTAGTTACATTCACTGTTTCAGCATCCGATGACAAAAGGTCTATAATTTCTGGTGTTCTTTCATGTCGGGGTTTCACATATCCCACAACTTCGCATTCGTTGTCGGATACTCCCGAAGAACTCGAAGAAATAGTTAAAACAATTCTAGAAGATGGTATCTGCTCGTGAAATGCTTCCGCCACTGTACTAGGACCTGAGAAGCGAAAGTAATGCTCAATTACTAGAGGTAGGTGCAGAGAAATAATCGTGCATGCTTAGAAATCAACTGATGTGGATAATCTAGCAGAAATGAGAGGAGAGAATATTTCTAACAAGTTTCTACCACTCTTATTGGGCAATCCAATTATTCCCAATCTACGTATGTATTTAGGTATATACCAGGCATCTCGACTGTGTGAGGGCCCACTCTTGGCATCTCGGTGTTTAAACGACCCGCATCGATAGTTTCGTCAACAACTTGAACATCGGAATCATTGGATGTACTACTGCCGCTAGAACTGGGAGATGTTACAAGCGGAACGTACTCGTTTGAGAAACCTGAAACATGTTGAAATAAGATGATAAAAAAGTTATTCCACTGAGTCAAGGTCGTGAAAAATCGAACATCATTCGACATTGCCATGTAGAAATGGTGATCAGAAATTTAAATGAAAATGCGATACATTCTTAACTTTCTAGAAAATAAATTACACAAACCATGACCAGGAACGTAAGTGACGTATTGATCGTAGCCAATCAAATCGAAGCTAGTACGTGCGTAGTTCAGTAGTTCATGCACAAAGTGTTCCGTGTGAATGCCAAAGTAGGGACGAACGACGTCTCGAAAATCCGGACTCCTCAAGTCAAACCGAGTCAGAGATTCGGTGATAACTCGTAGTACGTAAGCTACGTGTGGAGCGTTGTTGTTGAGCAATACCTGCAGCTCTCGATTCAGCCAAGGAATTAATCTGTTCAATTGGTTCGGCTCTCGTCTGTAAAATATATCACGTCCTGCATGTTGTCTTCATATTCTAGTAAAACATATGGCGATTTGATAATTGCAATTTTATTGATGCGAAAACAATTGCCATTCTTTTGTCAAATTGACGGAGATGTAGACAGGAGACTTAAGGCGAAGCTTGGTGAATAATATTCACGTCAAACGTTCAACTTCAATAAAGTTTACCGATAGTAGTCGGCGCTGCATTCTCTAAAATTTCCAAATATGTCTGGTAGAGATGTAGCCCAAATTCCAAACCGGTAGACATTGCGCCGATAGTCAACAGGGTTGGTGCGTCTGAGCCTCCGTTCTTCTCTAGAAACTAACGATGTAAGAGATGGGACTTGCTCGCGCCTCGCAACTTGTTCCGGATTCAAGAAAACTCCGTATCGACGATTTGGTGTCATTGTTGTTCTACAACACAAGGTTTAAATTAGAAACAAATTGATGGTACTTAAACTTAAACAATTATTCGAGTAAGCTAAGAGTTGAAGGAATCAATAGACACCATCATGGTTATTGACATTGTTGGTATTTTGAATATTCAGTTGAGAGATCAAAGTGCAAGCCTAAAGCATGGATTTTATCTAATCTTGCATGTAGCTGAGATACAAAAGAGTCTGATTGAAATTATCTTGGACAATGTTAGACTTATTATTATTATTTTCTGTTTCTAGCACCAGTATATAGTAAAATGAATAATTAAATGCAACCTTGACAATACCTTATCAGGGATGTAACAAACTTTCACTTTCGAAATCCCCTAGCTAGTTTATACGACATTAGAAACGCCCATTCACGTGATTTGACAAATAATTTAATCTTCAATGAAATATTATTTCAGATGCTTTTCATTTCAGTGAAATATACAGTCCACCAATAATAAAGTGAATAAACTTAAGAGCCGAGCTCTAAGTAGGTGAAAATACTTTGTCCCAATAGTTGGTCTATTATTTTCAAGTATATCAATAAAACATTCTAGATTTCAGATAAATTTCTCTTCTCAGGTTTTTGAAATCTTGTAAGAACGCCTCCAATCAAAAATGTAAGCAAATTTCATAACAACGAATAATAATTCTTCGACGACTGAAAAACCTGAATGAATGTCAACTCAAAACATTTATTCCTTCCTTTTTTCCATTATTACTTCTGATGCATCTACCTTACGTCTGTACTCAAAGGGATACTACTGAACATAAATGGCATCGACTAGTAGGTCTAATTCCTTTTGTTTTCTTTTTTCTTTGTCTCACCTATAGCTGAACCTACGTCCTCCGACATCAAGATTGAGGCCGACCAGATCAAAATTAACATCCAAAGTCGCAGCCATCTGTGGTGCAGGTAGAGGAGCAAATTGTCGAGGAACATGATATTGGTCGTAATCCTCCTCTGATCTGACGTTGTGTATAATGGATTTAAAAGTTTGTTTACATAGAGGGCATTCTGTCTTTATTTTAGACCACTGCAAAAGGCAGCTGAAGCAAAACTGGTGCAAGCAACTATCTGTGAATGATTTGTTGATCAATTTTCCCAAACAAATGCTGCAGTTAGGTGGTGGCGACGCAGCTCCGTCGCTCCGTTCGCTGGTTTCATTGTCAGGACTGCCTTGAGATATCTCTTCCGTTTTCAAGGGGCCTTTTGGAACCAAGGTTGCAGTTGCAGTCGCAGTCGCAGTTGTAGTTGCGGGAATGACTGCGGTGGCAGTAACAGCTATGCTTTCTATCTGTTCCTCCATTTTTTACTCAACTTAGCCTTTGATCCATTGATTTGCTCGCGTAACTGTGCCTGTACCATGCATAATATTAACAATGTGTTAAGCACCGTTGCATATTGTCCTAAGAAATAAGTAATGCAATTTTATGGAGTCAGCTACCATTTTAGAGCACGAATATTACAGAGACTAATAAACGTATGATATATGTTTTAAAATTATTCGTACCTTACACTGTGGTGTACAAAGGATTTTATTTACAGCACAGTTAATGCTACGTATGATGGTTTGTTTATGGTATATAAGCGAGGTCTGTTAGCTCGTATAGGACACATAAATATTGCACAAAGCCATGATCAATCACAGGTAAGGTAAAGTAAAATTCAATTTAAGACAAGCTGCCCTTGAGGTGTAGCCAGATTGTTTTATATAGGTAAATGAATCCTTTCATATATGCGTGATCGAAGATACATATTACTGAGACAGAATTTTATCATAGAACGTCTGCTCACCCTATTAATGTCGCCTACACTCCAAACCGAAATGTAATATTCGACGAGGCGCTTTAATGCTTTCACTGACTTCCATCGGCAAAATTAACCATTGGATATACAGTCGTGAGATTGACCTACGGACCCTTGTGATAATAATGTTACGTCGCGATCAGTATACTAGAATCTCCGCCAGATGACGCCAGTCTATTGACGCGCTTATACTAAAATAATTGTCCAAGCGAATAAATAAACAACGATTCGCCGATAAATAAAAGCGTCGCGGAACTTGGAACTGACGTTTATCTACCCACAATGGGTTTGAGAATGCGAAATACCTGTCATGCACATTCGGGCGTGTTCCAAAACCAATACAACCTAGGTGTCAGGTGACGCGCATTTCGTAATACTCGAACCGAACACTGGAAGACACGTTCTACTACGTTTCTGGAAAACATTTATCTTTCCGTTCGAAACAAGCTCGAAAATAAATGGAAATATTTACGCGATTTATGAAAGCTTAGGAAAATAATAACAACTGATGATCATCACAGTTCATAAATCTACTGATTAAATACATTAGGTATTACTCGGTACGATACTGTAATCTCTTATTGTCGTTAACACCGACGTACGATGAGTCATGACGCAAGCAAGTAGGGGGAACATGGCGATTGTCTGTTCGGGATCGGGGGCACGGTGACGATCAGTGACGGTGATCTGTTGCGTGAATCAAAACCTAAGGTGACTATTTAGTTCCGGATTAGTTGTGGCCCAAGTTAACGATAAAGGGCCTTATTCTGCCTCGCGCTATCATCAAGGATGAGTTTCTTCAGCAAAGTATTCGGCGGTAAAAAGGAGCCCGTCGCTCCTTCGACGGCCGAGGCGATCCAAAAACTTCGTGAGACGGAGGAGATGCTTATGAAGAAACAAGACTTTCTAGAAAAGAAAATCGATATAGAAAAACAAACTGCCAGGAAGAATGGAACCGCTAACAAACGAGGTATCCACACCCGCCCAATTATCTATTATCTCATTCCACCAAAATACAACCAACATTCTCGATACATCGCATTCCATTTTCGCCACAACCTATCAGCTGTCATTATGACGTTACAACGCGCGCACTAGGACCAGGAATTTGTAATACGTTTCTAACGAAGTTACAATGATTCATTGAACAAAGAGTATCCCTATCACAACAAGATTAGTCATTTTTTTAACACGAGGTCTCGGACCTTAAATTCTAAATTCAATATCCCAAAGAAAATTTATTCATAATCAGTTGACGACCTATTTTTTAATCAAAGTTATTCTTCAGCTGCCATTCAGGCGCTCAAAAGAAAGAAGCGTTATGAAAAACAGTTGCTTCAAATCGATGGGACGTTGTCCACTATCGAAATGCAAAGAGAGGCCCTTGAGGGTGCGAATACCAACACTGCGGTACTTACCACCATGAACAGCGCTGCTGCTGCTCTAAAGGCTGCCCACCAGCACATGTTAGTTCTTTCATTTCTTACTCGTCAATTATTTTCTAACATTTTATAAAAGATTTGGTTTCGTAATGACAAAATCTTCGGTTTTTAGGGACGTAGATCAAGTACACGACATGATGGACGATATAGCCGAACAACAAGACGTGGCCAGAGAGATTTCAGACGCAATTTCAAATCCAGTCGCATTTGGCCAAGATGTTGACGAGGACGAGTTGGAGAAAGAATTGGAGGAACTTGAACAAGAGGAATTGGACAAAGAACTACTTGGCGTTGACAAAATTGGAGCTGCTGATGACCTGCCAGCTGTTCCTGCCACTTCGGTGCCTGCGGCACCTGCCAAAACTCGATCAAGTGAGACTTTTATTGAGTTTTTTTTTTTAATGATGAAAGCTCATAATTTGATGTGAGATTATATGTGCAAATACTCTGGACTTGAGTAATCTGTTCAATATTATTTAATTCCTAAATAATTTACAGAAGCTAAAGCTGAAGAGGTTGATGACGATCTAAAGGAACTAGAAGCATGGGCCTCGTAAAGAAATTGGAAAATTGCTGTATAAACCAAATAGCACGTAAAGATGTTCAGAAATAAGGAAATTAATCTAGGATATATCTATATGCCGAAAAATGAGAAATGCTCCGGACAATGCATGAATTACTGGCTTTGCTAAGGCAGAAATTAAACTAGTACCTAATCACAAATCTTACATGTGCTCTGTATCGCCTCTTTGCTAAAACTCACCATAATCTCAATGAGTCTGATGCTATTCTCTATAACTTGACGATAATTTATAATCGTTCGGCTCTAGATACAGCCGTGATTTTCAGAGTAGGTGAAATCTGCGAAGTTTAAGGATACGTTACATCCGGTAGTCTATTTTTTATTTTTGTATCACAAGGGGTAGCTTTCAAATGGAAACTAACATATGAAGGGATTGTCCGCGAGCGAGAAAAGAACACTGTTATTAAATAATGGAATTAAAGAAAATTAAACAATTATCAATATAATCAACGAAGTTTTGAAGGGTCGTCACGTTTCTGTACATAGGGTTAATGCTTAATAAAAAAAAAAAAAAAATACAAATAGTTAGTTATTAACCGTAATTCTTAATTATAAATCGCCTTATACATATAAACTATACTTTATACGTGTAACCGAGTATGTTACTAACAGCAACTAATCATAATTATCGTGCTTAGGTAAGCTTGTTCTGCACAATTCGTCAAGACGTTGATTGTTTGTAATAAATTGAAATCTCTGAATAAAGCGATAGGCTTATTTCATTTTCCACGATTTTTAAAATTGAAAAGAACACGGACGAATGAGGGAGAAGGAATTAGGAAGAACACAGGCATCCTCGCGGCCTAATGCATAAACTGTAAGATACATGCCTGTGATTTCGAGTTTGAGTATAAAGAACGCGTAGTTCGTCGAGATGGAATTGTATTTACTGTTAATCCGCTACTGCGTGCAACTAATTCAACAAATATACTATAAGGTAAAAATTCACGCAGTGTTAATAGTTCGTTATAAACTCTCAACATTTGTCATCACATTCTATTTGACCAACAATTGTAAGAGTTGTTTAAAAAAAATGTCTAAGCCAATGCAATGGCTTTCTGTATGTATTGTATCTATATGCTTATCGAGCTAAAACGTAGAACCTTATATCATGAAAAATAAAGATAATCTATATGTATTGTCTAATGAGAAAGGTAACTGAATAAAAATATATTTGAAAATAATCAACATCGATTAAGCAAGTCAATTGCTGGATCGACTCACTACTCTTTATTCAAAAGAATGAAAATAAATACTTATTATTTACAAATGACTTTCTAACTATTTGAAACGTATCATTAAATATCAAAGACTCTCTAAAACACAGAATTTATAGTCTGCTTTCTATAATTTGGCATCAGTTAGTCTACTAAAGAATATTGATATTCACTTTCAAACTCGATTGAAACTCCAGTAATACAATAAATATTTAAATAACAATTAATACCATGGTTTGCCATACTTGAGAAAAATGTAAAGAGATCTGGCGGCACAAATGATACAGTGTATCGCCTACACAGCACGATTTGCATAATACTTAAAGCAGAATGTCGCTCCGACACGGTGCTACCGGTGTGGGTGTATACTTCCTATTCGGTTTGTTCAGAGCCGGGGAAGATAACGGGAGAACGTGCGGCTTCGCGGGAAACCTTCTTCCTGCTATATCCACTTCGTAACGAGCATTTGGATCCATTATAAACTCGGTTGTTATTGGGCTGTGGTCGTCGAACTCATCTCTAATACCCGGCAACCCGATGAAACCCAGACAGACTAGTTTTTCAATCGCAAATCCGTACCTAATAAATTTTATATAATTTTAGATTACCAATTAATCATAATTTCGATACGATTTAGGGCAGAGACTGATCCTCGTTGATCAGAGCTCCTCTGTCTCTATCCTTTCCCATATGTTAGGTCATACCCCGCTGAGGTGACGGTACCAACGAATCTATCGTCTCGATATAGAGGTTCGCCACCCCATGGCCAAACATCTTTATTAGGATCGAGTTCACCACCCAGAACAAAGAGAACTAATCGCTTTCTAACTCCCTGCTCTTTCTGGTGCTGAAGGGCAAACTTTCCGATGAAGTACTCTTTCTGTTTAGAGAAATGAACAAGTTGTTGAGTATTTAGGTACGATAAATTAGATAGCATTCTCAAAAAGCTTAATTCATAGCTTCGGATCACTCTGTTTCATCTTCTGAAAACTCACATCCAATTTAACGCTGTATCCGTTTCCTGCTTCGTAAGGTGTAACATATGGGCTGAGCTCTTCAGCCCAAAATGGGATGAATCTTTCTATCCGCATGAAACGTTGCGTCAATACTCCCACATTTCTGGCGCCGTAGTCTTTTCCGACTGCCATCAATCTCGTGTAAACGTGCAGAGCATACTCAGACGGGATGTAAAGGCAATATCCTGGCTCCCCGGTGTGCGTGAAAGCCATTACCATCACGTCGGAGGCATACCCAACATTCACCATCTGCAAAAAGTTCAAAATAATTATTTGTGTTTTCAGATTATTCATTTATATAATTGAAAAAGATGATGGCGTTACCTTATGTGTGAATGGAGAGAGGTTGATATCGGAGTTGGATAACTCTGACATTAATTCAGTGGCTTTTGGTCCGACGACATTGATCACGGTATATTTAGATGTGACGTCGTTCAAGCCGACCGATCGATCGGAAGGTAAATGCCTGTTGATAATTAGACGTGATCATAACTTGGCAGAATCGAAGATTGCGAGAAGTTCCAAAGTTTTTCTTCCCTCTATACTTCATTTGGCCATTTTATACCTGGACATCCATTGGTAAATGCGTGTTTGCTGGGAGGTGGGTGAAACCATGAAGAAACTGTTATCTGTCTGACGAACCAACATACAATCATTCTCGTAGCCACCTCTCTCATTTTGCATTCCTGTGTGCGCTATGCCTCCCACTGGTATGTTGGCGTCGTTAGAGCATAACTGCTGCAGATAGTTCACAACTTCCCAGCGACTTGACTGTTTCATTTCAAAGATATATGTTAGAGCTTGGAATTCAAGGTACAGTTGTCTTGGAATATAATTATCCATGAAAATAACGGGAGAGATTGTTAAATTTGAATTCACAGGTAGCAGACTCGAAGAAGTATGATACTCTGATATTCGAATAGATAAATTCTTGAAACTAATTGGTGAGATATGATATTTGTTACCTAATAAAAAGCAGGAACACATGTTTTCAAATGTTAGTCTAACACCTTGGGAGTGAATAACAATCAAGCATTTCAATTAAAGAAGAAATCACATACATAATTGGGAAAGCTGACCATAGCAAAGCGTTAGATACATTCTTGAGTTTGGTTCAATTGCATATTTCTATGTTCTGCTACTACGCCGGTATTCGGAATTGCTAAAGCCTGCGTCATATTTGGGGAAACATAAAGTTTGTAGGTATAAAGCGGTTTAGTCTTCCTGTTTAATCCACCCATTGAGATGTTTGTGATGAACAATGTTATTTGAAAGTAACAAAAAAATTCAGAATAATCTCTGCACCAGAAAATAACTGCTATACATATCATACCCCGTCCACAGCATATGAACCGTAAGCTCGACGCCTTGCGTCGTTGTGCGTTGACTATCAAATAAAAATAAATGATGTCAGTGTAATATTACTAAATGGTTTGCGATCTTGTAGATGAGAAATCTCTCAATTGGACTGAAATATCGCGTCTCTACTCACCTTGATTTCAATTTTGGAAAAAGAGCTCATATCAATTATTCCCACCCCTTCCCGACAGGCGTGAAATTCTTCTTTCATGAAATCGAAGAATTTTGGTTTATAAAAACTGCCTGGTGGCATTTCGGGCTTTTTATCACCTCCTGAAAAAATATCAGACAGCCAATGTAATTGAAACTATGTTAGGAGCGTTCAGATTTATTTGCCTAAAAGATGGATCTCAGCTCTTAGTTTTGTTGGCCGATGTGTGATTGCTTACTTATGTAAGTGGAATCGAAGTAGAGAGGTCTTTCGTACGCCATTTTTATGCCAAATACAGCACCCTGTTCTTCCAGGACAGAGTACAAAGGAGAACAGCGTAATTTTCTAGCATACTTGTATTCGCATTGATGGGGATATAAAATAGCGTAATGACGACCGACTACTTCCTTTATCCTCTGCTGAAGATACTGTTTGTTGTTATGTAGATCCAAAAATCTTTGTATGTTGAACGGAAGCAATTCCTGGGCCGGTTCACCTTTCATAAGCCATTCAGCAACGGCTTTTCCGATCCCTCCAGCGCCTGGGAACACACAAAAATATGATAAACGTGCTTCCAATTATTAGATAAGATACGATACTACTTACCTTGTAATGAATTTCCGTTCATACCAACAGCGACGAAATAGTTCTTCACCTCAGGACTTTCTCCAAGGATCCAACGACCGTCTGGCGTGAAGTTATCTGGGGAATTGTAAATTGTTGGCTCTCCCATTTCTCTCAGTATAGGTAGACGGTGCTTTGCTCTTTCCCAGAGAGGCTTCCAGTGCTGAGGATCGTCCTTCAAGCCGTGATGCCAGTCCTTGGCGGGAACCTTTCCTCCTCGGCCAAAGGCTGGTTTTGCTTCTCGTTCAAACCAGCCGACCATCAGACCACCTAGGGTACAACGATTTCATTATCTTATCTAGACAAAAGTTGCGTCATTTTAGAAATAATCAGTTCCGGTTTTCAAGATGGGATAAACCTCGCTTCTAATTACCTTGCCATTGCCGGGCATACGAATACGCGTCAAAATCTCTTATGCAAGGCAGATTGGAACTCAATTCAGGAACCATAGGCGGTGTTGTGGCGTAAAAATGTTCCGCTGGGTAAGCGGGGATTCTCACTGGCGGATTACACCGCAATCCCAAATCCCTCGCCCACTGAAATAAACTCCTAGTTCATAGATTCGAAGAAGATAACTTTTACAGACAAAAAGTGTGGCGAAACTTTCGGTAAGACACCTCGTCTAAAATCTCCTCTAGCACTAAGAAGTGAAAAACGTGATACGACGTGGTAAGAACTTCTTTAGTGATGAAACTTACCATTCCTGCGCAGTTTATAAAATATTCACAGACTATGTTTCCGTGATCGGTTTCAATGCTTTTTACCGCCCCATTTTCAGTGAAAACTTCCCTAACGTGACAATTCTCTCTGTATCTAGCTCCCCCTCGTTTAGCGAGCTTAGCCAAGGCGTGACAAATGGCGCTAGGATCTGCAACGGCGTCTTCCGGCACCCATACAGCTCCTTCGAGATCGTCAACATGCAAGTAAGGATGTAGTCTCTTCAATTCTTCTCTACCAAGTATCTAACACATGAGATTACGATTGATAACAAGTGATGAAGAGTCACGATTCCTAAACGCTGAGACCCACCTCACAGTGCAATCCTGTTGGAACATTGTAAGCTATTCTTCTCTTCAAAGCGACCATTCTATCTTTGGTTTGAGCGAGGTTTATACTACCACACTCTTTCATGCCTATGTCAAATCCCATCTCTTGTATTTGCCTGTATAACTTGATACTGTACATTATTATGTTGCGATGAGCTATGGGTTTGAATAAACCAAGAGTCCCGGAGCCAAAGTGCGATGTGCCGCTTCCCACCCTGGTAAAATTTCAACATTAACGAATAAATGCGAATGAATAAATCCGAATGATCATACCGGCCTTGTTCCAATACGAGGACATCCTTCCAACCGTTTTCGACAAGGTGATATGCAACGGAATTTGCGACGGTACCTGCGCCCGCGATAACGATCTGAACTTGGTTTGGGAGTATGGATTCGTTCCCTGGCAAGGTGCGAGACACGGATGATAAAGAACGCGAGGATTCTTCGTGTCTGGTTGACACCGGGCTCGTAGACAAAGTCCGCGTTGTAATAATACCATCTTTGTAGGTTATGCCCTGGAACAGTTGTTTCGTTGATGTGTAGCTGCGTTCGGTTACATGTATGAAGCGCAAGCACCTCGGACACGCTTGACTAAACATTAACATTAACGATTGAGAGTAAGAGCGAAGGTTTCTTCTATTTTAACACGAGTTTGTTATTATATCGAGGAAGTCTCAATATGATAGGATCTTTCATGCAGTCGGTTTTCGCAAGGTAGCCGCAAGTTCGCGACGAGTAAATCAATTACCTGAAAAAGCCCTTTTCCTATTTATAGGTGCACATATGCTGCATAGTTATTAAAAATAGTCTAGTCTTTTCGACAATTCTTGGCGTTAGGATTTCTGCCGAGTTACGGGTACGGTACAGCCGAGGCTTGCAGTGAATGTGTGCTTAATAAATCCTACTATATCTGCAGCGATAGGAGGGATCATTCTCTTATATAATATTGTTGTTGTTGTGGATTAAATAACATCGCCGCGGCGCGCAGCGCCAGTCTCGTAATTTGTACCAGTTTATCAAGTGATACCATCGGGTCAGATACCACATGATTTAAAATTCAAATAAAGTTAAACAAGCTGCTTGTACTGACTGCCTGACTACGTAAGTTTATTCTAATTCGATCGATTCAGGAATTTCATCTCTCATATTAAGCGACCGTTCGAACACTCGTCGGGACTTTCTGAATGTCACTTCAGACCTTGAACTTGCAGAGTACTTGAGACCATATTTGAGACTTTAGACTAGACAGACAGGGGAGATAGGGAGTGACAGGAAGTCAAAAGCTCGAGTTATTATAGCTGCTGGAAACTTGTCAAGGAGACAATTAAGCTGATTCGATGGCGAAGACCGAAGAGTCCTTGGAGAATTCCGTGAGTTTTCAACACGTTTATATCACCTACCGCATGGAAATAATTTGATATCGCAATGAGCCATTATAATCATTATACATGTGATATGTCTACGGGGCATTCGATGTCAATTAAGCGAGGTCGGAGAATAAAAGTTTATCAGACTTATTATTTTCACTTGGAAATCAACGTTTTTGACAGCGGTAGCCGCTATCGATTCTTTCCAAATTTTTTGGCAATAAATTTTCGGCTTTGCGATAATTCGAAAGCTTTGAGTTTTGACACCATTCTGGAAATGGTACTAGCTGTCTGCAGGTTCAGATGCTATAGATTATTTAATGAACTTCGAAGAATGATAAAATACGATAATGCAGAAATGCAGAGAGCAATGCAAAAAAATCTGAGCCATATATTAGAATCGGATCATCATATATTTTCAGGAAAATTACATGAAAGATAAACAAAATTTGAGTCTAATGATATCCATAATTATTTAATCAATGATCTATAGATAAGATTTGAATTTTTACTGTCGCTTCTTGCATATCATTTTGCGGAAACATACGATATCACTGAGCTGAAATGCAAAAGAACTTCAATAGTTTATTTCGTATGTCCCGGTATTTCATTTATGTTAACGTTTATAGTTTGATAGTTGTGGCTCGTATAGTCGCATGATTGACTCTAGTTGTACGAGTATTCTCTTCGTTTATTCGTCCTGCCGTTTTGGCGCTCAGAAATTAAGCAATACACACGACTTTAAAAATAAACATTTCATTCGTGTTACGAGGCGGGCATTTTATAGAATACATCGAGGTCGCGTACTTCGCACTAACAGATTACGAAAGAATTTCGCGATGAAGACCACATGGCGGGACAGAGATCGAGTAAGAATTAAAAGAACCTAATCTTTCGATATTATAAATTGCATTACAATTATGACTTTACTAGTTAGCTTCGAATTATATTTTTAATTAAACGATGCTCTCACATCAGATTTGTTATCGTATATGCGTTGTAATTTTGTGAGAATATTTTTTTCAGTGACTGAATAGTAAAGCGGAATGCCCCATATATATATCCAATTTCAAAAGAAAAGTCCAGAACTTTATTCCATAAGTTGAAAAATAAACTTTTATAGATTCGATGATTTTTTTTTTTTACCCCTTTTATTGTAACATAGGATTTTCAGAAACACTTGGTCGACGGCGAAACAACTTGTCATTACTTATCCGAGGTTCTTCACAAAACAAAAACCGATTTTAAGCCGTTACCTAGATTCCCAGATCACGATGATATCAGTTATTATCGTCTCCAAGCAAGCGTTGACTGCGACGAAGTTTATCCCAGCATTTACATCGGCGATGCGTAAGTTATTGTTCAAACAAACATGGAACAAGTTTCAAATTCTTACACTTTAGTCCATTACTCACACCAAATTTCAAATATATACATAAAATTGAAAATAGTTTCAAAGAATACCGATATCGGGGTTTATATGATGTGGAAATTAAACTAAAACTACGACTTTCCTCCTATTATATCATAATCATCATCAGAAGTAATAATTTCATACCAATGTACAGGGCGACTGCGAAGAACAAGAAGTACCTAAAACTGTTGGGTATAACTCACGTTCTTAACGCTGCTGAGGGTAAACGTTTTGGGCATGTTGATACTGACGAAAACTACTACAAAGATACAAACATTAAATACTTGGGTCTTCCATTGACCGATTTGCCTACAGTATGCATCAGCAAATATTTCTTCAACGCCGCTGAATTTATCGAAGAAGCTATGTCTACAGGGGGTAATGCACATTCAATGAAGTTGTGGAATGATGGCTGAACTATTTGATGCTGTTCTTCGTCTCTGATAATCTAATAATCGTATTGCCATTCGTAGGTAGAGCATTTGTCAATTGTATGATGGGGATGTCGCGCAGTGCGACCTGCGTCCTTGCCTACCTCATGATTAAGAAAGGAATGCTGGCAGCTGAGGCGATCCGTGCCGTTCGTACTAATCGTGACATTCTGCCAAACGAAGGGTTTCTTCGTCAGTTGGCAGAGCTAGACAACCAGCTACGAAGGCAACGTTTGTAACAAGCGCTAATTGAATATCATTATCCTAAAATTAGATGGTTTCATTTTCAAAATTGTAGCGCAAATTATTTATAGATATATACACACGAAGTAGGGTAGAATTCATAAAAAGAAAGGAAACCAGGACCGTTATTATATTAACATTTAAGAATTAAGAACTATTGCAATAATATTTTTAACCAACAGCCGTTAATGCCAAATATTTGCCTTTTTATAGATGTTTGATATGCACGTACAATACATTTATACATACATAAATGAATATGTAAGTTACGATCATTTGTTAATAGCGGTGAATAAGCACACACCTATTACTCACTTCAAAGACTGTTTCACAAAGTAGAATCGCCATCGTAACAATTTTGGGAGCAAACTTCTATCTCTTTAGGAACAAAAACATACAAACATCGACATCACTTTTACCTATTTTTTACTGTGGTGTTAATTGCCACCTTACATTGTCACACGATATTGAACTCTAAAAAGTATTATTAGGGTATAGCGAACTTTGCTTTGCTAATGCTAGCACATGTGTATTATTATCGATTTTATTTCTGTTGATACGTTAGATTCTTCAGAATTATAATTTCGATATTTTAATTTATTACCTACCTAATTCTTGTAACAGTCCCACACCTTATTTTGTAAATATTTCACAAACAACCGTTTAACATCTCGCAATATGCATCCTTTTATACAGCGGTATTATTATACTTGTTCGCTCGCAACGCCTGCATATAAAGTTAATGTTTTAGCGATGAGACGGTATACTCATCTTTTCTGTTGGAATTCTAAGTTGATTATCAAATACTTTCTAGGCGATAATACACCTTGATTTGGTTTTTCGAAGCTAGTATAAAACAAAGTGAAAAAAACGTTGCGTAATATCGTACGAAAAATTCGATCGCGCCTAACAAACGATTAAATTTTCGTTAGACTGAATCCTATAAGGCGAAATCTTTCCCGCAACATTGTAATGAAAATTTTTTAACTGAAATTATTTATTAAATAGCAAATCAAATTTACGCATACATAATGCTCATATCAACGACGCGTACTTGAATCATATCCCATATACCCAGTTCAGATAAGTTTAGCAAGTAAGGATACATACTGTACAGAAATATATCTGAATCGAAGTTGTTATACTGAAATAAAGGAACCCTCTCATATACACACATTAAGCTGTTCGAATTCTACTCTCTAGCTTCAATATCGCAGAGCTCAACAGAATTTTGAAAAACGCGTCTTTTCATTAAAATTCTCAGACTATTCAGAGATTTGTAACAACGCAGACCAATGCCAAGATATTCTGATAAGTTTTCTAGAAATTGCAAAATTATAAACATCTGGCATCTGGGGAATAACTGCTCACATATTACTGAATACTGGAAGGTTCGATGAGTAACTGAGCAGAATACTTTGAGTTTTATCCATTTACTTTATTTTTATAATCGAAAAGATCGTGCCTAGATTACTTCTTGGCTTTCTTTTCTTTTGGGGCCTTAGTAACGTCGTCAGGGTTTTCAGCAGCATCCTTGACACGCTTCGCCCTTATTCCAACAAGACGAGCGTCGGCTCTAGCCTTACGTAGCGTTACGTAAGCCGAGAATTTTTTCTCGTCTTCCGTTACGACACGTGCCTTGGCTTTAGCAGGTGCTTGATGTCTGACTGGCATCACCTGGCCCTTGATTTGAGTAGCAACCTTGCGCTCCTCTTCCGTCGCTTCTCCCTTCTTAATCTGTAAACATCAATAATGTAACTCAAACATACATAACATTGGAAAATCATGAAGATATTTATGAGTATTTCGAAAATTGAAGAACTGATAAAATAGAAAGGGGTAAAGCATGCGAACCTTCTTCTCGTTGATCGGGAACAGGATCAGCTTAGCTCTGTACTCTTTCAGACGCTGCGTGTTAGTTTGAAGAGACTCAACAGACTTGTTTCTTCGGCGATGATCGACAGCGATACCAATTGTCCTTGCGAACTTTTTGTTAAGTCCAGCGCTCTTCAGTTCATCAAGAGTAAATCCTTTGCCTGCTCGGACTTTGGCATGATAACGGAACGTCGGGCAGTGGACAATGGGCCTCAGTAGGGAAGCCGGTCTGTTCATTGATACAAAGATTTTTGATTTTTGTTTTATATTCAAAGGATAATGAATGAAATTCACGCATGTATTCATTCAGTGTTCAATAATTAGTCATCATGAGATTTGCTTTTTAAAAAAAAAAAGTTTCAAAATCTTATCAATTATTTACGGCGTTATTAAGTCATCGATTGAAGTAGATCAAATGTGTTTTCGTAAAGAGATATTTTGTCGTCAAAGTTAATTTTCGGATTTTCGGACTTTCGGAGTTTGAAGTAGTCTGCATTTTTGACCTATAAGAATTTAAATCTAGACTTCTAGAATCCGGTATTTTTATCATTCAGAACTTTAACCCAGCCTGTTAAGTTCTAGTGCCACTAATCTTACCTGGGAGCAACAGCACGGGCTTTCTTGATGCGGTTTTGTCTGCGACGGTATTTACGGGCAGGCTGATTGAACCATGTCTTCGCAAATCGTTGCCAATCTTTGTGGAAGTGCCCATTCGGGATCATATTATTGCGCTTACCCATCTTGGCGCTAGTACACAATAAAAACTTTTATTAAATAACATCCAGATGTAAAATTCTAGGTCAGAAATCACGTGACTCGAATTAATTGCTGGTGATTATGAACGCGAGTTGTTAATCCGTCGTGGCTTGATCTGATAGCGCAATATATTCAAAGACACAGCTGTCTGATAGTTAGAATTTAATGTACACACAAGACAAGTTTAGGTTATGTTAGATTAGGTTAGCTTTTCCGGCAGCTCTGTCACTAGGGTTCTAATATTAAAGTAATGAAAAGTCACAGCCTGCGACGTTATGTTTAGACCGAATCTGATATCAGGTTGCAAGTCGTATGATAATATTTAGACCGTTCGAATACGATTTCCGAATTCCGAACTCTGAAAAATGTCGATCACTGCAGCCTGCAACGTTACATGTCAACAGTAATGTTATTACTTATTTATATACCGAACACCAATATATGGCGATAATAATGTAGATGAATTAAGGCAGAAGCACTGGACCCGATGTTAATTTTGAAATATAGCTAGATTGCAGAGATTGCGATTGATTAAACATCGAAGAAATGTTCTTACCACCTTGTTTGTGGTTAGCACACCGGAAAAGGAGCAAACTCGAAAAGACGGAAGTAATGATGTTCGCGGAGAATTTCTAGTCAAAACAAAGTCCAAATCTGTCGCGATGTAATGAAACTTTTTCAAATTTTTATGTCCACGGTGAGTATTAATTAATCGAAATAATTTTTATTCCTTCGTTAGAAAAATACGGGAGTTATACTTCAACGCTGTTAAAAGCTTTTTGGAAAGTAGAACATTTGAGGTTATAGTACCCCTGGATTTGGATATTTGAATGAGGGTACGAAGGCACGAATCAAGTTGTTGAATAAAAACCTCAATAAAATGCCCTACAATAGTTTACACTCGTCTAAAATGATTTATAGAATACTCACCGACAAGTTGACTAAGCGTATCGCGACGAGACACGCTTCAACTGGGTTAAATCTTTGGGTACGATTTCTTCCGATTCATTGGTTATGTTATGTTACGTTATGTTATGTTTATAATATACTGTCGGCGATTCCAATGCTTACGAACAATATCCAGATGATAATATTTTAGGAGCACGAGCTCGACGCAGAAATTAAACATAAAATCGAAAAACATTGGAGAGACAAACTGGGAAAATCTCTGTTCGATGCAAACGACTCGAAGAAAGAAAAATTTTACGTCCTTTCAATGTTCCCATATCCTTCCGGCCAGCTGCACATGGGACATATCAGAGTCTATTCAATCAGTGATTCCGTAGCTCGTTTCCACCGAATGAGAGGCAAGCCGTTTTTGTTTTAACACTTTTTCTCCCCTCGTTGACTCAAGTCGTACAAAAAATGACTAATTAGGGCTTAGGCAATGAAGTTAGGGGGTCGGGTTGAAGTTCCGTACTCCAAAAGTCCAAAACGGTAAAAATGACAAATTTTGATATTTGGAATGGAAATTTTTGGATTTTTGGGCGTTCGGAATCTAAACATTTGGAGTTTCGATCTTCTAGACTCCAACGTCTCTGAAAATATGGAATCGTCAGAAACGAGTTCAGAATTCTTACCATTCCGAACTCCAACCTAGTCCCAAAGCTGAGTCTAAAGCAATTCAATAATTGAAGAAAGATTTCAGGCAAAAACGTCCTGCATCCGATGGGATGGGATGCGTTTGGGCTACCAGCTGAAAACGCAGCGATGGATCGAGGGCTGGATCCTTCCGCCTGGACCAAGGAAAACATAGATAAAATGAGAGAGCAATTTGAGAGACTGGGATGCTCCTTTGATTGGGAATGTGAATTAGCGACGTGCAGTCCGGATTACTACAAATGGACACAGGAATTGTTCTTGAAACTATTTGATAACGATTTAGTTTATCGCAGAGAGGCTTTGGTCAACTGGGATCCGGTAGATAAAACTGTATTAGCCGATGAACAAGTTGATGCGAACGGATGTTCTTGGAGATCCGGTGCTAAGGTTGAGAAAAAGGTCCTTGATCAATGGTTTGTCAGGACAACAGCGTTCGCCAAGTGAGCATTTCATCCGATATCTTACCTCCCTTGGCTTTTCTCATGGGTAACTTTTAGCATTTGAAAACAAAAATTGTTTCTTTTCTCGACTCCTCGGGTCTATACCAGGTCTTTGTACGATGGTCTGAGCGATCCTGGGTTAAAAGAATGGAGAGATGTGATAAAGTTGCAAAAACACTGGATAGGGGAATGTAACGGACTTGCCATTGACTTTCAGTTGGTTTCGGAGGATCCAAATTATCCAAAGACGTTAACTCTGTGGACAGAAAAGCCAGAGCTTATTGAAAATGCGAAATTTGTTGCTGTGGCACCGGGAAGTTTTCTAGAAAAAATTGAGGGTCCTGGAAATGGGAGTGAAATCTTCAGGCGATTGAAAGGCCACGCAGTAAATCCCTTTAACGGTGATATTCTGCCGATTTTTATCACCAAGGCTGTAGAATTTCCTCCATTCAACGACACTCACATCGGTATCCCCTTGGCGTCTGAAGTCGATGCCGATTTCTGTTCAACTGTAGGGATAGATTCCGATTTAAAAAATTTCCAATCGGCTGATGAGATTGAGAAGAAGCGAGAAGAGATATTGGCAAAAGCAAATGAATTGAATGTTGGTAGATATCCTGTAAGTTCGAAATTGAGAGACTGGCTGATATCTCGTCAACGATACTGGGGAACTCCAATCCCGATTGTTCATTGTAAAAACTGTAAGGCACAGCCAGTTCCCAGAGATCAGCTGCCAATAATTTTGCCAAAATTAGATACAGTCTCTAACAAAGGAGCGTCACCTTTGCAACAGGCTAAAGAATGGCTTGAAACAAAGTGTCCAAAATGTGGCGGAAGAGCTACCAGAGAGACTGATACCATGGACACGTTTGTTGATAGCTCTTGGTATTTTACGAGATATATTGACTCTAAAAACAGTAACAATTTGTTCTCCAAAGACAAGGCTGACAAGTTCTTACCTGTTGATTTATACATTGGGGGAAAGGAACATGGTATTCTATCTATCTCAAGCAATTATCACATTTATTAGCTCGTTCAATTAACACAAGCTGTATAAATCTTTCCAGCTGTCTTACACTTGTATTATGCAAGGTTCATAAACCATTTCCTACACTCCCAAGGCCTGGTGCCGACACGCGAACCTTTCAGGCAGTTGCTAGTTCAAGGAATGGTAATGGGTAAAACATATCGCGTTAAAAATACTGGCAAATATTTGAGAGGAGACGAAGTCGAGCAGAAAGGAAAGAACAACTTTGTGCACAAAGAATCGGGAAAGCCCGTGGCTTCTACCTGGGAAAAAATGTCCAAGTCTAAATACAACGGTGTCGATCCATTGGATATGTTTGCCGAACATGGAACAGACACAACTCGATTGATTATTTTAGCAGATGTCGCACCAACATCTAATAGGAATTGGTCACCTGCTAGTAAGTCACCATCGGGGATCAAACAATGCCGTACTATTCAGTCGCTGTGAATTAATTTCTTGCTTTAAATGCTTATAGCATTCCCTGGTATTCTCAAATGGCAGCATCGCTTGTGGCTAACAATAGGGGACTTTCTACAGAGGAGAAGAGAACTGACGTCAAATCAGCTAGCTAAAACACTCAGCGCGGAAGAATTTGCAGAGCAGGAAAAGATCTTGTTTGAAAGTAGAAATTATTACATAAAAGGGGTCACTTTTAACATAATAGATACTCAACAATTGAGCGTTGCGATATCAAAAATGCAAGGACTTACCAATAGGTACGACGACTAGATAGTTTTGGATAAAATATGATGAGATTTTCGAAAGCCCTGTTTCTTTCTTTCACGCAAAGCAGTAATAGTCTATTTTAGATCAATTGAATAATGACATTGATCCTGTTGTTGTTTCAGTATACGTAGAGCTCCTCCAGAAATTATAGCCCAGAGCCATGAGTATGAGAGAACATTAGCAACACAGTTAATTATGCTTGCTCCGCTAGCTCCGCACTTTGCGTCAGAATTGTGGGATGGGTTTTGCTCCGCTCCTCGTCTATCGGATAGCAAAGATGTTAATGACCGAGAAATACAATGGGAGGAGAGTGTGTTGCATCAAAATTGGCCAGAAATTGACATGGAATATGAATTGGATTTAACTGTATATGTAAGTTGTAATTTATTTGGTAAAATCATTTGTTTTATTCACTTTTCAAATTAATACATCATCGCAAAGCGATTTCACATTCGCTGTAAACACCCTCTTAATGTACTAACACTAGAGCCATATTTACCGATAGATAAATTGATAATGAATAACAGGAAAAGAACAATATGAGAAAAGAAAGACTACTACAGGCGAGTAGACGGTGAGCTAGGTACAGGAATAAATCTACTCATTCATTACTGAAGCTAAAATGTAGGAAAAGGCAAAATTAGACCATTCATTTTGAATATGATAAATTAAATCTTTCCGAGTCGTGAGTCGGTTGACTAGAAAGAGAAAAAAAAATCATTAAATCTAATTTCTGCACACAGTTGAACAATCGCGAAGTCTTGACCTCAAAAGTACCTCGTCATGTATTGGACAAGATGACGACCGAGGAGGCGACTCAGCTTGTGGTGGAAGATCTCAAGACCCGTGGATTTCTTGCAAATTGGAGAGTAGTCGGAGTTAACTTTCACTCAGTGGAAGGCTGCGATGCAACAATCCGAATTAGCACCGAGAAAATAATAGAGGATTTGAAGATCGAAGAGACTCGAGTGTGAATTAATTATTTATAAAGCCGACAATGATTGTGCTCTCAAAGATGAATGAACAATGTTGAAGGCACATTAATTAGGAACGATTAACAAATACAATTGTAAATACTTCTGAGAAGTTGCGAATCAAGAAAAACAAAAGATTAATAAAATATTATCCAATATTTAGTATCTTTCAGACAACAATTGGAATCTGTTGATACATCGCTTCACAGTCCATGTTGGAAAAGGGAAAAAGAACCTGGTGACCCTTACCTGAAATCAGGTTCCCCGGTGTATCCGTTGTGCGGAAAAGTTTCTAAAAATTTTATGTATTCAGCAGATAGACCGCTCTCCCTAGCTCCGTTCAAAATCGTTTCCCTACAGAGAGAGAGAGAAAAATGTTACACGAAATAGATAATTGCTTATTGGAAATTACAGGCTACCCAAAAGTGGATGATACCTATAAGCTGCAGAAGGTCTTCTCTCCTGTGGTAACAGATCACCTACAAGGTGTTCCTTGGGATTGTTACATTGTTGATAAACTCTACACTTCAATAGGGAACCGCTGGGGGTTTCGATGTCCACAGTGTCTGCAAAATATGATTTCTGTGGTACCCCTTCCTGGTTGTCTAAGCTTGACATGTCGGAGTTATCTATTTCCCATATGGCACCCCATACATGCTCGTTTTCTGTCGGTACTATCGTGGCCGGGGCTCCACGCCATTGTTTAGAATAACAAATAAAGTCCAGCCTGAAGTTCTGAGCGAATATTAAAAGTTTGAGGTATCTCTTTCCGTTAGAAATAAAACTCAAGAAATAAATCAACCGGATTTTATTAGAATAAAAGAATATTCTTCAGGGTGAAGACAGTCTGATCTAGAATTTTGAATTTCTGAGTTGATACACTACGCTCCAACGATTATTCAATGTACCTTAAGCCGGCCGATGTCCCGCCGTACAGCCGTCGGATTATTGATATGAATTCGTGCAGCAAGAAGATTGCTGCCGTAGGCAAAATACAAAAACGTATTCATCATCATGCTGTCTTAATATGCGGTTTCGGATCTGTTTCGACTCACTGAAATATAATTCCGACTATCTAGATGGCTGTGCATACGCGTCTTATTGTTAGATTAGAAAACACAGTCAGGCATGCGCAAATGTTGCGGTTTATCTATCTAGTGTTCATTCAAATTAACTTTAAATTGGCCTGTGTTATTGCTACGTCTTCAGCGGTCGCGGAGAATTAATTTCTCGCAACAATACTGTCACGTGGCTTTGGCTAATTCCTGTAAGGATATTGAGCACACCGTGTCACATGTATTGAAGTCTGGAGGGAGCAGAAGAAGAAATGAACAACTGTCATGTGACGCATTCGTGACGATACTTGCGCAGGCGAACGGGGGGGTTTCCAGCCCCCACTCCGACGCCTTCGTGTATATCTGGTTGCCGTGAAATCAGGAGTAATTTGGCAGGTGTATATAGGGGGATGTATTTCCATGAGTTAATATGTTCTTATAGTATAGATTTTCTTATATTTCATCGAACTCGTTCGTTACAATATATGAAGTTATAGATTCACTATAATATATTAGCTGGCTGCTAGATAGTACGTAGAATATACTTATATCCTAGTTTTAGACATTATGAAGTATGATTTTATCGTTGATATAAATATCTGTGATTGCTGTAATTATTGTATGCTATGTTTGTATGTACAAAAAATGAGTGTAATATTGACGACGTCATTTAGTGCCAATTATAGATTCAACGCTGAAAGATATGACTGGTTTTTTTTCAAATATTGGTGGAGGGGCGACGACGTATGAAGTCGCGTGTTTGCCGGAAGGGTACTGATTATCCCGTGAACTAGAAGCTGCAAATATGAAACCACTTAGTCTTGTTTTAGAAGCTTGGGGCTCTGTCGAAGTCGTATACCACGGGGCAGCGGCCTGGTACGTTGGGTACAATGATTGAAAATCTAAACTCTCGTCGGCAAAGGTTCGTCTTTTACGATGACGGTCAGTCGGCGATAGGGTACCCAGGAGTTGAGGACTCGGCATTACTGTAACAGAAATTTACGATTCTGCTATAGACTGCGTAGTTCTTTACAATGTAAAATTATTCATAAAAAATGGTGTAATTCGGGATGGTTTAATAAAAAGCATAGATTGGAAAATAATCGGCTTCTTCGCCAATATAAGGGCACGATCGTAGCTATAGCCCGTCTATTCGCAGGACGATCCGGAAATAGAGAGAGACAGGGACCGGATCACAAATCTTTTAAGTTTAATAAAATAAATATAGCCCGCGCTGCCGTTAAGCCTCGCAACAGCTGTGGACAAGAGTATCACCTTTTATGATTTCCTTTCGTTGCTTTGAAACTGAAGGAATGTCAGATGTACAAAAATAACAGGATTCCATTCCTTGGAAAAGTGATGGAAGTGATACTGTATCATTTACAAGAATAAGAATGGGAAAAGGCTCGCGGAAGAAGGGGGAAATCGTCCAAAGTAAACGATCGTAAAGTTATTTGGGGCTCGTTGTGTATCTACTCGCTTAAGATGTTTGCGGAGTGATGTAAACAATCTTTTATTGTCTATCTCGAGGGCCGGCAAATACAAGTTATCGTCGCGCCACTGATTCCCCGCAGTATATATCATAATTCATAAAAATCTTCCGCAACGTAAATAAAATAATAAATAAAACCGAACGGGCCTCAACGAAAATGATAAATATGAATGCATCATACCTGCCGTTTGTAGTCCCGTGGGTACGGCGTTCAAGCTAAGATTCTGCGTAACGCTGATCTGTGTTTGCGTAAAGTGCAGATGATGTTGAAGGTTGCGTAGTCTTCGCTGATAAGCAGCAGCAGCGCGCTGATGATCGCCAATATTTTGCGCTTGTCCTTCGGCAGATAATTTTCCTGGTGTCAACAACCGTCCATCGTTCATGTAACCGCTTCCATGCGCTTGCTGTTGTCGGCGTAAAGCAACTTGTGCTGCCATGACCCGCTGTCGTTCAACAACCAAGAGGCAGCAGGGACAACGACAGTCTTTCCAAGCGCAGGACCTTTTGTGACCTTTCAAACCAGAAATCACTCCGTGGTTTCTACACCGTGCACACTTAGGGCTCCGTAGCCGGTGTTCGATCGACGATGCCGATTGTCTTGTAGTTGTAGAATCGGTTGATTGATCCGTCTTCATTATTGCTTCGATTTCTTTAGATTATACCTGGGGGTATCTTACCAAGTATACAATTTCCTCCGAATCGCAGATTTCCGATGCGCCTGGCCTCTAACACCACTCACGAAAATCGGTGCAACTGTCTTCGCGGAGCTCAATGTGATATTCACGATTATTCATCTGTCTAGAATTCAGGCTGAGTATAATTATGATATACAATCATTTACGAAGGTTTCCACTTGCAAAGATAAGACAGACTCGAGAGTCACCCTCCAAGAATCATCATCACTGTGTGCAATCGAAGAAAGGTAGCCGATCGGCTTCTGGTTTTACGATTTAACAACTTTACGTCTTCATTCCGAACAACAGGCACGTGTTTCTGTACCGATGTTTGCGATTAACTTATAACCGATAAAATTAGGCTCGCGATTCTCAAAAATAATGAAATTTGTCCGTCGATTGTGGTGGCGTTCTCTCGAGAACTAGAATCTTTCGACTGGCCGGAGCAGTTGGTCCAGGTTGGTCAGAATCGCGTGTATAGACTGCGATGCAACGTATACCACTCATCGTCAGTCGGAGGTTTAGAAGATGTATTTTTCAGTAGAGGAGGTGTGGTACACGTCGTGCCTCCGCCTCCGCCTACAAAATTAAAAACTATTCTTAGTGATCGGTAGCTCTCATTGGTTACATCTCAGGGAAGCCCCGCCATTTCCGGATGTTCCCCTGGGATACTAGACCAATCGACCCTGCAGGACGATCGTTCGTGGTTTCCCGTTTCGGAGTATACGTGTAACAATCACGCCATATACCAGTCCTTGAGAGTCCAATATGGGCTCAAAACTCATGTACACCTCTCTTCCTGCTAATTCCATCGGAATTTTTCCGAGGTTTGAATTATAGCAAATGATTCATAATTTACCGAACGCGAACTGTATTACGTCTGATATTTATAATGAATATTGAATTTCGTAATATTTGGCTAACGAGAGAAAGGGCCTGTTCATTTTTGCCACGAATAACAATGATCATGTATATGCTATATCATAAACACATAAAACGGTGATTTCCAAATCGATAGCTGAATACAAGAGTCGTGATTTCGGGTTTAGTTTCTCGTAAAAGAATCAATACCCTGATCAAACTTGTGAGATAATTTCATCTTTCGAAAAACAAGACTGGATTTCAAGTTGGATCGACAAGGCAGATTTTGATTTCGGTATACATAATATACCTATCGTTTCTCGGCCCTATATCATTTTCTCGAAGAAACGAGGGTAGGTATATGTGTGTGATACAATAGAGTAGTGTGAGGTCAAGAAAAGCCTGACTATACGCGCGCGTCCCTCCGTCTCTTTTCCCCAGTAAAAGCTGCAGGGCCCTAGAGGATATAAGGTGGCGGTCGTTCTTGGTGTCTTCGTCGCGGCTCGCGCACTCGAAAGTCGAAACGTCCCGCACCAGCTGCGACCACATGGCATTCTTTCTGTGATCTGACTTTAAGAGCTCGTTAACAAGATCCTCTTATGCCTACGTGTTGCCAACACACAGTTAATATTAGTTTTCAGCTTGTTTTTCCAACGTATGACTGTTAGATGGACTTCCTTCCTCTCTATCGTGGATTTATACTTATACACCTACCACTACGTGCTCCTGAGACTTTTAAATGCCACCCAGCTAATGTTGTCTCCCAATTGTTATTGCTGCCCTAATGTTTCTCTGATGGAGATCAGCCAGCCGGTCATGGTATCTGCATCACTAACCCGATCGAAATGTAAAGAATTATATTCATTACATGTACTGTAGTATGTTTCACTGATCCAATGGCGTTTGTGTAAGTGTAACCGTGCACAGGCGTATAGTATATGTATATATGATTAGTGACCTGCTCCTCCCAATAGCATAAGGGTGAATAAACTACCAGCTTGAGAAAAATTGGAGATAAATCAAAATTTATGGGATTTTGTCCGGGCATTTAGCGACTCTATCATCCGACACATTGTCACATATGTCATGGGATTTTTTTTTTTTTTTTTCTTGTGACCTGTTTCTTGACTCATCGCGGGGACCGTCCGTGACTCTACTTCTGGTCTTGGGGGTGTTTAAATATATCGATGGGAGGCACGCGTGAAATGCGACGGAGAATTTCTTCTAATGAGCGTGAATGACGCGGTGTCGGTTTGACAGTTTTTTCTCTATTCTCTTTTTCTCAGCTTTTCTCTCTTGAGTCTTGACAGTCGACACCCCGAGAGCTTGTTGCGGCAAATATGTTGACAGCCCATTCACTATATCCTACACGATGCGTCAAAAGCCGTGACTAAAGGGAAGCTGTGTGCTTACAGTAGGACTTTTCTTTTTTTATTACTTATATCTTCTACTCTACTCTACTCTTCTGCGGTCCTTAACTTTTACTTAATCCTATACAGCGTGTTTAACGTATAGTATAATATATCTCGACTCGATTCGTTTCACAACATCACAACGAATAGTAATACTCCCAGGAGAGTTTATCACTCTATGCCGTATAATCCGGATTAACTGTGTTTCACGGATGGAAGACATGTTTATAAATAACGCAATGTTCAAAGAGGCGGTCCAAAGGACGGATGGGTGAAAAATCCTTAAGACTCTCGTGGAAGTGCGCCGATCTTAAAAGGCGATGAGACGTACGCGTAACATTTGAAAAGTCTCCCCGCATATCCGTAGTTTGTTTCCCATGTATGTCAAAAATCTTAACATCCGGAACACAATTACCACATTGATCCGCGGCACAATAATTTTATTAACGATTAACGCCAAATTTCAGTCAGAATAAAACGCAACATCGAACGAACATACACCCCGCATAACCCGATGCGTATCGGGGTCAGAATCATGGCTCAAAACGACGAAAGGCAATCCCGAAAATAATACCGGTTTACTTCCTTACTTTTGAGGTATCGTTATAAAAATTGGTATGTAGGTAAAACTTCAAAGTTTTCGTCTGCTAATGTGGTCGTCGATTACAAGTCAAAATTTGTCACAGGGATGCGGACCTTCACTATGAGGACCACAATCTTAGAAGAGTCCACATTCCCGCGAGAAATTTCATCGTGTAAACTAGTACAGAGATGACTACATATAGACAAGAATCATTATCTCTTTCAATATAACACACATGCTATAATATTATTTTCAAGCAATCAATCCTTCGCGTATATAGGTTTCAAGTTCGTGCTGAGACAAACACGCTTTCGAAATGCCCCACTGCAGCGCCAATTATCCATGGTACCTCATGAAATTTGCGCTCGGATTTGCCAGTATCTTATTTCTCTACATGGGTTTTTTGAAAGAGAAGTGAGTTGTTCAAACCACGAAGATGCTTTTTACTTACAATTAGCACTAACGTCAATTTGAAAGAAATCTTACAGAAGTTTACCGATACTCAAGCTTAATCCATGTATAATATACCTATTTAAATAATTATGATCAATAGACAATTCCTCTGCGTTTGTGGCCCAAGACGACGGCAGTGGGAAAGGACTGGAGAGAAGTGAGTGGCTTCGTGTGGATTTTATATCAAATTTAATAATACTCAGTAAAATGTGTTGCTTTGCAGACGATTCGACCGCTGCGTTTGCAGGAAGGGGTGAGTTGACACCCTTTCGTTATGCCTTGTACATAATATGACATATAGGCATACGAGTATCAAATTTGTTTTCCTTTATACCATTTATATAGGTTCGGCACTCCGGTACAGTACGGATGTGGGTGCAGCAGGAAAATTTCGTGAGTTTGTTATATGAATTGATCGTACCCATTTATAACTTTATCCTTACTAACACTTTACGAAAAAACTATACAATCATTCATAACTTGAACTTCAGGCCTCAAGAATTCGACGAAAACTGCGCCAAGGGAAGGAGATCGTCAATCGTTACTGACGCGGCAGAATGCTGTTGCTCGCGAAAAAGACATTGAAACTGGTATACACTCAACGTCCGTCGACGTGGATGTAACTTTTCGTATCTTTCAGACTATTACACTATTTCTAGATGTTACTTTTCAAATTTATTCATGTTATTCAAAAAGGACGAGTAAATTCCGATCTTTATTCGCAGCTCAAACTTGTTCCTGTCACGTAAAACGCAAGAAACTCGGAGTCACTCGACATTCAAACTACGAGGTAATAGACACATAGACATACGTCAGCTCAAGTCGACTTAGGTACTAGTAGAGATTATAAAAAGATCAGCATCGAACGATTCCTTGCAAAAAGTCATGTGTTAAATCTTTAGAATAAATTATAGGGACAACCTGATGTTAATAGTTAGCCTGTAACCTTCCAGGATCGAGATATTATTTGATTATCAATCGGCATACATCTATTTGTTTATATGGTAACGTTTCGTATCAGGCGAAAGAAGAGGGATCGAAAATGTTGGGTTCGAAGCGAAGACGATACCCTGCAGCTGCGGTAGGAGGACGACGGCCAGAGCGTTTTCCCTGCAGGTACAAACGAGACAGATGTTCTGTGCGATCCTGGAAGAGAAACGCGGCAAATTGTCAACGGAATCGATGTGGGAGTCGTAAAGAGTCTGAAATCCCGAATGCAATCGAGGAGGCAGAGAGCCGATCCGTGGGTACCACTGTGCAGCAATTTAGCAATGACGAAGACGAAGATATAGATAAAGACAACAAGACCGTGAAAACGTCCGAAGAACCTTCAGGCGAAGTAACGACCGATTTTTTCAAGAATTGTGAAAGCTCAAACGGTAGCTACGCCGGTGGGCAAGGAATGCAAACGATTTCCGAGGAAGATCTTGACTGCCCTGACGATGAGGACGACACGCTTTGGGAAATCAACGGTCATGAAGAAGACCATCGAACCACAGAGCACAAGCCCATATTCTACTCAAAAGAGTTAAACCAGACGACTTGGAACACTGGGGAAAAACTCCTGCACTCCCCATGTGCTAGGCACAAGTGCAGCCGATGTTCCCGGCACTCTTGCTACGACAGTGGTGTTCATATCAAATCACTGCAGGTTGCCACGGCTAGACCTGAAAGAATCTGTCGTTCGAACCGACCTTGCACGCAGGGTCTTTGTAGCGCGTGTAATTATGAAGTCTCATTAGACGCCTTTAGGTCCTGCAAACAATATTCAACACCGCAAAATTCGTTTTTCTGGAAAATGGTGACTATAATTTACGAAATCTCGGGGATATTAAAAGACGGGTTGGTAAAGCTCTTGGCAGAGGACGATGAGGCGGAGAAATCTTCCCCGCGAGACGGAATGGTTTGCGAGGACGGGTGGCAAAACAAGAGGGACGTTGGGACGGGTCGTGAACGAGCCAGTGGCATCTGCATTCGCACGCGACGCTCGGAAGAGTACAATAATGAACCTCGGAGACGTACAGAGACTGTGAATCGATCAGGCGAAACGACGGAGTGGCCGACAGGATGGAATTCGGCTAATTGTAAGATTTCCACTGGCTCCGTCCATCACAAGCCAGAAAATGATTTATTCGACACGTCTCGCGAGGAGAAATCTCCGAAAGGACTGCGGGGTATCGAAGGCGCTTCTGTCAGTTGCGCGCCGAAGATACGGAAAAATACTCTTCCGCCGAAGACGACGAGTTCCGAATCTAGTATTTCCAGCTTGTCAAGTTCCTCTTCGTTCAAATACTCCTGCAACGCGACAGAAGACGAATGTGTCGAGAAAAACGCAAAGAATTACTACAAGCAGAATATTAGGGGTCGTCCGACCAGCAAGAAGTCGACTCATGGTCTGGATGAAGAAAATTCTACATCCTCTACCGAAACCACCGTCGTAACGAGAAACATCTCAAAAAGTGAAGAACTTCGGTACCATGACGAGATAGATGCACGTCATTCAATCAGTCATTCTCCCACAGACATTGATCACGTGCCTGATGCCGAGGATGTTTCCCTCCCTCTCTTGACGGCAGTAGTGGAACCCGAGGAAATTTACGAAATCGACGATTTGGAAGAGCTTCCAGACTCCGAAGATCGACCCGAATACTCGGATAAGAATAAGCAATGCCGGCTGGTACGTGAACTGGTTGGGAGAGAACCGTGTCTTAGGGATGGGAGGGGTTTCCAAGACGAGATATATTGCGATTCGCAGAAAGTCTCTGAAACCGATAGCGCATCAAGCTCAAATCTTGAATACAATCGTAAACGAAAACAAAAATTCAAGCTTTCTGGGCGAGAAAGAGCGAGAAAAGGTTCCAGTCGATCAAATCGTCGAGAGAATTTGGCCGGGCGAAATCACACTGTTAAGAAAATAACGAGCAAAATAGACTGCAAAACTGAACAACCCTACGAGACCTGCATTCAATCGCATCTCGAGTATTTTAAAGAAGTGGAAGAGATAACGCTAGAACCCTCGTGCTCGAAGATACCGAGATTCGTGCGGCCATCCAGCTACAGGTTCTGTCGATCTAAAAGCACTGGTGCGAGGGGTGAGTCTCGGCAATGGGATCAAGAGTTACTAGCAGAGCCCACCGGTCCCGTAGGTCATCGGAAAAAAAGGAATAGTACTTGTTGCAGCGCTCAATCGACCAGCCACCACTTTTACGTCTAAATATTATCGTCTACAAATCATTCTGGTGTCCAGCCGGAATTCGAGTTTGTGTATCCTACAGAAGTCTCTAAGTCGGAATTGATCCGCTCGGAAACAGACTGGAACAATCAATAAAGAATACAAACTTACAAGTTTTAGTTGAGTATTTTCAGCTGTAATAAGCCATAACCGAAATCGAGGGGATCAGGATCGAAAAGAACCTGTATCAGTTTCTGTACTATTTTCGCATTCATCGATTGTATCAATTAATTTTGGTCGTATTTCGTTACAATTTGTACTGTTACCAAATCGCGTGACAACGCGCACCTTGGTATATAGAATTAGACTCCGATGGGCGGTAACGGTTATGGGGCGGGTGGAGGAGAGAAGTTAAAAATCTGAGACTCAATTAATATGCGTCTGGTTGGAGGTGAGGTTGACGCGTCTATAAGTAGACCGTGAGTCGGAAGACTCGGCCATGCCTACTCCGTACCAAGTCCATCACTCATATTCGTACATTAATATTATTCTGTCTTAAATCTCGTCCGAGTCGCGACTAGAGCCAGAAGAACGAATAATGCTCCTCCTTTTTACTAACGAGACGGCGACAGTTATAACAACAATAACGACATCGCCCTAAAGTAACTATAATATATCTCGCTGCTGTTGTATCCATCCATATAATCCATCTCCCACATCTACCTATGTATACGTCTATAATCCTAAGTGGGAGATTGTTAACGGTTTTTTCGTTTCATCAATCCCATAAATAATTGATACATCAATCTTTCAATCTGTTCTTTCTGCACTTCGATCGAAAAATGGAAAGTTACGTGCTGCGTGTTTAAAAATATGTAATTCTGTTTAGCTAATTCATTTTCGTAAATTAATTTATACCGTACAACTCATGAAAGACACTGGCTAACTTACGAGGCCGAGAAATATAACGTTTCGGTCTATCAACCAGCGAATTTCACGGTGTTGATTTCTTCATCATATCCTTTTTATCTCGTATTCGAGATCTTTGAAAGGCGTGCTTTGTTGAGAATATATTGCAGCTGCGGTTTCATTAAATTTTGCGCGCATTCCTCACTGTCGAGAAAGAACTACTGCAGAGGAACAGCACGGGGTGGAGAAATATTTCGAAAGTCTCGTAGGAAGATGTTAAACGAGCAAACTGTCTGCTGTCAGTTCGCTTCAGTTCTGACAGCTTCCAGTTTCTCATACGTCGTTGCACAGCGCAGAACCCCGATGACTCGCAGAAAAAAATCCGTCGAGAAACGAGCCAATGCGAATATCGCGCAATCGGTTTATTTCCGTTGATACACTTTGGCATAACATTACTAGAGCATAAACAATTTGTACAAAAGTATCCCACCTATTTAAACTTGAGCCAAATGCCCGCGAGAAATGTAGTAAATACATACGAGGCCTAGAAGTTCGAATTAGTTTTCTTGATTCTAACAATCTGTCGATTCATTATGGAGAAACGTGTCTCGGAATGCGAATCTGGAGACGTTATTGATCAACAATTGAGATCAAATACTTGTCCACCGGAAGTAATTTCCGTTCCCGAAAGCAATCAACGATCCATTGATCGTTAAGAACTTTTAATTCCGGTTCACAGCCGGTGAGGATTTTGTTTAACGGTATTCGGTCAGCGCGGTTTTCTTCCACAAAGACATGAGTCACCCGATGGTCAAGTATTTCGGTGGCTATTCCTCCCATAAACCGAAATTCTTGACTCGTTTGATTTGCGTTTGAACAGAAATATCCTACGCTTCCTCGAAATACGGAGAATGGCGAAATCTCGCTGTTGAAAAGTTCTCTATTGATTTCTTCGTACTGGCGGATTGTCAACTTCGTTGCTGTTGCCTATGTAAAGAAATAAAACTGATCAATCCTCATCTATATTTCCCAATATTTAGATTAATCCGACTAACTTCATACTAAATTAGTCTTACCAATTCCCCAGCCCTATCTAGTGATCGTTGCAGACTTTCCAAGTCTGTGTCTTCAACATAACTATCATAAGTATCGTCATAAATCTCTGATATCTGTGTTCTGGTGGTCTCAGAGGTAGATAGCAACTCCCACGGGAACCAGGTGTGAGGACTGCCAAGATTCTCTGGTCTAGTAACACGCAAAAGCCAGTCGACGGTAGCTATATCTCTACTTTGACTCTGTATCAAGTTTTTTGCTTTCAGCTGAAAAGTACAGAAATAATGTGAGAAAAAAGGTGGCCATGTGATACTAGATTCACCCCAGGTAGGGCTAGCTCACCTTATTCGCATTTCCCACAATAGCACAGAACGTTTTGCGCCCCGGATTCTGCACTACGCTTCCACCATGCTGTCTAACGATATTTTCAATACCCTGTTGCGAGAGCTCGTCTTTTCCGTTTACAACACATATCTCTTTTCCATCTAATAATCGACTGATGCGTACTACCTCGGTGTTATCACCAGGGGAATAATTGAGAACACTGATCGATGCTCCCTTTGCTTTTCTAGGAGATTTTACCGCAGGACCATCCGCAACATCGTCTTCAGTTACGTGCCGTTTAGTTAGCTTTTGAATGACTCCGGGATCCTGTGGAAAATATCAATGAATACTGTAGCTTAATCAGAGGGAAGAAATGTACTCATTATTTATTAGTACCGTATACTATGAAGAAGACAGGCAATCTTACCTTAACGAGCGATTGAAACTCTGTCGTCGTACAGCATTCTTGCCAACTCTTCTCAGCTGGCTCTCTGATTGCGACTACTCGAGGAAATCGCAAGCTGTAACCAGTTGGATAAGAGCTTGAACGAACCAGTTCCGTCGCACGGAGCTTTAAAACTATCGAGTTTCTTGGCTCGATCCATAAATCAGGCGGGTCTTTCTGAAATTCAAGATATAAACATGAGAATTCTCATTTCTCAAGGGAATTGTAGTATGTTTTTGAGTCCGGAGGGCAATACCTTTGGTCCGACAACAGTTTCGGGACATTTCTTAACCCAATGAGGCGCAAACTTTGCTAACAAATCTTCCATTTCCTCTATCTTGATTCCCGTCCGCACTGATGCTACTGCTCGGAAGTCGATGCTATTTCCTTTTTCAGTGACTCCTGGATGTGCGACACCGACAAGAAAACTGTTAACGCAGCCCCTGAATCTACCTTCTCCATAGTATCCTCCGATGATCAGTAGGTCCAGATCTTCGACAAGATCCGTAGAGTACTGTTGAATAGTTACAAGTTTTCTTTGTGGTCAATTGTTTTAATCGCACAGTAATTTTCTTAGGAAATCGAACGGTTCTTACCTCCGCCTTTATCTTGTAGCCACCGCTGCCTTCGCGAACTGCCGGTTTGTAAGTGCTATTGCATTCCTTCAGAACTATCCCCTCCTCGAAAGTGTCCATACTTTTGTTGAACATGTCTAACAATTGGGTTCTGGAGAAAATGTTAAAATTGTCAGTCTTTGCCCTGAGAATGATTAGTGAACAAGAGATTGAAATTCCTTTCATACTTGCTAGAAACTATTGACGTTTTACTCCTTATCAAGACACCCTCTTCTTCTTCAAACGCACTCTTCAGCACTTTCAAACGTTGCTCTAAAGGCTCGTCGACGAGAAGTTGCCCATTGTATATAATCACGTCGAAGGCAATGAAGCAGGGCTGATGGGTGCTTGTAGGTTTCATCTTCTTTACATCGAAACTCATCCCCTTGGATCCAAAGCGTTTACGAACCTTGTGCCAACCCATCATCTCACCATCCAAGATTATCGAGTCACAAGACGAATTCAACAACCTTGCTATTTTGCCAGTTAACAAACCTCCTGTAACAGAGTACGTTTGATGATGATCCAAATCCGAACATGATATAATCATGTAAACATTTACCTGCAGATTTTGATTCGCCATAAATTTCTGTGAAATCATACGCATTTCTTGAGAAATACTTAAACTGGCCGTTACGCATGTGAATTTGAAATCTTTCCCCGTCATGTTTCGTCTGTACGAAATACGATTCCTGACCAGTGAAGAATTTACCGACATCCTCTATCTTACATCTTTCAAGTAACATCACTTTGAACGGGGAAAACAATTCAATACCATACTTCATTCTGATTTCTGGGTCTTGTAGCTTGTCACAGACATCGCTGAGACTCATCGTTACATCATATACATCGACCGCATCGGGGTGATAGACTGTAAAAATTATTTTTATAGACAAATCAATTCTGCGAGATTCGCGTTCACCAGAGAGTCATATGTACATATATTATTTGAAAGTGGCGAACCTTTTAGGATTTTATTGTGTGAAATTCCGAGTCTCAAATCTTTAAGAATAATTCGTATGAGCCACTTCTGTTCAACCGCATTCAGGTTTTGGATAAGTTCTTGGAACTCCCCGTCTTTACTCTCATTGTTGGTGTTCTTTCTAGCAATCTTGTCTAGAACCGTATTTATTTGTTCAATAGTCATCTTACTTTCGTGACCTTGAACACGTCTGTGTAAAATCCAATATGCAACGTCTGCAAAGTCGCCTCCGCCCTGTTTCCCAGATGTTGGAGCTCTATAAGGGTTAAGAGCAAAATAAGATGAGAAGCATATATCCAGCATATCTTCGATACAATATGGGAAAGGTGAATAGAAATCTAAATTACTTGTAATTCAACAGTTTGTGGGCATCTGGGCTGGTCTTGCCAAGACACAAAACCCTAACATACAAGTTTGCTAGTGCAATTTCTTTCAGTCCGTAGGCTGCTCGGTCCCGTTCGTACTGAGGCAGGAGTAGTCTCATTATTGGAAATAACGATGTATCCTTAAAAATCACAGTTATTACTATTAATGAACAGTCTATTAGCAGCATGTTTTTTTCTTCCTTTGAATAGGAATACTCACAGCTTCTTTATATTTCTTCTTAATTTTTTCACCCAATATCCGGCATTCCTTGATGAATTTTTCCAACTGACGATATTTTTCTGAAGATGGTGCATCGTGAATTCTATTCAGAATGATGCACAAATCTTTGAATGTAACTTTAGAAGCCAATGATAGATTCATTGTTCTGCAATTGAAAGATGGATTGATTTAGAGAATTTGGATCTATCTAACTAATTTTTTTTTCGTAAATCTCATTGCTAACCAGTAGGATCTTCACAAATTTCCTCAATTCAATATCAATTCCTGAAAAGGTTCAGTAAGTGATTCTTAAGCCGATAGATGACATGTGATGATTGCACGACTTGATTCAACTGAAGAAAAGGGCAGTATAATAAGAGCAAAGGATACTCAGGAATTATACAAAAATAAATACAGAAAGTACGAGCTGAGAAGTTTATTCATATTTTTACAAAACTCTGGGAGCAGATTTATGGACAATATCTATCTCAAATGGTAATATATTCTTCCAGGTACATCCTGGCAACGTCTTCGCTTTCCGCATTAGCGTATATGAGATGTAGATTGAAAGCAGCCTCCCTTTTCAAATCCAGTAGATCCGGAGCTTGGCTAACCAGTTCTGGCTGAGTTGATTCCAAAACGAGTTTATAGTGGTGAACGGCAGCTGGCAAAAGACCAAGCTGGTGAAAAGCTCGGGCTGTATTGTAGCTGGCTTCCTGTTCGCCACCTTTTCCTCTCATTTGAGCGTACTTCTGCATAAACGCAATAGCTGAAAGATTTGAGCGTTTTGAGCTTTTCTTCGCCGATTAAATGTACAAAAATGAATAAATTATCGGCGAATGCTACCGATCACCTTATCGCTTTGCATACCTTGTATAACGAGCTGATTCTTCTTCGCAGAAAACTTTTGACAAGCCATTTGCAGCAATGTAACGGCGATCAAAAGTGCCAATAGTGCGCTGGGCCCAACTTTGAACAGAGATACATAATCGTTGAGAGCATACTTGTATGTTCCAGAGACAAGGCAGTTATTGGCATGTAGAACGTGTAAGTAGGAGAAGGCGTCGACTCTGCCTAGTAATCTCATAATAAATCTGTTGTGTCTGCAATCTTCGGCTCTTTGAATAATAACGTTCATAAGATTCCAAGAATTTGATCGTCTGCAAACCCGGACCAATTCTCTGACCATGTTATACCCGTAGTACGAATCGTTGTTACGTACGCAAGAAATTAAACAGAGAAACATAACGTGGGAACTCTTTTTCTCAAATCTTTTTGAAGTCAAAGCGCTGAAAGATAATCTTTGGAACAGGCCATATTTCTTCTGCTTACAGGCCAGACGACACATTTGTAAAAACATTAAGAATTCGTTTCTCAGACTTGGCTGATTATCTCTCGAAAATGCTGGCGCGTTTTCATCCTGAAGAGTTTCCCCACGGGATAAACGATACAGTTGCAAACCGTCCAGCCGGTGTTTAACGCTGTTCGCTCTAGTCAGAGTTGTGAGTTCTGCTTTAGACCTAAGAGAGACACAGTGTCGTGAGAGCAGAAGCGTTCCAGATTGAAAATATTCGGTATATCGTTTTACTTTCATGAGTAGCAGTGTTCTTTGGTAAACTACCCCGGGATCCAATACGTCGGTTTCTGGATCCTGTTTCAATACATCTATAGCTTTGTTGAACTGTCCCTTAAGTTTGTACAGCTTAGCAAGTTCCAATCTGGCTTCTAGATGTTGAGGGGAAAGCTGCTTGACAATTTCATAAGAACTCATCGCTCGCTTCAAGTCTTTGCATCCGACCCAACATTCTGCATGCCTGAGCCAAACCGCGGCTAAACTAAAGTTCTTGCTTTCTACCAGAGGTTCGAGCAGCTGTAGAGCTTTGTGAAATTTTTTCTTGCCCATCAGAGCTTCGGCTACATCTAGAAACAAGTCACCCGACATCTCCGGGTCTTCCTCAGAGAACAATTTTGGCAGCAGCTCATCAGCCAGTTTAATTTCGTCCAACTCTACGAGTGTGATCAGGAGTTTGGCTTTCAAATCGACTACAACGTCGTCAGGAATTTTACAAGATTCAATCACACGCTCGACCTCAGTCCCACCTCCCTCTTCTTTCATCGAAATTCCTGTGGCTTTGTAGTTAACTTTAATGCTCGTATACTTTGACAATATATCCAAGCATCTGTTGAATTGTTTCAATGCGATTAATAGTTCAGTCATGATATTGACCTCCTCGAGGGTAACGAGTTCAGGACATTTAACAAAAAGATGATCCATGGCTTCGAGGGCTTGTTCGTTGTTATTATCTAGCATGAATCGTTTGGCTAGAATTTTCGCGTGTGTTATAATGTTCTCTCCGTCTTCTGGTCCTAAATGATGTAGCAGTCTCATGTATCCTTTCAACGCTGCTTTCTTTTCTCCAATTTGTTCTTGTAACTTCGCACGTTTCCTGTACAATCTTATGTCTCTAGGACTGGCCTGAATTGCTTTAGAATAGCAAGTAATCGTTTGTTTTATGTTCCCAGATTCAAGCGATAAATTAGCCAATCTGACCCACTGGTCAGCATCTTTCGGGCTTAAATGAGCCGCGATCAGTGCAAACTGTAGCGATTTTTCTGGCTGATCATTTTCGTAAATCATTGCCAATGTGTGGAATGGCTCTGGCGCGCTAGGTACTTGCCTGTGAAAATACCATGCAATTGTTTTCAGCCCATTTCTTCTCATCCGATTAAAATATATTCATTACCAAACAGGAAATGGCAATTAAAATGTAGAAGGTCAAATCACTTGCCTAATTATTTCCATACACATTTGCGACGCTACAGCTACTTCGTTTCGAGCAAATCTCAGATTAGCTTCGCCCATTAGGCCCTGCAGAGCGACCGGTAAAGTTCGTCTCCGTCTTCTGTATCTTCTGTTCCCGATTCTTTTACTAGCGGCTAATTCATTCTCGAAAGCTTTCCTAGAAGTCGGGTTTAGGGTTTAAAAAGTTTTTCAAATCTCTGGATGATTTTTATTTGGATGAAAATGCTGATCGCCCTGAATCCTACCTGGCAGTTTCAAGCTCCGTTGTTTCCAGATCGATTCCTCGATCCATTCTCAAGGAATATTCAGAGAAAGTTAGCTCGCCGTTTAAAAATTGTTTAGTCAATCGGTCCTCTTCGTCTCCAAGAAGCCTTTCAGTCTCTTCCGGGTCTTCGTTACCAACGAGATTTGAAATTTCTTTTGAATCGTCGGCTTCACTCCTATGTTCTTCACTCGACAATTCACTATCTCCTACTTCCTGGACTTTCAAAGCTTCTGCCTCGACAAACTCAGCCATATCAACATCCATTGATGTGATAGCACTTTCGTCTAATTCTTCTATAATTACTGGCGCCAATGAACTACCCTCGTCAATCATTACGGGGTTTCCGTGAATGCTTGACGCATCCTTCAACTCTATAACCACCTGTGATTCTGCTCCTTCGGCCATAATCGCTAAGATTTGATTATAAATTCAATTTCTTAAACTGGAACCTATGAATGAATTTTACGGGGTGGTGAAAATTGTTAAATCCTTGACAGAGTTAGTATGTCTGTAGGATATATGAGGTAATTCGGTATTCAGACCTTGCTTTATGTAGGTGTAAGAGTGGTTGGATTTGAGCGTGATAAATCTCTCGTGTTATTAGAAATCCTAATTGATTCTGGAACCAAGCTTTCTCGTTTGGGAACGTTACTACTTATCTCAAATGACATCAGGATGAAAGTTGTATAAAGCTAGCTAATCTCGACTTTGTGATATTGAGATTAAGGAATTCGTGAATTTCTTTCAATTACTAGATCATAACGAGATCTAATTTGTCAAACTCAATTGTAGTAAATTAAAAAACGGAATCAACCAGTCATGTCATGTAGCAATTTATTTAGTTACATGCGATTCCTCCACGAAAGAGATGTGTGTATTTACAAAATTAGTAGCTATACTATTTCAAAGAATAGGTTATGTTACGTTATATTAAACTTAGTTTTGTTTTCAATACCTGTCAAAGTAAGTCCTTCCTCGATACAAAACAACTGGTTTTTAAATTCCTGTATCAAATTTTTAAATAGTCTGCATGATATAAAAAACAAATCTCTCTGAGCTGTCAACCCATAACCCTATCTATTATGTTATCATATGATGATCTAAACAAGTCTGTGCCTGCTTCGGAGAATCCTTGTACTGCCATCTCTCGAGTGTTTGAATCCCGACAGTGACGGTGACTTTGGTCATTCCGCATGATTCCGCATTTGAGCTCGTCAATCGTCGCGATCGTCGAAGTATTTGGCAATAGCACTCGAGATTTGAGTTCATTTGCATTTTCGCTGTTTATTTATTTGTTTGGTTAACATGTTCGTTAATAAAATATTATAATCAACGTTGATATACTCTTTTTAATCCCATAACGAAACTATTATGATAGTATGTCTGGATTATTTTACACTTGAACTTACCTTATTTTTAACAAAAACTCATATGTCAACGAAATGTGAGGTTATGATGTAACGATAAATACAAATACCACGGCGAGGGTGAACACGTAAGTTATTTCACACATGTATTCATTCATTTATTTACTCATTTATCATACCTACATTGATCTATCTACGACATGATAGAAGCCAATGAGTACTCTTTATAATCGGCACATTTTATCGAGGCCGGGTTGAACTTTCGAATGGGAAAAATTCCGAATTTGTTTGAGACAATTTCGAATTTTGAGAAACGATAAAATTTAGAACATTCAAGTTCCGGAAGGTCGGAGAATGCAGACGGTTCTAAACTCCAAAAGTCCAGATCCCCATAAAGTCCGAAGGTTTCATTCTATTTCTCAGGATGCAAAGACAAGGAATATTTCATTCTAATCGAGACCCTCTGTGCGAAGACCCATTTTATCTGCTTCAATCGATAACTTCGTTCCCATATAGAATTTCACATCTACAGTATACAGAATTGTTAAATTTTCTCAATTACATCATTTGCACATCTACTCACGGACTTTTCCCAAGCTTGATCATTTTCTTGTTTCTTTTTGTATTTCATACTTCTAGCTGAAGGTCTTTGTCAACATGTTGTGCCAATTTTAACTCTACTGATAATCAAAAAAGAAAGATACCCATCTCAAGTTTGTTCAAATTATTTTATTCAAAAATAGGAAAGAATAGCATGAAGCCCTGCACGAGTTTGTTGCTCGTTCTCCAAGTCTTACTAATCGCATCAGTCGCCGAACCTCTGGAGAATCAGCAGGAGCATTTGAAGAGGGAGGGAAATGAGGACAATGGTTATAGCGAGCCTTGTTATGACCAGCCTACTAGGTGCAATGGCACCCAGAATGAACTAGAAGTCAAAGTTCAATTCTCTACCCGAGTAGTGAAGAATGAATACATCGTTGCCTTCAAGGGATACTATAAACCAGGGGCTCGAAAAAGCTACATAGGATCTGCCCTAAATTCATCAGGAGTTAGAAGCTGGCAGATTTTATCAAGGGATAATCCTGCCAGTGGATATCCCAGCGATTTTGACGTTGTATTACTGGAAGAAACTGATAGGCGCAATGGGTTGAGTGCTCTAAGCGATCATCCTCTAGTCAGGAGAGTCACTCCACAAAGAGTTGTGCACAGAACTTTGAAGTATCTGAACAGCACCGAAGATGGGGATATGCCGGAGTATAAAAATTTCAAAAGAAAAATAAACGGCTATGTAAGTATCAGAGCTTCTGCGATTATTCTCGACGAATATCAAGAATACCAATCATCGTGCATACGATGTTCAAGTATTGGCACTAATTTCAATCTGAATAAAGAATTTGAACTATTGTGTGTTGTTTGATAAGATACCTAGAGTACACTAATGTATCTGAAATCAATTTATCACACACATTTCTTTCAGAATAGCCAGTTTTGGCAGCCAGCAGCACGCCACGCAACCCGCCGACTCCTGCGCGCAATTCCTCGCCAAATAACGAGCATATTGCAAGCGGATGCACTGTGGGGAATGGGCGTCACTGGACAGGGGATCAAGGTAAAATTTAGGACTGGTTCCGAAGTCTACAAGATCAATTTCCATAAAAACCACAAGATGGTTGCCTAACGAACTAAATTGATGATTCTATGTGCTTAGGTAGCGGTGTTTGACACCGGCCTGGCTGCCAGTCATCCACACTTCAAGAAAATCAAAGAACGGACGAATTGGACGAACGAGAAAACCTTAGAAGACGGCCTGGGTCACGGAACGTTTGTCGCCGGCGTCATAGCGTCAGTATCACGCGACTGCTTGGGCTTTGCTCCGGACGCTGAGCTACACGTGTTCAGAGTATTCACGAACGCCCAAGTCTCTTACACATCATGGTTCCTGGACGCTTTCAATTACGCCATTCTCGCCAAGATAGCAGTCTTAAATCTCAGCATAGGTGGTCCCGACTTCATGGATCATCCTTTCGTCGACAAAGTCTGGGAGTTGACGGCCAACGGTGTAATCATGGTGTCCGCGATCGGCAACGACGGACCGTTATATGGGTAAACGAACTTGGAAAATTACAGTTTGAAAATTCGACAAATAGATCTATGATAATGTGAAATAATACAAAGAATCATTAACTTCATTTTTGCAGGACTCTAAATAATCCTGCGGATCAGATGGACGTTATTGGGGTAGGTGGTATAAACTGGGAAGATCAGGTCGCGAGATTTTCATCCCGTGGTATGACGACGTGGGAACTACCTTCTGGCTACGGTCGAGTAAAGCCTGATTTGGTCACCTATGGGTCAGGGGTACGAGGATCCGCCTTACAGGGTGGCTGCCGCACTCTATCCGGTACTTCTGTGGCTAGTCCTGTGGTAGCCGGAGCTGTGGCTCTTTTAGCCAGTGGTTTTTTAGCTACGAATTCAGTGTCTGGTCCGCAAGGGAATAATCAGAGGGTGAGTTCGACTGGTTTCTTGATTTCACATACATAAGTGATTGAACGTTGGACTGTAGCCATATGTCTCCATGATAATCATTGCAAGAATTTCTTAACTAGTGTTTTTCTATCCATAACCAGGAATCGTTATTAAGCTGCATCATATCTACAATAAAACATGAAACCGAATATCTTATCTCTTATTTATTTGAATAGAAGGTGACCCCGGCTAGCATGAAGCAGGCACTTCTAGGGTCAGCGCGCCGACTCCCAGGGGTCGGGATGTTTGAGCAGGGTGCTGGCCGGCTCGATCTCCTCCGTGCTTTTCACTTTCTACGTTCATATCGTCCAATGGCCACTCTGAGTCCCAGGTCAATGATAATATTCAATCTATTACGAAATATCTCAGGCAGACTTGAACGTAAAAGATAAGAGGTCCAAAACGTGTATTCATCTTATCTCCCGATAGTTATTTTCACACTATCAGCTTTAAAATTCTAAATACACATCTAGCAGCCTGGACAATCCGAAATATATCAATTATTTTTTACCAACAGCTACATAGATTTAACAGAGTGCCAGTACATGTGGCCGTACTGCACCCAGGCAGTTTATTACACCGGAATGCCGACGATAGTAAATGTCACGATAATCAACGGACTTGGAGTATCTGGGCACGTTGCCTCGGTAAATTGGCACCCCTACACACGCGACGGTAACGGGGAGCGCATTGAGGTCGCCCTGACCCACAGTGACGTTCTTTGGCCTTGGTCAGGATGGCTTGCAGTCGCTATCACTGTCCCAGCCTCGGCTAGCGACTGGCAAGGGCTTGCGCAAGGTACGACTTATCGTGGGTAAAAGTTTAACTATAGATCACTTTGAACCCGTTATAAATAGCTCCGTTTATTTCACAGGTCACATATCTTTGACGATTGAATCACCGCCGGGAGATGGAGAACAGGAACCGAGACGGTCAGCTGTTGACCTGCCTTTAAAAGCTAAGGTCATACCTACGCCCCCTCGTCAGTAAGTATTCTAAGATCAGAAAAATTGGAATTAATCTCCATTTCCTTTGTATTTTGAACTTTCGGAACATTAACTCGCCTTTTTTTACAGCAAGAGGATTCTCTGGGATCAATTTCACAATCTACGCTACCCACCGGGATATTTTCCGCGGGATGATCTCAAGGCGAAGAATGATCCTTTGGACTGGAATGGGGATCATATTCATACCAATTTTAAGGACATGTATCAACATTTACGCAACGCTGGATATTATTTAGAGGTCCTAGGGACTCCAATGACATGTTTTCAAGCTCAGAACTATGGCACCTTGCTCATAGTGGACTCTGAGGAAGAATTCTTCCCTGAAGAGGTACACTAAGTATCACACTACATAGTTTCATCGATTCATTACTACGTAGATTGTGTCTTTATGTCAAAGCAATATAGCATCATGTTCTATCTAAAGATACTAATAATCTAATAATCTATCTAGAAATACTACACCTTTCCTGATATAGAAATTATTTTTTACAATTTAGGTGGCAAAACTGAAGCTCGACGTCGAAGAGGAAGGATTATCCATCGTAGTATTCGCAGATTGGTACAACGTGACGGTGATGCGGAAAGTCAAGTTTTATGACGAAAATACACGACAGTGGTGGGTGCCGGATACAGGTGGTGCAAATGTACCTGCTTTGAATGACCTTCTTTATACCAACTGGGGCGTAGCCTTTGGCGACGAGGTTCGTGATGGACAATTCACTCTCGGTCAGCATCCCCCTGTTACCTTTGCCTCTGGTACAACGCTTGCCCGGTAATTTGCCCTTTTCTTGATCATTCGACTTTAAATGTTTATAACAGTTGGATAAGACTTCAACAATGTCATCAATTTGTGTATCGAATGTAATTATTCACTTTTTCCAGCTTTCCACGTGATGGAGTGGTGTTAAATGTGGAATTGAAAGACCAAGGACACGAGCTATTGTCTGAAGGTGATGTAAAGCAATTAGAGGTCGTCCCGATCCTCGGACTTCTTCAGACTCGTAGTCGTCTGGCAACTAATCGTCGCTACGATATTCCCGACGACGATGTACCGAACGAAATAGATCAAGCCGAGCCCAAAAATAAGGAAAGACAGACTGCGGGTAGACTCGTAGTTTATGGCGATTCCAACTGTATCGACGATAGTCATCAACAAAAACGTACCTATCACCGATTACTTTTACTTATATCATTATTGTCTCACGAATCATGACTCTTAATTCATTGTTCTAGCATGTTTCTGGATGTTGGATGCCATACTGGAATTTGCTACGACCGGACGTGTGCCGTCTGTATTCGAAGAGGCAAGTCGACGCGTCGGTAATTCATACAGTCAGAATCGTGGATTGGGAGAAGAAGCAGACATTGAGATCAATTTGCCCCAGCGGATGGAAGGCAGCCACCTAAATCGGCACAGTAAAGTCTTGGAAGTAGATGGTGGTGGCGGTGGCCGTTTAAGACCACTCCCATCCTGTCCTGTGCCAATACTCGCCCCGCCGCAACCGCTCAACGAGTCTGTCCCTGCGTTAGTATGTTCTGAAGTTTAGCCTGAAGTTTAAGTCCTATAAGATAATTGGAAGCGTTGTTAAATTGACTTTATACTTTCAGCAATCTTTACAAATCCCAGAAACTACTCTCAGTGGGTGATAGTTTCATCGTAGCAGTTCCACAGCTACAAGAATCTGACTCTACATGGCCGAGGCGACGCGGCGGAAGTGTGAACGGCGCTGTTCCACGTTACTCCATCGGTAGAAATGGCGATGCCGAAGAAGACCTGGAAGATATTGCGGATAGCGGATGGTGGACGAGCCGCGAACAGTGGCGATTATTGGCAGGGATTGTAGCGCTCGGGGTGGCCGTCCTTTGCGCGTTTAGTCGATGGGGTTGCTGTACAGCGAAACGTCATCCACGTAGAAAAAGAACTACTGGTAGATTGCGCAGAGTTATTCAAGCCATTGCGACCCGTAGAGTACCTCAGATGTAGATCAGATTTTAGTGGAATGTAAGATTGATGAGAGAATGAGCTGCGTGTTAATACATGAAAAAAATCTTGCTACTCTTAGTGCCGTAGGTTGAATCCAAAGTTCTGCAGAAGCAGAGATATGTACAGAGAATAATATTGTTAGCTAGGTGATCTAAGGGAGGGATTTTGATCGAAAATTGGAAATGGCGCGATTAGTTTTTATATTATATGCTGCGTATCAGCCTAGAGCCTTTTGGGACTTGGCCGTGCGTCTGCATTAATAGTTAGAGAAATGCCACAAGTTTCGTGTACATATAGGATTAATAATCGGACTAAGCCCGGGTAAGTTTAGTTTTGATAGACTAATGCTTGACAAGGAATCTGAAATAGAGTGGAAACGCATTCCAAAGTTGATAAAATGCAAGAATTCAATGAATAAAAACACTAAGGTGGCACATGGGAGAAATAAAGAAAAGAGACAAGTATCAGCTGATGATTAATTGGAGGTATAAAACCAACTAACATAGCATCGATATGGACTAACGTGCAAATTATACCAAACTATTCTTGCCAGTGCCTTAATACACAGTGAAGGATGATTAGGTGATGAAAATGATTATTTTCTGATTTCATTTAGACCAATCCGTTAAATTGTATACTTGACATTTGACTATTTAGTGATCGGGAATGTAGTGTATGTATGTATGTGTATGTATGTATGTTGTTTTAAAAAAAGTACGTCTAACAAACGAGCCAGCCTTCACTTATTAAGAATATCGAGTCTCAAGGAATTCATCCAGAGGGTAACATCTCCCGCTACAAAGTACTTACGATTGTAATTTTATATCTATTTTTGTTAAATGTTTTTAATTACATCACCTTCGACTCATTCTTACCAAGCACTGACTTGAAACGTTAATAATAAATGTTAAACATGAGTAATGAATGTAAGGAGGAAACTTTCCGTCAGATACAAAGTCGGTGATGATTTTAACAGTATAGTTAAGGCGTACAAAAAAAACCTAGACAATTATCTATCACTGGATAAGTAACATTTTTAAAATTTTTTCATACAATAATAAATGATAATAATTATAAGAAAATTATAGGGCTTGAAATTATACTTATAATATATTATAACAGGCGATTGTTATAGGACATTCGTCTCTGGACTATCGTCTTATATCAAGTACGACCAACTGTTCAGACTAGGGAACAGAGCTGAATTTATTGTTCCTTTACCAAATGAGGAATGAGTGCACTAGAATAAGTCTTCACAAATCATGATCTATTCTATTTAGAAGCTTTAAAACGTATACACATGTTATATTATTGTTAATTATGTAAAAAATAATAGAAATCAACTTAATATCTATATTACAGATGCCTTTTGTTATAAACCAAATCCAGATCGAATAAAACGAAGAGCAAGTATCCAGACGCACACGGTATTATAGAAAAATCAATAAGGAATAAGTTCACAGAACGACGATTCTCAAGATTCGGAGAAGACTGACCTGAGAAGTTTTACCACCCGATTGTTATCTAATTGGATTGAATGTTCTAATCTTAGGGAATCCATTCATCCTAATGGACTTTGTTCCTATCTCAGATTCTACTTCTGAACCTTGAAGCAACTTTTATAACACAATATTATGTATCTATATCTAATCAAAAGTACAGGAAAAATTGGAAAAATCGAATTTCTCGGAGGATTAAAGTAATGAAATACTAATAACAAGTCAAGTGAATGAAACGGAATTTTTTTATTCAAATACGTATACAATAAAAAATAAAACGAACTAAATTGACAACAAAAATCACGTCGTTCCCACTCAACTAATCCCTTAGTTTTGAAGTTGAGATTTGTCACAGATCAAAATTACGAATAAAGTTTAATTATAAAATGGATTGTAAGTAACCCAGTGAGCTCTAGTCTGCTCACTAGCCGATCTATGTGAGGTAAAGAGGCTCTTGAACACCTCGGTTGCTTTGGGATCCTTTGCCACGCTGTAGCTATCCTTAGATTTTTTATAGGCAGGATCTTCTGCCGAACCTTTGTTACTGCTCTTGCTAGATCCCTCAGCTTCTTCTTTCTTAATTTTCTTCTTGCCTTTTCCCTCAGCTACTTCAACGCTCTCATCACCATCAACCTTTTCCAAAACATGTGCTCTCTTCTTCTGTGCCTTTCTCTGTGCCTTTCTTGCTACCAAACGTTGTTCCATACGCTCCAGGTCTTCTCCTTCTGCGTTCATTATCACCATATCAGCTTCTTCGAAAGATTGTTGACATTTGTGGCAGACCTGTTGAATTTTTTCGTCATTAAAAATGGGGAGACGCTTGCTGTTTCATTCCCGCAGAAATAATGGGAAGTTATAAATTTCTATCAAAACACAATTCACAATAAATGAACATAAAAACAGTCGGAATTATCCGTTTGGAACCAATTTCATCATTGATGAGGCAGTACCGAAACTTATCATAAACGCTATAGTCTCCGTAAAAACTATTTGCCTGTGAATAAGAAAACTAGTTCCCTCAAAATCATATCCTCTTCAACTACTATGATCTCTGTATGATCTTACCTTAGTCTTAACTTCCTTGATTGCGCGTTCGCTCATGACGCATCCGCATGACCATAAAAAGCAGAATTTGTATTTGCCATTCATTTCGAGACCAATAACTGGGCAAATGTAAGGACTCCTTCCTCCGTCTACGTAACAATCTCCTTTCTCAGCCCTGACACCTTCGTAGGCAGGATTGTCGGTCAAGTTTAAATCTCTGACATCCTTAATGCCCTTGATATGCTTTGCAGTTTCTGGCAGCATACTGCGATCTAGCAAACCTTCGATTACAGATTCTTTGGTATAGAGGCGACCCAGGCCACAAGCAACTATCGGAGATTGGAGAGGTAGCTGTCTAATTGCGCAATGCTTCCATCTAAACGATAACTCGGCTTCTTTATCTTTCTGTAAAATAAAAATTCAAGATCCTAAATACTGGGGACTTGGAATGATCGAAAAGTCATCATCACAACATGGATGTCAAAGTTACGCTTTCATTCTCAACTAACCTGTTCTGGCTTCTTTTTAACTCGCACTAATTCATCCCGACGCGGAATAGTTCCTCCGTCGCAACCCATTCTGCGTCTTCGATAGGCTTAAAGATTCTGTTTCGAACTGGATACTGGATAGAGTATACACTCTCGCTGGTTTATGACGGTGTTTATGACAGTCAGAAGCAGTCTAACCTAATATAAGATAACCTAACCCTGCTGTTTGATGGTATTGAAAAATATAAAATGGCGAAAAGAAAATGGGCGGGGCAGTCAGCTGTTTAGTTTTAACTATGAACTTTGTCGGTAGACGGCAGCACCGAATCACGTGAGATAATGGTGGAAGTTGGCAGTCGAGTAGGGTGCGCGATCCGTCTGAATTTCGCGAGAAATTCAATTTATTGCTGAATTAGTTGAGCTTCGACGCAAGCTTTGACTATCAGGTGAATAATATTTTACTCTAACGAAGATTAAACATTTTCATCGATTATCTCGGTGGAATATCAGTCTATTTACCGAACTACGACAAACTGCGAGAGGGTAGAGTGAGTTGTGGGCTGGGTGCTGGGTGGGCCCTGCTGTTTGTACATAATTTGTATCCGTCGCGTAGATCGCCTGTATAAAATACCTCTCTATACTATCCCACACCCGTTTCGTTCTTAGCTCAAACTCCCACACATAAAAGCAGTTGTTTTTCAACTCGAGTTCCATTTTTCCTAGTAATAACGCTCGGTAGGTTATTGATTATTCTTTCTTACAACCAGAGAAGTGTCTGCAGTCGGCGACTGTGCGTCTGGCTACTCGTCTGCTAGAATTTAGTCTCAAGGACGCGCCGCCGTCGAGCATATATTCCATCGAAAGTTTGGCTGTATTATTATTCCGGATTTCTATATCGATTGCATCGCGGTTATATCCCAGTTTCGTCTATCGCTAACCAGTCACGTGTAAATGGCAGTAATTACGTAACGGTATAAAAGAACCGCCGAGGTGCCACGCCCCCTTTTACCAATCTATCAAATCCCTGAGGATAGTTTCGTCTCTGTTACCGCGATTTCTCTCCCAAATAATTAATCCGTATTTAAACCGCTTTCTGCGGCTTAAAAATATATCCGCGTTATTTCACATAAACAAAGGCGCTTGCCGCTCGCAAGAGGAAGCTCCTTCATCAGCTGAGGCTAACCTGTGATCGATGGTAATGTTACAGAAGAGTTTGACCTAATAACGACAAGTGGTCGTAGTCGCATATAATCAAGATGACGGAATACTGGCTGATTTCTGCACCCGGAGAAAAGACCTGCCAGCAAACATGGGACACAATGAATGACCTGACCTCCAAACAGAACTCACTTTCCTCGAACTTTAAGTTTCACATACCAGACCTGAAAGTTGGAACACTGGATCAGCTCGTTGGGCTATCGGATGACCTTGGTAAACTTGATACATTTGTCGAGCAAGTTACTCGCAAGGTTTCTACCTATATGGAAGAAGTTTTCGAAGGTCAGAGAGACAAGCTTCTTGAAAATCTCCTTGCCAACAACGGTAAGTACTCTCAAACCCTTGGGCTGTGTGATTTATATCTTTATATGTATTATTGTTGTAACTAATTGAAGGGATACCATCTATGCGGGAGTTCAGAAGTTCAGAAAATAACTGTGCCTATAAAGCGCTTGAACACAAATATTAAAAATAATTAATCGATCACCTCAAATGTTCTTTCTCAGCTTTTCCAGAGCCAGAGAATCTGAGACAATGGTAAAATTTTTGTGTCTTGGATGAATCGAGTTGATCTCTTTCATAATTCATGCTATGTCTGTCTTAGTCCAGTATGATTCTAATGATTCATACTTCTTTTAAGAACCTGTGTCTCAAAAGGATTTTTTGGTTGTACAATCTTGTGAAGTATGATCAGGCAAGAGTCCGTCACTTGCAAATTAAAGTAAGAGCAGTTGTTGTAAGGAATTTGATCAACAGATGTTTTTGTTTGCAATTTTTGAGGAATGGAATCTCTGCTATGTTCCCAATTTCCTAAGAGTGGTTAATTGGGTTTCAAACTATATAACTGTGCTCTAATTAAATATTGAAATAAATTGGTTGAACTAGATGTTGAACTCCCGAGTATGGGTATCCGCTCGTCCGTACGTTACATCCATATTATCGATCGACCATGATTGGTGGTAGAGCAATTATTAATACTGTACACAACACAATACAACCACACAAATTGGAGTTGATTTATTTTATCGGTAGTTTCAAATACCTATTGGTTAAGTTTATCAAAGCCCAACTTGAGTTATCGTTCATGACCTTGATATAAAGGGTCCCTGTTTTATGCCCCGACTTCCCTCTATGCCCTATGGTATACGATAATACGATAACGTATGTAATTATATCATGGTGAGTCTACGTACGGTGGGTAACGCGAGCGAAAAATATTGTCTTTATAAATTTATCCAATTTTATTTTAGGCTCAGGTCTTTATTCTTTTGTTGATGTTCTCAATGCGACGATACATTGCATCGGAAAAAAAGCAAAACATCTTTCCTTCAACAATGGTTCTTTATTTATAGCGAACAGTTTTGAGATATGAATGAATATGGATCTTGAAATAACGTAACAATTTATGTTGTTGTGTTTTTGGGTCCTTTAAATGAAAATTAGTATTCTATCGGAGTGCGTCAGCCACCATACGACTGTACCGTGTTATATGATGCAGTTTATATGTATGTAGAGTGCTTGGTTTCCTGGGTTTTGTTTTTTTTCTTTTTTGAGAAGAAATTCACATTGCTTTTTTCATTTTTACTTTTTCATGATTTATTTCTGTTGGCGGTGTCGCTTGGCTTGCTTTTATTCAGTTGGACCACACTAACCCTCTTCCCTTGCCTTTATTATTATTCTTTATATGACAAAATCTAATATGTATTCCACACCGTTTACAATTCTGTACATAACATCCCGAAGGGTTGAGAACAAAAATCGAATGAGTACAAAAAAGTATGTTAAAATATTGAGAAAAATGGCCACTCAACTGATCTGTTCTACAAGGAGGCGAATGACTAAAACTATATATTCATCCGGGTATTAGGACCACAATTCTGGGCGTAAAACAAATTTAATGCATATAGAAAAAACTCGACGACCAAGGGAGTCGCTTGGGTTACTGTGGTCACCGAGCTTCGATTAGTAACCGCGTAGGTTTCATTCCTCAGTTACCTTAAATTTCTTCACACTTCCTAAAGATTATTGGCTGTTTGCGTTGCACGGTAAAAACTATTTTATTTGCAGCATCATTTTATTGTACCGTTTCTTCTCCTGTTTAATCCATCATTATATTACTTTGAATTTATTTTTACATCTTCTGATCGTTTTTCTTTTTATTTCATTTTTTTCTTTTTTTTTGGTCACTCTGCTTTTCCTTTCAAAACGGAGAACTTATTGGAGCGTCAGGTCCTAGATTTTATTTAAAAGTTTTCTTAAATCTATTGAAACAATTCTGATGCACTGAAATTTTCTTTAACAGAACAAATTAGGTTTTGCAACTAGTTGACAATTCTTTAGCAAATAAAATACTAAATCAATTGGAAACTAGCAATTCAAACTGCGATCCGATTATAAAAGTAACGTTCATTTTATTGGAATTACACGAAGTTTTGGTAGTTGGCAAATTTTATTGTTAGCAGACCATCGTGAACTGGAATCGAATCGGTATTGTTTTCCTGAAGAAACTTGACGCTCTGGTTTAATCCATTCAAAGTCAGATTCATTTTATTTTAGTTTTATTTGGTTGCTATTGTCGTTAGGCATTTGCGTAGGACGCAATTATAGTTGAATGAGACGTTAAAAAAACGCGAGGAGATTGGGACTGGGCTGTAATGGATAGGTCAAGCGTCAATGGATGGGGAGATATCACCCCTTGGTGGGGAACCGGATACTCCGCCAAACACACCGGTCACCCCTTCACACAAGACTTCGAGGGAGAGGCGGGAACTATGGAAGGAGACAGAAGAACCAGGGTTGACAGTCTCCGTAGGTCAGCATCATCGCCAACGTCATCACAATCATCACAACCACGACCACAACCACCACCACCACAATCAAAATCAAAATCACCACCAACATCCTTCCAACTCAGAAAAGAAATCATCATCCAGTTCCCACGGTGCCTGCGAAGTTCGAACTCCAAACGATTCGTCGTCAATTTATTCGTGCTACCACACCCATTGGTGCGCAGCTTCCAATCCGCCTAGCCCAACCCCAAGCCCTACCCTCGGCAGTCCGTCTCCTTGCTTCTCATCGGAGGATGAAAATTACGACAAAAGTGATCGGGAGCAGACAGGGCGGCATGGAATTGTGAAAAAAAAACGTCACACGTCGACCAATCAACAGTCAGATGACAACAATGACCAAGAACAAGATTTAAGCGGCGAATTGCCCAGCCCAGGTACCCGTCCCATCACCAACCCCTCGTCGACCTCGTCAATCCTCCTCACAAAGCAAACCTTTCATCCAATTCCAGTTGCACCATGAACGATGATCGGCAAGCAAATTTTCCCACAATACCACATCCCGGCATTGACCTGGAGGGCTTGTCCCGTTTGTTCCGCCGTTTTCCAAAAATTCCGTTCCAAACAGAAAAGAAAATCAATCTCGGCGCAAGTAATTTCAACTATTGCTTCAATCTATACTATTTTATCTAACTATTTTGCTTGAAGGCTTCATTCCTGAAGAGCAATAATGGCTCACCTTAAACGGGAATGGAGGAGAATAGCTAACGACGTTAATTACCATTCGTCGAGACGATAACTCCGGTCAATTGTTAACGTCTAACACCTCCTAGCTTTCGCTTCTTCTTCTGCTTTTCATTCCTGTCCCAAGTTTTGTCTTAGTTGCCTGTATAATTTTTGTCTTCTCACCCCACAGGCCTTGTGTCTTAGTCAGATTCTACGGCTTTTTTTTTTATTGACACTGGAACGTTTGAAGGGAAATTTCGTCCATTTTACAAAATGGCAATACTAAGTCCAATTTCATCTGGAACAATCGCGATCCAAGAAATCGGTAGCCACATTCAGGCGATAATTATTATATTGTAGTAGTATACGAAGATTTCCATGTGTTTTCAACATCGGCATTGAAGAGTATTTTTTTTTTTTTTTCTCCAAGCGATCCAGTACTTTGCGAACCGCCAGCAGGCTATCCTTCCCAACTCCGATTTGCGTTTTAATGATAGATTTTTATTAAAAATTATAATAGAATACAATCGTCGGTAATTTTTATAGCCCTTAAAATTAATATGGTTTTCTCAATACCAAAAAGACAATACTGAACAAACGATACATACAAAATACATTACAAAATACAAATATTATTAAATCTATACATTTAATACGGTAAGAAACTTCACACAATTAACAACAAAAATATAAATTGCTAACTATAAGTCGATAAGCTATTAACGCATGTTCTTTCTCATTTTTGACTATTTTTACATGTTGCACGAAGAACTTTCGTTAGTTAAAAACTTATTAAAACGTATAATCATCGTTTCAATGGACTTATAATATGACGTTGCAAATATTAACAAAATGACTATTTGTTAATAGTTCAAATTAATTATTGACCTTTCTCCCTACACCCAAGCTGATGTGACTGTGTCAAACTCTTCTATGCTTCGCTTAATTCCCATCTGTTATGCACAGCTATCCGTGTAATTTTGTCAGCTGTATACACGGCGGTCCAAAAGTATCGATTTGCTGTTATTCAAAAGCACAATTCTTCTTGTTATTCTGTTATCCAAATAATGTTTGAATTATAGTATATAGCTGTGTAATTGGGTCGGGTCATAACTTTTGAACCACCGTAAAAGATCACCTGTTCGTCTGTGTAAATAACTGGCTAGCTACCGATCAACAGCTTGCATTTGGGAACTCGTTTGAAATAATCAATCTTCAACTAACTGAATGTAGCGTTTAAATTGTGTTTTTGTCTTAGCACTGGGTATTCAACTTGGACAGAGCGAATCATCACCAATTTAATTAGTTTCTCTTGCCGTTTGCCATTCATTGCCACTGTCTCGTATAATCGACATTACTTGCATATCAATAACGAATGATGATGCAGCAGAGATGATTCTTGAAAAATTTCTGTAGATATTTTCACATCTAACTTATTTCAATGTCTTAGAACAATGTCTTCTCAAATTTTTGCTACTCTCATGATCAGAAATTGCCAGATGATACTTTGAACACTGAATCCGATTTTTGTTACTGCTAATCAATGCAATTTTATTTTTTTGAAACCGCACTAGAGAAAACGAGCGACAAATGTTTTGCGACTCCAGTTTCCCGTACCCACTCTTTACGTTCATTGTTGTATTGTAGAAATTTGTACTTTACATTACTGCACAGAGTTTGCAGAAAATGTTGCTTGAAGATTATTTGCAACGTTACGTCACGCCATACATCTGGTGGTTCACCTCTGCATTATTTCACATTCCAAGCAGAGCCCAGGATGTGTGGAAGAAAAAAAAATAATTTATAACGTCGAGAATCACAAGCCTGAAAATACGAATCCCAAACTATCATTATTTTAAAGATCAACAACTTTTAATATTTATTTTTTGAATCTTTCCTTCACAGCTTCTTTCCTGAACAAAAATTTTTATGTGTCGGCTAATTTGACTAGCATCTTACAGAACGAAACAATTGATCTAAACTTTATTGGGCTCTGTTTAGAATGTTGGTAACGGTGCAGCATATGAAGCCCATAAACGAACTCATTTTAAATAAATTAATGCAATTAGGTGATCTGCCGTCGTACATAACAAGATTCCAATGGGACATGGCCAAGTATCCGATAAAGCAGTCTCTGCGCAACATCGCCGATATTATCAGCAAACAAGTCGGACAGATTGACGCTGATCTCAAAACTAAGTCATCGGCTTACAACAATTTAAAGGGAAGCTTGCAAAATCTCGAAAAGAAGCAGACGTGAGTTACACTTACGCCTGTTATCAATGTTTCACGATTCTCAGGACTAAAAAGATACTAGATACCATTTTCATTCATGATTATTTCTTTTCCTCTAACAGAGGAAGCTTGTTGACTCGTAACCTGGCCGATCTGGTAAAAAAGGAACACTTCATTCTTGACAGCGAGTATCTTTCAACACTGCTTGTAATTGTACCCAAGTAAGCCTGATACAAAACAATAATATTTATATTTTTTATACATTTGTACCGAACCACTAGAAAATTAAATGCGTTGAAAGCAAAAAAAATTAAAGCCATTTCTGGTCTATGAAATATACACAGATTGCTAACTACACAAAATAACACTAGACAATTTATTATCAGGGCAAACATTAACGAGTGGCACTCTGTATATGAGAAGCTGACTGATATGATAGTACCTCGCAGCACACAGCTGATTAGCCAGGATCAAGAATATGGGTTGTTCACTGTAACTCTGTTCAAGAAAGTTGTTGAGGAATTCAAGCTGCACGCCCGGGAAAAGAAGTTTATTGTTCGTGATTTCACGTACAACGAAGAAGAGCTAGCTGCTGGTAATCAACCTGCTTTATGTTATGAATTTTACCGTTCGGATATCGAACCATAACAATGTGACGAACCTGAATTTAGACAATTGGCATTACAATGGATTGCATTAAACACAATAGATGCCTTGATACATCAACGAATCTGGAATCACAATCAATTTTCTTATTTTTAAGGCAAAAATGAGATAACAAAACTCGCAACGGACAAGAAGAAGCAGTACGGCCCTTTGGTCAGATGGCTCAAAGTCAATTTCAGCGAATGCTTCTGTGCTTGGATACATGTAAAAGCTCTACGTGTATTTGTTGAATCCGTCCTCAGGTAGGTTTCAAAACTGTTAAACATCGATGCAGGTATAAGACGTCTTTCAGTTCAGTAAGCAATAGAGTCAAAGTTATGCTAGAATAAAAATATGAAAATGGCAATTAGGTACGGATTGCCAGTTAACTTCCAGGCTATTCTAATTCAGCCAAATAAGAAGAGTAGTAAAAGGCTGCGGGATGTTTTGAACCAGCTCTATGCACATCTCGACTCCTCTGCTACCTCTGGAAATGCGCATTCTGCAAACCAGGATGTAAGTCCTGAAAGTTAAAATACTTCCACATGACTAAAGCCAATGGAATGTTTTCAATCTCCACAAGATAGATTGGCTAAATGTTTCTTCGCTTTTTGGTACAGAGCGTCGACATACCAGGGTTGGGTTTTGGACAGAGTGACTACTACCCTTACGTCTACTACAAGTTCAATGTGGATATGATCGACAACAAGGTATAATAAATGAAAACTGGATCAACTGTTACGCAGCACACACTTCCTATCCCTCGTAAATCAGCCCCCTTCTAAGTCCGTTGCCCTTGAAGGTATGTTTGGGCAACAGGTGGATAACAGTCCGAACTTTGGCCATTTATACCAAAAAAGGTTGTATCCTCTGTATATATATACACATATATTTCAAACCGTTGCCGAAATTGATACGTGTTTCATATTTTTATTGGTATATAAGAAAAAGTATATTCGATTCTCTGGAAGAATCCACCTTAGAGACACTTTCAACATCTTATGAATAACTCCTCTCTGCTTATCAACAGCGACAATTTATAACTTAGAATTCAATTATGGCATTGAATTTTTGGTATCATCGGCTACAAAGTTCGGCGTAATATGCGATATGTCTATTTGTAAATACTGTGTGCAGACAATTGAAAGCAAAAGAAAATAACAAAAAGAAAAAAAAAAAAAAAAGATAAAGATAGTTTAATCGAGCCCAGCCACAAGTTCATTCGGTAGCTTTGCGTGTTTGTTTTACCGAAGATTCCAGCGTTCCCTGTCGCTATAGCACAGAAGAAATATGTAAGTAAAATAATAATATTAAGTAAAGAATGAAGAATAAAGAACACTGACGGATCGCACGGACCAAATAATTCTGAGACACGTTTTTATTATTGTTTTGGCTTTAGACTCTTTGAGTATTATTAGAAAACCATCGGTTGTGGAACGCTCGAGTTTTTTTTTTTTTTTTTCCCAGACGTAAAGATTTGGAATAATACGCAAATAAATTACGTTCAAAACTTGGGCTTCTATCATTGGTATTAAAATTATAATGAAATATTATAGCTAACAAGACAATAAAACTGTTATTGAAATGTGGCTCAGTGTTATGTGTTCCTCAGTATCTTTCCATCGTATTACATACTGTAACTACCCCGTTAGTATTATTAAATGAGAATGTATTCACCGCAGGCTGAGGGTTTAAAACACACATTTTTTTTCTTGGAAGAATTCCTATATTAGTTATTTAAATGAATTTAAATCAATTTAGCTAATACTACAAACCATCTTACTTCTTCTCGTTTTTTTCATTATTTCGACGCGATATTGATACGATTGCTTATTTTTGTAAAAATGAAAGAAAAAAAACACAGACCCGATTATAATCATAGAAATATTCTCTAGTCTACTTTGAACGTGGTAACTTCGTTTGAATCATAATTTAGTTGTGCTTGAAGATAAACTTTTTTTAAGTTATAAAACGGAAATATAACAACAATTGATATTTTTCTCAAATAAGCAATTGAATTAGTAAACATCGAAACTGGGTAACGTTCTTGGAGCATTTTCAAATCTCTTTGACTCGGATTACGGCCAGTAATAAAATTGTACCTGGCCTGGAGCTACCGTCACATGACAATAATAATGCATATATGGGGAGGTAGAACACAAGGCGATTCGTTGTTTGTTGTCTTGTAATATATAAATCTTATGCTAGGGTGCATGTAGACATCGAGGACGTAAATGAATTTTAATACTATTATGAAATATTATATTATAGTATAATATATAAATGGAATATTCGTAATTGCATATCGCTTCTATAGTTTTCTTCCTGATATTTTATCGGAACATTGAAGTATGTAGTTTGCTCAGAAACGGGGTAGGGTAAAGCCTGATCATTGTTTTGCTGTGGTAATTTAAGTTTAAAAATTAAAGCGGGTTCTTAGATGGTTTAAGATTATAAAATAGAAAGTTATCACAAAACTAATTAAACAAAGAACATAGTTATATGTATGTTACGTATAAAAAACGAATAAAAAAAATAGCATAAGACGACAGGCAACGGAACGTGCGTTTAGCTCCATACCTCCGTATTTAATTGCATTGTAGCTTCGTAATACATATTCGATTCATTGGTAAGTTCATATTCAAATTACGATATCGAACTCCGCACTAAAATTTTTGGAAACTCACCTAAACTCAGAAATAATTTGTGTATTTTAAAGTATAGTTAAAGATTTTTAATTCTCATCAAACGCCAATCAGCTCCCGACGTTTGTCGTACAATTAAAAATGATATATTCGGATAAGAAAAGGGTGACTCAAAATTCAAAATGAATTTGGTTTAACCACTCCATCGTATATTTGAAACATTGCGCATTCCAAGTATGATGCTTTGCATGGTAAAAATGAAAGATACAAAGTTTTAACAACGGTAACACCTGAAACAATGGTGATATCCTTTTATCTCGTCCGTTTGCTGTTTTATAATACCTTCATTATTTAGATATCGCGAATCAATAATAATGAACAATATTTGGTAAATTGTTGTCATTTGTATCACAAATTTGGGCGCCAAACATTATTTTAAATACAATTCAACTATGGTGTCAAATTTCCGTTCTCGGATGTGACTCAGTTTCAATGGTACATTATTTTTTGAGGGAATACAATTTGCTTTTCTCCCATGGATTTCTTATATCCAAATTAATTGATCGAACCAGGCGTGGGAAGAAACAAATATTAATACGCTATTTGAAATAATCGACCTTTTTATTATATCTTCCAACTTTCCGGATTAATTAAGTTAACAGTGAGTGACAAAGTGTAAAACCACTCGCTTATTATTTCTGCGAATGTATTATAATTGTGTAATGTAACAAATTTGGAATCGATGAAGAAAACAGCAGAGGGCAAAATATTGTAATTTGTAGATATATTTGAAGGAACGATTTATTGGTCGTTTTTATCTATATTATATTATTATACATTATAAATAAATATCACGTTCCGTTATCGTAAGTATTATTCATGTAGCGGTTTAAAATTTTCTTTATTCCCAAGGCTACCCCTCCCCCTCCCTTCTCTCATTTCCGTAGACTTCTACTACTTTTATGATAGCACCAGTATCGCAACAATATAAAATTATTGTCAGATAAGTCATTGTGTAGATATGAATGACGACCATTTTTATTTATAAGTTAAATTCTTACAAATTTGAAAATTCAATATTATACAGTTGTAACAATAACGATATCTGCAATGCCTAGCCTGTTTTATTCGACGATGCGTTCCCGCTTGCCACCAGATCCTGAAAAATATTTGTCTCAATTTTTGATGCTTATATATTATTTCAACAAATGTAGAGAGACTCAAAAATGATTGAAGGGTCTTACCTTCAGTTCATCAATCTTTTCATCCCACATTTGTTGATCTGAAGGCGTACCAAGAAGCTTAACAGTTTGGATAAGAAGCTGAGTTACTTTAGCAACGTTCTTCCTAAATACAGCCATCACGTCTGCTACGCATACTTTGTCCTCTGTATCCTTCCAGCAATCGTAATCTGTAGCTAAAGCAATAGCTCCGTAGAGAATGCCTGCTTCCTTTGCCAAACACACCTATGATACAGAATGTTATGAATATTGTAATAACAGTTACAAGGGTTTAGCTAACCGTGATCAATACCTCTGGACAAACAGTCATATTAATCAGATCTCCACCCAATTGTTGGAAAGCTCGACTTTCTGCTTTGGATGAAAACCTCGGACCTTCTATGGTCACTACAGTCCCTCCATCCTTTATCTCAATGCCTAAAAGCTCTGCTGCTTTCAGAATCACTTTCCGGACATTGGGATCAAACGCCGGTTCCATTGGCACGTGACATACACCTATTCGAGTTGATCATTTATTGAATTCAGATTGTTGTGTCCATTTGGATGCTCAAGAATCCATCAATGATAATTTTCAATGCCAATCAAATACCGCAACCAGTTTATAAGCAGGTATATAAAATGCATAAAACTGACCAAGTTTCTTTACCTTCATAGACTTTGGATGTACCGTTAAAGAAAGTTCCCACTCTCTTGGTAGTTCTATCCAAGAAACTATCTGGCACGACAAGATCTCCGCGGTGGAAAGATTCTCGGAGTGAGCCGCAGGCGGTTGATGCCAATATGTGCGTGCAGCCAGCTAGCCGAAAGGCTTCTATGTTCGCGCGGTAGTTCACATTGGTTGGATTGATCTTGTGGCCTAGCCCATGCCTGCATGGGTTCAATATGTGTATTCAAAATTTAGTTGAGGAGAAAATGAGAGAATGGAATATGGATGTTAATTTTTTGTCAATTCTAAAGCTATCGAGAAATGCATGCATAAGTTCAATCGAGAAACTGGAAGCTGAGATACTTGGATATTCGTGTCCCGCAGAGTCTTACCGTGAAATCAACACGACGTCTGTGCCACCAATTTGTCCTTGGTAAAGATTACTCGACGGAAGACCAAATTCATTTCTAGCATCTTCTTGCGATACTTCAGACCGATTTTGTAATATTTGACTGGCTGGATCGTCGAGACCTGATCCGCCGATTATTCCTACCTAAAAATTTGGATCTGCTTATAATTAGCCGATGATAAATATTATTATATATTTAACAATTGACATTCGCTAATTGAGGTTTGACTTCAATTGTCATTGTCAATTGACTTCCATTGTGAAACAGGTAGTCAGTGTTAGATACGCAATAACACAACACGTTGGCTACGGCCGATCGCATATTATAACCTCGCCCGGCATTCGGAAATTTATATTCAAATCATTAAAATGCACACCTTGATATTGTATTTTCCCATCTTCGGACAGTGCGTTCTCCTTCTCGACAGCAGTGGCTTTGAATTGGGACGATTTAGGTCTTTATGAAATATACTCCGACGTTACATTAGATTCTTATCTGTCGTGACCTTATGACGCTTATCATATATTCATATGAGCTGCTGGTTAACTATACAGGCGCATGACAAGCCAATGGTGGTACAGGGCTGACAGAAACAGAAACAAGAGTAAAACTAGACCCTGGTCGGCCCTTGAATCAACATTGGTATAATTATCGATAGATCTATTCATGACGTCTGATTTATAGACCCCATGGTTCTAGTAGCTGGAATTTCAATGATCTCACGCATTTTAGTGTCCGGTGATTCTCAATTTTGGCGTCAAGAGACGTTATAGGTATGAGCCCATAAAGTTCGTGGAATGAGTATATGGATACTATCAGCGCGTCACGGTGGCCTCAACACCTATCTGAGTCATTGTTTATCCGTTTTTTAAACAACAAATCATAAATTCAACTTACACAGAATCAAAAATATGATTCATACTGACTCCCGCGCGCTAAACCACGTGTCTGCTTACGATTAAGGTAGCATGGTGGCGCTGGCTTCAGAACCGAGTGGTTATTCCATCTTACAGAATATTCGTGAGCTAGAAGAACGACAAAAAGCTATCACATATCATCGGTGTCTGTCAAATGCCGAGTTGTCAAAATACTCGCTTCACGATTCTTCAGTAAACGCATGATTGTTGCTCCATGAATATAATAGCACCCGATATACAAAGAAAAGGTCGTCAGCTATTCGGCTGTTCGATAACAATAGAAGCGTCTTACAACGCGGTTATTCTTCTAATGTTCAATGCAATAGTACGCTGTGACACGTTTTTTTTTTTTTAAACTGATCGATGTCAGAGAAGAATACAAACTGAGACAATTTTGCGGAAGAGCGTAAAACAATCACATAATAAGTAAAAAAAAAAACAATTTGATTGGAACCCTAATATATTAGAAGTCAGAATAGTTTACTAAATTCAGTCGACTAAATCCATCCTAAATATGTTTTGATTTATCAATCAGCGAGTTTTACAATATCGTAGAAAAAGCTATGAGAACCAAGGATGATGGTCCTTCCGTGAGAATGTATCTTAAGAGATCACCGATCAGCCATCACCGATTTTCACGTGTGATATATTTCGATCGTTTATGAATCGATGACCGCTGACGGTTTAACAAATATTATTGATTCCTTTGCTTGGCCCAATGCGCCCCTCTTATGTAGTCTCTTTCGTTGGCAGTGGGGACAGAATCGTCGAGTCGAGGATATCCAGCAACCTGTTGGCGACCGGTCGGTCTCCACACTGCACCCACTACAACCCGCTCTCCGCGAGGCATCACGTCTCAGCATTGCTTCAGACGGTTTAGACTTCAGTGACGGTTTCAGTTAATCGTGGTTGTCTATACTGAGCACTATAGTATATATAGCGCGCTGACAACCATGTATGAGCATACTGCAGACAGCTCCTCTTCAGTGTTCGTTTGAAAAAGTGAGTGATCTTTAGTATTTCCGCATTGATTTCCAAGTGCGTGCGTGTGTGAATTCAATCTATTGAATTGGTTTATCGTGAAAATATCTCGTGCCGAAGATATAGAGGTGTTAAAAATGGTTCGAATGGTAAGTATAGTTACATACAATTCTTATTTATGCTGATTTACGTACAATAACCTGCATACCTATACTGCACATTAATTGTACTTATACATTCGTTGCTGTATTCATGAAGGCTTAACGATAGGTGAGGGTAACGCACCGTGACTTGGGAAAGTTTTTTTTTACAACGGAATTAAGAATCAATCCATAATTAAATACAGGTTTTATATGTATAATGAATTGCGTTCGCTATAAGTCACAGCTTCTTTTTTTTTATCAAATACATTTGTGAATCTCTATAGAGCGTGAAGATTTAGTTCCGGTCTATACAGCGATGTATGATGATTCAGTGATTATGTATCGCAGTACTCGTACCGACACTGTCCGCTGTGTCGGAAAGTATTTATAGATACGAGTATATCTAATTGTAATTAGATTCTTGTAAAAATCTTCAGTCTCCGTATGAATGATACTACTCTTCATGCAGCTATACGGAAATGCTTGATTCCGAGAAAGGTATAGGTACTGCACAAATAGTAAGATTTCGGTACCATGTCGCGGGACCTTATATATTGCAGGTGGATATTTAAATACCTACACTATGCGGATCGTGACTATAATAATAGCGAGCAAAGTTACGGAGGAAACTCGAGTGCTGCAGCACCTGTTGATCTTATCGCTATAATCCTACTACGCTATACTCATATACACTTATGATATACATATATACGTAGTGGGCCAGAGAACATATGTCGAGAGACAACAGTGTTGTCAACTGCAGCGCGTGTGTTGAAACATAGACGTTGCCTTGATTCTGATCCGACGACGAAATTCTAGTTTTCGTGTTCCAAGAAAGTGGAAGACTTTCCTCACGTTGCCCACGCGGCTATCCGTCGAATATGATCTCCTGATGAGTCTACGGATTTTAACGAAATTTGGTACACGAATATCTTGAATAATTTCGAGTTCCGGTATCAGGTTTGAGCAAGATAGGTCGAGGGGTATGGGAAAGGCAGGGAAAAATGTGTTTCTGAAGAAGTATATATCGATATCTTAATGGATGAAATTTATACGGCGCCAGGCTCTCTGGAGATAAATTCTACACTTTGGTAAACAAGTGTGGGGCAGGTACCCCAGTCCCGAATATCACTGATCGATATAAGCGGGATGTATATAGCGTAGAATCGTCGTTTTCTCATAAGTAGCATATGTTGTTTCATTGCACAATTATTTTCCGTGTAATAGACCAAACCCCACTCTTTCCCAGGACTCGCTTCTGAGAGTTACGTATTTCGAAAAATATAACTCGAATTTCATACATATACAGTTTCAAAATTCTATTTACGTGACTTTCCAGCTTTTCCCTTATCAGTTACAGCTATAGGTGCAGCTTGGCAATAAAAAAGAATTGTCATTTGTCTGTAATAAAAATTTCATGAACAAAACAACACGATATTATTTTATCCTTGTAACGTAGATACTGTTATAATTCATGTCTGAACATTTCTGTAGTAAAATCTCCCGTAGTACTCGACGAGAGAGAGATTGATTGATTGATTGAATTTATTATGCCCTATTGACACCTTTGGGGCAAATGGTGATTCAACAAAATTGTATAAACAAATGGAAGTAAAAATACGCACATAGTAGCAAGTAATATAGGTAACTAGAGGCAATACAACAGAGAGAGATTTGATTTGATTTGAGCGATGATTTGATTTTATATAATTTTATTGCAGCAAGCCGTGCCCTCTCCAAGCATCGCTGTCACCATGGAACTTGATGGCGGCATACGAAATCTGGCGTGTCAAGATGATCTCGACGAAACTTGCTACTCTGAAAAGCAACAAAACTGTCAATCAATTAACGTACCTAATAACGTGAGTATCATACAAATTTTAGATAAATTTCTAGCTCTGGTTTTGCAGCGCCTACAAGTGGACAGCTTTCATCGATGTATATACTTTCAAGACAAAGTTTGTGTCGTAGAAATATGGCCATCGAACACTTTAAGCGGAATGATTGAATTAAGAATTAATATTACAACGAAAGCTTTTCTGCTCCTGTTCGAGCATTTGACACGTCTATATTATAGTCGATATAGCGAAGTCTTATACGTCCGGAAACTAATCGGCCTTTCCGCGGCTACTATTACCTTTGTATTTCGGAGTGAGGAGATCGATCCACAACCGGATTCACGCGCATGTACAACACGTTTATTTTGTTGCTATATAGTTTGCTGGTTATCAGTAATGAATTGGAGTCGGAATCGGAAATGGGGATTCCTCGGCACCGTGTGTTACACATTGGTTTATAACCGTCCCACATTATCAGGACACGTATACACTCAATTAAAGAGAAAAATGTACATTTTCCCAGCTTATATACGCATTTGTGGTTACGCTATGTTGACACTATTTATCCGTGCTTCATCTCATATATATATATAGAGTGAGATATCTGACCAACCAGTCAGTTTGTGTTTGACAGTGAAGCAGAAAGGAATCACAATGATGTATGTAAGTATGCAGAAAAATTTGCAGTTTAATATCCCCAAACCGTAGCGTTATTCGCAAGGCTCGCGTCTTTTCTTGGCGAGTCAAGAATTGAATTCTCCGAAATATATTTATATAATACCGCGGAAAAACCGGTCACAAAATATTTCAAGCGACCATTCTCCTCAGGTCAGCTTTTTTGGCGGGATTCGCTCGGCGTCCCACCCAGCGGTCGTTGTTCGTAAATCTATCGCCTCCAATATAGTGTACTCAGATGGTTTCGGTTTGATGGTGTAGTCGCGATTGTGTATCATATTTCGAGGAAGCCTAACTTACGAAATGCCAAGGACATTAAGCCGCGCGAGGAGTAAGGTCACAGGTAGATGTTTCCCATCATTCGAACCAGCGTTCGTTATTAAATCTATAAAACTTCGACTAGGCCTATGTATATAGTCCGGTCGAACATATATATTCCTGCATAATATGATGTGGGGAACGGGAAGAAATAGAAAACTGCTGGTGGTTTGATGGTTAAAATTATCAGTATATTGCGCTATACATTGAGTGTATCAGATAACGTGACGCTTTTCTCGCACCATTGAAGAATTTCTCGTCAAAAACTAAGACGATAATGTCCGACAAAAGAATATCGAGGAAATTACCATTTTCAAATGGTAGACGTTCACAGTTGCCTAAACGAGAGCGGATATAAAACCGAGCCGCTGATTTATTTATCGACTAGGAAATCGCAGGCGCCAGAAAAGGCTATTCCTTTTTATCCTGGTATGAGCCATAATTATTTTACGGAGTCTTTCATTATTAATGACGTCTGTCGTAGTGGCGAGGAAAAAAACTTCCATTATTTCGTAAATGTATAATATTTTTATTCACAAACAGTTTTCGGAAAATTAACTAATGGAATAACCAGCTGAACCGATTTACTCCCAGCTCTTACTCTACGAGATGTGATACACACGTAGTCCAATATTATAGTTTATAATACGTTTAATTGATCCTGAGTAGCGATTGCAGCAGGATCAGGATAAAAACACAATGCGATTGAACGAATTCAACCATATTCATTTCTCATAGATATATTACCGTAGTTGGTCTGGATTATCGTTCCTTTGCCATAAAGTTTATGAGAATTTTATTTTATGGGCGGTAAAATGACGTACAACTGTTGAAGGAAAAATTCCTTACGCACCTGCATCATAAGTCACTTAGTGAATCGTTAACAACTGTTTTCCACTTCATCGCGAGTTAATAAGTCAAGTTTCTAAGCACTGATCATATCCATAAATTCTTTTATTCAGAAATCTTTATAAATAGGATTTACCAATCGATTGTCGTTCGGTATTGCGTCGTTGAAGACTTAATAATGGTATGTGTACAACTGTACACTCCACAAACCATATAAAGGTGGAAAATAACGAAGAGATGAAATCTCCCGGGAAGCTTAACCATAAGTGCTCCTTGTGTATTCATTGTATTACCGCGGCAATGGGCACTAGAGTTTCTCCCAACGGCCACTACGCGGCGCATCCAGCGCGCTTTGCTCTCGCAAGCGCTACAATAGGACTACGAGTTGAGCGCATTTTTCAGGCTCAATGCAGTGTAGGAAACCGTACGAAATTGTCGTTATTTTGTACATCAGTTCGAGTTCGTACCCATAAAGTATTCCTTGATCGTCTCCTGCCATGATGGTGTCAGGACGTGGACGTCCGGCCGCGAAGCTTGACAGCGTGAATAAACCTCGAAGACGGCTGGCGCCAATGCTATTACATACGTGCATGCATACGTACAGTATAGCCCTCGGTGTATTGTGTTTTTATGTACGAGCGAATGAGTCATCGAATATATCAGACCGACGATGTTACTCACCTGAAATTCTGCTTAGGTATAGTCATACCAGCCAGGTGTAGGTACTACGCGAGACCAGCAGCTGCCACGTTTGTTCGTTGCGTTGATTTTACAAGACGCGGGAAAACGGAGGCAATTGTTTGCCATGAATATAAGTACAACATACATGTTTATAGTGTACAAATATGCACAGTAAAACCGCGAGTATGCGTATAGGTATACTGGCAAGATCAGACGTGATACTTTCACCGTTTTACTAACGATGGATGTCCCTGAATTTGTTTAAAGTTCCAGGCGTAGATTATTGCTATATAGCCACACGTATATATGAAAAGAATATCTAACACCTACCTTGACTTATTGTAAGCGAAAATTAGCATTTGAATACTACGAAAAATCCCACCCAAATTATCACCTTGGTCTGATGTATATTGGCAACGAACCGAATCAGAATCTTATGGGAATATTCGATTCTGTGGGAAATGAATTCAAAGTGTGCAAAGATTTGGGCACACTCCTACAATTTCGGAACTGATTGTGCCGAAAATATGAGGAAACATGTTGGGATCCTCGTTCTCCTCAGTGGTAGCGCCAGACAAGACTCATCGTCGGGACTTGTATACTTATTCATTTGACACGTCATTTCGAATGTGGATTCATCATTAAAGCTTAGTTTAACAAGGCAATGATGTTAAATTACCGCAGGAACTAAGGAAATTGGACCGGAAACTGCCGTGAAGATGTCTGTATGTACAATTATGGTAGTCACAGGAAGACCGGGAAATAGTGATTTATCGAAAACAGGGTTTTGCACTTGTGTAATATATCAATTAAATTTCCAGAATTGTCGTTTCTAGTAGCGCTTGAACAATGACTGGCATGTTCATGGCCTGATTACTTCGATCAATTGTGTTTTTCGAATTGTCGACTATGATTTGCCACGACTTTGGATTATATTTTACTATCAGTTCTAGTCATCAAAAATTATGGAGAAGACGTGGAAAAGTGAACACAGGAGCTAGTGCTAGGAAAATCTATTGCCTAGGGCTGAACGGAGTGATAGATCGTAAAAAATTAATTAAACCGAAATCAAAGCGTGTCGAAAATTCAAATAAAAAAAAAATCATATTGTTTGATTAATATCGACTATCGCATTTTCTTGGTATTGACAACAAAAAAATTTCCCATACCGGGAATCGAACCCGAGCCTCCTGGGTGAAAGCCAGGTATCCTAGCCACTAGACCATATGGGACTGTGTTTACTAGATTTCAGCAACAAGTAAAATTTGGTAAAATTATATTGTTTGTAATTACAATCTTGAGTAAATCAGAAAATATTTATCGACTCTGAAATTCTAAGCATAATAGTTATGAAAGAAGGGAAAAGACAGAACAACAAATATCGACATGGTAGCAAGCTTCAGCGGTTTCACCTTTCAAGAATTATTACCACAGATTAAGTATACATATAGTTAATATAATTAGCAATAGGAAGTGACTGCCGACAGAGCCGACTTACGGCAAGTATAACGTATAATGTAACGTTAATCATTTACAATACTATAGAGACTTTCGCAGCTGCCTCTTAAATTGGTATTGTCAGAAACTAAAAGTAGCGCAAAGCTATCTTTCGCGTGGATGACAACTCCAAGCTTCAGGCAACCCGCATCACATGCTGAAACGATTGCCACCCTGCAGGCGTTGCACACTCGAGCGACTAGCAAGAATTGGCGTAAGTGGCTACGGTGTCGGTTTCTGGTGGTTAAAAGTTTCTCATACACCAATGAGTTTCTCAATTCACATATTTTATGATTGGGTTCAATTTTTTGAGGAAATGTTCAACTTTAGAATGACCAGATCATGAAATATATGAAAATTGAACCAAATTTTGTTCAGAATATTCCGAACAACCTATGTCTTCACGGAATGAAGATTAGCCGATAATTACAGAGTCTAGAACACTCGATAGAGTTCTCTTTAATTGAATCGGTTATTTCCGGAAGAAAATTGGTTCATACGAATAGTGGTGGATTTCTAGTTCGGCTTGTTAAATATTTGTATTCAGGTCATTTTTCCTGTCCCCATCTTCGGTGTTAGTTTCGCCATTAACCATCCCAAAACTATAAAATACATCCGCCCGTTCTTCTGGCTTCTCACGAAGTTAACAATGTGGACAATCTTTCCCATCTGTTCAATATTACCCTGAAAATGGTATAATAAATTACGCTAGATGCGGACGCTTTGAAATCCGCCAGCTATAAAAATAACCCATTAGGGCCTCTCCTGGAACTCCGAAAACTTGAACATTTCGATTCCGATATTTTAGGATCATTCCACTAAGAGCCACCAATCCTAAAAAACTAACAAAACCACTATCCTAATGACGAACTCTCCCACTATTCGAAATAATTGTTCCAGCTCCATTCCAATGCATTCAAGCTATAGCCAACTCTTCACACAGACTGCAAAACCAAAAACGGTCTGTATTTCGTTCATATACATCAGTTTGGTTATTGTGCAATAGTAAATTGAGTCGCAATCATACTTGTGGAAACCATAGTTTAACATGAGAAAAGGAATTTTGGAATTCGACTATTATAGGCATACAGCTATAGATAAGATAAATGTGTAATATTTAACATACATACATCAAACAATTTGGGTGATAACAGGTTACTCTTGAGTGGGCCTACAGTCTAGGTATCACAGAGTGTTTTTGGAACGGAGAATTGCGGCCATATAATATAAGTACAGCTGTTTTCACAATGCAGCTGTACGGTGTGCGAGTAATCCAACGAGTATAATTAACTCGAACATTAAGGCAGCTGTGTATTCAACGAAACCTCGATTTGTTCTACTATCCGAACTCCAGCCTTCTGAATCCTCTTCGATTTGGCGTAAATAATGATATATGACAAAACATCTACCCAGACTTTGCAAGACCTCGGAAATGGCACTTATACACCCGGGGAATAACAGCACACCTAATAATGCCTGTTTAACCTGATGTCTTGTCATAAACGTCGCTTTTGTTTATCTCTAAAACAAATTATTGTGATCATAGCCATTGCGAGATTTAATATAATGACGTTTATCACAAATGGAGTGTAAAAAATTGTGCCAATTAATTTCCACCGCGGAATCATCTATTGTGCGTGCGTAAGTATATCTACACCTTGGCATAAGGTTAAACAAATTAAGTTTATCTACCTGTAATCTCATGCAATGACGCCTGCAAATTATACCCATATCATTAGCAGCGCATATAATAGTTAAACGACGTATATAGCTCTCACTTCTAAGATCGTGACTTTACCAATATTATCCATCGGCACACATTCAGGTAACTGATTTTGTCTCCGTAAACAGATGCCATGGTATATTAACAGATGGACATTGGAGGTGATTTTCATACACGAATATATCTATCTATGAATTATGTCCGGATCATAATGATCTCTAGTAGAAAAGAAATTACCAGTTCGGTGACCAATCCAACGGATTTACTTTGGCCTCGCCTCCTCCGTGGACAACCAGTGCTCTCCGAATTTCGAGTCTGAGTAATGTGTGTACTACCTATAGTTGTTCGTATCTTCAACATCCATAATATGCGCAAAGTCTCAATGCCAGACGTATATGCGTTCGGGTTGATCTATGCCTACGCTTGTATCGCTATTATATTGTTTGACTAAGGATGGTTTAAGGAGTTTTCGGAATTTTACTCAGAATCAGGAATTGATTACTAATTGAATATTGGGAACCAAACGTTTAGTGCTGACTTGCGTTAGCCGCTTTTATCATTGCCATCGGAAACTTGTCTGACGAAAAGCAATTTCTTGAATTACATATTCGATTGCGAGCAGGGAGGCGTCTTATTATCACGTGGTTTGTTATCAACTTGAGGGCATGGAAGAAAGATCAACCGGCCAATTTGACGATCATACTTTCGAATGAATCGGTAGGCACATTAACCAAGTCTGTGCATTGTTTGATCTGAGTTCTTCGAAGAAATGGTATTGTATATTACCTGAAAAAGTTACCGGTAGAATTTTTCGAAATTAGCTTCCAACATCAGGAATATATTGAGAACAATATATTGTTATACGAAACAAGAGAAGATATTGAACAGTAAGCTATGCACACAATGTATTTGGAACTCGTATTGATCCGAAGGAGTTAATTAACCCTTGCATTCTCTGAAGGGATCGGTGCTTAATCAATCAAATCCAATGATTGAAAAAAATCGGAATAAATGCAGGCGCGATTTGAGGCCGGTTTGGGCTCTGATATATCATCGTAAACGTGATTCGTGTGACCTTCTGCGTTTGAGGCGACGATCTATCCGAGGTCCCCCAGTGCTCGATCATAAATCGCAATTAAAATATAGGGGTGGTGGACGCGGACGTTGAGACTGCTGCGTCGGGTCCAGCCGGCACAGTTTGCGCTAAGCACAGTACTGCGCGCGTTGGACCAAGCTGCGCATAGCTCTTCCAAACAAGTAATTGCACACTGTAACTTACTAGTATACAAACTCGAAATTAAGTCGTCGTGAACACGTATTGATTACGGTACAAAATGATACGCTGATGTAACGAGCCTCATGACTCCAAAATACAGAATAAAGTTTCTACCTAAAACTAGCCGAGTTGTATAAATATTGGTTTGACTGTTAACAAAGATGGCAATATATCTGTACTCGGTATGTAACGACGTTTCGAAGACCGCGCAATACCTTCGATATTCTTTTAAAAAAGCGATATCGAATGGTCGTGGCGTCAAGTTTGAAACGGCTGCTCATACCAAGTACGTAATTCGTGTTTATGGATGAGACAGTGTCCGTTCGTCCGGTGGTGGTTATTGTGTCGTGGGTGTACATGTACATACATGTACTTGCACCACGATGATGGTGGGGGTAGTTAAGCCGAGCTTACTATACAGAGGGAGAGCAACCGATAGGACACCAGTTAGTAGCCGTTAAGCGCTCGGCTAAGCTGGTCGATGCGGTGCGGTGCGACGCGTTAGCCAAACGTTTCACTCTTCATTATAATACTTAATAAAATATCGCGCCTATTTACACCGGCACGTAATGTGTGCATGTTACACTATCGGCAATTGAAAAATCGTCGAAAATCCCTGCAGCGAAGGAACGTCGTTCCTTCATATTTCGACAAAAATTATCAGTAGAAACAAATCCATCAAATATATACAAGCCTTTTGTTTGCCTTTATGGGGGTCCATTCTTCCTGGAGTGAATTCTTAATCTATCCAATATCCGTTTGATTAACAGGACGTATACATCCACCGACCCATTGCCTATGCGTATACTAGATCGAGGCTAGTTATAAGCGGATGATAAACCGTTCGATTTACGTGCATTTATATTCAACCGAAAATTTCGCGACTAATCGTAAGTAATTTGAGGGTCCACTGCACCTGCAGTTTTTGAATAACGTCAAACTGCTGCTGTACCTTTATATTGTGAATTCTGTGCGGAGTTGTGATAAGTCACTGCAAATATATAACTATATAAACAGTTATCTATATATCTACTTCGGCGTTTTCTGCTACGCTTTGAGAGGCAAGTGATTACCACATTCATTTTTAATCTGATAAGTTACATTTATTTCAAACCATCGACGTATGCCTTCGGATTATCGATGATGATTTCACGATTTATGACACTGAAGAAATAAAATTTCGACATCCTATATATGGGTATACATATACATGCCTATATATCTATACACCAATAGATTCATGCGATAGAAATTATTCTTTATCAGATGCTAATTTACCCATTTATATCGATCACGATGTGGTTGCTGGGTATTGATTGCGCCTATGAGGTATGAGTGTCTAATATTTTCATGCATATATACTGGTAAAGGTGTATTACAAGAAAAAATCATATATTTCTTAGCTATTCTTACAGCTGACAATGAGCATAATTATGTCATGAATGAACTCGTATCCTACTACCTCGTAAGAAAATGACATTCAGTACCCTAATTTCCGTGGAAGGTTGTTAAAATAGGGTGAAAATGTGTGTTTATCTTTGCAACGGGTTAAGACTTGTCGAGGTGTACGTTTTGGCGAAATCTAGAAACTTTTTTTTATAGCAGGTGGTTTGAAATCTTATTTTTCAACTTGTAAACAGTCCGATGCACGTGCTACGTAGAGTGGCATGCACGAGTTTCGCGAGTCATAAGGTCTTCCAGTGTTATATCTATCATTGTAAGACGGAGGTGTGTCACAACTCGTGTTTGAACGATAAATTAGAAAATTATTTTCACTCGAAACATATGTGGACTGTATACACAATATCTACTTTACGGGTCTTAAAATTTTGTTCATTTTTGACACTGGTTGCAAGAGCCATTAACTTCTGTAACCAATTACCAGTCTGGAAACGACGTATCATAAAAATGTGACTTTGGAACGATGTACATTATACCTACACGTGTCCAACATTCTCGTGACACTATACAAAGATCTCGATTCGTCGATCGATCACTAAACATTTACATCAAATCCTATCCAGATTAGATATAGTCGTTTGACAGTATAATGTTTGTCACGAATAGCTCCGAAAGAACGTGCAGGGGCCGGAGGAAAAACGATTTAATATTGATCGAAGCAAACCACTCGTTTGTTACATACATACCACGTTATCAGATAACGGTTAGACTAGATTTTCAAAAGATTGGAAGTGGCGCTAGATGATAGATGATAGCGCCTAAAACTGGTGTTTGCAGGTATATGATCGAGCGCGAAATTCTATTGCTGAAAATGTTGAAATTGATTTAGCAAATAAAAAACAAATCACGTATTCGGGGTGATTGTTAATTCGTTAAAAATACATTATACTTTCTCACACGCGATATACATATCGACGATTTACAAGTGTTAATGGATTATTCAAATCCCATATATACATGGATACACCTTTGATATACATAACTATGTTGTTTACCGAGTGGCGATAAAACGTCGTTATAATCATTGCCGGAATAAATACTCGATATCAAATTTCCTCTTCGATCGGTTGGCGTAATTTTCTGCCTACTATAGATGTCAAATTTGCGAATATACGGCCGAAATGGTATTCAAAAATTAGCTTATTTATTATGTCCGAAGAGGACGGGACGCGATGCGAAGAAAAGAACGAACCTTGGTCGAGAATATGCAAATGATATCGGGCTAATTAAACAGAAAACACTTAAATCAACTGAGGAGGACTCGTTGGCCTCGGAAACAGAATAGGAATCTAATTCGGAGATACACAAGCTTTGATAGACGCTGTATAATGGGGACCAGTCGCACGGGAAAATTCCAAGATCAAACCAGTTCAATCTTAAACTCAATATGAATTAATATAAGTATATATAGGTAAAGCAATAGATACATTTTTGAACAGTTTGACGACTCAACATGAATTTTCGATCTCCTGATACCAAACGAAAATTTAAAAATCGAGGAATCAGGCTCGAATTCAAAACATCGTTTAAATTTCCGAAATGCTGTAACTTTAGTTAAAAATATCAGAACCAATTTAATTCCTTTCACTTCAGTAAACTTACGTTTTGCTAATAACTTATACGAAGTTCCAAAGCTTTTCGTTGGGTACCAATAGAGGAAACCTCGCAGTCCATCAATCCGCGCCATCTCATACACGCTTACCCTATATCAATGGATGTGATGTAGTAATGTTCTGTCTGTTAACTATTGCAAGGGTCGTGAAGGCATATCATGTAACAATACTAATCACAGCATCCATGCGCAACGCGTGTTCATACGTCTATACAATGACCTGAGACGACGATCTGTGATGCCTATTGTCAAATCTCCGAGATACAGACGGGTTTTAATCAAACTAAAAGGCCCTTTTTCCATTCCGAAGTATTTTCCTTCCCTTGTCATTTTTAATCTTTACATCTACAGCAGCAGCTTTCCCGCCCTGTTCAAACTCTGTGTGACTCCATATAGTGTTGCAGTCGTTAGATTTTTTGAACGCTTAGCCTTGGACCCTGCGAGTTTTGTTTTTCCCTATGCTGTAGCGAGTTCCTGCAGAGGCAGAGTCGCGCTTTGAATAAGATTTTAAATATCTATTCAGGGGCGAGGCAAAAGTTGCAGCGCCCATTCAAAGAACTCGTGACGTTTGACCGAGGAGCGACTATAACACTTCGCTGCTACTTTGGGGACGGGGAACTCCCTTTCAAATCTTGACGCGAACTTTGACCTTATACACCCTACAAGCTTCGTTATACACCCGAGGGCGACCCACCCGCCCTCCTTCATGCTTTCCCATCATATATTTTTACACCCTTCACGAACTGTCGTTAGCGACAACGAGACGCGATATTAAAGTCAGTTGTTCATTCCTCCAGTACTACAGGCATTGCCCAAAAATTCGAAATTTCGACCGTTCGTATGACCCCTAATGTATCACTCATATTGATTTGGACGCGGTTTCTTTGGTTGCCTTATACTCTTCATTCTCATTGTATGAAAGGTGTTCCATGCTTGAATAGGTAGGTACTGCACTACCACTTTCGAATAATGGTAAGGACGAGGCGTTCCTTTGTTGATATATATCCAGCACCCCAGCCTCCATTCTGTTTGTTGTATGTACCGATTGCTTTTCAACCCCGAAGTGGACACGGCTACCAGTTAAATAGAATACGGTCGCACGCTTGCCATTCGAGTCAGATGCCTCAGGCACAAACGAACTAAACCAACTGACCTTTTTAAACAACCATCAAATCCTCGAATCTCCACCGAGAGTAGAAGACAAATATATCATAAGACTATCCGGTGGCAGTTTCACACTCATACGAACCGCGGACTTAGTTCATTCTACTTGAATCTTCGAAGATGTTCGAATTGGAGAAACCGTATGCATGATACGTCAATCATGTATAATATAAAGTCTATTCCTTCTTCTCTCAAACGCGTTACCCTTAATCATTACCTGCGTTCATTTTTTATTTCTTTTCGTTTTCTTTCCACCGATTGTTTCATCTTTCGTTATACCTATGAATAATCAATGGATGAATGGATACCACTTCAGTGAAAATGACCTCGCAATCGAGGATCAAGTATATGCAGATGTTGGTATGTATCAAGGTATAAGCTTTCGGAAATCTGAAGTGGACGTGTATCATTCACTGCTCCTGACTAATTGAACTTGTGCGTCGCGCACTGCATACGTAGTAGGTGTACATGTACTACGTGTACGTATGTGATACTTGACGTGCTAAACTTACAATTAGATCTGTCCGCACTCGGCTGACTGATCGCGCGCGTTCCGTTCCGCCAACGCAACTATCTCATGTATAGGGCCGTGTGTACTTGTATAGGTATGATTTGCGAATCTAAATTCATGAAGTTCGAGAGTATTTCTTAGACACGGAGGTTGAGTGGTTACCGCAACTGTGATAAAGCGAGGGATCGCTTGATAGAAAGGAAAGAATAAAATTAACGAAAATTTATTCAGTATAACCATTTTTCATTTTTACCAAAGAATGCCGTTTGATTTATGCCTACTTACCTTGTCGTCATGATGTATGCGAATTTATTAGTTATTTCTTCTTCTCTTTATTTACAGAAATCAACCGAATTATTGACAGTTCCAAACACGGATAGGCTAGAGCTGGGAGCGGGCGTCGGCAACACCGTGGATCCGACTACTACAAGTGCGGGGTCCCAGGGCGCCCGCGAAAAAATAATGAACGCATGTCGGAGTATATGGCACTGGCGTTTACTCGTCAATGCTGTAATCGTCGTCACAGGTAGGTCCTTAATCAACCTGATGCCGTACCTTGTTCTATTCGTGCTTTTCTATCGAATCGTAAACCCATATGCCACCGGAAAAATGTTTATATAGGAACGAAATTTGTATCAACGAATAACGGCGATGAACGAAAAATTTGAGGAAAAACGAAATTGGAACGAAAATTTTGAAAATCGTTTCCATTTTTATGATCGAACAGCGAATAACGTAGAAAAAAAAAAAGAATTGCGAAAAATTAAGTTTAAAAACACACATTTAATGGCAATCGATTACACCTACGTATGGTACGATCTGGTTCTTGTGTTTTGAGCCCTGCACCCTATTGTCAATTAGTCGGCTCGCCAGTAATTTCCTGATTACGTAACCGCGTTGGACAACGCAGAGAGGAAGGAGTTCTAACGTGTAATGCGGTGCGGGCATGGCTTGCAACGCTGCAACGTATAGCATATAAGCATATAGACATATACATGTATGTATTTATATAGTACATACTTACATACGTACATACGTAGTCCCGTAGATCTATTAGCGCTTGGACAGGGGAGGTGGGGGAGAATGTGAGGGGGACAACCACAACCTGATCCCCCAGTCTCGACTGACACGCGTTAGATGCGTTAGATGCCTTAAAAAGGGGAGATATATGGATGTATGCAGTCCACGCTCTAACGAGATGCAGTTTCGAACAACGATGGGATCTCGAAGAAATAAGAGAGAGAGAAATAGAGACAAATTTTTAGAGAAAATAGTATAGCTGCATACGTTTAAGAATAAAATAAATAAATTTAAGAAAAAAATTTGTGGATCTAGATCGATCATCGCATATACCGAATCACGTGTGTTTGTGTAAATTTTTCAAAGCACTTATAACATCGCGAAATTTATGCGTCGCATATGTGATGTGCTTGATATCTCGTATAGCTGTACACATAAATATGTGCTTGTGGGTGTGTACTTATATCTAAAATAAATTTTGGGTGGTCGCGAGTCGTAAGTGATTCTTTGTTGACGGTCTTGGTGGAAAAAAATTTTACCGCCTAGATTAGATTGTAAAAACATGATATATCAACTGGCTAATTGAATGCCAAAGCTGCCGAATATTATATATGTCTCATAAATTGAAAGATATATCAGCGCTTATGGCCCCACGTAATCGATTTATTCTGTTAATAAGAAGTAGAAAAAAAAAAATAAATAAAAAAATTACGATGAAAAATTCGCCGAAATAGTTTTAACGACATTACGTTAAAACAAGTCACGCCGAGTTTTATGTCTTTTTTTTTCTATCCGCGCACAATAAATTGCGTGATATAATATGGTTTGGCCGTATAGCATATCGCGAATTGAAACCAGATGTTTCGATATATTTTTTTTTTTTAATTATTGGCTTCGCGTTTCCCAGCGCATAATAACAAATCCGCGTTATTATAAGGCGGAAAATCATTCGAACAGTAAAAAAAAATATAAAAATTAATGAACGGATAAGTGCGGTTTGAAATTTTCGCTATTTTAACATAATTTTGCCCGTAATAATCTCCGAATCTATTTAACCGCGTATCTAATGTTGTGCATGCGGCGTTTCGCGGCTTCTGCAAAAGATCATTGGGCGCGATGATTCGCGAGAAAAAAAAAATTAACCCATTAATAAATACGTACGTCACTTGATACGTATAGTACATAATATCATAATTCATTAGTTTAGAGTCTGTCTGCGGTACGCACGCGTGTAATTACTTTTGAGATATGAATTTGAGATATGATTTTTACCATTCGCCACCCAATTTGTTTTTGCTCATACCAAATTTTAAACATTTTGTCGGTGATTCGAGCCAGGTTCTTAAACTTTATGGTAAATTTGGTACCGGCTACCCGACATCGGTGACCAAGTCCTGCAGACGCTCCCTGATCCTGAGTCTGGCCTTGGTTTCAAAGTAGCTGGTCCGCCCATTATGATATTCTAACTTTTACTAATTTTCTATTTTTCTCTTGAAATTCGAACACAAGAATCCAGATTCGGAGGAGATAAAACCTGCGACCTCGAAACGTTGAGGCGTGGTTTATATCTATCTCATTGTCAGTGTTGAATAGTCTGACTCTCAATACACACTTGTTTTAATGCCAGATTGCCCCAGACCCGTTTTGTATCAGCTTACAGACAAAGCAAAGCGATAAGCTAATCTTCTTCGATCAATTAAATGTAGAAGCACCGTTGTTATCGCGGGTTTATTCGAACGTCGATACAGGTAGTACCTGTATACGTCTGTGTCAGTCATCGGTGGGGAATTTTAAGTCTTTTCGCAATTGGCGCCAGCTAGAGGAATAAATCCAACAAGAATCGAAACATATTTATATTTACTATCAGTGTTCCCAATATGGTGTGCAAATAGGCATAGGTAGTAGGTATGCGTATACCTACATACAAAGTCGCACTTTAAACCGACCTCATGATATGCATGATAAGAGAAACTATTCAAATAACAAATTGAGACTATTATCTTCAATGATAGCGTTGCCTTTCATATTGCGACGTCTTCATCAGCAGAAAAATCGGGTTTCTAATTGCGTCAGACGGCGAAGTAATAGCGTGAAGTAGCTGTCTGGAAAGATGGGATTCAATCCAGCTCAAAGATAAGCAAAAGCGGCTATTTTCGAAAAATAATCTTACCTCTAATTAGATTTCCATGATAATTGATACTGTGAGAAATTCGGTGTAAACAACATTCAAACTCACATGATACCGTCGTATATCTTCAGAAAGTGCAAAGTAGACATTCCAGACTATAGGCTATTTGAAACTTTGAAGTTTGTCTTTGTACACCAAGACTCGAGGCTTACATTCCCTCGTCTTTCTTTATCTGAGTAGTTTGCGCCCGTATCATCCTTTGTCGTCATCCTTCTAGTTATTATCACGTTTCACTCTAATCCAGCTACTACCAGACCGTTTAGAATTTCACCCATCACTCCCAAAGGTACCCTTGTAATGCAGGCTTGAGATAAAGCGGCAAAATTTCCCCATTTTTTAAACGTCAGTCAAAAATCGGTGATTGCGTGTAAAATTAACTTCGAGTGCAGCTGCAACTTCGAGTACTATTTTCGATAGGTAAAACCTTGATTTTCGAAAATCTAACTCCACGGTCTAAAAGCGCATTAAACTGTTTACAAAAAACGTCTGAACATTTTTTTCAAAAAATTGCATAGTCTTCGAGATAATTCAGTTCGAAAATCGCCTGTGCACTTTAGGATTCGTTACAGAGGCAATTTACTCGAAGGGTTAAAAATGCACAGCGTCCTCCCTCGTATATGCATTAATTATATCTTACAATTGACCTGCGATATCAGTCGTAGATACGAATACCCATGAATAAATATGAAAGTAGAGTAAATACTAAAATAGTCTCCCAGGAAGTGTAACCCTGATAATAAACTACCCTTCGCTCAAGGGGGCGAAGAGTAAACGACAAAGGAGGAAGGCCGAGGGTTAGTGGAGTCAAAATTCAAAGCCTCCAACCTTTTGTTTGGCATCATCCTCCAGGGTGTTTTTCTATACGGATGTGTAATCGATCGTGGGCTGCTTGACGATGGGCCAAGAATTGTCTAGTCACCTTTTCTGCCTTCCTAATACCACCAAGATCGACAAACCACGACCGCCTGGGTGCAGTGGGTCGGGTAGAGGGATTTGGGTCCAACATGGGTGAGAGACGGTATATTAGTCTTCGTTACTAGGGTTTTTTGTTTCAATTGGTTTCGTGTTGCGAGCTGCGAAGAGAAACCCTCGTTATGATGCATCAGTTTTTGGTGCATTTGCCCTCCGAAGAAATCTAGAGGGAAAGAAAAGCTTGACCCAAAAGCTACCGGGTCTTTTTTTATTCCCTTTTGCCTCGGGCTGATGCCTGAGTCTGAATTACATTCTGTTGTTTAGTTTCTTCTTTTGGTGAGTGACTTAGAATTTTCAGGGGCTAGAAGCTGACTGACATCGCATAGGAAAAAGTAATTTGGAGAGGAATGCCTCGGCTACGTCCATCAGGCTTCCGAAGCGCTTTTCTCTAGTCTATACTCTGTATATCCAAATGACGCAAGGTAATCGATGATCGAATCAATTCTGCCCAAAGCACCCAATAGCACAGGTAGACATCGATATAAACAGTTCAACGACCGTTGCAGGGAATTTATTTTGTCAGTCTGGTGCAGTCTACAGGAATCGGGACACGGAGCCAAAAGATCTGCACGAGGCGGTCCGCCCACGACCACATCCCACGACTTGGTATAGTCGGCTGAGTTACCGTTTCTCAGAGACATATGGAACTTTAGCGAATACAATGAAGAATGATTAGTCTTGACCTAAACGTCATCGAGCGTGAAATGTGCGAGCTGAAAGGTTCACCGTCAGAAAATCGTCTGGAACCTTTGGCCCAGAGAAAAGTCACGATCGTTGCATGGAGTAGTTATATTATCACAGCTTCCAGGTAGATTATTTACCCACCTGTGTTCACCGGCTGAATTCGGCGCTGGGTCCGAGAGAAAACACTGAACGGAGTGAAAATCCTTCCCGAAGGTGCGAAATGGATAATATTTTCGTTCCATAAAGCGACAACGGAAACGGGCCACTCCTAGGATGAACCTGGAACGGAAATTGAAGGGTGGTATGGGCCCAGGAAGGAGAAGGAACCCCGTAAGTTTCTGTGCGTGGGACTAGCCTCTCGTAGGAGGAACAGTATCATTGGATAACTGGCTCTAAAGTAGACTTCCTATTGGCTGAATACGGGTTCCAGAAAGGATTCATATAAATATTATAATGTTTTGTCTGGAAGAGTTCACTGCAGATGCTTTTATACCAACAAACAATAATTTTTAGTGGTGTGCAGGCTTCAGACAATCACAAGAAATCTGTGTTTATTAATCGTTAAAACTTGTGTGTGTGTCTAATTTTATGTATATAATCCCTTCCATCCTTATTCTAGTCAGAGGTATTCAAAATGTTGGGGCAAAAGGCTTCATGATTAATGCCTCGATCAAGTTTCGTTTAATTCCCGAAGACTTCGGACTTTCTGGGTGTTAACTGTTTACTTTATTTTTTCGAAAATAAAACTCAAAATGAACAAAAACCGTCATGATTAATAGTGCCGGTCGAGTTACATCTAACAGCTAATAACACCGAGTATATATACTTGGAAAAATTCTGTTGATTCAGGGCATCCATTCAGTCGTGAGTCAGGTGGTCGGTCATTCCCTAGGTTTTTTATTTTTTTTTATGACCAATTTGTAACTGCCTTCTGACAAGGTTTAATGGTCACAAGTCATGCACCCGGTACTGAAAAATGTCCAGACAGGCGTTCTACCATTATTTCTCTTCCAAATCATTCGGAATCCAACCAACAGCTCTGTCGTTAGCAGGAACAATAATTTCGAAAACTCCATTTGACGTCAAATTTTTCCCCTTCTCTCTCTCTCTTTTTTTTTTTTTTTTTCTTTTGCTATCTAGGAATCGGTATAGGTAATGGATATTCACCATCTAGATTTAATTTGCTTCGGACAATAAATGTCGTTAGGCACGTGAGATTGAGGCTATAAGATAACACAGCCACGTAACCTGCAGGTAGAATTGGGCAGTACTTTCGTCCCATCTCACCTTATTTCTTTCTACAACCTTTCTTTATCGAAAACTTGGGGTATATTTTCGACACTGTAATCATAGCAATAAAAATACTGAACTTTGTACCTGATGAGGTTGAAGGACAAGAACTTTATTGCAACGCAAAATAGATACGGCTGTTATCGTCGTTGGAGACTTATCTTGAAGTTATCTACTGAACCGAAGAGTAGGAGTGTTCTAATCAATCATTTAAAGTCAATTTCCTCTTAGTGATTTGAATTTTTTGTCGGGTACACCCTCGATAATAAATAGCCGCTGGCGCGCCGTATCGCTCACGAAGAGAACGTATCACGGAGTTGACGAATGGCGTCATAATCCAAGAAGCAATGCCCCAAATGGCTCATAAAATGAATATCCATAAAAGGGTTTTAGATTGTGAGTCTTGAACCTTGAACCTTGGACCTTGGAATAGAATGTCGTGATTTCGATTTGTTCAACCAAATTTCTGCGACACATGTTTCACGTTTTTCCATGAGCCCGCATAGAGTGTTGGGCAAGTTCTTGCGACGAAGAGGCGAGGTTTTAGGGTCGCTGCCCCGAGTACATAAATTTTAAACACTTTTTCTGTCTCGTCTTGTAATCTTAACTGTGACGTTTTACTCCATCGAGACAGCCAGTCCTTGGTTAGTTAAAAATGTTAATAATCCTACAGCGTAATGCGTTCCGATGTTTCTCTACGAAAGAAAATTTATTACACAGATTGCTTTGAGACCCATTCTGGTATAGATACACCTATCTTGTGTCCAGACTTAGGAAGGCTGCAGTAAATACGCATTATACTAACTTCCATTGTTAAAAAAAAAAAACAGTCCTTTTTCGTTTTTAACAAACGCTGATCCACTCGCTGATGCAGGTAACGATCAGTATTATTACCTTGTTCTTCTTCACTACCATTCAAGGCTTCGCCCTCAGGTTCATCTATGTCCCATGAAGGCCCGCAATCGTTTCCTCTTCTTGCCTTATCGTCGATTTTTTGTATAATTTATAAACAATGATTGTGCGCCGGAACATCTACCCCCGGTATTATTCTGTGTCCTTATGGCTGCAATATGCGCTGTAGAGAGTCTCGTTACTTCCACATAAATTGTCTAATTTATGAGTATATATAGGTTCATTACAGTTCTGGGTACGTTGACAAATCTACGTCGTTTCAAGCTGTGATACTTTCCTCGAAAAATTTCCTCTAAAGTCCTCATGACCATTAGATATGATGTTGTAATAAAAATGAATTGTCTTGGTGTAATAAAAATCCAACATATCCTGCTCGTACGCGCAGGTGGTGGTATCGGAATGAGTTCCGTATATAACTGTAGACTGCAGTTGTAGAAGATAGTGCATCCCTAAACTTTGTGCGTTTATTATTCCGATGCGCTGCACCTTTGACGGTGCAATGACTGAATAAATAAAGTGATGTGCACTCGATCGCCGCAGGCTACCAATCTCCACTTTCTATTAGCGCGTGTTATCAGATCTAGACTAGAAACCAATTTTACCAGATGGATTATTAAACCGTTCTGAGTATAAGCCAGATCCGCTGTTGTGGTCTTAATAAGTTATGCGGGTGCATATACCTACCTATCTGCGGCTAGTGAACTGTCAGGTGAATTCTTAAAGATCTAGGTGACCATGTGAGTCAGTATGGAAGGCTGAACGGATTCTTTCATTGTTTAGAGATGAAAGTTACGAGATGCAGTGAGGCATGCCATGTTACAATAGTAATTAGCCGATTGAATCTCATAGGTATAATGTATGGGATTACAGGAAGGTCATTGCCCGGTCCCTGCATGGGACATTCCTCCTGGGAATCAGAAATGGGTATTCTGTCGACAAAGCTATACATGTATGTATCTACTACATGTGTATATTTTTACGGGTCTAGTCGGAATTTAACCTGCAAGAAAGGAGGGAACTGAAAGAGAATAAATTAGGCTTGAAGAGGTTACAAACTGTTTCGAATAAATCCCGTCGACTAGATATAGTTTTGCAGTAAATTTCAATTCCCATGCAAAGCTGGGGCATTTAGGAGTCTAGGGTTCGGGTGGACGACCGCGAGGAGACTTTTACGATATAATTATACCGGAAGTATAGACCCTAAAGCTCTGTAACAGATTTTATTTTTACCTGTACCTGTTCGTATCTTAAAAGTTCGTTTCGACTACAGGTGGGCCAACAACCAGCACTTCACTGTACATAAGGACACGTGCTATGTCCGATGTTTCGTAGGTATGTTAATTTAGATATATATACGTATGGTGAAAGAGAGGTCGATGAAGGGAGGCTTCCAACAAGTCTACGAGACTTTATAGTCTCCTCCGTCATTACGGTGTAATTATCTGCCGCTGCAGCGACTCGTTTACTTCTTACATCTGGTCTCAGGCGTTTGCCTAATTATACCTGAAATCACAGCGTCTAACAACTTTGGGTCAAGTAGGAATTTACGAATGAATTATTAGATATACGTGCGGGTATTCGAATTTTAGGAGTTCGGTACACGCTGACTAGGAATTGTCGAGAGATTCACCGAAGAAGGAACTAAAATTGACTCTTCTCTGGTCTATATGTATACCTACTATCCCGAGTATAAAGTGAAGTAGATTTTCATTGAGCATTAAGATACTTCAATCCAGAAGCTGCGTCATATGCACATTACCATGTGCAATTTTCTAAACCCGGCTATACTCTCTTCTCGAGATCTCTTCAGGTTCCTCCTGTTTCTGAGTAGTTTAACATTGGCCAGACCCGCTTCTGTCTAGAGTGCTCTGGCTCTTTGAGATTCTGAAGCACGTGGGTGATTACATTTTATTTACGTGTACCCCTTAGGGTGCGGAGTCCTGTTCTCTTCGCCTTGCAGCACCGTCACGCGTCGTCGGTCCTTGAACTCTGTATAATATAGCTTCAAACTTATCGTTCAGGGTACATGGAGCAGAACATTTATTCATAGCTACCTCGAAGGATGATCTATTTCTGACTTTTCTGAACAACCATTGACTGGCATATCATCATGGTCACTCCTCTCTGACATTTTTGCATAGCAAAAATCGCAATATTTACAATTTCTATACTATAAAGTACGACACGTTGTTGTCTACCCGCAGTTAGTTTGCGTCGTTGATATAGTATCACAGTCGGTCATTTAGTAGTCCAATTTGACCTAGATATCGTTCGCACGATACAAGTTGCCTTGAATCTATCCACGACCTCGAAGAGACGCGATTTGACGCACTCATAGGCAAAAGACCCCAGTGACCACATTGCGCGGTGGTATATCATCATCAGCTACAGCCATTCTTCTCAGTAACTTTCTTCACGGTGTAATACCCCATCTCTCACCGCAGGTCTATGAAACTTAGCGAAACCTAAACACTGTGATTAGGTACCGTTGCTCAACGATGGAAAAAGCAAGAAATTCTTGCTCCGATCACCTTTGGTGATCGAAAAATGTCAAATTTACATAGAATTGCAAGAGCCATAAGTGGTTCACTTATAGTATTATAGGTATATAACATATGTGCATATCTAACAGTGAGGAGTAAATTTCTCTAGCACAGAAGCTGGAGGTTCGGTAAACACGCTATAGGGGACGGCGATGAAGCCAGCAAAAATATGTAAGACGGCACACGACGCAGGGCACATATGGCACATGGCACATGTTAGATGGCACATGACACATGTCTTGCTGGTATTTTTAGAGATCAAGAAAACAACAGATCAGGTTGTTTTACTACCCTCAGGAACCGCAAAATGTCCTCGACACTCTCGTTCGCCCATTTACCCTATCTGGTAACTTGTTAATAAATATACAGAGACTCCCTATCCGTTGGTCACTTGACTGCGGTTCAAGCTCAACAGATACATCTGCTAACTTGGGTTGAACTCAGGCTCGACCTTGAACTGCACGCCGAAGAATTTATCCCGCCTTCAGTACGAGAAAATAAAAGAATAACGGAAAAGGAGTAAAAAAAAAAAAAAAACCTGACCCGCAGGTAGAAAATTACTTTTGCCGAATTAGTTAAGGATCTTTTGATTTACTGACCCGTTTCGGGATTGTAATAGTAGGTGTATCTCCTTTCTGACTAGTCGACGATATATGGGTTACTTTCCTCAGACTTTGAATAATGCCTTTTTCAAATCTGGAACACGTTACTAATCATTTGCCCTTAACCAACTAGATAAGCTTGATTCGTTAGGTTTTTTGTTCCAATCTAGACAGACTGATTAATTCATAGTTATGTGTTTACAACATTTGCGTGACATCTCTATTAATCTTTCCTCAAAGTCTTGTTGGGTATTAGACTAAAGTGTATACTATATCCGTCATAGAAGACTAAATTAACTTTTGGTTTACATCGAAATAGAAATCGATTTCAACCGACTGCCGGAGCAGGAAAGAATAGAATCTGATTTATTCCAATTTGCAAATTTCTCCTCAAGTCTTACGACAATTTATCTCACATGCGAATGAGCGACTGTCATTCTAGTTTGGAAATAAATACCGCAATCATATTGTGGAAATACAGTGCACGGCTGGGTCACACACGCGTTGCGTGCATATAGGTTCTACATCGAGTGAATAGGGTCGAGGGCCAGCTATATTATAGTGGTGGTAATGACACGTTTCTTAAGAATTTTGTTTAACCGTTAGCACACTCCAAGTACCTCTGCTAACCCCGTGTAACCCTATACAGTTCTGTACGAGCTTAAGAGGCCCTGCAACTCAGAATTCAATTGACCCCGTCAAAAGCGTAACTTAATAATGCTCTACGACGAATGCCTGACTGTCGCTGCTGCTGCTAGCGAGCAGACTTCTCTCCACACACTTTCTTTTTTGGCTAATACAATAGTAAAACATAGAATTTCGTATCCATTTGTAACGCTACCCTTCAGCGATCAAGGATAGAAGATATAGTACTCTTGATCCTCTATAATAGCTTTCGCAAAAATGAATGCCACTTAATAGGTAACTACATCTCTGTTTGACATATCGTGAAACGACATGCTTATCAAAAGACTGATATGCATGCAAGATCTTTCAATCCGCACTTCCCGGAAACCATTAATACCCACATTTTTAATGATCAATTAACGAAACAACAAATCATGGTGGATCTTTCTGATTCATTGTCTGCGGTCACTTCTACTTCTGTTGGAAGGATAAGTGGTCTTGGCCAATGTCAGTTATACTTATCATACTTCACAGTGTCTCCACTTCTCATTGTAAGAAATAGGTATTGCAAGAAGTTTGAGTAACGGTTTTACACTTTTCTTCGAAATGTATTATCTGATAGAAAGTTGAATCGTTAGTTTAGTCGGCTGGACTAGCTGCGCGTTGCAAGCTTCGTCGCTGCAAGGGCGTGAAGTTTATCAGGTTACACCTTAAAGTGTAAAAACTGAGCAATTAAGGCGTTGGTTGGTATGATTCAACGGAAGGCCACGTGGCGACAATGTGTTTACTCGTTTACAAGACTCCTCGAAAAACCGGCAGTTACTTGCAGAGCCGCAACTCGTAACTGTAGTAGGTACGTTCGCTGCAGCTGAGTTTATACAGCCAAATTTGTACACATACGTACCACTAATTACCTCATTACTTGCAGCGCTATAGTTATATGACTATACATATTTCTCTTTCATGCACTTCAGCTCTATTTTTCTTTAGTCAGCTGCTGCAGACGTTCGGCGAAGTAGGGACTCCTATATCATAAGAAATTTAAATTGCATCGTTCACGAAGGGAAGAAACCAAAAAAGAAATTAACAAATTTTTCTTGCCAATTAATATAGGAGTGGGATCGACGTTAGTGGTACGGTAATGTACGAAGAGTTGCCTGCGCCAGGGAGCGTTCTACTACTATATGGTTGCAATCAGCTAACGGCTGACCAACGGGCTGCGTGAAACGCTAGAGAATAATAACGAGAGTTAATAAGTCGCGCACCAACCGCAAATTTATTAATGACTGACATCCGCTAAATCTAATTGTGTTGCTCTCGATTAAACCTCTTTAGTCTTTCTGCTCCTGTTACTCGTATTATTAATTACGTAATAGGAACTTGGTTTATTTTGGGGTAAAAAAAAAAAAACTAGTACTCGTTATGCAATTCGAATTTCATTCGCGTGACCAGATTTATCGTGGAAACGTAGTAAGAAGTGCGGATGTTCACTCTCAGAATCAGCGCTTTTCCTTACACCTACAATTGATAGAGTATCCGTTTACCAATGTAACGTAATCAATCTACAATCAAAGAAAATAGATTGAGAACTATGAGAATAGAGATTTTCCAAGAACCCTGCCACGCGTACCTTAAGTGCTTGTATCTAATAATTACTGCCTCTGCAGCCACCTAAACCACAAAAACGACACTTAAGATCTTTATTGCTAGCAATGACGATAAAAATGGCCCCAGCATGGTCATAGAACCCGTTGCTGTGGCCTGTGGTCGCGTGTAAAAAATAATGAAACTTGACGAGTTAATGGAAAGCCGCATAACCGCAAAAAGTTGAGGCATGTAATTCAATAATCAAGGCTCCGTATACTCTCATTTATCCACCGTATATCTTTCGATCAACGAGAAAATTGAATAATGTAAACGAATACCTGTGCAGCAATAATTGATTTGTCGGCACAAAATATGTTTAAACGCTTTCATCAAGGTAAAAAATATTCAACTGCGGACTGCTATATTCTCCATTCGGTAAGAAGCTGACAGTCCCTTCATAGTTTTCGTACTTATTATTATAAAGGAACAAAAAATAATAATCTGTGGCTACTCTACATCCCTGGGTAGATACACAAAGTTGAAAGATTTGTAGGCTCGGAGGGTAGCGGCAAATAATGTGTCACGAAACATCTCGTTAATTCTTTTTCGTATATTTCGATATGAATCATGGCTGTTTCTGTTGAAACCTTGTGAGGGGCCCTACTTCACTAGCCAGCCCCCACATGTCTGATCAACTCGTCCTCCGCACATGTGGGTCTTTCAACTTGAGAGTTGTAAAAATTCAAAATACAGAATCCAGAAAATAACAAAACTGAATGAATATCGGGCCGCAGTTACATTTTCTATGCATTCTTGTGTCACGTCTCGTTCTAACACGAAACGAGACGATACACCTTTGAAGAAATTGCCATTCCCTTCGTTGACTCTACTGTCTCAACTCAACAATATACTGTCATTAATTTTCTTCTTCACTATTCAGTACGCCCGCGGCGCCTAGTTTTAAAAACACTGATATTCTATTCTCCGCGTGCTATACAAATAGCCGCTATATGATCAGTCGATTCAATGCGCATGCGCAATTGTCATCAATCGCCTCAAGTTTCGAAGTAGTATGACCAGTTCCACTGGTCCCACAGTTGTCACGCGACACTCGGCTGATCTGGTGTGTCGCACCATGTCATGCCGCGCGCGGTGCTCGCCTATTCCGCTTCCGCACATAGTTTATAAATAACAAATCTGACAGTCAGAATCTTAACTGCTATTAATAAAACGTGTGACAGTCTAGTTTGCCGAAACTGAAGTGAAATCCTGAATTCGCACTTTGCGTATCATTGCTCAATCATGGGCGGGTCGGATGACAATAACGGTAATAAAGAAGCGGCGCGAAAGTTCCTGTTGCAAAATGTGCGCAGACGTCACAAGTACGGCGTGAGTAAGTGGCAACCTGTCAACGTCAATTATCAGAGTCCGTTTAAAGTGTGTGTATATCTATGCACATGTATGACACACGCCTTGCTTGATGTCTCTTTGCAAAACAAGCTTCCATCCGTTTCTATGCTAATAACGGAAGTTTTCAAAACAATGCGATAAGAGATGGGATTCCCATGATTTTTTGAACGAGCATTTATCTTATCCCATTTCCTTCCTGTATTTATTTCTCAACTTTTTCACATTACAGTGGTCGTATTCATGGGTGTGATAGAACTCGGATACTTACCTCATCAGCAGATTGGTTTCTACTGCAATGATCCAAGAATATCTTTTCCATTCACCGGAGACACAATATCAATCAGCGTTCTACTGGGAGGAAGCGTCCTCATACCCTTGTTGGTGGTGAGCTCTCTTATCCATTATCATATTCAAATGTGATAGGAACTGCCCAAATATACAGAAAATTCATAGTCATGGATAATCTGTTTCACAATTAAGACTAAATAGCTTCAAAAATTCTTCTATTTAAGATGTGGGCAGCGGAATGGACCTGCCATAAGGCTGACAGCTACAGAAGTTCAAGGCAAGGATGTACAGGGACTAGATGGAAGCAGATATGGTCATGGTACGGTCATTACACGATAGGGATTGTGGCTGTGACCTGCATATGTGACTTTGCAAAGATTTTAATCGGTGCTCCGAGACCCCATTTCCTCAAGACTTGTCAGCCACGAGAATGGGAAAACTGTACAGATGGGTAAGCCTCTTCTTCATATCTTGAACATTGTTTTTAAAACGTAGCAAAAAAGACTGATTCCTGCTTTTTAACTATATTCTTAATTGAGGAGGAAGGACAAGGAATAGAAACCTCAAAATTCATTTCTAATTACAATGTGTAAATTTTTTTTCCACAGGTATGTCCAGTCTTACACATGCACCAACACAGAACAACCTTTCTGGTTTGTGATGGATTCCAGCAAGTCCTTCCCTTCAGGACATTCGGCTCTGTCAATGTTCACCTCAATTTATCTGATAGTGAGTTTGGCTTTGCAGTTATGTCTCAATGTATAGCCGTTCGAGAGAATATTCTGTAATTTATTCATTCTTCACAGTGGTACATCCAGAATCGTCTTCCCCGAAGAGTGACCACCACTCTGTTAAAGCCGTGGATGCAGTGTATAATTCTCTGCTGGGGAATCGTTTGTTCGTTAACAAGAATAACGGACCACAGGCATCACTGGTGGGACGTTCTTGCTGGTATTTTTATCGGAATAATTGCTAGCATTTACTGCGTTAGAGTAAACTGCAAGGGATTTATTCTTAGGGATGTAGGAACAGCGTGGCCACATAACGAGCCTGTAGAAAACGGTCGTCACGGGTACGACAATCAAAGACATCAAAGTGTTAGGAAATTGTTAAGCAACACTAGTGTAGAAAATCGTGAAATGAGCGATATTGTACCGACGTGGAAAGAGTGAATCGAAATTTGTTGACGTCCAGTCATCAAGATGTAATCGTAAATTATTGTAATTATTGTTATCGTTGTTAAATGTGTGTGAATGAGTCTGCTAGTATGTACAGTATACATGTGTACCCGTATTTTAATGTTAAGGAACAGATGGACAGTCGCGTTTAAACACCGTGATTTAAAACCTGCGTAAGTTATGTAAAATGCACGCTATGACACCGTGAGTGTATGTGTTTTTTGCCTCATGTCGCATGCACATGAGCGAGTCAATTAAGTATGAAAGTAATGTTAATTTAATGAATTCCTTGCGAGTTTGTTCCACCAGCAAACCTCGTGTCAACCAAGTTGAACTTTTTCGATCAATACTGTACTCGTTAAAATGCATCACATAGCTAGTGATTTGTAAATACTTATAAACAATAATGTCACCGGTTAATTTATGTTACAGTATAATTATATATTAAGCAATAAACGTTTAGTGAACAGTATTTTTAATAATTAATTTTGAAACTAGAGCTATTATTTTATTACTGTATATACATAGGTACTATAAATATACTATAAATATACCTTCGACGAATGTTTTCTTATTTATTATGACCCTCTGAACTTTTATCAAACATCATCATTATCGCTTCTTCACTTCAGAATAGATAATTATAATTCAAAAATAGTTCAACTTCACTCTAGTCGGGCATGAAATGTGACATTCAGAATTGAAGTTTAGTTTTTTTTTTAAAGAAAACTACGGCTGCGTACAGCTAGTGGTATGGCTGCAGCAATTTGTCCTTTTTCCTTCTCATTATGTAATATAGCTTCTCTTATAAGTAGGAATTTTTAATTTTTTACTAGCCTCGCCTCAACTCGACAATATGCTGCAAAATAAATATGAATCCGGGGACGCTTACGGGATTAAAAATAAAAATGAAATTATGGAAGAAAGTGCCACTGATCCCCTGAACGCAAAACATATGTTACCTAACATTGCTAGCAGCCAAGAGCAGCCAAATGGAATGCGAGATTGCAAATGTGATGTACCTTCACAATATTACAAGTGCTTATTTATATCTTCCCTCACATAGATTACGGAAGTTTTTAGTCATTTGGTACTTTATTATCATGCTGTTTCATCTACGTACCATATTTAGCGTCAGATTCCAATGTATCACAATTCTGGATGGTATAAAAATATAAGTCACAGAAGTAAATATTATCTGTCTTCATTCTAAAGCGCGAACTTGGATAGTCACAACATAGCATCTCACCGCCCCCAAAAGTTGCACCATGCACAGCTTCCAGAGAAAAGTATTGCCAAGAACCTGGATTCTCCGAGGAATGAAGCGTGCTCTGCAGAAGCAGAAGCAAAGAAAGAACAACACAGTTTTTTACCACCTCACCATGCACAGCTTCCAGAGAAAAGTATTGCCAAGAACCTGGATTCTCCGAGGAATGAAGCGTGCTCTGCAGAAGCAGAAGCAAAGAAGGAAAAACACAGTTTTTTACCACCTCAAGGAGAAGATACTGGTTTGTTGAAGCAATCTGTCGCATTGTTACGAAACAACATTCTGCACGTGATTTATCTCATTTGATAGGAATCAGAAATTTGATTTCAAGATGCGTTTACTAAGAAACATGTTGAATATTCCTAAATATTATCAAAGAACAGGAACAGATTTTGATTACAACTATAGATGGTGGGATTCAGCTAACAAATAGTAGTTTATATCTGCTTTTAATGATACCCTAATGCTGCATACTGGATCTTACAGGCCAATATCCAAGAGCTCTATTTTATCAATATTATCCAAAGCAAAGCGAGTCCTACACCTTCGATTTACTTCCTCTGCCTTTCATGGATAGACTGAAATACCAGGAAATGTGTGCTCTATCCATAGAAAATGCAGATGTTAAGGAAAAATGGAAAGAATTTTTATACAAATTACCAAACAGCGAGTTCCAATTACCAGCCTATCCAGATGAAAGTTGAGTCATTGCAGCTGTATGAGATACGAAAAAACTTTCGCGTGATTCACTGTTTACATTTGCTATCGTGAATGACATGGTAGTATGTCTAGATAAAGATAGAATCTGGAAAAGGGCTGTTCCACAATTTTAAAGATGAGTGGATCATCATTTCTTTGAGCAAAGATTAGTTGTCATTTATTTGTACAGATTCTGGCGTTGGATAAGATACTTGAAATACGCACCTCACGAAAATAAAAGTGAATTTAGATACAAGATGCAAGCTGGGCCTAAATATGATACTGTGGGACGTTTGCCCATCACAGGTGAAGATTTGAAGATATTTCGGGACGTAAAAACGAAACCGAAAACAAACTCGAAATATGTTCCAAAGAAGCGTGATGGAACAAGCAAGTGACGATTCGTCATATGCGATAAGAATTCTTGTAATGGCAAACGAAAATAGACAAAATTAATCTACATTTTAATTATTTTACATCCAATATACACTATAGCTATATAATTGTTGTCGCTAAAATACTCACTGAATGAATAAATCAATTTAGTCAAATTGATAGTTTCTATATATCTCGTAAAACAAATCCCTACAGTTTATTTTCACATTAAGTTTTGCACAAAGTAAAAATACTCCGGACAATTTTCGGTGCAGACTGTATATCTCCTCAGGCGGTGGGCATAGTCTGTGGCTCAGTATCGTAGGTACAAGGGTCTGAATTCTGCAATACAGAAGTTTGAGTTATAATTAAGACCTCTTCGTCAAAATAGAAGAAAGAACAATGTAGTATGTTTAACGTTACAAGCCAATAACAACATTATAATGCAGGCATTCGAATCTGAGTAGTATCTTACGATGTTTCACTGTTTCTAAGTTACCTTTTAGTGACATCTTGCCCACCGAAGTCAAAATATTCGTGATCCTTGTCGAAAACTTGCCCCAAAATCATTACCGCATCTACATGAGCTTCGTCCATGACCTAAAATTTGTTTATCAATTGATTGTAAACGGATATCAATTGAAATGAACTTTATCAGTGGCGTATTATACACCGTGAAAATAATTTATCTGAAATCACTGATGTCTATCAATTCTCTCGAATCTTCACTTTCAATATTTCCTCCAAATTTAAAAAAGTTCTTTTGAAGTTTACCAGTGATTTGAAAAATATTATTTCCTCGGTATATATCTCCCTGACTGATTAATATCTGCATACTTTAGACTCGTATCCAGTTAGGAATCCCATTTCACGAGACAATCTCAAGACCTTGCCTCGATCACCTTCGCTCGCACCCTTTATTATTTCAATGTATTTGTCCATGAATTTTTTATCATAAGCCCTACAAGCACCAAAATCCAATAACATGAGCTAAAACAAAAGTATTTAACACGTTACGTTGTAGTCAATAATTACAAGCACTTTGTGATCCATTCCATTGCGAAATGATTGAGATAAATTATCGGTATAATAACTGTGAAATTCACAAACCTGTTTAGTCTCAGAATTATAGAAAAAATTTGCCCAGTTTGGATCGGTTTGCATGTAACGAAAGACGAATAATTCAAGCAGGCAAAGGCGCATCACCATCCTGCAAATATGTTCTCTAGTCTCTTTGTCCATTTCTGCACATTTGTCGACTGGCACACCGTCGGTCAATTCAGTCGTAAAGATTTGTTTTGTGCTAAATTCGTCTGCGAAAAGATATTCCATTAAAATATAACAGGCAAAAATGTCTTTCTCAATATCTGGATAAAATGGGATGTTCTTATTATAGTCAAGAACTTGAAGATCTTCAATCAATTTAACTGAACAATTTGAATCGCATTACCGATAACTTTGGGCACGTGGTAATCCTTATACGGAGAAATTAACTCTTTGTATTTTTTCGTGCATTCAGCTTCTCTGATATAATCCACTTCCCAAGAAAGTTCTCTTTTGGCTACTTCGACTACATTGTCGATGAACATTCCCTCTGGAAATATGTTCCATATCTGAAATGGTTGATTAACATTCAAGGGTCCAATCAGCTAAATCGTATTGTGATAATTCGTTGATACGGTACCTTAAGTACGCTAACCAGATTATCTATATCACTTTGTATGCCCTCAGCAACACCTGGATACTGGATTTTCATTGCTACCAGAGTTCCGTCCAACAGAGTGGCGAGATGTACCTGACCTGGAACATTCCTAACGTTGATTTTTCAATAATAAAACCAGGTGGATTCGTATATTAAAGTTTTACCAATAGATGCGGCGGCAAACGGTTTACTCTCAAAATTGGATAATTTGCTCCTCCACTCAGACCCCAGCTCATTACTCAGTACTTTCTGAAATACGTATTTCATGTTATTTTTAATACGGTGAAACCATCTCCGACATAGAAGGTACCCACAAAATATGTAATACCTCGACTTGCCATGTCGGCATGAAGTCTGCGCTCTGCCTGACCCTTTCAAAAGCCTTTTGTAATTCAGGACTTATAACGCTGTTGTCTTGGATGCTTAATATTTGGCCAATTTTTAGTCCAGCGCCTGAAGAAAGTTGTTGAATATTAGATTGATATAAAATGATATTAGGTTCGTCTCTTTAGCTGGGATAGCTACAAAGATGTTAATCACAAAGTAACACGGTCTCCGAACAAACCTCTAACTTTACATAATGTAGAAACAATTCTCTCAGTGTTAGCCTTGGTGAGAAACATGCTGTCCAAAGACTGCGAGACAGTTTGTTCCTTGAGTCCTAAAGTACGCCGTGTATACTCAGCCATGGTTCCTATACCCAGCCCGATACCCAAGGTTCCAAAACTAACGACACGCTGCAATCTAGTGGATGGAACTTTTCGCTGTCTTGCGTCCGCCGAAAGCTTCAATAACAATTCAATTATACAAGAGTAAGAGTTCGAGTAGCAATACCAAGTCATGATATTATAAATGATACTTCCAACTTTGACTCACAGTTTGTCTGGGCCTAACAGAAGGCATCGAAGCACGAACTTGTTCTTTGGATTCATTCATCTTATTATCATCAGTTAATTTTGTATCCCCAATTGGATTAGCTCCTATATTTCTCTGTGCTTTAAGTTTTCTAATATTTTCCTCATGTTCAAGCTCCAGTTTTCTCAACAACTCTTTATCTTTGTTGGACAATTCTATCTTCGGAATTGCTTGACCTGAAGTAGCAATAGTCTCTATCTTCTCCTTGACGCTAGCAAACCTTGTTGGTATTATCCGAGCTTCTGTTTCCTTCACAGCGTCGTTATCTCCGGTATGTGTCTCACTTTTGTTCACAACATCATCTCCACCTCGTGCCGGACGACTTGATGTACTCTTACTATAATTCTGCTGGTCAGAAGCATCCCGGAATCCTGAGGCTTCGCTCACTTTAAACGTTACATATCGTGTTATGCCTGTACCAAGCATGGACATACGCTCCAAGGTCTCCTTCATGCTCGCAGTCACATCACCCTATTGAATAGAACAAATGTGACAATGAATAAAAGTCGATGAGATACGAGGACTCCTTTCAAATTTATTGAGAACCAAATCATAAGATATGAGGAGTATTTGCTATCGACATTCTGTGGGAATCTAGTGAGGGTTGAAATGAAGATCAATAATTCTTGATACGATAGTTACGGGGGAAATTAATGAATGCTAGTGGTTTTAAGATTGTTTTTGAAACTTACGGGAGCCTTACTTGGATTTATGTTGCTCAACTGGTTTCCTACTGCCTTGAGACCATCTTCAGCCAAGTTTTTTAGACTCGAGTGAGTTACGGCTTGTTTTATGCAGTCTTCTTGAATCTTTAATGCAGCGTTAGCGACTGCTTGAGCTCCGCGAACAACGCCAAGGAAATCTGAGGCCCATGGACGTGCCATTTCTATCTTCAGGAAATTATAGACCGTCAAAAAAGCTCTGTTTATCAACAAAAGTGGAAGACGATGTATTGGAGATGTTTTTTTTTTGAGAATGTAATAAATGTTTGAAATTTTTTAGTAGGAATTGAACGTCGATGTGGTGAAAGTTAGTGAAATTATCAAATTAATTGATTGTTGGACATACTGATGACGCTGTGTCAGATATAAATATAAATAATTTGTGGTTAAAGTTCGAACTTTACAAAGGTAAAGGTGAATTGAGAAGAAATTAATCCATCATAGAGCGTGATTATTTTACCTGGTAGATACTGTGATATAAAATACTGATTTTGGATGCTTGTGATTATATATTCACCAGTTAATGCGACGCACTGTAAAATACTGAAAATAACTAAAGTCGGTGCCTGTGAAGGCCACGCGTGTGCCGTACCTCGAGGTTATGTAAGCGAGGTGATGCAAACTTACGTCAAATTACGGAAAGTGTACACGCCTGTACGGGATATACCTAATGTACCCTACGATACATCTATAATTACTTGAATAAAATAATCATGTATTAAGATTGTTAATCCAATAAACATGTATTTGGCGTATTCTTCAATAAATATCCCTTAGGATCGTAAATAATCAATTGTTGAATCAATTTAACCGAGTCCTCTGCTCGCCTATAGAGCTCGGTTTAGAATAGACGCAGACGCTCCCGTTCCCGTAGAAAATTGAAATATACGATTGAAATATAATATTGAACGCACGTTTCATTGTAGACGATACATCAGTTTTCGTATATTTCAATTTTCTACGTTAACAGGGACGGGGGAACGTGCTTGAGTCGAAAATCATGTAAATTTCATACTTTCATAAAATTACAAAGCTGGTTCATGGGGTAGTAGTAGGAATACATTGAAATTGCCTGTAATAAGGCGCGGATATTTCTTTTCTGGTGCATATCAACTCGCGCGATTGAAAGTAAGTAACGGAGAACCGCGCTCCTTATGACTTCTGTAACGCTCTGAAAATTATATTCTCGATCGTAGCACACGGTGCCCTGATTTACTATCTACCCGACTCTGTATGCTACTCACAGATATCATATATTTGTATAGTGCATAGGCTTACCATTAAACAAATCGTTTGAACGTTTCGGTATTCATATATTCATTAGAATAACTCATTAGGAAATATAATTATCAGATGAACAACTGTAATAAAGAGTCACAGGGCGGGGAAAGTAGAAAATAACGAAGCACTCAGTTAATTATTACTATATCTGAGAGTCTATTGTTCGATACAATAATACTGAATGTCACAAACAATTTGTAATTTCTTAAGGGGTAGGGATGAAAATATCAATCATTGAAGGCATATCATGAAATTATCGATTGAAGTAGATGAAATGGGTTCCCATAAATAGGGTCTCGATTAAAATGAACTATTTTTAGACTTTTGGAAGTCCGAACTTTCGGAGTTTTAATATTTCAAACTTTGTAACTTTTCTGAAAATTCGAAATTGTCTGAAATGAATTTCTCAGTGGCTTTTGAGCGAGCCTCGCGAGCTCCTCGTGGATTTCTATAAGATTTAGATCGGATTTTACTAATTATATGAAGTTTCGAAAAACTTTTATAGGATTTTTCAAAGCGTCCATCAGATTTCTTGTAACGATCTCGTTCAGGGGTATATTAAGCTCTCTAAAATTGCATGATTAGATTCCGTGGATCACGATTTATCATCGTCATCCGGCCGAAGAAGTCTATCTATCAATTCTTTCTAATATTCTTCCTAACTCTCTCAGCGCTCAGTTCATTGTATGCAGCCAATTGTTTGACCACCGCGATAGAGTCTCAGTTGCAGTTATTTAACAGAAAATCCTTTTACTATGTGAATATCTTTGATGGAATGTTTTTAACATCCTCCTATTCATCTTCGATATGAACGACAAAAATGGCAGCAAAATATGCATCCATGCCCGGGCGAATTCAGAGACGAACAAAACAGCTTCTGTTACACAGACACCGACGAGAAATGCGGAAATTAAAGGTACAACGCGACGCGCTGAAACTTTGCTTTACTTCAATATGCCAAAAAAATTCTGAAATAAACAGCTCAATTCCTCTTACAAAATACTCCCTCCATTGGTCTTTGAATATACTGTTTCACTTTGAGACTCCTCATAATATCCAGGCAATGTACATGTCTGCCAGTATTCAAAGACGGCTCATTCAAGATCACAGGCTAATGATAATATCGAAGATGTGCAAGGAAAGGAGACGCTTTGTCGTCGCCCTCCTTCATCTGAACCAAGACACAGCCCGAAATTAGAAACAGGAACTGCCAGACAATCGATAGAACCGCAATACGAGAAACCCGAATTGTTCGACTGCGTTGTGCAGAGATGCAAGAAGGAGAGTTGTTTCGATGGGGTGGGCTCATGTTAGTATTGCCAAGAATGTACCAAGCCCATAACTATCGTCTGTATTTCTACCTCCGTCAAACAAAGACGTATAAAAATAATGAAGACTAAACATATCTGCGTCATTTAAGGATAGAAAACGACCAAAGTAATCATAGATGCTCTAAGTTTGGGGGATAATTGCACGGGGTATAGCTTGTTACTCTGCCGTTCGAAATAGTGACTTCTATCGAGGCGTCCACACAAAGGCGATCTGGCCTGTTTGGTTTTAAGCGTGCCTGACGCCGTGCGCTGATGCGAATCACAACACTTTTCAGTTCGAGAATCATTGGGCTCCGACAGTGATGAACGAAAACAGCACACCGAAGACTTATTTAACAAAACCCGTGAATTATTTTTGTGATTCATGAACTGCAAACGCGTTATGAATCCTCCAGTGGTCGTGAGCGCCTAAAGCCAGACAGCCCAATGCTCTCCTCTGTGCAGTTGGCTGCCTAAATGCAGGCGCTAACGCCACTTTTCAAATTGCCTATATTTCACAGACGCCGCAACGGGAAATACTATTTTCACCATCATGCCCCAAAATTAAAGCACTTAGTTCGCGACTATCCTGTATACATTTCCGTTACAACAAAGTATAAATTGTGCGCCTTCGTAGTGCCCATCGAGTACCCGAGTCCAGGTAAACCCTGTGTACCAGAATATGTGCATCCCCACCTACCCACAGATTGGAGTCGCAGACCCCGACTTCCGGAACCACCAGAAATGCTGTGTACTTTAAAGCAAGGAATTAGGCATCCTCTACAGGTGTGTGTAATGTTCATGAACATGCATTGAAATTGTTTAACTAGGTTTGTCAAGTGAAGAATGTCATTCTGTAATTCGTGACAATTGATTACCTGTACATTTTCTATATCAGATAACACAGCGTAAAAAGGAGATGCAGACAAAGTTGGACAAGCTGACGGATGAGCACCAATCTTTTGCCTTTCCGCCAGGCACTAAACCATTTCTCGAAAATGCCTATTATTCTACAGATCCTGCATCTAATATCATAGAAAATTATGACCTTATTTGTAGAGACATTCGTATGCAGCAATTTCTTGAATGTGCTACCAGGAAGTCTCTGCTGGCCTTGAATACAGACAAGTACAAATTCTTCAGAGAACGACTTCCTATGCCACAGAAACGTGTTCTGAACATACCTGGCAATAGGTAAGATTCATACAGCGGGTATCAAATGGGTAAAGGCATTTGTCACAGTTTATATAGAGGCTTCATTATTTACAACTTTACACTAGATGTGGTGCACTTTATTCTAATGTGAAAAAATGAGAATTTTTTATGAACATTGAGCTTTTTTTTCAACAATTACAATTGTTGGAGTGGTTCAAATTTCCAATTTCCAATTTTCTTCACAGAACAACACATTGGCACAACTGGATAATCCGACCATTGCATACAACATACAGTGAGTCATGGCGCAAGGATATCAAAGTTCCTGATAATTGGTTCGGTCCTGCACCTTCCCCCTTTTGTTAATCTTTTTTGGTGAAGATCTCTCATTTAGTAGTGTTTAGCATTTTTTGATAATTACTATATGTTTGCGAGCTATATAAATTTTATAGCACATATACTCATGTGTAATACTATTGAACGATATGTAACTAACTTGCGTACAATTCATTATTATGAATATATATAAAAATTATACAAAGCTTGAATAGAGTTCATTTTTAATATCTACGAGGTTTGAAGGTGTTGGGTTTCAACTAGATTTTTAAACCCATGATCAAAGACTAGAGGCAAATCACGTTCACCTCTCAACATTTGCCATCCATGTCCTGGCAATTCAGTGATTAATTAAAATCACTAATATGCTATAGTTATCATGGCTATTCTATCATTCAACTAATTCTAAGTGTTGCTAAAACATTGAATTCAAAGTTTTGTATCGATTTTAACTTTGTACTAAAGAAATAAAACAGCCCAAAATCATTTTGATTGCACAAAAAAAAATACCTAGTTCTAAATTGTAAAAACCTTATTGCACAACATCCCATTATGATAAATAAACATCGACTTATAAACTATAGCAGTACCGTGTATATAATTAAAACTATATGTATACAATAACACCTTGCAATATTATAGCACAACTCCCGACATTGAAATAAAATTTTCTATATAGGAAGACAATATTTGTCACAACATAAACAGAAATCAACACTTATCTGCTACATTTCTTTGACAATTCAAACATAATATACTATAGAATATAGGTATGTCGCAATACTGTATGGCAATATGTGGAGGAATACAGAGACAGTCTAATCCAAGCGAATCATTTTTCATGAGGAATTAGTAAGATTTGAGGGAATGTTGGCTAGGAATAACTAATTCCCTGAATATTTAACGAGGAATTAGTCTCAAAATTGGCAGCGATTTACCTAATATAACTATTTATCAATTATAGAAAATCTTCTGTCGATGTTACCGTCGCCTCTATTAATAAACCGAAGTCCAATTCTGTTAGACTAGCTGAAAAATTAACAGACATTAGCATTAACCAATCAAAAAGGGTTGATGATCTGATTTTCTTTGCAATTTTTGATTTAATAATTTTCGAGCTGAAGCTATCAAGTACCATAATAAGTAATACGGGTATAAAGATTGACGAATTCTTGAGCAGTAGTTTCTGAAAGAATATTAATTAGTAAGACGAAAATATTTCATGCCTACCTTTTGCAGTTAGCAAATCAAGGAATGTGTCCAACGGTGAAAGCCGATCTGCTGATGGAAAAGCTGCCAATCCTTGAAAAAGGTCAAGCAAATGTTAGGAGACTTGTTACTGTGAACAAGACAGGCTTACCGAAGTAATACAGTGCAATTCGTTTCGGATTACCTATCGGATTTCAGAAATGATGACCAAATTTCACATCATTTGATGTAAAAGATTAGTCTTGTTAGTAAGTTATTACTACAATAAGGTCTCTTTCACCTACCATTATGATTCATGTGATGCTGCGATATTCTCCCACGACATTGACTGAGTTCCCCAGATAATATGTTAGTTGCATGTTCTCGAGCTCGTAACATCAAACTAACAGGATGTAACCACTGATTAAGCAGTCTTTTTGCTCTAGATCTCGGCAGTAACGATAGCAAGCCTAATTTTCTACAGACTCCGTCTTTAGTGTCACCTGAATCTTGAGGTATTCATGGTGTTATTATAGTTAATAGCAAAAATAACGAATAATGGTTAATCAAGGATTGTAAAATAATGACAAATCATAGAATTAAAAAGAAATGAACAATCAGCAATGAAAACGCGATGAAAGCCTTCTAAGGCAATATTAATCAATTTCCTACAGATTCTAAGCTCTATGCATTAAACTCTTTCAAACTATGTTGTTAAACATATGCAAAATTATAAGACACTTACCAGCCATGATTACTTTCATCACGTCGACTTGCAGCTCAAACACATTTCTCTGAACGTACTGCAAAAACGTTGGATACTTTAGGCTCCGATACCCCAAGTAAGTGAAGAAAGAGGTGAATCCCTGGGGTAATGGAAATGCAGTGCTTTCTATTGCGTAGCGGTACCGTTCCAGTAGAGTAAACAATAAAGAACGCCTTGATTCATCAAGCTGGTCACTGGAACATTATTTAAAAATTTTCTACCTTGACGTCTCCTGACTTTACTGCGTTCCAAATTCTAACTATATTTCATAAGTAAACGGCCCCTCAAGGTATCTTACATAAGAACAAATCCACGCTCTTGTTCAGTTTTCGGGTCGACGTTGGAGGCTCGACAAATCATCTGACAAAGAGAGCGGGATGTTTCTAACTGAGCAGCTACATGTCTGGTTGCCATCGCATGCAAATGTAGAGGTGTACAAATTCCTTGTAATCGCATTGTAGACGTCTGAGTCCCATGTTTCAGAAGGTGCATGGAAAGTTCGCGCAAATTTACAGATACAACATGCTCTTGTTTAGAAGCTGTGCAACTTTCCATCTCGACAAACGGCAAATTGAAATCCAACATTTTGTTGTTTCCTCGACAGCCCATCAGTTCTCCTAAGGAAGCCGCAGTCACCGCTAATCTGGGAGTATATCAGATTAGTAGATATTGTTTTCCTGCTTACACAAGTATTCACGTAAATAAAATCGAGTATAAAAATAAGGATTGAATGGAAACTAGTTTTCAACTCACCCTCCGCTAGGGGACATAGGTGTGCTAGATCTGGAAAGTGCTTCCGGCTGATAACAGGCCAAAGAAACCATGAGCTTTTCAGCGACTTGACTCGGCTTGAATCTTGGCTTATCTCCGTTACATCTACCAAGTTGATCCCAAAGTCTTGTCCAAAGATCGCTGCAGTATGGAACTAGCCGTTGTTGCGGAGACAAGAGCATGACAGAAGTATTCCATAATTTCTCATGACTCAGGGTAATGAATAAATCGTTTACCTTCACCTCTGTGGTGACGGTATTTTGCACGCTTGTAAAAGGCAGTAAAGATATAAGCTGTTGCGCATCTGGAGGTAAATTTTTTTGCACAGCTGCGTAAGACCCGGATATTAAAATTTCTTCTAAAATTTTAGCGACACTCAACAGTCTTGGCTTTTCAGCTATTATAGAAACTAGTTCCATAACTACTTCAGGATCGTTACGATGAATTAAAAAATAGTGAAGTATCCCAAGGCGCACGTCGACCGATGTTTCTTTGCGGAAAACATCAATCAAGAAGTCTGCTGATACAGTAAGAGGCACCAGATCCAGTGTTGGAAGATCTACGGTCAACGGATTTAAATTTGTCTTCACCATAGCACCACAGTTTTCCATGTTTACAGAGGTTCCCGTTTTTCCGTTACTACCAGCAGTACGGCTTTCCCCAGTTCTAGTACTGCGCGACTTCTCCACATTGTTGTTATTACTGTTATTTCCGTTCTGATTATTGCTCAGGTCTAGGAGAGGTACTAAATAGGAAGAGTGCAGCGGTACACAAGTAAGAGGACTAGCCAGGATATGACAACACGGTTCGTGCGTTACCCCAATTTCCAACAAGTGGGTGAAAGCTCCTTGGACAAATACGATCATGTGGTGATCTCCGTATATGGCAAACGTCGGCCTCATCAGTTTAGCACGAACCCAAGGGACTCCAGGTACTACGCAATGGATAACGCAGCTGTGATGCAGAACGGTAACAGAATATGCAAAATGCACTGTATCACTGTCCGATAGACAACCGTCATCTATCGGATCTTTCAAGTGATTTTCAGGACGATAGAGATAATGGTGGCATATGCACACCATCCCTTTTGGATCTGAAACTACAATTAGGTCTAACGAACAGTCGTGGACTCGCAACGGAATCACATCATCCTCGTATGTTCCACAGTGATCGCTTCCAGGCAGTTGAGGTAGGTTCAACGGTATATTCAGCTGAAATAGAGAAAAGGTAAGAATGTGAAAGCCGGGAGCAGAGATGGCGCAAAAAAACCATCAACTCACGACTGTTTCATGGGGTAGATCGTCGTGAAACTGAAGTCCGCTCAACGTTGGACAAGATCCAGGTGTTTTTGGTTGACTATCGCTGGCTTCTTCGGTTACTAGGCTTGTCGGGGATCTGCGATGATGTATGTGATATAAAACTTGGTTTACAGAGTCCCATTGAGCCCAGATAAACGTTCTAACTAGGGACTCTGTCTTTAATTCCTTCACAGAACTCAATCCATCATCAGATATTTCAAAGTACGCCGTGTACAACATTACGGCTGTAAGAAATAATGAATATAATAATAACGAAGAGGGAAATATCAAACGAGTTGAAAACTTTTGAGTAAAACGGATTCACTCGACTTACATTCCTGATGAATAAGGACTAAGAACTTGTCCGAATCTCTTTGCGGTCGTTCTTTATACAGGAATTGAATACGCGCTTGTTTACTTCTCTCCAGGTCTAAATTCCGGATCTTTTTATCATCTGAGGAAAGTTCTATCACATATACTCTATAAACCTCTAAAGTATCGGTCAACAGTGATCTTTCATTATCTGCTTCACTGTCATCTTCTGTCTTTTGATTATCGACTATTACACCGGACTTTGTAACGTATCCCAGCAGTGTGTGAGACTGATTTACAGTCGCTTGAACGATGTTCAATACTTGGGAGAACTCGTAGATTATCTGGAAAAATGAGTCATTCTTTTACTAATAAAAGACAGTCAAGTAGCTAAAAGTAAACATTTCTGTGCATATGGAACCTGCAAGTTATCTGTGAGTCTGTCGTAATGTCCGATCACAGAATATGACCGCATTGGCTCGTCTTCTGGATAACTTTCTTCTATCCATCCGACGACAAGCGATCCATCCTTTTCTTGACCCAGTAGCTTCCATTGTTCGGCTGTAATCAATCGTATAAATCAATATCGTGGATATCGGCGAGCTTTGAAATTCAAATTCGTAAATTTATGCCGCGGAATTCGGATGCGCGCGCATCAACCATCACATGACACACATGTTCGATGATAAGTAGAGGGAAAAAAAAAGGAATGCAAACAGACGTCAATAACTTGTTTTTACATGTCAAAATATTTTCGATCGATAATTTGCGGCTTACGGATGCGGTTGGATATAATTTTACGTATTATAACAGACGAATAGCGTCTGACAATTTGTTAAAATATAAACATATGCTATTGATGACTTTTTTGCGAGATGTTGAAACGTCGAAGTTCTAAAGGGTTGATGGAATGGAATTATAACAAATTATAACACCTATACACACATACCTTTGACCGCTTTATCCTGTAGAAAAGAACAAAGCTTAGCGGCCAGATTGTCCGCCATGCCCGTGGACTTAGAATTAATTACACAAATCTTGTGCAGACGATTATTGAGCCGATAGTTTGTGTGAAAATATCGTCTGGAGATAACAGGAAAATATCAAATAGCTAACCCCACTAAACCCTTGGTAAATATTTATCGGTTTCGACTTTCGCGATTGTTATAGCTAGGCGCACGCGCCGAAATTCGGAACGGATTTCAACGAAGAATACCGACGGAGATGAAAAATTGCGCGAAATTATACCAACACGTGTTCAGATTTTGAAGTGTTTTTCATGATCGTTGATCGAGAGAGTAACATAACCTCGGAACCGCGCGTGACCGTAGAGATAAATATTGATATTACTGAAATAATTCACGCCTTATGTATTTTAAAGTACGTCTGAATTATTTCTGCCAAATAAATCGGGATCTGAAATGTCCGAGGTACTAAAATCCTTGGAAAATTTAACCATGAAAAATCACGAGGAAAATTCACCCAACGTATCTAATAGCCGGGATTTAATGAACCCCGAAAATCAGGAAACTAAATTGAACTTTGTTCTCGCTGCTGAAGAGGCCGTATCTTTAGAAAAAAATTATATCCTCGGCATATGCGCGACCAGGTACGACACGAGTTATTCAATATCCCGTCACGTTTTCGTTCCTATTTATCATCGTATTTTACAGCGATCCAGAATTCAGGATAGGAGCTGCTCTCTCAGACTATTCCTGCAATGTTTATACAGTCGGAGAAACCTTGACCAAAATTGCCACCTTGAAAGGCAATGAGGCCTCAATCGTCGGAATTAGGTTCAGTCCAACTCACCAAAATCTTTTTTATTGTGCCTCTAGCAACGGGTACATTATGCTATATGATTTACGCGCCAAGGGAAGGATGGTGACGCAATTTAAAGGTAGCTCGAAACCCACTTTCTATCACGAACCAATTACGGATAGATTTTCGAACATGTTTGGAGCAATAGAGCGTTATTCTAGCTGACGATCCAGGAGATCATGGAAAAGTGAAGAATCTTGCAAGTTTTGATATCGGACCAGACGAAAGAGCTATGGCTGGAGGAACAGAGCTGATAGACGGTGATTCGTTCATTTTGTTTTGGGACACTAGGTATTCTACGAGCAAAACGCACGGGAAAAAGACGTTGCTTGGTGGATATTGGGAGTCTCACACCGACGATGTCACCACTTTAGCATTTCATCCCACTAGGAGAGATCTGCTGGCTTCTGGAAGCACCGACGGCCTTGTTAATATCTTTGATTTGACTCAGCCCAATGAAGACGAGGCGCTTATACACTCTCTAAATACTGAATCTTCAGTCGTTAGTTTCAACCCTCATTTTATATTCAATTTCAAAAACGGCTTCGGGAGTATAATACCTTCGAACTTTTCTTCAATTTCATACAAAGGATAGACTCGGTTGGCTCGGAGACGAAAAACTATGGTGCGGAACGCATACCAATACTCTACAGCTTTGGGAGTGTGAAGGCGCTGCGCCGTACGCAAAATTTGACCGAGAAACACTAGCGAGTAGTCAGGTAAGTTTAAATCTTCGTTGTAATACGAATCCAACATTTCTTTGAAAAGTTAACAATATATTAATAATCCCAGATATTCAGAGGTAAAATGGGCTTAGAATTGTCGAGAATGATCCTTGATAGTTACTAAAATTTTTATCAATCCCTTAGAATGAGGATCCGGAGAATTGTTACCTAGTGAGAATGCACACGGAATCTTCTACAGGGAGAAATTTCTTTGTAGCTGGTTGCAGTGCTAGTAAACGGTATAAACTTGAAGCTTTAAACATATTATAGTCGCTATCTAGCACTATATGTTCTTCTTTATTCTATTTTGAATTAATCACACAGAGAAAGCTTGAGATGTCTTACAGCGAGAGATAACAAACTGGATGTATGCTGTGTGATGTCAGATAATAAACAGATCGTTAGAGATAGCTGGTTTCAAGAAAAGGTATCTTTAATCACAGATAGATATGTTCAATCAATCAACAAGATCTCAATGTGTAGAGACTCGAATACTACAGAATTGAAACTGCACTGGAGATCATTGAAAAAAAACTAAAACTCGTATCAGAGATAAAAGGATATGACCAAATACGATTTTAATTGTATACATAGTCTGATCCTGTTCTTGTTTGAATATAAAATCTCATAGTTTGTACAGAGGCACTAGTAACTCATTGGAATATTTTTCATTTTAACAGAACGACTGTCTAGTGACAGGTGGTGAAAGTGGTATTGTCAGCATTTGGAGAAGAGAGGAATCTGCATTGTCACGATCGAACTCGAATCATAGATTACATTCTAAAGTACATAAATTGAAAGGACGGGACAAGCCGCACAAAGCAAAGCCGTACTAACGTTATAACTTATAATATATTGTAAAATTGAAAAAATAATAGATTGTGTATAATGGTTGGAGAAACAAATTATTCTCCAATCCATAGAATTTTAAACTGATTTTGTAATAAATGTTTAATAAACAAATCCGTATTTTCACACATTTCTTAGTTTAATACTTTCAATGCAGTACCTAGTCGTATCTTCCTGAATTATCCCGCTATCCTCTATCGAGAAGGAGAAGAAATCAGAAAGTTAAAAAGCTCGGCACAAAATGAGAATATGTTTCTTTTAATATATGCTTATTAATTATTTATTATCCTCACGTTCTCCTTTATTACAATAACAATTGTATGTACATTTACAATAAATAGGTATGATTTCCTTAGTTGGCTGTTTATTCGATGGTGGATGATTCGATAGCGTAGCGTAGTAAGTTAAGTAGTAACTATAATAGTAAGAAATGCAAATGAGTTAAGGCGTATGAGATGACGATAGGATGGAAATTTAGCCAACCAATATCATCTAGCAATCGGTTTGGCATTACGATTAATCGTTAGCATAGGCTCAGTTGTAGTCTTACAAGTTGGGAGTGTCGCGTTTAAACAGGTAAACAGGTAAACTCATCAGTGTTCGAAAGAGCAGTCAAAAGGGTAACGTTACGTATAATGTAGTTATGTAGTTATGTATGGTATCTGCTTCACATCATCGAAAGCTCGAGTTTATTTGTTTTCATTTAAAAAAGATAGTGTTATTTACGTTTAAAACACGCACAGTAATGATCTTAAATAATTTAACTTGCTTGACCCGTAATCATTTTGGTATTCAGCACTCTTCCCTAAGTTATAATACCCCTCAGGTATTCTTTGATACTGAATTACCTTACTAGCCACTATTATTTTATTTATTTATACATAATTCAACAAGGATAAAGTTTTAAAAACGGTTTTGTAATAACAGGTATATACCTAATTAATAAATGTAGATTCGGTACAAAAAACAAATATCTGCGTGTCACGAGTAAACATTAACATCTCGCGCAAACAGTTGTCTGTTGAAATTTAGTAGTAGTATTATTATTACAATTAATCATTTCATTATTTTTTTATAATTAAAATTCTGACGATACTTTTACGGTTTACAGTTTACAGCTTACAGTTTCTACAAAAAAAAAAGAAAAGAAAGAAAGAAAACAAAATACTCATCTGGTTGAATAGCTTAAATTAATATTAAATTATTCAGAAGGTGTGTTATAAAATAGACAAATATATAATATGTATTAATGTGTATATGTAAATACGATAATAAAATATAATTATTAATTAATAATATAGTGGCGCCGATTAATATACAGCCAGTATCACAACAATAACAGTAAATAGTTAAATGCAGATTTAGAGTTAAATTAGTAAAGAGTAAACGTACAAAAATACTTACTCCCTACGAGGAGGTCGAGAGTGTGTACTATGTAAATTGTAATAAGTCAATAAAAAACATAGCTGTGCTAAATTAATCATCAATTAGTCGTCAGAAAAATTGTTATCTCAACAGTTAACTTGAAAATTTCCAAAGTTCGAGAAGATAGCAAATTTTCGAATGTAACTATGGAATGAAAACCCGTCATCAATGAGTTTAAGATTGATAAAATGAACATAGGCCGCTGTGCTAATGGTATAACGTCGTGATTACGTTCACCTGAATTTAATATAAGCCGAGTAAAGCGACCGATTATATGAGTTTGTTTATTACAAAGAATAGATAATAATTGACGATTTATTCTGCAAAACATATGATTGGACCACTGGTAAATAATGAATTCGTTTAATTTAAGTACAGTATTAATCTCTGACGTAAGTTTAGTACTTTCTAATGTTGCGGCCCTGTTGTGCCAAGGTATTTGAAAAAACAATTCTATATTTAATGAGCCTAAAAAATTTGTCTAATGTAAGTAGTACATCCGACGAGTACATCACAATATTGACACTTTGGTAGGACTTTATAGAGAATTAAAGGCAGCTATTTAAATGTAAGAGCATTTTTCCGATAACTGTTAATCGATAGGGATATTCGATAGTTAATGAGATTGCATTTTCCTTTGTATTTAATTGGTAAAAAAAATAATCTGTCCTTTATAACTATATTAGATTGAACTTTCATAAAGTACAAGCTCTCGTAAAACTACATAATTATTACCTCCATTACCGAAAGTTATAGGTATGATTCCCAAATACTTTTAAAAGCTTATACAATTAATCCAGAGAGCAATTGTAGTTTTTATAAAGAAACAATAATTTCAGTCTGTCGACGTTGTCTTTAGCAATATGCAAATCGAAAATTTCAGATAAATATAGTTTTCTATTTCGCGTCTCTCTCTCTATTTCGCGTCTTTCTCTCTCTCTCTCTCTTCCTCTCTTTCTTTATCTCTGTCTGTCTCTGTTACGAGATTTTTCCTTTTCTCAAACTATGAGCTATCCGGTTTTAAATTTATATACTAAATCCGAGATGGAGCTTTGATCCTGAGTTGACGTTTGTTAACGGATAAATCCTGACCTAAACAGCGAAGGAAGAAAACTGAATTTCATTCGCTCATGATCATCATAATATACAGTCGTACAAACATCATTCGAAACTCATAACAGAAACGGTGAGCTGTGCCACTGTATAGTACTCTAAAAATCATAAATGAGTCAATAAATTCCGCGATTGAAATTAAACGAATTACCTAAATGTTCTACTTCTTTCGCGTGAGCTTATATGATTCGTATAGGTATTTGTTGGCACTCCGTAATTAAAAATTGATCAAATTTTACAAATATCTTTCGCTAGCCCAGATTGCAAAGAGAAACTTCCGGGGATCCGTTAGAAAATACTAGGTGAATCAGAGAAACACAATGACGATATAATAATTTCTCGATCTACTTTGAATTGATCACAAAAATCTTCGCTTGTTTGAGAAAAGTTAGTTATTTTTTTCGATCAAATAAGTGAAGAAACGAATAAAAAAATATGATGCAAACCTTCACACACATCATACGCATCTTTATTGCACTTTGGCTATATCAGAGATTAGTCTATATGAAATGTGAATGCTGAAGTTCAGTCCTACGTCGGTAACTTTGACCAAATTCTCCGTAAGTGTATTGAAACTAGAATTCTGCACAACGGGAAATGGCCAAGCACCTATAGACACATATTGCATGGCAATGAAATTTAAATTTAATAATTCTAAACTCAGCTACGTCGCTACCAGCTAACAATTATTAGTTATATCAACACCTCGTATAAACCCGTAACATCGAGTTATACTTGCACTGGCGGTACTCGACAATCTTGCGCTCGATCCAATCCAATCATACCTTTACAGTCTATTGTCACCACGATTGATTGAGAAAAGATAGTTTCTAATATTACTTAAGTTACTTTTCTTTCTTATCCTATTAATAATCATTAATTATCAGATAAGGTGTCACGTCGATCAATCAACAGTTCATCGCTAACGTCAATTTTATTATCGACGTTAGTTTGATAATATTAAGACCAGATTGATCGAATGTTTCACATATATTCCAGGAAGATGGTTAACACGTTGTGTTCTCTTCTTTTCTTTTCTCTCAACAAATATCAAATCTTGGTAGAAGAAATGTTCACAAATTGCTTTGCTCTGTGAATATTTCTGAAACAGTGAATATCGATATCGTTATATATTCAGATATATATTATATAGGTAGTTATCCCATCTGTCTGGAATGAATTAATCGAACAACAACACTCGTTATATCACTAGCGAAGAACTTTCTCTTCGGCAAATAAGCCTGAGAATATTAACAAGACATAAGTTACCACAAACCGTTTCATCGAACCTTAGTTTCAATTTGATTTACATAATAATTATTATATTTATCTTTTTTTTTTCGAAAAACGATTAGCGAAGGAATGATTTAATTTTTATAACAATAATACTCATTATCAAACGGTAGTAAACGAGTAAGAAAGTAGTAAAGAAGAAAGAGAGTAAGGAAAGGAAGGACGGAAGGAAGGAAGGAGGGAGGAAGAAAGGAAAGAAAGAATGTGTGAGACTTGAACAAGTTAGCAAAAGGGAATGTTCGTTAATAATGGAAATAGTTATTTTGAAAATAAGAATGCGTAACGTTTGTACATACGTTGTGTACGCTAATACTTGTAAGTATATGTATACGTAAGTATATAGGTATGTAAAATGTAAAATGTAAAATGTAAAATGTAAAATGGATGAAGAAAAATGTATCGAAGAAAAAATGGAATTGATAAATTATTAATTAATTTTTTTTCAGTTAGTAATAACTATAATAGTTAGAAATTGGCATGCTGCGATAGATTGGCACTCGCTTAGCAGTTAATTTGGCTTTAAGATGACAATTTAAATGAAACTCGTACCAATTATACACAAGGCGTAACAAATCTGCCCTCCGAAAGTCTTAAAATCTAGTCAAATATTTAAACTTTACGGTATAAGAATACCTACCATAAGAATATATATATATCTATTTCTGTATATATATATATATATGTAATGTATTCCTAATCTACATGTATATATATATACATATAATAGTCGTAATATGTTTAATATTTGTCTAATACTAGCAAACGACAACAGGTATTTGCTTAAAAGATTCGTCTAAAACCTTGTCTAGAACCGTCAGTCGACATAATAATATATAACGAACGAAGAGTTAACAAGATTGGCCGATAATTTTCAATTTCTCGACCTGTAATACTTTGTTTTTTATTTACTTTTTTTATTTACTTTTTGTTTTCCTTTTTTTTATTTTTGTTTTCTTTTTCTGGAAGAATACAACGATCAGGTGGCTGGCTGTGCTCTAAAATGCGCCACGCTCTATACCTCGTAAGACGACCTCTGCCAATTTCAAAGGTCCGAATAATAGTTTCTACGAAACGTTGTTCTGCTTCGAATAATTAATTACACTTTACACGTTAACAAGAAATTAACAGGCTAATAATCTTTCGTCAAGTTTCTCACACCGAATACAAAGTCGGTATTCAATGAACTTGTGTATACTTTCTCATATTGTATTGTTATCATCTCTTCAGACATTCAAATTGATTTTTTTTATCTTCCCACATTATTATCCAGGCAGTTTATTATTCAACTGATGTACTATACCAAATGTATAAAAAAAAAACCCTTCAGCTAAGTAACACCGGGATTATTATAAATCCAAAACAGTTCCAATAACAGAGTTATTTCATTTATTTGGACACCCGCTATCCTATGCCTGGAATCACCTCGAAAATAATTGAGAAAGGTACGAGGAAAGGGTGTCTCAACTCAAGAGTCAAAATGACTTAACTCTACTTCTTGGGGGCTGCGACTGTCTTTGTTGGCTGCGCGAAGGCGTTGGTGTACTTGCCGGTGTTGTGGGTATAATCGCTGGAGGCGAAGCCGGCGCGCGTGGTGGTCTGTGATGTTTACGCCCAAATCTAAAGAGCCGTCAGAAAAATATTACCTCTTCTTCTAGGGGTTGCTCTGTCCTTTGCTGTTGCTGTTGCTGTTGATGTTGATGTTGTGGTTGTTGGTGTGATTGTTGTTGATGATGCTGCTGCTGATGTTGATGGGGTTGTTCAGGAGGAGAACGAGTCGCTCGTAAACGAGTCTGCGAATTGGTGTTAATATTTGACGAACTATTGCCGCTACTCAAGTCAGGTGAAGAGAATGAGGAGCTCGTAACAATCGCCGGACTGCTACCAGTTCTTGAATGGCGATCTGGGCTATTGTTGGTAATGATGCTGGACCCTCTGTTACAAATATCAGTATATATTTCGTTGTTAATTGCATTTTAAACTTTGCCTACATGACATAAAAGTAAACAAGGCCATTTAGGAGATCAGAATTTGGTGAATTGATATCATTTTTCATGCGGTAACTCAGAGTAGAACATCCCTAATTCTCCTCTGTTGAAATTACCTAGAATTATTGTTGTTGCTGCCACTAGCAAGCTTCAGAGGTAGCTGCTGCTTGACGGGAGGAAGGCTGCTCTGAACTTTCTGCTGATTAGTAGCGCTGATTAAGTTGAGTGGTATCCGTTTACTGTCCTGAGATTTCCTCCCAGGCAGAGTGTCCGTGCTTTGACTTCCGTGGGCAGGTGCCGTTCCAGCTGTGGCCGGTGCGACGAGAGATACTCCCTGTCTCTCCAATGCCTCGAGCCGACGATACAGCTGATCTCGTTGCTGAGTGACGTCACGTTGTTCGGCTGTAAGCTGATCCCTGAGCCTCGATAATTGGGCCCGCTGTTCATCCAGTTGGGTGCGTTCTTGCTGAGTAGTTGCACGCCACGCAGCTTTCTCGCGACTAAGTTGGTCTTGCAGATTGCGCAGCTCCTCCAGTTGCCGGTTTGGATTTGGCCGATTATTCGTCGTCTTGCCTCCGCCGTCTTTGTAAGCTGCCAGCTGCGCTTGCAAACTGTTTATTGTCGTCATTTGGATAGCGACTATACAAAACAGCCTGTAAACATAGTGAGATAATTGAACGGCGGCCAACTGCTGGTCCCGACTTCCGTCGGACTCTGTTCCTGCTTCATCATCCTCGTTTCCTTCTCCCAACTCGCTTAATAAATTGCCAATTTTTGCCGGTGGGATTACAGAGTTCAAAGCTGCGTTGTCTCGCCACGGAGAACGCTCCTGAAAATATATCCACCCATTAGGTTTTAAGCTTCGGAGAATAGCTTGACATGCTATAGTAGTTTTGCTTGCCTTGTTGTGATCAAATCCAGCAAAAGTTTCCGCGCGTCTTGGCACACAGAGGGCTGGAGGAACGTAAGCTTCGCTGTGACGTTCACCAGCTGAACTCAAGCTACGTGAAAGAGTCGCGCTTCCTGTGCTGAAGGAGAGTGAGCTAGCTAGTCGAGTTGCTTTTTGAACGGCAACTACAGCCTGTAATAATGATTGTTACTTCATTGTTTGATTCATGCATAAATTAACACAAGCCATTCAGATCAGGCCATCATAACTCACCTCGCTCCAGACCAAGCCGATGTCTGCGCGTACTAATCGCCTGTAATCAGGCACTAATCGGCTGTAGTCAGGCAGCTCTCTGTCCTCTCTACTCTCACGTTCTATGTCACTTTCATTTGTGTTCCATATACCGGTGGCAGAGCGAAGTCTTAGCTGTAATCCCATCTTTTCTTCTAATAAAGTCGCTTGCTCAACATCTTTCTTTCTTAATTCATCTGTAAGTAGGAATAAATTGATTTAGTGGGAATTTGAATGTAGAATAAAATTATTCTCAGACTCGAGAATCGCCGATTACTATTTGCTGTTAATTAAGTACAGATAAAGTTACAGCCTTGAATATTTAGGTGAAGATGATATATGATTAATATCAAGTGCAATTTTCTATAATCTAATATATACAGATCTTCTTACCAACAATATCGCGAATATGTGACTGCTTTGCGTCAACTATGCGCTGTCTTTCTTCGGCAGATATTGTCGAGACTGAAGATGAGCGATTGTCACGTTGTTCGTTCTCGCCGTTGTTGCCTAAATGATCATCAGTCTCATTCTCCAGGTCCTGAGGGCACGTCTCAACTGCCGCTCTTATTGCCTGTATCCACAATTGCTTGTCTTTAGGTTTTTGCACTTTCAATTCAAACATTTCTGGGTCCGAAGGATTACTGCTTATCAAATAAATTCCTGAAAAGTATAATGAAGGTGATCGAGTTAACATCCTGTCTACAACACTAAGGACATTGGTCTAAAGTACAAACATCTAGATAAATCCTGGTGGCCAGTTTTCTTCTACGTTAATTATCACAGAGTCATTTTCTTCTGGATGATACATGATTTGATTTATAGATACCTCTGGATTCCTGTCCTGCCTTTTCTCTCACAAGTAGCTTCTGGAGCGAGACAACCCCAGCCTTGTTGTCTGGTGCGAAAAATGCATACTTCTGATCCCTTGTTTCGGCAAGGAAGAATAATACATCCGATAAAACGACGACCACGACAGGTGCCATCTTGCTACGTCCCTGCATCAAGAACGCGGTGCCTTCGAACTTGAGAGCACGATTGCTTCCCAGGACATCTGACTTCTTGAACTTCAAGCCTCTATGAGTAGCGAATGACTTTGCCTCAATTCTGTTGAACACAAAAAACATATTCAGTCATTATTCTGCAACTAATTTACGCAATGGTAAATGACGCTCAATAACGCACCGGTGATAAATTTCCAGCTTGCGATCTGCACGCTCCTTGTCTGCCACTTGGGCGTCAACATCCCCCAATATCTGTTTCACAAGGAGCAGAGCCTGGCGTAAGTCTTCCACCTCATGGGGCACAACCCCTGTTTTGATTAATGGTTCGACGAGCAGCGGGTATTTGGTCAGACGTTGAGTAACAAAGAGAATGCACTCAGGAATTCCCTTCTTCTTCAAGAGAGGATTTGCCTGTTGATCAAGTCCTAATTTAAACTACATGATCTCAACTCCGATAGATTTTGCAGAAAGTAAAGATTATTATGTTCTCGACTTTATGTTCAGATTGTAATGCTACGAATTTTACCCACCTGACAATGTCGAACAAATCTAACAAATCTGGGCTCACTTCGATAGTAATACTTGTATGCATTAACGGCTTCGCGATGTCTGCTGCAAAAATCACCGTAAGCACTTTTCATGGAGGTTGCATTAGCCCCTGAAAATTGTTCTATCAAAATATCGGTGATGGTTGGTACAACGGAGTTTGACTGCTGTCGTCTTCTCAACTTTAACAAAAACCTGAGATGAATATCTGTAAGGTCTCTTAGCCGTGGAAACATTCTTTCAAGATCAGGAGGTGGCAAGCCAAAGTGGCGCCTAAGTCCATCTGCGAATATTCGCTCCATCGCCAGCAATACTAGACAGTGATGTTTCTCTGTTAAAACAAACTCGTATATGTGCTCCTGACGCTTGACCTCACGCTCACAGCCGTTTACAAGACCCCGAGCAATGTTGCGCCCTATGGCTGCTGTCCAGGAATCTGGCTCCTCTTTACCCAGACCAAGCTCCGGATCCAGACCCTCTAAGTCGCCAACGTTGAACTGATGACTTTCTTCTCCAAACTCATGCTCTTCCCAGCTACTGCGAATATAACGAGTGAAATTATTGCTTGGCGTTTGTGGGTCCCTGAAGATTTTCAAGATCATAGATTGAGTTTGAACTCTACATGAAAATTGACTCTTTTTCGCGTTTTATTTCGGATAGAAGACGAGACGAGAATGATATTCACGTTCATTTTGCCACCTGTATATAATATTTGAACAGAAATGTGTAGAGCAATGGATCTAAGATCGTAGTACTTCATTTTATCAATACAATGTGGTATAGTATCAATATACGAGATCATATAAATTTTTAATAGAGAACAAATATGAGTGCACGTAGACACAGAAAGGGCTATATGAAAATTAAGAAGCAATTTTCTAATACTAACATTCGATAAGCAGAAAATTCAAATACTCGTGGCGATTCATCATGCTGCAGAGTGTTTGGGAATAGAATATGGGAAAACCTTGACTGATATTCATGATAAGAAGTCGGTGTCTCCTTATCATTGTTGTAAAACGAGACTTAACAGTTGGAGAAAAATTCCAAATTTCAAATCTCAGGTTCGAGCTTATCAAATTTCATAAAGCGTGGAGCTCAGATGTTTTGCGCAGCTTCAGTAATTTTTTTTTCTACAATTTGACTTACCTCGGTGCTTCGCGATGATGTCCACCGCTATCCCCGTCTCTTTCCTCATTGATCGTTTGACTGAAATAAAAAGAGTGAGTGTTCTTTGAAGCTAATAAAAAAATGACTAGTTTCCCTGTACCAATTCCTTACTTGTCTATCGTGCAGCCAAACAACGATCTATACTGATCGTCATGGAGCACAGAGACGCAGAATGATGTCTAGTCGTACTTATCACCGCCTTGCAACCGCATAAAATCCCAGGAAATTTTCACAAACCATATTTATTGTTACGCGGACAAAATGCAAACATTTTCATTGAATAATATCGACTATGCATAGTCGATACCTCAATTTTGTCAAGCTTTTTATTCGTCGTTCCACAGTGCAATTCCTGGATGATGTATAAAAAGTAAATCTCCCACTTTAAGAGGTATCAGATACTACATAGATTCCTATGCTGTGTAGAGATCAGAGCAGTGTCTGACGGGATTTGTTGTCAATCGTCACACAGATTTGATACTTATGAATAACAGGCGATGGCGTCGCAATGATTGGAGCTGGTAGCATCCCATGGGATGCTAGTTTAGTATTAAAAACAAATATTGATATTGAAAAGAGACCAAGAGAGAGAGAAAGAACAGACGTGCAACGCAGATAAACAAATTGATATCTCGGGTTCAATTTGTAGATGCGTTTTCTGATAACAACGACATTAGTACTGGCTATAGTAGGTAGATATATATACATGTGGACTGAGAAGTGATTGCAAACGATAAAAAAATGGAAATGATAGGAGAAGCAAGCGGTTTCAGATACATCGGGCACTTTACTTTATTATCAACATTCGGGGTAGGAGTAAAATGCATATCTATTTCTCCCAAAGAAATAATTATGCCCCCAAACGTTTGTGATATTAAGGGGGTATCCGCACCTTGGAGTCCGGAAATATTGATGCATTTTGATGCTGTACCCTGTGATAACAGTAAAGTCCAGACGTATTCAATTAATTCAGTCATCTCCTTCATTTGCAGGTAACAATGCTTTAAAATATATAAGTATTATTGGATTCCAGGGTGCTAACATATCCCCTTAACTCTCTTCCAAATTTTGAGACAAAGGGTACTTGGCTAACATAATATAGTATTTTGTCGTCGACATTCTTCGGAAAGATATTCGTTTGATTTTCATGAACTGAAATAACGATCATGCAGAAGGTGCAAAGCAACTTGTTGTTGTAAGATGGATAAAAGTCGTTGGGAGAATATTTTAACACGGTTTTGTGAAATGACGGTAAAACAACAAGAAGAACATCGATAAACGAATGAATGATAAAACTGGGTAAGGGTGAGGATAGGAACGAACAAAGGTGGCGACGAGTTTGGTACGTACAGGTAGAGGTTTGGGATTAGGATAGATATCAGATATCCGAGACTTACTTGACTCCTAGCTTGGTGGCGACTCGCCGCCAAGGACTGTATCCCGTTGCAGTTTTCTTGTTGCTAATCTCCCTTTAATCGCCGATCGATCGGTACCATTAATTTCCGATTGGTTTGTTGCGGTTGCACGGGAAGGAATGCACGGGGGAAGGAAAAAGCACACACTGCATTAGCGCCGTTTAAATTCTATGCCGTTTCTCCTCTTCCCTCCCATTTCTTTATTTATTTATTTATTCAACTATTCAACACCAATATCTATAATCTGTTTCTTCTCCATCTTTTCTCTCTTTCATAGCTTTAGCTTTATTCGCTAGATTAAATATCTACGAAATGATCTTCCAGCCTAACGATTTGCCCCAATCTTCACGAGAATTATTTTCTCGACTATAACTGACTAGCGAGGAAACTCTTTGATCTAGAAATCACGGTATTTACACGCATCAGGGTATGTCTGAAGTTAAGCTTATGTATGTATGTACATCCTTTCCATAAGCGAAAAGCTAGTTAATTCAATTAATCGAACATGCTCCATGGAAGAATTTGCGTCACTATTTAATGAACACTGAAAATATGTACAAATATGTATATACGATAGCCATGACATCGTCGATCCTGAGCCCAGGCATGCCGAATACTTGCCTTTACCCAAATCGATTGAAGCGCTTGGTAAACGACCAAGTTTTGGTACAGCATTCGCAATGAATCTTTCCCAGCTATTATCTACTGTTGTAGAATTAGAAAATTCCTTTTTCTTTGACAATTGCGTTGAAAATTAAATCAACAGAGGGTTTGCACATGAAAATTTGAACATTAGATGGAAACCCTCTATTCCGTAATACTTAAACACCATTCGTATGTATTTCTATTTGATAAAACCAGCGCAAGTTTAAATAAATTAGTACCACAAGCGCGCGACGCCTTGGGTTTCATGCCCGCGAAAAAAAGTATACTCAAAGCCTGGGAATGTACTGACGTGCGGCCTAATCTGAAGCTGTAGAACCAGAACCAATGCAGCAACTAACGACGAACCATGGAAGAAAAATGAGTAATTGATATTATCGACGTACCTCCCGCTACTCGTCGACAAAGGCGGAGGCAGCGAAGACGTCGATCCTCTCTTGGCCGTTGTTGTCACTGTTGAAGCAGCTGAGGCGGACTTGGAGACTGATTTAGACTGGTGTTGCTTGTGCTTAGTGCATTCTACTACTAGTTGATCCTTGCATCCTTGACTTTGATGTACCGTCGCCCCACAAGCTGTGATTTTTACAGTTCAGAGATTAATTCAATTGGAATGATTAAACTCAACCAGAATAAAAGTTTCTGGGTATGAAATAGCACAAAAATGAACGATAATGTCTCAAAGAGGTAAAACTAAAAGAACTCACTTTCGCAATGTAAGGCTGGCTTGTTGGCCAATTGCTTGGTACAGAAATCGCACGTTGCTCCAGCTTGATGATTGGCTGCAGCTGCCGTCACCCACTGATGCTGTTGACTTTGGTTTGATTTTTTTCCACTTTTGTCCTTGAATAATAAAAATAATGAATACAGTGATCATGGAATTCTCGACGTTCTCCATATAAGTAAAGACAGTATTGATTTTTTGTAGACAGTTAAATACACAAGATTATTGAAAGCCTCACCTTTTTCTTACGGAAAAAAAGAGAGCCCCGCTTTCGACGAGTCTTCTCCGAATGACTATCGTCGTATACAACCCCACTGCAATAAAAAGTAACGAAAGTTGTGAGTGGTGAAAATTTGATATCTGAAAACGTCAATTGAAGTCATAGTAGGTATAGGAACTTCAAGAAGAAGTAAAAATTCATGGGGAATTATCGTTCAGACAGTCACCCCAAGATAGAAACTGACTAGTTTAAAAAGACTTTTTTTTTCAACTCTCTGGTAAGAAATCGTTTGCGGACTCAATTTTTTCACAGCTAATAACGCGTATTTTCTATTTTCTAATCGTGTCTGAAAATACTAGTAACCAGCTATCAAAAGAAGCTGAGCTAATAGAACGTTTGTACACAGCGTACCAGTGATTTGAAAAAAATTATATACCCTGCTTAAATTAAAATTATATAATGTGCTTAAAGAAAAGGAGAAAAGTTATAAAAATCTTGTTGGGGCACAGACTAGGGAATTATCGAATATTGTATATATACACACGTCTACATGTTAATTATTGATTTAAAATACCAGCAAATAATAAAAAAGCGACAAGATGCAAAAGAGAAATAAAATACTTACTCGGCGAGTAGTTCGTCAAGGGAAGCTTGGGCATTGGGTGTACCTTCTCTGGCCAAATCTCCGTGATAACCATGGCCTCTGGGAGGAATAAGGTCCTCGGTCTCCGTCTCACTTCCGCTTCCTCTTTCGTGACGATTCCTTCCGCTTAGGAGCTCCCGGGTACTGTATTCGCGTTTTAATATTCAAGCGAGTGGCAAGACAATCTGATCTGATCTGAAGCTAAAGCCTGTCTGAAACTCTTACCATAGTCCTTTTCACTGACTTGGTAACAAGTTTGAAAAAGCTTTAACTTTAGATCATGTAAAATGGCAACCATCTGACCTACCTAGTTATATATAGCTACCATTCGTAAAACCTTGTGGCTTTGCTTCAAGCTACTATACTATATACCATCGTAAGATGTATAATTAAATAGTGGCAAAGATCTAGCGTATTAAATGGTGTTTCAAAAATCTGTAGCCATGCATTTTAAAATATAATAAGTGGAATCTAAGACTAATTGTAAGATGCGGAATTACGAACATCGCGCATAAGCATTCAGGATGTAACTCGTTGTAATCAAATTTCAAGTAATCAAAATTCTACTAGGAATTAGTAAATGCGGTGAAAATTTTTCGTGCTTCAATCTTCTAAATGCTGAGTTTGAAATTGAAATTACCTAAAGTAAAGGAATTCCCCAAGTAATTACTGACTCAATGAAACTTTCCTATACCATAAAACCCAAATTTAAAAGTTTTCATTATGATCCCCAGTTTTATCATACAATTTGATTATAGTCGAGTTATATCAAGAATTTCGATATTTGGTGCATCTAATACTAAAATTACAACATGTTTGGGTCTCGAGATTATAAGATGTACAGACATGGACCAAAAGCTAGATTTCATACTGTTAACACTGGATTTTCAATAAAAAGAGAAAAACATAAGCAACTGGCACGTTAGCAATTCTGTGACTATGTCCATATAATCATGTGATCTAGCTTTGCAGTTTGCAGTTTGTCTGTTCCCTCGCAATAGATAACTTACGCGGTAAGCAATGGAGTAGTTCGTGTCCCAGAGTCAACAAGATGCGCGTGAACCGGGGGTGTAACAATTGACGGAGTTGAAATGGACTTTTGTAGCGGTAGACGGGAACCAGTGACTCCGGGCATCAAGCCTGCGCTCTCTCCCAGCCTTTCTCTCTTTGTAACAATTTTCTGAAAGTCACCCTGAAAATTCAACAAAAAATAATAAATTTAGCTACTCTTTGTTCTTGCCAGGATATTCTTAGTTTCTGAAATAAAATATAAAAAGACAGGTGGAACTGTTGAATTGGATCAGGACTTGATTAACCACTGAAAATCGATTTCCTTCTTTTCCTATTATACAGAAAATAATGACCTGAATAAGGTCTGCTTCGTTGAGCGAGTGAGTACTGGCTTGCGCTCTAGAGGCCTTGCTTCCAACTCCCGTTCCTGCGGGATGAGGTTTGTTATCCAATTCTAAATCTAATTCGCTGTCCAGACTGCTGAGACTGATGCTACGCTGACGCTGCAAGGACAAGAAATAAACGAGTTTTCTTTAATTCGATCAGCCTTAACGCAGACACGAAGTAACTATATCAACATATGGTATAACAAATCAATACATGAATCGCTAAAATTTATCAATACCATTGATCGAGCTTGGAGGTGAAGGTGATGGTCTTGTCCAGACTGCCTGGAGCCTCGTCTCGAGTCCTCGAGACCAGTCCAGCTCCGCCTTCTGTCGACCCCTTGAATCCCATGAGGCAGATGCCGACTTGAGGGAGGAAAATGTGTCGGCGAACTATTAGCTGAGCAATCTACCAAGAGATCCGGGTCCGAGCCAGCGTCCGGATTATCATGGTTATTGAAGGCAGTAGCGTTCAGTGGACAGAGCGAAGGACAGGAAGAACTCAGCCTCTGATTTTGAACGTGATGTAAACGTGAACGATTGCTGTGACCTGGGGTGGTCAGCGTCAGCTCACGCATTCGCTGTATGCTCTCATGGATTTCGTGCAATTGGCGCAAATTGTCGTCTGAAAAATAATTGAGCATTGCGGAGATGCATGGATATTCCTTTCATCCCTTACTCCCTCTCTTCTCCCTCGCAATTCCTGACCTACCAAGAATGGGATAGTGCTTAGCAAATCCCGGGGAATGTGGAGTTACGCTAATAATGGGTACCAGCGGCCCTGCTGACCGTATCTGCGAACCAACTCCTGTCGGCTGTTGTTTTAGCTGGTCGAGACCTCTGTCGGACATTACGATTACAGAAGATCCGTCCTTGGAATAGTCAGACTCTGAGGCTCCGTCTAACGTGAGTCCATCAAGCACTGCATCAGCTCTTCTGGGGACACGCGTGCAGTCAGGGTGCGCAGAACTCAAGTAATCCGTTATTACATCCTCGTCGCTATCCTCCCCACTATTTGGACACTCGTCTGAGAATTCGGGGAAAAGAATTTACCAATCAAATATGTTGTCGTTGATCATTCGTGGAATCGTATTCGGAAATTTTTCCATTGAAATAGACATCAGTTTCGCTGATTTGTGTTAAAAATATGATCATTATACGTTATTAGCTTTATTATTATCCAACTACTTTTTCGATTAAGAAACGTGTACTGAGAAAGTGGGTGTAGTTCAAGTTGTGCAATGAAATATACTGCTCATGATAAAACGCGACTCTACGTTAAATGTTGCTAAAATCAATCAAACAGTTGTGCAGCAATGATATTTCAAACTGGTACCCCTCCCACATTGGATTTCCAAATTGTGTTATATTTGGAGGAAAAGCTCGTTGCGATGAGAAGTATCAGCCAGACAAGTTACATCGAAATGTTACGAACGGTTTGCGAGATATTAATACTTCTTTAAAAATACGTTTTTTCCTCTCCTTTGCAAACCCCTCGATAGATTTTTCTCAAATTTGATACCAGATCTAAAGACTATTCAAGGTATTGCTGGGCCAAAATTCGTCGAAATTCGTCGACTCGGTCTAAAGTTAATCAATTTAATTAAGTGTCCCAGTTTCTTGGGACAGTAATATTCGATCCTTATAATTACGACTAAAAAGATATCATCGTACGTAAAATGGTTATCGAATCGGTTACAGGTAGATATAATGCGTACGTCTGTAGGTATCCGGTGTTCAATACCTAGTACCTCTAGCTCGTCGCGGTGTACGTGATATAGGAAAACTGATAACCAGGAGCGAAGACAGAGAACAATAGGGACAAATGAATTTCTCCCCCGTTACCTCTACCGCGGAACGTTTCGTGGTCCAAAGTCAAAGAGATGCGAATCCGAACGTTGAGGTGGGGTGTAATAATGGTATATACATTCAATAGGAACCAGGTCAAATCATTTTCTTCTTATTTTCGATATCTACTGTTATAGAGAACCAATCAATCGCTTGTACTAATACAGAGACCCGTGACACGGACCTTGCAGATAATTTTGGGAAAACAGTTTCGACGCCGCTTTCCCCCGATCGAACAATAGATTCATTATTTGATCACCTCACTCGCGCCTACAAGGTCCGCGGTTTTCACTTGCATGTAAAAGTTAGTTTTCGCACGTCAGATCTGTTTCACGAACGACCCGTGTCTCGTAGGAATCAGAAGGGTGGAAATAAACGATTAACGAATAAAGGGGAGAAACGATCAAAGCAATCTAGTATAAAGTTCAGAAATTGTGAACAACGCATCGTAAGGGAAAAAAGAAAGGCCTAAATACGCGCTTTGGCAAACCTCCGAAAGGTCACGAATCCTCCCTTTTCTCTGCACCGCGTGTTATAAAAGGGGGTAGAATAACTTACCGCAATATAAATATAAAAATCGTTGGAAATTCTAAAGGCCAAAACTCTATACGATTATTAGCTGCCTACGCTTTTTCAGGATTCTTCATGTCTCAAATTCGTCTCATCACGCGAGCGCGTATGCCGTATATACTTGGTGGGTACATGTCGATTATTTTACCTGTTTTATTGAACCGCCTGAAAGTTTGCATGACATTAAGCACCCGCGAATTGAGTTTCCACCTTTTTTTAGCGAACATATTCGTACGTGTGATAATACGAAGAGAAATTCGTTTACACTATAGAATTACCAAACGCGATGTAAACATTCCGTTGGACATGTTCAGCGTTATAAATAAACATGAGTTACGTCACCCTGCAGGCAGTGTACGATGATAGGAAATAAATCTATCGTATATTTATGCACAATTTAAAAAACCCGGATATTCGTTTTGAGTAAGTTAACAAATATCGAAAAGTTTTCAGTTGGATTTCGAAACCGCGGAATTTATACTCAAAACCGCAAAATTCTTTTCGTCCAAAGAACGTGGGATGAAATTGCGTTGTGGATTTTTATCTTCAACTGTAATAATACGCTGGTTCGTTCATCCCTTATTATTCTTAAACCTCTCATGGATATCTCGCACTGGATTACCCGCGTTAATCAACTATCAACACAGCCTATTATCGAACGCGCCTGCGATGATACAATAGCGACGAAAACGAGTAGCTGGCGTATTTCGCGAGTTCGGCACTCTCTAACACCCGACGAAAGATCGTCGAAGGCAATGTCTTCTGTCACCAATGAGACAGAATCGCCACATTCGATGGCTCGGCTAGGACGCGATAGCGTAAATGAGGACTAGGTAAATCCTCAGTGGTAAATACCCGGAGGTAGAAGTCATAAAAATTCAGATCTGGAATTACGAAGCCCTTGCAGCGTTGCGATTGAAATAATCACTACATAACAACAATTCGGTATTTATCCCAGCGTTTCATAATCCGCGAAAACGGCCGCTTGTTCAATCGAATTCGCACTCCGTAATATCATTTATCGCGATTAATGTCACGCATTAAGGCCGGAAATCGAAGATTCTCATATATCTGTAGATACCTAGATAAAAATAATTACATTATACATGCATGCGCGAGATAATGAAACCCATCAATGCTCCGTGAGTCGTAAATACCTACTCACGTATACGGGGTGAATTCAGAGTTAATAGTACAGAGTAAGATAGTAGAAAGAGGGAACTAACGCACCGGCATTGCCATTTGCTGCGCGAAACTCTCGTCGAGGAATTAACTCGCGTTGATAATCCGGGGCTTAAATACAATACGGATGTGGGAGTATCACCCTCGACATGTTTCTCGTACGATTCGTCACGTCGCGTTCCGGAACGAATAGTATAGCTAGTATACGCGGCAATGCTATGCAGGCTTGCTGTTTCTCAAAGACGACACGGTTGAACCGACCACCACCACCGACCGACCGACCAAATGACTGACTGTTGCTTTTCCCGTAACTTGCCACTGGGAATTGATCCGCGAGCTCGAGCGACCCCGAGCCCCGAACGACCAACCACCACCAACCCCACCTTTCGCTCCCCAACCCTCGAACAACTCCGTCTACGTTCCTCTGAAACCCTCCTTCCCACCTTGTCCTCTCACTCCTCTTCTTCCATCCCATCTATCTGTATATTACAATGTATATAGCGAACACCTACATGTATCTATCCTCTCGTCAGCTCTGCGCGCACCCGCCCTGACGGAAGTACGCGGGGTACGAGGAGAGGGGGAGAATGAAGCTGCGCCGTTGGAAAATATCGGCAATTTTGAAAAATTTTACCTAGACTGGCAATTCGATTGTAACAGACTAACTAACAGGATCTAAATATAGGCACTATCTATAGAGAGTGAACCCTCCATCTAGCAGGTGTTATATTTATAAGGGCTACTTCTTCAAATCTATACAGTTGAATAATGATCTATAGATTTCTAGCTGATAGATTAAGCTTAACAGTGATAGCATCGATCAACGGTTTGAACATTCTCAGTTTTAATGAAAAATGACTATACTAACATAAGCGAGGAATAGGTTGTAAATCATCAAGATGAACAATAAAACTGACTCAAAACATACCGTAGACAGTAATAAACCCAGGAGTTGAGTTTGTCTATTATTGAAAAGGAATCATCGGATCTTTCCACAAGTTGAATAAGCCGGCAAAGAAAGATGGCCAGAAACCACAACCTGAGAGGAAACGGTCACTATTCTTAGAATCTCATCTAGTGATAGCTACCATTCATGACTCAATGAACAATTTTCTGCAGTTTTTCAAGGTGGGTGATGAGCCGATATAAATTCAAGGAGTTAATATTAACTTGACGTACAACTGAGGTCTCAAGATTATGATTTGAAGTAAAATGACGATGACGATGTAAGTCGTTGGTGTCGTACCTTCATTTAATCTCTTGAGAACATGAAGTAATCCAAGTTTTACATTAAACGATGTTCTATGGTTGGAATAATAGAAATTGACTTACCGGAGGAGAAAGGAGCGAGGTTTTCGGGCCTTTTATCCATCTCTGCGCCCTCCGCTTCAGTCTTTGGCAAAATCCAAAGCTTATAATCTGGAATAAATTACAGCTAAAATCGTGTCATTGCTACTAGTGGTCATACATCCGAGAAAGGTGATGAGGAATTCATGGGAATTCCAATTCTGCCATTTCTAGTTTCTTCTTAGATGAAACTGTTCATCTTTTCATCTTGACATCTCTAGGAGTTGAACTGAATTTTGAAACTTATTTAACCATAGGAGTTGGACGCGAGTTTGATTATTGATTTATAAATAAATAATAATTATGCGAATCACCGACTGGCTGGTGTGGAAGTTGATAAATATGGGATAAAGAGATTCGTATCTATCTTTCGCTTAGAGAAATGAGGCTGCTGCAATCAAATTAGATATTGTAGCATGTAAAATGTGAGGGTGACAAACCTACGGCACATTTATAACAATATGTTTACTTGATTGATATTTGGGAAAGTTGATAAAGACGAAAAGGGGGACGGCACACGACTGCGCGTGAGTCCTGTTGCCAGGGAAAGCCGTATTGACAGGGGATACTGTTGCTTCTCAAATCATTGTTATTCACTAATAATTAACACTCGTGATTCGATTTAACATCGTCTATAATACGTACCAGACGTTAGGTAAACTTTTTAATTCCATTTGAAGAAAAACTTATCACGTATTCCTCGTAAATAAACACAATATAGCATTGACAGGGCTCTTTGACAACACTATCACGGCGCGCCGCCGGCCATTTTCTATTGCTGGTACTACCTCGCGATTTGGGAGGGAGACGACGATGTCCAAATTACGAAGTAGGGCGGGATCGGGATGGCCGACGTCTAGGGCACGAGACGTGTCAATAATATTTACCGATTCTCATTAATAATTAACTGGACTTTGGACAGATAGATCGTTTCATTATCAATTAAGAGTTACGAGCAGTCGAGTTCACGCTCGTAAGTTAAAACCTGAACTCCCAAATGCTGCAACTAACAATTTCAAATCCATATCGGATTTGTTCACCGCTTCATCGTTTCCGCTTTTAGCACTCAGCGGCGCGAAGTTTATAATCTTATAATCGTCGTTCGATCGACCCTCCATTAAGTAATCGAACAATTCCCTTATATGTAAGATTATATGCGAGGAATAAAGCGATTGATAAACTGGAATTTGTTTCAACACCTTTCCTCTATCCTTACCTATTACATTCAATGAAAGAAAGAAAGAACGAAAAAAGAACAGTCGGATCACGTGCCGAGACTAGATCCGCTACGATAAGCGTTTGAGTTATACTTGCCCTTTTAAAGACCTGACACGTTGCTGCGTTTGTCTTTACCGTAATATTCTACAAGACAGAAACGTTTCGCAATTTAAACGAATGTCGTAATTATCATACATTTGACTGACATAATGTTGTGTCGTGGATATATAACTGTTGCTCAACTGTTGCGTTTTTCGTATAGGTTAGTCTAGATGTTTGAAATAATATACTTATTTCAACGAATTCTCTAAACTCTACCATCTCCCGAACGATTCTCATAAAAAACAGCGATAATGGACAATGCAGAGAAGATAGCAATCGTGAAAAACGCCATCGGCTATTACCCGGATTTTCCGAAGCCTGGAATCATCTTCAGGCAAGTTTTACAAGGTCATTATAACCGTCTAATTAAATCGCGAATTATTGCGTCTTGGATAAACTATTGATTATTTATTTTCAGAGATGTTTTCGGAGTATTTAGCAACGTTGCTGCAACGGGAGCGCTTCTGGATCTCATGATAGCACATACCAAATCTCTGAAAGTGGATGCAATCGTGGGTTTAGATGCCAGGGGTTTCCTCGTTGGACCATTGCTAGCTGCTGAATTGAAAAAGCCATTCATGCCGATAAGAAAGAAAGGCAAATTACCCGGCAAAGTTGTATCACAAAGTTACAAGCTTGAATATGGAGAGGTGAATATTTACCCAAGTCAAATTAGTCAGCCTCTATCGCAAGCTGACTGAACAAACAGAAATGTTTCACTGGTTTTATCTAATGCGAATTTTCAATTCAACTTTTTGCTGTCCAGATATCATTATATTCAACAAAACTTCAAATATTTTTAGGATACCTTAGAAATTCAGGACAACAATCAGATCAGAGGAAAACAGGTGCTGATTGTCGACGATCTCCTAGCTACCGGAGGTGTGATATAAATCATGAAACAGAATATCCTTAGGCTTGATTCACCAAATGTAGTCAAGAATCTCTCTAGTTACTGAATGGATAATTAGACGAAAGAATTCTTGAGAGATTAGATCTTTCATCCAGCTTCTGTGTGTAATTTTGTTTTCTTCCGTTGCTGAAGATTTAGGGCTGCAAACAGACTGTAAATGTAAATTCTAGTACATAACATTGTTATAAATTCTAGGAACGATGGAGGCAGCTATTCAATTGCTCAAGGTGGCCAAGGCGGAAGTTGCCGAATGCCTGGTGGTAATAGAGCTGCTCTCGCTCAATGGTCGCAGCAAATTATCCGCCCCTGTACATTCGTTGGTCCAATATGAATAGCTGAATTTATGAATTAAGAATTGCAATTAAATGACAAATAATGAATAAACATTCCCAGCAATTTGTACAAAAATAGAATTTATTCTCATGTTTAAATAGTTTGTATAATATGTGTATAAATACAATATATATATATATATATATATATATATATATATCATTATCCACGTTTATAGCAATATTCTCAATCTCAGAGCAATTAAAGATAGTAAATATGTATCTACAATTATTTACAAGCAATGTCGGGCCATTCTGCGGTTTTCCGAATAAAAACTGCTACATACTTCTCTGCCTGATGCGGAATGCCAAATACAGTTGAGATCCTTTTTGTAAAAGGGTGAAAAGCTTGTAATCATTCGCAGATTGTAGTGTGCGTGGTGGCACTGGAATCTACTGCTTTCAATAACGTCTGGACTTCGAATTCTAGTTTCTGTACTTGATCTTGTAACTTCTGGCAATTTTTACCTCCAAATTGTTCGTCTATAGATTTATCTTCAACACCCTCATTGAATGCTTTTGGATTATAGGAGGGATGGGACATTAGATTCTCTTTCTGCATGTAGATGTTTTTCAAACTAAGTTCGTTGCTGCGGATTTTCGCTGTGTAACATCGACGCAACTCTGTAAATGACACGCATGTGAGCCCAGTATTCAAGGTATAAAGATTATTCAAATTCCAAAATATCAGTCCAGGCATCGTTCTTTCACTTACCGTTAATTCTAGTAGCCTCTACCTCTCTGAGGAAATTCTCTCTTTCCATGCGCAATCTCTTTTCCTCAAGAAATTTTAACTTGCAACGTTCGTGCTCTCTATGTTTGGTTGCTTGCTCCTCCTGTCGGTGTAATTCCTGCCACTCTAATTGTGAGTCTTCTGCAAAGAACTTTGGATACTGGTCAGGCAGAAATGAGGGGTATGGCCCCGTTTTAGGTAAGGTAGATACAGCGCTCCTGTGCAAAAATTATATTCAATCAAACACTTCATGACAATGAACCTTAGCTCTAAGAAATTCACTCATTCATGGGGTGAATTATAGAGTTGGAATCCCGAACCTAAAGTATCTGGCAGGGTGAAGATGATATGGTGTGTTATTATCCAGCCTACGGGCTGCTCTCAATAGATCAACGACTCTGACATGACCCTGAGCATGGTAAAAATGTGTGAAATCATCACGAGATCGCAATCGAGACATGATAACTTCACGGGAGCAAATGCTATAGGCTAGCGAGCTCATGAGGAAAAGAAAAGGACGACCATATGAGAAGAGATGATCCCATAAAATCAGCCATTCGTCTCCGGAAAGTACTTCGCTCATCATAGTTTGCAGGAGTGGCCAAACATACTCGCTCGAAGTTATTCCTTTTTCGCAAAAAAAATTAAGAAGCACAGGGTCAGCTTCGGATAAGACGTTTTCGAGCATTGCTAGAACGTTTAACGGAGGCAAGGGATGATATTCAAACCATCGTTGACAATAGTTTGACAATAGGAAGATGATGATTTCAAAAGCTAACACGTGATTGCCCTGAAACAGTAATTCCAATTATCGATCATTTCCTAACAATTTGATTCAATGTATCCAATTCTTGGTGAGAACATCTGCTACCTGAAATACAATGAGGAACGGAAAGACAAGACGTGGTAGAAAAGTGCTCTGCGAAAGCAGAGGACACCAGTGAACTAAACAGTTCACAATTGTGGCCAGAAACAAGGCCTTGCTTCTGTCCGCCAATGGGTAGTCAGCCAGAATCCTTTCCATAAGTCCCTGATAAGGATTCTTGTTGGACAGAGCAGCATAGGCGTTTCGATTCCTGGGTAATTCCAAGATCGAGGTCCAAATCAGGGAACGATGTTTACTGGGATATTCTCCAAACTCTTTTAGGATAGGCATGAGCCGTTCCAGATTTAATTCTTCTTTGATATATTGCCTGACACACTTTAAATGGACCTCTGCTCCATGAGAAAGAGGTCGGCTTGGGCCTCTAACTTTTTCTTTCAGTTTCAGCCCCAGGGATAACAGTATATCGGCTACTTCCAATCTCAAACTACCAGTAATCTCAATGTAAGCTATGTATCGCCCATTTGGAGATATACTGATCCGACTAACCCCAGCGATAGGCTCGTTAGATGATGACGGCACAAGACTGGATGTGCTTAGATCCAAGAAATGCAGAGTACGATTTGAGGATAATATTGATAAAATTTTATTCGCCCCTCCATCCAGTGGCTGGGGCAAAATGCCGAGTTGTTTGACAGAGGCCAACCCATCTGGTAGCTGAAGACGTTTTATCAAATCCCATTTAAACGTGTTTAGGATGAGTATAATGTTTGGAATTCCTGCCAATATCATCGCCCTTCCATCTCTCGTGAATTCATAGTCTCTCACGGCTCTCAGCCCGAAAGATTTGAGGTCAATTCTAACATCCTGTTCCAATTTTTGAAATTCCCAGACCTGCATAGTACAGTCACGATAGAGAGCAGCTATCGATCCTGTAGATGAAAAACTAGCCTTTCGTAGACTGATGTTAACTGTTGAAAATCTGAGCTGATGGACCTTGCTACAGGTGGAAAAGTCCCAGATTATAACTTCCTTGGTAGAAGAAGTTAAGGTGTAGCCTTTGTAGCTAGATACATGTGTCACAGGAAATTTGTGGCCCGGTATTGAACAATGATCCTTCACATCTCCATTTATTTTTATAATTTGGATAACGCCATCGATCGATCCAACTAGTATTTCAATTTTATTTGCGGGATTGAAAGCTAGGAATGTACAAGATTGTACAGTACCAAGTTTGCAGTATCGCATGCATTGGCCCAGTTCAATAAGGATAACGAGTCCCTTGGCATCAACGGCCAGTAGGCGTTCTCCAGTTTGATCAAAGGCAAGGTGTGTTAGTTGGGTCTTCGATTTGTGACAAACCCGGCTAGTCGATTTTATCTCATTTAACGAAGGATCTAGCGTGTAGCTATGGGATGTTTTTTTCAAGCATAACCACTTTTCGGAATTCATTATCACGAACTTATCCTCTACTCAATGTGTATCGCATTTCAATATTATTTGCGCGAATCGCCATTTATAAACAACTATCGATCTTCCAATTGGCTGTTGGCTTTTGGCGGGAAATCTGGTTGTCCTGCAATTGATCGACGACTCGCTTCTTCGAGCTCGGTCGATTAAAAAAAAGCACTGCCGCCTACTGCCACCTGGTGATTAAATTCTAAACAAATTACCGGCAAAAACAAAAGCGGAACCCTTTCGCGCCACCGCGTGTATGTATACTGTAAAGAAAATGCAGATGAACATACATACACTGCAGTCGATCGACTTTATAAATTAAATGATGTGTTGGACAAATTTTCTGAGATATATGTTTTTCTATTTCGTTTACCAAATTTTTAGAATTTATCATGTATTTCAAGCCTTGTATTTTTTCATGTATGTATGCATAACTCTAGTTGTCAAGCCTCATAACATTGAATGAAAATTGTTCCTATTCTATACCCATTTTCCATTCAATGCAAACGACAATTATATCAGTTTTTAAAATCGAACGAATTCTACGCCGCTGTCAAGATGCGCGCGCAGTTCTCGATCGTAGTTCGAGAAAATTTGAAAACACACGTCCGGGAGCTACGTCGCGCTGTTTCGCGTTCATGTGTCGGTGTTCCATAGAGTCTCCGGGTTTTTGTTAAAATTAAATCGTGTATTTTATGACATAGTGAAGTGATGACTGAGAATTATTGATACATGATTAACGGAAAAATGCAGAGAAGTGGTACGTATCGTTAGCTTTATTCAAGTTGGGTTAAAGACTCTACGAAACACGCGAATATACCTTGCCCGACGTCATCTCAACCGACGACCATTTTGAGGGCGCCAAATATTTGCGTCAATACGCAGAGCTGGCACTGCTACACGGCCGCGGCCGGTCAATACGTTGCGGACCTAACCTATCCTATCATCAATCTTTACATCTACCGTTACTACTTCCTCGAGCTAATGAAGAAATTTATTTCTATGATACTGTAGCATTTCCCTATCGAATTTCATCGCCATGTTTATCAATGATAAACGAAATACGTGTTCAGTTTTGCCTTACGAGGACGCACGTCAGCCTTGAAATTCCTTACAATATCTGCATTGTGCTAACACCATAAACGGCATAAACAACTTTTCACCTACGGAATAGGGAATAGGTTCAGCTCGTTTGCCTCAACCTGCCGAGACACCTGTTACTGTTTCCTGCTAGTAGTAACGCAGAAATGGAAAACATAAGAGTAGAGTAATAATGGCACGTGTTTTATAAAACAACGTAACAAAGAGTTCGAGCTACGTTCATTCATTTATTTCAAACAATAACACCATACGAATACATTGTTTATCTGAAGGGGTTGAATTTCAGAGAAAAAAAAGACTGTAATAATTCGGTCTCTTCGAGTGGCAAATGTGTAATATACTTATTTGGTTCGATAAATAAATAATCCACATCTCTGCAGTCCGTCTGTTTATAGTTAGTTACACATCTTTTTGTTTATGCCGAGGCGGGACTGAGGCAGAATATACGCGACATACCTTTCACGGTATTATCTCAAGGTAAACAAGGGTAGACCAAAAATAAGGCCGCACACAAACCCGATGGGGACCATTTTTAAAGTCACTGTATTTACTGTGGCACATGCAGTTGGCGCCCGTGTGCGTAGAACGGACACATTACGCTGCATGTAATTATAGGCTGGTTAAATTATAAGACCAATACAGCATGTGACCAAGTTAGACTGAAACTGGGTTAAAATATGAAATTTGACACTCTTAGTTAGTAGCAGAGATGATGATTGTGTCGTTAGGGAGTTTCTACGTTCTAATTTTAACGACTCAAAACTTGTCTGGCTTTATAAATGCAGCGTGTCGTAGATTCGATGGAATTCATTATAAGATCCGTTTTGAGGCAAAAACTTGAAAGAGGGAAAAAAAAGGATGATAGATAACAGCGGTTCTCAAACCCGACTGTATTCCGTATATCTTCGAAACAACGCGATACGGTAAACGCCCGGTTATCTCTATCTGACTTTTTATTCGTTTGGGAATGAGCCAACGCCCGTTTGAACCGATAACGAACCGATAACGAACTGATAACTCAAAACGAGACAACGTTCTCCTCGCGTTAGCGTAGCATAGAATGAGACGCACTGACCACGTGCTCCCCATTTAATTAATGGTAGGTTTGTTTTCACACTTGAGATTCTAGTGCTCCTCGTCGTGTATGAGTCGAGCTTGGTGCCTGCCTGGTTCTTGTTGGGACATTGTTCTCGATCCTTTCATGCTAACGAAACGTTATATCTTTAGACACGCACTACACCTAGACCGTACACGGTCCGATACCTCGGTACCTGCAATGCGTATATTAGAAATATACCTTGCCCCTATACCCATGTGTATCGCGCCTATTAGAAGTTGTATAAACGAGAATGAGTATATAAAGTAACCCGGGCGATGCTTTTATTATCCAGAGTTAATGTCAGTGTGATTGTAATTGAAATTTGTTGCCGGGAGTGTAGAGCCAAAGAGATGCGCGAGGCTTTTTTGTACACTGCAATAATTAGCATGCAGATTGTGGCTTGACAGATTTATACTTTATTGCTATTTATATTCCATTTGCTGCGACATATGTTGTAATCATTCGAAAGGTAAAAATTGATATAGGTAATTATAAAATTTATTTTATGGAAATATAAATCAAGTTTAGTTGATAAGCTAGTGAATGTTTGAATGAGTGTTATTATCTGAAGCCCCGTAGAAGGCAGAACGGAAAAAGGAGAGATACTGCAATACGAGAGCTCGTTACGCCGTTTTCCATCTATAGACTATCTTTATTTCTCAGCATACGTTCCAATGCGTTTATCATCGATACGCACACTCACACTTAGTGGTATTATGCTGTCTCTTCTTGCGTATAGGTATCGCTGACGAGAAGTCATCCGTGTTCTTTTTTATCTCGCTTTATATCTTGCTCTCTCTCTTTCTCTCTCTTTCTCTTTCTTTATTTCTTCTTTTATCAAGCACATACCTACCTATCGATTGCAGTCCTTCGCGATCTATTTTTATAGTCTCAACGTCACTCCTTCAGACTGTGAACACGTCATCGTCACTTTATATACAGCCCAGGATTTTGTTTTAGACCTACTATCTCCTACTCACTCGTTATGCCAATAAAAACTACCGCACGACGCTGAGCGACCGGCAGTAAATTGTTAATTCCACCTATTTATCATAGCTGTACATATGCACCCTTGTTTTGACGCCAAATTGTATGAAACCAATGTGACACATCGGGATGAGAGAAATTGTCTTATTTATTAAAAACGTGATTTTTATTGAATGGCTTAATTCTAAATTTAGGAAAAAAAAAACTAGAATATTAAGTTTCTATTCTTTTCGTTTATGTAACTTGGTTCTTTATTTATTTTTTTTTTCAATTAAACGACTCGTCATCTCATAAGTTGGGAACCTACAATCCGCGGCACACCGCGATTTAAGATTTAACTAACTAAATAGGCTATAAGGCATATAGTATAAGTGGATGGAATTTTAGAGTCGAATTTAGTCTCGATGCGCTCGTTTGTGTCTCTGCTATCTCCCAATGGAATGCCCTTCTCCTGTGTCTGCATTTCTGCTGGTCTGGTTATACAATTAAAAGAATGTTTAATCGTTCAATATTTAAGAAAGTCTTTATTAGTACGAACGTATGTAATGCCTCTATATATTGCTTTGGTGTTTCCTCTCTCTTCAGATTTAAAAATCCAAAGTTATTTTTCTCCTAAAATTGTGAAAAAAATGAAATTTCAAGCTCGTCATTGTATTCTGGAAAAGACGGGAACATCTAATAGATTTAAAAAGCGGTGTTTGAAAGAGACAATGGAACGGAATTACGCGTTCTCTAAATCGTCCTCTTCCACGCCTCCGAGTTTTTAAAACCGTTGGGTTCTGACTGCATGAAGTAGTTCCAAGTACTTACCTACCTATCCCGCACCCTGCACGTAGAATAATTCGGTTATCATTACACGGAGGGCTGGTGGTGGCTGCAGTGCTTCATAAACTCTGAACGCGTAGAATAATTAAGTTCATAAATACCCCCTCTGAATCTACCGTGCGTATACAGCGACCATATACCACCGGTGAATTAAAACTACTCACGTATACGCGTATAGGTATACAGCTATACAGGGATGTAAGAGGGAAAAATCATCACACGATACGCACTGCCCTGCAGCGTACATTCATATACATTATACTGCATATACACACTTGCCTCGAGAGCTGTGGAGTCCGAGTCGAGTTGAGCCCGGAGCGATGCGGCTCTGAAATTTTAATTGTATTGCACTTCAAAGTTCATTTATATATTATACACGTATGTATATAAGTTATATATGTTCTATATATTACTAGCCGTATTTTCCATATACATATGTATATATACATGAATATACTCATACTGTAAACTAACCTGGGTATATTTATACAGATTTGTGTAGTGACACCATATATACATATCTCGGCAGTGGTTCGCGTCGCGTGACACTCACTTACTCACTTACTCACTCATCACTCACGCATACGTATACGTATACGTCCGTAAGCAATAGCGAACCACAGGATAGAACCTTAGTACAGTCTCTGTATTCAGTACGTTGAGTTCGTGTCTGGTGTTATTCGTGGCAACTGCAGAGTGCACAGGCATCGAGATCTTCATGTCTTGTGGTAAATGAAACAATTCGAAGACTATTAATTCATCCAGTGGTTCATTGACGATAATATCAATAATACGTATAACGTGTAAACAACGAATTCCTGTCAAGCTGAACAACTGAATTGGTGTATTATAATCTACATATATTGTAATCTACAAGATTAATAAAACAGCATCTTATGGTCGAAATTCTATTCATCTAAATATGATGAATACAATTCACTATTTTTTCAATCAATCGATGCCATCATTAGACATATAATAATACCGCAATAACAGCGGAGAATTTTAGTGCGTTTATAAGATTTGTCTTAAACATAATAAAACACATATGTATAATCACAATAGATGATACGTTTATCACATACGCGCACGCGTCTCGTAATCACCGCAGCAATATACTGTGAGTCCAATTATAAAATTTTTTTAAATTATTCACCGCAAAAGGTCGCCGAGAAGTTTACGCTTAAAAATAAAGAATATAAACCCACGGTATACTATTTATAAAAGTAGAAGTGAAACACGCCTGCAGTTTACGTATACTATATTACGTGAAATTCTTTTCTCTTTTCTTTGTTCAATCTATTTTCTTATACTTACTGCACACTGACCTGCAGCATTAGTCATTTGTATATTGTGGGTCTAACGATGACTGGCCGGCTGCATAATACGATCCAATTTTGAAAGAAAAAATCCCCTTTATTTATTACATTTCTGTATAAACTGAAGCCCTATAAATTCCATTGGATTATGTTCAGTCGAGCACGACTAGTGTGGCAGCAGGACGTAGTGGTGGTGTAGTATATAGCAGAGGTCTTCAGCCTGCGGTCGACTTTGGACGATACTTTAAACTTACGAGTAGCATAACTAGTACGCCGCAGTCGTAATATCCTCGATTATTATATATATATATATATATATATATATTTTTTTTTTCCCCGAATAATAACAATAAAATTCCGCAACAAAAAACCTGGAATTGCTAATTCTTGCAGAAAATTTATTTCTTCATAAACTTATATTCGCGTTACCATATCGTGTGATGTATATTCTTCACAATCGTATTCAGATTGCTGTACAATAAGCATTTGATTGTGCTACGGAAACAGAGACTTTTCTATCTTTCAATTGTTTCTAAAGTTTTTAAAGTTTTAAAAATAAGCTAATGAACTTTAAAATTCGATCTTACGACTGCTAGTACATCTTGGTCATATTACGAGTGAAATATAAGCGTTATACGACTACAAACGATCATCGATTATGAATATTAAAACCGTGTAAAAATAACAATTGATTAAGTGCAGTTATATACCGAAGGAAGGGATTTTAAATTGAAAGACTCGTCATCGGGTTATATACGAAAGAGATTAGGGTGCAGTTTGAATTCTAAATATAACTGACATTGGTCGCAGCTCGGTTGCCAGAGTTTAGATCGGTTTGGAATTCTCGCTGTGTTTTTCTACTCTTTTGAAAAATCTATTTCTGTTGGGTTATACTGCAGTATTCGCGCGCCTCCAGCAATCGGTGTACCTAGTACCATGGAGAATTTCCCCGCGTGTCATAGTAGTGCGATTCGCGATTGAGATAAAATTTATAACATAATATACCTACCCTAAGTGCAAATTATTCCCGGAGCGAATACACCGTGGATAAAAATTCTAGAACACGAATCACATAATTCTTAGTGTTTCAACGATATGGAAACCACCACCGTTGTACTCGTGCCTCAAAACCATCGTAAGCATTTTAAACTCCCATGTATCTAAGTCCATCATTTTTGCGATTAAAAAAATGCAAAAAATTTTCGCAAATCTTTTCAAACCCATAAGCATAACATAACAGCAGTCACAAACGCTGGGTTTATTACCGCAACGTTTTGTAATAGCGAAAATCTCTACGTCAATGCATACGTAAAAGATTATGCTTGATGAAATTATCCGCTCATAATTGGAATTGTGATTTTTAATGCTCTGTTGTTCCTGGCTCTTCCCCGTACCCTTGGCATATTCTCTTCTACAACGCGATCCGTTCTTCTTTTTCTTTCTCTTTTCGTCGCCTTGATTTCTTTCTTTCTCTCTCTATCTCTCTCTCTCTCTCTCTCTTTCTTTTTTTTCCCTATTTTCTTTGTCGTCTTCTCTTATCCCGCCTGTCCCTGTACCCCTACTCCCTGCCATTCTGTTTCCGGTTCTCCACGGATGTTGGTCCACCGGTCGTTCAACACCAACGACGTCGACGACAACCACGACGACAACGACAACGACAACGACAACGAAAACGTCATCGCGGTCACCACGGCAGCGGTAAGTCACCAACAGCTCAACACTGATAAGAGACACACGACATATACGTTCAGTTATACATTTTTACACTTCAGTCTTGATAAACTTACAAACCAGTCAACTCGAGCGTCTCGTTCACTCTTTGCTTTCAATTATTCTATAGCGTTTTCGATTCGCATAGTTCATTTAGGAAATACTGTGCGCAGTATTTTACAGTTATTATCTACAAAATTCTTGTGAAGTGGATCAGTGGAAGTGGAATATTATATTCACATATTCAACAATTCTGTGTGTATATATATATATATATATATATATATACTGATGTATGCTCGTTATTAATACAAGTCTGGTTACATCGTTGATTATATTATTCGTATTGTGCAACTATCGGTCACCCTATATCATATCTACGTTCAGTTTTTCGTATTAAACAATTTCTTTATCATATCAAAGTTCCAGATCCGCAGCCAATGCTTTTAGTCACTCGCAAGTTAATCTTTTATACATAGCTTAGCGATTCGAATTAATCAACGTATTGACTAATCCGTGATTCAAGAGATCGGATTATTACTTCATGAGCTCATCATTACTCGTTGATTTTCAGACAGGCCCAAGAAGAGCCTACTTTTCCTTAATATACTTACGTTTTCTTATTCAAAACTGAATGTATAAATTCGTGAATGTCAAGTTTCGGAAGTTTGGCCTTTTGGATTTTTAGCTCTCGGAATTTCGAACCTTCGGTGTTCCTGGTTTCGAACTTTTTTAAATCTCCTATGTATAGATTTTCGGGTAAATACCCTCACCAAAAACCGTCAATCGGTATAGTATTCAAATTCGGAATTCGGCCTCTTTCGCGGATCCGTTCGTTTTTACTCTAAAAGACTTTATAACTATAAAAGTTCTGCTCCGAGTTATTACATACATGTGCGGATGTGGAAAGATCCGTGGGCGTGGCTTGTATGTACATAAAATCCTCATACAATCAATTTATATTTCTTTTCTCCCGTTTCCTCAAACTTTCAGATCTAAAAGCGTTATCAAAGGCCTATACACATATATATATCATTCCACAATTCCGTATTTTTTTGATATTTTTATCACCTCTTGAAGTTTCATTCAAAAATCCACATTTTTGCGTATATAGCTACATGACATAGCGTTTAGTTAACTCAATTATTCATACATACGCAGGCGAAAACTTTCGTTATTCCATTTCACTCACAATCAGCTTTACGGTACATAAGTCAGAACTGAGAGACTACAGATTTACATAAACCACAATCAGATACTCACTGCAAGGAAGTCGCGGCAGTGGTTTATTACCACTACGATATACACGTATAGCATATGATATACTTAGCTGCGAGTGATTGTTTCATACTTTCTGTTAATCGTGTTTAATAAAATAGGATGACCGATTTTAGTGAGTCATGAATGAACGGTGATTTCCAATATCTAATTAAGACATTAGAAGACGCACCTTTTTCTCTCTCTTTCTCTCTCTCGAGATCAACAAAAACATTATTCTTGAATTAGTGCAGAAATTTGTAGCCAAGTGAACCTATCATATACGATCGGACGAGTGTGAGATAAAATTGGAAGGAATCGAACAATTAACAAATAAATGAATGAATGAATAAATAAATAAAGAGAAATATATAAGAAAAAGCAACGAAAATCTGGATTAAAAAAAAAAAAAAAAAAAAAAACGTAAAATGTTGACGCCTGTTGCTGCGACGAGACGCCGTTTGAGTCCTTCGGTGCTCGCTAAATACAACCAGGAAGGACAGAGCCAACCTTCTTCTCAACAGGTAGTTCAAACTATCAAAATTCTATTTTCAAGCTTTAGCACTAACATGGCAGTGCGTGCGTGTAACCGTGTATTGATATTTATCTTCTTTAATCGATATTAGTCACTTAAAATAAACATATATGGCAATCTGGTGACTTTTTTTACTTTTTAGTTTGATTTTTTGTGTGTCGTATAAGAATTTTTGTTTGTGCAGGAGGTATAGTTACTGTTTGTTTTTTTATTATTATTTTTTTTCCTCATCAGCTGTAACAATTCGACTTGCGAAATTTTTCGCAAAAATCATTACGCGGTCGAAATTCCATTTTATAAAATAGATCGCAGCATATTTTGAGATCGGTTAATCCTCATGCGATCTATTGTGCGGTAGGGGTGAACCAAACCGCTATATATGCATAGTTTTAGTCAAGCATGGAGTGTCTTGATTAATTTGTATGCTAGATACGATAATAGGAAGTATCTAACAGAATGCCCCGCGAGGTGAGGAAAACGGGGAGGTATGGCGATGCGTTGAAACCAAGACGCCGTAATTGGTGCTTCTGGAGACCATTGAACGTATAAGAGCGGCCTGTGACCAGACGTGGTTTTATCTATTTACTGTTATGTTTTCAAACGCCACCTGCATTCGATAACATACATTTGTATGTATGACACGTGTGGATATATCCACCGCCTACGATCAGCGACGGAATCCTAGTTGAGGTTGGACCGGGTTTGGACTCAATTTTTATCGACCGATTTTTTCTCATAAACTTATCGTTAGAACCGAAGAGAATATCAATAAGTTCAAATGTTTATGAGAAACGCGGTTTTTCCTTCTTTTCTCTTCGTCTACTCTCCAGATTGGAACAATGTTATATTTATTTTTATATTATGATATATGGAATGAATTTTTCCTCTATCGGTAAATAATAAAATAAATTAAGTAATCATTTTCCTGTTATAATTCACGGTTTGCTTTTGAAAAGGGGCTCGCCGCGGTGAGGAATAATGGAACCTTGTGATCTTTGAGACGTGAGAATTGAAACCCCCTTTGTTGTAACATTCTGTGATACTTGAGCCTGTTGAGGTTGACTGAAAGAACGTCAAGTGACTCTCCATACATTATACCTACACACTTTCCGGAAGATATTCTCGATTTACCGCCCGTATCTATGGGTACATTCACAGCTGTCACTAATGAGACAATAGAAGAGTTACTTATTTTCATATACTAAACGTATAGGTATGTATGAGTATGCATGGGTTGTACAACGTCGAAGGTCTCCTTGCCAAGTACTCGAGCTTCTATGGACAGCGAAAATAAAATAAAAGAAAAGAAAAGAAACGAAAAGAAAAGAAAGAATAACAAATTTCTGTACCAACTGCATTCTTCTACTATACACAAATTACTCATTTGACTTAACAATCGTGCAGTAGTTCTTAAAACAAGCGAACGTGCAACGGCGGAAGTCGAAGCTTAAAACTATTGAAGCTCACGAATCCAATCAAGGAATTGTGTCTTATTATAGTATAACAGCTAGATAAAAAATAAGATTAAAATTAAACTAAATTCCTAGTTCCTAAACTTTCCATTGCAAAACAGTCAGAAGAAGACATAATCGAATTCTGGTACCCGAAGACCGATGGAAACCTTCGGAGAATTTAAAAGTTCAAGTTTTACGGCCTATAACCGCAGCCCGAAATCTTTTTCCTCGAAAGATAACGCTTCTTGCGATATATTGCTGTTTATCTTTAAAAAGATTCCCTACTTCCCTATTTATCTATAACCGTACCAGAAATATACCTACTTTCCTGTATTAGAGCTTAGACTGTTCATTGGCAACAGCATAGATACGTATATCTAACGAAACACAATGTTGTGTGGTCTTCATCATTATACATACATAGTAAGATAAACCGAGATACATCGCAACGCTAGCTCTGTGCCACTGTCAATGCAAAGCACAAAAGGATATGCAGCATACATATTTCTATGCTCAAAGTCGGACTGGCTGTCAGTCGTTGGTCCTGCGCCTATGGGGTACATCGTAACCAGGGGTTCCGAGGCGTGCGGAGGGTCGTGGTGGGGGGTGTCCGTAGTTTAGCCCCCACCGCGCGCAGCAGCTGCGTCAGGCGTGGTCGTGTTCGCGAGTGAGTCGGCACTGCTCGAGTCGCCGCTTGGTCTCTCCTGTCAGTCTAATTGTAAGCGAATTAATTTCCCTCTGATTGTATGTGTGGAAAGATTTGTTTGAAAAGAAAATAATAAAACAAAAGTACAAAAGTGATTTACCTTGATGATATAAACAACAGAGGATAATATATCGTTTCTGTGTTTATAGTTGTGAGACAAAAGTTCGATCGAAGATCTTTCAGTTTTCATATTCATACGCTGTAATTAAACGGCCAAATTACGGAAACTGATCCGTATACGCGTTATAAGTATATACGTGGTAACAATGGAACGAAAAGTGAGAGTGGTATCGTCGTATTCGTCTGTGTTCCGTTCGGCCGGTTCGTAAACGTGAATCATCATCACATCACATCACATCACCCGGCGTTCGTGAATTGTGTACGGGTAACGATCTCTAAAAGTTAAACACAATTTTATTGTACCACAAAGACGAGACCGTCGTTGTTAAACGACGACCTAGTCCGCTTCTTCAAATACTGGAAAAATATACATACCTAAATTTAATATATTTTTTCTGACGTAAATTTGTTAGGTGTTTTGCGAGTGTCTAATAGAATAGACTCGACTCTTGGTCATAACTCGCATCCTAATCGAAAGTTAAACAAAGAGTCAATAAATACGTCTCGTATTGAAGAGTGATCGCTTCTCTGATTCGAAAATAAACACACTATACATTTAACGGTCGTAAATAAATCGGGAAATTTTGAGGTTAAGAATCGTTCTTCAAACTTTATTCAACAAAAGTTGATAATTTACGATTAAGAAAACATGTGTATGTGATAATAATAATAATAATAATAATGATAATGATAATAATAAATTGACGGGGTTTAAATTATTGACAGTTATTTATGCAATCGCGAGTAAATAAAGCTGATTATTGATTAGATATAGGAAGATCTAGATACGCGTGGGGTTAGCGAAAAAGGGAGATTGAAAAAAAAAAAAAAAGTAAAATGTCGGTGGAAAACCAAAACGGTACAGCAACGGTCCCTCCGCAAACTAACGGGATTAAATCGTCCATAACGAGTATATCGACGACGTCGTCGGTGGCCTCCGTCGGTCGTACAATACCCAACAATTCATCGTACCTGTACAGTACAAGTTCAGTATTGAATCGTGATAAAGCCCGACAAGCGCCGCCAACGCTACCAAAATATACGTCGAGTTTTAACGCCGGTACTAACGGCAATGCAGAAAGATTGGCCAGAGAACGTGAATCTGGTGGTAGCTATCGTCTTGCTAGTTTGGACAGGCTGGCTCTCAGACAAAGAATATTGGAGGGTGATGGGAAGCCCAACGGTGACGCTGCAGCTACGGTAAGGGTTTTTAAAAACAACTGAACATCAACTTTACCACTGCATAGTTGGATATACTTAGTACGCTCGTTACTCATTTCTCAGTGTTTAGTCTGCCTCGCCGATCTTCTCGCTCGTCTCGCTACGCGCACTCGAGAGTCAAGAGAGAGAGAGAGAGAGAGAGAGAGAGAGTCCGGGAGTCGGTAGGTTTCTTTTTTTTTTTTTTCATCAGAGACCATGCTACATGCATAATATAATGAGTTACGATCGTACGTACGTACTACGCCTCTCTTGTTTCACGATCACGGTCGCCCTCCTTCAAGGTCTCGTTTTTATTATATATCCGAGAAGAATCCTTTAGCAATATTTTTGAGAACTAATTAAACACGCTCAGAAAGTCAGGACTTTATAGTCATCTTGTCTCGCACAGTTGGACGCGGCGAAAATAAATGAACCTTGTCTTGCTTTGATTCTGGATTTTCTGGTTTATAATTGTTCAATAGAAATTTAATTAAATATGAAAAAAAGTCATGGACACTCGATAGTTTCGGAGTAGCTACATTTTCCCGTGCATACATGAGAGTAAGTATTGCTGTAGCGGGGTGGGAAGGAATCGTGTGTATATCTACGTTGCTCCCGAGGTCTATGAGTCATCTAGACTCTAGAGTAGCGAGCGGCAACAGTATATCTTCCGATCGTCCGTGACGCAGAGTAGAGTAGAGCAGACTAAAGTAAAGTAAAGTAAAGTATGTAAGAGGGTGAAGGCGACGACCCTCCTTGTAAACGAAAAAGGAAAGCAAGCCCCCCCGCGTACGCGGTACGGTACGGGACGCTATACTAGTCACCGCTGAAATTATCTTCCGTAACGTACATACATACGTATAGGTATACGTGAAATACATATATACAGACAAGGGTGCACCCTGCGTCCCTCGGTACCCTGCTGCCTCACTGCCTGACGTCGGCCATGTGTTTCGAACAGGGGCGCTCATCCTGAATTTTTGGGTCTGAGGGCGTCGTGCGTGAAAAGGATTCCAACCTGAAGTCTTTTTTTCGTAACTATCGAGAGAGAGAAAGAGAGAGGGAGAAGAAAGATAAGTAATTCTTTATTTTTTCGACCTACTCGCGGTTATTTCTCGTGGATAATAAAGTTTTTAAATTGTCGGTTCGATGATCAAAGATGCGATTAGATGCCCCCGCGGCTACAGAGTATAATCGCGTTGGGTTTTATGAATATGTATGTATGTAGGAACCCGAGTCTACGTACGTGCGTTGTACTTGATATACGATACGAGGGAACCCATTGCCGTGTAGGTAGGTATACTACGCGTCCCAGAGAGAGAGCCGACAAGGCACCCTTTCACCGAATCAGGGCGTCTTTCCAACTCCTTTTCTTTTTCTTTTTTCAACCTCATTCTGTTTTTTGTCATATATTCTTCATCGTTTTTAGCTTATGTTGGTGTTCGGCGTCGCTAGCCGCGTGACAAACTTTATAACTACTATATGGTTCCTTTTCCCAATCCTTATGGAATTGTTGCATTTCATTTCTTTCTTGAATTAATTTTAAAAATATCAATACCTAATCATCTATCTTCTTATAGAAGCTCATGAAAGGAGTCGATAAATCAATATATTATACGCGGAATGAAATTAGTTAAACGCAGCGTGAACCTGTTCATTTAACCAAAACGAACAACTACGTTATCGCGTAAAAGGAGGTGAGCTACTGTAGCTCGAGAGAGATTTCAGCGTGAGCGTGTATACCTAGAGGGAAGGGTTCTTCCTGGTCTGACGCATGCCGGAACAAACTTCTCGTATCCCCGCCAAGAAGAGGAGAGAAGAGGAGAGAAGAACCACCTATAAACTGAACTAGGTTACAGGGTCCCCTCCGTGACGATCTTCAATCTTTCCCTCATATACGAAGAGATTAAACGCTTTTCAAGCCTTTCCAGTTCAATTCCCGCGACGAGGTACAGCGTAACGGTATACGTATATGAAATATGTCGTTATTACGATAGGAAATCAGCTATTGTTTTTTCCTTATCATTTGAAAGAGGTAAAAAAAAAAATAAAATAAAAAATTACATGCAATTATTCCACGAATTCTAATTTTGAGTATTTTACTATTATAGCGTAGGCTGCACCACGTGTACACAATATGCATACATACATTAATTACGGTACGTGTGAATACGGCCGTATTTCGTGTACACAACGCACGCGAGCAGGCGGGTACGCCGCTAGTTCCCTATTGATTACTGGGACGCCTCGTGCCTACGTCGCGTTCGTTCCTTGTCACAAGTAATTTCCGATTTTTTGTCTGAAATTTCTGATACTTTTATGAAACTACGGATTTAAAGTGATCGGTGTAACGGTTAAAGAACTGTCCCTGATGAAAAGTGCATATCTATAATATAGCACAGGGGTTAAACTGACTTCGAAGAAGACCGGAAACAGGAAGTCATAGCCGAACCTCGACTCTCTCTCTCTGCAGTTTCGTTGAAGAAACTTCAAACAGTTTAATATTTTCTCATAGTTCCGATGATTGCTTTTTTCTTCATTTTATTTTCTACATATTTTTTATATTTCGCCAAACAGAAAGAACGAATATAATATAAAACATGGAAAACTAATTCAATACTTGAACTCCGCAAATTCGGGCGAAAAAAATTTCTTTTTTTTTTTTTTTCTAAAGTTCTTTCAGCAAGAGAGTAAACGGTCATTTATATCAGGATTCATTCACCTCAAGCTTCTGCAGTGCTTGTATAAAACATAAGTTGTATATATCTGTTACACGTACAAACGTGAACCAGAACATGACTGTATAAGAGAAATAAGCAGAGATTCTCCTCCTGCGTCTGTTATATGTACAACATACGTTATTAATCACGTTACTCCGATTACTAAAGCGATCTTTTCACAAACTATGCAGATGGCAAGGCAATGCCTGCGCGTAAGTGGTAACGTATAAAACCGGTCAAACAGTGAAAATTCAATCACCAATTCCAAAAAACAAAGAAGAATAAAGAATGCAATATCGTGCTGATGTCGTGATTTTACAATTCGATGGAAAAGTAGACGAGTACGGCATCGCCTTATAATTAAGTATATTATACTTGCTCTCATATCGCCTTACAATAACACAGACGTGATATTTTACGATATTAACGTGCAGTTCAACTGCTGGAATTAATCTAATCATCATGTATACACACACCTATACATACGCGTAAAAATAAAACTGGGATTTGTTGCAGAGACGTGCTTTCGCACGGATCACCAATGTGGTTTCTACCACGGTGCAACGCCTCGCATTCGCTCCGATAAGAACACGAGTTATCGGAAATCACGGCGCGACGTGCCCACACCCGCAATCGCGGATCACTAGTCTCTCTCTTCAATATTATAATATTATTCACGGTCAAAGCTAATTTCGCAGTTCATTTTATATAGCCTCTTCAACCCCATTTCCCTATACATATTTACGCAAATAATTAATGCTTCAAACTTTCTGTATATATACTGGAGGCTAACACATTCTAAATCAACGCAAATGGCTAAAAAATTTCCGTAAAAAACAAAAGAAAAAAAAAAACAATAGAATAAAATAACCAAAGATCTATTTGATTCGCTTGATTGAAAATCGAAATCGAGTTTTTAGCCGTAGTGAACTGCAGTATAATATAGGAGACTTCTCTTCGCGGTTTTGTTCTACAATATATTTACGATGCAAATTGAATTAATATTTGATGTAACAAATCTATTTGGGGACTTGAAATCAATACACGAACGCGGTTTAGCTCGGTATACATATCTCGTTCCACAACTCGACGAGAGACAAGCCTCATGTTTTTTTCTTTACAATAGGTATAATATGAACTGAGGTATATAGGATATAATACCTACTTGTACTGCGGTGCTTCGTAATTGCAGAATCACCTCCGGTTGGATGATATAATACGTAGTACCTATACGGTGCACCGGTCTTACATGCGGAAAAAGTACTAAGCGGAGGGATTCATCGTTTTTCACTTTTTCACTTTTCAACCTCATATTATAACGATCTCGTAATCTTCCTCGAATATTATATGTTGCAAGAAGATAATAGATATATTTAATTTTCAAACTTTTGAAGCTACAGAGAAACTATTTTTCGTTTATCTTTGACGATTTATTTACGATCGTTTAAATACACAAATATATACACAATGGATAGTTGCGCTAGTTTAAGGGTAATCCTTTCTGCATCGACCTCGTCCGGTGTGTTAGGTCAGCTCGATTTCCCGCCACGTCGAAACTGCAGAGAGAAAACATACCGCGAATAGCAGACAGAGACTGAGACGCCGCGCTCCATGGCGTCGTGTAGGTCAATACTCTTTCGTACGGACGTACGGCTCGAGGGACTTCTTCGAACCAAGGGCGAACGAACGAGCATCGACTATCATCGAGCGTGCAGCATCAGGGTCCAAGATCCCCATGCCGAGGATCGAGGAGCATAATTCATTCGATTAAATAAAAACGGAAAAGGAAAATAGAGTTGACAAGTATCTGAGAATGAAATCGATAGAAATATCCTGACGAAAATAGTAGGTACACCTTCGAAATATGTAACGTGATATTATGAAATATCTGGAAATCTCGGCGTTTTTTCTTTGAAGAGTTGTCGAATGACGTGTCATTCGTTGTTGAGTCAATTTGTAAGTCGTTCCGGAGTTTTTCAGATTGCAAACGTGTCATACTTACGTTCTGAGAAATGAATAAAGCCAGTATTGCAATCACCAATGACACAGCTAATCGCGGTAAATCCGCGAGTCAATGTCCATATGCTTAGTGTATAAATATGATGATTATAGCTGCAAGTATAAATATACATGCCTACGGATGTATAAAAGAACGATATGTGTTATAGGTATAGTGGCCGTCCATCAGCTATCTGTATATTTGAAATCGCTTCTATACACTTATTTACATACTTCAATTTCCACGCTGAATAAACTCGACGATTTTTTTTCTAATGATTACACTATTTCGCGCACTCTTTCTAGTAGGGGATAGTACATTATCCCTATACACGCAGCGAATTTTATCCAGACTTTCCTTATCGAAATACAAAATAGATTAGTGTATATCCTATCTGTGTAACTCCGCACTTTATCTGATCACGCTGCGCGATAATATCTATGGGTTGTATACACATACCTACACACTCGTTCACTATCACCGTTGTAATCGTTGTTAACATTATTATCGAGTGACACTGCGAGCTTCGAGAGTGAAAGCATGTATCATCTCATTCAATGTATACAGACTAAATTAACAGTATATATGCTCAAACTGACTGTGTAAATTATTAACGTTTATATTTGATTTGTGGAAGACACCAAACAACGTGTGAATTATTATAACAACAAAAGAGTCTCTGTACAAATTGTAAAGATTTCTTTAGCAACGATTTTAACTACCTAAGTCCGGGGATAATTAGATATAAGAATGATGCGGGACGAGGAGACACACGCGTGAATTATTTAAATCGGAAAGTTCGAAGACTTTGGAATTGAGATAGGAACCTGGGGTTTTCACTATATTTTAAACGCTCTGGCACATGGGGCGTTGAAATTAGAATGTGACCGAATTAAGGATCATCCTAATATTATAGTGTAACCATCGTCATCATAATAGTAGCTACAATACTAGGGCGCTTTGCAAGTCGTCTTTTCATGCCCATATGTCGCTGCGCGGCAGCGACGACGGTATATTATATCTTCTGCGGGTTGTGGGCTGACCGACCGAGGTATACCTACATAGGTATTCTCGTATTATACGTGGAGAGGGCAGTCTGCAGGCGGCGGACGAAGGACGGTAGATGAGGTGCCGGTCCTAACCGCGATCCTCCCAACAACGAACGAACAAACCGGCAACTTATACGCGATGGACCGGTTCCTCGACTCTACCGCATGGGACTATATACAGCGTATACTTATATGTATACACCTCCCTTCTTAATACCTCACTACCTCTTTCAATCTATCCCTTACAGATTCAGGTCGGTTCTGCGCCACGGTCCGTCTCCGATTTAAAATTCTTTATTTTCAATTTAGCTGAAATCCAAAACTGAAATAGAACGCCTATAATCGGATTTTTTTTCGATTTATTATAAGGTGGGAAAAATTCGTTGGTACCGAGCCACCAATTTTCAAATTATTCCGAACCGTGATTATATAATTTCAACGGCGATCGCATGGATCAAATTTCATTTTAGAACGGATATTGATCATTGTACTTATAGTTATGGAATTTGACTGTTTTGTGAGCAACTTGCGGACTAACATGTACTAGTTCAATTTTGTTCATTAATTTGAAAATAAGACCTGAAACAAAACACACGACAGTCTATCATCTGATCGTTTTTACTTTGAATAACATAAATGCAATGTATTCGTATTTATTTTAACAGATTCAAACGAAACGCGAGCTTTTCTTCAAAGCGGATAGCGGCAGCATCCCTTCATCGCCGTCTGTACCTCCGCCTCAACCTCCGACAACCCCGTCGACCGGAACAACGTTGTCGTCTAGCCTACCCCCTGGCGTAGCGCCACCTGCAGCACCGGTTAAACCGAGGCTCCCTCAAACCGCCGTTTCTCAGAATCAAAATGATTCAGAGGACAGCAACAAACGTGAGTCCGGCAACAGCAGATCAGACAACAAAGAATCGAGGCCAGCTCCACCCACGAAACCCAAAGAACTCGACGGTTACGTAGGATTCGCTAACCTCCCGAATCAAGTTTACCGAAAAGCTGTCAAAAAGGGATTCGACTTCACGCTCATGGTTGTCGGTGAGTTACAATAACAATAATCCATTTTTTATGTTTTCTTTTCGTTTCACTAAAAACAATATGAAATAACGAACGAAGAGACTCGTACTTATCGGTTCTATACTCGTTTCTTAATTTGGAAAGAGGCCGTAACTACGATCGGGAATATTACAATTAGATCGTAAGAATCCCTTTTACATCTGCCGAACACGTGCTTATTTTCCTATTTAGCCAGCTGCCGGATCGGGTTATACAACCTGATAGCAGTGCTTCTCAGTCGTACGATTATGAAAAAAAAAAAATTCAATTGTAATCGCAGATTTTTACTATTTAAATGACGAGTTATATTCATCTGTGAAACAGCCACCCATAAACATCATCAAACTATAGAAAAATGGATTAATATCTAATTTTGGGGAAATTTTAATACTGGTTTTATCCTCGCGATGAAACTTTACTAAGAAAATTAGCTAACGGATCATATTGCAAGATTCAGCTTCTTGGTGATATATATTTAGTTGCAATGTGCACCGACGACTCATCTTTGTACCATAAATAGAATAATTGAAGCTGTTGCCTGCTTGCTCTCCCACTAAAGACATACGGCTGGTATTTCGTCGCTCAAGGTCAACTGAACTAAAAACTTTAGTCTCAAGGAGTGAATTCTTGTGGGATTTTAAAGGCATCTAGCATTATGGAGCGATTTTTAGCATGTGTTCTTCTCTTACACAGGCGAATCTGGACTCGGGAAATCTACTCTTATTAACTCCATGTTCTTGGCGGATATATATAGCTCTGAATATCCTGGGCCGAGTCTTAGAGTAAAGAAAACTGTGGCCGTTGAAACAAGCAAAGTTCTTCTCAAAGAAAACGGCGTCAATCTCACTCTGACCGTCGTCGATACTCCAGGATTTGGCGATGCTGTAGATAACAGCAATTGGTCAGCATTTTAGTTCATTTAATTATGGCCATCAATTTCCATCCATTTTATTCGAACTTGGACTGTGGTAAAAGAAAATTTGCTTTTATTTCATTTTTCAGTTGGGTGCCGGTCATCGAGTATATCGAGTCTAAGTATGAGGAATTTTTAAACGCAGAATCTCGTGTAACAAGGAAACAAATTGCAGACAGTAGGGTTCACTGCTGTCTTTATTTCGTCGCTCCATCTGGCCACGGACTAAAACCATTAGATGTTGAGTTTATGCAGCGTCTGCATGACAAAGTTAACATTATACCTGTTATCGCCAAAGCAGATACCATGACATTAGATGAATGCGCACATTTCAAGAAACAAGTTAGTCATTGTTCGAACATGTTTGAAATTTCCTCTCTCTTTTCATCATGGCTTACTCGACGCTGTTACTGAATATCAAATCTGTTAATTTTCAGATATTGAACGAGATTGCCCAGCACAAGATTAAAATCTACGAATTCCCAGAAGATGAAGAAGAAGAGGACAGCAAATCGCATAAGGTATTAAGGGACAGGGTGCCGTTTGCTGTTGTAGGGGCAAATACTGTCGTTGAACAAGACGGGAAGAAGGTTCGAGGGCGAAAGTACCCATGGGGAGTTGCTGAAGGTAATTTTTTTCCCTGATCCATCATTTTCGCAAATCTTCATCTTTCCGTATCCTTTACTTACATCTTTTTAATCTACTTGTTACAGTCGAGAATCTTGAGCATTGTGACTTCATAGCCTTGCGAAATATGGTAATACGGACACATCTTCAGGATCTTAAAGACGTGACAAACAATGTTCACTACGAGAACTTTAGGTGTCGAACTCTAGCCGGTATCGGTGTTGACGGAAAACCAACGAGGATTTCAAACAAGTAAGTCTAACTTCATGCACTAGAAATGAAAGGATTTTCCACTAACAATCGCCAGCCACCTATACACCTACCTTCAAAATAGCACCAAAGGAAATCCCTTCCACTACAAGATCAACGCAGCAATCTTCCTAAATTCATTTCGTGTAGATAATTTCTGACAATTTGAATAGAAAATGTCGGAAAAGAAAAATGAGATGAGAAGCAAGAAGAAATAATAGTACATTTTTTTCAACCTATGATATTTCTATCAGTTTTTATATCCTTCGTCGTATCGATTGACGGAGAAAAGCTTGTGCATGCAAACTATGATTGTAAATCTAGGTAGAGAATAATTATGTAGTTTAAACCGAACGATGATTCTGGAAGAGAACAAAGATCTCTCATCGGATTTCAATTTGTTTGAAATAATTTTTATATTCCATTTCGTTGACTAAATTTTAATGATGGTTTCTTATTGGTCAGTTTGTGCCCGCAAGGAGTGATGAACAGTTTCATGACGGTGTGGTAAGTCCTTAACTAAGGCTCAAAATTTATGTAATACCGTTTTGTGTGCACAAGTCTTGTCATATTTAAAAACCCTGTTACTCTGTACTAGCGTTACTTTAGCCTATAGATATTAGGATACAACGGAGTTAATCATAAAAAACTTTCACTGCGGAAATGAAATATTCTCTTTAGTTCTCCTAATTCTTTATTTTACTTTACCTTTTTATTTTTATCTTCTTAACAATCTGGATGTGCAACGGTCCGACAAATACCGGCACCATATTTTACATACTTGATATGACATATTTTTACGATACTGTGGAATCCTTTCAGATATTTATCTATTTATTGTTTGTACTTTTTTTTTTTCTCAATATTACTATGGAATACTTTTAACACCAATCTGCGGTGAACACTGTTCTTCAATTCGGCAAAACTTTAACTATTCTAGGAACCCCCTGGCTCAAATGGAAGAGGAAAAACGAGAACATGACAACAAAATGAAGAAAATGGAAACCGAGATGGAACAGGTGTTTGAAATGAAGGTTCGCGAGAAGAAACAAAAGCTCAAGGATTCTGAAACAGACGTAAGAACTTATTTGAAAGATTATCATGCCTTTAATCTGGACTTGATATTTCTATTGTTTAGTATCTTGCTCGTTTAATTAATGGAGTTCGTAAAAACAATTTTATCTTCTCTTCCATCTCTGAAAATTCAGCTACAACGACGACACGAGCAAATGCGACGTTCTTTAGAGCAGCAGGTTCGGGAGCTTGAAGAAAAGAGAAGAGCATTTGAGTCGGAAAAAATAACTTGGGAGCAACAGACTGGACATAGCATCGAAGAGCTACGCAGACGCAGTTTAGAAGCTAACTCCAAAGAGTGAGTACCATACTATTTACACTGTTCTTTCACGTATGTAATGTACAGTTTTTTTTTTTTCGCAATGAAATAAGAAATATCCACGCAGTAGCTAAGTGCTAAAACACCGACGTAGAAATTAAGAAAGAACATTGAATTGGAAAACAAGAAAAGAGAAACAAGTTCAAGTTCTGAAAAGTATAAACCGCTTTGGCTACTTAAATGCGACATGAAGTTAAATATTATCCTGTAATTAGAGCTTGAAGGCTAACAAAGAATGCTGGAGACTTTGAAAGTGGTAGTTCATCATAATCCAATTCATCATTTCAAGTAGTCTAAGTAGACGTGAAATTGAAAGTGCATTTGTTTCCCTTGTTAGTTAATTTCGTTGTACAGTTATACATAGTGTTATTTTAAACGTAAAATTTGAATAGCTGTTCGTTCTTAAACCACATTAACTTATGTAAACAGACATTGACTAGGGTATACCGATAGGGTTACGCAAAAGTTGACATACTCTATTTATAGGAAATTGCTAATCAGCCTTAATTAACTAGTTCTCATTCCCTTGTGTATTAATTATTGATGTTAATATGCTCATAACGTAGTTATTATCCTAACAAAGCTAGGATGGGTCGATTGAGTTAATGACTCAGTTATCAAAATCATTAAATTAATTCAGGATCTTTTGGCGTGCTTTTTACACAACAAATCACATATACCTAATTAATAATTAGCATTGATTGTGAGGTCGATTAATATCTGGTGACAAAAAAAAAATATCTTATTAAATATAAAGAAGTTATCAAACCTCTGAGTGGTTTCATTCCTCTAGCTTGCTAAGCTTTACTCCTAGTACGACCAGTTTACATTCTTTCTATGGTGAGATCCTTCTCCCTAAGTCCTCGAGTATTATTGCCTTGTTTAATCCCCTTTATAAATGAAGCTCAGTCATGTCTTAAATTCGTGATGTTTGTAAACACTCTGTTGTAGAATCCTTCCGAATAAAAAATTCCAAGAAAATAAGATCCCGAGCAAAGTTCTTTCTACATTTAGAATATATTTTGAGTAATAAATCTCTTCAAACCACTCAAAGGATCGATGCAAACGTCGCAAGATAGTATCGGTATTCATGTATTATAATCAGATTTAATCTACCTCAGTCTGCAAACCGCCTTAAAATTCCCCAGGGATTAATATTGCAACCTTTATAAAGTTCGCAATAAATGTCACCTTCGTCCGTTGCCTTCTTACGAGTTTTCACATTTGGTATATTATTATATTTATCACATTTAGCGATAATGTCAATTGTGTCGTAAAGCCACCTGTTCTAAATGTGCACGAACCGCTTAATCATTTAGTAAATATCGCCAGCATTTTGTCCCGTAATACACAGCATACTAAATATTTTCTTCAATAATTCCACATGCATTGTGTAATGTGTTTATTCAATCACGTGAGAAACAATGCTTATAATCACTAATCATCACGCCATACATGTTTAAGATGCATTCTCAGTGTTTATTCACGCTTGCATCATGCTATATAAACGTGCACCGCATCAATGCTTGAAATACAAGATTGTAAAAGATTGGCTGTTCAATTTCTATGTTATTATGTCATATGCATAATTTTTTAACATTTTTAATTCTTAGCTTGGCAGGCAGGTAGAAATTTCACCGTATTTTTGAGAGTATGTGTAAGAGATAGTATCTATAACCACGCTGTTATACATTCCTATTGAATTTCATGAAAACTTGTTAAATGAATAAATATTTTCGTGACTATTACCATTTGAATATTTCTAACGCATGCTGCAGTTATTTTTGGTTCCTCAAAAGGCAAGTTCTACAGATGTTAGTTAAGAAATAGACTAAAAGATTCACTTCAACACTTTAATTATGAAATTTTTCAAAAATAGCTTCCAGGTAACATTGAAGTTTGCTCAAACTGTTTACAATCTTGTATAGACAACGTGATGCGTGAGAAAATAACAAATTTATACATACTAGTTGACCTATAGCATTGATGTGTTTCTCTTACGGCTCATTACTTACTCAAAGTGGATATAATATGAGTATAAAATGTTATCTATAAAGACAATTTTCAATTGATTCAGAAATCAACGAGGTCTAAATTCAAATAACAGTAATTATAGTAAGTGGATGAAATAAAATAGTTATTATGTTACGTAACAGGACTATTAATGCCAGAGTAGTTACCTAAACTGAATGACGATAATCTAATAGTCTTATAGATTCCATTAATTCATAGTATTGCAGGTTTGCCACTTCTGAGTATTTACAAGTTGTCTAGTTTAGAATTTCATTACCGGTGATCTCAAGCATCCTTTTGAGTCTCTTTGTATTCCCCGCTCTTGGTGGGGCAAATTTTTGGGTAGTTCTCTGAACCGTTTGATATTTTTGTCAACTTTAACGTCGAGACAAGATGATTACTCTGGTATTAACTGTGAAGTTGAATCTAGAAGCGCGCGTGCCTTGCTTGTGCTTGTGTGTATACGATGTCGGGGTGTCCCTGATTTAGGACGGGATCTGTATCTTCGGAGGGATCCGGAGGCGGAGGGGGTACATTGCGAGGTTCCCGAGGAATAGGAAGTCTCCTACGTCGTCACACCAGTTTCAAATCACCTCAAGAGAGTCCCACACAGATTCATCTTGTCATACAGCATCCCGAACACCCCTGATAAAACCAACTCATTTTCTAAGTTACAGGGCTCTTTGTATTATTCTGTAGATGGGAGAGAGTGACAGTTAATCAACTCTGAAAATACCGATCTGCGTCATTTCCATGTCAAGTAACAGATTGCCTCAATGACCATGGCTAAGAGTCACAATTTTTTGCCGAAACTTTGTGCTACCTACTAAATTCAATATCTAATACCATAATATTAGATATTATCTGGACAGAGTAAAGATACAATAGTTTGACCTGTGACAATTAGTGGCGATGAAAAAACTTTCGATCAAAATACTCCCAAGTACAGACAGATATCTTTTAAATAATAGAAATGTACGATTTATCCAGAAAACATTGAAATTGAATTTATTTAAGAGAAACTTAGTGGTAATGAATACATCGGACCACTTTACACCCCGTGTGTATAGGGGTGAAATAATTAGAATCTCAATGACTGTTTTAGGTATAAATCAAAAACCATTTTCTTAATATTAGTCACAGATCGCTAGTGCTTTACATATTGATGATATTACAAACCAAGGATATATTGTGATACAATAATTAGCTAGACAAACGGTATTTCATCTCTTTTTTCTTTCTTTTTTTTCACTTACAATAGAATCTTCTCTTGTACCATAAATAGTTTAGCACAGATTTATGCATCTCTTAGTCAAGAATATATAACGCATATAACTTATCATTATTGTGAACTGCACAAGCTGTCTACCCCAGAACTCATGTTAAATTGCAAACTCGTGTAAATGTCTTATATCTCCTTGCATCGAGGTATCGTGGAAAAACACGTACTTATGTCATTCTACGTTCAAAGTAGCCAAGACAGCTTGACCAGGGGCTTATTTCTTAACATTTACTAATTACTTGATAGTAATAATTGATTATAAATTGTTGATTTCATCATTAAAGCTTTGTTCGCCAGCAAACATAATGCTTCGTTATGTCATTTTACTAACCAATCATTTCCTATCGCTAATTTCAGTTAGACTGTAAATCAGAATAACGGACTCTTCTCTTCTATTAGTCGATAATTACCAATACATACGTGATTCGACCTAGTCGAATGTAATCACTAAATCTTTACTTTTTCCTATAGAATTTTAAGAGTTAGAAATTTCCTTGTATATTACTGTGATCATTATTATCTTTCTCTTTTTCCTTTTATCGAAAATTTAATCGTCTTTAATGAAAATTGAACAAAGCTTTACACACAGTGTACATGCTCAGTTATTTTTCAGGCAGCATGCGCAATGTGGCTTATTGGTCAGTCCGGTGTACAAAACGCATACTTATTTATCTAAGCATGCGCGTGAGTGGTATCAATTTGCATGACTAGACATAAGTGATCAATTGATAATATTTCGTTAAATAGCTTTCATTCTCCAAGTGACAATGCAAAGCTTTTAGATCTAATAGAACCATAGAGTCAGGTCACACGTCAACACGGATTCCATTTAGGTCATAGCTGTATAAATTTTCCTCAACGAAAGAGAAATTTTTTTGATCAAATGTAAAAGAAAGAAAGAAAAAACAATTAAACAATGGTATTTCAAGTCAATTTCACCAAGGTCTCCCCTTAAGAACGATGAAATTGTTTCCTATGAAAATATCGATACAATCTGACTAATACACTCCCGAATTCCCACTTTTAGAACATACATGGATCACTGTAGATCTGACACATTTAACATTTATCAATGGGGTGCGTTTTACATGTTCTTTCCTTTCAGGGCCGTCGATGGCAAGGACAAAAAGAACAAGAAGAAAGGCCTCTTCTAATCATGCCACAACAAACATAGAACTATATGCTTAAGTAAATAGTGAATATAAATCCATACTTCTGAGATACAATCTTCCGAGACTTTGAACTTATGACATTCCTTCATCCTTTTATATTATTTTTTCTCACCAAGTATTCTACACCTTGTCCTAAGTCTGTTAACTATTATAGCAAGACTTGACTCTAAGAATTTCCTCGTTATTTTTTAGTCGGAATAGTAAAATAGCGGAGTCTGGAATTTTGTAACTTTGAGGTATCGGAATGTAAAAGTATAATTAATCATCACTTCTTAAATACGTCCCGACATTTTGCGTAAGTTATATATACTTTTTAGCAAAAAAGAAATGTGACGCCAACTTCTGATAATAGAAGGTGAAAAGATTATTCAGTATTGTTGCTGCGCATTAAATATTTTATTAAACAAACTCATGGAAAAATGATTTTCATGACAAATTGAAGAGGTGTTTTTTTTTTTTTTTTTTCGCTCTGGGCGATACGAAGATACTAAAAATTATTTCAAGCAGATTATTCGATTTGGAAACTAATATTTTTTTCAACTCACCTTTCACTGCAGCATGTCGATGTTAATATCAACTGAACAACACTGAGATATGCTATTCCGGGAACACCAAGCTATTGAGTAGCTACCCGAATTGAGTTTTTGTTACATGAAATCATTCGTGTGTGTAGTTCCTGTTTTGTTTATCGATAATCTGTGCATTTGTACAAAGTACGAGTCTCTACATATATAAATTAAAAAAATTTATTTATCGCATTCATTGGTACGAGGATTACCACTATCAGCTGCGGGCATTTACTCGCAAGTCAATTTCATTATTTTATGAAAATAACAGCGAAATGATAAAAATTGTACAATTTGATTTCAATCTTCGTAGCCAAAATAGTGGCCATATATATTTATGTATAAATGATAAATTGATTCGTGTAAACGTAAGATATATCGAAGAGAGTCAGACGAGTTGGAAATACCTATGTAATAAAATTAGTGTAATAGATTTCACGTTTTTGGACAGTGTGTTCATTCCGTAATATCAATTTACTGTCATGTTGAAAAATAACGGCGTACTTAAGCTCTCCTTGAGATTTCATTCTTTATTTTACGATTTCCAGTACGTAGTTGTATGAAAAAATTAGAAAAAAAAAAAAAAACGATTTTCAATTGCCTGTTCCATTTTCATAATGTGACAGTAAATTTGTATCTGCAGTTAAAGAATTGAAATAATCCATACAAGCCTAGCACACTGCTTCAAACGTAAAGTGTACCTAGTTAAATAATTAAGCTACTTTTGTGCCAAGATGAGAAATTGAGAAAAAATTTTGTAACGCAAGCGAGCGGTTTTTCGAATTTGTTGAGCAAGTCATGAAATTCCTAATCGAAATTTCATAATTTATTTGATAAAAAAAGCCCCGCGCTACATTCCTATTTTGTACGCATTTTCTAGCAATCGCCATTTCCATCGAATCGATGCCATATTTTAACAAGAGAAGAAAAAAAACAAAAAAAGAAAAAAAAAAAAGAAGGAAATATTCTTACTTCGTGATAATAGACTATTTGCAAGGAATTCAATGCAAGTCGGAACTCTGATACCGTACAATGTATTCTATACAATTGGCCGAATGATCATTATTATAAGACAATTTATTTCAATCTATCGTCTTATCTTATTGGCGGATGTAATTTTCAATGGAATTGGATGGATTGGAAAAGAGAATCTCCTGTAACGAGACACGAACATTGAAACTGAGAATTTCTTCAATTTTATTTGAAAACCGTTACTATTGGTCAAAGATTTTGTAGGAATTTAGATGTGCCGTTTCCGAAGATTTTTACTTCATGATCATGGGAGGGTTGGTTACAGAATTATTTTCTATGAAAATGAATTTATTTGAAGTATAAGGTTGCAAGTGCTAAAATAATGACACTAGAATTTTTTCTCTGCTACTGTGCTTCACACTGGCTTGGTATTTGAACAGCGATCAATTGAAACTGAATCCTAAGCTTATCTTTTTGAATATTTTCAAACTATATTCGAATTTATGACTTCAATTCGTTTATATATATTAAGAAAAATAAAGAATAACAATATTATACACATGTACTGGAGATTATAAAGAAAAAAAAAAGAGAGAAAGAGAAAGAGCGAAAGAGACAAGGAAATGGAAATGAAAAACGTACGAAGTTCGTAAAACTTGCATAATGCAATCTATTTTACAATTAAGAAATTATTAGTTACTTATACATATAAAGACGCATAGAGCGGTGAGACATTTAATTTACGGTCGAAGAGATCAATTGACATTATGTGTAGAGTCTAGCTGTAGAATGTTACAGACAAAAAAGCGTCAGTTGCATATGCATATGTGTATTTTATCAGCCAGGCTTCTACTCGATATAATACGATATGTAATATCAATATTGGAATGAATTAAAATGATTCTGTTTATTAAAAGAATTAAAAAAAGAAAAAAAAATGAAGAATAGTAATTATATTTTGCCGTGCCAGAGGTAAACAACGCTGCCGACGCTATTTATAGATAAATTGTAATAATTAAATCCGTAATTATATGATAGTAATATTATAATTATGTATCAAGTAAATTATGTATAAAAAAAAGACAATCAAACGATTTTTTCATTACATTCTTTTATTTTTAAATTATAGTAAAACAAAAAAAAACCTCCATCCATTTATCATAGTTTGCTTAAAATTATTTTAATCAAAGTCTCCGAATTGTGAACGAATACATTCTTTATTTTTTCTTCTGCCTCTAGTATGGTCCACATATATACCTATACTTATGTCTCTACGTAATGATGAACGCAAGTAGTGCAGCAAATTAAAACGAAAATGTCTATGGAGAGGTCGCCGAGTTTGCCCGCGTAGCCGCGTCAAACTATGATGATAATTATTCGACTATAGATCGTGAAGAAAGGATTTTGCGGTTAGTCATTACACATTTTAATAAAATTTTATGTCGAAAAATATTGTGAGTGAGTGATATATCGGTTTAATATACGCTCAGTTTTATCGGTATTATTAATAGTAAAACCGTAGATAAATGCCAGAGAATATGTATATGTACACATACATATGCGAATACAGTAAAACCTCCGGCACTGTCGCATATTGGCCTACTTTTTCCCGACCAATCGAAAGCAAGTACAGGGCCGTGAATTAACCTGATAGCACCCGAGGATGCGTGTAACATAGACGGGTGACGCTAATGCGTCATGGTAGTCAGTAGATGCGGTACTGCTACAGGGGCATGGTGGGGGTACCTAAGCGACAGTGCCGGAGGTTCTATTGTATAATCGAATCATGGGTCGTAGTGTGTATGCATACATAGATTAGATCTTGGAACGAATTTTCGAGCATGATTCTAGGACAAACTGGTTTACATGTAGAATAAGGAATTCGAAAATTTGAATAACGGTACCGAGCGTCATCAATGAAAGTATCTACCCAGACCCTGTCAGACCCGTTTTCGAGGGGGGACGAAAGGGGTGAGAAATTTCTTGTACTACGAAAGTCGATGGAATTACTTACTGATATTTTACAGGGTACAAGGTTCAAGCATTATCTAAGCTAACTATGAAAAGAGAAAACACTGCGTTAGGCCTGTCCTTATCTGTGATTCGTAGACACGATTCAATCAACCCTGTGAAACTAAGGCGAGATTACATTTTCAAAAAACTTATCCGATCGAAATTCGCCTTGAAAAGGATTTAATCTGACGCTAATCGCGGCGTGAAATCTTCCTAATTCATTTTAATCTGAAATCTTGCAAATATAGCATTAATCATATTCTTCTTGGTTACCAAAAATCTCATCGTCAAAATTGTCTAAGCTGATGAGAACTACGAAGGGTCCTGATCTTCCCGGTCATCGAGTCGTTGCATGATTTTGAAAACAATTTTTTCGTTGGATACTACATCTTTCGCGCGACTCCGTTGTTTCTATGAAAGATAAAATGGTTCAGCGCATGATTGTCTGGCCGCCGAAAAGCTCGCAATCAACTTGATTTGATGATGAGTCACAGAGATTCAGCGAGTTAGAGTATATATAACTAATCAGCGGTTCTTTTTTTCGCGGATGCGGAAAGTTTTTCTAAACTAGAAAAGTAAAATTAGCAACGTCGCATCGTGAAAATTGTGTCGTGTTATCCCCCAATCAATACGACACATGGAGAAAAAATTTATTGACTTATCCATCGACCCCATTCACGTAGCATGACGAGGACTTTAATAGCTAGACGCGGCCCTGAAAGTGCCCAATCGTACGTTGACCCAAAATTTGACCTAAATCGTTGACCTCAAAAGAGGCGGCGTCACGGATTTAGTGAGTAGTGACGTGATGTTATCACTGACAATCAGCCTGAATACACACCATACTCACAGTATGAATCATTCATTAGATTTTGATACCTAATGATAATATTGATATCTCCTTTTGAGTTCAATTACTAAGCGGAATGCGAGGAAACGCGTAACTTTCAGTGTTCGTAGGATACCCTATTTTCAAACTCCGTAGTAGCCGGGCGTGGGCAGTCGGCGACCTTCGGTATTAGGACCCAAGTGGTAGTCATCGTGGCTCCACGAGCCACGTGAGATTCCATAAGCCAGAGGGGCAGGGATCGTGAGGTATGCGTGTCCCCCTAGAGCCGCAGTCGCCCCGGCAGCCCGAGCTTATAGTAAACGATTGACCGAACTGTCCCGAAGAAGTCGGGGAGGGAAGTGGCGATGCGGCGATGTGGACATTGGAATTGGCCGCTCGACTTTGGTTGGGTTTAGTAAAGAACGTACAGTGTCGAGGAACGGAAGGTACGAGAGCCTCGCGAGTCGACTGAAGATTCATATAATTGCTAATTGCTAACCCGCTAGACGTCAATCGACGAACGTAAACTTCGCAGTGTGCCTGACCGTGATTTTCACTCTCGGATTTCACTTCTAACCTAAATCTACCTCGATTACCGCTAAACGTTCTGGATAAATTATTAAGTGTATACGGGGGCTAGATTCTCATCAAATTTTCTCTACGCATAGCGTAGCGAGACAAACGATTCTTCGTCACTTTCAAATCGAACATACAAGTTTATTTCAAAGTAACACTATCCAAGAAAAAATCGCAGCCTATTTCCGTCGCGTTACATAAAGTATCGGAAAATAATACGTCTATCATAATACACGTTAATTACGTGGCTAAATACCAAAAGTATTACGTTCTCTGAGACAGTATATCGACAAAGTGAGCTGACTGCTAAATTATATGTATGCGATTCTAGCTAGTGATAATCTTTTAATTCAATACAAGAATAAATTTGCATTAAATCAAACATGTCCTGGCCAAGTAACGTGGGTATCAAAGCGATCGAAGTATACTTCCCTGCTCAGTATGTGGATCAAACAGATCTCGAACAATTCGACAAAGTTTCACCAGGCAAATACACTATTGGTCTGGGTCAGTCAAGAATGGGATTTTGCAACGATCGCGAGGACATAAATTCCCTGTGTCTGACAGTGGTCCAACGTCTCATGAATCGCTTCGATATCAAGCCAGAAGAAATCGGAAGGTTGGAAGTTGGGACTGAAACAATTATCGATAAAAGCAAGTCTGTCAAGTCTGTGCTGATGCAATTATTCGAGCCATTTGGCTGCACCGACATCGAAGGCGTAGACTCAACCAATGCTTGTTACGGAGGAACCGCTGCCTTGTTCAACGCCGTTGCCTGGGTTGAAAGCAGTTCCTATGATGGGAGATTCGCGCTTGTTGTAGCTGGAGACAACGCGGTTTATGCCAATGGCAATGCTAGGCCAACCGGAGGTGCTGGAGCCATAGCGATGCTGATTGGGCCAGATGCACCTATAGTTTTTGATCGAGGACTGAGAGCTTCTTACATGAGACATGCCTATGACTTTTATAAGCCTGATTTGAATTCTGAATACCCTGTGGTAGACGGGAAACTTTCGATTCAATGCTACCTTGGTGCACTTGACAATTGTTATAAGAAATATTGTGAGAAAGCTGAGAAGAAGACTTCCGGCGAGTCTATCTCTTTAGCTAGTTTTGGGGCGGTATTATTCCATTCTCCGTATGGAAAACTTGTTCAGAAGTCGTTCGCTCGCTTGGCTCTTAACGATTTTTTGAACAGTTCAAAAGGTATTAAAGACGACAAGTATTCAGGGCTTGAGAAATTCTCAGAATTAAAATTGGAGGATACCTATTTTGATAGGGATGTAGAAAAGGCCTTTATGACCTTGAGCAAAAAGGATTTTTTAGAGAAGACTAATCCAAGCTTGTTGATCTCCAATCTGGTAGGGAATATGTACACGCCGTCTGTATATTCGGGTCTTATTTCTTTCCTTATGAGCAAACCAATTGATGAACTTGCTGGTACCAAAGTTGGAATATTCTCTTATGGATCCGGTCTAGCTTCCAGTATGTACTCGTTAACAATCGCCAAAGATTCGTCTGTTAAATCTGATTTAGAAAAATTAGTGTCCCAATTGTCATACGTTAAACTTGAACTGGATTCCAGGCGGCGTGCATCACCCGAAGAATATACCCAAGTCTTAGAACTTAGGGAAAAGAACTGTCACAAAGCTCCGTATCAGCCTGTGAGCAATGTCGACGATATGTTCGATGGTACTTATTATCTAGAGAGTATTGATGACAAGTATCGAAGAACTTACGGAAAAGTTACCAAAAGCAAATAGCACTACACTTATGACTTAAAGAAAAATTATTATTGTACATTTTGATGATAACATTCAAACTTTAGTAGATAAGAGGAAAGTCCTAATCAATTTAGTCAAGTCAGAGGCTTCTTCTGAAGAGGGCAGAACAAGACTGCCAAAACATCAGGCGACATATTAATCAATTGACTCAACTAGATTGATCGAGACCTTCCTCTGAAGAATTATTATGTTTAAAAAAAAATTTATTTATCAATTATTATTGTTAACGAGAGTAAGCAGCTTGTGCTTGTTGGAATAGTACACATATTGAATGACAATATTTTTATCAAGGTATAGCAATGTTTTAGATAAAAGTAATAATTATTCATTCCTGATGATTTTTTATGGGTGATGAATAATTATTATGATCCAACTAGAGTGAGAGGCTCATAGAGTTGTAAAATATTTGTTAGCGGGGTTTCAAATTTTCTACCTGTAAATAAATATTTTTTATTGATATTCATATCAAAACGTACAAATATTTTTTTCCTTTCTGGATGTATGTATATACAATTCTTCCATCAATCTTAGAAGAGTCAGCTTTGCATCTAACGACTTGAAGCATCAAATAAATTGTATGTAACAATGAAGAATTTGAATAAAATTTTATACGCTTGTACAGTTACACTTACGTCGTTAACTTTCTTTCTTACAGTTTTCAAATTTGTAGGGGCCAGTATTTTGAACCAAAAATATACAGTTGGTGATACTAGGTAACTAACGTCGTCAATATCCTTGTGGTTACAAAAGCCTAAAAATAAGTAACAGATTGTGGATAGATAGTAGATGATTAAATCAAGAAATTTACGTGTTCGTTCCATTTATCATTATGGAATACTATTATATTTCACAATAGAATGACAATGGCTGGTTGTCGTCACATGGGTTATGGGTCAAACTGTTCTTTCAGAACAACAAAAGTATTTATTTAAATCATACAGTGATGGTACTGTATGCAGCTGGATCAATGACCTGTAACTGGTGTCGAGCGGGTAAAATTGACCTATTCCAATTATACATTCAACAATAACAATCAAGCTAAAATAAATTTTCGCATTGTTAGGTAATTGTTTGTAAGTAGTTACGTTTCAAACAAAGATTTATTCCATTGTTATCTGTATGACATTCGTTTAATTTCATCCTTGTGAAACAAAGGATTCGCAATAATTTTTTATTAATACGTATATGATATCGTAATGCGTCCCACGAACGGGCGGCATGTTCTATTACACTTAAACAATATCTGTAAAAAATTATGAGCTCATTGTTTATTAAAAAACTCATTCATACGGATATGATTTTTGTTTATTATTCTTTTTTCTCTCTCCTCGTGTAGCAAAGTGAATCGTTTTTATTTCTAGAGAATATACAATTTGTTAAAGACAAATCATTCTGCTGATGGCAGAGTAGCACAGCTCATCAACATATGTTTCATACATCTGTTTTCTCCGCTCGTTTGGTCTGGTTTACGCTAGCCTTCAACAAATAATTACCGTCATGATAACATTTCGTTATAGGATGAGTCATATCGATCATTTTGTACCGTTGCACGTTGTCTTATATTTATTTTATTACAATGCAGACGTAGCCTGAAAGAAAGCTGCCCTTGAATATTCGGCTCTGGCTCTAAACGAGCGGCATTAACACAAATTATGTGTTCTAGTTTGGACAGTGGAAACGATGAGTATAATTATCAGTACTTTCCTAAATTTAAACATTGTTTCCCTTTCAAAATATTCAATTCCCTCTTTTTTTTTTATTACCAAGACCACGTGGTGGATATGACGTTCATAAAAGCAGCCTATAAATCGTAGCGCGCGCCGCGCCCCGTAGCGTCGTTTTCAACATCTGTTTACTTGTGGTCGTTGTGTTGACAACATTGTCTCATAAATCGTATAAGATTAATAATTTTTAGATAAAAGATCATTTTTTTTTTATCCACAATAATGTCGGGCCCCATGGTTTTGTGCCAGTTATGGATGGGAGGTGTAAGTACATTTTTTGAATGGCTTATGATATAAACAACTTCCTAACCTATAAAATTTCCACTCCATTCTATCCGGCTTATCAATTTTTAACAAGATTAAAACGTACGTACGTTCTCGTTACTTACGACGATTAAAACTATTTTTCAGTACTTCATCATCCTTCATTAGATTATAGAAATTCGATTGAATTTTATCAATAGGTTGTAGTTTACCAACAAACTTCAGTGATGAAAGTTTTGAATGAATTAGAAATTTTAAGATTGTGTTTTTGCGTCATTTCAATAACAACATTGTTACACATCGGTGTGCATTCCTAGCTGGAGCCATACATGACAGAAAGTTTCATCATGAATGCGTTTCACAAAATGAACGAACAGCCACAAACTGTAAAAGTAATGCGAAATCGTTACACCGGTGAACCAGCTGGCTACTGTTTTGTTCATTTTCCAACAGACGAAATGGCGCTTGATGCGATGCATAAATTGAATGGCAAGGCCATCCCTGGCTCCAATCCTGTAAGATGATTTGTTTTTTCTTCTGTTTTTTCTTCTCTCCACTAAAATGACCCTGTATGAAATTTATAATCTCTTTATTTCCCAGACAGTCAGATTTCGTTTGAATCATGCCAGTACAACAGGCAAACCAGCAACAGACAGAGAATTCAGTATATGGGTTGGCGATCTATCCACAGATGTCGACGACTATTCATTGTACAGAGCTTTTGCTGCTAAGTATAATTCTATCAGAACAGCCAAAGTTATTTTGGACAGTTCTGGATTCAGCAAGGGTTACGGCTTTGTTAGATTTGCTAATGAAGAGGAACAGAAAAACAGTCTGGTTACTATGAACGGGTACAGAGGACTAGGCACAAAATCTTTGAAAATTTGTAATGCCGTTCCTCGACCATGGAACAAAATTACCGGGTAAGGATTTTGCTACTCTTCATTTTTCATGAGGTTTCATTTGTTTTCAATTTCTTTCCTATTTACGTCCCTCAGATCTGCGGCTCAACAGTCATCTTCGGATTACGCTATGTCTAATATGAATTCAGAACCATACAATTATTACGACACCTCTTCGTATTGGAACAGTTACAGTGCCTGGCAACAAGGGTATTACGAAAGTGAACCAACGTCAGACAACTACAACAATTATGTTTCAGACCAGAAACCGGAGGAAGATGAATTGGAATTAATTGGTAATTGAAGAAACTTGTCCGTTCAAAGTTATATTCAATGTATTGCAGCAGAAACTGATTTGATTTATTTTAAATACTGTTTTAACGTTTTTCAGAACATTCTGTTCCAGTCGATGTCGACAAGTATAACAGAGACGCGATTGAGCAGGATTATAATATGTGGGACGCTTTGGAGAGCTCTAAATGGATACCCTGCGATACGATTGAATTGTGTTATTGATTCACATAACTTTTGGCAATTCATGAAATTTGCCTTTCGAAAAAATATGCGTTATATTTTACTACCCATAAATATAGGTACAATAATGTGGGATCTGATGTGATTTGAATAAATGTTTGACACCATAACTATCGATAACTGTTGCATCATTTATTAAGAATTTTCTTTAAATTCAAGATGACACACATTTGTTGGCTGTTTGTTTATTCTACACGTATCTTACGTATTCCTTTGTTATATAAAATCTACAATCACTAAAGTTTTGATACGCGAAATAAATAATTATATCTAAAACGAGTCTGTAACTCAAGAACTATTCTCGGATCAGGGAAACCACCGTGTACACATACAATTTCAGTATAAATGCGTAAATCGAGAACAACAAAAATGATCTGTAATAATTATATGCAAGTATAACTAACAAAGAATTTTGGATATAAATCAGAGGTAAATGATTGCACTTCAATGAGTAGCCGTACTATTGAGTAAAGACTAAAGCCAGATTCTATTGCATTTGTTATACTTTCATAGTATATTACTCATATTTATATTTCTGTATAAAAAAAACTACAGCTGTTCAAAGCTGTAAGTAAATATTTGATTGATCATTAACTGGTATAAAAGTATTTATCAAATAAAAGTGATTTGTACAAGTAGGGGCAATTCTTTCGATTCCGTGTAGTCATATAATATTATGTAAAGTTACTGTTAAATATTTATGGTTAGATATATCTCGGCACTATGTAGATCTTCTCTCAAATGTATTATGCAAATTTACTGTAGGTCAGATTACCTGGAAATAAAGGTAGACCTGATATTGATCAATCAGAGTCTATATGGACTCGAAAGTTAATAACATGTTGTATGCATAGCTTACATGATTATTATTGAGTTCGGTGCTCGATGCTGATTTGCACGTATAATAAAGGAGAAAAATAAACCGAAGATATTTATAAATAATACAAATGCAGTACAGGTGAAATGAAACACTGTCCAACTGGAGCTCAATTCATTTGAAACCGAATTTATCACAATCTAATATTAGGTACTTATTTACCATCAATAAATAGCATGAGAAGAAAAAAGATTACTGCTATTGTTAGCAATAAATTGAATAATCAGTGACGTAAGCAAGAAGACTGCCAAATACTGGAACATCAATTACAGGCAGGAAATCGGCTATTTGAATCAACGTTATTAGACACTGAAATCATCACTACAACCCATCGTCCAACAAACGTAGGTCCTTCAGTCTCTAGAACAGTGGCAACTCTCTTTTGCACATAGGTATATTTTACAAGCTGAAAGTAGCGTACGTTCCGGAATTATTAAAAATTTCATTCATACCTAAATGCTCTTCACATTTCAACTCTCTAAAATATTCATACAAGAACAAAAAAAAAAAAAAGAAGACTAATTTCATTCATAACTAGAATAAATTAAAAACCAATGTTAGAAAATAATTTTTTCCTATCTCTAATGTGACGCGTAATGATAATTGAGCTAGAGCTAGAGCTGCTTGGAAATAGATAAACCTAGTCTACCTGCAAAGCTAAGGAAAACAGTGCTACGCAGTGTTTGTAGACTGTTGCGCATTGACGTTCGGGTGTTCGATTTGCGATATCTTTGTTGTGACCGTTGCCAAAAGTTCCGACGACAAATCAACGGGCGTCATATTCTGCTTACTGCTGACATCCAGTGTTTCAGGATTTGGACTGACCATATAAACTTGGAGCATAGTTTTTCCTGGTTCACCTGGCGATTCACTGGACAATATGACCAATGAACCAGGTTCTACTTTACTCATGTCGGGAATTGTACGGTGCACAATTTGCGGGCAGTTTTCTGTTATTTCACTTGCTTTGCTAGAGCCGTCAGAGATTTCTCCTGATATTTCAACTCCCAGTTCAGCTTTCTGTTCCGCAAGATTGCTCTCTCCTTCAGAATCTCCCTCCGTTTGTAGTTCGTCAAATTTGTTTACATCCGGAGCTTGTAATTTCCTTTTTTTTGGACATCTGCCGGAACGTGTTGGTTTGACTTCATAAATTTCTGTATCGCTTTCAGAATCAGTGAAGATACCAGCGCCTTGCATTAGATCATCCAAAGCGTCGTCTATAGATACATTGCTTTTACGTTTTCTACGCGTTTTTGGTTTTTCACAGTTATTGTTAGTTTCAGGTTTATCTGGATTTCCGGGAAGTGGATCGTCAACATCGTCTGCTTCTCCATCCTCCGATTCCTCTCTTTGCTCGATACTCGAAGTAACAAATGCTAGAAGAAATTAAGAAGTTATTTTAAGTCTTAAACAATAGGTATTAGTGTCAGCGTTATTTCTGAAACCGAAACGCCAAGGCCTTCAGACCCCATTTTCTTGGCTTTCTAATTTTCATTAATCTAAAAATCTAGCGAAGTAAATACTTGCCACATTTCTTCTTTCTTTTAGTCTTAGATCTCTCCTTATCCTTAGTCTTGTCTTCTTTTGCCTTTCTTTTTTCTTCCATTTCCAGTTTTTCTCGTTCTTCAAATATAGCTGCAACATAGAAATCAAACAAATTCTACATTAATGCCAAATCCCAACATAATTTTTTCATTCTGGATTTTCATACGGTTCCAAGTCAATTTATATCGAAAATTGAGTTAAGTCTTACCGAGTTCTTCCTCCAAAGCATCCGTATCAAACTCTTGATGATACTTCAGGGCCTTTTCTACCAATGGTCTGTTTGTTTTCTCTTCCTTTTTGAACTTCAGTTTTATCTCCTGCCTCGACCGATTGGGAAACAAGCTTTGCATCAAAAGAAAATCCGTGCCAATAGTGTTTAAAGCCGTATAAAATCTCAAGGTTTCCCATTTGGGCCAATCCTTGCTCTTCCTAGGTCGCTTATAAAACCCATGCCCAATCCGCCCCTCATCAACTACTACCTCAGAGTTAGCCAAAGCTTCTCGCCCTTTTTTTGTTCCAGTTTGCTCTATCACTAGACTTTGTTCATCAATAATTAATTGACCGTCTGGACCGACTTTGACCTGCGGTACAGGCATTGCCGTTGGTTCATCTACGTTCTCTTCTTCCTGTTCGACACTCTCGTTCAATCTGAAATCAATCCTTCTTATAAATAAGGAATAAAAGACAATCTTTCCTATATATTTTATCTTTAAGATCGCTGCTCCCAACTCTTAACTGCTCAACGAACTCATACTCACGAAGAAAGAGAGTCTCTCCTCGATCTTGGAACCGAATCGTCCTGAGTCTTCATAGGATTAGTCACCGGATTATAGTAGATTAAATCATACATAGTAAGCTTGTTTCTATCCGGTGCTTTGTTCCCGTGTTTATGAAGGAACTCTCTTCTCGCCTCTGCCAATTTTCTAGCAGATTCAGATATGACCATTCTTCTTTTAGGAATAGGTCTAGATTCCGGGGGGTTGTTGACGATGACATTTGCCGTAGGTTCTTTACTGCTCTGAACAGAACAGCATGAGTCGTTTCTGATACGGCTAGGAACTGTAGAATTTGATCTCCTGCCATCATCTTCGGACTCACTAGCACTGGCTCCGCTGCCTTGTATGCTATTCCTCCGTATTCTACCACTACCATCTAGTCTTGGAACTGGTCTAACGAATCTCGAGCGATTTTGAAGAAGTTTTGACGGTGATGCAGGTGACTTTATCGAGATGGAATCTGACTTTAGAGACTCTGAACGGTAAGGTGGCGATCCTAAGACGACGAAAGTATTATCGGGAGATTGGGGCACCGGGATCTGTGGCAATTTTTTTATTTCATTGCTATCGCTTTTATCATTTGAAGGTACGGTCTGTTCCACTGGAGTTTCTATCGTCTTTTGTAAAGAGGTGTCTTCAACCTTCGAAAGATGTAATTCTTCTTTCGTAACAACAGTAATGGTAGTTTCTAGGGTAGATTCTGCTGTGACTTTATCATTATTTTTATTTGGTGTTAAAGGTCGAGATGGCGAGGGGGCTGAGACATCTTGCGTAGCCTTTCTCCTCAAAGGTACATTGGCTACGGCTTTTATTCTAGCACGCCGCATGACGTTGATTTAGAAATTCGAATAGCACTAGATGTCAAGCTGTAGAAAGATTGAAATATCCAACATAAGCTGTGAGATATTCTGTTTCCTAATTTTTTTTCAACAAATCTAACTATTGAAATAAAAGATGTAAAGTTTCTATTCAGAGATTCCTAGTCATTCGCGGATAGAAAAATCAGTTAAAGCTACTAAATCTACACATTAATTATAGGAAATAGAATAAACTAATTCTTGTCATTTATTCGGTGTGATTAGAGTCGTACAACAGAAAGGCAATACACAAAATGATGATTTATTATACATCGATTGCGTAATTCGACTTATGGCTTGTATTGTCAGAAAAGCCGGAAGAGCACGATGAAAGGGGACACGATTTCCCGGCTTCGAAGTGTAATAAGATACGGATTATGCGTTCATTCACGCGTATTGATGGTTCAGCGACAGTTAACGATCGGATTTAAGATTTAATAACCGGACCATATGGGATCTATATTCGGTTAAATGTATCGTGGTTGATATTACGCGATCGAATATACTCTGAGTGAATATCTATGGATGCATGGAACATAAATTGAGTTAACATCGTTATACCTCCTCTGAGATCTCGTGCATTATTTTTAGACTCGCAACGTGAGATCAAGGGGTTATGGTTGGGGTTAGGGTTAGGTTATGATCGGCTAACGCTACTTACTAGCAAAGCTTATTTTTCACACAAAATTTTTTTTAATGATTTTAATATTGCATTTTCCCAGTGTTTTGAATGTTCTGCAATTTTATTTGACACTTTGCATCCACTCATTCCATACGCATGCCTCTTCATGACACTTCGCGAACCTGATTAGGACCACAAGCCACTGGATTATAAACTCAAATTAAAGCACGACGTACAATATGTATGCTATGATAATCTCGAGTGCCGCGAGACGACTGATCTCGAATCTCGTTCATTATCGTGTCATCTCGCCTCTGCTGCAACGCGCATGCAAAGGATCAGAGGGGTAGGGCTATACGCGATCTATACGTATCTGTGCTGCCCCCCAGGCAGGTGCGCCTCGCATCAGGAAGCATGATCGCGTGGTAACAGCAATAATATGCTCATCCAAAAGACGCACTTGGTGGGTTTTCGATGGTATTTAGATTTACGAATTCATAAGATTATTATTATTATTATTATTATTTATTTTTATTTAAACGCTGTATAATTAGTTTTCCCCCTCACATCTGACGTTGATTGATACCTGATGAGGCTGTTTGAATTGTTTTCATTTTCAATACTTTGCCGTATGTATGTTGCGATTTTCAAGATAAAATGGAATTTGTAGCACATGTTATTTTTAATTTCACCTACTAATCGCCCTAAAAAAAAAGGGTGAACAGAAAATCACTTGGTTTTCCATTTTTGAATTAGAAACGAATTAGAATTCTCGGGAAAGTCAAATATTCCGCTTTATTACTGCTATACCACTCGATTGTGCGCTTCTAGTTTCAAGGGACACCCGCACAAGTATGGATCGCCTAAAGTCGCACCAAATTTCAAATAACGAAAAAAGATGTTCGATTCTTTAATTCTACAGCTGAATAATAAAGAAAATCTCAAGAATTCAAACGCGTACGCTCGGCGGGAAAGAACGATTATGAATTTTCAACAGCGAATTTCTATCATGTTTTGCTTTAGACGTTGACTAAACGCTTTAGAGCAGGAAAATGCGTTGAATCAATTGTAATTCAGATAATATACGTTGCGATCTTATCTTGTGACGTCTTGTGTTAGGTTTCTATTATTATATCGTTCTGATAACAACAGCTGTTACTGAAATCAACTCAAGCACATAATCGTTATGCTAAAATATCACAGCTGTCTCTCGTAATTCGGCTACATGTAACATAAATCTATTATCCGATATTACATCGAACAGAATATAACATATTTAATACCTATAATCAACATTTAATAGGCACTGATTATAAGATTTCGAATATACACATATGCTGTGAACAGACAATATAGCGATATGCCTATAACTGTAATGCATGACTTCTGAAATATGAATATAGATTAGTTCAATTGAAGAATGAGTCCAGAGCACGTTTCTCGAATAATGTATCGCAGCTGTGCTGCCAATCAGACCACACCCAGGAAGAAAGTTGCTACATTTAAAAGCATCTAATACACGTGATTCTGCTTCCAGAATCTATTGTAACTGGTAATAGTGCGATGAAAAGCGATTTTCGGCTCTTACCGCGTACACTTGTTAGTTTCATTTGATACTTAAAGCATGTGTTTCGACTATGGATGGAGCAGTTAAGAAATAGATAAAAGTTCTCATTTCTTTTTTTTAAATATGTATTCGATCAGATTCGGCCAAATTACACACAGCGTAAGGTTGCCTATAATGTATATGTATAATAATAGCAGCTATGTTTATATTTCTGCCTAACTTTCATCTTTATGACTGATATTCTTCATTCATATTAATAATTTACTTTTTTTCGATATAGGTATAACGTCACGTTTTTTTTCTTATCACTCGGTCGTTATTATCATCTACGTTAGAAATTTATACATTTAAGCTATCCAACATTTATTATAAAGCCGTTAATACTTACATATATAATATATTTATGTATATAAGTATGTATGTATGTATGTATGTATGTATGATTTTATAATATTATCATGTATTTACAGTTTTTCTAATACTCTATTGCTGCTTTATTACTACTGAATTGAAAAAAAATATATATATAAATTTATGTATGTATGTATACTCTATTTGTTATTATTCTAGCTTTGGAACCAACTGATACTTATTAAACATTTCAACACGTGTAACATAGCGCATTTACAATGATTATTATTGAGTAACAGTAAAACGAAGATAATCTCGTTATGGTCTTAGTTAAAGATTGCGGACAGTCAGATATTACTCAGGTCCGTGAAGCCATAACTTGTTTTTTTTCTTTGCTGCAGATAAGCTCGCAGGTACAAAAACATAAAAAACGAATAAAAAAAAGTCGCTTAGAGATTGGACTATTTCTACGAGGGATCGGCCTATAATCACGATTCGCGTGTTTTTTTATTCGCATTTATTGAAATTTGTGCTCAGCTTCTGGGGGTTCTAGACTCGTTTGAAAAAATAACTGAATAATTACATAACATGTTTGGTACATGTGTTCTAATAATAAACAGCATATACAGCAGCAACACCTCTATCTGAATATTGCGTTTGACGTGGTGGGTTAAATCGATCCAATGTTCTTTCAAAGACACAGTAGATTCACATACCACTGTCAGTTTTATACAAATTTTAAAAGTCGTTTGAATTCGCTTTCTTATAGTATAGTAATAAAGTTTCATCGCTGATTCGCTGCCTCGGTATTTTGGCAACCATAGGTCTGCCTTCTCTATTCACTTTATCAAGTAACAATACTTTACTAAAAAGTTGTCAAGGCAGCTGCTTACCGACAACGTTTTAACGAGATGATTTCTCTTGCGTCAACGCATAGTTTTAATTCGCTTTTAAAGAGTAATATCAATTTACAATTTAATAATACGAAGAGATATTGCATTAAGTTAAACAACGTTTGGTTGATCAGGTATTAGAGAGGCAAAAAAAGAACTGAAGAATGTCCAGGCAAATGCGAAAGCCCCAGGTCTCTGGGCCTCGTTTTCTTCATTTGGATTAACTTGTGTGTCTGTTTGAGGAGCCGGTGGTGGTTGCTGAGGCGGTAAGGCTTGCGCTCCAACAGCTTCATTTTGTAGAATCTGATTATTGTTGTCTACACGGCCGTTGTTATTGTCCACTAGGAGTATTGGCTGCACCCGAAAGAAGCCACCCTGGTACCTTGGGGATTCATGAATTGCATATTGTTGAAGAAGATTTTTTAGAGGAGCAAGCAGCCTGTTCTCCGAGTTTCTTACATATAATACTTACAAGTAGACAGCAAATCCCAAAAATGTAACGATGAGAAACCTGAGTGGAGATGAGTAGAAGTAGACGATGCTAAACAAGACTATAACTCTGGAGAGCATGTAAAAAAAGTCTAGCCAATCACGGTTTAGTCCCATTCCGCCGTCCGCTCTATCCTCTGGTGCAACAGCGTTGTTATTAGCATTGTTTGCTGCCGCGGGATCAACCCCAGCCCCCAAACCTTGCGCAGCTACTCGCTGTTGATCATCACGATTATTATTGCTTGTGGGTTCGTTTGCATTAGCATTTAAAGGTTGTATGTATGGAATGCTGCTCTGTAGTTGAATGCCTTGAGCAGCCATGCTGAAATACAAGCAATAATCACGACACCGTTCCATTTTTACTCACATTAGGTGACTTCACAAGGCAACTCGTTCATTTTTTGAACTCAAAGAATACAGATGTATCCAAATAAAAGCAATGAAGATAAATAGCAACTGAAATACAATGGATAACAAAATCTGCTTTTTCATTACTCACAGCTGCATATACTGTGTTAGATAATGGGTATAAGCCTGCTGCATCCATGCCATCTGCTGGCTGTTCAATTGGTTGTAATATCTCTGAGCGGAATATAACTGCGCAGGCGATGATTCTGGATTATCAACCTCATTGTTTTCCGTGCTTTCATTTTGGAGTCTGTCGACTCTGACCGGGTCAGTAATAGGTTCAGGCCTTGTAACCGCTGCGCTTTGTTCTTGGCTGTTCGTAGCAGCACTGTGGCCCTTCTCAGTGTAAAATGGCATCGTTGGAGCACAGACTAGATGTACCGTATAGGACTGATCGATTTGATCTCCGCTTCCGTAGTGGTGTAACACATCCCTTAGAATAACCGAATCGCTCAGTAACTGACCTGAGTAAATCAGCTTTTGGTCCGAAGTTTTCTGTAGGTAAATGACCAAGAAATCTTATAGATGTTTATAGTGATTTAACAAAGCGTTGTGTCTGTAATTCGAGAGAACGAACCGGAGAATGAAGCAAGAAATGTCTATTATTCTGTTCTCTAAGTTAAAAATGAAGAGATATGAGGTCTGCTAAAAAGTAAATAGATATGCAGGTCAAAATCAGTAGACGATACACGGTATCAGTTGAGTATGTAGTGTGAATTCTTACGTGTTCAAGATAAGAGATTGATTGTTATTTATCTTTTTCATTAAATTTACCATTTTGCAGGGATTGTCAGATATATGGAATTTGACATCAGGTTTAACTAAGGATGTTGAAAGTATCAAAGTCTGTTGATCTTGACAAAAAATTTTCAAGAAAAAGAAAACAGCGATGACTTTCTCCAAAGTTGTTGGGATGAAAGGGACTTTCACAAACGATCAAAGAACAGTGAAAATATTTGATTATTAATATTTATCTACAATTCTCGGAATACATTAGTAAGAATATTAGTAGTGAATATATTATTATACTCATTCATGTACTAAATTGGTTAGTATTGTGGAATTTAACTTACTGGTTTACTGGGATAGACTTCGGCGAGATGAGCCTTGAGCAGTCCGATAGTCCACCCTATTTCGCATTTTATAATTTGATCTTCGATCTGCTGATTCGGGGCCTTTACGATTAACCTAACGACTCCTTCCATTTTTAACGAGACGTCAATTTTTATTTTTTATTATCACCGTCAATTATTTATAGAGAATAAAGTATCTTATTTATATTAGTGAATTAGCGAATAATTCTTGTTCTCCGCATCTGTGGAGTGGAAATAAATAACCAATTTGACACGTTTGTTACCAGGACACGTATGTATACCCGACCTGATAAGCTTTTAAAACCGTACGCGAAATAGGTGGTTATTATCGTTCGGTGCAACTTATAATATCATCAAAATACTTTATTTATTTAGATACACAAAGCGTACTACCCCACCCACAATCAACCGTACGTATATGTATATTTGAATACAACTATCGAATCCATGCACGTATTACACACTCCACGTAGACTATCTGTATACGTATACCTATACACAACCACATTAGACCGCCATGTTTGATGAGTGAGTAACCAATCGGGAGATACTCGACGGTGGTGAACTCTGGTGGATTTAGTTAGCTTCGTGGCTATTTGCTACTCGCGGTTAGTCGAGTGTTATTAGTGACGTCATTTCGCCAATGTAGTATCTTTGATGAATTAAAAAAGTAAAAGAGAGAAAGAAGGAACGAAAGACAACAAGAAAGATAATACAGCTAATGTGGGATTAAATAAATCGAATTATTAACCAAATATAAACTGAGTGTGAATACGGCAAGTATATCGATATACAACTGACCGCGGTTTTCCTGGAAATAAACAACCGAAATGACGAAAGGTAATTTTCTAAGTGACGAAGCTTGCACGCCTGATACCGGCAAAAGAGGTTATATTTTACAAATATAAACACTATTATGTACTGCACGGTGCAAGTGATAAACCAACGAATGTACAGAAATCAATTGTTAAACCCAAATCAAAGCTTCAGAAATATTTGAAAAAGGCAGATAAGTGTAATTTCTATTACATACCTGCATACATTTCTTATTGTCGTCAACAACACTAACTAATTATCAGTCTAAAACTTGCCTGTAACAAATGGTTTCTTAGAATGTATTATATTACGTATATGATTTGTATTGATATTGATTTTTCTTATAAAATCTGTCAGTGACTTGAATCCCTAGAGTCAACTTGGCGCGAAGCATGTTTCAATTCATATTCAAAGCTCAATTCATATCCATAAAGGAGAATTGTGTATCAGAACAACACGAATCACAGTTAGCATGGGTATGCTTGGGCGTGTGTATGCGATGTTTTACAGACACCAATTGGCTGCAGATCGAAAATCGTAGTTTCTCTAATTACAGAGGGAAGTATGGGTAAAAAGTCCGTGGATAACAATGACTCTGATAAAAAAGCCACCTCTGAAGCTGGGCCAGATCCATCTGCACCGATAACCCGGAGAGGTGTGCTTACCTCGTTTCTAACTGGAAAGCCTATGGAGATTCCTGAGCAAGACATCGTACGATATTTTTAATCCTCTGTGAATATAAATGGCGAATTTTATCCCCCACCCCAGTTGATTCCTAATACTATCATGTCTTTTTGTCCTCCATAGCTAGGAAAGTGCAGATTTGTGTCTGAATTTGAGAAGCTCAATAGAATCGGCGAAGGAACTTATGGGATAGTCTACAGAGCTAGAGACACTAAAACTGACAAAGTTGTTGCGCTGAAAAAGGTCCGAATGGAACATGAAAAAGATGGACTGCCAGTAAGCGGGCTGAGAGAAATCAGTGTACTCTTATCATGTAGACATGAGAATATAGTTCACCTCAAAGAAGTTGTGGTGGGAAAAAGTCTGGAGAGTATATTTTTGGCTATGGAATACTGTGAGCAAGATTTGGCCAGTTTATTAGACAACATGCAAGCCCCGTTCTCAGAGAGTCAAGTAAAATGCATTGTGCTCCAGGTTCTAAAAGGCCTGCGATATCTACATCACAATTTCGTCGTTCATAGAGACTTGAAGGTTTCTAATTTACTAATGACCGACAAGGGCTGTGTAAAAATTGCTGATTTTGGCTTGGCTAGGTGGTTCGGGCTCCCGCTAAATCCAATGACTCCCAGAGTCGTTACATTGTGGTACAGGGCCCCTGAATTACTGCTTCAAGCCAAGACTCAGACAACTTCGGTAGACATGTGGGCAGCTGGATGTATTTTAGGTAGATTATATATACCCCAATGTTCTCTTAATGAATCACTGTCTGATTATTTAAGCAAGTCACTGATGAAAGCTGGTTTCCTGTATTTATTCCAGGTGAACTGCTTGGTCACAGACCCCTGCTGCCTGGAAGATCCGAAATAGCTCAGCTAGAACTGATCGTTGATTTATTAGGAACTCCCAGCGAAGCAATATGGCCTGAATTCAATTCTCTGCCAGCTTTACAGAACTTTACTTTGAAGCAGCAACCATACAATAATTTAAAACAGAGATTTCCATGGCTGAGTGCCGCTGGACTAAGACTGTTGAACTTTTTATTCATGTATGATCCCAAGAAACGAGCTACTGCTGAGGAGTGTTTACAGAGCAGCTACTTCAAAGAAGCTCCCTTACGTTAGTATATAAACTTGATCAATGATAGCTGTGAAAAAAACGAAATTAACTCTTGTAGATACAATCATCATTCACGTTTCGTGCTTACAGCTTGTGACCCAAAATTGATGCCCACATTTCCGCAGCATAGGAATATGAAAAAGTCTACTCAGGCTAAAGAAGTCCGTGAACCCGAGAATCCGGTTACTGATCAAACCAGCAATTTACCAGCTATTTCTGATCTTGTGAGCACAAAGTTGAACATACTTTCATCACAAAACTCTCAATATTGGAGAGTTCATCATTTAGATCTTGATTTAGGATTTGATTGTATTCATTTTCACATTGTTTCTTACTGTTATTCTATTTCGTGTTCCAGCTTGGATCCCTGGTCAAAAAGAGGCGGGTGGAATGAGTGCCTAACAAAATCACTGTTCTATTATCTACTACTTCTTATTGATAAAAATCTCTACCAAATTGTCTGAATTTAATATCAAATAAGGTCTGCAGAGTTCAAACCATCCCTGAAAGTGTCCGTTTCTAAACTGACAATAAGCACTAAAAAAGGCGATCTTCAGTATTTCAGGAACGTGTATCGCTTTAAACGAATTTAGCTTAGGATTTGTAATAAATAATGAAAATAGAATTCCACGTAAGATCTAACTTATTAATTCTTCCTTAGGTACAGTTTATTCTTAAAATACTTGATGTTAGAAATAGTTAAATCACACATTCGATACACAATCTATAGTTAATCACTTCGCTTGGTTTAACGAAATGCTCAGACTTTATAATGTCTGGGGAATCTAAGCCTGTTTGGACGCGATTGTTGCCTCATAACGTTTCTTATAATGTCCCTGAGGATCGTACTTCGCAGTCAGTCTCTCCCAGTCTCTCAATCTCTTGGCTTTTAGATGGTCAATCACTTTTTCAGCCACCGATTTTTGACGCTCGTTGCACTTACTGCATCCCGAAGCTAGGGCGTCGGGCAAAGTCTCTGCGGAAGAAGAATATGATACATTAATTCAATGACAAGAATATTCAAACGCGTTTACACCCTTTTTTTGGTCCTCGACTCTCGATTAATGTGATTAAAGTCGACAGCAACGCAGCTATAAGGTTTAATCGCAGCAGTGGATTCGTCGATGGTATCGAGTAATCCAAGGCGCGAGTAATCGCGTTACGTTTAATTCGCAATGAGTCTTATTAAAAATTCCTGCACGTCATTGCAGTTTATTACGCATTCGGACGTGTGGCCGTTTTGGTCACCGGTTAAATATGCCTTTTGTGCCTGTTATCGGTTATCGATCGTTTCGCATCTCTATATATGCGACAGGTTACATTATCTGTATTTTTACACGTCTCAACATTAGATTCGTAAACATCCGGTGAACCTTATACGCGTTGTCCGTTAAGGCACGGCCCACACATAATGAAATTTCAAAATAGGATAGGATTCAGTTTTTTTAGTTCTACACTTTTCAATGTACTGAATAAATCATTTGGCGAAAATATTGTGTAAAATGATACTTCGCTATTTTTGTATTTTTAATTCGAATTATCTCTTCGGGGATTTGTCGTAGTGCTATTTCCCGAAATAGCACAATATACGAATCCGTATTAGCCCGTGGATTAATCCTTCACCGCGTATGACTCGGCTGCATATACATATGGTTGCCGAGTGCAATGGCAATCGTGAAAGTTTGCATCCAGTCTTATGCAACGAGGAGAGTGTGTTGAACTCTGTTGCAATATCGGTTGCGTTCCGGCGTTCTTCGACAATCAAAGATACGAATAATTATATTGGCTCTGTATCGCGTATAGCGAATCAAATATAATCTATCTCTGTATATACCTATACAACGGTTTAGCTACTATTTTGGCAGAGTGTAAAAACCACCACAAGATAATGCGTTCGTAATACTCGAATCGATTGGACGATTATACTGTCTTTATGATTATAAGATGATCAAATATTCAATTCAACTTACTTTTCAACTCCCGCCCTTCCGCGGTGCAGGATCCTTCCTCCATCAGGCATCGTATGTAATTGGTAAGAACGCGGTCATTACCGAGGATTTTGTCTACATCTACGTCATCGTATTTGCTGGAGTATTTATCGGCGAAGACTACGGCTAGTAGAGTTAAAAGAATCACGCACACCTTCATCGCGTTAATAACTTGCAGTATATCAGCGTTTTCAAAATTATACTTCTACTTCTTCAAAGAAATTTCGATAGCAAGAACACAAAAGAAAATCGAAAAAAATTAGGCGGGCTTAAAATACAAGAGTTAAACGCTCTGCGCTGATTCTGATCAAAGTTGGGGCACCTAAGTGCGATTGCTCCGCGAGCGTCTCCTTTTATATTACGAAAAGGTGCGGCAAGACTCTAGTACGGAGGTACGGAGACCGATGACGTCCGGGTGAACGTTAGGAAGGAGGTAGCACCGCAGTGGTCAGCCGTTTTTTTACTGCATCGGAGACGGAACCTTTTACCCGATTTTCTCTTTTTGATTATTTTTTCGGAGACCACGTAGATCTCTCGCGGAAACTGTATTTTTTTTTACCAGCATGCGTCTGGTTGAAAATATAATAAAACGTTACGTCTAACCGTATATTACATGGGCATGGTAGGACGTGTGCAACACAGTTGTGCCCTTTTTTGATTGTTGAATTTCTTATTCCAACTCATTTTCTCTTTCGTGTCTTTCAACAAAAACAATTGTAATACGTGGTCCTTTCTTTTCAGCGACATAGAAGCATGCTTCAAATATGTTTTGTTGTATGAATCGAATTCTCGTTTTAATAACAATGGGAATAAGAACACTAAGGATAATTAGAATAACGAAAACAAGATCATCTGTTTAGTTCGTATTTTCAGTGTTATAATCTAATTAACTATAAAGTATGCTAGCTGCATAGCTACTCTGACATACTTCGGTCTCGCTATTCAGTTGATTTGCGTTATCAAATATCTGCTGCTGCATCGCGTAAAAATACGGTCCGTCATTGTGTTGTACCTTGTTATTTATGTAGGTATGTTTAAAACTCTGACATGTCCGCGATTAACTAAACGAGCGGAAGTACTGCTGCAGCTAAAACGAGACATGGGGATATCGCAAATTGCTAATTAGGAATCATGCCACGAAGAGATGTACAAAAGAAAAAATAAATGGACGGCATCACGTCCTGCCGCGAAATTATTCTATTGTTTTTTCATAATTTTCCGATTACAAAATGAAAACGTCGAAGCATGATATATCATATAACTATGTATACGTGTAATGGCACAATAATATGTAACGAAACGAGCGTGCAGCAAGCGCAAGTGCGTAGACCCACGCGTCCGGAGAAAGTGATTCGAAGAAGCTGCTTTATATCTATAAACAGTATGGGTAGAGACAATTCTTACAAACGCACTCCAGAATATCCGTATTAACGATTTGCTTGTATTTTAATCGAGAGATGGATAAAAGGGAATTAGAATTCATCATTCAGAGGTACTTGATCATGGAGTCAAAATTGAAAAAAAATTTATTTCATAGATTTTCCATCAGCGGTCTTCGGTCATCAGACATCGGGTTTTGAAATTGAACCGCGTAAATGACGTCGCAATAATTAAAAAAAAAACTGGTCAAGTTTAATGAACTAGCGTTGTTTCGTTCATTATCGGTAAAGAAGGACGGATCGCAGTTGTCGGTGAAAAATGATCATAAATTTAAACACGACGTCGTTTTTTACCCGTACAGCCGGGCTCTTTTATTCTAAATAAATTAAGGTCTGAACTATGGAGCAGGTTCAATGCTCACAAAATATGAACAAATTAACGGATGGTAGAGAACATGTCCACTGTAATTCCTTATTCTTAAATCTATATTCTATTCTCGAACGAATGTTCGAAGGTTCAGTACTGTTGATTGCTTTGTAATTTCTGACCTTTGAATATTATTGCAATCTCATACAGGAATGTACACATATGTACGCATCTACTTTTCGTCCCGTTTACTCTAATAAAAGTTTTGCGGTATTCCCGTGGATTTCTCTGGATAAGCCATGCCGTAGAGAAAACTCTCGTTTTACGCTAGCAAACAGGACGTCGGTAACCAAAAATATTTGAGCAATTGCAAAGGCGAGTGTGACCCCGAAATAAAAATTAGCATTCGCTGATCGGGAGTAAATCCATAGATGCCAAACCGTCGGGGCAAATACTGTGCAGGACAGGAGGAAGCAGCCGACGATGAATCCTTGCTGCATATCTGAAAAGTGAAATGAATTTTGGGAACTTTAGTGGATCCTAAACTGACGTAGATAGTAAGGAAAATTGAACTCCAACTTACGAGGAAACAAATGCTTCCACATCGGTAGAAGAGCCATGTAAAATCCTACTTCTCCCAGGCAAGGATAAGACTTGAAAATCGCGGCTATAGCGAGATAAGAAAAAGCCAGTAGCATCGGATCTCGGCGAAATCTGAGCGCCAAGGGAGCGACGTACAAAAGGCCTACATTTATTTGAAAAGAAGCTACAAACAGCCATCTAAAGTGCTCAAACATTTCGGTAAAGAAGTACCAGTAGAGACCAATGTTTGGTCGCAGATCTGGTACAGTTAGAATGAAGCCAATGGTGCTTTCCAAGAATGACCAGCTTCCTGTTACTCGGTAAGATACGCAGTACAACACGGCTAGAATTCCGCAGAAAGTTGCGATCGTTTTACCGATATTTCCGTAAGGGATATTTTCGTTTCTACCATCAGCGCTTCGCACCAAGTAAATGGTCGCAGGCACCATAAGAGTGAGGGGATAGAGTCCTTGCAGAGTTAACAAAGCTATAGTTAAACAGCTCCATATTCTTGACTTGTGTATCATAGAGTAGAGAGCGGCGGATAGTAAGAAATTGGTAAAAACTGTCGTAGTGAATCCTACACAGTTGAAAACCACATATGGGTTCAATAGGTAAGCCGAAGGGACGAGAAGAACCGAAGTGGTAACCGTGGAGCTCCTTTTTTTAGACGAATCTGATATTTCTTTGTCATTGGACTCCTTTTCCCGTTCTTGCATCTCCTTTTCTTCTTTGATTATCTGGAATGGATCAGTCAGTTATCAGTTGAGCTCAATTGATCTTCGCTTAGCTAAGGATTCAATATCACATCGAAAAATGAATTTACTAGCTCAGTTGTGTAGCAATAAGCAGTGACACCAAGGATCCAAGCGGTGGCTAGATCTGTGATGATAAATATACCGCATATCACACATGATGCCAGGTACTTTTGCATGAAACTAAAGATGATGAGGCCTATTGGACTTTCATGAAAGAGATCTCCTGCGTACGGATCAATCCCAGCCTCACGAAGATAGACTCCTTCGGTGACTTGTAAGAGAGAAAGTAAGATACAGGTTAGGTCAGGTTAAGTTACATATTCTTCACAAGAAACGAAGAGCCCTTACCTTTTTTCCACGAATTTAACGCTGTTGACACTTCGACTCTGTCAGCAATGACTTTTTGATATTCGGAACATATTAATAACAATCTTATGGTAGCCGCCAAAGCGTAACATGATAATTGTTGCGTGGTGCTCATCTTAATCAAGTGATAACCACACCCTAACCTATACGATAATTTGTGACTGTTTCGTCGACCTTTTGTTTATCCTTAAAAAGGTTACATTCTGTTTTCAAGTTTCGTCAAGTACGAAGCCCGTGGTAAGACAGTATTGGATTCATTTTTTCATAACCTGTGAAACTATTTACAACACATTGTTTAACATAATCAAGACGCCATAACCACTTCTTGATTCGTCGCATAGACTATGTAGACTATGCAGACAACCGATATCAAACTAATGCGAACCTAGAACGAGGAAAGGTTAGAATTAAGAATTTTATTTTTACCACAATGAAAAAAAAAAAAACAAAAATAAAACAGATAAAATTTGTGTGTTGATTAGCTACCTACAAAGTTTCCGACTGATTAGATACCGTATTTCATATTTTTCTTACAAGTTTCGGACGAGAAACAAATAGCTTGAATAGCATTTCTACGTTGCAGCTGGCATCGATAATTTCTGGTAGCACTTGTTCATCTAGTATGTTAATTCTGTCTATGCTTATATTTTTTGAATGTGCTGTGTGGTTTTCACAAATCGCCGGTGTCACCTGCGATTCCTCATGTGTCATCAACAAGTTGCGTTAATACATACATTAGCTAGCTTAATGTGTTTTTAGTCTCGATTACTCGATGACTTGATAATAATATATGGATCTTGACTTTCCATAGAAATGATATACATACACTGCAAAGTTTCCGCACGTGAAACAACGTCTAGACGTATCAGATCCTCGGCGCTTTTCGAATAAATAAATTCATAAATAGATAAATAAATAAATAAATAAATAAATAGATAGATAAATAAATAAATGGCAGACACTACGACGGAGATGTCTGGTCAACCGTCTAGCGGAGAAATTGAGACCGACGTGACAGCGGGCCCCGGGATCCTCGAAGACTCCGAAAACCCGATTGGCGGTTGTACGCCTATATCGGACCTTAAGCAAATAGATAATTCAATTTTTAACACCATCGGAAAGCTTGTAAACCGCACAGCCAAGGTGAGGCAAATCCGTGTTCTATCTTTTCTACAAATACAAGTTCTCTCTAGTCTATGAGCTTCTCTGAAACATTCGATGAGTCTTTGTCATCGGATTGTAATTTTTCCAACCTTTATTTCAGGTCCCAGAGATTCAAGATTTTAAAATAGTTAAGCCAATCAGTAGAGGTGCATTTGGAAAGGTTTTTCTTGGCTACAAAAAGACTAACCCGGAGCAAATGTATGCGATAAAAGTAATGAAGAAAATAGAGATGATAAACAAGAACATGGCTTCGCAGGTGGTCATAGAAAGAAACGCCTTGGCTATAACGCGAAGCCCTTACTGCGTTCAGTTATTTTATTCCCTACAATCAATAAGCAGTGTTTATCTGGTTATGGAATACATGGTCGGTGGTGATCTCAAAAGTTTGTTGGGAAACTGTGGTTACATGGAAGAATCAATGGCAGCCTTTTACACAGCCGAAGTTTGCCTCGCCCTTGAATACCTCCATTCCCATGGCATAGTTCACCGTGACTTAAAGCCGGACAATATGCTGCTGTCTCGCGAGGGACACGTCAAACTCACAGACTTTGGCCTCAGCAGGATACCCGCGATGCAAAGAGACCTCGAGATATCTGACCTGGTTAATTGCACACCGAGTCTTCTGGCCAGAACTCCTGGCCAACTCCTGTCCCTAACATCCCATTTGTCTTTTGGATCTGGGCAGAAATCTACCCTGGAGATAAATCTTTCAGACACTAGCCAGAGGAGTAATCCTGCGACGAATCTCCTCTCTATTCTTCGTCAAAGCTCTAGGAAAACAACCGGATTGTCCGGTGCGTCCTTTGCATCTTCTACAACAGCTTCAGCCGATTACTCTCGGGTCTCAGGTGTCACTCCATTCCAATCCGCAGAGGATCTGCGATTTGTCGATGGAAATGATACGGAGGAAAGCTTTAATAGCAAGAAGAGAGATGAGGGTGATGGAAACAGTACCGGCAGTAGCTTTCACACCTGCGAAGCCTCGATTTCTGTCGTACGAGTAGACAGTAGCAAGGGAGAGACCGAGGAGGATGATTCTACACTGGAGGCAGACTGGCCAAACCGAAGACTCGATCACACGAGCCCCTTGAGCAGCAGCGGTGTTTCTTTTACTCGAGGAACTAAGCGCAAGAGGAATATAGGTGCCGTAGCGACCGGTTTAACCAGGGAAATTCATCTGATGGGATTGGATGGCGACTCGACACCCAAGAGGAAGAATCGGGGGACTTCTTTCTCCTGCAATACTCCTCCACATCCGGTTATAGCCCATGTGAAAGCAACTAATGGCGAAGCGGGTGGGAGCGGTGGAGGCGGTGTAGCCTTTAGTACTCCGGTCTCGTCGATAAAGCAAAGAAGGAATCGTGGCGAGGAAAATAATGATGATGATAATCATCATGATCATAATCATGACCGTCATGCTCATCATCATCGTCGGCCAGAGGATCAGCGGCAAGTGAGTGAGAGCGACAAGCCAATTCTAGTCAAGGCAACGAGGTTTGAATTGCCGCAATCTACGTCGAGGTCTGCCCCCGACATTAGGCTAGGCACCGACGATGACCAGCCAGGTATATCACCGATCAAAACACCGGGAACTTCAGCCGGAAGCCACACGCCGTATAGAACGCCAAAGTCTGTGCGGAGAGGAGGGAAATCGCTGTCTCGTTCTGACGATCGGATTCTTGGTACGCCGGACTATTTAGCACCGGAATTGTTACTGAGACAGGGACATGGTTCCGCCGTTGATTGGTGGGCTTTGGGCGTCTGTCTCTTTGAATTTTGCACGGGAGTTCCACCTTTTAATGACGAGACACCGCAGGCGGTGTTCGCTAATATTTTGGCTCGAGATGTCCCGTGGCCAACGGATTCTGAAGCTTTATCTACTGCGGCGATTGAGGCCGTCGATTCTCTCCTCACCCTTGATCCAGCGGCGAGACCTTCTGCGGCTGAAGTACGATCGATGAATCTCTTCAGTGAATTTCCTTGGGATCAACCGCAAAGCGCTATACCACCGTTCATACCACAGCCGGATGATAATTACGATACTTGTTATTTCCAAGGTTCGTTTTTGGTCACTTACAAGGTTTTTGGCCACCTATTTTATCATCTGGTGTAATAAGACTCCCTTTATTTTGATTTCCAGCTCGGAATATACTGCAGCATCTTAACGTAAGCAACTGCGACACATAGAAAGGCGATCATGTTTGCTGCTTACGTATAAAGAAATGAGAAGCTCAGGGATTTAACTAGTTAAATAATATTTGAGATGTACAATTTTATTTTTTTTAATGTACGCGAGTATGCATAATGATATAATAAAGTATCTTGTTACGACTTAAAGCTAGTGTTTTTATTACTTTCATGTGAAGGAACACGACCAAGCTTTTTAAATCGCGCATATACAATGATTGGTATACATAATTGTAAATGGGGGGAGAAAAAGATGATTCGGTTCCGTATACTCGCCAACTGGTTATAGTATGAAGTATTTATTGAGCTTTGATGAAACAAACGGGCTGTGATTGATTTCTCCCATTGTAATTCTACTTAAGATTCTTGTTGATCCAAGCCAAGAAGTGAGTTACTCTGGTGTAGACTCCGGGGTACTGACCCTTGCCGCATCCAATTCCCCAGCTAACGATACCAACTTGGGTCCATCTGCCGTCGTTGACCATAAGAGGACCTCCACTGTCGCCCTGTGCAATTTAAACAGCGATATGATATTTTTTTGTTCATTTCTTTCTGCAAAGTATGATACATTTATATGAATACGCACGGAACATGAATCCATCGCGGCTCGACCCGCACATAAGAAACTCTCGATGATACCTCCGGGTGCAGCTGCCCCGTACTTGGACCTACATTCGGTGTTAGTCCACACGGGGATAGAGACTTCTTGAAGAACCGCTGGCTGAGGTCCCACTGGTTTATTCGTATAGAAAACAAGGGTCAGTGAGACTTACGGTCGGAGAACAAACGAAAATTATGCGAACATGTTCTGTACTTGGTATTCCATACCAACTAAACAAGCCTTTTGGCCTGAGAATCTTTAATTTCGCTGTTTTTTGTATATGTCGTAGTACATATTGAAGTACTATTCCTGAATTTTGTCAGATTTTTATTTTTACCCTCGAATGTTTGGAAAATTTATTTATATCAGTGCTCATAATTCAAAAAACAAAGATGACAGACGAAAACAAAATAGGCATTTCTCCGTCTCGAAACATTATTTCATAAGAACGTAAGAATGGAAGGAATGGAGAGTAGTACAAGTGCTACTAAAGGTCGAATCAATAAAAGAATTCATTAAAAAAAAACTTCCATCGAAATTTTCTAAAATTTGTTGGATAATTTTTTATAAAACAACGTTCCAAGACGAAGAACTGCCTATTTTATTTTTGCCTATATCAATTTTGTTTTTGGAGTTATGAGCAATTCAAAATAAAATTGCCAAACATTCACGGGTGAGAATAAAAATCTGAAAACATTCAGGAATACTCCTTTCAATAGGTACTACAACATAGGTATACAAAAAACAGCCAAATCGAAAATGCTCGGGTCAAAAGGCTCGTTAAGTTTGTATGGAATACTCCACTTATAATTCTACACACGCTTTGTTCTTCGTCGACTTGACATAATTACCGATCCTCGTATGTCTGACCACAACATAATGGGTCTACTTACTTTCCCGCAACGAACCCCAGCCGATCACTGTAGCCGTTTTCCCATTGTATAATTGGGACCCGGTCGGTAGACAAACTGGTCGAATTTGCTCCGTGAATGGTACGGGCTTGTCGAGAGTCAAGATTGCGACGTCGTTGTAGAGGGTCCGTGTGTCGAAGCCTCGATGTCGTACAACGCGACGTACACGTCTTTCCACGTGACGTACCTCATTGTTTGTCTTTATGTTATGGTCACCGAGACGAACCGTAAGTCCGGCGACATCCCATGAGCTCATTCTGAAAATAAACAGATTTTGATATGCCGCCAAGCCTTTCAAAGTATGATTGTGAATTAATCATTACACTTGATTAACTAAGTGCAAATTTTGTTGCGGTGCATTTTTCTGAAAAGTAACAAAGCTCATGACTTACTGAGCGACGCAATGCGCGGCAGTGAGAATGTGACTATCGTCTATGAGGGATCCACCACAGAACTGTTGGTTCCTGTTGAAGAGAGCAGCGATCCATGGCCATGCTCCAATTTCCGCGCTATGTCCACCAACAATACGTTCCTGATCCTGATTTCCGTTCTTAGATCCGCAAATTGCCTGACTTCCGCCTCCACCTGGAGCCGGTGTAACGGTGGGCGGTGTAGCGGGTGGTTTAGTGGCTGTAACCGGGGGCGTAGGCCACCAGGTTGGTTTTTTCGTCGGCCAGGTTGTACCCGTGGGTCTTTTTGTCGTTGTGGCTGGTGGGTTGGGGTTAATCCCAGGGAAGCCAGGAAACGGTGGATGAGTAGGAAGTGGTGGAATCGTGTTATCGGGTCCATGTGTGGGGATTGCCGGTGGCCACGAGGGATATTGCGGCTTATCCAGGAAAACTTCCTGAAAGTGGGGGGGTGATGTTTTTAAACTATCGATGTTGGAACCATAAGATGAACTGCCCTGCACCATGCGATGCATTGTTAGAAACATGAGAATTTAAGAAATACCTAATGTTTTCATGTCATGCAGCAACGTTATACAAGTTTGCTAGTCATGCATCGTCATTAATATCTGTACACATTGAAGTGATCATTTGAAAAGAAAGACGAAACACTTTCTCTTTATATTTGATAATATGAGCACGGTGCCCAACTACGTAGTCCATCCGGGTACAGGGTTACGAAGTCGTGCGCGTTGGAATGTTATGTGCCCGTGACCTAGACGCAAGAGGATGAGTGTTAATTGTACCTGAGCTTCCTCGATAGAGATGATACCGTCAGATTCCGGTGGTGAACCAGGTATGAGTGGTGGATTAGAGCAGCAAACGCCAAAGGTCATTCGGCCATCAGGATCTGTGAAGCTACACGTATCGTAAACACCAAGGATCCATCCCTCAAAGGCGCTGAGGTCAGGGACCTTGAAGTACGGGTAACACTCTCTGAAGGTTGCACACCGCCCAACTTCACCCCGCGAAGTCAGACACGGACCTCCATTCTGGAAACTCGCTCCTTCGGATTTCCGAGTCAGTGAACGGCCCGATCGCTCCTGCAGATCCGTCACTGAGGCTGCTACTCACCCGGTGTAAAATCAAACACTTTATCAACCCATCCCTAGTTTTCATACGGAAGTAAGAAGCCTGAAGTGATCAGCTTGCAAGCTTGCCTCATTTATGCCCGATTGCATAAACGTGGGTTACCCGAAGGTTTAAATAACCCGTGGTTACCCCGCAGATACTACCCTATCAAACTTGTTTCATCTGACAGCTGTCATGAATCGCTGTTAACCTCCAGCAGCCCGTGATGGTCGAACGGGTAGTATCTGCGGGGTAACCTACGGGTTATTTGAACCTTTGGGTAACCCACGTTTATGCAACCGGGCATTAAAGGACTTTTTCGAAAAAAAAAAAGAGTTTGGCAACAAATTCATCTCATCCTCTCCCGTGGTTGTGAAAGATTTGGCAATCGTATTACACAGACTTGCTGGCAGAGTTATACAATGTGTTTAGTTAGATTCGTTATTGTCTGTGACTCATAAGTATATAGAGATCATGTCATGAAAGAATGATGAACACTGAAGGATTTCTCTGAGGATGGATGAAACAGTTGGTGATTATCAGTTTCACGCGTTCAAGTCGTTAATCGCAAATTCTGTAAGCCGTGCGTATGCGTCTTGCATGAATAAGCAGGAAGAATTGAGTTCGGTGAACCCTTTTGTGGCGGGAAACTTACCTTCAACAACAATCGAGTCGTCCTCAAGTGCCTCTTTCTCTGCAACAGTTTCTGCACGACAAAGAACCACGAGCAAAAGACACCCCGTGACTGCCAGTGCCGTTTTCACTCGGCGCTGCCACATCTTTCCAATACGATTATCGTCGACTTACTACACTTTTGTTGCCGCGATTACTCGTTGGCTACGACGATCCAGAACGACGAGGCTGCAATTATTGCTACTGAGAAAACCAGTGGTGCAAAATCACGTCCGTGTTTCGTCTAACCACTGTAACAACAGACGAGCCCGAAGCGAATTAGGGCCTGGGTAAGGTGCAGGCCGTCACTAAGCTGAGGAACCAGTCGACACTCGAGTTTATAACGGGCGCGCCCTCCTCTTGGTCCCGGGAGGACGGGGTCCGCGGTCCGCAACTAGCTCCCCGGCCCACATCGTCCTCACTTCGATGCCTCTGTCGCGTTCATCCACTATGTTGCGGTTCTTCATCTCGCGGAGAGAATCGGTCGTCAATCCTCTCGGATTAGGCAGAGTCATCACTGAGCTGAGGATATGTAAATCAGAGGTATATAGTTCGTAGAAATCATTGAAACGGCAGCGGTTTCGGCGACGTAATTAAAACGCGAGGCGTTTCCATTAGCATAAAGAACACGAGACGATCGGCAGCTGTCCTTGGAGTGGCCATGAACTTGTACGCCGCGGGATCGTTAAGCGGTGGTGCACCAATTAGTCTTTGTAGCTGCGCAAACTGGATCGCCAGGGTATAAGAGATACTGGTGTGTCTAGCAGCTAGTCGACTGCGTTTAACTTGGACAGAGGTTTTCTCTGGTTCGTGTACAGTCCTCATAGAAATCTGAACTTGACCCTTCCGGTCGTACCTGTGATCCTATGCTATACTTACGGAGCATCGTCTGAAGGTCATGATGCTGTTCTCGGAGAGGTTAAATGTGATACCGAATCATTATAACGTGTGAAGGTATTCGTTCAGGTATAACATCGCGAACCTTGAAAGAGAAGGTCGATAATGACTACACAGTGCAACTCGTCAAACCGGACTTGGGGGCGCCCAAAATTGCTCGATGCAGCAGATGAGTCCGAAATCGGATTCCGCGGTCTATCTCGCGGCTGAAGGGAGTGCCTTCGCATCCACTCGGGGTTCGTTGTGGTTCGTTGAACCCTCTAGCGTCGTAAAATATCAACTCGACGTTTTTCTTTCTTTCATTTATTCTATTTTTTTTTTTTTTCAAACCTCTAAAGCTGCAAGATAAAATAGCTACATGAAATTTTTCGTACCATGACATTGCGATTCTACAGGCGGCACCCGCGTATACATATCGCTATAGTGGATCAGTAGTTCAGCGCCAAAAATAACAGCCGTATAAAACCAGACGTATCTAAAAGTCCCGTTCAAACCGGAGTTCATCCGATAACTCGAGCAAGCGAAAATGACACTGCTCAGACATAGTTGCGAATCCATTAAAATTTCTTAGCCCATTGCACGCCTGCGCGCCATGTGGCGGTAGGAATATGACGAACAACATGCCCAAACTCCGTTATGCTTTTACAGAGAGCCTTTCATAAATCTTTTTAAAAAGCTTACGATTAACCTTTTCAATTAATCTCGTCATCCAACCATCTAATAGGTATTCTATGATTGAAGATAAACATTCCCCCTTCCCGTGACTTAGGTGAATCCGTTACGATTTTGCTGCGTCGCAGATGCCAGTTTCGAACACCAACATACGTATAGTATCGATCGTTACGACTTTATGTATTGCTAATAGATGCGTATGCCGTTGACCTGGCGCCGTGGATTTAATCGGTATATAGGATAAGGATATAACATATTGAATGGTGGATAATGTATTCACTGCCGTAAGCCGGCAGGCTTCTCTTTTGACAAGGCATTCGTATATATTCGCAGCTCGAAGCTCGCAGTTTGCGTCTCGACGCTGCGGAGTGGGCTTGATCTCAGAAGTGTCACAAAAATTGAAACACGGCCGACATTAAAGCACATAACATGACATTACGATCGGGCCATCGGCCCCCTCAAGGCCGATACACCCACTGGGTGAGGCACACCACTTCGCTGACGCTTATACGGACGCGTACGTGCTTCCGTCTTCGCACGCATGGCAATATACATGCAAACAGAATCTATACAGGTCCTATAGTTGCCTTAAGGAATTCTCTCGATTACTCACTCACTCACTCACTCCGCTCGGAAAATCGGCGTCGAGTTGTACGCAGACTGCATCCGATATGAATTGTATGTAACCGCATCGATGGACGTAGAGACTGCAGATAGTGTCTCGATTCGCTTGTCGGTCTAGGCGGAATTCCTACCTCATTCTGCAAATAGATTTTTATTTGCTTTTCTTGTGCCAATTCGGGAAAACCGAGTTCAACGAATTGAGGTTTTGTGTCGTGGAGTAGAATAACTCGTGTTTAGACAAATACGTCATTACGGGCAACGGCTAATTGAAGTGTAGAGATCATAGCGGTGCCTCAAGTTCGAGGCTTTTTACCAAAGTGGATAATCTAACGCTATTTTATAACGTTCATTTGTAATTGTTTGATCAAGGTATACCATAGTTGCTTTACGCCCGTTCCGAGAAACGTGAAAGAAATAAATATCGATAATCATCATATCGGTCGCGTATACGAGGAGGCTATAAAAAAACCTCAATAATGTGCGCAGTAAACGAGAAATTAAAGAGGATCAACAGAAACGGTGAAACTTTTTCACTGATTTATAATTTGCGAGGTAATTCCATAAATATTCGATCTACGTCTTATACCAGGTCATTTTTAACTCGTTCAGTAATTTTTATTTATAGAATAAATTTCATATTCATAAATATGATATATACCATTAAACATCCATTTGTTAAAGTTGCAGTCCAAGGTGTGAGCCATTATTAAATTCTCGTACGAGTATAGCTACATGAGTAATTTGAATAATATTCATAAGCTATTAGTTTGTATTTATGAACTCGCGATGGGATAATCGCGCGCGAATTTTTAATTCGACCGAATATCCTGTTACAGTTCTCAGTATGAATTCAATAATCCTTCGTAGATTACTGCTCGTAAGTCAAATCTATCGTCAACCCAATCAATTTCCATATCCGTCGATCCTTGTGCTGACATGACAAGTGGGTGAGCGAACTAGGCTTTTATCTGCGAGCACTTTAACAAGCCAGACCTCTATAGATGCTTTATCAGTTTATTGCCTCCATTAGTTTTGTTCTTATTGGAGCCGATCATGCTCGGTGCATTAGTAGTCCAGATACATCTCTCATTGGTATATTATCCTGCCGGATCTGTCACTGGTAAATTTATAAGATACTTGTTAGGCGGACCATCATCCCAGGGCATAAACTATAGCGGCTGCTCTGCCTCCTATTTATAGACATCCATAGCGGCTCACCGTGTTGCGGGACACTGTGAAACGGGCGCAGTTAACAGTAGTAACTGAGCTTATAAATTTTCCTGGAAAAGATTTGATTTAGAATTTTTAATTCTTGTATCATACTTCGACGGGTTTTAAATACATTGGGAAATATCAATTCGATATACTTTTATCGTTAATTTACCCGTAATAAAAGTAATGTTATACTTACCTATAAGTTCGAATGTTTTATACTATTTAACTCGGTGAATTATTCGGATGAATAGAATGTCTACTTTTATACAGTTAGTGGCATCAGAATAATGAAAGAAAAGAAAATTATAGAATTGTATAACGAGGCGTGTGAAAAATGTTGAACGTTATTGTAAATGTATAAGGTAGGTATACATAATATTATTGTATAGAAATTTCGTTCTATTTTTTTTTTGTTTTTGTTTTCATGTATATTACATATCGATATCACTTAATACCTATTAACATTGTGCCTACCTATCCTTGCTTACTTATCGATAAAGCGATTATATTTCAGGTACTTATTTGCATAGAAACAAACCAATCAACAATATAATAATCATGATAATATAACATTCTTCGCTCTCCTCTTAAACATTACCTACTAATTATATATTTGTGACATCATCTTTGAATCGTTTGCCCCCAGCTCTCTTTGAATCGTAGCTGAAATTGCATTCATTTAGCAAAATGCAAACAACACATACGCATTCAACTAATCGACTATTATATTCAATTATACCTTCATTCGTATGTAAAAGTAAATAATAATAATAATATTAATAATGATAATAATAATAATAATAATAATAATAATAATAATAATAATAATAATAATAATAATAATACTAATAATAATAATAATGATAATAATAATAATAATAATATTAACAGTAGAGTAAAAATAAAAAAATTAAAATAAAAAATGATATAATATAATGAACTAAAATATTATGAGAGAAAAAAAATGTAGTACGTATATGTGAATTATCGTGATAGTACTACTCAAAAGGCTGTGACGTGGATTATGCATGGACACCCCCTGAGAGTTGTCGCAGTATTCTTAAAGCTAAAGAAAATATCTGCTACTATTTAAAGCGATTTTTCTTTTACGTCATTTTTAATGGCGTATCAAAATATACTTATATATTGAATGGGTTCCGCGTAGCGAAGTATTCGTATAATATAATTGTGGGTCACGATAAAAAAAATTTAAACGTATAGAATGTAAATCTCATGCAGTGATCGATATTGAAAGTCTTTATACGCATAGGTATAATCCCGAGTTTGAAAAGTGATTTATTACGGTATGATGATGATGATAATAATTCTCTCACTAATCCCATTAATGTAATAAAGTCTGCAATTCCTTGCTTTTCAAATTTGAATAATATCCTCAATAACTGTATAATATGAGAGCTTGTAAATGATGGTAGTATATTTAAACTTCCTTTGCTGTCAACAGTGCGTGTCACACACACACACACACACACAACACGTGTAGGTATGTAAGTAATTCATTATTTCGGTAAAAATCCGTGACGCAAGCAGATAGGTAGGTATCTATAGTAGGCAATGATAATCAGACCGGCCCTATGGCTGGTATATCGCGTTAGCCAGGCCACGGGGATTCCCCGTGCGAATTGTTCGTTCAATTCACTGTTTCGATATGTATAATGAATAATATATGGTATATTCCATACAAACTCACCGAGCCTTCTGACCCGACCATTTTTGATTTGGCTGTGTTTTCTATATGTTGTAGTGTAGTCAGAAGTCTCGTTGAGTTGGTATGGGAATACCTCATATAATATATATTCGCGTTTATTTACGCGAAGAAACAGATGAAGTTTACGATACGGTATGAACAGGGGATCCCCGGCCCGGAAATCGATAAAACTTATATCGTATGATCGATAATATATGTGATAACATCGTTTTAACTCGCTAATTTTTCACCCTGAATAATAAGCGAATTGAATGCGACGTTATTCGTATATTATTTATTTCTTTTTTGTTCTCTTATAGGAATTGTGTTAATTAAATTTCCCTCTTGGAATCATAATGTGAATAAAAATGAGTACACTAAGATATATATATACTATATATAATATATAGGATCAGATAGGCCTGTAACATAACAAGTGTCATAATAACAATAATAATTATGGTAATTTTTTTTTTTTTTTTTTTTATAAAACGTACTAATATAATATTTTATTGTTATATTAAAAATGATAATAATATATAATATCACCTCTGGCACAATCTCACGATGGCAAGATGTCGCGCGACAAATATCAATTCAAATCAATTCAAATCATTCGCAAAGCTCGTTTCTGCAGGGGTTCAAACCGCATGCCGCAATTATCATTCTCGGAATAATTATTCCCCTAACGACTCGCACTATCCTCGCTTATATACCTACGTATATATACTGTATATATATATATATATATATATATGTATACCTGCTATATGGTATAATTCTTCATAGAAATTATTATAAAACAAAAACAAGCCGCACTTAAACGGCGCTTTCTACAACGAAGCTTAAACTCGCGTTATACCGCGTTGCTTTTCATTTATCTCGTGTTCAATATATTTTCCCTCGTCACTGTAATAGCTCCCTTCCTCTACACACATACTTTACTTATATACCCAGGCAAGAAAATTTTGGCTTTACATATATTTCCATTAGATGGTATGGGGGGTATAATGATTAATACTAACTTATACAGTTATTATAGATGGTCAATGCAATATGTATATTGAAAATGTTAAATCTTATGGCAAGTTACTACGGCTGGCTGCAGGGTGTAAAATGTAGAGTGCATATATATGTGACGAGGGATGAAAAAAAAAAAAAAGACTATCCCTATAAATTCAATTTTTATAACTTGGTCAACTTATATTATTATAATATATCGGTTATCTTATGTTATTATATGTCATGGTCCAACGTTAATAATCTTCGAAATATACCTATGTACTATATGGATATGTGATAGCAATAATAATAATAATAATAATAATAATAATAATAATAATAATAATAATAACAATAATCATTATGTACGTAATTCGAATTTCTAATAATAAAATAGTCGTATATAATAGCATTATTATATAGTGATAATAATAATATATAATGATAATATACTATATCTATATACCTATATGATATCATGTTATATGATTATACATGTAATAATATCTATATTTTATCGTGTATATATATAATATATGTATATATATATATATAAATATATACATATATATATATATGTATATATATACTATATGTACTAATAAATGTATATAACAAAATAATAGTAGCAATAATATAACATTCATTTTACAAGCGTATTTTGATCGTTGCTTTGATGTGTGGGTACGACGTGTACGTTCGATTAACATATTATATAATATGTAGTGTATAATCGTTTGAATGAGAAAATATAAACGATAGTTTAACGTATAATAATAATAATAATAATAATAATAATAATAATAATAATAATAATGATAATAATGATAATAATAATAATAACGTAGTCCAATCTACCTATATCATGCTTGTCCAAATTGATACAACCTATTTCTATATTCTAATATTTAAATCTAAATAACAGAAAATTATGAATTTACGCGGGTTCCGTAATAACAAGACAATCTAGCAGGCTTGAAGCCGCTGCAACGGTGTATTGTATACCGCATAATATAATTAACCAATAACCAGTAACCACTATCCCCCCCCCAAAAAAAAAAAAAAGAAAAAACAATTAGAGAATGAAAAAACAAAAAAAAAAAAAAAGAAGAAGAATTTTTTAATCTTTCTTTTCACATGGCGTCTTGAATTATCGATATCAGTTTTTAAAAACGAGCATCATATGCCCCGCCGCTATATAACTCTATACATACTACTAACACTGGTCCTGCACGAATCCGCGCGATAATCCGATCATTTTATAATCCGATAAATTAACAGCCTGAGGGAACCCGGTGGCACGCACAGGGAGCCAGGTAAGAAAATAATATAATATATATATATATATATATATATATGTATACCTTATTACATGTCTATTACAAAAAAAAGAAAAAGAATAAAAATAAAAACAATAAACCAACTACGTAATTCGTTCTTTACTCATTTTGCACCAAAATCACGGAGATATACTTACAAAGGGCGTAGGGGTCCCACATACACATACTACGGCTCACAGGATACGCAGACACATAGAAATATATGAAAAAAAAAAAAATTGTTTCCATATCGCTACTTATGTATTCGTCTTTTGAATTTGTATGTTTTTTTTTTTTTTTTTCTCTCAAAGCAATATAATCGTTCAGTCTTTCTGACAACCCAACTTAATGATGTTCGTTATGAAGATATTCTTGGAAATTTGTTTAAATTTTTTTATAAAAATTTCATTCAAAGTACAGTAAAACGATTCGTTTATTATATTCACTTTCTGTTAGATTTATTATTATGTGTATACGTATATAGCTATAGAGCTAGAAATGATCACAGAATTTTGGACGATTTCGATCGTTAATTCTATCGTAAGTCTATCATAGTATAATATGTTTTACGTATCCTTCCAAGCGCTAGTACCTTGCTGATTATACATACATACATACATACATACATACACATCATATCATATCATATCATATCATGCTCGTATATAGAAACTTTTGATTATAAACGATTATACATCATGCTTTATGGCGATTGGAGCCAGCTATAGTAATTTTATAATAAAATCAGAAGACGATTGATCTGAGTGTAACAACTATATATAATTTATAGTATAATATGCGTATGGTAAATAAAAATTATACTTCAATAGTGTAAATACTACGGTATACGTATACGTATACAGATAGGTATATGTAGACATAATACCTAGGTGTACCTAGTATATAATGAAAGTGATTCATCCGTTAATAACGCGCTGGTGCTTGCATCACGCTACATACGCAGTCATTATTCTTTTTTTATTTATTAATGTTTTTTGTTTTTTTTCCTTTACAAAATTGTTTTTCATTATTTTTTCTGTCTCTAGAGCTTGAGCGTGTGCCGAAGGCCGATGAAAGGTCACCAAGAAGTGTGTGAAGCCTGTCTGCACGGTACGATAATTATAAAATAAACTCACGTATATAGTATATTATAATATGTACGACGCTACTGCAGACACCAGCTGATAAGATTTAGGGCTAATAGAAATGTGCGTTTAATATTATTACGCGGTATTATGTATATAGGTATTGTATATACGTAGTAAATAGGTATGATAAGATATAGAATAAGTATCTTTTCTTTATAGTGCCTTATTTTGATCAATGACTCTGACTTTATTCGACGATTATTATATTTATATACTACGCATAAAGCGCAGATATAACTTGAACCCTTATCCCCTGCAGGCTTCTTCCTTTAATATCGAGGCTAAAATACCTACTCAGGTCATAGCTGTATATAATAATAATATATATAATATAACTATTTACATTATTATACCGGCAGTATTCGTGGATGCGGGTCACTTGTTGAATGAATCTGTGTTCAATTCATTGTGAATTCATTGTCAAGGATCAACAAGTGACCCGCATCCACGAATACTCTCTGTATGCATTAAGGAACAGCGCGAAATCTCTATTTCGATAATGGTAAATTATCCGTTTATAGGTCTCGACCGTGCCTTAATCTCTCAATAAAAGAGAAAGCGAGAGAAAGAGTGAGAGAGAGAGAGAGAAACAGAGTGGGGGGAAAAAAATCAAAATAAAAGTCACGTATCTATATTCTAAACTAATTTTTGCTTTGTCATATTCCTATCGTATTTTTAAGTACCAATTTTATTGTGTACCTCGTGCCGTGCCAGGGAATAGACGGGATCGTCCCCCGAATCCTCTATATCTTCCCTTCCCAGCGCTCTCCCTCTCTCTCTCGCTCTCCCTCTCTCTCTCGCTCTCTCTCTCTCTCTTTCTCTCTTCGTTTTCTCTTCACCCCTGACGATCGGTTACACGCTCGGTTTTCACGTGTTGTTGTTGTCGTGCGGATGACCGTGTTGGTGCTGATGAGAGTGAGGATGGGGCGAAAGTGGTCCAGATACTGATACTGGGACCGGGGGTGGTTCGGCAGACGAAGAAAGCTCGATTAAGGTCACGTCGTAGCCACCGCCAGCACCGTTACGAACGTCGCCAGGCGATGATGGGTCATGCTCGGAGTTTGGATCGGATGAATTCGTCACCGGCGTGTGGCTTACCTCCAATAAGAAGAGGTCTTCGTCGACGTAGTATCGTACCATGTCGTCATCAATTTTCGCCGTAATTCTGAAAAAAAACCAAAAGAAGAGCGAGAGGTCAGATAGGTATCGCTTCGAGGCTGTATCAATAACACATCCCTTGAATAGGGCAGCATTTCTGTCTAGTACATATTCAGAAAACCATGAATTATAAACTTTCATCGATAGACGCATGTAGTCTGATTGTGTTTTTTGGACTCAAATCGAAATACAAAACGTCGTAAGATGGACAGACGCAGAAATTATGGAAGACGAAGGCGGAGAAGAAGAGTCGTGCGCTGCAGCCATCAAGGATCGAGGTAAGACCAGTTTTTTTTTTTTGTTCGAAGTTTAGATCGAAAATTGAAATCCCTTTCGTGGAAGCGGATTTTTTTACTTCTTTAACCAGAGAGATTAAAAAGAATGAAAATCATTACGAATTGGAAAATTCGTGCGAATGAAGAAACGATAGATAAGTCAATCCACTGAAATGAAGTAAAAAGAATTGAATACTGTGGTGGGCCAATCTGAAATTTGGAGAAAATGAGTTCGTTTGAATTCTTTTAAATCTGTTAAAGTTTCGAAGATGGCTGCTTGCGCGACTTCATATCCTTGCGCATATACCTAGGCGAAAGAGAAAATACGTAGAAACGAATTGAGAATTGAATTCGGAACGTACAGATTGGTGTAAGTACAGGGTTACTAATTGCGGGGGAAATAAGCGGATACTGATTGAGCTGCAGAGTGTACATCGTGGGAGTGTAGGAAAATGCGTTTTCATATGCGTGTGCGGGCGTGTGTAATACGATATTCATGCAGTGTGAAATATTGCGTGCAATTGAAACTGACCAAACGAATGATAATATACAAGCAAAGAATGGCCAGAGTAACCGTAACCGTAACCACAAACATAACCCTAGAAAGTGCAACCAATGCCAAAACCAACGATAAATACTTTAAGCCAATGATTTGGAGAGGCGGGAGGTAAAACGTGGGGAACGGAGTGTGATATGCGAAACGGAATTAGTCATTCGATTGAGAGAAAGTGCGTGCGTGCGTGCGTGCGTGCGTGCGTACGTGCAGTGATACAAATGTTGTAGTCGAGCATGCAAGTAAAGATGACACTCTACTAAACTTACCCCTTTGTGTTTTTGCGATAGAGGTTATTAATACTCGAGGATGCAATTTTGTACTTTGACTCAATCTGTAAAATAGAAAAAAGTAGAATATTAGAATTTTGACAGTGGTTTCATCTTTCTTTTTTGTATTTTTTTTGTTTGTTTGTTTTTGTTTCTTTTTAAATTAAATTCAATAAGTCATCGTGATACATCATCCATAAAATGCATCGTACACAGATATATCTACGAGTAGTATAATATATCTATATGCACGGTTAAAGAAGACTAATTTAATGTGCGAAATAAAAGAGCTGAGAAAAGAAAGAAGGAACGAAAGAGACAGACGAAAGATATGTGAGAATGGAATTCTTCTTTCTTTTATTTTCTTTGATAACCTTCCACTTTTTTCTCGAACGTCCGAAATGAAACGAAAAGAAACGAGGAATCGGAGAAGCTAACAATTCATCCCCCACACGTTATTCATTTACCCTCACGAGTCACCCGGATGTATTGCCGAATTTTAAGACTGATATCGCTGCATGACGACACGTTTGTTTATCGTGTTGATCTCGTGAAAATGTTACAATCAAATGTTGGCAGGTTATGTACCCGAGGCTTTGGCAGGGTGCATGCAAAATTATATTTAATATTAATATTAATTAGCGAGTATGGAGAGATGTGCGGATGCCTGTGAGTTTCCCCACTTTCACACCAACTATGCTGTGGTATTTACATCATGGTTTGAGTTTTATTATTGCTTGGGGTTGAGTACGGGACAGAGGGTATGCATACACTGTGATCAAAAAAGCGAATTCATAAAAATAAATAATAAAATAAAAAAGACCAGTCAAAACTTTATACAATACTCAGCATGGTTTTGCCACTTCGAAGAGGAAGACGTGGTATTATATATACCACGATATACTCTGGCCATCTATAGTATCTAATTGAAGTTATTTTATTATTAATAAAAACCAGACAAAGTTTAACCCAATGAAACGGTGGACTGAATAATAATGCGTGTAAGAAATATTTGTCAAGTTTTTATTGAACTAGTAAGATCTTCGAATTTACATTAATTATATTACTTTCCGTGTACGGGTTGAGTAGTAGTACGGTGGTCATTCGTGCCCCGACAATTAAAACCGCTCCATGGTCAGTGGGCGCGTAGTTTGTAGATAGACAGTGCAGTTTAATGCGGAACATGCAATGACAAAGATTTGATTAATATTTAGATTCCTTTTTACATTATTATTTCATAGTTATTATTCCTCCGTTTCATTAGGTTCGCGATCAATAAATTCTTCAAACATCACATCGTTTGGGATTTTGCCTTCGTGTCACTGATCCCATGAAGATATCATACCTAAGCACACTCGTTTCTTTGAGTGTAAACTTGCTTGAATGCAGCTTTCAGACCGATGGCAATCATTAGCATAGAAAGAACCACTTTCATAAACATAAACCACCCTGCAGTATATGAGTGATGCATCTAGACATGTGAGATGTGACGTACTGAAGGTTGAACACTAGTATGATCTATCGATACGACAATCGTGTGATAGATAAGTAAACGATGATCCCACTGATAAGTACAATATGTCATAAAACATAGCAACAAACACCAACACATGAATAACAACAGCAACGACAGCAACAGCAGCAACAGCAATAATTAGAAAAGTGGGTTAACGGTTAAAAACTGTTAGTAAAAGTGGTTCTCTGCGACGTTATCGCAATACAAGGACTTAAGGGTGGGAGGGTTCTTACAGCATTTAGGAGTCCTTGAACGGACGGTGGTGCGACGTGAAGTGGTGTATAGACGTCTTCAGACTCCTGACGGACGTAGAGCATGACGCGTTCCTCGGAGTCGGAGCCGCGTAGATGTTGCTGTTGAAGATGAAGTCTGTTCCCCACAGCCACGCCAGGGCTGAGTCCAGACTGTTGAACACCTTGAAGTACGGAGCCTTGAAGTTCCTGGACCTGCATTAGCAGGGAGTCCTTTTTGTCATGGAGGGATGTGAGGTTATCCGGTGGAAAGTGATTGTGAAACTTGAGCGCTGGTAAACTCGGCCTTCCACAGGTCGGGTAAGGGCTGCTTGCCCCCGCTTTAACTCCACCACCTTCACCGTTACTTAGAGATGAGGTGTCCGTGTCGCCGCCGGCTGTACCGCCGCCACCACCTCCGTAGAAGCCGGAGAGTTCCATTGTGGAAAACTGAAATGATGAAGACGGGTTTTAGCGGTCAAGATCGAGACCAGGTTGTTGGGTCAGGAGAGGAGAAAGAGAAAGGAAAGTGTACTGTGACGTTTACCTTGTCAATGGTGTGTTCGGCGGGCGGTGAGAAGAGGACTGGTGGTTTGTGCAGATCAACCATCGAGTAGAACTCGCTCCGTTCCGTTACTGAGTGGTAGAGTTCGTCTAACTTCTTCCTTCCGGTTGCCGTCATCTTCCTTTTCGCTGCCCTCCGTTCCTCGTCCCTCGTCTTTCTCTCGGCTCCCTGCGAGAGATGAACAATGTTTTATGTTACCAATATGTGAAATACTAGTCGAAGTTCATCGGAATAAAACTTAGAAGTTTTGATCTCGTTCAACTTGTACCCGTTCAACTCACCTTATCGCAGAAGACTTTTATCTGGCAGTAGCCCCGATGTGAGGGTGGTGTATGAGTATGGGTATGGGGAGGAGGCTCCTCGTAGGTATCAACCTGGATGTGAAGAGGCAGGCCCTTGACGCCTTTTTGGCTTGAGAAGTCTGTGCTTAGACACTGTACTGCTACGTTGATCTACGGAAAGTTGAAAAAACTGTTAATCATGTCTGGCTGAGACCTAAACTGGCATCAATTGTAAGAAATCCTCATTACCTTGGCAGAGGATTCAACAGGGTTCCAGTAAACGGCGATAGCGTTGTGTGCTACCTCCTCGATACATCCCACCAAGCCAACGCTGTTCTTTGTGTCTATAAACAGTTTCAAGTCTATTAGGATTCATAATGTAACTGTCGTTAAATTTGTCGCTAAACACATTTTATATGAGGAGTTATGGTTCAATGTTCAAATTTGGCTCGTCTACTTGAGTCTAGGAATGGATTTACCCACCTGTTAAGCAGTGGTCTCTGGGTCCCGAGAGCTTGTACAGAAATTACCAGAATGTCACTCTCTAATACACATACATTATATACCATAGAATTGTTACTAGGAGATTTTAGATCCTTTGTTCTTTTTTTGTAATGCTGAGGTGTCCACCCAGATTTACATTGCTTGTACTGACCCAGAAGCCAGAAAGTCGAAGAGATAATGAGAAATCGTAGGAGAATCATTTTCAGAAGATTACTAAGTACGAAGAGTGGCAATCTTTTACGAAGTGATTGAAGCAATGAAGTGGGTACATAATGAGAAGTACCTAAGACCAGAGCTTGTCTCGGCTTGGAGTGCGTGTGCAGTCTGTGCAAATAGATTCAACGAGCAAAGAGACTTACCAGCGTCGAGTATGCGCTGTTTTACAGAGTGCTGCCTGCCGTGCCAAAACTGCCACGCCTTTATTTCATCCTCGGGACTCTTCTCCTCTCGGAACATGAGCATCACAACACTCTGAAAGTAATAATAAAAATTATGAACATTTTTTTTTTTTTTGTATGGATTTCCGTATAGTACACATATTATGTGCAAATCTAGTATTTCGGTAGCTCGCGTTGCGAGATATGCTACGTCAGAGCCGTGACCCATTTCAAATGGAATCTCATTCCGAATCCTATTTAGGAAATATTTGCTTTCTACGCTCTGAAAGGTCGACGCGCCGGTTTCGCTGGCCGATCAGTTTTACGGCTAGTGAATTATTTAAGAAATCTTTTAATGGTCGATCAATTAATTAACGCGCCAAATATTCGCAGAATTTTATTCTTCGTTTGGATGTTTTGAAAAATCCTTCAGACATGAGACTGCACGGAGGGCAATGTATATATGTGACGACAAGAGGTAAGGAAACACCTCAAGTTTCATCACATCTACCTCGCTCATATTCTACCATATACATATATACATACATATGTGCATATTGCGTGTTTTATGCTCTACCGCGACGGGTATATCACGTTGTATTATATTATATTCCATTACACTACACTACATTGTACCTATACAAACCGTAGATGCGCCTCCTATATGTATGTATATCGTAACATGTACACCGAGCCAAATACAAAGAGATCATTACGTCCAGCTCCGCAGAGATGGCTAACTCTAAGTGTGCCTATATGCAATGATATACATATGCTGAGGTAATCATACGTATATGTATATAGATACATCGCGTGTATAATTTATACCGAGTATTTTCTTATAGGTACATATTGATCATTGCATCGCGTTTCAGTTGCAATCAGCAGATATGATTGTGGAAGAGAAGAAGTCAATTGGGATCCATGCAGTGCAATTCAATAAATAGTAAACCATTTCTATTTTTCTTCAAATTTTTATCAAATCATCATTGAACTGAGAGTGTTTCTATGATCTCGAGATGATTGAATGTTCGATGAGCCTTGCAGAGTAGGAAAAAGGTCCTGTAGACAACCTGGGCTCAGAGATCTGCCGATAATGAAATGTACCCGGCTCGAGTAGGTGTACCTACGATAGTGCCAACAAAGTCATTGGTCACGCCCGAGACATACCTATGGCTATAAGTGTATATCCATGCATTTGTAGGATAATATAGTGATACAGTTCCTAATATACGATCCGCACGCGAGGGGGTAGACATGGTTACATATGATGAGGGGGTAAGACGAATGCATGTTATACCTACGTACATGCACATGGACATTGGTGTGGTATGGTATATAGACTGTGAGAGGTTAGAAGTGATTTTTCGTGATTCGGGTGAATGGGCGAACGGACACGCGTTGTGCCTGTCTGCTGCCTATACCTGCGTATGCACACATTCACAAGACTGAGTATTTCTCTACCAAGGAGCTTTACGATCTACGTCTTATTGCGGGCCCAACGAGTTATGCGTTGAGATGTAGCAAATCTTGTAGATACCTATATTATACACGCAGATATAATAGCCGTCTTATAGCGGTCCGCAAGTCTGACTTATATATATACCCATGTGCAGTATATATATATATGTATAACTCGAGTTTGTATATATTCGTACATAGAAATTAAGTTGATTAGAGGAATTGGAAGGATTTTTTCACACCGCGCCTTGCGTGTCATCAAGAGGTTTTATCCGTGTATAACAGTTCTTATGATGGAATCTATTTCCAACGGTTCTGTTCTCGGCTCGAGTATATTTTTCTATAATTTGGAGACTCATATATTCATCTATACATTATACATATATGTATGAGCCTATTTATAACTATATGGCTGAAACGATTGACTTTCTTCTAATATTATATACGATATATTAATAAAAAAGAAGAAGACAAAAAAAAAAAAAAAAAAAAAACGCCATGTCGACGCATGTTATAACTGGCCTCACGCCAGGGACTCGATTCAATGTGTTTATTAATTCAAATTGACTTTTAGCCGCTCATAAAAGTGTCTTTAGTTAGTATATATTCAAACGTTCCAGCTCTTTTATTCTCAGCTTTATACGTTTCACGTACATGCCTTGTCCTTCTATTCTTTTTTATACCTAAACCTATACGATTTCTTCGATATGTGTTTCCTTTCTTTTTCTTTTTTTTTCTTTCGGTTTTGCGAATACGAAAAATGCACGTACCTTAACCGTCTGGCCAGACTTTAGCAAGGGTTTGTCAGGGTCCGGTATGTAGTCCAGTGCGATGCCGTAAAACTGACCCTTGTTGATGTACGTGATCCTGTCGTCCTCACGACGCTGGGAAGTACTGATCGGTGCCTCCAGGTGATATTTGAAACCGTACGACGAGTAGCTGAACAGGATACAAAAGGATAATCGATCAAACTCAAAGCTTTTACTCACATCACAGATACATATATAATAAGGGACTTAGGTAGGTATACGATGCCAGGCATACCTACTACTACTACGTGTTAACGGATATGAAAGTCGGATGAAGAGATTTCAAAATATATACACATATATCGTACATGACTAGAAATAAAAAATTATTTTATATATTATTTGATTTTTATCCTCTAGCTATAGATTTATTTATCAAATTGTTATATACATATAGGATGTGAATTGATACTTGTCGAACACAAGGGGCTGGACAATAACAATGATGAATTGACCGCGCCTTGACGTTTGAGACTTATTACTTGGCAGAGATACCTCTACTACACAGGGAACGTTTATGTTTAATCGAACATATGTACGGCCTATAAATTTGTGAAAGTAGAAAGATACAGTTTATCAAACACTCGCACTCCAGCTAGGATACCGCGGGGTAATTTGAAGCCACTTTGTCACCCGTTTGAAGGTTCTATCAAGTTTATAATCAACCCGACGATTGTAATCGATGCGAGCAGTACGGAAAAGGAAAAGGATAACAGTGGACAGTGGAAAGATAGAACGAGAAACAGAAAGTCGAAGCGGGCTTAGCCCGCGTTATCCGAAGGAAGTCGATATCTTTTCGCCGAGTGAAACCGTGTAGAGAAGCGTATAAACCGTACATATACCACCGCTTCTACTTAGCTTATCGCGCGTCTAGGTTGCCGCGAACATTTAATAACGTTGCTTCGCGATATACCCTATAACAACTACACAAACAACCTACCTACCTAGTTGCGTTAACGTTGTGTCAGCGATTGCTGTGTATAAATGGAACACTTTCGTATTTAATATTTAATGGGACCGCAACGAGCGATAACCATACCACCGCAGGTTAACGCCCTCAAATATCTGCAGTAGAACCTGCGCAATCGACATTGAAATGAGAACACGAAGACATTAACACCCCGATTCCTATTTTCCTGATATTTCGTGATTGGCGACTCACATCTTTGGTATCTGGATCTTGTCGGCGTCATTTTGTCTCCCAAAGTCATGCCAGGGTCTTGATCTCGGCGGATTTTGATTTGCGTTTTGGTTACTTGCTCCCGAAGTTACAAGACCGGAGTTACCACCGCGTTGAACTTGTACCTGGCCGTGGCCCTGTTGTAGCTGAAGTTGAAGGGGCTGGTGATGGACTACTGCTCCACTTTCGAGAACCACTGCTGCCCCAGCGGCTGGACCACCGAGACACAAATCCGTGTAGTCGAAGGAGGCCTGTATGCGATAACAGATAAACGTTATGAAAATTATTGAACTATACCGTGAAGATTCGTAGATGCAGATCACTTTTTCATGCCTGACAATGAATTCACAATGAATTGAACACAGATTCATTCAACAAGTGATCCGTATCCACGAATCTTTCCGGTATACCTATGTACTAAAATAATTGTTGAAAACTGTTGAAGAGACAATGCAATCACTACGTCATCGCAATAAAAATTGCGAGAATGTTTTCTAGCCATCTTCGCATCGGTATAGTACGGGGATAATGTATATTGGTATTTATTTAATCATCAGACGGTTGTTAATGTAACGATTATTGCGTTTCTTGTCTCCCATGGAGCGAATACTTATTCAGTTAGCTTGTGCTCAGTTAGAAAATAAACTTGGCGAAGAAGAAGAAGAAGTTACTAGTTAGATGGTAAGTATAATACATATAGTAAATGATTACACGAGGATATAGTAGCAGTCGGATATAGAAGAAAACAAACGACGTTGCTCCTGCTGCTGCTGTTTGCGTGGCTCGTAAATAATAAATTGAATCACGAGTGTCGACAACCGATGCCTCCGAGGGATGCTGGAAGCGGTTATGCGGTCTCATAAACCGAACCGCATACGCGCACTTCGCGACAATTCACCGACGTTTATTAAAGGATTGCATCTCTATTAATACTTTACGAGCCACGTAACCAGACCATCATTATATCGCTTTCTCAACCCATGCTCTTTCGCCATAATAATCATACACGAATCACAATATTTTCCTGAAAAACAACGCGCTAAAGATTATGTAAACTGACCTGATGCAGAGCCGTGGGTGGAGGATGATGGTCCTGTCGTGGTGTTACGGCATCTGCTCCAATCCCAGAATCCGGACTTGGTAGATCGACGGTCAGGGCTTTGCTGCTGCTCGAGGATGACCTAATGGCATGTGTGACGGCGTAGGAGCTTGGCACAACTTCATATCGTGTATAAGAGGCGGTGGTGGTCGGTAGGGATGACGATCCCGATGAGGGTAGAGGCGGGAGAGTGTCGCCAGTGACGTAAACGGCGGTACCTTCCTGCTGGAGGCCTGTCCCACCAGAAGACGAAGTGTAGGCGGCAGACTGGAGTCTGGGACTGCAGGATGAATAGGGATCGTATGGACTACCATACTGCTGAACTTGGAGCTGGTGCTGGTGCTGATGGTGGTGATACATGGTGCCGTGATCGTCGGGAGGAGTTGGACTGTCTTGTCCCTTGTGGCGTTTGTTGGCCTGTTGTCCTCTCGAAGAACTCAGGTCTTCGGGCTCGCGTTTCACCCCGGAAACACCCCCGGACGCTGCCTCGTGACGTTGCAGGGACTGTGGACTGAGCGGTAGACCGCTTGAAAGACTCTGTACTCCGGGACTGTGCGACTGGTTATACTGGTGAAGGAAATGATGCAGTTCTCCACTGCCGGCGGACTCGGGTCCGGATTCCATACGATTTGACGATCCAGATCCCTGCGGTTCTTGGACCAGGAGCTTCTGGCCCATCACACTCCTTCGGGATTGGGAAAAGAAAGAAACTCACAGTTTGACACAGAGATCGTTGGATCTTACACCGTTTAATGATATTCATGGATATACGGGTGATGATGTTGAAAAGGTTCGTGGAAAAGGTTCGGCTAAATAAGCGAGACGAATTTAGTACGTCATCGCAGTCACGGCTCTTCGATATTATTTCGGGGTTGAGAGTAAGAGAAGCCCTGTATATATTTGTGATCCGCGTGGTACTCGATGTAGTTAACGTGTTATATTTAGCATGATAAAGCGTCTATAAAACGGAGACCCTCTTACCGTATAAGACTACTACGGCAAGAGCGCGCTACCACTGGGTATACTCTCTCTCTAGCTGGATATCCAATTCTTTTCTATTCTTTACAATTCTCATTCTCTGCTCTAGCCTTTTTACACATCATATATATACCCGTGCACTCTTTTCTCAACCAAGTATAGTGGGGGTTATACACACTACAACCCAGTCCCTAGCGCAGTGCTACCTACGGTCAGATGGTCCCGTACAATGGGACCTTTTTTCACTTGTGATACCCGATCTATCCCTTTACGTATGTCGGTAAGCGCTCCTCTCGTCTCTCGTCTCTCTGTCTGTCTGTCTGTCTGTCTGTCTGTCTGTCTGGGTATGTGTAGGTACCCCGTAAGAGAGTCTTATGTCGAGGTTGGTGTGCAGGTAGAAATGCGGGGCGACAGAGAGATAGGCACCGTAGAAATAGCAACAGGAAGCTACAGAAATTTTAGGGCTGGAAAAGGGACCTTACGTGTTGCCCCATGAATTCGGCTTAAATGAAATTGATCCCTCGAAAGGGAGCTCTGTGCTGGAGCTATAAGTTTTTTGGTAAATCTTTTAATGTGATGCTAATCCCCCCACGTCATACCATTTTATTCGCGAACTTGAAACTTCCATGCGATTGTCGACGACGATTGCCAATTTTTCTTAAGCGTTGATCAGCGAGCGGCGGGAAATAGGAAGGCGAGAGGCGTGAAACGCGAAGGTCATATCTTCGCGTCGTAAAGGTCAAGACTTTCCAGTTAGGGCTTGCGGTACATTGTGACTGGACTCGCGACCCGTTCGCACAACCGGAATCGGGATTTCTCAAACCGGAAATTGCAGGTACATACCTGTAGTGTATATACGTTGAAGCAATGCTGTTACCATATTAAATACATGGATGTGTACATTATGTATGTATACATGCGCTGCACGGGCGACATAGCCGAAGCGCACGCGCTATCCTTAAAAGTATAAGCTTGTAAAACTCGAAATACTGGTCCGGCGAAGTGGCTCGGGCCATTTCTTTTATTATTTTTGAACTTCCTTTTATTATTTTTTCTTCATTTTATTTCATTTTATTTTTTCTTTTACTTTAACTCGGTTATTTTCGTGCCGGTAAACCTAAGCACCTGTGTAGCACGTGCTTCTTCCGTTGCCTGTCATATCAGTTGGTAAAATGTACGCGGGGTATATACTTGTATACGTGTATATCCTACGACCGCGACGTTCAGCGTTAAGGCATAGCGTTACGAGCTCGAGGTCTGACCTCTTCGGTGGTTTCTCCTTCATACGGACGGGTCATCGTCAGCCATGAGGCGAGGCTCGGTGACGAGGACGGTCTCGTTATTATTATAATCGTAAATTTGAAGAAAACCAGACCGTCCCGTCTCGTCTCGTCTCGTCTCGTCTCGTACCTACCTACCTACCTACCTGAGCCGCGGTATAACTACGTGTGGTGCATACGTGCTCGTCGCAGGCTTGAGCTGCTTACGACGTGATACGGCACCGGCATAACGCGAGGAGGTCAGAGGCCACGAGAGTAGGCAGTTAACGTCTCGTGCTCTTTTACCTAACCGTAGATCCTGCTATAGCGATAACCAGGAAACAACGAGACGACCTGACCGCTACCTGCCTACCACCGTCAAACAAAACACTGTCTACAGGGTGGCGAGGATTTATTCCTCAACGCAATTCACTCGCGATATTACAACCGCTATTACCCAAAAACACATACTTCTGATATTTCGCAGTCTCACCTCATCACTAGGTGCCAAGAAATGAGCAAAATAATTGGAAAAACGGTGATCCTGATCAAGGAAATCGAGCAACAGTTGGAGGCTTTTAATTCTTACTCAAGGCCGAGAATTCGAAATTCATATACCGATGAACTATATTGTGCTGTGTAATCAGAATCTCAGGACTTTTGTGGCCATCCTAATTTAACGTCGTCATCGGGTTCTGAGTAGAACCGTGCCATTCGATAAGATCTAGTGGTCACTGAGTATGAAATATGTAGATTCCATCATGCGGTATAAGGTACGAAGTGGAAGCAATTCCGAGATTTATTCGTATAATAAGTTCCGAAGTGTTGGTGACCGCCATAAAACGAAACTTGTGTCGCTAGCTAAAACGCGTTGGCTTCAATTTGCGACCTCAACATGTAATCCTCGCGGTAACCCCGAGTGACCTTACTGGCCTCGCTAAGTGTTATCGCGGTTCAAAGTGACGCGGGAAAAACGACACCGGTTGCGCGACTTTCTTCCACTTTATCGGTACGTGAAATTTAAAACGTCAACCCCAGCTGCTGGATATCGCGTACTACTGTATAATATTCTCCTGGAATCACCTCCTTCAGGAGCTTCTCGGCGCGTCCTGGGTCATGACCTCGAAATTGGATTATGGTAACGTTCACGCACCGATGCTCGACACGGAAAAGATCTTCTACGGCATTATGCGCGACAAATTACCGAGATCTTATCTCATAGATTTTATGTAGATAGTGTTACGGCGAGAGAGAACTACTATACGGGTATTATTGTGGGTATGGAACGAAGAGTAACGCGCTCCTGGTGTCAGAACGTTATGCCTATAAGGTATGGTATGTACGTTGACGGTTCTCAACAGTAAATTACAAAATATGCTAAGCGAAAGATATAAATCAAAAGTGGGTATCCGACCTACAAGGGTTGGGCCTATATCTCCCTTGGGTTGCGCTAGGCCCAAAATAAGAAGCCTTCCGAGTTATAGGGGTGCGCGAGGATCAGAATAACTACAGTTTGTAAACGGGAGAAATGGCTTGGAAGACTTTGCCACATATACAGACTCGACTTTGCCAATTTTATCGCATCAACTATAACTAGAACTTACGTGGACCACAGCTCCTGGGTAGGGGGTAGTTTGTCTTCTGGTGTTTTGTCCTGTAGTTTATAGTATTCGTTCACATAGGCGATACTTTCAATCTTCCGTTGTTTATCGTCTGGTATTTTGTCCTGGAGTTTGTAGTACTCGTTCACATATGCGATACCAGGGTTCTCGATTTTTCTCAGCTTGTCGTCGGGCGCTTTATCCTGGAGTCTGTAGTACTCGTTGACGTAAGCGATTCCGGGATTCTCGATCTGACCGGACGCAACCTGGTGCTGGAGGTTCAGCATGGCAGCGGTCGCCGCGGTCAGGGGATGCTCAGATGCGCAGATCACCCTCCAGTCGCCCTCCATTGCCTGAACGGGCACCTGCACCGCCGCGACCCTCTTGTGTACGTCAGTATCAGCGGATTCGCCGTCCCCGGTCTGAAGAGACTGCGACTCCTCTCCACCCTGGAGATCTTCCTCCTCCTCACGACTCCCTGGTCCCCCGGGGCCGAAACTCTGATCTTGGCCCTGGACCTCTTCTGCGCCACCGGATTCCTCCTCGGCGCAACTTCGCCTCCTGTTCAAATCATGAATTGTAAAAACGTGAAATTACATAGGCGAAGACAATATACGGAGTTTCGGAACGAAGACTCGTCATCGGTGTTGGAACGCTCTTCAACTAGCAACGAACATGCGTGAGTCCCTTGCGACGAGGCTCGAGAAAGTGCAATTTTCGATTGAACCTCGAGTGTGGGAAGCTGCGTACCGGATCATTTGGGGTTGTGTATGAAGTTCCGCAAAGAACGCGGATCTTCCGGAACTGATGATCGGTAGAGAGATATATAGGGCGAAATGTATATAGGTATATAGTATATATGCTTATGCATGGATAAAAAGTTAATGACATTCATGAACGCTGGGAGTAACACGTTGGCAATCTCCGTTCTGTAAACAGAGTCATGGCGTGTATATGGCTGCCTATTCTATTTGGATTTCGAAGGCAGATGGGAACTTTTGTTGGTTCTTCCTCACGTTTTTATGCATAGGATATGTGTGTGCGTCTGTATATCCACGGGCGAAGATTAATTATTATAGACCCTCCCTTGTGCCTACAATCATCAATACTCTTCTTCGCCTCTGGCGTATATACGTCCTTGGCACATCAAGGCGAGTCCCAATGTAATTTATGCATTTCAAATCAATCTCTTCTTTCTCTAGCCTAGCCTAGCCTAGCCTAGTCTAGCCAAAGTGTAGGTATAACGGGGATTGTCTACCTGCCTACTCCCCTTCCACTTCCCATTCCCGTTCCCCTACACTCCCTCAGGATAACCGTCCCACGGGATATATGACCCTCGACTCTGCACTACGCGAAGAACTTGATAATGAGTTTCGGAGTTATCCCGTGCAAATATTTCTCTTCAATCGTGTTTGCATAGGTCCATCGGTTTATCCTGTAGGACTACTTTAACCTTACTTTACGAAGGTATATTACCGAGTTTCCCATACCGTAACGATATGGACTATCAACCGGAAGTAATTTGCGCACCTTTTATTCAACAGTTTGTAAAAATATAAAGGTCATACCGTACGCCTGACGATCTGACATATTAGATAACGCGTCGTTTTAGCATATACATTTTTCAGGAAAACGTCGCTTATTGCAGGAAAATATTAATATCCTTCTCAGGCATTGATCAAATGTCATGCCGTAGCAGTAAACGTGATGCATGCAAATTTCTTGAAGAATGTATGTATCCACGTAGGTAGGCACAATAATTTTTCCTCTTTCCTTCGGTAATTCCAAGGAAGCTATTTATTTCTGAAATTTTTTTCCCTCATAGGTATGAGTCAGGAATATGTCTAGAAATTAGTTATACCAGCGATCCCTCGCTGCAGAGTATATTTTGCCGAGTGAAACCATAGATATGTAAATCCAGGGAAATCCCCCTTTCCCACTTCCCTTTAGAGTTTCAAACTTTTTGAGAGACTTCACCTGCGCATCCGGTTTTCGCACAACCCCTCGCATATCTCAAGCCTTGGAGAAATAAGAACTGATCTTGATCGTACGTGTAGCTAAGGTTTGACGCGATTCATGCGACTCCTGGTCTTGATAACTGATTGCGGAAAAATCAGAACACAATTATTTGTCGCAAAATCTTGCACCTTTACGGTCTTCACTAGACGTTTTTTCACGACTCTGTTATACGTGATTGATTAAAATTCATAATACGACAAGAATCGTAATTATACGTGTCGTACGTACGTACATACGTATAAACTACATACGTATCTACTATATGCCGATGAATATTTATTATCACTTTAAATAATAATTACAGATCACTTCTATATACGAGCCATCGCGCGCAACACAATCTTACACATAATCTTACACAATTGCAAATATATCATAAACACGTCTACGAATTTACGTAATCCTCTAACGTTGGTAGATACTTGTCTGTTATTCATAATAAGGTATAGGCTATCGTATATCGTATACACCCCCTACAATACATGCCATTCTGAACGACTTGTTACGAAAAATAAGTCATCTCAATAAGTATATCTACGTCCGATCCGAGATGCAACACAAGCCGTCACATATCAACGTTTCTTTAAGACCCCTTGAGCTGCTATATGAAAATTGGTACTGATGCCACTCAGCGATTTGTATTCACGAAGGAAGCGATGTAACGCGTGTGCCTGGTCGCGTGGGCAATACTCTGTCCGAATTTTAAACGACTTCTGCTGCGAGGCCTTCTTCACCGCGGTTTATGATTCTCGGCGACTCTGTTAGACTGAGTTATAAGACGGGGGAGTTAGTAACTCTTTCACTTTTCCCCTGGCTGGTCAGCGTCACTCCCTCAATTACAAATGTAATTTCAATTACGAAAAGGAATATGAATGAGCTTTCAAATAATTAGTGAGAGAATTGAAATCTAACAATGTTCAAGCAACCTCGAAGTGACTGGCAGATGCGGTTAAAGCCCCTTCCGGAAGTTAGGAAACTAGGCGATAATGAAATGAACGGCAAACTTCCTACGATTTAGAATACAATCTCATTTCTAGCTGTCAACTGCGACAGGGCGAGGGCAATTAGCATAGAGTGCGTGGTGAAGCGATAGCGGCGATCGGTGCAGCGCGGGAACCTGACCGTTGTGTAAGGCGAACCCATGAAGGGTCAGTAATCTTTATGCGAATATTGGAAACAGGTTTTTGTAAGATTTTTCTAAGCGTGAAGAGGGATTAGAGCCAGCTCTCATCTTCTTCCAGCGATTAGTTCGACGAGTGAATATTCTCTGAAAAGGAATATAAAAAGCTCTATACGATGTTGGGATGGATCCAGGGACAAGTGATATCGACCTGCCTCGTCGGCGCATTGACTTTTGTACTGTTTCCTGTGCCTTGACAAAGGCTATAATAGCCAATAGGCGGCTGCCCCCTGTGGAGTCTGGTAGTTCCATGGCAGTGAGGTGCCGAAGCGATAAAAAGGTCTGCGAAGGGGATGGATGCGGTGACGTAGTCTGTATACCTAATAGGGATGCTGCGAGCTAACGGGGAGCCTGGATGCAGTCGAGACTCCGGGACTCGGGACTCGGGACGCGTAACTCTATATTATTATCCTTTTTCACACCTCCTTGCGTCTCTATGCAGCATCGTATGCCTCGCAAACCTTCGTACAATAAACAAAACCCCATTGTCTCATTGTACCCTTTAGATATGCTCGCGCGCTGTTGGTGTTCCTGCTAATACGAGGCGGTAGCAACACTAGCAATGTCCATTCTCGCATTCACGCGCTTTCCTTTACTCCATACATATCCCGCCAATGGAACCAGCTATTACATTATTATAACTGTATGGTATAATGGGTATAAGGTAGTTTTACACCCCGGTCCACACTGCTTCGCTACACAGAGATGTAAAGCCCGGCGTTTTATGTAACAAAGTCATTCTTTGAGGTAATTGAATGGGCCGAATCGCGGTTATTAAGGAATAGCACAGGCTACCTAATTAAATCGGTCACCCGTCGAGGGTCTTCGGATCGGTCAGAGAGATTAGAAGAGTTCATTTTCGCTCTTTTCGAACTCTAGATGGTCTCGCATGGCCAGGAATCTGTTCTTCGTGCAATTCGCGCGAAATTACAATCACATGATCGCGGTCAGTCACGATTATGGGTCATAATCGATAAGTATACATGCTTAACGTCGTATTTGGACCCAGGATACAAATCTTGGTAATAACCGTAGCCCATACCGTGATATCATGAAAACCTATATAACTAACTGTATATAACCTGTATAACTGCAGCAGCGCAAGGCCGCGTGTTCAATACGGGAGATTAAGGACCGCGTCTTGTATACCAAAGGAACGCAAGAGCTAACGTATCGCATCGTCTTGTCGTCGGATCGTTTCGCTGGTATTATAGCTTGGAGAACCACGTGCTCGAACTGGCAAGGCGAAGCCCTGCACTGAACTGCACTGCATTGGTGCAGGTAAATGGTAAATGGCTGTAGAGACGTCTGCTAGCATTCAGCTGTGTTCCTTGAGATCATGAATGAATGGAACCTGCTTCGGTGCTTGCATACCCATTATAGGAACAGGCGCGCATATACATACCTATGTGTATGTGTGTTACAAGTAACTATAACTATATATATACATGTTCTTCTACACGTGGATATGAACGACCTACTCCCTGTCACATATCTACATGCATTTAGAATACCGATCAATCCGTCTATCCGTCAATCTATTACGTATCTAGTCTGTACCGATATGTTCATCATCACGTCTCGCAAGATTCTGGCACGAATTGGTATGGGACATGTAGTTGTTTAGGCGCGGACAGTGCAACTTTGTGTATGAAATGCGTAGGCAATTATCTCGGGAGGAATACTAAAAGGAAAAACAGGAATCATAATGCAACTGCATGCCATGCTTGTGCTGCAGCTTCGTTGAGAGGCTGAAGTAGGTATGAGCTGTTGAAGTGGGAGAAATTGACGACTGCGAAAGCTGCGTCGAACGTGTGACGTTATTGCCCGTAGTAGAGGCGAGATTTTTCCGGTTTTTTACACGATCCCATGCAGCGATATATCTTGAAAAACTTATTTATCACATTAGCGACCGTTACGGCGTAGGTGGCAGGGTTATCTCTTAGACTTGGCTAGCGGAATGCAGAAGAAGAAGAAGAAGAAGAAGAAGAAGAAGAAGAAGAAGACGAAGAAGCAGAAATTCATATTTTGCCTGCATCGTGGGTTATAAGCGCGAGGATGCGATTCTCCGGTTGAAAAATGATCGATGATTTGTTGCATGCCGAAGATACTGCAGTGTGCAGCAACAGCGAGAATCAAGAGGCAGATATTATACCTTGTTCCTTCGACTCGCAGGCTAGCTCGACACTCGCTTCGTTCTACGGGCCTACCGCCTTTACGTCGATGCAACGGCATCCTCCTGGGACACATACAGACTCATCGAATCGCGAGGGGCCGGTTCAAAACCGGTAGCTGATGCGACCGGACGACGATCCACGATCCAACGATCCACGATCCACGAAGAGCGTCGCGACGCGTCTTCCGTATGTAATTAGGCACGGACTTTTGCGGCGATCGTGATCGATCCAAAATTGGCGATTTTATACCCTTCCATCTTACTCAAGATTTTTTGTCAACCATTCTGTGTGTTAGATGAACAGAAGCTTCCAGGCTTGCAGACTTGCAGGGGAATCGGCTGCTGACGTTATTAAAGGCGAAAGACTCGACGATGAAAATTGGACTTTATATTCATCGCTGGGTATCAGGCTAATGGAATAGTTATTCGATATTTATATTATGTTGAGAAATTGTGAAAACTGTCGGTTTATGGTACCTAACTATACCCAGTGACTAACGATACACAGATCTGACGCCGGTTATCTCAAATTAACTATTCTGTCAACGAAATTTCACGTTATTTACACACGATGCGAGTGCCGGGCTCGATTTTAACTCTTTTAAACTTTCAAGTTCGAAGCGCCTACGGGCTAATAGCGCGAGGACCGATTTCCGAGCCCTCGTGTGGGTATAGCCGAAGAATTATAGGAATACATTATGCGATACGCCGGGTTTTAAGCTGCGTTGAAACTCGTTTTTAAAATTTCCGGTAGTGTTTTACGTCGTGAATATAAAACTATAACAATTATTATTATCATCACCCATGAGCTACGCGAGGCGAGTCGATACGATACGGCATGGATATATCAGTTGATGTTTTTTGCCTTAATATTTATCAAACCTAATACAATAATCGGATAAATTCCCTCGTCGCGACACGGCGCCTTTTACTTTGGGCGATAATTATTAAATAAATGGTTTCTGACTAGCTCAGACTGAACGAATACATTATAGCGCGTTTAGACGCGTGAGGCGAAGCGATTCGTTCGCATGGCTCGCTCTCTCGGTCAATAAATACGAATAAATAACATAAATCAATGAACAAAATGGAGAAAAAATTAAAAAAAAAAAAAATAAAAAATGAACAAACGATTATAGTACAACGAAAAAATCATCGTTATTATATTTCCTAGATGTGAAGTTATCCCGCGCTATACTGCCCGGCTATAACATGGTAATAAAAATTGTAAAACACAAGATCTGTAATACCCATTCGCTCTAAGACGGGGAGATCGAGTTTGACACGATGAAATGAAACTAACTTTTACCAGTGTTAATCCACCGGGCTCAATTATATCGTTTTGCAAATTTAACAAGCGTTTATAAGATTCTCATCAAGCAATTCTCATCTCGTTCCTCTCTATACTGTAAAAGCGAATAATAAAACCCAGGCATTTATATAGACGGAGGTATGTGCACCGCTTTTACTATACGGGGAAGCGGAAACGCCTGTAATTCCTACCTACACCGAGTATAATGCACCACGGGAGTCCCATTACTTGACTTTACGCAATTAATAAACCCCCACGGCGAGGCCTACGCCCTTTGAGATCCACGTTCCTCTATTATTGGCATAGTCCCATGACAAATCGTTCGCACAACATTGAAATAGAACAGAAATTTTACTCCCAGGTAGGGCTGATTATAACTGCAGTTAAATTTAGCAAAAATTTTCAATAAAAACTTATGCAATGAGTTTGCAAAAATTATTCTGCACCCTATTTTTTAGCATGTGAACTTTAGTTCGTACATCATATGTATAAGTCTGTGCGTCCAACGGTTTATACCGCATCGAAAATCTCAGATACGCGAATGTTGGTCCGGCTGCATTACGTACGCATGTATACGTATGTATGTGCGACCGTCCCTTGGCCAGCCAGAGTGGCCGAAGGGGTCATCCTGCAAAGTCTCTCACTTAGCATAAAGGGTTGTTGTTCGCCGAAGATAGCCTCGTATAATAGAACGAATGTCCCTTGGCTATAATTAGGGCTGCCCATGGGAATTTCGGACCCCATTAAATATTTGTGCAGGTCCCTGGACTGGACTCGAAGTACATATATGTACCCGTATAGGTATCCTAGGACTGCACTGTGGGACATGCAACAGCGTAAATTCACACATGTAATGATTTTTCATTTTATTGCGAAGAGGAGAGATCATTCCAATATTTCCTTGCTTGGTCTCTTTTTTTATCTTTGACATTCTTTCGTCCGATGTGATACGTAAGATCCTAAAATTTACCTAAGTTCCTTCTCGGTGCAGATGCGTTTGTCGACGCATGTGAACTGGCGATGATTGATCCTTGTCGTTAGTAGACGTGGTTTTTTCTTCTTCTTCTTTTGTTCAACGGGTTTCTATACGCCGACGATTAGATCAACTGCAACTATCACTACATGAAATTGTGGAACTTATGTAAGTTGGGAAATGATTCCTCGACAATACCACACCTCGCACCGATAAATTTATACGATCACTTTGAATTCACAAAGTCTTATGTAGATCAGACGGTAAAAAGTTTCCCGCCTAAATAATCAAACACTCCCTATCGTCCTGGATCTCTTTCCATTTTACAAAATCGAAGTCCTGCAATGTCAAGTTTGGCGTTTTGTTTGTTAATTGTTTATTTTAATTTAAATTTTTTTTATACGTGTGTATGTAACGAGTTTAAATAAAAACGTATTATTTATCAAGCGATAAATTTTATTCGCGATTTAGTAAATTTCATTTGAAATGAATATTCGTGCGTACACGCGAGCGATATATCGCACCGGTTTTGATATCCAAAGTATAATTTTGGTAGAACTTTCCGGTTCGGTGTCTTGTATTGGACTGTGCAGAAGTGGCACCTTCCAGTTTCTGAACTTACATCTTGTCCACGCAGGTAAGAGTGTGAGCATTATACACTGTGTCGAGATCGTGTGAGTGCGTGTGCTCCTATTAGAGACATGCCCCCGTGTATAAGTGCGTGTATGGGCCACGTACGGTCGGTTGGGACACGCCCATTTTCCCCCCATCTTAACCCCCCATCTAAAACCCCCACTACTACTACATTTCGCTTATACTCTACGTGTCAGCGCGCGCGCCTGCGCTCACTCGTTTATTAAAGCCGTATGTCTGTAGTGTACGTACGTACCTATGCGTACCTACGCTTAGCGCTACGTTGCGCGCTATCTCGCTACTACAGGGCACTGCAGGTATCTACCTACCTATATGTTTGCGGTGCTTGCCTAGAAGCTCGATGCTTGTTGTGCTATATACCCATTATTACCCGCCTTATAGCTAGACGGAGCCTATATCTCTGTCCTACCTGCACTAGTATAGTGAGCTCTGATATCTAACCCCCTGCCCCCGCACCCTCCCCCTTTTCCTGTATTTTCATCTCTCATACAGAGATGAAAAGACGACTGCACCGTGCAAGCTTATAACTATATTTGTGTTTGTGTCCTGATCTCGGGTACATATAGGAGGACTTCTTTACTTAAGCTACGATGTGCTGCCGATGCTGCCGATGCTGCCGTGTTTCGTACGACACGATATAATGATCCCAGGGCATACTTCTGACTTACAAGAATCTTTACTTTTTATTATAACTGCCTTAAGGGGATAAGATTTTTCGAACGATATTAATCGTGCAGTACGTGCACTGTATCAAGATGATTTTTTTCTTCAATCCTGCAGTTCATTGTTAATTTTGATTTCTTTTTTTTTTCTTTCCTTTCGATTGTTTCTAATTGTCGAGGATCGATTTCAGACATCGATAATTTAAGAATCATATAAGTAAATGAGACAAATATTGGCTATTTCAAAGTTTCGTATACCTAAAGCAGATTTATCACTAAGATAATTTTTTAGAATCCAAAACCTGTTTCTTCATCCAATCTAAGAGGTTTTTTTTTTTTTTTTTTTTTATTTTATTTTTTTTTTCTGAATAATTAAGAGACCGAAATATGTAAAATTCTAAACAGTGGTTGATCCGATTGTGTTCTCACGACCTAGATGCTTTTATTTTGACTACATGTGTGTAGAGGAGAAAAAAAAAAACAAAAAAAAAAATTTACACTTTTATTCGCTACTTGTTAATTTTTAACATCAATTCTTGCTTTTCTTCTCTACTTCTTTTGGAGCATTGTGAAAATAGTATCGATGTACCTACATCTGATCATGATTCCAAGAGCTATTGAGAACCGTTTTTTGCTATATAATAATTATATACAGATAGTGTATTCGGTATTTGATTGCCTCAGGCGGCGAGTGTTGGTTAAGATGGTTCTTGATTTTTTTTTTTTTCCTTTTTTTTTATTTTGTTTTTTTAATATTTTTTCTACCTGTTCAACGATGAACGATATACTACTATACGATAGAGTGTTAATGTGGCTGATTGTAATAATATTCAAAGGAACGAAGTTCGTAAATATAATTTAAATGATACAAACATCAATACCAAACGTGGTGATCAGATCAACGAAAAGGGGACAAATCTGATTGAGAGATCCAGATAAGACGCACGTTGCGTATCTATATCTGTGATTTTTTCTGAGGGGAACCACCGCCAAAAATCTACTATATAATATATATACCGCATCAAAGTACATACAAAGACACGGTACATAAATAGATACAGATCACTGATCAAATGTTCATGTATGTATATTGAAAATTATTTTTATTTATTATAGTTTCTTCTTCGTACATCTATACATGTCACTCAAAACCTATCTAATTGCAGATAATTTGTTTACCTATATATTTCTCTAATGAATATATATACATGTACTACATACTTCATTATTTCATACTTTATACTATTTCGCTGCATTCAATCTCGGATGACCGGACGTGGATTATAGATGTCTAGTAGAACTGGGCAGGTCAATCTAACGACCTTGCCCTTTACATCTTTGCCAACCTCTTTCCCTCTTTACCTCTTTCCCCCTTCACGTCTTTCCGCAGCTCTCTCTCTCTCTCTCTCTCTGTTTCTCCTGCTCTTTCTCTATCGCTCGCTCGCTGCAGACTCTGTGGTCCATATGTGTACGTCCGTAACACCACATCGCGTAACAGCTATTGCGCGATAGGTGGATTCGATTCGATCGTATAAGTATAATCTTATAGCTTGTCCGGATCATTGAAATATTTTTTTTTAACTCCAGCAGTACGCTGAAAGACATATGAAGCCCAATTTTCTGATTCTATTACGTATTGGGGCTAATTTTGATGAATCAATGACCAGTTTCTCAGTCGCGGACACAATGCGCCCAATTTTTTTTTTTTTTTTCTAATCCTGGACTGTAATTTATCGGAGAAACTAATCGTCGATCATCGTATTACGCTTATATCCGCAGCCTTTGGCTTAAGTGTCTGTATTAAATGTTCAAAATTATTATTTATCATAAACCCACGCGTGGGGAATTGAAGACAGTGTCAGCCATTAGGAAATTCTGTAATTCGAAAGATGATTTAATGGTCAGCGTCCAGACGTTAGTAATTCTTGCAAATTGATTGTTTTTTCCTTTTTTTTTTTCTTGTTTTTTTAAACACATAATCATTCTCTATGGAAGGATAAAATGTGTTAAAAACCATACAGCGATTCATGTAACGTTTTCTAATCTGCCATATGATAAGCACGTATTTGACACACAGGTATGCTATTTTATTGAGAAAACAGCTTCTGTCCTACGATGAAATGGTATAGACTGACGCGAAAAGCAAAAAATAAAGAATAATAATAATAAAAAAAAAAAAAAAACAGCTTTCTATGCCTTACATTTTTACGGCAAGGTTATAATAGTCCTAATCGGTGCTCGCGATCGCCGAGCACCTATGTCCATCAATGCCTAACGTTCATTCGGTCTGTATACAAAATGATAATTTAATTGAAAATAAAAAGAAGAAAAAACAGCGAGTATAATAACCGCAGGATATATCATATACATACTGGCGTCGAAATGTCAGACGTATAAGATCTGAGGTACATATAAAGTAATCACTGATTAGCTAGACTGATATTCCGACAATATCTGTACATGTCAAGAGGAGAGGAGAGGAGAGGAGAGGAGAGGAGAGGAGAGGAGAGGAGAAGAGAGGCGAGAGTCGGGAACAAAAATTTGGAAGGACTCAAACGGATTAGCATAATTCACGTATTATGTACGAGTAGCACCTGGAAGCGACAAGTACGCAGTACTGGTGGGTAGGGTAGTATGGTACCTACATTGCCAGGTCTGTCTCACCCCTTGGTCAGTGCGTCTCGACTCTCAACCCTCGCTGTTATATGGTCTGGGCCGAAAGTGCGTAGGGGAATATTGGAAGGACACCGACTTACCCTGCGTGAAAAGTATGAAGAAGACAAAAAAGCAATCCAAGGAACTGGCTGCTGATGATGACCATAGCCTCTAGGGCCTAGGCTATACACTGACCCCTGGCCCCTGACCCCTGACCACCGTTCGCCAGTCGGAAAAGTTTGCACATGTATATACGTATGTGTGTCGCCCCTAGTCGTAAGCTCTATGGGAAGAGAGCTGATCCTTTTTTTAGACTTCCTTATTACAGCAGGTCGTACATTGTGCGTGTGCAGTGTACAAATGGCGTCCGTAGGCACGAATCAGGTATCGGTTATTCGGTTTTCGGTCATTTCAGGTGAAAAAGACCACCGAGCTGTTCGCTAAAACGTCAGCGATTGGTTCAGAACGAGATCACACGTGTTTTTGAGATTCTTGTTAAGAACAAATCGCAGCCGAAACCTTCCAACTGAGAACTGTTGTACGGAGATAGAATTTCGTTAGGGTAGGTCGGATCAGTACAAATCTGTATGCACTCGAATCCAGGATAGTTCTGTGCTATTAGAGACAAACATTTCCACTGTTTCAGAGCTAAGAGCTTAGTGCTTATCGCAGTGATCAAATACGAAAACGGAATGAACGTCTCCTATTCCATTCGCTATTAACGAGCCTCATTTTTAGAGAGACTGCTGCCAGGGAATTGTTATTGCGAAATTCAAACGTCGACATTTTTTCCAGTATTTCAAATCTCCATGCAGATTGATCGATGCGCTTAGATTACCTTATGAGATTTCCAAGTTTTCTATAAGTTTTCTAGTCCGCGGCGTAGATCCTGGTGATATGCACATAAAAGGAAACTAATAGAATTTAATGCAGAGGGGTGTAGTTGGCCACTTTCTGGGCAGGTATAATCAACTCTTGAATGCAAGGTCGGGTACTTGTATAACGTGAGATAAAAAGAGAACTAGAAAGCGAAGGAGAGAGTGGGGTACAAAATTTAAATTATACATTTATTGGATCACCTAACTCGACCAGACTGCGCACGATTGACGGTATACAAATCGTGGAGCGGGACAACTGCAGCATACAAATCAAGTTGAATAGGCATAAAAATTACACCCCAGGTAGGTATTATATATATACGAAAGGTAGACAGTAAGAAAATATCCCGCGTATTTCAGTAGGAGTTAGGACATGTGTCATATCCACCTATACACCCACACCAACTTCGATATACATACCCAAGGCATACGTACGAATTTGAATAGTTGTAACTAATATAAACTGTGAAAGACACATATTTACACCTAGAATATATTGCCTCTGTGTAATCTCTCGAAAGGTTATACATACGCATACACGGTGTACAGCGCAAAGAGGAAATTGCTTCCTCTCTCTTTCTCTCGATTCGGTTATGCGCTCTTTTGAATCAACTATCTGTGTAGATGACATACGACATACATGCAGAGTACAGATATGTATCCGTACGTTTATGCAACAGCCTCATCTGCCTACGCCTACCTACGCGCTGCCTCTCGACGATTTGACATTTGACGTGTCTAGTCTGCGGCCTCAGGGTACTTTACACCACAGTTTCATATCGGCTATAGCCCTACTGCATCGTTGCACTCGAAATTCATGTATCTCTTCCGTCAGTTTCTAAAGTTCTCTTTTTCCATATATTTTTCCGTAGGTACTGGCTGCACTTACGTTAATTAATACTGTTCCGAATTATATCTACATATGAGTAGACGGAATTAAGCGAAAGTATAACTATCGCATATACTTTAGGAAAGTGCAGAAGTATAGAATTGTTTTTTTTTTTTTTTTTCGGGTCAACTATATGTTTCGGGAACAATAGGAGGGTCCGGCTTTTCACTCATGGTCACTCCCTTTATTGGGTTTATGGTACGTGGCAAGGTCCAGCGTGACCTTCTTCTGGCACGATACACGAGAGCCTGGAGCAGGCTCCTTCTCTTCGCCTGGCAGTGTCGATTATTGCTGCTTTCGAAAAGTTGCCGCCGGAAAAGTTGCCTGAAGAATCAATTTTTCGATAAAGTTAAATCTTTTCTCATTTCCTTTTTGTTTTTTTCTCACAGAAATTGATGAATATCAGAAAGTTCATACGATACAGGTTTGCAGTGGTTTCGACAATTAGAGATCAAAGAATTTAATGTACAAGCAGTTGTTGACCTGATCTGCAGTCTTTACGACAACAACTGCTTTTACTTTACCTGCAGTATGACAACTAGGCGTTGCCAAGAGATTCTAACTTTTACTTCATTATACTTGAAAATTGACTCGAGAAAACGGGGGTATTGAAAGATTCTTTAAACGAGTATGAAGAGGGTACGCGTGTACCGACACGATGAAAATGATTAATTTATAGTCCATTTTCCCTACATTCTTTATCATATTAGGTGAGAATATGGCGTCCCAGCACCCTGTCTTCACAGAATCACCCTGTATCGTATATACGCCACTTCCGTCCATACATACATACGGTAGACTTATAAAAGCCACGCAGTGACAGATCCGCGACAGAAAACACCACCGATGAACTCGTGCACTGCAGATTTCACCCGGCGATATACTGTACTATGCATATGTGGTTACATATACATACACATAACTGTATGAGGTATATAGGTATCCGTACACCTACGAGTTGGTCAACACACGCCTTAAGAGTATGTGACCGATAGAGAGAGACAGAGAAGTACATACTCTCGAGTAAGAGCAAGGCTGGACCACGCCCTGCGTCTGCTCCGTTCTCTTTCTCTTTTTCTCTTTTTCACTCCTCTCCCTCCCTTCCGCCCTTCCTCTCTCTCTCTCTCTCTCTCTAGTTTGTTCCTCTCCCATCTCTTGTCCTCTATATAGGTATATCACACGATGCATGCATACTTACATTACGCTCCGATTCCCGCGTCTTTATCCCCCCACGTATATGTGTATACATAGATAGGTACATAGATATTAATATAACCATCAGGGTGAAGTTAGGCTAGGTAAGTATCGTCGACGACTTTATACTACTCAATACTAGACTATTGACTTCATATACCCGACTCGCCTGTACATACATATATATATATATCTCCGTACATACATGTATTACTATATAATACATATATCTTATATACTTCCCTTTCATATTATTTTGCCAGGATTATAATACGCCTCGATAATCTCATCGATCCTTATCATCGAGTGCATTTATACAGTAGGCGCCCATAATAACGTCACGAATTTGTTTCATTGTCAGTTCGACTACACGCGTGTATTCAAATAATTTCGTTCTAGATATAAATCAGGCTTAGGTTAAATGGAAAATTTGTGGTATTGGTTTCATGGCTGTTTCGCGTCTAATTAATTAATGTATACATAACCTATATATAATATATAATAAATATTTTAGGATTGAGTTTTGTCACCGATTGGTTATACCCGTTATACCTTATCACACCCGTGTCTAAGATTAAAAATAACGATTCTCTTTCGTCGGTTAAAGACGAAAGGCCAAATAGTGACCGGCGAGTCTCCCCTCTCCTCTACTTCCCCCGCCCGTGGTAATCGCTGGAGGACACACGCGGGTCCGACGTGATTCGAGACCAATGAAACCGAGATAAAATAAGAGAATAAAAAATAAATGAAAAGGTCCACCAAAACGAGAACGGGAAAGAAAAATAATGGAAAAAAAGCAACGATCTTCCATAAAAAGTCGAATGAACGTACTCCAAGCGATATTTTCGACTCGAATCGCACGGTGCAGCGGATATATTACATAGCGCCAGCCAGCGTCGAGCCCTCTGTCTCTTTCTTCGTCTGATCTGCACCGACAGCTATAGCGATGTTTATACGTCTTCCATAAATCGCTCGTTTTTTATAGTAAATTCCTTTGATTTTCGGTTATAAATTAAATATATTATTTAAATAAAATTATAGGATAAATCACGGGCTGTAATTAATATGATGTTCAAAAAACTAACGACAGCTGATAACTCTGCGGTAATCTTTCATACGCGACTATTTCAACGGTATATAGGTATATAAGGGATATCTTTATAAGCGTATGGGTGTATGTGTGTATGTGTCTGTGTTTGACAAGATTTTTTTCTCCCGTCTAAATTAATTAAAGATATTTAATGCTCGAGTTGGCCCATTAGCCCATCCATGTATGTATAATTAATACAGGTACTGCCTATGTACAGATATCTACTTATATATGGTGCGTATTTGTATACCTGGAGATGTGTATGTAACACAATATAATATAATATAATATATATATACGTATCTACGGGGTGTCTCGCGCAACGTTCAACCGGCAACGTAAGAAAAAAAAGAAAAAATGGTTTCGATCAATACAGTGCCAAGAATCGAAAGGATCTGCAAGCACGCGACGAGTTCAGTTCGATACACTTTTTATTTTTTTTTTAAACTTTCATTTATTCCCAGGTATCGAGGTCGCCTTAATATTTTTAAAGAATATAAACTCTGTAATTTACTTCGCTTGCGTATTAATCTTTGGTTATTTTTTTTTTTAGACATTTTTTTAATGTTTTTTTTTTTTCCTCCTTCAGAGAACTTCCGATTCTATAATTATTCGAGTATAGGGTACCTTATTATACATATACTCATAGATCATCGTGTCCTCAAGTATAACGAGACATCATCGATCTCTAGCTCCCGAAAGAATGATTAAAACTCGTCGTTTTTTTAATCACATTTTTAAACTCCACGCAAACCTCGATGAAAGTTCGCCTTGTATATCGAAACTCCACGACGTGGAGGCTCGGCTTTGTTAAATGGGCGAAGAATAGTGATAATTAGATAGCAGATCATAGATCATAGCTATCCTATATAGGTATATGCGGTAGCTCTTACTCCATGGATAACGAAACGTTGTTAGAAATAAATCTCCCTGCTTTTGAATACCACCGTAGTAACGTAACACAAGGTATATATTTATATACAGTGAGGGTTCCTTTTTTTTCCTTTGTTTATAAATATATATATATACACGTATGTATGTATGTATGTTATATTCACACAATACATACTCCGAGTGCAATAAATTTGAACAAGCACGCTGCGTGGGACACCCTGTATGCGTATAGATAGTTACATACATAAAAACATAGGTATATATGTATATACCTACTATATAGATACATAGGTGGAAGCCGGCCACATGGGACGCTTCGAAGGAGCTTTCTCTGGCGCGGGTCGCGCGGATAACCAGTCGGACAGTCGCCTGCGATCGTTGGGCCTCCTCTTCTGTGCTTATGTGTATACGTATGTGCGCGGTAGATATCATGATACAGACATATATAGGTACACATGGGTGCAGTACATACGTATTTGTCTTTCTTAATACCTCATACCCGCGCCTATACTATGTACATATTATATATGTGTATAACGATGTATGAGAAAACGTATCAAAGTATAGATATACACGAATAAGTATATACTGCACCTACATGAGTGTACAATCTGTATATTGGTTTCGTACATAGGTATGTTTCCCCATGGTGGTCAGCCGCGATCCTCGTCCCTTCCCCCACCGCGCTGCAGGAACCGAACGCCTTTACTTATTTTTTACTAATCTGATATAGGTATATACCTACTACCTTCACTTAGGAATAGATAAGATATATAGTGTATTATTCAGATTGCTGACGCAGTCTTGGGTTTAGAAAATTGATTAGGCATTGGTCGTTAAGTATACTATAATTTATTACAAGTCACTGTAATGTGATTCGGGATTCTAAACATCATGCAGGAATTCTGAACGGAATTAAAAATCGTCATTAAATTTTTCGACAACTTTTGTTGTACAAAAAACAAAAAAGAAATACAATTTTTTTCTTCTTTTAGGGACCTGCAACGAATCCCGAAACAAATTTTTACAATGACTCGTAGTTCACCACAGCAGTTCATTAGTCCTCTCATCATATAATTAAATAAACGTCGTATATAGGGTTCATCAACCACTGCATCTGTTCTCATAATTACATGCGATCAAACTAAAAGACTTTCTCTGCGCTTCCAAGTAGGTATTCTGGTCTTTATATCGCAAAAAATTTTCTCACATGAGAATTTTTATTGTCAGAAATATTTTAGATTAAGATCGATAAAAGGTTTTCGATTTCATTAAAATATCGTCTTCTAAACAATTTGGGACCGATGAAAGTCTCACTAGTTAACGAATCCTGCGACTTTTAGCCGATCACACTAACTCCAAAAACTAGTAGTCCTTCAAAAATACATCCTCAAATATATAATTGGACCGAGATCCTATGGATTATTCAAAGTCATAAAGTAAGAGCTAGTTAATAATCACATATATATACATATATATAATAGTCAAAAATATATACGTCAATGCTATCGATAATCTGCAGTGATGAAGTAAAGCCGGTTTCGTTACGAGAATTCGGTGTAATAGTGTGAATTCTAGGACTTTCCTCAATATATATATATTTTTTTTTCTATGTATACAGTTTATGCCGAAATACGGGATTTACCCGAGTCTTATGTATGAGACTAGATTCCAGGATACGTATCTCCATACGCGGGTCATTAGCCATTATAGATACATGCGTATACAGTGAAAACACACACGCATGCGTGTACATATACATATATGCTCGTATACGTATGTGAAGAAAGCTGCTTTGGGTCTCTTGCTTGCTCTGCTCGACTCGAACCGGGCGACGACGACAACTACGCGAACGACCTTCCATGGAATCTGGGCAACCAACCTGTATTATAGTCGTCTGACTGACTGACTGACTGACTGCAACAAACCTCGAATATGTATATATTGCTGCAGTCGGCGATCTTTGAGGCCCGGTTTGAACCCGACCACGAACGCGACCGCAACTGACAATAAGACGTCCCAATTCGAGCCTCGGAGCTCGAGGTCTTCGTCCACTGCAGGTGTATACCTGAAAAACTATAAGGGCACCGAGTGCAGAGAAGGAAAACATCGCGTTCTTCATATTTTTGAAGAAATCTGCGAGAGCATAGATTAGTAATCTCGTATCAAATTCTAGGGGCTGGGTTTCATTATGTATATTCAAAAACGTAGGAGTTTAGAAAATCAAAATTCCGGAAGGTTATAGGATGCAGACAGCTCAAAACTCCGAAAATTCTAATCGAGACGAAGACCCATTTCATCTAATTCAATCGATAACTTAGATGTCAGAAATTATTTCTAGGATTTTGAAACTTTTTGTTCGAAAAAAAAAATTTGAAGACAATTAATTTGACCACTTACTCGTTTCGATACGATCAATACAGCCAGAGTTATTAAACACCGAATGAATGCATTCGTGAATGTCAAGTTTCGGAGGTTTGGCCTTTCCGATTTTTATAGCATTCGGAATTTCGAACCTCCGGTGCTCTTTGTTTCAAAGTTTTTTTAAATCGGCTATGTGGGCTATTGGGGAAATACCCTTTCTGAAAACTGTGAGTTTGTAATATTCAAATTCGGAATTTTTAACCTCCGGGACTTTTGGAATTCGGAACTTCAACCCGACCCCCAAATGCTGCAGGGTGGCCTTGGAAAGGGTCGAGGTCTGCTCAAGACTGTCCGAAGGTCCGTTGCCTAAGGGCCTAAGCAAATCAAAATACAGTTGACCTTAAGGTTTAATTATTTCCTGTTCAAATATAAACTCGGCCATGAATTAGCTGACTTAATTGAAACTGATCGATCACGCACGACTCAGATAAAATGATGTTATTAAGGAAGTATAGGCAATGAAAACGGTGATATTTATTTTGTAATAATCGACGTCAGATGGTGTTCCTTTTCCGGAATATCGTTTAACTGACCGTCTAGCCTTCGTGCAGTGGGAGTATGATGTTCAGAAATCCAAGACAGCTCTACGTAATCGATGAAAATTGTATCACTCGAAATCAGGTTTCAAGTTTATGATCTTGTCAAAAGGTGAGAATCGGGTTTCCGGCTGATCGTTAAAAAAAAGAAGAGAAAAAAAGTGTACGAACCCCGTCCTGTATACTCTACTAATTCCCGGCAACAACCGCAGTAGGTATATTAAGCTGCACAACTTTTGACCGAACAGACACGAAACTGAGGAGATTGCGCTTACGAGACAAAAACTAGCGTGGGTAACACGCTCGAATGACCCAGTCCATGGTAATGGATATAAACCGGCGTAGAATAAGAAGAATAAGAATAAGAAGACGAAGAAGCGAGTATTTTTAATACAAAAGAAGATTCCCGTGTGTAAGTTTCACGCTCAGAGTCACAGGTCCAATGGTGTAGGTAGGCTAGTTGATCATCGACGTCGCGCTCATCGTACACACGAAATAAATTCTAAAGCCTATACAAGTTGGCGTAGGTTAGGCTGGTTGACCGGCTCAACCTCCGAGTTGAGGCAGGTCCAAGCACCAAGAACAAGAAGAAGAAGAAGAAGAATTCCCAGAGTACGTAGGTACACGCGGGAATGATATGGCCCGAAATGGGTAAGACAGTGTATAGTCTAGGCAAGTGTGTACAGCTTCGAAGTGACACAGCGTTTCCAATACTAATCCTACGTAGTAGAAGTTGGTGGCTTGGTGCAAGCCCGTGGGCTCACTAAGCCATTGAACTATGATCATTTGTCATAATCAATAGAAAAGTAAAAGAAACTAAAAAGCGAAACACGGGGCATTAAGTTGTACTATGTATTATAGTGACTAATCGAGTTTTAAGAAAGTTGAACATCGGCCAAATACATATACTTTGGAAAATTATTAATACAGTCGTGTATAGAGGCATATGTATATGTATTTGAGGCATGAATGTCATGATTGTATACAGATCACAACACACATTTATAGATTTATACCTATATTCACGTGTACGTTTCATTATATACCTGTAGGTATTTATCACTTCACACGATGCTAATTTACATCGACCAGATTCCTTCTATTACGAATTTGAATGAGCAGACGAGTTTCATCTTCATTTCTTTACACTGATAATGTAAATGACATTATATACTTTTTACTACTAACCACACTCCTCTCTATGCAAACCAAACACTTACCGACTAGGTGTACAGTATACAGTATAATCCATTACCCCTGCACAGCCACGTGTGGATCAAGAAATCAAAAGTATTCGGAATATGCTTTTATTTTCTTAGCTGAAAATATCATTTCGCCATTTTCCTGTATAACCTGGACTAAAAAACTTAGGATATTAAAAAATAAAAAAATAAAAAAAAAACTGAATTTTCGCGCTACTCTTATAGCTGCGGTTTTTCTTCGATGCATTGCGCAAGAGCGGTCTGCTGCATCGTCATTATATTTCGGGCGAGTAAACTACATTATGCCAATAAAAAAAAGTTAAAAAACCGGCCCGCCTTTGCTTTTACGAATCATAATACCGGCTGAACTTACCTAGGCGTGTATAACAATCGTTGTGTAATTCAAGTTCAAGTTCAAGTATTTGAATTCTAGTTTCGCTTGACTGCTTTCAGCCAACGCGAAATTCGCCAGCAGGGGTCTTTCTTCGTTCATACACAAGGGATCTGATTACTGCACTCACGCGAGCAGTTTACCTGCCGTAATTCACCGCACTATATACGCAGTATAATATATTAACAATATGAGTCTATAGCTTGTGCCCTAAGTTGTTTGTGTAGGTTTGTGAAATAAAGAATTGAGTGAATCGTTTACTGTGAGATTTTTGACGTCACAAATCGCGAGAACGAAGTATGCGAAGTAAAGGTATAAATTAAGGCATCACCCCCGGGCGGCGTTCGCGATCGTTCGAGTGAAAACCCCGACCTCTCTATGGGCTGTATAGTGGAATCGGAACGGAATTTGCAATCAACTTTCTTTTTCCAAATAGGCATCACGCGGCTAATAGTTTATGGTAGGTATAGAAATGGCGGTTGAAATACTCGACTTTGCTTTGAACTCCGTGTGCACACCATGTGCGTGGAAATAGTCGTGAGTATTGATATTCCCGGGAAATAACATGCATGCATATGCGTCAGGTATTTACCCGCACGTCTTTGAACGGCGAGAGATAACGAGAAGACGACTCATTGTCGTTCGCTACTCTGTAGTCCTAAACCACCACTACGACAAAGTCAAGGTGTTAATTGAGAAACCAGGATTCCTTCAGCTCCTGGTACAGCACAATGCATGGAGAAATCTGAGAAGAACTAATTCAAGTTCAGAGAACGGCTTGTGTCTTGTCTTCCATGCGAATTTACCGGTCGCCAAAACTAATTCCTTCTACCTCACTAATTCACGTCGTGAGGTTTCAGACTTACGACTTCCCAATATATGTATCTTTAGTTGCGCACGTTACCGCGCGCTGGCTTCACAACGCTTCGTGGTTAAGATAAAACGAGAAGGAAGGAGAACGAGAGAGAGAGAGCTAGCAGGAGGAATTATGAAACGGGAGAGACGCCACGCTGAACGGCGTCTCGGCGGCGTCCAGCGTCCAGCATCTTCCTTGGGCTAGACCCAAGTTGGCTTCGAGACGACGGCCATCTTGTCTCGCCTTCTGTTCAACGCGCGGTATTATATTCGGACGATCGAACGTTGGTTGACTAAATTTGCTAAAGCCGTAGCTTCATAGATTCGAAGAACGATTCGAATACCCGAAATTTTTGGGTGTGATGTCGTTTGCGAGATAACCCTGCAATTCTATTTATCTAATCTCGTTTTCCTTCACTTATTTTTTCTTAACCAGGAATTTTCAAGTACATTCAGAGACCAAGTTTAAGTTAATATGAAAAATGTAATTCTGCAGTATTGTCGTCGATTATCCCGAAACTACTTTTTTCGCATGCAGTAGCCGAGATTTCAACATCAAGCTTTGTCCAATTAATTAAAAATTTTCAGCACAGGTGTAGGTATGAACATAATTGCCTATGGAATGCCGAGTCGAAGTCCCCGGCGCGAATTCCGATTTGATAAAAAAACAAAAAAGACAAAAAAAAAAACGAAAAAACAAGCATAAAGGTTATTTTTATAGCTAAAAATCGCTGTTTTATATTCTCGTATTAAAGTACAGCAGACATTTTTGAAATTTTTACAATCTAAACGATATATTCCATTGGACATAATATTATTATGCATGATATAGCGTCGGCTATTACTGACACTTGCTTTTTATCTGCGATTTTCCTTTTTTTTTTTGCTTTCTCAATACTTTAATGTATTTAGATACAGTTGCTGATGTTACATATATTATATGTATTTACTATTTAGGTATTATATATTTATTTATATGTATACATACGTATCGTTATACCGAGAAAATCGAAGGCATGATACCGTGATACGTGTTACAGTGACGTAATGATTAAATCCGTCGTTGATAGCAGCTCTGTTGTAAAATCAATTGACATTATGCTATGCATACTTATTCATCCGAAACTTATCTATCGTGTCTGTAAAGAAAAGAAAAAGAAAAAAAGAAATTCTGAAAATATTGCCAATTCCGTATATACATGTAATGTATATAATTATAGATATGTATGTATATATAAATACTGTTCTCTGGGAGGAAGCTGATCACCCCCAGCTTCTCTAATTCTGTACAATAAAAAAAATTTGACCAAACGTATAGTCATATATTATGCAGATATCGGTATACACAATGCCTACACCTACACTAATAACTTTGATTATAATATTGTATAATCACCGGTAGTTAGATTGATTGCAAAACTACCAAGTTCCCTAGCCTTCGCCTCGCCCTAGACCTTGGTCTATAAGGTAAGGTGCGCAAGGTAGTAGATATACTTATATACACGTGTGTAATTGACGATCTGCTTCTCGATCCCTTGATAAATACAAATTGATTATCCGCTTCCTCTTCCATCTCCTTCTTCCTTTCTACATACTTTCCTTCCTTCTCTCTCCTCCTCTCTCTCTCTCTCTATCTTTTCTTTTTCTCTCAGTCATTCTCGACGACAACCGAGCAACGTTACTGCGCCTTCCAATGAATTCACTACTCGGCTGGTTTTTCTATACGTTGGTTGAGCCGTTTCATGTAAGGCGCACAACAGAAGCAAAACCTCCACGAGCGTTGATCTACAGACGTATATAAACGCGTATAAGTGAACCTAGATGGTACAAGACGTTCGTATATATGCACACTTGTACATATAGTATATGTTTGTGAAAGAGAAATACCAAATCACTGAATTTATATAAATCCGCTATTCACGGTTAGTATTATACACATCTAAGGAAATTTGAGTTTGAGGAGTGCTGATATATGTATACGTAATGCACATATCGTTGTGCTCATGAATCTAGTGACTGCTAAACCTCACTATATAACCATAATTGCGTGAAAGGGCAAGGCTTTTTTTTACACACAGAATATAAGGATAATTGATTGCATGCGTCATACGTCGAAGACGTAGATATGTAAGAATGAAGAAGGTAAGGAAGAAGATACCTACTTTTTGTGATATATGAGCTGAGAGCGTCACCTACACCCGCTTAAACCTATAATTTTTGTTGTTAGGTGAAGAGTTCAAAACAAAATTCACCAATTATAAAACACGTTGGGCTTGGGTATGAGATTTTAAAGAGATTCTTTATAAAAGTTTCGGAGTGTGTTTGCATCACTGATTTCGAACCGACGAAACCTCTTGTCTAGTAGTCTTGTCGAAGATTAGAAGATTGAAATTTCCGATAGGTATAGGAGTGCAGAAGGCTAAAAACTCCGAAAGTCGAGAAAATTTTTGTCTATTTCTTAGGATTTGGAGAGAAAAAATAGTTAGATGATTTTGGTGTCATAGATAATTGATAGGATTGTGAAACTTATTTTTTTCCAAAAAGTAAATTTCGAGACGATCAATTTCACCACTTATTGGTTTCGATACGATCAATACAGCCCAAGTTATTAAACACTGAATGAATATCTGCGTGAATTTCAAGTTTTGGAAGTTTTGGTTTTCCGAATTTCCAACGTTCGATGTTCAGCTTCGTTTGAAAGTTTTTTAAATCGGCATGTAGACTATGGGGAAAATACTCTTACCAAAAACTGTGAGTCGGTAATATTGAACGTCGTAGTCTTTACCGTTCGGGATTTTTGAAATTCAGAACTTCGACCCAGATAGTTTTCACCATTTCCTCATCGATGACGAAATCTTATAGACAAGATTATTTTCAGTGTATAATTTGAATTTACCATTCAATAGTAACGAGGAAATCGATAGAACCACTCGGATGTATCCGAAAATCGGAAACTTTTGTCCAAGTTGCTTTATCGGGAAAATTTTTACATCGACGTAGCAGGAGCGGTAATTCTCGCATACTGGCCTCAAGTTTGGTCCGAGTTTTACTTATAGTAAAAAAGTAGTAAAAGAAGGTCGATAAAAACAATCAAATATCTCGGAATTGCGTTTTTTCTATCTTCCTAATGAATCAGCCCGGGACTATAATAATAATAACAATAATAGCAACAGCAATACTAATGTCAACAACAACAACAAGGGAAATAAGATGCAGTTGTTTTCGAAACTTCAAGGTCTCGAGACTCAGAGATCGGTAATCGGCAATCGGCAATCGGTCGACGTAGCCTGTGGCTCGTGGCTTATACCCTACACCGATATTCACTATTACTATGATCTCTGACCAAGGTATGTTGTCTGTGTCTCAAATCGGTGTACATACATATCTCCATATCGACGTGCTTTATGGTATATAGTAATATAGTAATATAGTATTATAGGTATATACACACAACTATATATGTATACACGTTAAAGCCTGGTCACATACGCCTGTAACCCGGGTAGGTATATCCTATGTAGGTATATACGTTGCGAGTAAATAGCCGTTTATTTAATGATGATTAATTGATAATCACTAATTTTTATAAACTGCAAAGAGCAAGGCAGTATAAGTCGTCGAGTGGGTTAACGGTTAAACGCAGATTTACTCCCACCTAACACGGCGATCGGACAAATTTCCATTTTGATTTCCATACCACGTGCGCGGAATTGCATACGTTTATCCATACCTGCATATTTGTATAATATGTATGTACATATCACATATCGTTTGACATCGGTGCAAATTAATAATCATTATAATGATGTTTAAATTCAAGATTCATTGAAAAAACTTACTCGACCAGAGCTTAATCATTATAATGGCAAAACTTGTCTGCGTGGATATACCTGCAGCTATCGTCACATACCTATCGTATTTGATTTATTGCAAAGCGAGTAATAATTCAGTGATAACTGTAAGAAAATATTAATCCACTGACAAGCAGAATATTCAATCTGTTTCTTTCTTACTGCAAATTGGTCTGGTCAATCGATCGCAAAGTTCGGCGTAGCCATATCGAACGAGTAAACAAATATATCATTTTTTTCATAATAAAGATGGTGTATACGTACGTCATGCATATCGATTCGATACACATAGTCACCTAGTTTGAATTGGTGTTTCGAAATATTGTGCACCGCTGAGGTAAATGTTTCCGTTCCCGTTTCAAGGTAAGATATTAAAACTGGGATAGTTTCGCGAAGTTTGACAAAGTACTAAAGTGCAGAAGGCCGCGAGCGCGTTGACTAACAAAATTTATGCGGGCATGGTAATGTATAGTTTTTGCTTTCGTAATTCCGACCTTGCGCGTTGTCTGAATTTCATTTTCACCCAATCAATCACCGTCTGATCAACGTCAATCAAGCATCTACTCACCGTGAGTCAAACGAGTGAAATTGTTTTGAAATTGAAAAGGGAGAAAAGATCAAGCCAAGTCGATTTCCGTTCTCGACTCTGTTATAGGATTCCGGAAGTTTTTTGGTCGAAACTATTTCCGAAAAGACTCACAACTGCCTTGTCTTCGCTAATCGACTTCCTCGCAATATCAGAAAAGTCGAATTTCACTAGTCCAATGATACGATGAAAATCTTACGATTCACAGTTTGTGAAGTAACTTGAAGTAATACCTCGCAACTCACACCTAAAATCGTATAATATACAATTTGGCACTCACCCTGCGCGAAGTGAAGTTGCTGTCCCTAGGGTGAGTTGTGCAGCTCCCGGATCGGCTGCAACGAGTTCAGAAAGTACCAGGACGGTTGTGGTAGTAGCACAATGCGGGGCTGACGCCGATGTGCATGGTGTACCTCGTGACATTATGGAATCCTCGTGTTGCTGAAGTTGTAGTTGCGGGTAATGGTGAAGATGCAAGGCTGTAGATCGTGACCTCGAGTTTGATGGTGGTGACGGAGGTGGTGGTGGATACTCTACGACCTGCACCCTGTCCGCTTCGTTCTCGTATATGATCTCCTTGTCGTGTGTGTACATCACGGTTTTTTGCCCGTCGTTGTAGATCAAATCTATCATCTTGTGTTCGCCCAGGGTAGAAGGGGGTGTGACTACAGTTCCGGTGGTCTCAGGAGTCACCCGGTCGTCTTCATCGTCGACACGTGACTCCTGGTCCTGATCCTGTTGTTGTTGATGATGGTGATGATTGTGGTGGTGATGAGGGTGGTGGGAGTGATGCGTGTGATGAGAATGATGCTGCTGATGCTGTTGCTGGTGGTGGTGATGATGACGATGAAATTTGTGATGCAGAGTATGCTGCGACGGCTCATGCAAGTCCAGTACGTTCACTGGCTGCATTGTGGCGAGCAGCACTTGCTCATTATCGTTTTGATTATGATTGCTCAGAGATGAGGATGCCGGCGACACGGGACCCTCGACCTACACGAAAGAAAACAATTTTAATTAATATGATGGGATAGAATTTGCGTCCATTGTGTCCATTCATACGCATAGATCACGTTTCGAAGTTAAAAAGGCATACCTAGTTTAATTTCTGTATAACTTAACGAGCGCAGACCATACTGAAAACGTGCCTCTCGTTGAAAAACAACTATATTTATTGCGAAGTTATTTAATCGAGCTACGCAATATGTCTTATTACTTCTACTCCGAGTAAGATAAGATCGTGTAATAACTGTTTTATTATTACTCCGGAACAGTGTTCAGCTTTTGCTTGAAAAATTGCATCGATATAATGACGGTGAATGAAATGCTTTGTTCGATTTGCCAGACGCGGTAAACCGACGTCATTTCTATAATCAAAAAAAGCAAATTCTTGTCGATCGATGGAAAGACGCGAAGCCAAGGTAGTTAATGAATAACTTTTTTCTGCGATGTCGGTTAAGGCAGGTCCTTTCTTAATCTTGAAATGGTGCGTGACAACAGCTTAGTCTAGTTTTCGATAAATTGCGGTTCAATATAAATTATGCCTCCATTTAACATTGCTCGAACTTAATCACATGGTCGTAGAACGCGTTCAAGACTCGTGAGCGAAAGGTCTCGTGTTAGAGACCCTGGCCAGAACGGTTTCTTTTTTTTCCACACTTCCTTTCTGTCTTTTTAATTTCATTTTATTTATCGGCTATCAACGAATTGCTGTTCATAATAATCTATCGTAACATAGGAGAAGCACTTTGTTTTCAAACGATATCCATTTTAGAAGGTTATCTAGTGCTATCTGGTCGTAATCCTTCGGCCAACGGGACTTGTCTCATCTTCCGATTGACAACAGGAAAGAGCTTATTGATCACCAGCTAGCTTGACCTCTGCCTGCAGTTTCGCTTGAGAAACTGTTCAGATGACGTGTTTACACTAGATGTTTGTGCTCGTGGATTTTTTCGATGATTGCGCACTTTCACTGCGCATGCTGTTGGACGTCTTGGAGTCCGTTCAGTTCCTTCCTGCACTTCGGTCCTTTTTGATATACTCGATTCGCTTTTGTAATCAGACCACTTCTATTCTTCTCTGTTTATGAAACTATTTTTCGATTTTTCGATGCTATAGAAATCGTAGAGGAAAGTGGTTGCAAAAAAATCCCGTAGACGACTGAGAGTTGGAAGCTATGAATGGTATAGAGCTGCACCTTAATACTTCAGATATTGTGTAAGTTTGGTGAATTACGACTTTGTTAACTTTCTCTCATTCTCTACTTGTCATTTGATCAATCTATCATCCCACTTTACTTCAACTTGGCACTTTGGCTGCAGATTTAAACTTATTCTAAAGATTTAATCAAATATGTTGCGTGGGGTGCAAAGGCATGCGTTTCACAATCATGACATTATCTTCGCCGGAGTACCTAATATCCGATTTCATCGAATCAAGATATCTCGGATAACGATCTGACCATCGATCGCAAGATTAATCGAAGATGATAATAATCATCGAATTTCATCGATGTCACGCATTATTTCTCGAATGTCTTCATTTCCAGGAGAATTAATCCGAAGAAATGCATATTATGGTGTATAAGTCAGGATCTTATTCGTCACTGTCCTCGATATTCGAAACAACTTCGGCCATTCTTTGTGATAAAATAAGAACTGTGTCAGGACTCAGGATACGTCACGACGCAAATCTAGTTTCACCAGATTTGTATAAACGAGCAGATTCGTCGGCGAGATCGTATCCATCATTTCGACAGATCAAAGAACTGATATGTAAAGAAGTTTAGATGAAAAAAAGAGGTTGACAAAGTATGTATACATACATATGTATTCAGACTCTCAAATTCATTAACGGAATGTCGGAATAATTTCTCCCAAATAATTGACTGATAGTTGAATACGATATGTGAAACCAATCTGCACTTGTTTGAGGTGCGTGCCTTGTTTTATTATGTATTAGGATAGGGAACCTTCCCAACGATGAAGGAGCTGTCGCGTGTCGCATATATTTACCTTCTGGAAGCGTTCTCTCTCGTTTTTACAACTAAACCTCTACGCAAACTGGAATGAGCTCAACACCCCCCCACTTTCAATTCGAGATATTGCTACTGTCTTCTTCTATCTCTTTCTCTCATGTTATAATACAACCAAACGCACACAAAGACCCGATTTGGGTCTTGGTGTTTACACGAGATACGAAGAGACAGAGAAACACAAAACTCCTCTCCGCTGCAGTATAAGATAGTGTTTCTAGGTGTCTAGATTCTGACTCTTTTCTTTACAACCATTTCATTTCATTTCATATGCAGATTGCTGAAACGATCCTTCTCTCTCTCTCTATCTTTCTCTCTCCGACTTGTTATGTGCAAGACTTTCGGTACGTTATATGCGATAGAAGAAGACAGAGATCCGAGGAGTTGGTTCTGTCTCTTAGTTTTTTCATTCATCGGCGCCTCACCTTTTCGTCTCGTTTCTTTACAATAATTTCATGAGCGTTATATGTCTAATCGTAAAAGTTCTTTCCGCGTTCACCGTTGCGAAATATTATACGAATGTATTAATCGTATTATTTTTCTACCTGTACTATTGATATATATTATTATTATTCCTAGTCTTTCGACGCTGTGCAGACACTTTTTTCCTATCCTTAACATGACGCATGCACGCTTTAATAAAAATTTTATGTATTTATCAATTATCTCAGACGTTGTTTTCAGTTATATCCATATATAATCTTATAGAGAGAAAATAATTAATTTAATTGTGTGTATTGAGATTCAATTTTTTATGCATACGTGTTATATGATATAGCACATAGATATAGGTATATTCCTTGATTCCAGGATCACTCGCGAATTCCCTCCATCGCGTTGAATAATAATCATCAGCAAAAGATGTTTTTAAAATAGTTGTATACATACTATAGGTATTATTCGTGTTAAATAAATTTTTTTTTAATTTTGTGTCTCATTTTTACTAACACACTTATGTTAATTGCTTTATTCACTCGTCCTGTGACTGCATCACGTCGTATGTAACATAAAATAATAAATATATATATGTTATATATATACTTATTGAACTTTGATCGTCTACATTCCTTGAGATCGGTAAGTGTACATGGATTTATATATTCTCAACGCTAATTTATACAGTGATTTATCGAGAAAGTTCTTCAATTCTCTTTTTCCAACAGTCAATCAATTATTACCATAGAACATATTCACCGATCTTATATGTATGTGTTCATAGATGCTTGAAGCATATCTCATCCTGCACATTTATACTGACATTTACTTAACAATCAAAACACCGGGGCTGGGTTAAAGTTGCCAATTTGAAATGTGCTAAACGGTAAATATTCCGAATTCGTTTGTAAAGGGTTCAAATTTTCAGAAACGTTGGCTCAGAATATTGAAATTTTGAAAGGTCGGAACGCAGACAGCCCAAAACTCCGGAAAATTTCGGTTCATTCCTCAAGATGTGAAGACAAAGAATAGTTCATTCTAATCGAGGCCCTCTTTACGGAAATTAATTTTATCTACTTCAATTGATAACTTCAATGTCATAAATAATTTATAGATTTTTGCGACTTTTTTTTCCAAAAAGTAAATTTCAAGACGATTAATTTGACCACTTATGGATTTCGATACTATTGATACAGCCCGTGTTACAAAACACTGAATGAACACATGCGTGAATTTCAAGTCTCGGAGGTTTGGCCTTTCGGATCTTTGGCTTTCGGAATTTTGAACCTCCCATACGCTCTTCGTTTCAGAGTTTTTGAAATCGACTATGTAGACTATCGGGGAAATGTACCATTCATAAAAACTGTGAGTCTGTAATATTGAAATTCGAAAATTCGACCCGGCCCCGAGACACTCCCCCCTGACATCTGCAATCGATACTATAATTAGGTTCAAAAAGACGCACGGAAAATCCGTGTGGATAGAAAAAGATCAAGTTGATCGAATCTCAGAACTGTCGAAAAGAAGAGAGATTTCCGCGAGTCCTATGGCCGTACCTGTATTTAAATATGAGTAAATCCGTAAATACTAAATATATACGTATGTAAGTAGGTGTAAGCCGCATATAGGTATAGAAATATATATATATATATATAATACGTGAAACTGACCGGAGACAAGGCCTCCTGCATGTGGATCGGTCCCGCGTCCGCTTCGTCCGCGCAGGTCGACATTTCCTTTATTCTCAAGTCTTCGTTTCTCCTTGACTCCTTCAGGTACAACAGGTAGGTATTTATAGATATATGTGCAGGTTAGTTAAAGAAATATCCGCATCGGTTGTCCCCCGCATACAGACTGGAGGATATTAACCGAACGACTTAAAGCTCTTCGGTCCTGTTCCACAAGTGTATACTATAACAAGTGCAGTAGTACGTAATTCCTCACGTTTTATCCCTCGCTTCCGAGGTTATACACGTTCGCTAAATGGCTCTAAAGATTCTTTTTTCTTAACTTCTTTTCTTTTTATCTAGTGGAGTTGAAGTTCATGGCTCTTGTATCACAGGCTGCTGTATGTATGGCACGTTAGAGGAAGAAGAGATCTGTGGAATAGAAAGAAGGAAAGGAACATTGACCTGCGACGTTTTTTTCTCTTTTTTCTTCTTCTCTAAAACCTTTGAGTCGAACAGGTTTAAGCCCAGGTGTTGCCGCAGGTTATGTGTAACAGATAAAGAGTGTATCTGAATCCCATTAGAATGAAGAAGACTGATGTATCGAAGGAGGGGGACGAGTACGACGATTCGCATCAATAAAAATCTGAGGATATTTATGTTTCACTATAATTTAAGAAAATTGGCTATATTACACCAGCTGTGTCCGAAGGTGTGAGAACGTACATACGCAACGATGATCTCGCAGAGTGTAAGTGTGTATGTGGTACATCTGCGTATAGATATACTTAAGATATTGGAGAGAATGAGAGAGAAAGAGATGGATAGGCGGGTGGCGTTGCACTATATAGGTTCATACAAAGCCGCGTGGTGCGAGCGAGGAGCAGGTTAGGCCGGTCTAACCTGATTCCGAAAGGAACCCTGCGTCAGGTTGTGGGCCCACCTCTTGCGCCTGTTTGTATTTCAAGTATAGGTACCGGAGCTGGTACGCCCTCGCCACCGCCACCGCGACCGCGGCCGTCGTCGTTGTCTGTCTCGCGGACAACCAGAGTGCAGAAGCAGAAGCGCGGAAGCACCTCGCGTGTGATAGCTATATAACATACCGCGTGTCATTTATTTATTATTTATTAATTATCTACACGTGAATGTACTACTCGATCCCGTATATCCGCGACTCTTATTTCATTATTGTGCCGTAATACGTACTATATTCTGTCTAATAATATCGCGGAGTATAAAACATAAACAAAAAACAAAAAAATAAAGACTGTATTATCCGCGGTGACCATGTCACAGACTAGGCCCTAAAAATATCCTGTATAAAACAGCTCTGGTGTACAGCTAGGGGGCACCGCAGTTCCTTTCTCATTGTTATCATCATTACTAACACTGTTCTTGTTTTTTTACTTATGAATCGTCGTAGTCGCGGGTATGGTATATATGTATACCTATAATACACGTCCGTTGGAAAAGAAAAAAGAAGAAAAAAGAAGAAATAAAAGAAAAGAAAAGAAAAAAACAACACACGTAAGAAAAAACGAACCTTCGAATAAGTGTTCCTATGCAGTGCAGAGTGCGTACATATCCATATAGTATACATACACGTAATATGGGTATACTATAATATATTTATATGTATACCCTATGGTTGTGTATAGGTGTGCGGCGGGATAAGTAAGCGAAGGAGCCAGGAGGCTAGGCTGTACGTATAATATACCTTGCGCCCCCGCCTGGATGAGAAGAGAGAACAATTTTCGTGAGAAAGTGTGCCAGGGATGTGAAAAATATTAAGGTATATAATAAAGTAAATAAATATTGATGTACAGAGAATGTATATAAACCTGAACGTGGAATATGAATCCGATAGCTATTAGCGAGAATTTTTGGAATTTGAGATTCCAACGTATCACTCGTATTTTGTGACCCCCTCCCTCCGTGGATCAGATACCGTGATGGTATATGTGTGATATGTGATATAGAGACAGAGCTAAGGTGTGTCGCGGTGTTATACTCACTCGTTTGGGTAGCATTAGAGGGTGGTCTTGGGGTATTGCTAGATATAAACTCGAGGATTGAACTACAAACTACCGATAATCTTCTAGTCTCTGGATCACATCTCCGCTGATTTATATATCACGCTCTCCGCGGCGCTGGAGCTGCACTTTGGCGAACGCTAAGTATCACGTAGCGTCCCCGGTATTATCGGAGGTGGCACGTCACGTATGAGTTTAGTGTAGTGATTATAGCCTAATATAGAGGCCAGTATAGATTAAGTGGAATCACGTTTTAGGAATAAAATAAAGAAACAACTAGTTTATCGCACTTTCGTACACCGCGCACTGCTAATCCAATACACCAACACAGATATATGTATATTCTATGATGTGATATGCAGATGTATATATGACGCGTTATACTTGTATACATATACATACATATCATCTACATATGTGTTATCAAACAACGCTTATATACAGTTCCCCAATAAGAAGAATAAAAACAACAAAAACAACAACAACAACACTGCCAGTATGTAATGTTTATTGAAATATATATATATATATATACATATACATACATTTATATATATACGTACATGTATATATGCCTTTATATATATATATATACATATATACGGATAAAATCAGCGTCAAACTATATAACGCGCGAGTCACATATTTATTACACTTGCGGTTGTTTATACACGATATATATATATTAGGGTATGTATTTTAGTTAAGGCGACGGTTAACACCGTATTACGTCTATGGGGTATAAGGAAAGAACCTTTTCCTCCGCGTCTTTACGTTCGGTACAGAGAGGCTGACTGGCTGACTGTATGGCCGGCTGGCTGGATGACTACCCGTGCAGGCTGCCTTGTATTCCACCAAAGTTGGCCGCTGCAGGCAACACAACCGAAGGAACGGCGCTCGGAGGACCTCGGCCGGAGTCTTCTCTCGGGAGAGGCAACATGGCCGCCCAGCATCCCGGCCTCTCCTCTCCTCCTCCTCATCGACCTCCTCCCCCAGCTCTGGCCTCTCACCATCTCTACCGACGCCACCGCCGCCCTCCTTCGTCGCGCTATAAGAGGCCTTGCAGTGTCTCTCTTGCTCCAATATTCGTCGACAACATTCCTCTCCTACTCCCACTCCCGCTCATGGTAGCGCGAGAATGAGAAAGAGAGAGAGAGAGAGAGCGCGAGTCGAAAGAGGCGAGAGGAGCGAGGGTCTGGAGGCTGTGGAGACAAGAGCCGACGCGCAGGTAGCCGCCGCGCCGCGCCCGACAAGGATTGACTTAGCGGCTATACCGTGGGTGCGACGGAGATGTCGAGGGCGAACGTATACGCGGACCAAAGTAGGTGGTGGACGAGAGGAAGAGAGAGGAGAGAGATTACAGAGGTATATAGAGAGGCCTGTACGGTTGAGCAGAACTGCGCGGCGACCTGGACACGCGGGGATACAAACAGAGCATCGAGTCATCGACGAACGGGTAGGCTAAGGTGGTGAGGCCGGGGAACCTAAGGGGGATTTTATATTGTATCGTTGTCTCTCTTGGCGGGCTGCACCGCGCCACCTTGACGAGGATAACCGCGCGGAACTCGCGCTGTAGGTATAGCTGCTTACCGCGGGAGATAGACGAGGATGCTTGATACATATATATGTATAATATGTGTAGATATATAACGTATATATATTTGTATATATATGTATATACGTATGGGTTCACCTCCTTAAGACGTTCACCACCGCACGCTGCGGTACCTACATGCGTGCGGCGGCAAAGGAGACAAGAGGGGGTGATCAAAAGAGGAAGAAGAGAGGATGGAATTAAAAGACGAAGATATGTATAACAGTGTGTGTATGAGATGAAGAGAGATATAGAATAGAAGTATAAGGAAAAAGATTTAAAGAAAGAAGAAAAAAGGAAAAAAAAACAGGAAAAATGGGCACCCATGCTGCTGCTGCTGCTGCTGCTGCTGCTGCTGTTGCTGCTGCAGCGAGAGACGATACGAGATAAACCCCTCAGGCTATAACGCGCGTCTGATGCTGCTGCAGACTACGCAACCCTATACTATACATGCGGTTTGCAAGGAATAGCTGTGTGTATAGATATATTATACACAACTCTCTCTCTCTCCCTCTCTCAATCGTGAAACTAGGCACCCTAGTTGCACGTGCGTGGAAAATTTTCAATTGCATCGGGCCCGATATCTTTCCTCGTATATACGCAGTACATAGGTAGTATACCTAAGTCGTAATAAACGACGGCGTAAAGACTAACACCTATTCACCCGGGCGCAGGTATATTGGTGTATAGGTATATAGGTATATAGGTATATAAGGTACGCACTTCGGGACGGTAAAATGAAGACCATTTTTCTAAGCCATATAGCAACGAGACTCCGACTAGGCTGTGTATGTATATCTATGTATCTATGAGTTATATTAATGAAGGTATGTGTCTTATACCTTCATACCTATATAACCTACTATATACCCATCGCTTAGCCTAAGGCTGGGCTGTCCACAGCTGAAAACCAGCCCTCTGTGCAGGTATATAGGTATAAACTATGTACGGTTTGGATCAAAAAAATTAGACGTCGTTGGGAGAGCTCGACGCCACCACCGCCACCGCCACCGCCACCGCGCCGCCGCGGTCCCCGCTACATCGGTGAGCTGAGATACCCCGCTTACGCGGGCGAACGAAGCATCGAAGTCTCTTCATGGCCGCCCGCCTCACACTATACAGACCGTTGGTTGGGAGGTTCGGCGCGGTTTGAATGGTTCTCAACCGGTTCGTACCTTTCATTCAAGCGTTCCTTCCGTCTGCAGCATATCACGACGTGCGCTTCTATGTACACGAATCTATCGCGTATAGATATATATGCATACATATTGATGCATGAATACATTCATATACGTATCTATTGGTCAGAGGTAGGGGACTAGTTTGCCGATATCGAGGTACAGGCACCAAGAATACATACCTATTCATTCTACACTGCAATAAGAGAGGAGCGAGACATTTGGGATTAGAAGCTATAGATTCGAACGTGTGAGGATTAGCTTTGCTATTAGTTAGCTACGTTCGTTGAACATAGTTGAACGTTGGTTACTGCAGGCTACACTATGGTATAAAACAAGGCTGTCATTTTTTATGCCTACATTACACGTCCGTTAGTTTCTTAATACCATATTCGGAATCATTTTTGATGGTACAGCCATTGCTGTAGTGTTAAAGCGGCGATGACGACCCTTGATTCCTTCGACAATTAGTCTTCGTGCATGTGGCGTGGGTGTAATTAGTGATCGAACGAAATATAACGAACGTGTTTTATTCCTCTCTTTCACGAGTAATATAATATATTGTTAAAATGACCACTGCAGCATGTGATATTGTATACCGTTGGATATATACTATACGACGTGATACCTATATATATGTATATATCGCGAGGTTCAGAAAATTGCCATTAAGCGTGAAACCGTGCGGATAGTCTTTAAGATATTCTAATTTTTGGCTCGGCCTTGGCGTCGCGTAAACAAATCAATAAAGATAGTGTTTCTCTCTCAGCTTTGGTATATATGTTGCGGCTGTGTCGCGGTTTTATTCCCTATAGAACGCCCCGCCGATCGTCGACCAACTATATATAACTATATATACAATCATTTACCAACGCACTATACATACATACACGATATGCTTGTAGGTAGATTTCGAGAGAGGGAGGACGAAGAATTATATAGCTACATATATATGATAGGTATATATAGTTATATATTTTGCGTAAACGAGTGTTCTACGTTCTTTTTTCCTCAACTTCTCCTTCTTCTTCTTCTTATTATTTTTCTTAGTCTTTGCCTCGTAAGGTTGGCCTATCGTATCGCAGGACAGATCCTTTTCTTTTTTTTTCTTCTTCATTTTTTCACCTTTTAAATTCGAGCACTGGCAGTGACGCAGTGGCGTAGGACCCATTGGGCTAGAACCGAGGCTGCTGCAGCAGTAGGCCGCATCATGAAGACCTGCGGTTGACCACTGGTCAACTTTGTATACAAGTAGGTATATAAAGAATATAAGGGAATAATATTGCCTCGTCAAAGTGTATCTCGACCATTAATACGATGATACACTGAAATACGGAATAACAGTATCGTCGAACGTGTATTTTAATGCTTGTTCCAAGTCTTGAGATCGCAATTGATCCCACCGTGTGTGATCACAAAAGTGGTTACGCATGTTTTCGGGATTTTCCCAGCATCATCCCTTACCTACGACTTTGTGACGTTGCAAACTCTGAAATTTTATTAAATTATCAAAATTCTGTGCATTCAAAAATCGGCATCAGTAAAATTTCCTCACGTTTACAAACTATACCCAAAGGTGCAGGAGTAGCGGGGGATTGAAACTGCGCTAGACTGCCCAGATATGGTCCTGTAGCACTTATTGTTAGCAGGGCACCCCTTACCGGAATTTGATCAGGGAATAGTTTCGGACGGCACCTCGTTTTTTAGAGCACGTATAGTTCGATGCAGTAAATAGATAGAGTGAGATCGTTCTCGTAAAGCAACTAGGTACATACATATAAAAATTCTCGCCTAATGACATGAAGGTGATTAAAATAAGAAATCTATAAACTGTAGATATGCAGCAGGTTTCATCAGGGATGGATAAAAGACCTTTTTAATGAGCCTCAGCTCACTGCAGGGTTTAAGTAGGTTTTTCTTGGTCTAATTTCCTTCTTCATGTGTTAGTAGGTTCAGTAGAGATTTCAAGATCCGTTCAAAAATATCTTTTTCATATATACGCCCGTTCCTTTTTCTTCTCTATATGAATATGAATATGAGGGCTAATTTCTTGTTTTATAATGTTCAAGTATATAGGTATACGTTAGGTATGTCTTATCAATTAACAATATAGTAAAAATAATCGTGTTTTTTTAATTACCATTTCGGCGGTTTATAATTCTCTTCATATATGAGAGATCGAAAATTTCTGTAACCGACTACAAAGCCCAGAAGCTGACCGTTGTTCTTAGTTTTTTTTTTTTCTCTCTCTCTCTTTTTTTTTGTGCTATGGGAAAAATAATATATGCCAACCCTGAGTTTTCAGTATCTCTTAAGAAAGTAGGACACTTGTAAGTTCATCGCGTTGTCCGTCCGTCTGTCCGTCCATCCGTCGAATAACTTTCGAATGAGTCGACGTATATCGTAACGAAATTTTGTTACAGAAATACCTTGAATAATTCTTATATATCTGGTATTGAACCGGAGAAAAATCGGTCAAGGGATTTGGAAAGGGATCGACGGAAAAGCGTGTCTTTAAATAATAAGTATATATCACATAATATATCGGTAACCGTTTCGACGCAATTTCTCCATCGGTCAATTAAACTCCTAATTGAAGCATCATCGGGGAAAACACGATTTCTGAAATCAGAGGGGTAGCAGTTCGGGATGATGTTCGCAGCAATTGGACCGATCTCAGCGAACGGTGAATAACAATAATGTATAAAGCTAGAAATATATGAAACCGTTCCTTATGTACACCGTAATAAATAGTTACGCAAGTATATAACGCGGGTGAACAGGTAGGTGCACCATACCTATAATATACAGTTCAGTCGTCCAAATCGTTTCGGTCACAGAGTCACTGGGGCCCGGTAGCCACCGGTCGCACCCCTGCGCTTCGTGGACCTGCCCACTGCAGCCCACAACCCACGATATACCTGCAGCCTGCCTTAACTTAAGTTATACCTGCGGGATTGCATTGCAGCGGGTTCCCCGGTTTATACGTCAGTGGTGCAGCAGCTCGGCTGCGATGGACCGGTGTGCGGTATAGGTATATCTCGCCCTCTCTTTCTATCCCCTTAGTTCTTTCTCCCTCTATATCCTTACCTGTGTAATATAGCTATATACGTAGACATACGTACGTGCAACGTATACCTGTATAAGTAAATCCTGAAGCCACCATCGGAGGACCTGCATCGTACCCGAACTGATCCTAAAGTCGAAACGGTATACCTAGATCTACCCCATAGAAATTCTTTAGCCGAAATGCACCTGTCAGTTGGTAAAACACCCCCAAAGACTTTTGCGGCCACCTAGCGATCCTCTATATACCCGCGTGTTAAAAGCTAACTTTTCTCTTCAAAAGAGGCCTTTTATACCTATACACCACGCTTATACCTTATATTATTACGCACCTTCTCATGCGGCTTGCCTCCATACAAGAATCGCGCCGACAGACAGACAGACAGACAGACAGACAGACAGAGAGATCAGCGAGAGATGTTCCTATATATACCTACCTGTTTTATTTTCCCGGCCTTTGAATTCTCGATTCGGCTGCTATGCAACGGCGCCTGCAGGTGATTAGCTCCTATAGTTTTTCTTTTCGTTCCTTTATGCGCCTACCAATATCCCTGTATTTATCTGTCCACGTGTCTGTTCATGGTCTGTAGATATATAGTAATTTGTTTCAAATCTGGGATCAGTATAGGTACGTGATCATTGTTAGTCACGGTCGTTATGCGGAAAGTGAGAAAGAAAAATAAGAAGAAGAAGAAGAAGGAGAGTCTTGGCCTTGACCCAACGACCTATCGACATTAGAATCCATCTAACTATATACGAGTATAATATACCTACTTTGATTCGGGATTCTATTCGTCCGCATAGCGAACATATATTATCATTGGACCACAATTTTAATGTGATTTTAATAATTGAAACGATCAACTTCCGGCGTACTAATATACACGCGTCGGTATAAAGGTTTGAATAAATCTCGTGACGCAGGCGCTATACAAGTTTTGATCTAATGTTATACGCTTAATGGATATAACACATATCTCGTATATGTATATACCAAAGTTTAACTTATACGGCGTGACTTTTACCGCGTGGTTATTATACGCAAGTCCGGAGCTATACCTAGCCGGCTAATAAGTACCCACTAATAGTCATGCCTGCGGTAAAACTTTATTATAACACGTCGCTTTACTGCGGAGATAAGTATTTCTAGCTCTGGATCTGAGACACCGGTGTTTTATTCTTCTTTTATATTATAGATAAGGAAGTTCAACTGAATTCATTGCACGAATAATTAAATTCACACATTAAAGCTGAGACGAAAAAACTCGGGTGGTAGATTTGGCAGGGAACGTCACACATGCCTATGTGTGTATGTACACATGGGCATATCATATCTGGTAAAATATAAAGGAGGAAATAACATTCTCGCGTTTTTGTTGCTGGTTAAAAATGTTCTTAACGACTCGTATATACGTACGCGTTAGAGAGATAGAATTAGTTGGTAACTGACGGCAAGGGGGCGCCTCCGATCGTGGTGTAGCAAGATATTATGCCTGTAATCGGGTATTCGTATCTATAGATCAAGCCCCGTGTTCCGCGATGCGTGAAACGCGCAGAAATATTTTTCCTGTCCGCGGTACGCTCGCACGCTCGAGTTATTAACGTTATTAATCGACGTTAATTACGAGCCAGCGCGCTACGTCGTGATACGCGCAGGAGTCTTGGCGACACCTACAAGACGCGTTCGACTCTTTATACTCGGTTATACTATACATATACATATGGTATAGCTACATAGGTATACTATAACGGAGAATGGAGAGTTCGGACCAATGCGATATATATCCCATAAATCATAACCTCGCTCACTCGCCTGGCTCCACCCTATAACATATCCCCACGTACGGCTTAGGAACAACCGCAATTTCCTATACACATGCGCATATAGTATCCCAGTATATATGCATATACGTGTTATATATATGGATAAATATAATCTGCGGGGGAGTTTTTTTCCTTCTCATCTGTATACTATATACTATAAGTTGATCACAACTCTTTGAATCTCATACCGATTTTACATGGATATTTTATTCCTCAATTTTTGGTTTTTGCATTCTTAACGTGGAATACCCGTTTTTTTTTTTCTTATTGCTATAAATAAACATATCGGCGATAGTAAATAACTTAGACAATGAATAATGACGTAGATAGATGTTTGCTAGTCGGTTAGATTCACAGTTTAATACATACATAGGCATATAATATAGGATGTAGAAGTTGCGCGTTTCGCAATTAGAGTTACGGTCAGTGGCAAGTTCACCGCGATCGTTTGTCGTATATTCTATAATTTCCCATAGGTGTGCTGCAGCTGCAGCTTTGACTTAAACTTAAACTCCAACTACACGGGTGCATCGCGAATCTGCAATATACCTCTATAAACTTATGTTGCTATGTATTTCGAACCTTGCAGTTCAGGATTGCAGGCCATTCTATCTACATTATTGCTAGAGACTGCGACTAATCGTAACCCACCACCGCCTTCCGCCTTGTGACTTGTTGCACGCGCATCCGCCAAACCCTTGATTTAACAGCCTCACACCGCTATACTGATGCAGGATGCCGTCATATCAGATCTTGTATACACCATTGCTATAACTGAACTCTTCACGCCTATGTAAGTCGAATTATACTCACTGATTGTAAGTCTCTTCCTATTCGATCCTAGTGCTCTTCCTTTTTCTATTCGCGCTAACAAATTGATCGAATATAAGTCAAGAATTGTAAGAAAGGCGTGAGAAAATAAAAGAGAGACAGAGAGAGAGAGAGAGAGTGAGAGGAAAAAATGGAAAAAAAAACTTTCTCATACACTATCGGGTATATAATCGGCAACGATTTCTCGTCGGGCGTGAGCATGCACGATCTTATACTTTATAGGCGCGGTGTGTGATACGGTCGTGGAGAAAACTAGACATATATACATTTTTTCTTCTTCTTCTCCTTCTTCTTCTTATTCTTATTCTTCTTCGTCTTCGCTCAGCAGCCTGCCTTTAAGGACAGGTTCTCTCGCCTCGATAATTTATTCGAATATATACGTTACATATATAGGTATAACTTCGAGAAACGCGACGTTGTACCTACTACGCCCCGTTCCATGGGCATATCCGGTACTCGACGATCAGCTACCGGGCAATTCATACCTACGGGAGGAAAAGCGATGATCGCATCACGCGCCCGAGTCTCAGCTCTGTGGAAAGATACAGCGATTTCGAAAGGGGATATCAAGGATATATTCAGGCGTGAAATTCGCGGTATGAAAAAACGACAAATCTTATATTCATCCGAAAAATGATGACGACGACCTCGAAGGCTGATGTTGGATACCCTAAAACTAATCGGAAATGAAGATTGAAGATCTAAAACGTAGTAGGCTGCGTTAAAAATACCTTGAGAGTTTTCTTCCCCAAGAGTTCTCACACCGTACTATGGTTCATATGTTCCTTGTCTTGTATGCCGGACCTGTCGCCTGCGATTTGGTAGCTGTCACAACGGGCCGCAAATATAACAACAATGAGCACGATAATGATAATGAGACAGGGAGGGCAGCCGGACGACCGAACGGACGAACCGACTGACCGATAGATCCGGTTTGACAAGTTTCCGAATTCCGGGGTCATCCCGTTGAGCCGAACGGTCAACCCTTTTGCGCGCTGACCCCGCATAACGACGCTAAGGCTGTCCCCCGTTATCCTTTTTCACAGTCAAGAATCCGGTTTTCCTATATTATAATACCTATCCCACTGGACTGGAGAGGCACGGTCCGAAATAGCCAACTGTTAGTTGCCTGTCCGCGTGTGACTCGAGCCAAGGATTTCAGCAAGGGCCAAGGGATGACCAACCGTTGTCCGGCGAAGACAGGGGCTAAGAGGAGAACCGCGTTTTCCGATTATTTATACTGTCTCTTATATAGCATAGGCATAGAATGGCGAGATCCACACCTCTTCGCTTGCACACTGCGGCCCATTTCCTAATTTTTTTTTTCTCTTTCTATTCCATTCATACGTGGAGTCCTCCGAGGAGTTTCGGTATTGGTATTGAGCGTACGCGTACGCGATGCAGTGTAGTCCTTGTATCAGGACTCCCCGAATTACCTTTGGTGGGAACGAAAACCTGATCGGGGGAATCCTGACCGGGGCCCCGCGCGTACCGCCAACAACTACTGAACCGCGATCGTGTCCGTTCGTACGCGGTATGGACATATGGTTCTAGGTTGTACATAACTATGCGACCCTGTCTAGTGTCTACTGGTCATTTGCACAGTGACCAGAGACGGTTTCTCTGTACAGACTATCGGGCAACGGGCACTCTTACCCCTCTCATTATTCTCCTCTTCTTCTTCTTTTTTTTCCTTGTCTTCTTCTTCTTCTTCTTCTTCTTCTTCACTGAAGTAAAGTATGTGTTAGTAGAACTATATACACACATACATATGACGTGCGAATCATATTGTGAGATTTATGCTCGAGGTTGTTACATAATGTATTAAGGGTGCCAAAAACCAGAAACGAGATTCGTTGACCAACGGAACTATCTTTCTTCCTTTTTTAAATGGCTTTCAGTTGCAATTTGCGCCGTGCGTGTTACACATACTAGTCCCAATTCCGGCGAATACCTATACACCTATACATATACCAAGGTGAGGATATGGGTTGCGGAAAACCGTTGGAAACTTTTTTTTTTTTTTCTTCTTCAAACTGTCCGTTCGCGCGATTCTATACACCTACGTATATTATTAACACTTACGCGAGTATATGCCTATATTATATGTAGTTATGTGTACAGTTTTGCCTAACTGTGTCGCCTACGCATATACGGTTAAGCAACGGCAAAATTCGGCCCGCATATATAATATACCTATATAACTGCACGCGGCTTCCGTGATTCGGAGGAAACGCGTGGCGGAATAATAATTAATGAACCGGAATGCTAACCGTGTGAACTGGTTGTATACTATTTATTCGTTCTTTTTTCATCAGTTCGCGTGGTTAAGATCAGCTTCAAATTTGTTCTCGTTATACGTGTATAACTATGTAGGCATACGTGTGTTTGCAGCGAGAATACCACGGAGGGTGGAAATAAAGCTGCTCGTTTCCATTATCTCGTTTGTTCGAAAATCAGGTAAAATTATACAAAAATTCATATCATTTGCCAAATTGCGAAAATCTCGAATGAAACCAAAGAAACCTTCATATTTAGGTGCAAATGTATGTCTTAGTGAGAGCTGTAACTTCACATTTTTTGAAAAAGGAACTAAAACAGTTGCGGAGATTGTAAATATCGATAAGTGCGGTTGAGACCAGAGTTATACGCACGATCCTACGGCAGTATAGGTCTTATAATTATTTTATGTTTTCGTAAAATCTGTACAGCAATCTGCGTAAATGTTATTCTCCGTGGTTTGTAATTATATCCTGCTTCGCGTTGACCTATTGTTATTCACTGTAACTCCACTGACACTTCTTTGCATAGCTCCTTAAGATCCAAGTAACGCCACATCATCCTTATTGTGCGCGGTGCAGCGCTCAGTCACTTCTCGATGTTGCATTGAACGCAAGACTTGAGGTTCGAAAAAATTCGTTAGAGTAAAATTCCACTCATTATTTCGCACAGTGGCGCAATTTTCATTCCAAAGAAGTGGAAATCCACTATGCTCGGACTCAAATCGTCACTTTTTCGGAACGAAATTTCACTCTACTGGTCCGGAGTGGCGCGATTTGACAAAACAAAAAATGTAGAGATGTTTAGTAATAGCGAGACTATAATCGAGAAGGAAGTAATTCAATTGTGAACGGTCTTTCTCTCTCACTGTTTTAATATATCTACATTTTCGCCTTGGGTGCAGGAACTATATTTATATACTTCCATATATTATAGATAGGCGCATAAGCGTTTACATGTATCTATATATATATACACGTGTATCAGCTGTGGGCGGGAATGAGGATGTATTAATGCACATACACGAGGTTCACTATAGATTGCAACACAGACCTACGGTAATTTTATTTACTTACCTACCGAACCGCAGATACCTATACCTATATACATGTATGTGTGGGCGAGAGACCCCGCGCCATCAACAATGTCCCACGCACCTAAGTATAAACCACATATTATATGCACCTATATGTGTACCTACTTATATTTTCAGTAGAAAAACTCAATATACCTATATACCTACCCTAACACAGGTTTGTGTATGTATTATAGATATACCTATTACGCTGCTGAATTATACCGTAATCGAGTGAATTATTGCAAGCGTTGGTATTCGGTTTAAAACTGATTAAAAAGAAAAAGAAAAAGAGTAAGAAAAAAAAGAATCTGCCGCTACAAGTTCTTTTTTTTTTTCCTTCACTTTATATCATTAATATATGCATATTATAATATGCGCGGGAGTTCACGTACAGGAATGCGTTATTTACGTATAAAATATATCGATTAAAAAGTGCGAATTAATTAACCGGAGCCTCCGCTCGGCGATATTTTAAGATCTTATTTTTATTTGATCCCTTTATGTATATATTTATATGTATAGATACTTGGATATTTGTATATATTATAGATATGAGGGATACATACATGTATATAGGCACTGGATATATGAAAACCCATTTATACATATGGGTATACCTATATATACCGTGATACAGGGTGAGAAACACATTCGTTGAGGATTATATATAGACGACAGGCATGAGCTGGTCCCTCGCATCGTATAGGGATAAGGACGATAATAGCCGGCGCAAATTGCAAAATGCAATGGCTCCAAGAAACGGAAAGCAATTGGTAATTATTTATCGTCTGATCGGGGATGAGGCTCACGTAGAGAGCGACCGCGCGGGTTCTGCTGCACACGCGGTATAGGTACATACGTAGTACCTACGGACAGACGACGAGACTCCGTCTCTTCTTAGAGTATGAAGTATCAAAGAGAAAGAGACCGCGAGACAGGGCCGAAGGGAGAGAGAGAGAGAGGAGATAGTCTGCAGTAGGAGTGGAGCCATTGGGGCTGGAAACGGTGCAATCCAAAGAAATTGATCGGTGCGTCGCACCGCGTCGTTGCACTGCAGCAGCGCGCAATACGTTCGATGCGTGCGTGCGTGCGTGCGTGCGCTCGCTCGTTGATGCGTGCGTGCGTCGCTACAGGTTAAACGTGTGGCAGATATACATCGGCGTGCACCAGGAGGCGGCTAAGGCGCCGCCTTCCTTGCCAAGAAGAAGCCAAAGACCGCATTGGCCAGAACGATGACCAATCATCCTTTGACATTCGCTTCTTATTCACCTAACTGACGCGCATACATGCGTGAAACTATAACCAAAGACCTGCAACCAAGCACGCGGTTGACAACGCACCTATGTATACACATTTGTGCTCTTACATATATATGTATTTTAGATACGTATACTATATAGATACATGCACACGAGACGCATGCGATTTCCTCTTTACCCTGCCTCAACGACCGGCCAGAATGTATACCTATATATCCCTCTAAACCCACACTATACACTTCTCGCTCTCGTCGTAGCTCTTTTACAATATGCACGTATATCGTATGATAGGGATTATAGATATGTATGAAGTATAATATGCATGCATGTGTAGGTATGTGTCGTGTGCAATGTAAGTATAGATATACTAATAGTGCAGCATATAACGAGAGAGAGAGAGGGAGGAAGACGGAGAGAAGGAAGGTATATTCATATATTGCCCGCTTCCTTAACACCGCGCGCGCACGACGATGAACTGATACACATTGACTCTGTGCCTGGGGGTTGTTGACTCGCGATCATGTGCGCTGCACTCTCGGAAAAACAGCGACAGATTGAAGAGCTACGCCCTGTAACTAGCACTGATACTCATCGGTTCGGGGAAATCGGAATATCGGTTGTTACTGTACAGGTATATCCGTCCTGGAGGGTGTATATTCAGAATTACTTAACCTCTGAGAGATATCATGAATAAACTCCTGAAAATCAATGTATGAAAACAGCAGAGCATACTCATATACCTGCCTATAAAAGCTCGCTCCGGGTTTCTATATATCTTCGATAAAAGACGTCCTTACGAAGGGTACCGTCCAATAAATACACGGAGATATACGAAATACCTTTACATCCAATATTTCTGCACCCATTATAGTTATTTGCGTGATATGTGGCGATGTCGCCGTATAGGATTGCGACGCATCGACACGCGGGAGCTGTTAAAAAGGTATATCTATACCTACGCGGTGAAAACAGGTCGCCGCGTTCCCTTGGACTAGGGTCAGGGGGGCGAATGAGAGGGTGAGCGGCGAGGGGGGAGGGGAAGAGTCAGAAGGAGATGTGTGGGAAGGGGGAAGCCCCCGAGTTTTCAAGCTACTATAAAGTATACACACGCACGGGCGTATAGGTATAAAATATAGATTACTTATAGGTATATAGGTATGTGTATAGTCGTGTGTGAGAGGAGGCGCGAGAGTTAAGAGAGAGGAGAGAAAGAGTTGCACGTTGCATCCAGGGCGACCGTAGGGCGTGGCCGCGATATATACTGCAACGCGCGGCTTTATTTTGTCGATCTTTCTTTGTTTTTTCAATTTCTTTTCTTTTCTTTTCTTTTCTTCTCTTTTGTTCTTGTTCTTCTTTACTTATCGCTCGTCTTGCTTTTTTCAGTTTCCAATCGTCGACAGCTCCAGAACTCGAGCGTCCCTGGTTTGTGCGTGCAAAGTACTAGGTAGGTACTACGTACGTACACCTTCTCTTATAGGTGTACCTGCACACGTAACCGTCTCACGCGAGTATGACGCGGGCTCATCGGCAAGCTGATCACGCGCCGTGCTATATGTACAGGTATACCCTACAAGTACGAGAACTCCCCGATATTCGAGCGGGCAGAGCGGTAGAGACAGAAAGAAAGAGAGAGAGAGAGAGAGAGAGGGAGAGAAGGATATGAGCGAGCCGCTGCACGGAGAAGGAAAGGGCAAAAACTGCCCCCGGCCCGGCCGCCCTTCGCTGCTGCAGAGCTGATCGCGTGTCCCTCGCTTCAAAGTATATGAGACGTGCCAGCATAAAGACGCGCAATGATGCTGCGGCATATAGGTATAGCGATTTTATTAGAAAGGGGGGAATATTCGCGATATAAACGCCGTTTCGAGTGGAACCTTAACCTTGGCTATTGAGAAAACATTATATGTAATCAAGTATCGAAATATACGCTTTGATTCAATTATAGTTTATGTACATGGCGGTACGTAGGTAAAGCGAACACCTAGTACGAGAATACTATCTTTTACAAGGTCATTCAGTTCTTCAAACAGCTCTGGGCTACTATAGCTGGCGCTGGCTGAGACGCAGATTAATGGAATACTCTACGATCGTGAGATAACACGTGTATTATGTATATCAAAATCGATTGTCATATTCAATCAATCTTTGTGCATAACTTTTCTAATTATTATTTGTTTCTTCTTACTCTTTTTTTTTTTTTTAATTTGTTTATTTTTTTTTTGCTGCTCTTTTCATCGTTGAATTTTGTTCCGTGTATTGGTAATGTATATAAGTAATAAAATGACTCAGCTTTTGTTTACCTACATAGGTGATAATGTATATGAGATATTATTTCTTAATCACGTTTTTTTACTTACCTATATCCTTCGTCCCTCCTCGACAGCAGTTATGTAAGTATATTCATACACTTATAGTATTTAGAAATTAAGCATCAATATATACCTAGCTTGTAACCAGCAATTTTGAAATTTTAGTAAAAACGAAAAAGTGAGAAACAAAATGAAATGGAAATGGAAATAAAAGTAAAAAATTAAAAACAAACAGGTATCTCGAATGCCCGATAAAATCGCTGCAGTATCAGCGTAAAATCTATAAGTAAAAAAGTAGTTGAGCTTTTCATATCTACTGTAAACCTTGATGATAATCTCATAAGTTGTCCCCCTAAAAGCCTACGTCAATAAGTATGTATTTCGATTACCCCCAGGTAGGTATATACCCTTAGGTCCGCGGTCATTCCCACTTGGTAATATAGATATTCGCTTTGATTTTGTCTTACCGTATTAGATCATAAAGATACATAATTATAAATTATATACTATATACTCTAGATAGTAAAGGGACCTAGATATCTAGGTATACGTATGTAAATATACACGTCGTCGTTGTAGGTAGGTACGTATGTAAATAGCTGCAGTGTGGATGGATGACCCCGCGTCCGATTCCGACATTCAGCTCATTATTAATGGGTACACATCGTTCATGGTATAATTATACCATGTAGGTATACGTATATCAAGTATATATATATCTATATAGGTATGCTAATTAAATAAATTTATATTATACCTATATACATATAATATACCGGGAATATTCGTCGAAACGCTTCATAGGGAAGTGAAAACGCCTGCATAGAGGCAACTTAACAGTCAAGCGATTAGGTTTTGTTCCCACGTAGCCAATGGGCACGTAATATGCGAAACAAAACATAACCGCTTGACTTCTGAGTTGCCTGTATGCAGGCGTTTTCACTTCCCTATGCGCAGCGTTTCCACGAATATTTCCGGTATATAATATATATAATATACGTATATATATATATATATAGGTACTAATGTATATAGGTATGGATATGATATAGTTATACATTATAATTATAGATATATGTATATATATTTCAACACCAAAAATTGGTGCAAGTTTAATAACGAAAGAGTTGTTGTTTGTATTGTTTTGTTTTGTTTCTTTTTATGTTGTTTTTTTTTTTTTTTTTTGTTTTTTTTTACTCCCTTTTCTTTTTCTTTTTACGTGAAAAAAACCATAAATAAATATATAGATGGAATAATAATAACGTTGTTATTATTAAATGCGTAATATATATTATATATATATAATATATAATATATATATTTATATATATAATATATAATATATATATTTATATATATATTATAATTAATTATTATACTAATATTAATTTAGGTATTAATTATTATATTTATATCGTTTGAGGACGCGACTAAAATTCTCTTAACACTAGCCCTGCAGCTGTCGACTCTTTATTTTATTTTACTTTACTTTATACTTTACTTCATTTTATATATAACTTTAGATTCATTCATTTTACTTTATATTAATTTCTTTTTTTTTTTTTTTAATTTTTATTCATTTATTTCCCTTTGTTTTCAGCTTACATCAGCTTTGACTTTTCGCCGCACTATCATAGTTGTGTCCATATATATCAATCATATATATAAGTCGCGAATTACGCAGTTCGGCGCACGACGTACGGCGACGAACGATTATTAATTTAATTTTTATTATAAATTACGACTAGAGGTGTGATTCACTTTTTTCTTTCTCCTTTGTTCTTCCTTTCGTTCTCTTTTTCTTCTCTCTTCGTTTCATTATAATATTATTACTGATTCAATAGACCGCGCGGGGCGCGGTGCACGAGGGATGGGATTTCGGTCTATATGTATATTTATATATACATATCTTTATCCTCGCGTCCCATTCCAAACTCCATATAGAGTACCTATATTACGTTATATATAAATAACCATTCTGCACAAGTCACATTGATTAAAATCGCGCGTTGATTAAAACACAATTTACCTGCCGCGAATATTTTACTTCAAATACATAGAATAAGTATATATATATATATACTTAATACCTATGTATATGCGCAAGGAATACCAATAAAATAATATGAAGCTGTATATACAGGTATTACTCTTTTCTGAGAAGAACTGAGTGAGACGCATGGACAAGGATATACTATATATATATTATGATAATATTATTATTATTATTATTATTATTATTATTATTATATTGTTATACGTAGAATTATTATGTTAGAATTATCATTATTATTATTAGAAATAATCATTATCATTATTATTACAATTATTATTATTATTATTATTATTATTAATATTATTGTGCAGTCTCGTTGTGTGTCACGTGATGCGCGCGCACAAAAAAATGGAGTGGGATGTGATTTTTCGTTGAGGACATGCAAAGGACTCTCTACGTACCTATATAGACGGGGGTTGTGTATTAAGTGGTATATATATATATATATAATATGTATAGTACCGTATATACCTCATATATGCATAATAGGTTTATATCAACGGGTAGTTATGTATACTGATTTTAGTTGGCAGATGACGTGGCTGATCAATATAATATATTGGTGATTGATCGATCGATATTGATATCGATCGATTGATTGACAGATGCTTGTATTATACATCGCAAGCCCACAATAGAATGGAAAAATCTTACCCCTATATATGCCCCATATATTATAGTTTATATATGGGTTCCGCACCGTGCAATACCTGCAGTCAAACGGTAGATTCGTCCTCCGCATTTTAATAATATACATTTATATACTGCAGTCCCGCCCGCGCGATGCTGCTGCTTACCTAATTATTTTCGTATCTTCTAATTGGGTTCTTTTTTTTTTTTTTCTTTCTTTTTTTTTCTTCTTATTTTCATCTTTTCGGTGCACTTATCGACAAGTGATTTACATATTAATTTCATTCTCGAACTCGTATAATACGTCAATTATATCGCAATAATCGATCGGTTATAGGCCGAATAGTTTACGTTTTTGAATATAGGAATTAATTTCAATTTCCACCTCAATCGTTTGACAATAATTTTAGTCAACACTAAATATGACGATTTTTCAAAATCCGAAGCTCCATTGCGTGAGTTTGAAACAAACGAGAAGTTAATTTCGTATTCAAGCAATTCTTTTCGTAACGATCGTAAAACTTAACTACTGCATATTTATAGACATTTATACTCAATTGATCTGCAACTCAGTCCGTTAGGTTAGTTTTAATATCATCGCACCCGCGCGGGATCACATAGGATAATATAAGTGAGGCTATCGGCTGAGGTTCAGAAAAAAAATTATCAATACTGCGAATTGATCCCGGAATAATATTTTATACTTTGAACTTTGTTTTGGAAATCACCGCGATTTAGTAGTAAAATCTGTAATTATACACTGTTTGAAATTCGCGCGTGGTATAATACAGTAGGTATATGGGTGTATAGTATATAGGTATATGTACTCGAAGAATATTTGAAGTACGATTGATCCTAACCACCGAGTCGATCGAAGACCGATCCTCAATGACACAGCTGGTACCCCGCGTGCCCCTAGCATATGTATAGCTTGTAATGTTATTAACATATAAATAATGTTATCCCCTACACATTCATCCGCGATATCCTTCACTCCTCATGACAAAAGAATAGGTATAATTCATCCTCAACTGCTGTAGCAGCAGCAGCAGCAGCAGCAGCAGAGTATTGCGCGAATTGTCCGTTGATTGCTATACCTATAGATGTATGTATAGTTATACGTCTATACCCCCGCTACCTTTTTGTATATTATATGCATACCTGCCCCAAAGACGGTCACTCACCATAGAGTTATTATTATTTTCTTTTTACTGTATCTTTTTCTTCCTGTTATTTCATTCTCCAGCTTATACAGAATCACGAATTATCTGAAGAACTTTTTTCGGATATAAATCTAATCATAATTAATATAATTTGATCTTTCCTTCTCCCTTCTTCTCTATATCCCTAAAAGAAAACACGTCGTCTTTATACGGTAAGTACAACCTATCGTGTATATCATATATTATTGTATATTTATAAGAAAGAGTCAGACGGTAGGCAGACAGGCAGGCAGGCAGGCAACAGGCAGACAGGCAGGTAGGTCGGTAGGTAGGTATAGGTACGCACTTAAGTTACTCAATTTAAATAGATGAACAACGAAAGTTTAGTTTTTACTATTTAGGCCTTGATAGACCACGCGTGTTTCTCCCTCTTTGCAGACTAGACTCATATATACTATATATAGTATATATAAATATATATATTTATATATACGTATATACATATATATATGTTACAGGTATCTGTAGGTATAGGTATTATATCTTTGGCATAGGTATAGTACAGCTTAACAGCTTTAACTATGGTATGTATATAGCGACAGGTATATAATAGGTAGGATATATATCCATAAGTATAAAATATTTCTATTCATTTTATAAGTATAGATATTTTCTTTTTGTGTGTGTTTTTTTTTTTTTTTTTTTCTTTTAGTTTTTTATCACCACGCTATTTTTCCTATTATTATTATTTATTTATTTTTTTTTGGTTTACTTCAATTTCTCTTTCAAATATATGTGCGTGCATTTTTTTTTTTTTGTGTGTACGTGTATGTGTTTGTAGCGTTTTTTTTCTTTCTTTCTTTTATTTCTCGTATATAGTATATTGTATCAAGGGTAGTATATATAGTAGTTATATATATATATTTATATTCATCTGCGATAGAGATCGACCACCGTGTCACTCTCTCTCTCTCTCTCTTTCTTTCTATTTTTCTTTCGCTCTCACTCATTCTCTCTCTCTCCTATCGTTCCTCCGTATTCGTTCGATATACATAATATTACAATCATAACGGTTATAATTACAACAATAGTGGTAATAAGAGTAATAAAAAATGACAGGTAACGCGTTCGGGTATACCTATATACATATAGGTATGTATACTGCTGTTCCATTTAGTATATATTATATAGATATATATGCTTTTAAATCGGTCATTAATCAATTCATGGAACAGATATAAAAATTATTCCGTATATTATATATAATATAAGTATATGTATATAACATTACGTTTATATACCTATATACGGAATCTGCAATGATCGTCGTCATAATGCGGCTAACAGCTGCATCTTAATATTTCTGCAATAAACAATTTGTATCTGCAGATTGTAAACTATTATATGTATACAGTATATATCGTCCCTATACAGAATTCCTGGGACGTACACAATATACTATTATAGTTACATTATAGGTAATAGTCGAGTGAACTTTGGTTGTGCGTATTTAATATTCGTTTTATATAATTTGCTTTTTTGTTTTTGTTTTTTTCTTTTTCGTTTTTTTTTCTTTCTATATCTCGTTTCTCTTGTTCGTAATTTTCTTCGTTATTTTATTGATTTATTGATTGTTGCGCGTTTCTTGAGTAATTATTATATATTATAGATCCCTGGATCTCGTACAGCAGCCTTCTAACCCCACGTCCCATCCTCATATACCCATACTTATTCCTCTAGATCTTCGCCGCCGATCATTCTGGCCTGCATCCCTGCAGCCACACTGCTGCAGTTCCCATAAATTCGTATCATTGACAAGAAAACACTTGCGGTAGTTTCACTCCGACGTTTTAGGCGCGGTGCTAGGTACGAATTGACCTTAGGCCTGCAGCTGCACCGCCGAACGACGACATCGTCGGCTTCTGCAGGGGTTGAAAACATAACGTGGGGCCGGGTCATGCCGCGATTATCCTTTGGGTATCTGCCTAGCCCACTCCGGGTATTATCTCCGAGTCTCCGAAGTCTGCGGAGATGGAGTCGGGGATGGATTACGTCGCCATGGTCAGGGCGCGTTCCTTATCCTTATCCTTTTCCTTGTCCTTGTCCTTATCCTTGTCCTTCTCCTTTGTCGACCTTGATTTGCTCCTTGGGAGGCCTTGGTCACCGCTTGAAGGACTAGGCGGTCCGCTACCCAGCCGTGCCACCCTTCGGTAGATATCGCTGTTGACGAACCGGGGATACGAGTCCCGGTGCATCAATGTGTAGATTTGAAGCTGAGCCTCGTCGAATGTGTTTGGCGTCGGCGCCACCATGTTCCTGTTTACGATTTCACGTACTCGCGAATCCAGGCTCACCTGAAATTAGACAGGATTGTGACACCTTGTTGAGACATTTGTGAATTTCGAAGGGGCAATTAATAAATTACTCATTTCCTTCATGGTCGAAAAATGATCGATGATTTTTCTAATCTCGATCTATCATTCATTGGCCTTGATTTCACGCCAAAAATCTTAATGATCCTTTATGAAAGATTCTTATCGTGTTCAATTTAGCACTAGCTCTATCATGGGGTGGAAGGTTCATGAATCATTCATGATTTCACGTTCCGTTGTTATTTTATTTCACTGTGAATTTGATAAAAGAAATGTGGAAATGTGTATGTATTTGGGAACAAGTTCAGTTTGACAATAATAATAATAATAATAATAATAATAATAATAATAATAATAATGAATATCCTTCGTGATTATTGATCCCTTTTTTTCTGCCACGCTATATAATTGCGCGCCGTTCTTTCTTGAAAGGTATTGTTGAGGCGTATACTGAACGTTCTTCGTCACGTTCCCCCGGGAACATATCAAAGCTTAAACTTTGACGAATTTCAAAAATACCATTCATACAGACAAACGTGCAGTGACTCACTCGTTTCATGCGTCACTATATATCAATATATCGAACTCTATTCTCAGGAGCTTGAAAAATTAGAAAGGAAAAAACAAAGTAAGAATAAACCGAAAGCAAAAAAAGCTCCTGAGGCCATCGTCATCGTCAGAATCTCAGAATCAAGGTCATGTACGCGCAAGGTCAACAGGCCGGAGACCTCTTGAACAGGCATTGCTCACAGCTGCAGGTATGATGCATATGTAGGCATGTATACCTATATATCGGGCATTTCATGCCAAGTCTCGACTGACGTCTAACCCTGCAGGCTATATCTCGCATCTGATCTATGTTTGTTTTTGGATTTTTTCTTTCAACTCTAAAATACACTAACATATTTTCGCGGTTCTCAAACTGTTATTCAATTATGAATTTTTTACGTCCGTGCTGATTTCTTCTCATTGACCAGTTGAAAAATTCTGCATTCTAGACTTGCTCGCAATAGGATAAAAAGGAAACAAATATATGTTAGCCGCAAGTTTGCATGGAATGCCTCGTAGATGTGTATTAGGTATGCATAAGTATTATATACTCACTTCCTTTGGCGAAAGAATGGATATGTAGTCCTCGTAGATGTACCGCGCCTTTTCCTCTATCCGCTCCGGGTTTCGTTCAAGCTTCAGCTGTTCGCAAGCGAGCCAGAAGGCTATGTTCTCCTCGCTGTACTCGCTGACGAGGAACTCGCGGAAGAGCTTGCGCCCCGCGGCGCTGTGCATCAGCCTGTCGAACGAAGAACCCCACTCCCTGATCTCCTCGAGACTGCTGCAGGCGACGTCGCCGCCTCCGTCGAGGCCGTCGAGGCCGTCGCCCGCGAGGTCACCGCCGGCACCACCTCCGGACCCCAGGTCCCCGCCGCCACCACCTTTCTTTTTTCCCTGATCGCCAGAGTTCCCAGCACCACCCCCTGATCCTCCACCACCAACAGCAGCCAAACTAGGAACACGGATTGCCATTTGTTACATCGGTCCTCTTTCTGTGTTTTTCCGTATCTAAAAATCTCTTCTTCTTCTGTTTTCTATCATAGATTTAGGCTCCCTTTTTAGTTTTATATTCGCTACAGCATCGCCTGTCTACACTCTAATAGGTACTCTTATTTCTACGTCGTTTTGTTTCTGGCTTAGCTGTAGTATGTAGTTTTTTATCTAGTTCAATGTGATCTACTTAGTCCATGGTATCATTATTATATATTTTTCTTTTTGTTCTTGTCCTTTTGACAACTCATTTGAACACGCACTATCTCACTGTATTACGTCCGGGTTCGATTACATTTATTGGTTTATCAAAGCAAATGAAGAAATTAATAATGTGGTTGTTCGTTGTCTGTTTCATTGATTTTGTTCAATTACCTTAACGATTCATGAAGTCGTTGAGCGAGACCGACCTGCACGAAGACCGAGAATCCGTAAGGTTGCCATTGACGGAAAACCGTTACGCCTGAATAGTGGCAACCCAACGTACGTGGCGCGTGTATTACGAGGCAATATTCGCGCGACCGTATCGACCCCGCGTACGAAGGGTGCCGCACAAACGCCGACAACCCTAAGGCCAGAGGCTCGACGATCGGTTATTAACGGTGCGTAGGTGTATAGGGACGTATACATACATACAGGCATGTATACACACATACACATCACGGAGAATCACAAGATCTCGTGAATGCCAATTAGAGACTTCCCGCGAGTCTTTATCGCTATGCCTCCGGGTTAGTTTGCTCCCAGGCTCTAGCTAGTGGGTCGGTCTTACCCGTCTATAAGAGGATTATGGATTATAGCCGTTTCACCAGATTATGGCTACATGCAGTTATTTTTCTAAGCCGTGTACCGCCCAGCGATAATAGCCACTCGAACGATTATAATTTATACCCTCATCACTCGATCGCTACGACCTGCAGACGTAGGAATGTATTCATCTTTTCAGTATGTACGTATACATACAGTATTCCAACGGTTAACAAATATCGACATCCACACGGAACGATGGAAGAATTAATAACATCGATCAATTTATTTGACCATTTTGTCTCGTAGTGGCAATCGTATCTCTGAAACGATACCTTTTTTTATTGCAATTTATATTCTGGTTATTGGGAAAATTAAGTGAGCGTGTCCGGGTAAAAAAGACGTTTGAATTTCGTTCTAACGATGTCGATATTCGATTGTCGATATTCGATAGATCGAGGTGAGCGATGCTGTCGAACTCGCAACTCGAAAGTCAACTGTCAACGTGCTCGACGATTCGACGGTCGACCAATGAAAGAATTATTGAAAAGAATATTACTTCTTCTAATATTCTACGATCGTTAATGTTTTTGTTTAAGTTTACCGAAGTTTTGAGTTGTAAAATGTAGACACAATAAGGAGGTATGTTTCTAGGGCTAAAATTTAGGTTGAGTGTTCGCGTCATAAAACTAACCTAACATAACTCAACGCAACCAGAGCTAACCTAACCCTAACCCTAAGCATAAACAACGTTGTATCAGAAGATAGTTAACGATAAACGCCCTATAACCAGAATACACTAAGATGTTAGATATTGTTACTCTCTAACTTATTTTCTAATACGAGCCTGAGCGTTGACTAAAGTAGTGTCGCTCAAGTTCTATTAAGTAAGAAAAGAACGAATTTTATGAAATTGCATTATTTCAGCTTACCATTTGTTCCTGCGCGCAGCATGAAAGAAAAAAAAAACAAAGAAAATATACCAGATATGCATGTAACACATTTCAAATATCGATCTTCTGATGAAAGATCAGTGTTAAAGAAAATATGTATGTGAGATGGTGATTCATATGCTATTCTACACTGCAAGATTATTTTGGGACAAACTATAAGGTGAAGCTTATGTCTTATGGGTTGAAAAATCAACGTCACTAACACGAAGCGTCACGAAAACTAAGAAAAAAACAAAGGAGAAAAGGAACCTAAACAAATGAGAATACAATGACAATTATCGCTTCTTCAAGAGATTATCATTAACTGTTTAAAAGAATGTGTGAATAACGAAGCAGAGTCGATTCCCAACCAAGAAAGAAATCAGCGATAACAAAGGACACAACGATAAGAAAAGTAAAGAAGGTAAGGGATCTGCGATGACTATTATACGAGTGAATGAGTAGGTAAGAACGTCAATACCACGAGCAACTGCAACAGCAGCACCAGCACAGACAGCAATTGTCCTTCTTTGATCGTCCGACAAATGCATCACGCGTACCAGCGCGTTGTTGCTGCTGTTGTTGATGTTGTTGTTGCTGTTGTTGTTGCTGTTGTTGTTGTTGTTGCTGCTGCTGTTGCTGTTGCTGAGCTTGTTGCTGCTGCTGTTGCTGCTGTTGTTGTTGTTGTTGCTGTTGTTGTTGCGATGATTGTTGAGGATTGTTGTGCTGAGCCATTGTTCCTGAACCTTGCGACTGGCCTTGGGATTGGCTCTGTGCCCGTAATCGGCAACCACCCCCTTCTGTGCCGTGACTAACGCCGATCCCCATCGCAGTTGCACCGATTCCGCTCGACATCTGTAATACATATATAAAACCAAATTTTCTCATCAAAAAATTGATTAAAACCCGTTCTGGAACCGTTTCTGAATGATGTAATTGTCATTGTCATCTAAATCGCTAATATATCTACACGTTTACATCCGAATTTCACGATCTAAATGGGGTTGCCGTATATTATCGATGGAAAAAATCTGTAACTCAAGTTGCGAGGAATCCCTCTCGGTTAAAGATTAGCAATGGCACGCGGACGGTGGGTGAGTGGGTGGCCGAGTGACTGGCATTTGTTTACCGTAGTTCTGGAATTGAATGGACTATGGTCAAGCGAGGGTTATCGTGGTTACGCTAGTGTAGCGTGGAATATATATTTTACTCGTGGGCACGATTTCTCTGACCTGCAGAGTAGTTATAGAGCCGTGCGGTGAACGAGCGATAGACAAAAATCAATATGTATAGGTATACAGCTCCACTTTCGCCCGCACGAAGATGGGGCGGAGGGGCTGGGTAGGAGGCGGGGGGGCTGGGGGTATGGGGAGCTAAAGACCCATCAAACATTTTTGAGCATATAAATTGTTGCCGATTGTTCGGCGAGGATAATTTACCTCCCACGTCTCTTCCCATCTACATGCGGGAGAACTAATTAAAATACTTTGTCGAATTCATCGATCGAAGTTCGTATCTTCCCGGCGACCCCGGGGATCCCTTTGACAGCTCGGGAGTTTTAACCGATGATGATCGCCGCGTTAACGAAGCAACAGCGTGAAAACGAAACCAACGCCATCTGACTACGCTATAATCAACTATACGATAAACGCTAAAGAAATAAATGATTTCAAAAGACCAACCCAGTTTCTTACGTTATTTATCACATTTCTTGCCTCTCTCTCGGTCTCTGTCTCTCACATTCACTCTCACTATCATTTACGTATCATATACATACGTATACGTATACATACAAACGATTATCGCAAAGCCTAACCGAACTTCGTCTACTTATTTCTTCGGCTATGTGAAAATACATCGACGTATTATAGATCGTCTATATGCATGGATTAACGTATTCATCATAAGTGTAGAGTGCAGGTGCATTGAGAGCTGGCAAGAACTCGCGCGGCGAGATTAGGATACCTCGACGACGATGTTTAGGGGGATGCGGATGAGGTTGAGGATGAAAAGGACGTACCTCTATCATGTTCCATGCGATTGAAAGCGAGCCCAGCTCGCCTTCCGCGTAACCAGTTGCTCGGTATCGAGCAACGCTCGTGGGTGAGGTGTTCGTGCAGGTGCAGGCGCGGGTGCGGGTGACTCGTCGCGATCCTTAGCCTGGTCCTCCGGGGCCACCTCGCCGGGCCTCGCCCGAACCCCGCATGCTCCCCGCACCCCGTCAGCGTTACACCCGACGGCTGCGACGGACTACACGTCACTACACTTCACCACGATCACCACCGCGCACCACGAGAGACCACGAGACCACGATCACTGTATGAATACCCTTCACGCTTTAAGCTCCACACCGAAGATACACCACTTTACACCCCCGGCACACTATGAGGTCCGCGAATGATGACCCTTTTGTATGTATTGTAGTACTACGCGGGATATGATGAAAGGATCCACACCGATTTAACCCTTATACAGCAGCTTATCGTGTGGCACTCCGAGGCGGGTATCAGTGGACGTACGTACGTCGCCTCCTTCCGCTCTCCGGAGTAGCATTCCTCCCGTATTACCCAGTTTCTTGAGGGTGCAGGGCTTAGCGGGACCCGAGGGCTGGTACAGGGAGGGAGGGAGACGGCCCTAGCTCAGCTCCGGGTTCGTCCGCGTGCTACCGAGGCCTCGCGTCGTCTCCTCGCGATCCATTGATGACGTCCTCGGTACGGCGCACCTCGCCCGGGGTCCTCTTTGCCCTCGTCCGCCTCCTCGCAGCTGGCAGATAACTACTCGTCGTTGTCCCAGCTCCTCTGGCTGACTTATCCCTACACGCACCACGTCGCGTAAGTCGCGTACACCGCGTATGTATTACAAGTGTGTGTGTCTACTAGGTGGATACGTAGCTAGGTATAATGTACCTTGTTGTCGTCGCGGTACACAGGGATAGACGACGGCTAGAATACACCCGATATACACCGGATACGTGTTCTGGTGGTATCTGCTGGTATCTGGTGCTGGTAGGTTGATGGTATGCGAGGAGTAAAAATAGTTTCGATTCGTTGGGGTGTGCACGGTGTGATGTGGCTTGGCGCTGCCGTTGGCGCTGGCGCTCCCGCTCCCGCTGGTGGCAGGCGCGGTGCTCGACGACGAGTCGGGTCGAGTCGGGTCGAGAGTTCCCATGTATTGATTGGCGAGTGGCTTGGGAGCGCCTTCGCACCGGTCCACCACCACCGACGCCGCCGCCGACGCTGACGCTGACGGAGGTACCTCTACCTAGCTTCAAGCGATCTACGATCCTTCGGCTTGCCCCAGTCCTACACCCTTATACCAAGAACCGCACGCTTGCCTTCGTCTCATTGCGAGAGGGATGTAGTCAACCGGAGAAAGAGGAGTCTCACCCCTATGATGTATAATTGACGTCCACCCCTGTAACAAGTATAATCACTCTCAAAGACTCAAAATCGTAGGGTTGAATCGTATGGAAGGCGTGCGGAGGCCGAGGACGCAGCGAATTCTATCCACCAACGCAACGATCGCGGGACAACTATAAACCGCCTGATCCTATATACCTATACCTTCGACCAAGATATTTTTACTCTCGTAATAACAACGAACCTCTGTTTATTTCGCTCGCGCCACTATTTCCTCGGGCCATGCCAGTCGTGAACCGCTGGCAAACTTTGCCTCCAATACCTACACCGGGCCACTGTGAGTACGGCATGCGACCAGCGACCTCCCTTACTCCCTCTTATTTCTTTGTCTCGTTATCGGAGTCTTGCTTCCGTTACTCTATACATCCTAGTACAATTCCCTCATGGAGGTTCTAAAGTTCGACAAAAGGTTCAACGTAACGTTATACGAGCTGTTACATTGGCCCACGACATCCTACCACCACTGCCAGCACCCCCTCGCGGTCTTGTCGCTGCAGAACGTAATCTCTTAAGAAGAGGCGGCTCGTTGTACCGCTCAGAGAGATTGCACGTCCCTTCACTCTCCCCCTTTTCAAATAATATATGACTACGCGTACGTTTGTGGAACATACGGAGTAGTGCTGCACCTTTGCACAGCTTAAAACAAATCTGCATCCCCGTATCACCCGCCTTCCGCCGTCCTCAGTACAACTTATCTTGCACTTTGCAAGGCCCACCTTTCGTTTACATGGATATATTGTGTATCCAAAAATTGGAAGATGGAAACTAAAACTGTGTAGCATCGTACTGATGATATTACGATCACGGATATCTCTTTCGACTCCTCTGATAAAGAAAAAAAAAAAAAAAAAACAGCAGATATTACGAGATATAAAATAAAAATTCCTATCTCATTCTATTGGGCGTTCCGCGGTTCCTGTTCCACAGGCTGAGTTAGTATTCTAACATCTTTTGGTTTTGTTTTCAAATTAAGGTCATCGCCTGTACCACGCGTGGTCCGTACAACCCTTCAGTTGAGATCTCAGGATCCAGTGTAAAGCCGAGGCTGTTTCCCGTTTAGAGAATGTCCATTTATCATACGTCAGTTTGCTCATATTTCTTTCAATCAGGTATTGGAGCTAATGATTTTGGGGTAATGTTGGGTACGAGTTACTCTGGGGTTATTTCAACTCTAGGGAAAAGCGCCTCTGACGTATCGCGCCGGATGGACGGCCATACGCTCTCCGAAACTCCGAAAGTTTGGCCAACATGGCGGTATATCTGTGGTCGAGGACTGAGGCCACCAGCTCATCCCTCCGTCTCTCGTATAGCCGTTAAACTTCACCTTCCCGTGTGAAAATATATCTTTTACGAGAAATAAAACAGCTGTAGTCATGAAACGTGGTGTGGTTTAGGCCGCACCATAACATACTCGTACCATAATGTTTTGGTACCACGTCAATGAAATTACCTATTTCGTTGCAACGGAAATTCGAGTAATTCTGGAAAGCTATGATGGGCAACCAAGACGTCGAAAAAACATTTTAGGGTGGATTTTTCCTCGAGTCTACATCGTCCCACTTTTCCTCTTAAAACCCGCTATACATGTGGTGTGCACACATCCGCTGATTGACACTGCTCAACCCTTAAAGCCTGCAGCTGAGCTCCAGGGATTTTGTCGTCGCGGTTCCACCCTTAGCTGTTACGACGCAGATCGGGGATTCCCAATCGGCTCTTAGAATAATCGCAAATTGGGTTTACAGGGGTTGAAATTCAACAATCAACAATATATTTTCTATTTAAAAATCTTTGGCTGACATTCGGTTGTCGCAATATCTTGGAGTTGTCCCAATCGTTTGAAAACTCCTGTTTCTCGTTCCTATCCAACAAAATGTCTTTACTAGATATCGATCGCTTCCTCTCGCGGCATCGTGCTGCCGGAGCCAAATAAACAAGACACGTCTTATTTACTCAACGTCGTCTTATTTCTTAATTCAATTTTCCCATTACTTTAGGTAGGTATATGTATATGTACATCGTTTATTCATATTTCCTATATAGTATATAGCCATGTATACAGACTAAATTCGTCGCCTCAGCTCAATGCTAAACCGTTAGTACGTTTTCATATTACCTCTAGGGATTATAGACTCCCAAAAGGGAAACGTTAAACTACTGCGACAATATGATGCGGTGATGTATTGAATCGAGTTCTTATTAATGAGAAAGGGATGTGCGATAGAACGCGTATTGTACCCGGCAATGCACCGAATAAGTCTATATAAACTCTCTCTCTCTTTCTCTCTATCTATCTATCCATCTCCTACTCTCTATTTCTCTCTCCTCTATTTCTCTCGCTCTCTCTCTCTCCGCTATAGCTGGAGAGTTGTGTGAGGCCTCATGCACGTTGAGTGCGTAGAGCTCAGAGACCGCCCACGTCACCCATACCATGATACCCTTTACTTCGACCAGGACGCCGAGCGCAGCTTCAGACGTCGCCTCGATCATTGTGTGTGCCGGGTGACGCGCGTCCGTGTATTCCACCGCGTCGGCGGGGAGGGGGACACGCACGAACGCACGCACTAACGCACGGACGCACGCACAGGCGTAGAGAGCCATGGGCATGTATACTGTACGGGATTGAATGGGCGAGGGGTGGTAGATATTGCCCCCCTCCCAACCTCCCACCGACCCCCTCCTAACGCCACCCAACCCCACCCGGCCACCCCGCCTGCCACCCACTCGCCACCCGACTGCCGCCGAGGAAACAACCTGCAACTCAACACCAGGAACACGAGGTTCCTCTAGCACGAGATTGCCGGCTTATACTGGACTTCGGTGAGTAGAGAACAAGCTACCTGAGTACCGCGTACGTATCCTTGTCCGTCGTCTTATCCCCGAGGTTGCATTAGTTTTCTCGTTATTCGACTACTTGTTTTTCTCCCTTATTTAGTGCCTTGTTTTTCCACCTGTGTTTCACATCAAGCAGTTTTATTATCCTCCTAGTGTTTAATAGTCAGCGCCCTTCTCTCTCGCGATGATAATATCGTAATGTAGATACAGGTGTCGAGTTTAGGTTTACAATACATACACACAGGCGCAATAGGGTAGTTGCAACCTGGCGAGTGACTGTGAACTAGCGGATGTCTAGTTGCGCGTGTGCATGACTCCTCATCCATCCCTTATACGCTAGTGCGTTTGTTTGCGCGCGCTTGTGTGCGTGCGTCGTATTGGAAACTCGAAAGAGGGTTGAAGAAGGTGGAACTAGGCGTTGGTCCAACTTCCGTACATCGGCGTATTCGGTCTAATGCTGTCAATTTTCGTTTATTATCAGATAGAAATATTCAGGGGGCCGACTATCCGCGTCCTTGACTCCCTAGAATTATTATATTTCCCTCAAGAAGTTTGAGCTAGCCTGTCTCTCTCTCAGTGGTTAGCAACCGGTCGGCAATCTGTCGTTCCGTCCGTTCGTCCGTCCGAGCTCGTTCGGTTGTACTCGTTTCCGTGCCACTCAAGGCCCGAACGAATCCGAGGAAAACCGAAACAGGACGAACACCACCGAACCTGATATCTGCTCAACGAATACTCCCGCACCCCTCCAAGCTTGTGTTTGCGTTTACATTTACGTCAGTATTGTCGATCGGTTTTCGTGTGCGTGCGCGCGTTCACGCCGGCTCCTACGAGGGTGTATTGATTTTCCCTACCCCTTCCCTCCCTCATTTTATCCCCTCTATATTCCTACCTCTCGCCCACACACGGACGACCGACGCACGGGCTAACGACGAGGAACTTGTTCTCGGAACTACGTGACCCCCGATCAATACGCGTATACAACGTCTCTCGAGTTCGTTGTTTCTGGATCACGACGGTCCTCAACACTTTGTCAACCCTGCCCACTGAAACGTCCATAAACACGGCGCTAACGTATATGCTTTTCTTTTTATCGACGTCCAGTCGCCTTTTTAATCCCCCCAAATCACGCAACATCTGGGAACAATCACACGGAATCTCAGTATCGCACATTCTTTCGATAAACATGAAATTCTTGTTTAGAATAACGATGCAATCTCCCCTCTTTGCACTTTCCCTCTAAAACTTATAGATAAAGAGCCGAGAGTTTCGGGCCATGGCCTGCAGCACTTTGGTCGAGACCTTCCTGTGAGAATACCGGAGTTGTTGAACACAGTTTCAGGTATAAGCGGCGGCGGCTGCTAACCAGGAGGGCAAGAAGGACGAGGGTGAAGCAGGTCTATCAACCGAGGCCCGACCTCGGAGCTTATCCTGAATCGGGCCAACCGCCGGTTGTTCTGGGAGGGTAGTTGCACCAACATTGGGGTTGGGCATGGAGGGTAGCGGCGTTGGAATCGGCAGGATCGACTGCTACGAAGATATGTTCAAGGAGATCACCAGGAAACTCTATGGAGAGGATCCTGATCACCGAAGTAAGAACAATGCATCTTAAAAAGCACCGCGCATCTCTCGACTCTATTCCTCGTTTAATGCTCTCGATTCAAATACACATGTTGTGGTTATCGACTACTTGTATCAGGCTATTAGAGAGGTCATGCGGGAGCCCGCTTCGCTAAAGAAGGGCAAACTGCTTAATCAAAAAGAAAAAAAAAAACCCGAACACGGTTTTTACGGGGCTGACGAAAGTGCAAGAAAATATACTATATTTAGAGTTTTTGAATTCAAGACATGCATAGTAACTGAAATGCACTGGAATATCGATGTTTCAGCTTGCCGCTAGGTCTGAAATTAGAAAGAGAAAGTAATCTGGTGATTAGCGACACTTAGAGTCCCGTGTCATGTAATCACTTCTTCATGAGATGTGGGATTAACTGGTTGAGACGCGCTTTAAAGGTGAGGATCTAGGAGATTCATGAGCCTCAGAGATTCCGCGTGCTTTTCTTTGGTCGCAATGATTGAGGTCATAACATATTCGTCGTACTAGAACGTGGTCGGGAATTGTTTAGCCTTGAAAATCAAGTGAAACAAGAAAAAAACTGAAACCCATCCGGTGCTCGTCTGCTCTCAGAGTTCGAGAGCCTTTTATCTTCAGTCTGAAAACACTTTGCCTCTATTCTTTATAATATAATTGGCTAGCCTACAATGAGAACAATCTTCAAGCCTTTCAGTGTTGGCGTTTGGTACATATCCGTTATGCAGTTCGTAACAACTCACGTATATAATAAAAAAAAAAAAAAAAAATGGAAATGCTCTTCTGTAACGTAACCGAAATTAGTCATAGTTCGAAACTGGATTGTTCTATTGCTTTCTTGCTCTCCGAACAACAACAGCATCCAGCATACAAAACGAGTTCGAAACTTCCGCATCCTACAAAAACAACGCGGACGATGAAACCGGAAACGGCAATGATGGAACTGACGAAGCGGGCTGGACCTGCGCCGAAGAACCATTAGAATGTACCGAAGGTAGTCGCGTTGCTGCCTATCATGCAACTAAAGCGACCTGGAGATGCTGCGAATGTGGCAAGTTTCGTCATATCTTTATTCCTTTTTCGAAATATCATCTATGAATATTTCATCGAACATACATCTCCTTTTCCATAATCAGGAGAATGTCTCGGAGGTGGACCCCGGGAGGTTGCCGAACATTTCCTGGGTCTCCACCCGTCGAGATTAACCATCGAAGATGGTGTCGGTCATCACGCAGGGCGATCCGCAGAATGTCGAAAGGATTCGTTGGCGGACGAAGTCACCCTTTATTTGGAGCGGGTTCGGGAGCGGGCCGAAAGGCCGTCTCCGCCATCGCGGAGGTCACAGGAGACCCAGACAATCCCTGCAGCTCTGTTGCCTCCCGCTACAAGTTTCCTTCTCCACGACGTTCACACCGCGTCGTCCACTCAGCACTCGCATTTGCACCAGGTATGTGTTTTTAGAGTTTGTGTTAAGGCCGTCTCTCCTCTTCTCCACGCCTTCGTGCATCTCAATGTTTCGTTTCGTCTGTCGTCACGCAGACTTCTGGAACAGGCTCTGCCACGACAACAGCAAGCGGTAAAAGATACGCGTGTCCATACTGTCCGTACGGTACGGATCGCCGGGATCTCTACACCAGACACGAGAATATCCATCGAGAGGAAAAGCCATTCCACTGTTACGTGTGCTACAAGCCGTTCAACAGAGCGGATCACGTCAAGAAGCACTTCTTGAGAATGCACAGAGAGCATAGATACGAACTTGCTAGGATACGCAGACCCACTGGCACCGCGTCCAAGTCCATTCAGGACCAGGGAAATGCGGCGGGAAGTGGCGGACCTGCTTCTACACCGTCGCATCATACCGGCACCTACCCGACCAGCTACAATAATAATAAAGGGTATCAACTACATTCCACATCGACCACTGGACTTTATCCCGCTCCTGGTATGCCTACGACAACAATGCAGACCCCTGGACGTAGGGCCCAGAATGGGGGATGCAACAGCAAAAGTCATCTTAAAGGAGCGTCGAAAGGAGCTCAGGAGCGAAGGTGAGGATCTCCGAAACACGTTTCTCGGCTTATTCACTCGGCTTATCGTTGTGGTGATACTTTTTCGTAACAGTTTAGGAATATTTACATTCAATCTATGGGTCATTTACCGCAGTGTTGTCGGATTTATTCCAGGTATACGTGCTGCTATTGCTCGTGGAGCGGCGTCGACAACTGGTGTTTGAAACGGCATTTGAATACCCACCTGAAACCGTTCGCCTGTGCTTTGTGCGAGTATAAAGCTGCCCGGGCCGAGCGCCTGTCAACCCATGTGCTCAAGGTTCATAACAGAAGACAATGCTCTCGTTGCTCCTATCTTGCCGAGGATGCTGCCCAACTTCAGCTTCACCAACTTCATGTACATCGTGTTACCACTGCCAATGCACCGACCGCACCCCCAACTCCTCGACATCATCAGCACTTACAGTAAGTTCAATCTTCTTGCATTCATTTTAAAGTGTCCAAAAAAGTGGGTTTTCCATCTTGTCCGGAAATCGGATAGCTTTTATCCGGAAATTTTCACCATTTGACAGAGTTTTCTCATTCGTTTATTCGTTTTTTGACAAACAGACCTTCTGGTGGTGGTGGACGACCGCCTCCTGGTCCTCCTGTATTTCCCGCTCCTGCTCCGCCGACCGGTACAGGTAGCATCATACCACCAACCACGATTCTTGGGTGAGTATTTATTCCGATACTTGACGCAGATTTCTCTATTCAATTCTCTCAGCTTCTATTCGCTACTAATAACCATCTTCTATGCAAGAATTCTATCAGCAATCCTGTCTAACAGACGGAATTACCCTAATCTTAATACTCTACTTCCGAACTCTTAATCTTTCATCGCTAGTCTCTGAACAAAATTTCTCTAAACCGGATCGATCCAACTTAATGCTGATCACTAACCCGTGAGATGAGATTGACTTAACTGCTTGCTATGTGTTTGTGTTACGTTCATGTATACGTATACGTCCAAGATTACGGAGATTTGAGCAAACAAAACGAGTATTAATGAACACTAGTGATTTTTAACGGTAACTCAATGCTCCGCGACTTGTACTTATGTATATGCGTACGTTTACGTGTATGTGGTATTGTATTCTCTGATATCTTTAACTAACACCTGATGTTCCTGAAATGATGCGAACGTAACTTATGGAGCAGTGCCGCGGTGGTTGCAGCCACGAGATGGTAGACGGCTCCGCAGCCGCGGCAACCTTAAAGTCGCAGGATATATTAATCTGCGAGAACTGCGGATCTGAGTTTCCGAAGAGTCTAGAATACAGGGCGCAACGTGAAGCGGTATCTCGACGGTGCGAGAATGAACCCACGTATTGCTACAAATGCAGTATCTACCAATTGGACGTTGGTACTTGTTCCGAAATGATAGACCGTATTACGAGGAATTACTTAGCTTACTACGAGAACAAAACGGATATCGATAACACAAGAGTAACAGGAAAACGCGCCCGGAAACAACGGCGTCCACAGAAATTACCTCCAAACGATATGCAAAATTCTTCCACCAAAGAAGTTCGGAGGATTACGAAGAAATCTAATCAATCCAAGGTAATGGAAATACGAGAAAGATACTTGGCCCAGTTAGTGTCCAGAAAAGGGTTGCTCAAATGTTATCGATGCTCGAGGTACGCGACAGCAAGAGCTTCAATGTGGGTACCGTACCACACGAAGGCATCCCTTACTCTGCACACTCTATGGCGTCACATTGGCAACGGGATATCACGCACGAAACGTGAACCACGATCGGTCACACTGCGTGCTACGTTGTACACGCAGCGTGCGGACGCATTTCGAGGAGTTAGATAACGCAGGTTGAGAATATATGAATATGGGGGATAATATTTGTTCCATTTGACCATTGAAATATGTAGAAGAGAAGTGAGATCTACCTATTTCGATAGTAAGATATCAAAAACGTATTAGGAATGAATTGAAGAGCGTTTCAGTCTACTTAGCTTATCAATAATGCTTCGACCAAGTTGTGAATACATATAATATGGATAATAGGGTTACTCGGTAATAATGAGGTATTAGTGTGGCGATTATTTTTATCTTCTATAATAGCGCTAATATTTCATACCTGAATGTATAACTACGATGAAGCTAACATCTATTAAATGCATATTATTAGAAGAAAAGAGTTATTGTCGATAGATAACATATTGATGATATTTAATATTTTAGTTTATATTCAAGTCTCAGTAGTTGTTACTTGTTAGTATTGTTAGTTACACGGTAATCGCGGCAAAATTTTATTTCTAAAACGTCCTGAAACGACCATTTCTCTGATAAAGCCTCGATATAACATAGTTATATGACATTGTTGTGCCGTGTCAAGGTTTACTTAATGTCGCCTCGAGCAGAGCTGGTTAGTTACTCGTATATTTAGCGGATGACGATCTGGGTCGAATATTTCTAATTTAGGAACGAAAGTTATTTTTTTATACTAAAAGTAATAGTATAAGTATCGTTTATTACTTTTTTTTTTTATTTCGCATTATTTTAGGCCATTGAATAATCTACCGTTAAATTTCATCTCCGTAAAACACGCTACGAGCGACTTTAGTAAACCTTTTGTATATGTCTAGTATTTGCGCAAGACGTGGGGAAAGGATTCACTCCCTCCCTTATATGAGCATCTTTTTATATCATGCTATTTGTACAAACAATCACCTTGTTTACGTTATTATATGAAATATATCTATTAAAAAACTCACAAACTAAAATTATGAGTGATTTATATTCCGTTTTATATTCCTATAGATTTTTATAGACTGGAACAGTGCGTACCTCGCCTGACGGTAAGTTCAAAGATTCCCAAATCATTTAATTACCATCTAAAATACTTAGGAACTCCTTGCGCAAAAGGTATTACAATTTCTTTGACTCGCTGATTGAAAAATTTCTCTATTTCTAAATTTGCCGGTCCTTCGTAACCATGGCAAAGAGATGATGTATTATCAACTGTACTAATACATAATTTGAAAGTCGTCCATTGTAATATAACATCATTTCAACGAGCTGTTTTCAATACAAGTATTCTCATTTTTTAAATTCAGCAATTTCAGGTATAGATATCCTCCAGTCTAATTTTTTTACTCTGCGCTTGGAAACAAAAGAGGTAAAACATTTGAAATATTCAAATGTAATGTTATATTAATCATTGTATCGAGGCGCCTAGTTGCTCACAACCCGCAGTACGTATGATGGTTGATAAAAACTCTACACGATAGCGTTATCAATCGGTATAGTTTTTACTGCCATCCGGTGACAACTTGATGAACTATTTTTGCCGCAAGTAGCTGGCGGGAATAATTACAAATCCATTGTATCGTAGATTTTTTTTACTCCTGCTGAAGAACGATTAATATTATTCGAAATGATGTGTTGTTCATTTCGGCGCTCCTACAGCATCAGTAAAATAGTTCGATGAACTCACGCGTTTTGCATTGAGAAACAGAAATTAAGCAAAAACAACTAAAATAGAGCGTCACGGATCTATACTATAAGCCGCAACGAGCTTCAAAATTATACATATATTCTGCTACGATAGGCCTGTCTTAAGCTTGTAATTAAAGAACCTAGTAATTACATCGCACCATGTAGATGTGAATAATGATTAAAAAAACACCAGCGCCACGTGTCCATAGTGTTTCTCGGAGCGCCATTTGCGCACCTAAAAATCTACCAATTGCATCTCTCGCCTTCTGTTAAAGCGCTGTCCCGATTGGTTTAAATGTCCGCGAGTATAGATGTGTGCGTGTATAACACAGCACAAGCTTTGTGTACACCGATAACAGGCGTACGCGCGGAGAGTGCACTGCACGTCACGCGGGTCCACAAACTGAAATTTACGGTCATCTTGAATCGGGTATACCGTCGTACCTTAAATAGTACAGTATAATCGAGTCAATAAACAGAACGATAATTTTTTTTATCAGTTTGAAAAAAAAATTCAAGTGACAAGCAATGGCCGAGGAATCGAACGGGGAATCCACGTTTGAGTTTGTAGAGAAAAGAACGGACGACATGTCGATATCGGGAGAAATTCTAAAAACTGGTTAGTATGTTATGCCTAACGCGACTATAGCCACCTTTTACTACTGTCAGAAACACGACACATAATATTATCGTTTGACAGCAAATCGTGGAGGACGTGGAACGAGCGTTCACAAGGAACTAATCGTGGATTCGACAATAATAATTCCTATCAATCTCCGTTCCTCGATTCGATCCATATTTATACTACACATCGCGTTTTCGCAATCGGGCAATCGCCTACACGGAATGATAAACATGTTTTTGTATGCACCGTTAATCGCATTATCACGTTCCTTCTCTTCGTCCGACATTGATAACAGCTGTATTCGCTTGCAGCTTACTTTCCGCGATATACCTGGACGGAATTTCCACAAAACTTATGTTTGTAATCATACCAAGAATACATCGCCATACATTTATGTTCTTTTTGTTCCAGACTCTTTGAGTAGCATATCTTCTACTGCATCTCTATTGCCGCCTCTGGGCGTATCAACATCCTCTGGAAATTTGCTATCCAGTATTGCCCCGCCTAGCGCATTGCCAAGCTTTGTATCAAGCCCCCTGCAATTGCTGGGTGAACAAAATATCTCTAACCAGAAGGTCTTATCCTCGAATAACGAAGCTAGCAATGATTCAATAAAAAGACAGCCTCAATCTCAGTCTGGGATTACGGTGAAACAACCTCATCAAGAAACTTACTATTCTGCTAGTTTTTCACCGGCTATACCGTCGAATGAAAACACCGAAATACCACCACCCAATCAAGGCCAAGATTTCAGCCTCTTTTCTTGGGTCAAGGAAAACGTTGCTGCTAGTAAAGTAGTCAAAAAAGTTACTGAAACTGCTAAGAACAGCGTCAACTACATGCTTACTACTCTCGATCCACAGATGGAACAGTTCATGTGTTAGTTAACAGCTTTTTTCAATCACCACAAACGATGGAGTTGTTATTAGAAATTCTACACATTTTAGAGTATAGAACTTACATTTTGTTCATTTTATCATAAAGTATTACAAGACCTGCAATTAAATTAGGATATTGGTTTTCGGCAGGATTTTGATAGACTCAATAATAAATTGCGCATGTGTATAGTTTCAAATACGCATTTCATTCACCGATGTTGCTATTGATTAGTTAAAGAACTGAGTTCGAAGAATGCGAAATTGTACCCGTGTGTATATAATGTGCGTGTGTACACAGCATTGCATCACATCTAGTTCAGTTTATACGGTATTCTATTTTTGGCCAACTCAGCCCAGTTCCAGTCTGAAGAATACACTCAATTGACTTGCGACAGCTCTATTCGTTGATCATAATAGAAATAAAGGAGTAATAACGTCAAATAATTTGCTAAACATATGCTAAAGTTGAAATTATAACTACACCGATTAAACTCTGAGAGAAGCGTAGCTCATTGATTCGGTTTTAATCAAGAAATGAATATGTGGCATTGAATAGACATGTTAGTTAAATATGTTAAGAATTATTTGCGAGCTTTTCTCCACATTTATATTACAGATCCTTACGAGGATGTGGAAATCGTAGTCGCATCTAATAAAGATACTAAAATCATCCCCATTAGAGAAGCTTTCGAAGGAATTTTTGGCCAAGCTAAAGTATCGTAAGTTCATAACGAAATCCTAAAATTATGAAAGATTGTTTTCAAGTTTCAAATTCAAACGTCTTCGTTTTATTTTTTCAACATTAAAAACTCTTTGATCTCTTTAACAGAGGTGTAGCGGTCGAGGCATCAAACGTAGCGGCTCAGCCAGTTGGTTTTGATGCCGGCATACAGGGAGCCGAAGAAAGAATAAACTCCGCCCGCAATGATCCTTCGGTTCGTAATGACGTGCCAATCGTAGCTGTTGAAAACTTTTTACTAGAAGTAAGCGAAGGCCAATGGTACGACTTGGGAGTTATAGTCCTAAGTGATTCAAAAAACAATATAAATCTTCAAACATTCACACAAATGACGCCTGTGCCAAGTCACATAGTTGCATTAGCTCAACAGGCAACGCCTCAAGATTATCCACTTAGATCGTCAGGATTGGCAGTTACAATCGGCAGCTTGATAGCGGAAAATTTACAGGTGGAATAACAAATGATTTAGTCATTTCTTGGAGATTATTTTCAAACTTTTATAACCATTGTTGTCTTCTTTTATATTAGGTATCTCACAATGAATGGCATCATTCATTGACCGGAGTATCTCGAAGAGATATCGTCCTTCTTGCAGCACAATCTCTGGTAGGTATATACGTGAAAGCTGTACCAAGAACTCATAAATCGTCGACAGGCTCGCTACAATCTCTGTAATTATGATTATATTAAGTGTAAGTTAATTTAACATTATCAAAAAATATTAGATCGGAGATAAAGATAATTTTTCTGTTGTTATTTTTACGTTTTTTGATTTTTGGAAAGCTTTTATGTACGGAATCTTATTTATACAAGCGGCCAATTAGTATATCTTGACTTTTTGTACTCCATTTATAGGGTGAATGATTTTTTCATTCTTTCTGCTAACACAATGGCAGGTTTTTCGTATGTAATTTTGATTTTGACCGGTATACCGTTGCCGTATACATTCTTCTGTCTTCTTATTTCCGCGATATAATCTACTATTCGAAAAGGAAAGAATAAAGACAGAAGAATGTTTTCATAACTTCATACCGGTCAGAAAGAATAAATATCCCAAAAATTTAGTACAAACCATCCGCCGATTCAAAATTGGAATCTACCGAAAAGCCTAGAGGGATTTCAAGCGGCGTTAAATTACTTTTACACACTTTATGACATTGATATTAGTAACGTACATCTTTTTTATGAATCTTTGTAAAATGATTAATCAATTACTATGAAACGCCTAAATTATAATAGACGAAACATTTTCGCATAAAAACGATTGAAATCCCCAAGTCTCTATGTTCGGTTTGCTACTAGTTCTTAATGATGATTGTTCTGATGCTGGCTACAAATTTGAATATAATGACTCCAGGTGTGATCGATTGTTATCTTCTTTCTCTTCTTTAGGGTATAATTGCTTACCACGTTATGTAGAATAGGCGATCGAAGAAGACTAATGAAACTGTTTAAATTCTTGAATAAAAGTTAATTGTAATTATAGAATGATTTTGAAGGTAAGATTTCGAAACATGTGTCGATCGTTGGTACGAGATGATATAACATCCAGGTGAACTTTTGGTATGCTCATAAAAGTGAAAAGAAAATAAAATACCTAGTTTTAGAAATTATTTAATCTGTAAAAAATTATCGTATCTGTACACGAATATATATTTTACCTAATCAAAAGTTGAATTCGTTTATTTTATCCCATTTTTCAATAACTAAGCTGGTACTGAACTTCAGATTTCAAAGGGTACTAAAGATACAGCGATTATCCATTTTTCGAATGTTTCTTTAATATATTGGAATTCTCGAGGTGTTGTTACATCTTATTCAAGCGATTGTGTCTTCAGTCATTGATATCTTTTTATTACTTATTATTTATTTATTCATTTATCTGGTAATATCAACTGGAAAACTTAACAGCGGTAACAAAGAATAAGCAGAATAAGGTAGTAAAAAAATTTCTGTGTAAAAAACCTTACATGGGGATAAGTTTGTTTCATTTATATGTAGTTGTAGATATATTCCACGTATTTCAAAAAGGAATAATATTAATAATAATAATAATAATAGTGATAATAAAAAAAAAGAGGCATTACTACCCATTATCACTGCTATTATAAAGTGTAGTATCCAGCGAAGTCCATCCTTCGTTCAATATCTCAAAAGTCTCATAGATAATAGTAGTTTAAAAAATGGTTTGTTTTCATTCAATCTATATATTTGAATAATAGGTGCCCACTGGGAAATTGGTAATGGCATGTGTAATTAAATAAATGTATAAAATAACCGTCCATCCCACATTAACATGGCATTTACGACATAATTACAATTTGTTTATTTTATTTTCTTTTTCTTTTATTTTCTTTTCCTTTTATAATATTTTGTTTTTATCACCTTTTCCATTATGTGTATCAGCTCTCTTTCTTCTTCATCTTTTTTTCATCTTTTTTTTTTATCTTTTCCTTTCTCTTCTCATTTTTTTTCATATATTTTTGATCGTGCGTAGATTAGGTTTCTTTATGCGAGATAAAACAAGATTGATAAACAACTGATGTTAGAGTTTACTTTCGCAGCAGGTTCCGAAATATGATATTAATTGAATTACAATATTTAAATAGATGTTTAAATACACTGCGCATCCTTTCAACTTGTTACAGTTTATCAAGATACGAAGTTAGGTCGGGTAGTCCGTCCTTCAATCCCTTCCTCTTACGAGTGTCCTGAAAAAGATTAACGTTCACATACATCAATCAAACATCATTCCTAATAAAGATCACTGAAATGATTCTTAATACGCAAGTATACAGCTTGTTTGTCTCCTCGTTCTGGTCAACTAAATCAATCCGGTCAATCTAAACTAAGAGACAATTACTGTTTCACGAATTTAAAAATGTCAATGCTTAGTGTAACATCGCCATTAGTTATGATCGTGAAAAGTAGTGGATCTCGTCCCTAAGCTGATGAATAAAAGATGCATCAATCTTACCTGTACAACCTGGAATGGGCGAGTACCGGGGTCGGTCGGATCACCAGGGAGAACTTGCCAGTGATCGAACACGCACTGTGGGAATGCCTGTCCTCCAGTGTTGGAACGAAGATCGGCAGTGAATCCGAATGATTCATTTACCGGCAAATAAGCCTTTACGACGAACATCGGAGTACCGGCTACTTGTAATTCTTCGAAAACGTGACCACGTCTGCGATTGAGTACACCGTAGATTCCACCGACGGCTACCTCAGGGCACTGGAAGTAGATAATTGTATATGAAATTGAAGCTGTTAGATATTATACTGGATTCATAGAAATTGTAACTTTAAGCAATCAGTTGGCCGTTCTTAAACGTCTCTCATAGTAATTCAGAACAGGTCTGTGAAGAACAATCATCATTTAGGATATTCTTGCGTGGTTTTAGTCGTTTCTTTTTTTTTTATGATATATTTGATGCAAGGTACTGACCTGGATCTCGCAAAGGTAGACTGGCTCCATGAGACGCGGTGCGGCGGTGAGAAGACAAGCGTAAAGACACCGTCTAGTTGTGGGAATGATCTGTCCACCACCTCTGTGGATAGCATCAGCATGTAGTGTCACGTCGTAGATGTTGAAACGGACACCTCTCAAGTTCTCTTCGGATAAAACACCCTGAAGAAAAATAAGAGATCGAGAATTATTATCCGGTGTGATAAGTGGGAATGTAAAGCTGGAGTTCTTGGGATACGTCAGTAGATTGTCAACGATAATCATGGTTCTTCATAACCCAGTGCTCAAAAGAGTTTTTTCATCATTTAAAGATCGAATTAATGTTTGATACCAACACGTGGATGATTGTATTACCTCTTTGGCTGCCCATTGGAAACCAGCTACTACAGAATCCTTGATTTCGTTAAGATATTGAACTCCCTTTGTACAATCGAGGAGAATATTTGGTCCAGTACCGTCGGGACCAAAGCACCAGATTTTTCTTGCTTCAGTGATGTCGTAATCGTACTTGTCGCACAAGTAACGAGCACGGACTTTGAAGTCGTCTCTTGGATTGACATCTCCCTAGAGAAATAAAGGATAGGGTCAATAAATTATATTGATAGTACTATAAGAAAATAAACAGCGAGAAAGAATTTCGAGAATCCATTGGAATTGTTCCATTCGGGGATATTATTACATTCCAATATGTTGGGCATGAAATTGATATACTTTGCCAATCGAATGAATCACTCACGTTGTCGATATCTTCGGCAAGACCATCTGGCATGGGCTGAGCCTTCATGAAAAGACGATTATGTTTGTTGGGAGATTTGGATAGGCACATCTGATCAGATTCCTCGGATACGGTTTCACGGTAAGATACAACAGGGTCGGATTTCTTGATTGGGATACAAGCGTGGTCGTCTTCAAGATCCTTGAGGCAAATTTCGAGATGAAGTTCACCAGCACCGGCGATAATGTGCTCTCCAGATTCTTCAATGATACACTGGACCATAGGATCGGATTTTGCCAAACGTTTCAAACCTGTGAATTAGTGAACATTTAGTTACAAAAATCATATAATACAAGTCTCAAAGCTTAATCATCGAATATTAATAACTCGAGACTACAAACCTTCGACGAGTTTTGGTAAATCTGCAGGGTTCTTAGGCTCAACAGCAACACGCACGACAGGCGACACAGAGAACTTCATGACCTTCATGTTGTGCGCCTCTTTGAAAGTTGTGATGGTTCCAGTCTTGACCAAGAATTGATCAACACCGACCAGCCCACAGATGTTACCTGTGAGTAAAAAGCCAGAAATAGATTAGACTTTGGATCCTTTTTACGGAATGATCATACATTGATAGATATTATTGAATCAGTTGGCCGTTCTTATCGTCGCTCATTATTTTTATTTTCAGAACAGGTCTGTGAAGAACAATCATCATCTAGGCGTTTTAAGCTTTGTTTATATTCTAAACTATTTATAATTTAGAAGAATAAATTTCTCACCAGAAGGCACGTCTTCAATAGCTTCAACGTATCGTCCCATCATCAGAATAGTACGTTGGATAGCTTTTTCGTACAAATCCTCCTTCTTTCCTGGTGTGTAATTTGGCCCCATAATACGAGCCTTCATACCAGTTGATACTTTGCCAGAGAATACTCTTCCAAAAGCGTAGAAACGTCCTTTGTCGGAGGTTGGTACCATTTTCGAGATGTACATCATAAGTGGTGCGTTAGGGTCACAGTTCTGAAAACATGAAGAATAACAAACATCTTTAGTATTTCCGCACCATTATCAAACCCAAGGATCTCTCCTATGTTAAATAAAACATCAGTTGGCCGTTCTTAATCTGTCAATCATAAGATATCAGTACAGGTCTGTGAAGAACAATCATCACGTGGTTTTAAGTTCATGTGGTTATCAATGAATTATAAGATCTATAAAAATCACCTTGATGCCCATTGCAGCTTCGTCGTCTTGGGGTCCTTCGTAAAGCATCTCCATACGGTATTTCTGAGCTACAACCGGGGACGGTAAATGGATGGCTATCATCTGAAGTAATGCTTCTCCGGCAGGCAACCAGGTTCTCATTACGACCTGTAAAGTCGATATTAAAGTCAGAAAATGTTTTTTGAAAGAATAAAACGTGGAATACGTCATATATGCTTTTTTTTTTTGCAGATATCAGACTTGGTTCATGGCTCTCTGTCACAACAATTCAGAAGAGGTGTCAGAAAATAATTTAGAACATTCATCATTTATGGGTTTGTTTTTTAAGGAATCAATTCAGCAAAAAAAATAAAAATCATGAAGTCAAGTTTTGACATTTCAATGGTTTATTCACCTTGAGGAGGGCCTTTCCGTCCTTGTCCTTGTCTTCTGGCTTCAGGGTAATCTCCAACTTCTTGAGAAGATTCTCAGCCTCGTCTTTCTTGTAGTTCATTATGCAGTCGAATACCTTAGAAGAATAAATCTCTTGTAAGAACAAAGTAACTTGACCAGGAATTTAAAGAATTCTCTAAAATTTGACTTTTTTAGGGTTTAAAAAAAAAAAAAAAAAAAAAAACTGAACAAAACACAGATGTTCAGTTCAATTTGTGCATAAAGACAAACATGTGAATTGAAAGATTGATGATAGAATGAACGTCTTATATACCTTGTAGATGGGGTCAAGGACGTACATGCAGAAAGAACGTTTGTTATCAGTTTCCTTTTGCTTGCTCCACTTCTTGGTCTTGGGATTGAAGAAAGATTCACCCCAAAGTCTGTTCATTAGCTTGACAACATCGATCTTGAATTTTTCAGCGTACATTTCAGAGAACTGTTTCAGGGTAAACGCCCATCCGTGAAGTCCTGAACCAAAACCTACAGATCCCTTGCTGGGGTCCACCTGTTGTGAAAAATTTATAATAATCATGAGCAGCGAGTCAAACTGTTCATTCAAACGGCAGAAAGTTTGAAGAATTATTGCCAGTGAATGACTATTATTTTTCTCCAGAATAATTAACTTACGCGGACTTCTCCCATGGGACCATCGTCATCTGAGTAAGTGGCAATGATGACGTTTACGTTTTCAACAATACGTTGGAAAGTCTGGTAAAGATCTTCGCTTTCCAACTGCAGTTCGAGTAGAGCACGGTCCATCTTGTTCATGAACAGTACGGGCTTGATACGTTCAGCAATGGCTTGACGAAGTACAGTTTCAGTCTGCACGCACACCCCTTTAGAAAAACGGATTTTACAATTAGAAAAAAAAAAAACATCATACCGCATGTTAAAAAAAAATGAGTATCCAATTTTGTTGTTTTGTAGGAACAAAGTCGCAGCATACCAGTATCGAACATAAAGATAGAGGTCCACTGGCAGCGTTTGAACAAAGCTACTTAAGGTTTTTAATCTTCTTCCATTATCGCACTGCCAACACTGTCAAAGTGCACGGAATAACTTTTGAAAAAAGTTATTCAACACACTACAGAGTAGCCCTGGTGTGCTGGAAGGTATGAAACCACAGAACTTAACGTATTGAGATTGTTTCTTCAATCATTTTATGCAAAAATTACAAGTTCTAGTCCAGAATTCTGATCATTGGGTATTCAAGGATCCCCAAGAGTGAATTTGTGATTGACTTTCTCTTCTTGCGCATGGAAACCATGGAGAAAAAAATGCTATGCCCTAATTTCTGATAAAAAAAAAATAATATTTTATGGGAATACTAAAAATAGATTAATGCATAAAAGCTCACCAGAAACACAGTCGACAACGACGAGTGCTCCGTCAGTGACACGGAGAGCAGCGGTTACTTCGCTAGAGAAATCTACGTGCCCAGGTGAATCGATCAAGTTGATCAAGAAACCTTTTTCATCTTTATCACGCTGGTCAGGATTCGTGATGAAAACGCAATCCTTAGCATCGAGCTCAAAGTACATGGAGATAGCGCTAAAGAATGAGAAAAACTAGTATTTAGGTATAAAGGTTCGATGTCTCTACTCTCTGTTTCTAATTTGGAATCGATGAAGAGAGAGGCTTTGATTTGAGTTCATTCTTACGTCGACTTGATCGTAATGCAACGTTCCTGCTCATCTTTACGAGTGTCGGTGAAGCGGGTCTCGCCAGCTTTCGCCCCGGCAATAATACCGGCCTTAGAAACAAGGGAGTCGGTCAGTGTTGACTTTCCGTGATCTACGTGAGCAATGACGGACATGTTTCGGATGTTCTTCTTCTTGTCCATCATCCCACGGATCTCGTCTACTGTGAAGTTCACCTAGGAAATGATGCGAGCAATTTAATACATGCGGGATAACGTTCACAGCTGTGACCACGAAAATAAGCAATAAGAGTAAAGGCACAAAGAAATTCTACAAGTCTTTCGTTTGTTCGACTCCTTTGGTGACTATTGGCAATAAAATCAGCCAAAAACGGAACAAAGAGGATCCTAAAGGATTGGTCAAAATTTGTATTCAGGGTTTCGAAAATCGGAAGATAAAATGTTTGTGCAATTAGTCGACATCATGTATTTGTGTAACATGTTTGAGCTTTGGAAAGAATATGAAAATCAATTATTTGATAACATATTGTTTGACTATGGCGTGATTGTTGTATTTAGCGATTGTTATCTAACCAGATATGATTAAGTTCGGTACTTGATCGTCCATTAAATAAATATAGGTGTATGCATTCGTGAATGTATTTTTTTTTTTTTTTAGTATTAATTATTGATATTCTCGCTACCATATTGCGAAAGTAGAGTTCGAATTTTCGGATCAACTGAAATCCGTAATTCTGGTGATATTCGATAATGACGTAGGCGCGAGTTGATTGAATACTTTGGTGAGAATTTATCGGATCCCTAAAACTGCTGGACAATGTAAAGGATCGTCATGTTGCGTTGTGACACGTTGTCGACGATAGCAGCGCTCGGAACATATTTCGATGATTTTCATAGATCAGTTTATAACCGATCGTTGAGATATTTTTACAGGAGATCCTTCGCATTATTGAGCATAATTTAGCGTCATCCTTGTTGGGATAGGTCCTTGATGTGATTTTTAATTGTTCGTCAAACACTGACGTTAGCCAGGTTGCGCAATCGGGAGCAATCGAGTAGTTTTTAATTATTTTCGAGATACTGGTCACTCCGATATAAAAAATACACACGTTATCGCACTTCTTGATTACCACAGATTCCAATTCTCCCATTAATTTATGATAAATTTACTCACCATCTTGGATGTTGTCCGATTTTCGTTAGCCTGGTCAGAAATATACGTGCGCCAACAATGGCGGACTCCCTGGGAAAGAACAGCCGAACGTACAAGAGTGCGGTAAAAGGGAATCTCGCTCTCTCTCTGTCACTCTGAGTTCACTTGTGGTAGAGGGCGCAGCGCACTTTATAATACAGGCGCAGTCGCAGTACTACACATGCCTTTATACCTATATAGGTATGATCGCTGCGACTCTTTGTGGGACCACAGCCAATCACGGGCCTCAGCTTTCACGCACGCACGTGCGTGCGTATTCTTTAGCCCCCTTCCAAGCTAACTGAACGCATTTTCTGACGATGTGACGTTCGTCACCTGCTGCCTCCTAACGGGTGCAAGCGACAACTTGTGCAATGATGTGAAAAAAACAATGCAGCCTCTAGATGAGCGGATTTATTCTGTTTACCGAGCATGTTATTCCATTACTAGTATGCTTCTGTATTTCCATTCCTTTTCAACGTGTTACAAGCTAATATTCCGTGTTATCCATCCGAAATCGTGTATTTTGGAATGTCGTATCGATTTTTGTAGAGTATTAGAGATTTTGTATGGATTTCATTTCACTAGAATGCATCTCTCATGGTACAAAATCTTGCACTTTTATTGGTCAACGGGTATGTCGAAGGATTGCGCAATGTGTGCAACAAATATCTCTGAATATGCGTCGCAATTTTAAGCTATACGATTTGACGTTTATGTGTTATTGCGCAACATTCGCGCAAGATTCGCACAACAATGCGGGAAATTTCTCATAGGTATGAATTATCGGCAGTTAAAGTTATCCCAGACTCTATTTGTCTAGCAATTATTTCGGAGAACTTAATGAAATTTCGAATATGATATTATTATATTAGATATATTATAGATGACGTACTTGTATTGTAACTTGAAATACATATTACAGATATACATATATTTACAGCGCAGATATAATGGTAATACGGAAAATAAATGATTCAACAACTGTTTGCATAAAAAAATAGAATAATAATTAATAAATAACCATTTTGAACGTATGAGTCTGTTTCAAATTATGAATCCCTCTTAATTTTATTCGCGCCGAAAGATTTTATACGATAATATGAACTATCGCAATGCGGTGCGTGTTTCATCAGAGCTTCCCTCCTGAAGGTTCTTCCGCACGATCGGCATGGGATTAATGACTTCAAATGATTTTCCCATATCCTATGAAATGTGGCGATGAAATCACAGTCACCCTCGGCTGAAAATGAAATTCTTAGCTTTATAAAATTCCGACGACCGCAATTAATTGGCGGGCTGCTTATAATATGCTTATGACAATTTTCTAATATATAATTCCACCATAACATTTTGTTAGTAAAGATATACGTCATATATTTCTTTCAAATTCGATACAGTAGTATACACATATATAATCATAGTTGAGTTTATACACATAATCATAATGATTATTTTGACCAGTAATGATACATCGATCAAATTTAGGACAGCGGATCAAGTAAAATATTCAATAGCTGCGAGCATAAAAAATCAATATTTATTAAAAATGCATTCAGTTTCGTTAATCGTTACATCGTTATATATTATTATGCTTTGTACGAAAATACTGATTAATCTTTCTTTTGATAAGGCCATACATATATTATATTGTATATTGTATACATACGTACGTTATATTATGTATACCTACGTACATATACATGTCTATGTAGATACATTATGTTATCATATAACTCTGTGCTAAATCATATATTAATACTGTATCACTCGAAATACTGTTGTGATCACACGATTACAATAATTCGCTTGAAATCACCTTTCATATACGTAATAATGTGCATCTAATTCATTATTTATACCTTCAATTGTAAAATGATTATTCAGAGTTAATATTAGAAAAAAATCAGGCAGCTGGAACATTGCAATATATAATGGATTTTTTTTTTTAAACAACTTCTAAATGCTATTATTATATACTTGATAGAAAAAGTCTCAGCCTTTTCGTAAAGAGAAAATCGTTGTACTCTAAAAAAAAAAAAAATACTCCAAAGTTATACAGTATATTGTTTTCTTGATTCTTTCGTTTTTTTCTGGAAAAACCGCTAAAGATTCAGCAAATTCAGAATTCTTAGAGAAATATAGAGAAAATTTAGGGATATTTATTGTCTGAAATACTAATTCTTCAACTCGAAATCCATACTCAATATTCATAATATCAGCTCATAAGTATAACCGTTGAAAGGTGATCAGCTGTCTGCATACATGAATGTCACTCTTTAATACTAATTGCAAGCTCTCTTATGCATACATTGATGAGTGCGCGTTTCACAGAATCAATAGTGCTCTTTAGTGTATAGCTGAAATCATAAGGCGAATAACAAAAATTGTAAACTAGGTACGGTCGAGCAGCAGCAGCGTATGTATATTGCGCACTTATATTCTTCATAATTATATTGTACATTGTACATTGTACAATATAAAGAATGGATTAACGATTAGTACATCAACGAATTCAACGATTGCCTTTACACCCGCGTTCGTGAACAGCAACACGATCGGGATTAAAGGTCCGTCCACACTGTTTGCAAGGGACCAGCTGTCCCAGGTGGGACTGCCAGTTAGCTTCGGCTGTGGCGACGTGATCGATCACTTTAGCCCCGGTTCCATCACCTGGAAATAGAAATCCGGTGCAGGGCCGAAATTCAGGCTTTATTCGCGATTTCTGTAAAGCGATTCCTATGTTACTCTGTCTGCTCTATCTTGCTGACTCTTGACATTTCTGAAGTTCAACTCGTATCATGCTGGAATATTCGATCCTATTCGCTGGTCATTGTAGCTGTGATTCTTTCGGATAAACTGATTGCGAGCTACACCACAGGTATCAACTAAGTAGAGCAGCTTAACAACGAAAGCGTAGAAGATAAATCCACGATATCTTCTCAATGATCGAAAAGCTACTTTGAATATGACCTCAATGCTTACCACGAAGCGTGGCTAGCCCACTAACACTCAGCTTTTAGGAGAAATCGCATGTACCTAATCGATTCTATGGACATAATGGCCAATATGGCTAGCGGAAGAAGGGAGGAAATACGAAGTCGTTGACCTCAGCGAATTTACGTGTTCATAGTTGTTACGGTTCTCGTCCAAAATACGCGTTTCGTGATATTATAAGAACAACGTTAGATCAAGCATCTGGTAAGAACGAATATAATGGGAGCTTTAACTTCCTCAATGTTTTTCGTGGATTGGAATGGAAATAAAAATGAAATGAAATAAATCGCCAATCATTGTATGTAAAAACTGGAAAGCGAACTTACGCGTGAATACAATGTCCGGTTTCTCAGGTGGTTGACGCCTCTGGCCAGGGGGTAGCTTATCGTTTTCTTGATGCCATTTCCTGAGGCATTGTGGTTCATGAATCGCAATACTTGTAGAGCCGAAGTCTCTGCCACAAATGTAACAGGGAACGGTCTTTTTCTGGGGAATTGGCGTCTCTTGTTGCAGCAACTACGAAAAAGAGATAAACGTTTTTCTCCCCGTGAAAGAAAAAAAAAACAAAAAAAAAACCTGTACACATACCGAATGCAGCATGGTTTTAACGCAATAAGGGAGAACGGATCATGAATTGTCCTTCGGGGGTTTTTAAGGAGTTTTTTCAACATAGGACGGATCAAACTGCTTGATATTAGCAGCTGCTTTGCTTTCCCTTATCAACTTTTCAACAAATAGCTGTGTATAGACAGGAAGTTAATTTTTTTCTTTTCTTTTCTAATTATTGTTGCAACCAAAAGAAATTATACTAGTAACTGATATACAATACATAGGTGTATGCAGACATAGATGGAGACATAGATGGATGAAGTTGGTGTTACAAATACATACTGAAAATATTTTTCTATACAAGAATAAAAAATTTTTCGTACAAATTATTTGGCACTGTTTCTTCGTGGCGGTCGACTCACCGTGGAAGATGTTGCAGATGGTGGAGTAACTGAAGGCTCTTTTCTTCTCTGAGATGGTGGCTGGAGGCCGTCCTTTACCGCTTGAAAACGTTTCAGGCATTGAGGCTCATGGATCTTTATACTTCTCGATCCAAAGCTACGTCCGCATATTTGACAAAACACCATCGGGGGTTCCTTGGACACTGCAGCAGATGTACCTGTTCCACTCAGGGCTGCAGGCGCTCGAATCCTTTCTTCGGGCTCCTCTTTCTGTCCGAGATTCTACACGGAGTATCAATGTTCATTCTCTCCCAAGTCGTATATAGAATTCTTTATCTATTCGATTATTTCATACGGAGGAATGACATGTGTTACCTTTCTCTGTGTCTTGCAGCTCTTTTCGTGTACGGGCAAACGATCAGGCAAGAAAGTACGTCCGCAACGGGAACATGGGAGCAATTGCGCCTAAAATAAATAATCGCGTATCCATTTTTTTGTTCTTACTTGACAATTTACTGAGGAAGAAGCCCAAATCTTTCATTCCCATTAGAGTATGATCAAAAACCATCGTAATAAGCGTGACGATTTTTTTTAAAACAAATTTATGCAACGTACAAGTGTATAAATTCATTTCGCGTTATGTTATAACGGTAATAATAAAGAGCGCCTAATACATCATGAATTATTTAGTGTTTCTGAAGCCTAGGTTGTTCCCTGAGTTCCGTGTATACCTGGCTTTGTTCCCATGCTGCTTTATTCCAACCCTGATGACCCGGCAATACCTGCGGTCTTTGCGGAGGCGCTGGGCGTCGTTGGGACGGTGGTAAGGCGTTGTTCTCTCTCTCCCATTTCTGAAATTCGACGAGGAGGGTATACGTTGACATTTTTTCATGAACGACCATTCAATAATTCCTTGAGCTAGGTACACACATAGATATGTACAGATATATGTATACCCATATGTACTAAAATAGCTTCTCCAGAAGATATAATAGCATAAAATTTGCATGGCTATTTTTGGCCAACTGTTGCTCACAACTACCGACAGCATAATTACCGGCTTCTGTTCTTCGATGGATACATACGCTTACATCATGCATATCTAACCGCAGTCCTATCGCATATTTGAACAGTGTTTTCAACACCTGTGCTGACGATGCATTTACCTCAGTTGGCACCCTAGACCTGAGAGTATTATATGGTAGATAATATATTGTATACCTATAGATACGTATACCTCGAGGTAAAGAGCCGAGGTACCTATAGAAAACCTTGACCAACCTCACTGCAGCGCAACTTCGAAACGGTCATATTACATATATATACCTATAATGTCACGCCAGGGGAATAGCCATGCATATTATAAAGTTTCAACTTTAATTGTGAGTCTTTTTTCGTTATTATATAGATATGCAGAGGTCAAATTACTATACACATCGCAATGACATTACAAAGCGATTAATAATTGCTGACTCAAAGCTGCTCGATGCGTGCTTCAAATGTGATTTCAAGTCTTAGCCTATAGTCATCCACCATCTGTAGATTAATTCATTCTTGATAAAAATATCAAATTAGAGTACCTGCCAGAGCTATAAAACGAGGACAAAAACACTCCGTATGTGTACTTCGTGCTCTATAATATAACTATATGTATTATATATATATCAAATCACCGAAGGTCTAGTAACAATGTCACGTATACAAAGATATAGCTATTTATGAAGGCCATAGCGCAGTTCCCCGACGCGTATCATACGTACCACATACGTAGGTATATACCTACAACATATGGATTGATATATACCTACATACAGCTACCATGCGCTTAGATTGTGGATCAAATCGATACTATACTATACGTCATCGCACTGTGAATACATATACTCATATAGTATGTATATAATACATTGAAGTGTCGAATTTTCACCAATCTTGAAGAAATTCGTTTTTGGGTAAATTCCAAATATTTGGCAAGCTACGTAGATGCATGTTTCTGCTTTTTTTGTGCGTTGTAAAGTCGTTGTAGTACCGTATACGTTACCCTATTTTTTCATTCAATCGATCGGTCCGATATATATACATATATGACTAATGAATAGAATCATCCTATATTCTTGTTATTTTATTTCATTTTTGCGACGGATTTTTATTATTTTCTCTACACGTGACCTAGAGTAGTAAGGCTAGTGATCGATCGGATATGGATCAAGAGCCACGCGACGCTAGACGTGTAAAACAGAAGTATATTATTCATTATCGGTGGGACGAAGAGACATGACCGACAAGTCAGAAAAGAGCGGGAGGTAGATAGCGGCTTAAATTCGTGAAATTGAAGAGAATACCAGAGGACTTTGCGCGGCGATCATTAGCGTCCATCTGAGAAACGAGACTCGAGCATGCATAGTTCGCTGTTTGCGTAGGTGCGGTTCCAATGTCACGGTCGAATTACCGTAATCATCGTATTCGCGAGCCAGTGAATACAGTGAATACATACTTCAAATATTTCGTCATTTCCTACTTCTGCTATGAGATATAACACACTCTCAGATGATGATTTCGATTAACTAACTGACTAACTATAACTGCGAAAGTTGGATGGATGTAAGGGGACAGGGATAGGCATACAGAGAGACAGACAACGCGTTTACCGCCACGAATATAATGCGGTAATAACTATTTATAAATATGAACATATCGATTCCTCTTGTAACGACACGCAACATTAAAGACCTGCGTTATCCATATTTAAATATCAAAATAAAGGTCGTTTTGATTCATCAATAAACGATGTAATCTGCAGCGTGACCTTCGTGTTAGTAATATACTTACACCGAAATTTCGAACTCCTGCTTACCTGCAGACATTTTGGTTCGTGAATCGGAAAGCTTGCTGTCCCGAACTCTCGGCTGCAAATGTAACACGTTACCGATCTCGGTCCTCTCTTAGGTGACTCGGTCGCGGATTGTGGAGAAGTTTTTTCCCGCTGTACACTCCCCTGATGATTTTCAGGCGAGTTTTTCGAGCCACTGACAATCGCTGTTGTGTCGATTTTGCTTCCTTTTCGTTTTTCGCTCCGAAAGTTCAGCGCCACTGGCTTCTGAATGCTTTTTGGCACCGCGATCTTCTGCTTGGTCAAACCACCAGGAGCAGCAACATTATCGCGAACTTTTACCGCGACAACTGCGTTTTTAGGATGACTATGAAAACGCTCCGGCTGGTCTGACCTACCGCAAGTTTTGCAAGGTTCCGGTGCGTTTTTAGTAGGTCCAGTGAACACCTCGACATCCGACTTGATCGAGGTCTTCGACGCCTTTTTTTTCGCGATCGTCAAGGCGGATATCTTCGGTGTAAGACTCCCTGTTGATGCGCGTTTGTTGTTATTATCGTCCCGACTTCTACCCTCGGAGTTAAAACGCTTGAAAATAGTATCGCTGGAGCCAACAACCCCCTGCGGACTCCTTCCGGTCTGCTTCTTCATCGTTACTGTAACGTCGGGCGACGTGTCCCGCAAGTTATACGTCTCCGAGTCCGTAACAGGCTCGAAGCTGTTCCGTTTCTGTCTCGCCAACGATATTATGCCCGAGTTCAAACTCTCCGAGTTAGTATACCCCAGCGTTGCGGCGCTCGTTCTTCCCAACCGGTTAAACTCCCGCCTGTTTACACCGGGACATGACGGAATATTAAGGCTCTGTCTGCGCCGCTCGATTCCCGCTTCGATTCCGCCAACACCCACGCCACCGTTTACAAGCTGTATATGCGTCATTGAATCTAGGAGGAGTTCCTTGCTCAGAATAGACATATCGAGTTTGTCGACTAGCCGAGGATCCAGGAAGTTTGGTTCATCAAGATTCGCGGTCTTCGGTCTTTCAACGGACGCCGCGGACGAAGTATAAGATGCTTTTTTATTCAATTTAGGAGGCCATGTCCCAGCGTTTGAGGCCGCTGATTTAGCCGTCGAAGATCTGGGCGTGCAGATTTCTCTAGACTTTTTTTTTACGCTGGTAAAATCGCTAGGCTTACCGCCACCGTCGAATACGTTCAGGTTGTCCTTTATAACCAGGAACGTTTTTTCCGATAGAAATTCTGTCGGTCCTCGATTCTTCCACCGCATTATAGACGATTTTGAATCTCGACGTTTTACCGTCCTTGCTGATGCAGATAGAATCTCTTCAGATGATAGTCTCGAGCTTATCGATACGAGGGAATTTTTACACCGGGTTATTGTACCGGAAGTTAAATTCCGCGGTGAGGATACCGACGTACTGGGAATAATGTTATCTGGTAACAACGAATTTATCAAGTCACGCGCATGATTATATCGCGTTAGGTTTTCCTCTCGAGAATTCGTGGTTGCAACGGAATCAAACAAGATCTCTAGTATCGTTTCTCTTCTTCGTCATCCCTTTACCGATATGCAAGCATTATGTATACATACTTTATATCTACACGAAAGATATCCTCTTCTGCAGCCAATTTAGACCAACTTTTAGAGGTTTTTTACGCGGAGCTATATTATACACGGATTTATTTTGACAGATGTTATGTACGCTTGAGTCGTTTGTTCTATATAGAATTATGATTATCATATACTAGGTTTTATTGGACTTTGTGCGTCAGCGAGCGGCGCTTGATTTAGTTTTCTTTTTAAATCATGCTCGGTTTGAATTTCCTTAACGAACGCTATGTCTTACATCTTGATCACATAAGAATGTACCAACTCTGTACAAGATTGATTACAGTTCTCAATTTTATAGTAATACATGTTTCGTTAATGATTTCCAAGAGCCATAGACATAATCGATCAAATTATTTGTACAACGTATGGAGTTAAGTCTCTTGCTATAATAGTTTCGATTCAGTCTTTATTTTGTATAGAAGAATTTTGACTATCCTAATCCTGATTTCAAGTTCTTTTATAGCTTACGAAAAAAATAAAATAAAAAACAAAAATGGCGATGTACTTATACGCTAGGAATAAAAACTTGTGCGCTTTGAGAGTCGCGACTGTTGGGCAGGTGCGTCACGCGTTGACTGAGTCCGCGTTTACCTGGGCGGTCTAGTTCACGGGTTGGTGTAGGAAAATAGACGTGCGGTCGCCCAGGGTACACCTGCAACAGAGCGCGTCGTTCCACCACTCGTTTGTAGTTGTGGCGTTGATCGATCCAACGACGACTATTAACAAACATTTTTATCGTTCGTGTGCTCGATTTGTAGACGGAATTCGGTGCTGGGCTTCCATACCCACCTCCTTGCACAATAGAGACTCGCTTTACGACTACGCCGCGCGATCTCAAATACAATACATTATTATTATAACGGAAAAAATCGACATAGGGTGTAGGCAGAATAATTCCTAAAACCGTTTTTTACACTATTTATTGATAACGTCGGTCCTCGATTCGGTCATATTCGAATTTCAATGCTACCAAAAAATGTAGTCAAGACTTCAGGTTCCTATCTCAGTTCTAAGTACTGCCTCAAAGCCTTGATTGAATTAATTAAATATCACCCTAGCGTCGATATTACGCTCACAAAGGAAGTTCTCTTAGTCTGAACTAACTTTTTTCTGTAATTCATTGTAATATAGGGTAAAGTTGTATAATAATATGACGAAATAAATTGTAGGCCGCTTTCGAACTCGTATTGATTGTTGTTGTTGCCAAATATATCCCGTATATGATTATCGGTGAATTGACGCCTATGGTTGCACCTAGCTATGCGATTATAGACTACAATTATTTCTTCAAATGCGGGTATAAGCGTGTAGTTGCAATATAAGTAGCAGGTCATGAGGTCGGGTTTGAAAAAAAGAAACTACGAGTCGTATCAGTTTTCACAAGTCACCTTGTGCAGCAACTTTATATCTAGTTAATTATATACATGTGTTATTTACCCGTATCTATCGCTTCTCACGGAGAAAAGAGAAAAAAAAAAAAAAAACTCCATACGTAAATACCCATTACTAGCTATATTAGTAATAAAAATAATCATTTTATGTAGAATATACTCGAACAAACGGCGCGAAAATGGTCATTGTTGAATTATTCTCGTCTTGGTCATCTTTAAAAGTCTTTGAGAGTATAATTATAAGCAAAAGTCAGGATTTCTGAGATAGGTATATTCACTCTCATATTCAGAAACAGAGAAAGCAAAGGCTTATCTTTAAAGATTCAGACCAACTTGGTTTATCAAGCAAACAGGCAATTTCACAACAGTGTAAAATGAAAATGCTTTCACTTTGCTTGCAGCTAAAACTGAAAGGCAATGCGTCAAATGCTTTGAGTTTTACTTTATTACACTTTGAAAGAACCAATAACTGTTTTAATGTAAAGTTCTTCTCGGATACACTATAGTCCCGAAAAGACGCTTCATCAAGTTTTGAACTACAGTCTAATCCAGAATAACGATCTATCCTTTCGATTATTTCCGTCAATGAAGAAATATATGTGGTACAAGTTACACAGATCTTTACTGTCGCAGATCTCAGATCACCGTACAACAGTAAATAATTTTGAAATCTCTTCAAGCAACTCACTAAACAGCCCGATAACTTGAGTAATTTATCTCCTATATCTGTATCTTTTAAAGTGGAACCAAAGCTGAAAGATGTTGTTATGAAATTGGCATCTGAAACCGCGTTTGTAGGAGTATTCCCACTCTCTGTTAACAATTTTAAACGCTATATCCTCGTACGGTGGTCCGGCATGGAATCTCAAGTTAGCAAAGTCCTTATTGTCTCCGCACGGTGTCTGAAAAAACACAAAAGATCAAATTTACCGATCGATTTTCACCCAGCAAGCTTTCCGAGAATATTTCTAATCCTAACTGCATATTTACCAAGAAATATTCCGGGGTTGTATTCTTGTCTATCAAATCAGGATAAAAAATGTTGAATTTATATCCCTGGACAATCTTAGGAGGTGGATTGTCCATGTCGTAATGAGTCTGGTTGTATTTGTTCCATTCAAATCCGGTATGGACTCTGTTGAAGTACCGCGGCTTCCTCGGCCTGTATTTGTCTGACCAAAGGTAGATCTGAGCCTCGAGAGAAGACTCGACGCTAAACTGCGCCTCGTCAGCTCCCATGTTCTTTCTAGCCTCTCTGTGCATCGCCTGCTCCTCAGCACTGATAACATTCTGAACTTTTCGTCCAGTGTTCAAAACTTGACTCCGGGCAAAGTCTAATCTTTGATTATCGTCTTCTTCCAATGTAACCAAGGTCCCAGGCTCTAATTGAGATTGAGTCATGTACTTCGGGGAATAACCACCAGACTCATAGTCTTTGAAAGACTCGGTGAGGAGATCGTCAGCTGCATTTTGGGTCTCTGTCTCTCCCCTGTAAACAAAAAATCAAGAATTATGAACAGAATTAACATTTCGTTACTAAATTATGAGATTCTTGGAGTCGTTTTGCTCAAACTTTTCCTAAAAATGGGTAAAAATATTGTTCAGAGTATTGTTACAGTGAAATGACGTACTCGGACTGACTCTCGTCGCTCTTTTCCACGGCTACAGTTGCGCTAGTTGACGGTTGGTCGTCTATTTTAACGGAATGTTCGCTAGGAGCTCGAGAATCGCCTGCCTCACTTTCTGTCTTAATCACGCCTTGCTCTGCTTTAAGGACTTCCAATTTCTTGCGCAGATTTTCTTGGTGACGATCGCGCAGTCTTGCTCTGGCCATGTGCGCTGTAATTTTAATGGATGAATTAGCACAGCTTTGTCTCTCTGTTTTTTGAAGCCTAATTAGAGATTGGAGTACGGCGAAATCACCTTTTAATTGCGATAGAAGACTCTCCCAGTAGCCTATATCCACACCCTCAGGTTTCCCAATTATTTTTGATTCTATTTGAAGTTGAAGAGCCTCAAGTTGCGTCGCAGTCTTCCCTTTGAATACCGCAGTTACATCTTTTGCTACCGATGCGTGAATTCCTTCTCTTCTACCGATCGCTGAAATAGTACATTTATTTGTGAATTTTTTTCTCTTTCTTTTGTTTCATAATCCATGAAGCCAAAACTGTTATGTCAGAAGTGTTACGTCTTTTATTTTTCCCCCTTAAAGTGTTATTCCCAGTTTGTTTTTGCCCTAATTCAATTTTCGGAAGTCTTACCAGCTTCGTACTCTGATCTATCCATTTTCCTCAACTTGTGTAGCTCGTCTTCAACAATGACGGTGATATCGTTCCAATAATCGAGGTTCTTCCCTCTCTCAAGTTCCTTATAAACCTTAATATCCTCAATGAGGTCTTCCAAGTCTTTGATCTGCAATCCCCTCAGGTAAGTATAAGGCTCGTGCATTTCTACCGCGTCTACTTCCTCCTCGGCGCTTATATACTTGGCCAAAAGATCTATGGGTTTAGCCCGACCATCCTGGATCCTGATTCTGGATCTTAGTCTGGCTTGCTCCAAGTGAAACTGATCTTCCTGCCTCGCCCACTGCTCTAATTGCGCAGCCTCCTTTCCCCTTTGAAGCAGGGCCATTTCTTCCTCTCTCTGCTGTCTTTCTAGCTCTCTCTCCTGTCTTCTTTTCTTTACTTTCTCAAGCTCTCTTTTATTCTCTTCTTGTTTGTGCCGATTTCTTGTCTCAAGTTCTTCCCTGCTCACTCCTATCAGACCTTCTTTCTCGAGTTTCTTAGACCACACGAATGTAGAGAGTAGATTACCATCCCCGAAAGGATTGTCCGTGTTTGTATAGTGCAGGTAATCATTGTCCCAGCCCATACGCTCCTTTCTCTTGCGTTCCTTAGCCTCTTTCTTTCTCAAACGACGCAGTCTCTTCTCTTCTGGAGTCTCCGTCGCCTTCAACAACTCCTTTCGGTTCTTGCGATCCTCTTCTTGCTTCTTTCTCTGCTTCTGTAATTTTTCCAACAACTTTGTAGAGTCTGCCGAAGAGTTTGACGACGACGATGAGACGCTCGAATCAGACGATGAAGACGACGGCGATCTGGCGGGGAAAAAAAAATTTTCTCATTATCTGAGGGGTTGGAACCCTTTTGTTTTAGTTTAAGACTATTATTTGAGGTTATGTAACCATGAAACGTTGCAAAAAGGGTTTTCGACTTCTAATAAAAAGGGGAAACAAGTTTGTTGTTTGTAAATAGGTTTTTTCGTATGGACGAACATAACCTATAAAGTAGTTCGTACCTTTTCCGATTTCTGTGCTTCGACGACTTCCTCGGTTTCGGAGATTCGGACTTTTTCTTCTTCTTAGACTTCTTTTTGGATTCATCGCCTGTCTTGGATGTTTGAAGCCTCCATCTAGACTTCTCGAAACTCTGTTCAACATCGTTGTTATAATCCCGTTGATTCGATGTTTTTTCTACAGATCTTTCGACGTATCTTTCACTCGATCTCGACCTATGACGATGAGCGTTTTTACGCGATCGTTTATCCATTTTTCAACAGCTGGTCACAACCATGTATTTATAAATCGATATTGAATATTAAATCCCGTTGACTGAGGTTAGATTGAATTATGACTTATGTGATGTTATTTCAGGTTAGGATAGATTTATAGGAGAGAGAGAAAATACTTTCTTATCCCCCTCGCTCCACTCTCTTTAACGACAAGCGGCTGAAGTTAGAACTGTTTATTTCACAGACAGCTGATTCCGGTCAAATTAAGACGCCGAATAACGAGTAAAATTAGTTTTTAATTACAATTGATAAATAAAAACAGGTAACTAAAATAAATAAATAATTACCGAGATTAAATATTTGGAAATCGGTTTAACAGACTTGATTTTAAACTGTCAACAATACGGGAGTGTTCCCCACCGCTCGCCTCGCCTTTCAACATCCGTTAATTTTCAAAAGAAACAGCACACGCCGTCAAGCAAGGTTTTCTCAAAAATAATATCTGATACTGTACAGTGATAAAACCGTATATAAAATTCTATCGGTCCGTCTGACGGATTTGTGTTTAATAAAAAGTGAAGAATAATGGCTCCCAATATATACTACTCGGACAAATATTACGACGACAAATACGAGTACAGGTTGGTTGGTTTCGTTACACCGAGAATACACACATATTCCTTTTGTTTCGATTTCGGCTCACCGCAAGCGATGAATACATACAAGAGTTTTCGTCTTCCGGCAATCAACGCTCCATAAATTATCACCATCATTATTTTCCTGTCTATTTATTGATCTTAACAAATCTCCGAAAACAGTTACGCACGCACACATACACGCATACATACATACAGACGCATATACACACGCGAGATTTTTCGACTTATTCTTTGTGTTCCAGACACGTCGTCCTGCCCAAAGAGCTTGTAAAATTGGTTCCAAGGACCCACCTTATGTCAGAACAAGAATGGAGAGCCATTGGTGTTCAGCAAAGCCAGGGCTGGGTGCATTACATGACTCATCAGCCTGGTACGACTCTAAAAACTGATCTTACTTTATTTTTATCAACTTTTTTTTCCAAATTAGTAAAATAGGAACTTGAAATTGACGTCAAGTCAACTTTGAAAGGGCAAAAGTTGTCACGAAGAGTCAATTTTTAACAACAACAATGGAGAACTTATTTTAATAAAGTTGATTAACATACACTGATAAACAAAGTAGAGGATTTTGATTTACATTGATACTGTTTACAGCTTACGGTCTGAAATTCAACACAAAGTTCGCTGACTTTGGGTCACTCTAGTAGCAAAGTTTGTTCTTTGCTCTCTTTTTAGGTTTAGACAGATATCTTGTGTACCAAAGATGTATGAGAACACATTTTACAGTCTTTCGACATCAAACCTTAAAGAAACCCGTTTTTATTTCGTAAGAAGGCACGGTTCGTCAGGGAATGACCAGGCTGTAACAGAAGCGATGTCTTATCATCGTCGTGAACAGGAAACTTAATCATTACAACCAAGGGATTTGAATCAATTAGTCTTCATTTATTTGGCTCAACAACATATTTTAATGCACAGAATTCAATTCTTTGAAGATATAGAAAGATTCCAGAACCCTGAAAGATTTATTTATATTGAATAATTTATAATACTATGCAAAGTTATACAAATATTGACTCAGATTCAGGATATATCATACTAGTTATTCAATTATTTGAACTTTAGAACAAGATTGCTGTACGTTTTCTTGTAAGCGTTCGGTTTTGCCGTTTTAAATGCACAAGACCAAAGGAAAGAAAAATTATTTCAATGCCAGACAGAATTTCGACTAGTTGATAAATTTTTTTTTAAATTGTTCAGGGGGGGTTTAACAATACTGAAAGCAAGTTTCATAGGTTGAAAATGAATATAAAACTATGATTATTACCAACAATGTTTAGATTTGATTTTCAAATCGTGTCTTCTTATGCATAAAATTGAGTTTCTCGCATGTGGCTACAGAATAAGTATTTTAAGCAAAAAATCTGAAGGTACAAAGGTTTTATAATCGAAAATTTGGTCCTTTCAGTTTCTCTAAATGATATATTTCTCTTTTCAGAACCACACATCCTGTTATTCAAAAGAAAAATAACCTCGCCACCTCCGGACCAGTAATCATATCTTAGAAGGTGTGCCGAGCTGCGCTCGACGCATGGAATCAAGATCATTGTTGATTTTGAGAAGAGCTTAATCTCCAGTTTAACGATAGTAGTTTCGAACCGAATCTAGTGTTATTAAATCTGTCCAAATGCATTTGAAACAAGAAGGAAGAAAAACGATAACGAAGACCTTATCCGTGTCTGATAACTGCGTCGAAGCTCTTCTTGCTCTCTCTTTCTATTATTTTACTTCGATCGTATCATTCTTTCAATGTCGAATGAAGTAGCCTGTACATATGTCTATAGTGTGTTCTAGTTCTTAATTTTTCATCTTCAGTATAAACGTTTTTAATTGATATGTAAAGGTGTAAACACAATCCTAAATGCTGGGTCTCTAAGGTCTGCCCAACACCTCAATACAGAATTATTATTGCTGGAACATTATACTCTGATTCAGGAGATATCACTGTTGATAAGTTCTCGCGATATAGTATTAGCTCCTTGGATAGTTATTATTCATTTTTGAGTCACAGAATGACGTGATTTAAGTGCCTTATAATATTATTATCTATTGTAAATCTATCGTTATAGAAGCCTATTGCCTTTTAACATTAAACTTTAAACTTTAAACTTACTACATTCAGACAACTCTATCATATATTTAGATGAATTAGTTTTTATTATATAACTAATTACTCATTATTTGGTAAAGCTATTAGACTAATATTAAACTGTACGTACCTAACTTCGTCTAAAAAAAAAAAAAAAAAAAAAAAAAAACAACTAAAAACAAACAAACTATTTCCACAATTGTTAAACGAGCGTATCTCTATCTTCGATATGCATATTTTCGTATATTATTCGTTAAGATATAATAAGATCATTTTACGAAAGAAATTCGAATTCTGTTACAAGAATCGAATTGAAAACTTCATTTTATCGTGCTAGCTAGTTACTTCAGGTTTATTACTGATTTTCAATCCGTGATAAAATATCATCGAATTTCTAACGTAATTTAATGGTGTTTGACTATTTTTGATACATGCATACATACCTATCTACCTACCTACTTTTTTTCTTTTTTTTTTCTTTTTTTCCCCTATACTCAAATTAATTGTATCTATATAGTTTCGCCTCTGAATAAATTTTTAGTTTTTGTGAAATCTCGAAGTCTTCCTGCTCTTTCATTTCCTTCAATCCTAGATGAAAAAAAAAATGAAACTCTTTATAAGGCTTTTTATCGATCTTATCAAACTATGTACCGGGAGTATTCGTGGAAACGCTTCATACAACGCCTACATGCAGGCAACTCAAACATCAAGCATTGGGTTTTGTTCTCACGTAGCCAATGGTTACGCGACATGCGGAATAAAACCTAATCGCTGACCCCTGAGTTGCCCGTATGCAGGCGTTTCCACGAATTCTTCCGGTATAATAGTTTGATTAATTATTCATCGATTCAGCTAAAAATTGTATTTTAAAATTTCTCATTTGTGTCATTTCTGCGTATAATTCGATCAAATTTGCAAAATGATTTGTATTGAGTTCTCGAGTTTAAACTTTTTCACCTCATTTGTGGATATAATTTAAAGAGATTCACGTAGTGTTTTATAATTATGCTTTTCATCATGCTTTCTTATGATATAAAACTTATTTTACAATGCACCAACACGGCGCCGGCTGTCACTCTACTCGCTTGACATTAATGTAGGGCGGCTTGCATTATTCAGGCTCAAACTTGTCTCTCATCTGGATTTAATAAGTACTGTAATTAAAAAAAGTGGAAACGTAAAGTACCATCGGAGTATGAAAACTGGTCGATTTATTTTTAATTACTCGTTTGTATCAGCATGCAAGATAGATAGTGAAATATGACGGAGATCTTCATTTTTAAACGTCATTCAACATACAGAGCGATTCTCTGAAAAGTAACGCGCCTAATAGGTAAGCAACCGCAAAGGCGCCTGCATCGGGCAACTCAAACATCGACTGTTGGGTTTTATTTCCCGCGTAGCCAAAGGGCACGCAATATGGGAAATAAAACTCAATCACTTGATGTTTGGGTTGTCTATATGCCGGCGAAGCATGTTAGTTTCCAAGGAATCGCTCTGTACATCCATGTATATAGTTATGTATTTATTATTATATGCCTAGTGTCTTATAAAGGAAGCTTTGTTCGTTACGATTATACGCATAACTACTTTGAGACGTGCGATAATGTATGACCTAAAGAGAATTATAGCTAGATTCTAGTATGTAAAGATTATATGCATATTGATAATTCTTGCATTTCTTACCGAGTAAGGTATACGATATTATAACATTCCAGTAAAAATACATCATATGCTAAAACTGTTTGCCAGTTGTTAGAAAATGCTTAATTCCCCATGGGACGGAAGTAATTATATAAAACCCCAATCGTACTAATTCGTGTGACCTACGTCACATATGGCTCAAATATCTCGCTCACAAATTAACTTATGTATACATATATAGTTTTATACAACTTACTGATGTGAGTAAAAGACAAAAAAAAAAAACATTCTGAATAGTTTGTAGAAAGGCAAAAAGTTGAAAAAAAAAAAAATTAGTTACTTATTAAATGCATTCAAGTATTGTAATATCCTCACACTTGAAATGAGACGGCGTTTTCAGCTGAAACGCTTTCCTTATATTATCGCAATCATTGATTGCAGTACCCTGACCTTATTGCAACAAGTTTATTCATTCAAATATAATGGACGGAAAAAAAAATACTGAGAAAGAAGCATCAGGTTTGCAATTAACGGTCCGTATTTAAAAAAGTTAAAAGCTCCTGCAGAGACAGACTCATGCACATTGATATCAACAGTACTATACGACGACTTGCTCCACTTAGTTGATTTACTGCCATTAGATATGTGTACATTATCTTTCGTGCCGCGCGACAAGAAGTTTTCAGGAGATTCGGCACGAGCTTGATATGATTATACACTTACATGTACCGGGTGATTCCCCGCGTACATCGCAGTGATTTGGGTAGCGGACCGTCAGAGCACAGAGTTGTATATCTATATATATGATATAGGTATATGTGTGCTCTGACGATCCGCTACCCACATCACTGTGATGTAAGCGAGGAATAACCTGGTATATGTATACTATACTCATAGTAAACAAGGAGGAAAATAGATGAATTTATTGCGATCTCGTTCAGATTCCAGGGCCACGTAATTAACGTGCAAGCTGCAGGTGATAGTTAATAATTATGTCAACGGAATTGTAATAATTAAAGTCCCGGCTCGGTTTACTAACCTGTTAGGGTAATTCTACTATCACGCATAATATCATAATCCTACATTTTATATAACCATGACAGAATGAAACCCGACTGAAAATTAGTAATCGCTGACCACAAGGCATAACTACGTACTTGTTTCTTAGTACAACATGACTGCTAGATTTTTTGGAGATGCAATGAACAAGGGAGTCTCTTTGAATGAAGGTGAGTTTTCTATATCACAAAACGTGTCTTCGCACTTTTCGTAACTCAGGATACTCATTTTCGACCGCTCAAATGCGAACGGTTCAAGCAATGGAATAACCGCGCGGTTAGGGAGCCGGATTGTTTATTATCCGTTCTGCATAACCAGTTTGATCACGTGTCTCATAAAGTCATAACCGTCGATAGTTCGATGCTATACCGTGCAGAATGAATGCATACATGGTTACGGAACGAAGACTTATCCACATATTTGACCCATCCGCCTATGCGACGAACAGAACGAGGTATAAACGAGCTTGGAAACAGCTTTTTTATTTCCAGTATTTGTATATATGTCAGTTACCGGAAGGGACCGGGAACGGCGATTAACGTAAATTCCCGCCTAATTTTACGGCCAGTAAAATGAAATTGATCGGTGAATCCCATTCCGTATTAAAATAGATTGAAGTCTATGTCGATCCCGATTGTTTTTCGTTTCCTTCGACCCAGATTGTCAAGAATTGGGATTCACAAATCTGTTTTAGCTGACTGCTGGTACTTACGTTTAACCAGTCATGAACGCACTTTCAGAAATTTCGAGGTCTTTAACATGTAGCTGCGCATCGAATTTCCCATTCGTATATAGCGGTATGCGACAAATGTTAATTACATTAACAGTATATTCATTCGCGGATATATTTTTCATTGTCATTACACAATTAAGTCATCCTTATAAGAATTCTCATCAGCTATCAATAATTTATTCACTGCACTTAATACAGTACCTACTTGCTACTTAATTATTCTCGGACGATGTGTCGTACTTTGAATTGACTTAGAAGTTAGAACGGCATCAATCTATATCTAATTTGCGTATTGGCTGTTATTAGAAAAGGCGTACTGCGATATACTTCTGAATATTCAACGATTTCATCTCCACAGATTGACTCGCAATAAGCAGTACAGGAAACTGCAGATATAGGTATAGCTATTCGAAGAACGCGTAATGCGTTATAATTTTAAAAAATAAATAGATTGCATCTCCTTACATGTATAATTTTATACAGTTCCAACTCGACTATAGCGTCTAGCTCTGACTACATCTCGCATCAGATACATGCATGACGTACTGTCTTTTACATTATTGTTCGAATTCTAAAACGCATGGAAAATCGTAAACTGAATTGTAGGATGTTCGCTTATTACCTTTACATACGCATCGTTTTTGTCTTTTTTCTCAAGGTGAATTAGACTCTGTGGACTAAAATTATAATATCGAAGATTCTACCGCGTTTAACGCTTACATAAGTGCGATGATGATCATTCGATGTATAAAAAACCGAAGTTAGTTATATGCAATCATTTATTTACTCTGACAACTATGATTTGTATTCGTCAGTATACATAAATGACTGGGATGTAAGTTTATGAGATATAAGTTGCTTGGCACAGAATAAGATGATCAGTTTTACGGCTCAACGGCCAAATTCTGGCATCTCGATGGTTGGCGAGTTCATTTTTTTTTTCCTTTATTACTTTGCACCTTCTTTTTTATGCAACGCGGTTCTATTTATAAATACATATCCATATACGTGTGTGTATGTACGATCACCGAAATTCAAGCGCGGAACGAACCCAACCACAATGAAGAAGAGAAAGTTGAAGAACTGGAATGATAGCATGTGCATTATTACGCGTTTATGTATTTTTGCAAAAGCTCTTCAGCCAATGATGCAGCATATGCGAGGATACGATTCATCATTCGGAGGATCTCGGTTCGAGATTTATAACAATTTTCATCCCTGAAAAACGGGGGGAAAAAAAGAATAAGTTTAACCGATTTTCCTCTCTTATTTGAATATCATGTAGCGAATTTTGGATTTTGGAAACAGGTCCGACGTGGAAGGGGATTGCTGACATAATATTCGTAAATCCGTACTATATTTCAGGAAATTTATTTTTTCAAATGATCAAACTCATCATCAGTTTTATGTATCGATCACTGAGATTCAATCAGACTGAGCAACGTGTAAGTATAATAGTTTATGAATGTTTGCATTCAATATTGACTAATTATTTTTATTGTTACCAGCTTGATTGCTATTTCAGCTTAAAAGATAAGAGAGAGAGAGAGGAGGGAGAGGTGATGAGGAGCAAGGAGCAAGACTGAGAATTAATTTACACGCGTATAACTAATTATGAGTGAACCGTCCCGGTGCCGGGGACTCACAGTCAGATACTTACGTGAACTGGTAACGCAGGTTTATGAATATTTTCAAAAAATAAAGTACACGAAGTGGTGCAATATTCTGCACACCCTTTTATGTCGCAGTTGAATACCTTCGAAACATGTTATTTACCAGAAATATTGCAATATTGCAGATGTACAACAATAAGTTTGTTAGAGAAGAAGCATATATCCACCAGAACCGAAATTGATATAAAATTTTGTTCTTTGGTTGTAGCAGCGGTTCGAATTTTTACGCGGAAAAAGCCGTCCCATCAAATGATACCACTGCTTTGATCACAGTGACCTTAGAGATGCGATGCAAAATTGTTTAAAACAAAAATTGAAAATACTGACAGAAAACAAGTTTATAATACAGATTTCGAAATGGGTAGGTAGGTATATTTGATTGTGAAATTATACTGTCGTCACTTCTCTGGTAAGATCATAAAGATCAATGAAGATGTCGCCTTTCAAAAGAGGCACAGAAATTATGGATTTAAGTTATGTCGAAAAATATTGAAAATAGAAGAAAAAAAAAAACTTTTCAGGTAACTGATATGTATATTTGCAATGCAGAGTACGGTGTGCAGGTAGTAAACAGCCACACACTACACCTATGCGAAAAAAGGTGAAAACTAAATTTCGCCTCAGTGGTTCTGGGCGTTAGCCTCTACAAACTTACTCCGCAACATCCGCATACATCTACGCAAGGCTAAAATAATTATAGTTTTCGGTAAAATGTGATGAGCTTTTTGTTTCCTTTATTTAAATTCATTCGGCTATTCTTCATGTCAACTGGAACTGTGGATAAAAATTAGCTAGTAAAAGCGGATTCGGATGAATAGATCAATCGCTGTACACTCGTATATCCTCATTTTCCGTTTGAACTACTTTATTTGAATATTCTCACCGTAACGGCACGTGGGATGCGCTTGAATCAGCAACTGACGTCGATTAAAAAGGACAAAGTAATCCTTTTGATCGGTTCGACGATAATGAGTTGCGAAAGATCAATCGGGAGAAAATTATTACTCACCTGCAGTCTTTCACGCTCGATGGTATGGGTGCTGATTAAAACGGGTGAGAATATTATATCATATAATGTATGCATTGGATTTTTAGAATAAGAACCAAGAAGATAGGGAACGAAGGAAAAATATATTCATAAGTTACCCCGATTTATTGATTGCTCTATATTTTTGAATATTTTAAAATATCAAAAGTGAAGTCTATGATGCACGCATAGTAAAGGGTATCAAACGCGTTGGCGAGTAATTTCTCACATGAGTATATAAACGCGATCCGTTCAGCGAGCGAAATGCGTTACTGACATTGCGACAATTAGCTGAATGACAATTACACTCGTTGAAACCCTGCGGACGACCTGCGGCCTGCACGACATTCTCACACTAATTGCCACGAATTTTACATAAATTAATTCTGAGCATTGCTCTAGCCTTGTAGCATCACGGATGTTTGTCGTTACGTTTTTATATTTTCCTATACGTGTATGACCGCGTGAATATGTATGCCTACTGGTAGGTGTACAATATATTATATTACTATATCCTTTAAATAGCTGCCAGGGGTGTCAAATTTTGATAAAACGATTAAAAAGGCGACTATACATATTTTGTCTCGACAAGTTTCGATATTATTTATATACCTACACGGAGAGAAGTTTATGGTAAATTTTCTCATACTCCGTACAGTAATTGTGTCATACGTACAATTTCATTATGACGATCGTTTCGATACCTAAACATAATCTTTCATGAATATAAGAAAGCATTCCTATATTCCTACACATGATTATGTATTGGATTTGACAGTTTCTGAGCAAACTATTCGACGTTTTAATTTGCAAGACTAATGCATAACTTCATGGCCTATTATTTCGGATCTCGAGGTTCAATGAGATAGAGCAAGGTGTAAAGTGCACTCATAATCGAAACCTGCATGCCAGGCATAAGTAGTGCGTTCCCGTCGTGGTCGGACACCGTTGAACTTGGGGAGGCGATATCCTTCGTCTGACTTTTACTAACAAAAGAGATACGAGGGATGGCTGGTAACGGATTCGGATAGGTTGTATACATATACCTATAATATTAATATTGAGAAAATGGAATTGAGTATTAATTAATGGAGAGAAATAAAAAGAAAGGGTATATTAATATAAAGTTAATTGGTTCGCAAAAATAAAATAAAAAGTTCAAAAAACCATCTCCACAGATTAAAACTTATAAGAAGTTTATATCCATCGAAGTTCTGTTCTAATTAATATAATGATCATATTTGTTTACTGAACGAAAGTGTTTGAATGAAAAAAACTTACGATAACTAAATTAATTATAATGTATCTCGGCGAATTATATTATATGGGAAAAAAAATAAATAAAATTTGCGGTCGAAGGATATCTGAACAATTTCTCACACTATGCGATTATTAATTATTGATATTTTCCTTGTCAGTGTTCAAATGGAAGAGTTTTGGTGTTTACTACGTGAGAATACTGGCGTGAGTAATCCCAAGACTGATTATTACCGTATCATTATCGAGAGTTATGAACTCGTATGTGTGACTCCCTGGGAAAGGTGTTGAATTTTTATCTCTATCAGATAGAAAAGGATTTCGAAGATCTTGGTCTACTTATAAACTTATAAAGTCTACGGTGCGTAAAATGATGGATCTGTGATCGAAAGGCTAAGTTAAAATAATTATCGCCACGTGGGGAGAATAGATATGTTAATTTTAACAATTAAAACTACTTTGGTTGAATGTGCTTGTTTAACAGATCAACATTTTCACCCTGTTAGCAGAATCTCTTTTAACGAATAGGTACACAAATTCTGACGTGTTAAATTAACAAAGTAACACATAACGCTATAGCATTCTTATAATTTCAAACATCTCCATCTCTAATTCCAAGGTCAACGAACGGAGTCGAAATTACATAAACGTATGCAGTCATACAGGTACCACATAATGATATATGAACACAAGAAAGTGTCGAGTGTTCTTATAGCATTAAGAATTTGACCAACTGTTCATTTGAACACTGGTGTACATTTTCCCACTTGTGTACACAACATGTCAGGCTTAATGCCGTATGTAATCACTTTCGAGTTAAATGAGATAGATGTAATCTGGTATTAAAAATAATTCATTTTTTTCATACATTTTATGCTAAAAAACCCGCTTGCTTCTTTATCAACAGTTGATTTGTCTGATGGAAAACAAAAGATAACTCCCCGATCAAAGGATCACTCCTCAATGCCAATATCAAGGCTCTTCTATATCCCGTTATGCCGATTATCCAAATCTGCAATAAGTACCGATGCGATAATATAATATCTCATGATAATCCGGTCTTAAATCATGAAAGGAAAAAAACACCAAAACGCTCTGGTGAGCATGAATTCTGTACGCGACTTCCGGTCATTTGCGGTATAGGCTAGCCGGGAATTAATATGATATGGAACCGCGTGTGTGCCCATGCAGACAAATGTTTACACATAATTCTGCATTGGTGTTTTGTATAGTAGCTAGATATTGCCCCGAGGCCGTAACGAGCTGTAACTCCACATCGGGCAACAAGAGATCCGAAGCGCGAAGAGACGCGAGAGAGGCGCGTACATATCGTATAGTCGAAGGGCTTCAGAGAGCAGCCAAAGCGTTGGCTCAGTTCGAGAGGAACAGTCGAGGAGGAAGGTGGTGCGCGCTTTGGTTAGGATCTGCAGTATATAATTATAAAATTAGAGGGAAACTGTATAATCGTTTGGGGGATCCTGCTCGCAGGAGTTGGATCTTTATATATCCTGTTTTACACGATTAGGAGTGCCGTGTAGTACCGTGTGGAATAATACACTTTACTCCTTCGAGTCTACCGATCACATAGGTAAGGATCCACAGGTATACAAGACAGAAAGAGAGAGAAGATAAGCGATTTCCTTACACTTCAGATCACAACGTTTTATTTGTATCAAATCGAGTCAACAAGTCTTGTCAATTATCTGATAAGTCTGCTGTTTGTTGTTCCAGAGCGATCGCTCTCAAAACGCACCATTGCGCGAGTTAAAAAGCTCGGACGACCGGTTGTCGAATAGCTGTGTAAGAATTGGTTTCGGGAAGTAGGTACTACATATTATCTCTGTCAAACACGAGTTTAATATTTAAACCGGGAAGTGCAGCACGAAGATAGATAAAATAAATATATTACCCAAGAGTTTAGCCACGTGTGTGGTTATCACTGGAGGTACCAATATGAGAACTCGATGAGAACCTGTGCCTGTGCCTGTGCCTCGTGACTGTTTTCTACTTCGACTTCTATGTGTGGAGATTGACGAGCACGATGGAAATATATACATACACACATGCAATTCATACGGGTTTATCGACCGGTTCAGACATTATAATTTTAGTTAAATAAATTATCGTCTACAGAGTGTACGGATAAGAGTAGAAACTGAAAGTAGTGGTCAGACGTGGACCGCCCGATCGCGCAGGGTCAATGGGTTCGATATTATGAAGATTAGAATTTACGTTTTTAAGTAGTTTTTTACTGTCTTGTTACACCAAATACTTCGTTCTAATTACTTATATCTCTTTCGTAAATTTGCTACTTACCCATAGTTCAAATAAATTCCATGAAAGAATGAAACGAATTTAAACGGTCACATAAAAAATATTTCAAATTTATATGGTGATCCATATCCATGACTTTCACCCTTATAGATCATCACATGGGAACAATCAAACGACGATGCAAAAAATGGTCGTTTGATTTTTAGGTAGTTTTTTTTTTTTACTGACTTGTTTCACCAAGACTTAATATAACTTCGATGAAAGTATTGAACAAATTTACCCACCGACGAAAGCGCGAGTGAACGCCTGAGCGTCCTTGATCATTGCTTAAGATCAGCTCTTTCAGTCGTCAAAGTTCAAGTTATCCATAAACTGATTTACTTTGAGTGAGTGATCAATTCTTTGCTTACCTCTCTCTCTCTTGTCTCTTCATTTGGCGATGGAGCTTTCTTTTCGAAAGTAATAGATCCCGAAAAAAGTGTAGGACAACATCTACTAGTTAATCAAAAAGAGCGCATCATGATCGAAAAGTTCTTTGAGGAAAGGTCTTCTCCCATTCTCGATACTTTAATTCTCCTCTCTTTATGAATTGGAATTGTTACGCAAGAAAGAAAGAAAGAGATGAGTCTATCTCGAGGAAAGCATAGGCGGTTGTCAATTCTCTTTAACCCCAATCTGGGCAGCTGTACTTACTGTATAGTGGACTAGCTACCGAATGATGTGGTCCTTTATACCAGCAGATCGTTCAAGCATGAAATTGAGATTGTAGTAATGTAGTATACGATATAGCTGTCTGATGCTATGATCAAATGATGCTGACAATAACAATAACACGAAGTCACATACGGCGTATACCTACACGGTCTCCTACACGTGGGTTATCGATCAGGCTTTATCAATGTCAATATTGTAATCCAATACTCTCGTATAATAATTGTATTTGAGAGAGATAGAGTGAAAGCTCCGGACGAATATGACGATGCCCATGAGTTACCTGCATGAAATTTTAATATAGGTACGATTAATTGCGAGGTTTCAACAATTGCTATACGCTTGGTCAATTAGACGTAATTTACGAATTATTGAATGAGCTAAACGATCCGTGGAATGAATATCGTTCAATCGCGAGTCACGAATGAATCGGTTTCATGCATCGCATATAAGCTCGAGGTTTCAGTCAATGGCACGAACGTCGTGCATTATTAATCCCGATTTTTGACCACGGAGGATAATGTCAATCTAAAAACCCGAGAGGAAAATTTATTATCAATGCATTCTGGCGCAGTGTGCGACTGAATCGAGCCATACACGTGAGGAAAGTCCTGATATTTCGAAAGAGATTAAACTGACGCAGCCACACCTTGGTCACGTTTTTCCTTTCGTTTTATTTTGTCTTAACATTTTTTCTTCTTCTTTTTATATACTTACTACTTACATGCATGCATACACTAGCTCGATGCTCGCTGAATGCGATTTAACTCGCATTATACGCGCGGAGGTTCGCCAACGGAATTGTAATGATTTTTAAAATATCGAGATTTTTCAAAACTCGTTTGCTATTCAAGGAATCGGATTATGATGTAATTTTATTCACGTTTCAATGTCTTATTACCTAATAATTACACTATGAGAGTTTTATTCCAAGCTTTGCCATCACAGCTGCAACAGGTTACATATATAGGTAGTACCTACTTTATTCACGGGCGACTCGCTGCTGCACAGCTATGCCTATGCATACGTTAGTGAAACCGGATTTAAGCATTTGTGAAAAAAAAGGATAGGACAAATACGACCATGACGCGTTTAGCGAAACACCAAGAAGTTTTGCCATTTTATCTAGATCGATTGCTTTTTCCTATAGCGTCATTTTCCTCACGTAGAAACGAACATTTTTATTAATAGATCGAGGAAAGTAGTTTGTACAACTATTTCGAAAACAGATTACTCACTCTTTGCTAATGCCATAATTTTTGCCGATTCTGTTATTTCAGATTCAAGCAATCAGCAATCATGGCGCCACGAAGATTCAAGAGCTGCATGTCCGAAAATCTGCTAACGATTCTGACTGTGTTCGGTGTCGTGGCAGGAACAATTCTCGGCTTTGTTTTAAGGAGTGTAAGAAGCGATGAATGGACACCTCGAGAAGTTATGTACGTTCAATTCGCCGGAGATCTGTTTCTCAGGATGTTGAAGGCCCTCATTCTACCCTTGATCGTCGCAAGTATCGTCAGTGCTATCGGAAGTTTGGATCTATCGTTATCTGGTATGCACTCTTTGATTTTATCATTTTTCATCTTGTGTCGTATTGTCGATTCGAAATCGGCTAATTATATGACCATCTCAGAAGCGATGATGATACCACGGTTAAATATGGAGCATTTACATCCATTTATCAAATAATAGAAAAATTACTTCCACGTTCGAATGTGCGGTTCAAAATGATCGAGATTTCTTAGATTCTACGAAGAAACGAATCGAAACGGGCGTTCTTGTTTCAAAAATAAATAACTGCCTGTGTAAGAAAAAAAAAAAAAAAATCTACAAAAAATGTACGTCTTCCTAAGAGTTCGGAGAACATCGATCAAGTTCAAGGCGGTTAGGGTCAGACGCGTTAGCTGAGTTCCCTGGTAGAAATTTCTACTCCTATTGATTTTTAGAAAATTTCTAATATTTCATAGCTTTCCACGAAAAAAAAAAAAAAAAAAATTGTAGGTTTTTGTAGTTTTTCAGAAAAGAATCATCGCTTTCGTCAATTAAACTATAAACAATCAAAATTCCTTGTGATAAACTACGAAAGTTCCAATTTCTCTGATGATTCGTAGAATTATTTTCAAAATTAATCTCATCGTTGGATAGATCTCATCGATTTTCATCAGTAGCGATGTCATGCATGTAGCCCAACGATGGCACTTACACAAGCAGACATCGTATGTATGATGATCAGATGCTTACATACGCTGAGATCAAGCTAATGGCCATATTGTCAGCATCTGCCTATCTAGCTAGTAATTTCTGTAGTTAATTATAATTTCAACCTTCGAGATAATCGGGATCCATCCATGCATTGTCAGTGTGCAAAATCGTCACTACAAGCTGATGATATTATACACGACGGTGGCTGTAGGCTAGCTGATAAATTGAATTTTGCTGTATCTTGTATTATATTTATAACCTGGGGTTTCACGAGAAAATTCCCTCATTACGATCCCAGAACAAGTATCTTATGTTAAACATTGCATCGAGCGTGGATATGACTGACATTCTTCCATCTCAGATACTTGTTCCTGAAATCTCCCATTTCCCTGAAATCATTAGAAACAGTTAGCGAGCTATTTGATTCCAATAATTTCTGCATGAAAGTGAATGGCTTCACAGAGTTGCGTGAATAACTCTTCAAACTAGATTTACAACTCGATGACTCAACGGTCATTCGCTCATTCTCGCACTGATGCACAAGCATAAAACACTCATTCTGAAATGCAGATTCGTTAAGCGAGATCCCGTGTCTCTTACACATTGCGTTGTTCACGTGCGAACATCATGCAATCATTAAACATATGATAATTGTTTCGAATTTGTTTTTTGAGCTGTAGTAACAGCGGGGAGTGGAACAGATAGAAAATAGTTCTGCTTCCTTTGTGATCTTCAAAATGCCGTTAAAGAGAAAGGTATTACAGGTAGTTAGGTATAACGGGACCTGGTGCAGTTGTGAATCCACAGCGAAACCAGCCGATGTTTTATTTTCACTGGCTAAAAAAAATTGAGAATTGAGTTCGGGGGGACTGGGCAGGAGTTCCAAATTTCAAAAGTCTCGAACTGTAAAAATTTCGAATTTGAATATTGCCGACTCACAGTTTTTTAGAAAGGGTAATTCCCCGGAAGTTCACACGGCAGATTTCAAAAACTTTAAAACAAAGAAAACCGGAGGTACGAAATTCCGAAAGCTGAAGATCCGAAAGGCCAGAACTCCGAACTTGAAATTCATGCATGTACTCATTTGGTGTTCAATAACTCAGGCTGTGTCGATCGTATCGAAGCCAATAAGTGGGCAAATTAATCGTCTTGAGATTTACTTTTTAGAAAAAAAGTTTCAAAGTCCTATCAATAATTTATCACATCGAGGTTATCGATTGAAATGGATAAAATTAGTTGCCTTGAAAAAGGTCTCGATTAGAATGCATTTTTCGGAATTTTAATTTTTCAAACTTCAACGGTTCTAAAAATTCGAAATCGTCTCAAGCTAATTCGTAATTTCGACCGTTTGGAAGCTGGGGTTTCCGGGTTTTATGGAATCTGTTTTAGAAAATATGTAACATACAAAAGAAAAAACGTGAGAAGTAGAAAAATCTGTAAATGATAAAAGCAAAAAATAAAAAATTTCAGGAAGAATCGGCGCTAGATCCATTTACTATTATTCTACGACAACGGTCACCGCTGTTATATTGGGAATCTTCCTCGTCCTTGTGATACGTCCGGGTGAAATCGGAGGATCGTCTTTCGAATCCGATCCTAATATAGCGCCAGTGAGAAATGTTACCACAGCAGATACAATGCTCGACTTGATCAGGTAAATTGCAATCGATTATCGACACGAATTACTGTTTAATTCATTCATTCGATGAAGAAATTTCAAATTTTCATTTTCCTTTGTTCTTCCAGGAATCTCTTCCCTCCAAATCTCATTCAGGCTTGCACCGGCCAGGTGAGTATCGCTGAGATGAAATTAATGTCTAAAATAAATCTAAAATTATTTAAATTGTTCAATTTAGTTTTCGGGCCGATGCAGATATTGAGCCAATTTATTTTAGCTATTATAATGGAGGTTCAAAGACTTGTGTTATCTCCCGGTTGCCCGTTACCGTCACAATCAAACTCCGGGTTATCGCAGTGCAAATATATTACAAGATCTTTGAAACTATGTTGTTTTCGTTCTATTATGTGTTTCTCTTCATTTATTAATGATATGTGTGTGCAACCTTGCGTCAATCCTATCAGAGAAATGTCAAGGAGGACTTCGCGCGTCATATGCCCTGATTACATCCCGCAAAAATCTCTGGCATTATCAAAAATTAATGATAAAAACCCATACAGCCAAATTTCTTTGAATTTTAGTCACTTTTCTTATCCCTCTCGAAGAACTCGCGCACCGCATTCCAACACCAGAGATATTCAATGATATCTGCAACACGCATTTCCATTTTTCATGTTTCAGTATCGAACTGTGCTGATCGATCCAAAGAACGCCTCGCGTAAGTATTTCTCAATAATTATAATATAGGTTAACTTAATCTGAAACTAGACTTGACGATTTCCAAAAATTTCCGCCGTGAAGAAGAACAAATAAAATGTGATAAGGTTTGAAAAACGAAAAGCTTTCTCTTCTGAAGCTACGATAACTTTCTTGTTGTTTGAACGATAGAATAGCGTCCGGCAAATTCAACCTCTCGATTCGTTTTATCGCTCTTTCAACAGCAAAAAATAAGATAATCTTCGAGCCCAATTTTAATCTGGCAATAATAATTATAAGAAGAAAATGGAATTGCCTTCAACTCGCGTCTGTATATCGTATATTTGCATGGACGAATAAATTGTAACAGAAAACTGATTGCAAAAACACATGCTGGTCGACCTTTCGACTTTGATATTAACTCATTGGGTATAACGATCAACTGACCCTCTCCACATTTGCAGTATTCACAACGAGATGATTCGACGGCTTACATAAACTGTTTCTTTTATTCATTTCTTTTTTTTTGTTTAATTGAAACGTTCTTTAGTTTTTCCCAGCCAGATATCGGAAGCCAATATAATAATATCCTCCAAACATAAAAGCTTTTTCAATTATCAAATGTGATGAAAACCACAAAGTATCGGTGAAGGACCATTAGCCACGCAATATATCTATTTGATCATTTTGAATTCCCAATAGAAATGTAGCTAAGCGATTTCAACGGATGAGATGTAAATAACGAGGATATTACCTCTCTTTAATTACCTACAGTGGGTATAAATGACTGGGAAATAACACACAAGTATGCCGATGGCACGAACACATTGGGACTCGTAATCTTTGGAATTGTGATGGGAATAACGTTGGCGAAGATGGGAGAGGTCGGTAAACCGCTTCTGGATTTCTTCAACGCACTTTCCGAAGCCATGATTCTCATCACTAACTGGGTGATCTGGTACGTCATTATTGCAATTCAGAATATCCTCGATTATATCGACTCCACTTGAGTTGCATTGGGTCGAAGCACTTGCATACGTATCTACGAACGTCTGTGCTTGAGTAGGACGAGACGGATATCAAAATTGATAACAAGATGCGAAAGTAATAACGATTTTGAAGATAAATTAATGGCTATTTCCTCCTGAAGGCTTTCCCCCATCGGTGTCACCTTCCTCGTCGCCTCAAAGCTCCTTGAGATCCAAGATCTTTGGGCCATTGTGGGTCAGCTGGGTATATACTTCATGACGGTCTTGTTGGGACTCTTCATCCACGGCTTCGGAACACTGACCATAATTTACTACGTTTGTACCAGAGAATGGCCCTTCAAGAAGATCGCTCAAATGGGTCAGGTCCTAGTCACGGCCTTCGGAACCGCTTCAAGGTACGTTCTACAATTTTACATAAGATAATCAATGCGATGGTTGTCACATAGATTCCGATTCTTATCATTTTTCTAGTTCTGCAACTTTGCCCATCACTCTGCAATGCCTCGACGGAATGGGTCTAGACCCAAGGATCACAAGGTTCGTAGTACCCATCGGGGCTACCATCAACATGGACGGTACTGCACTTTACGAGGCCGTTGCTGCCATTTTTATCGCACAGGTTCGAAATGTATCGTTGAGCTTTGGCAGTGTGGTTGCCATCAGGTGAGTAACCTTTCGCAACATGCCTGCGATCTATGTTCGAGTTGACATTAATATCCATGAAATGCGATAAAGGCCATCTTTTTTTCTCGATTTAAATCAAGCTCCTTCGAATTTTTCAAATTCCGAATTTGAATATCGTCGACTGACAGTTTTTAGACAGTGTATTTCCCCGTGAGTCTACAAAGCTGATTTAAAAAACTTTTAAACGAAGAATACCAAAGATTCAAAATTCCTCCCACGAATTTTTAGTTTTTACAAACGAACTGATATGTTTGAAATCTTTTCATCAAGATATCAATTCCTTTGGTTCAGTTTCTGCCGTTTTTCATCCCTATATCGATGTCCAATTAATAGTATAACCGATTATCGTTCAGTGTGACCGCAACCGCAGCTAGTATCGGTGCTGCTGGAATCCCTCAAGCTGGACTCGTCACGATGGTAATGGTCCTCGACACCGTAAGCTTACCCGCCGAAGACGTCACCCTGATTATTGCCGTTGATTGGCTGCTGTGAGTACCCGTCTATTTATTTATCCATTTATTTCTGTTATTTTTAGAATACTACCCAAAATTCTATAATGTTATAAATTTTTGTAAATATTTTCGCCGATTATTTTACAGCGATCGTTTCCGGACGACGATAAACGTAATGTGCGACGCTCTGGGCGCTTGTATAATTGAAAAAATGAGTAAAGGAGAATTAGCCGCCGCTGAATTACGTCAACAGGAAGAAAGCGTCGAGCTAACGCATCTGAGGAAATCCGATGCGTGAATAAGCGCTCTTGTTATCCCAGCTGAATTACTTAAAGCATAATTAACGCTTGTGTCATGATTATAATCGTCATATACCTCTTTACTTTTTTTCTTCTTCTTTTATTTTCCTCTTATTCCATTTATCGCCCAAATTGTCCATCTCAATATTCTTGCCGTAAAATTTTTTCGCCATCTCTAGCTATATAATAAACTGATGGATTACGGGTAGAGAAAAACGTTGGGAAAAACGGCGTTATGTTTTCCCTCTTGTTTGTAATAATTTTACATAATCAAATTGCATTTTTCATAAATCAAGATTTCGGTTTGACATTTACAATTTTTTCAAAAATTTTGCGTTCGCATCGCCTTATTTCATAAATCTTTCCTTCTTTCTTTGTACATATTTTATTTTTCGGTGTATTTTATTGGAAATTCAACGTATTTCTGTCACTGATATGGAATCAGGTACGAAAGAAGGAGAGAGAGAGAGAGAGAGAGAGAGCTGCGTGAGTGTTATCTTCGAAGTATTTTCAATTGGGATTAATTAAGGTTTTGATTGAAATAATTGAGACCAAAAATCAGTGAAAACATTAAACACAATCATTTCGTTGAATCCATATTTTCACTTACAAAAATTTATGGCGTAGCTGAGAAGGAGTATAATAAAATTATTATAACGCTAAAATACTGCCTTCAAATTCGTTCATATATCGCTGTATTCAATGAAAAATAATAAAACATTTTCTGTAATATAGGTAATGATAATCATGGGACCATGAAAAATTGAAAATTTGAAACACTCTATAATATAGCTATTATAAGTGCCATTTTCATCTTTTTCTTCTTAGCAATATAACTATTGGTAGACGAAAAAGATATTAAATCTTTTGAATTTGCGAGGCTAAGTCAATATATACGAAATATCATATCTTTGATACTTGCATATATATACTTATACATAGATACTTATATACTTAGATGTATATTTATGTGTGTATTTAATGTGGCAACTAAACCAAAATATATACACATAAATATATTTTTGTATACAGAGTGATCCAGAATCCGGTACTCTCCTCATACCAGTGGATTCCCCGTGAAAATCTAAGACGAAAATCATCAATGCTAAAATGTCGAATGGGAAGCCGTTTTCGAATAGGAGCCGTTTAAAGTAAGCCAATACCAGCTGAGTAGATACGCGACTGTCTCAGGGCCGCCACCGCCGGCCTGGTGGTTCTCGCGACGCGTCACCGGCCACCGCGACCCCGCCAACCGACGAAATGACGGTAGCGGCCCTGAGCCAGTCTCGTATCTGCTCTCGTATTAGCTAACTTTAAACGGGTCCTACCTGAAAACGGCTTCCCATTCGACATTTTAGCATTGATCATTTACGCCTTAGATTTTCACGAGGAATCCACTGGTGTAAGGAAAGTACCGCATTCTGGATCACCCTATATACTGTGTAGTATATGAAGATGTATATGATATGGTGCATTATACTTACGATTAGGCATATTCATATATAATATGCACACTGCTGCTGCCAGGGCATTGATTATTGTTCATAAATATATGTTAAACAATTCAAGTCTAATATATCTATAATTAAATAAATAAATATAAATGAATAGATGTTATAGAACGTGTTTAAAATTATAGAGCTGAATTCGAGGTGCTTTTTGAATATAACATACAATAATACGTTATGTAAATTACATAAAACGTTTATCATGTTATAATTATCATCGAGAGAACGCTGCGCGTTTGTATTCGTCATTATTATTGCGAAAGCTGAAAGTATAGTGAAATTTTATTATCAAATATTAATGCACACTGCAATAATTACCAACGATTAAAAGTATTTTATGCCTTTCTTTTCTTTTTTTTTTTCCTTTTATGCTTCATTTTATGCGGATTTATTCGTAAATGTAATATATACCTATGTGGTATGTAAAAATCGACGAATATGTATCGTATGAGTAAATCCAAATTATCATCTATAAGAGAATCGTTTTTAAGAAAATCATTTACCTCGTCTGGCCGCAGTCAAAAGTCCTTCATATAATTATCTTCACTGATTCTATTTTTAATAAATATATTATGTTATATCTACGTGTTATTTATCTTTTAATTATAGTTAAGTGACAGATTATCTTGCGCGACAGACACATGAAATATAAATGTAATGCATAAACTATTGTGTATTTTATTTTTATTTTTTCTAAAAAAAAAAAAAGAAAAAAAAGAAAGACCTGCTGTCCTCATGTTCCTTCCCAGAGATTGGATAGGTAATATTCCTTTCCTTTTGAAATTTTTTTTTTATTTGTATTTAATAAATACGAGACGTAGTACATTTATCCTTACTGTATGTAATAGGTATACATGGTAGATATTGAAACTATACAAAAAGACATATACTTTTTTAATAATATTTATTGTGGTATAAATTTCTGTCTTCATATAATATGATTATGCATGTATATTATATATAGGTATATACTTACAGAGAACGAAAGTTCGAGATACGACCCGCAACCGAGATCGCGAATCTTATTATTATAGTGATATTATACAATCAATAACTAACACATTATATAAACATTGGCGTTTTCATTCACCTGGAATTAACCTCCACGGACTGGCTGCTCTCGGCGATGAGATTTACTCTGATCGATTTGAACGGATCTTTGAAGCTGGGGTGGAAGATCGTGGTAAACGATGTCCGGTACGTTTTCTGCAATGAAAAAGAACAAAATTAAAAATAAAAAAAAACTGTTCTACTTACAATCCGAACTATGGAAAACAGACCCCGTACCATAAATTCGTGGTAATAATGCATAAAAATGTAATCAAATGTCTGAGGAAATGATAAATGGTGAGAATCAGTTACCATTGCATCTATAGACGAGATCAGACCATATGATCATCTGCTGAGAGAAACAGTAAACGCCCAAACGTCCTCCTTTCAATGTGGAATCGAATATGTTTCCAGAATCCGAGACCAAGTTCTTTCCTTCGTAGATCCTGAGTCTGATCAATCCGATTTGTGGTCTATGAAGGAGCAGCCATCGGTAAGAGGTGTGATCCTTCCATCCGACGTTCTTCGGGTCTTTCCAAAGCAGTTTGACCTGATTTTCCGTATCTCCGGTGTGCCATAAGCTATTTCTCAATATTTCTCCCGGTCCAGTGACCGAATCAATTAGCTTTATTTGAATACCAGGTTCAGCGATTGCCCGGAATGGTGTCGACTGCCAGTAGGTTTGGGTCTTCTTTTTCCACATCACTGCGTAAAACCTGTGATTGTCTTGATAGGAGAATATGAAGCCTGCATAGTCGTCGTCTAGTTCAGTCGCGACGTAAAATGTGCCCTCGAAATCCACACCGCTGAATTTGTCGTACCCTAATCGAGAAAATAGGATTAGAACACGATATCATTGTGAAAACTACGTAACTCAATTATCGCGCAATCCGCGATCGTCGATAACTTACCTACGGCGATTCCAGGGTCGCTGTTTATCGTCTGTGATATTTCAGCGCCATTATTAAGGATCACCCAGTTCGGATCGACTTGTACCTCGCCTACAGGGTCCAGGACGATGGTCTCAAACTTACGGAAATCCGTTGTCGATATCAAACTGTTGTTCGGGCAATTGTCGAATTTATTGGTCACTGTGTCGTTGTCGAAGTCGTCGCGACACTTGTCTCGGAGCCAGTCATCTTTGTATGAAACAGACGTATACCTACATGAATTAACACAGAATAGAAATGCGTAGAAATTTTCTATCCCTTCTACTTACAGCTTGGCCACAACTGTTGCGGATTATAATAGTACGGACAGTTGTCATTTTTGTCATCTATACCGTCACCGTCTTTGTCTTTGTCACATGCATCGCCGATTTCGTCACGGTCTGTATCGACTTGGTCAGAATTCGGAATGTCTATACAATTGTCCAAGTTGTCCTGGACGCCATCCCGGTCCCTGTCAAAATTCGTGTCACATGCATCGCCCACTCCGTCTCTGTCCGCGTCGCTTTGATCGTAGTTTGACTTTGACGCACAGTTGTCACAGACATCTCCGATTCCATCTCCATCTAGATCCTTCTGGTCGCTGTTCTTCGTCCTTGGACAATTGTCCAGGCGATTTATTATGCCTGTACATAAAAAGAAGACACATAAGCGCAATGCAATCGAACGCGATGAACCCTGTGCAAAAATTACCATCGTTGTCCATGTCGTCGTCGCAGGCGTCGCCTAAGCTATCCCGATCTACGTCTTCTTGGAACGGATTATAGATCAACGGACAGTTGTCACATGCGTCGCCCACCTTGTCTGCACCATTTCGATCGGTGTCTGACTGATCCGGGTTGTATTTAAGAGGGCAGTTATCGGCAGGGTCAAGGATGCCGTCGTCGTCCGAGTCTAGATCGCACACGTCTCCTTGACCGTCGTTGTCAGAGTCTTCCTGTCCGCTGTTCGGGGTCAGGGGGCAATTGTCAGCGCGGCAGTTGCGGTCGTCACAGGGAATCTGGACGTCCGGGAAACTGTCAAGATCCTCGTCGTGGCCACAAACGTGACCATTTCCGGCCCAACCAATCGCACACTGTGGAAATCCATCGTCATTCATTAAAACCATATATGGGGTTCACGAGCAGGAGGTACAGAAAACTGAACTATTGTGAATATGTATAGTGTTCGTGCATGTCAACGTGGTGCAAGAACGTGGTTTTCCGATACTTCGAAGTACTACTGTCTAGTTGGGTGCAAAAATCGGGTAGAAGTTGACGAAATCTCATGAAGACTTTGAAAATCAGGACTTTGGGAGTTCAGGTCGGTTTCGAACGCCGAATGTGCATGGTTCAGTTGCAGAGAGTATAGAGTGAATATTTGTATAGACTTAAAAACGGTTTTAATATGGTTTTTAATTTCATTACATAATCAGAGAGAACAGACGATGTCAGTAAATGTTACGCTTTAGGTATAGCACAGTAGCATCGATCACAGAATAGGTGTAATTATATGAACAAATATACATCGTAGCGGTAGATCATGTTTACAGATATTTGAGCACAATTCTCTTTTCTTCTATAATTATATAGTTATATGCATAGAATGACGTAAAGGAATTATGCGTTAAGATACTTCATGCGTTGTTCATGCGTGATCGCCACTCAGGCGCTACAATTGTATCGGAATGGCTAATCAGTGCTGGTTAATGTTTTTCGTCTGCCAAGGGTCGGTGAAAATGACGTTCGACGTGTTTCTGCAGACGCAGTCAAAAGTTCCAAGGGACTCATTTCTCATTTCCCTGGCTGTAAGGAAAAACGACACAAGTCACATTTTTTTCTTCGTCTTTCGAATATCGAGTTATGGCTATATTAGCGAAGTTCAGGGAGAGTAGACTCGTCATTTCTGAGGATAGCAAGTGTCCTAGTAGCCAACCCCTTCCTCACAAAGTCATATTTCAGAACGACACAAGTCCAGACTTTTTCAACGACGTGTATCAGGCAAAAGTACAAAAGTCCAGAAGATCAAAATTGCAACGATTACAATTAATGGAACAATAGACGGTCTATTCTGTTTCTGCAATCCTTTACCATTGTTACTGAGTGTAAATCTAATTATGATAAAAAGATTGTTGAGACGTCATGATGTGAGAAGAGGCCATATTGAACGATGAGATTCATATTGTACTGTCCATACCTATGTCATAGTACCACTCAGAAGAATAGGACCACTTACCCTCACCGCAATTGAAACGATCACTTCTGTCTTTATCGTTGTATAGCTCCTTAGAAAAAATTCTTGTGTAGGCCGGACTTGTGCTGTTTTACCTGACGTTATTATTCCATTTTTCACGATACCTACTGCAGCTAAGTATTTTTCAATGCATCCTATCGCGTGTTGAATGGCATGAGGTCGTAACCACCACTACACGACCGTTCAGCATTTTTCAAATTGAAAGGTAGTATAATTTTCTTTCTATATATTTGGGCGAAGAGTCTTGAAATATGTTGAAATTCAAAATTGTTGAGATACGTCTGTTGAGTATCGATTTATTGTTGTTATAATAACCTAGAAGCATCAAGGCGTATCCGATCACATACGATCTTTTGCTTTTAGGTTTTCAATTTCTTAATTTCGGATTATACATGCGTTTTCGTCAGTCTAATAGCAATGATACGACCTTATATCGCCAAAATCACCTTTTTTGTGTTTACGACATTATGCCATAGCCATGTGATATTATAACGAAAGCGTCATGCGAAATTGAGCACGATAACGCGATACCGGAGCCATATATACACTCATCCAGTATTTATAAATCCGGGAAATTCAGTCTTTGAACATACAGCGATACCTCAGGTGAAAAGTAATGTGACTTGTGTCGTTTTTCCTCACAATCATATCATCTTACCTGACAATAGTAGCGGTTGTGTCCACCGTTCAGACAATCAGCGTTTTCGTCACAACTGGTTATACCGTCAGGGCAGAGACCACGATCCGGCCTACACCCGATTGTCTGATCACCTACGAAGCCAGGATTGCACGGACCGCATCTGAAGGAGCCCTGAAAGTCCGAAAACAATTGATAGTCTCATATTCTACTCCATGCAAGTCACAAACGTCAAGTTTCACCCAACTCACCTCGAGATTAATGCACTGAGAGTTTGGGTCACATCCCCCGTTTCTTCGGTCGTTACACTCGTTGATATCAACACATCGCTGTTTGTTTCGTCTGGCATCCTCAGGACCAGAACCCTCGACTGCTCGTCCTTCGAATCCTGCTGGACATGGGTCACACCTGTACCCAGGAAACTTGTTAACACATCTCACCCTGGGATCGCATGGTTCTTCTAGGTCGCACTCGTCTATGTCATGGCAGTCTGTTCCGTTTCCGGTGAAACCGGCTGGACAGGAACCGCAGCGATAATAAGGTGGGGCATCGGTTGGATAGCATTGAACGCGGTTATGGCAGGGGCTCATACTGCAGGCATTACGACGTTGGCACCTCTCACCGTCTCCTTCGTAGCCTGAAGGGCATCGACCGCATCTGTGATTAATTAATTAGTGGGTATTCAGTGATGAGACATTGTTATATAAACTCAAGTTCTAAGCTTCATCTCCACGAGTTCCTACTTATAGCCGTTGACGGTATCCGTGCATGAGACACCGGCAAAACATCGACGATCTTCGCAGGTGTATCCTCGCTGACATTTTCGACCGTCACCTACGTAGCCTCGTGGACATGATCCGCATTCCGGTCCCCTAGGCGTATCTCGACACTGGACTCCAGAGAAACATGGTGAGTTCCAAGAACAGGAAATCTGGCGTAGGCAATCTGCAGTGTAGAATATAAGATGATGTAAGAATCGTTGAGTTCACAAATACAACAAGTATTCTGTCTTCATTTCACGTCTCGAATTACGTTCATGGACTGTGTACAGTGAATTGAACGGCTTGATAGTGTCGATATACTCTGAGCCCTGAGGCAAATGTCTCAGTATTTCCTGAATTCATTAGTAACAGAGATGTGTGTATAATGAGCACTGAACATACCGCCAGTTGGTTTCCGGCACGCGGCACAGTTTTCAATTAATTGTCTCAGATGCCGCGTCTCAGCTTTCTGCAAAACAGCACCACTCAGATGAGGATTACAATGACTTACACAGGTATACACTATTTACGTAGGAAATCAGTTCGCTGGTAAACTCCGACGTTCCTAATTGGATAGAAACACGTGAAATTCGACGACTTATACTTACGTTCGATTCAACTGCCTCAGTGACGTGGCGTACAGCTTGTATCAACTCGTTCATAGTCTTAATGAGAAGAGCGTCATTTATGCACGCTGAAACAGAGGTAGAAAATATCCAATTAGTTTTCGGATTAGATTTTCAAACTATCATCTGAGCATTTCAATCCTTACTATTCTCATCCCATGATAGAATCGGTTGGTCACCACGTCTTTCGGGTTCTACGAACGGCTGATCACCCTGTACCCCATAATCGTCTAGGAAATTCGATGGACAATTCTCTCGTGACAATACATCATTGATTTCCAAATTGAAATATACTACTGCCTTGTGCTTTCTCTCCTTGTACTGCAATCAGAATAAAACGTCGTTTGTTAAGGTTTGAATTTATAATCTCACGCCAGTGGTTGGGTATTCTTAAAAAAAAAGGGAACATATGTGACACGAGAAAAAGAGATTTTCTCTCATCTGTTCCTTGATCATTCCAAAGGGTTTTTATGGACCGCAGCAAAAGGTGAAAGGGAGGCCCCCGAGGGAGTCGCAAACCTGGTTGCAAGTATGCCGCAAAGCACAGATGGTCCACGATCAGAAGAGAGAGAGAGAGATAGAGAAATTGTGCAAGGCAATCATGCCTAGCGCCGTGTCACCCATATTAGGAATACTTTCCGCCTACGACCCTCGTAGTCGGCAGCCTACGAGGTTTTTGCGGCCCTCGGAAGTCTCGCGGAAGGCATAATGCGGTTGTTACGATTGAGTGGGCCTGGGTGGCCCCTCCTCATAATCATTAAGGAATTTTAGCGTGGGTTTGCAGAAGCAACAGTGAGAGCGACATATTCGAGTTGAAAAGGTTTTTCGTCCAAGACTACCAGGCCAAGGTATACGGTACGGATTGTGTTTATTATTCATCGATCAATCTGTGAACGTATGTGTTCAGAACATGGTGTAGTAACACGGCGACGACTGTCGCCGCCATATGTGTAGCCGGATTGTAAACAACGAGGAACGTATATACGTGACCCAGAAAATTTCAATTGTTTATTCGCGACTAACGCTGTTCGGATTAAATTCAGAAGATCTGATACAACACCGAGAGATTAATCCGATATCTTTTTCAATTTATATATCCCCAATGCAATCTATTTTCAATTAATCTTTTCCGATACCTGATCGATTAGAGAATTCGAAATCGCGACCGATAATTCATCATAAATTTTGCAAAACCCGGGAAATTATTCGCACTTTGTAAAATAAAAATCAGAATTATTTCATTCTTTAAATTTCTATTCCATAGGTGCATGCGATGTTATCGATAAGCTCTTTTTTACACTCATTGTGTCTGGTCATGCTACTCACCACCTCGAGTCGTACGGTTTGTAGGCGTCCCGCCATTTCCTTGAGGGTCCTATTCATCGGGACGACACCTTGGTGGGCGCAATTGAGGTACAAATCTATGTGGGCGTTTGGCTGGGTCTGGTGAACGTCGATCAAAAGACTTTTGACTATTGTCGAGTCGTTGAAGTCTTTTATGGTGAAACGCTCCGCGTGTACCTTGCCATCGTGAATGGTCTCGATGATGACTGAATAGAGGTAGAAGCAATGAAAGTATAAAGCAAATGACATCGCCTCGTTTCACTTAACTCATAATTCTATACCATTGTGGCTTTTAGCTTCCGGAATTTTCATCGACGAGGGATTCTGGGTAATTGAGACCAATAACTCGTTAAGCTATTACACGCACTTCGTCAGACCATTCTGAAGTCTTCTATGGAAATTCTGGAGAGTCACTAACGCTGGACAACTCCTATGGCTACATACCTCAATTATGGAGGATATAGTCTACCTGGGTGCTTTCCCTTGTTATCGAGTGAATGGAATGTATTGCAGAAATTAGTGCATGAAATTGGACGGAATTTAGATTGAATCAATAATTCTATGTATGCAATAAATATGATTTCCCTGTTTATACCACGCAGACCGTTTGATCAAGAAAATAATGACCGACAGTTTCGGGGCTTAGCCATCGATATGCTATGTATGAATGCGTGATTTATCCGGCTCTCAAAAAACGTGGATGAAAATATCTGTCATTTGAAAATACCGTCGCGATCCTCTGCAGATTAAAACAAAAAAAAAGTTCATTGAAATTTGTTCGAATATCAACCTGCACGTCGAAAAATTTCACCGACCATAAGCTGGCGAAAGCTACACTACCGAGTAAAGTTTGATTTATCGAAGGATCTAATTAATATGCTACAACAGTTATCGAGGCTTTGATAAGCCCCGTTGTTAAGACTTGGGTGAAATTTCTCTCGGTTTTATGCACCAGGGTTAAAATCATAAGGTGGAAAATTTTCCGTCCTCCAAAGTTAAGCTCATAGAAATTTCGCCGTTGTCTCGTGTCGCAGCTGTTATCCGCAGGGGCAGGAAATTTGTTCAATCTTGAAACTTCAGATATATACTTCTTGTATATATATAGTATATGTATACACGAATACGCGGAGATTTGTTCAGAAAGTTTATACCAATATAGAGTTTGTCGAAGTATTGCTATACGTAATATATCTAGCACAGTCCACACTCTACATCTAGAGTAATACCGATTCGTTTAAGTGATCAGTGCCAGTTCGTGATCGGCCCTCGTGTTATATGGGATGAGGCAGTTTTTGCCCACGGGATCACTTTAACAGATCGCGAGCAATGGACCGGCACAATTATTATGCCACGTCACAAAATGATCGGCAGTAATTACCTCGGAGAGGTATTTAATTTATATTACATATGTAGTAAAAAATGCGTAATTTTATGTTTATTTTACTTTTTATCCACTTCTTCAAGTTTCGTTTATCTTATCAAAACTCCGTATGCTGTTAGCACATTTTCTTTTTTCTGCATAATGTCGTATTCTTTTGGAAACGTAAATTCATGCGCATAAATAAATTCCATTTCGATTGATTTGTATACATTTCTATGAATTGGGAAAGACTTTATGAACGATTTTCAATAAATTTCCGATAGCCGCATGTGCAACGCATACAAACGTATGGATCGAGACAGGATCTTTTAACTGAAGTAGAAATTGGCCATGTTTGGTAAAGATCTGTATACCGGTGCGAGTGCGACGACTGTATCGCTGTTCGAGAATTGCGTCATCGGTGTGAAAGAGTGGAAACGAAACTTTGCGATCATTTAACAAACTTCGCTGACGAATTCATGCCAACAGTTTTTAACAGCCTACTCCATGGGCGTTTAGAGACCCACGATTTGAATAATAAGACTAATAAATCAACAGCCATGAACTAATATCCAAAATAGAATCAAAAGGCAAAATCCTGATAAGTAATAGTAATAATAATAATAATAATAATAATAATAATAATAAAAAAACAATTGAGTACTAAATATTTTTTTCTAATTCAATTTTTTTCACTGCAGTTGATGAAATTTTTGAAGGACTCACCATGCTTCGTGCGTCTGTCTAATATAACAACGAATTTCTCTTTCGATCCAGAGAAGTCTGCAGCAAGAAGGGTCTCAGGGCCACGACGTTTTCTTGGCCTGATGTTTTTTATCGAAATTGCGAAATCATCTTCCCGCAACGCTTCTTCCAGGTCCTTTGCCAATGCTGTAAAATAAAGAGGTTCGTAGACATCAGATTCGTTGGTGTATAAATGACCGATTTTTAGGCCCAAATACGAGATGTTTGAGATTCACAGAATATACAAAAATGATTCGCTTTCTGGTCAAAATTTGGGCAATTTTGTACATTTTTATGCTCCACATTCCACCCAATTGTCTTGTGCCCTTCATCCTTCATCAAATAATGAACATACGAAATGAAAAATTGTTCTCACGCGAAAGCTGGGCTGTGGGTTCGAGGCTCAACAAGCCACCTCGTAAACAGCGTGACTTATTTGATTTCCTGATGCGTGGGCGATACTGTGCGATACAACTACGAGCGGTTTAACCATTTCTACATCCAATTATAGCCGAGGGAATCTTTCGCTCCAATTTTTCGCCATTTTTTAGTCTTCTTTTTCCTCGAATTACACATCTGCTTATCTATATGTCGCGTCGCTGGCGAGGCCACGGCCACGTGTTAAAAGATTTCACCATGTAAAAATCATCGAAGAAAATTATTGAGGTCGTAATTAGGCTCGAAGTAAATGAATGGCACCAGTCAGCTGTTGTAGACGAAAAAAAAAGATAATTAACCATTCGGCATAGTAGCCACTGCGTGTGGTTATCTGGGCTTCTGTTGAATCAACACGGTACGTGTGGTGTTGTCGAAGGGTGCGATTGAACGATGTTTGCAATACTTGATACATTATTCGATGGTATAAAAAGGACGGTGGATCTCCCCACCTGTTTTTCACAGGATCAACACGACCCGTATACAATCCCATGCATATGTATTATGGTACATGTGTATGTACCTCGAATTCAGTGACCACACGGATTTCCAATTCCATTCGAATGTATTCATCCAGAATTATATGAACTGAAACGTTATGCCATATGGGCAAAATGTATGTGATCACGCTCTACGTCTGCTTCTATTTTTAGGTAAGTGATTCACATTTTCATTTACAAAGATATATAACAATGCAAACGACTAGATTAACAAGAACTTGCATAATTTTAACGCGTCCGTGAAAACCGCTAGCCATAACTACTGCATGGCACGTATACTTCTATCCCCCATATCGGTGTAAAAACATCAGATTCTTATACGTTCTAAAGATTACATCATTTAATGCATTATAAAAACGGTCCACATAATGCGATAACCAGTCGTCAAAAATCTTCAAAATTTATTCTCACGCTCAGGGATCGCAAGAACTTAATCTTGTGTTAGTCTGAGTAGTTTCGAATCTCTTTGGAGGATTCATGTATCACACTCTCCGCAGCGTTACATGGAAGATAAATTTGTGGATCGAATGATTCCAGTAATTCGTCTAAAAGTTTGGTACTAATCTTATATCTCTCATATATCATAAAGTACCGTGAATTCTCATTAGCGACGATTTTGTATAGCAGACGTCGTCAAGACGTAGAGCTCGAATACCATCTCCGATTTCCAACTCGAAGGCACTCTGAGATCCTGGCGCAGGCGTTAGGGAACGGTGTCTGATCATGCAAGGGGGGACACGCGGGTAGTCATTCATGTTTGGATATTAAGAAGAACGAATTATCTCCAAGCTCTCATCTCCAAAGATCAATGTTAACACGTACAGGTTTGTTCATAGAAAAGGGAATACGACTGGGTACAATTGCTCCACCGTTCGACGTTTCGAAAGTGACATAGCATTCGGGAGAGACTCGATTATTTTTCAAATTTTATCCCCTTACGATCGGCTCCACGTTACTCTTTCTTGACCGAGCTCCGCCCTGGTGATCTCGGAGTTGACTGACCCGCTTCCGGGTTTCTTACAGGGCTACAAGACTCCTGGATAAAGGGAACTGGTTCCACCTGGCAAGTAGTGGAAACGTCCGACGAGTGACGACGATCGCATTTATAGCGGTTCCTCCTGCGCTATGACCTCGACCCATCTCGGGCCTTCTTATTATAAAGTAGGGAAGCAGCGGGGGTGCAAAATATCATAAACCGGAAATGGAACAGATCTATCTGTTTCGAGTTTCTGGTATATACGAGAATACTGCCGAAATACTGCAAGAATACGAAAATTGATTGTTCATTCGTGTTCAAAAGTCTTTCGAGTCTCATTGGACACTCAGGTTCTTAACTCGGACATTTTTTCGTTATCAAATGTCGAACATCCTGAAAAATTGATTTTCAGAATACAGCTAACGATCTTCTGATCGATGGTTAGACGTGGTTTTCATTGAATCAGAAAGTTATGACTTTCGCGATACTTTGAAAGAGTAGTAGGTGTTCGAATCCTGTCTCTGATACCGGATAGGCATGATGAATTTTTCCTAACCAATGGTCTTGAAAATTCTTCATAAAAATCTAACGACTTACAGAAACGCTGTGCTTTGGAAAAATTCATGTAATATACCTTGGTCAGGTGTGATGGCAAGCACGGAGCCCAGGGAAACCGCGACAACGGCAACGAGGACGAGGAGCGCCGCGACGCAGCGCATCTCGATGAGTTCCTCACAATTTCCGGTGGTCACTTCCCGCCCCGAATAAACTACACCAATTTATTTTATTCGATCGATAATAAGCACGAGGCACTGCGATATGCACTGGTCGAAGAGCGACCCTCGACACACTCAGAACTGGTACTGGACTGCGGAATGGGTTTCGCTTCACTTTTATAGAGCGCCCACGGTATTTACTCTCGCACGTCCTTTGCGGGACGTTAGTGTATCCCCCTCTTGGCATCATCCCACATGATCTCAATGATCGTTAGTAAGTAGGTATCTCTTTGGTTCCAGGCGCCACGCCGATCTCTATAATAGAATGGAAAACGAGAATCGCGACTCTCGATTCGTTCGAGGGAATAATTAATTTACGTACAGGTATTCTGCGTCCTACCAAATCCGAGGATCCAGGTGTGGCCTCAAATTGCGATACCTTTTTTCATCGTTTTTCAATTTTTCAGAAGCAAATTACCATTCCAAAATCTCCTGTCCGTTATTACAACTAACAGAATAGACCGCGATACAAAATCGGTATACCATCGTTATACCTGTCGGTGTAACATCCGTCCGACTGTGACCGTGATGTCATAACATAACGTTACGGATTTTAACTAAGAGCCGGGACGATGAGATAAACTGTTTCGTGTCGTTGCATATTTATATCAGACGATGTATTATGAATTATGAAACATCGTCTATCAATCCGTGACTATAATGGGAATACGTACGTACGTACATATTTTACCTATCAACCTGATTCCTGTAGAGAAAAATAACTCCAGTCTCTGCTCTCTTGAATAAATTAAAACCTCATCTGAGAGTATTAATCTTTTTTCTAATTTCATTCCGTTTATTAAGCCCAGACGACAAAGAACTTTGAAAGACGTATTCACACCACGTACAAGTCGAGAGGACGTTGATCACCCGTTCTTTGGGATCATTTGTCATCTCCGAACGCGCGCAGAGAAAACTTCTTCTCAATTAAAACAAATCTTTTTTTTAAACAAGGAAATTTCGGCGTTTTACAAACACTCAGAGTAATTCTCTGTTCATTATTTCTTCATTTGAATAAAGTGAATATCATTGTTCGAACTAATCGATATGGCTTATCGGATGAATCGGCTCGATTGAATGTCATAGTTTTTAAGAACAATATTACATCAATTCAACACACCGACTTGGTTGAATTAATCATTTCTGAAATCAACCAAATTTTCGATTTATCTTACCACATTTTTTGCATTGCGGCCAAGGAACCAAATCGAACCAATCGCTTCGCTTACAATAACTAAACTCGAGTACGTTCCTGAGGGATTCAGCCTGATCGAACAATTTTTGAAGATCAATCAAGAATTTCGTGGCGGGACCAAGAGTCTGAAATTTTGTGTAAAAAAAAGTATAAGCCGTTGGAAAGTATCTGGGAATTTGAGGCGACTTAATTCCGTCAACTTGTTCAACTTGTTTGGATCTTTGAAAAGGCAATCCTAAGTTTTCTCACATTTCTGAATAATGTCCCGAAATCCGTTTGCTCGGAACGAAAGGCAATTTAAAATTTAGTAAAGAGTTTTACGTTTGATATAGCCAGTCAGTTTACCATGGTTACCTATAATTGGCGATCCATGCATCTCTTTCGAGAACTTACATCAAATGCCGAGCTCATTTCGCCAGGTAATGCGAAATCGTTGGAAGACAGACTCGCAAACTTCATAAGACAGAAATTACAGACTTCACAGAGTTTGGATAGCTCGTTGTTTACGTGGAACGTATATATCCGAACAATTATCTATACAGCTTGCTCCGGATGTTGAAGTTGTGAAACCGACTCTTCGAAGCTCATAGGTATCTTCCAGAATCGTTCAAAGGACCCCAATCCCTTTTTCATAAAATTTTAATTCACACAAAATAGGAAATTCGAAGCTTCTTCAAATCTAATATCCGATGAAAGAAAAGATTATTACATCCGATAAACTTTGGGAATTTATTGCTTCAAAAGCGTGAAATAGCTGAGTGAATGCGTCCTTCTTTTACACGAAAAAAAAAAAAAAGAAAGAAATGTAAATCAATATTCCTATTCGAGATTGTCGATCATTTATTCATCGTCTGTGTTCTTCCGTTATTATTGCTTATTGCGAATGAATCATCTGTCCTTATTGTTCATTTATTTATTTATTTGAACAAGAATATACATACATACATACGTCATACAGATATGTATCATAAAGTGCAGCTTAGAGGGTATCTGGATTAAATACATTCATACATTAAATCGTTCGAAAAATTCTTTCGAGTAGATGTAGTATATAATCATAATATAGGTACTGTGAAGTGGAATTATTTTTAAAGATTTATTTCGAGGGTTGTGGAATGGTAATTCTATTTCTAATGCATGAAGGATATACATTTTGAGGAACAACAAATATTCCTACGTCTAGGAATTTCATTTTAATTATTTCACCTATACCTACGAGTAATTACATTAATAATTAGGTAAATACAGTGAAAATGATCGTTATCAGTAAATGGTTTTCGAAAACGTTTATTGTCGCAACTTTTTTGCGCTCTACATTTACGAATTATTTAAAACTTACTCAAAACATTGATTCACCGTTCGTCATTAGTAATATTTTAAGACGATACGATCTTGAGCGTTTCAACTTCCCGCTTAAAGTTTATAGGTATGTATAATTGTATACGTATATGGTGAAACGGCAAAAACACCGAGAATATGGCAATGGCCGGCTAACTAGTGTAACATGTGATAAAAAGGGAGTAATAGTATATGAGAACAAATCGTTTCTTTTTTTTTTGCTTTTTCAAATATTACATTTTTTCTCAAAAGGTTGACGCTTTTTCGAACTTAAATGTTCAAAACCATATAAAAATCTCACACACATACTCACAATGATCATGAATGTATAATTAAATCTTCGTCCGCTGATCATCCATCCGGTTTCTGCACAGCTATGCCGCATACATCATTTATCTACATACCAATCAAAAGCCACTGAAGTTTTATAGTAACATTCAAACCAGTACGACGTGCGAAAAAACAAATCCGCGAAATCATCGCAGAAACTGCAGAGAGAATCTCCAATGAATTGGCATGCACAAACTATATTTGTGCAAACCTCACTGGAACTTTATACGCGTCCCACAAACTCCGCGAATAAATAGTAGCCGTTGGTATACTTGTACCAAAAGTTGTATTTTTTTGGTTTTTTATTTTTTTTCAATTTTTAAAAGGAACTACGAAACGTCACCAAATTCGTCCGTGCACTTTAAAGTACGGTGGCTCGTGGCGGTGGCGTAACGGTAAAGCAATTGGCTCTGCTGATCTCAGGCACAACTTGTTGGCCATTATCATTGCTCAAGTTCTGAGTCTCATGAGCTGTTACTTTAGTTTTACTATCTTTTATTGAAAAATGATCCAGCCTTTCACGTGTCACAGAATTCGACTCGGTGTGATGAAGATGAGTATCGTTCGATGACCGACGCCAGGAAACTCTGCAAACTACGTCAGGAGCTGCACTCTGCAGGCCTCCCCGGCTTGTGGAGGACACAACTTTTTGCGAGGTCCCTGTAGTGGCATCCTGCATATAGAATATAAGCTCAGATTTCGAAAATTTTCATTTCTATTCCCACGATTATTATTATTATTATTATTATTATTATTATTATTGTTTAGATTGACATAATTGTGTAAATCCTTCGAGAACTCTCTGTACATTTGGTGTAAGGATGGATTTTGTAAGCATACTGCGCTTTGTAATATATATATATATATATATGTGAAAGCTCAGGTAGACACTCGACAATATAATCTGCAGAAGAGGATTAAATTTTGTTTTTTTCTATTTATTATCGAGCAAAGCTTGGTACTACAATTATTCCTTGGTAATAGGAAGAAATTATTATAATAGGAAGTTGGAAGAGAGCGTAGATAATGAATAAAATTAATATAGATTAGATAAGAAATGATCATTTTAATATAATTGATAGGAATTACATGTAGTACAGTATATAATGATTTTTATAAATATATTAATTACAAGTTATAACGAATAATAAATTAATCTATATATGGGGGATTCCATGCCAAATCAACCTGGTCCTGACCCTATCGACCTCTCAGATCTGGTCCGCGATTTTTTGTATCATTCCTTTGACTCTCGATAGCAATCAGAATTTTTTTTTTCAGATTTTTCATCATAATTTTATGTTGATATTCGAGAAAACAAAAAAAATTTTGAAAAAAATCTGAAAATTTTTTCAAGAATCCTTGGCTATTGTTAGAAATATTCAAACAGCGCTTGTATGTTTTCAAATCTTTTCTTTGAAAAAAAGTAAAAAAAAAAAAAAAAAAAAAACAAGTTGAAGCGAAAGTCCAAACATTATGAATTTTGGTTAAAAATTTTTTATTTCTGACACTGAATTTTTGAGAATTTTTTGAGATTTTTCGATTACGGCCATCGAGGTGTTGGAAAAAAAAAAAAAAACTTTGAAATTTCATGACGCGTTGAAATTTATTTCGAAAATTTTGAAAAAAATTCTGATCGCTATTCAGAGTCAGAAAAATGGTACAAAAAATCGCGGACCAGATCTGAGAGGCCGAGGGTCGGTAGCAGGTCGATTTGGCACGGAATGCCCCATATACGTGTGAAAAGAAAAATCAGAGAAATAAAATAACACTAGAACTCCAAACAGGGAAGAAATTAATTATAGATTTATAGATATATACCTATATACATATGTACTCGGAGTATTCGTGGAAACGCTACATAGGGCGCCTGCATATACAGGCGACTCAACGTCAACGATTATGTTTTGTTCCCACGTAGCCAATGGGCACGCAATATGCGAAACAAAACCTAATCGCTTGACTTCTGAGTTGCCTGTACGCAGGCGGTTTCACGAATACTATCCCAGTATACCGTGAGGTTACGTTGAAAGAGCTGGTTCCAAGCGCGCAGGCGCTGATCTATTCGAATATCGTTGGCCGTGGCAGAGTCGCGCTAGCAGCTCCACCAACTTTACAGTAATATCCCTAGTTCTGTCGTCTGCTAGATTCACAACAAACATAACCACGGTTTGCCGCCATTCGTATTTGACAACAACCGGAAACAAATAGCAGACGGACTCTGGGGATATTCGTGGCGAGTCTGAGATTGGCGGCCCTCGTAATATTCGAATAAATCAGCGCCTGTGCGCTTCCTCACGGTATGTATACATAGGAGTAATACATAGGTATATTCTTGTGGTCGGGAAGAAGAGATTTCTTCAAACTATGAAAATATTAGTCTTTCACGGTCTACTGTATTCATAGCCAAGCCAACCCAGTGGAATTGCAAATGCACCAACGAACAGTTTGGCCCTTGTCCGGTGAAAATAGAAGAGCTCATGGTGCTTTCGAAATACAATGGTCGAGAATAGATGGAATGTAAACGTGTTCGGTAGATCTAGTTTCAATTGTAACAGTAATTGCGCGGATCAATCCGGCGCGATTAGATCGTAGAAAGAAATTGTTCATATTTGTATAAAAATTTTTGAAAATTTCAACTGCTGATGATGTTTAATCGTAGTCGTTCTAAGGTCGAACGATAAAGCGGAAAAACAGCGATATAACATCAGAACATTCTTAAGATTTTTCGCATTTCGGTGCAGACCCTTATCCAAATTTAATGGTCATCGTTCGGTTTTTTTTGTCTTTTCTAGAAATTTTTTTTTAGCCTTTTCAGCTGATCAGCTTTACGGAGAGTGACGGCGGAGTGACTCGAGTTTGTATGGTAGGAGCTCGCGCTGGTTCTCGATCCTACAATGAAATTTTATGTTTTCAACTTCATGATTTTGATGGAAGAAATAAAACAAAAGATGGAACAAGTGGCCCTCAGCTGTCTCGCAATGATTGTGTTCTTTGTTTTCCTCTTCTTCTATGGAACCCGAGTCTTCCGCTAAGCACTATACTGAATACTCTATGTACATAAATTTCAAGGTCTGTATCACACAACTAAGTAAACTGTGTTCAAACTCACCCGGTTTCTGCTCCGGATATTAAATGCTCCGTAGACAATCGGGTTCATGCACGAATTGGTGCAGGCAAATAAAAATAGGCCCTTTTGGATACGCTGGTCGACCTGCTTCGCGGATGCCGGATCCACCCAGTACCTGGTAAATCATTTCGATATTACATCATAGATATTTTCCTGTTTCATTGCCACGTGATAAGGTAAGGGGCGAAGTGATTGAACACGGACCAGCGAGTTTCAAATATTCTTTGCGAATGCTTCCATGGTTGAAAATGAAAAATCTTCATATGAAATTCCTTCGTTCTTTTGCCCGCTGTTCAAAGAAGATAATGAAACGATTTTCTGACAAGAATTTTGCGATCGATTGTGATAATCGTTCTTATTGTAAACTACACACAGTACACCACGATTATTATTAAAAAGCCACAAATTGTTGAAGCAAATGTTCAAATTGAGCGACATTGTTCTATCTACCGAATACTAGTGACTCGGGAAGTTTCATATCGACATGTTCATATTGACTCGCTTTACCCTAGATGTGACTATAGTTACACGGAGCCCTCCCGTAATCTTTATTTTTCACTTACCAGAAGCTCATGACGTAGTACGGCGTCCAGCAGGTGAAAAATGCGAGGATAATGATGATGGTCATTTTTAGGGTCCGGATTTTGGCGCGACCCAAAAAGCCGAGCGATGACCGCCGTATTTTGTCTGTAACAGATCGGGAGTTTTTTTTTTCTTTTTCTTTAATTGATGTAGGTATAACTCTCATCAAAACGAAAGAGAGCTTCGATGGAAATCGTAGAGGCTTCATAAACTTTTGTCAGAACGTGGAGAAATAGCTTTTTGTTACTCTGGACCATCGGAACGATTGTTCAAACTTTTCAGAAGCTCCGTAAGTCTGTATAAAAAGTTTACCTGATACCGATACATTAGGTTCATATTGGAAAAGAGCTTTCCAAGTTTGGCGCAACAGATACAAGTCTTTGGTGCGAAATTGGGGAAAATTAATTATCACGCTTAAAGAAAGTTTTGCGCAAGTTCTTCGTACGCTTTGATCATGCATTGAACAGCCGATATAAATTTGAAGAAATGAAAAGCAAATTAAACTTACCCGAAAAAGATTCCCTCGATCTTTTGTAAATCTCAGCTATTATACTAGCATAGCTGTATATTATCACGAAGAGTGGAAGCACGTACATCGTTACCATACCGAATAGAGAATATATCAGCTCGTGTTTTGGGGTAGGAAATGCATTGATTGTTACGCACTGTTCCCACGTATTCAACTCCGGATGTATCTCGACGTGAAAAACTACCATCTGAAATACATCATAGTTGCAGATCAGCCGCTTCAGGTTTTGGTAGATAAGTGACGAACAACACCGACACGTGGACCTTTGTTATAATTTTCTTTTTTTTTCTTTCAAATCGCTGCTATACTTCGGAAAAATATCACACACAGTCGATGTTTTCATAGCTGATTGATTGTCTTTTGAGAAATAATTAGATACTGTTACCAATTAATTCTGATTGTTTGTAAAAATAGAAGAAATCTGATGTGAAAAAGACTGAGTCAATGAAAATATTTCTCTGCACAGCATATAAACAGTAATTCCCCCCCCCAAAAAAAAAAGAATGCTGCACGGCAACCTTTGTGAAAATATGTCCGCTTTCGCAGAGTGATTGGAAAGATCTGTGAGTTCTGGAATTGAAGGGTCATTGTATAAACCACCAAAGCACCTCTGGACCCCTATTCTGCAACTTTTTATCCGATCGATTCGACTACTATCCGAACCTATGTGACGTTAGCGAGCAATAAGGTTTCGGGAAAGACAAATCTACCCGATAGAAAACAAGACGAAACAAACCGATCCGATCGTTTCGTTAACGAAAAGTTACAGAATATGAACTTCACAATTACGGATTAGATCGTTTCATTAATAGAAAAATAATCATCATCAGCCGAGAGTAAACCGGTAATGGAAATTGATGATCGATCGAGAAACTTACTTGTGGCAATGAGCACACCGTCGATGCACCCCAAGCGATGATCAGCATGACTTTTCCTCTTCTATCGACATCCATCAGATGTAGGGGTTTCAAAACTGCATAGTATCTGAAATACAAGTACTTCCAATGTTGGCGTATCTTTTTTTCATTTCGATTGAGATAATCGGAAGAAACTCTACGGAGAGGACGTCTCATCCCTTTCCACTTTCCCGGAGGGATATCTTACCTGTCAACGCTAATGCAGACCAGAATGAAACACGAAAGATAAACCCCGAACATTCTGAAGAACATCATGATCCTGCACATCGCGTCTCCAGCCTCCCACGACACTGTACTTGCCCAGGCGATTTCCGTGGGCATAAGAATAAACGTCACCTATAAACGTGTGTCTATAGTCAAAATCTTTACCTACATTCGTTGTAACATGGGTCTTCCCAATGATACTCATGTCGTTACGGAATTCAGTAATTATCATTGGCCGATGAATTACTTCAAACTTCTCGTTGCAATATATGCTTTGAATTATACGGGGTTGTTAATTGAATTGAATCACGGGTGAGAAACAGCAGGTTGTTGCACGAATCATAAAGTTTCAAATTCATCGTTCAACTTATGTAACATAATAATTCCGCTGCATGCGCTCGTTGTATAATGTCAGAAGCATATATGAGTGCTGAAATCAAGCATTGACACGTACAACAAAACGTGAACCAAACTTTCCCTTTGTGGATCAAACAGCATTCGACGAAGTTGATTAATTCACGATATATGCTCTGACCTATGACAGAATTTAAATCGCAGTTTGCTGCAGTTGCTAGTCGTTGAATTCTGAAGGATGTTTTTGACTTTGAAGTACAATTCAAGCTTGTATGAAGGTAGTAAAATCTTTAGCTCGCATATCGTTTGTCGATAAATCGTTTGTTTCGAATACAGAATGAGCAAGCCAGCAAAGGAATGAATTAATGAATAATTGAATAATTGAATAACTAGACTCACCAGTAAATCGGCAATCGCTAGATGCATCAGCATGGTGTTCATCCTCGATCGAGTTTTTCCTTTTCTTCTTCGTATCAGAATGAGTACGGTGAAATTACCAATCGCAGAAATGACTATGAGGATGCTGTAAGTAACGATTGACACGACATGCCCTTCGTTGAATTGCATATCAATCGGCAATACAAATTTTGTCGTACTCGTGGTGTCGTTAATTTCGGTGCTGTTCATCTCGGTGTAGTTCATCTCGGTGCTGTTCATTTCCGTTGAATTGCCAGCAAAAATCTCCCTGTATTCCATTTTGTTGCTGATCTTGAGCCTTGCTACGATTTAAATTCTGCGCAATCAAAATATAAACATCATACGGTTATTGGGTGATAAAAAACGATTCATTATTTGTGTATGTATACAATTTCAATAAATTTTAATAAATTTCATTTCCAACTTGAATATATTTTTTCACAGAGGTTTAAAATAATCATATTATTCCGGAACGAAGGACTAACTCGTTTGCTGCATTTATATTTGGGGATTTAAGTAATACAGAAGCAATCATACGACTTGGCTTTGTGTTCCTCCCTTGTTTAGCTCCTGTATACGAAGGTTGTGAATCAAATTATACTTTAATCATTTTTACAAGAAACGATATATACTCGGAGGAAAGTTTTCGTTAATTTATAAACCAAGCATGTTCTTTGATTTCCTTTTCTTTTTTCTATATTGAATAAATAAAATTTGAGAAAAATATTTTGTAGATTCAACCGAGTCGAGTTAATTGTCAATCCAACATTGTTTTCCGAACATTACAGCCTTCTTTACTCTGAACAATGTTCTTCTTTCATCACCGTTTTCGAGCCGATTGATTAATTCAACGAGATATTCATTCGATTCGAATTAAAAAAACCAACAGAGAATTACTTTTGAATGAAACAAAAATTTGTTCGACTTTCTGGATAAGTTTTATTCAAAAATATACTTTTCACTTTAGTTCAGTTTTAAACTGCAGGAGAGTTATTGATATACCGTTTACAATATTCCTGTATAATCCCCGTGTATTTGTAGGGTATGATCGTAATATGATAGGATTGGATTTCGAGGATGGCTTAGTAATTGCTGCGACGTCTTACATCGATATATGCATCAATCGTGATGGAGAACATATTGACTCGAATTTCGCTGGTCGAATTCGGTTATTGGCACTGAACATTCCCGAATTGAAATCGTGAAGCAAGTGCATATAGTATATGTTTGATGTTAATTTATTTGATTAACAAGTCACTAGTAAACACAAGCTACTCATACACTGTTTACCAAATACAGAACTTCAATTCTCTGTATAACAGTTCAAACATTCGTGAGTCAATAAAGCCATTGAAAATTTGAAAATCAATGGCACCGTCTGATTGTCCGAATAATCGAATTCTCGTGAACCGTGAATATTTGCGACAGGTTTTGGGCAGAATGAGGCTTTTCCGCTTTGATCCCCTTCCGTATAGGGAACTGATTCGAGTAATTGGTTTTCTGCTAATCGTGAGACGAATCTTCGCATTGGAACTTATAGTATGTTGGTTGATATTCTCATTGTCAGTAGGCATCGTTCTCAAGATATTCGCAAAGCCTGCTAATTTAAATTAGGAGTTCAGTATAGCGGGATGTGAGGGTGTTTTTTTCTGCATTATCTGATATTCCATTCTAATTCGAGAACGGCTGCGTATTCAGAATTTATTTTTTCGTATCAGATTACACGAGCTTGAATTTTCGCTTTGTCAAACGCTGCGCAATATCCTATTCTCTCAAATATCCGGAGAGCTTGAAGTTTTTTCTTCGACGATCTCGCTATCAGAATCGTTCAATTACGTGTTAGAAAAAAACTCAATTGGTAATTTCATTTCCCTTTATGTATCAAGAATTTTTATATTATTCTTTCCTAGACGCTTTTGAGAAATCGGTTCGAAACATGCCTTCGTATCTATAAGGTACGACAAAGCTAATGTTACAGAAGCTGAAAGATGAACTTTTTATAGGTCGATGCGTACACATTTTAATCATTATAGTTATTTGGTAAACTCTTAAATAAGGGCAGATCTCAGCGGGATGTAATAAATCCAATATAGAAGAAAGAAGCTGCAGACAAACTACAGTACGCTGTGAGATCGGAATACTTTCGCGTGTTAAAAAAACTGAGAAAGTCTCTAAGCGCGGAAAAGTATCGACAAGAATAAGAATTTTCGTAGAAATCGAGAATCTCGATTTTATTCTCTGCATTCGAGTGTCATTTCCTCGATAATTTTAGGTAAGAAATCTCTGGGTCAAAGGTGCTGTGATAAAATTGATTCGTCGAAGAATGTCGTTGTGTTGAATGCCGATCTTCGCCGAATACCCGCGTTTAGGGTAAATATCTGTTGTATTTCCCAAAGCCCACGCTTCATGGCGGATGAAAAGCGCCGGAAATTAGTCGCTCCGAAGATTACAGCATCTGGCTTCGGATGTACCAACTACGAAAATCACTAATTGGTATCTTATCCAAAAATGGGATGATAATTGATCGGATTTCACAAACGCCGAGATTGTTTGGGTAGATTTAGGCGAATTTCGGTAAGCTGATAATCGAAGGGATCGTGCAGGAACAACCGGATCTGTGTGCCATTGGAAATTATTGTAGATGTTGGATAACTAGAACAGGCGAAATGAACTTGTCACATTGGCGTTAGTGGGAATATTTTTTACTAGGAGCTTATTCGACCTGAAATCGACACCCCTGAATCGGAAAGAGGATCCGATATGCCAATGATCAATGGCAAATCACGTCCCGAGGGACTCGTTCGTCGAAATATCTGTCCATCACGTATCACGTATAGTATGCGTCTATATTAAATTTGAAATATAATTTTGTTCTTTTCTGAAGAATTCGACGACGGGACGTGTTTCGTCGCGATAGGAAATCGACGGCTGAAATTCATGGGAAAAACTGAAAAGGGGAAACGTGCGGGATAGGAGTCGCGGGGCGAAGCGAGGGAGGATTAGAAGATCGGGAATTGATGTTTCAAGAAGATAGCTCGATGCAACGATAGTACATGCAGTTTTGAATAGGCGAGTGATGGACAGTTGGTTAAACATTTATACAGGCCGCTGCTTATTCACTTTCCTGCAACTTTCGGTAACGGAATTTCGAGATTTTAACTATTTCCTGGAGCAGTAACTCGCACAAGAGATAACAAGCGAAACATAGACGTACTCTATACCGATCGCTACCATTTCGCATGGAAATTACTTACGCTACTAGCCCGAGCCATCTTTGTAATGTCGATTCTGATGATTTGATGAAAACTTTTGTACGCAGTTTTTAAATTTAGTTCAAGTTCTTCTAAGCTCATCTGAAATTCTCCTTACAAATAATTCCTTAATTTGTACAAACAATTTCATTTTGAGGCACTGTCTAAGTTCAGCTATAGTATAGGTATACGAACGATATTCGCGGCTAATTCGATCCAAAAAGTCAACCTCAAGCTGCCTATTGTATATCTGACTAAATTTCTTATACTTGAATGCCGGATTTTCCAAGTATTTGCATATTCTCAGCGAGACTAAGCTCAGCTTGAGCCGACGAATTTAGGGATAACGAATTAACGTGCCCTTCAATTCCGCTTTCCAATTTCCCCCAGCCGAGAAGCGCGCTCCTCGGTCTTCTCACGGTTTAGACGAACGAAAATAGCCCTTGTTTGGTTTATTTTTTTGTGGATTATGTCTACTTCCACACGATGCACTTGATTCCACCTGATACGCAGATATCTTGGCATGTGGGAGATCGGAGCTTTGATGATATGTCTCCGACATCTCTCCCCTCATGGCAAAGGAGACCGGAAATGTAATCGACCTTTTTAATATTGAAATGAAAACTGAGCTCGAGTATAAAAGAGTGAAAATATAAACCTATAATCGAATCAGTCCTGATAACACGAAAATAAGGGTGGTTCGAAAAAGAGCTTTAACTTTTTCTACCATCTCTAAACCTCACGAGCCTTAGCTCAGGACGAAAAAAGAGTCCTCCTTCCAGCGGGGTTCGGTTAGTCTTGGTCAAGTACAGAGGCTGCTTGATCGATTCCTATTTTTCACATTCGATTAGCCAGGGCGTAAGCTTTCACGTGTTAATCAAATGGAAAAAATAAAAATTGATCGATCAGCAGCTTATAAATTTGACCAATTTCCCCCTGCTCAACGCAGGACTCTTTTCTCGTCATAAACTGAGGCTGAGAGGGGTTGGTGGTCGAAAGAAAAAATGAGGCTAATTATTTTTCAACTATTTCTTGTTTTTTTTTTGCTGCCTTTTATCGTTACACGATTTTTCTCAATTGGTGAGATTCGTAGAGGCGGATAGGCGCGTTAGCTGATAATTCCTGGCTGGTAAAAACTTTCCGGAAAACAATTTGACAAACGGGTTGTTTTCAGTCCGGAAAACTCTGATCCCGAGTGTCTATTAAATTTCGGATTGTGGATGACAGTATATAGAATCGAATGGGAATTCTATGGATCGTACTTCAGAGTACCGAAACAATGGGTCGTATCACAATCGAATTTTGAAACCGTTTAACAATCACGGGGACTATAGCGTATGCCGCAAGTTTGAATTGTAGACAATGTCAAAATACAGTTGAATGAAGATGTTTAAATGTTTTACATTATAGTTCGAACAATACTATAAAGCGTTCGTTGCTATACACCCTCTGGTCACGTCGTGAATAGTTTAATTTATTTCCCGCGCTATTGAATCGGGTGGGTATTAAATAAAATAAAAATAAAAATATAAATATAAATAAAATGAAGACGATAAATGTTTCCATTTATACTTGAATGCGAGATGAAATTTTATTCCGACAATTAACGGGGCTTGTATTTAAAATTATATTATAAACGGCATGAACTTATAATTCCGCGCCAGGTTCCAACCTATTGCATCATTAAGCACGATTGTGGTATTCTATTTCTACCCCGAATTAATCATTTTTCCAAGAATTGCAAAACAATGTTAGTATCGGTGCACCGGGCCACTTACCGAAAAAATATCTTCGGCAGAGCGATAATCTCTCGTAATCATTTTGGCATTGAATAACAGCGTCAATTAAAAGCACAATTTTTGTATGACATGGTTATATCATGGTTACAACATGATCCGAACACGTGCGACGAATGATTAACCAAAATAGAAGAAAAAATACGAATGAAAAATAAAAATGAATAAAAAAAAAAAAAAAAGACAGATCTGTGAATAATCAATGAAGATTAAATTGCGATCCGTATATCTAGTTACCTACCTTTACTTTCAGCCTTTCATCTTCGAAGATATCTTCTCTTCTCGACTTGCTTCTAATTATGGATCACTTTGTCGCGCATAGTAAATAAGAAAACCTCATAGTTTACGATCAACACAAAATTTTATCTAACTCTCGGCTCATTTATTTCACCCAAATCACGTGTGAGTGATCAAGGATACGCGTTTCAGATTATTCGCTTGAATTATTTCGCGGAAAGTCAGAAATTTAATCAGCTGCGCAGTTCCTTTGATACTTTCGATTAATACGTTTGTTTATTTATCTATTTATCTGTTTATTTATTCGATTTGACTGATCGAGTCAAGAGTTACATCCGAGATGTTCGACGCGCCAATACCATCTGTCGACAAGAATTTTTCGCTTGGTTGAAGTCAAAGTGTAATTTTATTAAACTCGAACCCGGTTTTCGCATTACGTTACCCTCTTATTCTGAAAATAAATCGTTTATATTGAAAAAGCGATCGGTTATCAATTCAATTTATTTATTCACATCCGATAAACACCGGCTCGAGTATTAGAGACGCATACGCTATACTGCGGACACGATTATTTGGAGGAAGAACGTTCGCCACTAGACCGTAGGTATATCTGTACATGGTGCAAGCAGTATAAAAATAAGATAAAAATAAATCAAAATAAAAAACCCAAGAATCGTTGATCAGTTTTAAAAACGTATACGATGCATGTGTCGAATCTTTTTCGTTGTTAAAACGTGTTGTAATAAACCTTTTATCTCGGTGACATTATAACGGTGAAAAAAATAAATAAATAAAAACTAAAACACGAAGATTTATCGCCGAAACGTTTATTACAGTATAATACAGAATATACGAACCGGTGTTTATTTATATCGGGCAACTAATCGGGTAGACAAACAAATTCTACCGATATAAAATAATATTTTATAATTACAGAATCATCTCTCACCCCGAAAACACGTTAGTAGGTATACGTATGTGTTAAATAAATGGGGTAAATTTCTATGGATTTGATATTTTCAAACAAACACAATGAGGGACTTCGGTGAGTTCGGTTTAATACCCCGGAGCTGTCGGTCATTTGACGATATATTTTCAACAGGGTATTTGTGTTTATTATTTACTTTAATTCTGCGTCTAATTAACAACGATTTCTATAATTTTGGTATCTATTATCTCGTCTAATATGATTTGAACCGGCCGAATTTTACCCCGAAATTTCTAACAATTCCTGAAACGCATTTAGCAAGATTTTCTTTGCTAAGGGAGGCTTGGGGTGGTGTCAAATAATTCCGAACTGGATGGGCTGCGTGTCCCAACTGAAGCCGCCGACAACTTGGTCCAGCATCAAAGCACCCGTTTTACTCCTGGCGCCCGCGCAACTCTGCTGCCCCACGCGAGACGCTACACCTTAATATCGTTCTTTTCTTTTTTGAAAATATTTCTAATAAGTATTGTGTGAATTTGATTCGATGAACGATATCCTTGGGAATACAGTATATCAAGGGTTTAGTGATTCTCATATCGAACCCGGATCCTTAACGAATGATACATTCGAAAATTGATTAATTTTGTGCAATTTCTCAATTCGACAAATTTTTAACTACCGAAAATCTTTTGGCTAAAAAGAGTTGTACATCGCGTGTGCAATTTGAGTATAAAGAAAAAGCGATAGGTCGTATCATTTTTCTTATGCCATGATTCGCTATAAAGATGATGAAAACGCACAAATAATTCCAAATTAAGAATTTCGAAAATCTAAACTAGCTTCTAGGTCCTCACAACGACAAAAAAAAAATCAATTTTCAACGCAGCCATACATATCTACCTTACGCACGACTTTCCGCTTTTAATTGTTAAATTAGTAATTTTTTAAGTATTTTCCAAAATTTTGATGTCTTCACTTTTACAAATGACAGAAAATCGTACACTGGCGGCTACGACCTTATGCGATTAGACATAGCGACATTTTATTCCACCTCTGTATGAGGTCGTTGGATACAATCGATACAGCAAATATCCTTTAATGTTAGCTACGCAAAAAGGACGGGTTCCTAATAAATTCAAAGATCCTGCGGATCATTTGTCGAATTGTATCCCATCACTTTCGTAAACGGATCAGCTTACTGGTACAATATGGGGATAGATAGATGGGGTGAAATTGTTTACGCGGGCTTTCGATATAACGTGAGAGTTCCGGCCGAAATCCTTAGAAATACGTTATCCTATATATAGTAGGATCACGCTCGCAATTTGCAGGCCTCCTTTGAGTAGTTTAGTCCTGGCTGCAGTGATTGCTATATGATCCTCTTACCGGCGTGTGTAAGAAAACGAAATAGCAAAAGATTTGTTAGAGGTACGCTAGGGTGGTCCTTAATTTCACCATTTTCGAATTTCAATGCTTCCGTGGGCCAGGACGTCTCCAATTATGTATGAAAAAATAAAAAAAAAATAAAAAATGTAGCCAAAATCTCAGGTTCCTACTATCTCACTTTTATTTGTATATATATTTCGAGACGTCCTGGCCTATATGGGAGCATTGAAATTCGAATATGACCGAATCAAGGACTGCCCTAATGTACGCCCTACGCAGGATATCGTGTAGGAATTATATAAATGTTAATAAAAACAGGCTGAGAAAAAGCGTCGCAAAGTTTGTCGCACATCGAATATACCCATAGCTATGAGACTGTGGCCGCGGGGTTATTCCGGAAAAAAAAAAACTGATCAATAAATCTGTGGTCGATAAAATAAATACGACGTCTCTTTCCGAAAGGGGTATTATACTATAGGAAGTACCTGGGCGAGATGGGCGCCTTAAATAAATCACACGAAGTTATAATGACTCGATGAGATTTTGCTTTTCTGGTTTTTTATTTTACCTGAAATTAACGAAATTTACATTCATTTTTACAAGATAATGACAACATTTTTTTTCTTCGTCAAACTTTTCTGGGAGCCCGTTTCACCAAGGTGTCCTTTATTTACCGTACATGGGGGATTCTCCAGCGATTCGCCACTTTTTTCGTCGACTCCGCACGCGTTCCTTTTATACTTCGTCAGATTGTGATACTATACTTAAAATAGCCTTGTGGGTGTATAAAGTATTTCAAATTTTCAGGACTAATATCGTTTGGGAGATGACATTTTTTTCAAGTCAGTCTGTGGGGTGTTCCACGTGAAAGGGACCGGTTTTTGGCCGGAAGTTATAATCGCTTGAGGAAATCTTTAACAATTAAAAACAAAAAATATATAACTTCCGTAAATTGACTCTTGACTAATGAATTTTGAAAAAAAGTTTGGAATGAGAGACTGGCTAAAAAAATATACTTGATCCATTCGAACTCGTCTTTTTTCTATAAACGCAGGAACGGATACGCGATATGTATTCAATGTTTTAAAAATCTGATATTTGATTAAGGTACACGTATACAGAAGCTCTTCGGTTCGTTTACAAGACTTGAATATCAATAGCGAAGGGATATTTTACCTCCAGGAGGCCCATACGCGAGCTCTTTTTCATGCATGCTGCTGCCACTTCCGGCTTGTAAAATATCGTTTTGAAAAATTTTAGAAGATTATTATTGATCGAAAAAATCGAGTCACCTCGTTTTCCTGGGATAAAATTTATTGACGAGAGAATAATGAGGTCACTTTTACATAGGTAATGCGGGCTCGTGGGCGGTTTTTGAATGTCGAGAGTCAGTGGGAAAAATGATTGAGAATGTAAAACCGTGCGTAATCATCTTTTGCAGAATTTATACTGAATCCTGTATACCTATATGTACCCATCACCGTGATTTTCGTGCAATTCCAATTACTCGAATTCTGTATGCTCCTTTATCATACGCATCCTTCGTGATTTACCTTCGTTCTAGCTCTTATCTGGATTCTCATTATCGTGTAACCTTGGCATTATCATTCGTTTTTCATCTACTACTACGAAGCCGAGGGCCTGGACTGCGATAACTATACGAAGCGAAAGACCTAGACTACGAGAATTACGAAGCCGAGGACCTGGATGACTGAAACTATACGAATCCGAGGATCAGGACGACGGGAACGGACGCGTATGCCGTACGAAGACATCTCCAGGAGACGACTGATGTCCAGAAATCAGACTCAGACGTTATAGTACGATAAGAATTTATCTGCCGCGTTCACTGCTCGACTTACACTCTTGAATCGGCCCTGTCCTGGTCACTCACTTCGAGAGGAATACACCTACCCGAAACTGCGCGTCCAACCTGAATCACCCTATATTTAATGATCTGAAATTTGTGACTTTGCCGCCTGAATCTATAACGCTGCAAAAGTAAACTTTCAAAAAACGGATCGCATGAAATATCGTGTGCATCAAGGGAGAGTAGGTGATTTCTACCGTGTATAAAGTTTGCTGCCCGAGGCGGAGTCGAGGGTCTCACAATCACACGGGGGTGTTTTCTTCCCTTGATGCACAATGTATAACTAATGTATATCAGGAGAGCGTTGCAGATGATTCTCTATTCGTGACCTGCTGCTATAAACGCTCAACCGTCTGACTGTGGTTCGATCGAATATTCATTAGACGGCAAGATTCATGATATACCTAGTCCGTTGGGGCTGCTGTATTACGTCTAGAGGTTTCGTGATTATATATCAGTCGTACCTTTAATCCAGGGATTTGATATAGATCAGAGGCGAACGCTGGCCCACTTCCAGTCTACAGGCTCAAAAATGTTGATATTTGACACAGGATGTTTCAGAAATTTTCCAGATTCTATAATTATGTGTTCATTCTCAAAAACCACAAGTAAATCGGACAGTTTTTGGAAAATTTGGAAACAACGTGAAGAATTGGCCACCGAATCCGAAAGGTCGAGGGTCAGATCCAGGACGATTTGGTATGGAATGCCCCATATACATATCATTGTGTATAATAGGTGTATATAGTATATACCGGGAGTATTCGTGGAAACGCTTCACAGGAAAGTGCCAACGCCTGCATACAGGCAACTCAGAATTCAAGCGATAAGTTTTCTTGGCTACGTGGGAACCGAACCTGATCGCTTGATGTTCGAGTTGCCTGTACGCAGGCGTTCTATGGATCGTTTCCACGAATACTCCCGGTATATACACGCGACGTTCTTCATTTTTAAATGATTAGATAAAAGAAAAGATGGCCGCGAATTGTTAAGCAAACAACAACGTATTCTGACTGTGAATGTTTATCGGACAAAAACAACCATCGAGGATTCAAACTTTCCATGTATTATATGGGTAATCTTCTTAAATAATTCGTGAAAATTCGTGGAATTATTTTCACCAGGGCTCAGACCCCCAAATCTTTATTATACACGAGTACAATACTTTTCTACGATAGAACTCTTTCAAGTATAGTTTCTGAGACAACCGTATCCAAGCATCTTTCCTTTACCCTAAGATATAATCAAAATAGTAATATAATTCGATGAAATTGTTCAGAATTTTTCATATCAAGGCCCATCCCTAGTCGCCCACCTCCTTTTGGTCGGAAAAAACAAATTTCGATTATTATAAAACGCCAAAAAGGCCAACCTTGCACAAATTGAAATTCAATTCCGACCACATTATACGCCTAAATATGTTCGTTCCATGCGACCGATACTTGAATATCTCATATCGTTTGAATTTGCGAAATGCTATGATATTCGATTAAAACTATCAAATTTAATTAAATTCTGTTACAAATACCAATAATAATTTATGGAATTTCGAGTATGATGAAAATACCTCCAGTGTCCACTACAAAATTTGTACAACTGTGGTTATGCTGCTTTTGTGCTAAAATGAGAAATATCAAGAAATATTAATAATTCTAATTTAATATTATTATTTTTTTTGTTCTTCGCTTCAAAGTTTTCCAAATCGGCTATCTAGACTGTCGGGAAAATACCGTTCCCAAAAACTGTGACGCGGTAATATTCAAATTTGGGATTTTTACCGTTCTGGACTTTTGAAATTCGGAACTTCAATCTGACCCCATTTTTTTTTTTTTTTTTTTGTAAGAGAAAAAAAAAACAAATTAGTTTACTCCTATATTATACTCATCTCCACTGTTATCTCCTCTTCGAATATATTCATATTTCTGTTTGAGGTAGCAAGCTCGCCGCTGTTCGGAGCACACGGAATATAATAGCGCAAACCCAACTCCGTAAAATGTATATAGATATTCCATCAATAACAGTGAACGCAAATGAGGTAGGGAAAATCTGAATACACGTTGCTCTTTACCCTGCAGGTATACTAAATATTGGGAAATCCCCTCGTCATATGGACACTGCAGCGAATCGTTTGAACCCCGATTTCTAACGAGGGTTAATTAATCGAGCGACACAGGTAGGATATAGCTATTATTCTATAAGTATAACCAATCAAGACCATACCATACGTCAACTACAAGCTATACTACGTAGTACCTTAAATGCGTCGTAAAGTGCGACGGACGTGTAATGATCATTTAGAAACAGTATCTCTCCGGAGAATCGACACCTTGTTAGTGTGGCTGTCAATAACAGTGTGAATACTTTGATTCATTTCATTTATTGGCAAACCAAGTGTCGTGCCTCATCGTATTTACCGCCCTGCCAAATATTTTATTAATTTTTTTCTCACCTCTCCAACGAGGACTCAACAACCCCTAAGAGCTTTCGTTACTTCAGGGCAGCATAATACTATTTTCTATGAGAATTGATGTACGAAATGATTTTGAAAAAGCTACGCGAATCTCTTCGGATTCATGTCCATAAACGATCAGGTAGAATCGTTTCAACCTGCAAAGAACTTAAAATTTAAGCTTTTTTAAGCCGCAATTCTCGGAAAACTTTCATCGTTCATTTTCATCGTTGATTGTAAGATATTTGAAGAGATTCGCTTAGCCTTCTCAAATTCAGAAGCTTTCATAATTCCCGTTGCAGAAATTGTTTTGCGATTTCGGTCAAACCATATCTAAATCTCCATTTATTGGAACAATAGAAATATTTGTACAATAACTAATACTCGTGATATTGAAATATTAAGAAGCTTATGGGTTCATGCAGCCGGACAGGTTTTTATAATTTTTTGTTCTCGTTTACTCAGAGAACTATTATCATACGAATTCCCTCGCATTCATCAGACTCCGCAATAAGTCGTAGCATATCTAATAAGCAGCTTTGCTGTCTGTTTCTCATTACGTGAAAACGTATCAAATAGACAATTTCCCAAGTCATACTTCATGTCAGTGTTTGTGTGAGAGCTTAGTTTTGATCTTCAGCATGTCCACGCAGCAAATCGATTAGAGATACAAAACAAAAACTGAATTCTCTTCTACATGTGTTACGTAAACTTTATATGTACATGTATACACTATACGTATACACGTAATACTGTCAGATAACACTTCAAGGTCTGCGGTATTTTTTCGCGAAGAAAACAAACAGATTTGTGACCCTAATCGTTTCAGTTTGTTCTTGACCTCGATTTCGATTGATGATGTGAAAAACTGAATTTCTTTATCGAATAGATGATTTCCATGGACGAGGGCAAGGTATCGATCACAGAGGAGAACACAATTATCGGACACCCTCACACGATCATCGAAGAAGGAGAGAAAACGAATATTTGGTATAATTACTTGAGAAGAAAATCTGGAAATGTCGACGCCCTTCTTATTCCTCCTCTTCAGTCTTCTTCCTGTTACTGATAGTGAAGATTCTTCGTAGTTCGGTAGCTAATTGAAGCAATGCAAATTGAAATTCTCGCTCGAACTTCAACTCAAGTAAATAGGCTTCTGTTGTGTCTATTATAAACTAATTGGCCTTAACTAATTATCCTGGTGCCGGAGCGCGAAGGAACGTCTAATAATTTACACGCACGACGTTATTAGATGCTGACTTTGAGCTGATGATAATTTTCGAATGTGAAGGATCACGATTTCCGCTTTCATTGACATCGTACCATCAACTGATGTGATACAAAACTATAATCAACTCCGCCAATAGCGGGAAACGTATAGGGTCAAATATAACAACGTTTTGGATTTTATATTTCAATTTTTTTTTCCATCGACTAGATTGGGTTTTTCCTTTCAGTTATTAAAGAAATACTCCTCCTTTTTCACACTCTGCAATATGTGTATGGGGATGATCCGTCCCTACCGCGGAGTTGATCCGATCATCGGGTTTAATCGATGCGTAAATTCCATACGTATTTTTCTATTTTCTTCTCATCAAATTGAAACCAATTCCCGTTTTTTCATTCACTAAGTGTTTCATCCACGTTCAACTCAACTCACTTCGAATTATCATTCCTCGAGAAGATCGCGACGGGCTCTCGGTCAGCTCACTAACTCTTTCAAGTACAGCTACTACCGCCGTATTTAAGATGACAATAAACCTACACCGGCATCGAACCACGTTTCTTATTTGTTAATTAAACGAACTAACCGGACAACACCAAACGACTGCGGAATCCGTCCGAAGAGCTGTTACTCCGATGGGCACATAGGTCACCCGTTTAGGGTCAAATGTCAAATGGCCACTGATATCTCTCTGTCTCTTCATACAGTATTTACGTCCTGGACTATGCGCCAGTACTTGTAGATACCCAATGGCTACTGATCTGGGTCGCATCTTCTCATCATACGATGTGCCGATAATTTTTTAGGGGCCGAGTTGAGGTTCCCAATTTTCCAAAGTTCCGAATGGTCAAAATTCCGAATTTGAATATCACCGACTCACAGTTCGTAGAAAGGCACTTCCCCGAAAGTCTATTTAGTCCATTTAAAAAACTTCGGAAGGAAGAACACCGGAGCTCAAAATTCCAAAGTCAAAATTCCGAAACGCCAAGCCTCAAAAACTCAAAATTCAAGTATGTATCTATTCAGTGTTTGATAACTCGGGCTGTATCGATCGTATCGAAACCAGTAACTAATGAGATATCGAATCATTCGTCTTGAGATGTACTTTATGGAAAAAAAGTTTTAAAATTCTGTCAATTATTTATGACATCGTGAAGTTATCGACCGAAGTAGATCAAATGGGTTTCCGGTAACGAGGGTCTCGATTAGAATGGACAATTATGTGTCTCCACATCTCAATTGAAATGGACCTACATCTTCAGCTCTTTGGGCTTTCGGGGGTCTGGATTTCCGGAGTTTTAAGCTGTCTGCATTCCGAACTTTCAGAATTTTAATCTTTCGAATTCAACGGTTCTGAAAATTTGAAAACGACTGGAATAAATTCGGGATTTTCATCCTGCGGAACTTCAACTCGGCTCCACTTTTCAGCCCTTTCTTCTTCGATCCATTAGATTTCCTATCACCATTCGGCATACAGTTTTTTAGCCATGGTGTCAACTGTATGAAGTGTTTAAACGAGATGACCAGTTTGATTTTTGCCAATATGAAATAGGTCAAATTTTCTCGCAGGTATAATCTGCACAATTTATTTGACTCGTGCGCGAGTTGACACGGTTGAAGTAATTGAATAAAAGTTCTGGTTTCTTGCCACGGTTGATATAATTCAGTATTCATAAAGTTCGCTTGATTAAGGAACGGTGGAGCGTAAATAACCGTGGATTAATCACAAGCTTTATCTCTACAATGGAAAGCGTATTAATTATATGCCGAGATCAAAACTCGCGACGCATCCGAGACGGCGTTTCATATTCTCTCTATTTTGAAAAATCTACTTTTTCATAGCATAAGCATAAAAGAGTTTAAGCAATAAATAGATCGAGGCGAAGAATAAATCGAAGGATTTCGTCCTAGGCCGAATATTCATCAGCAACATGTGTTGCGGTAGCTGAAATTGAAAATGTCATTCACAGTTCCGATGCTCGCCGCAAAATTTTCACCCCAGTGTATAATATGAAATTCCGTAGCAAATTGGAATCAGGTATAAGGTCCTGCCGGAAGGAAGAGGATCCCGCTGAAGCCCAACATTGGAATAATAACAGACCTGAAAAAGCCCGATAGACAGATATACGAGACGTTGGTATGCAATGTGCGCGATATAGTGGGTAGGTATATTTGTCGTGCGCTGTTGCCAGGAAGGTCAGCATAAGATGGGAGGGTTTGATCGTAATTTGTAGGTAGGAGTTTATTTGTCTCGTTGTCAGTTATAATAATACGTTAATGATAATAAATTAACGATATACCGCCCAAAGTCAATTCGTGTCATCGTCGGATGTTGTTTACGTAGGTATGTGTATCTACGTGACTTCCCTCCCTGCGCAATTCGGACTTTTATATGCGCAGCTATCCATCATCATTTTATTCGGATACGTAATGAAAGCACTTGATAATACCAGTACTGAAGAAAAATTATCAGGCTTTTCCTGTTTTCTTTCTATTTCACATAATTGTAGCAGAAATTTACAATCGCGTGTTTCATTCGTATATCTCAGTTCGGGTTTACTATTATGCGATGAATCGAATAAAAGACAATTTATCTTCGTCTTTATTTATAGCAAACTCGGCGGGGAGATCATGTTTTTATTTCTGCCATCAGCTACTGTATGATAACATATGTTTTCGGCTAACAATTATTAACGTAAAAAATTTTTAAACTTATAAAAATAACTTTGATAAGATACGTGCCCGGTTATTGCAAAAGCGAGGGAGACTCGAGGATCAGAAGGACTATCCTATCGAATTCACCATACAATGTATGGAATGTCGAATGCCGTGGGCGAATCAAAACACGTGTTTCGCAGATAAAATCTATATGAAACATATTTCTCTTATATTTGAATTTTTTGACAAAAATTTAACATCTATAGAGTGAGAGATATAAAATGCGATCATTTCAACCGTTTTTATATCTTGGTGCGGTTGAGTGGCATGCGATTCGTTCAATTATATTTATATTACATATATTCACCGATTAACTTTGATTGCGGCCATGACAGACCTATTATAAAATTTTAGGCACGTGTCAGGATGTTCATAATCTCCAAGAGTATATTTTAAGATTTTGCCACATTTGTAGATATCGAAGTTGTTTGTTGCGTCGATAATATAACCGCCGTCGACGAAAAATGGAATTTGGTACCAATCCCACGCTAGTTCCACGTGCTCTGAGAACGAATTGGTTCTCGAGTCGTTCAATTTTCGATGAACGTCCACGATGGAAATTATAGACAAACCGCTGCTGATAGCTTCCCGACTCTTAATGCAGAGTATTTTTTTTTTTCTCTTTCTGCTCTCCGATCCAATTAACTTTCTCATTAATTGACTCGGACTTGACATCCCGCTATAATCTCGCAATTACTGTTATACACTCATTACAGAGGTAATTTACGACATTCAAACGAGGAACACGCAAACACATATATGCGCCAACATCCTCAAGTGCAATATTTTATACGTACAAAAGCATATCTGTATGTTATCAATTAAAACATATATGTTTGTATTCCGTCTGATCGCAACCTTTAATTCTCACATCTGATATCATGAGATGGTTCATTTTAACAATGAATTAATTAATTGTAACATATCTGAAGAATTATCCTTTCGGAGAAGGATATTAGTTCACAACTTCAAAGTCGTATTGAATTGGTCCAAACATATATTCAGCAATTATTATAACTAATCTAAGTATAAGCAGCTGTTTATAAAAAAGTTGATTAAAATAATACTATTATGGATATAAATATTCACTAATTATCTCCGTTCTTGAACTTTTTAGTGACATGAAAAATGTAGTCAATTTATTATTAGTTATTTGTGCATAATATAAGCTCAAGAATAAGATTGATCGTAGTCACAACAATGCCATCTTCAATCTTGAGCAGATTTCAAATTACCGTAGTTTATTTAAATTTTTTGTTACATTTGGATCGAAATACTTACCGGTATAAGAGACGATATAATCGTTTTTGAATATCATTAGTGCGTGCAGCGTCATATGGACTTCTTCTCGAATTCTATGATTCAATTCAATTCGGGGTTCAGACGAAGCCATGAAAAATTTTCTGACTCGTGCAAGGGACAAAAAAAAAAAGGAAATAATACTCGACGCAATTAAACACGCGAAATATTGTACAGTTTTTAAAATGGTGCAAAGGCGGAATGGTTTCTCGTAATTAATTCCATATTGATCGCAGAAAAAAATCGGGTGGGGGCTTAGAGCAATGTTGTATCAATTTGAGAGATAAGATGCGTGATGCATGACCTCTCGTCTAGTCGAGGAAAGTCTCCGATCACATGTGAGACTCGACTCTAGATATTGTCTTTTATCACGTGAACGTGAAGAGGTACCAGGGTTAAAGGCCTCGGGGCAACTACATTTTTTAATTTATTATGCGGCGCGACGGCGAAATCGGAAGCTGAAAAATAATCAACAAAATGGGGAAAAATGTTGATAATATTCTAGGATTCTGTCCGAAATTTCTTGATAGTCTTGGAAGTAATCATAAGATTTGGCGAATCGAGAATAAATAATCTATGCTGTAACTCATAGAAATTTGTCTGTTCATTGCAGATAGTCAGTCTTTCAGATAAAGACAGCATTTTGAATAGAGTAATTTATTACAATTGATAAAACATTATGTACACAGCAGATAAATGATACATTTACTATAGTTGGCTCAAGTTGTCTCGAAATTTTTCCTACTTCTGTTCCACCTCCTTTATCTTACCGAACAAAGAGTTATAAAGTTCGGTTTTGGCTTCATCGCTCCAAAGGTCATCGGTAGTAATAGGTGCCATGAAATTGACTAGCTTAGAATGTACACCGAATCGAATTCTCCGCCCCTTTGTAGCTTTTGTATCAATTTTCCTCTTCATTTTACTCCTCATATTCTGTAACTGTATCCATTGTTTGCTCAGTTGTATCGGGTCCGTAACATCAGCAGATTTGAACTCGATCAATTCCCTCAAAAGTTGATGATAAAAGTCGTCGTCGTCGTATATTTCACTGTCATATTCCTGTACTCTTCTCCCATCCTTATCCTCTTCGGTAGTACCTTGTTTCCCGACAATTTCATACTCTGATCTCTTTAGTTGAGTCCTCTTCCTCAGCTTGGACTTGTCGCTCAAAATATATTCAATTTGTTTCACAACCGGCTGTGTCGATCCCTTGTTATTTACATTCCCAACGGCAACGCGAGTCTTATCATTCCATTTTTGTATCACAGAATTTCTATAGCTTGAATACAAATTGTGATTTTTAGATAACAAGGCTTCGTAGTCTTTGAGCTTTCTTTTCTTTTTTGGGACCATCTCCTCCTCCTGGTCTTGTTCTTCTTCATTTTCATTACCTTCCTCTTCATTTTCACCTACATCTTCATCTTCGGTATCGGATGGGATTTCCTCATCCATATAATCTTCGCTCGCTTTTTTTACTGGCTCGTTATCCTTTGCCAATTGTTGTGTCTCTGGATAACTTTTCAACAATGTACTTTGGAGCTCGAGCAAATTGTCCAGAAGTTTGGCCACGCTATTTTTCGACTCGCTTGTAGATTTGGAAAATGCTTTGTCAGTGCTCAAATCCTTGTGAACGTCAAACTGTGGCATTTTGTTACTAGAGACTAGACATTTCTGAAGTTTTATCCTCATTTCTAACAAATTCTCCCATAAACCTAGCTGGCTTCTCACACATTTTCCTTTTTCAATCTCTGCCCCAAAATCTGTCGCAGACATGTGCCTGAAATTTGACTCCTGTGAACTTTTACCTCCTCGGCGAAGAGGGTTCGCCTCGTCAATATCAAGCTCGGGTTCATCGTCGGAGTCACTTTCATTATTGCCCTCACTCTTGTCGCTGTCATCGCCACTAGCCGCAGACAAGTCTTGATCTTCGTTGGAATTTTCTTCCTCCAAATCTCCGCTGTCTTTTTCTCCGTCGTTTGAGGCATCAGATTCAAACTCTTCCCCAGATTCAGAAGACGGAAGATCCTTATGGAGGGTTCTTCTGCTCACCTTTTTTCCCTCGTACCTTTTGTCAGCGTCATCTAACAAGTCGAGATTCTGTATCCGAAATTTCGAAAGTTGAACATCTGGTTCGGGGTCGGAATCATCCTCACGATCGATGTCACGTTCCACCAGCTTCGCGGTTGTATCGTCGCATTCATCGTCTGAATTGAAATTCGTTGGCGCAGCGGTAATCAGGCTACTAATTTTATCTGCTAGACTTGATCTTTTCCCTTTTAGCGCCATAATTTAACGAGATTTTACGAAAAACACTCGGTTTTTTCAAGGGAAACGTTGGACACACGTGTATAAACAAACACATAACCTCATGTTAAATTCGGTTAAATTTTGTCTCAAATCCACTCGTTCCGCGATCAACTTATGGCGCCGTGGGCGTGACGCCATGCTCCAGTTCGACCGTTCCTCCGTCTCTGTTTGAAAATGTGATGTGAGGCATTATTTTAGCGCCGCTCTTGCCTCTTGCGTACTTGCGAACATACCTATACGGCTATACCATAAGTTCGCTATGATCACATGGGCATTTTCGTAGGCTATAACGATTATAACTCGGACAAGTATATTCACACATATGGTTATGAGATTACCATGTTCCATTCGTTTTTTTAAATTTTATTTGCACGTATACGAATTGACGCATATACGAAAAAATATGTCAAACAACATTAAGAGCAACAAGTGGTATATGTTGGACGTTTCTATCACTTTTAACAATGTGAATTCGGACGGTTGGTATTATGCAATTTTTTGCACACAGATTCTTACATCCATACATCTCATGAATAATTTCATAGGTATTATATGTATTGTATAACTAACGTGTTACGTTAATTGATGGTATACAAGCCTTATGATTGTAATTTGTTTTATTAAAACACACGAGATCTGCAGTTTCACTTTTGTAAACTTTTCGAGATACTTATTGGGATATTGAATGTTACATAAATAACTTTCGATTCCGCAAATCGATAACAATTAATTATTGATTGCACTGTTTATCACTGGTTAGTTTATTCATACAACGTTTCATATAGGAATTCATGTCCGAATAGTCAATCAAAGTATCACGAACAATTTCTTTTAAGATATTTGGCCATTCATTCTCCAGTATTTGTAATTTGTGTATAGCATCGATTGTCAAATCTATCATGGTAGATAAATGAACTTTACCCTTGTGCCTCCAGATCAGATCATCCTGGAAAATAACAATCGTTTTAGGCGAACCATTAAACTCTCTGCAAACCATTAAATTCACCTGGGTAACATTCCCTCGACGCCACTGTAGAGCTTCCTTGGCAACCACGTTTCTTAAGGCTGGGTCGCTGTTGAATAAAAATTGTTTCGCAGTTATTTGTTCCCCATTTTGTTTTTGCGCTTTGTCCAGTTGCAATCTATGCAACAAGGGCTGCAGCAGCGATTCTGGCAGTGACCACATCACTATATCTGTTAAACCGGCGTATTCTTGATTCGCTTGCTCAATTTCTTCCTCTGCTATCTGGAATGAATCCCAAACAAAAAAGTTACTATTCGCATTTCAAAATACCATGTCTGCAAAAGGCAGAAAGATACTCAATTTTGCTTTTATGCAAAATAGGCACACCTCTTCTCCGTTGATCACCTTTAAGCCCCAATGAGCCAATCGGAAGATAGCATATATTTTCCAATCCTTCGATATGATGGGGTTCCCTTCGGCGTCAATTTGAATGCTACTCAAACCTTGTACTTCGGCAAGGGCATTGATTTGTCCAAGATGGCAAATGTTGGTTTCTTTGAATATGAAATGTTCGGCATTTGAAAACCGGTTCTTCAGTTTGTTCAGGATCGTCGCTATCCCATTGAACTGAACATAATTGAATTTTATTATGTTCACTTCGCTGGCTTTCGTCGTATCCCAAGGACGATCTATGAAACGTAACGCTCCTTGGCCGTATACGTTCAAACAACGGCCCGTTATTTCCACCAAGTAATCGCCACCTGTGATAATAATCGCAATCTGCAGGATTAATAATTTGTAATTGAATACGCATGAAATAATCCATACTTCACCAACCTTGCTCTCTTTCTTTTGGTGGGCTTGGTTGAGGCGGAGGACTAGCTGGCGGCAAGGCACGGTGTTTAGCTCGAGCGGTTGCAGCTCTGTTGCTTTTATAATGGACAATCTTTCTCATTTGAGCACTCCTCACCCTGTTTTTTTCACTTTCGAATTCCTGCGATCTGTCCAGCAGAATCTTAGGCACTGACGAACCACTGGAATCGCTTAATACAGATTTGCAGCTTTCGACGCTGCTTGTTTTTGAACTCGACGATTGAAGTAAAGACTTATTCACAGGTTGTCTGTGAGGTTCGATCTGACTATCATGGCTATAATAAGGCTTAGAATTCCTCGACAAGTCCTGCTTGTAAGGGCTTTGGCCATCGCTCGCTTGATAATCTTCGCTACAAAATGATTTTGGACATTTGGTGAACAGTAGTTTGTTTGTGGTCAAGGAATCGAATTTTGATTCTTGTGGATTCTTCTCACGGTCTATTCGCATGGTAGATTTTACCAGATGGTTTCTCAGACCGCTCTTCAAGCTTTCGTGACTTTCGGAGCTCTCTATATCACTTTCGGTCATTGTATCAGTACCGTCCACTCGGGTCAAGCCATTCCTGTTGTCTAAGCTCACTACATTTTCCATCGTCTGATTGCTAGTCAAGTTGTTAATGATGGGAAGAAGAATAGGAGGAAGTTTGAAGTCCAGTGCATTCACTCTGTCCACACTATTTGTTTTCAGCATATTTTCGCTAGAGTTACTTCTTTTTTTGAAATGAATTTTTTTCGATTCTATATTTTCATTTATAGATGTTAAACTACCAAAGGCCTTCGACTTTGCCTTATCTAATCCTTTAAGTCTGACTGTATCGATCTGGGATGAATTTTGCAGATGTAAACCTCGGATATGATCGTTCTTAATCGCACCAATTTTGCTTGCGCCGCTAGTTATACATTTCGTCTGAGATCTGAGCAATTCCCAATTGGTTTTTGCGTTTGTTATAACTTCTTCTCTTCTTACGTTAACGCAGACCTGGGTACTCAAGTCCAAGAACGCAGAGTTCGATTGCTCCTTAGTAGTTCTCCAGGCCATAGCTGCTCTTCGAACTTGTTCGTTAACTTGCATCGTCGACAAAACTTGTAGATTAGGTAGGTAGGAGACAAGAAACGACACACAGTCTGTATTCGTTGTGATGGGGTTGCCATCTATAGTTACTTCTTTGACTTGTAAGGCTTTCGCAAGACTTCCCATATCTTCGATTCTGAAATGTTAAAATTGATGACTACTATTTTCCAATTTGGTAGATCTAATTGTAAGGTCAGTAACAATGATGTGTATCCGTTGATTCCCTGTCTTACTTTTGAATGTCGTTGTTGCTCAGGTACAGTTTCTGCAACTGGGGTGTTTCCCCAAAGCCTGATAATTTTTTAATTTTATTTCGCCTCAGATTTAATTCCTTCAACGCAGCGAGTCCTTGAAAATCATTACATCCAATATTCTTGATGTTATTTCCAGCTAAATTTAACACTTTCAAAGAAGCCAGCTCCGCCAAGCCTGAGACTTGTACAATTTGATTACCGTGTAGATCTAGGACTTCTAATTTGTTCAACCTTTCTAATCCTTCAATTTTCCTAATCCTATTCTTTCCTATCAACAAAACTCTCAAATTTTCTAACCGATCTAGATTACATATTCTCTCTATTTGATTATCATACAAATCCAAGAACACTAGTTTTGTCAACTGTATTAGTCGATCAGCGTCAATTTTTGTCAGCAAATTATGCTGTAATGAGAGTAATCTAAGTCTTGTTTCACCAATAATGTTTGGAAAAGTAGTCAGACCTCGTCTGTCTAGACATATTCTATCCGGATTCTTATCACGTTGGGAGGGCGCGCGCGATGCCACCACAGTTCTACCTTCTTCAGCCTGCTGCAAGGTGACAACGTCGCAGCCCCCAACTTCAGCATCTTCTGCGTTGAGAGTTGAGCTCGATGAACTGCAATCCATATTATAACGTTGTACAATCAAATTTCGTTAATTGTTTTCAAAATCTATTTATATGGAACTGGTATATTTATTACCATTCATTGAAAGACTCTGTTTTCAAATAAGAGGCTTCTAAAATTCATTCGAACTGAAATATAAATTATCACAAAAGCATCGCATAAGTTTTAATGGTATTATAATTACCTTAAGGTACTGTAGGATCTTTTGTTTAATTTCGGAGGTATGGGAGCTCCTGGTAATATTGGAAGGGCCGGAGCTATAGTAAGAAATTCATTCCCTTCTTCGTCCGGCTCGGCATGTGTAGTTGCTGACTTGCCTCTTACATTAAATGACAATTTTTTATTCTGCAAATAAGAAATTTGTTCTATTTTTAATGAACTTGTGTTATACACTTATATTATTTCAGACTATACATATTATATCATTTTTTTCTACACCATGCCTTTTTTTTTGACTTTATGTAACACTTGTTTATATTTTCTTCACGATATTCAAATGATGCCCCCAAACGATGTCTTGTGTTACGGAATTTTTCGGTATATAGTTGTATATTTTTTTCATGTCCCACATGATTGCGATAACAGCCCACGCTGCTTTTAAGCGATAAAATTAAGTTCATGCTGTTCCGAATGTTCGATATAGCTATAATCAGCGAGTGGCTTGTTGAGTGATGAAGCGAATTGAGGGAAAGAGAGAGAGAGAGAGAGAGAGCAAGGATGTGTTTAGTGAGAGAGATGTGCTTACCGATGTACCAGTATTGCCGTTACTGCTTATTGGCATCACATAACAAAGCGAACCAAGTATCACTGATATGTGAAAATAGAACGCAATAACTCTATCCCCAGTCATTAGAATATCGACATATTTCCACCGTGTCTGTCACACGGGACTCTTCCCTGTTTGTTTGTTCTTGCGCGCTGGCGCGGTTCCGTTATCAGTTCTGTATACATACCTACACCTATGAGGGCGACTGCAGGGTGGCTGTTCTACTTTTTTTTACGAGTAACAAGATTCTCCTGCTGATATATTTAGATAAATTGAACCAATGTCCCACAAAATTTATGCTGAGATTATTCAATGACTATACCTACAACGATATCATAGATGCGCGTAACTCAAATTTCCCGCTTAGATATAGAATACCTTCGCACCTTTTATGCAACCGCAACTGATCCCGTTTCATTATATCATCCAGCCGAAACTGCAGAGTATCCGTCCGAGAATCTTCACCCCCATAAATATACAAATTTTGTGTATATTATAGATTCGAGTTTAATATCGCCTATTTCCTCGACTTGTTGGTCCGGCGATCAGCACAGATGATTGCATAATTAGCACCCTTATTTTACATGTGCACCTAATTGTTCTTCGTTTCGATGGACCGTTCATCCATGGTAAAATTGATAAACAACTTGAAGAGGATGGCGTATAGGCCAGTGCAACTTGCAAGCAATAATTTTCTAACAGAATAACGAAGGTCTGTGCTCATATTATATTGGACCTGAAAATGTACGGGAATACTCCAAATTTTTCGTTGACACACCTAGTTGTGAGATTATGAGTCTGGAATAGTCGGCATGAGGTATGTTGAATGATGAGCGTTCAGCTCCACAGCTGGGCTGTAATTTCATCGACTATGCGACGAGTCAAATAATTTGAGAGTGTATTTGATAATTGTCGTGTTTGAATATCTTCATGTGATACGAATTCGTTAACCCGCGTTGATCGACTTTAATTTTATTTATTGTCCAGAAATATTCTAAACGTTATATTCATTATACCAATGCAAGAAATATTCTTATTGAATCATCGGCAATCCCGATTTTTGAATGACGACACATAGGTCGTAGAATTTTGCTAAATTGTCGCGAACAGAATTTTAATAGTTTCATGAAAAAATTAGGCCCCCTTTCCAGCGTTTTTGCAAATCATTGTTGGTAAAAATATATTGTAGGCAAAACAAAAATTCAGAGGCACGTCAAGATGAATAAAATCGATATCATCGATGTCGTTGACGCTGTAGATAATTTATCTTCACATAAATATGCAGTGAAGTACCAACTCCCAATATTTGCCAGCTGTTGGTATAAAGTGAATATCAAGTTTCGTGAGCATTGCTATCTCTGGGATATCCCAGACGGTCACGTCGTAAGCCAGTCTCGATTTTTCATGCTTACAGAATTTCGCCACTTTTTGACCAGCAAAACGTATCGAGCTACTTGTAGCGACCGTAAAGCAATGCTTCTTTGTTTATAATACAATGCTGAGAGATGGTGTTACGTCTTAGGCTGGAAGCCGAATACCCAATTTATAGGTACAACAGTTACCGTAGTTATTATCGAAGGTATGAGAATACCGACGTGCAATTACCACCAGAGTTTGAATAATACCTCTATCGATGTAATTCCATTTATAATTTTTTCTTTAATTCTTTTATATTATTTTACTCATAGATATAAGTCAATACTTTTAAGAGAAACAATCTCAACCAATATAGACAATTTCACCTCATTTTCTCATAAATCAAATACGCTTGGAAACTTTTTCAAACACTATATATTTGAAAGCCGAAACTTTAGGTAAACTCCGAAACGTAAGAAGATATCCTTTTCGAGGAAACATAAATATCCCAGATCCTTCAGAATTTTACGACCGAAAGCGGAAAACCCAAAAAACAGAGACAGTTTTGTTTAAAAGAAGACAGATCATAGACGCTTACAACATCCCTTCTCATCTCCTCGACGCTTGGGCCTCTGACCCAATCGTCTCGCGTTAAGGATTCCTTAGCCAACCATACTTTTTCCCGCTTTGGTTTAACGAGCTCTTTGCCAATAAGAAAAAACCCGCCTTCCCGCGAGTTTTCCAGAACCTCTCCTTCGCGTACTCGCGAAGAGAGATTTTTCAGGAATACACCACCCCAGATAGTCACGAGACCTCCAATAGTAAAGATCGAACTCACAGAATCATAGAATTTAGAATTATCAATTCAAAGTGTTCGATGAAACAGTTGAATAATCAAGTGAATTACTAAATAACCAATAGAAATTACAAACCTTAGTTAATCAACACTCACGTGAAGATTAACAATCGAATTGTCGAGCAGATTGTGAATATAAATTGTTAAATAAATATTGTTATAATTAAAAGTGAAATCCTTAAACATTTATTTCACCCACGCATAGTGGTGGCTGATTAAACCCATTACCTCAACAGATACGAGCTGAACGACGTCCCGAAGAACTGGTTATCCAAGACTCGGTAAGAAACATAGAAATCTACCATCTCCGGATCTGAACCTCATAGAACTTAACTAGTGATTCGCATCTCTCAAATAACACTCATTCAAGACGTAACAGCTCTATCTATAATAAATTTGGTGGCAGCGGTGGGATATCAGTCTGAAATAAATTAAAAGCTAATCAAAGAAACAAAACGCTTAAATCAAAAATCTGCTCACAAGTGTGAAAATTTTTTTTTACATTGGTAATTCACAAACTATAAAAATCATCGAACTATCGTGACTAAAGATCATCGATCTAAACATCAACATCAAGAATACTATCATCAACGAACTTCAATTTCGACATCGATCATCATTGATTTTGCCGACGGATAACGTCGCAGCGCAGAACTTCAAGATCAACCCCAACAGCCGAAGACCCGCCCTACCGCTCACCCACGAAGACTCCTATACTAACCCATAGACACTACGTTATTGTTAATTCTCTTCACCAAAGTAAGTCAAAAACAATTTTATCAAAATGGCTAATCCAAGCACACCTATGGATATGTCACAAACTTTCAATAATGGTTCGAATTTAAACGCAAATATTCAAGTAGGAAATAATTCAACCTTGAATAGTACGAATAGCATAACGCATGACTACAAGGAATTTTTTAAAACTATTCCTGATTTCAATGGTGCATCTGATGGTTACCCGATCAAATCATTTATTCAGCATTGCGAATACGCAAAAGCATACATACCAAGTTGCGGAGAAAATTTCTTAGTAAGAATACTTTGTTCTAAATGTAAGGGAGAACCCGCAATACGTGTCAGTGACGCAAATCTACAGACGATTGACGAACTAACAGAATTTCTAAACTTACACTTTAGACCTAAAAAACGAGTTGCGACATGGATTAGAGAATTTAACGACTTTGAACAAAAACCAAACGAAAGAGTAATTGACTTCAACTACAGAATAGGTCGACATTTACAAGAGACGCTTTTAGAAATAGATCTTGCTGGTGGAAATAATATTGAACCTAGGAAAATTTCAGCAAACGAAACTGCTGTTCTATCTTTTTGTGCAGGTCTCAGTCCTAAAATTTCAATGTTTTTACGAGAAGACACATACGAAACACTAGTCGAAGTAGTAAAAGAAGCCATGAAAATCGAAAGTAAACAACAACTAATAAAAAATTTCGACAGCTATTTCAAAAATCCGGAAACTACATCAAAACATTGTCTTCCGATACAATCAAATCAGAATAATAATTATAAACAACCACACAAATCCAGTAACCAAAATAAGTCGAATCAAGGAAATGCGAATAACATCCAAAGAAACACAAATAATCCGTCAAACTCGAGTACGCAAAACGCGAAATTTTGTAATTATTGTAAGAAAAACAATCACGTCATTGCTGACTGCCGAACCTTACAAAATAAAAATAAAAAACCCGTTAATACAGGTAATAACACGGAAGCTAATTCATACAGATCGCTAGAGTGCAATTATTGCAAGAAAAAAGGTCATATAATTAGAGATTGTAGAAAACGCAAATATAACAACGCTAAGCGTGACGGTAATAACGGCGTGACAACTAATACCGACATACCTGCGGGAAACGAGTCAACGTCCCCTCGACAAGGCGCGTCGATGGGTCAGTAATAAACTCAGCGCTTATTTCACAAACAGACCATAAACTTCTTACGGCAGAATGTAAAATAAGTACCACACATACAACCTATAATTCTCCTTCAATAATAATTCAATCGAAAGATCTTAAACAGACAGATACTAAATTTTTGATCGATACTGGATCACAATTAAACTTAATTAAAATCGGTGAATTAAAAGATCCAACTTCAATAGACAAATCATTAACTTATGAATTAAGTGGTATATCAGAGGACGTCAAACCAATTACTTTAGGACAAATACAGTTACAGATAAATAATACGGACGGACTATTCAACGTAATTCCAGACGACTTCCCTATAGATTTTTCAGGTATCATAGGGTCAGAATTCATGCATGTGAACGAAGGTAAGATTGATTATGGAACGAAACATGTAACTCTAAATAATAATAGAATTCCTTTTTACGATACAGAGAGTATTGTTCTGCTGGCCAGAACGAAATCTCCAATGTTTATTCGAGTTAACAATTCATTAGAAAAGGGTTACGTGCCACGTTTAGATATGCATGAAGGTGTATTTGCAGGTGAATCCTTGGTCACAAACATCAAAGGAAAAGCGTATTTATATGCTATTAATACAACGGATGAAGACATTAGGGTCGATATTCCCGTAATTCCTCTATATCCTTTCGATATGAGTGAAGACGAGGATAATAGTTCAGCAAAAGATAATGCCACAGAGCGCACAAATAATACTCGGACGCGAGGAAACCGCGCTAATGAGGTCATAAACCTTTTGAGACTAGATCACCTTAACACGGAAGAGAGTAAAGCAGTATTTTCTTTAGTAGAGGAATACTCTGACTTGTTCCATATCCCAGGAGAACCATTGCGTTCTACAAATGTTTTGACACATCGTATTTTGACCACAGACACTATACCCGTAAATACTCGTCAATATAGACACCCTCCACACCAAAAGGTAGAAATAGAAAAACAGATTAACGAACTTTCAAAGACAAATACAATACAACCGTCAACCTCACCGTACAATTCGCCTGTTTGGATTGTACCTAAAAAAGAAGATTCTAAAGGTAATAAAAGATGGAGATTAGTAATTGATTATCGCAAATTAAATGAGAAAACTATAGGAGACGCATATCCGTTACCATTAATATCAGACATTCTTGATCAACTCGGTGGAGCGAAATATTTTTCGATATTTGATTTAGCATCAGGTTTTCATCAAATTGAGATACATCCAGAGGATAAACATAAAACAGCTTTTACAACCCCTCACGGTCATCAAGAATTTAATAGAATGCCATTCGGATTAATGAACGCACCCGCAACATTCCAACGTTTAATGGATACAGTTTTAAGAGGTTTACAAGGATCAGATTTATTTGTTTATTTAGACGACATCGTAATCTATTCACGTTCAATTGAAGAACACGCATCTAAATTTAGAAAATTAGCAGAAAGATTAAGAAAAGCTAACTTAACACTACAAACCGATAAATGCGAATTCCTTAGGACGGAAGTAAAATATTTAGGACACATTATTTCCGCTGATGGATTAAAACCAGATCCGAAGAAAATAGAAGCAGTTAAACACTTTCCGATTCCGAAAACTCCAAAGAACGTTAAAGAATTCTTGGGTCTAGCCGGATACTATCGTCGTTTTATAAAAGATTTTGCAAAAATCGCGAAGCCTTTATCAGATCTCACAAGTAAAAACGCACAGTTCGAATGGACCTCACAACATCAGGTAGCTTTCGAAATTTTGCGTGATAAGCTTTGCGAAGCACCTATATTACAATACCCAGATTTTTCAAAACATTTTATTGTAACGACTGACGCATCAGGATACGCGGTCGGAGCTATTCTTTCACAAGGCGAAATTGGGAAAGATACTGCAGTCGCGTATGCTTCACGTGTACTCAATAAACACGAACGAAACTATTCTACGACCGAAAAGGAAATGGTAGCAACAGTCTTTGCGCTGAAAACTTTCAGACCATATCTCTATGGTAGACAGTTCACTCTGATCACCGATCACAGACCGCTTGTATGGGTAAATTCTATGAATGACCCAACGTCGCGAGTAATGAGATGGAGAGAACGTCTAAAAGAATTCGATTATACGATTCAATATAAAGCAGGTAAAGCTAACACTAACGCTGACGCATTATCACGGAACCCCGTGGTACTACCCATCAAATTCAAATGGCGAACATCGAATAATACAGAAGGCCAACAACCATTAATAGGACAACCAGGTATAGCTAGACTTAAATCATCTTCAGATATAAGTACTGACTTGCCTATAAAAAAATCTAAATTATGCCAAACTTTGAGTTCAGATAAGGAAGATTTTAGAGGATTTCCAAAAGAAATTAGCGAAGCTAAAATTGAAACAATTGAACCCGTGCAAGTGAAAGATCCGAGAGAATCGCGTGCACCATCAATTGAATCAATCTCAAGAAAGTCTATAAGCAGTGATAATAGGTCTGATCAACCAATGAATCTTTGCATTAACAAAACCTTAGAACAGAATCGTAGAAAGAAACCTAAATCAGCTATGAAAAAGAAGTCTGATACTAAAAGGTATACTTCGTTACAAGTTTCTTCGATACTTCATACATCATTATCAAGTGATGAATCAGATAACCCTAGATTAAAAACTAAATCCAAGACTACTCTTAGATCCGAATCTGAAACTCCTTCTGAGAAACTTGAAGTACATCATTCTAATCAAAAATTAGAAAATCAAAGCCCAAAAGTTAAACAACAAATCTTAGATAATCAAATTATAACACAGATAAATAATAAACAAGTTATATTAGAAGGAAATGTACATGTAGACACTACAGTTGCCTCATCCCATTTTCCTACCCCAGAACCAGGTAGACCTACAGAAGAGCAAGGGAATAATTTAGTCCCTGCCCCTTTGGAAACCCCTACCCAGGGAACGCCTACTGGTACTCATAGAACTCAATCGTTTCGTACACAAAATAATTTCCAACGTAATTTAGCTAAAGATTTATTAAATAAAAGATCAATACAATCAGCTGAATTCACACCTTCTCCAATACTACGTACGAAAAGGAAAATTGATAGAAATAATATTAGTATTCCTAGAATTATTGTTTCCGAAAGTCATTCGGATATAGCAGACTCACAAGACTCAAACGAAATCAAACCAATGGATATGAGCATTTCTTATCAAAATTTTACAGTAAATAATTGGTCTTCAGATGAAGAAGATTATACATCTAACATTGTTACAACAAAAGCCTTAGTTCAATCCGAACCTATGGATCAGGATAACGCACTTAGTTTCATGGAAATAGACAATAGTTTAGTAGTGAATGAATCCCTCATAGATTCACACGAAGTTGCATCTTCAGTATTACCTACCTTCGACAAAAGTCGGACCAAGAAAACCGTTACAACACATGTGCAACAGAAAAAATTAGAAACTTCCCCAAAGAACAATAAACCGCTAGGATTAACAGGGTCGTCCAACTCAATGGTCAAAACTGTACAAAAAATGGACGCTCCTCAATCAGCACAACTAGTAAGAAAATCGACTAGACAACGAAAACAGAAAATTTGCCCATGTTGCATAGAACCGAATGCACATGCTGAAAAGATTAAGAACAAAAATATACCTAAAGCCCCAGAGAAACCAACCATACCTAGAGAAAATGTCATACCAAAACATCAAATTGTTGAAAACTTAGACGAGATAAACCCACATCAATCACAAAACGCAATAGAATCTCAAAATGAGATTCCGCAAGATGAAATAAACTCACTTCATTCGCAGGATGAAATAAATTCACAAAAGGATGTCAATTTATCAAATTTACCCGGTACTCAAGACAAATTACCTTCGGAAGAATCAAACTATTCTCAAAGTGACACGAATTCAGTAAGCGAAGTAGTTATTGCGAATCAAGACGAAGAAGATTCGAACAATTTAATAGAGACACGAGATAATTTAGAGATGAAAAAAGACAGTTACATTTGTTTTATATCAGCAGATGGTACTGTGTCAGATGACATAGGTAAACGACTAATAGAATTAGGATTATTGAACTTAACTCCTTTAGAAAAATACAATTTAGGTCAAGTAGTAATATCAGGAACTTCGAAAAAGAAAGTTTTTGCTTTAGTAACCCGAGTAAACGATCAAACTTTGCCCAAGGTAAGTAGTTTTAATAGAGCCTTTGGAAATTTAAAAGCGGTAATGAATAACTCCAATATTAAAACAGCCCGATTATCTCAAGGCAGAAGCAACCTTCACGTCTCAGCTTGGATAAAAATAAAAGGGATTATCCGTAAAACTTTTGCTGGTACGGACATTAAAATTACAATCTGTAAGGATAGGATTATCATACCACCCGTAGAACAAAGACTAGGAATAATTAGGGAAAACCACGAGTCACCCGTAGCAGGCCATAAAGGTGTTACTAAAACTTACAATAGAATCAGACAAAGATATTTTTGGGACAATATAAAGAAACAGGTAGAAGATTTTGTTAGAAAATGCGTAAGTTGCCAGAAGAAGAAATTAGTAAGGGTTAAAACAAAACAACCCATGATAATTACGGATACATCAGCCGATGTATTTGATAAATTAGCTTTAGATATCGTAGGACCAATCAATAACGCTTCAGATAAAGGATACAGATTTATTTTAACTATGCAGGACGATCTTTCAAAATTTTGCTTAGCAGTTCCGCTAGTAAACGCAACAGCTAACGATATCGCAGACGCACTAGTTACTCAATTCATCTGTAAATACGGATGCCCGAAAGTAATTTTGACAGATCAAGGCGCAGCTTTTATTGGACAAGTAATGAAGCGATTAGCTAAAGTTTTTAAAATCAACCAAATCAAAACTACAGCATTTCACCCTCAATCAAATGGTTCATTGGAAAGAAGTCATCAAGTACTCGCAGATTATTTAAAACATTACACAGACAAAAAAAACTGGGACGAATGGCTCCCACAAGCGACTTTCGCTTATAACACTAGTATACACGAAGGTACAAAATATAGCCCGTATTACTTAGTTTACGGTCGAGATCCTCGTATACCCTCGGAATTTCCATACCTAGACGAAATCCTTACGTACGACGATCATGTAAGAAATCTTACATTACGTTTAATTGATAGTAGGAAAAACGCACGAGAAAATTTGGAAAAAGCAAAACAAAAATCTAAAGAATACTACGATAGGAAATTAAACCCTGTAAAATTTAGGATAGGACAAGAAATTTACTTAGTTAAAAATCAGAGAACAGGAAAATTAGACGATAATTACAAGGGACCATATAAAATTACAGAAGTGTTTCTTGATAAAAACGATATAGAAATTGAATTAGCCAAAAACAAACGAAAGATAATCCACTGTGATAGAGCTAAGATAGCTTACTAAATCGTAACCATAAGCATGGAACCTCACACTAGTATACATCTTTCCAGAAAAATGGACAGTCGCAACATCAGGACTACCCTCATGGGACTTTTGATGTTAAGCATCCAAACAACTTATTGCCTGATAGCCTACGATTGCGGCGCACCATCGATGAATATTACAACGTTATCCCTACTCAACATCAAAGAATGCGACATCCCTATCGCAAGACCAGTAACTACCTCTACTAAAATTCAATTATTACAAACAGCAGACTTTGCTCATGTAAAAGTAATTCAGTGTAAAATAGAAATTCGTAGATCGATTTATTATTGCGGCATGCATTCCCATATCTCAGCAGTATCAAATGGAGATATAGAATATATAACTGAAATCTCATATGAACAATGCAAACAAATCCACAATACTCAATCCTACAGTACTCATAATAGTATATTTACTGGACTCTCTATGAATGCTACTACTACCAGACCTTTAAAGCTAGCAGGTAGAGTAGACAGTGACGGAGAGTGCAGCGGTGCACAATTTTCCGATCATTATGGTTCATGGGACAACGTAATAGCACAAGGACAAATTTTTATTACGACACAAGATTATCTAGCAACGGTCAAATTAGATAAAAATGAACTAATACTTCGTTCAGGAGTAAGATGTACTTATGGTCAGGGTACGTGTATGGATATTGAAGGAGGTAATACATATTGGGAATTACTCCCGCCAGATCAATGTAGATTCAATCGATTCTCTGTACTTTATGAAGGTAAAGCTGAAAAGATCAGGGACAATACGATTCACAAATATGGAGAAGAAATCTATGCAATAACTTCAGACGAAATTACATTCGCATTATCTATGCGAGGATTTCTTCCAGTTTGCGGCTATAAACTAATTAAAACTGAACACCCGCGACTTTTCATCTTAGACAGAGATAATGGAGATTTCTTTGCTCACAAAACAGGAGTCATGGTAGCTAACATGGACATGTTTACATACATGAATTCAAAATTCGTATACTTAGAACGACATTTACGCAATCAAATAACTTCACTATACAACGATGTAATCTTGCAAGAATGCCAATTAGAAAACAGAGTCTTACATAATTCCTTAGCTATAGCACCCTTGGCACCTGCAGACTTTGCTTTTCACTTTATGAAAGGACCCGGTTATATATCACATATCTCAGGAGAAGTAGTTAGGATAGCGAAATGTGTTCCCGTCGAAGTCAGATCGCGTAAAACCGATCAATGCTTTCAAGAACTTCCAATTTTTAGAGGAAACGAGAGTATGTTTATGCTACCGAGAACCCATATTTTAACACGAACAGGAAATCAAATCGACTGCAATTCCTTCCTCGCACCTATGTATAACATTAACAACGCTTGGTATCAAGCCCTACCACAGTTAGCAAGCGCAGTCGCGCCAGAACAGATATCTTCCCAAACTAAGCAATCATGGAAATATGAATCACCCGCTAGTCTCGCTACAGGAGGAATTTATTCACTCGAAGACCTCGACAAATTACGCGATAATATTATGTTCCCGGTAGAGAAACCTGCAGTACTACATACTATTGCGAGAGGAGCTACAGGACAGAACGCAATTAATCAAGGAATATCTATTAACAGTTTTATAGACGAAAATGCGATTAGAAAATCGTTTGAGCAGGCTTGGGGAAAAGTTTACAATTTCTTTAATACAGTCGGAACCTTTAGTGTTACCCTACTTGGAGTATGGGTTACCTTTAAAGTAATCAAATTTTTGATAGACACACTGGTTCATGGTTATGCCCTTCATTCAATCTACGGTTGGAGCATATGGCTTACAGGAGCTATATGGGACTCAGTAACTAACTTACTCTTACATATTAAAAGATCACCACCACCGAATCAAACGAATCAACAAACCAACGTAGACAGACAAGAACGAACCAACGACGAATCAGGAATGACAAGAGTAGACATCGAACTAGTACCGAAAAATACCCTGATATCAAAGCAAAATGAAACTCAAATTAACCTACCAAACCAGAATCCAACTAGTTCAACCTCATCTAATCTCGAGCGCCAGTTTATGTAAATGGTTAAAATGACTTAATATTAAAACTTTACAAATCTAACTTATAGACGCATGGGTAAATAACGAGTCGGGAAGCAAAAGATTGCCGTTAAAATTTTTTTTTATTCAATTTTTTTTTTCAACGTCAGTTGTCGTACGCGGCGATTATCCCCTCTGACGATTTCCAGACGGGATGACCCCAATTATCGATGGGGTGCTCCTCACCCCATCGCCCCTCGATCATCCATCGGACTCCAAAGAAGTCAAAATCTTCAGGCCCGTAATCTGTTGACTCCCTTTCGTCCATCGTTGCAATGGCCCGACAACGCAGTTTCCGCATCATCCTTCTTCCACGCACTTCTTCCATTTCGTTATGTTGTTTCTCCCGATCCTCAATAATCATCCTCTTTAACAAACAAAATTCAAAACATATTAACTAATAGAAACAAATTTTAAAACAAACAGTTGTTTTTGCACAAGTTTTGAAGACAAATAAAATAAAAAATAAATAATTTTACGAAAAGAAGTTAAAGTAATGAATAACAATCTATAATAAATTTGGAAAAGAGTACTTACCCTTAAATATTCTCCAAAGCTTCGTACTTGGAAATATATCACTTCCAGATTATTCATTTTTTTTTTCTTCTCACGTCAACTCAAACAAAACACTTCGAAATATTCACTTTGACAAGTAGTCGCAGAATGAGCAATTGCAGCTCGTACCGATACTTTTGTATGCAGACAGAAATTAAAAGACACACCCCTAAAGACTTAAGACTGACCAATGAATAGACGTAAACTCTTCTTTTTCATCAACAAAAAGGTTATATTCAGGTACAAAATCAGCCCCGCCCAACACGGCGAGGAACACCCCTTACTTTACAGAAACGAAAGGAAAATCTAAGAAATATTTTCAACCGTTTTATATATTTTTAAAATATCACGATTATAGTACCATCAAATGCAACCACGATATATATTATACCAAAATCCTAGACAGAACACTCTTAGATAACTTCGTGCTATAATTGGTAGATATAACTAATTCGTAATATTAAATACATTACTATTTTCAAATACATTTTACTTACCTCATTATAAGATTAATTTTTTTTTCTTCATAAAATTCATATTTACCAACATCTTAGATATAATTTTATAATAATAACATAGAATAACCATATATCAATGTAATATTCATAAGCAATTTTAAGTAATCTTAATCATTGTGTCACCTACCTTTAGTTATTAAATCGTTTGTAAATGTTAACTTTAACACATTACACATCAATCTTAGACATATAAGGTTTTATGAAACTTTTATACAATTATTGGATTTAATTTAAGTTCATATTTTTAATTTTTTATATTCTACCCGAAAAACATGGAAATTTCACGTCGATACACTAGAACCCGTTAGGTCGAGCGAGGACGCTCGAATCCTAACAGGGGAGGTGTTACGTCTTAGGCTGGAAGCCGAATACCCAATTTATAGGTACAACAGTTACCGTAGTTATTATCGAAGGTATGAGAATACCGACGTGCAATTACCACCAGAGTTTGAATAATACCTCTATCGATGTAATTCCATTTATAATTTTTTCTTTAATTCTTTTATATTATTTTACTCATAGATATAAGTCAATACTTTTAAGAGAAACAATCTCAACCAATATAGACAATTTCACCTCATTTTCTCATAAATCAAATACGCTTGGAAACTTTTTCAAACACTATATATTTGAAAGCCGAAACTTTAGGTAAACTCCGAAACGTAAGAAGATATCCTTTTCGAGGAAACATAAATATCCCAGATCCTTCAGAATTTTACGACCGAAAGCGGAAAACCCAAAAAACAGAGACAGTTTTGTTTAAAAGAAGACAGATCATAGACGCTTACAACATCCCTTCTCATCTCCTCGACGCTTGGGCCTCTGACCCAATCGTCTCGCGTTAAGGATTCCTTAGCCAACCATACTTTTTCCCGCTTTGGTTTAACGAGCTCTTTGCCAATAAGAAAAAACCCGCCTTCCCGCGAGTTTTCCAGAACCTCTCCTTCGCGTACTCGCGAAGAGAGATTTTTCAGGAATACACCACCCCAGATAGTCACGAGACCTCCAATAGTAAAGATCGAACTCACAGAATCATAGAATTTAGAATTATCAATTCAAAGTGTTCGATGAAACAGTTGAATAATCAAGTGAATTACTAAATAACCAATAGAAATTACAAACCTTAGTTAATCAACACTCACGTGAAGATTAACAATCGAATTGTCGAGCAGATTGTGAATATAAATTGTTAAATAAATATTGTTATAATTAAAAGTGAAATCCTTAAACATTTATTTCACCCACGCATAGTGGTGGCTGATTAAACCCATTACCTCAACAGATACGAGCTGAACGACGTCCCGAAGAACTGGTTATCCAAGACTCGGTAAGAAACATAGAAATCTACCATCTCCGGATCTGAACCTCATAGAACTTAACTAGTGATTCGCATCTCTCAAATAACACTCATTCAAGACGTAACAATGGCTGAGAGAGTGAAAATGATGCTAGGTAAATTGAGATGGCAGAGGAGTGATTCATGGTTAAGAAGACGGGATGGTCTTTCCTGGTCATTTATTGCGAGAGCTACTACTACTATACAATCTCCAGTCGGTTAATGAGGCGAAATGAAAGCTTATCATAATCCTCTTGATATAAGACGGTGACATTCATTTAGACGATTATGAGGACAGGGCAAGATTCCTCATTGCTATTGTAATCTTCGGCATTCTTCTCCTTGGGGGAATTTTACGTCGAGCGATGATCATTTCTCCGATAAAAACGAGAATCGAAAGCAGCAGCCCGGAACCCAGAACGATGAATGATGTCTGCAGATCCTTTAAACTGAACGGCTGTTCCTTACCATCCAGTTCAAGCTTTTTTGCCATAGCGTAATGACTCTTCATGATCAACAACTCGACGGTAGAATTGTACCAGTACATGGTCAGACCGTTCTCGACCATCCTGCGGAGAAGAATGTTCAGCCTTCGAAGGAAGAAGGCACCACTGGGCACCACGAAAGCCAGTTGGTAAGACCTTGGGCATTCATCAACAATATGTAAAACCGTTTCACCGTGCTCGTCCAGAAACTTAGTGTTGATATACAGCTCCAAATCATTCCTTCGCTCAATAGCAGCGATGTCCTGTTGCCACGCAGCTCTATCAATGGTTCCTGATTTTGCGGACGCATTTTCAATTTTGAGCTTCTTACGCAAGTTGGATATAACCAGCGAGTCGTCATCGTCGCCAAAAATGTCCCGTAAGTTTGGCGAGCTTGTGCCAATCAAAAATTGCGAATTGTCCAGTTGTTCTAGCGTATCTATGCTTGCGTAGTATTTGGGATTCGTGAAACCCTCGTATAGCGTGCCCTGGAAAGTCCCGATGACGATCACGCTGAACAGCAAGTAGAATCCGACGAGGATACGCTCGAAATTAAGTTTCGGCAAGTTTTGTGGTGAACCTACGAAGATCAGGGCAGTTTCTATAACAGTTTCCAACAGGTTACGGCGTGGTCGTCGTTCATGTAGCAATTGGCGCAGGGTCTGACGGAACAGACCTGAGAATACGACGTTAACGAACAACAAAGTCCATACCAACGGTGAATAGCATTGAAAGATTTGCAGCCACTGTGGTATTTTGGCTGCTCGTGGCACCGCGATGCATATGCTCTCGGAGTTAATGGGAACAGTGAACTCCGTCGCAGCATTTGTTTGGTAATCTTTGAGGTATATCCCGTTGGCGCCAAAGTCTACCCTTCGATAAACAATGTCACCAAGCATACCTAGAAAAGTGCCATTCTCCGTCATCCAACCGTAGAGCGTCTCATCGCTCGGTGGGTACAATTCGACGCTGCAGTTCATCAACGAAGAGAAAGTCTTCAATATTAAGCCATCCAGACCTGTGATCTTGTCGACATCAAGTAGCTGTGTTCTCACGTTATTGAATTTCCCTAAAGTAGTCTCTGCGAGTAACGTAGGCAGGCGTTCGAATACGGTCACTTTGAAGGGGTACCCGTTCATGTTTTTCAAATAGATTACGAATTCTGATAAAGATTTGTTGATGTTGGGGTCCTCGGGGTTTATCTTCAATCTCTTCAGCATACCAGAGGTACCGTTCCTATTCGTGGCGAAAGGGTCCCAGCCAAAGAGGTAATCCTTAATGCACGTCAAAGTTGGAGCGAACAAAAATATATTTAGCACTTTATCTTCGGACCATATCCTTCTCAGGATATTTCTTATGGATTTCTTCCAGCCCCTTTTCTCAGCAACTCCCTGGCACAGGGTATTCGATGGTTTCGGAACGGAGATGATTAGCAGTGCCTTCACCTTGTTCCTGCTCCAAAATCCACCACGATCTAGAAATGCCTGAAAAGTTATCTCGTCGGATATCATTAGGATCGCCATACAGTCGCTACAGTTTATCACAGGTGTTTGTCCCGAATCTTGCAATTTCTCATTAGACAGCAGCTGGGAAATTCCTGCCCTCGACAAGGCAACGTTTGAGGCTTGATGGCTATTGCTCCTTTTCCCAAGACACTCATTCCCATCTAGAGCACGACGATCCGTCTCACGCAGTTTGTAGGATTTTTGGTAATCTTCTGCTTCGACCATATGGTGCATAATTGTGACTGATGAATTACCACTATTTTCGTGTATTTCTCGTATGAATACAGACGAATCGTGATACATCACGTTCTGTTCTTTCCTATGGATAATTTGGACCGTGATAGCATATGCGTGCGTCAAGTACCACGACAGGATGATCTGGAACGGCTTCTGCGCTACCCAGTTTTCTTGTTCCTGTTCATGTTCAATGCGGGCTGATGAGACTACAAAGACGGATGCAAGGATGACCAGGAGATTTCTTCGCAGCATCTGGAAACTTGAATCGATATAAAAATTCGTTAGGAAGCTGCAGCAAGGGCTTGTGTACTTCTAAAGCTATATTATTTTTATCGACAAATGCCTTTCTTTTCGCAATCTCCTAGTCTGTTATAACATTTCTGGCATTGTGCTTCGTCGAATCAATAGCTTGCATAATTTTCGCATAGGATAAATTAAAAAAACTAAATAAATAAATTGCGGAGAGAACCAAGTTCGGTCCCATAAAGTCTCGTGAAACTTTTGACAAACATAGCTGCAGCGGAAAGCTAGATGCTGCCAAGAAGTCGAAGCTAGAAGACTGTCGTAATACACTGTCTCCGACGAAGTCGGCCGCAACTTTTGTCTGACTATAGTCAGTTTTGACTACTTTCTTCGCGCGATCTTCCGAGTTATCAATTCTTGCTACTCGTTGCTGTACGAGCTGCAACTTTCCGAATTAAAAGCGATTGGAAACTTTAAAGAAATCTTGGTCGTATTTTTCAGATATTTGAAACACTTCAAAATTAAATCATGAAATCGGTTGAAAATTCTCCGGCTTCCAGGGTCAACGATCATTCTCTTTCACTGCCCAAAAGGAAGTCCAATGATTTTATCTGAAAATTTTTGTAACCGTTCATGAACAATATTTTAAATGTCGCTCGTAAATCCAAATTGTATACTTCCGGTTCGAGATCTCGAAAGCTCACCAAGTAGCTTTTGAAATCGTTTCCAGGTTCTCTGAGCTGTTTATCCAACTCGCAAACGTCGGGTTATAAATTCCTATAAATACAATTTAGAATTGTGCCCTCCGCTTCGGTACTTTAGCGAATATATTGGCAGGTATAGGTATACTTCCGACCGATAGTGTAGGCTGGCTTTTCCAGACTGAGAGTCTGCGGATAGTTCCCAGAGCCTGAAAGGGTTGAAAGCTGAGACCATTTTATGGTTGCCGATGCCGTACGATAAGTACACCTTGCCGTAGATTGACCGATAGCTGAACGTGAGAAAGTCTACTTAATCGTGGATAGGGTGATAAGTATGTTAAAAATGTTGTGTTCCGAATCTGGCCACGTAGCATTGTTCCAGAAATCCAAGAAAACCTTTTTTGTGCCAATTACAAGAGCTGAAAGCAAGTAACAAGCATACGTTGGTATAGTTTTATGCCATTAAAAATAATGGAGATAGTAAATTTAGTTTTACGTGCAATATGAGCCCTTATTTAGGGGCCTCGTAGTAATAAAGCTGTAAAATAAGGACAACTATGAAGGCAAACGACGCTACGTGGCGTCGGTTAGTCTGCAGTTTTCTAATTACCGATGACACACATCGAATCCTGCACAAAGCGAAGCTCTGCGTAATCTATAACCTGATATCAGGCAATCTTCAATCGCACTTTTACCCGACGATTGGGCGCGTAGAATACTGGACAAACGGGTCGATTCCTTGAAGCGACCGTGAAAAAGCTCGATATATACGTAGGGATATTCGTGCAACGTTAAAAGCATGCCATTTAATGCCTTTTATGTTAACTTATTAGTGAATGATTTTGCGAAAAGGGAGAAGAAAAGGAGCTTTTTTCTGCTTCCAAGTCGGTAATTTTCCATCCTCTAATTGTATTATAATGCTATTGGCACACTCTCTGGATTTTAGAGAAAAACAAGCAATATTTCATAGGCAAACTTCAACACCCAATATCGTATTTCCTGTACAGTGTAGAGACATTTTTAGCACCTCGTTCCAGAGACTACCTCTTCCTCTTCGGAATTATACCACCGATGAAGTTTATGTGGCCAGGTGATCAAAGTTATATCAGATTTTAAAAACAAGACTACCTCTTTTTTATACGATATATACTCTGCGATCTCCTCGTGCATTCCGCAAATTATTGATCAAAAATTTATAACCTGCAGGTTATTTTACGAAACGTACAAAAACAGAAAAAAAAAAAAAAAAATGCTGGGAAGGAAGAATATTGTCGATGAAATCTGTCATTTCACAGTGGAGATTTTTTAATTTATTCATATTCCCCGATAAAAACCTACGCCAGAGACCCGATGTTCATCCGTAAAATCACATGAAAATTTGCATCTTTCGAGAAAATGTAATATTCGAAATTGCTGCTGAATCGGGCCCGCTGCCAACCAGGCTTACGCGAATTTATAGAGAAGCTGAGCTAAATCCTATCATCGTAGATCTCGCGAGGATGAATAATTTATTAGTTACTGTAGCAGTCCTGGAAGACTGATCATCTTTCGATAAATTTTCACCATATACCATATATAATGTAAACTTTCCGCACACGTAGTTCGTGCTGTCAAAAAATGCACAAAATATCAAAAAGTGATGAAGATGGAGAAGAAAATTGTAGGGAACATCGTGATGTATAGTTAACTATCGTTACTTTCGATTTTTTTAATTATTAATTTTTTCTTCTTTTCAAATAAGCGTCACTTTGGGCATCTATGGGATTCACGATGATTTGACGTGAAATAATTCCCCCGACGAAGAGAATAATTAATAACGATTATAATTCATGATACTCACATGGTTATCTAGCTATTGCCAAAGCTCCTGTCAAAAGTGTAAATTTATCGCAGCTTCTAGCCGACATGGGGTACTTGCTGCTCCGTTCGATCATCGGCTGATAGTGATTAAAAAGAGAACGTGTTGTCCGTCGATAGCCGACGCTTAACTGTCGGCTGTATTTGCAGTTTTATTTATGATTGCTTGATAAATATTTGCCGATGTTTAACCCGAGGAAAAAGTTCGGCGAAGACGTACGATACGTCAACCTAGTACCGCCCCAGCCTCCCCCGATACTGTACACCATGTTTGCTCACAATTACCACACAGTGAAAATTAATTCTCTCATCTAAATTATTCAACCCTTATTCGATGGCTTGGATGTATATTGTCTGCCGCATGGCAACGGGAAAAACATCTTTGTATCCATTTCTCTTGCTGGTTTTGTGCCCTAACTTTGCTCCGACAACTGGTACTGGCGGTCCCTATGTTCATAAGAAAATCAAATTTTTCCTTATAATAATCTCGCGAGTCATTCAAGATTCGGAATTTCATCATAGCATTAACAGGCTCCATCGCACCAAAGTTACGCTTTCCTAAATAAAATGCGTTTTTTCTTTATTTTGTTGTTGCTCAAAAACAACCGCGATATCTGCCAGCTAGAGCTTGTATACCATACTATCCAGACGCCGAAGGATCAGAGGGTAGGCGTATTTCAGACGCGTGATTTACAATCGAAGTTTAACTAATTGTAAGCCGACCAGACAGCCCGTGACAAGAGTCAATAGAAAAACATACAATGAGGTGAATTGCGTTACGAGTCGGTAACGATGTTGACATTACGCAAAAATCGAAATAGGATACTTTTTGTGATTCGTAAATAATTTTTTTTCTTTCTTTCCTTTCACAAAACGGTGTAAAAATCAGTAAACTACTCACACATAGACACGTGTTATAATTTTTTCCCTTTTTTTTTTTTGTCATATATGTAGTGTTCAACCTTGGAATGAAAGGGCAGACGGATCTTCGGCAGGCTAACAGTACGTGGAACTTACCTGTATATTAAAGTAGTAAAAGTGTTTATTCTTTCTCTATAATAAGCACGCGACTATAAAATCAAACAGATAGCTGATGTCGGTAGTTCGTTGCCGTTCGTGTTTTCGGAAAAGGGAGTGAAAAAGTCCCGAATCGTGCAAACAAAGACTACCAATTAGTTTCGACTAAGCATGTAAAGCCTATAATGCCATTGATTTCCAGTTGGTGGAAAGTTTTCTTTTTTATTTATTTTTTTTTTCCTTACCTCCGGGAAAAGATTTACCCGGGAAAAAAATTTCCGGTTATAAAAATGTCTGCAGAATTGGGCTTTGGGTGGAAAGTAATAAGAAGGTAAATGTTATTTAACCTATCGTACATACACAGCACTCAAGGAAAGCGAAGCAATCGTCGAAGGAACAAACATGCGAAGTAGCCATGGAACGAGGACTTGATTTATCGCCAAGTTTCTTGCGCAAGTTTGCCAACATTATTTACCCGCAGAGCTTCCGCACGCGTACATCATGTGGCGGTAAAAATTATTCACTCAATTTCCTTGTTCAAAACAATTCAAATATTCGGTGACACTATTGCTCCCTTCTTACTTGCGATACCTTGTCATATAGCAAACTTAATCAAAGCTTTTGCAGGGACCTCGAAAATTCTTGGAATTACAGACTCGAAGGTATGGTTAGGATTAGGATAAGGAATAGTGCACCATGTGAGACAATATATTCTATGAATTAAATTCCATCATCTCATCCCTCAGAGGCAATAAGTGAGGTAGTTTCTGTCTCCGGAGTCGAGGCTTCTTATTGCTACTTCGCGGGAATCACTACGAACGGTTGACTATACCAAATATGAACGAATGAATAGTACTTTTCATATTCTGAAGTGTCTTCAAAGAATTGCAAAAGCACTGCTGCTATATATATCAGGTTTGACGAGTGACTGTAACGAAGGACGGACATGGGTGATACCTTCAGAATTTCAATCCTAGTATTATAGTGCTTCAATAGTATATTTCGTGATGGATATTTCAACGAATTCTAGGAAAATTCTATAATGATAGTTCTAAACGTTCAGGGGAGTGGGGGGATGATAACATGTTGTTACAATGGGGGCAAATATGTTTGCAGACGATTAAGTACCCAGCGGTGCGATTATATTTGCACATTTCTAATCTGCACATCGCCCCATATGCGATCACTTTTCCGTACTCTAGTTCCACTACTCACCTCTATTCCGGAGTGAAGCACAAACGGCTTGATCACCGACAAAGAGTTTACGTAAATCTGTGAATTATAAAACGCGCGAGTTTATAAGTTAACATTTTTTCAATTTCTGCATATTGTTTCGTGCTGTCAAGTGTCTGCTGCAGAACCATGCATACGTAACTGCGCACGTCTATCTATCCGTTCTACACAGAGTTATTAAAAATGCAAACGTACGGTCACGCCAATTTCAATGCATACCTACAAGCCGCGGTGCAATGCCGGCTCTCCGCATGTTGAACGTCAATTAAAACGAATCGTAAATCATTCCCGTCGAGTAAGGTAATAAAAATCGGAATCGATTATTCCCATTTGTTGATTGAGCTTTCGCAAATGCGAGACAAAAATTGCCTTTTTTTAGGCGCGGAGGTCTTTATGTGCTTATTCTATTATACATCGTTTGAATTTATTTGCGAATAAGGTGCGACTACTTACCTTGTGCTGTTTATACGGTAGGGCGAAAGCATTGGCAACGATATTGTCTACGTCAGGGAATCAAGTGGCTTCAAAATCCCAATCGCTGACCGATTTACATGGGGTGATAATTTGTGAGAAAACGACCACGTGTTGTCGTATAAAAGCAGATTAACAAGCCAGATATAAAAGGCACGTGCATAGGGTACAAGGAGGGCAAGATGGATGGGGTGGGCAAGTGAAGATGGATTTCTACCTTATTTCCAATGCACTGTGTTCCAACTATTCCACAGACTACTGACGTAGGTCAATTTTCTCACTTTCACATATTTCGTTAGACATTATTGATTATATTTTGTGCACTGAAAAATATTAATGTTCGCAACGTGAGAGATAGATAGATAGATAGATAGATAGAAAGAGAGAGTATATGTTCATATCGCCCTTTCTGATCCTTGATCTCCTTACGGTACCAGTGTGCTTCTGCATCAGCAGAAATTTCGCTATCGACACATGGTCGAGATTAAACGCATATATGTCCTTCTTATGAAGAAATGGGGTGCGCAAGGTGGACTTTATCATTCTCCAGACGACAATTAATTATCAAAGAACAACTATAACCTTGCTTCATGGACCGACCTATCAAGTTTCGCTTTAGCTATGATCGAAGCTGAGAAATCTGCACGACCCAATATGGCGATCGTTCATCATTTATGTTATGCTCTAAAATGATACTTTTGTGATTACTGTGACGATTGAAATGTTCCATATCGTTTTATTGGTAACATCCATCTTACTCACTTTTCCACTTTTTCTGGAGATCCAATTTTCTTTGATAATAAATCGATAACATATACATAAAATAGATGTAACTCTTTGACATACCAGCACTGATGAGGATAAAAAATGAACAAATGACTTTTCAGCAGTTTTACTTTGGCTTGTCCATCTTGCCCGCCAATATATTTCAGACCTACTTCCGAAAGTCAGAAAATATCATCATAGTGATGTGATATTCCAGGCGGTTTTTACTTCTGCTTTTTGTGAAAGGTTTCATCGTTTGATTGGGAGAGTGAAATTCATCCCTTCAGGGCTCAAGGGTACCCTAAGAAACAGAACCAGGGTAGAATTTCTGTTTCTTTATTAAACAAAATAATCATATTTTTCTTATTGATGTTCGGTGCTCGGTGCTCGGTAATTAATCGCCTATAGCCTCACGGAAATTGGAAAATAAACTTTACCTGCTTCGAAATTATGGGGATCGACCGAGTTCACTGAAAATTTTTAATTATATTCAACCTACTTCAGTGAAAACGATTCGCAGTTGCTGGCGCTTCGCTTTAGGACAATTCGAATTCTCGCTCAGGTATTTGCCCCTCGAAAAATGGCCTCGGAATTTTCGCGAGACTTCGCGACGAAATGCGAGTTTAATAGAAAAGGACCGACTGCAATTGGCAAATGTCGTATAGTCGTCCTCTACCGTGGAAGATGAGAGTAGAATTTTCAGCACCAGATACGCTCATGACCTCCGTAACACGTTCTTGTGATATTAACCCGCAGGATCAGAGCTGCCAAGAATTTTGCGCGTTGCTGGAAAATGGCGTGCTCACAACCTTGGAAATTCTATAAAGGTCTAGTTAGAGTTGAAAATGTAAGTAGATTATATTGACTTTGAGACATCTCAAGTTGGATTTTGTCCTCGTTATTGACCTTGACAGAATTTCAGGTGAAAAATGTTGGGAAAACTTCGTTTCGTTTTCGAAAATATTATTTTCAGAACAAATACATGAAAGATGTCAAATCTCTGACCACCATTTCAATCTTCTTTCTATCCCCTGTAGCATCCTTCACCTCAGCCACTGGCATGGGAACGTGACTCTGTTTATCGTGTATGGGTTCGTCAAAGGTTTTTTTTTCGCCAGTCCCTACTGGTTATGACGTTAATCTGATTGCTCAAGCGAACCGAATGAATCACCGAAACTTCATCCGCAATCTTCATCTAATTTAACTTACGTAACTCGGGTTATTGCGGTCTTCAATGCTTCCGTCACTAAACAATGTTCAATTTTCCATTTTCAAAACGGTAATATCAAACTTCTAGGTACTTACAAATTGGTGTATAAGTAACGGTTCCAGCCTATCCGCGCATCCTCGTATTGCGTCTCACTCGTTGCTCGATATCGACGAATACAAAACGGATATTCAAAGTCGGCTTGAAAAATATATTATAAACATACATTATGCCGCTCACGTATACGCAGCTGCTGAAGATTTCTGAAGAACTGTGATCTTCAAGTTATTCGTACCAATCGTATACATGCTAGTCCGGATCTATTTTAAAAGTTGCCCAATTTTTAAATTATTGAATAGATAAAAATCGAAAATAAAATGCTTTTAATATGACTTGAGATATTTATGATGTATCTAATGGCTGCGCCACCGATCGCTCGTCAATAACTCAGTTTCAAATACTCATTTTCAATGTTAAATCCCATACGTACGAGCAGCTATTTTCGGACACCTTATTTTTTCTTTACTGGCCAATGAAGGTCTGGATGAAAAATAAAGCCTACTGCTTCATCCGTATTACCTGTCGTCCTCTTTATTCTTTTATATGGTATATTTCGCTTTAGGACAGAGAGAGAGAGAGAGGGAAACAAAGAGATAAACAATTCAATCATTGATCAAACAATAAGTATTACACAGAGGTAGGAAATACGATTTGAAAAACATTTTGGTTCGCCAAACCTACAGCTCCAACAAATATGATATACGGAGATGGTACAGCCATATGATATAACTTTCGTGGTCCAACGATGTGGAATGGAGGTCGAATACCAAGAGCCGTAGGCTAAGCTGAGCTACTAAGGTATAGGTTTGATTAAAGTTTTGATTAAGGCTCAAGGGACGGACAGTGATCGTATCCATGTATACTCAGTATTTTTCGCTCTTCGTTCCGGAAATATTGATAACATAGTCGTGGTCCAGTCCTGCGGTCAATTTCTGTGCAATCTGTAAATAAACAAGAGAAGGGTCGAGGTACGATTTTCGCGCAAAACCTGGGGGAAGTTTCTCACCCTACAAAGACGTTCTTTGTCATAGACGAAATATTATTATCCACTGAAAGACTGTTCAACTATACAGGGTGAATTTTCTCCGGGCTCGAATGAGGGGGGAGCTTATCACCGCCGATGCCCCGCGCGTTGCTTTATCACACTATTATCAAAATCTAACTTTACATCGAGTCGTCGATACCAAGTCTGGTTGAGTAGGCCGTAGGGTATTGTTAACTTTCGAATGAAAACAATGAGCAGATTAGGCCCCTTACTTCAGCTTATTGCCGACAGTACATCGACGGCTTGAATCTTAATCTAAAGTTGGATTTTTATAACAGATGACAGTGTGGTGAAGCAAGGGGCGGGGCATCGGCGGTGATAAGCTCCGCCCTTATTCGGACCCGGAGAAAATTCACCCTGTATAGTAGTCGTTCGATTTCATTATATCTTTTCGAAAACGGCACGAAGAAATGAAGAAGGCACTCAAGTAGGGAGAGGAAACTTTCTGGACCGCAACAACTTGTTGTCACAAAGTGCATTATGGTGAAGCGGCAAAAAACCTGTTATTCTTACCCCTATGTACTACGCATGCAATAGGTGTCGCCCCTAGACTCTTTTGTTCATATACTTCAATTCGCACTGCATCTACTGCTATTAAGCGAAACGTGAGATACTTGAAAGAGTCTCATGTGGGCAGGGTGACAGCTTCGGCTTCCCATTATGAAGAAGTTCAATGAACCCAATACTGCGTCTTGTGCGAAAAGTCCATCCGTGTTACCAGTATGGATCTACCGAAGGGTTCTTTGTCGTAGGGCAGAATCAGGTGTGGATCAATGAAGAAACCAATGGTCTCTCCCAACTTGAGTGACTGTCGCATCTTTCGCGGTGGATTATTCAAAGGATGAGGTGATTTATGTTATAACTTTGGACGCGTCATGCCGCCATAGGTATAAAATATTTCCTCTGCTTTTTCCTCTGCGGACGCAGATCGATGACTGACTGTGAATATATTGAATCTGTGAATTTGTATTGCGAGTAAATAACTGTTGGATGGGCACCAGGCTCTTTCACCGTATGTCCTATTCGTTCGAGATTTCCATCAGCGGGCGACACAGCTTGGATATTATCTGAAACCCAACTTTACGCTCCACGGGGCAAAGTTCTTATGGCAAGCCTTTCGGGACTTATACCACAGTGCTCGTCCACCGCCTCCTTGTAATCCTCATCCTATAAGAGAAAAAAGGTAAAGATATAGGACGCTGCTCCTTACCCCGAGGTGTTTCACTTTACTTTCCTCACTATTTTCTCCCAGCTCTGCTTTCCCTTACTTCGCCAAGTTACTTCTCAGGTTGGCTTCTATCTTCACTTCCTAAGGGATTTAGGACTTGCGCTTCTATATTAGAGGCCTCTATATTCAGGAGGAAAATATTTGCCCAAAAATTATGGACGTAACCAACTCTTAACATCCCATCATGGTGCTTAGATAAACTGAAAGTTTGAGCACTCAAAGACTGATTGCAAAAGTCTACGTGGTAGTACATATTTGCTTTCGTTTTACTTCGCGAAACCATTTAGGTGAGACAACATCGATCCACTACTATATTACGGACCATAATACATACGTTATGTGCGTATTTTATACTTACCTAGCTATGTCGTGGTCTGAGATGTTACGACGCTCGCTATTCATTCGAATTATTCCACGCCCACGCCGGTGTTTTTTTGGTAACTGGGTGTCAGATGTATGAATATAATCCACTATGTTCTGAAGCAAAAGACATCGCTTTGAGGCTCAAGCTTAGCTTTTGGCATCCGAGCATTCTAGCATAAAGTGTTTATTCGCCCTTTGAGGCACCTCATCTGGACAGGTATACTTTGGCGTATATATTATGTTTGTGTAAAGTTACATCTTGTGTTCCTACGAGCCAGTGCGAAATACGGATCGTAAAAAAAAAAAAAAAAAAAAAATTCTGACTGATTAAAATCTTCGAATGAATACCAAAGAAAACGTTCGAATTACTCAGAGTTAATTCTCAAAGTGAATCGTTAGTCTTTGAAGTAGTGGTACCCTGCGCCCCAATGGTATCACCGCCCGAGACTGATTTAAATCTCTCTTTTCAAGCTCTTGCGTATTTGTAGTCTGTATCCTTTCAATGGATATGCCAAGTCCAGTTTCATCTTGGGCTTTGAGTCTCGTTTTTTGCACTCTGTCTCGAGACATTTGTTTCTAGGAACCGAATGATATCGTTCTGAAGGAGAAGTGGCTTTTTTAAACGCTTGTCCGTTTACTTATCTTCTTTGAATCTTCGGCATAGAATTTACTGCGACGGTCTCTCCTCGATTCTATACATTCACACAGCTGCGTAAATTCACAGAAACAAACCTACCCTCGTAGGTTTTTCGCTCCTCTTACCGATCGCATAGTGCAGGCTCTTCGCCTCTGTTCAAACTCAATTCTTCGGCATAGAGACGAAGATTTTTGAGTACTGAGCTGCTGTCAAATCCCACTATTTCTTCAATCCTTATCCCCATCGCGGTGTTCTATTTCATAGATTTTTAATCACCGTACGATATTCCAGCTACCGTAATCTCCGGCTCGCGAAATGTGACGGAATATTTTTTATCTCTTTCCAGGCCGTCTCTGCTTTCCTACACAGTTATATTTTAATACCCGTATTTTCAGCCAGCCAGAAATTCACCAAATACCCGAACTAGAAGCAGAAAAGCTCTCCTACTAAAGCAATGCCCGCAGTTTCTAATTACTTGGCTCTTAGACTCCGCTGCTAATGCGAACCCCACGGTATAGTGGATTGTGTATCTGATACTACTACACCGTTCTCTCTCTCGGCTCCAAATGGCGGTCTTCTCACCCTCGTATCTACACCATCACTTCGTGTATCGAAGGGTTTCTTGAGTCTCAGCCTTGACAGGGTGTAAGGATCCTGGATGTCTGATGTCTTTGAATTTCGGTTCCTTCTGCACATGGATGTATACATTTATATGGGTATATATATATAATATATGTCTGTCTCTTCGATCCTTTCACTCTTCTTTCTTCCGTATCGACATTGTGATAGAGAACATGAGCAAAGGGAGGAAGGAACAGCCCGCAAAGAGCCTTCGCCCATCCAGTCTGTTCTCCTAACATTCACATTGATGTGAATTTAGGCTCAGAACCCACGAAAATTCTCCTCGGCTTAACATCATCTCGGCGGTAAAACATTTTGGCTCCTAGATGTCGGGGATTTTTTTTTTTTTTTTCTAATAACATAGCTACAGCGTTAATACAGCTATTTAGCCTAACTCGTTAGATCATATAGGCTCGAAAAAAAAAGAAAAAGAAAAAATGATATTACCCCAATCCATCGGCACCTTATTCCCAGCGTGCCTGAAAAATGACAAGTATATAAGGCATAGGTACCTAATCCCCCTAATCCCCGAAAGTTTATGATTCGATTACTGGTAAGGGATAAAAAATCGAATTTTCCGGCATACAACGCTGCTCGAGTTCCTGGGTCGAACCCTTGACATCTGATGCAGGTGCGGGTTGAAAGTTTCTTTCGTATCCCTCGTCGGCGTGGAGTAATATTTAGAAGAAAAAAAAACTTTTGACATTCGGGGAGCGGAAAATTTTCTTCTAACACTGTCTGCGTAGCTGCCTTGTAAAATACTGGTAGACCAACGTGGGGTGAATAGCAAATTATTTTATGGAAATGTGTACACCGCTGCTGTGTCGAACGAAACTCGCTCATGGGATATATTCGCTGACCAAGACCGAGGGAGGAGGAACCACATCCTATATAGTTTACTCACTTGTTGAAAAAATGAATTAACTTTATATCCAATTTGTCAAATGGTATTCCGCAAACTTTCAAACAGCTCGAATTTCACTTTGATATTGAATCTCGTTTTCGCGGTCTTTGAAGGCAGTAGAGTTTCGGTTATTGGTCTTTGAGAAGTATTTTTTTTCTTGCCCAGCTGAAGCTCATCCCCACATTCTCTTACCTGTTGTCTTTTCTGATGAATATTGATGACCATTGAGCCACTGAATCCAGAAAGCGAACTTACCACTTTGGAACAAACCCAAGAACAATAAACCTACTTGTTTGTGAGATTTATTGGTAATCAGTATACATTGAGCTTCCTACCATCAAGACCTTCCAACAAGGAAATAATTATTTCCTCGACTACCCTCGATTCCAATTTCAGTGGAAAACCTTGCTTTGATTCTATCCGAAGAAAATTCCAAATCCAACTAATTCCATATTAATTAGGTGCTTTATGCACAATTTGCGGTGAAAATGAATAGCGATATTCTTACAGCAGATGAGGCAGCTTACCGTAGATTAAATATTCGTATTTGAAATTGCATTGAAAGTTCTTCGTTGTTACGATATACCCATACAATATAGTTTTGAACTATAAGGTGTTGTTGAAGAGTATAGTATAAGAGAATCCGATTGAATACTGGGCGAGCTCTGAAAATCTAAGTGGGTGAAAAGTTTCGCGAAACGGTCGCCCGTATCTTGACGTCTGAAGAAGCGCAGGATCCTAGCAAAGTTTAAATTGGTTTTTATAATAAAATACGAAAAACGGTCCCAGAAGAATATCGAGGCTTCGTCCCTCAACTTTATTCCATCGAAGAAAAGGCGGATTAAATCTTTTGGTGAAAAAAATTGTGCGTAATAAAAATATCTTAAATTCAATCACGTAGTTTTATAATGGAACCGAACTTGCCGTAAGAAGTACTTGCTGTAATCATATACGTAGTGAATTTCGAATCCTCGATTAATTATTTCAAACAGCTCAGTTCAGTTGATCTATTTATTGGGTAAAAATCGATCCTCCCTCTTGTGTCGATGCGGTGGATTAACTCGCGTGTGAAAATCGGAATTGAAACTTTCTATGTGTTTGTTTTAGTTATCAATGAGCATCTGCACCGTTTCATTCTCACGACGTACGCCATGCCACGGTGCAGACTTTGTTTGGATTTATTTTAATCATAACGTTGTAAATTTCACGCTAACATATACCCACCTACCGACGCGACGTGAGCCTTTATTCTCATTATTTACATACCGTTTAGTTTTATAGTTATTACAGTACCGCGACAAGCGTTATAGTCGGGTCGGAATTCGAAATGCCTCGAGGTCCCCAGATTGACACAGATTCTAATAAATTGAACGATCTTAAGAGGGTTGCTTCCGCGTTTTACCCTCGACGAACCTTTTCAACAAAAATCTAAGCCATATTTTCGTAACGTCCATGCCAACCGCAGACCTCGACTTCGCCGATCGTCAGCCAGAAATATGTTCAGTTTGAAATTTAATGAAACCAGGTATCATACCCCCGTGAATGAATTACCAACCTCGGCTTACCCCACTTAACCCGATCAATGTTTTAGGTTTTAGGTAGGGTAACGAAATTCTCTCTCGTAACGCTGCGAAGTAGTTTTAATTTTTAACAACATCTCCCTTCTTCTTCTTCTTCTTCTTCATCCTCTTCTTCTTTTTCATCTTCTTTACCTTCTTCTTCTTCGCCCTGTTTACTGACAAAACAACTCAGTTCGCAGCAAAATATTCCTCCGGATATTCCGAGACCTACTAATAGTATGATAAAGGGAATATACAGGTGGGGTAGCCGGATAACGACTGGGTTTTGACTGTCGTCATTCTTGAATGGTTTTCTCATATCCTCGAACCACTTCATGTACAAGCCTCCGTTGTGGAGTCGTCCGATTATTTTATTCATCATTGGCAGAAAGGGAGAACCTAGGAATAGATTACTCATTAATATTAGCCTAACGACTATCCTGTTTTTTTTTTTCTCTACATATTTTTACAAGAAACAAGCTCCACATTACCCTTAGCGATCGGATACGCCAGGTGATATTCGTGCGGGAATTCTGAAACGACGTGCAGTTCATCGGTAGGATTATCAGCCAGGAATAAAGAATGCAAACGATCGAGGTAGCCGGCGTTTCGTATCCGTAAAACCTGATCCTCGATTTCTGAGGCATTTTTTAAAGTCAGTTTCGCGTTCAGATTACGAAAGGTCGACGTTTCGGTGTCGGCAAACACGTCGTGGAGAAGATTTGGGAAACTTGTGAGGACCTCGAGTCCTGAAACATCAAATTTCATTAGGTTTTTTAGCGCCTTACTTGCTGCGGTCAAACATGGGCCGTGATTGTCCTTTTAAACAATTTTTAGTCGGGTTTTGTCGATGCAAAAAAAGCCTTTTCAACTCACGGTCTATAAATAAACGAAAATGAATTTTGATCACTAACCAACTCGCGTAAAAGTCTGAATAAATCGAACCTCCGATATCTGAAAAACGCGGTCAGCTCGCCTCCGGCTTTAATGGTGGCTAAAAAAAGCCACAATATCTCTTCCTCTTTGTTGCTTCGGGATATTATTACTCTGATGTAAAGGCAATAATAATTCCCCACCCACACGGATACCGTTGAAAAGGCATTTCCAAAGGCAGCGGTGTGTCCCGATGAAAAAAAAAAAAAAAAATATCTCTCAATCACAAATTCTGCGTAAATCGAGAAAAGCTGTTCACCACTATCGTCAAGGTCGGCGAGAGTGTCGATGTTCCTCAAGAACGCTGGCCTACTAAAACTGGAAGCAAGTTGACTGGTGAAGCATCCACCGATCACAATACCGAGCATTAATCCACATGCAACGTGGAGCCGTTCCCCGAGATTTTTGGCATTAGTTTTTACAGGATAAAAGCAAAGGAAGATCCACGTCGCTAGGAAACATTGAACCCTCGTCAAGTTCTTTATCCGCCTCACGTACTGGGCCGAAAAGTTTTCAAAAGATTTTCGTAACTGCTTTACGCCCTGAATCCCGAAATTGACGCTCGTCATCCCCATGTACGTTAAAGCAACGAAACCATTTCCAACGAAGATTAATACCCAGCTAGGCAGGCTGAAGATCCTTGCGATCAAGAGGTACTCTGGAAGCCGAGGCCGCTTCGGTACTATAACGCAGATTTTGTCCGTGTTTATGTACGTGCTGAATTCCAGGTCCTTAGTTCCGTAATTTTTGACGAAAAATCCATTGAAGGTGAGGTCGCTATCGTGGTAAACGAGTCGGCCCAAACTCCCGAAGAATGTCCCGTTCAAAAACCACCCGAATTTTTCCGGTGGGTCAAAGATCCGCGGGGTTACGTTCAGTCGTTTACAAATTTCGTACATCGCGTTTACATCCGCCCCCGACCAGGTCTGGTCATTATCTTTTTCTACTGTGATGTAGGGAAAGAGCGCCACGTTTACCTCGTATCCATCAAACGTGTCTTTTCTTCTCAACAGTTCGCCCGAATCTCCTATGTCCTTTGTAACCCCGAAAGAATTTTTGCGAAGCTCAGGCGTATTCGATTTTCCCGATCGCCCAAACGGGTCGAAGAACAAGTTGCGGCCATTTATTGAAAGGATCAATTTCTGGACATACTTCTTCCTCCACAATTCCGCTGCAGATAACGACCAGACGCGCTCATACGATGTTTCCGTCTTCTCATCTATCAGAGATTGATCATCCGGTGTGTGAATCACGTACATATTAGTCGATATCCACGAATATCTATCCAACCTTTCTAAGAAATTGCTAATCTGTGCGATCGACAGGCACAAAATAACGCAGGAGTTTCCACCGACATAATCTAGGTCGTTTATAGCGTCGAAAACTTGAACAGGGATCGAGAATCCTTTATGGATATTTCTGTAAGATTCAATATTCAAATCTTGGCCGATGGTTATGACCGTTAATTGTTTGTAAAAATGATCTTCTTCGCAGTGTTCAATTATCGCGTTCAATTGATGCGGATTATCAGCGCGGAAGGGATGATGACTTGTGTGTAGAAATTTATTCAGAGTTTGACACTGAGACGCGCAAATGAAGAGACAAAAGATCCGAAGAAAAGCACCGTTCATCTTTAGATGGTACTCCGAAACTGAGACTACAGGAGGTTCGGTCAACGTGAATGAAAGTTTCACGAACACACTTTTCACTTATGCACTCTCTCATATATCAGTATATTGTGTCACAAGGGGCGAAAGTTGACCACAGTAATACACGATATTTTTGATCACACATGCATGAAAAGTGGAGCGTTGCATGGCAGTGTAGCGGAACGAAAGTGGCCGATTGCATGCCAGGACTTGCGCATGTGCCGTCCACAATTATTTCACTGATGGCTAACAGTTGTCGATAGTAACACACGATATTTTTTATAATAAGTGCATCAAGAGTGGGGCGTTTCTGTCTCTCAACACATGGACGAAAGTGAACGAAAGTTCTCCCAAAGGACGAAAGTGAAATAATTATGGACTGTGCGTGCGCAAACCGAAATTTTGCAATCGGCCACCTCCGTCCCGCCAAACTGCCATGCAACGCACCACTCTCCATGCACGTGTGATAAAAAATTATTACCGCATTCAGAACGATGATTTATCACCACCGTTTCATTCCCTCGTTAATTTTTCAGCACGGTCACACACGTTCGTAACGAATAGCTTAACACAAACCTACTTCGCGTTCATACTGACACTGTGTCCCCCGAGGCCTCTATAGGTACATCACGATATTATGAATTGTCATGAAAGTCAGGCAGGAATACATTTCTGCATTTTATGAACGTCGCTGTGCCTTAACACTTATCTAGCATAGATTATCATAGAAATGAGGATAATGTTGAAGGGGTCGTTAACGTCCCTGCAGTGTACTTTTTACCCTATTTCAGCTGCTGTTAGTTATGAGGTTTATACCCGAACTGGGTCGAATTTTATCCATTAAAGGTGGACTACCGATAATTCCAAAGACCCAAACCCTCCATCCCGGCGAGTATAAAAATGAAAATTCTCTCCTGTAATCCTGAGGGTAGAAACGGCGACGGCAAAATCCCTGACTCGCAGCGAGAACTCGGTTTATATCGACGCCTTCGAAGGTCCGAATTTCCAAAAAAAAAAAAAAACCTCCATGTCTACTTATCCATGTAATTGGATAGAATTTCTGTGTGTATTGTTCATATTTACTTCTAGACTTTGGGGTGTTCAGCGACGTCTAGTACCCGGCTTGACTGAGACGATGCAAATAGAGATAAGCCAGCAGTGTTGGCATTGCTGTACAATTATTTTCCACCATTTCAGGGGTTCTAATTCAGATTTTATTTATACAAAGGTTTTTTGGCACATATCACCGTATACCATCGTGCTGCTGTAGTCAATCAGTCAGGTACGATACATTAGGCATTGGGCACCCTTTGAATTTCAACAAGTCTGTCTTTTTCTCTTCATTGAATTGCTGATCGTTGTTTGAGATCGATCATTATACTATATATGTTCCCGATGTTTTCGATAGTAATATTTGAAATTCACTTGATTGTAATTTTTGATCGACAAAATAAAAAAGGAATAAAGTATAGGTGCATATAGCTAATTGGCCAATTCAAATAACGATAGGTAGAAAATTATACGATTCAGTGAAGGGGGTATTTAATTGGAGAAATGATAATTAATCGCAGTATTATTTATTTTCTATATATAATTATATATGTATACACAGGGTGAGACTTTTCAAAGGTCTAAAATGGGTGGGACTTACTTGCCAAACCTTTCCCGCAAGTAGGTCCCACCCGTTTTAGACCTTTGAAAAGATTCACCCTGTATATAATTTCAATTAAAGTCTAATTTAGTACTCGGAAACTTTTTTTCCCTCCGGCGTTTCTTATAATTATCATTTTATTATGTAATCTGTGTTCGGCTTCGAACGGTTGTTATGAACTGAGACACCGATGGCATAATTCTGCACCAATTAGCTACTGAAGAACTGGCTATGCGTAGTCTTAATAATTACTTGTCGTCGTCACGTTGCAAGGGACAAGATAACAGGTTAAAATTACATCTGTGTCTGGAGAAATGCGAGTAGCAAATAGCATCAAGAACGAACGATTTTACGCGTTCAGCTAATTACGATTCCAGGACGTCCCCTTTAAGTGGGTACCAATGACCCCAAAAATTTCGAGATCAAAAAACCGCAGTTTTATAAACATATTTCACATGTCATTTGAGGAAAGACATTGGCAGGATGTGATTGGGAGCTTTCCATCTACAGCCAAAAATCAACACACTCAGACACACAGCTAAACGATTAGTCTTTTCCGTTCGGTTCAGCCAATCATATTGCTGTGTGTCTGACTGCGTCGATTTTTGGCTGTAGATGGAAAGCTCCCAATATGTGGCATTGCGATATTCGTTTGGGTTATCTTTGAGAGATGAGAGATCAATATTGTACTCACACGAGGTCATCGGGTCAATTTTTCATCGGTAAGCCCACCCCACAACGTTTGGGGACATCGTATCACCGTGAAATTGAAATCCGCTTCAGCCAGTGCGAGGGGGACGCAGAGCATTCATTTAATTTCATTCGTAGGACACGCTGCGGTCCCTTTTGACCTAATTACAACTGGTATCAAAAAAGGGTGAGGGTTTTACGGTTTTCAATTAAATATTAGCGAAACCTCAAAACCGTGATGCATTAAACGAGAAATAATGATAATCATATGAGCAAAGGAAATGAGAACACAAATTCAATTTTAAGCCCTGCAATTCTATTCCTTTTGCACAATAGTCGATTGAAGTTTGTTGAAGGTACATTTCAACAGCCCCATGAACGAAATCGCCGGAATGGATGGGAGAAGTCATTCGATATTCGAGAATCGTCTTAATTTTGCCGTAGGCTAACGTCAAGCGCATTCGAACACGGGTCACGTATGGAAAGGACGGTCAGACACGGGGGTTCTGACAGTTTAATTAACAAATTACAGTAAAACCTCCGGCACTGTCGCTACTCGGGACCGACAACCCCCGGCACTGTCGCGTATTGGCCTACTTTTTCCCGACCAATCGGAAGCGAGTACAGAGCCGTAGAATTAACTTGATAGCACCCGAGGATTCGTAACGTACACGGACGACGCTAAGGCGTCACGGTAGTCAGTAGATGCGGTACTGCTACAGGGGCATGGTACGAGTACGTAAGCGACAGTGCCGGGGGTTTTACTGTACATCTGACTTCAGTTCTACCTGCCTCCATACATCCCCATCCATGGGCGATAAGATTATGCCTCGAACTTTCTTTGTTTCACCAAACATTCTGACGAGACTCTCTTCGCCAGACACAGGTCTGAACTCCGTGGAACCAAATGTGTTAATTTCGGATGAAAATCACTCGCACCGATATCTAAGCTTTATTGTGTTCATATATAGATGTAATTACTGCAGCTTTAACATTGATCGATTGTGCAGATGGATGGTTATAAATGAATCTATCCAAAGTGATCTGTCACTGGCTGATCGTGCTTTTCTCGAATAACGGGTGGAGGCATTTATTAGTATCCATGTATCGAATTGTTGATTAATGATCATAAATATACATATACATCGTCATAAATACATTGCTAAGCGAAAATCTGTCTGCTTGATAGATGATGAATGGGGAGCACGGATGACGATGATAGTAGATTAAATCCATGACTGAGACTTGGGAACTTCGATTTTTTCACGTAATCTTAACGGTGCAATAAGATCGTGGTTGATACACACGTGCGCATATACTTACAGGGTATACACGAGTTCTTAGACCCTGCAGATATTCGCAATACCCAGAAGGCGATCGCATGCTGAGTGACTCGAAAGGATTTACGTGTCACATTTCGGTTACGACTTCCCGTTGCTAGTGCCATTATTTCAAGGCGTATTCTTGGGGGAAGAATTCTATTTCTCATTTCCGGTTATGCTCTCTATAAAGTGCATTTCCCCCCGTGGTTTAGGCCTTTGTCATTCATCCATCAATGTCTTCAGATTTACAGACAATCAGTAAAAAATAAAGAAAACGAACCCTAACGGGGATGGAGAAAAATGAACCGAGAGGATCGTGTCTTGTTTGGAATCGACGTGATATGTTAACGCGTTAGATAACTTATACGCGGATGTTGCAGGCTTTAAATTTTATATACGGTTATGAACCCTCGCGATGAAGAGGTATGTGTACGTTGCAGAGTATATTGAGACCTCGTAAATTTTAGAAGTTCTGCTTTCCCTTTTTTTTCTCATGTACAGTTTCCGCAGACTTGATAACGGATATAACGATCCATCTGAATCCCATTATACTCGTTTGTTGATCGTGAAAGGAAATAGAGCCTTTCATAGAGGGGAAGAAATTCACTTCCGGTCGCTATTCACAAACGTAATATCCGTCTTTCATAATTTCATGAACTAATTATAAATCCTGACCGCGAAGAGAGGCAAATAAACCAATTGCACTTACCCCGGAAATCTCACGCTCTTAAGATACGAGGCTTTTCCGATTGCCCCATATAGCATACAACCCGATTGGAAATTCCGTAAAGGAACGTTTCGGAATGCTAGAATATCTGCGGAACTCTTTGGTTCCGGAACTGCATGCTTTCCACGAGAAGATCCTCAGTGGTCTCATGCAAATCGGTTCAAAGGTATGCGCGCATTCGCGGCAATCATCGTCCAAGATTGTGTCGCGACAAAAATCGAGTGAAATAGCAAGTCCGTAAGTGCAGATTTTGAATAATTCCTCGAAAGAAAGGTGTCGTGTCGTTGCTGTTCCTTGAATATTTCAAAACTGATGTCATTTTTTTCATTCCATTGACGAGGATCGTATATTCCGTATGGAATATCGAAAAACTTGAGAAATCGGCTACCTATCTCCAAGGTGTCACGTACAAAAGTGAAAATTGTTGGAACATAAGAGAGGAAGATCATACACCGGGAGGTACCATATTTTATACAAGAAAAACATTGAGAGTATCAGAAAAAAGACAAGGATAAAATTACTGTAGACACAATATCGCCGAGTGGAAGAGTTTTATTGCCAATAAGATGACCAGTTCGTGTAGTAACTGTCGGAGACATCGTTTGATGCTTAGAGCACACATGGAATCGGAAAAGAAACGTACTATGGAAGTAAAGGCTGAGGTTGAGACTGCCGAAAGTGATGATAGGGGTAAAGGACACTGGAGGATTTCGGAGGAAGCAATTATGAAAGACGCGATTACGCAGACAAATGCTTCAATCCTTTTCGAACGAGTTCCTCAATTTCTTGATCCAGTACCTGGATCGTTCGAGAACCCGCTGCAAGCAAGAAAACCAACTGTTTGGCGACGTAAAGGAGCTTTCCGCAGGAAGAAAGATCCCTGCGGTGGTAATCCGGCAGGATCAAGTTATAGCCAGGACAAACTGGCCGTGTCACGTCCTTCAGGGAAAGGTTTGTCGGAGAACACTGTACGAGGGCATTCATAAATTCGTATGATACTCCATGGTGGGAAATACGGCCGGGGGAACTATTTGGAAATGATTTTTATACCGATCGAAAAAAAAGGAAAAAAAAAAAAGAGAAATTATTGGGTAGAGGGACTCATGTCGGTATTTAAAAAAGATGCAAATGCACACCAATGTCGGATGATTTTGGGGGATTATTCCTGGCCGCTTTTATTATCTTGATCCTGCAGAGCCAGCTAAAAGAGAGCCGAGAAATCTACGTTTAGTGACGTGCTTGTAATACTATTATGAAAATCTAGCCGGAATTGCTCAACCTACATCACGGCTCCGCGGAGACATGCACATTGTGATTCTCGCTAAGAAATTGACCCTTGGAAGTTTTACAGCCTGCAGATGATCTTTTTGCCGAGTCTTTCGAGACCGTTTGACCCACATGCCAAAGCGTTGGCGAGAATTCCACGTAGAACCACAGGATGATATAAGCATGCTGAGCGAGGGGCATCGTGGTGATGAAGAGAATGTGCTAAGTATCTGCTCAGCGAAAATAAGTCTAAGTATTCAACAGCCCTCCGAAATTGATGAACCGAAAGAATGACCGTAGCTAAAAAGACGAGGAGTAGGTATAAAACGCGGTATACATAGTATAATGTCGCTATCAACCAGTGAATGCATGCACCATTTCCAGAATCTTATGTAACGGACGATGTCATTCTTCCTTGAGAAGATACTTCTTTATCCGAATATAGATATAATATGTATAGCAGTGTTGCATTAAGTCAGAATCTAATGTCTAGTCTTTGTTGCAAATGCTGTAGGGATGTGGGAAGTGGTTAAGACTTTGATGAAAATTTGAAAACTGTATAATATATTGTAAGAAAATTCAATACAGTATGGAGAAAGGAACGCGTCATCTGATCGCGTGGTCTGTTCAAGTGCTCACGAGATCCTTTCCGTCCTACCATATCATTCTGTTAAGGGCAGCAATATGGTCTAATATCAATCTCAGCTTTGAGTACTAGTTAGTAATATACGTTGACGTGATGTATCGCAACCGTGCAATATATTGTGATGAAAAAAATTGTCCATTGATCAAGGGACAAGGTACTCGTTTCGGTAGCACACGGAGGTACTATACATACTACCAAGTGTTCTGTGTCAATAGGCACACAAAACCGTAGAATATCCTGATAGCTACGACTTCGTAGATCAATAACTTCGAAAGTCTGACACAAGGGAGGGTACTCATATAATAGAGACGATGCTAATTGCATAAATAGCCTGCAAGCAAATCCGGAATTATAATACTTGCAATAAGTTATAACAAGACCAATTGTGCAGAAATTAAAAAACGTTGAGTCAAGCTGCAGGCGTGGCTCCCGGCTGGAACTAGTTATTATATTCGCTACTTGTGCTGCTGTGCTGCTGTATGATAATTTATGATAATCAAGTTAAGATATGAAGCCTGCGGTGAAGAACGGAATAAGGATTATGAGGAAAGAAAACGACGTGGTAATGTAACGTTATAGTGTATTTATTAATCTTACATATTGCTATCTGTTTACGATAGAATGGAATATGAATCAAAGAAAGAATAGTTTACCGTATCCTACTGAACACAGATATGGATGGAAAATTACAAGTCTCATATCAGCCGTGTGTATTCACAGTATTGGACTGAAATATAACCGAAAATGACATTCGATATTCCTCGAGTTCGCAGTTTCCCCATTTTTTGGTTCAGTTTTTAGTAACAAATATCCAGTATCCTCAGCAAGACATACGGTAATAACGGTCTAGTTCCGTTTGAAATGGCTCTACTTCATGTGGGGAGCATTAGCGCAATCACACATTGCGCTCTCTACAGGTGAGTCTTTGCCCGTGAGTCTAATAGTCTCACAAACCAGCATGCATTCTTCGATAAAGATAGCTGGATTTTCATACGGCTCACTGCTTCTTTTCCAGCGCCGGACCTGAGAGCGTTGCTTTTGTGCCCAGGAATCATCTGGAAAGAAAAAAATTAAGTTTTAGTTATAAGCTGAAGACCCGCACGTTTCTCACGTAAAAAAACTCGAGATTTTAGCCTTTCATGCTAACATCGCCTTGAACTTATACAGGTATTGATTGATAAGCTTTTACCGCACGTGAAATTCATGAGAATGAAATCTCTTCAGTCGAATCGACGCACACGCATATAGCGGTAAACATACTATATTCTCGTTTCTTCTCAGAAGAGATATCTCTTCAATGTCGTCCACGCGCGTTCGAGAACTCAGAAGAATTTGATTCATTCTGTATTTTTTTCTTTAATTCCAAATAAAAACTCACCCAATCCATTTCCTAGCCTTCGATCAATTGAACCTCGGCCGTCGAATCCAACCTGATCTTCGACGGACTGGGAATCTTCGTCAGATTCGGAAGAGTAGCTAATGTCGGAGTCGTCCTCATAATCAATATCGTCGTCGAAACTACTATCGGAAAAGTCATCCGAGTCGCTGTCCAAACTGTGATCGAAGTCTTGGTTCTGGTTCGAATTATGGTACGGGGATTGTCCACCGTAGTACTGGTCGATATTGTTGGTGTCCACCTCAGGGGCGTTGTTCTGTTGACCGAGAGTCGTGACTAGTTTCTTGTGAACAGGTGGTTCGATGCCATTGCTGGAACCTCCAGTAGAATCCTCGTTGATGTTCTGGCCCGTGAAGGGAGGTAAACCGAAGTTCTGGTCGTTCGTCTGTTGGGTGAGATCCGGAAGATGTGTCTTTTGAATAGGTGGTATTTTGTCACCGTTCGAGTTTTGACCAAAATCTCTGTCCAAATGTTGAATTGTTTCTAGGAATTCTTCCATCTCTTTGCCTTTTGTATCTTTGTCCACGTTGAGATGGTGAAGTAATTCTGCGAACTCTTCTAATTCCCCAAGGTACTCCTGCTGAACTTGATTGTTGCTCTGAGTCAGCAGCCGATTTGAACCGGACTGCTCTACATCGTTATCTAGTTGGGGAACCTGCCCCGCGTGATTGGGCACCTGATTCTGCCAATCGGTATGAAAGATTTGAGAGAAATCAGGGTAGTGAGGAACTACAGAGTCTTGATCAAGCTGGTTATACTTCCAATCGGTGGGAATGGCGTCAAAATTCGGGTTCGATCGCGACTGTTGATATTGGTTGTCGAAGATTGAACGTGCCTTGCGTGCATGCCGTTTCTTCGTGAACCCAGGCCGGGCAATTGCAGTCGCAAATAGCGCAGCAGTGGCGAAAATCGCGACGTAGAACACCCTCATGTTTCACTCTTTTGATTAATCTCTACGGGGCTAACGCAATACACGGAAGAACTAACTCGCTCGGAATCCGGGCGTGGATTTATACCTTTTCCAAGAGGAAACGACGCGGTCTTGCGGTTCCAGGCGGGGTTTTCCTTGAACATGTCTGCCAAGCTTGAAGACCAAGTAAATCGATTCACCTATATTAAACGATATTAAAATCGATGGCGCCGTTTCCGTTCTCAAATCTGACAAGGGTTGAAAGTAGACGATCTCAGTATATTTCCAGTCTTAAAAAACGTAAAAATACAGAAAATGCTCAGCATCCTACGCAGTTCTTAATCAATTTTTTTTTTTTCATGAACCATAGAAGCAAGCCAAAGGCTGTTTAAACGTTCGAAAAGTCGAAAGAAAAAAAAAATTGAAAATTCTTCAAAGTATTATAAAAATGAGTTTTACTGAAAAGTTTCCTCAGCAGTCATGATTATGGCGTTTCTCATCTAACTTGGCGGTGACTTGGAAAGACAAATATGGAAAAATATCAGCTTTCGTCTCGTATAAAATATTCCAGCATAGCAACTGGCGAAATTTTTCTTTACTTTCACCATGCAATCGCTGTTGATCTACTTAGCTATTTTTTCATTGATCTATGGCCTCCTTTGCCACCCAGAGTAAAAATATTCTGGTGATCCAGCGGATAGGCGATCGACGCTAGAAGGTGATTGTCGAATAAAATTGATTATCATTATTATTTGTTCGTATAAAATGAGAAAAAAAAAAGAGAAACGAGTAAAGAATAAAAACCTTGGAGACGTATAGGTTTCCTGTCCTCAGTTTCCTCTGATAAGAAAGACTAGCCTCCGTCCTTCTTGCCTTTCGCGATTCGCAGGAAGTGGTGACCGCGCTTTTATCATAACTTTGAGTTCAAGTGAAGCAACGTGATGTATTCCAGAGGCAGAAGAAGAAGAAGTTGTAGACCTCTTGATTGAAGAGTCAGATAGTGTTGATATCGAAATGAATTGAGAATAGGAAATCAACATCCGTTTCCTTCCATTATTTGAATTTGTACTTGAACGGAAATATTCACACCCTCTATCAGTTTCTATGGGCTTTTATCAGCAAGGCCAATGCTTCCCCGGAATATACCCCGGTTTTTGACAAATGGGCAATCTCATGTAGCTGTATCGATGTTCTCGCAAGCTCGAGCTTGAATCCTCGTAAAATTAATCAATACATTGAACAGGAATTTGATGATTCTTACTCCATTGAAAACTTACTCGAGTTCTGACAAAATATACTAATGGGGTTTTATCTCCTTTCAATTACTCCGACTTTGATGGCATTCAAGTGTATCCACTTCGGAGAACAAACAAACCCCAATGTCGAGGCAGGCTGTTCTGTCCTACTTTGTCCAAGCTTTGAGTCTAACCAACCACTCTCATGTTCAAAACCCTTTATTCCGGCTGTATGCGATCTGAAAGGCATGATCCTATGGCGGAATTTCGAGCACATTGCTTCTCCATGTATACTTGTTCAGCATACTTTCTTCTTTGGTCACAAATCGCGTTAAAAATTATGTTTCAAGTCCGGAGACACTGTTCAACGACATTCTTACACCGAATTCAAGCTGGCTTGTGACATCCAGATAATATAATTGCGTTGTACCAAAACCAAAAATGTCTGAACCTTTCCCGCGGCTGTATACCTTGAACGTCGTCTTCATCCTCGGAGATGGAATTCCGGCTTGTTTTTCTATCCCCTTTTCATCCAAACAAAGGTTGTGAATTGCGCAGCTGTCACACCGTCTCATTTCATTGTCAGGTCCGAAAGAACTCTGTAGGGAACTCATTGCCAAGGGCATATTTTCACCCTGACATGGAAACGGCTGTCACGGGTCTTGCTTCTTCTTCAGAAAGTTTGAAGCGATGTGGACCAGGGAATCATCGAGATCTCTGAATCCAACCAGCTCTTATCTTCACGCCTTTGTCTCTCCCTCGGAACTGGAATCCTCGAGTTGACAAAATCCTTACCAATTATACATTCTCCTGCTACTGAGGTGCCTTCAACCGATTTTCATCGTTCCACGTATTTTCCTGAAGGTCCTGTAGCCTTGGGTATCTCCAGAAATTACGTATCTAGATTCTGGCAATCCTTATGAAACAATTATCACGCTTAGAATAAACACAGACTCTGCCTTTTATCGGCTTACGTCATGAATCAGACTGTAAAACAACCCAAAAACGTGGAGGTTTTCCACAGAGTAACCGATTGCGTGGTACATCCAGCGAAACTACCCTCAATCACGAACGATTCGATTTGAATCTTGAATTTATAAAGGCCTTGGTTTACATTGAATTAACTACCTATCGCGTGCAGGGCTGCGTTAATTTATTTCGAAAGAATAATCCCGCCTTATTCACGCCAGGCTCAATCAGCTATATCATTTCTCATCGATACTCCATGTGATGGATTCCATGTGAACCGGACCAGAAAAGGACTTCGACACGTCACCAATTTCATTAATTTTCTTTTTCACACTTTCTAGTATTCTCAGAGCTAGTAAATTTTGTGTGTTATATTCATATCCGGATATTTTTGCCTCCGCTGCACGAGTTCTTCGACTTTTCGTCATTTCCTGCCTTCGACGTCTTCGGGTGGAAATACATCTCAGGAACTGTATGTCCGAGACAGAAAATCATTGAAGCATTTTTAACGCTCTATCGCTCCTTATATTGCCTTACCCATAAATATCGGAAAACATTCAGAAGAATCATTTTCTGAACCAAAACTTTCGATCAAATTACTGCTTTCTCTTGTAATTGAATATCGCTGCTGTGAAAAACATACAATTTTTATTTATTTTTTTATTTATTTTTTATAGTTATTCATTGATCATCCATCACATGTGACGTCGTGGTCTCTTTCTCGTTCTGTTAGCAGGGGATCCATCATGACCGAGATCTACTATATAGGTCCAAGATATCATACAAGACTAAACAGAATGCTCATCTTGACGTCTAGAGGAATGAACAAATGTCCTCCGTGTCGCAGGATAGGTATATCATTGGCGATATTGAGACCTATCTTTCCACCGAATCGCCCTCCACATTTCAGACAGATATTTTTCTTGCAGTATTATCTCGTGGAGGATTTATTGAGGCCCGGGTTGAAGTTCTGAATTTTAAAAATTCCCAATTTTTATATTAGTGACTCACAGTTATGTTTCCGTAAAGAGGGCCTCGATTGGAATGAACTATACAAATTTTCGGATACTTGGCCTTCCGGGGATTTGAACTTGCGGAGTTTTGAGCTGTCTGCATTCCGTCATTCCAGAATTTCGTTGTTGAAAACCTCAACGTTTTTTAAAATTCTAAATCGTCTCAAACGGATTCGGATCTTTTTAAATATGGAACTTCGACTGTTTTTCATCGAGGCGTTACCCGCTTATCTTTTCCCTGAGGCACGGTTTCAATTTCATCGATATGTGTGAAACTAGTGGATTTACGCGGGAACTGTATACTGATTGCAGCTGGGCTTTCAGAATATCATCGGAAATTCAAGAGACTCCTAAATTTACTACCCAATATATTACGTAGGCGCGCGATACTCCAGGCTTGGATAACAGACTCGTCACAAGCTGCTATTAAAATACAACATTACGTATTCCGCAACCACATTAATGAAGATTCCCGATTTTTTCCGATAATGAATTACTTTTTCACTCGAAATCCAATAAAACAAGAAAAAAAAAAAATCGAAAAATTTCAAAAACTCGTACGTCGTGGACAGAATCGACAGGATCTCTCGTCTTTGGGTTCCTCAAACTTCTATATTCCATACAGAATTGAAAATTTCGTAATCTGCGAATATGGGGATGATCCAAAGAGGTCTGAGGAAAAAGATAAGGAAAAAATGAAACATTGAATTTCTCGATTCCCCCTTTCAATTTTTCTGCGATACGGATGTCCTTCCTGGCTGCGACAGCGCGAAAATTATTGAAAGTAAAGCAAAAAAAAAAAAAAACGCACACTCACCTTCGTCGTTTGAAAGGGGCTAGATTTGGATGGCCTACGTTGGACCAGTACCGCGCAGGTTTCTCTGCGCTAGGAGAGGATAACCGAGAGAGAGAGAGTAAGAGAGGAGAGAGACAAGAGACGAGTAGCGTTCGCCAGAGAGTTTACGCCAGTAGCGTCGCGACGCTCCGTCAGTGTTCGTCCACCCCCGCGCCTCACCTTATCGTGACTAAGAGATTTACCTGTTGCCGAGATCCGCGCGTCGTTCTCCGCATATACACGACTACCCGCAGATATATAAATGAATAAAAAAAAGAAAAACCACCCCTGACGTTGTAGTCGCATTTATATAGATCGCCAAGTGCGATCGACAAAACCTTTCGATCTGAATAAAAAAAAAAAAAAAAAGAATCAATAAAAAATTAAAAGAAATTTCATCAGACAGAATTTCGACTTTCATTATTTTTTTTTTTTTTCTTGGTTTTTGCTACTGGTACCAATATCGCACGGTATCGTGTACCAATACCTTTCGAAAAAAAGATGAAAATTTTTCACCCTTTTCTACCGTTTGTAAATTTTTGCCAAACGCAATATAAAGCCACTTGTTTGATCGGGTCGAAATTTATTATGCACGAATCGATCTAGACGACTAAATCACTTTCGTTTATTGGTTAAACGGTATAAAGTGAAATTAAGAAAAGTGAATAGTTATCTTTATTTCAATTTCTTTGTTGTTCGTCATACGTATGTAATAATAGAGGCATGCAGTGGTAGAAGTACGATAAAGGTAAATGAACGAACTGCACTTGGGGTAGAAATTTTTAATCAGTAATAATTTGTTTGCTATTTTTGATCGTGACCTAATTTCAACCTGACTTGCGGTTAGCCAATTTACGAGAACTCGTATCTCTGGCCACTTTTGTATGGAAAATTAATGGCTGTATGTGGTGCCCATGCAAGGACGCCGTTTGGTGAAGATACATGCATACATCGGTATAATAATGTACGCGGTATGAGTTTTTTGTAACGTGTAAATTATCCACACGCATATCTCCGCAATGGCAACCAGCCCCTATAATCTATGCGGCAAAGTACTTCGGTTTGAACAATTAAATTTATGAGGTATAGTTATTGGAGAGGAGGAAACCAACCCCCGTGAGACTAAGTGCCCGAAAGCTGGTTCCATAATTCATACCCCGTTCGCCAGTCATGCCTATATATCAACACCGGAACTCATTCTGAGAGAGTGAAGAGTTTGCTCGTTTCGAGTGAACAGAATGGAAACAAATAGACGTATAATTTCTCGCAGACAATTTTAGGGGATCCAATCAGCGGATAAGGATACATGAAATCCACGTCCAAGCACGGGCTTCATTGAAGTAGTTGGTGCTTTTTCATAAAATCAAAATCATCTGGCTTTTTGTAAGAAAAAAAAATGTCAAACTCGTACCAATTATTCATGACGTAATGAGGTCATCGATTGAAGTAGATAGAATGGGTTTCCGCAAAGAAGGCATCGATTAGAATTAACTTCTTTTCGGCTTCACATCCTGAGAAACGTACGGACCGAAATTTCCGGATTCTTGGGCTCTCCGGGCATCTGGACTTCCGAAGTTTCGGGCTGCCTGCATCCTGACCTTTCGGAATGTCAATTTTCTAAACTTCGACGGTTCTGAAAATTGGACATCGTCCGAAACGAGTTCGGAATCTAGCCCGGTGGGAACCTTAAGAATTCGGAACTTTATCCCGGCCTCGACCCTATTACCTCAAACAGTAATAATTAAAGCCATTCGGTAACTTATACAAATCGTCGGGTCAACGTTGTTTCAATTTTTACTGCAATTAATTTTGGCTTGGGTAATAATTTTATCTTGTTTCTCCGTCGATTCCTTATTAGCAATTTCGACTACGTGTTACGATACGCAAGGGCGGGCCTCTGAGGGGCGAAACATTATCGACGTAATTGCGCGATAAAAACTATATGGCGATGTTACCGGATGCATGTGACGCGATTCCGCGTTCTGTATCGCTTAGGATAAACAGCAAAGCTTACCGATAACGGTTCTAATTCTAATTTATTAGTCCTCTTCCTCATAGCTGCTATATAGTTTTCTTTTTCTCCCTCTTTCTATCAGCAGACATCGACAGGGACCAGGGAGAAATATAGGGAGGGTGGAGTTGTTCTCCACGTCGAAGTACTTGAGCAGTCAAAATTTAAACACATCTATAACCTTCCCGAAATCCAGTTATAATACCTTCGCAGTTAATTTCGAAGAATGAAATGATCGCCAAAACGGCTGATGCACTTCCGATCATTTTTTCATCTCGAAAAATGATCCCGGGAAAAACGCAGATCATGAATCATTATTTGGACGGTTTTTCTTCTGCGTCATAAAAGCGCAGCAATACTCGTAACCAACATCCCGGATGTTGTCCTTCCGATGGTCTTTTGAACTTTTTATAAAAGCAAACGGTTTTTGAACCATAAAAAATAAGTCGTCGAGGGTATTTTCGGGTCTGTAAATGTTCACGGTCGTATTATAAGTTCTTCAGTTTCCTGTACTATACACGTAGTGTACGTACTACACCTTTTCCATTTATCTAAATTTCCACGTTTTAATATGGGTGAAACGGCGCAATTTCCACCATTTAAACTTAGCTGTGGCTTACAATTAGCCCCGAAGATCCAATATACAGGAATCGTGTGCCAGCCACGAATCACGATGAGCTTCAAGCCCCCTTATACCTATACACACATTACTCTCGACTGAGTGATTATGCGAAGTGAATTTCGGGACCTTCGAGGCTTTAGAGGCGCGACGTATGTCTTCGCAGTCATAACTTTAGCTTGTGCCTCGGTAAGTTCCGCGTAAAGAAAAATCTCGGAATGACAGTAGAGGTTCAATTTCTCATTCGGCATTAGCGCCTTTCGTTATTTCATTTCCCCCCTCCTCCTCCCCCTCCTCTTCGCTGTTATACGAATACACGATTATTGTTATCATCGCATCATTAACGCTTTTCTTATCAGTATTTATAAATTACGCTTGCACCTCATTGACTGACAATGAGTTTATTTTTACACTCGGTTATCTAGCCTGCAGCTTATCGCCGATGTCGAGCCCAGAGCTTGCAGAGTTAGCGAAACGTTGATATTTTTATCTCATTTTAATATTTCCAATAAAAAATAACGACGAGTACAAATAAAATCAATTCGAAATCCGGTCTGCACCTTTTCATCGACATTTATTCGCCGGATTTCGGAAGTTGGAAAAAGCACGACGAGTGGAATTGTTGAGAAAGAGTTATCACACGATTGTCACGGAAACCGGAAACTGTCAGGCGCAAAACCGACGCCTGCTGACCAATTCGTCATATAGAATATATAAGCCGGGGGCTGGTTATTTGACGAATTCGTTTCGATCTATGAACGCGTGCGTTGTACATCGAAGATTACGATGCTTAGTTTCAAAAATCGGACAAAGCTATTACGACAAAATGATGTATAAATTTTTGTCCTTATCATTTTTTGTTTTGGTTTTCCTAATAATGTTCGTCGATTTCTTGAGAACAAATTCCGAATCGATGCTCGAGGGACGACGACGCCTGTTGCGTACTAGAATTCTACGAGCACTTGGGACGCCGTTTACACTTTATGTACTAAACCATTAAATATTAGATTACCGTGTCAATACATTCGTCAAAGGCCCGGCGTTGATATCAAGCTCGACAATTATAAAAGCTGACCACATATATATCCCTCTCGTTCGACATTATCTCTATATCTTTCGTTCTCTGAATCGCTCACGTTACATATCGACTATTTATACACTCGTATCTCACCAGCGTGGTTTCAGACTTCTTGCGGCTATATAATACTCGCAGTGACCAGTCATAATTTCTGTATTACAATAAGACAGAACTGCGCTTCATATCATATTTAATTCCACACATAATTAAATTCAAGTGTCAAAAAAAAAAAAAAGGAAACGAGAAATTTTTAAAATAATCATTAAATCAAAGGAACTAGTCGCATGTATGAGGGATTCCGGAATTTTTGATTTCTGCATAAATAATATTCAATTTTTGTGAGCAGGGCACATCACAATTTTGTGAAAATTTTCGACTTTCTAGTGGCTGAAGTGACGCGGAATACCTCGTATGTCTATATATTTCTCTGTAGTACTTATGACCGTAGTTGTTGTTTTCTAAATAAGATAAAACATTTTTTTGAATAAGTAGAAAAGTATAGGAAAAACTTTATCGCTGCATTCTGGACTCTGAGATCGCCGCCTCTCGCCTCCCGGCTCTAGTTTATTTTATATTAATTTATAGTTCGTTTTATTCCAAGCGCATATAACTAACCCTGAACTTAAACTAGAGCGTACATATTTCCTCGTTACTTATTGGACAGATTTATAATATTTTTTTTTAGCTGCATATTCCCAAGATAGTAATATAAAATTAAACTTTGCGATGTTGGACGAAAAAATGTCTTAAAATTTTCCCATTTGCTTACCTTTTTTTACTCGACGGATTTAATTACACCTCCCGAGCTTTTACTCCGGTAAAAAACAACAAACAACAAAAAAGAAAAAATAAAACGAAATTTTAGGGTGAAGTTGTATAAGTAAATATTAAGCATGAAGGGGCTGTCCCCAGGGGAAAATAAACAGTCCTAATTAACGAGGAGTAAGTAATCAGAGAGGACGTGTATACCGTGAGGAAGCGTGGAACGAGCTTGCGGTCCAAGCGCGCAGGCGCTGATTTATCCGAATATTACGAGGGCCGCCAATCTCAGACTTGCCACGAATATCCCTAGAGTCCGTCTGCTATTTGTTTCCGATTGTTGTCAAATACAAATGGCGGGAGACCGTGGCTGCAGGCATAGGTTATGTTTCTTGTGAATCTAGCAGACGACAGAACTAGGGATATTACTGAAAAGTTGGCGGAACTGCTAGCGCGATTCTGCCGGCCAACGATATTCGAATGAATCAGCGCCTGCGCGCTTTGAACTAGCTCTGTCCACGTTCCCTCACGGTATATCTTGAAGCTTGTTAATATATAAAAGACAAGAACAATTCAGATCAAATTGACAAGCACACGTGAAATTGTTCTTCTTCTTTTTTTTCTTTCTCATTTTCAAATATCGAACGTTTCTTACGCTCCAGGAAGTTGTTTTAAAGTGTTTAAAACACGTAATTCGAATTCTGCAGTGCACAACGTTGGTCTTAGCCGTCAGTCGCTCAGAGACTTGGCCTTTTTATTTCTATTATACTCGTTGTCACTCCATACGTCGTTCTGTCAATCACCTTGGACGGGTAATAATTAACCCCGTTATTAGAGGGAGTCGTTCGGTATCAATATAAATCATAGACAATAGACTTACCTACATGAAAATCTGACATCTCGTTATTTCAAAGCCTCGTTTCGATATGTTATACCTTTACTACCAACCGGCAACCCGATTATGGAAGAGGGCAGGTACTGATGGCTTGTAATATCTGGAAACGACTTGAAATATTATCGAAGTAACGGAGCATTTCGCCCGGAAATATCGAGTGAGTGAATACCCCCGTAGTGAGAGTACAGTACGGGAGGATGGAAGTTCGTGGATTACCCTGAAACGGGAGCTAGAGACGCGAAACGCGATACGCCTAATCTCTTAAACTTACGCGCATATTATAATACATAGACATATCGCACGATACCCTATACCGAATAAACATCCTCGGGTTGATAGACGTTGCATATATAATTTAGTCCAATATTTATTATTGCATTCCTTTCTCGCACGTATTATACGATCATATTTCGGAAAGAAATGCTATTTTTGAAGCCTGTTTTTATTTCCTCCATAATTACATAAAACGATATTCTAAATATCCCATAAAGTTCTGAATCTATCGATTGATGTGTTAATGTTTGAAATTCTCTCTTTAATATTTCTCGTTAATAAAATCTTTAAAGAACTACTGTTATCCGGTTAAAATAGACTCGCGGTTTAACAACGTTTGTTATAACATCGGTCGATAAATTTAACGGAAACATATCATATACGTATGTAATTTAAACTTCGGAGTTGGTATTCTCCTTTTTTCTTTCTATCAAAAAGTTTGGAAATTTAATTATCTTTGGAGGGAAAAAAAAGGCGTTACTTCGACTCAAAGATAGAGTCATTATACACATTACCACGAATTACAGAATCTGGCTTATGGTATGGGCGTAATTTCTCAAAGATTTTATAACGCATGTAAATACGCACACGGATTAAAGATATGCAATAATATTTAGGCAGTAGGAAAATAAACGAGCTCGTTTTTATCCACGATCGTGAATTTAAAAATTGTGAATCTTCAAAGACCCGGTGAAAAATAAGAAGAAAAAGGGATCGCTGTGAATGTCACGAATGGAAGAACATGTTTTACTTTTATTGGCACTTTTTCATATAATATATCCGAGTGTTGGATTCACCATCCTCTTACAAGGGTCACTCGATGTCCCGATACTTATTTTTCTCGTCGTCAGCCCCATCATTCGATCGTCGACTGCAGATCAGAGAAGCAGGGATTTTATTCATGGTATAAAAAAAATGCATAGAAATGTATATTTATATTTTTATTTCTCCCTACTTTGATAATATATTATTATCGATAAATTGTAAGGTGACCTTCTCGTGTCGTAGCATACAGGGTGATACCTAGGTATAGCTAGTCTGCTTCGTATCGGTATTAATTCCGACGATATTCTAGACAGATAGAATTAATTATCGCTCTGCTTTATTCTCAATAAATTGCCTGTACTTATCATGTTGATTTTCATCCTGGGGTTGAAATTAATTTAACATTTTCCAAAATCGTCACGTCATCTGCCGCTAGCTTACCTATACGGCGGAACGTCGTCGCCAATTAATTCCAGTCGATATAAGCTCTGGCTGAAATCGATGCAAGCTCAACCAGGCGCAACCAAGCATATACACATTATAGGTATACACGAGATACTCGGCTGATTCATCTACACACAAAAGAACTCGTGATAGATCTTGATTCTTTATTACGTATTGTCCGAGAAATTTTTACAACGGTCTAATTTTTCGGACGAATTCGCTTACCGTATTCAAACTATTTCAGGCCTTATTACATTCTTCGACAATTATTATTAACGAAAGGAATTTTATATACTCGCTGGTAGACAGCTTAAGAATTTTTCAAATCCTGAGGCTTGCTGAAGCAGCTGGCCAATTATCTTCTCTTGCCCTTTTTTCTTTTTCTTCTTCTTCTTCTTCTTCTTCTTCTTCTTCTGCTTTTCATTCTCATTTCTTTCTGACTGAAGGACTTTTAGCTTCTTCATGCGGCGAAGTGTACCATGAAAATTTATTAATAAATTGAGAGGAATATTCAGACCGTGGAATTCCAACTCATCATCTAATTCGTCTTGCTTCTACCATAAAAGTAAAAAAAAAAAACAAAAGAACCGGTTTTCATCATCAGGCACTTAGGCAGGTAGCCTCTTTCCATTTTTGACCCTTCGAACTTTGAATCGTGAGAATTTTCATGCGGAATTCATCGGATTCCAAATTTTAAACTCCGATCAGTTCCAGTTTTTCCCATAGAAAAATCCCCACCTAGTTATTCCACGGTCGCATGTTATTCCCTCGATGATACTAAAACGGGGAAATAACTTCTCAGGATCATGGTCAGGAAGTCAAGGTCGAGCTTTGTAGCTCAGCTTTTCCCTTCACCTCGCCATCAGCTATCTGCGGTCTAACAATAAGAAATTCTTCACGATCCTTATGGGTACCACCATTCTCTCTTCTCCTCAAAGTTTCATTACCATGGGGAAATCTTAGGGAAACCTTCGGTCAAAATATAACCGGCTGTCACCGCGGCAACGCCGTGGCAAAATTGTTTTATTTTTATTTATTTTTTTATTTTTCTACATAATTTTTCTAACTTCCTTCATAAGCTCGTCGGCTCTGAGTGAACCTAATCGACGAAGAAAGGAAAGAGAGAGGAAAAAATCGGCCAGGCAGATCGAATTTGGATCTTTTTTATCTTCCCCCGAATCGCTTTCACTTTGCTGATAAGAAATTTATCGGAATTTTTCTAATTCCTCAGAGGCTTCTGCAGGGCTGCGATTACCATAAAAGCCTATAGGAATAATTGTCGGCTCGCTAAGAACCCCGCGAAAGCCTTAATTCGGCTTAAATAGTGGAAACTGAAAGGCGATATCAATAGTTCAATCGATCGCCAATTTCCACAATTATTTCAAGAAGGGTATATTATGCGAGGGAACGGATCCTAAATTTTTCTTTTCCTACCCCGCCGAATAAATACCCAACCACCTCAACAAAAAACCCTCCGCTTTTATCCCCCTTTGTATGTTTTTTCGAGCGACCCTTTTCCCTCGAAAATTTTTCGAGTTAAAATCTTTCGAAGCTCTCAAAAGGAGGAAATAAACTTCTTCTTTATTCATCCCCTCTTTTTTTTTTCTCTCTATAAACCACGCGGAAAATGACGGGGGGTTTTGAACAAGCCCCTGCTCCATAAGCAAATCCATTATATGATTTCATTTTTTTTTTTTTTTTTTTCTCTTCTTTTCTTATTTGTTTTTTACTCGTTTTTCTCTACACTCTACAGTGACAGCTTTTGCGCTGAATCACCATTTCACTGCCTATTTACCCGCGATTTTTATTCTTCTTTCATTATTTCTCCACTGTTTTCGCGCTACAGAGTTTACAGATTTTCACGATATTCACAGACCGTAACATCGGCGTTGGAAATTAGTCAATATCGAAGATTTTAAGAAATTTGTTCACCCATCTTAATTTGGAGCATCGCATAAACACGTTCGCGACGCATCACCCCTTTAAAATATCTTTCATCTTAACCAGACGTACGTTTCATATTTTTAGCCTATATTTTTTGACCACAACATCGCTCGTCCCAACTCACAACGCTCAATTTCTCGCGGTTAAACCTCGACACGTTTTATACTTATTAAAGTCTGAGAATTCAACGAACAACATCTCAATCGTTTCGTTCTTGGGAGGAAAGTTTCACGAAGAGGAACATATTACGTCGTTTCAATTACAGGAGTGATAAGACGAGATAGAAATATAAAAATATTACATCTTACCGCAAAACGACAAACGGTGTGAGGCGGTTTCCGCTAATACACGATCTTATATCGTCAATTTTTTTTCCATTCTTCTTCGTTTCTAATTTCAATTGCGTTTGCCTACTTTTAAGGCGAATCTCGCGAGAAGAAATCGCGCGCCTTTTGACCACCGGGATTGTACCCTGTTCGATACGCGATATATGTTTTCAACGAGAAACGTGAAATAGACGTTGAGTTATGAAACAGAAGTCAAAAGGAGTTTGAAATTTCGAAAACTGATATAATTGAATGAAAATAACGGCTATTTTCACTCACCGAAATGTAACTCGGGCTTATGGACACTTCAACGAATATATTAGCCAAATCTTGCCCAAGAAAACAAAGCGGACGAAGATCGATGATTGAATAATTCATTTCCAATAATTGGACCAGAACTAATTCCAGTCGAGCTTCGCGTAATTATAAAACAAGAGACAATGTATGATGTTATCATTTTTGCCTCTTGATAAATTCGCTGTCTTCAATTCTAAGGAAGAGCTTACAAAGCTATTGGCCGAAGAGTGCAGCAGCTACTGCAGTAAAGGATAAAGTTACCGAAGAAAATCAACCGTACGACATGGAGGATGAAATAAAGTTCCAAGACTGAACTATCTGCACCGTCGATGCGTAGATAAATTATTATGATTGTATACAGCTATATGTACGGTGCAATCAAGGAAAAGTTATGGAAGTTGATTAAAACGTCGGGGAAATATAGTACCCCGAGACTTTATAGAGTCTTTGTCATTCGCGATGAATGAGGAAAAATTTAAAGCAGCTGCACAGGAATATACAAATTATTTAAACCCATCAAGCGATTTTAATCCTGTCTTTCAAGGTGGGACGTAGAACATGATACATTTTATTCAAATCTTATTCGATCGATTTCAAATTTATGAAAACGTTGAAATTTAGAACAATTGAATTATTGTAATAGATATACCGTTGGCGATTGATTCAACCATACTTAATTTCGAATTTCGAAGTCCTGACCTTTCGGTTTTTTAATTCTCGGAATTTTGAACCTCCGGTTTTCTTCGTTTCGAAGTCCACCGAATCGGCTATGTGGACTTTCGGGGAAATACCCTTTGTCCAAAAATTCGGAAATGTAACCCGACCCCACGATAATGAAGACAGAAAAAATGCCGAAGTGCGTCGCACATCTAGCCCAAGCTTTACTCCGGTAGTTGCTTTTCGAAGTATAAATATTTACGCACTTTTTTTCCGGTAAACAAAAACAAACGAAAAAAGCTTTCGGTTATTAAAAAATTTCTCGCAAATCCACGGACCTCCTCTAAACAATATAAATCGGTTATTGATCCACGACGTAAGGTGGGGCCCACCTAGTTCAATTACCAATCCCTAAATGGAAACTGGTTTAACTCAACGGTGGGGCAAATAATTGCTGAACACTGTTGGTTCTTCTCCCAGCCATTACCTCGCCCGGAACAATTTTCGTTGTTAATTTTTACACCTCGTATTAGTTGTCGCTTTATCTTTCTATCAAGTGCCGCGTCCCACAAATTTTTATTGAAAGTAATAACGATTAAGCTCCGACCTAATTGATTATATTTATCACCATTTTTTCCCTGTTTATTTAACGTTTCTACATAAAAAAAAAAAAAAACTCTCGTAAATCTATAAAAGTTTGAATAAAAAAAAAAAAAAAAAAAACGAAGGAAAAAAAAAATTAGAACAAAATTGTATTAATTTCTCCTGCTATATCACCTCGCGTTTCTTATCATAATCCGACCTTTTTAAACTTGCCGCTTGGCAGTTATTTTTATAATGATATCGATCAAAGCATCAAAGTTATATCGGTTATCTTTCTAATGAGAGCCTATTTGAACCGTTAAAATACACGGCATTAATCATTCACAAATTGATGTACGGTTTCTGTTGAATAACTGCGTAAATTCTGAAACCCTTCATTGTACACTACCGTGAGGTTACGTGGAAAGAGCCTGGCTCAAGCGCGCAGGCGCTGACTTATTCGACTATTACGAGGGACGCCAATTTCATACTCGCCACTAATATCCCTAGAGTCCGTCTGCTATTTGTTTTCGATTGTTGTCAAATACAAATGGCGGCAAACCGTGGCTGCAGGCATAGGTTATGTTGTTGTGAATCTAGCAGACGACAGAACTAGGGATATTACTAAAAAGTTGGTGGATTTCCTAGCGCGATTCTGCCGACCAACGATATTCGAATAAATCAGCGCCTGCGCCCATTGGAACCAGCGCTTTCCACGAAACCTCACGGTATATATTTGAGAATAAGAATTTCTATGGGTATCCAAATCCCGTGAATTCGGAAGTTTGAGATGACTGTGTAATATGAAAATTGAGTTAAAAAAACTGTTATATGCCCCCCCCCCCCCCCCCCCGCCCCTCTCTCGCTCTCTATACTTGCCCGAAAAAGACTTTTCTTAATATTTGAAATTTTCCGTTAACACGAGCTGAAACACGATGGAAATACAATTAACGTCACTGTCAGATGTGCGGACGTAGCTGACTAAATTCTTCCCTTTAACGTCTCACGTTTATTGCACGAGCTTTCTGCACTCGTGCACATTTGATCGAGGGGGGAAATCTGTCTGTACCTATACATACATAGAGAAATTATCAACCTATCAGTGAAGAAAGGGTGACTAACTCATGAATTGAAACATGCCTGTCTGGCATTTCAAGGTGAGCTTTATGATGTCAAACGAAGAATTAAGGAAGCGGAGACTTATTAGAATGGTTTGGAAAAGATTCGCCCTGTGTTGCTGAAAACTATTTCAATTTTCAGTTTCCTCATTTCGAATAGCACTTCCGGGGTAATGAAACACGAGCACAGTAGTGGGCGCTGCAGGTGAATCTCATCCGTTTGGGACCGGGTTAGTTTTCCGAATTTCAATACCTTTGACTCGCAGTTTTCGGAAAGGGTATTTCCCCCGAGGTCTAGATAGCTAATTCAAAATGTACTTCAAACGAAGAACACCGGTGGTACGAAATTCCGAAGGCTGAATATCCGGAAGGCAAAACCTCCGGACTTGAAATTCACGCATGTATTCATTCAGTGTTTAATAACTCGGACTCTATCGATCGTATCGAAACCAACATTCGTATGGTCAAATCAATCGTCTTGAGGTTCACTTTTTGGAAAGAAAAGCTCGAAAATTTCATCAATTATTTATGACATTATGAAGTAAGGAGGGTCTCGGTTATAACGGAACATTTTTGTCTTCATATCCTGAGAAATGGACCAAAATTCGGCATTTCGTTTCCTCAACGTTTTTGAAAATTCGAAATCGTCTGAAATAAATTCGGAATTTCAACCCGGTCTCATTCTTTGTGAACGAAACGTATGATTCGGGGATGTCGATGAGCCCCTTGGAGAAGAGGAAAAAAGGTCGGAGCTGGTATTACCACGCTAAAGACTTAGAGCGCAGAGCTCGAACCCCGGAGCTATACAGCTGTACGGAAGTGCTCTTTCCCCCGAGACAAAAAAATCGTTCGAAAGAAATATAAGAGAGGCGCCAAGAGTGAGCCGTATCGTTGCCGAGGGACACAGTGACAAGTTCAACTCTTAAATCTTTCGAATGATAAATATACGAACGACTTAAAAAAGTGATGCGAAAAGTGACGCGAAAAAGCTGCCTTTAAGCTTTTACACTCTGTATTTTCTCTTTTTATTTTTCGAGATAACCAGGTATGAAAAACGAGTTGCAGAAAGCTTTTGTGATCGAGGAATTCTGATTAATTGAACAACTCGATCGCGTACCTCGAGCTTTTATAGGGATGGGGAAAATATCTACTCACTCACACCAAGCACTGGGCAATAAGATACGAAAAAGCAGGAAATATTTCAAACAGTTTTAATCTTCAGACCTTCGACCTCCGGTTGAACAGTAAGCAGGAGCTGGTAGCAAAAGACATCTTCGATCACCCATACCTTGTGATAAATTCGGAAATGAAGCCTCGAACTTTTAGAATAGAACCAGCGAGGCCAGGTTGAAGTTGCGAATTTTAAATTCACAGTTTAAAAAAAAAAACGTATTTTCCTGGGAGTCTACATAACCGATTTGAAAAACTTTGAAACGAAAAGCACCGAAAGTCCAAAATTCCCAAAGCTCGAAATCCAAAATTCGAAATCGTCTGAAGCTCATTCTCAACTTCGACCCAGCCCCTCAATTCTTCCATCGTCTCAGAACATTATGGGCACGCGATGATGATGTGTAATTATCGATCATGGTAAATTGCGTGTATGAGCTTTTACTCTTCCACTTTCTGCAAACCCCTCACATCGTTCAACCCCGAATTATCATATTCGATTTATTTGGAAATTTATGGTATAACTTTGCGGCTTATAAATACATCAGCTAATCGGAAAGCAAACTGTGCGACTAACTCTCAAATCTATTTCAAGTTCACCCAGGATAGGTCGTGGACGGTTACCTAAGATCATTATAACATTGGGATAATAGACTTACCAAACCATGAAGCATTACTGCAGTTACAAATCCAAATAGCCTGTTTACACCCACGGTAATGTTTTCGGCCTCGAAACGCTTCGATTGGAATATTCCGATCCCCACGCCGTTATTTGATTGATTGAACAAAACCGAATGGAAACTAATTTCATAAAAAGCTAATCGATGAATGAAGCTTCTGATTTTCTACGTGGTTTGATTTTCGGAATACCCATAGTCCTAAACCACTACGCGGTTAGCAGAATTAACGAATCTGTAACCCAGAGGCAGAGGAGTTTCCGGCTTGTGCGCGAACTTGAACCTATTCCTGGATCTAGGCAAACAACAAACAGATAATTTATTGCGTTTGAGCGAGTTGATTCAGCGAGTAACGACAATAAATACTCGGTTCAATATTGGAAAATACATCTGAAATTTCCCAGAACCCGATATATATTCGAGTCAATTTTACTCCATCTACTCTCGAAGAGGTTTATACCAGCGGTTATTAACATAGGTCTAACTATACAACAACACCTATAGAACAAACCGCAGCTCGGTGAATTGTGAATACTATTAGCAGTCCTTTGTCTGACTAATTGAAGAATAAATCATCAACCCCTAAGTTCCACGACGTTTTTGTTTCGGCTGAAAACAATATCTGTAACATTGAATTGTCTATTTCTGTCTGGGTGGACGGTGAACAACGCAACAGCGTGGAAAGATGTGATTAGAATTCACGGAACAGTTCCGCAGCCTGTAAAGAAGACCCCGTGTAACAGAATGAAATCAAATTATTCAATCGGTGAGAATATCTTATCCGGAGGGGATGAATCCGCGACAAATTGAAACACCTACTAGGCATTCGAGAATAGAGATGGCACAAACTCCTCGGTGTACCTACCGATCACACTGATCAATGAACAGAACTCACGGGACACGACGAATGTATATCCTCACCTTTGATTTCCTCGGGGATTTTAACTGGTATGAAAATCCAGGGAGACGTAAATCGAAAAATTAAATTCCTTTCACCAAGCTCTGTTGTCTTCGATACATCAGTTCGTTGAATCCGAAATTCAATCCTCGCCTCCTACCGGAAGGGACAGGAGGCCAAAGAAAAAAAAAAAAAAGAAAAATGCGCGAATCTTATCGTTTCTTTTTTCTTCCATAGAAAATCCAGTCATTAATTAATGTAATCATAATAATTGGACAGTTATTCGATCAAGGTTCCTCCCTGTATCCAATCCCTCCACCTACATCACGCGATGAAGCACGCCTTGCCGATGCGGGCTAAACTAATCACAGTGACACGCGGTATCTAATCCAATTCATTTACAACGCTGCAGAAACTCTTAGAGAAATACTTCGTCTCTTTGATATACCCTTAGCTGACGGAGACGCGATATTGACTGTCAAACCTAATATTTCATTTGTTTCGTTGGATTTTTTCTCTTTTTTTTTCTTTACCTAGGGCGTATGAGTGCATTTTCCGCACATTTTCTCTTGACGAATGATCGCGGAAATTTTATTACATATTGATGAAAATAATTCATTGGGAGGACCCGCGGTTACCTTTACAATTGGTTTAAAATAATTTATTACATCATTGCGGCCCGGGGACGGACTGGTTGTCTCGAGCTTTAGCCAGTTCATCTATCGCTAATTAATGTATAGTAATTAAAGCCACGGCGAGAAGGGTGTGTTGTACATTATACAGATATTCGGGGAATGAAGCACTTATGAAATATTAATTACTCTACCCAGCTGCGCTTCGGCTGTTCGCTAATTTGGAAAATTCAATTCTATCGGCCCACCTGCAGGCTATTACTCGCATGAATAATAAATAATAAAAGTAGGGAGAAGGTATTAAACGGATTACAAGGATGAATACATACAGACAAATAAATTGTCAAGTACCTAAGCGTGGGGCCAGGAAACGATTGAATTTCGCAATATTTATCTGCGCCTTCAATTTTTCACCCTTTTTATTTCACCACGAATCATCTCAAATAACGGTGAAAATTTATTTCCAGATTAAACTCGTTACCACCTTTTTTCGACCAGACGATGAACCGTTTTTTTTTTCTTTTTTTTCTTCTTTTCTTTTTTTAATCTGTCTATCACTTCGGGGTGAAAGTGAAACGCAATTACCTCGTATATACCGATAAAAATTTCAGAACTCCCGCATCCGTCGCCAATACGTAAATAAATATATGGTATGAAACTTGTGGTTTTTGGAAGTTATCGCAAATTGGCAGCTGTGTTTTTTTGCCGGTAATATTCCATCAGTTCCTCGGGAATGCGGGAAACCTCTTCCATGAAAATTTCTACACAGTTAGAAATCCTACTGGCCGAGTATTGCGGTAATCCGAACCAAACTGTTATCGTTTCAGTCTATTTCTAAGCTAAGAAGCAGATGAAAAGAAAAAAAAGAAAGAAAGAAAAGAACAACTTCGCCAACTTTTCGTAGCTTGAATTTAATCGCGAAATTGAGCGAGTAACCAGGTTTCTGAAAAATCTTTTAACATCAGGTAGACAAATGAATGACAAAAAAAAAAGTCAAATTTTCTAGCTGTATGTGAAGTTTGACGAATTTCGATTACATGACGTCGCCCAAGAGACAAATTCCAGACACTCATCCATTACCGATGATAAATTACTTTACGCCTACGCAGCCTACACGGCATAAAGATATATGATACAATAATGGTTTGAAATTTTTTTTTTTCTTGTTTTTTTTTTCGCCTGTCTTTTCCCGCAGACTCTACGGATACTCGAGGAAATCGCCCCATAACAACCGTTGCATCAAACATCCCCCACTCTTCGATAGAAGATGATATACCAGTGGATGCGCAGGTCTTGAGAGAGGGAGGCTTTTCAATAAGATGTGATGATTAATCTAGCCGAACTGGACTCTGGTGCGAATCAGCTGAACGCATCTCTTCTCTACCTTAAGCATCTGCTTCACGAGGCTAACGCGATGAATCGTCCCGAGAATATGTCGGATATATTGAAGAGGTGGAACATAACCGAGGAGGACATAGACTACATGAACAATTTCAGCTTTCCAAATCTACCGGCTGAAAGGACGACCGTATCTCCGACCGATTATAACAGTGAAAAGTTTTGCTACTGCAATGGAGTCGTACGGGACTTCGCCCTCTCGTACAAATTATACCACGGCTACGTCGCCCTCATAGTGTGCATCTTCGGATCGGTTGCCAATATGCTGAACATCGTTGTACTAACGCGAAAGGACATGGCTTCTGCTCCGATAAACCGCATACTTACCGGATTAGCGACAGCGGACATGCTGGTGATGTTCGAGTACGTTCCATTCGCTGTCTACAAATACCTGGTGCTACCCGAGCACAAGGTATTCCCATATGGGTGGGCGGTCTTCGTATTATTTCATATGCACTTCGCCCAAGCACTTCACACCATCAGCATTGGACTGACCCTCACGCTCGCAGTATGGAGATACATCGCTATCAGGTCAGTAATTCACCTTTGAAATAACTTTGTTTTATGGAATTTTATCATGCATCTCCTTAGCGTTTTTTATCGATAAAAAAAAAAACCGCATGGCCGAAATTCGGACTGGTCAATCACATGGTGCTAAAACCAGCAACAATTTCGACATCAACAGAACTGGCAAATGAGTTAACCTACCGTGAAACAACGTTTCACTGCAATCGGCAGCTGACCACCAATTTCTGGGACCCATCAGGACCTAATTGCCTATGGATTGTCGCTTAAACTCGAGTGATTGAATGTCGTTCACTTGTATCGCGAGATGAGGTTCGTGCGCAGGTTCAACGTCGTAGTGCTCCTCCGTCTGACCTTCGCTGCAATTTTTTTTTTTAATCGGAAAATGGCACAGTGCAGTGAGTGGAGTTTAGGTACTGATGAGGCCCGTCAGTAACTTGTACGAGCTTATGGTCATCGGCTTATGAATAGACGCGTTAGCATATCCACATATCTCATCGCTAAGAGCGTAATTAGATAATCTCTAACCGAAGCGCAATGCAGTATCGATCCGCCAAGGGCTTAAAACGGTGAGCATCATCATCACGGTTTCAACGAAGTGAGCCAAGCGATTCCCGACCGATTAAACGGGTCCGATCCACCCTGGGATCAAAGTTCAGGACTGTATCTTAAAGCACTTTCACCCTAATGGCAAAAGTTTCGTATATACCTAGATAGAAGACCTAAAGCGTTTTAAAGTGTCTTGAAATGTGTTAAAGCGTCTCCAAAGTGAAAGTGCTTTATATACTCTATTTTTTTTTAGGTTTCACGGTACGCCGTTGTACCGTCTGAGCTTTGGAATCGATTTTCTTCCCTCACTTCACGGGTAGACTAAAAAAGCTTGGTTATATTTCGTAGTTAAGACTCCTTGATGTGCGGAAGTTGATTCCATTCCGAATCACTGCCAGCGAAACTTAACGTTTCTTGGTTTCGATCGTTTTTCATGTTTCTTGCTTCAATCTCTACGTCGAGACTGCTCTTCCGTTCTTCTTCGACTCATTGGCCGGAAGTATTTTACATCTCCTTAGTGTACGCTCAGAATAGACGTATTTCAAAAGTCAATAACTCCCAGAGATCTTCTGTGTTCCTAACCCCGAAGTTCCGAGTCTGACCAAACAACGATACTGACATCGCCTCGAGCCAATATCAAAATAGCACTTGAAAATCTTCACCGGAAGCCCCTGGGTTCGAGAGGCTTCGACGAGCCTTGGAACTAGGCTTATCATTCCTGATGGAGACCCACATCTCTATATCTGGTTGTGAGCAGTATACCGTGATGTTAAGAGGAAACCGAACCATAGTGCGGGCATCGTTCGGCTTCCTCTTAACATCACGGTATAACTCTATGTATCGTGTGAAACTATTTGGCAATGAAAAATGTCTGTTTATTTTCTCTACAACTGACTTAGAAATCAACGTATAGCACATTCTATATTATAAGTTGAAGCTTTGATCAGCAAGAGTAGGTATATCGCAGTCCACGAACGGACAACTCTATGCACGAATTACTCGTGTGTATCTTAATTTCCGAATAACATTTTGAAAGATAAAACAGACTCGTTCTTAGCTCCGGCGCGGTGGTTCGAAAAGCTCGCGTTCATTACGAGACGTGTTATGGTTCGGGGGCCTCGGGTTTTCCGACTTTGGAACAAACTTTCTGAGCAAGTAGATTATGTGGGATTCAGAATTCACACCCAGCTGTCTGTTCGCGAGATTCTCACTTTCTTCTCTCTCTCTCTTTACTCGCACATTTATCTGCTTCCATTTCCGCGTAAAGCTGACAGCAACAGTCTTGTGGAAGTCGTCGCCCTACGTAGTCGTAAACTCGTTACATCCGCAAGTTCACACTGATTAATTAACTCGGTAGTAAGATTCGAATCTCTTTGACGAACGGGAGCTTGCCACTCGATTTGGACCTTCGAAGAACCTCGTTATAGTCTGACGACGAAAATCAAGGGGTAAAGGGTAAGTGAAAGACGATATCTGGCAAGGTCAAAGGGAAAGTATGAGAAGAGAGAGAAAAAAAAACGATGGTGAAATTGATGAAAGCGCCTAACCTGGGTCTAGCAGATTAATACTACGATGGAAAAATTAATTTTCTCATACCGTGAAGACGGTTCAAAAGTCCACCTGGATCATCGGCCTTGACACGGCAGGACCCGCATTATAAAATACTGCTGACCATGAGAAAACGGAGACACGGAATCCTCCCAGAGTAGATATGCTGTGTCGTGTACAGCAGACGGGAGCATAAAGAAAAAGAAAGAAAAAAATGAGCGCAAAAAGTGACGCGAAAAAAGGAGGTGAGAGAATAAAGTAATTCTCGTTTGGTCCATTAGGGCGCGCTTAAGATGGCTGATGCTGATGTAGAATGCTGACTCAAGGAAAGAAAAAAAAACTATAAACATTTCACAAAGGGAGCTCAGGGGGTAAGATAAGGGCTGAGAGAAGGTGTAAACAGACTAAAAGACAGAGAGAGAGAGAAAGAGATAAAGGGGATGGGAAGAATGGCGAGCGTTGAAGCCAACCAATATCCAATCTCTACATCACCAAAAGACATGAGAGGTGGTGGAACCATGGGGATTATAAGGTGAATCCCGGCTCAGTTCTTATATATAGAAAATAATCGAATGGTAATCCGATCGACTACTCGACTTAACGGCGCAGTTTTATCCAGCGTAAAGAGCGTATCCGTAGGACATGCCTTCCGGTTTTTGTGTTGGGGTGTCGATAATAGCAGCATTCATAAACATTTATCAATTTGAGACGATGCGACTGCCTTATGATACATATTCGCTTTAAAGTACACGATAAAATTCGATCAGTGTAACAGAAATTTAATGATGATGTCTTTCGACGTTAATGCGTGCTACGTCTTTATTTCCTGTCGTTCTACACACAGGGAAGAAAGAAATTTTTATTACGAAAATAAGAATGAATTAATAAAAAATTTTCATTATTATTTCAGGTTTCCACAGCACAACCACGCCTGGTGTACCGCTGCTCGGTGTAGAGTAGCTCTGTGGAGCAGCCTGCTGGCTCCTTTGGTTGCCTGTGCCCCAAGCTATCTGGTCTTTGGGGTGAGTTTACCCCTGCGAATATGTGCTCTGCAATATGCGTGGTATGCTTTCATGTATTGCATTGAGGGAAAAAACGAAGGACATAAATAAAGGAATGCAAAACTGAGGAGGAATTCTGACTTTGAAAATGATAGGGAGGCGAGGAATGCGCGCGAGGAAATTATCGACTGGTTTAATGGAGAAATTATTGAATTCCTTTTGAATTTATTGAACCATTTTTATAATTTCTAACATTTCACTCTTTGGTTCTAAACGTCTACTTGAAATTGTAGCGTACTTTAAATTTAAACCCACATACAATTGCTGCTCAGACATTTATTACACCCTGAAAAAACCTTGGGCGAATCAGCGTATACTTGAAGGAATAATACCAGTACTGTATTCTGTACAATTATGTATAATGGCTGCGATAACCCTTCACGGGTCCGGCGACAGCAATTAACCTTCTAAAGAAGCCGAGTTATAATATTGCACTCGCGAGAAAGAATTCAAAACTGCTGCCCTCTAACGAGCAAAGTTCAACCACGTGCCGGAGACAGTCTTGGAAATTATATTATAATATCACAGTTGCAGGGCGATTCCGTCCAAGCACCAGTAATTCTAAATCCTAGAAAAAAAAACTCGTAACGGTGAATTATTTGTTCTCTTGCAGATCAGGGAAACGGAGCTGGAGGAAAATGGGAAGGTGGAAATAGTCTACGTCGTCGATGCGACGGAGGCTAACACAACGGGTAAAGGCTTCCTCTATCAATTGAACTTTTGGGTCTTAGCAGTTGTCGTTAAATTACTGCCGTGCCTGATTCTGACCGTAATTAGCTGCTGGTTAATCAAGGCTCTGTACAGGTGAGCCCATACTCGAACGAGAGTTTGTCCGATGAGTAATAGAGCGATCTAAATTATTTCTGGAATACATGTAAACTCGATCGATTTGCCAGGGCGAAGGGCAGGAAACAGGCACTCAGGGACTACAATCCGTGCGCCGTAAGCACAATGAAAAATGGGGGCTCCCGAAGAGCCAGCAAGTCCGAAAGACGGACTGACCGCACCACGCGCATGCTTGTGGCCGTACTTCTCCTCTTTCTCGTCACCGAGTTTCCCCAGGGAATTCTAGGCCTTTTGTCCGGTGTCCTTGGGGACTGTTTCTTCCGTAATTGCTACCACAATTTCGGAGAGATCATGGACATCCTGGCGCTTCTTAACGGCGCCATTAACTTCATTCTCTACTGTTCGATGTCACGTCAATTTAGAACAACTTTTGGCCAGCTCTTCAAGCCAAGGATCATGAAGAAGTGGCATCCAGCTACGCAGCAGACAGACATACAGAGCACCTACGTATGATACAGGCCTGGTAAAGTCGCCATTGAAATGAGCTGCTTTTAGGTTTTTATCATCATTGTGTATTATTTCCTGAGCTGGGTTTTGACGTGACTGAATTTCGCCATTTCACGCTCAGTCAGGTTCGTTTTATTGCTTTTTCTTTTATTTCACCCGGAAACCCTGACCCAACATGGAATACAATCACCTTTGAGAATTTTATCTTTTTACAAATTGTTAACGCGCTATTTACTCGCGGTTCATAGAAGCCGCAAAACTAGAGTCTTATATCACAGGCCGATGAAAATTTCACTTTTTGGTACCGATTTCGATGTTCTATCTCAGCGATCGTTAATCCAACCTATGTTAGTATCCATGGAGTTGTATGCTGTAAGAAGAAAAAGAAGAAGAAGAGAAACCCATTCTGACTCAAATTTTGGGAAAATTTCATCAATCCACTTGCATAGAATTTTCAATAGAAATACTAGAACGACATTTAAGCACTGGAGTGATTATAAGCCTGAAGAAATACAACAAAAACGCGATAAAACTTTCTGCTATGTGTTTCTTTGAGCTCCGCAATACATCTTTGTTTGAGCAGGGCATCCCCCGAGGCGTCATCCCCAGAATACAGAATTTTAAACTGTATTTTGACAGTAATTGATCTTCGGAGCGTGAATGAATGTTGTATTAATTAACGCAAATTTTTATTGTTAGTCTATAGGTTTGACTCTAAATTCTGAACCGTTAGCATTAGAAGATCCCTTATATAACCCTGTGGCAATCTTTTATCGTCAAAGATCCAGCGGAATATCTCAGTTAAATTTTCCGACTGTTTAACGTCAGTCAGCTGCTTCTGCTAATAATAATTACGTCAGAACTGTCAACAATCTTCACAATTTCGTCCAATAACGCCGTCGAGCTACCAGACTGTAAGCAAATTCAAATTCGTCGCCCCTCATATACACGAATGTATAATAGGTGTACTGTGCCTGGTGCTTTTATTTATTTTCTTTTTAATTTTTTCACTCCATATTTTCCAATTCAATATTCAATCTCCTCAACGACTTTTTATACATTTTTTATTTATTTTTTCCAAAACCATCGACGCCTCACATCTCATGAGCTTTTCAGAAGCTGTCATCATACGCAATTTCGCATATCAAGTGTTTTTAAATTCACATAAAACCAGAGCAAAGAAATATTGCCCCGCAATCTTTCATCCAAATTCCGCCATTCATATGCGAAACTACTTTGGGTGCCGTTATAGACAGATGCAAAAATTGGGAACCCATATTGCGTTCGTTCGGGTGGTTGCTTTTTATTCCTTTCATTTTTCATTCATGAAGGAGAAAAGGCCATCAGCGGTTTCAAGAGGTAAAGAATACCTACTCCCGTCTTCTTTTGAGCTTGGACTTCCGTTCAACCGGAAACAAGTATAGTATGGAAGACAGTATGTCAGGAACACGCGTGTTATTGACGCGGGTCAAGATTGAAACACCAAAGAAATATTTCCCGAAGTCAATTTGCGTTCTTCCGTCCTTACATGTCCTGATGGGACATCCAAAAAGCACGTGTGGTTAGAGCTGAATCAATTAGCTGACACAATTTCGTTACTTACTGTACAGGTTAATTTTGAACCAAATGACTTGTGTGTATCAATTAGACAGAAGTCAAGTCTCCGTGATCGAGGATACCACGTGTTGTTGAATGTTTCTTTGTAGAATTTAGAAATTTCTCACCCCTTGATGATGGGCGAAAAAAATAAAAATAAATGAAGCACAATTAAAGATAAAAGTAAAAAAGCCAGCAATTTAGCTGAAGATTTTTTTACCGTTGATAACGACTGTGTCGAGTATTATAGTAATTATAATCGCGATGTAAAATATCGAAATAATGAAATAACTGAAGGAAGAAAGAAAGAAAAAAAAAAAAAAAACGAAAATGAAGGAAAACGAAAAGAACCGCTAACGAACGGTCAAGAATTTTTACATAAGATTAGAGTTATACTAGCTTTAATATTTAATATACTAATTGTAATGTACGATTTAAGATTAGGCAGCAAAGATTTTTAGCTAATGAGCCCGGCTGAAAAACTGAGCTGCTTATACCATGTGCATATATGTAACGAGAGTGATTGAATAATTGTGTTCCGCGAGAGTGAGTTTGTAAAAATATATCCTATATCGTACGATATGATGTATATTTATCGTATCATAAGTAAATGTACAAAGATGGGAGTGAGCGCCTGATATATGAGTGCCGTTTCTGCATGTAAAATTATTTCAATAAATATGTATTATAATAATGAAAAATCACGCTTAAAAAATGAAATTCAGTATGAATTAGATATGTACGTACTTTAGTGTCTACTTTAATGTGCTTTATTATGCTGAACGTACTGAACGACGATCACGGTACTGTTTATTAAAGTAATTTGAGAAAGGAAATACACTTCTGCCTTATTATATTCCTCGTCATTATTTTTCTTTAGGAAGAAATATTTCTCCGAGCTGTAAGCGAGTGCTCTTCAAGACAATGTCTGCAGGAAACCAAAAATTTTCTCGAGAGGTCAAGGAGAGAAAGAGACGTGTCACGGGATACGAAATAAATTTTTATTCAGTATCCATACGGATATGGAGTATAAGAGAAATTCGAAATTTGAGTATTGGCCTTTTAGTTTCTCTCTATAAATCCTAGCGCACAAAGCCCGTTAAAAATAATGATGCTGACTGATAAATATATCGACGCAGATAATACACATTAATTGATGTTATACACTGATGAGTTTGAAATCGTCTGGACCAGATTCCCGGAAATGATAAAATTGCCCAGTGAGCTAACGACGAAAGGTAATACCGTAGGAAAAGAATAAAGGTAAATAGAAGAGCCTGCAGCTTTGTTATCCGGTGTTCTAATTAGATCGGTCCTCTCGAGGGGTGCTATTATTCCCTCACTTTCCCGCTGCGGTTCTATACTACATACGCGAAAAAACAGGAGCTGAAATATACAGGACGTCGTATTATACGCAACGAGGACAATATATAGCTGGGAAAATTTTTTATTTTAAATTTGCAGAAATTTTCTGAATTGAAATAAATTTTCTATAAGCGACGCGCGTCGACCTCGCTATATGTGTCAATTAAATGCGGGGTATACCGAGCAAAAATATCGCACCATTATTCACGGGACACATTTTACGTCACATTTATCATATCACATGTGTGTTGTGTGCGATGTTATTGTTGTTCTCCATCACGGTCTATGTTATACCCCAGAATAGATGAGGGCGGAATTTTCCAAGGAAAATTTCATCTCGTGACTAACAGAAGTCAACTTTGACGGCCTCGCCAGTCGCGACCCTCACAAATCACCATGCTCGATTCTGTAGACCCTCAACGATATAAGGTACGTATATCGAGAGATTTGAAACAACAAATCACGAGAAATCCTACGGTAGGGTTTAACTGTTCAACTTCTTGTTTGGCCCTTATAACTACAGTCCGACCTTCTCTGTGGTTAGAATGTTAGATAACACTCGGCCTTTTTCAAAAAACACAAAAATGGGATCGTGATTTCAAAATATCGAGTCCTGGGGTTCGAGGTCCGGATTTGATAATTCCTGACTCGTAGTTTTCGCAGAGGGCATTCACACGAAATCGTCTCAAACGAATTCGGGATTTTTTAGCGTTTGGAGCTTTTGAAATTCGGAACTTCAACCCAGCTCTGAACAACGTATTCTATGTTTTGAAGTGAAACAGTTTCATTTCGTGAAATATTCAAATTCAGAATAAGTGAATGTAAAAAGTTTGACCTAATCATAGAGATTGGTCCTTATAATTAACATCGGGCTAAAAAAAACTGACTAAAGTTCCTCCTCGAGTATATCTTTAGCCACGTAATGCAATACATTATTTCCAGCACCTCTGACACAATAAACATATGGGTCACATCTCAAGAATTTATTTCTGACGGACTAAAAGGCCTCGTCTCATCTGAAAATAATAATCTTAAGTAAACGCCATTAAACTTCATCGTCGCTAAGAGTTCTCGTATCCGGTGCAGCCTTTCCATCTTGAACGTTCTGCTCCAGCTTCGTCGACAACTTTCGGGCTGTCTCAATTATCTGAAAATTATTTAAACGAATTAAAGTAAACACCGGACAAGCTGTAATCGATCATCCTGCGACCCCCCGGTGATTAATTAGTTCGATTATCTTATTGCGCCTAACTTTAGCACGAAGGTATGAAAATATCTCTGAAGAATTGCTGAAAATCACTCAGGATCCCTTGGGGCGAAATATTATGTAAAGTTCAAGAATTCAGAGCGAGAGTGTTCCTCTTGGATAACGCGAACAACAGGATATACTGCTCATCTCCTGCGAGCAGATATACGAGACTTGGAATAGATCCGTAAATGCATGACTTCTAACCCAGGCGAGCCAATTAAAAATAAGTCTCGATTTTCAAATCAATTAGTAAACCGGATATTCGGCTCTTCATTACCCTATCGCAAGTCTATGGAGGGTGGATTTCAAATATATAGCTTTCCGGTTAGACTGCAGCGAAACAGATATTATTTATAGCTCAGGAGGTTTGTAATGGCTACCAATAATTCCAGCTTACTGCAGATTTAATAGGGACCACTGACGAACTCAGTCACAATGTCAATATTATCAAATTGCGTAGACACGACATGAGGGTTTTCCAAACAGATCTCGTCGCTCGTATAGAAACTCGAGACGGTGTTCTGCACGGTTCAGACTTGGAATAATGGATACTTGGCTATAGATAGTCCCTCGAATCGCCTGCATTGTCAAATAGAAGACTCTAGATAATTGGGCTAATCCAGGGTCACAATCATCCGGTTCCAAAGAACCGACGCGGAAATCTCCGCAAGGGCTTATAATATAAAGAGCAGCTTAAACTGACAGATCTAGGGATGGCCCTGCGGGTGATCAACGAATGGGGACACCAAATTAAATTAGGGTAACAAAGTCGTAGGTTTCGACCACTCCTAAGCAGCGCGTAACTCCTTCTGTAGGATTACAATAGCAGTTAAGGCATGACATTAAAATACACTCTTGGACATTATCGTTAGTGAAACGTTTGTCCAAAACCCGTTTTCCAACCTTTCCAACTCATTTTACGTTACCTCAGCATTCTGCTGCGGAGGTCCCCCAACGGTTGCGAGAACGTCGTCAAGTTCTACCAGGAGGTCGGAGGCACGCTGTCTTTTTCCTCCGGCTTCCATGACTACTGCAAAATTGACTAAAACCAAAGGATCCTGAGGAGTCAGGCTGTAAGCTTTGGTCATGGCCTTTTCTGCTCCTTCAAAATCCTCCAGCTGTTTAAGGGCGACTGTAAGAAATGTATTAAACGTAATTATCCCCATGCTCGTAAATTGTCTGAAATAAAATGGGGGTGGATTTTAGGGGGATGAAAAAGTAACGCATAATTTTCAATTTACCATTCTCAGCGAGTGCAAATGGTATAATGTTGTATTACTTAATCGAGTTCGGTCTTTTGAGTTCGGGACGAGTGAAATTTATGCAATGCAAGTAAGTACCTGCTCGTAAAGTTTGAAGATCACTCGAGGGAAAACTCTCGGGTATAGAGAAGTTTAAAAACTCTGTCAAAGTTTGAAGGCGAAAGTAAAAAGCCCACCTGTATATGATATCTGAATCTCATAATAAATTCCGCGTCCGGTCACCCCGGCTGACTGCAAAGCTGAACAAGTTTAGAAAACAGTTGGCATTCAACAGGGGTTGTACGCGAGTTCGGGGAACAATTTTTAACATCATTTATAGATCCGTCTGCACCTCAAGCAGTGCGTTAATATTTCATAACTCTTAGTGAATTTCAAATTTAGAATTTAAAGCACACCGACCCCATCGCACATAATATTGGTTCCGAACAGGGTGGTGAAAATTGTAATTAAAAATGTAATTTCATTAAATTTTCAATAACCATTACTTTACAAAAATGTTCAACTACATATCACGAATGTCGTGAATGATAAAATCGGTTATCGCAATACCAAAGTAATTGATAGCTCACGATCCTGGTTCCGAACCGGTGTAGGAGAGTCGAGTTCTGTTCGCGTCTCGCGTACTTCCGAATTTCGACATCTCATCCGTTGATTTAACGTGACAGGAAAAGGGACATGGAATGGAATGAGATTACTCGATTCACGAACAAGGGGACGATGTGGGGAACAGATATTGTATACACCCTGCACAAGCACGACTTACGAACGAGACAAGAATTTTTAATATAAAATCTAATTTTCAACAATCTGAAGAGCTACGAGCGACGAGCGACGAGGTACTGCTACCGCATATTCCACCAAAGGCCTTTTGAAATGCAAACAAGATTGACTTCGTAACGAAAAGTTTTACGGTATCTACGCTGTACATAGGCGCAATACATAGTATACACTAACTGGATGTACGATAACTAGAGATAATCCACTCAAAAATATAATGCATTCAATTATTCTTATTTCATCACACCCACCTCCCAGCAGCATGTAGGTTTGTCCAGCTTGATTCGAGCCTACTGAGGAAATGGAGGCCACTGCGCTGCAGAGGTAAACTGCGGCTGATGCAGGCTGACCAGTTGACAGGAGTACTACCCCTAAATTAAAGGCTGAAGAGGGAGCTAACGGGTTTAAATAATGAGCTCTCTTCAGGCAGCTGATGGCCTGGAATTTAATAATCGAAATTTCAGTAAACAGAATAGGAAACCGGCTTCTAAGCGGCTTTCCACTTGAATCTGACAGTTGCCATTCTGCTAAAATTTATCTCCTAAACTGCACAGATAACACCGAAAGATTCGCCGACGAGATGAAAAAGGTGGTCTGTCTCACGTTCACCTGCTTTAGACAGATCAATTACAACCGCTGAGAAAGGCCTGAATTTTTTTTATTTTTCATCCAGCTCCTCGACTCGAGGGCTGAAGAACTTGGTACAACTTTTCCTGACCAATTTCTTGTACTGCTAGTATTGTTTTGGTCGGGCTTCGCGTTCGTGTAGTATAGAACGTATTTCGAAGGACGAGGACTGATACGAGGAAATTATTGTATTGGAGCACTTCCAGTCCCGAAGAACTCGTCGTCGTTACGGAAGTAAGAATTTATTGGTCGGGCTTGGTACAAAAGTTGACGATAAACGTATCCCACCATCTTCAAGCCATTTTCGACTTGACGTATACAGCTGCACTTAACATTATGCATTGAAGATTTGGCATTGACAGATTTCGATGGCGGAGAAGAGGAGATGACAAAGAATGAACAAGGGGCGCTTATATACTTACCGCGACAAATTTTCGTTTCCCATAAAAACACATGCCGATGTTGTTCCAGAGGGCGACAGACTCTGATCGTTCCTGAGCTGCTATTCTGTACTTTGACAAAGCCACGTCGTACTCTTCATGACCCTGCAACGAAGAGGAGTGGAGAATATGTATTATGTCTTTCATTAATTATTTCCTATCTGTTTTCTTTATAACTTATATCGTTTACTTTTGAATTAGCCAGCTTATGGCTTCCTGGCAGGATAAACTTTACGAAAGTTTGAACAAACTCTCGTTCCAGCAGAAAAGGTCTTGGGAAAACTCTATCCCGCACATATTATACATACAAGATACAAGACACGGACCTCAAGGCTCGTTGATGAAATAATAACCCCAGTCCAGGAATTGTTATGACAAATTTCCGATTGTCAAACTGATATCAAGCTCTAGGACTCAATCCGAGGAGGTTTGTTTTGTACCTGCATTATCGAAGCCATAGGCAAGAGGGCTTTGGCGCAAAGAGGTTGCTGGGCAAGAGCATGTCCAAATTGTTGAAAAGCCCTTTGGGTGTCTCCCAGCCTGAGATATAATAGCCCCAGTTCCACGGCTACGTCCACATTCTCAGTGCAGGTCCTGGAGAGGACGAAGGCTCGTAAGAATTAATTTAAAGCCGTCCCCAAGCCGGAGACAATACAATGATCATAACTTCCATTATATATACGGCAATGGGAAGTTATAGGTTCAAAAGTTTATTGAAGCGAGCCACCATGAAGCTCTTCTATTCCACAGAAATTCTCAGTAATAGATGAACAAATATGCTTCTTGCTATTCAGTAATTATCATTTCATACTCCTTTGATAAATGTGAAAACGTTTCGGGGAAGCTTCGAGTTCACTTCAACCTACCTCTTCTGTTTATTAATTCATCTTCTGGAGAAAGTTTTCTCTATCTATAGTTCCCCTCGCTTGTATTTTATTCCCGCGAAGATCTTATACAGATCTTGTCAGATATGCAGACCCCAATAATACCCCATTTATTACCAGATACAACCTATATCAAAGCTCCGTGATAGAGGAGCGAAGGATACGATTACTCGCACCATAAATTTCGGTGGCTTTCACTGACCTGAGAGCAGACTCGTAGACTTGCACAGCATCCGGGACTAGATCTTCCTCAACGTAGATCTTGGCTAAACTTAGGTAAGGCCTTTCGTCAGTGGTCAATCCCATCGCTTGCTTCAAGCAACGCTTCCCATCGGGGAACTGATTCAATTTAAGATAACACTCGCCTGTAAGCCGCGAAGTTGTTACCATTAGACATTTTATCCATCAAACGCGATTAGGTGTTGGTTTCAGACCCTCACCCAACATATAAGAGACCTCCCAGTCCGAGTTTGCGCTCACTTTCTCGGCCTCCGTGTAAGCCTCAAGCGCTCGTCTATGACTTCCTAATAAAAATCTGCCTTGGGTTTCAAACATGGGAAGTTTCTTCTTATGGTAATTGTCCTTATTAGTATTCTCATCATGATGATACTCACAACGATTTAGCTATTTGCTTCACATTATCGACGTTTCTTGTGTTGAGGTTGTAACAACTTTGGAAACAGTCCATCGAGTCTTGTACTTTACCCTCCTTCCTAAGTATAAGCCCCTGAAAATATTCAAACCCTAAGCGCCGACCAAAAAGGAAAAATTCACCGATAAAGATTTAAGCTTCTATAAGTGTAATTAGCGGACGTGAAAGCTTTTACGTGGAAAGGCTCGCCTCACTTTCAAGTAAGAAGCATATTCGTTGTAGCCATTAGACCTGATCAATTCTTCTTCGATGAGTATCTTACAGATTTTGTACTCGTGGCGTGTGTAATGTTTGTGCAACAACCAATTCCGGCTTTCCACTGCCGGTATGTCTGGAACTTTGTCAATTTTTTGTGTTTTAGTCTATAATGACTCGGCAGAATTATACTTTCAATTTATCAGTTCAATTAATTTTACCTTTCTTTCCTCTGTCGATATTCAAACTTTGAGGTACTGTCGTATGATGTATGCGACCGTTACTCAACGCGTTGTTAGCCATCACAGATATATGTGTGTGTCTGTTTTCAGTTTTAAGTTTAAGATTTAGACACTGTTACCATAAAGTTAGAGCTTTGGCTACTGCGAGCTACAACCCAGTTTCGATCGAGTGTTGTTCAATTTCGTTACCAAGCAACCGCGCGAAACGGATTCAAACTTTTCCAGACACAATATGTCCGCTATTTCTATAAATATTCGTCCTTTCGATCCATAAAAGAAGACACCTCGCGGTATGTCTTGTTGCCTATCATCCCGTTTTATCTCTGTCGATAATGTGATGCAATGTTCCATGAGCGGCCTACCATTTTGCCCTCGATAATGGAAGTATACGAAATAATTTGACCGTTAAAGTGACTGCTTGTCGTTTATTTCAACGCACGATATCCATGTTGCCGTTTTTGCGGTCTACATTACCGACTGCGATAACATTTTACGATAGGCAACCCGAGGGACTGCGATGTGTACTGAGAGAGACCAGTGTAGAATGTTATACTTGCAGGGTCTTCCGTGTCACGTGTGTAGTTTTCTTCACTTTTGGATCGAGATCATTCGATTTACATAAGAGTTTAAGATCCATTATTCTCTCGTTCGATTTGTCTCTATTCTCTTCATCCAGTTCAACGCAATTATCGCCTCATTGTACACACGATTCGAATGTGAGATTGAGTACGTACAGCGTACTGCAACTTCGCGCTTCACCGATTATACAGAAAAACTCACTAATGGAACTATTAAGGTCGTGGCCATCCGCTTCATTTCACAAGAAATCGTCGCGAATGTTGTTTCTTTTACTCGTAGGTAGAGATCAGTCCAAACAGCTTTAGAGCCTTTAGTATAGTCAGAGCGCTTTTGTTGCTCGTAAAGTATTTCCAATCACTATCGCTGATTCTAGTGGTATTTACATCAGCGGCCTTCGGTGCGAAGGACTATTGGTAGAATTAAATTCACATAAAATAGAAGTTTTAGGAAACAAGTTCGTGAGTATGTATAGCATTAATGTTGGTTAAAGGGCAGCGGCTTAAAGCGTTGGTTTTCACTCAGTCAAAGCCCACTCGGCATACTCCAGGTTTTTCGTCTGTTTATTGCAAGCCGACCATCTGCATTTTTTCTCCGATTGAATTGATTTGCTTTCGGAAGTCATCGATTCGAACAAAAAAAAAAAAAGAAAAGTGGATGGCCAGCCTGCAATAAACAGACGAAAAATCTGCAGTGTGCCGAGTTGGCTTTGACTGAGTGTAAACCAACACTTTAATCTCTCTGTATCTAGATACGATACGATATCTTCCAAACTCTTGCGCTACAGGCTGGCGGAATTCAAAATATCTCCCGAGGTAATAGTACGCCTACCTGTAGGAGAAACGGTGCGATAAACGCACATTGCCTTACGTATAGCATCTTGTTTCACAATGCTGTATCGTTCAACTATATAATGTTAATAGAAAACGACGAGAAGAAGACAACGCACACGTTCACAGATGTCAAATGTATACCTTTTTAACTTTTTGTATTTTTCCTATTAGCATTCTACTCAATTTACACACATACAGCCACTTCATTATTTGCTTCTCACTATCGTTATTTCTCGCCTTGACGTTCTACCGCATCTCGTAGCAATCCATCTAGTAGTCTTGTACTTTACCTTATTCCTTTCTCAGCATGTGCCCCTGGATCAAAGTGTAGAAATTCGACATTTTATAAACAGAAGACATCCGTGATGAGTAAACAATTTTTGTACAAATGTGATAATCAGAATAATATCCGTTAAGTTACCGTCAAGAAAAGTCTGCTGCCTACACTTCATTCAATAACGACGTTCCATTGATCAAAAACTTTCAAATTACTGCAAAAAATAGTGATAATCAAAAACAGAAAAGTAAAGGTGGTGAGAATTCTGTTGTTTGTATAATCGTGTAGAAAAACAATTTGTGAACATCGTTCTTATATTAGCATAAGAAGCAGCTTCGTTATGCAGCCGCATTAGACTTGATCAATATCTTCTTGTAAGAATGTCTTAGGGAATTTGTGCTCTAGCTGTGTATTGTGTTTCGTGCAATAACCGATCATGCCTTTCAGCTAATAAGCTGTATACGGTATGTCTGGAACTCTGTCTAGTATAATTATTTCCCCTAATCGATATTTTTCCATCTTAAAATTCGAAAAAGGTAATAATAATACGTGACGTGGGTTCATTAACGTTCAAGGTTTTCTGAAGCGCTATAAAAATATCGTGAATATGAAATTTTAGTTATTATACTTACCCACGTCAACCATCACCCATAAGCCCGGGAATTAGATCAAATTGGATCGGATTTGATCTAGTTAGATCTAAATTTTGGAAACAAATTTGATCTCAATGGATCTTGGGAAATCTATTTAGATCTACCTGAACCTGGCCTAATCCAACATATTAGATCAAAGCAGATCTAGTGTGATCGAGAAAGATCTTCTGAGATCTTTTTACGTCTAACATAAGATCTGGAAATTGATCTACAGAGATCTAAAATAGATATCAGTAGATCTATTTAGATCTATTTTTCCCAAGATTTGGATCTCGCTGGATCTAATTTGATCTAATCCATTTTTTCCCGGGAATGATACAATTTTCGATTATTAGAGTCTATTTTATTCACATTTTACAATATATCTTATATACTATATTCTTTTATATTCTAAATTAACAAATATAATAATCAAACATGAGATCTTCAAATTGATAAGAAAAAACAATGATTTTTTTCCAATCTATTCAAGTATTTTGGATATTTAAAACTATACACCGCAACATTTATAGGTGTATACATTATTATTTTTCGCTTTATACTACTGCGCGTCACTTCGACTATAAGACACGGGCTGCGTACAATGAGTTGGTTAATTAAAATTAAAGGTATGTAAGTGGTGTGTCTTACAGAAAAAGATGCCTAATAATTATAAGCCGATTAAGCCAGACCGTTACGTGGCACTAAAACAACAATGTCAAGGTGAAGTCCTTCGAATAATAATTATAGCCTAATTAAAGAGTATGCAAATATATTACATGGGTAACAATTTATTCCGCTTCCTCGAAGCTTATTACACACGAAATAGTAAATCCGTGGACTTATCGCACAGTAGACTCAAACGAACTATACACAGGTCTATTATCGATTAAATTGATTTTTTCTTTACTTTTGAACCAAAAGTAAAGAACCGCAAAGAATTCGTTTCTTGTCAGAACGAATTCTTTTCTATTGTTCTCTTTTCGCTTTAGCCCAGTATCTTGAAAAAAAATACATTGCATTGTATTCGTTTTGGTTCATAACTATCGGTTATACAGGGTGGCCCAAAACTAGATGCACAAAATGAAGACGGCCATAAAGGGGTTCAAGCTGAGTAAATTGACCTATAGAACATGTGGTCTTCGAAGTACCGGTCGGAAGATACGGCCACTTGAAAAATCGCGGCACGTGCTGGCATGTAGGCAACCGACTACACACAGATATCCGTCAGCAGTATAATTGATAAGCGCGTTCGACTGTTGATGCGAGTCATAACACTTTTGAATTCGAAAATTTCAAACAAAAATACATTTGATAGTAAATTTTATTATGGAAACAAGTGATGTTGTTGTGCCTGGCGAAAATTCAATGTCGAAAGTGTTTTCATGCGAAAGTCTTGACTTCTGAAGCATTATGAATGGAGCGCTAACCGATGCCAGCTGTGTAGTCGGTTGCCTAGATGCCGGCGCCTAGCGCGATTTTTTAAGCGGCCGTATCTCGCGACCGGTACTTCGGAGACTACATGTTCTGTAGGTCAATTTACTCAGCTTGACCCTCTTTACTACCCTCTTAAATTTCTGCGTTCAGTTCTGGGACACCCTATATATTTTCCTGGCTATAATACGTGTAATTCGATGTATGATAAGGTGAGAAACTTAACAGAATAATAAACAGTATGAAAGAACTGTGATAAATCATGTGGAGCCTTGAATATCTCATAATAAAGTGGGTGTTAAATCGCAGTTTAAACTTTCAAAATTCATGCGTTTGTCTACTGGCCGGTTTCACCAACTTCGAATAACTTCTTATTCATAGAATAACTCTATTCGTCGAAAAAAAAGTCGCAAATACAGTGTGAAATAGTCTTTTGTTTTCAATGAATAAAGCCGGGATTACGATCAACTATTAACGTAACGTATAACTTACACAACGGGACGTACCTATAGTCTATAGTTCTAAAACATCCATCACGACCACCGTTTTTTTTAAAACGCCCGCGCGCTCGCTGACTTTCATAACTATGGGTACGTTCCGTTGTGTAAGTTACGTTACGTTAAGTTCATCGTAATCCCGGCTTAAGAGTTTAATATATGAATAAAGTTATTCATCGTTGGTGAAACGGCCATAATACAACGTTAAATTTTGAATTAAAAATCGAGGGAATGAATTGTGTACGACAGCGCTCTTACGCGGGGGATAATCGAAGTAGGATACGTCATCGCGAAAATGAGCCAACATGGCTGTGAAGGCCTGCTGGCGTAATAACGGTGAAAACGTCAACAGTGATGAAACATTAATACAGCTCAAAACCCGGGAAGAATTTCGTTGAATTATTTCCATAACCAACAAAGGATATTCCGAAAAGTTTAAACAGAATTAATAACCAACGAAGATTAGGAAAAGAGAAAAGAAATAAAGGAAATGCGCTAGCCTAACGCACTGTGGTTCCCATAACAACAACTAGACTTTTAAAAATGTAGACTTGTTTTTATTTATCTTATTTTTTTCTTTTATATTCCGGTACGCGTAACAAACTAATTTGTCAATCATGACATGAATCGAAACTGTTATCGCGGTGAGTAATTTCAACACGATGGTAGATCCTCTTTATTTGCATAAAATTTCCGGTTTTCGTAATCCCAAATAAATTTTGTCACAGTTATTATTTCCAATAAGTTAAAAGCTCATCAACGTCATTCCAAACAACAGGCTAAGTCCTAGAATTCAATATTACGCGGTTTACGAATTCGTTGCGTATTTCCGACCCACACTGCACCGGTTTTCTATTTTTCTTTGGTTATTTTTTTTATCAATTCGTCGGCTGCAACCTCCCACCTGTTATCACGATTCTTGATTACGAGCAATCTCGTTACACGGAGTAAACCGCAGATTGTTTCTTCTAATTTTAAACACGAATAGACGATAATAAATAAAGAATTTCTCATTCCAACCATATCAAGACTTGTTTCATTTACATTTATTTATCATAGAATGACATTTTTGGTTACGTATTTGATCAAAACATGTTAATAAAATTTGCGAATTCGCGATCGATATTCTATGGCACTAGTATTGAAGATCAAGAATTTTGTCTTCACCTTAGGTTAAGAAAGCTGCAGCCATGGCCTCTTGATTATTAATATCTATCCATATAATATTCGGGACTGAAAGTGATGAGTTGTTCGGTTGAACTGAGACAACGTAGACAACAAGGGATGACGGAGGATCCTCACCGACTCGCTGCTATAATGAACAAGTCTCAGAGACTTGTATTGGGGCTATTGGTTCTACTATTAGTCGATATTATATGGGTGTCCAGTTCAGAACTGACCAAAGTAAGCCAATTCCATTATTTCTAGATAAATTTTAACTCATTCTTCTCCAATTAGATAAAACCAAATCACTTAATCCATATTCAAGAATTCTCTGTATTATTTCTTAACAATGTATACGGTTGATCTGTTTCAGTATATCTATCGGGAAGCTGCCTTTGAAAAGCCATTTTTTAGTACCTATATAAAAACTTCAATGTTCACGTTGTATCTGCTCGGCTTGTGCTTCTGGCCCCCTTGGCGGGATCAGTGTAATAAGCCAGCAACTTATATGGTACGATGTGTATTTAGCATCGTTTTATAGCCGGGGCTGAAAAAGCATTTTACTACTGTGTGATGATTGAAAAATCACCATCAATGAAATTAAAGACAACAAAATTATTTCATTACCATTGCGATTCAAGTAATAAGAGCCTTAGTTTGCATCAGCTGATTGTTGTTCCATTTAAGTTTCAAGAAAAACTTCTTTTCTTTCCAGTTCATAGATCCAAATATGGAAGATGACAATTTTTATGCGGAAGCCAACACTAGCCTGGTGAGAAGCCTTTAAGTTTATAATTCTCAGGTGGTTTTAAAGAAAGTAAGAGTATCAAATATGATTTGATTATTCGAAAGCTTTCAAAGCTCTACGTTTTCCCGTCGAATATTCGTTCCTGGTAGTATCATTGATACATGCTATTCGGCTTCACGAGTATCTATGAAATGATAATTTATACGTTTCCAGAATAGACTTAATCGATATGAAACGTTAGGTCGGTAAACAGGGCTTATCAAGTCTATCAATCTCTGGATAATAGTGTATTTGAAAGTCTCTTCAATATACCTATGTATGTGTAAACATAGTGTAACAACACTACTATGAACTTCTCTGAATGCTCTGATGTCTATTATTTCCTGTGATATAAAGCCCCTACACAATTTCCTGTCCAGTTGAATTCAGTCAATTCACAATCAGCATTTATTTTTTATTTTTTTAATCGAAATCAACTTCAAGTCCCAATATTTACGTGGCTATAATCTTGTGTTTAATCTTTATATATCTGTATAACACTCGTATTAGACTTTTGAATAATCTATACATACTCTATTGTTTCAGAGCGATCCAACATTTGTACCAATCAAAACCCCTGAACACTGTGACCGTTCTTCGGGTACAGAAAGCGACGATTCCTCCATACGTTCCGTAAGGTTTAGTAAATTGGCAGAGGTTCGTCACATGTCTGAATGCGACGCTACAGAGGCTCTTTTAGCCAGGCTTAGTTACCAAGCTAGCGTAAGGGCTGGTGAGCATGCCAAAAGGCAAGCCAACAAATTCTCGGTTCAAAAAGTAGCAAAAATTGCACTAATGTTTTGCTTGCTGGTAAGAAAGTTTCAAAGCTAATTGTTTATATCAGGAAATTCAATCGGACAGAATAATCTACAAACACTTTAAATTCATTTTCAGTGGTTCATGGCTAATTATACCTATCAGATTTCGCTGGCTGAAACTGAAGCCGGAATCGTGACTGTATTATCCTCCACTTCTAGTTTATTCACATTATTTCTTGCCGCAGTATTCCCTAGCAATGGAGGCGATAAATTCACGTTATCGAAGCTAGTTGCTGTTTTTGTGAGCATATTTGGGCTCGTAAGTATTAAAATTTGAATATCACCGAACAAAAGCTTTCCCCAGATTCAATTTATTGAATTTTTTCTATCCAGGTACTCGTAGGCTTAGCAGATTTAAGTATAGAAGCTAACAGGGTACCAACGGGTATCATTTTGGCACTGGTTAGTGCGCTTTTCTACGCTGCTTACTTAGTTTTTTTAAGAAGAAAAGTCGACCACGAAGACAAAATGGATATACCAATGTTCTTTGGATTCGTCGGACTCTTCAATCTAACACTTCTGTGGCCTTTGTTTTTTATACTACACTATGGACATTGGGAAAAATTCGAATGGCCTGATACCCACCAGTGGACATTTCTAATCATCAATGGACTTATCGGCACTGTTTTAAGTGAAGTTCTATGGCTCTGGTGAGACATACAATATTCTACGGTTCAAAATACTTTTCTTTACCATTTATTTCACATTTTACAAATTTTCAGGGGCTGTTTCTTGACATCTTCTCTTATTGCAACTTTGGCCGTAAGTTTAACAATGCCAATGTCTATGCTGGCCGATGTTTTGTTGAAGAAAGTTGAATATCCGTGTATGTTTTATCTCGGAACTATTCCGATGTTGTTGGCTTTTTTAACTGTATCTCTCCTGTCGTATTACGACAACTGGGATCCGGTCTTGGAGGTAGTGAAAAGATTTTATACTTGGATTTGCCGAAGGAGCAGGTCTTCTGTTAGGTAAGACGATAAAACTGGCAGAGTCTCATTAGCTTTCGATAAGCAAGTCCTCGCCGATAGTACAAACAACTACACATCTTGTATCGCTTTAATAGATTTCTCTATTTCAGAATACAAGACTTGGAAGCAGAACAGACAGAGTCTCTGATCTGTATAAATAATGGCGAGCACGAAGCCTAAGTCGACAATAATTGTAGGCTGCTAAGATGTTCCTGAGACTAGCCAACGCTAAACAGTTGAAGATTTTTCATTTCTAGCTCGCGTATCTGTTATTCAATAGCATTCCGTTCGGGCTCTCGGAATTGGGGAACTTATGGTTAATTCCTGTCCAAGTTTTTAACGAGCAGATTAACTCAAGGACCTTTTTCAATTCCAGTTTTTCATTCCGCTGTAGTTGTTCCGATTATTACTGCCAAATAACATCGTAGTTTTCACAATTAACGTTTATTCATTGTATGATTATGTCATCGATGCAAAGAATTGTTACAGTCCTTCCTTCTACCCGCTCAATTCACTTGATACATACAATATCTGTATTATATATCATAGAAACACCCTCTACACACGCTAACTTGAATCAGTAAGTGAGAAGACGCTGTGTTCTTCGAATTGTTCCATAATATCATATGGCTGGAATCTATCCTCATGCATCTGTTATATCCCTAGCTGGAAACCCGAAGCTTGATTAACTCAGTTAAAATTTAAGTGAATGGAAATCATGATAGTCGCGAAAATGTAGCTGCAAGCTACTCACGCTCAAAGCAAATTAGACGTTTGATGAGAAGATGTATTACACAGTATGGTGCGTATTCAAAATAGCCCCAGCAATTAACTTTTAATATGCATAAGAGAAACAACTGCTTTGCTCTGAAAATATTTCATTTGTTTTTCTTTAGTCAGGTGAAACATTTGCATTAACATGACGATTGCTAATCTTGAAAGATTTCCTTTTTATCGTTATAAATTTATCTTCAAAACGATTCGCCCACTTTTTTTCATGTAAAACATATTTCTACCAAACATATTCACCGCTATCACAACAGAATATAATCTGAGCTGTAAAAAATATTGCTGCTAGATCAAACGGATCAAATACTTTTAGATGTTTCGATAAATTTAGTACAATGCGAAAAAGTCCTTCGATTATAATACCTCAACAGCTGCTACAAAGGACTATACAGGATGATTCAGAATTCGCGACGAATCTCTTGAGGGGTTGATCCTTGTCAAAATTGGGATCGAAAGTTCCTCAGCCATTTTTCCGAAAAATGATTTTTTTCCTTGGTACCATAACACATTTTTTTACCATCTTCCGTCAAATAAGAAACTTTCACCGAGAAATCTCTCTAATATTGAAAGAAAAAACTTATGAGTATCATTTGAGATTCTTTGCGATTGACAAATGTGGTAGAAAAAGAAAAATATTGTTGAAAAAAAAAAAAACTCGTTGGAAAAAAATTTTCCAAGGAACAAAATCATTTTTCGGAAAAATGGCTGAGCAACTTTCGATCCCAATTTTGACAAGGATTAACCCCTCAAGAGATTCGTCACGAATTCTTACTCACCCTGTATAACTATAAGTAATACCTATTATTATTTGTTGTCAATGATGGTGAAATTATTGCGGTGATTTGTGGTAATCGCGAGTATGATATCAATGTAAATAAATACATTTATCCGCAGTAATTTTCACCACAATAATTAATAACTCATATAATTCACACGTATAAACTATATTTGTGATATCATATTCATTGTATAGACTGTTCAACCCTTATAGTCTTTGGATCAACTATATTTTCTTAATTTTTTTCTTTTCTTTTTTGTTTATATTGTAAACTTTTATTTAGTGTTGATATTTGCCATTTTACAAACTCCAGTTTGTTTAGCTGTTATATATAAGTTGTCGTTTATGCTTGGCATGTGTTACTTTGAAAATTATGATAAATTTAAAATAGTTATTATTGTCAGTCGGTCTGGTCTGCTAAAGTGAAATCGAATCGAAATATTGAAAGTTAATCAAATGATAGATAATATATTACTGATATTTTCCTAGAATTTATTCAAACAGTCTTATATATCATTTAGATTTCACTATATTTGATTGTGTATATAGCGATAAAACGATGAGATGTGTGTGTGTTTCTTCTCAGTTTCGAGCTTAAAAAAAGCCAGCCAAATATTTGTAGAGTATAGCTACTTTAAATTTTCTAAGACACTGTCAGTGAGATATTTCTATAGTCTAAAAAAGAAAGAAAACATTGGTCGAGGAACAATAAAGATGATTGGTTGTACTTCAGGACCAAATTAAATTAAAATTAATGAAAATTATAATATTGCTAAATCATAAATGAATCTTTGTATTCGGCGATTATTGCAGAGTACTTAATAAGCGGTAATCGATACTGAAAATGTGTTCCAACAAGCAGTCAGAGATAATTGCCAATTGAGTAAAAACATTGAAAAACCTGATAATTAATAGAAATTGTATTTCGCATAATCGAATCTAGTCAAGATGATTGATAACTTTTATACTTTGACACTCTGTATTTTCGGTTTATGTGTATTTTTTAAAATAGCCATTTATATTATCAGATGCGATATCCGGCACAAAAATGTACAATAACTATAAATAACTATGAATGTTAACAATATGATACTATATACCTGTTTATATAAAAGTACCTTGAAACATTTTATTCCGTTATCACATTAATGCGCACAACGTGCATATATTATATACATATACATATGTGTCGATCGAATTTATATACCTATATTATATGTATTTACAAGAATACTATAACGCATGTTCTCTAAAAGTGCAACTGTATATCGTATACCTATCATGTATGTATGTATGTATGTATGTATGCATATGGATAGCCGGCGATTTGACATAGAAATTTATTAAAAACAAATATCAGAGTCATTTGAAAATTCATCATTTTAATAGAGTAGTTAGCTAACAGAATTCAATTTACCGACGTGCATCATTTTCAATCTTTTATTATTCTCCGATCGTTAGTTCACCATTACTATGCTAATAATTACATTTAATCAGTTAATGTAATTGCATTTTTATAGATCAGTTAGATATCGTAGTATATATTATAATCAAAAATGCCATAAGGAATATGTATACACGAGGCACTGATATCAGTTTAGGAAATAATATATAACATACATACATACGCATAGTTTTGTCAACTGATTATTAGAAGAAGAAAAAGAATCAATATTATTTATTATTAATTATAGTTGACTGTTCCTGTATGTATTATTACTGTATATGTTATGTAAATATTATAAGATTATATACCTAATTACAGAATAGAATTCTATAAATGTATAATATAAAAGAATTAAAAAGAAATATTGGCAATAGCAGCGATTTATATTTTAAAACACGTTTTATTAAAAAAACTTCAACCCTTCGAGGGACGAAACAAAAATGTTCGTTGCCATGGTGAGCACATTATATCTGACTTGTCAATCCGAATTAGCTTCGCTTCAACACGCCGTCATTATACCTATACAATATGTCATATTTATCAAAGTAACTTTTTAGCTTAGGCCTCTCCACGCTAGATTTTATACAACTTTATCGAGTATGTACGACTCCTTCGACATGGCATGCCACGACGAAGACACTGATCTGAGATTGAACATAAAAGGTAGCCAATTAGCAGACTTTTGAATATTAACATAATTTCATATCTCATAGATGTCTGATTTTCAGTAAATAGCGAAAACCTATTGCCTACTCCACAGAAATACAATCTTGGTTCTTTAAGGTATGTTATTAGAATACCAATTCTGACTCGTTCTGTATCTGTTCTATATATTCCATCACACTGCCAATCTAGGCTGCCGGCTGATCCTTCTTGGCCTAAAATACCGCAACGTAGATTGGCGGATGATGTTGGCGATCCGATACTGCCCCCCTGTGTTGTCACCCTGACGGGCACACCAAGACGCAGCAGAACTATCGTTAGATTACCACAGTCACAGTACGTAATTAAATGTGACTCAGCTCGTGCGAGAATGTATGTTTTGATATTGAATTCACATTTGTAAAGCAGAGATTCTATTTGTTCATAAACTCAAGATGCATCGTCATTTATTACAGGTCTTGCAAACTTGGAGAAGCAAATGATTTAGGGAATTTCAATATCCCTCAGCATTATTGTGGGAAAGCTCAACACCTGCACAGTCAACTACCCAAGAGAAGATCTGGATGTAACGATCCAAGATTCAAGAAGTATGTGAAGAGATTTTAGAGTCGTTTCAGATTTCTGATGGTTTAATTTTGACAGGGTAACGTCTGTTAGGAGTCAAATGACTTCGACTGATCCAGGAGAACTTCAAGGTGATAAACAAATAACAATCAACTGTTCCACATCGAAGGAATGCAGAACTGCTGAAGATAAAACTCACCCTTGGAAAGATACGACTCGGTACATTACCCAATATGACTAAACACGTATCGATGTAGACTTGTAATAATTACGATTACATTCTAGAGCATTTATTCATGATTTAATGTTGTTGTGTTACATAGAGCTCAAGTCATCCAACAAAAAGCTGAGAAACCAGATGAAACAAAAGGGACAGAGAGCATCGGAATACAAACAGAAATTAGTGCTGATATGAATCAACCGCAGACAAAGACATTCACAGAATCTAATAAGCAGAATTCAGCTGAATTCACAGGGAAGAGTTGTAGTCCTTTGATCAGCGCTCAAAAGCAACTTAAACCAGAAACACCCAGATCTGACCTAACTGTGCAAAACAGAACTCCAAGAAATTTGGAAAAGCATGTATTATTCGATAACAATAATTCATACGGGGGCACAGATTTGATGAATGAATCAAACTCCTCTGACACTCACGCGATTCCTCAGGTCAATATTATTAAAATGAAACCAAGTCGTCACTTCTTTGGGTTTCTTTATATACTCGTAAGTAAAAAAATTATATTTGAAATCAGGGAAAGAAAGGACTGTCCTTGTTGATGGCTGAGAAGAAAGTTCAATCAGCAGATAACGTACCAGCTGAAAATCCTTTTGATTCTATATCTGAGGTGAAGAAGCAGTGTTTCAATGCACAAGTACCAGTGTTGAGCTACCAAAATGTACCAGTTGAAATATCAACCGAAGCACAATCGAGGGTTGATATACCACCACAACTCTCAGACTTGCTAATTCCGGACTTTCAATCGTCTCCTCTCTCCAAGAATATTGAAATTCCGAAGTTGGAGCTACCCGACAACGCTGCTTCCCAATTTCCGAATTTCGGAAATACACAACAAAAATCATGCTTAAATGAACAATTGGAAGATTTGAGTTTTCAATTAAAGTTCGATCTTGCTGATCAGACAGTGCAGATAGGTGAGATTCAAACTATGTTGTGAATGATCTTCAGATTTTTAACGAATTTTAAATACACTGGATATATTTTTATAGGGTCGCAAAAGCAGCTCATTGATTTTAAACAACAAGAACATACGCAGTTCCAAACTGATAAGAAATATCAATCTTTAGGGATTTTTAACAACGATATTATCAGCCCACAAAGAGAAACAAAGTTCAAATATGCACCGATCGAGTCGAATATCTCATCGAAGTTACAAATGAACGAAGATCATAGACTCGAATTGAAATCTAGTCCTGAAAAGCCGATGAGAAATTTTCATAACGAAGAAAAATTTCGTCCACAACAAATCGTTCCAAACATTTTCCAAGATTCTTTCCCCAAACACAACTTTCACATCTACTGTCACCAAGATAAGCCGCAAAAACTGTGTGACGTACAATCACAGCAATGTCGTGCAGTGACTAATGATTCTAGATCTGAGAGACACGGAAATTGGATCAACCGAAATCGTGGTTCCACCGATCAACGAGAACGATTAACTAAAAACAAGAACTTCATTTATGTTCAACAACAAACTGTAGACACTGAATCAGGACGAGCCTCCATGCTCAGTAATAAACGAGACAGTTATTCTCATCCATCTGAAAGATTAAATGCAAGTTTCTCTGATGATCATGATAACAAGAATTTTCAGCCTTCGGATCACAAAGGTGGTGGATATCTTGAAGAAAATCAATCCAGAGATTCCAGCCCAGATCCAAAACGCAAAACTTTACCAATCCATGAACAAGGCAGACCCTCCTGTTTCAGACAAAAACGAAAAATGAAGTCTGAACAACATTTAATGCTAAACAAAAATCGCGTTCAATGTTCTGAACCACTAATAACTAACTGTAGGAGAGGATCGCGAACTCCTTATTTGAAGAAGGCAAACTCTTATGTATCGAAATGTACTCGAGAATTAATACCTGATTCAGAATCAACTTATCTATACAAACACCTGCACAGGCCTGTTTCTAGGTGCAGAAAGAATGGGGATAAAATTGCATCCGAGGGTAAAGATCTTTCGCCACATTTTCAGCAATATATGAATTTCACTGATTTGAATAAAACTAATGCAGAGTTAATGCCTTATCTAATAGATCTGAATGACGTCAAACGAGAACATTGCACCAAGCCATACCAACGACTGTTTCATAAGAGCGCTAAGACTTGCTCGTCTTTGGATCTGGAGAAGCGGAAATTCTCTTCTAACAAATCGCCTACCCCAGAAACGGATATAACGTTTGAAAAGCCAACTGCTATACCAGTTAAAACGCAGCAACTTTTGAACAAAAGTTACTGGGACTATTATAACAAATTAAAACTACACAGAATGGAGAATGGCGAGAGTCCGCAAGAGCAGTACTTCTGTCAGGTCGCAATGGGAGCGCCACAATCAAAGAAAAGGAGAACCCCAGAGATGATTGTTGAGGAATCTAATAATACGTTGCAAGCAGGAGATCAGGTGGAGCTCAGTTTGCCTGAGATTCAGACCTTGGAACAATGTTCAGTTCTTTCTACTATGATCAACAACACATTGTGCGTACAGCCAGTGAATAATTACGATATGCTATGAAAATAATTGCGGTTTGATGCGCAAAAATTCCCAAATTCATTATTTCATTTTGCGTTATAAGGGATTCCGCCTTGCGACCATCCTCTGAAACCATAAGAACAAAACAAATTTATCTCAATGGCAATATGAGATCATCTTCAGATCCCACGGCTGGTACTCAGAGCGCTATATTAAAGAAGCTGTTCCCTGGGGCCAATGAGGATTCAATTGTATCTTCCTCACTTATTCACAAACAGAAGCATACACGTGATAAACATTTCAGGAATAAAACCTTGAAGCTGAAGTCGATCCGTGAACATCCATTAGGTATGCTGGTTCAATATATTGTTGCAAGAACATCATATGAAGGAACAAAACAAGTCTTTTTCTAGCAATCTGATAGAACTGTAATAATTTCATCATTTTATAACGTTCTAGTCTTCTTTGGTTGCATGGTGTACGCATTGATCGTGTTTATACCAATGATCTACGATTATTTCTCCTACGAGGAACATGACGCTTATGAAGACCTGAGCTACGTTGAAGTAGCATTCGATTACATAATTCAATCTTCTAAGGGAGCATTTGGGGAATTTTTCAGCATGATGAATAAGATATTTTTCAAACCGGTAAAACAATCATTGAATGATAAAACTTCTATCCCCGTTAGACCTACATTTTATTAAGCCCAGAATATGACAAATAGAACCGAAATGGTCAGAATGAGATCTTAAGTCGTTATAAAATATACTTTGTTCTATGCCTTGATCCGATTGCACTTCATATAGAGTTAGAAATTAGGAATCTATCTTAATATTAGCTTGTTTTTTTTTTTTTTGCTTTCTTATTACAAAAAGATGTGCGTATGCAGCAATTGTCGAATGGCAGATGGAGACAGAAGATATCAAATCATGGTCTTAGTTAATTTGAAATAATTAAAAACTAAAATTATCAGTGGAAACAAAGAGAGTTACACAACTAATTTAACTCCGTTTCAAATGAGACATAACTGATTCCAAAGATCACAGGGCCTAAATTATTCACTACAAATTTATACCATCTCATGAAACTTGTTGTAGACTTCTTTATTCTATTATTTTCAGCGTTCCTGTAGAAAATGTAACAACCTTACTTAAATTACAAGTGACGACGATCATTCCTATACATAGATACTATTCAGTTAATCGATGATTTTATACTACTTCTTTGTATTATCGTTCAGGTGTATAATTTTATATTACGATATTACGACCTTATACCCTTATATATTCCTATTATGTATGTACACCCATTTGTGATTAAAGATTTATTTAATCTTTGTGTATGAGAATACAATTTTATCTTTGAATATTTATAACTATACATTTAGAGATAGTTAAACAAGCGACAACATGTTTTACTCAGTGATTCTGTTAAATATAGAACAATATTTGCAACCATATAAATAAACCGCCATATTATGTAATGGCTGTTAAATTTGAATTGAATTCGGCGCCATTTGAATCGTGAATTTTCGTGACTATTCGCGAGGGAATGTCGGGTAATATATCATCTGAAACGTAGGCAAAAATCATCTAGATAGGCCTGGCGCGCACGTTGATTTCGGTCATTTCGTCGGCGACGCTCTCGGCATATACATGCTGGCGTTCGAATCCCATTGTTGAAAAGTTAACGATAGATATACCACGTCACAGGTAGTGTGCAACAGATTAAACTGCCGGTTATTAATCCCTTAAATAAATTACCTGCCCTAATATAACCCGCGTAACTCGGAAACCACAATATGGCAGACTACGTGATCGACGACGGTAGTCAGGACGAGAAATTCCCGATCCGCGAGGACGGACTCTCGGCTGCACAACTTTTCTCCGCTGGTGACGGCCTTACTTATAATGATTTCATCATTCTACCCGGTTATATTGACTTCACTGCCGACGAGGTTGACTTGTCTTCTCAACTTACTAAAAAGATCACCCTCAAAGCACCTCTAGTTTCATCCCCCATGGACACTGTAACAGAGTCTGATATGGCAATTGCGATGGCGCTATCGGGTGGAATAGGAATAATACATCACAATTGCTCGCCGGAATATCAGGCCAACGAAGTTCACAAGGTAAAAAAATACAAGCACGGTTTTATCCGAGACCCTGTTGTTCTATCGCCAAATCACACCGTCGGTGACGTCTTAAGTGTTAAATCAAAGCATGGGTTTTGCGGGGTTCCGATAACTGAGAACGGTAGACTGGGCGGAAAACTGGTGGGAATCGTTACCTCCAGAGACATAGATTTCTTAGAGGACATACCTGCCCAGCAGAACCAAAAGCTGGAGAATGTAATGACTAAGTTGAACAATCTGATTACCGGAACGTCAGGAGTTACGCTGCAAGAGGCTAACTCAATACTAGAGAAATCCAAGAAGGGTAAACTCCCAATAATCAATGAGAACGGGGAACTTGTGGCTCTGATGGCTAGGACCGACTTGAAGAAGAATCGAAGCTACCCAAACGCAAGCAAGGATGAAAACAAGCAGCTTTTAGTCGGCGCAGCTATCGGTACTCGAGAGGCTGACAAACAAAGATTACAACTACTAGCCGCGTCCAGAGTGGATGTCGTAGTGCTAGACTCTTCCCAAGGTAACTCGAAGTATCAAATTGACATGATTAAATACATCAAGTCAAAATATCCAGATCTGCAAGTCATCGCTGGTAATGTAGTCACCAGTATGCAAGCAAGGAACTTGATCAAGGCTGGGGCAGACGGTCTCCGAGTCGGTATGGGGTCAGGGTCGATTTGTATTACTCAAGAAGTAACAGCTGTTGGTAGAGCACAGGCTACCGCGGTCTACAACGTTTCGGAGTATGCTAGAAAATTTGGAGTGCCTGTTATTGCGGATGGTGGAATACAGTCGATTGGCCACATAATCAAGGGGCTAAGTTTAGGCGCTAGTACGGTGATGATGGGTTCTCTGCTTGCTGGAACTTCGGAAGCTCCGGGAGAATATTTCTTCAGTGACGGAGTACGTCTGAAGAAGTACAGAGGCATGGGATCACTGGATGCGATGAACAGAGAAGACGCGAGGGGCTCGGCGATGGATAGATACTTTCACAATGAGATGGATAAGCTGAAGGTTGCTCAAGGAGTCAGCGGATCGATCGTCGATAAAGGAACCGTTCTCAAGTTTCTACCTTACTTACAATGCGGGATTAAACATGGCTGTCAGGATATTGGCGCCATATCGATATCTGTTTTAAAGTCTCGGATGTATAGCGGGGAACTCAAGTTTGAGAGAAGAACTCAGTCCGCACAGTTAGAGGGAAATGTTCACGGTTTATTCTCGTATGAGAAGAGATTATATTGAATATGGATCGCGGAGTCAATCTTGCAAAGGATAGAGTTGTACCTTTGATTGGGAAATCTTCATTTAAGCCAGAATACATATTACATTTATATTTGTGTGATATAATTAGGAGCATTGATTTTGTTTCTGAAAATTATCATTATTTTTTTCTTTTACTTTCGTCATGGCTGAGATTACACGGTCGAATCTATTCTTATCATGCATATATAGAGCGAAAATTAGCATTATATTCTTTAATTAAATCGTATTTCAAAATGAATAACGGATAGGTGAAAATTATTTATAATTTCTTATCATTATTACCATTATGGCAAGTATTGAAAGCGTACCTTGTAACAAATAAGAGTCTCGATTTTATAATTACAAAAATTAATACCAAAAGGTTTTGTATTGTATCTTCTGATTATGATAAATTTCAAACATACTGCCGATGCACTGGCCGTTGCAGCTTGCATAAGTTAAAATGATACGTATTTATAGGTATTTGTAAATTTAAATGATTACCTTATCTGTTTAGCACACATAATAGTGCAACAGATTTATTCTAGATGTAGGAATCAATTTATTGTGGGATCACATTGTTCATGCAGTTGTAAACTGTACAGATTTACAGTCTGATCATAAACTCTGAGTTTTAATGGGTAGTAATAAGGATAGACTGTGAATGTGTAAGAAATTTGAATTGGTTTTGTTATTAAAATTCAATAGTTCAAACCATCACATAAACATGATACGTTAAAGTATTTTCTCAGTAATCTGAAACAGATACACATATATACTGATAAATTCCATTATTATTTTACTTTTTTTTCCCATATTTTGGATGAAAAGAATCAATTTTACATTCATTCTAATCCAAAATCTTTACATAATTGAATTGCTCAATCCACTTCGGTTCATTGGGCTACCAAGTAATTATATTCAATAATATTTACGAACAGACGTTATATTTACACCTGAAAACTATTAGCCAATATATTTTATACAAAAATTATTGTAATTATAACAAATAAATCCATTACTTTCAAGTAATGATATTCTGTTAATGACCAATGCACCCTTTCTATTTTCCTATTTCATTTTACTAATGAATAGAAAGATTGGAGTGCGTATAGGTATGTGATATACTGCAGTAGTACTTATTATATCAGACTATTATTGATCTAATGGTAATATAAGAATCCTTATCAAAAAAAATACATATTAACTGTAATGTTGTTAGTCGAGCAATAAAACATTGCTCTAGAAATCGATCTTGTGACTGCGAATATATAAATTTGAAAAACAAAAGCATTACTGTACGAAAAAATTGTATAGAAAGCAGAAACTTGTACATTCTTTTAAGATTATCAACTTTAAATTTAACTGGCTTTTGCGGTACTCGGTACGTCTAGTTGCCGATGATCAGGCGCAGTACGGCATCGATAAGCAAGAACATAAGTTGATTGTTTTACGTGTCATTTCAGATCCGTGTAATTATAACCTACAAGTTGTTTAGCAACAATGGTATTGTGCAATGTGGAATGCGTTCAAAGAGTTTCCCAATATCTACGGGTATCGCCCGGAAAACTCTACATTTCCGAGAACAACGTGAGTATATTCTAAAACGCGTGCGATTATCCGCAACGTTTTTGAGGTTAAATAGAACAGTGACATGCTTCGTATGAAAAAAACCATTTACGAACGTAATTTGTATATTTTTACGACATTGTGTGTCCTATTAGATAATAGCGTCGGATAGCATCATCCTCACTCAGCCAGTGGAAGGATTCAGTACGATAGTACAAGCATTGGCAAAAAATTCAGCTTTTCCTGGTAAATATTTCGGGAGTGATGCCGAGAAACAGGCGTTGACAAAGCAGTGGTTGGAATACGCAGTCCTGCATGTGAACTATGCTGATAGTCCCCCAAATTCTAAACGAGTCCTGAAGGTAATATCTCTGCCTTTGCCTGAGAATCGAGTTTCTAGTTTCATCTTGAGCTGCAACTTGTGCTCACTATCGCTGGTCTTTCAATTTGATGATTTTATTTCACAGGAACTTAATGATGCTTTGAAAAATAATACGTATTTTGCTGGCACTGAGCTATCATTGGCTGATATCTGTCTGTATTATCTTTTACATTCTATACTGGTAAGAATTATTTGAGCATTACTTCGGTATCTGATGTATATTAACTAAACATCTGGAACTTTGAATCGTTTGTTGCAGAAAGAACTCAATCATCAGGAGAAAGCACAGTACATCAATCTCTCAAGGTGGTTTGATAATGTTCAACAGGATTCTAACTTGAGACAAAAGCTAGAACTGGTTAACTTTGATTTACTGCATCTATACTTGTGAAGACATAACATCTGCGATATAAGTTCTTCAATTTTGTCCAAGTTACCTATAAACTGGGTTTTGGTAGAGAATGCTCATGACGTGTATTGATTTTTTTATTTTAACATGGAATATAAGATTTCTGTAATTTATGAATAAAGCCTGAAAAAAACAGCTATTTTTCAACTATTCCTATTCGATTCACGTGTGGCGCCATATTATAGGCAACCTGTAAGCCATGTCAAGGATGGCGCCATTAATCTAGAGGGCGGAAGTCGGTTTGAATCCTTATTGATGAATTAATTCTCTTAATAAAGCTTGACACTGATTAGAAGCTGTTTAATCATGCAGGAAATACAGGGAGGAGTGAAAGAGGCTGCAAAATTACGCAATTCATTCAAACTACCAGCTTGTTGAATATTAGTTATTAACAATCGTTATCTGCCTCGAGTATTTATAGTCCCGATTGAGGTCAGCAATCCGATAACAGAACTGTTTTTTGTACGAATATGTTATTTAGTTACAACTATTTATGGTTCAGTAAAATCTAAGATCACTAATCTCAACTACACGCCAAGCGTAATGATTAGATACGTAATTGATTTTTTATTCGCATTTCATTTCGCACTACGAATGAATCGATATAATCCAACGCCGCGGTCCAAAAGATGCGGACTCATTGCTTAAGATATAAGAACCCGTTCGTCCGCCCCCATATAATACGTATAGGTATAATTCAACATTAAAACAAAACGAAGATGATCTCAAATGCCAAAAGTACAAAAAATTTGTACATCTTATTAAATATTATCATGTAATATCACCATGTTTCCGAGGATCGCTTATATCAATAACATTTGTTTATTCATAAACGCCGAATGCCGGAGAATATACATCCCAGCTAGGAGATCTTATCGCGTCCCACGGTCTCACGGTAGTCCCTCCAATCCTCCGTATCCGCCGTGGTTGAGAACAGCTGTTTGCTGTCTCTCTGGCTGTGATCATGGAAGGGAAATGTCAAAATTCCGACTTCGACGCAAAGTGTTTGTTGGCACAGTTGAATACAGCAAGAAAAGAGATAAACAACTTAAGGTAAGAGTTTTATAATTAAATACGATAAATTTATCAATAATTCCCGTACTACCCGAGGCTGTAGACCGTAACGAATTTCGTCCGTAACATAACCAAACAAATTAACGAATGAAATATATAATTTTTTTAACATTGCCTATACACCGCGTGAGATTTAACATTCGCAACACATTTTCGGAGAAAGTATAAAAGAAAAGTTGGACAGATCGCTCGGCATCGAGAGTTAATTTACGTCTCAACGATCGTCTCGAAAAAAAAAAAAATATATGTCTTTGTTTTTAAAAAATTGTAGACAACAAATCAGAAGTCTTCGTTACGTGCACGAAAAAGATGTCGAGAGTATAAAACGACTTTTGGGATCCTGCACAACTGACAAACACTTCTCTACATTTAACCGAGACAGTTCAAAAACTGTTCAACCAAGCACAAGCAACGACGTAGACGAATCTCTGAAATTAAAACCAATCGGAGTTGTGTCTACCTGGTTTCCAACCAAACGAGGGACCCCGAGACAACCTGGTATCTGCGACACAGCACCGGGGAAATTGACCCTCTTTAATTCCGTCTTTACCAATCCTGAACATGCTCTCGAAGGACTACAAGACTTCTCACACATGTGGTAAGAGCCAAGTTTAATCTGGCAGAAAATATGATCAAATTGTACACTTCTAACTAAATTTTGAACAGATTAGCCAAGAGTTCACTGTAGAATAGCTAAGTATTTAAAACTAAGATTTCGTGCACCTAGATTCACAATTATCAATATACCAGATTTTAACTCATTATCTGTAATCATTTCCTTCCAGGATATTATTTCACTTCCATAGAAACGACTCAACCCACGTGCGAGCAAAGGTCGCACCTCCTAGACTGAACGGAGCTAGAACAGGAGTGTTTTCTACCAGATCTCCGCACCGTCCATGTCCCATAGGCCTGAGTCTTGTCAAGATAATAAAGATCGAGAATTGTACGATTTTCTTCGAGGGTGTAGACATGGTGGATCAAACCCCAGTCTTAGATGTAAAGCCTTACATCCCTCAGTACGACAATCCTTTGTACGTTGAAAAGTATAATAACAGAGAGCCAGGGAACACCAGTTTCAATTTTATGGACAGAGAATCGCTTGGAAACAACGAGGAGAGAACAAGAGATGGTACCAGTTGCAGCTTAGAGTTATCAAATGAAAGATTAACTCCTCAGCACGTTGAAATCAGCAACGGATTAAGAGCCACACTGCACGAGTCGTATCATGTTGGTAACGACGGAGCTGCGCATGGCACGGACATTTCTAGAGACGAGGAAATCGCGCTGAGATTACAGGCCGAAGAGTTCGACGCGCACTCGGATTTTGGGAGCTATTTAGAATCGAGAAATTATTATCGAAGCGGCGACAGGAATCTAGAGGTTGTTACGGGCTTAGAAAATGGTAGAACACTCGCGCACAATATTGCTACCAATTTAGAAACTAACAGAGAATTGACCAACGGACTAAGCTCAGATCTCAGCTCGTACGACGACCGAGATATAACGAGTTCTGAAATATCGGTGCAAAATTCTTCAGACGGAGCTCGTGTTTCACTAATAACAGACTCTAATTTCCAAGCTCCTAGAAACAGCGGGATCATTGCTAGAACTTTGGAGTTACATAATGAGAATACCGTCTATAGTCTACAACATATCGACTTAAATTCTCGAGGGGATAGAACGATAACTTTCAACTCGAGAAACATTGAGGTCAATAATCCTAACGATCAAATATCTAGAAACACTCGGCTGCTAGATGGCGCCGACGGGCCAAGTACAGACATAGATTTAATTCATAGGCGTACAGTAAACCCGAGACTCGATAATTCCCCTATAAGAATGGGTATTCGGGAGGCTCCGGACGGCGAGGAGGGTTTCACGTCCCAAAATCTAACTTCGTCTCAAACATTGTCCAATATTCAAGGCGTAGCTACTTCGGCAGTAACACAAAACGTTGGTAACGCTCAGAATGCTAGAGTCGATAGTAGGAGCCACCAGAGCTTAGGACACGAAGATAATTCTTCTGACGTAAGGATACCTGATTGGATATCAAGGCCACGTGTGTCCGCGTTGACTGTTGCTTTTAACGAACGAGCTTTGGTACAGCTGAATGAAATTTTGGGAGATAAAGCGGACCAGCAGAAACATGCTATAGAGAATGTTCTTTGTCAAGATCCTAGATCGGTTTACTTGAGACAGAGATGGGCTAATCAATTTTACACATTTTTGATTCACGAGTTACATATCAGTTGTCGATTCGACGATAACAGACACGTTGTTACTGTTTTTCAAATACGTCATGCGGGAAGAATGTGCGAATGCGGAGAACCGGAGTGGCAATGCTTAGGGCATTCCCCTTTGTCGTAATGGCTTTTCTATCCACTATACAGATGGTAGAATTAATTATTTTTATGTTCTAGGCGTGAAAAGAAAACAAGTCCTGCAGAAATAAGTAAAAATAAAGTAAAACAAAACAACTATTGAATAGCATAAGTGTATCGCTGTACGCAGGCAGTGTAGTCCATTTTAAAAATTACCTAATCACACTCGACTTGATGTTTTAGAATACTAAGAGAAAAAGAAATTCAACTTTCGCCGGCTTATAGCGAAAAATAGGAACCAAAGGTCAATTTGAAGAATTTAAAAAATCTTTTGTAATTGAAAAAAAGAACGGATAGATTTAACTGATTGTGGGCATTCATACGTGTAACGAGATTTTATTTAATACGTGAATAAGTATGCTCCGATTATCCTAGTTAGAGTTTTACGTTTATTTATGTATTACCGCAGCAGGGATGTGTGAGATAGAGATCAGTCTTCTATGATAATATTTCATTACATAGAGGATCTTGCTTGTTTGTACATTTTTTATATTTCATCAGAATTTATGTTAATTTCGTATAAAACTATAGATTTAGTTTCGTTATACATACCAATTCCCTATTAAATTTCTACATCATATTACACACGACTTAGAAAACGTTGGCTCGTATCGTCATCAGATAGAATACACATCCACCCATATGGTATAAATATACAATTATATTAAAGAGTGATTTCTGATATTAATTGGCATTAATTATCAGACGACAGTTCCTATATAGGTTTACTTTAACGTGTTCGCACTTTATTATTTCTTTTTTTAATCCTAATTAGCGAATTAGAAGATCTTGAAATGAATTTAGAAAAAAAGAAAGAAAAAAATATGGTATATAGAAGATATAAAATTTTAAGTAAATGGCAGAAAGCTTTTCACAGTGTAATCACGTATGTATTACGCATATAGAAAACAATCTCATACAATGCACGATGTTTAAAACACAGCAATATAATATTATGCTTTAATAGACACACTAATTGATAATCAATCTAACTATGTAACAATGACTTGATAAATACATAGCATTCTAAAATAATATAAGTATTTATGAAACAATTTATAGATTGATTTATTCGTCCTGATATTCTGTTATATTAATTAAGCGAATTTGAGGGGTGTTTTTTTTCTTCTGTATTTTAAAAGATAAGATGCGAATGAACGTATTAAAATAGGTATGTTTATTAGAATACGACACAATCGTCACAAGTTTTAGATAACTTATAATCGTCATAGACGATTGAAATTACGTGTATAATCTAATAGTCGCGTCTGCTCCAGCTGAAAATACCCACGGCTGTATAGGATGAAACATAACATCTAGGATACCGAAATCATTGTACGTTTCGTGATTGCATAATCTTTTCAGAGGTACAATCAGCGGATTTTGAAGCAGGTCGCTAGAAAAAGGGGAAGAAAGAAAGATTAAAATTGATTTTATGAAACGTGTTTTATCTGGAAATGAACGAAAATCTATCCACGTACTTATACACCATCCCATGAGACACAATAAGCCCTTTATCATCGGCACCGGATGCAAACAAAGGATATCGTTTGTGGAAAGCTACACCCCTCACTGCAGTTCCGTGTAATCTCAACGTTTGATACGGTTTAGTGCTCAGGTCGAGATCAAACCAAAGCATCTTTCTGTCGTATGTTCCTACCAAGATGTTGTCGCCGGCTAAAGAAACAAATCGAATGATTAACAAGTTATCAAATAACTCTCCTAAAATCATTCAAATATGATATTTCAGGCATTGATTGAATAAACACAATATGATTACCAGGATGAATTGCCATGGTTGATATCCAAGTGGAATTAGATAGCAGTTTCTTGACCATTTCTTGCTTCACCAAATCGTAGATTCTAACATTCCTCTGAGTCTAAAGAAGTCAATAAGTTAATGAAGAACTTGTAAATCCACAGAGGATTCAATAACTCAAGAGAATATGCATATATGCTTACTGCGACAAACAAAAAGGGTCTTATAGGATGGAACAAGACACATTGTACAAGCCCCTTGGATTTGCTGAAAGGCAATTGCGAGCGCCTCTTTGATAGCTGATTGATTAGAACAGACCTGTTCTGTCCATCGGGCATAACAGTGGCTAGATAGTCGCCTCTTGCGTGCCAAGTTACCTGCTTAACGTCTTTGAAATGATTGAGTATTATCCTGATACCATTTTGCCAGTTTTCACCATCAGCTTGTTCCCACTGAACTGCAGTCCTGACCCTTTCATTAACTGAAACACACAAATCATAAAGTACGCCGGCTTCTTCCTCTCATTACATTTCTGAAATGATTATCAATTTTCTGCTGTATACCTATAACGTCGCTTTGAGGTATGATCTCTAATAACTGATCAGTTTTGCTAGTTATCAAGTGATCTCCTACGCCAGGATTAACCAGCAGAACTTTTTGGTCCGCGGCTACGGCTATTAAGGAGATCGCTTGGTTTGGACACCATGCAACGCTTCTTACAACCCCCCCGCATGGAATGGTCTTCACACATCTACCAGTTGCGACTTCCCAGACTGTAAATGAGCAAAAATATCATAACAATGAAATGAAAGGCATTATCATGGTGAGAAAATTTGGTTATGTGCAGAAGCTCACTTCTTAGGGTCATATCGTCTCCGCCGGAAGCGATATACTGCCCTTTAGCTTCTGCAGTAAAGCTTCTGATCATATCAGTGTGGCCCTTGAAAACCATAGACATTGTAGTTGGAAATGGCTGCAAATCTTTAGGACTAGGAAGTTGAGGAACCAGGCTTCCAGGATCTATGGTCAATCTCATTTTCAAAGCCCTTGGGCAAAGATAGAGATCCAAGCATCTCTGGAAGCGCTCTTTAATGAATCTTGAATAAGCCGGAACTTCGCGAAGGGAATTGAACTTCTGGGGAATGAAGTGCAGTTTCCTTTTCCAAGGAGTTGACTTGAGCTTGTCCCATTCCTTCATCTCTTTTTTATCAAACAAGTATTCTGGCGGGGGATTATAGCTCTCTGAATGGCCAGGCAAGTGTCTTTTAGGTGCTGGTATGTGCTTGTGAATTCTACGCATTTCCTCAGCTTGATCATCGGACTGCCAGAGCATATAGAATTGCTTGTCTTCTTTGTTCTGCTGCTTTTCTTTCTCCATTTCAACGGTAGACTTTATCCAACCCATCTTCAGAGCGTGTACTAGCTTGGAAACTTTCTTTGCCTCTGACTTTGAAGGCAGAAATGATCTTTTATGTTCGGGAAATTTGCGCAATGGTGTCTTCTCCACTTCCGAAGTAAACCACTCCACCCACGGCTGTAAAAAGGTAGAGAAAAAAGGGTTTCAGACAAATTTTTAATGCTTATCTAAATCATTAATGCATCAAGAGATAAGATCCGCACCGCGTACTCGTCGAATTGGGCATCTGGTATGTTTTGCTTTTGTATTCTGGTTATAAGTTCGATGTCCGCTTCGCTGAGGACAATGTCTTGTCCAGTTAGTGGGTCTTTAACGGTTCTCCAGAAATCAGGATCCTCCATTCTCTTCAAGAAGTTATCAAGCTGATCCCCTTTCTCAGGTTTCAGGATCCTCTTACCATCCCAATCGTAACCAATGTGGGGATATTCCTCGTACCATTGCATAGGGATGTTTCCAACTGTATTTCTGATGTCTTCTTCGTCCGAACTATCGTGTTCGTATTCATCCGTGTTACCCAATTGCTTTGCTGCACTGGAATCCGTATTGATATTTACAATAGTCGGTTTTTTATTCTTTTCATTAATATTCTCAGACTTAGATGTCTTCTTGGTCACTTTTTCGACCACTTTCTCATTATCGTTTCTCTTCTTTCTCGATTTTACCAGAGATTTGTTATTAGTTTTAGGCTCTCGAGTTTGTATGGTTGATTTCCCATTTTCAGACCCTTCTTCTAAGATATCAGATTCTGGGTCTGAACCGTCATCGTCATCGTCATCGTCATCGTCATCGTCATCATCTTCACCGTCCTCCTCTTCAGAGTCATCGTCTTCTTGGTCATATTCATCAGAATCAGACTGAAATTCTAGCTGCTCGTCTTCGTTGTCCGAAGCGAATACAATGGGATCTTTTTCCGTGTCCGAATCGACGGCTTCGTCGTCGTTCTCAACTTCGTCGTCTGTACTGTCGCCGCCATCGTCGATTTGGTCGGTAGGTAGAAAATCTTCGGAATCTGAATCCTGGAAGGTTTGAAAATTGACTTGGGATTACGAAACGCTAATTTTTAGTCAAATTTTTTAAAGGAAAAATGGAACCTGTTCAAGCTTCGATAAAATCTTTACCGCGTATTGTTATATGCAGACCGCAAACATGACACGAGCCTAACCTAACAATATGTGAAGCGTACATCTCTCAATTGATGAATTGAATGTTTGACTTACGGACGCTTCGTCTGAGACATCTAGTTCTTTGACCGCCTTCCCGTTTTCCGATTTCTGAGAGACAACCGGGGTCTGCTTTCGCTTTCCTGCCTTCTTCGGGGCGCCCATCACCGCGAAGACATGAAAACACGCGTCTTTTTAATGTTTAGGTTATGGACGGCACGTGTGGATTGCGATTGCAGTACCAGTGCGCCCGTAAATTGATAGCTGCGAGTTCGGACGAGCGATAGATCGATTACTTTATCGAATATTCGAAAAGAGCGCAACTAGAGGCGTTGTTTCGCGAGCCTCCGGTATAGGTTTGGCATAGGGTACCAAAGAGTACCAATATACTATAGTTTGAGTGACACACGCTATTATTCTGGTACACTCTGGTACCTATACCAGAGGCTCGCGAAGAAATGCCTTAGTAGAATTGATTATAACTTTAAGCTTTCACGATTTCTTAAACTGGATTCGATGTTATAGCGTAGCGAAGATTATTATTGCATAGCTTAACTCTTGCTCTAGCTTTGTATGAAACTATTAATTTTCCAGAACAGGTGAATGTGCATGATTGAATAAAAAGTACATACATATCAATCTTGTACCGTTTTGAACTTTTCATTTATTCTATTTTGCATTTCATTCATTGTATACATTATTTTCACTAATTATTAGATTCATCAGTCAGTCGGCAGTACTTTAAAAATATATGTATATATATATATACGGTATACCATAATAGTACCATATAGGTAGATATAATAGTCAGTATTGATTAATTAATTAATTAATTATATACGCAAATGGTCACGTATACGTATGTAATTATATTAAAAATTCAAGTAAGGAGGACGAAGAAGTATACGAAGATTTTATATAAATTACGACAAATAATAATACAACATGAAAACATTAAAATTATAATTCGGAGACTTGTGCATCCACTGCAGGCTTGATAAACATGATTTCTGGGAATCGATTGGTCACGTTCCAATCACGAAGAGACGAGATAACGTGATTCAACTTCGACTTCCATAGATTAAAATCTCGCATTGTATCACAGCATAACAAATTCCTGAAAGTAGAAATAGAAACTCCTAAGACATTGCATAAAGATAAGCATAACTAATATGATCCTGAAATGAAAACTGACCGAACGATGGTGCAAGACAAGTGGCATTCGACTAACATGCTGTTCCTGTCTGATTTACTCTTCTGTCTGGCTGTTTCAATCAATAAGGTTCTCGGCTTGGCACAAAGCGATCTGTTCACGACGTCTATTTTATCTGAGATACAATTTGTCAGATCGATCACGGCCAGTGGCTCCTTGTCCTCTTGGTCGTCGGGGTAATTCCAAAACCTTAAAGTCTGACCCTGAAGAACAAACCACCTTCGATTCCAGGCCGCAAAACCCCCAGCCTCATCAGCGTGCGTTAAAAAACCGGCGTGGGAAACGGACAAGTGGAGCTTGCAGGAAAGTGAAAGATCGATGGTTCCACTAAGAACGGAGCCTGGCAATAACTGGAACAAGGATTTTCGTAGTTTATATTAAACCTGAAAACATCCGGCGCAAATATACGTCGTTGTTAGTAGTAATTCATTATACTCACCGAAGTCAACGGCCAGGGTGAAGCGAGCGATAAATCGTGAAGATAGAGTTCAAGCATTCCCGAAAGAACAAAGGAGGATTTTTTGATAGCAGAATAATCTAGCTGTTCTACTTCTTTCGGGGACAAAGATCTGTCGGATTTTCTTAGCAGTTTTTTCGGAGAAGGACATCTCGAGTGCTTTTCCGGCTGATTTAGGTGGTATTTATCGTCGTAGTTGAAGGTGGTTCTGCGCGTTTTTAGCGAGTATATTTTCACAGTGATTTTGAAGTCTGCGGACAAATTGGGGATCGAAAATCCTCCGTCGAAAATAATCCTGCAAGGACTTTGTATAGGACACGAAACTGCCCGAGTTGCCCAAACTGTTACACCGTGGGAAACGACAATGACAAATGTCTGGACAAAGTCTCCAGTTTGTGCCTCGTACTTTAAAATGTCTTCCTTCAATGGTAGACTGAAGTCCTTTATCGTCACCTCTCCTCTTTCGCCGAATTGCTCATTTTCGTTGTTGTTCAAATCGGAATTTAGCTTCACGATTTCCTCGAGTATAGCGGCTCTTCTCAGCCCTGCAACTAGAAGAAATCTTTCCGATTCTATCTGCTCGGTACTAGAAGCAAATTCTTTCATCGAACGACAGAAAATCAAAGCCTTGTTGGCCTCGTACATATAATGATGCTGGAGTTCTGCCTCCTGTAAAAGAGCTTGAATCTTCTCGTCGTCAGAAACCGAGTCCTTTGTCATTGGGGAATCAATCGTCACCGCTTTTTGCGAGGATCCGACTCCCAGTCTGAATTTCTGAAACATGTTAAGATAAGAAGGAGTGGGTGAAAAATATTTCGGAAACGGTAATTCCATGCAGTTAAAAATTGTATTACATTTTTAATCGACTTTGTAATCGATCTGTAAAGTGTCATCGTTCTGTTGAAAGTGCTGGAGTGTTGGGGTGAGGATTCGCTCAGTGCAGGAGACTTCTTCGAGAACCATTTCTTCTTTTTGTGTATCGGTGTGCTTGCTTCGGATATTAACTCGCTGACACCAAATTGCGAAATACTTTGTTCGTGAGACTCGGAGGGCGGATAAGTCACAGTGGTATTATAAAGTTCGTCACCGAGAGCATCAGCCAAAAAATTATCAGCGTTGAAGGAGACTGTGGAGTCTGTTGTATTCGGCGGCGTTTTTACCGTGGAAACAGTACTTTCCCGCGGGCAAGGGGACACAGTATTTTTCGAAAGATCAGTCAGTGATGATTTACGAGTTGATTCCATGTTAGGTTTGAATTTGCCACTTTTCACCGCCTTGCTAGACTCAATTTCGGCAGCAGCATTAGTAGAGTTCATCACGAGGCGGGTTACATCATTTGTTGTCCTCTGCTTTGGGTCCTTAATGTTTTTTGAGATACAGTTGGATTTGGACGCTGGATTTTTCTCCAAGTTCCAGCCATCCTTGTCGCTGGTAACGGCTGGATTTCTCGGAGAAGATGATTCGGCGCAATCTTCAGGGCTGCAGGGCGACTGGTACAGCTTCTTAGGCGAGTATCCCGTCGGGGTGAACTGGATTTTTGATAAATTCGGGTAAATTTGATCCGGAGGAGACAGCTCTACGCCATTCTCCGGAGTGTAAAGACCAGGGTGAAATGCGAGACGTTTTATATCGGCGTCTATTCGTCTGATTTCAGCAGTAAGCGGTGTAGTTGGTGAGTCTAGAGTTTCGGAAATGGCCTTCAACTTTCCATTCATTTCTTGTCTCGAATGAACTTCGACCCCATTTACACCCAACGATATCTTGTTCGGTCTTTTATTTGCGTGATTATTCATAGCCGGACTTTTATCTTCGTGACCCAATACCGTTTCCATCTTATCGTAGCTGCTGATTGTTTTAACTCCTACCCTCATTTTTTGAGGCGTTGATATCTGCTTGTGTATCGCCTTCACTACTAGTGGTTCCTCGGGTTCGCAGGGGCTCGTAGTAAGTTCGATCCACTTCTTGGTTTCGGATTCCGTGTCGATAAAGTCTTTGATATGTTTAGTTTGCGACCTGGAAGACGCAAGAGGCCCTCTCCACCCCACATTTCCTAGCTCAAACCCTTTCATATAACTAGAAGAATTTCTCGCAGTCAGGTTTCGAGACGTATAGTTAAACGTTTTCGTCAAATCTGAATTATATTTACTTTTATCGTAATCATCGTCCATGGATTTCTTTGATTTTGCTTTCACATTGGAAGCCGCCTTTTCTGTGTCTCGATCTTCGTTATTCGCAGGTTTATTAGTATTTTCACAAAGAGCCATGACTTCGTTAATGAAGTGATCTTCGTTTATCTTAATCTCGGCTTTGTTCTTGCAATATTTTTCCTTACGGTCTTCTTTTTCTATTCTCTCTCGTCCTTTTTTTATCTTTATATCATTGAGATCCTGGGCATTTTCGCGAACAGTATCGGATTTCGATTCGCTAGTAAGATGCGCGGACGTGGATTGACCCGTCGACGAAGAACCTCGATGAGAAAGGCTATTTCGTCGAGAGACCAAGTTATCGCTTTCTGAAAAGCCGTTTCTTCGGCCGCGTTGTATGTCTATCGCAGAACGGTAGTTTTCACCATCTGGGGTAGTTCCACTATCGGTGTGACAAACTGCAACACAAACATAATTATGATTCTATCACTTTTTGACTATGGAACAGAATGGCTTAACAATGACTAATGATCACTTATACAAAAATAGAATGTCCTTTTCGACCACAATTCTATATACCCGGAGTATTCGTGGAAACGCTTCATAGGACGCCTGCATACAGGCAACTCAAACATCAAGCAATTAGGCTTCGTTCCTACATAGCCAATGCGCACGCAATATGCAAAATAAAACCTAATCTCTTGACTTCTGAGTTGCCTGTATGCAGGCGTTTTCACTTTCCTACGAAAAGTTTTCACGAATACTTCCGGCATAGAGCATCATTTCCCAGAAGAAGAATCATGACATTATTATCTGATTGATGAAGGATACGCTCAAGCTGTTCTACTCTGAAGAAGTATAATGAGATTACTAGGTATAAATTTTGAAGTCGCGACCTTTGACGATGTCCTTGATTACCTTATTTATTCAAATTCATAATAATTTTCAGATTATTTAATCACTTCGCCGTTGCATATTTAATTGACTAGAGTATTGATAGTATGACTGTATCATAGATGCGAACAAGATCGAAAATAAGACCGAACAATACACCACGTATACGCATGCACAGAAAAAAAAAAAAAAACACCTGACCTCCAACGCCCGCGATCTTGACCGGCTTGTCATCTGCAATAGCTCGCAAAATGCTCGTTTTTCTCTGATTCGTCTGCACGCTGGCTGCACGTTGGATCATGCGCTAAAAACGGTATTTTATTACATGACTTTGATTCAACAACAAGAATTACGTATTGACGTAGTTTATTATGAGCGTATACTATATGTGGTGTTATGAGGATTCGCTCACTTCTTGTACTCGCTTTGATCGTATGTTTATATATTTTTGAAACGTATAATTACAATACAAGAAATTTTATGTTACTTACCCGCGTGAAGGGATCCTGTACAGGATTCATCCGAGACTAAACAACAACTAAACACTCTGCAGAAGGGCAGCTCCCAAGTGACTAATTTTCTTTAAACGAAGTGATTCCGAACAGCAGCTGATTTATTTACACATGCGACATATTTCATGACTTCAAGGAAGGATAAGCGAGACAAATACCCCTGTCGGGTGCGATGAGTCAGTTGTGTACACCATACCACTCTTCAAGTTCAAATGAATATACAAATAGATAAAATTCGCCGATGTGTGTATAATGAATTGATGTTTTTGCAAAATGTGGTAACTTTTCGTCACAATTAGGTATGTGTTGGAACGCTCTCTTGCAGAGGATCCGAAAATCAATTGAACAAAAATATCGATTAGGATTCAAAGTATTTCGTGCATCCTAGTCCGTGCCAGCTATAATACTCACAAATTTGTTCATATACCTATCTACAAGGTATCATATACAGGGTGTTTATTTGAAAACTTTCCACCCTAATATCTCGAGAACCATAAAAGATTATCGAACTCGGTTTGCGGGAGATTAAAACTTATACATTGATTACTCAAGAATGAATCGACCGATTTTGATTGACTTCCCGCCAAAAGATAGCATTTTTTAACAGCTTTAATTTGATGTGTCACATGGGGTGGGGTGCTGTTTGAAATTTCAAAGTTGGGGTAGCTGGGGGCGAGCGGGTGGATCGCCCCACATCACCAAATACCAAGATAATCTCCGGCAAACTGGTTATCGAGATATTGAGGTGGAAAGTTTTCAAATGAACACCCCGTATATAAAACACGTATAACTATCAGTCTTCCATTACTCCACTTGCGAGTATGATTAACTTTTACTACTAAGACTTTACTTGGTTTGAATAGTGATCTTCGCGTATGGGACTCCGAGAGCTTATTTAGTAGGGTGCAATCTGCAGGGTGATGTATAACTTTACTTCATCATGACTCCGGAGTCACTTACTTATGACGATTTCAAAAAGACTGGTGATTTGCTGAGAGTAACTGGCGATTTATAGGCGCGGGAAATCATGGGTGCAGAAAAGTAGGGGCGTGGGGTTCAAACTGCGCTGATATGCTTGGGGCTTTTGACAAGACTGCAGTCCGAAACGGTCACGGATTCGCAACTCCGGATAATCCATAACAGCTGTATCGGCTCTATTGTCTAAATTAGGCTAAACTGTAGGGTCTCTTTGATACCTGATAATGAATTACATAGGTATAATAGATACTTGCTATTGTCTTTTCTTGTAATTCTTTACTGTTTTGACATTTTCACATTTTGACATCAAGAAAGTTTATTAGAATTCTTAGAAATATGCTGCGCCTTTGTTGACTCCGTTACCTTATACCTGAAATATTGTACCGGAAGGTATAGCGCGTTCTTGGAATATTGCTAGTGTCGATGTATGCATAGAATTAATTATAAATAAAAAACGAATATCTGGTAGCTAGTCCTTCTTCAATAATCGAGTAACGAATAAATGAAGAATTCAAACTAATTAGAATCTGACTCATGATGCAGCTCGTTGCATTGGGAAATGAAAACCATCTAGAGAAAATCGGCAGAAATGAATTTAAAAGAATATATCAGCCTATAATATATTTACGTTAATGTTATAAGTGATCCTGAATCTCTGATTCATAATGATACTTTTATCTAAAAAAATCATTACCTATTCCTCCCTTAAATGATTAAAATCGATCTTTGCATATCATAATAACGTATTGATGACGAGTTTCGACTATAATTTACAGCGTCTGCAAGTAGGCAATCGCACATTTCATGCGTACATATCTGTAAGGCAGGTTGTCATCGTCTATCATAAAGCAGGAACGTTTTCTAGGGGAGGGGAGGGCTCAGTTCGTTCCCCAAGAGTCCCGCGGTGAGCGTCGAGCCGCGAGCGGTCATTCATTCGTAAACAGTACCAAAATTCAAGTGATTGTTATTCCTAAGTGAAAAATGTTCGAAGCTCACAGTATCAACGCCGAACATAAAGACTTGATACATGACATAGCCTACGATTTTTATGGCCAACGAATGGCAACGTGTTCAAGCGATCAATTCGTTAAGGTAATGCCCTGAAACTAACCTCAAATTAATCATTTCTCTTCTACATATCTCGACTTATTCCTCTCTAATTATCACTAACGACTCAGTCTTATCCCTACAATCTTATTTCTGTTCTATTTCTCCGATTTCATGGTAATTTCGAACGACTGTAACCGATTTTGTCAATTTTAGGTTATAATATTCTTTAAAATTGAACAAAACTACGTATTTTCACTCTGTTTCCGTTCGCGAATATTCCCCACAGGTTTGGGACGAGGACGAGCACGATAATTGGCACCTGACAGCGTCGTGGAAAGCACACAGCGGATCTGTGTGGAAAGTTACCTGGGCTCATCCAGAGTTTGGCCAAGTTTTGGCCACTTGTTCTTTCGACAGAACAGCAGCTGTTTGGGAAGAAATTGGTAAAGAACCATAGACATAAAAAAAAGTCGATAATAATCAGGCAAATTGAATTCTATTATAATTCTTCATTTTCTTCTAATCATTACGAAATGTGCGAAAAAAAAAAAATGAAGAAATTCTTGAAACAGTGCGTTTATTTTAGTTGGGGAAGGTTCGGGCCCAGGAGAACGTGGGATGCGTCATTGGGTGCGGAGAACAAATTTGGTCGACTCTCGTACTTCTGTAACAGATGTTAAGTTTGCGCCAAAGACGCTGGGTCTTCTTCTCGCTACTTGCAGCGCAGATGGAGTTATTAGAATTTATGAAGCACCCGATGTTATGAACCTTAGTCAGTGGACCTTGCAGCATGAAATAAGTTGCAAATTACCATGCAGTTGTTTAACATGGAATCCTTCATTATCGCGGTAATTTTATCCACTTTTATTCATCGATTTTGACTCTACTCAGAGCCATGGATTCAAAAGTAATAAAAAATGGAAGAGAATGCTTCGAGGAGTGAAGTTCCACATCAGAATAAATTACTTCCACTTCTACTTCTGATTCTGATTCTGGTTTTCGAATCGATAAAAACTTGTTATCAATAACTTTTTCTTCGTTTTTCTCATAATCAGATTACATCCACCAATGTTAGCCGTGGGAAGTGACGACTCGAACGCATCCAGCGGTGGAAAAGTCTTCATCTACGAATACTCAGAGAACAGTAGACGATGGACTAAAACAGAAACTTTGTCTAACGTTGTCGACCCTGTTCACGATATTGCTTTTGCACCAAATTTGGGACGAAGTTTTCACACTCTGGCTATAGCCACCAAAGACGTTAGGATTATCACATTGAAACCAATGCAGTGAGTTTAAGAGTTTAATCTTCAATCTTAAGGGCTCGCATACACCTTTACACCAAACTCTCAGATCTTTAGTTTGGAATGGATTGCGAAGTACCGAAGCCTGGGATCAGTTTGGTTATTCATTGATTATTCTTTCAAATTCATCTTTCAAATGCACTTATGACGTATTGAAATATTTAACTATAGTTAGCTTTCACACCGTTCATACACGAATCTGTGATTAATTGCTTCGTACACAATTACTCTGGCATCAATGGTCTGAGATCTACCAAGATTTACATGAATATTCTAGACCGATATGTCTGTCGTGTGAACTACAAAAATTGCATTACAATAATGTAAAGTATGTTTTTCCAAAAGATCTAGTGCATTTTTGCATAATTATCACGTTTACGAATCTCATTTTTGCATGTATCACAAGAATTTCTCGAACGATTCAAATGTCCGTAGTTCACGCAGTGCGAAAATGTGTACGGAACAAGTCTGTTCAATCTGGATCCTGTGGGTGTAATAGTTTCCATGAAATTCTGCACACAGTTTAGAAAAAAACTTTATGAGCGGATAAATGTGCAGAATACAATCTGCTGATAGAAAAGCAAATGAGAAATAAACTTGAACGTGTATGAATCTTCGATGTATCAGTTTTGATAAAATACGAATAATAACGTTTTCGTTTTCAGAGACACAGCTCAAAGCGGCTTGTCCCGTTTCGAAATAACAACCGCCGCACAATTCGACGATCATTACTGCACGGTCTGGCGCGTTTGCTGGAATATAATGGGAACTATATTAGCGAGTTCAGGAGACGACGGTTGCGTTCGTTTGTGGAAAGATAATTACGTTAATAATTGGAAATGCGTAGCAGTTTTGAAGGGAGACGGAACCTCGGCTAACAGTGCCGAGATACCTCAGATAGCAACACCTCCAAGCCATTCGGTTGGGGCACAAGCACCATTATCCACGACAAGGTACTACAAGCTCGGTTCCATCAGTCATCCTAATCAAGTACCGTGGCACTAATAGAGAACCTTTATCATTCTGTATTAGTTTAAACTTTCAAACTTTGTTTTTTTATCCTCAATTCGATTCACCGAAGTCCTTAGAAACAGTTATTTCCTGTTCGTCATTTCAAAAATGAATGAAGAACGGTATCGAGTAAAAAATCCCGGTGCGAATTGAACACGCCTTAATTCGAAATCTAATAATCAACTAGGATCAATTTGTTTGTGTTTCTTTGTTTTTCTTCTTCTTTTTCTTTTTGTACAGATTCAATTCGTTCCTCGAACAGTCGAAAGCTTTATATTTTATTTACATATTTAAATCTAATTTTTACACACAAAAAATATACCGCAACGATTTGTCGCGGTTCTTATTGTCTCATAGATTTATTAATCTACAAAATAAATATCTTGTAATGTATATGAACCCAGTTTTTAATAAATATTATTCCTGTATACATCCAAAATACCTTTTTATTTTTTATTCCCAATTCCTTATGCTGATAGATGTAATAATTAATATAGTCTGTACGAATGGAGGGTAAGAGGGCTGAAACAGAAATTATTATTGATTGAACATAGATATTGTTAGAAGATTACAAGAAAATGGGTAAAAAACAGTCTCGTAATACTAACACATGGTGAAAAAATGCTTCACAGTACTTGTTCGTTTCTATGTTTAACACATAATCGTCTTTATCATTTCAGGAATATATCTATAGCCACAGTTACAGCTGAGAAACCAACGGCAACTATATTGACGACTAGTAAATGGCAGGCGCCTGTGATAAAGGGTCGTTTCAGCAAATCCGTATGGTTGGGTAATCCGAGTGAACCGTCACCTCCACCACCTCCGATAATAGAGCGTCCAAAGTCGAAGAAGTAGAAGCGAGAATGCGAAATGTGATAAATTGAAATGTGTATAAGTATAAAAATAGAGAAACAAGTGAGAGAGGAGGAAGGAGGCGTGATAATCGTAGCGATAATTAGGAATCTTACGACTGATTGACAGAGATGTGATAAGAGCCGAGAAAAAAATTCACGCGGTATTATTAGACGATTAACAGACTGATAATATGATAATTAAAATTATTAATTGAACTGTTTTGGATAGGAATAAAAGTATGATACTTAAACGGTATGTGGATAGGGTGTGAGAAACTGTATTATTAAATTACTTATAGTTACCATACTCAAAAATTTGAACTAGACGATTAATCAACACCGCGTTTCAAGTGAAGATTTATAATTGGGTACCTACAACGTAATATTAGATGATTCAGACTAATCTTCTCCTGTATCATCAAGTTTTTCATATTCACTGGCAAATAATGATCCGATGTATTGTATAATTAAAGAATTCATAGTATAGAGGTATAAGCAATAGTATTCTTTAAAAGTATAGGTAAAGGCTCAGTATTATATGATCAAAAATATTTCCAATTTATTTTTAATACACGTTGATAGATCTAGTACCTATATCACTACATTAGATTTTAGTTCCTTGATATTTTCCATCGTTTCTTATTATCTTACAAAATTCAAATGTCAGCAATATTATCCGCTAATTATCACGGTCAATTTTAGATAGTTTAATATAACTATTTCCATTATGTTCCTAATGTATTATAATAATAATAATAATAATAATAATGACAACAATAATCATAAAAACTATTTCAGCTATTTTGTTTCCTAAAAGTTAATCATCAAATATATTATGTATCTTTGCAATTTTTTATCGGCGTGTAACAATAAACTAATCCCTTGATTTGTCATTGACGATTATCTGGTATATTGAAATAAACTTTTTCAATTTATTCATGTCTTTTTTTTTAATACATTTATATACATGCGTCATCGCACTTCCCATTTTTTCTCAGTTTCTTTTTTCTTTCTTTTTTTATAAATTATACAGTTAGGCATAGAACAATTAGACGATAATTGAGTAATTTTCAAGTTCTTTATAAATGACGATATAGTCCGTCACGTTGTTACGTCGTATAACATATTATGTGAGATCGTGTAATGGAGAATAAATTAGCATTTAGTAGCATCACGTGATAGTAAATACATCGTAGTGTGTATAGAGTCACATTATAGTTGCAGGCGAGTAAATAATTTCAACTTCAACATAAATGAAACATGATTCGCAATGATATGCAATACAATACTCCAGAGAAGCTCTGCGTCTGGATAATTAACGATTTGTCATATGCCATGTACCCAATAACTTGCCCTTTGTCACAAAATTCACGAATTACATTAGTCAATTTGAATTCTGTTGCGAATTAAGCTGAATATCCGCAACTTCCGGTTCCGCTTTGTCTAGTTACGGGGCTGGTCAACTGGGGACCTGCGCAATAGATTTCCGAGTCGATGAGACGGGGAAGTCCCGAAGAATATCTTTGAGGACGTTATGGTAACGGCGGATTTCTCTTCAGTGGAATACGCTCTTCGTCGACTTCGCAGATTCGATTTCCCAGCTGTTGTACCGATCGGTAGACACGCTGTTTCGGACTAAGTTTTCCATCCATCTTAACTGAAGTCGTTTTTATAATTTCGACATGACAATTCGTGTTTCATCGCGTTTTTTCGTTTTTTTTTAAATTTATATGCAATTTTATTCGATATTCACTATTCTCTCATGGATTATGTGGTTTAAGAATTCAAATCTTGGTTCCTTTCGATAATAACTGTTAATTTGCCGAAACGAAAATATGTACTGCGAGATCGAATTGGCTACCTTACTTTGTTAGAAGGCCTTATAGTCAATCTGGGTGTTGGGCAGCTGCTCTTTATTGGCGCGGGTTTGAAGTTCTCGTTAGCAGTCGTCGGCCTTGAGCCTCGTGAGCTTTTTTCTACCATCCGCGTTCCATTTGATAAGACTAGACGCGTCTTTCGTACATCCGCTCGCATTATGGCCGGTGATCTAGAGACCCCGAAGATATTTCTCGTCACACAGAATTCCCTTTTTATTGTGAATCAATTACGAACGCTACTATATCAGCTTGACGCACTAGCTAAAAATTGCAGTTCTAGTTATAAAAACAAGAGGAAAATTGACCTCGGATAGGTTTTCAAAGAACTGTTCATTTTCTCCGCAATTTAAATTCTGCAAATTTTATTTTGAAATTTCGTAGAAAATTTCAGAGTTCTTTGACGAGTTAAGAGAAACGATTTCCACCCTGTATACGCGCCCTAGGTTGCAATTACCTGTAGAAGCAACGCTCGGTGACTCGATCTCCTTGACCCATTGCACCTGGGTGATCGGAGCGGATGTCTCTAGAGATTGTCTGAATCGTGGGTGGCGAGGGCCGATTGTTTCGTGCCTGATCCCGGTGGGTTTCAATATCCTGGAACTGTGGTTAATTTCATTAATACTATAAAAACCGTAAGAGCGCAAGGGTATTCTTCAAATACGTAAAATGATGAATTATACAGGGCGGTAACATTCGTTTAAATCTTACGCCTGAAGACGAGCGGTACTGATCACTCGGAAAACATCTTCGGTTCCGCTTCTCCAGGTTTTTGAGCTTTTCCGTTATCCACTGCTCCACAGGATCGCGACGCAGTATCACCTCTGGCCTCAGGTAAGACGGACGAACACTTGGGGAGGTCCAGATTTCACGAGATGCAAAACGCACCGGAGGCTGGCTTGCCGGCTTCTCGACGAAGCCCCCAATGCTGGAAAAATATGTGGAATGAAATATGCTGCTGATAGTGGAAACGCAAAAAAACTTTGAATTGCTACTGCTCCGGCACTTCATTTCCAAATTCTGTTGCGTTTGGGGAAAAATCTCGCCGCCTCAAGAAATACCAAACGCATAAATTCGATAAGAAGCTTACTAACGGTTGCCGACATATGAGTACTTATCTATAAAAATTCGCAAATTCATCGAGCAATTTTGCATAAATATAAGGCAAGTCTAGAAATTATTCGAGGCATTTATCTGGCAAATTTTGGTAAAAATCGGATGACGAAGAGAACATTTTCGAGAAGCTGATGTGCAAAACTACCTCTTATTACTTGCCCTGGCGATGATGTGCGCATGCATACGGTCCGAATCATTTTCCCAACTAGCGTGGTGCGTCGATCCGTGAACTGATCCGGGTATCGGTGTAGATTGATGGTGATGGACGGGGCAGGTTGAAGAGCAAGAAGCTGCTTTGGTCTCTTTCGGAGTCCACGTACCTCCTCTGCATCCACCACCAGCGGATGAAGACGGCTTCGCAGGTAGTGATGATCTGTGAAAAATCATCGCTTGTCTTTGGGCTGTTGACTGTTGGCTCGACTGATTGGAAGCAGAATTCATCCGCATTGAACCGAGGGATGCGCGAGTCTGGTATCCTGTCCTGAAACTAATTTCTCTGATGGTCAACATCTTTTCTCATAGTTCTCTTCAGTTTTAAGGAGAATCTCAAAACGATGTGAAAACGAAAGAACCTTTAGCGCTAAGAAAAAATTCCCTAAGAATCTGCCGCCTAAAAAATGAAGATGCAGATATTTAATAACGGATGCATGCGCATACCTCGAAGTCGGTGTACCGTGGGTGTTTTGACCTTGCGTTTGCCTGGCTGGGTGTGAGGCTGTGGTCCAGGACCTGGCCCGGAAGGCGTGAAAGGATCCCCTCTGACGCATCACATGAGCTCTGGGAGACAAGGAAAAGACCGTGAAATCGACTGTATCGAACAATTCCTGAGAACTTTGAAAATGGAATACGAATAACTTATATACCTTCTTATAAATTCTATCGTAGAGCGAATTTTCGGAAACGGATTCTCACCTACAGACTCGATTCGAATGAAATACGATTAGTATCATGCTCCCACTTACTTAATATTGTACATTCCACCGATCTCTCCATACTTTGTCTGCATTATATCTCGCTCTACAATCGTCCTCTCAATGCTCATAGATCCCGCAATCTCGTCAATAATCTGCGACAATATTCTGAGTTATGATTGAGGCAGAAAGTAATGGACAATTTTTCATTCCGGTCCTAAACATCGAGTTTTGTCATCGAAATTCTGTGATTACCGCGTTATGTTCGAGAGCTATAAGATCGGTCTGCGAAATTTTGTTGCCATTCTTTCGTCTGTTAGAAATCCACGGATGAAAGCAAAGCTCTTGGATGGTGATCCGCTTGTGAGCTGATGGCATGAGGAGCCGATTAACCAGGTTCCTGTACTCGCATGACATTGCGGCGATACTCTTCTTCTGCGCCGGTGTAAGACCGCAGTTAATTTGTGCCAACAGTTTTCTGCGTCTTTCTTCCGAGGAGGTTTGATTGTCCCGAGGAGTTTGAAAGGGAAGCCGACCAGTTGCCATCGCGTAGAAAACAACGCCGCTTTTAAATAAGAAACGAAATTATGAGGAGTCCAGCGAAGAGTATTAAATTTTATGGCCATTTAGACCGAAGGAACGCTGCTAGTTTCAGCGCGGAATTATATATCGATAGATATTTAACGAAGGGACGATATTTTGGTAATGGTCAGACCCGGAGAGTACGTCTTGTGATTAATGCCTCGAACGATATTTCTCTCTCGCTGCAGGGTATTCTCTATATATCTGCGTTTGGCGTATGAAAGCGATCGTTCTAACGGAACGGAACCTACAGACTCCATAGGTCAACTTCCGGTCCATATCTCTTGCCAACGACGAACAGTTCCGGCGCCGCGTATTCTGGCGAACCGCAATGTGTTTTCAGAGGGCTTTCCCCCGTGTAGATGTTGCTCAGACCGAAATCTTACAGACGAAAGATGAGTTCGTGTGAAGGATTTATTGAAAAATTTCAGATTTCTACGAAACTATTAAAGACAATATTCACTGATCGTTACTCACCGACGATTTTTATTTGCTCCTTCCTAGCGTCGTGTAGCATGATATTCTCCATCTTTAGATCCCTGAAATAATGGACAAACAAATATTGAGGAACCGTATGATGAATGGTATGCCTGAAATAAGATGTACGATGATGTGTTCGACTTTCTTGCAGATCTGTTTCAGAACGTTAAGACTTTAAGTATCTGGATCTGTGTATTTTCAAAGTGTATCTCTTAGAACGCTGCAGCATCTAGGAAGGCCTGTTGATATTCTAGCTCTAGTTCACGTGAGTAATAGCTTCCGGGTGCTCGTCGATCGTAATTGTGTCTACACGATACAAACACCGTTCTACAGGGTTATAAATTATTTGAGAATCAGGCACCGGGGATTTTCTATCGGCAGAAAGTATCCACGTTCATTGTCACCATTACCAGATATCTTTACATTTTAGTGTCACAAGAAAGTGGGACGCTATAATAACTTCCTCATGTTCTTCGTCCATCCGTTTGAATAACTTTAGAACGAGTTGACCGATTCGAACAAAATTTGGTACATAAGTATCTCGAACAATTTCCAGAATCGGTATTCAATTTGAGGAAAATCGGTCGCGGGGTTTGCGAAGGACAGGTGAAAACGTGTTTCTAAAAAAAGGATCAATATCTCAGCAACCGTTTGTTCGTTTTAGATAAAATTTGTGCGATTGGTATTTATATGAAGGCGCCTAGCTTTTCCTGAAGTTTAACACGATTTGGAAATCAAGTATGGGAGGTGTACATCTCTTCGACCGATTTCAGCGAAATTTACTGTAGACTTGCGTTTTACTGTAAGCATATAGTATATTTCCATGAACAATTTAACCCGAGTGATAAACTACACCCACTTTCTGGCCCACGTTTTTTAATTTCTTGAAAAAATATAGTTAGGTCTTAAGATTTGCCTGTTATATATCTGTATATCTATAATAAATAGTTTCTCCAGAGTTTGCTGCAGTATACCTTTACATCAAATATTTACATACATATTGGTACATAATCAATAAGTGTGCTGGCCACATCCGAGCAACGTCGAGGAAGGTTTCCCGCGATGTTCTAGCTCAAGTTTACGCGAGGAATAGCTTCCGGGTAGACCCCGTTGCACGATGCAAGCCACACGATCATGCACATATTTATATGTGCACATATGTGTGTGAGAAAATGTCTACATGGGTACATGGGTGTATATGAAATTCATAGATATACATATACGTGAGAATTTTCTCTCAACGGTGACTCGCCACCGGCGAGGATAACCGTGGAAGTGATGCTGTCACCACGTTGCCCAGGAACGGAGTCCGAGAGGCGAAGGCCTTGAGTCGCGGGAGTCATTAAAATCACATCACCTCGGCTGAGTTGAATGCATCGGAGGTCAGGCGTTAGGAGTAAAGGAGTAAAAAAGTGAACGAACAAATGAAAATAAAATACAAAAACAGGATCCCAACGCCCTGCAGTGGGATATGGTGTATACTGTCCATAGTATATTTGTTGAAGATATACACGTGCTGAAAATCGTATAAACCGGCAAGGTTTATACTGCGGGATGTCGGTCTCGTTTAATCGACTACGCAGAACCATACTTTAATTTTGTTATTAATTATCGTTAAAATAAAAAGGAGTCTGTAAGGTGAGAGAGATATTGACTGAGCATCCCTTAGTACGCGTTTACTACCCTAGGCTACAGCTGGGACTAAAACCGTTATCAAAAGGTGCAGAAAGTTCCTCGTTAAGAATATATTTCAAAGCTAATATTTTCCCAAAGTATATATTCCCCCGAACGCTCGAGTGGGTACTTCAAAGTTTTACACTCTTCGAGCTGGCTATAAGAACTTGCGATAAATTATGTTTTACTGATACTTTTCGGAGATGGAGGATTTTCCGTTAACCTGATCCTCGCAGAAGCTTAATTAAACTCGATACGTCGCTGCAGATATTAGAAATTAATCAATGGTCAAATCCAACGTGATGTAAAATTAAGTGGAATAAATTCATTCCGCAAAACCTTCCGCGAATATCAAAGACCCAATGCATCGTGGCTGGTGCAGCGCAGCGAACTGCAGCAGAACTCTTATAAGAGAATCAACTATTGCACCTCGCGGTTGTGGTGGTACCATAATAGTCCGAGTGACCCTGAAGCCGAGGTCTACCCGCTTATTTTGCAGCCAGAGTCCTTTGCACTTGACTGAAAACACCTTGGCTCGAGAAGTGGCCGCGATGATAAAGTTGGGTTCATAGTTTCAGACGTTATAAATCAGCGGATTAACCCTCGCCTATTATTACCACCCATCAATCTCTGTTTCTCATTAGTCACTAATTGTTGTACAAAATGTAGGCATGTAGTGCATTCGCGATTATATACTCGCAGAATATTCATTGCTTTTGGGTAAGTTTTAAACGCTCGAAACTTCAGCTTTTCTTAAAGTATATGTATAACGTAATGAGTATAACTCGCGAGGGGACAAAAGATTATCCTGAGTTTGAGGTAAACTTAACAGAGAGGGGAACGCGAAATATGGATTGAAAAATAAATGCCCGAGGTAGATTATACCTATATAGGTGAGAAATATATAGGAAACAGGATCACCTCACCTGCAATATATGTACGTAGTCGAGATATTTACCGCAGAAATTAACCAAGGTAAAACTATTAAGAATTACGTCAAACCTTGAGCGGTAAACTCCGCACCACGAAGCCAGCAGGTGCGATCAGGTATCCTCGGGGATTTATAGGAATTCGTTTTCTGGTATATTTAAATTACCGGCATTCTTCTCATCGGCGATTTAACTTTCGAGGTCTGCGCGCAATCGTTCGCTCAATTATCTCCCATTAAATCAAATCGATTTAAAAACCGGTAATAATATAATATCGGAGTAATCGATAATTTTCCTAAGCTAACGGCGCTTTCCGAGTTTATGGTGCAATTGACAAGAAGAAGAAAAAAATAAAATGAAATAAAGATCACCGTTCACAATTGACAATGGCGCAGATACCTTCGAGGGATGCGATGCTCCGAAAATCCTGCTGTTATAATTGGGTTGTGATTGGGGTTTGTTGAGCGAGTTGACCAGGCAAGAAACTGCAGTTGATCGACACGCCCGCTATACCGTCCTGCGGATCTCTGAGCGAGAATCAGAGGATATATAGATATACCCGTTTCTTTCTTCCGTGGCTTACGTGCGTTCAGAATAAGAGGCGCAAACTACTCCTGCTTCAATTCATTCGGATTTACGATTTTTGGGAATTGTAAGGAACGATTCACTTTCCTCGTTAACTAGGTCCTGAAAAACTAATTACTTCCAGAAGATGAGCAGCGCCGAGCAAGGACTAAGCCGAGTATCGAATGCCCGTAAACCGCGTTTCGCTATGCAAATCTGATACGTGGTTGAACCTCGGTTCAAGGTGGACTCTCGTCCGGCCAAATATGGGGCTCACTGCTTTGATTTTTAACGTGTTTCCAATGCCGTGGGAATATTCCGTGTATATTCCGGGGTCTGCTGGGGAGATGGTCAAGTCGAGGCAGCGAGGCAAGGGTCATAAGCTACGTCTTAAACAGATCGATTCACCGATCCAAGGTCTATTGAATCATTCGCGATTAAGAAACTATTCGTAGTCAGTGATCAGTGCACAACGGTATGACGTGGTAATCAAGGCATAAAACAACTCCCGGAAGTGGCGGACCGCCGTTGGTGACGTCAAATGGAAAATAAACGAGTACCTCAAGAAGGAAATCAATCGAAGGCCGAGTATGTCGTTAAAACGTTAGACGATTGTCGATTCATTGAGAGAACTTTATCCGATTTTCTCCGAGAACCTGAAAATACGAAATCACTATGTACATACATACAACGACGATACGGTTGGACGGAGTAAAAACACAGGAGTAATGAGCCTTAACGAGGAATCAGCGTTACCTTTTTGACAGCTGCTGCATGTGTGTTTAAGGGAAATGAAGCGTCGTTGAAAAATTGATCTTTTCGCGTTAACTGCTAGTTCTTAGAAGGAATGCACATACGCGTTGCTTTGGGTTTCCATACGGAGGTGAAGATTTTGGTGAAAAGAAAACGGCTTCATATGAATTGCTGTGCGAATTTGATGCGCGTATAATTATTCGTCGGTTTTAAGAAATCGCTGACCAGTACGGGGAGACCAGTGACGAAAGAGCTTCTGGTGCGCGTGGGCGCTTTGGCTGGAGTGAGGGGGTCGGAGAACCTACTGCACGGAACCATGGGAGCCAGACGAGGTCATCGGCCACCCGCGTACGTTGCGCCCTTCGCGTACCTACATCTACATCGTCGATGTCTACGTCATCTCACCTCACCTCACCTCACCTCACCTCACCGCACCTCGGCGAGTCTTTCTTATACGCCCCGCCTGAACCCCGATGCGTTATTCTCGGCCACTCGGCGAAATTGTCTCGTAATTCTGAAGAAACAGATTCACCTTCGAAGAACACGTGTCTTTATGCTTTATACCTTAAAGCCGATATGACATGGAGTTTTATTTTCCTTCGGATTTATACGAAATGTGTTTCTTTCTCAATTTCATACTTCATTCTCGTGTACCTGTATGCTTCTGGTAATTATAGGAGGGGTGAATTCCCTTTTTTCATGGGATTTATGCAGGGTGTGCCTAGGTCTGCAAGGAGAACGGCTGACCTTCTCATTCTCACGGCGAATAAAAACGACCCGTAATTTACAACATTCGTAACGGAGGTCCCTCCTGTCCGTGATTTATTGTGATTGCCTAACGGGAACCGGCGCGAAAATTCAAAATTAGCGCTGTCAACGTCGAAGCCCGTTGCGCGACCCTTGAAATGACTACGTCCGTCGTCGGTTACTAAATTACTTTTAGAATAACATAAAATATTCAGCTAATGGCTCCTCGGCGGCTCGTCTATGAAGGAAACAAACTCTCTCAGCCCGTCCTGCGATCCGTCGAAGATCGATTCGAAATCGTGCAAATTCTGAATCTGGTTGAGTCAATTACTCTCATAATCCATGAAGTTATAACTGTGACTGTTTGGCAAAGTCTTTAGAACGAATGGGAGATTTCATTTCAACAAAATATAACGCACGGCATCTGTGTCGGCTATGTACACTCATACGCTATTGTACGTCTACTACATCCGCGTTGGAAGTTCAGACGTACTTTGTCAAGTAGACCGGTATTCCCGAATCGCACGAGTCCTAATGTACCCAGGCTGCATATTTTATTCAGCGAGAGAGCCCAGCGCCAAGCTTGCACCTGGCGGCGAGCGTGAAAGTACTCGGTCAAAAGACGTGCTGAGAAAGAGATTGGACTGCGATGCCGGTATGAAAACTCGATAAATATGTGTACTACGAACTTTCTGAAGTTATAGAAATAGAATATGCATGATAATTGAAGAAAACCGCCTACTTAGCCTGCTACAAACTGCTCATAACTGTTATTGAGGAGACCAGAAAGTTTTTGGTGAGTTTTCTAGGTAAGTATTTTGGCGACGACATGGCAGACTTCTTTTGTACCAGTCATAATATCATATCGACGATAAATTGGAAAATAGTTTTTCCTAAGTGTTGCTTAGCTTCCGTGCCCTGTCCTTAAAACTACACTACTCTCAGTTCCAGTTTCTACAAGATCTTCTTCTCCGTTTAATTTCTCGGCTCACCAAATCGACTACCCCGATCACTAGTCTTTGATTTCTATGTATTAATAGGTGGGCATAAAGTAGGTGTGCACATTTAGCGAACCGGTTCTTAATTGATTGGCAGCGCACCCCTGGTTCTGGTGGACTTGATAGCGGTTCCTGGTCTCAGTGGGGGACATCCGAAGGGCAGTGGGTCAGTCCCCGTCTGCTGTTAGGACCTTGGGACTTCGCTGACGCGGTTTAACACGGCTCTAGTCTCTCGTCTCCTGACGACCAGTCCCATAATCCTGGAACGTAGCACCACAACCCTTGGTGTCTCTCATTTTATTGGGCCGTTTGAATTTTTATTGAATTCTAATCAACTGCAAAAAAAAAAAAAAAAAAAAAAACTCCCCCGATAACGGAACTCTATTCTTGAACCACGGAGCATGAGTTCCATTTACGTTTCATATACGCAGACGAATATTAAATAGGATCTGTAGCAGTATAGTGCAGGGTACTGACTGCAAAAACTTTCTACCTATAGGATGGAATATAAGTAAAATAATGATAGACCGCGGAGAAGCGATGCACCGCTATTGTACCACGTAGCTTATTTTTTATTCACGATTACCGTCTGCTCTAACATTCGGCTCAAAGTATTATACCGTCGATGAAGTGTATTCTGCCGCTTGGAAAATCGATAAAGCGGTCGTCATCCTTGGATATAAGTATACTGCTCGGAATTAGACACTCCTGCAGAGTTGCACGCAGCAGTAGGATTGTACCGTACAACATACATATGATGATCAAATTTCACTTGTATTTCATCACCAAATGAATCAATTCATCCGTATTAATTCATTCCGCTCATCACCCCGTTCATTTCTTTTTTCTTTTCTTTTTTCTTTTTTTTCCTTCCATATCTATTTAATCTTGAATGCCACTCATTTGCCCGGTCTGTTTAACGATCTTGCATGTTGTGTTTCAATATGATGATGGTTATCGGGGAGCTTGGATCCCAATTAACCGGACGATTTAATTTTTATTAGTGGGCATTGATGCTCCTGTGTTAATTTATTAATCAAACCTGTTCCTGGCGCCACGTACACTCAACATCCTGTCGCTCCGGTGTCCACGCCTCTTAATTGAGAGTGGCTGGACAATGTGCAACGTAATTGATAATATAAAGGTACGGTATAATAGCTATGGTTCACTCATTTTTTATCTTGTTAGCCCATATCGTGTATAAAATAATAGAAGAGGAGGAAGAAGATCTGTAATTAATTTTCGATCTCCCGACTATTTTAGGTCGAGATTTTTTCCTTCTTTTCCCTCGACGTAAATCGACCAAAATTCTTTTCACATGCCAGTAGTTTGTCTTTTCGGGTGTTTTTGTATTTTTTTTTTTTTTTTTTTCTACACCGACGATAATGCGGCGTGTTTGTATTGGTCAGTTGGGCATTAACGAGTTCGTGTGTTCAATACATGACACGTATATATTTAGAGGTACATATAATATGTAATAGGCTGCGTAACTCGTCTATAATAGGTCGTAAAGGTGTTCTCTCTAATCAAACGCGATTTTAATGACCCGAGACGCAGCTCCCAAATTGCTAGGCGCTTAAACGAGTCCCTCTTTCGCCCCGCGTACCTCGCCGCTATACTTCGACTCCATATACTCCCGCGGGACTCGCAAACTATCGACGAAACGCTTTGGTATAACGCTTGGAATCGTGACACGTACTATTCCGAGATTATTCGTAACAGATATAAGCGTATTTCTCTTCAAACTCTCAACAGGGAATTATAATTCGTTAATTTCGCCACTTCGGACTATGAATTCAAGCTCTGATTGGTCAGAAGACAACCTAACGCCATCTAGATTGCTGAATTTTGGTGAACGCGCATGCGCAGACCCGCAGCGCGCGCATCCTAACCTCCTAGCGGCCGGATCAATTGCAGGTCTTGCGAAAAAGACTGGTTAAGGAGTGAAAAACGCTTAGACACATTCCTGGCGGCGTTCTTACTATTATGAGACAAGTTTGAGACCGAGGTTCCATCCCAAAGTTTCAAAACTGCGTGCAACAAGAGTCGCAAATTCAAATTTAGAACCGCCGTTAAAGTGTTAGTCTAAAAGGCGAATAGGGAGAGAATAAGAGGGCAGCTATTTTCACGTGCTTACGTCTCACTGCAACGCAACGGTCTGGATTCCACAAAGTTCCAGTTCGCGTGCCGTATTCATAATTGGGTCAATTAACGCGAGCCGAAACATCGCAGCTTATAATTTCGCAACCTTTTGCTCCCCGTCTTGGTAATTTCGGTCATAATCCTGACGCGGCTTTTCCATAACCACGTACTAAGTTCTCGTTAGAATGAAACGTTACTAAAAATCATCTCCAGCGCAGTTACAAGGCCTGACTAAGAGCTGGCGGGAAAGAACCCTTTCCCTTTTCAAGTCTTCTCTTCCGCCATTTAAATCGCAACTTCTCTACTTGCCCCTTGTTTCCAAACCTTTTGACCTTTTACTTGGAGCTTACTTTGATCTTTTGCGTGAAGCTTGTACCATTTTCTCTAGTAAAATATTAGAAAGAAAAGTAAAATGAAATAGAGCGCGGGGAGAGATAGGGAATTTCGTCAGAGAAAATAAGAGAGCAGGAAGGTAGAGGCGTGGATGTGGAACGGAGGGATTTAATTTGAGGGTGAGTGAGGTGGATGAAGGACCATACCGAGGTGGGTGTAATTAGCTGTCAGACAGACACGGAGACACCCGTAACATACCCGTTCGGTAATTATTGTTGGTAGCTAGCTTAGACGTGCGATTGCGTAAACAGGGCTTATGAAAATAGTTTGATACGAACTATTCTAATTTGGAAGGATCGCACCGCAGCCACCCCGGATAGCCCGAAAGTACCACGTCTCTATTACGTACCTATTCTGCACCCCGCGCCCCCGCAGTAGATAGTCGAAACTCTCTGGTCGGGAACCCTTCGACCCTATGGTTAAACTTGCCAACTTCTGAATATCATGCGATGGAAACTCGCGAACGAATTAATTGTGAAGGATGATGATACTCGATTTTTATTCCAAAACGTTGATGCCGTTCTGCTCATATTCGACGGTTTATTGGATGAAAATCGCTCGGTCAAAGACTACGGATCTCGCGATACCGTAAATTCGCTCTTGCTTTTTCCTCAACGATATGGATTTCCGTGAAACGTATATTATATGTAATTAAGCCCAGCTGGTTTTCTGATAGCTATAAAGGCACCCTCTCGTGGAATCGGATTTATATGTATAGTTTGTGTCGTGGTAGAGGGTGGAACACGCTTCTCGTGACTCTACCTACGTTTGATCATTTGCCAAAATTTAACCAATTACGTGGACTCTACCCGAGGTCCGGACGTTTGATGTACCTCTGCAGGCTACCTCGGAATTTGCCCGCACATTTTCGAGATCTTGTAATCGAGTTCTAACGAATTGCTGCGTTTTCATTTAGGTGTGTATATACTGTATACCCCGAGAACCTCATTTTTTCACGCTAAATTCCAGTTATTATCATTATTATTATTATCATTATTATCATTATTGTTACAACTATGTATATGTATATAGGTATATGTAAATACATGTACGTATTATGCGTGTACAGCCGGTACGTGTGGGTAGGTATGGATTTTCAAAGATATTTATGAGCATTCGAAAAGGGGACGTGACAGTACATTACTCTTCGCGCATTTATATACTATATAGGTAGGTAGGTAGGTATATATACAGTTAATTCAATATCGTATCGCAGAAATGCCTAAATAAATTTACTACCGAGTTAGGTATATACGAAGCCATTTTGTGTTCCACTTTAGGCATCCATTTTGTATATCACTTTGCCTCGACCACTTTGTGCTTTCCACTTTGCGCACGACCACTTTGCCATCCACGCATCGAAACGTTTGCTACGCGTTTGCCAACCCACCGCAGTACCCTAATTGGACTCTAATTACGTTCTCATAATTAGAAGATATCAAAGCGGGAGTAGGAAATCTCGTAAACTTATTCCTGCCTATTATATGTCAATTTTCGAAATAATGATCAAAATAATAACTTAATCGGACTTACTTTCGCATGAAAACGAATTCGAAATTATTATATAATTAGTCGGAAAAATTCGCTGGATTCGTGATCCAAAAATTTTCTTTAGAACGTGAAGAATAAATACGTCATATAATCAACAATTAGTCCCAAACTCTGGTAATTTAAAAAAAATTTGAAAAATTTTGTTCATTTAAAAAGCAAAAATCCGCGCTTTACCAAGACCTACAGGGATGACATTTATTTAACTTCAACTGAGTAATTCTGACCCACATTCAACGGAAAAATCAATGAAAAATTTTATTTTCCAATGAAACGACGTTTGGCATCAAAGTCGACATATAATATCCTCGGATTCTGTATAGGTATGGGAAGACCGCAAGTTTAAAGTATTTTTGTTTTCATGGGATTCGATTTTTTTTACGGGATTTATTATATATACAAAATTCGGTCTCTCTATTCAAAATTCGAAGATATTATGTGGGTGATGCTATCGAGCGTCGTTTTTTGTTATGAAAAATGAAAATTTTGCGATGATTTTACCCCAAAATGTGAGTCAGAATTACTCATTTGAATATAAACGAATGTCGTCCTTGTAGGCCTTGGAAAACTGCAGATTTTCATTTTTTAACATTGTCGTTACGATGCATCGATCCCGAGAATTTGCGCGGGCCATTTAATTGGTAAGGGTAGATTCCTTGGCAAATTTTGAGACTAATTTTCTTTTACCAAAAAGTCCTGGGACTAATATTTTTCCGGGCTCTTCCGGAAGGTCTTAGTTGACCAATCACAGAGCCTATACAGTTGCTCAAGTTAGGGTCGGGTCAAAAGTATAAGACCAGCAGTGCCCGTGGCTAGTCGATTTCTAGTGAAATAAAAACAAATGAATCAATCTCGTGATAAATTTTTTCACCATATGGCATTCAGGTTACAGTTATTGTCGCCAGGAATCACCAGGAGTTGTCTTCGTACAACATACGCTTTCGGTATGTGACCAGGACCACCGCTACGTCGGTTTCGTCCTTCAGGTCGACCGCACCGTAGCTTTCATCCTCTCGGTCGACCGCGCCGTAGTTTCGGTCCTCCAGGTACACCGCTACGTAGTTCAAAACTATGTAGTTTAAAACTACGGTGCGGTCGACCTAGACTTGGACTTTTTGGTAAAGAAAAATTAGTCTTAGAATTTCCCAAGGAATCTACCCTTACCAAGTGGTGCGCGCAAATTGAATCACCCTGTATACCCGGGTTTGTTGTAACTTTTCGAGAATTTTTTTTTTCTCAGTATCTGAAGTGACGCGGAATGCCCCATACACCAAGTCTGAAAAAATGTCTTCACTTGGAAATGTATACAAATTCCTTAAATTTCAGAAAATCTCAAAATCTCCTCGACCCTTCGAGGTGAAATTCCGAAACGTATATAGATTCGAAATACCAACTCCGCCGAGTGGTGTACTGATCCGTTTGAAATGACTTCTGAGATATTCAGGATCGTCCGCCTCACTTGGCTCCTGAACTCTTTTGCCGTTCTTAAAACATTCGGGAATCTGTGCAGATAAGAAAAACGCGCTAAAAAAAAGATAAGAAATCCACAAATTTCAAGGCAAATTTTTCTGGGGGAAATACTACGCAAGCGGCTCTATAGAGTCCATTGAAAAGCCTCGCGAAGTCCTTTGATGATTGGTACGCTGATCCGGCGTCAAAGACTAGCGGAAAATCCGGGGGACAGAGGTGGAAAAATTTCACGCGTATATCCCTCAGGATTTGTCCGCAATATATGGATCACCTTTGCTAAATTCGGCGAAGATATTAGCTGTCTATTTAGACCGCGAACAAAGAATAAGGCGAGCGGGATGATCTGTCGGCGCCTTTGAGAGATCACCCGGAAGTGATCTCAGGACAAGCGTAGTACACCCTATGTTTTTCTTCCATTTTTTCACAGCCTTGCCAGCCTCCGTAAGATTCGATACATTTAGGTAGGTAGGTGGACTTTGATCAAAAGAATTTTTTTGACGTTTGCAAAACGTGGCAAATATGGAGCCCCATGCGTCTTACGGAGCCCCAAAGCCAGGAGAGCTATTTGAAGTCAAAGTATATCGAGGAAAAAGGATAAAAAAACATAAAGGAAAACGATAAGTACAGCTGAATCTGCAGTGACTTATGAGTACCGGAGAGGTTCAGGGCCGTTGGGAATGGGCGCTGCATAATAAGGACATTTATATCGTAACAAGCATTGATATTTTTTTCATACATTGGTGGGTTATATCGTTGAAGATTCGTCATTTATCGTAGATCCTTCTGATTTAGAACCACCCGCCCGGAGCGCGGCTCAGGGACGAAAAGAAAATATTCCCTACCGCAGCGAAACTCGGAAATAATATACCGAGCACAGCTATGAACGTGTATACGTATACTACACTGTTATCCACGTTTCTCGACGTAACATTCGTAGATTTATCACTCCTAAGTCGTACCCCATTTTTACCCACTCAATCGCTTTTGGCTTTACGCACTACCATTTTTACCTACATTTTAATAAAACAAACGGTTACCGTTCTGTCCGTTTCCGATCGAGGACGTGATCGGAGCTGTAACGAGAGGGCTGATTTTAGCGAAATTTGATTCCTTGAAAGATTTTTGGATCCTGCATTGAATTTGCGCAAAACGTGTTCTCAAGGAACTCTCGGTGCCTCGGTCATTGGTCCTGATATTTGAATGAAATTTTTTCCATTGGTATTTATTGAGGAATGAAGCTGTCCCCCAAATATAAAACAATTTTGAAATCAAGAGCGTTTTACCATAAGCAGAATAGTCCATTAGGAAATTTTCACCAAGATATAAGCTACACCAACGGTTCTTAATTACCTATAAAAACAGTGATAACTAAAGTTTCATGCGCAAATTCAAAATTCTGAGCACACTGCAGAGTTTCAAACATTTCAACTTGTACTTTGCTCGATTCCATCGGTCGCCCGTGGTTTTGGGGACCACGTTCGCCCTCCGTCAACGTCAACTTACAATCAGCCGAGATCCTTTCCCCTCGGCGAAAAGTTTTTACGGTTTTCGTGATGGAGAGAGAGAGAAAGAGAGTGAGAGAGCTGTTCTTGTGGAAACGCAGATACCTACCTACCTTCTTTCATCTCTTCGCAAGACTTTCGCCCCTCTGCGAGCCGGACTTTCTTCGCTTTGAACATCTCAAAGGCGGCTACCGAGGGACGCAAATGTGCTAATTTTCAGGCAACACAACACGCGAGCAAGGGAAACCCCGAATGAGACGGGATCCTTCCAATAAGGGAAATACGGTACACGCCCGGACGATTCAGGCGGTCAGTCAGTCAGTCTGCAGTCAGTCAGTTTCTTTCGCATCGATACGCGTTTCCTTATCGAGTTTAACGCTGTGGACTCGTGGCCGGGGAATCGGAAACGAAATTTGACAAGCGAACTAAAGAAGTTCGATATCCGTACACGATGCGTTATTAATAAGGTTTTAAATTTTTGCGAAAATATTTATGAGCGAAAACGGAATGTGGAATTGTTATCAGCATCATTATTGAACACATATATGCAGATGAATGTATCGCCGGCCTTGCCTCTCGGCGTTGTATAATATTTCATGACCTGGATAAATATGTGCATACATGCGAGTTTGATCATTGAATGTTGGAGCCGGCTAGCTGATTCTCCAATTTCCTCAATTAAGCTCCGATCGAAATTAATTTCGGGCCCGATTTCACAATGAGTCGAGTTAATACGCTTTGAAACCCTGCTGCTGCTCCTGCTGCTCCCAGCGTCGGCTTTCACCGGCTAATTTCAATGCTAGGATCGACGTCCATTGTGTTCGATTGTATGTAATTATAGTGATAGACCGATAGCCCCTGACCACGCATCCAATTAGCACGAGCGCGCGATTATCGCCTCAGTTTATGCCGAGGCTGCGATTACACCGGAAAGGGATCACCTCTATACCCGGGGAGGTGGAGAAACCCACTAGCAATATCTTTGCCCGAACCAGGGATCGCAAGGGTTTTCCATCCCTTTTGGTTTTCAATATGTCCTACCGAAGAGCATAACGTGACGTGTACTTGTTCGTGACGCATTAATACATATTTGAAAAAGTTTCGACGTTGATATCCCTGAGTTTCTGTAACGGATGCTTGTATTAAGCGATGAAAAAGCCAGGTCCAAAGAGTCGTCTGAGCTCTCGCCGGTTATTGTTTCCCCGTCTACTCCGTGGTTAGAATAATTCACCTTCCAGTACCAACAAAGTCGTATAAAAAGATGCAAAAAGTTACGACGGGGGAATATCATCCTTCAAAAACATTCACTCTTTGATATCCGACGTACCTGAGTTTTACTCGCGGAAATACGTCTGTATATATCGGATCATAACTATAATTGTAAACATTCAGCTGCACATGATTCGAGGGATAATCGCATATCGGAGGTGGGGTTAGCGGATGAGTAAACACGAGACTAGACCCGATTAAAAATGTTCAGGGCCAATTTCCGGATAAATACACTCGACCAGGTCCCAGCTAGAGCTGGCTCTCGGTAGCTTTGAACCCATGAAATCGATATTAAACCGTGTAAATACAGAGATGGTGAAATTGTATGTGTGCATTTGTGTATATGCTATAGCTGCGTATGTATCGCATATAATACATATGTATTATGTATGGGAAGGACGAAGCGGCCCAGGGCGCGAAAGCGACACAAGCGCAGGAGAGGAAAACGCAGGCAGCCGGCTGACGGGGTGTCGAGGTGTATGAACCTCTCCTTGTATTGATTCGTCAGGGTGAACCAACTCTCTGTTTCTACTCTCCATCTTCATTCCTCCCTTCATCCCTTTCTGCTCCTATTTCTCCCCAAATTTTTCGACTTCTATACATCGCATCGCCACGTTGCAAACAATCCCTAGTCTTTCCATCATCGCCTTCTCCACTGTATACAGAACTCCGAGACCCATTCAAAGCAATTCGCAAATGTCATATTCTCTTCGCGAAACTTTACCCGGGATAAGGATAACTCCAAGGATAAATTATTCAGGACCAAAGACGCGGAATATATGACGATCGTATTATGATGGAAATAGATTGTTCCAAGAAAATTGGTAGAAAGACGGAGTACACGAGGTCGAGATGTGACAGCGAGCTTACTTTGGCTGGGAAGGAGCTAGTTTTACTTGTTGCTCCGCGTCGATACGTCGATTTCGAACTGGATAAGTTGAAAGCTCTCGCTTTCTTTCACCGTAGGCCGAGACCTTTTCCCGACATTTTATTCAAGCACCGAGAGCCAGAGCAGCTAGAACCTCGTGGAACGATTCCATAGAGGCTGTTTTCGCCAGTTCGTGTACCTATATACACATTCCGAACCTGGCGTATTTGTACAGTAATCCGATATTGGATTTGGCAATGCGCGATAAATCTGCAGTGAATTTAAGTGAACTTCTATTTCATAGCGAATTCCTGGCTGGTATTAAGTTCACGGGTTCAAGACAATGATGAGGAATTAGGATCGTCGTGATGGATGAGGAAGAAGGAGAGCGGAAGAGAGCTTGACGCCATTGTTATATGGCTTGACAGCGACTATTATAGAAGCCGTAAAAGCCAGGTTCAGCAAATCCAGATTCAGAATTCAGGTTCAACGTGCAGACGCTTTTCCCTCCTTTTCTCTCCTCGCCAATACCCTCGCAACCCTCCCGATCCGACGCCGACGAAGGCCGCCGCCGATCCTTTGCGCGAGAAAACCAACCGACGAACAACCTCTCTTGGGGTTGTTGGGTACAACACCCTCTCGAAGAGTCAGCTGGGTTCATGCATGGATATAGACTGAAAAGTGTAGACTAATGCTGTGCGCAGCCACAGCTCGTATCAGCAAAATTCAAAAGGGGGATCGTGCAAAGACGTAAAGGGACTAAAGAAAAGTCGCGTAATTATTCCAACTTGGATTTATCCCAGAATTAAAAGTGGCATTACTCCCCAGCTACTCTCACAATGTCACATTGTCAACCGCTGCTCCTGTTATAAATTCTTCCACCTTCCAACTTCCACCGAACACGAGCCTCGATCGAATGAAGAGAAAACTTGGTAATGATGATGCGGACGAACTCTTTTTGCCTCTTTTTGCCTTCAATGGTCTCAAAATAAAGTTAGCACTCTTTTGCGAGAAGAGGCGTCGAAGTCTGTAAACGCAGATATTCGACAGGGGTGGTCGACTACTTTCATGGAAACCTTGCCCCGACTGCAGCATCGGCTTTAGCCAACCCCTTGATCATCTGGTCGCCAGTTCCTCGACCTCGTTGAAGTGGGAAAGAGGTCGAAAGCCTCCGTCTCCAACCTCCAGCCTCCAGCCTCTAGCCTCTAGGCTGGTCTCGCTTTTCCCATCTTTCTCAAGTTTTACCATTTTATAGAGAAACTCGAGTATCGGGTTTCCTTTGAGCTCGTGAGATCAATTAACGCGCACCGCTTCATAAATTACTATGATCGTCATTATTATTATTATTGTTTATGATGAAGGTGGAACTTAAGCTGAAGGTGGGTTCGATGATCCCTCGAAATTTCGTGCCCACCATCCCAGACCAGACTCTTGTCTGCACTCCTACGCAATACTGCTTCGTTATACCGTAATTTCGTTCATGCCTTATCGCTATATCCCTCGGTCTCTTTTTCTCTTCCTCGAACATCTGAGGGTGAAATCTACCATTCACATGCACATAAATACAGATACATATTCGTTTATTTTTACTCTCCCTATACTCTATGTCTCGGCTCTTATTTCTCCTTGATCAAGACCCAGTCAGCCGGGTCTTGACACGATTAAAGGCAACGTTCCGTACTTTGAAGGAAATGAGAGGGAGGAGGGGATCCGGCTCCTAATGCTCTATGGATTTTAAAGATTTAACAGAATTTCAGACCGAGGCGGCGGTGGATTGGCCATACTAGAACTGAATTCACGTGGGAGACGTGTTACCAGGCAGGAATTGCGGGCTGCTCGTACCTCTCGAGAACCGTCACTCACTGCATACTGTGGTTTTCAATGCCTCCGAGGATTGTTTAAACATTAATGACCCAGAGAGTGAGTTTCGTGATCGTATGCGAGTTGTTCTGTATAGACCGAAGTTCTACGGGGTTAAAGCGATAAACGCGGCGTTCTAGGTAATTATTTTCGTAATTTAACTTCGTTAATTAAAGACTTGCCGGTAATTACCTAATGGACAAAATATCCCGTGCAGCGGGGAAAGTAGTCACAAGCTTCGCACGAGAATGAAATTACTCGCATGAAATATCTTACACATCCGTGAAGAAAAACTCATTACAACCTGCAGGCATCTGGCGTATTTTTAATCGCACAACTTTTCCAATAATCACCCCATCCCAGGTCCACCCCTACTTTACTTCTTACGAGCTCGACGCCCGTTTCACCTTCCCTTAAGTGGCACGCACCTTACTTTCACTTTTTCGACTTTTCCATCATTTCGGTTCATAGGTATCGGAGAACATGTCGTAAATAGTTCATTACTCTTTCACTCCGGGCTGCAGTCCTTGTCGGACCACCCCGCAGTGCAGTGCAGTGAAGGCATTAAATTTTAATTGTTCCTTCGACTCGTTAAGAAATTATTTTTAACCCTGTTCCCTGTCAGCCCGAACCATTGCAGCTTTAAGAGTCTAAAGTACGGAATAAGGCACCGCCACCGCCGGGGGTGTCAAAATTCTTTGAGGGTTCAGAGAACGACGAATAGGCCAGATGGAGAAATACTTAAACTGCAGAACAGGTGACTTTCGCTCTTTAGAATTTAGCGACGAGACTTCTAACGCCGTTTCTTTTATGCCGTTTCCCTTTTGCGGGTTGAAGGAGGAGAGCTTCGTCAAGATAATTATAATCACGAGTCGAAAGGAGGAGAGCGAGAGGGAAAGAATAAAAACGAAAAATGTTTCCTCCTCACTTTTTCGAGATTTGTGGTACGAGCTTTCGATCCTTTTCCGCGAGTGTCTAATAAATTCTGAAAACTATACAAATTTAATGTCGGCATCTATTCAGCGATCGATAAATTCGAGAATTCATTAGTCAGGATCTTTGCCCCCTCGCTATCGACAGTCCATTATATAATTCCGAGTCCCAAGAAGGCGTCAACTTTTTGCCTCGCTGTCGAGTCTCGCGGCCTCTAACTAATAGACTTAATTATGTCTCCCCAGTCCTTGCCTCGCCTCGCCTTGCCTCGCCTCGCCTCGACTCTCACTAATATAATATAGGAGCTCGCCTCCGCGCAGGGGGACCTTCTGTAAAACCAATGACCCGCCACAGGGCCGCGGCGAGTATGCTGGAGGCTCGTGACCCTCGGGAAATCGATTATTTTTTTTAATCGTTCAATTTGTCCGGATAGATAGGCAGATTTGTTTCTAAGACGAAAACTTCGTTAGACACTCGGGTCAATAAATTGTCCCCATCCATCTTAAAAATTATCTGATTCAGTGCAGAATCTCTACAGGTTTTGCCTTCAGAAAAATTGAAATAAAGTAGAAGGTGCAATAGGAGTAGTCGACGAATAACGCAGCTCATAGCCTTCGTCATTTCATAATAAATCTTTAAAGTTTATCTCGAACTTTCGTTTCGTCGATTAGATTAAAAATTTTGTGTACGACTTGGAATTTTTCCGGAGACACTTTCGCGTGGATTATTCGGAATTCAAACCGAAAAACTGCGAGCTGAAAATTCGCGAAAGTAGAAACAGGCTTTCGAGGTTCGGGGGTACTTCTCACGTACGGGGGTTGACAGTCGATACATTGGGGGATTGACGCTTGCTGATTGGGTCGGACGGGATCTAATGGAAAAGACGTGTACCCGATACACTCTCAGTGATACGTCAAAGGATATCTATATCTATTATTTCGAAAAAATCTCGACCCAGTTATACGAGATATATTAAATCCGGAGAACGGAATCCTTCTATTCCACTCCAAATTCGCAATTTTTCACCCCTTTCCCTCTTCATAATCGACCGACAAGCGTAAGGAGCCGTGTCCACCAGAGTTGTCCTTAATTTGTTCGTTTTCGAATTTCCAAGCTCCCATGGGCCAGGATGTCTCCATTATACTATTTAAAAAAAAAAACGTCGGAAAAACCCCCGGTTCCTATCTCAATTCCGAGTACCCCCCCAAGGCCTTCAAATTTTCCCATACGAATGAATGAATTAAACAAGATTTGTGACATTTCGCGGTTAATTTTTTTTCTTCCTATATTAAAAAAAATAAATAAACCCCGTGTAGTGCCAAAAATCGCGTGTTACTTGAATGGGAAAGTTCGAAGGCTTTGGGGCAGTACTTAGAATTGAGATATTAATTTGGGGTTTTGACTATATTTTTTTTGTGTATATTTGGCGACGTTCTGGCTCCTGGGAGAATTGAAATTCGAATATGACCGAAATAAGGAGCACCCTAATGTACTACACGCATAATTCGATGCCTTTCACGAATCGGTGTACTGCGTGTACGCAGAATCTTTTGTGGAATTGAATTATAGCCACGGAAATCGTAACGCAAAGCACGCACGATATCTGGTAATCTTGTTCGGTTCGATTCGGTTCGAGGACTTAGTCCGTATTTAGCCCTGCACGCGTGCAGTAACTTTCCTTTTTGATAAGCACTATACCAGAAGTGGCCTGCAGCCATGGAAAAATTGGTTAATATGTGCTTCTGTCTCTCGTCTCTTTATACCTTTCCTTCGATATATATTTATATACTATATACATCTCATGTTTACCCAGGAACGAAAATCGAGTCAGAGTATTTTCGGTAGGGTAGAACGATCCACGCCGCGGTCACGTGACTCGTGAGTAATTGAAATTACGCGACCGCGTCAAATAGTAACTAACCAACCCCTGATTTCGGGCTAAGTATACCCTCGCCCTAAAATCACTACCGACTTCCTTAACTCGGAGAAAATTTCTGCTTTGATCGTGACTACAGCCTTTTCTCGTCTCTCCATCCGCACGCGTCGTCGCAGGTACTATTACAAACCCATAACAGAACCGGTAACTATAATGTTATTGCTCACGGGTACAGTTGTCTCGCGTGTTGAGCTGGTCGAAAATTTGACAAAGTAGTATATTAGTATCGAGCCGTGGTCCCACTCGCCTCTGTTCCCATTCATTTTTCCCTCCCTCGCCCCGCGCCTGGTCGCAAATCACTTAGCGTTATGAAACTTGTCAGATTTATGAGCCTTTTTGTACCTTTTTTATTATTCTAAAAAGCGGGAGCTGCGCGGGAGGAGTACAAAGGAAGAAAGATGGAGATGAGCATTTATAAGTTTTATACTCGAGTACCGGGAAGTGCAGGGAAGAGTGGGCCGATTCTGTTTGATATTTAAACTGGAGCTCGGGCTCAACTCGGATACTACTATAATTCCTGCTGCCAATCAACGAAATTCTAATCAAGAGACAATACGGTGAATCATTATCATAACAATATGAGGAGCGGTTACCATAACAATGAATTTTATCGCCACGTGGATGCGGCCGCGGGAGGAAGGGGTGCTAGATACACCGTGAAGAGGTTGTTCAACTTTGACTGTAAGAGGCCTATGGTTGTGTTATGGGTGGACACCGTCGCTGCTACTTTATGGGTATGGACTCGCCGACTCGGTGCGAGAAGACAGGCGTGCAGGAGCCGGAATAATATTCGTGCATTGTGTCTGTATCCACGCATAGCGTGATATCATCACCTGACAAAGGGTGAGCCCAGAAACTTCGGCGCTGATTTATAGGCCAACCCTTTCACTCTCTCCAAGGACCTGGCGGCTAATGAAGTAATGACGTCAACAATTGAGGTAACGAGTGACGCACGCGTGACAGCGTGTCGTAGTTTAACTGAGCCAGTTGAACCGCATGATGACAGTAATTGACATCGGTTAATCAAATTTCATTCTAAAATAGAAAATCCACCATTTCTTTCGCGTTTTATCTTCTCTTTTATCACCTTCCAATTTGCGACTCTCAATTATTGTCCCGTCCCCGATATATCTCGCTGGAAAGGGGGTAGCTAGCACGCTACCTTGTAACGATGATTAACGAGGTAATCTTCGTTATTAAGAGCCATCGCAAGGTCATTAGTTTACTCTATACACTCGCCCGGGGCCCAGGGGGATAATAGAATATTACTAAGCCCGATGTAACGAGGGATGATGCATTCAGAGATGAAAGAATAAGCTGGGCACATGGTACATGTACATCAAGGTGATGCTTGATCTGATCGTTTTCGAGTTTAGAATTCCCCATTTTTTTATTCTATATATTTGGAGACTTCCTGGCCCTTGGGGGCATTGAGATTGGAATATGACCGGATTGAGGAACACATGGGCGCGGAGTCAGAGCCGTTGTCGGAAGGGTTGATTAAAAAGCCTCGTACGTATATTTAGACCGGAACAAACTCTATTGCCAGAATAAAGCCACTCGATTTCCAATTCCCTATGGAACCTGTGTGAATAGTCCGAACATTTCCCATGCGTTTGCAATGACAGGGAGATCGAGCGGAAAGCTAGACGTGTTTTCTTTTCTAAAGAGATTAGAAGTCGTCCAGGGATGGAAAAACGATAACGTTTATTTTTCTTGTTCTTAAAGAAAATCGCCAACACTATACAGCGCAGAAGCGATGAAAAAGTATAAACTTTTATTGCCAAAAGTTTCGCCGATATCCCCAGCTCTATGCCCATGAGAAAAGTTATTTCGTGGATATATTCGACGCAGCAGAAACAGACGGACTCTGAGGCATACCTAATATCGGTGTATCTGTATCCTGAATTATTTGCATACTTCGGACCGGGGTAAAGGGTCGACCTTAGGTCGTCGAAGTCTATTGAAAATCTATAACGCGTTTCCGACGAGTTTGCCAACGGAAAGGCGGGCTTAAACGGCAAGGAATTTCTCGGCCTTTTCGAAATTGGCTATTCGATCTCGATGCGTACGACCCTGCGAAAACGATATTTCCATTCTCAACCCTTTAGCGAATTTCAACGACGGTCGTCGTTGTTCTTTCTTCGGGCTGAAACCAAGGCAGTACTTTATTGCCTTTTTTTCTCATTCTCAGTTTCCGGTTGCGTATCATACATTTTCCAGAAAACAACGGTTACACCAGCCACACCGCGGAAAGCTGTAGATAGTAGTAAAGCAAAGGACCGCCCGCGCACTCAAACTCGTCGATAAGTTTTCTCTTGTATGCAAACACGCGGCGTGATACCGGATGGCGGTGTGAACGTGTCTTGAATCTCATATATTTTCACTTACGCATCCTCTTTGTGACCTTTGATTATTAATTATTCGCACCGCGGGCTGCCATGCAGGTGAATGGGTATTCGTCGCGGTATGATATGTGTCCGGGCAAAAATCCCCCGAGGTTGAACAGCCGAGTTTTACTCCTGCAGGAGTAGTTCCTATAAATTTATTCAAATACTTTGTATATTTCGTTTTTACAGGTTTTCGGTCAGTCCGACCTTCAAGCCCGAGGCGTTGCTCCCTCATGCATCGCCCCGGGCGGGGAATTGGATCAGCAAAAAAGAGACCGAGCGTTTTGACCACTGGAAAAAGAGGAGATGAGAAGCGAGGGAAGAAAAAAAGAAGGAGAGAAAAAAGGAAAACCTACGACGCACGAATTCGATGCAAATATATACGATGGATAGACTTTTATCGAGTTTTCTCGCCCGGAGAGAAGACCTTCGATCTTCAAACTCTCTTACACAACCATTTTTATATCTCCGGAGTGAATAGGACTCCGCTATGTATGTATATGGCTATATATGTGAAGAGATGTATTTATACGGATCTGAACACAGCCCGCAACCGTCTCTTCACTAAATCTCCACGTTCTTCCGAAACCTTTAAAACGAATGGTACTTCGAGTGGGTTAACACAATATGGTTTATCGAGAATCCGAACGGATGAAAATTTCCTCATGCTACATTCTTAGGGGTGAACCTGCACTGAGCGGAGGATGCTTCATGCTTCGTATACCTATACGTACAGATATAGAAATATATGTTATACCCCGACACAATGCTTCCTGTTTTCGAGTATCGCCATCGCCGAGGCAAAAAGTTGGAAGAGAAAAGGGAAGAGATTGTAAGGAGGGCATCGTCGACAGAGACGCCAATTAATTGAATAGCTGACACTCGGCAGAAATCGAACGAACCGAACGATTTCTTGCAGCGTGTGATTGGGACGCGGGGATCTGTAATATCGCGAGTGCTGACTGGGCCCGTCTCTCCTCTTTCCGTGAAGAAACGAGAGGGCGAGGATGGAGTTGAGGAAGAGAGTGGAAGAGCGGAAGAAATCAAATTGATCGAACCCCTCCGCCCCTAGATATACCTCAATACCTCGACTGCTGCTGCTGCACCGTCCAGTTTCTCCTCTAATTGCATTCTCCCCGACTAAACATAATCGGCTGAACATGTGATACGAAATCGAGGTATATTTTTCAGCCTTAGTATCCGATGGCTGACCATCCATTCATTCATTCGGCGACTGCGGGTATAGGAGGAAGAAAATCGTCGAGGGTAGAAAAAACAGGGTGAACGATCCGGCACCCGGGTATATCCTTAATTGATTCGAGAAATAAATCAAGCCCAGAGAGTGCTAAATAAACAAGCAATTTCAGTCGAGACTTTTTCCTACAGTTTCCTTCCTCACTCGGTCCACGTGCTTCTCCTTCTCTCTTTCTCTTTCTCTTTCTCTTTCTCTTTCTCTTTCTGTTCCTGTTTCTGCTTCTGTTTGCCGAGTCTTTTCTGAGCCCGTTCTCTTATGCCTTGTATACATACACGCACACCTTTTGCTCAACGATCACAACCGCGAGTCTTTCCCCACGGACGGCGGTTTCTACTTTCCTTAAAATCAACCTTGCGGGAGGCCCAAGACCCGAGAAGGATCTAGGGTGCGCGATGATCAAACGGCCAAAACGTATTCCGCTTCCGTATAATGGCTGCGTCTATCGAATTTCGCTGATTGTAACTTCGACGGTAGGAAAATTTCTGATCCAAGAAAAGAGAAGGGTATAAAAATGTCCAATGTACCATTTGCACCAAAACGCCCCAATTTTCGTATGAGACGAGTTCCCTCGTCTCAAAACCGCAGTGTTATCAGCCGAAAAATCGTCGACCCATCGCCGTTCGACGACCCACTCTCCTTTCTCCGGGTCTTGAAGGGGAATGGACAAGCCGTTTCTCGTGTTGTCCACCTTGTAGAGAGATAAATGTTTATCTAGATGCAACTAGTAGTAAGCGACTGGATAGTACGCCGCCGGCCAGCACTATCATCGTACTACGATTGTCGATATACTTTCACCTCGGTTTCCAGCTTTTAAAAACATGTCGCGTCTCTAATGCCGAAAAGCACAGGTCCAAATTGTTTTTCCCGGCCAATCGCTTGAGAATAACTTGAAACGGATATTTTGATGAAAAACATATATGACTACACTATTTTTCTTCCAATGCTTATGCTTTTTTCACGGTTTCGAAGTGATAGACAAACTTTGAGAAAACAACATGCCTTTTTGGTTTCAGTATGCCGAAAAGGCGTGTAACCCAGAGAAGCGATATTCACACGAGTTACAGTTCGGTTAAAAAATTGCAATTTCATTTTTTTTCGAGAACGAACGCGTCAATGGATCGTACGTCTCATCTTCGAGGAACCTCGTCCCTATTTACTCTTCCAAAGTTGAGAATAATTATACACCCTGTACGGGGAGACAAGGGGCTCTTTCGTCGGTCCGCCCACTCTGTCTCGGCACTCTGACGACACGATCATGTGGCGGTTTGTACTCTTGGTCATTTTGGTACTTGCACACGTGTCGGTCGCACACGTGCCCGAAAGTTTCACCAGACATTCTCTAAACACGATTGTGGTCAGAGCAGCGAACGCGTAGTGGTCAGGAAAAAAAACCTTCCATAAAGTTTCTGCGTCTGTAAAGTTATATCGCCCGGTTATTTTGCGTATTAATGTGAAACTTTTTTTTTTCATGGGGTAGAAGCGAGAGCGAAAAATTCGCTCGGTCCGTTTCTTCTTTCTATTTTTATTTCATTTTATACGGTATCAAAAAATTGTGGGAACCTCGCCCTGCAGGCTTTCAATTAATCGCAAGGTTCAATAGTTCAACACGTTATATCGAGCCACTGTTTCAAATCAGCTATGTGGACTTCCGGGGTAATGTCCTTTTCGAAAACTACGAGTCGGTGTATTATTAAAATTCGAAATTCCAACCCATGGTCCTGATGAGGGAATGCTGTTCAGGGAGGAGGAAATAAAGGACGTTAAAAAATAAAGGAAGAGCTTGGGAAATTTCCGGAGAATGAAACAATTGGATACCAACTCTTGGCACAAGCTAGAGAGTTCTACCAAGCGTGTGGATCTGTAGGGCAGTATTTTTATGGTCATTACACTCACGCTCTTATACCATATACATCTGGGTATATATGTACGTAGGTACATCTCGATGTATATAACAGAGAAGGGGTCTCTTCTCTCTTATTATGGTATAAGGGTAGTCGTCGACTCGTGGAAGCAGCAATCAGGTAACGCCGAGTTAATTGCCGTTAAACGAACGCAGGCCTTTACTTGATCCCCTTTCGATATGGTCACTTGCGTTACCCGGATTCGTTTACTCAGTAAACGAAAGTGGGTCCGAGAATACCATTTTCAGACATTTGTTATTGAAACGAACGAAAATTCATCGCAATAATTCACGAGGATTTTTACTCCTCTCAGTTTATTTCAATATGAAATTTCTGAAAATTGACGCATGAGGCACGATTCCTTCTGAGATCGGTACAGTCTTATGAAATTTTACCAAACTCTTAAACTACTTTCTTGAAATTTGAATACCATTTTTTAAATTCAATAAAATCATTTGCAATCTTTTAAAATCTTCTCAAAGCGTAACTAGAATTATTGAAATCCGTTTGAAAATCGATCGTCAGAATCATAGCACCGATTAGAGATCCTTGAGAATTTCCAAAATTGATTCGCACCCGGCGCACTCTTTCCACCGATCGTTTTTCCGTACCTGTGAAACGCAGATCTCTGGCCGGACTTTATCCGAAGTCTGAACATACCCGGAAGAGTCTGCTCTCTCTCTTTGTGGTGAAAATAATAAGGATCTGAGGAGTAGGTACCATATACACTGGACCTGAGCAGATCTCGTTGGAATTAAAGCGAGATCCCATAGCGAAGATACTATTCTAGCTCCCGACTAACATTCGACAAAAGATTCCTTTCTCTCCTCTCTTCGTGGCAGTGTAACTGCAGCGGAGCCATGGGCGAAGATAGAATAGAAGGCAGGGTGGAATAGAAAGGTAGAAGCTAGTGGAAGGCGGAGGACCTGCCTTCGTTTCGTCCTTTCCTACCCTGGGCATGCGAGAACTCCTGTACCACCGGGGGTTGGAAATCGGCCACCCTTATCCCCCCCCCCCCCCCCCGGCAAACCGAAACCTTCCCTCGGAGCCGGACGGGTCGACCGGTGGATCAATTACCTAGTAAGGATCAGAGGCCTTTCATTCCCGTCCATCCCGCAGGACTCTCTCTTATCTCCATCTCTCGCCCTCAACCTATAACCTTCTCCGTCGCTCTTCCGGCACAAAGAATGCGTAATCACGTAAGCTATCGCTCGACTTGGACGGGGCGAGGGTGTAGGTGGTGTAGGTGGTGCAGAGAGGGAAAGAGTAAGAGTGAGCGAGCCACCGAAATAGGAGAATATCCAAGCCAGCAGCCAGCTACTGGTTTTATGTTCCTTTTTCACCCTACGACTAATCTGGATCAGCTGAAATGAGGTAACGCGAGTAGAAAATTGCCGCGCTTGGTTTTATCCGACTTTGTATGGATGTATGTGCGCATATGTATGCACGCACGTGTATGTATACCGCCTCCTTTCCGTCCTCGTGTCATCACAGCCATGAACTACTTCCTAGAGGGGTGAATCCATTATGATAATATTTAGGCACCCCTGTTTTTGTCTTGAAAATAAAGACGAAAAATATATATATATATAAATTACGTAAAAATGAATAATAATAATAACCATAATTTACTACCCCGCTTTACGCCCCGCCTCGCGGAAGATAAAGATGAAAATTTAGATTAATAAAAATCCTGTGTATAGCTGCTCCTTTGGTCTTTATCACTCTTCACCACCTTTCCGTGATTAGATAAGGCATTTGTACCGGGAGAGAAGTTAGTCTTTCACTTTTCTTTCGGGACTCCAGTATCCGAGATACAGATCGAAAAACATATCACAGTTTCGAGAACGGTTATTTTCCCAAAATTCTACATAGCCGATTTCAGGAGGTCCAAAATTCCCAAAGCTAAAGATCCGAAATTCGAAATTCCCGCATGTATTTATTCAGTGTTTCAGATCCCGAGAAATAGACCGAGATTTTCGGCTCTATGGGTTCTCGAGGATCTATGGACTTTCGGAGTTTTTACCTGTCCGCATTCTGGCCGTTCGGAACCTTAACCCAGCCCTGATTTCACGTCCAATTGAGGAGCATCAAAAATTGCCAAATCCCATTCGATGTGAATAGAAAAGATTCGGCTTTTAATCTTTCACTCGCGATCTATGGGTACTTAGGTTCTTCACATGTGTATTGAATAGCATTTCCGGTTACACGTCAAACGAGAAGAACAATTCATTAATCAAAATTTGCCTGGGCCAAAGGAGAAGAAAGAAAAAAAGAAAAAAAAAAGAGAAAAACGTAGCTTCGTGTTGATATATTGTGATGAAATCGCTTATGGTATTTGGTATCATGGATCCTCGGGGTTATATACTATAGGGGGCGGCTAATGTTGCATCGTGCTTATCGTTAGTCAGCCATCTATCAACTTCAACCAAAATTGAGATTTTGCACTTTTGACAAAAACAAACTGATGGTAGGTATAGGTATCGCAATATATATTGCTACTCGACTGCTATATACTACTTTATATTCAAAAATTTTGACGACAGCGCCACGTGTTCTTCTTATTACGTGTCACTCCCGTCCCCGTATACACATACCTACCCCTGGCAGAGAAAAAAAAAAAAGAAAAAAAGAAAAATAAAATAAAATATCGAGGGTGTCACTCCGACTAGAAATCGTTTCGCTCCCTTATCCATAAATACATAGATGCATAGTTACACAGGTACACACACAAGTACGAACGAATACACACGAGGCTTTGCACAGATCGAAATTGTCGTTTCTGAAAATCTGAAACGGTTTTGCAAGTACGATACTTACTTATAGATATGAAGCTCAGTTATATGAATGAAAGAAGTTTAAATTTCTTTCTGGAGCGAGTGGCAAAAATAAAAAGACAAAATTCATAACCATTTTCCTTCCCTTTCAATCCGTATAATGTACTTTTTATATTTACTCACCGATGAACGACGCCTCTCGAGTGCATATGCTCCAAGGCGGCTACTAGCTGTCTTCCATATCCTTTCGCTGTTTTTTCATCAAGACGACTTAAGGGTTGATTTTTTATGTGAGTGTAGAGATCACCACCTGTCGCCAGTTCTATCACGAGGTAGTATACCGGTCCACACTGAAACGGTATCAATTTCAGAACCGAAATCTTGTCACTAATATGATATAAGGTTCGATTATGGACGATGCAGGGATGATCATAATTGAAGAACAAGGATTCGACAACGTTCGTACAATAATACGGTTAGAGAGAATAAAGAATAAAGGAAAATGTAGTAAAAGAAGGGCCGCGGTTATTCTAGGGGTGATATAATAAACAATTGAATTTCTTAGAACGGTTAAGAAGAAGGCGAGGAATAGGGATGGGGATGGGGATGGGAAAAATTGAGGGCCAGTAAACGTTACTGCATCAGTGCTTGCAGGTTCACCCTGCGGGGAAATCTTAGATATTAGATGGCGGAGGACACTTTTACGCCCTTCGACTAAAGAAAGTGTATAAGCTGACGCGGGGGCGGATGAAAACGCGGACGCGAACGGGCGAAAATAGCGCCAAGAAGCGGATATATATTTTACGATATTCATGCAGGCGCAGATGCTACGAAGGATCTTACTCTCCCCTAAACCACCCCAGCCACCTTCTTCTTCTTCTTCTTCTTCTTCTTCTTCTTCTTGCAGGAGAAGAGGTTATCGTGTGTGAAAATGAGACGTAGTAAATGATGCCGTATGCGTATAAACCTACTTATAGCTGCCACCACCTTTCGATACCTTACGTTATATTACCCATCTCATACCTATTCTGCGCTTCGCGAGGGAACCGAGACATAACTCATCCAGAGGGTGGCGATCTTTGAAGAAACTAAAACCGGTGAAGAAGAAAAAAATAAAATAAAAAATAATAATAAATGAAATAACATAAAAAAGGTTTATACAGCAGCTTCAAGGAGGAAGAGAAGTCCCTGGTTGTATAACACCCACGAAAATTTCAGACGAATTTCCAAATCGATCTTCCTACATCAAAAGTACGAAATTTTCGACTAAACACTGAATTATACTTTGTTCAATACTTCGAAGCGTTTTTATGGCTCTTTTCTCTCGGATCGGACACTCTGTAGATCTAGTTCTTTAATTATCCATACCGCACGAACGCATAACGGTGCTGACATGTGAAGTGACAGGTACCTACTTTATTCTTACTACTAGTTTAAAACATGAGGTACTGTTACAGTCTCTACACCATACTTATAAGTTTATACATTTTCTGTCCTCCCTGGACGCCTATAGGGTGTTCAGATATTACGATCACTCGACTGCACTTCTATACGCGCGTATTAAATATTCAATACAATATGCACGCGTCCTTTATATCGTCCTCGTTTTCTTTCCTGTTAAATTTTCTCTCCTTTCATTCTTCATTTTTTTTCGTTTCTTCTCGTTTTTCCCACTCTCTCTCTAATCCGACAGATAATTTACGCAATTTACAGTTTTTATACCCTCAGACTTGGCAATATCTAGGTGGTAAATATCGACCACTCCAACTTCTGACGCGGAAGCTAGTGGCTAGTATACCTACCTATTTCAACCCTTAAATGTCGGACTAGGATTATATCGCGTAATTCCCCCTATCTGCAAACATCTGTACATGTAATGGTGTTGCACCGTTCATATAGGTGTGTTACGATAAAAAGTGATTGTAAAAAAAATTAAGATACACACCTATGCACATACATGCCTGCGTGTGTGTGTATAATTTGTTAATTAGGTATATTAATCACTCCTCATCATCACCCTGGTGACTAGACGATTATGATCAGACACTCTTATTAATTGATAATCTCTACCTTATATGTATATATATATATAAATATGTACATGTGTATTTACCTACTCGATCTCAGATACGTCTAATTACTAATTAAGCGGCGTGAAAGAGGAGACAATTGTCGGCTAGCGGACTATACATAGGTACACATGTATGGGTATAATACATATACTATACTATGTACTACATGAAGAACCTTATTTCTTGCGCACTTATACCTATATTCGCGGTCACGCGATCACCGTAATGATCCACGAGTGTAGTAGGTAGGTAAAACATGCATTTGCTAGTTGATAGACACTGCAGGGCATAAATTAGAGCAATGAATTCACCACCCGCCGCTTCTCAAACCGTAGAGAGAAAAGAAAAAAAAAAAAAATGTAAACCAAAAAGAGTTCGAAAAAGGATGAAAATTCGTTGGAAATTACCTCTTAGGGTATTTTATAGGTATTATTCGTAGTTTTAATAATTTTTTTCCAAATTGTTTGAGAAAATCCTGTTTTTCTCGTCGTACGTGAATAATAAAAAGTTGAAATTGTTGGACTGGTTCTCGAGATATACTTGGAAAAAGACGTATAAATTTTTTGTAAACCAACTAAGTTTAAAACCCGCATAAAATATACGATATGCGTAAGAGTGAGAATCTATTTTATAAAAATTTCGCAACCCTGCGAGAAGAGGAATTGATTAAAGAATCTCTTTCGGCAATAGATTTACGCAGTATTCAAATCGCGACGTATAAAAGCAAAATGCTACCGATTCTATTGCGTGAAAATATCGGGAATTTAAAAGGTCAAATTGAAGTTTCGAATGCCAGCTGGGGTATACCGTGTCGTAAATTTATCTTAACTTTTGGGGGACAGGTATACGTATAGGTAAAGGTATATACAAGGGAGTGAGTTTTCTCCAGAGACATTAAACCTGTATATATATGTATACACCCATCCCTTAACCCACCCCTAGATCGTCTATTTTTTTTTCTCGCGTGTTCAGAGTCGTTCAGAAAATCCACTATGAGTGAATGATTACAACGTCAATCTATTCATCCATCCATCCATCCATCTATCTATCTATTTTTCTATTTGTCTATCTATATCGATCTATCAGGTGCCCTTCCGCTTCCGCCTATTGGAAATTGAATTCACTTCAACAGCTGGAGCTGTTTACCGCGGTTATTGTACCCGTGACGTAACGTAACGTAACATCGATCCGTCTCACCCCCACCCCTGAACGAACCTTGCATTCAACAGGGTTCAAACGGTGTTCAGTGAAACCGTTTGATGTAATCAACTGCGCGAAACGTTGCCCACTGTGCAGATCGATCGATCGATCGAACAAACCAGCGAACCAACGATCGTTCGTTCGTTCGTTCGTTATATCGATCAACGGATTGAAAGGAAGACGTAGTAGTTACAGCCCGATAAATTGGCCGTTCGTAATTGCATTTTACGCCCAGCTCCGTTATAGGAATTCCTTCGTATCCCCGTACATGTATACTTGTATCAAAGGCCGATCGGGTGGCTGTCGAAATAATTATTGTGAACGAGAGAATCGAGTGAATCGAGAGAAAAAGAGAGAGAGAGAGGGAGAGAATTAAAGGAACTTGTTTGTTCATTCACGCATAACGGAATGGGATTTATTAATTAACCGGTAATTATGCTGGAAGACAATCATTTGTAAGGAAATGAGTTCGATTATTGTTCCTGATATCCTCCCGGCGAATAAAACGATAACGATTTACGTACATGAGGCATTCCGCGTCACTCCAGCCCCTAAAAAATAAAAAAATAAAAAAACTCGAGTATTCCACGTGTAGTCAGGTGAATATTACATCGCCTCTTTAAAGATAGCTCTTACGTCCATCTGCTCTTCGTATACATATATGCTATATATATATGTATCAATTATGTCAGATGAAAAAAGCAGATATATAAAGCCGAGATTTACTCGAAAGGTATATAATTTCTGTACGGGTATAGACGGGTATATAGATAGGTATCTATAAGAATGGGGAAATAGTGTGTAAATTATGCAAATTATATTTCAATGGTAAAGGTTTGTTTTCGAATCAGAGAATAACGACGAATTATATAGGATATCAGCGTTCAGGATATCCTGGATTCGGCTATTCGCTATGAATGTATATAATTATTTGGTAAATAATCGAGCAGATAATCTAGTAATGTCTTATGTCTGCATAGAGAGATAATTGAGATTAGGACTAGGACGGACGTATTCATGTATAGATGGGGCGATTTGACTCTGCTTGAGAGTTAGTCGTGTTTCACTTCGATTCAGGTGGTTTAGGCCGTTAGGGTTAGGTCGGTTAGGAGTAAAGCCGAAAGCATCGGCCTCTTAGCGAACGAATAACCAAAGGCCTTGAGCGTATTCCGTTCCGTAATTTAATCAGAGGAGGCGTGGGCGTTCTGAGAGACGAGGTGAGCGTGAGGAGGCAGCTGCGTCGACTGCGAGCTCTCGGCCTTCGCCCTGTAGCAAATTCGATTCGTATGCTAGTCGTGGACTGCGAGAGACGCGAGACGCGAGGCGCCACCGTGTGGCGTGCAGCACGAGTCAGCGTCAGGGAGTGCGAACTCTACACCCGAGGGATTTATAAATTTTATAAATTGTATAAATTGTATAAATTGTATAAATTGTATAAATTCCTCCGAATGGCTTATATATTTAATTAAGACCGAAAAGATAGATTGTCTCTCACAGTCATTGAACAACTCGGCTACAACTCGGGCGCTGCACCCACTCGGCAGCTAAGACTCGAAAGTTTCCCTCGTTAACAATTTATCATGTAGATTATGAAGCCTCGAATCCCCGGGTTTCAACAGACATAAGCCCAGAAACTCATCGCTGCCCGCCTGCAGCAGTCGAACTTTCCAATTCCTCCGTCTGGAGGCTTTATTTAATTAATTAATCCTAATTTGTTAAAGACTTTATCCCAAGCCAATTTAAATCCTAATACTCTTCTTATTGCGCGAATCGATCATCTCACGGTTCTTCGAGGATGGATTACACTCACGCGTTATCATAATCAGAATAAGATGCTAATTACAGATACGAACAAATCAAATTTGCTTCAATTAAGGGGGTCTATACACCTCGGAAATCATTTCCACGTTTTTTTTTTTTCACAACTGATTACTTTGACTTTTAGACAGTAGTGGAATCATTTGAGATTTCATGTACTTCGTATCGCATAGATCTAATCTACCGAAGAAACATGAGTCGCATCGATCATAAAAAAAACTTCCGAAATTTGGAGGACAGATTCTAAAATGATGTTATTCTACAGAGATAAGGCAAGCGTTTTGTTGTTGTGAAAATATGACTTGAAATCCAAAATTTCTAGAATCCAGAAATTTTTCTAATTTTCGATCAACGATATGCAATCAATCTGTGAGGCAATAGTCCATAAAAAGTAGATCAAATAGGTATCCGAAAATGTGTATCCTATTGAATGACAGAAGCAGTTTTATGATTGAGCGACTCCTTGCATTCTTAATTCAAGATATAATAAAAAATTATTTTCTGACTTGAATTGTTTCGTAGAGACACACGATGCTCGGATGTCGTAGTTTGGCCAACAGCTTTGCCTCTCTGGTTAAATTTTTGATAACGTAATCCTCGCGGATGACACTTGTGTCGATCACTTTGATGGCGACCTGTAAAAAGATAAGAAAAATTTGGTGGTCAGAAGAAAAAAACAAAAAAAAATCATAAGAAGAATAAAATCAGAGATTTTTATAGAAGCTCGTGTCAAGTTCTAATATATATATATATATATATATCAATTTGTAAGAAATAAACTGAGAGTAAGGTGTAGCGAATGTAGAGGTGGAGGGTTGCACGGTATAATATAGCCATTAATTATTGAAGAGACCGAGCAGCCCCATAGTTATATTCCCTATTCCTTCCTCCACCACTTCAGGTTACGTATTTCGCACACATGTGGTCTCGGCGACGCGGGAGCTGCTACGCGTTTCTCGCCTGGCACCCCTAGCGATAATTAATATTTCACAGACTAATTAACGTTTCATTGTGGGTACGGGGCCGAGCCAGAAAAAAAAAAACTGAGGCAAACCGAGGGAGCCGGGTCACGATATTCAGGACCTCAAAATCGATCCGGAAATCGGTCAAGTGGTATTCGCAGATTGTGAGTGTGTCAGTGTCACTAATTTAATTAAGAGGGTGCGTAATGAATGAGTAATGATCGACCAGGTGAATCGATTTCAACGAAATTCCGTATAGAAGCACCCCAAATAATTTCCGGAATCGGTATTGAATTTGAGTAAAATTGTTCGATGGATTTCCAAAGGGGATGTGAAAGCGTGTTTTTGAAGAACTCTCATTATCTCAGGAACCGTTCGTAAGATTCATACGAACTTCACGCGTGTCTTAGTCCCTGCGGCACCGAGATTTTTCCCAAAATATAAGACGATTTGGGAAATTTGATTGCGGGATAACTGTTGTACCGATTTTATGGAAACTTACTGGATTTCATCTCAGCTCGTAGCTCCTTATTCCGGTTCCACCACCCTGTATACGAACTTGTAGCAAAGGGCTGCAGGTGTTGGTATATCGGTATGCGCGTAGGCGAACACCTGCGTTTATGTACAAACCGCAAGATAGGCATATGTATGTAGTACCTGTTGGACTTTTTGTTCTGTCCAGCTGACTTTACGAGGGCAACGTTAATTGCCGTACAATCTGCGGATTACCTATACACATACGTACCGTATGGATACGTATACCTGTAACGGAATTAATTAAGCCGAGATTGCCGAGGGATTAACTCGTTGACGACGAACCACGAACCGCGTGTTTCGGTTTTTACCTAGCAATTATGAACGAGGTAAATTTCGCAAGGGTATATTACGCCAACGGCAAGGACCCCCAAGTCTAAGGTATATAGTCATACCGTGTCCTTAAACCCCCTTGAACCGAGGATCATTTGCGGAACGCTTAATTAGGTCCTGGGTACAATTCCTGGTCGAGGATGTCGCGGTACTTCCGGTAACGAGGGAAACGGCCGTTACGGGAATCGATAATACGATCGTGGAGCGCCGAATGGAACCGGAAATGGAACCCTGGAGTATCCTTACAATTTGTGGCTCGAAAGTTCCGAGTTACATCACCTACCAACGAATCCCATGATTCGCTCCTTGCGGTTTCTTCAATCGATGAAGAAGCTGCCACTTTTCCTTCCTTCCTTTCCTTTCCTTTCCTTTCATTTTCTTTTCGGTATTGCGGCCCGTTCCACGCTAGCTAAGGCGAAGGCCTTGGGTAGACAGGGGAACGGATGGTTCAACTAATACAGTACGTATATGTATGCGCATGTATATACAGACGGGGAGGAGAGGAGTGCTTTGATGTGCAAAAGGGCCCCGGGGCGGTAATTCGCACAAACCTAAGCGATTGAAACGGGGAGGTCTTTGTGGCCACGAATTTCCAGGAACTGACGCAGCTCGGAATAGGGATGATGGTGCCAAGGTTTGAGGAAACCTCGAGGAAGCGGGAAGCACATCGTGGGCCCCGGCTGAGGACCACAAATTCAAATTAGCCTAGGAGGTTTCCAGGTGTTTCATCTTCCTTCGCCCGTTCAAACGGTGCGTATTGTAAGAATCTAATTATGGACGATATACAACCTGTCCGTGAAGGAGATCTCCTGTTGTATTCATAGTCTTCTCTCGCATCAATGATATTCATTCACAGGGTCTTGGGACTCACGTCACTCCGGGAGTATCGAGTCACCGTCAACCATTATTTCCACTAACTTTCCTCGCTGATGATTATTTCTATACGTAAACGGCTATGGAATTAACATCCGGAGCTATGAACAAGCGTTTCTTAATCTACAGATTCTCACCCTTAAAAGGCCAATTTTTACTTTCGACAAATCACAGCGGTAGGAATTCTCTTCGATTACTTTGTGCAGGATATAAAGGGTACCATTTTATAAATATGAAGAGTGCCATTCGATAAATCCTGGCGTTTAAGGGCTGCTTATTTTCCTTGAACAACGCTCTATGGGGGTAACTGTCAGAATTTCTTTTATCCGCTAAATTTGGGAAGATGTAGTTAAATTCTCTTTCCATTTTGCTCTTGTTTTCACTAAACTTGAGTAAAAAAAGTCACGAATTTTTGGTAGCTTCTATTTTGTCGATAATTCCAAAAGTCAACTCATCGGGTATTGTCTTAAGAAAAATCAACACCCTCAACGAACAGAATCGGTCTACCAATAATCCTAAAATCCTGCGCAAAGTGCCCGAAGAGAAATTCCTTTGCTGTCATTCTTTGAGGGTAAAAATTGACTTTCTAAGGGTCGGAGTCCATCGATTATGAGGCACGCTTATTCATCATTTCAGTTGTCAATGTCACAGCTTCTTGGATACCGAAGTAACTATCGAGCAAATTAAGTGCAAGATTATCGGTTTCTGACGATGAGTTGTTCCGTTCTGATTCATGATATCTTCTATATACCGACGTTTAGACGTTAGTTTCACCCATAAGACACCGTCCATTATTCAGTCATTCAGCGATCAGGTATACAGTGGATATACGAATTTAGTTCGGGTTGCGTTCATGTCATTAGCCTTCGGCCTCACAAACACGTCGGTTTCCTTTGATCTTGAAGCTCTGGTTTGCCCGAGCAAACCTAGGAGATTCCCTGGTCTTAGTTTCCTCCAAAGCGTGGGTTAGCTATACCAACTCTACGATCTGCCTCATCTAAACGCAGAATACTTCTCGGTGGTCGAGTTGCAAGACACATGTGCAAGACGCGATGAGGCGCAGGGTCTCGTCTGTGAGAACGACAGCTTCCCTGAATGATTTCTGGCACCCATCTCTCACCAGGTTTAAGATACTCGTTCTATTGTTAGATAGTCGGAGACAACTCGACCTAGGAACCTCCCTCTCCTCATTCGTGGTACCCAATATGATGGAACAGAAGCGATGAAATTGATCTCAAAAAGTTCGGAATCACATTGGGGTATGTCGTACTTTGAGGACCATTCGCTAATTCATCCTCAACCAGTAGAGTCGTCGAGTAGAGTCGGCTCTCCCCTTTCCACTCGATGGTTGCGGTTTCTGAGCGAGTGGTCAAGTGTAGGATAGACTCTGGGCTGAACCAAGGTCCAGGGGTTCTCATGCGACCAGAATCACCGGGAACTATATCCCGTGGGAGTTTTCGGGGATATCTTCCATCTGCGTGTATGTATGCAGTGAGTTTTCTGTATTTCAGGGGTTGTGTTTCTCGCCCAGAATCCAGATAGTAGTTATAGTTATACCTAGAGATCCGACCACGTCAGCGTTTCCCACCGCAAGACCCCGGTGCCCTCGAATGTCCAAGATGATCTACGTTCCCAATAATCGCCTATCCTCCCCATCGCACGATCAGGCATCGAATCGCCTCGCCCTATATCATGTGCAGGATGTCCCGAAGCCTTTTTTTTCCCCCAATTCTACTTCCAAAATATGTTATAAATATTCAATAATAAGTGTAGGCTGCGAGAGGAGTGAACCTTAGTTTCGATTTTTAGGACGATGATCGGCACTGGGTGCGTCATTTCACCCTGCACATACAACGTTGACCATGTATATGTGTATATACGTGTTATCCGGCCATTGATATTCCACTCGGAGATTGCCACGCTATACCGATGTCACCCCTAATGAATTTAACTACCCTCTATACACCGTTTCTACGCGGTACTCGTGACTCGACCGCTCGATCCGTCCAGATATCCATTCGATCCTTGCGCCTTTTCAGCTGGGGAATCCCCGGGCTACTTGACCAAGTTTAAGGGATACTGGGGACAGACACGTAGCCACGCTTGTACGTTCATGAATCGATACATACAATAAAGCGATTCTACTGCACGATATAACATCTGAAAATAATACCTCGGTCCCTATATTCGAAGCCGGGGTAGCTTTGAGCTCTTGCGAATCGCAACTTTATCATTTTTCATCTTTTTTTTTTGCTTTTACTTTTTTTTTTTGCCTCGCTGCAGGTGTGCTTCCTGAAGCATGGCAGGAAGTCTTCGGCGCAAATCGTGGCAGAGGTAATCCGTACGTGGCTATAACCCACCCTTCACGTTTGTTGGAAATTCGGACTTTAAGCCTGCACCCTCAACGTCAGACACAACTGTGATGATAAAGCTCGGCGAGTCATGGTCGGATGACTCTTTTCGGAACCGTTCTACCGCCTACTTATTTTCTATTTCAGGGGATAAATATTTGGAAAGGATGACTAATCGCCATTGTACGAACTATCGCTTTGATCTATTGCATCGGAGTTTCTCGAGGAAATTGAATTGGAAAAATCTGTTTGGTTTAAAATCTACGACGTCTTGAACGCGGGGCTTTAGCGAGGACTTCGATTTCCTCGACAGCATGTTTCTCTGGTCATGGGTTTTCGGTGTAGATTACCAAAGCGAAATTGAGGTCGTGGAGTTCGGTTGTTAAATCAGAGGAGAATAACGCCGGCACCTTGTATCGCCACTGAACTTCACTTTACGTCACATCACTTCACCGTCTCGCGTTCGTACCTACCTGCGGCCAATTATTCGCTTCGAATTACAGACGATTCTGCAGCTCGAGTCATAAGGCTATCAAAGTGCAATAAAATAACGCGTCCGCAGGGACGAAGGACCAAGGAGTCAAAGGTCTTTGACGAAGTAGAAATTAAACGAGTTGTATATATTACGTATGTTACTAAACTTTTGACGAGGGTGAGCTAGGAAAGATTTTGCCAATATCAACAACCCGAGATATTTACAATAATGTGTAGGTTTATGTAGAAATTTCGGAACCCCTCAGGACCCCGATACCTAAATTCCCGAACGAACTCGTTGAGTCCAGTCACGTTCAAATCAAATACCCCAGATCTGAGAATAATTCGTTAACCCCCCGGTACTCCTCGTTCTGAGACGGGTGGCATTCATAGAAAGGGAAATATATTTTGTTCCAAAGTTTTCCTACCGGAATCGGTTAGGTATTGGGTAGTAAGTGTATACACAGTATATAGATACAGCTATATGCGTGGATTTGAGGCAGAAAATATATAAATAATAAATGCAGGGTGCATAGGGTTGTTGAAAATACCTTCTCTCAGCACCTTTTTGGCTCAATTATTCAAACCCGTTGAACAGATCATGTGTTCCTTTGATTTCGTCTTATACTTTCGAGGGATCTAATGCAGCCAAATTTCGTCCGAATATGGTATACGACCGTTAATAACATCGCGTTTTCAAGAAACTTAAATTTATCACGATTTTACTCATAGCGGAGAAAAGATGATCGCAATCTATAAAGCGAGAAAGATGTGTCTTATACAGTTGGTCGCAGAGAAATCTAGTCCCCCTGCGACAGAGGCTGTCAATCTGAATTTAGAGAAAATTGTCAGGTTCAGAGCAAGCGACCTGAGACCTGACACACTCTCTCTCTCTCTCTTTCGCTGTCTATCTGCGTCTCAACTTCGGTGTTGAGGAAACGGAAAAGGGAGGACTGAGAGGAGAGGAAAATACACATACGCTTAGAAACATACAGAGGGAAAATACAAGAAGAAGAAGAAGAAGAAGAGGAAGAAGAAATAAGCGACCGAGACAGAACGAAAAGGAAAATCAGATTTGATTGCAGTCGATGCATGGGCATATAGATGAAGGCTGTAGGTGGGTAGAGCTGCGTATACGTGCTCTGAATAGCAATATTCCAGACAGCTTCTCTCCTCGGAGGTGAGGATCAGGGTATTGAAGGACCCACGAACTTGCGAGAAGTGCGAAAAACCTATAGGAATTCTCTATGCAATTTAGATTTCACCTCAATCTGTCAGGCATGATGATGAGCTGAGACAAAATGTCTGATAGAAAAACAAGTAACGATTGCTTGTGAACACGATTCTTTTTTTTTTTTTTTCTGTTTTTGAAATCATTGAGGGTCTGCGAAAATTGTGTACTGAAATATACGACTCGTGGCTTGAGACGGGATTCCGCAGTGAATTTCGGTGAAATCGTTTCAAAAGTTATCGAGCTATGCTAGGATGGGATTTCAAAGTGCTACCCCTCGCGCACTCGATTCCCGAATCGTCCTGAATTTGGGGAAAAGGCTCGTTGCCGCACTAAGGACCAGCTGCAAAAATTTCATCGAAATCTGACGAACGGTTGCCGAGATATTAATACTTCTTTAAAAACACGTTCGAACATCCCCTTCAAATTGAATACCGGATCTTGGAATTTATTAACCATGGTATAGCTGTAAAGAATTTCTTTATAATCCGTCGACTGGTTGATACAGATACGAGATATTCGATAATTATTTTCGAGCCTCCCTCTTTGATGCTTCAGCCCTTTCGGTTTTGCTTCTTCGGTACTCCTCTCGCATCAAAAGTTGAAACAATCACTTAGTATGTACGAAGAGGCGGATGATCCTTTTGCAAATTTATTTTTCCCCCGGCAGCTCACTGTTAAAGGTCTCGTGCCTCGGAACGTCGGGGAAGATTAAGGGCCGGGTAGAATTGTGTAACCCTAAACCTAAACGAGATCATGATTCTTGAGTAGAAAATCGAAGTTTACGCCAATTGGAAAGAGAAAGAGAATCGAGTAAAATCGGAAGCGGATATATAAGGGTGAACGGATCAAACCTATCCATTACGGAAGCGTGAAAATATACTCTGGATTATAGGCATGTGTGTTCAGTGTATCGGATTGAATCCTCCCACGATTTTTCAACCCCTCATATCATTTTCGTTTTTATATTCCTTCTTCCTTTTTCATAAATCCGAGAAATTTCTCATATCATAGGAGCCTATGTACCAATGCGGAAAATTGTTGTCGAATAAAACGGAGTTAGCCGTAAGATCGAGACGGCGCGGGCGGTGTGACATGATTTAGTTGAAACACCGCCCCGCCATATATCGTTTAGTTATTTTGTAATAAACCGAGTTTTAGTACGATTTCAAAATTCTTAAGCGAGTAGCTCTCGCGCTGCCGCGTATGGGAACGAATGGCGCGAGGAAATGGTACCGTAAACTGTTCGCTGCCTAGACCCCCATTCCATTTAATATTGTATATAACGACGAAAAATGGCCAGGTTACGTAACGCTGGGTCGCGGTCGCGCTGGACCACCCAGACCCAGAAGCGAGACGGGAATCCGAGGACTGTGGGCATAGGTGGGGCGCGGGGTACGACGTATAGTTATATGGTCAAAGTGCTCGGCTAAGAAGATTTCGAAAAATCAATTTCGAGTGAAACGATAAAAGTTCAGCGACGAAAACGAGGACTTCTCCGTATGTGTGGAGCGTAATTCCAAGAAGCACCTCGATCCCGTCTCTCCCTGAACGGGTTCACTTTGTCGGCGAGGTTTATTGTGTTCATAATCATAACTAACGCGGTGAAGTTTAGGAAGACTGGGGGCCGATTCCTAGACTATTTTTGTACGTATGTACGAACTGTGTATAGATGCCGAGTTTCTTTTCGGCCAAGAAACGTACGTGGCATGGTGTGGCCGGCCCTCGTCCTCGTCGCCTCTTTCCAGACTCCTACGACTAACAAGATATTTTAGATGCCTGTTTGCCGTCTGTTCACAAACCTATACCGAAACAACCTCCCTGCATTGGAGTGTTTCTACTAAGTTAATTAATTGGAATCTCTGTTGGCAGTACAGATCCTTTCTAACGTTCGTTAAAGATCGTTAAAGCCGCGAGGAGTCACCTCATTACTCACACCCGTACCATATACAATTTGTTTCTATTCCTCCACCTGAAACTACCCTCATTTTGATGACGAAAAATTTCTGTGCTTCCTAGGGTGGTCCTTGATTCGATCGTTTTCGGACGTCCCGAAATACACAAAAAAAAAAAAAAAATGTATCCAAGACTCCAGTTCCCATCTCAGTTCCAAGTGCCGCCCCAAAGCCTTCGAATTTTCCCATTTTAATAAAACCCGATTTGTCACATTTGGCGGTGAATCATTTTTCTCCACATTGCAGATTAGCATTATAGGTTTCCATCAAAACGAAAATTCCAACAAGATATGAAAAGAAAAAGATCGCGTTCGTTCGTGTACAGAAGCTTTCGGGAAAATTATTGAAGGCTTTTTTGCTCGCGAGCAAAAATTGTCTGAAAGTTAATTCGGAATTCTTCTTTTTGTTTTTTTTTTTTACGATTTTCTTGACAGCAATCGCGTCGATTGTATAAGACGTACATTCGGTAATAAAAATCGGGCTTTACTATTCGACCCTCATATTATTCCATGAAGCATCAAGCTGGTTTCCTGCAGCAGCCATAAGGCGTGCGTGCGTGTTGAGTAGAAATTCCGAAATATCGTACCTGCGGCAAAAGTACCGAGGCGAAGGGTCAGTCGGGTTTAAATTTACGGTGTCACCGCGGTATAAATATGAGGTTAATTTTCAACTAGCCCAAGGTAGTTTCATAATAAATATAAAGGTAATCTCATCGTCGCGGCGTTATTTATATTTTCAAAATACATTTCGTAGTCGAGTAAAGTACATTTCTCATACGTATCGCGTGATGTTAACAAGTTATTTCGTTATACAGGGATCAAAAGGAGTTTCGGTTTTTCTTTAATTTTTCATCCGTACCACGCTGCATGCTCTGGTAGCGCCATGGTCTCGATTGCTTCAGGCATCGAATAAAAATCCGGGAAACGATTTCCCGGTTTCGATAAGCCGGTTTTTCCACACTCGGCCATTTACCAAGCCCATGGCCCAGCCGGCCCCGATACAGAATCTAATTTCCATGACAAAATCAGCCTCTCTCGGTTTCATGGGGCAGAATTTCTGGAACGGTTCCCCGAGGTATCTCTACGGATCACGAGCACGTCCGCTCCCAACTATACTCCTAAACTCAAGCCTCTTCTTCCTCGTCCTCGTCCTCGTCCTCATCCTCATCCTGCTCGTCCTCCTCATCCTCTTCTACACCGCCTTACGCCTCTCCACGAAGATCTCAATTTGACCGAACCCCACGACCTATACCTTCTACCTCTCGACGCGATTCACCCCGAGTACACAGGGCTCACGAAGATTCCGAGATTTCCTCTTCCTCTCTTCGAATTCGCGGGAATTCCGTGAATCGCGAAAAATTAGGAGGGGAAATCCTTCGCTCCTTTTCATCTCTAGCTCCTGGCTGCACGTTCGATCTTCACATCGACCGGGATAACTCCGATAATGTGGCAAAGGTACTTTTCCCGAAAGTCATAACATACGTTGAGCATTTCGCCTCGCCCCTTGTTAATGGGATGAAGCTTTTAGTCGCCCAATTTTTGGCCCGCTCAAAGGAAGATTATATAAGAGTGGTAGTGGCGCAGGGCTAGGCGAACGGGGCAGTGCGTTGGCCCTTTAGGGTTTGAGTGCGCGGTTGAATTAAAAGGTCCGAATTAATTCCCACACTCGTTTCGTGAGGACCGTGGCTCCGATGGTATCTGGGCAGGAACGCGACTGGAATAACCGAGCAGTACAGTATAGTATAGCATGGTATAGCTCCCCGCCTCTTTTTCTTATTCCATTATTTTTCCGCCGATGAAACAGAACCGCGCTACAGCTAACAGAACAGAATCAGAACTAATCTGATCCCAACAAAGAACAATGCGAATTATTCAGTATGGAACAAGGGAGCTGTGCCACTAATTCATCTGAACGATCAAATATACGAATGATAAGAACGCTGCGGGCCATGCACGCACGTAATGAATTCGCAATCTAGCCAAACTCGGGGATGCATTTTTTCGAGCATTGGGTTAAAGTTTTCGAGTTTTTCTTCGTCAGGCTGAATCCACGTGGAGACGAGGTCCGTGAAATCTGAACGAATAGAATATTCCTTGAAAGCGTAGCAGTGGATTGAAAGAAAAAAGAATTCATTCCGATGTGTGTGTGGACAAAAACGGGATGCCTTGTTATGGGTAACTCTGAGACCTTTTTATACTCAACTCATTTTAGTATTTCACTCGATCGAGGATAGATCTCCAAGGAAATGAAATCGCAGAGAAGGAAATAAGCAGACTTGCGGTGTACATGCAGCGACTATGCAAAAACTCGCAATACATGTTCGAGGCAAAATTCTATGTAGATCGAAACGAGCTGCTTGTAGGCTGATGCCTACGTGCGGATTCCTAAGCTCGAGAAAAAGCTCCGACTACTAGTCCGCTCGCTAGATTCAAGATCCAAAAGAGAGTATGATAGCGTGGGCGAGTAGCCAGAAGAACATTATCTCTCGCCATTATTCTTAAACTTTTCAGTTTTCAATTTCCACACATGTTTAGCAGCTGCATAAAGAAAAAAACCTATCAACCTTGGCTCGATTCGGATTGACTTTATCCACAAAAATCCTGATGCCTATATCCATACCAAGTGGAATAGCAGACCTTAGAAACGGTTGAGAACAACTTGCCCAGCTGCAGCAGCAGCGGCGGGAAGTTACAGGTTAATTGTGCAATACGCGGTCTGTAGGTACGGGAAACGGGAAACGAGAGAAAGGATTGTATAACCGCATAGAATTGCATGGTTTTGGTGCACGTAAAACGGCATTTGTTCCCTCGAGTACGCGATATGCATGGTAATGGGAGCGAGCAAGCACGCCACGTGGACACATTCACATTCGACGTGAAAAGCACGTACCCATACAGACCTATAGGCGTAGTGCAGCATGTAAACGTATGAAGATACGTTTCTCTGCCAGTCTTCAACCGCATGATCCGATATTCTGGAAGTCAAAAATTGTCCGCAAAAACTGATTTTCTCATTTCTCAAATCAATCCCGAATCCTCAGATCTGACTGAAGCCTGGAAAACGGGATGTGATGCATATAGGAAACGCGAAGAGAGATACGGAAAGAGAGAGAGAGAGAGAGAGAGAGAGAGCGGTATAAGCCGCGGATGACCGGCCTAGCATCTAATCATTGAGATTTATGCGATATTGAGAGCTGAGGCGTTCTCGCTGTGTATTCCAAAGCGTTTTCAACCATTCCTGTACATCTCAGTGAGCATCTTCGCCGAGGCGCTTCTAACGAACCTATTTGAACCAGAACTGTTATTCAGAGCGATTTAGCCGTTTGAAAATGGGATTTACATGCTTTGGTGAATCTTGACGTGCCGCGCAATTCACCTCCAATAATTATGCCCCGTTGTGATTCACAATATTCAGTATAGTTTCGGGGTGGTCCTTAATTCGGTGCTATTAGAATTTTAATGCTTCCATGGGCCAAAACGTATCCAAAGATGAAAAAAAAAAATGTAGTCAAAACCCCAGGTTCCTGTCTTCCCCTACTACGTATATGGATTGATTGCGATCGAGGGATTCATTCGCAAGGCAAAAACACGGGTTTTGGGTAAAAAGATGAAGGCTTGTTTAAGAATAACTAATAACGATATGACGGGGTGTGGAACTGTTGGCCCGAGGCAAGCTTCCTTGATAATAGTCGTTATTTCTTGTTCTCAGAGTATGAGGGAAGTAATATAAAAGAGCGAGCTACGAGCTGCGAGTTTAGTTTAGTTTGTTTTCCCGTCAAGTTAACTTTTAATTGCGTACCCAGAAACACGGGGACAAAGTATAAGTAGTACAGTAAAAGTGGCCCTCGCCTGCTTTCAACTCTGGCAAAACTTTTTCGGACAAACTTGCGACGACGTTCTTAGAAATTCAGATTTATTCAAACCGAATTCTAGCTCAACCTCACTGACGACGACGACGACGACGACCGTTCCGGTTTAAATTCGTCTAAATTTTCTTTCTTCTTCGTCCCATTCTCTTCGTTTTTTATTTTTATTTTTTAATGCTTTACCGATCCCACGAGGGGGTGTAAACTCTCGAAATGCACGTCCTCGTAACGTCACGGTTTGAAGGCGTCATTGGCGATGCATGGGTTGTTGTGATCGCCTCCCATAACGCATCAATCTCCCGGGGGGGATCCCCTGGGATCCACGGGGGGCTGTCCAAAGCTTATCCGCGCTCATCTGTCACCCGTGCTTTTGCTCTTCGCCCGTCCTTCCTGGCTTCTGGCTCCTGGCTCCTGGTGCTGGTGCTGCTTCTGCTTCTGCTCCTGATGCTTACTGCCTCCGCGCACGGCGCACCTCGGGCCATATCTTTTCCGTTCCCGTTCGATTTTCGTCCTTTTTCAAAAGGCACGCGCTATTGTATGCTAACGCGATCCAATCTTTTCTTCACTCGCTTCTTATACCGCTATCAAAAAAGGAAATGAAAAAGTCTGAGGAGGATAAAGTATAACGTTCAAATGAAAATATTAGTTTCTTTTTTCCTATATTATTTTCCCGCCCCTTTCTCTATGATATACCATAATATCACATCGCTTCTTTTTTATTTCGTCATCGAAAATTTCATTACATTCGAAATTGATAGTGTGAACAAGCGTGTCTCATTCGTAGGTTCTACATTTTGGCCAACGAAAAATCACAGCGAAGAAATTTAATGCAGAATAACGCAGTTTTCATTTCAACAAGAATTCCAAAAGACATCCTATACAGTGTCGTCTTGTGAAAAAAAAAAAAAAAAAACAAACAGCTGCAATCGTTTCACCGATACTCCTAGAATCCTGCACAAAGGAACCGAGAGGAAAATCTCTTGACTGTCATTTGTAAAATTTAAAAATTGAATTTTCAACGGTGAAAATCTATAATGTCACGCATGCTTATTCGTACTTTTAATTCTCAATATGTGAAATCTCTGGAATTTTGAAAAGTATTTTATTTTTTTCCTGTTTTCCCTTTAATAGATTCTCGGATTCTCTTCTTAGAATGTCCAAGTTTTGTCTCCCCCTCTCGCAGCTCCTCCGCCGGCGCAAGGATCTTCGAATATCCTTCGCAAATCCTTGGAAATCCCTGCTGTCCTCGGGACAAGGACTATACCTCGGCTACCAGCAGCTCGTACGGGACGTGGTCCTCGAGCGCTGGACTCCTGGACCGAGTAAAAGGCGTGACTGTCGACACATTGCGGGGATTCCCCTCGTACGATCTTTGCTCTACGAGAGAATTTATCGGAACCCTGGATCTAAGGGATGGATAGAAATTTACCGCGGGAAACGCGGCCTCGCCGTCCTATTGCTCGGAGATTATCTCACGGACCTGAAAAAATCGGGGATGGACCTTCGTCTACGCTGCGGCGAATCTTATATTACAGTTTGTAATGATTCTAGATAAAGTCAGCAAAGGGGCAACGTTTACACTTCGTCAAGATGAAAAATGAATAAAATTAATAAAATTAAAGAGAACCGAGAAAAATGATTATTCAACTTTTTACAACCTGCACTTTTCCTTACACAGAATCTTTTCAGAATCTTTTCGTGACACAGAATCTCGAAATTATTGGCCCATTATGCTTTACGCCAAAATTAGTACTCGACGGTTTTTCGGGTCGCTTATTTCAAATCTGAAGGCAAGATATCAAAAAAAAAAAAAAAAATTCAAAAATCATGGTTTCTGGTGTGTTCCAATGCGGATTAGATAATCAAAGCCTGATGAACGGTTTCTAGGGAGGGGCACGATTCATTTTTACGATAGAATTCAACAATCTTCTTCGAGGAGTCCAGAATCTTGTTTCACAATTGCATCAGGTCGAGTCACGGTTTATTTTCGGAAGCAAAACTCCCCAATTTCGTACCTTAGCACAGAAGTAGTACCCGCCAACGAGGATGCTTCTATTATTGCTGCCGATACGAGGTTTGATCCGAACTCAAAAAGTTATAAGGAATGTTTTAATTATCCTTGGTATCGGACGCCGAACGCGTATAATAAATTGATTTCGGATTTATCATATGGCAGGATAAAATTCGTGTCTTAAATACGGACGATACGTATAGGTATATGGTTGATTTATTTTCGTTTTAATCCCTCCGGCATCAACGTGTCTACATCCACATACGAGCTCGTTGTAAGCGTCGTAGCTGGTGAGGCGAGAAACATAGGATCTGTACCAGAGTATGAAAGATGTATATGTGCGAGCGAGCGAGCGTATAATGCGTGTGTACATCATATACGCACGTATGTGAGCGAGTCATTCGTCATAGTTAGGCGGACATAGGAGGTGGTTAACGAGTGACAGATTGGATCACGTTTACTATTAGTCAACGATCGGGTCGAGGTCTGTGACCTTCGCCTCTCTCTCTCTCTCTCTCTCTCCCTCTCTCCCTCTCTTTTCTCTTTCATTTCTTTTTTTACTCTTCTCTTTCTCTCTATAGCCCCGTTAGACTTCACCTTTTAGACACGCGTCGTGGCTCATTGACGAATTACAACGTCACGATTCTATGACCCCGAAGAACACCGCTAGTATACGTACCTCATTCTAACAGAGCTTAGGACCTCGATACTATACTCGGAGTTCCATATACAATACCTACACACTGCGCCTATTAGGACTACACGGTAAAACGATTCGAACACACTATTCATTCGATTTGAGATAATCCGATATGCCCAAAGGTCAGAATCCTGCCTTTTATTTACGGACTCGAAACTGAAGCCCATAGGACTGCGTTACGTTCGTTATTGTGCGCGGGACGGTTCTTTGAAAGCTTGAAGGATTTATTCTTCTTTGGAAAACCTTTTTTCTTTCATCTCGTCCCCCTATCCCCGTATATTGAATGATTTCTGTATTCATTTCATCGTACCTGATTCCCCGCTAGCTACATACGATGTGGATTAATTGATTCCATTTATCGTATAGCTTTTTAAAAGTTTATCCCCGCAGAGGCAGTCATCGAGGGCTTTGATTAATTATTCATTAATGAATTAGGGGAGAAGGATCTCGGAGAGAAGTCTACCCAAAGTGATGCGATAAGGAGGAACTTGGGTCACCAGGGGAATTGAGCGAGTTAGACGTACAGAAGTTGGAAGTTCTATCTGTATACACTGTAGTATACACATGGACACATAGACGCGTATACTCACGCATACTAACTACGGGGATGCTGCATAGATGTTCGAGGAAGTGAACGGGGTTTGACTATAACGGACTCCCGGTCCCGGTCCCGGTCCCGGATAGTCGCTCGATCTTAATTAAAAAGTAATTGCGTCCTCGCGAAATCTAATCGGCTCTTAAACGTGAAGTTGGGTTTTAAAGAAACGTGATTAATCGCAGGGTCTAATTGAAAAATAAATAGGTGACGAACTGCTACTCCTGCTGCTGTTGCTGTTAGTGCAGAGACTGCGGTCGTAGGACACGCCTTGAACAGACGCGGAAGTAAGGGGATGAAAATACACCCTAACGCTTATTCCTATTCTTCCCCGTTTTTTTCTTTTTTCTTTCCATCTTTTTTTCTTTTCAGGGGGAGTCGGGAAAACTAAGCATATCATTTTTCTCCTGACATTGACGAGAATAAAAATCAGGGGGTTAACCAATGCTCAAGATTCTTTTTATCGGCACACCAGATATATTCGGGTCTCATTGCTTCAAACCATTTCACATTATTTCAGAGCCTCTTCAAGATCCTAAACGATCCTACAAATGATTGGAAATATTCGAACATTTTTTTTGGGAAGAAGAGGACATTTTTTCATTCATTTCAAATCATTCGAAATGTTTTTGTTGTCATGACTCGAAAAATCTTTGATACCGTTATTTTGAAATGGGGTCTAAAATCTACGCAAGATTATCAGACTGGTCAACCCTGCCGTCCTGTTGATTCCCACTCGTACAGTTCATCCGCGTATATCCATCTAGAAAGAAAATAAAAAATAATAATTCTACAAATTCTCGATGAATCTTATCCCGACAAACGATAATATGTGTTGAAGAATCGCGTAGCTGCGTAGCGTAAACGAGGTACAATCAACCAGTGCAGCCGTTCGAAGCGGACCTCTGGTTCCATCGCTCCATCGCCCCGCCGCACTACTTCCGGTAACGACGACACGTGACAGCTAGCGTTTTTACGATCAGTATTATTGGCGATTTTCACCACGGGTGAAACTCCTGGCGACCATACTAGCTCCATGAATTCTCGGCTCATTTGACGTTATCGTCGACGTCGGTTGATTTCGCCTTGGCAAAAGTTATCCGCGAGGCATAAGGCACATATATATGTATATACCCATGTACCTATGTATGGCTTATACCCGACTCACTGTATTACCGGATAATATGGGAACAGCTGACAGCGGCACACGGCGACCCGGACTCAGACGACGACGTCGACCCCTGGCACCTACACCCTGGTTCTGTCGAGCAATTACGGAGCCACGGACGTAGGTACTATACCTACCGTCATCCGTTGATTTCTATGGCTCTCCGCTCCCGGCTTCCACTATATACTTCGAGTATAATATCTCCCTTCTTTCTCACCCCGGTGCACCCTGCGCACGTGTGCTTTTCGGTCTTTGAGGGTCTCTCGTTCGAGCGTGTTCCCGAATACCGGGACCGAGTAGCGTAGCAGTGAGTTCTGTACTACAAGCTATGGCCGGGGAAACGGATAAGAGGGGACACACTTTATGAAGATTAGAACCTTTTATTGTTATTGGTCCTAGCTAGACGCCCGGCTAGCTTGCTTTCTCGTTTTATGGCAGGACCGAGTATTAACGAAGCCGCGAACGCTCGAGGCTCGAGGCTCGAGACTCACCTCACATCACCGCCACTCGCGCCTCAAGGTACCTAGGTAACGACTGAGAAGTAAAAACGGCTACTACAACCAAGAATCCCTTCTCTGTCCCTTGCTGGAGAACAGAAACTCTATACACCCTGCGCTTTCGAAGCTCTGTAGAGATCAAGCCTCTCCGCAGTTTGTCGTCAAGACGTAGCTGGGAAGCGTAAGTTCATGTGTCTTTCATTAATCCTGCGCTAGTTTGTTTACCGAATCTATTTTGGCTTTTTGCGTGTAATGTAAAGCCAAGTATCCGTTGAAAGAAACTCCTTATATTAGTGATAAAAGAGTTGAAATAAGTAAACGGCACATAGCTCCGGAAGATTCCTCGTTTATTTTTTTTTATTTTCGCAAAAGCCCGCAACGTCAAGCCGCGGGGCTGCAGACGGATAACCACTTGCCCAAGCGGCTGAGTTTCTCAGCTTGACGTTTTGTCACGGTAATAATAGCATTAGTTTCCTCGCTCGCTCTCCCACCCGCTCTTGGTGCTTCTTTTTTACCACCGAACCGTGGACTCTCCCATTACACTGATGGCCCTGCGACAAAATTACATTTAGCCTAGTAGAAACAGATGACAAACTCGCGAGGGATTCTGGGATATGTTTCTTCTCTTACCAGCTGCGCCATTATACCTAGCCATCCTCTTTCTCTATTCAATACGTTAATAATACACGTAGGTATTTACACACATACGCAACCTCGTGTTTGGATAGACGCGTCAAAGTTCGAGTCTCGGTTGAGTAATCGGGGTTTCCCCGTCTCGATTTATAAGAGCACCAGCCCGCTCCAAGGTATGGGGAGCAGCGCGTTTACGACTTGGCACTCTGCCTAGTAGAAGTCGCCAAGTGGTCAGGCATTTGTAACGTAACAAGCCATACCGCGATACGATGGTAAACATTCACTCGCCAACGTGGTGAGAACGATTTTTTCTATATTAGGATGGCTGTCCCCGAATCTGATTCCATGAGACGAGAGCTCAACGAGATGGATGTTTCACAAAAACTGTTCCACTTCATTTGTCGATGACTCAATTTCATTGGAATCGTCATCATTTTTATAAACCATTCTTCGTCCAACTTACCGAGCTTTTGAACTCGGGAACAGTACGACTGTATCGCAAGAATTGAATGATGGGGTTAAATCCTCGTATTTGGGTGAGGATGCTGAAAAAACGTGTTCTTCGAGATTCCCAACACTTGCATTGTATCTGCGCGAAATTGATCGACATACGAAAGAAACTTGTTGGATAGATTGGGTGCGGGTGTTACCGTCACGTCTGTCAGCTTCAGGGTCTCTAAAGGACGGTTAGTCCCCTTGGCAGTCCTGCACATAGCTGTGTATACGATGAAGATTTCTGTAGTGAGAGGTGCAGTAAGGGTGAAAGGTGGAAGGTGGAAGGTGGAAGGTGGACTATGGACTATGGACGGAGTGGAGGGATCTTAATTTTTTATTCTTCGAGATCCAAGGAGCGAGGAGATCCTTCTAGATCGGAGATGCATTGAAACTCAAGACCCTTGAGATGGCCCCATCTCGTTCGGGAGGGCGACCCGGATAGATCCTGAAAGGAACCCGACTGAAAGAGACCAGAACCCGTACCGTACCTACCAGGCTTCCTTTTTCTCGTCTCCTCGTCTCCTCTATATCCACGCACACATACCTACTCCTCCACGTCTCCAAGCGCAAAGAGACAGACGCGAACGACCGTCAAATGCCATTCAGATTACACGAGCGTACCTTTATTCTTTGAGAGTTGAACGAACAGACATACATACCTACAGACAGACAGACAGGTAGGTAGGTGGGTAGATAGGGAGGTAAAGCTGCCATAGAAAATCATAGAACACCTTAGCGCGTTATTTATTCCAGTGGCACGCGGTGCTGTAGTGTTCAGTGATTTGTCCCATTGAGAGAAGGAGCTCGAGGTTATTTTGACCCAGAAAAATATTACCGCTCATATTTCCCATGGGGCATTTTACAGCCCCAGGTAGGGTACGTATAGTATACACCCGAAGCTAGAGAACAGTTCAAAGACTCGGGTATTTCGAGTTTGACGAGTATGAACTTATCCCTGCTGCAGCTTTTCAAAAAGGCGATCATTCCGTTCGTACGTCGAGTGAGATTAATTGGGGGATGATTACCCGTGGCAATATAACTTCCGAATCATTAAGATCGTTGTATTAATTGCATCCCCGTCAATTAGAAGCAATTAGAGAGCCGTCTTCGCGAGGAATAATTAATGGATCGGGCCAATCGGTTGACGAATGTTCAAAATACCAGTCTGGTATTATTCGAAGGCAAAGATGGAGGGCCTGCACCCTCTCCTCATCCATTTTCAATGAAGAGCTTAAGATCATCAAAAAATAAACAGTTCTCTTTTTCCAGACCCGTGACCCGCTTTCATAACAGAAGACGGCAGTTGATTTTAAAAATATATCACTTCCACTTCGACCTTTATATTCCACACAGTTCACAGCCCACATAATGTGCCCATACCTACTGCTATACGAAAAACACTCTTCCAGAAGACTGCGTCGCTTCTGTGTATCCAATGCCTTTGGGCATTCGGTGGAAAGTGATTGCTGCAGTGCCGTTAAAAAATTCATTACCCTTTGATTTGGGAAATGGTTATACGCGCGCGCGCGTGTGTGTGTGGATGTATATTAACAGGAATATCATATAGGGAAGGAGATGGAATATCGGGGAGCGGATTTAATCGGCGCTCTTATCGGTCAAGCAGAAATTTGTCGGTCCTTGAAAAGGCCTCGAATGATGCTGCGTTGAACGGTGAACGGTGAATGGTGAACATTGAACATTGAACATTGAACCGTTGAGTAAAAGCACTAGACGGCCGGTTTCCGCGCATTCAAACTGAGCCCAACACGCAGGGTTCATTTATTGTCCGTGTACCATGGCTCGCGAACTCTCAGAGGTTTCAAGCACGCTCTTCACCCTTCGCCCTTCATCCTCTGCCCACGCCCTCGGCGACCCTATCGTCAATTCATTTTCACCATGGGGTAAAACACCAAACGAAGATGAACTTATGAACCGTGAAATGTTCTTTAAATGAAAATAAAATAAAAATAATGAAAAGAAAAGGAACGCAAAGTTCTTCTTCTTCTTCTTCTTCTTCTTATCCTGCAATATTTATTATTTCATCCACCATTTAATCCCTGAAGAAGAGGTCTTTGTCACTCTAAGCTCGCTCTACGACGCGGTGCGTTTAGTGCGTAGATCGCGTGTCTATATTCATCCTGGTTTTGTCCCGTGTGTTAAGCACGGTCCACGTGTTCTCTTCTCTCAACTACGCAGTTCTACCTCGCGAGCTGCGAATGACACACGGGAAAATTCGGCCCCGCTCTCTCTCTCTCTCTCTCTCGCTCTCTTTCTTTCTTTCTCTCCGTTGCTTCTGCTTCGACCACTCTTCAACAGCAGCAAGTGTTTGCATTAGAATTAGACAAATATAACTTTGTCTTCGGGCTGAGTGCGTCGCACCAACCACCGGTGAGCATGGGTCAATTTTAAACACAAATCTGCGCTGCATGTGCTGCCAGTGCAAAGAGAGCGGGAGGACAGCTCGAAACGGATCAGCTGCTCCCGAGGTCGAGATTAGCTCCAAGGGGTGTCCAGTATAGGTACTGTCAGCACGTTTCCTGGTGAATTGTCCTCGCCGATGAGAGATCCGGCGTAAAAGCGTGCCAATTGCACGAGGCCTCGTAAAAACCCTCGGCGAATGAGGATAGTTGAATCCCCGCTTAAGGGTGGTCATTAAAATGAACCGTCCACGCATCCTTAATACCGGGGCGGCATTAAGGGACTTCCTGATCCTGCGAGGCGGCGTCTTCTTCCACGCGTAATAACCGCTAATAATTCTTGGCCTTTCCAGCCGGAACAAGCCTCGCGGGGGGCACCCTCTGAGGCGCTGTCGCCATGAGGTCGAGGACGACGGGGATGGTACGGAAGCTAGGGTAGATGCCTGCCATCGTCTTCCTTACGGCCTTCGTGGTTAATCTATGAAATCACCGAGATATACGACCCGTGGCCTGGAGTATGTGTCACTGTCTCACGACGGCCTCCGCCTCCACCTCCGCATCAGCTTCGACCCTCCGCATTCTGCAGACCATTCTTCGCGGGGTATCTAGCTGTTCACCGAGGAGGAAAGCGCAGACGCCCTTTCGGCATCGATTGCTATTATATGTACCCACCCGAATTTTGCGAACCGATATATCATCTCGAGTGTGACTAATTGGAACGTGATTTTAATTGGCCACCTCGAACCTCGAGTCCTTACCGCAGGGCTCCTTTCTATATTGCAAAGGGGAAATTGTTTTTAAACAAATTGTCCTGTAAGCAGTACCCATTGCACCTTGTCTCGGGCCTTTGGTGATCCGTAGTCCTGTTCTTTCTCTCTCTGTCTCTTCGATCCAACGTTTGGCCAACAAATCGAGACTCTTTCGAAGGACGGTAAAGGAGATTCTAGTCCGGGCAGCTGCGCGATCCCCTTTTTTCCTCAATTTTATGTTTTCTCTCGTATATATATATATATATATATATACGTACCGCTACGATCCTTCCAATTATCTGTACAAACGTCTTCCACGTAGCAGGTAACGAAAAAAAGGAAGGAGAACCGGACGTTGGCGAGGAGAAAAGACCGGCGAAACGACTCACAGAATGACATTTATTAGTGCTTACTTTGTTGGTTCTTTTGGTACGATTTGAGCCACTAAGTGGGCTGTTACTTTGATGGTAGAGCGTGGTCGATTGTTCACGAATTAGAAATGAACAATCGTGAATAACATCATTGGGATGGAATAAAAAGAATGCGACAATAGAGAGAAGTTTAAAGGGAGCGAAAATCCTTCAATGCTGTGAAGAGGAGTTGATCTAATTAATAAGAAAGCACAATTCTGGAATGGGATTGCTATGGGAGAGTTTCAGGACCATAAACCCCAGCGTCTAGTAGGAGCGTGGCTTTACCTCTCTCTCTCTCTCTATAGATCTCGTTTTTCTCTCTTCGGCTTGTTCGACTGCGTAACATTTCGCTGAACTTTACGGGGCGCGATGATTGCGGACTACCCGAACACAAAAGTATTTTATGATGTAGTGTATTCCGGTGAATGCGCGCGGGGGATGGAGGAGATGGTCCAATCAAGAGGAGCTTCACCCAGAAAGAGAGGAGGAGATAGAGAGTATACATACAGCCGATTGTGTGGAGTAACAAGGGGAAAAAAGATAGAGAGAGACAGAGAGAGGGAGAGATCGACGCAGCTTCCAATGGGGCAGCAGAGTTTAGGGTAGGGGGATTATTAAATCGCGCGGAAACCGAAGTCCCACTCCGATCCTGAACCGATTTATGATCGGGCAATAGCATCGCCTTGTTTTTTCAAATTTCCTTACTATCCGCAATTCTCTATCCCCAATTTTCTATTGTCTACAACAAACTTGACTCACTTACTTCCCCGATCCAGAACTTCGCCCCTATATCCCTAATTCATTCGCTCCGTCCACTTTCGAACGCTCCTCGCACTATCTGCAAATATATTCCGACCAGATACCAATAATCCCTGTATTTCGATCAACACCCAACGGAATATGAAAAGAACAGAAGGACCCAAGTCATTGAATATACATGATTTTCCTCCCCGTATTATAGTATGTGATGAAAATTGCACTTCTCAGGGAGCAATTATGCATCCGTCAAACACGCAATCGCGACAGTTCCGTACCTATGTATTACCTAACTGTATTTGCCTCTCACTATTATGGTACGTTCACCTCTAATCTCGTGTGTTTTAGGGCTGAAGATTTAGCCTAGCTTTGTTAGTCCCTACCAGGAGAGAGACCAGGAGAGAGACTTACGTAATCCGAACTTGGAACTGGATCTGGGTGTCGTGTTGTTCACCACTGAAAACCTTCCACTTAGCCATACGAGTTTCTGCTAACTTCTTGTGTCGTTTAATAACGATTTTCACCGCGTGAAAATTCCGTTTGATATCTACACCTGAGAATGGCGTTTGTCCCATTCTCGAGCCAAGTTTGGCCATACCCACCGTATTAAGCCAAAGTATGACGGGAAGCGAGCAAACAGCCACGTGTGGCTATTAAAAATTCATGTAATTTCTCGGTTGTAGGTATATAATCTTTCCAAGAAGTGAAGAAGGGCTTCTTGGGGCTGAGGAACGAGGGCTGTTGCTTATTAGGCAAGCGCAGGGGTTGTTTCGTTTAGCTTTTGCCCACCGCGTCGTGTCGACCTCCGGCTGCTGTATGCACGTCTCCTACTCGTACATAGCTACTTCCTCTCTTCTCCTGCATATACAGTATATATATATACAGTCGAGCGGAAAAGGATATTTTCGTTTCGAGGACACGAAAGGAGAGAGAAGACGAGAGAGAAAATGGAAGCAAAAAGAGGAAAAGAAAAGTAAATCAAATCCTGGAAAATAAATTTACTTCAAGATAGCTAGTTTATTGTCGAATCTTCCAGGTCACATCTTCATCATGTGTATGGAGGTACTACGAGTGCAGCAGCTCGAATAACGGGTGTAGTGAATTGTGGTTAGATCCAGGGCGCTCTGACCTTCTCGACGTAACTCAGGTCTAGGTGTGGCTGAATAATTTGTGAATTCAACTTCTACCGCAGGGGTGGAACGAGCGAGGCGTAGAATGTAAAAAGATACGAAGCAACCCTCTAGGACTTCGGGAGCAGCGTTTCGTCGAGTGGGTCTCGATGACCTGCACTTGGCCAATTTTTTGTCCCTCGCGCGACTATCTCGCCGAGAAAATCCTCTCCTCTTTGAGATTTAGGGAAAGAGTGGTGAAGGGGATGAGGGGAGGAGAGGGCGAAGGAAAGACAAAAAATTATTGGGGTGAGAGCGAAGGGGTCTCCAGTTCGTACCGCGTTTCTTAAGCGCTAGGGTGGATTTAGGCCCGGTTCAACTACGACAAATCTTACGTGCGCGCACGAGCATAATCCCTTAATTACTCGCGGTAGCGGCTTTCGCCGTCTAACAGGTAATTACAAGGGGTGATTGTTACCGGGACGCCCGCACCCTGCATCTAGCTCGATGATATTTATGTTTGCGGGAAAACACCAGACACTCCCCGAAAACCCTGGGGGTGAAAACAGTTGCCAGTCGTCGTACTACACCCTGCCACATGGATATGTTACTTCCGGGATCCTCGATGACAGCCATTTATTCTCCCTTCGTTTCCACCACGGTTTAAAACCGTATTTTCTCATTTCAATTACCGAGAAACCTCGAGCTTCTGATTATCGACTCTTGTTACTGCAAGTGGTAAATACATAATAAACGTTAGTCAGGGGCTGCAACAAGCGGGGCCGTTCAAATTAAGCTGAACACGATTCCGCGCCCCGCCGACTCTCAACAAATCAATAGACGATCCTCCCCTCACTTCGGCTGATAAAATAACCATTTACAGTTCCTCTTATCCCAATTGAAAAAAAAAAAAGAAAAAACGGGTTTTTTTTTTTGCCTCTAGAAACGATTTTGGGTTTTCTTTAAAATTTCAACTTTTCCTAAATTTTCTTCGAGTAGATTAGAAAACCTTTTCGTAGGACGTCAAATTATACTCGTCATACCCCCTTTAAGCGTATTAAATATACGGTCGTGGATTCAGGACTGGAAGTGTTAATTAGTAAAAATAAAAAAAAACGTCCGCGCGCGTAAGCACTTAGTCGAAACAAAGCGCGTACCTCCTCTCCAAGGCTTTGGGTGTAGGTAGCTGTAGGTAGCCGTAGGTAGGTAGACTTTCAGATTTCAGGGGTAAAAACGACGGTAGAATTGCCTAATTTTCACCGTATGTATATATACCTATCCTCAGTTATAATCAACGAAGCCGGAACACCTCGTGTCTCTTTTGTGCTTTGAAAATTACCTTCGGAGTGTTACCGCATAGAAATTTTTCAACACACCCAATCCCAGATGTCCGGGGCTTTCATATCGCTTTACTGAATTTATGTATCTCGTTTATTACATACCTACTCGAGCACGAGAAAAAAAAAAAGGAAAAAAAAAAAAAAAAAAAACAACAAATCCTTCTCAAATATAACCGCACAGAATTTTTCAGCAAAGGTTACGACGCTGTACCAATATATATACTATGTATACCTTAGGGCGTTTGAAAAAAATTAACTAATCATTTTTTTACCGTCCCAACATTAGATTTTGAAAAAACACAAATCCTCCTAGGAGACGAGCTCTGTGTCTCAACTCTAAGGGGTGGTACAGGCCGTTTTTCTATGTTCATTCAACTTTTGGAAATCCAAACTTTTGCCGAGATCCGATCTCCCTGAAACTCACTCAGAAGGGGTTTTTTGGGTCGCTGATTCCGGATCTGGGGTAGAAATACAAAAATTCAAAATGGCGCGTGGTAAAATTGTGAGAAGTAGACTGTTTTGCATCAACATTGGTATTCGAAGGTTCTTCGGATCCGCTAATTTCAAATCTAAAAATGAAAAACATTACCTGATGCACATTGATGGACGCCGAAGACCCTGAGTAGAAATTTCCACATACGACTCAGCTTGCTTTCTAAAATTTTGATCCATCATTTTGAATTTTTGTATCGCGCGTTTGGATTGGAAATAGGCGATCTCAAATTTCTCCTAATCGATTGTTGACTCCATTCAAAATAGATGAATTAACGATCAGATATTCTCCGTTGATAAAAGGATTCTCAAGCCTTTTCAATGACGACAGAAACGAATGGGTGTGAAACTCTGTGATCGAATTAGTGCCATTTTCCGACATGAGGTGGTCATTGATCCATAAAGTTCGGGCCTTCCAGTACAGCCTATACATGTAAGAGCCCATACAAAAGGGAAGGGGGTCCAATGCCGAGATGACAAATGAACGGTCGTGTCACTACGCATAGCGGAAAACACGAAATGTAGTAACGACCTATACCTATAGCCGACTCTCTACGGAGCTCGGGTAATCGCTTGGAATGGTTTTTTCAGGAGGGCCTGGCCGCCCGAGTCCCTCGAAATGAAACGAAACAGAAAAAAAAAGAAAATAAAAATAAAAAAAAATAAAAAAGCGAAGGAAGTAAAAAAGAAACGGCAAAAACCGTTTCGTTTTTACGAGCCAGGTCGCGTAACGATTATCTAATGTAAGTAGCGTCGAGGCATAGGTGCCCTCGAGACGCCGAGGACCTCCAGAACGCTCAAAGTCCAGAGTCCAGAGTCAGGGTCCGGCAGGATCTCCCATGGGTAACATTCAACACTCGTCCTACTCTCTGCGGCCTGTGCCAGGACGTGACACCCTCTAAGGGACGATTAAATATTAACCTGAACGTCTTTAGTATATTTACTGCTTTTTGGGGGATTTCGCAGTGGCTGCTGGCTTTATGGGGGATTTCGACGAGGGTATTACTTAACCCTTTCATTCGGTGGGAGGTTACGATTTACTTATGAAATAGTCCTGGGAACTAGGGACAGTAATTATTTCTCTTAAACTTTTATCAAGAGTCTTAGTTCCTCTTTGTGGAATTCGAGGGAAAACTGGTGCTCAAGGTGCGCGGTGGATACACTTTATGAATAGATGTGGGTATCACGTGAAGCAGGTTGTCGTGACGAGAGAAAATAATATTTAGTCATTAAATATTGAAACGTCGCCTCCAGCTTGTCGTAGGGGCTGGGTTCGGGTGTATGGAAAACTGCTGCTTCTCACGGAAAAAGAATAAAAATATAAATATCAAAAATGGAGGAATAGACGCATAACGAACCACTCTGAAGGCTCTTCGATCCACCAGACCCTCCTATACCTTCATTGACTCTCGTCTTCTTTCTCCCCATCCCTTTTTTCTCTCTAACGAGATCTGCATCGATCCGGTTAACTTCCGACGAAGAAACGAGACCGAAACGAAAACGAACCGATAATCTACACACGAACATCTGCTTGTAAAAAAATAATAAAGCTGGAGAAAAACGTCGGGGATTTCTGTTGCGTGCCAAGAGTTCCGACCAACCCCACACCTCATCGCTGGAACCTGGAATGGAATGAGTTTTATTTATACTACGTCATGATCCCGAGGAAACGGCATGCCGATTCACAATCAAACAAGGAATCGGAGTAAGAAGTTGACGCGGAATTCTGGTGGTAACTAACTAACAGGTTTACATTAATTATACCCACCGGCTCTCAGGAATTGACAAATTGGAATTTTACGCTCTTTCAGAGGCTCGGAATAATCGCGTTGCCAAATATGTGCTCTTCGAATGTCACAACGTAAAGAAGCGAAGCCTCATTCCGAATATAGACATGCCATGTGGTTCCAGAGGCGACGAGAAAGAAGGATTTTTTCTTCCATTACCAATAAACTAATTTCTCCGTTAAAAATCTTCAGTCTTCTCACGGTTATACGAATTTCTTTATGAAACAACAAGTTCCGCGGCGTTCTCGTCGGTCTTTAGTTCGCGTCGCCGCGGGTAGGTGGACACGCCTTTCTAGAGCTCTTCCAGCGCCCGCTCGCGATAAAAGTAACGCGCCTTACGAATCGGGTAGTTTTCACGACAACCTGAACTCTACGGATGTTTGGCTCGGCAATATTTCTCCGTTCGTATACTGGGAAGAGAATTTCGGTGGGGTAGAAGAAGGTTGTTACTGTGACAACGGTACAGATCCACGTTTCATCATACATCTGACATTCTGAAAGAGTCGTCCAACGTATTGACCGTCTGAAAATTCCTCGAGTAAAAATCTTCCGAGTGGAATGGAATTTCGCACGTGAATTCTGCACGCGAATTGAATCGCAAGGGCGGTGCTTACCGACCTAGGGTATTATGGCGAGAATTGATATCCGCGGATCTTTTTTGTCTTTGTAATAACTGGGCAGCTTTTGTACGAAGTAAGCTTTCCGCACAGGTAAACCTTGACGTCTGATTAATTTTCACGTCGAAAGTGACGGGGATAACAATGAGGGTAATCGTACTACAGATGATGACCGTTTCGGAACAGAGACAGAAAAAAAGCCATTAATCCGAAACAATATGGCGTCGTAACGGACTCGCGATTCGACGAGGTGAAATTCATTAAAATGCTAACACCCGGGGGTACGGAGAGCGAATTTCAACGAGGTTGGGGAGACCACGAGACCCGGACGCAATCTCCCGCTGGGAACTGCACGTAACCAAATTAGTCGATACCACGATTTATTAGTCCCAGAGAACTCTTCGAGATCCGGTACTCAGCTATACGATCGTTGAATCGAAACCATACCGAGCTAGGCGAAATATCATCTTCGCTTCATCTTTTCCTAAATCAATTCTCTCCGAAAATCAAAGAGAATGTGTCCAAATTCTGTAATTTCGGTGATTGTGATTCGTTTTTTTTTTTTTTTTTTTTTTTTTTTTTTCACTTTGGGTTTCGGTAATCTCCCGTTCTATTTTGTTTTTGGGGTGGAAGGTTTGATTTTCGTTCGGAGAAACATTGATTGGACGGATTACTGGGTGGGGTAGGTGCTGTTTTAAGGGTTTATCAAAGTTCTTTACAGTCGGGAGCGTTTTCCCTTTCCGCGTTATACGAGCGATCGGACATTTTAACCGCGTACGCGCGGGGAGCAGGCCCCTATTTTTGTATCGGTTATCGTTACGCACGTACGAATCGCATCGGTCAATCCGGAAGGGGTTTGCTCGGTCCGTTCCAATCCTGTACAAACCAAAAACCTCGATCCCCTATTTAGAACGGCAGCTGCGCCTGTAGCAAAAAATAAAGTACAAAATAAGGCGGAGAACTGCTGCATCGAAGAAATTTTATCAATAAATAAATATGCTTTTGGTAAGACGCGCTTGGAACATCCCTAAAAAGAAAAAAAATAGCCGTCAATTCTTCTGCGGAAATAGCGCGAGGTAAAATTCACCCCTCAGGACTGAAGTCCCATCAATTTCGCTCGGGTTACGAATCCTCAATTTTTTCTGACCCCTTTTGTTCCTGACCTAAGCGTGAATTACTACATTAACAATTTCAAGGGTAGATAATTGAACCTCGCGTCGGCAAAATCAGCGTAAACACTTTTCATCATTATCCTGGTATGAAGAAAATTGCAAAGAAAAAAATAATGTCGAAAAAATGATTTCATTCTGTTAAATCAACCGCGGGGCACGGATCCTCGCGGTACCGTACTGCAGTCACTCTTCGCATCCCCTACGGACGAATGGATGGAATTGGATCGTAGTATAAGCAGAGGATGAGGAGGGTTTGGGTATAGGAGACAAGGAGGATCGTGGTAGAAGTGGCAGGCGATCGTGCGAGACGAGGCTAGGCCTGGTCTGCCCTGGTCTACCCTGGCCACCGCGTATTTCGCTCCACCTGCTCGCCGGTCGCGCGGTCCCTTGAGGAATATGTTATTAGGCCTTCAGGATTATGTACTTCTCGATAGGGGTGGAAAGAGAGGAAGAGAAAGAGACGACGGGGTCGGAGGTGAGGAGGGGCGCAGAACGAGGAAGGAAAAGTAAAGCCCATGGTACGGGGCTGATGCCGAAGGAGTAGAAGAAGAAGAGATAACCGGGAGCCGACAGACGACCCAATTTAACATCTTCTCTTCGTACTACATGTTGCCGATACCGGCGCGGGAACCGATACCGTAAAATTGGCTCTCTCTCTTTTTTCCGCCCCCGTAGTCACCGAGTTTTAAATTTCCGATCACCGAACTAGGGCGGGCAAGAAGTGGGAGAAAATGTGTCAAAAATCTGGCCGAAATCGTGTTCGGAGATGATTAGGATATCGTGGAAAGAGATCGGGGGGTTTCCGTACTTCTTTTTCTCACGCGATATAAATTCGCAGATTCACCCCCCTCCCTTTTGCTGTTAATCGGAGCATTCATCATCGTCGATTCTTAGGGAATCAAATTTTCGTTTGATTTTATGGTTAAATTTTTTCGAAAGGTGGATATTACGCGTCGAGAGAGAACGAGGAGCTGTCTAGTCCCACGAGGATCGATAAAGCAGTAAGTTGAAGGGTGAAGCGAAGAAGGGCGGCGTGGCGGGCGAGGAATGAAGAGTAGAGAGTGAAGGGTGAGCGAACCACCTGTTTCCATGCGAACCGCGACGATTCATGACCCTACAATTTTTTCATAGTTTTTTTTTTTTTTTCTTCTTTTTTCTACTTCAACCACCCGTTTATTATTAAATCCCCCTGCGTCACTGAAATTCGAAAATGAAAATTATGAAAAAATTCTTTCCTCCGAGTTTTTATAACCGCCTTTGGTGGGTATATGCGGTATAACGCAATCTAGCCGAGCTTGAAAAAGTGGCGAAAGAAAATTTTTAATATTTCAAAAGATGGTCGCATTTTTTTTTTTTTTTTTTTTTTCTCTACAGACGTATAATATACACGTGTATTAGGAAGCTCGGAAATTTCGATCTTGGGATAATGTTTTATTATACTCTCAAGATTGTTTCAAAAGATAATTATTGTTACGGTATTAAAAATAATTTAATGACTATATTCTGAGGGGGGTATGAGTTTTGAAAATTTGTTAAACGAGGTTGAAAATCCTCTTAAAATCGGCAACAACAAGATAAGAAACTGCGGCCCCATGAAATTGGGCTAAAAAAAATGGTGATAAAAAGTTTTATATATTTATATTTTACTTTTATTACAGCCTTATGACGCGCGGTTATATTTCACCCGCTGATACAATTTTTAAGTGTCTACCAACGACATTGTTTAATACTTTATAAGTCAGGCCGAAATTTTATCGTCAAAAATCCATAAACCTGCAGCACATCCTCGTTTCCTACACCCTTCCGCACATTTCATCAATTCAATCTTTCCTATATTATGAAATGATGAGGATAAACGGATGAAAAAATTAAGGGGGTGTATACCTACACCTTGCAGGGCGTAATCTGATTTCAAATCAGCGACACGCTATGAAATTTTTTTTTTTTTTATCGTCTCTTCGTCGAATATACCGGAGAGGAAGCGACTGTCGCATCGTAGATCGCAGCTTTTCGAAATCCGGAGGTAATAATATAAAGTGATATCATCCCGGGGAAAACCAATGATGATACATATAGAGACGAGCTCAATTTTCTATCGTTAGGAGAACGTGAAATTCATTTTTCTCAACATTTATAGAAAAAAAAAAAAATGAGATGAGAATCAGAAATTTGTGTATTCAAAAATCGAACTCATCGGATAAAATTTTTAATTTTTTTTCTAATTACATCAATCTATATGTGAGGAGGAATCCATAAAACCTGAAATCATTTCTAATTATGTCTCAAAGTACTAGAAATCAGCTGTGAAAAATTTCAGTCAATGGGATATTACTTCCTGAATCTGAAACTCATCCGCACCCTTCTTACCCGTAGTGGCAGGTACCCGCGGAAAAATTTACAGATTTTTAACGACAAAATTTTACTCGTCACAATTCGGAGATCAGATGATTTTTTGGTGCGCTGTAGCTCCGAAAATGACGTCGTTGTAAATCTGTCGAATTTACACGAGATACCTACTACTACAGGTAGGGTGTGTACCAAGTTTGCGATTTTTCGGAGCTATACTGCAATGGGGAGAAAAAAAATTAGCCGCGAAATGTCGCAAATCGTGTTTTATTAAAATTCGGTAAATTCGGAGGCTTTGAAGTGGTACTCAGAATCGAGATAGGAACCCGGGGTTTTAGCTAAATTTTCTTCAGATATATTTGGAGACGTTCTGGCCCACGGGAGCGTTGGAATTTGAAAATGATGAAATTAAGGCCCACCCTAATGTGTATACATACATCTGTTTGAAATACTGAGAATTGTAACCGAGCTGGTCTAAGCTGGTCCTAAAATTTCTGGAGTACGGATGTATATCAAGTGGTATTTGGTAGCCCCTGTTATCCCCAATTAATATCAAAGCTTTGCTGTCGAGTAAGTAGGCACGTGTCACGTACATAGCTCGTGGCTCGTGGGCTTGCTTGCGTAACGGGGGCATGCGGCAATAGCTGACAATGACTGAGGTAGATGGAGATAAATACATAAGCACATAAACACATAAACACATAAATACATAAATACGTAGGATACGTGAATGCTGTGATCCATGTACAGGCGCGTGTGTATACTGTGTGTATAACATGGTATGTCTATAGTACATACAGGGTGTTTCAGAATGCGGTTCTTTTCTTATACCAGTGGATTCCTCGTGAAAATCTAAGACGATAATTATCAATGCTAAAATGTCGAATGCGGAGCCGTTTTCGAATGGGAGTCGTTCAAAGTAAGCCAATACCAGCTGAGTAGATACGCGACTGTCTCAGGGCCGCCACCGCCGGCCTGGCGGTTCTCGCGACGCCTAACCGACCACCGCGATCTCGCCAACCGACGAAATGACGGTGGCGGCCCTGAGCCAGTCTCATATCCGCCCTCGCATTGGCTCACTTTAAACGGCTCCCACCTGAAAACGGCTTAGCATTCGACATTTTAGGATGAATAATTTTGGTCTTAGATTTTCGCGAGGAATCCACCGGTGTAAGGAAAGTACCGTATTCTGAATCACCCTGTATATTGTTAGGAAGGAAACTCTGACACGTTGCAACCTTACAGATGCGTTCCTAGCGATATCCTTTCGTTCTAGTGTTTTAAAACAAATGTACTCGATTCAACAACGATTATTGTCAGAATAAACAGACTTGGGCGTATTCCGAAAGCGAAAAGACGTGTCGGTCGGTAATCCTTGTCTTTGATTTTTTCACGGAAGACCATTTACGGAGCGAATCTGTGGAAAGTTGTCAGTCTAATCGCGGGGCGCTTCTCCATCTACTGATATCTTACATGACAGCTACCGCTACGTCATCTGTAGATATCGGTCAAAGACGTATAAGATGGGTCGTCGGTTTCGTAAAAAAAAAAAAAAAAAAAAAGAAATGCCTGACAACTTTCCACCCATTCGCTCTGTATATACAAGTTGGGGAGCCAGATGTCCGGACCAAAAATGTCAATGGTGGTTTTAATCAGTGTTTTGTTTCACGAGAGGTGAGCACGCCGTGCCAGTCACGCGGGGAAACACGATACTCCCATGGTACTATACTGGTAGTATATTATATACTCGCAACTGCAACGGAGCGCCTCCGTGCTTGCCAACCAACGCAAACCACCCCCAAGCTCCAAGCCCCAGGCCCCAACTCCCTGCAACCCCGCAGACTTCGCCGATCCATTCGTATTACATTTCGCGTCATATGTTCGTACGCACGGGCGCGCGTTTATTTTCACTCCTAATTCGGAGAGTGCTTTACACCGAGGTAACAGCAAGACACGCTTTTCATGAATTGATGTTGTTGGTCATGACTGCGCTACGCAGTGTAAGTGCCGTTATAATAGCCGCCTATTCTCTCCTCGCGTAACTGTTTTACCAAAAAACCAAAAAACAAATTACAGACGTGAAAAGAAACACGGTTTTCAGGCTTTTACACATCGCGAGTCTGATGGCGTAGTATATACGTTTTTTTATGGCGCAATTCGTTATAGAAATAATGAAAACGTACAATTAGTGCGAAATTAAGAATTTGAAGAGCTGAAAAGGCAAAGCCCCGTATGTGGGCGGATACGACGTCCTGCTTTCAATTGTTCAATCCGTCATTTTCCAAGTTTTCGTAGAAAATTCTCATGTCTTTACTTTCACGAATGACAGAAAGTCGTATAACGTCGCCTACGACCTTCTGGAATTAGTTGACGATATTATTTTCCGTGTAAGCCAGGGCTTACGACGTTCCGCTTTAACCTGACCGATTATTAGCTGTTTCACCTAAATGATAAAACTTTTATGGTTCTGAAGATACCGAACGTTCGTATGCTGCGCTTTTGCCATTCGAATTCGAATTCGAAACGCGATATGATTTCAAAAAACAAAAAAAATTGACACCAAGTAGGTACCCGAGCCCGTACTCCTTCTAGCAACCGCTATAAAGTGGCATCCGAAGGACTTACCGGAATGGGCTTCCTTAATTTCGCGCGACTCGGTCCTTGGGAAGCTGAGGGATAAACTGCGGAGGGGCTTATATTTTCTTGGGGACAGTTTTATCACCGGGCAATCGATAGATGGGGGATACCCGGACCCTGGGAGGAAGCGTGTTAGTTACTATACGACCGGGTTAAACCAAATTGTTGTCACTTTTTCACCCTAATTGTTCGCGTTGATTAATTTTCTCAATTTTTATCTTCTGTCAGAAACTCCAGGGCGAGATATAAGCGAGAATTAATCAATCATCCGAGCCTCTGTAGGAATTGAGAAAATGAGAAATTAAGTTTGAGAACGATGGTTGCACCAGGGAAACGGGGAAGCACGGAAGCGGGGAAAAAGATGAATGCAGTAATTCACGCCAGCTTTCCGCCAGGTCCCCAAAACGTTTCCTTTTTTCCTGTTCTTTTTCGTCCCTGTATCACCGCCCCAGGATATAACGCGACGTTACTTATACGTTACGCCGACGAGTCGCCTACGACACGACGCAATCCCTATTGGTCCGTTACTCATTCTACCCCCGAAAGTGCCGAGGCTGGACCTCTCTATCCGTCTATCCGTCTATCCTTCTATACTTCTTTCTGGATGGCAGGAGAGAGGAATTCCAACAGGAGACTGGATGAAGATGGGCAAAAAAACAACAAACTCATTTTTTATGGCTCTACTAACCCATAGCTTTCAACCTTATTCCGTTGCGTGATTCATAGAAAACAAATGCTCGGACATGAAAATGATAATCCCAACAATTCTCGCACGGAATTTTGGATCTGACTAGCATTTTACGAATGACTGAGAAATTGTGAAAATCGCGTAATGAAAGGATGTACTGCTTGCATAAAAACGCAGTTTCACAGCAAATTTTGGCGAATGAAATTTCGAACTGCTACCCCTCCCGCACTCGATTTCCAAATCGTCTTCCATCCAGGAGAAAGCCTCGAAGTCTCGAGAACTACGAAACGCAGAAATTTCATTCGAATCCAACGGACGGCTTATGAGATATTAACGCTTTTCGAAAAAACACACTTTTACATCCCCTTGGCTAGTCGATCGACCGATTTTGCTCAAATTCGATACCGGGTGTGGAAATTATTTCAGGTATTCCTGTACCAAATTTCGTGAAAATCTATCCACTCGCGTTCGAAGGTTATTCGACGTATCGCTCATCCGTTGGACTTTTTTGGAAACACGTTTTAGCCTCCCCTTCGCAAACCCGTCGATCAATTTTTATCAAATTCAGTACCGGGTCTATAAATTATTCACGATATTTCCGTTCGAATTTTTTTTGAAAATCAATCGACTCTTTAGAAAGTTACCCGATTAATTGACGTACCGAAGTTTCATAAACTTTACGAATAAAATTTGAGTTTTATATTTTCCTATACCGCTATTGCAGCGGAATTTCTCTCTCGCGAATTGTGTCAACTGTTTCGAGCACTCGGTATCCTGCCGAGGGGTAGGTAGGTCTCGTGATTAACCAAGTTTTGTTCAGTGCTTGGGAAACATTTTCTAGAGCTAATAATTCCTCGAGGAGTTTCTGCCGCTGGATCTCTCCGGTGTTAAATTTCCCCGTATCTCGTCCTCGCAAGGATGAAACTTTCCGTCGGCACCACTTTCGATATTGCAATTCTTGCCGAAATACGGTTAATCCGATGTACCGGAATACGTATACCTGTTCCTCCCGTTTTCCTTCGATGAACACCGCGGACGTTTTTCATAGCCACTTTTAACACGCCCATACTAGCGATTTAAAAAAACTTTCGAAATCTGCTCCTGACATATTTACAAGTCTTCCCTTTCTCCGTGGGAGTCCAACTCGATCTCCACCAGCTCAGCTTAGCTTGGCTCGGTTCGGCTTTTCGTATTCTGCGGGCATTCTATCGGCGACAAAAGTATAATTTCTGGCGACGGTGCGCACTCAATTGGAAGCAATCGGTGAATGGAGCCGCTGTCATCGGCAGATGATCCATTGAAACGAATCCTGTGAAAGGATGGATATGGCGCCGACCTGCGCGTGGATATAACACACAGGACTATTCAAAAGTCGCATTAAAATCAAATAGGGTAGATTTGACTCGTCAGTAAAAAATATTCGAGTCGTAAAAAGAAAAGGGGAACAAAAAAATGGGAAATTATATCAGTCCCGTTTATGCGGCTGAAGGAAAATGGCAAATCGTAAGGTACAAGGTTCTGGGATTGATTGCTTACTCGATGAGCTTTTCGAGCGGATTAATTTTGAATAACTTTTATAAAGGAACATTTACCCGGCTCCCGCTGGCCTCGGGAAAGTTTTATTCAAGGGAGTCTCCGCGGCCCAACCCCTCCAGCATATCCTGGTTGATAATCAACGTTAGACCCTGCGCCCAAAAGAGTTCTCTGATCTCGGATGAATTTCTCAACGTTTACGTGCGAATACTTAATTCATCTCTTTTGATCCTTCCTGTATAAGTTTCAAGGACGTTTCCGCCCCGCGGATGGGGTCCGGTAGATAGGGGCTCTCTTCCCCGAAACAAATGACAGTTGCCAACTTTCTTTTTCTTCTTCTTCTAGTTATTCTGCTTATTTTGCTTCTTCCGCTCCTACGGAGTGCCGCGCGAGTATTGTGTTCCGCTCTCTGATTTCCTCATTAATTTTTCCACGGTCAATACTAATGGCTCCATTTTTTGTACCAAGGCTCCAAGTGTATATGAAGGAAAAAAAGAAAAAAAAGAAGAAGGAGAAGAGGAAAGCTTCGGCGCGTTTCCGTTCGCCGAATTTGACAAGCTCCGAAGATGTATGGGGCGATGAAATCTACCTGAGTATACTATAAGTGATTTCGTGGGTTTGGTCTTATCCCGAACAAGATTCGAATAATTATAAACCTTGAGGCGCATCCTGGATTCGGCGCAGCTACACGAAGGTTCGTCGCAGCTGTACGGTTCGCTGATTAACAGGGTCTTATCGTCTTCCAACTGGCAAAGCTCCAATAATCACCTTGAAGCCCCACCAGTTAATTCCGAACTAATTCTCAGCGTGACAGGGCCGCGTCCTATGCTGCCCACAAATTCATGGTTATTCGCCCCAAACCCACCAAGAATAATATCTCTTTGAAATTATCATTATCATTATTTGGCGGCGGCGGCGAAGAAGGAGAAGAAGAAGAAGTTACCTTTAATCCTTTACACCCTCGTTTGCACCCGCGTTATATGTTGTTTCTCTTTTCCTTCCCAAATTGTCCAACAGTGAATAAAAAGGTCTCTGCTTCTTCTTCTTCTTCTTCTTCTTCTTCTTCCTCTGCTTCTCCTTCTCTCCGCTCATTTTTATATCCTGTAATTTTTTCCCCACCCTTATTCCGCGGCCTCTATCTTCCCTCTTTTCTTCGAGGCAGCGAACCACGAGGGCGGTAGCAGCGAGGCTTTTCATTAATCTTGTCTTCGAGCCACGGATTGCGACGGGGAAGCGAAGACATTAGCGCATTTGTGATGCAAATAAATTCCTTCTGCCACGAGGACGTTTTACAAAACCCAAAGGATATACGTATAGCCTTGCGTCGCAGGGTCGCCCGTCCGTTTTACCTCAACCAGTTGGGACCTTGGGGATTGAATCGCGAGGGGGTTGTTCGATCCAGTAAAATGCACAAATTGATCACGCGGGGGGAAAATTTTCAGATCTTCGGGACATAAGAAGGAAGAAGAAACGGAAATTTGCTTTTTCAAAAAGATAAAACGAGCTCGTCCAACACAGGCTTGATGTCAAAGGTGAATTCTTTATTATTTTATCACCGATTGCGGAAAATTCAAACCCGAATCCGGAAGCAATGGCAAAACGAGGACGAAGAACGTATGCCGAGAAAGTTATTCCGTTCTATTCAGGGTAAATTTAGCATTCGTGGTGCGAACGAAAATTAAATCGTATTCAGATTGAAATGAAACGCAGGCTCGATTCCTCCCTTATTGCTTCTTCTCCTTCTTCTTCTTCTTCTTCTTCTTCTTCTTCTTCTTCTTCTTCTTCTTTTCCGTTTGCGCCCTGCGAGTCAAGGCAAGAGGTAAAAGTCGAGAGAAAAGGAGTTTAGAAGAAAAGGAGGAAACGAGACGAGGGCGAGAGAACGGACAGAGAGAATCTCTGGAGGATAAAAACTTGCGAATTCTCATTCCCGTTCCTGCTCGTTGACTCCCGCCTTTGAATTATGGGCAACCAAGGCGGGGCCAGCTTCTCTGCTGAGGGGTAAACGTTACAATTACGGTTCTGCGAGTGTCAGCCCAGTGATTTAAGCTTTTCTCCATCCCGAGGTAGAGGTGCGCCTGCCCCTGCCCCGCCCGGACACAGACCGACGACATTTCCAAATTTCATTCGATCATAAGAAATTGAAAATATTTTATACGGCATATTTCGATAGGGTTGGAAATCGAAATTGAAATTTCGTATTTTTTGACTAAGGGAAATTCCCTGGCTGGTGGGTCGGTGCTGTTTTTCTATCGTGCGATGATTCAGATCCTCCCCGGATGCGATTTCCAATGGGAAATATATTTAAAATACCCTTCACTTCCTCCTTCACTCTAATTTATTTGATTCTCCCTAGAGAGCGGTCCGCGGATCTCTATCCCCTTTCTTTGTCTGCGGCTCGTATCTGATCGAGTATCGTGCAGGGGACAAGGAGGATATAGAATAATAGATATCCGATATCGCCGCCACCTTACGCGACCTTCGTCCCTCCCCACGTCGATATTCCGCACCGTACGTATTAGGGTTTCATTAAAAGAAAACTATGAAAACCGCACAAATATATCCGAAAATGCGTATCAAAACGCTCTATAAAGTCGCGAACATTGTGTCGTTGTCGAGTCTTTCCCAACTCTTTCTTCCCTCCGCCCGCTTCATTCGAATCAAACCCCTGCAGCTTTTCTGAAAGTAACATTTTTCCAACCTGCTTGAGTTTCGCCGCACGATTGTCCGCGGATGATATATCGCGCGAGGACTGACGGGACGAATATAACCGAGTGAAAAAAATGACGGAAATGAAGGAAAAAGCATTCCCCTGATTTCTTCTTATTTTTTTTTTTTTTTTTCTCGTTTTCTACGAGATTTCTATACCCAACCTTGGAAAAATATCGATAACGTTGATAAAGGGGTGGAGTCGACGTCACCCTTCGAAATTTGGCTTCTTGATTAAACCTATACTATGGTATGTAAAAGCTGGACATGATACTCGATTCATAGTATGAAAATAATGTATTTCAATCTACAGATTCCGACCCTAAAAAAAGTTACGTTCCATCATCGACGGATCGTAGTGAGGGGCTCCTCCTCGGTCACTTTGGTCATTTAAATCTTTGAGGGCTGGTTATTTCCCTTGACCCAATGCTCCGTGGGATAAATTTCGAAATTCTCTTTATTCGCGCAACATTTTAAAGGGTAGGTAATTCTTTTATTTGTTCTTGCACAAAACTTGATACTAAATGGGGGATGTTTTCATGCCGTTTCTCCGTTTCATCAAGAAATCGAGAAGCTGTGCAATGGAGTATTGCCTGAAAAAAAAAAAAAACTCGGTATACCAAAGTTCTCGCAAGTGACCAACGAGAAATCCCTTGAAAAGGGGATCAGAATCAGTCTGAAAAAATGATTTATTAATTTTTAGATACGTGATTTTTTTTTATTTCAAATATATTTATGATCTGCCCCGGAATGACGTCCGTTCAGGATATTCTCCCCGAATTTAAAAAGGCTCTGCCTCTTCGCCCCTCAGTCTCGCCCTTGTAGCGATTGCATATAATATTCGCGTATAAATCGAACCGTACAAGGGTTGAAAATTTCTCGTCATTGCTCGATCGTACCGATTATGATAGAAATATTTATTTATTTGAAACGCGGTTTGCAGTGGTCAGGCGTCAAGGGTGTCGAGGGTCACCGCATTCGTTCGTTCTCTCGTTAGAATTTAGATCACGTATCCCTTGGCACCTCGAGGCTCGAGTGCCCTAGAGCCATCTGCCCCGTCGCTAACCCTACCCTCACTCTTACTCCCGAGGTGGTGCGAACTGGCGAGAACCTCGACGCATATACGGAGCCAAAATACTGTCGCCCGAAAACTTTGACAGTGTCGCGCGTATCATTTGAATATAATATATTGGGGTGGTCCTTAATTCAGTCATAATCGAATTTCAATGTTCGCACGGGCCAGAACGTCTCCAAATATTATACCAAAAAATCTAGTCAAAATCTCTGGTTCCCATCTCAATTCCAAGTCCTGCCCCAAGGCCTTCGAATTTTCCCATCTGAGTGAACCACGATTTGTGACATTTCGCGGTTAATCTTTTTTTATTTTTTTTTTGCGGTACTTGAAATTGAGATAGGAACGTGGAGTTTTGGCCGCATTTTTTTGTATATATTTAGAAAAACCGATCAAATCAAGGACCACCCTTATATGTAAGATACATGCCGAGATAAAAGCAGCCACGCGAAATAAGTGGGTTCAAATTTTCTTTTGATCGGATTCGCGCGCCTCCGCAATCCCTCGCTAGGTGAAATTCAACCCCTATAGAGTTTTGAATCGGGGAGGGGCAATGAGCTTTATCGCAGTCCTGATTCAAAGTCAGTTTTCAGGCCATATGGTACACAGGGTATGCACGCGCAATAACTAGATGAAAAAAGATTGTCCACTGAATGGAACCATAAACGCTTTTAGTTTTTTTCTCCCCGATAAAAGCCCGGTTTAGATTTTTAACAAACCCCCGATTTCATTAAATTACTTGCTGCAGATTTACACGCGTACCTATATGCGCTCGGCGCAAATTGCGCGGCTTCCGTTCATTCGATTTCCCCCCCCCCCCCCTCCTTTTTTTTTTGTTTTTTGTCAGCTTTTAATTAACTGGATTGTTCGTTAGACTCCGAAACAGTTGGAGGGCTGGTACCACGAGGTTGGTACACTAATGTCTGCGTTAATTAAGTTAGCTGTAATTAGTAATTATTCAACAATTAGGTTAAGCGAATATATTCTAATTCGAATTCAAATCAACTTGCATAGACGCTTGGATTAGTTTAATCTTATTATTTCTCTACTCCTGTTAGAGATTTGATTTTCATCTATAATTCTCGTGACTGCAGCACCATCCCGTGGGTTGAGCGTACCTGCAGATATTTCTGCATTTCTTTTAGATCTGTTTAAAAAAAAAAAAAAAAATTTTCTCTGTTTTTTTCTCCCATGAATTTCCGCGTCGTGGGTAACATTAGCTGTGGACCATGTCGTACACGAATTATTATATACATATGCGCCTCAAAGGGAATAAGAAATTGCCGCAACGAGGGGGTCGGGGGTTGGGGGTGTATAAGTGGGGTAGCAGCAGCCATTATGTATGGCCCGTAAAAGCCGGGATGAAAACATCAAAGTTAATAATTGAAAAAGTTAGTAAATACAATTATTCCCAGTCAATCGATCCGCCATCCGCCATCCGCCATCCGCGTCTCCGTGCACCGGGACCAGAGTGCGAGGCATACCGAAGTTGAAATTAATTTTTTCTCCTCACAATTACAAAGTCCCAAGAGAGTTTCGAGTCCCGGTCTTTCTCCCGGTTTAGGTATATACGCGACCCGGGTAAAAAATTTAAGGAAAAGAGGAAAGAAAGGAAAAAAGGAAAAAAGGAAAAGAGGAAAATTAAGAGCCGTAGCGTTATACGGGGAAATAATCAGAAATGTTTTCATTAGTCGCATCAACTCGACGGCCCGTAATAATTAACAAAAAATAAAACAAATCCTGACAGATATTATATTCGTTCTTCTCTCCCTTCCGCTCTATAATCCCGAAAATTCTCTCTCTGAAAAATCTAGATGTATTCGCTAATTATAAGACGGCAAAAGCCCCCGTGAGACTCGTTTGTTCCAAAGCTGCGGAATAATGCATCACCGTAGTAGAACTTGTTCAAAGTAAAAAAAAAGACAAATTTGACTTTTGTAAAAATTACCTTTACAGCTGAAAACAAGAAAGAAAAAGAAAAAATAAATGAAAAAAAATAGTTTTCTTTTTTTTTTTTTTCTTTCTTTCTTTCTTTCTCTTTTCAAAACGGGAAGTAAAAAAGATTCGATCGAAAGTTTCCCCGGATAAAATACCACGCTCTATATTTATCACCGAATAAATTCCTTGTATCGATATCGAGTATCTTCGCTGCTGGTTCCGGGGACTCGGAACTACCCCCTGCACCTTATTACGGTCGTATATTTTATATCTACTTATCACCGTGCCTATATAGCCACCGTTTCGATTATTAGCTGGTAGGGGGTTGATTTTATTTCACATGGCCGGTATCAAGCCACGCGATGACCTACGATTCTCGTCCAATTAAAACACACACCACACCGGTTGTTGAAAATTGTGAAAAGTTTCTTTCATACTTGCCGGCCGCGATACCAGAACAAACGAAGATTAATGGGCCGCGATTCAAAGTTCGAGCACGTGGGGTTCAGAGAGGAAGTAGAGAAGAGAGTATCGCGGCCTTTCGGCCATCGCAGCGCCACGGCGTCGCGTCTTTACGAAACGGGGGTAGCTGGACGTCGCCATTAATTAAGTCGTTGACGATCTTTATCCTCCCTTATTATTACGGGAGAAAAATTAATGAATTCGTAAAAGGATTTCTTTTCTTTTCCTTCTTTATTTTATTTTATTCTTATTTTAATTTTTTTCTCTCTTTCTTCAGTAAAATCTTTCGCTCGACTATATACCCTCGCGATTAACTCGAATTATACAATTCGCGCGGAAGGAATTAAGAGGGTGGAAATCACCTCGGAAATGATTATTTTCTAATCTGCGAATGAATGTTCGATTGACTCAAGTCAGTTCTTTCACAGTCGATTACTTTGTACCTTGAAACGTGATTCGAAATTATTTCAGATTTTATGGAGCTTCGATTTGCGTGGATTCATCAACCGACTCCGAGAGATCGATAAGGGGTGAAATAACCGAGTCGATACTGAATTTCTTCGAGGCGTACCAGCAAGTTGAAAATAATTATTTCCAAGGTGGAAGTTGAGGAGATGGAATATGAAATCGGCAAAGAGGCTGACTGCAAGCTCATGTCTCCCCTCTAAACGTCAGTCAGGCTTCGATCAGCGCATGGAAACAAGAGTAAATTCAATTACACCACGGATTCAGGATTCAATATTGCTCATCTCGAGTCGCCTCTGCTCGGCTGCAGGGACCCTGCAGGGCTAGGGCGAAGGCGACGAGGGGCTGCACTGCCGGCAAACACCCCATAAACAAGGGTGAGATTCTATATATGCCACTCGCTCTACTCCACCTCCACCCCCACCTCCACCTCTTCCTTCTGTTCCTCTTTCTCTTCCTCCGCGCAGAAGTGGATCGATTTTAGTTAGCTGTGGCGTCGAACGCGTAGCCGCGATACACGCGGCGTATGCGGCTACTTAGCCAATTCTCTAGACTCTAGTATATACTTGGAGGATGTTATACACGAGGAGGGAAGAACGAGGGAGGTAAATAGTCTCCCAGGGTGGGTATAAAGAGGGCGAAGAATTATACCGTCGCGGTAATCAATCGGGGCTCGAATCTATTGGCAAATTACTCGAGTTCGAATGAAATTCTTTCCCTCGATTCAACCTGAACAATTGAACCGATCCCCGTTAACCATTCAAGGAAACCAGAATAGCTTATACAGGACTACCCCCGGATTAGAAAAGTCGAGATTGAAAATTTTCTACCGCCCGCCCTTTTTACCTTCCCCGACTATTTAGCCGGGTTTATTCACCCGAGGGATGAAATTAAACTGTTGCGGATAATTCAGGGGCCCCTCATTACGTGGAAATGTTAAAAATTCAAAGGGGTGAAGGAGAAAATCAATGATTTAGATATCCGGACGGAATGCCCTGTACATAAGGGACTCCGTCATGCGTTTACGCGAATTTCCTCAGGATCTGGAGCCGTTCTATTAAGTGCTGCGTCACGACGGAGCGGATGAGCGGACGAGCAGCCGAAAGACGTTTCCGCGACGTTTATTGAAGGGTGCGGAGAAGGAGGAAGAAGGAGAACGAACGAGAGTTTTGTTGGACAAGTTTGTTAAGCGGTGCGATTAGCGGTGATCTGAGCAGAGATCCCGACACTTTGCGAAGCGAAGCCATAACTCGTAATTGACTCATTAAAATGATACATCGGGGGCAATTACTGGCCCCGTCTTAATCTCCGCTCCGGAATTTTTATTTTTTATTCTTATTCTTCTTCTTCTTCTTCTTCTCCTTCTTCTTCTTCTTTATTTAGTGTTTCTTTATCACTGGGCAGAAATAATCGTTCAAGCTCCGAAAGGCACAAAATCCACCCTAATTATTCAGAACTCGAAAATCGGCTCCATACGGGGTGGTTATGAAAATATCGAAATCATATCTCGACTCCTCTCACATCCGTCAAATCTGTTGCTTTTAGTTTCACAATAGGAACAACAGATTCAACGGATCAAGGGATTCTTTTTTTTTTTTTTCTTTTTTATTTCGAACACCCTAATGCACGCGTCATTTCTATTTACACGCCGCTAACCCACACGTTCTATGTACTTGTAATTATATACCGACACATGTAAACCCCGTATATACGAGTGGAGAAGGGAGGCAGCTGAGTTTTAGCCGAGTGTTGGTAGGCAGTCGTCCCTTTTAAATAACTGCCTCCTCTCCGCTTTCTGGATGTTAGTAGGTACGAAAGTTCAGCCACTAAAGCTCGTTCTAAACCAGCACGAAATGCGCGTTGCCATCACACAGTACCACAATGGAAGCGATGGCTGGGAGTTCCATTGTCGTTGTAATTAACTGTGTCGTATAGCTGCGTAAATCGCGCGTGGTGCAAGAGACTCGGTAAAACCACCCGAGGAACCCCTAAATTCCCCGTCGTTCTTCCGGCAACCATTTACCAGCCCACTGAAAAAAAATCCAAAAAATAATGAGGAATAAAAAACACACACGCAAAAACACAAACGAAGTCGAGTAAAAGCGCACGCTTTTACTACTAATTTCAGTCAACCCCTACGCCCAGTTTTAGGTACCACCGAATGCCGAGGGAAAGGGCGAGAGCCGAGAATCATCAACGATAATAATAATAATAACAGCTACGTTTTTCACAGGCGAAGAAATTCCGCTGAAAAATTCAGTAGAAAACCATTTCTCAACCGGATGGACCAGACCTAGAACTTCCCGTCCAGATTTTTCTATCCCGAAACGTAGAATTCTTGAATTTTTGGGAATCGGAGGAATCTGACTTCATTCGAGCAGCCAGGGACGCAAAAAAATCCTAGATACTAAGTTTCGAGGAACGTGAGCGTTATAGGGAAGAGATGAATGCTTTTTTCAACTCAAAAGCTAAGGAATCGATCGATTCCAAATTCTATTTTTTCAACAACTCGAAAACTACTGCGCCAATTGAATTCAAAGACCAATCATTTCTGTGATACATAAAATAAAATCGATTGATATGACGAAAGGTAAGATCCGTTCATTCTTTGTTATCCATCCAAAATCTATCCGAAAATGATCGAGAGTGATTCTCTGGATCTGAAAATGTGGAGATCTAGTGAAAACTGAACTTTCGTTTTCGAGGGTGATTATAAGAACTTCCCTTTCGGATGGGGGATGCGAAAAATGATTCGGTACGTGTGCGAGGTACGGCAAAGCTTTTTCAATGAATTTCTCTTCTCTTTCAGCTGTGCCGGGTTACTTGAGAACAGCATCGCTCTGCACCTTCGGCATAATCGTCAATATGCTGTGGAGTAGGTATCATCTGCCTGACTAAGGGTTTGAGAGCGCGTTATAATGAAATGAGCAGGAGTCACCCTCTTTTTCGACAGTTCGTGAATAAGAGATGAGGCTGGTATACTTACACAGAGTAACTAATCCCCGAGTTGGGCAAGGCTTACAAAAGATCTCCGTGTTTCGAGCACTCACTCGTACCCATAGTACCATAGGAGCTGGAAGACGAGAGAAGAGGAGAGGAGAGGACAAAGACTATTTATTCACAAATGCATCGCCTCTCCTCTTCCCTGTTTCTTCAATCCGAATCCTCCTCGACAATGCCTTTAATTTCACCCTTCATTTCGAGATCATCCATTCTTATAGGAATATTCCTGGTTTTTTCTTTTTTTTTTTTTCTTTCTTTTTGTTCCTCCTGCTCTTCCTGTCTCGCTTCCAAAAGATTTCTTCCCGTCTATGGTGAACTAGGTGTGTACGTATCACATCGTGAAATTCGTCTCCATTAATCGCCGCCTATCTATACAAGCGACGAGATAATCTCGCGGCGTCGAGCGACAGGGTGAAAAACCATCGTGGCATCGAGTTCGGAGTTTTCCTCGGTCAGCTCCCAGAGGTCCGGCAATCGGGAATCAGGAATTCCAAGGACACAACGAGGCCGATTAATCCCCGGAGGGAATTTGCCGAAATCCAGTTCCTTCCAGTCCTGCACGGAGAGGACCTTCATCGAATATTATATTCCACTTAGCGTTAATTCCGGCTTAAAAACCGCGACGAAGATTCCCTGAACGATTCTTCGCTTCGGTTGTAATCTTTCTATCCCTCGGCCTCCCACAACTTTATCGAACGTACGGAATCGGGGTGGAATAAATGGCACGAAAACAGACATGATGAGAACTCTGAAAAAGCGAAAAGCGATTACATATGTGTACGTACACACATTATATACAGACACTGGACTGTATCCACGGTGTTAATAATATTCTTTTGAGAAGCCTGGCTGGTCATACCCCTTTGAAATAAGGGGGCCCATCCAGGAGCATGATAAAGAGTATATAAACAAGTTCTTTAGAAACGTCGCGAGGCTTGCCTTGGAATTAATTTGAATCCGCTTTAAAAAGGATCGAGCGTAGAAGCGAGTGACAAAAAAAGCAATTAAAATGTAAAAACTGAACCCACAGTCATCCGCCGAATCCGACTACCTAGAGTCCTCCTGAATGCACGATAGCATTCGTCCTCCTTTCTTATCCTTTTATTGTCGAATTTAAAAGGGGCCAAGGGTTTCTTGAACCTTGTAGTACGTATGCCTATTGTAACCGCGGCGAGGTGTACGTGCCTCGTGCTAAGCGTCTCGATCCTCGTAATAAAGTGAAAATAAAAGGTATAAGATATCGTCGTCGGATCATTGGGTGACAAAAGCACCACGGTGCTCCTGGTATGGAGACGATGAAAAATGAAAATTGAGCTAAGCTCTTCCCCCGAATCGACAGAGTGTATAATAATTCAAGAACCAGGAAACCCGGAGCTGGTATAACAGCCGGCTACACCAGGATCACCCCTGCACTTGCTCCTGCCCACGTACTACGTCCTCTATATCTATACCTAGCCGTGTATAATACATGTATAGGTATGAAACATATATATATATATATATATATATATATATATATATATATATATATATACGGTTGAAGAAACTTTTAAGGAATTGCCAACGCTACGCGCACCACTGCTATACGGTTCAGGTCTGTTCCGGACGCGTCGCTTTTCCGCGAATGTACTCATAGCGGGGAAATTATTGGCTGAGTATAAAGGAACCGATCGCATATTTCCTCCCCGTCGAGAGCCACGTACGTACGATGATACGACCTCTCTTCGTGATCGGTAATGAGACCGTACACCGAGATCGAAAGATGTTGACGTATAGAGTTAGAAGTGGTTGCTAGAACCGTGATGTTACGTGTAACTGTAGAAATGCAGTGTTTTTCGCAACGACGAAATCTTCCCAGCGTCCTCGTGATCCGCGCGAGAGGGTGGTTTTAGAGGGGCTTCGAGAGACGTTGGGGTAGCAACCGGGAAAACCCAGAGGCTCACCCCTATATTCGACTCTCCCTGGTAGCGACGCAACGTGGGTAAGGGGATGCCAGGGCGATGGGGTCGAGTAATATGGGTCGTTGCTAAGGTCTAAACAGAGGGACGCCAGCCCACGGGCAGGAGGGTAAAGGCGAAGAGGGGGTGGAGCAGGCGGCGTAGTTAGTGTTTGATGACTTGTGCGTGGCCTGAATATAATGATTATCATTTCGAAATGCCACCTCTGTTGATTAGTCAATTAGTCAGGGTAGTTACGTACCCACTGTTATCGCCCACCACCCCAACCCCCCCTCTTTCTCTTCCTCTCTCTCTCTCTCTCTAACACACAATTCAACGAGAAAGAAGAAAGCAAAATTCTGCCAATATCCGATAAAGGCACCAAATTTCGCCGATTTCCGATCATATTTTGCGAAAAATTTATCCAACTGGGTTGAAAACTGTTCGAAAATAGTTTCTCATATATGTACTTGAGAACGATGCGAAATGATCAAAGTATATGTTACAGTAGAAAATGACAGATTGGTGAACTTCCTGAGATCAAACAGCGGCGCGTGATAATTTTATTTTTATAGTTATCGTGAAATTTCGGTGATAATTGTGAAGAGAAAGGTTCGACGATGATGAAAGAAATGTATTTCGTTTTTACGAGCCGAGTGTAGCCGATTGAGGACAATTAAAGCCAATTTAAAAGTTTAGTTACGAAAGTCTGGCTCCTGGGTTCAGTGGTCTCGAGAGTTCATGCAGTTTTTTTTCTTTTTTTTTTTTGTTTTTCCATATCAACGAGTTGAGCATTCCGAAATTGGATTTTCACCTTTTATTTTGTGAAAACTTTCTCGTTTTACTGTACCTAAAAAGCTACGAGCTTTAAGGGTCTCCCATGGTCGAGCTCGGCAAATTAAAGAGACTTGAATCGAATTAAAGGGACGCTTTTCAATCCAATTCCTACTCTCGACTGCTAATTCGACGCAGAACGTTTCGCGCATAACGTGTACATGTATTCATGTATACACGGGCATATATAGGTATATCATATACTGTATATAACCAGCCATTCAAATAGCTATGTGTACAAAGTGATGTATACATGAATTTATGTATTATAAGAGAGTGAATATACGTGGATCTAGGTTGAGGTATAACGTGTATGTTATTCCCACCAACATCAACGAGCGTTGTATTCCGGTCTGGTTATGCGTGTATATCCGCACGTTGAAGATCGCTCACGAATATGTGCGTGACTCGCGGTATAGTTAATACGCCAATTAACTACCCCTTAAATATCGCATTGAAAACCGTCTACGACGGTCGCGTATGTTAATTTATAATTCATTGAAGCTGCGCATAACACGACGCGTTATACTTTTAGATATATATATATATATATATACTCATTACCGAGCGTTCTTATTATTAATCCTACGGTAAGCTGCCTTTCAGACGGGACTATTTGTTAATTTTGAGCCAAAAATATCAACCGGTAGTTTTCCAGATGTTACTCGAATCTAGAAATTCCGCGAATTCCTACACTCGCAAGATTCTAGACTCGAACCGATTTCATCACTGCTAGATTTTATACCATCAACCTTCGAGTTTGCGAAATATTGGCTTTTAGGATTCGTTAGAAGTGTCGTAAAAAAAAAATCATGTTTCATTATTGTAGTGTGGAATTCCGCTTGAAAGGCTGCAATGTTAAAAATCGCTCTTTTTTCCCCGTTCTTAACGCGCGTATATATTTGTCTCCCTTCTCATTTATCCGCGTTTCTGATACGCGTCGTTATCGCGCGATAGGGGAATGAACCGAAGTGTTCGGAAAGTGAAGGTGGGGTAGCGCGTACCGTGGAGGCTTGAAAGCTGTTAAAAACTTGACGACGTGGTCTATATACCTGCATGCCTATACCCACCTATATATAGACGCGTTGTGATCGAGTTGGGAAAAGGGTCCAGTTTAAATCTGCGAATGCTCGTCGTTGGCCCTGTACAGGGTGGGCACGGGTGTATATCCCGTGAGGTTTCCCGGGGGGTTCCCCAGCCGGTTACAAACGTGGCTTAACCTTATACGACTGCATGTATCAAAATATTTGATAGTCTCTCAAGACCGTAACGGCCCGGCTGCCAATCGCAAAACTGGAACTTTAATATCCGAGGAGTTAGAGGTATGGCCTTACGTGCGGCGTCAGCTTTATGTACGCGCCTACGTGCCGACGTCTATATAGAGAAATATCTATATATCTTACCACCCGCGCATGTACACGACTCGCACATACCTACGAATACATATTATGTATACATGCGTGTATATGTATAAATAAGAGAACGTCACACAGTCCCTTAACCCTCCTAAACAGCTCGCGTACCAATCAAACGCTCGCCCTTAAGCGCCATTACTGCTATCGTGGGCCCAGGACTCGTTGTAATTGCAACGCGAACCCCTGCACTCTCCGCTTCACCCCGCAGAAAGGTTTTACATTCGGCACCCCAAGCGGATCGGACACAGCGGGCAAAACGCAACCCTCCGTTTTGGATCGACCGCCCTGCCTGGCCGGACCTATACCGACACTTTCCTCGTATTACGACTATACACTTGACCCGTGAATATCGTACGGGAATTAACCGGTATAACTATATTCACATCTGCAGTCGCGTACATCATTATCCTATCGTGGCTCTTTCGCATTGACTTTAGAGGCCCGGATCTACCATATAGAGTACCGACTACCTACTCCGATACCCCAAGTCGCGCGAGTCCTAATCTACCGAGGCTGGTTATTTCGTTTAGCGAGAGAACCCAGCGCCAAGCTTGCGCCTAGCGGTGAGCAGGGAAGTACTCCGTCGTAAAACGTGCTGAAAATGAGACTAGGCTGCGATACTGATATGATAACTCGATAAATATGTGCGATGGGGACTTTCCGGAGTTACAGAAATACGATATGTGTGGTAATGGTGAGAAAAACGTCCACTTAGCCTGTCACGAACTGGTATGATAACTGTTATCGAAGAGACAGGAAAATGTTTGGTAAGTTTTCGAAGATATTTTAGTAACGATTGACGTGTTTGTCCTCCACCAATAACAACATCGAATCGATGATTTACGGAGAAAGAGTTTCTGCTGTAAGTATTGCAACTCATATGAAACTCCTATCGAACTAACTCTCGCAAATATGGTAGATTGCTCAGCTTTTCTGACCTGTCCCCAAGCTATCACACTCTCGATTTCAGCTTCTACTTATAATACATTTCTCAGCTTATTAAATGGTCCGTACCGATCACTGCCTCTGCGATCTTTGTATATCGATACATGGGCATCAAGCGGGTGTGAAGATTTCGCTAACCGGTTTCTTAATCGATTGACTCCTGGTGCTGGTGTACTCGGCATAGGTTCGTGGTCGGATTTCTTCATTTGCGTGGACTGTCCTCAATAACTACTATACTCATCATATTCCGCAGCCCCACTCAGAAACCTGTGCCTTTGCCAGTTCCGCAATCTTCTTTTCGCAAGCTTTTTTACCACTTTCACGATTATAGCTCAAGGTACCACAATTTGTTGGGTGGGAAAAGCTCGCCGTGTGATAAGCAGAGCTTATATCACAAGGTATTATGTACATAATATCTGACGTGTTAAACGCCTAATTTGAGCCGGTAGGTACGGGTGAACTAAGCCGTACCCCGCCGTACCTACCGACATATCTTTGTCTTTGTGTCTGTCAGTCTCGTTACCGCAACACCTCATCCTGAGTTAAATTACGGGACTAATCCTAGTGAACACGCATGAGCGCTAAGAAATTACAGAGAAGTTCAGCGCGTCGACGAGTACGTACCGTCATGCTGCTGTACGGCCCCCCCCTGATCCTCCGCATTTCAACCTAACACCTATATCTTTCCAGGAGCGCTAATCCCTTGACTGTTACGAAATTTTGGAGCGGGGGACCAAGTCCGCGAAAGGGTTGGGGCTGGGGTTTTGGGTTGGGGTCGGCGCTGGGGCTGGGGTCGGGGTTGGGGTTGGGGTCGCCCTGGGGGCGCCAACTACCTAAGTGCTTCGAGATAAGGGCCAAATTGCCTGATGATTTTAAGTTTGCGAATTAACAAGGTACTACAAGGTGCCTGCACCGCGGTACTTCGTGGCTTAAGACGAGGCCTGTTCCCCGTTCCCTCTTTCCTGATCTTCTCTTCTCGCCTTTACTTTCCGCTACCCTACCCTCACCACCCACGACATTCGTCTAGCTTCCCCGTTTCGCTAAGAGGTTTTGGCTCAAACGACAGAACCTCTCCTTCGGTGCAGGAAGGTAGAAATTTGATAAGGATTCTCGCGAAGGGGGGAACACTCTTCGTAGAGGAGCAACATAATGACAAGTGAAAAGTCAGAGTCAGCGAAACGCTGTCGATACTCTGAAAAATAAAAAGAGAAAGAAAAAAAAAACAAAAAAAAAAACTGTTCAGTGATTACGACTAGAAGCGGTCTTGGACGTTGAGGAACCTGGCGAGAAACGTAGTTACTTTTACTTGTACACATGTCCAAGAAGTAGGAGAGACTAAATGCAGAGCAAAGAATGACTTGCTACGGGAGAGGGTAAAAATATTTCCATTCCAAAAGAAACTGCGAGAACTTTTTGGCTCGGTACAACCACACTTCTTCATTCCTAATTAAAGAGATGGAAATAGACGCCTGACTCGTAGACTGCCGTACAAGCGGGACATTGCAAAGTCGCGGAGTGAAGTTAGAATGGCGGTTGGTTATCGCGTGCAGAAAAGGCATGTAATCAATTAAGAAGAGATCATCTTTCTTCAGACCGATGAAAGCGAGTCAGTTTACGAATGAAACGATTGAGAAAAACGAAAGAGAAACACGGGTCTGAATTTGCTTTTATAAATTTTCGCCTTTGAAGGTGTGGATCAGGGTTGATCGTATCGGATGTAAAACTTTTCCAGCTAATTCTTTTCCTTTTTGTTTTTTATTTTTGTTTCTCCACGCAAAAATAAACCCGAAACGAATGGGGTTTAATGACTTTCTCCTTCGCGATCCCATCACTCCCGGTCCGATGACACACGGATGATAAAATGATGTCGTAGTATCATTAAAGCCATGTTAAAGGTAACGGGTTGTCATTGGACATAAAGGCCGCTAAGAAACGTCGCGTATGAGTAAATAAAAGAAAGCGATACTGCAGCCACGTTATGTGTGTGTACTTCTTCCTAGATTTTTATTCCTGGCGTAGGTACATACGACCAGCTTTGACTCGCGGCTCCTTTGGCTTCTGCATCGGGCCTCTCGCTGCAGTAGCTGGATTCTGGATGCTGGATGCTGGATGTTGGATGTTGGATGCTGGATGCTGGATGCTTCGCAGTGCATATACTGCAGGCCATCCAACACGTTACACGCTGCACACTAGCTGCAGAAGTTGAACGAACGAAACTCGAAGACTGGGTGCAAGCGAGACCAAGAGACCAAGACCAAAGTCCCGATGTATATTCACCGATTCTAGAAATAGCTGGGTGTTTTCCCTTGGGGGGAATCGAACTCACGACCTTAGGGTTAAGCTCTGCTCGCTCGCTATTTTTAATACTTTTACTATTTTTACTATACTTCACTACACTGCACCTCTTGATCTTCAACTATTTTTAAACACTATTTGCGCACAACCTCAAGAACGGCACTCATTTTCATCACCTCAGCACCGAATCGCGACGCGACGCTTTACAGCGGCTAGAAAAGCGCGGTCGTTTCGAAATTATGAATATGCAAAATTTATCGCATAAAGGCATAAAGGGTGTAATGGAAGTGAAAATGAAGATTCTTTGAAGTATGGAATCGATCTGAATCGCAGAAAAAGGACGGGTTCTAATGATTTTGCGATCTGTATAGTATGGTGTACGGTATAAATATAAACACGTCGCTCCGTGAACCGCTGCAGAGTCAAAGGAGGCTGCGATTAATCAGTAAAGTCCCTGAAACGTCAGAGTAGCTATTTGAATAAAGTAATCTGTGGTACGACGGCGTTGCGCGCAGTATAACTGCTATAAATGCCCGGACGAAAGACACAGGCTATAAGGTCGGATTAATATTAGCTACCAATCTGTTGCCGCTAATCCAAAGCACGCAAACTTCACGGCTTGAATATGCGTGTATACAAATTGCCAGTGGATTAACTCGGCTTCTTCGAATTCCATAAATCTAATGAATTTCGAATTGAATTTCTTCATTCTAGTTCTTTTTTCCATTATCTTTGACAATTTTGAAAAAATCCTCCGATTATTATTCCCCTGATATTTCATATCGTAATCGGAAATGCGAGCGTGTGTAATGTGTATGATGCACACTTGTACATATCTCCTGGCCTCGCGCATACAGCTCCCCCTCATCGAGGCACGGCTGGGCGCCCAATCTGGGCTAAATTTGCATGAAACCCTTTCCTCTAACAGTCTAAAACCCCGGTGTACCGCGGCGGCCCGTAGTTAGTAATAGCAGCGGCAACCCCCACGGAGTCGGGCTCCGAGCACCAGATGAAATATTCATTTAATTATGACTGATTAAAATATAGATAGGATGTTAGGTGCCGCATTACACTCAACTGGAAGACGAGCATTCGGGAGATGGATAGATATATAGAGACAGGAATATCGCAGATTCGAAGAGAATCTTAGAAAGCTAATTGTCTGCGAGTTAAATCGACCGGAATTTCAACCCCTAAGACTACAAAACTTTTGCTCCATCCTTTTCACGATTATAAAAATAGGGGATTGAAGCTGGCTATATCCGTTTTATCAATTACACAAATAAATCGCATCGTAGTCTAGCATGGCTATACAACAGATAGCGGTTCACCGAAGTACACTGTAGCCCTAGTAGACTGCGCGGGAAACCTCCCTAATTAACTATTTCTCATTAATATCACTTAACTTTTTTCTTTTGCTTCTTCTTCTTCTTATTTTTCCAACCCTCAGCGGTCGGTAGCCGCAATTTTTCACTCCTCTTGCAGGCTTTCGCTTACACCACAGCCAGGAATTGCCATCCCCTTCTCCTCCGCAACCCTCTTATGGCGCCGTGTGCAGTTGGCTACAATTTTTACCCTGCGACCCTATGGCTGGGCCATGGTTCGTAGTTAATTGAAGGAATACTTAAAAGTTCTTTCGGGGAACGGGGAGGGGATAGCGCACAAGGGTAGCAATAAGAAACGCGCGGAGTGCGCGCAAGCTCAATTTTCAGTATATGTTTAGGCAGTCGCTTCAAGACAAACGGTTGTTGGTAGTGGGTTTCGATGTTGTGACAGAAGCGGTAAGAAATTTATCTTACTCTGTCAAACAGCAGGCCGACGATCCCGTTGTGTAAGTGCCTTTACCGCGTAGAGATGACATGCTTTCCAAAAGCTTTAATGCACTCCGTACTGTGAATACGAACTCTTTTCAGCGCAGGTATATAAATATATCCACTGCAAGCGTCAACGTATTTTTTTTCTCTTTTCCCCCTTCTGGTGTATCTGAATCCCAAATACGGAGCTGGAATACCCTTCTGAAGCCGCTTTCATTTTTTCTTTCGTTTTTAATCTGAGAGTTTTTTTTTTCTTATTTGTTTTTTTCTTCATTTTTTTTTTTTTTTTCTCTTTATTAGATTGGGTATACTTATGGGATTTGAATAATGCCGTAATTCGGCTCTCAAAGAGAAACAATGCCGTTGAAAAAAAAAATAGGGGTAGAATTTATTTCGAGACTCGAAAAAGCCGTTGGGGGTCTTCTCAAAATAACCCTTCCATAACGCCGGTAAATTAGCGCCACCTTCTTTCTCCCCTTTAACTGCGTCCACGCAATTAAGAAGAGAAAAGAGAATAAAAAAAAAAAAAACGCAGGAAACTGAACGTTGACTCGCTAAATTAGTCTGCGCAATTGGCTTTGCGCAGTTTCGGAAAGCTGCTATACTTGATCGAAAGTTTTTTGAATTCAACAGTTGCAAATCTTTTTTGAGGGGCGAACACAAACCTTCCGGTGCCCGGTATCGAGATCAACAGAAGTATGGTCAAATTAATCGTCTTGAGATGTACTCTTTTGAAAAGGAGTTTCAAAATCTTATCGATTGTTTATGGCACCATGAAGTTATCGATTTAATAGTAGATAAAGTGGGTTCTCGTAAAGAGGGTCTCGGCTGTGGAATGAAATACGTTCTTTCTTCACATCCTGAGAAATGAGCTGGAATTTTCGGATTTGTGAGACTTCAGGGGTCTGGATTTTCGGAGTTTTGATCTCCCTGCATTCCAGCGTCTCGGAATTTTAATGTTCTGAACTTCAACGTCTCTGGAAATTCGAAATCTTCGAATCTTCACCCTTCGGAAGTTTCGAAATACGGAAATTCAACCCGGCCCCGTATAAGATCGGGTGAGCCGAGTGTATTCCGTCGTATATCAACCGCATACGTCTATGTATGTATACAAACTTCTCTTTATTTGTTCTCTTCTTCTTCTTCTTCTTCTTCTTCATCTCATCTCCTTTGATTGTGTTTACCGGACTGATTCGGCCTGTCGCTCTTATGGAAAGGAGACGTATGTAGGTACGTATGTCTTCCTTGACTGACTCGGTAACCGAACGTAAATAAACTCCGTCTGTCCATCTTTTAATTCATGCATAAATGTTTCTCTATATTTATATTTATATCTATATACATTATACATATATACAGCGATTTACTGCATGGAATAAGTGCTACGGAATTTCGAGTGTTTAATGTAATCAAAGTATTTCAAGTATTCGCTGCCTCAGGAACGCGCTCGAACCTTGAGGTATACTATAGCGGATTTGTGGACGCGGGGCGAACGAAAAATTCAATTAAAAATGCAAATAAATGAATAAATAAAACGACGTAAGCGTCAAATCTACCCTGAAGTATCGTTGTTGTTTTATTTTTTATCCCCATCCTCCTCCCGCCGCTATTGTTTTTCCTCGAAACTCAGTGGTTCGGATTTTACGACAAAGCGCCACGAGGGTGCAGTACAAACAGCTTTTTGACTCGATCAATTCGACCGAGAGACCCGAAAGCGCGTTGCGTTCGGTTGCTGCGGCTGATGGACAGAGTCCGATTATCGCGCTACCATAACCATGCCGATTTTTGTGCCTTTTAAAGATCGTCAGTAAAAAAAAGAGCAAAAAATGATAACGAAAAAGAAAAGAGAAACGAAAAAAAAAAAAAACAATTGCCAAAGCCGAAGGAGAAATTTGAAGGGTTTTAAAGCCACGGATAATCCCTCGGCAACGATCACATCTACAGCCTCGAAATTATTCGACAACCTTTGTGTTTCCCTGTTTAAAACTAATACCGCCGGCGCGGGCGTGTACATACCTACACGCAGGGGTGGTTTTTGGAACTGTGATAAACTCCGCACGCAGGTGGCTTCTCCTCGTCGTATGGCACTAACTACCACCAACGAACTCCCGCGACTCGCGGGTTTCCCTTTAATTTTTACTCGTAACGACACTTTTCCGCATGAATTACTGCTTATTACACCGATTACCTGCGCTCTAAGTAAACCGAAGGATTTACGCGAGTTATGGGAATGGGCAAGCCCGGTATTCAAACTCGCTGTATATAGTCGCAGTATCCGTCCTCATTTTTCGCCGTCTCTCGTGTCCCATTATGGGAAATTCGAGGGGATAGTGGGGTGTGCCGCTATTCGAATCGAGCTGGAAAGATCGAATTTTCGAAATGACGGAAAATTATAAATTGTAACAAGTTTTTCCGACTGGGGATATGGAGCTCGAAGATGTTTCTTCTCCGCCACGACGCGACGTTCTATATTAGCGTTTTCTTTTTCCGTACCTTCGGGAGGATTCTCCGAGCGAAATCGTCCATATCCTGAAAAATTAGGTTTCGGTTTAAATTTAGGAAAATTTGTGTCTCGGAGGCCGCAAGAATGCGCGAGCCGGCGAGCCGGCTCTGGGTTCCAAATGATGAAGATGTTTCGGTGAACGGAATAGGCGACACTTAAAAGTCTGCATACCGATTTGAGAAAATTCCTTGCCGCTCATGCTGCTGGGGAAAGGATACATAAAACTTGTGATAATTTACGGTCAAAGAAACAGCGGAGAGGTTAAACAAAATTATAAAACAACACTCGATTCTCCGCGAGGCTCGCTCCACTCTCTTGTATTTTCTTTCACGTTTTATCTCTTTATTCATTCATTCATTCATTCATTCATTCATCTCGCCATACGGTTGAAAAGTTATACATTAAATTTCATTTTCAAAAGAATATCGAGTTGATTTTTCTCTTTTTTTTTCCGTCCTCTCTCTCTCCCTTTCGTGGTTGAAATTCACGACGAATTCAACGCTGCATGGGTTATTTTTCCGCGCTCCCTCTTTCTTTCTATCCTTTTTTGTTTTTGGTTTAGTAATTGTTTTCTTTTTTTCTCGTTTTATATTTTTCTCTTCCTCTTTTTGAAGAAAAGCCTCATTGCGTATACAAAGGCGCGATTGAACCGAGGACTAATTTTAATTAGCACAGTTTCCGCTTCCACCCTTTATCCAACGCTGCCACACCACTCCGCTTTTGTTCTTATTCTTTTCTCGACATTGCTATCTTTTCACGCTACGTTAAAGAGTTACAGTTAAACGGAAGCATCCACCCCCCTTTACACCTTCTCTTTCCCTCTTTACCCTTCCATTTCTCTTCCTTCTCTGTTTTCTCTCCCTTATATTCCTCCTCTATACAGAAATAAGGACCTCGTCGTCGGAGTTTATTCTGGATGGTAGAAAGTGAAATGCTATTAGGCATCCTTTGTTTGGTCAACAAATAAGGCACCTCGATCGAACTCGAAGAGGGTTGTAGAGAATTATCGAACGTAAATTGAGCACCGGACATTTGCCCCACTTTCTGTTAAGCTCCTATTCTCGCAGCCGTCCAGAGAGCTAGTAGAAGAAAATACGACAAGAAAGAAGGAAGGGAAGGAAGAAAAAAAGACAAAAACTGACGGTTTTTGGCATAGAACATCATCCGTCGTCAAAGATAAAATATGAGCGGGTCTGAATAATAAAACAAACAGCGTATACCCTTTACAGTTTATTTTCCGCGTCTTCGGCGATATTTTGGAAATTGACCCAGATCCGCGCCCCGTGGAATCTATATAAGCGTGAAAATAAGAAAATAACCCATAAAAATAAACACTTTGGCATTATTTCTCGAGTCGGGTATCTATATTTATCCTCTTGACACTCCGTCATCGTTTCTCGTCGTTGGGACGAGCTGAGGAAACGAAAGAGAGACGAACGGCTTCTGCATTATATATACCTACGCCTAACGTAGGCGGCTAGACCGACGTTATACAAACAAATTAGTGGGTGGCGATGGCACGACGTTTCAGGAAAAGTTGGAAAAACGGTGAAACGGTTCGCTTAGCTGGTTCTAGTCGCGACGACGCGCCGCGTCGCGTCATCAATCACAAGAAGAGTCGCGGGTCGAGTCTCTCTCTCTCTCTTCATCACCCCCAGCCATGAGAGCACTCGGTGTATTTAACCATAGCGTCGGGGGTCCCACCCCCAAGCTAAGAGGAAACTGACGACCAAATTTCGCTTCCTTCAACCCAGAAGCCCGGAATTATACATAGTATACCGCTGATCTACGGCGCGGGCGAGGCGTGGGTCCCGCGACGACGACGACGGGACCACGTTAGCTATACCACGCCGTACGTACCACCTCTCACGATACTGGGAGGACCAAGGTGAAGAAGAAATGGTCTCGCAATTGTGTCGGCTGAAGACTTGGGTGCGCTTTTGCTATGGGGGAGGCGACAGCCGTGCTGACAGCGAGTCGCGACATTGACTAATGACAGTACGAGTTAACGGTTAATGCCACCGCGCCACATCCACCGACACTCGTCTCTTCTATCATGTATTCATTCACTCGTCAATTTGCTTTGCTTTTCTTCTTTTTCTTTTCATTTTCTCGGGAGATTTTTCGATCGCGGAAAACGATGTCAAGTTTTTCCTCAAATTTCAATATTTCCGTTCTTTCTCCGCATCCGGAAGAGAACACCGGTTCTGGATTCAGCCCCGTTGTCGGGTCCAGCCAGTAATTCAATTGATGGTCAATTTAGTCGGCGATTATTATAACAGACCTTGAAATAAAATTGAAAAGTGTTACGGAAAGGAGAAAAATATGGAAAGATGAAAAGGTGAGGAGGTTCGCCTCGCCCGGGAAGCGATGCAAATTGGTGCTTTTACATTTTAAGAGTTAATTGTCGGAGGAAATTTCGCCTAAACGAATCTCGTATTTATATTACCGATAAACGGCGAATGCATATTAAAATATGCAAATTGGTTGGATAAAAATTGGGGTTCGCTCGACGATTCTGGGTGTTGAATGGACCCATACCTACCCACCGCTACCTCGTGTATATATAGAGAGAGGGAGAGAGAGACGGTGGAGATTTGGGGATCGGACGAACGCGGGAGGGTGCGTTTTTAGATAAACTTTCGGATCACGAGCTTCCGCCTTATCATCGGAAAAACCTGCGGAAAGCCGTTACAAGTCATTCCGGTAGCTACCAATCCGACCATAAATCCTCTACTATATCCTGAAACGATATTATAATAAACAATCCGGGGTGTAGGTGTTGCATAGAAAATCTCGGGCGTTTTTAAAAGCTCGTGAGGATTATTCGGCGATAAAAGAAATTTTCGAAAATTGAGTAATATGGCTCGGCTAGGTTCAGCTTTGAAAACGGAATGGGGGAGGCGACGCGGACGAGGGGATACGGCTCGTGGCGATAGTGAAATAAAGACAAGTTTATAAATAAGAAATAAGTGCGCTAGTGGGTGATTTTAAGTGCTTTTCGGTTCGCGACCTTTGACACCTTGGGATTCTGATTCATTTCTTGTTTAACCACATCGACGTACCCGTACCGCGCCGCAGCTTCGCGCGGCTTCGGTATAAGGTTCGAGATTTATTTTTAATCCGTAACGACCGGTTTTGCAATTTTATGTTAGTACCCGTCGTGCCGTAGCCACACGGGTCTCGCGGTCTCGGGGAACAGTATATTCAAGTTTAAAAAAATAAATCTCTGGATCTACGACATGTTTAAAATCACCTCAAACTCATAAAGACGAGTGAACCGAAAGAGAGAGAGAGAGAGAAAGAGAGAAGAAAGGAAGGAAGGATGAAAAAAAAGGAAAAAAGAAAATGAAGAGAAATTCAAAAACGGAGAGGAAAAAAAAAAACAAAGCTCCCAGAGAGCCAAGCTGCGCCCACATACTGTAATTTATAGCCGCGACGACCTCTTCGACCTTATATTCTCGGTTCTCTTTACCAGCGAAAGATCCCCTCCGCTGAATTGATACCAGAAATTGATCCCGGCCGTGAACGAGGTAGGGACTCACCTGGAACATAAAGTAGAAGTTTGGTTAATTAGTTAGTTAGGCACAGTAGTTAGTTCGCTTTAGTAAGCGGCGAAGGCGAGATCCGGGCAGTTGGTTCGTGTGATTTATCTATCTATCGGGTATGTGTAGGCATAACGAACCGCGAATAACGACGTAAACGAGGTATAGGTGTATATATAGGGAACGAGAAAACCGTAGTGCAATCTGACCTGAATTTTTTACTCAACGAACGAATTTATCAACTCGACCGAGTTCGGAAATATTTTTAGTAATATTTAGATGAAAACGTATTTCTACGCCTTAATTTTTCCTCTTTTTTTTTCCTTCTGCTTCTTCTTCTTCTTCTCTTCATTTTTCCTTCACCCTGCCTTATATTCGGCCCCAGAATTATATCTCGTATGGTTCGAGGCCGACCTACGAACCAGCGCAGCATCACCAAATTCCTTGACGATCATTAAAAGACTCGGCTACGATGCGTTTCGACGATTCTTTGGAGAAGTTTTTAAACTATTTCTCCTCTAATTGTGTCTAAGTGTTCCGTGAAATTCTTCCTTCTCGGTTTTATTCAGCCTATTTATATATCGAATCGAAAATAACGAAGAAAAAGTTTGCTTCTTTCGAAACGATTCCGTGCGCGTATCGTCGGGGTAAATTTTGGGCAGCATTTATCGCGGATATTCGAACCCATAAATCGTACGTCGAGGACGGTTGACCTTTTTGAAGGACGAAATCCAACCTTACTTGAACATCTAAACTTCGGCATGACGGAGTACGATCCTCGTAAGCGAGTTAGAATGAAGAGTAACTCGCAAATTAGTTCTCTTCTGGGTCCCCTTCGGCTTCCTCTCATCTCCTTCTCCCATTCCGGTCGAAATCCTCGTCCCGTACGTCACGGAGCTCGTCAGTCGTCAACGCGATCTCTAACAACTGCCCGAAGGTTTGTAATCCGCCGTTTCGCCCTGACTTTTCTCTGAAAAGAACGATAACGCGTTTCTTTGGTGAAAATTGCGGCGTAAAAAATTCGCGATTTCTTGCACAAAGGCGGTCATCGAATACGTCTCGGGGATCTCGTCGAAACGTAGCGCAGGAAAGTTTGCGGAGGAGTCGGTCGGAAATCGGTTCAATTCGGTTCTTTGAAGAAATCGAAAAATAAGAAGCTTTCCCACTTCCTCGAGGGAAAACAATCGGATGAAAGCCATGCTGTAAAGTCGGCAATATCCGCTCTGCGAAAAGGGAAATAAAATAGTATACGAGGGGATCTCGCGAATTGTCTGGTGCAGTTTGACGGGCGGAGGAAACGATGTAACGAAAGAAATATAATAACGTACCACGGGGGACAGCCGCAGAAATCTAGTATCCTTGATTCGGGAGTAATAATATAATGTTGGAAACGATAATCGGAAGAAAATAATATAATAGAATATCGAGGTTATTGTATGTTCCGTAATCTGGCTGCAGATTTTGTTCCGTAACTTTGGTCCCCCTTTTTACGCCCCTATTTCGTCCTGTCTGTCAGAGATCGGGAGAGGATCAGGGTAAAACCCTGACTAATGGATCGCGGATTACGCAGGTCGGAACAAATGCGATTAAATAGTTTCCCCAGCTCGAGAAGGACATCGTATGGGTACTGCGGATTAATTCCGGGTTGAAGATGTGGCTGTACACGCAGCGGTGTCTCGATCTCTGGATTTTCAACTTCTGGAGTATAAGTTGACTACACATATACATATAGTGTGTATGTACGGTGCGTACGAGTAGCTCGAGCCACAGCAGGGAATTGCTGGTTTTACGAGGAGCAGCAGAAGCAGAAGCAGGAGCAAAAGCAGGAGCAGCCCACCGCTGCCACCACAGCAGATTAACGTAGTCGTAGAAAACTAGCGAAGAGTTGGTGAAGAGTTTTACCACGTCTTCACGGTAAAGGGGATAGAAGGATGAGGAAGAGGATGAGGAAGAGATGACGGTAGCCCACAGAGTATGTAAGCTCATAATCGAGATTGAGCCTTCTTCCTATAATATACCAGCTACATCTACAGTTGTAAGTTGTGAACCCGAAGGGCAAAGGTCAAAGTTCAAAGATATATACATGCGGAGTGAGAAATCCCAAGGATAGGGAAAGCTGCGGTGGACTGTGTGAAATTATCGTGGGATGATAATGCGATAGTATAAAACCTGGATTCGATATGCGCCTATTAATATACCGATGGAATGAAATCGTATTGAAGCGCATTCGTGCCGACGAAATAGCTCCTCTCCTCGCGCAGTCCAGCGGTGCGTTTACTAGCGGGGCAAACCTCGCTGCAGCAGGAGTTTGCATTCGGAGTAGAAATAACTCCTTGGAGAACGCCGAGCGGAGCCTCCGCCTGCCTATTTTGTATAACCAGTTCCGCTGGCGTTGCCGGGAGATTTACAATCGTGGTCAATCTTCCAGATCCGACCCCTGCTGTACCCTCCTACTCCTCCGCCTCCTCCTCCTCCTACTCCTTCTTCTTCTTCTTCTTCTTCTTCTTGTTATTCTCTTTCTCCTGGTAACCCTCGACGTCCGATTCCCCTGGGGCCAGGTACTCGCGATGGATTCAGAGGTTCACCGTACTAGGAAAACGATTCCTGCGCAGATCGACACGAATTGAACTTTCGAGGAGATCAAAGCCGCAAGAAATTCGGCGATACACCAAGACAAAGGTTAATTTTCGCCCCCCTCTGCCGAATCGCGCTAAATCACGTCCGCGATTACAGGTGCAAATGAAATAGAATTTTCTCTCCCATGTATGCGGTACGTATGTTACCACCGCACAAGCGTTCACCTAGCGTACATAGGAACAGGAGCGATAAACGAAAGAGGAGATTGGCAGCTGTTTTATGGCTCGGGGTAGAAGCGGTAGTCCTTTCAGGGATAAAAATTAAATTCCACACCCGCACGCTCGAACGCTTCTAGGAGCATGGAGGGTCTCCGATAGTCGGTGATCCTGCACTGTGTAGTACTGCGGCCACCCGTAGATACGATGCGCTCGGCTAGAGAACTTATTTATGTACCCTGGTAAGAATTGACAGACAGTGGAGGGAAGAGGACCGCCTCGATTTTAAAGCTTTGGACAATCTTCACCCATGGCTACTTTATTACTCGGAAAACTGTCTAGTCCGAAGCTTGTGATTGGCTGCGGGATAAGAGAGCCGGCCTATTGTCTCCTGTGACTTCCCAGCGAGTGTGATACAAATCGGGTTTAATTTTGGTATCGTATATGTTTTAACGTAAACGAGTCCAATTTGATTACACGTCCGTAGGTACAGCGCCGCGTTCATCCCCGCTGATTGTCCATAATAATTATTATGGAGCAGGGTAGGTAGGTAGGTATATGGCGGTGCGTAATACGAGGTAGGGATCCCTTAGGGGTCGACGCAACGTTATCTGTCAAACACCCCGGTGACTGGCCAACGGTGAATCTCGCCCGCGGGATGAGATGCTAATCTTAACTGCGTCCCGCTCCCTTCGTCTTCCCATCCTGCAGGGAGAGAACCCGACTACGAAGTTCAAACCGCTCATTCCTTTCCTTTAGGGTTACATACTACTAGGGTGAACTTCTGCTCCTCTAGTTCACGCTCAGCTCCTATACGTTCTCTCCATCTTCCCTTCCGGTGTAGGTCGTTTGAATTTTAATGCGATTTCGCGGGCATCCACCTCCTTCACTCCAAACTTTGACCTAGCCGAGGCCACACGTCAACGTATTCCAATTAAACTCCCGACAACTTTTTTCCTCTCCCTTTACTTCACAGTTTTCTCTCGTTCGTCTTCCTGTCTTCAAAATTTCAACCCAGACATTATTTAAGGGCCTCTTTTTTTCGTTTTTTTTTTTCACACTCACGAATCGAGAGTTAGCAAGGACTGGGTGTAGGATGCGTTCATATGTGAAGAGCGTGCAGAATGCATCGTGCAACGACGACCCAGTCTGACCCCTGCAACCGAGGTAACTGCCTCTAAGTTAGATTTTCAGCATCCTGTTTGGTCCACGGTATATCCCTCTCTTTTCATCTCTCTCCCTCTCTCTCTCTCTCTCTCTCTTTCGCCCTCTTATTTCTCTCTTTATCTTCATCATCGTCCGGTTCAACGGCTCTGCGGGGATACAAAGTTTGGTTCCGTTGAAAAAAAAAAAGAAAAACAACAAATTTCGCTAATTAGAAGGAATAATTTTCTTTTTCAAATCGCTCAGGAAATATTCTATCGACTCAGTATTGTTCGGATTAGTATCTACTTTGAGATACGATTAAAAATGTTTTTAGATATCGTGGAGCTCAGTATTACGTAAATCAATTGACCCGAAGTAAAAGTGATATTGTCGTAGGGTATGGGTACAGATCGCATCGTGGTTCGAAACTTTTTTAAATTTCGAGGGAATATTTCGGGGCAGACGAACGATATTCGATGAACTTCAGTTTTAGACGGAAACATTTTGAAATTCGAGGACTTTTCTTCGTTCTAAACGTTGAGACAAATAAAGTGTGTCAAGTGCTCGCAACTTTAGAAGACTGGCCGTTATACCTCTATATATTCCTGGCTCATCCCGAGATATCACATGACTCTTTCAAATCACAAACGAATTCGAATCGTGTCTCGAAATCGGAGTGATCGGATGCGGAGAATGAATCATCTCCGCAAGGCGTGTATACCTATATACGTGGTTAACAGTTTTGCACGTTAATACGGTTATTATTCCTCACAGATTATAGGTAAGAGGTGCACTTTATTGTCTTCGGTCTTCAGAACTGTTTACGAAATATTAGCGACTGCCATTTGCAGAGTTGAAACTTCGCGGCTCGGCGTGCAGCAGCGATCGTTAGAAACGATATAAGATAGGTTTTAGGTATATAATATATACCTATACGCGAAGAGTGGTGCAGGGATTCACAGTGCATGTGAATATGCATGCAATATCTAGCCGATTGAGTGTATGGAATAAAATGTCTGGAAATTGTACGTACTAGGTATGTGTGTGTATTCATATATATATATATGTATTTATATGTTAAAATAGAATCTCTCACTTTCACCGTACAGTGGTGCGAGCCTCGCCCATCAGCAGCTCACAATCAGCCAAGACCCGAGTCGAGGTTACGCAACTATTAAGCGACGACCTGATTCCCATAACTGTTCCGACGGTTCCAAGTACACGTTGTGGCTCCTCGGTCGGTGCTATCAAAGCTAAAGCTAAAACCCTAGAAGGTTGATCCGCTCGCCTTATTCCTAGCTCATCTACAATCTTCCATCTTCCGTTATAGAGAGAGAGAGAGAGAGAGATAGAGAGAGCGAGATGAACAGAGAAAGAAAAATAAAGAGAGAGAAAGAGATAGGCTGACCGCGCTTGATATTAAATTAATACCGGTCATTTCGGTAATTAATTGATCATCCCAGTGAATAAATGGAGTCTGTATAAAATAATGAAACGATTTGAAAAATAGAAGTATGAAAGGGAAAAGAAAGAAAAAAATACCCGAAAACAAAGAAAAATTTGATATCTACGAAACATATTACGTATACCTGTACCCGGGGTTTCTCTGTACATATATACTATAGGAAATTATGAACGAGGCCGAGGAGACGTCTTGCTCAAGTGACCCCGTGGGGTGACCTTTACTGTGAGCTTGGACGAGAAGACTAAGACCCCACTACCTCAGTATATTCTTGCAACTATACGGCGTACCTACTATAACGTGATTCTCGAACCTTGGTTTATTCTCCGTTCGTGATTTCCTTCGTGTAATTACGTTATGGATTTATTTTACTTCTATTTTTCTTTTCCTATACTCTTTTCTTTCCTTTTTTCTTACTTTTTCTTAAACTCACTTTCATCTCGCCATGGAATCGACCTGGTTCTTGGAGCGATTGAGAACGCTGTCAATTCACGGTATTGAATAATCGAGCCGTTATGATCTCGATGATCGTTATTCATTTTCTCCTTCTCCTTCTCCTTCTCCTTCTTCTTCTTCTTCTTCTTCTTCTTCTTCTTAATCTCTGTATTTTATGGATGGTTAGTAATCTCCTTGGGGCGAAAGAAAGAGGCGCAAAATGACTGCGGAGACGAGTCCGAAAGGTAGCGATGCACGTGTACCTATATGCCTGCACAATACCCACTCCGAATCGATAGTATTTCAAAACGGTGTCGTACCTCGACAGCGGGGTATGTATCTTGGTAATTTCATATAGACGTAAAGAACGCGCGGTTCTGTTCACCGACACAATACTGGCATGGCGTAGAGAAAACCGAGCGTAATTTATATCAGGTATGAAATTTGAAATAACAAGATACGATGCGGTGTAATAATAGATATTACGTGCTAGCGCGGATTAACCTGACGTAAAGCAAATACATACTACGCGGATCTCATGATTTCGCTGTTACTGCTGCTGGTGATGCAGCTGCACCAAGTTGATAACAGGACAAACAGATTCGACCGATTCAATCATGGACCGTCGGGAATAATCGAGTACCCGGCCTCGTAACGATTGGCGAAAAATGTCGTGAAAATTTTCTGTTACGGTTCTCACATTTCATTCGGGTAATGATCGCTTCGAACCAAATGTGAGGCGGAAACCGAGGCTTGACGAGAAGCTAAAGTAGCAGAAGCAAGTCTGGTACTTTTTTTTATCCCTTTTTTTTTTGTCCAACCCCTTGCGAACGGAACGTGATTAGCAATTCGGTTCGGTTAAGCAGCGACGAGATTCTCAAAGGTATCTCTAATCACGGAGGCTGTACGTTGTGCGTAAACGTTTCAAACCGGGATGAGAGAGAATGAAATCTTGTGATTAAATCTCGGCTTGATTATTAATTGATGATCGTTCATGGGAAAGGATTAGTAAATTAAATTTTTTGCCACTATAGATCGACCTTATTCAACTTCCCATTTTCTTAAATAAGAAAATATCAATCACGCTCGGGGCGTACGATTAAACAATATAATCGCCACGTACACCGGCACCGGTTATAAAAATCTGATTCAGGACTCTGCTCAGGCTTGTCTTAGAACCAAGTTTAAATGCAGCTTGCGAAAGGAGGTGTAGGTAGTCGTGGCATAATTCCTTCTGCATGAAACAAACCAGCCTCGCCTCGCCTCATTTCACATAGTAGATGCGAACCCGTACCTATATAGGCACAGGGTACACCTCTCGATTACAAATATCTAACGATAATTAATCAATCTGTGCGAAAATTTGAAGAAAATATATCTACAATCGAGTATACGGAAGAGAGAGAATCGTTGCTAAACCATATAATCCATCTTAATACGATCATTTTCGAACTTTAATGCCAAATTGTAATAAAAATAACCCCGAAGTACTAGAAATCGCGTCTTATTTAAATGGAAAGGTTCGAAGGCTTTGGGGCAGTACTTAGAATTGAGATAAGAGCCCGGGCTTCCGACTACATTGTTTCGCATTCATTCGAAAACGTTCTGGCCCATGGGAGCATTGAAGTTCGAATATGATCAAATTGAAGACGACCCGAATATGTATGTATATGTATATTATATGGTATAACACGCACTGCGCGGATGCACATAACTAACTAGAAACTCCTTCTCATCTCGGTATAAACCTTAGCTCTTGAGTAATATATAACCATACAATCTTAACGCGGGAGCAGCTCTCTCGGCGCCAATACGAGTGATTAATTCTCACCGTCCTACTGATTTATCTTCAAAATTCATTAAGCTAAAGCGTCGCGAAGGGTGCCAACTCTCGCGTAAATCGAGGCTGTCTCTGTCTCGCTCGCCCCAGCTCCTCGCAAGGAGGAGACACTGTGGACCTCCTACACCCACATCCACGCTAACTATACATACATACATACTGTATGTATATACCCACATGTTACATAGAAATACTCATATACACATATATACGGGGGACTATAAAGTTGGAGCTAGTTACCACACCGCGGGATCTACCATGGCGGACAGAAAGAGATGAAGATACGAGAGAGAGAGAGAGAGAGAGAGAGAGAGAGAGTGACGGTGGTAAGGGCGAGAGGAGGGAAGAGAAGCTCGACGATTAGATTTATGAACGCTGACTGCAATTTGCTAAGATGCTGCGGTACAGCTCCTCAGCATATAGAAGGGCTGGTTGTTTGTGGTATGAATTTTACACCGTGCTTCTGGTTATCCGCAACTATACATATATAGAAGAGATGTTCCTCATTTTTATTGCGATTACGCGATTGATTACAACGATCGTAGTCATTTGTTATAACGGATGGCTCGAGGGGGCGAAGAACTGCTGAAAATCACTCTACATGTATATTTAGTCGATTGGCGTGTGTGATATCGGGGTCGGTGAACGATGGAGGAGGATGGGTCTCAATTAAGGATAATTAGAGAAAATATCATTAGATTAATTAAATAAATATTGCCCAACGGAAGGCACCGGCTCTTTACGAGATAAACGCGAATAACAGAGAGAGGGGAAGGTTTCGTCAATTAAGAGCCGCTGCAGACCTTCAACGCGACCTGTTAGACCCTTAGAAGATCAACTTTCGACTTCTTCAAAGAAACTTCGAGATTCGTTGTTGCTTGTTAATCCGTCACGAAAGACCTCGTTAAGCCGTATCGACCCTCGGCTAGACTTACGGGTCTCCCTAATTCGCATTACCCTAATGGCAATTGTATCAAATATCAAAGAATTTTGCGGTTTGCGTGATATCTTCAAAAAATTCACCACCGAAATCCGCAGCCCCTGCGCCTATACAATATACACACGTATAGGTTTATGCCATGGTATACACTATACGGGCTGGCGATCAGTAATTAGGGTAGAAATTATACACCGGGGTCGAGGCTTTCACCGGGCTCAATTAAGTCACCTATACCAGGAGCGGCAAACAGAAGAGGAGAGCAGAGAAGAGAAGAGAGGAGAAGAGAAGAGAGGTGAAGAGAAGAGAGGAGAATAGTACCTACGGTGCAGGATATGGAGAGGAGAATCATTGTATGTACACATTGTACAGCGGTGGCGTGACACTCCCTTGTTACGCCGTTGGCTAGCTGGGTGTAAGATCACGTTAGCTACGCTGGCTTGGGCCGGATTTCAATCACGTTGGCCACAGGGGGTCCTCTGATAGTCTCCTTGGGGGGGTTTTCGAGGTCCGCAAGGGGACCGCACCGTTGCACGTTGGCGACCCCTCCACAATGAAAGAGAGAGAGAAGGTGGATAGAAATGAACAGAAGGAGAGAGACAGAGATGATCGTTTTACTGACAATGTAAGCCTACCACTCACTGGTATTTTTTGCCCTAGCTAAGATCCCACCTGGACACAAGCTAGGTTATACAAAAAGTAAACTTTCCGCTCCGGACGAACCGCCGAGGAAAGTTCTTCTCGGGGATTCCTATTCCTCCCTGAAGAGTAATTCAACTTCTTTTCGAGTCTATTCGAGCTAAAGTCTCTTGACTAAAGACCATTGACTCTTGTCGTTACATACATGCAGTCGACTCTAAATCTAATTGGTCAAAAGACAAACCCTCGTGGACAAACTCGATCTCCTTCCAATTATCAAATTCTTACGACGGTTGATCCTACAAAGTCCTCACGACAACTGGGTAATGGCTGCGTGTCTCCGCGGAGAGCTCAGCTCGGTATCTTCTTAAAGCTGATTTTTCTTCTTTTCCCAACTGACATCCCGTCCCAAAGGATCAGGATCTTCTTCTCGTATTTTAGGGGTCAGGACCTTGTCGTCAATTTGTTACTTTGATGGAGGTACCAGCTACTCGAATCCCGGGTGTTTCTCCTCGTAAAAAGTCGGAATATCAAACGGGGTGGGTAGGTAGGTAGGTAGGTAATTCAAGAGTTATCGGAATCGGTTCTGATGCTCCTCTCCGCTGTTGTTAGGTCTGACACGACGGTGTAAGGAATGTACAAAGTGTATATAGAAATGGTGAATTTTCGTACAGCGTAAACTCTGTAGCTAAACGAGCATTCTCAGCCGACCTGGATTATCGCCCTCGAGATATACGGCTTATGAATCACTCAGTTTTACGAGGATATTCCGAAAATTTTCGTCTCCTCGTGATTCGGACTTGCCTCCCGAACGTTCTCCGAACTCCTAATCCCGCAAGGATTTACACGGAGACGTTTTACGGCCGCCGCGAAGAAAGTTTCTTGCTGCATAAGTATAAAGTCTTCATAATAGACTCACACTCGCCCGAAATTCTCCACAACATCCGTACATCCACCAAAAAATCGGCGATTGACATATCGCGGAGTTCGCACGGTGGTCCGATTTCAAAAGACCCACGCATCTCCGCAACTTGTTCGCGAACACGACCGTATAACGAGAAATCAGTTCAACGTGTAAAAATTTCTCTGAAAAAAACGAACGACTGTACAACAGGAAAACACCTTTCGCGTTCCTTTCTCAAGCCGTTTGGTTTAATGAGATATGTCCTGTCCTGGAAAAATACTCGCAAATAAATAAATGCGAAAGAAATACCTCGTTGTTCCGCACCAACAACCTTTATCGCGTATCCACCACACCTTTGTCATCAATATGGATTCAAATTCACGGATCGTCTAGCTTGAAATGAACCCTGAAACGGCAACGCCATGTGGACGGTTGACGCGATGCATGCATAAATTTCCCATGCATGTATATGTATATATACATATGTTAGACGAAGGTACATTTGTATGGAGTACACATATAGACGCGTGAACACGTTCGGTTTGGGCGGTTGTTTAGACGGCGAAAAAGTCCTGGCCAGATCTGTGGGGTTGCGGAAATCAATATTCTACGCGCATAGGGATAATATGTAGCTTCTAGAAAAGTTCTACTCCTCCTGATTCCCCAGCCCGTCCTATTCTACTCCTCTTACTTTGCGTAGTGTAACTCCACCGACCTCAGCAGCATAAACGACCGGTACGGTGGAGGGAAAGTCGCGTAAACTCGTTCCGTATCTTCCTTTGAACTTTTATCACCACCCGGGCGCATAACCTCAGTATTCCTTTTTATTCCCCGTTTTTACCGCCCTCGCAGCTCATATACCACACGGGTGCCTACCCGCGTCTTCGGGACAGTTCAGTTGACATGCCGTTGGCAACACTCCGGACAGATTAACGCACTTTCGAATCACTCCGCCACCTCTTCGGGAGTCGCCTTTCATCGTCGAGGGAAGAAAGGGAAAGAAGGATATTCGAATCGTTCGGAGGGCACGTATGATGTTGGATATTCTAGAAATCATTCAGGAGCTTCTGACTTTCCCCTGATATTTTTTAAGAGAGGAATATTGCTCCCTAAACACGCTCGCCCTTTATCCGGGGATTTTATAGCCTAAGCTAACGGAGGGTTAGTTCTCTGGTTCTTCTTCCATTGGTAGGTTCAATGTGGCGGGTAGGTAGTTAGCCGAAGAAGTAAGAAGACGAGCTTCGAAGTTATATCTAGATTCTCCGAGCTGGCATGGCCTCCGGATAGATGGATGGTGTGTATCTCCTTCTCGCTCTCTTCGACCTATGAAAGAGGCGGCTTGATGGTCGAACGATTCCCGGCAGCCCGGGATGATGTATTTTTTAACTGCCGACGACACAAATAGTCTAATCTACACCATTATTACTCGGTTTTTATTGCTCGTAAATCAATTCACTCTAAATGCTTTCTTTGGCTTCGTGTCACGCTGCACTACGTACCCCTCGCCCTGTTCCACTATGCAGAGACTCCCGAGCGCATGGCTATCATCATCATCATCGTCGCTGGGATGGAGTGGCTCATTCGCAAAATGATGCGATTAAGTATTGCGATATTGTTTATCCGTTGAAATCTACATATGTTTGAGTGATGGTAACAGGACTGCGCATGAAAAGCACCTTTTTTCTTCAACCACGAATGATGTCCCGCGAGTACAAGAGACATGTGTGCAGTATATGGTTGAATACAACGACGTGCAGGCAAGCGAGTGGAGTTTTGAGGTCATTCTTTTATATGGTTTTTCGTTCCGAGTCAGTTGACACCTTTTTATATCGTCAGCCAGGCAAAGTCAGCTTGTCGGATCGTAAACCGAGAAAAGGGCAATATGGCTGCTGGCTAGTAGTCACCCCATCGGATTTTGGTTCTTCCTTAAGCTTCTTGCATGAATTTCCTCTCCGTTTATACATCTATAGGTATATTTCTTTGTGCAGTTTCCGCCTCGTAGTTCACGACAAAAATGAAAATTTCAACAACAACGACGAAGACGAGGGGAAGCCAGTGATATTCGAGTCTGGGTATGATGTGCCTTCAAACTTTCAATCGCGAGAGGCCTCCAGGTGATATATTAAGGGTTAGAGACTAGTTTAACTTCCGGTTCAACGTCGCAACGCGGGATTTGCCTGGGGACCAAACTGACACGGTTCGAATAATTAATTATCAGCTAATTTCTAATAATTTAGTGCCTTCCTTCCGTCCTTCCCTCCTTCCCTCCTTCCTTCTTCAGCCGAGGGCGCAACGGGGTAGGTTTACCTGGGTACGATAAACACGTGACCTTGACGGCTGTCGGAAACGACTACTGCAGACTCCCGACGACATGGTTACACGGCTAATTTTAAACGGGGTGAAACTTTATCAACTTTAAGATAGCGGGGGCCGAATACACCCGGGATATCGAGTATATCCAAACTCCTCGACACCCCTTGGATGTTTTTGCCCTTTAATAAATTTTCGTTCGTTTCGATAGGGAATAAATTGAAGTTTGCGGAAATTGAACGATTCGAGACGATTTCGAATTAACAGAAACGCTGAAGTTTAGAACGTTAAAATTCCAAAAGTCCAGAGCCCGAAAAACCGAGAATAATTTCGTTTACTTGTCAGGATGCGAAGACAAAAAATAGCTCCTTCCAATCGAGACCCTCTTTACGGAAACCCGTTTCATCTACTCCAATCGATAACTTTGTTTTCCAAAAAGTACATCTCACGTACATTTTGAAGCCTCGGTGTCGTGCGTTTCAAAGTTTTTGCAAATCAGCTATGTAGACTTCCGGGGAAACAAAAATACCCTTTCGAAAAACTGTGGATCGGTGATATTGAAATTCGTAATTTTTGCCATTCGCGACTTTGAAAATTCCGAACTTCAACCCGGCCCCTTTTTCCATCCCCGAAATGAAACCCTCTGTATAATAATGACGTATCGTATATTTATGTGAATACATCGTACGTGTAGACGGAGGCAAATCTTCGTGACGTCTATACCTACCTATACACCTATACTGGGCTTTAGAAACTGTCTGGTATCATTTTACGACGAGTCAAACAGGCCGCGGGTGATATAAAACTAAAATATATAGTCGACATTATTTGAGACTGTCGCATCTGCGGGGCATTAGGACACTCGTCGCCCTGTTAAAACTGTCGCATCCGTCCCTCGTTGTCGGACAACTATAATAGCAGCATACACGATACAGCCGCAGCCGCAGCCGCAGCCGCAGCCCCCGGTTCTTATATTTCCCCGTTCCCATAGTGTAATAAAATCTTCTTAACTCCATAAAAATATTCGAGTATACATTTTTATCTATTTTAATTGTTCGGCTCGGGGAAGGAGGAGATTTATCGTCGTAGTGCCGACCGAGGATTGAATGATGATTTCTAGAAGCTTGTGCCTCTCGCCAGCGTTTACGCGGCGCAATTTGGGTGGCAAATTGGTTTTTATGTATTAAACACGTGTTGTGTATTAAAAAGAGTGAATAACTCGGCAACAAAGGGAGCGCGGGCGACAATTCGACTCCGTAGAACGTAAATAACATTTTTACGATCTTCTCTCGAACCGAACCAAGAGGAATGAATTTTTGGTCAGTAATACCCAACAGCCATGTGGGGTGACCGCCGAGCCGCTAACCTGGTCCCCCCAGAGCCCGTGGTACTCGGAACTGTGACTTTATACGCGCGCTAGGAGTGTCATGCGCGTGGTTGAGTCTCGGCGAAGCTTAGGGAACGAGGAAGGAGGAAAGAGGCAACGGGGAGACAAGTTAAAGGGGGAAAAACGAGACGAAGGAGGAAAGGGTAAAAGAAAAATGAGGCGGAGGAGCCGGCCGCCGAAGCAACGTTTTATTGACTGCATAAAAGATCTCTCACAACTCGTTCCGAGTCTTAACCGTTTACTATATACTTACGAGTTTCTCGCTCGCTTTTCTGTATTTGACACACTTTTCACGCCGCTTCTTTTGCCCCGCGATAAAAGAGATTTATCTACCCTCCGTCCTCCGTCCTCTGTCCGCCAACCATCTCCCCATTCCCACCTTTTCTTTACTCTCTTCTTACAGTACGGTACTGTACTTTTCTCATATTTTTTTTACGATTTCTACGTACTACCTACCCGAGTCCACGCGGTAAGAACATAAATATCAAATGTATAGTTTCGGAACAGGCATATTCCCGCACTCGTATTATAATTAACGCCAATGGCCCCCCTGATTACTTTGACCTCGCGGGTCTCGCGCCGATCGCCGAACAAACGACACCTTAACGAAGACAAAAATCAACGATCTATATATCACGCAAACGCGAGTGCAGCAACAGATATACCTGCGTTTTGCTCATATTTCGCCGTTCTTACCCTATCGCTACACTTCATACATATTACACGTTTAATATTCGCCCGAGTTTGGGAGTCGAGTGTATATGAAGAAAAAAAAACAAAAAACAAAGAACAAAAAACGAAACAACGAAAAAATTAAAAATATTCAATTAAAAAAAATTAATTAAAATCGGGGAGAGGAGCAGCTCGCGAGAATTAGCATGCGGTAAGAAATATAGAGAGAGAAAGGCGCATAAATGCGTCTCGTTCTTTCTTCCTTCCTTCCTTCTGAGTAACGAAAAGGTGCCAGCCCTAATTACAACTCCGTTGAACTTTTGTGTACTTTTGACGCCGGCCGCAAGCCAAGCGTCTGTCTGCGTACCGGGCTAATCGTAAGAGTCTACCCAAGCCGGTGCCGGGCGGTCCTCGTCCTCGTCCTCGGCCGTCGCCCTGTTATACTCCGAGCTGTGGCTATGGCTGTGGCTCCGGCTCCGGCTGTGGCTCTGGCTGTGGCTGTAGCTGCGACTACGGCTGTGGCTGTGGCTGTGGCTGTGGCTGTGGCCCGAGACTCCGGAGAGATTATGGTAATGCGGGCAGACATTTCGGACTCGTAAAAATTATTATGACGGTGTCTTGACTCGGCTACTGGGTACCCGGTACCTACTTTACTCGCTAGCCTTCCCGGTGATTCATTCTTCGGTGTTAAAGCGATACAAGTATGCGAGTACAAACTGTAACGCCTACCTTATAGGCTCAAAAGTACCGCCGCGTACAAGCACGCGGGCAGTTGGTTTTATGTCGCACGGTTTTTTTTTTTTTTGTTTTTTTTTATTTCTTGTTCCATCTTTGAAGAGGAACATTCCCGGGAATAGAAAAATCCCAGGGCTTTTCGGGTTTCTCAAATAATTTCAAAAAACGGTGTTGCAGCATATAGTCGGAAGCCGACACGGTTACGGCCTGGCGATCGTGCCACGCGCGTAAGTCTACGCGTGCATGGCCGAGGATCGCGTGTATCACGTCTGCCACATGCGATGCCGAGGCGAGAATAAACGGGAGTTAAAATCTTGTTAGAAAAAAACGAGGCCGAGTGCGTCTTGGAAGGTTCACTTGACGATCGTACCCCATCGCCTGCTGATCAACACACGCGTACATATGGGTATAATGTATGTGGAAGAGATTTGATCGTCTGATTCTAAAAGCAACGAGACACAAATTTTCTCAGATTTTTAGGTGAACTGTAATAAAATGAACGAGACGAGGCAAGGCTGAGCGAAAGAAGATAATAGGAAGCGAGATGTCTTCCGGTGTCCAGGGCGAGTATTTTCTCCTATCGGAAGAATCGGAAGCCCATGGAAGCGTGAAGAAAGTAAGTGGAGTAGGTATTTCGGGGAAACGGGGAAACGGGGAAACGGGATATTTCTGTGCCCGCCGCGCGTGTGAAAGACGGAAACGAGAAGTGAGCCGCGGGTAAGTTCGAGTCGGTCGGCGTTCGCTATATATCCCATATAGGTATACATACCTATATATTAGGACGTAGGTACGACCAAGGTCTCGAGATGTCAGGATGACACAATACGCACGAGGGATCGAGAGGACAAAAGACAAAGGAAATGAGAAAAGATAAAATGAAGTAGGGGCCGACCGACGCGGAAAAGCGGGAGAGAACAAAAAGGAAGAAACGTCGAGCCGGCTCGTCAACGCGCGGACTCTCTCTCCGGACGTCGAAGACTCTTCGTTCCGGTTTCTGCCAAAAGTTCGGCGACCCGAAGGGGTGGAATAATACCAGCAGCCAATGGTATCGTCGCCTAGGCGACGAAGTTCCCGCCGCTCTTTACTTGACAATAAAAGACGAAATTTTCGCAACTCGAAATGGGAAAGCCTCGCATAGGAATATACGAAGAATTCAATTTTCCCATGATCGAAAATTTCCTCTAATCTTGATCGAAGTACGGAAGAATCCAAGGCGGCCCCCCCGAGCTTTGAGAACTACTTCGAGCGTACACTAGGCGAGCTTTTTTATCCGAATGTAAAGGGCTCTCCGGCCTATGACTTGAGGAGAAAATTTACGAGGCAAAAGGCGCGCCCGCGATTCTCGCACCGAGAATTCCTCCCGACGATTTTACCACCTCGTACAAAAGGCGGTGCATCGAGACGGAACCAGATGAAACGACCGCATAATCGCCGCCATATACCCATAACACTTGCGAACTTCTATCGACGTCCCTGCTAAGGTATATGCGTCCAGTGCTTCGCTCCGGAACTTCGATCTTCGTCGTTTTTCGCCATTCTTATATCCCGCCATTAAAGCCGATTTTTACCTGAAAAACCGAACGAACGATCCCACGCAAGCTTCGAAGAGTAATTTCGCGCCTTCCGATAATTCGGGAAGGATTTAACGGGAAAAAAATTGCGAAAATTGAGAATAACATTTTGAAGACACGGAGGATGTCACGGCGACGGTTTTGCGGGTCCGGATAATCGACGAGGTTGCGACGACTGGCGTGAATGACCGGCCATGCCTGTATTCGCGACCCCCGAACTTTGGACATTCCCGAGGGGACGCCTCATGCTCCAGTATTTCGAACGCGTATCCTTAGAAAAATCAGATTTTGTAGTATGGATACCCATATACCTGTGGGAGGGAAGACGTATTTTTTTCCACGAACCTGCGAAGCTGGGAAGTTGCGTTGATCTTCTAGTTCGAGGAAAGACTATCGCAACTGAGCTTAGCTGTAAAATAATGATGAGAGGTTGCCGAAGTGGAATGAGGAGGAAAAGGAGAAGGAGAAGGAGAAGGAGAAGGAGAAGGAGAAGGAGAAGGAGAACTGGATCTGGCGCCCGTTAAATTATCAGGGTTCTCCTCGCGTTCCAATTATTGTGCTTTGGAGCCGCTGAATTATTAACCAATTAACCGAGCGCGGTTCGGATCCTTGGATCCCGGATCCCCCGTTTCCGGTACGAACGTGATCCGGTGCCCTATACCTGGTAACGTCTGCAACCAGCTACCCGGTCGACAACCGTACCGCCTAGTTCAGGCCCAAGTGGTTCTACTCTCACGGTGCGTACCGGAGGCCAATCTTTCCTCCAATTTCAGTCAAAGTTTCGCCCAAAGTTCCCGAATTCGCGGTACCGAACACAGGCCGAATGAATTATTTACTCGATCGCGTCCCGATACTCAATTATTCAGAACGTCCGCCTGCAGGACCGTAAGATCTTGACGATTCCTTGACGAAAGTCAAGTAAAGAAAAAGAGCAGGTAATCGCGATTTGCGGTTTCTCACAATCGCAGCTCACTGCACGCCGAGCCGCGACGTTTCAACTGTGCAAATGGCAGTCGCTAATATTTCGTGAACAGTTCTAAAGACCGGAGTCAATAAGGCGCACCTCTTACCTACAATCTGTGAGGAATAATAACCGTATTAACGTGCAAAACTGTTAACCACGTATGTATACACGCCTTGGAGATGATTCGTTCCCCGCACCCGATCACCCCGATTTCGAGACACGATTCGAATTCGTTTGTGATTCGAAAAAGTCATGTGATATCTCGGGGTGAGCCAGGAATATATAGAGGTAAGGCCAGTCTTCGAAAGTTGCGAGCACTCGACCCACTTTTTTTGTCTCAACGTTTAGAAAAAAGAAAAGTCTTCGAATTTCAAAATGTTCGCGTCTAAAACTGAAGTTCATCGAATATCGTTCGTCTGCCCCGAAATATTTCCTCGAAATTTGAAGGTTCACGATGCGACAGCTGTACCCTACGACGACCACTCTTTTTTCGTCGCAAGGTCGAAAATAATATTGAATCCCGTTCCTTGAAATTCGAATGTATCTCTTCGCATCGCGCCAGTGATGTGAGAACAAGTTATTCCCGATGCTGGTATACCCCCTCTGGGTGTAGATCTTGAGGTATTAAACGAGCCGTGAGGTTTGAATTAATTTATTACTGACAATGAGTGTTTTAGTTTTCGACACGCGGTCTGAAATCCGCGTACCGTAAAAAGCGCGGTTTAATTTTCTAAGCTTTATATTATAGGATGTCTCGCTCTGACGCTCACGGGCACGTGTTCACTGTTCATATCTATCTTTGCCCCCGGTACCCGGGTACTTATAACCATTGCGTAAGTCTTGTTCCCCGGCCGTTGTATGGATATATTTTCATCAAGCCGACCGACAATCGGTCTAACATTTTTATTTCCTTCCTGCGGTCAGAGACGTCAAAGTGGAACAAATTGTCCGAAGTCTTATCAGCAGGAAATTTAGTTAGAAGTTAGTAAGTCAGTCCGTCCGTATGGTATAGAGCAGGTATGGTATACCACGCGGTCAGAACGAGTTCCAGAGGAAATCATTACCGCCTTACGGGGTAGAGCTGGGCCCCTTTCCTCCTCGCCCTTCCTATACCTCTACACCCACACGAGACCAGCTATCCATGACGTGGGTAAACACGTGTGTACACAAGATTCGTCTACACGTGCGTGTAGACAATACGATTTATACACAATGTGTGTATTCCTGGTTATACAACGAGTGTCCTATTATCATTATAATGCTTGATTATCTCCCGAACGGATCGAGACACGAGAAAATTGTTGAAACCGTTAATTCATAGCCGTACGAACTGCCCAGTCACGTTACGATCAGTTACGCACTTCAAGGGGGGGGTGTAGGTTACGGTGGTCCTTGATCTCTCGTCATTTTCGAATTTCAATGCTTCCATGTATCCAGGACGTCTCGGAATATGTACAAAAGAATGTAGCCAATGTTTTCGCCCATCGGAGCATTGAAATTCGAATACGATCGAATTGTTACAGATTTTACGGAGCCTCGCATCGGTCGATATATTCTATAAAAATTGACGTGATTTTGGTGAAGCTAGATCGGTGATATTCAATGAATTCGATCCTCGCATACTAAGATTCGTGACTTCGGTCAATGCGATTAGCGATAAATGTGAAGCAAGATGAAAGAGAAATGAGAAATGAAAATGTAGAATGAGAATCCATCTAATCTTGTACATACATATGTATAATGTATAATTTTGACGACCTAATCATGAGTTATCGCGTCTTAAAGTGGAGGAACGTGTTGCAGGCCCTGTTTCAGTATAGAAACGCATATAGCCAGCCCACCAGGGCTATTAGGTTGTTCCGTAATCGACTAGAGCTCGATGCCCACGGAACGGTGAAAGGACATTTGAGCAGCTCTAAAGTTTAATCGTCCGACACTCAACGTGCTGGAAATGCGTGACCCCCGTTCGCAGCTACCAGTCTTATGGAGTTGGATAGGTATATAAGATAGGTAGGTACTAATACCAACTTCAAATAAAGATTGCTAGTAATTTGATGGTCAGAATAAACCGATACCGCTACGTTTTGTGGCTACAAATCGCCTGGCCTCTACAATTTTTTTTTTTTTTTTTTTTCATACCAAAAAAAAATGGAAAAAGAAGTGAAGAAGAAAAAGGAGTGAAAGAAAACACATCTTTCCAAGTTTAATATACGTCCGCATTCAAGAACCTCACGATAAGCTGTATACGAGTATATTTATATATATATATATAGGTATATGTCTTGAGAACCGACTCGGGGTCGATTGATGCAATTTTTATTCCCCCCAGTGGCCATTTTCAACTTCCGGATCACGTGGGTGAACCGTTTCATCTCAGCGCGTGTCCTTAATCAATTAAATCTTCGACACGGTTTCTGGCTTTGTAATAAAGTGCCTAAAAAAGAGAAGAAAAAAGGGAAACACACACTTTATATGTATATTTGAAAGAATTAAGAATAATCATACAGCAGCTAATTAAACGAAGAACTGCACTCCTCGTTATGAATGGGTACGTTGTTTTAATTATCTCTGACGCAGCGGATTTAAGTGAGAACAGTTTTTCAGGAAACATGAAAACGAAAGAAAAAAAAACAAAATCAAACAAAATCCCGTACTCTTTTATCTTTTTGCTTCTCGCGTTTCTCGCTTTTTACTTTTTGCTTTTTGCTTTTTGCTTTTTTTTTTATTAAATTATTCATGCACGTCTGTGAAAGAGACCAACTGCTCAAGTTCTGCGACGCTGTGTATCTACCTACTACCTATACTCGCATCAACGGCTAATCGCGGACTACTCTGAATTAGCAATGTAAAGTCCATTCCTTCCCTTCCTCATCCCCCGTTTTATTTGCCCCGGGCCTCCGACCGGTCTAGCTGCTGTATCTACTATGCGTGAGTTTAATTTAAAACCGGAGGCCTTCGACTAGCAGTGTAAAGCAAGAAAAAAAGAATATACAAAAATTCTGGAAAGAAGACCCCTCGGTTAATTTACTGAATTTTTAGCACTGCGAATATGCATGTATTATTACTTAACGTTATACCCTCGGGTCTCGTGGATTTATTATACGCTGGGGGTAATTTAAATTGTATGGAGAAATTACATTTTTGTTTTCATTTTTTCTGCTCGTTTTTTTTTTCTTTTCTCTTTTTCTCTTTTTCTCTTTTCTTTTTCTTTTTTCGAACGTAGTATACATACGCGGGTACGTCACTAATACCGAACGCGGGGAAAAGTAATAAAAAGTTCGTTCTTCTTATCGATATCTCGCGCGCATATACATATATGGTAACGGTTCTCCTCTTTAAAGGTTAAAACATGCAGCCCATATTTTCTTATATGCCTAAGTGCATTTTAAACATAATGTGCTCTAGCCAGTCTAGCCTTTAGATACGACTAGACGTGAGAGCCAGCAAATTATTTTAACGGTTAGTCTGACAAGCTTCTACATTACCTACTGCAGTGCACCGATAGCTAAGGAATTCTTAACGCGATAAATGACAAATGTCTTATACCCATATACTCTTGAGTCTATATTCTTCCGGCTTAAAAAAATATTCAAAATTTGTTCTAATATGTATAAAAATATTAGGGTGGTCCTTGATTCGATCATATCCCAATTTCAATGACGCAGTACTTAGAATCGACATAGAATAACCTGGGGTTTCGACTACCTTTTTTGTTTTGTTTCTTTTTCTTTTCTTTTCGTTTGGGAGTATTGAAATTCGAATATGACCGAATTCAGGACCACCCTGAGACTTTTGTATATTAGAAACAATTTTTGGATGAATATCATTTTTCATTTCCAAATATTCCAGTGAATAATATATAAGAGTTAGGATCTCTCGGGTTTTCTGGCTCATCGCTAAGTGATGAGTCCGCGTTACCCGGCAGACGCGTCAACAACCGGGCAACTCTAACGGTATACCACTACGTTACGGGATGAGATATTTGTATTTCGAGTTTAAAAAAAAAAAGGGTTTTTTAAACAGCGAAAGTTGAAGCCCGGTTGTTGAAAAAATAAAGTGGAACAACTTTTTATCCCCGCATATTTCACTTCCGACAAACGGGACGAAAAATAAGCATGTATATCCCCCTCGCCCTCTTTCTCTCGCTCTCGATCTCGTTTTCTCTATGAAGCTATACGCAACCCGCTCCGTCTAAATAATAAATATAAATACCGGCCATACGTATATAATACGTTTCGGGTTGTTCAAGTTCTTGAGATCCGCGCAGCGAAAGAGCGAGATAATCCCCGAAAAAGCAGTCCCACGGTTCACGTTTAGGTATATACCATATGATTTCTGTTTGTGTTTCATGAAACACGTAATTAATGTTTAAACCGAAATCGCAGGGTGTATAATAATGTCCGTAAAACAATTCTTCATTCCATTATCATTTTTGAATATATTGGATGGAAAAAAAAAATGAAAATGAAAATGAACATTTTTATCCATACACAAAGCATCTATCCGCTTTCTTTGACAATGGGACAAACTCTCCCTTTGAGAAACGGTGTACCATAGGGTATATGTATAGGTGTGTCTACTTCAACCTTGTATTACTCTCCATTCCACTCAACGATGAGAGAAGTTTTCTGTACCCACGTTCGCGGTTCTCGCTGAGTCAAAAGAAATAATTTTCATTTTTTTTTCTATTTTTTTTTCTATATGCGGCTTTATTCCTTCCTCTCGTGTATACTTACCCTTCAAACAATCCTTGACCGTCCGTTTTCATCTGCGAAAGGAGAAGGGGAAGAAAAAGACGAAGGAGGACTAGAAGAAGAAGAAGAAGAGTGAAGTTCTGAAAAGTCAATCCAATCAATCAGTCGTTTGTTTGGTTTTTTTTTTTTTTTTTCTCTCCTTCCGTTACCAAAAAGCGCCGCGGCCTTATAGCATCGCTACCTCCCCCCCCCCCCCCCCCCCCAGCAATCAATCTCGCTTGGAATGCTTTAAACGTGAACTGAAGAGCGGTGCGCAACGCAGGGAGGAACCAAGGATGAAAAATCCGCTTTTAAAAAAGTGAGACATTCGATACGATGATACGACTATGAAGGGGCGGCTGGGCAACGAGACGCGAGATATCTTCAGGGGTTCACCGATTCCGTAGCTGTGGGTAGTAGCTGCAGTATACGGAGGTGGTCGACCTCACTGAACTGTCAAGGGTGGATCTTATACCTCGATCTGAACAGCCTCGAAGAAACGAGAAATAGAACTGGGACGAGGGACAGCCGACGAGGATAAACCACCCTCATCTTATGCCGGGAGGAATGAGGGATCAGACCACCTCTTCGAATCCCCGAGGCCTTTGCCCAACCATGTGTCGTCACGGTGCACCCATACACGACGTACGTACGCCGCGTGTCCGAATTCTAAAGTTTTCCGGGTTCGTTAAGTCCGCCATTCACTAGGCCCCCTCACGTGCCTCGTCAAGGCAAGGTTACAGTGCACAGGGTGACCCTCAACGATTTACCAGGCAGAAGTTGGCAAATTTCTTTCGAACTTATCGGAATTCAACGGATTATAACAACAAACGTGAAACAGGGGCTCTGTTTGGAAATGAAAAACAAATAGCGAAATCAAGTTTCCGGGGGCCTCCGGTCGTACAGCTACTTTTATTCGAATTCCAGACACCCTGTAGCTCGTCGTGTACAGATATAAATAAAAGTACGAGTGTCCTATCGAGCGATCCCCTGGGGTGGATTGAAACGCGCAGGAGGACGCTATGCGCGTGATAGATTGTCCGGTTATACTTTTTCGTATCATATTCCGATGCGTTATGGTTAGATCCGTAATCGATACAGTCATTCACGGAATTCACTATTCATCACAGATCGAGTTGATTGAGGTATGCCGGACGAGATTGAAATTGATGTTTGTTATATATGTATTTGGGGTTGATTTTCACCCGTCGCATCGCAAGTTTGATCGCGTCTTCGCCAGGAGTTGAAGAAAAAAAGAAAAATGAAATAAAAAAAGGAAAATGTTTTGGCATCTAGGAAGGAAGGAAGGAAGAAAGGTGGTTTACGGGGTAACGGGATGAATTATTCCCGGGGTTTCCTCGGCAGCTGTTATTTCTTCGACCTCTCCGGTTCGTCTCGGTTCACGGGTTCAATTTTTAAATTTTCAACGATTGTTTGCCCTTTCCGAAAACGCGTGACGAATATAATATTACCTAAAAGAAGGAACCCTCGCCCGCCCCATTTTCTCAGCTAGTTCATAGCCCCGATGGACATGCGGTGAATTAATTTCAACCCTCGAGATTAAGACTCTTGTTTTGCTCGGTATGAAACCAATGGGGACTCAATTTCCCGTGTCAGAGGTCAAAGAGCAAGGGACGAGAGCCGAGTCCATGTATTTACGCATTTCTGTCGTCTCACGATGGGCACGACGTTGCTTATCGTTAGTCTCAACGCCAAGCCCCAGGTATATGACGGATGTGACAGTCCCACGGGCGTACCTATGCTCGCCGTGTACGACAGCCTTTATAAACAGTCTGAAACGCGGACGTGGGGATATTCACGACGGTCGTAGAGTTTGATTCAGAGGCGTAGGTAGGTCAAACCGGCGATAAAACCGACCTTCCTCGAATTAGTTGCTGCCCAATATATGCGTCCGTTTTTATTTTTTTTTTTTTTTTTTTTTCTTTCCGTTAATATTTATTTTACCTCTCAGAATCGAAGACTGGATACTACATCAATCGACCATTCTTCAAACGCCAAGCCACGGAATGATCATATTGTCGATCAATGATCCGGAGGGAATAAATTGACATCAAGGGGCTGACCTCCCGATCAGCGAGGATCGACCCTTTCGCTAACATTTCACGATCAGTGTCCAAAGAAGCTCGGAGGTTCTTCAAACTGTATTCCATAAATTTTGTGACCGGTTGACCATCCTCATCGAAAATCGGTACAGAAATATGTTAAAAATCGTATAAACCGTTTGAAGAAGTGACACGATATCTCGACAACGGTTCGTAAGATTGCGGCGTGATTTTCACGCTTCTTACTCTGCACCTGTGGGCGGAGAACCTTTTTCCCCAAATGTAGGTAATGTAACACAGTTTGAAAATGAATTGCGAGAGGGGTAGCAGTTCGGAATTTCATTCCGGCATTGCTGGATAACTGTCGAACTGATTTCACCAAAATTTACTGTAGAATCGAGTTTTGGATATGATCAGTATATCGCGTAACACAATTTTCCCCGAATAGAATCGATTGGTTCAACACGTTGACGGGGACGGAGCGATGCGTCGCGACGCCACGTTTTTGGCCGATCTCCGTCTCCAATGCTTATGTATTGGACGCGCGGAGTAAACATGCACGAATACATAGAAGGTGCGTATTATATCCCATATACACGCTAACCAACATACATTTAGGTATATATCGGGTTATCCGAGTCGTGGGACTCTGTAAAACGACGAGGGCAAAGAGGGCGAAGTGGGGCTACGAGGGGTGCCCGGTAAAGCGGTAGAGCGTTAAAGTGCATAGCTGATGCATAGCTGACATAGTCTTGCTCGCAGACAAACGACTCGAGAATAAGACAACTCATCCTTCTCTCCCTCGACAGTCGTAAAGCCAGGAACGCGTGGAATGGGCCGACACCCGGGCGGGGGGACGTAGCCCACTTATCAAGGATATCGCACGACGTTTAGTTTTCAAAAAAATACTCCCTTCCCAAGAATTGTTAGATTTTAATTGACAAAAATATGAGAAATTTGAAGAATCCAAATTAGTAGATAAACGGTTGAATTTTTTTCATAAAGAATCGGGTGATTTCTTCTCTTTCCTTATCCATCTACCTAATCGCTGTGTGAGATACCATCAGTTCGTTTTCGAATCAGTTCAATGAATCGCTATAATTTTTTTTTTATTCATTTATTTATTTTTGTAGACGCACGCAGGGGGGAGCCACGATAACTATACTCGGTCGATAATTTCGTATCGTTCTTGTCACACCCTCGTCACACGAGGTTTCAAGAGTCACGCGAAAGTTGACGTTTCAGACGTCAGGATTCACTTTGGGGTACGACAAACAACATCCGCACTCTACCGTTCATAGGATACTCTCAATTCGCGCTTTCCACGCTATAATATAGTATATGTACATATTCCATGTGATTAATATTTTATTCAACTCTGTTGAAATAACTGAAAGTTTGAATCTTCAAATTTTTATTCAATTGAATAATTTCCCGATGTATCGCCAATCGTAACCATGCGATATATGCAATTCAGAAGCTCACGCAGCCGGTATTAATTTTTGCCTATTTCTTCGGGAATGTCAGATTCCGATCGCCCGTAAGTTCGTTCACTCGGCTCACTGTAATCTCCCAACTGTAATATCTCACGGAATCAGTATGATTATTTTTGAAACTCATGCGGTCGTAAAACGCAGCACCGGACAGTTTAATAATTCATTATTAAGTTTGGGACGAATATTGCTCGCATGTCCGCTTTCGTGAGTCGTGACTGACTGTCGCTCCATATAGTTTGCCAATTTATTCATGTTGTACATAATATACGAGGATGTTCCTGTTGATCCGTGTGTAGAATGTTTAGACGTGTAGATAGATATTCATGCGGCACCTATACCCATATGGTATAAATACATACGTACGTTAAAATGAAACACGTATCGGGGCTTAGCATCTGACCCTTTCTCTATCTAATAGATGGAGTGAAAACGGGCTGAGGTGCGTGTCAAGGAAATAAAAGCAATAACTACCACCAAACTGGAACAACACCAAAATTACCTCGAGTAGCCAAGAACCACGACGATTCATCAAACTGGAACGCTTAAACGCCATCACAAAATGGCCTCACGCGATCCTCGGCTTCCCTTTCCGCCTTTTCTCCTTTTCTTCTTTTCGTCTTTACTTGTATTTCCCCCGTTTCGCCTCTTTTTATCAACCTTCCATACTTTACTCGCACGGTATATAGGATCGATCTAGATGGAAATATACACGTCACACCTAGATATACAGGAAACTCACGAAATCTTATCCGTTTTCGTTATAGTGTTGGTATTCCTTTTTTCTTTTTTTTTTTTTTTTTGTTCTTTGTTTTTTATTCCATGTTTATATACTTCACATAATTGGGTCTCTCTTCTCTTTTTCTATATCCACGGACGTTGTTTTCTCTCTCTCTCTCTCTCTCTCTCTTGCTATACAGAGTTTCTTAGGGCCTAAGGGATCAGTGCCTACGACGCGGTCGAGGTTATCGACCGCAACGGATCCTGGGAGAAAGAAAGTGATTTCGTAGTCGTGCCTAATGGAAAGGTAAAATTACCCAGGCCCTATAAATTAGAGACAAAAGGCTCTGGACTCCTGCGTGCGGTAGCGAAAAATTGTTTTCTCAAATAAGAATACGTTCGTCGGTATATATACCTACAGGAATTGAAAATTATGGGAGCATCGCACCTGCATATTTACGCATTCATTTACATTTGTTTCAACCTCGCTGTTTCTATATTATACACACATATAAGAAATGTTACTCAGTCAAAAGCGTGGTCGTATATTCAATCCGCAGATACGTTAACCTCTGCGTTCACGCGATAAACACACATTATATAGAACGACACATTTTATAGAATTTTACTTCCCGAGCCGTGTAATGAACTTTCGCGTTTATCTCGTCCGGCATACTTCGGATCGGAGAATGTTTGAAACAACATTTTTAGGGCTTGGTTCAACGAACACTTTACATTCTATACATTTTTTCGATATAACGACTATTAGGAAAGTTACCGAGGATATAATATAGTTGGTAAAATATGTAGCGAGTTTTGTTATTAGATTTAAAGACAAATAGTATATAAGTATTCGCGTGGGTAGGTATGTATATACTGGTATATATAATATATATAGGTTCGCATCTATAATAAATGTGAAAAAGGTGAATCCTGGAACTCTTGGTGTAATATATTACTTTGCACTTTGTGCTCCGCACTGAATACTAAGAGGTAAGTCTGTTATTTGATAGAGCGAAAAGTTGCGGAGGGAAAAGTTTTCGCTTGAGTTTCAGCGGGAAGATCTGAGAGTTATAATAAGCGGAGCCAATTTCAGTAACTTCGGGGAACGCAGCTCCTTCCCGAACAAATAGTATTACCGTACATACATGCATGCGTACCGCGTAGATGTTCACCTATACACATGCAATATATTCCCACGTGAAACGTCAGGAGATACGCCGCCAAGTTCGTACAGGCACCTTGGCACCTATTCGTTCTCTATATTCTTCCTCGATGCATACCTATATATCCCGCTAATTGAATAGCGTACAAAATTTACAAAAGAAGCCCCGAGAGTATCGCTACAAGTAGTTATATTCGAATACAGACCGCGAGATATCGAAACTTTTTTGGAAATACGTCTTCATCTCCGATTCGAAAACACTCGAGCGATTCTTCTCAAATTCGAAACTTAATCTGTGGATCATTCGATGTAATTTATTTACGAAATTTTTTCGGAATCGATCTACTAGTTCGAAAGGTACTCGAAGTGTCACACTTTCTTGGGCCAGTATGGAGTCGTTGCAACCCCCTCAATAAAATTGATCTGAGGATGTAGGTCGGGAGGCTTCCTCGTCGTATGCATATACTAGGTGTACATATTATGCGTATAAGAGAAATAAAGAGGAATAATAACATACGTGTACTCACGTGTTATTATATCTTAGGTAGAAATCTGTCAATTGGTATGCGAGAGTCGAGCCTAAGGTAGTAGCCTCGGCAAAAACAATCGAGATACGGCATGTTGGGAAATATAATTCGATCCACGCGCGCGGCAAAAAAAAGCGTGTGGCCAATTTCAATGCGCTCGTTCGCGCTGCCCTTGTTTGTCGACCTTCGGCATCTACCGCTTGAATGTTTATCGATCTAAATATTCAAAACATCCGAATATTCAACGATTGATCATTTTTTTTTTTTTTTTCTTCTTCTCTCCCTCTTATTCTTTTTCGCCGTTATTATGCTCGACTCGAGTATCTTATGCAGGTGTGTACGCGTTTAATTGACGCAGTAGCTCAAAGTCGCGAAATCAACTCTCGTCCTCGACGAGAGTCTTATCGTTAAATTTTTCTTACGACGCGACGCGACGCGCGCGAAATCCCCCCGAGGATGAGGGCGAGAATCAAGACCTCTCTTCCCTTCTCTTATCTTTTCTTCACTCCTCTTCTCTTCTCTGCTCTTCTCTCGTCTTTCTCGCGGGTGACCGGGTTCCCCGGAAACCTATTGGCTCATCGCGTTCGCTGGTAGCTTTGGGCAGAAGCGGGGGCAAAGGGATCCATTAAAAGCCATTAGCCATTAAAGTGCCGAAATATTTTATGCGCGCAACGACAAGGGCGTAACTGCGAAATATATACGAGGCCTTAACTCACGACTGATCGTGGATGGCAGAGAGAAGAGGACCTCCCTCGGCCCCCTATAGCTGTGCAGCACCTATATACCACTGTCTCTCTCGATCTTTATAAGGATTCATATATCTCTATCGTCAAGCTCGGCACAACCCCGGATAAACAAGAAAAGCACAGGAAAAACCATGAAATTGCCGAGGGGGTTTTATGCCGCTAACGATTTCGCGCGAACCGTCCCATTCGCAATACATTCTCCCCTCGGCGTACTACACCCGACGCAACCTCTGCTCGGGATCCACTCGGATTCTCATTCCTTATGCGTATTTTTCATTCAGTTTTACGTCGCTTTATAATCTCGTACGAAAAAAAAAATTCTTCACCGAAAGGTTTCGACCGATTTTTCAAAAAATATCTCACAAACGTTTCCCGAACTATTTCGTCAACGGTTCGCAAGATGATCCCGATGAAACGAAAACGAGATTTTTCTCCAGATGTAAAACTGCTCGAATCACGCCGAGGACGAAAATAGAAGAAGAAACACCGGAAGAGGAGGGAATCCATCAATAAAACAGTTGATGCGATTCTAAGTGAAATGTGAAAGCGATGTATGAGAATAGGTCGCGGATATTGTCCTTATTATTAGCTACGGGGATCGAGAATTCATTGCCCGTATAGCGATGGTAATTTCGGAAAGATTTGTCCTGTCTATATGTGTGTACGTATATATCTGGTTGCACGATACTATACTGAACAGCTAGAGTATGAAATAGTAGATCGAACTGAACGAGACAAATCGTTGGCAATAACGTCAATTGCCTTCGACGATATTATTTTAGTATTTCCGCCGCGCCCTCTCCACCGCCACGCCATCCTGCCCCATCTCGCCCCGTCTCCTTAGCCCTCGTCGCCACCCTCTCATACTTCTTTCTCAATATTCTATAAGGAAGGGGGTTTCCCGATCCACCAAACTTCCGCCGAGGCAAGCAGAATCGTACGGCACATAAGCCAGGGCGTAGACATCACAATCAATACGACATTTTATTTCTCCGATTGCTACCACTTTCACCCCGATCGGTCACCGGTCATCTTTTAAAATGACCACAAGCCACGCAACGGGCGAATAACTTATAGCACCTAAACAACTCCACCAGGTTAAATATCTCCAACGATTTTCTTCTCGACTTTTGTATCGAATGAAAGAGACAAATCTTACGATAAATCGTCATGTCTCGTAATCCCTCTCGTGATTTCATCTCCTCAACGGCAACTAGCGATCGCATCTTTCATTGCAGGACTCATTCTGTTTTTTTTTTTTTTTTCTCTTTTTTCTTTTACACGAGCTTCCATTACTTTTATATACGGTACATATGTACTACGTAGTACATATAGATATATCCATCATATTGACAAATACGGAAGAAGAGGGTGCCTCGCTGGTGCCCTGGGGCGACGTCGGCTGCACATATCCTCATGTATCAAGGGAGTGACCACTATAGAGGGAAAAAGTCGTGTTTGGGAAAAAGACAGGAACTTTTATACCCTTTCATCGTTCAATTGAATTAATTAAGTTTCACCCTCACATGTGCATGTATATTTATGTTTTCTATTCATTTTCTCCGTTCGTTCGATCACGGGAAATCGCAGCTCTGCAAGCATATCGGCTGGTGTGGCGAATTCCCAGTTTTTCGAAAACGGCGGAGAGATTAACGGGGCAACTGAGAAGTTAGGTGAAGATCGAGACCATGGAAGTAGAGCAGGGTCATCCCGATCTCCTGATTTTTTCTCGCTTTCCTATATGTATTTCTTTTCCCTGTGTGCGAAACCACGCGAATCTAGGCCCAGTATGGAACCACCGCGTATTTATAGGTACTTATGTAGGTGTATGCGTGTATACGTGCCTAACTCGTATCTTCTCTCTTTCCCCAATAATATCCGGGAATATACCCATTTGTCTGTTTGCACTGGCGTTTAGTAAGCCCAGCGCAAACATTACCGGTGGTTGCGAACCGGGGATAGGCATCAGGGTTGATGCTACACATGTACGTATGTACATACGTATCCTACGTACACGAACGAGCCCATATACACCGTGTAAATACATCCATACATAGATAGGTACATAACGGTAGAGTGGCCTTGTAGCAATGGTGTAAGCCTCTATGGGTACCGACTCTCATTTATAACGGCGAGTATTTTGGCATTTCGAGGTTTAGGGGAGAAGCGAGGAATAGAAATAGCAAGAGGATGGGGAAGAGGAAGGGAAAGTGGAAGTGGAAGTGGAAGTGGAAGTGGAAGTGGCAGTGGAAGAGGAAGAGGAAGAGGAACGCGAACTGCGGCGGGAGCGCGGAGAGGAGTAGGAAAATCCTTTCTTCGACCATAAATTCAATAATCTCTCATGTACAAATACGCGAGAGCTCGCGTTAAGCCCGCGTTTTGAACGCAGTCCACGTACGGTTATATGTACGGTTCGCTTTCATCGCTGGCCCGCGAATTCGTTCTCCTCTCTTCGGCACACGCGGATTATACACACCTATACGCACCGATTCAGATCATACCGCTATCAAAGCTCGCAGGTCCAAAACTAGCTGTATATAGGTCGACGCTATAGCATATCGGAATCGGAAGAAGATCGAAAGATTATTTCAAAATCTCGTTTCTTTCCTTTTTTTTTTTTTTTTGTTCACTTTTCTTTCCACTTCTAGAATAACGAATGAAATTAGCTCTGCGAATGCGTGCAGAGATTTCATATTTACGCAACATGTTTATTGACAATCGTATAGGAAATCGCGGCCTCGGCCTGCGCTACCCTGAAGCAAACGCGCGATAAGGTCGGTTACCGACCTTGCCATATCGCGTCTTCGTCCCGCAATGCGTGACTATCGCGGTTATATCTCCCGTCACGGGCAGCGTCGTGCGGCTCGCGCGTTCTTACACGCGTTCTTATCGTTTTATAGATTTCAGCTTACACTGTGCGTCGAATTAGAATCGCCTTATACTCTAGAACGCGACTCGAGCTACAACAGACGATTACAATACAACAGAATTTCTGCAAGCCCGCTTTCTGCGTTCCATTTTATTCCTCCATCATTTTTTTCCCCGCAAGACCGCGAATGTACTTCCAAAATCAACGGAAATTGTTGCTCTCGTCAACAGCCCGGGGTACCTGAGGCTAAAAAAATGTCCATCCAACAGCGAGCCCGCGGCAGTCCTACAGATGTTTTACCAGTAATGCAAAACCGCGAGCAACGGACTTCGGGGAGCCGGCTTTTACGACTATTGAAGGCATCGAGCCCGTAGCATTGCATGAAATATGATTTAGAGACCAGAGACCTTCGAACTCTTCGTAATAACACTGGAATTGTTCTCGATGCCTATACAGAGCGATTCTGTGGAAAGTACCGCCCCTGAAAGGTAGGCAAGCGCGAGACACCTGCATTGAGCAGCCGAAACATCGACGATTGGGTTTCATTTATTACGTGGGAAATAAAAGCCAATCGTCGATTTTCGAGCTGCTCAATGCAGGCGTTTCCCGTTTGCCTACCGTTGAGGCGCGTTACTTTCCGCAGAATCGCTCCGTATACGCTGTGGCATGGGCAGCTTCACCCGCGTTAAACTACTAACGTAAGAAGAGCTAGAATGTGCAGCTGATGCGAGAGTGAGCGAAGAACCGTTTCTTCGAAACTGGCCGCAGGGTATACCGACTTCTTAATCGTCACTTCATTCGTTCGGTTTCTTTATCCGATATTTCTCAATTACTCCCTTCGGTACGGCGCTGGGTCAAAGTTCCGAAATTCGAAAATCCCCGCGAACGATTGAAACTCCGAACATGAACATTGCCGTTTCACAGTTTTTAGAAATGATATATTCCCTCGAAAGTCTACACAACCGATTGCACAAACTTTGAAACAAAGAAGACCGGAGCTTGAAGATAAAATCCTATCAATTATTTACGGCATCATGAAGTTATCGATCCAAGTAGATGAAATGGGTTCCCGTAAAGCCGGCCTCGACTAGAACGAACCACTTGTCTTCACATCCTGGTAAATAAACCGAAATTTTCGGATCTTTGGGCCTCCGGAGTTTTCAGCTTTTCCGCATTCCGACCATTCGGAATTCTGATATTCTAGACTTCAACGTTTCTCAGCATTCGGAATCGTCGTCTTCGAAATTTTGACCGTCCGGAGCTTTCGAAATTCGGAATTTCACCCCGGCCGGTCCCCTCTTCGGCAATATCTCGGCCCTCGACGCAATGCGGAAAGACGCACCTCCGGATGGCGTGCGAGAATATAACAGCTCACGTATAAGGGACGGACGTAGCTCGTTACGAAATTCCCTGAGTGTCTTATTGCCAGGTCGTTTCGGTTAGTCGAAGTACGCGAAGGAGGGGGAGGGGGGGCGTCGCGGACAATTGTCCTTGCGGAACGCGTAATAGCAACCTAGTGAATTACTCCTGGGGTCCTATTCAAATCGTATATACCTACGACGGGCTTCCCATTAAATTGCCCTAACGATTTAAACAGTTTTTTTTAACGCGGCAGGATGGGATGGGCTTCGGAACTCGTTTATATCCCGCGCCTAGCTCTGCCGAGGGCCGAGTTCCCATGTTACGTTACCTTGCCTTACCACCTACAACCTACAACCTACAACCCAGAACCTACAGCTTCGCCAGCGTGAATGCTTCCCGCAGCGCGGTCGCTTAATCGGACCAGACTCTGTGACGACGCAGGGCGTCGATTATTACCCAATCTAAAACCGCGAGGCGAATTTTTCACGGCAATGAAATCCTGCCCACATACACGTGTATGCATAAATGTATACCCTACAATACCCACATTTAACCTTTCGAATAATTCATTTCTACTTTTTTCGTATGTTCAATTAATTTTAATGTATGTTAATACGCAGAGTGAGTAACACCACGGAGAGCGCGCGTCGCGGTACCTACTCTTTCGAAATATACGAGGAAAACACCGTTCAAGGATGATCCATAGCGGGCGACCAAGTGAAAATATGAAATTAGCATACAATTACCCGCGGCTTTTCCCACCAATTATAATTCTTCGATAATTTAAGATCGTTAGTCACGCGTGTACCCACCTTACTCCCCTCCCCCATCATTGTTTTATCCTCTTTTACTCATCCTCGTGAGCTATCGCCACATACGCAGCTAGGTATATCCTTTTACCTCCAGCTGCAGCCGCATATGTGTTCGTCTGTGGCCGTGCGTTCTCTTCTCTATTTTTCATCAGCCGGTGCAGCTCGAGTCTGCCCAAGGCCTCGGGTTTATGACTTGTGTGCCATGCACACTCCTTAAACCTTTTTCGACTTTTGGCCTTGAGGAGAACGTTGCACTTCTCAACCATTATCGATCCTCGATGGAAATTCACTCCTCGGGTATATATATATACGTATTCGAGAGGCATTTTCAAACCATGAGACGTTTTAAAGTGATAATAAGAATAAGAAGGTGAAATATGCATGTATACGCGTACCCTTCCCTACCCGCATGTGTGTGTTCATGTATACATATATATATACTTCCACATAGACAGATGTGTGCGTATGCATGGTGGCATTCGGTTTATAGCAACTTATAGCAGACGAAGCCTGCCAACAAACTCATCATCGACACCAGGCTACAATCCTAGAGGCTAGACTCCCTTTTCGATGTATGGTATGTAGGTGTAGTATTACGATGTACACAACAGCCGTCAAGCCTCTTACTACACGAGGCGATCGCAGGCCTTCCGGATTAGACGTGAAAAAGAGGGTCCCCTCGTCCAAAGGCAGGCGCTAATGGCACTCGAGAATCCGATTAGAATAATTAATTAGCATTTTCGGGCTCGAGAGGAAAAGAGACGGGTGACGAGTTATGTACAGATAGGAGATATTCTGGAATCATAACGATCCCCGGAACTAATCCCTCGGTCTTGTTATTACAACGACTAGAAGACAAAAAATCAGTGATGGGAAGGAGCGAAGGATTAAAAATTGTCGACGAAGAGGAGGAGGAGGAAGGGGAACGGGAGGTGGAAGAGGAAAAGGAAGAGGAAGAGGAAGAGGAAGAACTCTCGCGCGTTGTCGTAAAGATTCTGCGGATGATTTATCAGCGGGGATCCACGGAGTACACGGTTCGCGGAGTCCTTGCCTCGGAGGAGCGACCCAGGTCGGTACACATGGCTTGCCAACCAGATCGAGGGTCTCTGACCTTAAACTGCCGGACTAATCGAACGCCGAGATCTCTCCCGCGCTTTTATTTAACCTCAAAGATTATGACCGGCAAAGAATAAGACGGCCCCCTTGCTCATACCTGCGTGTGCCTGGCTTTGACTTTACTTCGTTACGTCCAATTATAAATGTAACGAAAAAGTTGCGTAATACAGTTGAAATTCGACGATTTTAAACCGAGAGATGACCTCTCGAGCTCTCCTCCAGCACCTCATTTTCCGACCATCAGCTGAGACTCGAGCGATAAAGAGCAGCCGAGAGGCCCTTGACTCGCCTCTCTGTTGTTAAATACTAGAGTTGACATCGTTTGAGCCGTCTTTCCGTCTCGCGGTGAGATGCGATGGAGCCAGGGATCGGTGGGGAAACACATCTGATTGTAAATTCAGTGCTTGGCTTATACATCTCGGGCGCGAGACTAGACGTTGGACGTCTTATTTCAACCAGCCGTATAACGGACGAGGAATTGAGGAAGTAGTCAGCAGGCGGAGATCATAGAAGTGATTATTATCCGAGTATTATATTAAGTTGCGATAGTCGAGTTATTTTAACGACTTTCGTTTATGGACGGCTGCTAATCGCTGCTAGCAGGCTGGAAGTGTGCCGATGATGCTGTACGTATATTTTGTAGGGACGTACGTACGTACATGCATGTAATACGATTGAATACCGTAAAATCAAGTTCCGAGGGAATTAAAGACATGGCCACTTATTAGACGCGGTTAACAGTCCGCCCCTGTACGTGTCTACCCATATCTATCGCGGTGTAACACATCGACGCGTATGTGTTACACTTTATTTTCCATTTCTTTAAATCAATTTCATTACTCGTGTAATAAACAACAATGGGTCTCGTCGGCTATAAAGAAACTATTAGCGGCGCTAAGACGCTTTGATCATAACGGCTTTTAATGGACCGTAATCGCAGCCGCTATTGACAAAAACTGTTGTGTATGGATACCCTGTATCTCCACCTTATCAATCCTAGTAATAAATTACATATTGAGCCATGACCGGTATTCCTCTTCTTTTATCTCATTTTTACGCGATAAGATTGACGTACGTACGACGTCTACACATCTTGCTCTTCTCCCTTGCAGCAGCATAAGACTCGCCACTACAACTTATCTGAAACTGTTTTTTTTTTTTTCCCCCATTTTCGTAAACAACTTCTTCCACTTTTACACAGGGCTGGATTGAATTTCCGAATCCATTTCAGACGATTTCAAATTTTCAGAAACGTTCCAGTTCAAAACATTAAGATCCCGAAGAGACGGAATGCAGATATCTCAAAGCTCCGAAAGTCCAGACTGCGAAAGCCCAAGGATCCAAAAATTTCGGTCTATTCCTTAGGATGTGAAGACAGAAAATAGTTTATTCTGATCGAGACCCTCTTCACGAAAACGCGTTTCATCTACTTCAATCGATAACTTCACGGTGTCATAAATAATTGATAGGATTTTGAAATTTTTTTCCTAAAAAGTAAATCTCAAGATCTTCAAAGGGTCTTTAGCCTTCGAAATTCCGAACCACCGGTATTCTGCGTTGCAAAATTATTGAAATCGGCTGTGTAGACTTTCAGGGGGGAAATGCCCTTTCCAAAAACTGTGATTCGGTGATGTTCAAATTCGGAACTCCAGCCCGGGCCTTTTTACACGTTACACGCGATGTATCTGAGGCATATGTTTTCGCAATTTTTGTATTTTCATCATCAGATGCGACGGCCGCCGTCGCGACGCGACGAACGGACTGGCATCGAGGTCCGAGACCCCCTGAACCGGATCACAGCATTAACCTCCGCCCGCGCACTCCTCATCGTGGTGTATCTCTGTCTTGGTTAGACTCACTCGCTCTCCATCTTCAACAGACCATCGCGAGTTTCCCAGGCCTCGCGATGTTCGGTTTAGTAAAATATTTGCACCGAGATATATTATTGCATGTCGTATATACAAGAGGTTTTCATATTATATGTGTCAAACACTATCTTCACAGGCCTATCTTACATCCGCAATTCCGTACCGCATACCTCGTACCTTATTTCGCACAACCGCGTCGTAAATTGCGACCGAAAATTCATCCGCTATTACCGAATATTCGATAAACTTGTACATTATTCGGCGAACTTCGCGACTATAGATGCCGCATTTATAATACGAAAGCTCCGAGTGAATTTCACCTACCTCTTCTACCTTCGAGTAGGTAAACGTGTGCGATAATTATTCATTTCCTCGTTGAACGATCGAGCTGATGAGTGCACCTTGCATTGGCCTAGACTCGACCCGCTGCAATTTACTGTCGATAATTAGGAATTAGGAATTAGGCCTGGTCGCAGTTACCGGCAACCTTTTAGTTATTACCGCTAATTACCTGCCCGTTTGCGTTCAAACGACTCGAGGATTTTATCCTGTACGTATGCACGGACGTATATGCACAGGAATTTAATACACTTTATATACGTATATAGTATATAAGTAACGAGAGGTCGAGAGGATGCGAGACGATCCGCACGCGGAACTAAACCGCACACACGCACAGCCGTATCATCTGTATTGCGGTAATTGAGTATAAAATTGCAAACGCATATCTGAACCATAATATTGTACTGACAATATTAGAGGCTAAATGAAATTAACTGCTCGAATTCTATCTTCTCAGCTTACCATATGCCTCGCCTCGCCTCGCCTCGCCTCGCCTCGCCTCGCCTTGGCTCGCCTGTGAACAGCTGGGAATCGGCTAATTGAATCGAATGCAATCCTCTAGTTTATAATGATTGCCGTTCAGAATTACACCTCCGATATGCGAAAATGGCTTGAAATTAATCCGCGAATATATTAGCGGAGGTAAACATCAAAGGGGAAAAACACCGCGGAAAATCGCTAAGAGTAGGCTAACGTCGTCGTTACGGTTCGCCGATTAACGGATGTGGTTTGACGCGTCGATGACGAAGGACCGTACCTGCGCGTCCCGGTCATCAGTTTCCTCTATCGCCTCACCTTCGCGGCTTCGATTAACGGCTTCCACCGATTTGAGAATACGCGTGTATTCGGCATCAGAAAAAGAAAAGAAGAAAAAGAAACGATTTATTCTGCGCGCGTGTGTCACGAGTCCCGTCGCGTCGGGCCCGAAGATCGGCAGTTTGCATCCGAAAAGGTTCGCCGAGTGGTGTACGCCGATGAGTAATCGAAACGATCGCAGAAATACAATACAATATTCGAAACGATTAGCCGATCGTCGCGGCGCGGCGCCGATTTGGGGAGTTGCGACTCGGTGTACAGCGGGTTCGTTCTTTAATTTCGAATACACGTGTCTCGGATCGCCATATATCGACACACGCTAATTTTATCGCTCCTCCAAATCGGTGACTAATAATACGCCGTCGCAAACAACCGGTGTTCCACGACTTGTCCGATGAATAACTGCCCAATACCCGAAGGCGTTACTCGCATGTTAACTGAGATTTAACGGCCGAGCTGACAGCTACACCCGTACCTATCTATACCCGCAAGATTGCGGTGTATTACACGGGTATATGTATACAATAATATATATATAATATACATGTAATGGTATGTTGCACCGCTGTATGTGCAAATATACCGTAACTTTCGCATTGTCTCTTAATCGAAAACTTTTCTGATACATTAGGCTTAGCCGCCGCGCTGCGCCTTGCGGGATGATCGTACGGCTCGATTAAGGAATCACCATTAACATTAATTTATTCAATATTTATGGACTATGCGATGAATAAAAATATGGTTTATCGACACCCCGGCTAATTTCTCTTTCATTTTAATTGATGCTCACGATGATTTTTTATGTCGCGACTTCCGTCTGCACGTATAATCAGCTTGTTTCAATAAAAACTCGGTAAAATACTGCGATCACATGTTTCTTCGATTCCTTTTTTATACGAGAGATGAAAAATTAGCTGACGATTTTTCATCTCCTCGCGATATTTTCGCGCAAATATTGCAGACACCGGTATTCAATGCAACGAATATTCTTCAGTCGGTTACACCCTGCCGATTTTCTCGATCCAGGTAGGGACCGGTTGAAGTTGCGAATTTTAAAAACCCGAATTTGAATATCACCGATTCACCGATAGTCTACATAGCCGATTTCAAAAACTTTGAAGCAAAGAACACCGGAGGTTCGAAATTCCGAGAGCCACAAAGATCTGAAAATTGAAATTCACGCATGTATTCATTCACTGTTTGATAAATCGGACAACCCGTATTGATCGTACCGAAACCGATAAGTGGTAAAAGATTAATCGTCTTGAGGTTTACTTTTCGGTAAAGAAAAGTTTCAAAATCCTATCAATTATTTATGACACCGTGAAGTCATCGATTTAAGTAGATGAAATGGATTTCCTTAAGGAGGGTCTCGATGAGAGTGAACTATTTTCTGTCTCTGCATCCTGAGAAATAGACCGAAATTCTTGGACTTTGAAAGTTTTGAGCTGTCTGCATTCCGATCTTTTAGAATTCTAACGCTCTAAATTTCAACGATTCTGAAAATTCTAAATCGTTGCCAACGGATTCTCAATTTTGATCGTTCGAAACATCAACCCGGTGCCATCTAGCCGTTTATTTTACGTTTATTTTAAGCTTCTTCATGTACCTACATCGATGCACCGACCCTCAAGCAGAAGTGCGAGGCCTCATATAATTATTTCTCTCTTTCTCCTTCTCTCTCTCTCTTCTTCTCGAGTTCGCCCACGCAATTTATCCGCAATGATCGCAAGCTCTTAAGCAACACCTTGCTTGGCCCGCGGGGTGTAGCTATTCATGTAGGTAAGTCAAAGATTTTTCGGTTCATTTTGTACGTTATTTCTTCGTTTTTTTTTTTTTTTTCAATCTTTTTTTTCATTTTTGAAAATTTATTTTCATTCTTCGCGAATGCTGTTCGATCGAAGTGCAGAATCGCAATACCTGGATGATCCTTGCAGTGGGATGATGCGTCGCTGCGGAATAAATAGTGTAGGTATCCTGCACTGCATATGGGGAATAATAATATGTTTGAATTATGTACATAAATATAATAATACATTCGACACCTAGTAATAAGGAAGAAGGCTCGTTTGTTTTATTTTTGTTCGACGGTTGTTATCGACGCATTATGACGAAGAGTGTACAAATAGCTTTCTTCGCGACGATGCGATGGGGCCGATCCAATCGAGAACGTTTAATATTTTCAATTGCGATACCTTATGTACCGCGTACACCTACTACATGACGTACTTGAAAAATAAGAAGAAGAAGAAGAAAAAGGGGGAAAAAAAATAGCAGAAGAAAAACCATCTTTGGTAAACATGCGGAGAGTTTTACACCGATAACAAACTGTCGTAGAATTTCGAAAATGGATATGCGCTATAGATATATTTATATGTATAGTTTGAGAGAAAACAGACTTATGGTTCGTGAATTATATTTCTCGGAGATTACTTATCCCCGCGTTGTTTCTTTCATTTTTCTGTTTTTTTCTGTTTTTTTTTTATTTATTTTTTTTTTTTATACTTCTTGTTTTTCTGTCTTCTCCGTGGTTTATACATAGTTATCGTTATATTATCCGATACAAGGTGTATAATGGATTCAGAGATTACAGAACCGTTGAACCTAGTCTGCGGGCGGCTTCGGGATCTTTGGACTCTTTGCGGTTCCATATCTACATAACTCCTATACAAGTTCTACGAACTTGACCTTCTATTTACGCGGCCGAGAACCGCCTTCCACAAGACCTCTGCGGAGACCCGGAGAACCGCGTTAATTAAGAGCTTGTAATCCGCGCTCCTAATCTTCTCGTAATATCTATACTACAACGTGGGTAGCCTATAGGAGATGATCGCATCGCAATTTTATTCGCAAGCAATAAATAATTCGAGGATCTAAGTATCTTCGTTATCTCTTCGAGGATTACCCATAAAAAAATAAAAAAATAATCATTCTCAATAATTTAACTAACAATTACAAATTCACAAATAAAATCTCTTCGATGATGAAAGACGCTTTGACGTCGTATGTATGGTAATATACGACCTTTTACCGCTAGTTTTTTTTTTTTTTTGCTTTTTATTTGTTCAAATTTCAATCGCGTTTCGGGTATTTGTAAGCGAAAAGAAGTCATACACGTGCGCGATGCGTTACATGTGTTTCTATACAATATATATATCCACTTTTGACATTTTCTCTGCGATGGGTTACCCGCGTAGATACGTACGTTTGCGCGGTTATAATGAGGTGGCTATTTCGTGTCAACATCTTCTTCACTCAGAAATCCCCGATGCAATCGCGGATTACATTTGCATTTGTGTGGAAGGTGTATGACTCCCGCTAACCCATACCAACATCTTTATGCCTGCATGGGCTGTGCAGTACGAGGTCAGATATGTTGATGCGAGGTGCCGTTGCCGGTATTTATGTCTGTATGCTCGTACACGTATTCTTCATATTATATCCGATTTATATGTATCTATACCGTTGATGTGACTCTCACGACGCTGCACGTACGGTGCAATAGCACCGAAGACGATCGTAAATGTGGCAATACTTAAATAGTCGTATATGAAACCTGGAAACGACCGTCAAAAACAAACTCAGAGAAAACGAAAGTAAAGGATAATCATTGCGCATTAAGAGATGAATAAGTAAATAGAACGGCGCATTTTTCCGATCGGGAAAAGTCCGAGAGAATGGCAAAGAAGATCGGTGGTAGATTTGGTCGTCAATTTGTTCATACCAATTCTGTTTTCGATTGTTAAATTTTGAAATCATTCTCACAGTTCCCTATATGCAACGTATCGAATGATTCGACGGGGATGACCTATCGGGAAATCTCATTGAGACGTAGGTGTCGATTTTCACGAATGATTTTCATGGAGAAAGCGCAATTTATTGAAGGATTCGTCATCGACGCAGCGGGTAAACACATATGCGACAGTTGGTTGACGTGAGGATTTGTGCAAATAAAAAAATGATGAGAAATTACAAGAAAGAAGAATCTATTCAATCTAATAATAAACCAGTAATAATGTTTTTGCACGACAGATCGGTACGTAGAATTGCGAGACATGACTGCTGCCGATTTTTTTCCTTTCTTTCGTCTTTCTTGTTATTCTCACTCGCGTAGTAAATAATGAGTAAAAAATAATAGCAAAAGAGGTGACCCGAGCGGCATCGAGACCAGAAAACTGTGACGAAGGGCGAAAGAGGGGCACCCCGGGTGGGTGCCGGGTGCCGGGTGCTCGATACGCATCGCATCCCCGACGACGATTCTACGGCGCAATTGCTCTCGCTCTCGGAGTCATCGTACTCCTCAAACAAAATGAGTAACGAGTAAAACGAATGTTTGATTTGCAGTTCTATTTATATCTACCTATATAACGTACTGCGTAGTTTCATTATACACGGACCTGTGCGATATCTGCGTTTAACGAGTTTTATCTCCTTTGTTTGTAAGCGCGAAAATTTAGGGCCGAACCCTGGAGTCGATTGGTCATTTCATTTCACTTTGGACAACAGATCTGACAACGAGCCAAGTGAAACAGAAATCATAGTATATTTCGCTGGTAGTGTTACGCGGCGATTGATTTAAAACTATGCGATTCTATGTCTGGGTATCGACCGCAAGCTCGGATACCGGGTGCTAAATCGCTCCTTAAATGGAAATCGCCGATGCTGAAGAGATCGGCTCGGAATTAAGAGCGGAATAAGCTGCAAGAAGAGCGCAGGAACGTACCACCTATTACGAGCTCTGCTAATTGCAAGACGTTGTCCTCGCGTCCGGGACCGAGGTCCTCGAGAATTATATCAATGCCACGTGGATTACGGACAGCGATTTTCCGTCGCGATTTAAGCCAGGAATTCATTGCGAAATTGAGTTTCGGCAATTTTTCCCCATGTAGTGTACTTGAATTTCATACGAATTTATGACGGGTTTTGAGTATTACCGGACAAATAGTTTGACGATCGAGCGTATAGAACTGGGGCGTTAAAAAGCAGCCTTGAAATCGTCGGTCTTATATCTGTATAGTATCTAAATTTGGAAAGGAGTAGCTTAACGTCAGCGAAATAATCCGTTGCGTCTAAAGTTAAATTGCCGAATGGGGATAATAAATTGTCCCCCGTGTTCGTGTGATCTAAATCTATGATCTTTTCGGTGTTAACTATAGAGCTGAAGGAGGAGGTCTTTCAAAACTGGCCCGGAGGCTTCGAAGTAAGAGAGCAAACCGGCGCCAGAATTTCCCAGATGATATTTTATCACTTTTTTTTTTCCTCCTTCTCCTCTTCTTCTTCTCCTGCTTCTTCTTCTTCTTCTTCTTCTTCTTCTGCTTCTTCTTCTTCCGTGCGAGGTTATTGGCTCGCGCGCCAAGATTTTACGGGAGGCCACGGAGTAAGTTATCGCCGTTTCTCAAGCCTTAAAATCTTCTTTTACCTCTCGCCATCCGCAAGGCTAGAGCTTTGAGTGTTTCTTCAATTTTTTTCTATCCCCTTTTTATCCAATTTTTTGTTCCGGTTACCGGAACGCGTATGCAAACCAGCAATCGCGCGATTTCCAAAATATGAGTCGTGTGCCAGATGCTGTTGGCCGGACCTTACGTCACTCGTCATTGTCGGTTGTGAAATCCTATTTGGCGATAATCGTGAGATATGAAAATAAGAGAGGGAAGATTTTTACTTCTATAGAGTCGCCGCGGAGCGCGTAATTAATTACCGGGTCTCATTTACTCGCATAATTATTATACCGATCGTTATTATAATTATTTTTCTTTCATTTCGTTTTCATTGATTTATTTTACTTTTTTTTCTTTGTTCTTCTCTTCACTTCCATCCTCGCTTTAATTCGATTCAATTCAATTCATTCAATTTCATTTATTATTTTTAATTAATAACCCTCCTTATTCTTCGCTGAGTGACTGCTATTGCACACACATCGGGCATATATATATATATAAAATGTCCGTTGCTAATCTTTTCAGGCTTTTTGCTCGACGGCTTCGTGCCCGAGTCCGGAAACGATGCTAATTCCAGTGGCCCTCAACCGTGAATATTATATGGGGGATTTTAAACTGCAGTTGGGCACGGAATGTTCCTCGTTACCCCCAGCCGCAACCTCAATCAATATTGATCAACGATTATCTCAACTAACGGTCAGAAGATTTATAGTCAGGGATTACTTGCCATCCAAATTTACAACAAGATCGAGCGAACGGGGAACGATGTGGACGTCGAGGCCTTCTCGTAATCATAACAATCGAATCTTCTCATTTTCAATATGGGATAAGAAGAAATTGCTCTTCAATGGATTATCACGCATGCACCATACATAGAAGGAAGGAATACTCGGTTTTATTTTCAAAATAGACTTTTCGAATGGCTCCAGCTACCATTCGAAATATTAGTCAGCCCTGCGAGGGAAGAGGCGGCTTCAGTTCCTCCGCTCGCCTTTAACTAACGTATATACCTATATCTACGCACATCCAGCATACTCGGTTCAAAAACCTCCCGAGGCGGTAATTATGATTCACCGTCGTTCACTGGGTGAAGCTCGCGCGGTTTCTCGGATGCATCCAGACTGTGGTCGACCTAACATCGCAGTTTTTATTCAACTTCAATTATTCCTCTTTTCTTATATACCTGTTGATACCGTCACGATTGCGCGTGTTTTCCATTTCCCCCCCTCTTCATTATCGCCGGTTAACGATTTCGAATCAGGCCGATTATCGCGACCAGCTATTCCGCGCATCATCGTCTAATCATCAATACCGATGAATCTCCGTCTATCCGATTTGTGCAATTTCAAAAAAGTCCGCGCGTGTGGCATTGGGCGTGTATCACGGTTGTCTCATGGTCGTTCGGCGCGGGGTCGAGAACTCTTGAAAGGCAATTCGCAACTCGTATAGGAACGCAGTCGCATTCCAAAGACATTCGTGTATCGCTCTGCGAAATTTGTTTACCAAAGTATGTGCCGCATGTATCTCCAACCTCGCACTGACACACCTGCTTCACATCTAATCGTCACCATAATCATAATCATCGTCATCATCATCATCGCTATAACCATTATAATTACGTCACCTCGATGCCCGCATGATAATTACTCACAATTTACTAGAACCACTAATCGGATCGAATTCTTACACGTTCTATAATAGTGTCGCTATCAATTTCCTCCGGAATCCCATCTGCCTCGAAAATTTCGTATCCTTTGTTTGAAATTGGCTGAAAAATCTTTCAAATAACTGGTGCAGATTAGTTTGGATAATCGGGATGACTCATCGTCGGAATCACAATACCTGCTACACTTGCATGTGCGTGTCTGGTACCGCGGTGTGTTTGTTCAGACAGGTAGACCTGCTAACAACGAACAAATTGCGTGTATAGGTTCCACGCTCGTCGCACGTATGGGCATGAAACGTGTGGCCTCAAGTCTTTTTCCATTTATTTTTTCTTTCTTTTCTCTCGAATGACAGGTGATAATTGTCCGGTTATATTTACAAGTTTGCGTGGATCATTTGCGCAAACACAAGTCGATGCACCAGGCCATAAGGCGGTGTGATGATCGCTTCTGTAAACTGATCACGCGAGAGCTGTTATACCTAAATATACTAATTCCCTCTGGTTTTAAAGACAGAGAGAAGAAGAAGAGAGGATATTATGTACGTGTGCGTGCGTGTGTGTAAAGAGATTGTACTTTGACGCGGTGAAATCTGGAAATCCCTTTGACTTGCCTCCCTCGTTGTCGCAACCCTAATTTTCACCGTCTCGTTCCCATAGCCATGTTAAAACACCTCATTCTTCGTTCCGGTGGATTAACACCTTTGCCAATTAACCTTGTGCACGCAGATGCTGCTGTGAGAGAGTTTATTTACACAAAACTTACTGCATTTATCTCAATACTTGATTCCATACGGTCGAGACTTATTTTCTCTGCATGTATCCGCGTACATATACATACATATACGTACATAGGTACATGTCCGTATAATACGTATAGAAATTATTACAATTATCATTTTCGTCGACTATTAACTCTCTCTTACCGTCTGTCACTCTCTCTCTCTCTATCCCCTTTCCTATATCATTCCGTCTCAACTCCTACCGCTGCCACGGGGCTTTGTCAACATCCTAATGAAGTTAATTTTCGTGAGACGTAGCCAGCCGGACTCTTTCCCTCTTTAAATGCTTTCTTAATTCCCCCTCTTCTAAGGCACTGGGTGTCATGGCTTTTTATTCTTGAAAACAATTAATTATACCCAAAATGAATTAGTATCAAACACTTATTGTAGATTTCTTTGAATTCGTCAACAATCATGTACCTACATACATACCCTCGACGATCATTCCGTAAGATAAGTGATAATTGATCAACTCGTTTCTCTATCAATTGAGTAAATTTGAAAATTGATTCACCTATATTCATACACATGCAGCTCCTGCACACGCATCTGTATGTACAACTATTGAGAAATGATTAATTCAATTGACTCACGGTAGACGAATAGGGTGTCCTCAGACTCGCGGGGTGTATATAGTACAGGCATGTGTATCCCATGTTAGTCTTGTTCCGGGAAGGCGGGTTTACTGATTGACCACTACCGCCAACGCTAGGCGACGACAAATAAAACAATTTAACGCAAATTACCACCGCTGTGGCCCTCGCCGTTCAGAGTCCAGACTGGTGGTGCAATTCAACGGACTTATATAATGTAATCGAGTCCTTAACCCATTCACGTGTGTCTGCGTTGCTCTGAATTATTTATGCCTCCTCATTATCCACCTTATCGTTATTATTAGTTTCCAAATTATATTCATATCCAATATACATATGCAGGGTGCGGATGACCGTTTGGGGCTGAGAGAGTTACGAAATATATCACTAAGAGTACTTCCACTCGTATATATAATGTACAATCGTCGTACATGACGCGAATAAAAACGAAAAAAAGAAAAAAAAAAAAAAAAAAAAAGTAAAACGAACCGCGTGAATTTATTTTCCGCACAAAACCCTGGGAGAGAAATATTAGTACGGCTGGTTATTACGGGGTTACAAATGACACTATGTGTGTACATAATAGCTGGTAACCCATCATCTTCTGTACCGTTGACAGATTAAAAAGATAGGTACGATATTTACTAGGTCTAGGTATACGTGTATGCGGGGTGAAAAGCGGTTCACAATAGAATTTCAACTCTTTTGAATCGAAATATTTGGTACACACCCATACACTCTTTATACATCCATGTGTCTGTAACAAAAGGTTTAACCCTCTAAAACACGAAGGGTAGGTAGGTAGGTACCCCGAAAAGCTTATATAGCCTCGAAAGAGAGGAAGGAGAGAAAAAGAAAAACTAGCTTTGCATAAACGTTTTCATTCGGATGATTTTCACCGTTCATCGACCCTATAAATTCTCCAGCCATGGGTTCTACGCTCCAGGATATTCCAATCTTATTTCGGTTCACTGTTTACTTTATATCCTTTTTTCGGTGCGCATGGCTTCGATAAGCAGAACACATACACGTTTCCGACGTATCCACTCACAAGGATGCCGTTGACTTGAAGAAAAACCGAATAGGTGAGAGAGTAGCCTCATTAAGGAAAGTTGCATGACCAAAATCGCATGATAATTTCCCTAACGGAAATGAAGCGTCTGAATTGAAAGAATCCAAGCGAATCTCTTCAAATTAGATCCACAAATGAGCCAGACAAGTTTTTTCATTGAAAAACTCAGTATACCTCGGATGCATAAGATGCATTTCGATTATACCCAAAACATCGAGGTTTCACGAGTTAAATGTACTTTGGTTTCATATTTTCCAACTTGTAGCCTTGTTTCAAATCAGTTCACGCTTTCTCATAGTGAAGATAACTCGACAGTATTGGTGCAGCCATCTGTTGTCACGGGACAACGAATTTTTGAAAAAATCAAACGTTGAATGGGTAAAGATTGTCGTAGTATGCTGACCGACTAGATTCGTGAAGAACATAATATTCCTATACGCGTATATATATATATATACTATATATGGATTTGTACATGAGCAAAGCGAAGAGGATATAGAAGGAACTGAAAAGTGACAAGTATGACGTCTTAAGTGCTCATCCTATCTATCGGGATACACTAAGCGCTACGTGCGCGTGCCCCTCGGCTACCTGGTCCACCGGGGACCAGGTTTAACGAGCAACCACGCGAAGAGGTAGATAACGGAGGCCCGCAGCGAAGCCCTCTTAAGAGGTCTAATGGCCTCGGCCAAAGGTTCATTTCCACCCGTGGTTATAACCATACCGTATGTATACATGCATGTACGAATGTAGATACCCATTTCCATTTACATTTACTGTCATAACCCTGCGGTACATGCACAAATCTATACACGAGTGTACATCGGACGAGCATAGCCATACACCATGGTATATGTATACACGTACAATATGTCGTGCCTATAGAAGTCTGCCACTCTGAGTGCAGAGCATCGGTCAAGCCCCCCCAGATTCGAGTCTGGGTCATCGAAGTGTCTTTCCTTTCGAGCCTTCGAGGTAGCGTTGATTGTTTTCGAAGGACTGATCCCGGGTTATTGCAGCTTGTATTTATTCAATCGGTCCCGGAGGGAACGGCGACTGACTGATTGAATACTCGGAAGAGATCAGCGGGATAATACAGCGTTTTAAGATGACTTGGAACCGCGGGACGACCTTCTTACTACTTTATTAAAAGGGTCGCGCTTGTCGAATTAATCGTCAAGTTTATCTCTAACGAGCAACATCCCGCCCGACTGTAATCACACAGACCCTCGATACTTCGAAACAATAACCGATCGGACGGACAGGTACAGAACTACAGACTACTCTTCACTGCTTAGTCACGGAGTTGAGTGTTTCCGGAGGTCCAGTCTATGCGAAACATATTCTTCAATATCGTGACCCAGTTCTCCCGGTAACAATCCTTCATGCAGTTTCGGTATGATACAGGATTTGTAATTCTGGGATAGAAATGAGGAAGTATTCTCGAAAAGCCTAATTAGTGAGGGTGCGGTATTCGGAAGAATTCATTCGGAATACCCGGAGCCTCGGAAAATGTGCCTTCAACATTTGTATCAAATCCTCTAATCGTGAGTCACGAGGCATTTGGGAGTATGCAGTACGTAATTTACACCAGTGTGAGAATTTGGTATATAGGAGAAGAGGAATGACCGGAGAGAGGTATTGGGTACGTAGAGAACAGTGTGGCACTGTCCTGGTGGCGCCGTAATCGTGGTCTTGTGTGAGTAAGTGCTTTGCTACGCTATGCGGAGTAAGATTAAACCGCGACACGCGTTGCGCGCTAATCGCAAATTCGGACCGAGGCGAGGGCTTGTACCGGGTGTCAATTAATGCGAATCGGGGGATCGGGATTGGTCACAACTCGGAGGCCTGTGTGTCTTTTGGCAAATGTTAATTGAATAACGATACAAGAGGGAGAGAGAAACGGTATACATGGAAACCCTCCGGGGGTAGAATCGGTGTGACGATATTTAAATTTATGTCAAAGCGCCTCTTGACGATTCACGCAAAGGTTGATTTTAAGGGTTTCCCTATTTTCCCTGTGGAGAAACGAGCCAGTAGTGAGACAGACCCTCAACGACGAGAATCTCTCCTTCGTCTTTATACCCAAGGCCGTTATACAAGTACATTGTACGTTGTACATGCACCAAAAGCAGCAGCCATGAACAACCCCCTACTGGCGAACCTAAATCGTCCAAACTATTACAGCGTAAACCTGTGTAACTACGTTATACGACCTCCAGAGGTTTGGATATTAATAGCGAAATATTAATCGAAGTTTCGCCGGGTTAACCAGGGGGGATGGGAATGGTAAGGGGAAGGGGTAAGGGTGAGGGAAAGGGAAAGGGGATGGGAACCTGGCCAGGTTATATAACTTGGGCGTGTAAACCCACTACGAGAGACCCTCGAATGCCCAGCCAGGACGTGGACCGTTGACAAATTAGTTGGTCGTTAGCGTCGACGAGGGACGTCGACGTCCACAGTCCTTCGCTTTCCAGTGCTTCACGTATAGCCAATGTTGCTACGGACGTTCGTACTATATGCACTAAAAATGAATCCTCCACATTGATCCTCGTATCCAAAATCTCGTATCGATTCTAGAGCATCCGATCTCGTTCGGTGTTCATCTCAGACCAGTATCCTTATCCGTTCACTTGCACTTTGGCAGTGCCGTGAAAGCCATTCAGCCATGATTGAAACATGCTGCGACTGTCATCTCACCTCTATTCAACTTCTCCGTCGGAGTTTCGAAGCCATTCGAGGGTTGATCTCGTTATTAACAATGCCGTTACCGTAGGCAATTCGCGAGCGGTTCTCTTCCGTGCCCCTGGAACGGTCCAAGGTAGGGACGGGGGTAGGTAAATTCCGCAACGCGCGTGGCCCTAAGCCGAAAGCCCGTCCGGGAGTCACGTCAGATTTCCTACTGACTAGATCCCGCTCATGCTCGGTAATTAATTCCCGGATTGCAATCAAAACACCCCGGGCTTCACTTCGGCGAAACCCCTTACTTCGCCTTCGCCCTCGCCCTACGCTTCTGAGTACCGCACCAATCTAGGGTCCGGAGGGTGCTCGGGCTGAAAATATTATTTCTCTTTCTCACTGGTTCGTTGGTTGGTTAGTTAATTTCTACTCACAGTTTCTGACGAGTGGAACGGGCCGTGACTTTTCCATGATCAACCTCACTCGCGAGGCATTCATACGTATAGAGAGATATACTAGTGTGCATGTGAGATCGCGTGTGAATGAGGATATATAGCAATCAAATTGACGAAAAAGTTGCGTAGAATATTTTTCAGAATGTTTTGTGAGATCGTTTTCGGATATCCTGTATTTTTCTCCATTTTTCTTTCTTTTTTTTTTCTTCCACCATCGCCTGAGTTTAGTAGGGTGTTGCGAGGTGATCGTTGAAATACACATATTTTTCTTTTTTCTGTATTCAACGAGGAAATACCGTGCCCTAGGGAATTATGCCGGGGTAGCTCGAGGCAGCGATGATACCATAAATAAATGAAGACAAAAATATAAAAAGAGAAGAAAAAAAAAAAAAAGAAAATGAAGAAGCAAAGAAGTCGAACCCCTACAGCCGAAGGGCTATATGTACCGTACGAAAACCATTCCCCCAACGTATGTACATACATACATACATGTTGATTACAATTCTATAGACCGAGGACCCGAACCCAACCAACCGCATCGCATACATAATAATTATACCGTCCGGGGATGATAAAACGAAGAACGAGATGAAAAGAGGGAAGATGTGTGATAAATACAGTAGCACAGGAATTATTTGTGAAAGATTTAAATATCGAACACACATCGCGCACGGGGATAAGGATATTAAGCTCCTTTCCATACTCGTTTCTGTAATTGTTCGACACTTGGATCCCCGTATCTTTATGCATAGGTATAGGTATAGGTGTATGTCTCGCACGCAAATCCATATACTCGAGTATAATAACACATCTGAATGGGGTTTGACGAAGGAACTTGATTCAACACGTCGCACAATGGCATTTATGAAAAATAATGCTTTGGGCCCCTAAATGATCCCGGGTCCCTTGGAGGGTCCCTAATCGTACGGGTCTCTGGGCACGCAGGCTCCCCACTGACTTTTGACACGAAAGTAGAGTGAGGCTGCTGCGACTCAAGGACAATCCGGGCTCTCATCGTCCATTCACGAATTTCAAATAGAAATGATTTCCTTTTTTTTTTTTGTTTTCCTCTTTGATTTTCCCTTTTTTCACGCCAGCACAGTTGTGCCCCGCACTCGTCTCTCTATCGATGTATGTGTACAAATATGTTCCTATATACGTACCTTGATAACTAGCGTTCTCGAGTTCTTTATTCGCGAGGTGGATACTCAGTGAAGCGAAATAACGAAAGCGCGGCATGTATGCAGCTCGCGGGGTATAATAATACATATATATATAAAGAATAAAAATCCGAGGAGGATATATGGGCTGCAGCGTGTAACAGATGAATGAGAAGCATAGAACCGGGAGAATAGGGAGGAAAAATAAGAGCTGAATAGAGAATAAAGAAAGAAAAAAGAAAATAAAATGATGAAAAAAAGAAAGGAAACACCCCATTCAACGTCCCGTGTAATTATTCAAATGACTAACAAAAGCCTTGCCGCGACTGACCGACTATAATAATGTATAATTCAGATAATGTAACGTTCTGCTTCACCCTAGACACGCCGAGCCATCAGCCACGAGACCGAAGGACAAGAAAGGCAAGACCTTCCTTTCTTGAGGGACCCCGTACCCCAAATGACGCGTACAAACTAAAAAACGACTAACAACTCAAACTCCTGAAGAAAGCTATACACAGACTGTTTCTTCAACTTCATTCCAGAGGTACAGAGTCTCAGGTCGTCTTCCGTCTCGTCGGTGAATCATGTCTTCCGACTCGTGTCAGGTCGGAGGGTACGACGATGAATTTGGCGAATGATTTTCGAATAATTTTTGCGCGAAACATACAATCGTTGCGGATTAAACCGGACTGGTTTCCTTCCACGATCACGATGATGTGCCTGGCTGTGGGGTGTGTCGAATTGTACCTCGCACAGGGTAGGCATTCATTATTCCCTGAAGTTTTATTATATACTTAACATCCAGAACTGAAGTGGTGTCCCTTTCAGTTGTATCCCGTTTCGCTTTATGGCGGTAGGAAGCTCGGCGATGTAGTCACAGCGAAGTTTTACCTCCGTGAATATAAACGAGTGTTTAATTAAACGCTGGCTCCTTCAGAAATTAGATCCAAAGCAACAACGTCAAAGGGACCTCCGATATATTCAGGATCGTTTAGAGCTGCGGACGAGTGTCCCGTACAGATATTTCGAAATTACGCACAAAAATTCCCGCATAAAATTGACACTTCGGCACAATGCGAGAGGGATGGGACCTTTTGGAGACTCGTACCGATCGCAAACGATCCCCACACATTTTCAACCACCATACGGCATAGGTGTACCTTTTTATTGACTTTCATCTCGCGTAACCAACGACGAAACGACGCGGCGTACGTCGGCTCTCTTACCCTCTAAATTACATACTAATGAAAATCTACCTTTTCGGGGTAACGTAATATACCGCCAGAAGTTTAATTATATGGTAGCACCTGGTACCAAAACCGGAATTGTTTTACTATTTATTCGCTCGCAATTAACAAGAAAGTTTTTCTTTGTTCTTGCACTGAGCTTTCCGAAGCTTTTAAATATCCGATTCCTGAATTGACTCGCACGAAACAGCGTCCCGCTGGAGAAACACCCTCATTTCATAACACCCGCGGAAATTTGAGTTTCAACTATTTTTCGAAACGATCAAAAGATTATTACGAGGTGCAATTCCGGAGTGAATTTCGCTGAAATTTCAAACTGCTACATTTCCGGAACTCAATTTTCGAATTGTCTTATGCATGGAAAAGCTCGATGCCTCAACAAATATCGAGTGAAAGAACTTCGTCGAAACCCCTCGAGCGATTTTTCGCAAATTCAATACTGTATCTAGAAATTATTAAAGCATTGGTAAAATCGGTCGGAAGGTATTCGAACGTGAAGCAGTTATACTCACCTAAGTGTACCGCTCTCTTAGGGGCAGTGGGGAGAGGAATATAATAGATAGACCAAAATGTGTACGACGCAGCGAGGATGGAGGAGAAAAAGAGAGACGAAGGGATGGAGAGAGGCTTACTTTACGATATTGCATATTACGCTCGCGTTAGGCATTCTCTAACGGCAACAATTTACTTTAATTCCGTAGGAAAGTTGCCGCAAAACTTTGGCCCATATATTTGAACCGCCTGAAACCACCCTGAAGTATATGCGACGACGCCCTCCGTCGCGACGCTCGGGGATCGTTATACATACCTATACATGTGTATATATATATATATACGGTGGTGGGAGATGAAAAGGAAGTAGAGAGGAGTCCCGGACTTCCTCGAAAGAAAATATTCCCGCATTTCCGTTATACCAATACATACGAAGACCTCCACACATACCTGTGTAGCTATAAGATCGAAATTGAGTCGTTCGAATCACGTCAAGTCACGACGAATCTTCGCTACGAGTAGTAGAAATGAAGAAACGTAAGCGGTAATTCTTGGCATATTTCCAGGGGGATTTCCAGATTCTCCCTAACCCCGATACGGGAGAGAACACCGTGGCACGGGGCGGCACGGTGGTCTTTGCATAGCCGTTATGTAAACGAACCCAGGGTGCCGCCATTGGTCCTGGGTATGGCCTCGGGGACGGGAAGCTTGAAGCTGGAAGCTGGAAGCTAGAAGCTGGAAGCTAGGGGTGCGGATATGTTTTCAACGAGGCCAAGAAAATCCTACAGAATTCGAGCTCTGAATTCGTATGGACTTCTTACCGAACGTCTATTTTATTTATTTCTTATCCCCGCGGGGCAGGACCGAACAAAAAAAAAAAACCGGGTGCAAGCTCACCTCGCGCTTCTCTTCTTCAGCCAGACATTCGAGACCAAAGACCTGGTCCGGAGGTGGAAAAAAAAAAGAACAAAAGAAAAACTACACATACTTGAGGAAATAAATTTTCACGCGAGTAAAAACTAACGATAAGAATCTATCGATAATTCCATTACTCGATACACCTATGTAACATGCGCTACACTACACTACACTACACTACATGACAGGCTTTTTTGCACTCGTTGAACTGTCCGCGGTGGACGTGACCCCCGTCTGTTAGACGATATAAACTGTTGAATAAAACCTCGGGGAATACAGGATACCGCAATTAACGAGAAATTGATATTCTCACACTGGTAGGTATATAACTACGTAACGTATGTAGGTATGCACGTACGTCAGATGGTGCTACGGCCTGACTGCTTCAAGCTGCCATATATATATATATATATATATATATATATATATACACGTATATCTACAGGTAGCAGACGACGGACATACGGCTCAAGTATAATATATCTCTTCAGCCTCGCAACTTTGCACCCGTAGGCGATCGCTGAACTTCGAGATAAACCGCACACAAGCGATCGTTGAACACATACACGCGTCTCCGGGCTGGTATACACGCTCGGCGAACCGTAGTCGATACTCTACTAATTAACCAAACTGATTTTCCAGTACGATTTCTAGAGAAATCTTCACCATCAGAATCAGGCTTCTGAATTTTCAAGATTTCATCATATTTCAAAAAGCTCCTCGCGTCATCGAATCTCGAGTTCTTCGGGTTCGCTATTACTTATACCTGGCTGATTCGTGGCTATGATTCGAAGAGATTTAGTTCCCTTATTTCTCGTGGTAAAAATTGGTCTGCAACATTCGTACCGGAACGTGAACTATTGATTGAATCGATAAATTCGAGTTCAGAATATCCCTTGTACCTCGTCTGAGTCTGCGTTCGAAATTTTAACTCCTGAATTTAAACCCGAAGAATTGCATGCCGGAGGAAGGGCGAGCGGACTTCAGTAGGTGCATGTGAGTGTGTGGTGATGTGGAAAAAGCCCCGCGGTACGGTGACAAAAAGTTGTAGCGTAGGTACTAATTAATGGGCAGCAACCAGCAACGAGCCACAACAAGGCACAATGACGCTAGCAGCATCCCTGCTCTCGTCTCTTGGCTCTCTCTCTCTCTCTCTCTCTCTCTGTTTCTTTCCCATTCTCTCTCTCTACCCGTGGTTCGTAATAACTAATAATTACAGTCGCTGCTCGAAAGACCGCAGCGAAAGAGCCAGTATCGTTCAGTTCTTTCATGGCGCCAACCGGAAGTCATGAAAGACACGGAAATCACCTGGATACCGATCATGCACAGGCCAATTGAATCGTGTGAAAAGTTTTAAAGCGATTCTAGCCCACATCGAATACCTACTGTAAGAAACAAAACCCAGGAACCGAATTCGACGGCAGGCAAAAGAGAACGCAAAAAACAAGACAGAAATGCAAATTTCGGTATTACGTTGTACCATTTTATTATTTCCTCCTTAACGGCAGTTTTTATACATTTCTAGAGATACCTATATTATATACACTCGTTTGAAACTTAATTTCATACAATTACTCCTCAACGATGACGAAGAGTGTGGCTTAAAACTGTCTGAAGGTTTAATTCCCTTTTCTAGTTTAATTTTTCTAAGTTTAACGGAGGAGTCTCTCATTCTACACTCTTTGAATCATGATAATGTGAAATATGGACCGAAGTAGACTAACTTTCGATTCCAAAGTCGAGAGCCCGCGCTTCCAAGGCGTGGGAGAGAAAAAAGTCTGGAACTCACCGAAAGGAAGAAAATCAAAAAAAATTAAAGAACTATACCTACTGTGTTCTGTTATGCCGAAGGAAAGCTCTCCTGAAATTTTTCGCCGACTATGGTATAGCTCTTCATCGAGACGGGGAATCGCGGCTGATTATTTATTTCTAAAACTGAAAGAACCCTGTTTGAACCAGTGTGTAGCCGAAGGCGGTTGAAGTAGAAGAGCCTCAAGTGAGCCGATCTCAGTCTGATTGCCTACTCGTTCGTGAAGTGTGATGTTATCGTAGTCAGAGAGCCTGAGAGACGGATAAATTATTGTCGCGAGGTCTCAGAGTCTCGAGTAGCGTCTGCCGCGCCACGTCTGACCGGTCGTCTTGCGGCTCGAGGTCATCGACGGCTTTCGTAGCGTCGCGACGCCTCGATGCCTCCTTCCATCGAAGTCCGAGAGGCGTCAAAAAGAGTCTCTGAGGTGTCCGAAGCATAGGACAATATCTGGAAGGGTGAACCGCCGGCGCACGGATACCCAGTATGCTCCACGCTCCACTGGGCCAGACCAGACACACCTGGAGAGCGGGAAGAGGGAGGAGGGAGGAGGGAAAAGGGAAAGGGGATAGGGGGAAAAGGTAGAGAAACCCTCATGGTCTCTTCCAAGGGGTCAGAATCACGGGTTCATCGGAACATGTTTTCTAGTCTCGTGAAGATAGACTTAGGTATACAGATGTTTCGCAGATAAAGACTATCTTGGGCATCTTTAGATTTATGGGGTAGAGTCAACATTTCGTATCTGAAATCTCGCCACTAATTACTTTTTACCTCTGTACGCAAAAACCTGTTACATACGTTTGACAATTGAAAGTCTAGAGATTTTTACCCTGAAAAAGTCGCTTTTCACTTGCGACGAATCGCACCTTGCGGAGGATATGAAGGGCGCCGTTTGATCAATTCGAAAGTTCAAGGGCTGGTTATTTTCCTTGAACAATCTACCGTAGAAACTTTCAAAGATATGGAATTTTTTGCGAATCAAAACGTGTTCGTATTTCTTGTTCTTATTTGACAATACCTGATACAACAGGTAGCATATCCGTTGTAGTTTTTATTTCATCAAGAATTCGAAAAGTCATTCTATAGAGTATTGTCTCTAGGATAAAACCAACCCCTAGAACCCTGCACGGAGTGACCAGCGTGACTCGGTAAGGTTCAGAATCTATAGACCAAGAGACGCTTCCTAATACTTTCAACATCATAACCTTCCACTTCTATATACCTATAGAAGTAATTAGTGAGCGACGTTTCGCAAAGTAATGCTGACTCAACCCCCTTGATTTTCCAACGTCGTCTCACCCCGTCCAGATGCGCTTGGGATCGTCTCACTTGATCTGGAAAGAAAGTTTTCCCCGCCCGGAAATTCGGTTTCCACTGATTCCGACGGTGTCTTCATTTCCGGCAACAGGGTGTACAGCACAGAGGTACGAGGGAGAGTCGTCTCTGCAGCATCTTATCGTTACGAATTGAAGAAGACATGATTTTCTGCCTCGTGTAATTATGTGCAGTTGGTTACATCGACCCGGACGTCGTGCTTCTTCCAGGAAGCTTTTCACCATACAGCTGGGTTGAAAAATCGCTTCCAATTTATTAAAACGAGATCTCTACCCGGTGGAGGTGTGCTCAAATGAGAAAGTTCGAAGGCTTTGGGGCAGTACTTGAAATTGAGATAGGAACCTGAGGTTTTGGCTCCATTTTCTTGTAGTATATATTTGGAGACGTTTTGGCGAATGGAATTCGAATATGGACCGAATTAAGGTCTCAGACGCAAAACGCGGGAAATAACATTTTTGAGAATTCTCCATACAGCTGCAGAGAGCAAATGTGCAGGAAATTCCTTCCTCCCTTTTTGGAGTTTCACTAAAGAATTTAAACGATCGGAGTACCCAACCTCTTGCCACCGACTACTGCAGCCATTGCCGAACGCCCTCAACCACAACGCGAAAGTTATTACACGACTAATTGTTTGTTCGTCGTACGAAAGGGTCGTAACGTGCTTGAATCCAAGTCGCGAAAGTCTCCACGTATATGTACCTATACTCTTGACCATGTGCTCTAACCTTCGACAGAAGTTACTGCTCAGTCAATACTACCGGAACTAATTGTCTGTAAACTGGATTCAGGACCCCCCGGAGCCCGGAGCCTGGAGCCTGAACCCCGGGGCTGAACCGGACTCGAACCCCTTGGTTTACGGCGAGATCGAAGGGGTGCAGTCAGCGGGTGGTAGGCGGTGGTCAGTGTCCGGTCGGAGATAGCTGCCCTTGGCGTAGCCCCCGGATCGCGGAGGTTATACGAGGGGATAATCCACGGGGTGTTCGTATTTATTTGGAATTTCAATCGCCGGTGAGGAGAACACTCCCCGAGTAGGCTTCTCCTTCGTTGAAAGCGAGTTGGACGATTGGAGGAGATTTCCTGGGCTGATAAAAATGAAAATAAACATCAAGGGGATGAAAACTCTTCGCGAAATGGATTCCGAGAGGTGCAGATATTTGCCCACCGACACCCGGTAGCAGAGCCTGGGGATGATATATGGCGATATTGGGATTGGGGTGCAGTACACGCGAGGCTTGTTGGGGCTGGGTGTAGGTATATATGTGTGTCTATCTCCTGGTTAAATGCCCGATGGGCTCTCAGCCGCAATATTACGTTTGCGCTAGGGTCGTTAAACTAATATCTACCAAACGATTCCAATATCATCTCGAAGGTGGGTCGGACAGGATGGGTAGTGCTGCGGTGAGCTGTCCTATCACTCCTGGCTTACTACGGCTAGTTTGAATATTCAAATCTCATGCATCGATGCTGCTTATACCTCGAGGAAGAGCAATAAGCCGAGGGGACGTCTACATACCTACCCTACAACTATCAAAGAGGGAGGAATTTCATCTCGTCACTTTGCGCGCAACAACTGCAATTCTTAACTCGCGAAACTCCGCAATACCTTGGCTTCGAAGGCAAGAAACAAACAGACAAACTTTCACGAGCGGGGGCCGGGGCGGGGGCGGGCACACTAATTAGAAGTTTTCGAGACTTTCTGAGTTTCCTGTGTTTGGGGTTATCCGAGCAAAAGATTCGCGCTACGCCCTCTTCAAAGCTCCAGCGCAATCCTTTTGTCTGGAAAATCTCGGTTGAACTCGTTTGTGATATTGTTTGACGTTTTCTTTATCCCCCCTGCACTCTCTCCCTCTCTCTTTCTTTCTCTCTCTCTCCCTCTCTCGGTCTGTTTATCTTTTTCTCTTCCCTTTTTATAAAAAATTAAAATCAGCCCCCCGCAAGTTATTAAAATTTATGTCTCGCCCGCAGCCGCGGTTATCCAACGCCCGCGTCCCATCCCCCGAATCTATTCTCCCCGATATTTTTCCGCATTCCTTACTCCGGTTTCAAGAGTTGCGTGAGCGGAACTGCCAACTCCTAAATTCACGTATATAACTGACGGTGCGTGAATAGTTTTGAGGGGATTCGCCCTGCGGGCACGATGGGAATAGGTACGCAGCTAACCAACCCCTTGACAGAACGTCTGATGAATATCTCGCCCGCCTAGCGACAGCTATGACCGAATCGTTACATCAATTTTGACAACCTAATTTTTACACGCTAACCAAGTTGACCAAAGCTCTCAGTCCGTCACGTTGTCTTTCCCTTGCCCCGGTGTCACAGTTCCGATTTACAGGGTCTTCGAAATTCTCCAACGTACGTCTCGCGGCTCGAGCTTACATCTTCTCTGGGACAACGACAAGTTTGTGCAAACTTGTTTCGAGCTCCGAGCCATCGCTCTCTCACCAAAAGAGCTCAAAGTCTGTCGGATCGTCGACGCAAAGTTGGCCGCGATAAGTACCTACATAAGTCGTTATTGATTTCGAGGATTACGCGTGGATTGGCGAAGTAGATGGCAAGAATAATTTCGATTCGAGGTTCGAAGAAGAGCCTTATGAAGAATTTTCATACGGCCTAACCCCTAGCAGTTCGACCCCCATCTTTTCGCAACCTGGATATATCGTTATTAAAAATCGCACCGTATCCTCGATTGATCGCGATCACTTCCAGAATTTGAACTGTGCGTCGGACGAAGTCGAGATAGGTATCCTCTTCTCGATAATCTCGATTGATTCGGCGATGGCGGAGCTGCGAGAGTGTTCCCTACCTACCTACCTACCTACCTACCAGAGAACTGGGATAGAGAAAGGGAGTAGGAGAATGAGGGGGAGGGGGGAGGGGGAGGCTTGATCGCGTGGAAAACACAAAACGAGTTTCGAGTCTCTCGCTGTGTAATACCTACCTCACAGCTCTCTCTAATCGTAAGCCTCGTTCCTCAGTTGACACCCACGGTTCTCCGATTGGTCAGCTCGGGATTGCCACAGAAATGGCCAACGCTAATTGTAAATTATTATTCGTGATCAACTCGCCTGGGCCCGGTATAACGCGGTTCAGTTCAATCCTGGTGAAGGTGCGTCGACGTGCGCGTATGCATATATATATAAATATATCTATGCTTGTAGATACATGCACGCGCGTGCATACATACCCACACGTTACCCGGAGCACGAACCAACCGAGGCTCTCCTCAGTTGTTGAAGATTCGAGCGTGTCACTCGAGGAGCAACGTGCCCGCGAGAAAGAAAAGAAAAGAAAAGTAAAGTAGAGGAAAGAAACGAAAGGAAAGGAAAGGAAAGGAAAGAAGAGGAGAGGAGAGGAAAGGAAAAGAGACGGAAAGAAAAGAAGAAAGTAAACGGAAGAAACAGGGGGGGGGGGGGGAGAGGAGAGGAGATGTCGAGATACACCTGTACAAGATGCGCGGGTAGGTATATCTTACAGAGCTCGACGTATGTAATTGACATCTTTAAGAGATGTAAACTGGTCCCCTTGATGGGATACAATTTGATGCAATCTGCTAGCCGGGCGCGGTTTGTATAAAATGTTTTGTTTTTGTTTAAGAAACAGGTCCGAAGGTGCAGGCTCGTCGTCGGCTGCAGGACATCCGATCCTGACTCGCGTCATCATCGAATAGAAATAGCGACAATTCTTTGCCGCCGGGTTCACCTCACCGCGACTGACGCCAACTATACTAATTTAATCAATGCGATTAAAAATTCATGGAAATACAACGCGGAGCCAGGAAAATGCAGGGCTCTCTCTCTCTCTCTTCACGGGTCGGTGGTCAGCCGGAGAACACACTCTGCTGCAACGACCAACTTCACTGCTTCACTTTAGTCAGTTTAGTCAGTCAGATAGTTTGTAGCGGAGATTTGCTCCGGTGGTTTTGGTCGGGTCGGGTCGGGTCGCCTATCTTATTCCCCTCGCTCCTTCTTCGCCCCGCACCTAATTCTCCTGGAGGAATAAGGCTTGTTTTCTACCTTGCTCTCCCTCTCTCCCTCGCCCTTGTCCCCGTCTCTCTTTAACCCTCCCTATGCCCGTGTCTGTAACAGCGTCCTTCTCGCTCTGGGATAACCCGGATAACAAGACAAGGATGGGAGAGGCGAAGGCGTAAAGATTATCTAGATCTGCATAGATGACGGAGCACCAGAGTCGTCCAGAGACTCAAAGTAATTCTACCGGCCGGGCTGTAACACTGGTTCGGGATTGCCCCGTAGTATACGTATATGCTTGAGTGATCACCGCTATAATATGGGTTCGGGTAGATTTTAGGGCTTTGAGGTGAGCCCTCAACGCCATCTTGTACATAATCTGAGTTTGTTGCTATTGGTATCGATGATGATTCAGGGCCGCGTCGAACTTCCCGATTTCAGAGGGTCCGATCGGTCAACATTCCGAATTTTAATATCACCGACACTTACAGGCTTCAGAAAGAGTGAAGACTTGCCGCGAAAGTCTACATAGCCGGTTTGAAAAACTTCGAAACTAAGAACACCGGAAGTTCGAAATTCCGAAAGCCGAAGATCCGAAGGGCCAAACTTACGAAACTTGGAATTCACGCACGTATTCATTCAGTGTTCAATAACTCCGGCTGTATTGATCGTTACGAAACCAATAAGGGGTCAAATTAATCCTTTTGAGATGCACTTTTCGGAAAAATAGTTTCGAAATCCTATCAATTGTTTACGACACCCGATTATAGAATGAAATATTTTTTGTCTTCGCATCCGAAATTTCCCGGATCTCTGAACTTTCAGAGTTTCAGTTTCGAGCTCGCAGTTTTGACCGTTCGGAACGTTAAAAATTTGTAACTTCAACCCGGCCCCGGTAATTCCGCCAAGAACATCTCTACGAGCTTTGGATTGTGTATTTTTTTCGTGGATCACTTCGTTCGAGGATTTCCAATTTTCCATGTGGAATAAAATCCGCCACCGTTACTTAAATCGATCGATTATAAAACCGAGGAAAAATGAAGAATTTTCAACGGGTTTTTACGCCGTGATTAAAAACTGACTCTTTGCGATATCGGGGAAGAGAGTGTGGGAGAGGATTGAGAGCGGATAAGGGAGCCAGAGGCGATTATTGTGTATTCGAGTAGTATTACATAGGGTAGCCCAAGGCGGAGAAATATATTAGTTAAAGGGGATGTGGAGAATTTGCATGCGAGAACTAGAAACTAAGGAGAAGAAAAAGAAGAGAAACCAATAGTTCGCGTCTCTTTACGGTTTTTCGTTTCTTTCATTCTGGTTTTTTCTTCCTTTTTTCGTTGGCATATAGTCGTATACCTCTGCGTTCTTCCCAGAGGAGTAAAACTCCGGAAAAAATTTATATACGAAATGAAAGAGGAGACCGAGTCCCGTGGTCCGTCGTCGGCGCGTAAAACACGCCGGTTCGTAAAAATACCACCCAGGGAAATATGGTCGCAGTCATCGGCGCTGTCGCCTTGACAAACACGCGACAATCCTGCCCAATCTTGGCTCTGGGCAATCTACCACCTCTTTTCTCTTCTTCTTCTTCTTCTTCCCTTTTCTTTTCTCCGTTCCACAAACTCTCTCTTTCTACTCTCTTTCTCACGGTCCGCGTGACGATGCAGCTTACTCCAGAAACAGCAAAGATAACCGAAATGCAGGCCTCAGGGAATATCACCTATATACACACACACACATTTACGGAGCAGCGATGCTTTCGTCAAGAAATTTACACGGTACCGTTATTTCCTTACCATTTATACAACGTAACGTTTGTATATACGATAATAAAGTATCGTTCCAAGTCTCCTGTTTCCTAAATAGTATAGCAGAGCATTCGAAACGCCTCCTTCTATACCTTGCCTTGTATAACACAGATAATCGAGCCAAGATTTATATCGTAATCTTGGTACAGGCTCGTTGGTGCGGTAGGTAGAGGTAAGTCTTTGAGATTTACAGCGGTCTATTGTCTCGACGAGCTAATAATCCGATCAGCGAAGGAAGCCCGGAATTAATTACCCGCAGAGCTGGAAAACTTTGAAATTGATAACCGTGCTCCGCCACAGTTTCGATCCAGTCATCTCTTCAGTCTTTAGCTTCTCCCGACGCGATGCAAGAAACACTCAAGAATTTCAAGGGATTAAATGGAATTCGACAAAGTTTAGTCACGGTGCTTGTATATCATCTTATTTTATTACTCCGCGTCTACCGGGGCTTTCCTCAACCGTAAACAATATGAAGGGGATGGAGATGAAGATGAAGACGAAGGTGAAGGTGAAGATGAAGAAGAGGAAGGGGAAGAAAAAGAAGGTAGGTGAAGGAATGAGGTTGAAGTCGTTCCGAAAGAAGTTTCAACCCGATAAATTATAATATTTGCGGTAAACGTGGCACGTGATAGGTACGTTAGGCAAAAGGATATTGAAGACGATCTGGTCCCCCATATCCGAGGCAACGGTAAGCACGCAGGTATTTCCTCGTCGTGGTCGTCGGGGGGAGGGGGGTCCCTGCCTTTGGGAAATGGGAATTTTCGATAGTTATCCCCTTGGCACGAGGCGGCGGCGGTGCAGGTCGAACGATAACCGAACGCGATGGCGTAGGCCGCCGCTAACGTCGTACCCGAGGGTGTCGGGGCACCGGGGGTTACGCATGAGGGCAGACTTATAGCCCGAGTATATGGGGGTAGTGGTAGTTGTGGTAGTCGCGGTGGCAGTAAACCCGTGCTTACAATCTCGACTGCCATGTGTCAGGCTAATCTTTTGCCAACGTTGCTTCTCCTACCCGGTGCGCAACGGATCTATAGACTCCGTGTGGCTCCTGGGTGAAGATTGCTTCCGCAACTATCGGGGGTGAGTATAAGAGTAACAAAATTTCGGGCGGGGTTGAATTCTGAAAGTCCCGAACAGTCAAAATTGTAAATTTTAATATTAACGACTCTCTCCAGTGTTCAGTATAAGGGTATTTCTCCGAAAGTCTACACAGCCGATTTCAACGACTTTATCGATCGTATCGAAACCAATATAAGTATGGCAGAATTAATCGTCGTGAGATTTACTTTTTGGAAATAGAAAGTTTCAAAATTCTATCAATTATTTATGACATCGTCAAGTCATCGATTGAAGTAAATAAAATGGGTTTCCTTAAAGAGGGTCTCGATCAGGATGAACCGTCTTTTGTCTTCGCATCCCGATGAATAGACCGAAATTCTCGGATTCTTGACAGTTCGGAATTTTTCAAATTCAAAACTTCAACCCGAACGGAACCCCGAAAATTCTGCCATTTCTTGGGTAAACATTGAGCTTCTTTTTGTCCACGAGCGAAAAGTTTCTCGCACTTCTCCTAGGGCTTTGACTGTATAGGGCGAGAGAGTACCGTAACGCTAAATCTACATTTCACCGAAGGATTAACGCCGGAAGAGATCCGGACTTTCGAAAGTTATAATCTTAAACGAGGTTTAAATCTTTAAACACGGTTCGCCGATTCCTACTACCCGGAATGCCGTTTAGGAGCTAGTCACTCGGCAATTACTTCTTCTTCTTCTTCTTCTTCTTCTTCTTCTTCTTCTCCTTCTTCCTCCGCTCTTTCTTCAGACCCCTTTCAACCTTGCTCGAATGTTACGCGCCGAGAAACTTTTGGAGAAGATATTCGAACTCTGAACTCACGCGCTAACACCATCGATAATGAATTTACACCCATAAAGGGACTCGGGGTGCCTAACTGCTTACGTTGCGTTTAACTCTAATTGTACACACAAATCCACAAAACATTATAAGGAAACAGAAAGACGATTTATCGTCATTCCATTCGAATCAAAATCCCGATATGCGAGATCACTTTCTGGTTTTGGCGCAGTGCTACCTGCTACCATTCCATTGTCAGCGAAAAAGTGATAAAATAAGATCCTGCGAAAGTTGACCCAGATCAAAGAATGCAGAGGTCACTCGAATCCGGTAATTTTGAATTATTCTGACTGCCGTATCTCAAGATGCACAAAAACAGTCGTCCTTTCTTGAATACGTAAAAAACAAACCATCGAAAAGATTTATCAGATGACCCTAATTCATACTAAATCTAGTTGTATGCATCCATTCGACCCACGTTTCTGGGTTAAAAGAACAAAAATAACTGTCCAGCGATGCGCGGGGCATCGCCTCAGCCCTAGGCGCTCGAGACATGATGGGGGTTACTCGTTCTTTAACTTTGCGCAAATTTTTTATATAGGTGTGTATATATATATATATATATATATAATTCGACCACGGGTCCAGCCCTCTCCGGATGCTTCAAGGAACACGGGCTAGACTGTGCTGCAGGGGTTCCAACAGGACCAGAGAATTCAGTGGTTGTTTCAATGCCTTATCGGTGTCTACGCAGCCGTGTCTGCGGGGTCCCCTAAATCCGGAAATGTCTACCAGTTGGGTTCTGACCAGTGCCTAAAAATCCCACAGGCAGATATCTTGCGGCATGATTTTTATCACGAAAGAATCGTCTGTTTTTCGGTTTAATAAAAAAACAAAATGATAATATCCTCTTTTGGTGATGCCTGAACCGCCTCGTTCACCTTCTTGCTATTCCTGCAGATTCTGAGTCAAAGGCTATATGCGATCTCTGTACGCGGATCTTCAGCCTATAACCTGATTTTCACGCGCGAACCCCTATTTCAGAATTCCGTCCAGAATTTTCTCGGGGATATTTTAATATTCGCCGTTATGGCCTCGGCCTACGATTCCCGTCGGCGTTTTCAGGAAATATATTACCTCACTTGGTCTAGTCGCCAAAGCCCCGGGTTATTCGTAAGCCCGATGGAGGGTGCAGAGTACCTTGCACCTGGTCGAATCTCACATTGTGATTTTTGGAGTCGAAATTCTGGGCGGGTAATTATACCAGTTGGAACGAGCTGCGCGACGATTGATAAGGCCTGAAGGAAAAAGCTGAGGACACCGTCGATTAAAATTATTCTCGACCAGCCGCATGCGCGAATGCATCGGCATCGGCATCGGCACCGGCATCGGCATCGGCAACAGCATCGGCGAGTCGTGCAATAAAAACCTGCCCAATCGCGGCTTGTTGTTTTTGTTCGGACGAGGTTTTACTATTTCTTAATCTATATAATTACGGTAAACCGTGGGTTAACCATTACTGATCCATAGAAAATCGAACGAAGCCGAAGCCTGAGATCCGTCGAAGTATCCTTAATACCGGGGCAGATATCTATAATTATACATATAGGTTTGTAAAGAAAGAGTAGGTCGGCTCAAGACTTGTTTTCTCCTTTTAACCGATGATTTGCTGCAAGATCGGACTGCTGCAGTAGGCACTGATACGACACGTGAAATAATGAAATGTTCTCGGCACTGGAACATTGTGCCAACTCTAATCGTAAACGGACGTCAGGTTTGAACACGCGTCGACGACACTTTCCCGCGCCCGTAATCGGTCATTGAAATTTATTCGTTATCGAATATATTTTGCGATAATTGATCCAAGTCTTCCTCGGCGCATTAATTACGCGATATCTAGAACGCCAGGGGCGTAACCATGCTCCGGGACGTTTAGCCCGTATTACCATTTCAATTATTGAACCTCAAGCGGCTAGCGTCTAATTCCCATGCTAATTGTTAAAAAACATCTTCAACCGAAGTAAGATCCACAAGCCAGCTCGAGGGAAATTAACTTCCCACCCCCGAGCTTCGAAACTTTATGATCGTCGCTGCAGAATGATTGGAAACACGGATATACGACTATTCCGTCGCGTTTGATATTGGAAAATTTTCCGAAGGAATCGCCTCGAATTTCCACATGTGTGTATCTGTGTGGTGAAGGTGGAAACAAGTTCGGGGGGTGGTCAAAGTCCAGCCAAACCCTGGAGCGTAAATAGGAAAAAGATGAATCCCGCTGAGTCATATCCGACGAGGGATCGCGTTTAAACTTGCAAATTGACCAGTTAAAATGCCAAGCTAATCTCAACAGTTAATGCCCAGAGTTAAACGGCTGTTAATACCTATAAAAATGTTGCCTCGATCAGCTACTCTGACAGCCTTTAAAATATCTAATTACTATTTTCGAACGGATCATTCTCCGACCGCGTTCATAACTCCTACTCACGGCCGACGCGTATACGTATACGACGTATGCATATAAATATGAACACACGTATACCAGGCGGTCAGTCTTTTTGCCCATCGATACGAGATCAAGGTAATTAAGAGTCACAAAAAATTAATAACAATAACAACAATAATAATAATATAATAACAATGACGCGATGAGGAATAACGAACGCGTGTGTGATCTGACAGGTGAATAATACCAGTGCAAGGATCTTACGAAAAAATTATACTCCTAGAATTACAGGCCCGATGATATTCTACGTAAGATTATGGTTACGTAATACGTGTGTCGGTCCATTTTCATTTCACAGATCAATTATTGTTAGACGTCCAACGATGAATACGAGCCACCCTGTATCCTCTTCGGAGAGGTATACCCGTATACTTGTAGTACAACATACATGTGGGTGCATCGATACCCGTAATTAAAGGCTCGGGTTAGTTTCGAATTACAATATCGGTATCGTCGGTGCAATACCTACCTTGGCCAATATAAACACCGTTTATTTATCAATAAGTTATTGTACACGTCCGCGGTCCAATTGCCGCAACAAAAACTCTCCGATGGTATCATAAATAATACATAAAAGCTAATACCACTCCCAGCTGACAGACGAACGATCGCGATAGCCGATAGGTGGAAAAAGATCCTCTTTTTAGTTTGTTGGGTATTTTTTCTTCTCTTTTTTTCTTTCTTTTTCAGCTTTCGGTCTTACCCGGCCGACTGTTTCGCCTATCTCTTATTCACTTCGAAGAATTATACACTTCTCGATAGCTATACCTACGGCATATGACTGCCCCTTCAGGGACGACGCCGCATATATGAACCCGCGGAACGCCGCGGCGCAGAGATGCCTTCCGAGAACTTTGTCTGACTTAATTAGGTGTGCGTACTACTCTTGTATTTGTCACTGTTTTGGCTTTGTCGGCGACCCACCGACACACCCGGATTAAAAGGACCGTGGACCGTCTTTCGAATAACCAATAACGTTTTATTTATCGATTTACCGTATAGATTTATATTTAATCGTTTGGAATAGCATGTAGCCTGCACGAGCCACCGACCACCGTGGGAGCCGATCCATTCGGCACGTTCATCAACTCTGTGTCTATCAGTGAAATTGTTGTTCTATCGATTCGTTCGGATTCGATAATCGGAAATACCGACTATTCTTACCACGTATATAGACTAGATTAAAAACTGGCCGATGTTCGCGTGCTCAAGGCGAATATATGCTTGTGATCTCTCCTCTTACCTGTAATCAAAAATGTTAAGTATTACGGGTAATTACTTCGTCAGAAATGAAACGATTCAACTGTTCGATATTCTTTTTTCTTTCCTTTTTTTTTATCCCAAAACGCTAAAGGCTATATGTTGCAATACGTATTCACCGCCCAAGAATCGTGTGGGTATATGATAGGTATATTCAACGATATAAATTTGGAACAAGTTGCGAACTTTTCAAATTCGTCAAAGTTACGAGGAAGCCATGGATATCGGTAGAAATGGATGGGAAAGAAAACCAAACATAGATATCTTGGTGGCCCAAAAAAAAACTAGCATTTTCTTTTTGTTTTTTCTTTTGGCGAATGTGAATACAGAATCCCATGTTTCTGTTAACCCCGTGGATCGATTCCGGGGACAAGGTCAAGGACCTGGGATCACAGGCTTAGCAATTACGCGCGTGTTTATCGGATGTGAATGACAGTATCGATGTATGATCTCTCAATTGAAGTTAAATTAATCGTGCATTATACGTTCAATTAGCGTCGCAGTAGTTGGAATGGCTGATAACCAGCCCGTGTATACCTATATACACATAAAAGCGCAGGCGGCAGAATTTTCTGCCCCTTTGACGTAGTTCAGACTTGAACACGGATCGCGGGCTTCTTGGCACCTTGACGACCGCAAAAGGAAGTCCTCGAGGCTGTCCCGACGCTCGTCAGCCTTTGAATTCCATATAGGAGCCGTACGAATGTCAGATGCCGGTACCATACCGGTCTGCATACGCACGGTGTGAACGTCAAGAATTTTCCTAGAGATTGCTATCACTTTTTTGATCCCTATGGGCACTTCGTTATGCAGTCAAGATAGCGTAATTCTATAAATTCACCTTATTCACTCTACCGCAAGTTCATTTTCTTCAAGAATCGCATGCCGGCTCGCATGTACCCAGCTTTGGAATCCCAATATTTTCCGATCACGAGTCCAAAAGGTCAGATGAACGAATCCCCGTTAAAAACTAAGGATTCATTCCCCGCGGAACGTTGGGATTACGTTTTTTCGGATGTATTCGGCAGATTAATTATTCCAGTAATAGAACTACCTAGTCCCAAGGCTGGTTCTCTCTATCTTTTTTTTTTTTCTTGTTTTTTTTTTTTTTTCTTTCCTTCTCGTCGTTATCATTTTTTATACTCATATCTGCACGAGCTTCCTGCCGACAAAATAATAGAGGGACCCATTACACATATTACTCACACTATCTGGAAATTCGCCGGTACTTTCCCACTATCGGATTTCGTGAAATGAAATCGAGAGCAGAATAATGATGACACACATACATTTGACGATAATTAAATGATGATCTTTTCAGAGTTTAACCAGAACAGAGCTCGTTCGACTTTGTGATTTCCGTTGAGAAATGAGAAAGCGTTTTTGCGGTGATAAAATATTGACTAATGTCTGATGATCAATTTTCGTGTTGACGTCTGTTTTGAACCAAATGAGTTTCGATTGAGGTAATTAGTCAAATGAGTTTCAATTAAAAAATTGCGATCATCAATTTAAAACCTTGTATATGTATAGTGTATTAGGCTGGTCCTTAATTTCCGATTATTTTTGAATTTCAATCCTCCCATGAGCTAGGACGTCTCAAAATATACACGAGAGAATGCAGCCAAAAACCCCGGTGCCTATCTCAATTTTAAGTAGCGCTCCAAAGCCTTCGAATTTTCCCATTTTGATAAAACACGGTCAGTGAGATTTGGCGGTTGATTTTTTTTCTTCCTATTGCAGCATAGCTTCGAAAAACCTCAAACTTGCTACCCTATCCTTTCCTGTATTAGTAGGTATTCCATGAAAATTCTACAGCCTTTCAACGATATCATTTTCGAAGAAGCTACCGTGCAGCAAACAAAATGTCTTATCTCCAGATTGTAATAAATGAAATTTTGTCGTTTATAAAATTTACAAATTTTGATAGTGCGATAGGAAGTGAAAAATAGACCCGAAGTACTTGAAATCGTGTGTTATTCAAATCGAAGAGATCGGAGGCTTTGGGACTGTCTCAGTACTTGGAATTGAGATAGGAACCAGGGGTTTTGACTGCATTTTTTTTCTTCTTTTTTTCGTATACATTTGGAGACTTTCCGATCCATGGAAGCATTGGAATTCGAATATGACCGAATCAACGACCACCCTAGTGTAAGAAAATGAACACGTCTCTTTAGCTCCTATCTTTTGTACACGTGTTTACAACATATTTATGTATATACGTTCCCCGTGGCGTATTAATTAACACGAATGGGTCCCACTTCCACTTCCACTTCTACTTCTACTTCCACTTCCAGACACTGGCTCGACCATGGAGTGAGGAGTATAAGGCGAGAGCCTGAAGCGGTGGCTCGACCTGTCATTTCAGTAACCACAAATAAAACTGTACGGCTAAATGCTGGAGCAGAGCTTCATGGCCCGGGGTCTGGGTCTTGGGTCTTGGGTCCTGGGCCTTGGGTCTCGGGTCTCGGGTCTCGGGTCTCGGGTCTCGGGTATCAAATGTCCATCGAGTCCCTCTTTCTCTCTCTCTCGCTCTCTCATTTTTTTTCCCGTTCCTCTCCCTTCCTCTTTCCCAAAACTCGCTCGTTCCCTCTTCCTCCCGCTCGATCTCCTCAGCTTCTTTTACGCGGCCCAATCTTTCTCTTCGGCATATTTAGCATCGATTATGAGACGACAATAGACCTACCGGATTGTAGCGGATCCCGTACCCGTACCTCGAAAAACCACACGGTTTCATATTACCCGCACGGTGGGCCTGCCACGCGGTTGGACCTGCCAAAATCACTCAGGTACACGACGAGGAGAAGCTAGAGAACCAATTCGAACGCCATTTCATTGACATTCGGAACGACCCAAGGCTAAAAAACAACAAATCTTATACTCGAAACGGGATTCGTGAAGAAATAATCAACGACTCTGACTCGCCTTCAAGTTCCCTCGCCAAAAAACGATGAGGAATGAGTCTTGGAATCGTAGCCCTAATCGTTAAATTTCCTGTGTATCATTTTTTGCTCATGCAATGCAGTGCACTGTGGAAAGATGATCGTGAAATTGTGTTCACAGTAAGCATCGAACGAACACTCGATCCCATCTGTTCACGAAGCTCGGGTTCGGGCCGGGGCTGATATTAAGAGCTGGAATAAAGATATCCACTTCGCATTTATCAGCTGGCTTTCCGTTCCGACATCAAAGACTCACGGCCGACTCGGCTCGCCATGCCTTGGTTCGATAGTGGTAGTATATACACCCGTATTCCACCGCCACTCATAGACCTTTGAATAGTTAATTGTAAACCGTGCGGTACTGGTAAACAGGTACACCACTCCATATCCAAGGCTCCCTGCAACGGTCACCGTGGCTCCTCGATAAGCTATATATTGACAAGAAGAGCCTCCGCAATTATTTCCCGTATCTCTTTGGTTTTTCTTTTTTTTTTTTGCATTTTCTTATTTTTCTTCAACATCGTCACGTAATATCGATCCGCTCCGATTGTGGGGTATAATCTGACGATATGCGGTGTGCGAGTATCGTGGTCTTTGCGTTCATCGCCCTTAACCGCGGGTGCGCAGTCGCCGCCACGCGTGTGCACTTACGTCGCATATAGGAAGCAAGCGTAATCGTCGTATGTGTATACCTAACCCAACAGGACTCGTGGTCTGAGTTATCGCTATCTTGCGCGATATGGTGATACGACCGCGATTCCCGGTAGACCGACCCGAGGCGATTAAACTTCGTCGTTCTCTTGAAACATTTCAGCATCCTTGACGCGCTGGTATGGTAACTCCAAACTTGGAATATTACTACGCCGTCGCGTGACGGGTTTATTTACCGGATATCTTCAAGCTTTGAAGAGTCAAAAATTCACATTCTCGCTCTATTTTGGCTGCGATTCCTGAACTCACTCTCGGAACAGTCTCACGCGCTACGTTAGTCATGACCGATTTTAGAGAAGAGAAATATCAACATTAACCGCGATAGGCAATTGTCGGTGCGATTTCAGCGAAATCTACTGTGGAGTTTCGTTTTACCACAAGCAGCGACGGACTGCACCAATTTTTTCTTTGAGACGCACCATTCTCGATCGACGATCATTTGAAAAAGAAAAACGTCAAGGAACTAGAATTCGAGACACACATTGATAATTCTAATTGCAACGGACTTTCTTGATTTTCTTAATTAATTCTCGAGTTGATATATAGCGTTGACACTCAAGTGGTGCACTTTGTGCGTGTGAATGCATGATGCATATGCATTATATAGGTATACGTATATTATATATGGATTGAACAGCGCGAGCAAGCGATTAACTATGGGCTCTTTGTACGGAGAGTAATAACGATTGAAATATTATTGTTCTTAACGCAGCTGGTTTTTTTTTTTTTTTTTTTTTTTCTTCTCCATTTGATTGTGTGAAAATAGAGAATCTGTTGTGGCCGGATATAAGCCGCCGTCTAATCGACTGGGAAGAAATCAAACCGCCGTAAATGGCGCGTATATATATATAGGTATAGATACAACACGTCAGAGTGTATTTCTGTAGAATTGTTAAGGAGCGTTAAACGGTGACAAAAAAGGATCTCGAAGGTTCGAATTCTCCAGTTCGCTCAATAATATCTGAAAATTTTTGTTCGCTCGTGTTTCTCGATCCGTTAATAACGACGGCCGAAGTTACGAGGCTCGAGGCATACAATCGCATAGTTATAATATAGGATCCAAAAGAAACGAGACGGTCTCCCGTTGCATGTTGTACAAATTGAAACAGCCAATGAAAATAATTGACGTGTTAAACGGGGGGACATGATATAAAAGGAAATGAGAAATAAAAAGATGATATACGAATCCATAAAATATTTCTAACCGCGTTTACAAAGACCGAAAATCCATGAGACACAGCTCAGCTTCAACGGTGCAGGAAAAGTTCTACCTGAGTTCGAGGACCGCTTATGGTGCTTCAGACGGTATTCTTAAGTGGCTAGAAAATGTTCCCAACAAAAAAGTTCGGGGAGAAAAAAAAGAAAAAAAAAAAAAAAAAAAAAAAACGGAGACGAAATGAAAAAATACCTACAAGTCTGGCAATAGGTACGCTTTACGAGTGCCATTTCGTTCCATTACGGTACATTACAACGACGTTTTGAGGTATCCTTCGCTGGCGGACAATAATAATTACCGTAGAAATGATTTTTTTTTTTTTTTTTATTCTTCTTCTTCTTCTTCTTCTTCTTCTTCTTCTTCATCGTCTTCTTTTTATTTCAGCACTTTTTTTCTCCACTCTTCGTTCTTCTGTTCGGCTTCCTCTTTTATTTACGGGGTCGAACCCCAATGACAAAGTCGGCTGATAAACGGATAAACTAAACAGACGGACAAAACGTAGTCAGTCCATGCAGCTTTCACGAAACACGTGTCGAATTTCATCTTAAGCTACACGTGCTGCTGCTGCTGCTGCTGCCGGAGGAGAGGAAGAAGAAGACGAAGACGACGGAGACGAAGACGAAGAAGAGAGTCTGAACCAACCGACGCGACGTGGATCAGAGATCTGGGTCAAGTCAACTCAGCTTTGTATACAAAGCACAGTTTTCTTCCCCTCTTCGTGGAGAATAGTGCACTGGGAAAAACTTGTACGTACATAGATAGAACGACAAAGCCGTGTTTGTATTGTCTCTGTATCCCGGGGCTTTACGCAATCCCGAATCGACGAAAAAGCAACAGCAAAAAAGGACCCCATTCTATTCGACGCGTTTTACTTTATCCTATTTTATCACTCGCTTAAATGTTTCCAATTCAAACCTTGACGTTGAGGATTGTGTGAACGGCTTCTTCAACCCGAGCGAAATTCCCCTTTCCAAGGACCTTCAGCATCTGATACCTTCCGACACTGACCAGAGACTTTTTGCTAGGATGTATGCCGCCAGGAGCGTCCGATCGCGTCATATCTTCTTCGCAAATGAAAAATTACGAACACCAGTAACCAGTTGCGGCTGAGGGGAGCTTGACGAATACTATTGATGACAGATGATGGAGAAATCGCGGGAGTTGTTATCTATACTACGAGAAGGGGATGATGGTGAAAACGGTACGCGGTGAGCGGAACAGGGACGAACAGACTCCGGACTTTGACATTTTGTCGAGAAACTTGTGTTTACGTGAATCAATGGCGATCGGGGGGACAAATGAACGATGATCTTCAAAACAAATTCGTGCAGCTTTTGGTATTCGAAGGAACAGAGATGGAGCGAGAGAGAGAGCGAGGGGGACTTTTCGTTCATCTTTTTTTACCATTTTTCTTGAAAATTCTTACAAGCCTCATATTATCAGCCCAGTGCGCAATAATTTCAAAGCCACTAATAACATTGGCCAAGAAAATAAGTACGTCGCCGCCAACATATGAGACATGTGCTGAGCATATGTGGGCCTCAGAGATGGCCAAACGCGCGAGGAGTTTCTTGTCTCTTCTCTACTTGCGCGTTCCACGATACCCCCGATTTCAACCATATAGCCGCAATGTGTCCGAGGAATGCTTAGTGTTACATTAAAGGGCAGTGGGACTCGAAATGTCATCCGTCATCACGACACACTCCAGCATACCTATATATTATGAGGTTGAGATAGAAAAAATAAATTACTACCAGTTCTCACTCGATTGAATGATCGTTACGCAACGGAAACATACACATATATTATTATATGTAAGATATATAGGTATATATGTAATACGCGAATATGCAACGCATCACGCAATGCAACATGTATCACGAAAAATGATTCATTTCAATTCCGACGTATCGGACCGACTGATTCGTGCGGTTCTTGGTTAATTAATTAAATTAATTACGTTGTTTCATATATGCTTCGGGTGAATAATCGTACTCCCACAACGAAATAAACCACGTTTACAATTCCTTATCCTGTCAGTTTTATCAATTCTTATCTATTATCGTTACGGTGTTGTGTCTAGAATGCGAGGTTTCACTTCCTACTTCAATACTACATCCGTATTCCTACTTCAAATTTTATCGTATTGTGTAACGCGGTCTGTTTCCCTCCCCCTTATATTCCAATTCTGAGGATACCAAAAAGATCCTTGGATAAGGTGCCTATATATAGTCTGTGTAAAATTACCATGAACCCGTAAAAATTTCGTCCTCGTAGTTAGGCAGACCGAGGAAGTATGGAAGAGAGAGAGAGAGAAGAAGAAAAAGAAAACAAACCGAAAATAAAATCCTTGATGATAAAAGCCGCGTACGCGCATTGTTTACGTCGATAGGGTAAATTCTATCTACGAACTCGCGCATATATTTCAAACTTTATTTTACACATGTATACCTATATACATCCATCTATACCATATACCTACGTACACGTAATGGAACTACGACATATTTCGCTCGCGTTCTCTCGCTTTAAAAAGTGGTCGAACGTCGCGATGACGGACGAACAGACAGGCAGGCGACAGCTAACTCGAGGTCACCAGGAAGCCGCTATCTAATGTACAACTCAGATAACTCGAGTCGCGGTCGCTCGCATACACACAGAAGTACAAACACATAGACACATAGACACACGGACCCCGCGTATATCTATACCTACACACACGTATCACTATTCGCAGCAAACAGCTGTTCCGTGCAACCACGATCATCGTGGGTGCAGAGGGCGAGGAGGTAGAGGCGGGGGCAGAGGGATGACCGAAGGCGAAGGCGAAGGCAAAGGCATAAAGGCAAAAGGATAGAAAGAGGGAGGACCTGAGTCAGGTCTCGCGGTTTCTGGCCTTGGTGGGAGCGTATGGTCGAAGATTAAATAAACTGGTATTATTATTAATCTTCGGATAAAAGGAGAAAAAATAAAACAAATTAATGAATAAATAAACGGCTACTGCAAGCAACCGGATTCGCACGTGCTCGCGGTCATCAAGCATGGATGTTCGACGGCTGATACCGAGTGGCCGTACAATATGTTCAAATAACGATAATCTCTTAGTTTGAAACTAGTCGTTTGCAAATTTCATCATTTTTTTTGCGGTCTTGCGTTCAAAAACCTTGGAGAATCGGGAGATTCGAGTACAACCGCATATAATAACGATGGAACGAAGAATCGATTTTCGTGTCATCCTCAGTCAAATAGCGACGATATTAGTAACGAAAAATATGCATTACACCATCAGAAGAAACACATGGAGGATCGAGGTTGAGTATACAGGCGATTATTATTTTGCAACGAAACTCTGAGAGAAACCAACTCAAACAACGCGCAAGTATAGAAAATTAACTATAATTGTAAGTTGTGTTGGTTTAAGAAACGAGAGGCGCGTATAGGAAGCGAGGCTCTGTGCTACTGCACATGGTCAGAAGACGGTGACTTCATCGAGCACCAATATTATCAAAACTAATTTATTACGTGTGATAATATAACCCACACTATAGTTGAACATGCACGTATAGCAAGTTCACACCGAACAACCGTTTAGGATGTTGCATATATTTATAGAAAGGCGTCTGTCCACTGGCCAGTATTTAAAACAGATGCACTTTTTCTGCTTATACAACATACATACATACCTACACGCATATTATGATATATCCATATATAGGTGTGTGTAACGGTGTGCAAAGTGTATTTGGCAGCTGGCCTAACAGCTTTATCCGCGCAGCGATAGATCATAGTCAATTTTGTACCAAGGTCACCCGTTTCCTTCCAAGCCCAAGTTACGTATATTTAATAAACGGCATAGATATATAATACCTATATATACATGGTATACACGAACGTGTATGGGAGGGAAAAAAGAAACGTTGATGGATATAGAGACAAAGAGAGCATAGAGGATCGTTGATAACGCGGAGAATCATATTTTGACACGTTTTCGATATGGGTTCGGACACGCGGCTGACACACGTATCGTATCGTGGACAATGGACGGTTTGTGTGGGGCCTGCGATATCACGCACCGCGACGAAATCATACGAAACCGAGGGTATCGCGAGCGAGGAGAAGTGCCGGGATTAGGGCACAACGCTACCGTTGTTTCCCAAACGGAGAGCTTTACTTTTTGGCCTTGGTCGATCTCCACGTGAGGGCAAAGTCTCGCGTTCCACGAATCGTGACACTGGAAACCCTTGATACCCGGGCCTCCTCGCGTTCGTCGATGTAAACGCACACGGCTAACGCGAGCTAGGTTTACCTTCGCACGTTCATCGATGACAAGACATTGTTCCCATCGTTAAAAAAATAGACAAGACGATCCGATTGATCTCGATGCTTCCGAGCCATGCAGCAATGAAATTTCAAACTGCTACCCCTTTCGCAATTTGCTATAAATTTGTGGGAAAAGCTCGTTGGCTCGACAACTAGGCATACGAGCCGAAAAGATTTCATCGAATTCTTGCGAACCGAACGGTTGCCGAAATATCATGAAATTTTTTCAAAAAGACGCAAAGGATTCTCTTGAGAAATTATTTGAAGGATTTCGATAGCAAGTTTCGACGAAACTTTATCCAGCCAGAGCACTACAATCCTGGCTATTGTACGGATGATAAAAGCGATATGAATGCTTCGTTGGACAAAGTAGGAAGAAGAGACGGAGGTTCTGCTGGCAAAGCGAAATGAAACGCCAAGCGATGCGATAACCGCAATTAATCTGCAACGTCGGAGGCAATATCAAGTGATTCACTTTGCATATGTCGAGTCGAACGGTGGACAGAAACTCGGTGAAATACACTGTGTATTGTATAATAGTCATGCATTAGCCGGTCGTAGGACACGGAAATTGAACTCGTAATGCGCAAAAGATGAGGGAGTAATTTATCGTGGTTAAATAAAACGAGATAAGTTTCGTTGTGTCCTGTAGTATCACGGACACCCATATATAAATATGTGTATATACGTATATGTATATCCGCGTAGCTCGTTACTATTAAACTGATAATAATGATGATAATCACATAAAGGCCTTCTTCTTCTTCTTCTTCTTCTTATTTTTCCCTCTGAGAGTCGATGTGAAAGAAAGAGGGAAAGGGAGGAGAAGAAGAAGAAGAAGAAGAAGAAAAGGAGGAACGAAAGAAAGAACGAAAGAATAAAAATGACATATATATATAATATATATATATATATAAATAAATATAATTGAATATCTATGTCATCTTTGCAACGCAACTGCGTAGTAAACTTTGTTCTTTGTTCATATCCAACATATATAGCGCGATCAGTACGCACGTGTGTTAAACCAGCGAAAAGTCTGACGATAACTTTTCCATGTTTATATATGTTGATGCGTACATTATATATCTATTGTGTAATAATAATAGTCACTGATACGATAAGACTTATTAGCAAGGGACTCTCAACATAAACACAATGCAGTTCCTCGATTAGCCGCAGATGTTTCCTACGATCAGTTTTCTCCTTTATTATTAGCACACTCTCAACCAGCTAATAGAGATTAGAAATTACGTAGATATCGCATCATGTGTCATGCTAGCCGAGGCTTACTAGCTCGAATATAATCGCCCATGACTAATCGACGGACGACCATCATTCTACGTGTTACAAATATTTCAAATGTTTTTATTTTTGCAACCCCCCCTGAGTTTACCTATATATACATGTGGAATCGAGTGTAGATATGATTTTTACCCTTTATTTTTCATTCATTTTGAAGACAAAAATCAACCCGGCTTGACGGCAACGACGCGGTACTTATCTCTCTTTCATATATGTATACAATAGTATATGTACACATATATAAAATCATTATAATATGCGGTCGATAATTGATAGACTCCAAGGGTCTTTATCTTTATCTCTCGGATTCTCGCGCGGTTTGTTATCGCTTATCACTTACAGTCCCGACTCTTTGTCGTTTCGAATATTTTTCATTTTTTTCATTTTTTTATTCCTTTTTCCAACACGCATCGCGCTCCGTATCGCTGAAATACTTTTTCGATTTCAAAGCTTGTCAGAGCTGGCAGACAGCTTGGCATTATTATCCGAGTGGGTCAAAGATCGAATGCATCTGGATTTGTAGCTGATAGAATTTCGTAAGAATTCATTTATTCAACATTATACGCGTACCATAATCGACAGAGCTGGAAAACTTATTTTCTTTTTCCTTTTTCTTTTCCCCCCGCATATTCAATCGCTGATATATAATATAGGTGTACCAACCTTCTCCGACAATTCGACCAGCTTCAACGTTAAAATTTTAATACTGGAATCAGGCGCCAACGCGTAACTCCGCGCTTACTCCGATAAAACGAGATAAGATCAACGATTAGATTTCACCGAACAAAGCAAAGCCTTCGGACGATAGATATCCAAGCTAGTAACGAGGCGTCGTCACAGTCGGCGGGCGAAGGTATACCGCGATCTCCGCAAAAAGAAAAAAAAGAACGCATTCTTATAGAAAGAAAAAAAAAAAGAAAAAACTGGTGAAAATAAATACATCCAGTACAGAGTGGACTACGCATCGTGTTCTCCAAGAAAACTATCAGTTCTTCTGGAAAACTGGACAAACGCTTCGGCATGAATCTGCTCAAGGAAATCGCTCACAGTTTGGCGCCCCCGCCCCCACCGCCGCCGCAACATATCCATATTCATCATTATCGACCAGGACCACCACCACCGCCGCCTCCGCCTCCGCCCCATCATCACCATCATGGGCGCGGACACAGACCTCATCACCACCATCACCACTATCATCATGGTAGTTGGGCCCCTCCACCACCTCCTCCGGTGCAACCAAGTCAAAACTTTAGACCTGGATGGTCGCAGTATCCACATAACATGCGGCCACCTCATCACGTCCACCATCCTGGATGGGTCCATCATCCGAACAGGCCTGTGCCACCGCCGGAACACCATCACTATCCGAATTCGCCACCATACGACTATCGACCGACTACCAGAGGCAATGTGATAGGTGAGCCCTCCGCACCACCGGCGACCTCGACTTTGGCACACGTCATAAAGAAATAGCGAGACGTAGATTGCATCGGGTGTGTGACGTCGATGACTTTATTTCGAAACTATGAATATTATTGTACCCATGCAATTGTTAATCAAGCCAATAAATTCGCTGTACTTCGCTGCAGATTTTCGATGTGTAGGAATAATGGTGTGGATATTATACCTATATATGTTATTGTAAGATAAGCGGTCGAGATATGCTATGCACCTTTTGTTATTGGTTAAGATACGCGAGACCGCCATTATTACTTGTTGTAACAATTATACATGCGAATTATATACTTTTGAAATGATTACGTCCAACAAGTTCAATGATACCTCCCCATGTATCTAGAATGTTTTGTATCGAAGTTGCGAAGACGAATCGAGATAATTAAGCGCTTTATGTACGGAAAATAGGAATAACTGAGTGAATAATCCTTAGCCGACGTTGCCTCGAGGTTAAAAAACAACCAATTTATGGTATTTATAGTTGTGCAGCTTCGCCGTCGTGTTTTGACAATTGGATCAATTTTATAATTTAAAAACGAGGGACTGCAGAATTGGATTGAAAAAAGTTCGAATTAAAAGCGTTACTATAGCCATGAACGTGAACGGCTAATTTGAGTAGCGGGTAAATGCGACGAGTTTGTTATGTCGGCAGATGAGACGAGGAGGAGAGAGTTGGAAGGAGTTTTATTATAGATAATGTTGTAAACAACTATAAAGATGACATTTCATGCCAGTGATTTAACTTGATAATTATCTTGTTCCGCTCACTTCCGTTCTTTAACTTCAACTTAATGCCGAGGCAGCTCTTGCATCTCACTCTCTATTCTTCGGGTTATTACGCGAGCTGGTATTAGGAACGATCATTAGAGCGCGGTTCCATAATTCGAGCATTTATTTATTGCCGGAACTTTTCGACGGAAAATTATCCCGTCTACTTTTTTCAACGAGAGGAAAACGGTGAAAATAATTCTATACAGTCATATGCATGCATAGAACGGTTCAATTTGACAAATGACAAGTAAATATTTACTCGCTCCGCGGGGATCAGTTATAAAACCGCTTGATGCTGAAATAATTATTATTCCGGATACATACGTATACATTATACATTACACACGTACCTATATACTATAGGTACTATAGGCATATGCCTACCGCTAGATCTATACCTACCCACTATCGCTGGGGAAACAGGTTAAACCACGTCAATTTGTACGTGTAATTGTTCCTGCCCGAACGTAAATATACGCGCTTCACGTCCTGCTACGTTCCCGATAATTTATTCCTACTCTAATTATTCAATGGCCTGACTGACTCACCGTTGGTCGCTCATGTAGCCGGGAAATGATAAATATCACCGAAAAACCCAGGACTTTTACCGTCTCTGTCTGAAGCCGCGGTGGAAAAATCAAGTCGGAACAGTGGTATTATTGATGTTTCCGAATGAGAGACGGGGAGATTTTAAACAATTTTCGAAACCAATTAGGCCATATCATTTCTGAGTGTGTGTTGAATTTGATTTATGACGTTTTTTTATCAATCCCATTCGACTAAAGTCCATTAAATTTATTACACGCCACGCAGCTCTGAAGAGCCGAAATTTTGGTGTTGACAGAGAACGGTTTTCAAATAAAGAGGCGATTGTCGTTGGAGCCAATCACGTCACGAGTAAACTCGTACGAGCCTCTATAATCTGACCTACTATCCCCCGTGTGGCGTTTTCTTATCCTCTTACGAATAGTATATATACAAATCTAAGAGGAGATTCCGAGGAACGTATGTAGGTACTTACACACGTATGTAGCTATACATGAGCGTTATTTATTTTCAACGCTGCTCTAGATTTGATCATTATAAATATATAGATGTTTATAGATGTTTATATATATATATATATATGGTACATAAAACGAACACTCTGACGGTTCGGTGTTGAATTACTGACGTGCGACCTCGCGTGTTCCATTTTTGTTTGTTTAATTATACAAAAGAATTCAACGCTTTGAAATGGAGTTAGGTACTACTGCGAGCCGTTCGAGCTCCTGCTTGTCAAGCCAGACATTCGTCATTCAAAGATCAATATTTTATCAACCTTGATAAACGATGATAAGATAACCAAAGAGCCCCCGCAAGCCATCTGCATCAACCTTGACTAATTTACCAATTAAACGAATACGAGATGCGATCATCGAGGATTACCAAAGACAGATTAGCTGGCCGGGTTGAAGTTGCAGGTGTAAAAACTCTCGAACGGTCTAATGTCCGATTTCGAATGTTTCAGAAAGGATTGAGTCTGGAACGATGAATTTCCGAAATTCCAGACTCCCCAAAGCCCAAGAATCCGAAAATGTCGGTCCTATTTCGCAAGGTTCGAAGATAAAATATGTTCCATTGTAATCGCGGCCTTATCTACGAGAACCCATTTCATCTACTTCGATCGATAACTCCATGATGTCGCGAATAGTTGATAGGATTTCGAGACTTTATTTTCCAAAAAGTACATCTCAAGACGACAAATACACCCCGAGTCACTGAACGCTGAATGAACGAATGCGTGAACTTGGAATTTCGGAGTGTTGAATGCATTTCATAATCAGGTGTTTCTTACAACGGGATGTTGGAAATTGAGGATATTAATAGTTTCGCGCGATAAGGGTAATGGAAATTTTTTATTTTTATTTGCCTGCACTTGAGATCAAAGCCAATCCGATACATACTCAAATATTGGACACAGATTTTTATGCCCGAGCCGCTATGCCCGCTTTCATTTGCAGAGCAACAATTACGAAAAATAATGATCCATCTTCCGACCTATCAGGCAGTACTCAGGCGAGTGTTTCAAATGGTTTTCATCACTGTCCTCCATCGCGAACACCTGGACCTCCATGTCCGTCTGGTCCATTTGACCAGCCTGCTGATCGTGCTCCTATTTCTCCACTTGGTCTGCCAGTATAACAACAGTCGCAACAGCAACAGCTACACGAGCACAGGCCTCCCAACCCTGTGAAATTTTCATTGAAAATAAATTAATTTTTTTACAAGTCTTTTGGTTTTTTGAACAAAACACCATTTTTATGCGCGTTGAGATTTTTCGCGATGCATCCTGTGGCTATTTCGGCATGTTTCGAGTTCGAGATAACTTCATTTTCTGAACAGATTTCGATTGACTGAAAATGTGCTGAATTTCGACAAAAAATAATGAAATTATTTCCCGATAATGATCCCAGGAGCCGATTCGATGGGTTCGGGCGAAGAGAAAAGAACATGTAAGTATTCCGAATCTTTGCAAAGCCATGAAATGTATTCACGGTGTGAAAATATGTAAGATTGGAATCCGTTCGATATGGAGGATTTTGTTCTTACCCGGTCGGTCTGCACAACAACTGCACTTTGGGCAACAACAACACTGTCCCATAGTGAGGTCCGTTTATTAGTTCTATAACTATTATCGCCGAGTCCCAGTCTCTTATAACCAGAGGAAGTTGGAATTTTCTCTTCGTGGAACACAATCAGAGCCTTGCTTCGTCCAAGTCACGTCTGATCGAACACTTACGAGCGCGGTGTTCTTAAATACGTGGGTGGTTCACGTAATCGACACTAGCGTGACGGTGTGTTCGACAAAATTCGCCATAATCTTGATTTCCCCGTATGCAGCTCGATAATATACCAGGGCGTCGGAATACACCTGTGAAATGCGACAAGTGGTGGGACTCTTATCTTATCAGCCCATATTACCCGTCGGAGATATGGAATTTGTATAGAGCCTTGAACGGGCCAACTGATGGGAAAACCCAAGAATAACTCTTCAACGTTTGCATCGAAGAACCAAGTGCGTAAACACCTAGAACAACGGCTTATCACAATTTTTCGCTGAAATTATCAGCAATGCGATAATCAACGGAATACATGATCGCACAGCAAGCTAACTCTCCTAACTACTTTTTTGCAACATCTTTTCGATAATACGAAAATGGGACAACCGGTTGGACCCCCGCATCACGGACCTGATGCACCAGGTCCTCATGGACCAGGCGGGCCCGCGCATCATGGAACTCCGCATCATGGACCACCCCACCATTAACAAGTTGATAAAAAAAAGTCTCGCCCTCGACGAATAATGATTAAACTATTACTGATTGAAAATTTTGCACACTGTACGTAGAGAACAGTGGATAGAAGATTAAAAATTGGAAATGAATTTTATCGCGATTTTTTCACACTCCTCTACTAATCCTATGTAATCAACGATCTGTGAATATCCTGAGTAATAAGCAAACACAACCACGTGTTCATAGATTAATTTTAGTATTAGATGAAATCTAGTTCCTGGGACCGCCCATATAGCGTTACGTAAGGTTATTTTTCAAGATTTTTAACCCCTCCATATGAAAACGGTTGCGTAACTTATGAACGGTCTCTTAGCCGAAAGCGATATTTACGAAATCTTATCCGATAATTTTCTAATCTCACGAACTCTAAATCCGTTGATGGTCAAATTATTCTCATACTCATTGCTGTAGAACAGTCTTATTGGCAATAATATTTTATTCAACGTAGAAATCTAATCCAGGGCCGTGTTGCGCCAAAAATCGGCTGAGTCGACTTTTTTGAGAAATTCGGCTTACTGCGTGTACCATGGTTCAATTAATTTTCACCCATTCATTACAGTAGACAAACGAGACAATCGTATCTTCGTTTTCTTTGCTTGATAAAATAATATTTTTACCGTTGCCCATTAACAAGAATTACATGTAAACAGTTTTTGGGCATATATGAGTTTATTCAAGTACTTTAGAAATCTCCCTATTTGCCACGCTTGCGATACGCTTATTGGTGGGCATCTCCTGTTTTCATTTTTTACCCGTGCAAACTGCGCTGTGTACTCTGCTGAATGAATCACACACCTATCTCACTGCTTATCAGTAATTTGGAGATACATAATACGCGTCTCAAGATTATTGCGATCCAACTAAGAATTGCCAAATAAGGTCAAACGAGAATCATCATAACGATATTTCGATTGCAGCCCAAATTTCAACAGCCTGATTTTAATATTTCGATAAATATCAGAATGTAGTAAAATGCAATAATATTTATTACGGTAGCGAGAAGTGAGTCTTCACATTTATTCAAATGCGGTTGCAATACATGTATGACAGTACACGACCCAGCCTAGGAAATGTCTCACATGTTATTGTTTCCGGACTAACGCTATCGTGAATAATGTACCTACTTAACGTGTTTACCTGTTATCTATGTTATTTTATAATAACACGGTATAATGCTGGGTTCCTCTGTGAAACAGGGTGCAGGGAATACGACAACAGTTCGAACTACATCTAAGTTTCCATAATTTTAAGAATAGGTATATTATCTTCTTAAATCACAAGGTATTCACAATATCAAATACAATCTTACATTTCTCCCAAATCCTATAGTTAGCCTGAAAAATAGTATTTATGGAATTTGATTTTAATTATCAACAACTAAAAGAGTCTTGGACGAAAATTTCAGCCCCACCTTGATACGCCAAAAATCATATTACGCACTACTAAGGATTATAAAATTTACGGACGAGATCGCGGGCGCGTCTCTCATCATCGTGCCCAGCCAGGTGCGGGTCCATGATCAGGTGGCCCATGGTGAGGTGGTCCGTGATGCGGTGGTCCATGGTGAGGTGGTCCATGATGAGGTGGTCCATGATGAGGTGGTCCATGATGAGGTGGTCCATGATGAGGTGGTCCCCAACCCGGTCCTCCATGTGGGGGAGGAGGTGGTCCATCGGGCCCGCAGCAACAACATCCAGCTCCCATTCCTGAGTGATAAATTGTGCGATCGAGGATAAATGAGACTGGCGCTAATTAGCAATAAATTATAAACACGAATGATGATGATCTGGCAAATCTCGAGAGTTCCGGCCACGCTTGAAAAGCGATACTCGTAACGGCGAAAGAATACAATAATTACAAATGGCACCACTGAAGATATTCAATACTCTTCGGCGTTGACTGTGACGAAATAAATTAAAGAGAAGCAAATGTTGGCTGAAAGTAATTTCTTACCCGGGCAACAGATGCACGTAGGACAACACTGCCCCATATTCTGCTGAACGGATTTAGTCTGAATGTAAAATTCACGAGGGCCTTTCTTTTTATTTTTCTTCAGAGTCAGCGCTGGAACACAAAAAGTCACCGGGTAATTAACACACTGGTTTAGCACGCCATAAATAAAGTATGTATTGATATACTATCAACAGATGGATAAAGATGTGAATAAGTTCGCCATCAACTTGACTCACTCGTTGGCTGCTCGATCAGACCAGGGTGTGGCGATGAATGCGAGAGAACTCGGCCAACTGGCTAAATAATAGTCTTATCGGGGCACATATTGCTGATATCGAATCGTGTATAAAACTCAGAACCGGCCACCTGACAGGCATATCCAAAAAGTGGTTTTTCTGGGTTCGCCCTCAATTAGGAATCCAGAAGGTATTTCCAGAATCATTTATAATCAATTGATTCTCATAAATATTCAACTCACGTCGCATTTCTCCCGCGATTTTCATCCCCAATTTTATTAATAGAAAAAAATAACACAACCGGTTTTGGGAGTTTTGGGCCGACCGTGAGCCAGCTTTTGAACTTCCCGTTTTCAAATTCGCTTCGAGCTGAAATGATAATAATAATAATAATAATGTCATTATCTTATATGAACTTTGGAAGCGCAATATCAAATTCGTGTACAGCGCGAACCGCATAAACCTTCGAGTACCAATTTTCATCAGAATCCAAATGATTTTAGTTCTTCGTCAGCATATTGGATGCGTCAAATTTAAATTTTGCAAATGTCACTTTAGATTCTTAATCGAGTGACTCAAAAAACCTCATGGTATCAATTTTCATTCGAATCCGTTCATCCATTCTCATGATGTCATCTTTTTTTTTTTTTATTTTTTCGAATTTTCTTATTTGAAGAATTCGAAAAGTACTGAACCGATCGAAAGCCAAACCAGAATCATTAAAATCCGGTAAATCGTTCTCGAGATATTGTCGGACAAAAAAACTGATCACATACGTACACAAACCCACACAGACATCCATCCGAAAATGATCGGTGGTGATTCTCTGGACCTCAAAACGTGGAGATTCATTTTCGGGGTGATTGCAACAACTTCCTGTTTTCTCTGACAACAGAAATACGGGATGTAAAAAATGGCTGATCGCTTCTCTTAGAAACGCTAATCTATCGATTGAAATTAGTTATACAGGGTCTCCCATTTTAATCTTACACCTGATTTATCTCGGAAAATACGACTCCGATCGAGTATTGAGTATAATGAAACTTTGAGGATTCGAAGGGGGACGTGCAAAGGAAATTTCTGTTTTGGTCCAAAAAAAAACCAGGTCATTAAAGGTTGCATCGAAATATCTTTTCACGCATGTCCAACAATAATCACGTTGTTATGAGTTAACTGCGAATGAAGCTTTCCGATTGTTTGGCAACGTATACTATAGTAGCGTTACTCTACTTTACTCCCCATTCTACATTATGATACACTACTATTCAGGAGTCTGGATAGTTATTGAGCGCGTAGATTAATCATAATAAAAGCCTTATCCTAACGACTCACGAGTTCAACATATACGGAATATTATATCTGATAAAGAAAATCAACGACCACAAATCTGCGAGCGATAAAAATGTTTCCGGACTAGATTAATAATGCGTTGAAATTTCTTGGTCAAGTTTAAGATTCCAGGAGGATCTTACAGCAAGATGCGCGACAGTCAATAGTTTCGGAATAACTATAAATTTCTTTTCTTTCCTTTATCTGCATTTGAGTATGCGCTGTCCGATTTATTGATTTTCATTACTCATTGCTTGATGGCTCTGCACTCTACGACGTATTTTGAATATGGCTGTATAGAAAACATCCGCGTATACACACGGCATAGCTATATACCTGGTATATCGAAACGTGTCTATTGTTTTGATCAGCAAACATGCAAAGCGTCGTTTTTATAGCTTGACGAGAAATAACTGCGTGTTACTGTAGAATGATACGAGAATTTATTCAAGCACGCATACGTGTACACACATCGAACGAGTCGCCATTGCGGGTAAATAATCGCCTAACCAGTAGTCGGGACCGCTGCGGTGTCCCTGCACGCGCCGCAGTTATTAGCTAGCTCCTCGTCATTGACGCGATTATCAATAACGACGATTTTTATAAAATACCTCGACAAACAAATGAAATCAATCATCCGCCAATCGATCGTAAAAATGTTCACACTTCGGCCTCTTATCTCCATTCTTCTTAGCATATACGGCTCTCCCACCGAGATCACGAGAGCCAATTGCATCAGTAGTTAATATACAAACAATTAATGTAGCTGCGCTAATTATTCTAATACAGTTTATATATATGCATGATAATATCAGGTCGTTACTGAGAAAATAGTAGATGAAAATTTCAGTGCCACCTAGCAGTAGCTAGAAAATGAGGGTATCAATGCAGGCATAATCATGTTTGAAACCATATTGTCTATTATGCAATGACCAAACTATAGGAATTGACCTTTTGGCGGATCGAACTAAAATTTCTATTCCGAATCGGGTAAAGACGTGTCCTAAAACCAGGCAAAGACGACGAGTTCTCAATGTGCCTATGGAACGACTGTTCAAGGAGTAGGGAGATGCAACGAGTGATGACTTATAGTAAGTGGCCACAGTGCGATGACCTGGAATTATAAGAATACTTCCCTGATCCTTCCCGCGCACGGGACCTGGATTCGTACGGTAAAGAAATCTGAAAGGTAGTTCGAAGTCTGAGTAACCCTCAGTATGTGGAGAGACAAACCAAGGAGATATTCTGGTCGATTCCTGATCCTGATCCCGCCATAAACTGAACCTAAAACAGGCATTCGGTGCCCATAGTAGCTTGATGTCCAGCTTATTCATCAGGCCTTGGTGGACTGAGTGGCAATAGTCAAATGAGGGCAGTATGAGCAAGGAAACCAGCCTTCTGCATAGAACTTGACGGAGCAAGCCCTTGTAGAGTTCGCAAAAAATCTGGTCTGTACGCGATGATGCCGAAAACGTTGGGTTTGTGACAACAACCAGGTACCAGCAGCCAGAACCTGAGGCCGGCCATGACATGGCGGTTTATGTCGACAAGGTACCGACGTAAATCCGGATATTCTCGGCGTACATCTTATGTTTACAGGTGCGGATGACCTGCGGCAGTTCGCTCATACGCGAGGAGAATGAGAGCGGACCGAGAAAAGACCCTTACTGTACCCCGGAAGTTATTGGGGCCCACGGTGACATCTCTCCGCTGTTCCCCAGAACGGCTTGTCGCTGCTCCTCGAGGTACAAACGAAGCCTTTGGTAAGAGCCAGATCACAGAAATGGAGGAGTTCAATTGTCGTCCCGGCCAAACGCTTGGCTAAAATCAAAGGGCATGAGAATAGTCACCATTTTGTTACCTATAACGAGCCACATGTCGCTTACGCTTAGAAAGGTGATTTGTTCACAGACTCCTGGTTAGAGACCAGACTGCTAGAAAAATTCCATCACCTGCTTATGGGCTCACCGCTTGAGTATCATAGAGAGGTGACTTGTTTTCGGAATTCGGCAAACTAACGCCAGTTAGGAAGCCCGCCACATTGCAATGAGTGGTTGAACACGTCCACTTAGCGGTAGAAAAGGCACGATCATAAATCCAGAAGGATTAATATACGCGGCAGCGAAACCATCAGCCCCGATGCATTTTTTATAGAGTCGTATATTGGAACGTGTTCCAAGCGAACGCCCCTGGCGAAGCTGCTGATCGAAGGTTGCCTGAGAGCCTGCTACCGTGCAACGAACTCGGAAGTCAATAGAAAAGATCGTTGAGGTCATGATTACGCCGGATTATGGGATGAGCTATACAGCACCTTTATCCTTACGAAGGAAAATCGAGCCGTGCTTTACTCAGACAAACCTGTAGTTGTGCTGACGGGCAAATCGAAGCACTTCGTTGTAAAGCGCATAGTCCTCAGGCGCGAGCCTCTCCATGATGTGGACCTTCTGATTTGTGAAAGCCTGGTGGATCCGATCAGCAGACAGGTCTTTCTTTTTACCCTTGAGCACAATTCACTTGTCACGAAGATCGACTGATGGGAATATTATTATTATTAGGGGCTGGGGCCTGTCACCTTGACCAGGCATTCGGTAGGTATCAATTATGTCGCATATTGCACGTAAAACGACACTGCCCCACACAGTGCTGTGCCGATTTAGTCCAAATGTAAAATTTATGATGGCTAAGTGAAGATGGCCGATTTTGTTTATTTTTTTTTTTTTTTTTTCTTTCTTCACTACAATCACCGCTCGAACACGAACTCACGTTTAAGGTGCACACCAGTCTAGCACACCGGAAATAAAGTATGTCTCGGTATTATTTGAAGATGGATAAAGATCTAAGGAAATTCGCCATAAACTTGACTCATTCGATAGCTGCTTGATCAGACCAGGGCGTGGTGGTGAATACGAAGAGAAATCGGCCGTAGTGAAACGCTAATCTTATCAGTGCGTACTGCTGATATCGAATAGTATAAAACCAAGAGCCGGTCAGTTCACAGGCATATCCAAAAGGTGTTTTTTACGCGTTTGCATCAAAAAATCTAGAGGGTAAAGCTTTGACTCAAGTCGCGATTCTCCCGAAATTCACACCCCAGTCCAAAATGGCTGAACGTTTCTCAAAGACACGCTATAGTCTATTAATTGAAACTAATGACAATATCGCTGTGTTTCATCGATTCTTGTCGGAGTTACGAGAAAAAAAGTAACCGGTTAAATAAATTACATTTATATTTTCCGAATTAAACTTTCCGGATTTAGGGCCCCGTGTTAATGTTAAAATTAAGAGCTAAAATTTGAGGAGGATTTTCTCCTGTTTATTTGCACGGTATCCAGGGGGCGTCCCGAATTTTTTTCGAAATTCATCGAAATAAGGACCACCCTAGTGTGAACACAGAATGAACGAGTCACCATTGCGAGTAAATAATCGCCTAACAAGTGGTCGGGACCGTTGCATCCCTGCACAAGTCGCAGTTAGTAGCTAGCTCTTCGTTATCAACGCAATAATCAGTAACGATGATTTTTATGGAATGCATCGACAAACAAATGAAATCAATCATCCGCTGATCGATCGTAAAAATGTTCACACTTCGGCCGCTTATCTCTATCCGTCTGAGCAGACCACTCTCCCACCAAGATGACGACAGCCAATTGCATCAGTAGTTAATACACGAACAATTAATGTAGCCACGTTAATTATTCTATACAGTCTGTATATGATAATATCGGGTCGTTAATCTCAACAATCTTGAGATGAAAAATAGAACCGGGGCCGTAGAACTATGAATATTCTTATATTTTTCAAAACCTCACTGACATTCTGTAAACATACACTTTGTTATTACTATTTATCATCACTATTATTATATTAATGTTATCTACATTTACGCACATGATATACATATCATTGATACAACATAACGATGCAATATTTACTATACTACGCTTAAGAGCTATGTGCATACATATATACGTGTTATGATTATCGTCACGTATTATTGTTATTATTATTATTATTATCAATAATTCTAGCAAACTAATTCATTTTAATATATACATATGTGCTATGGAACACGAGTCAACGGAGATTACCTATACTAAATATTTAGCGCGCGATATTCCGTTCGCGAGTCACTTTCTCGTTGAATTCGTATCTTTCCATCGTCTGCCACCACTGAATCCGCACTAGAATCTACCTCCTCCACCGCCACCACAGAATCCGCCGCCACCCATACCCCCACCGAATCCCATTCCTCCGTGTCCACCGCCAAACGGTCCTCCAGGACCACCGAATCCTAAAAATATGAATCTGTTAAACCCTTTGTATCCTCGTGTATTCGATGGCAGCTCAATGACCGCTAACTGCTCATGGGTTCGGTAAAATTTGATTGACGAGAAATTTCAAGTAGGCAGAATAACTCATACGGCTACAGTCACATATCAATGGAGGCTTACCTCCGAGATGGCCGAAGTGCGGTCCCATATGAGGACCCATGCGAAGACTCATGGAAGGAAACGTGTGAGGACCCATTTTAGAACCCGTGAATCCAGGCCCCATACATACAGGTCCCATGAATCCTGGCCCTAGACCCATCATCGGTGGTGGTGGTGGTGATGGTGGTGATGGTCTGCCTAAACAACAGCCAATCCCCATGCTATCTTCTCCCGACAGTCAGTGGCTAATTGTAAGTCGCAGTAGCGGCTCAATTCCGCATAATTACTCTACTCGTCGATTGATGTCAGTTGGTCATCGAAGTAATCCGAAATGTTGACTTCCTAAAACTGACGCGACTCAACGCTCCCCGAATAACAATCCATTATCGTTCAGATAACGGTCCATGAGCATCGCGTAGGCCACGTTCACGTGCCAACGATCGTCGATTATATTTTGGTTAAGCGAATCATGGTCTGATATCAGCGGCTTGTCATTGGCCGATACCTGGCTCAAAACTGCGCAACTCCGAGAATCGATCAGCTGCTCAATATATTTTGTTGACTCTTTTCTCTATTCTGCGAATTGAGAGGGCGTCGACACTGCGAAGTGATAACAAACGTTACCACTACAACTGGAATCGAAACGGAATCACACCCGTACGGGTACGTAACGAATTCAAATTTCACGAAATAATTATGCGCGAGAACGTTAATACCTGTCAAAGGTATGAATAACGATTATCTACGTCGGAACCTGCATGGGGTGGGAAATTTTCTCGACCATGATAAGCAAATTATGTGATACCTGTGAGAGCCACTAATGTGGCTGAAGGATTACCCATTCCCATAAGATTTTCATTGCCAATTATTGTAACGGAAAAAATTAGTCCATCAAAGAAAAAGGTATTCTACGTTGCATTACGTGACGTGTAATTACGTAAGCAAGGAAGTGAGTCATGCAACGAATCAAAACATGTCCTGCAGCGTGCCTGGAGCCGTGACTAATGTCTATTAATACTCCCATATCTGACAGGGGTTTTCGAACCTTTTTCTATACTGATCGCGATTCGCAGAGCAAACGGTTCATCCAACCAATCATAACCGGAACATCGACCAGTGTGACTTTGCGATTAGATATGCCATATGTATAAAAGCCACGCAGTTCCCTACCACACCCAGTACTACGGCAACCCTCAACAAGAGAATAAGTGAAGGTAATCAGATACTAATTCCGGGATAGATGGTAACCGTAAGACAAAATGCGAATGATGCATTCAGATGTTATCGTCCTAAATTGTTGGCAGTGGTAGAAAACACTCTAGTTTTTCATTCGCTATTAATTCTCCACGATTGTTTGACCAAAAAAGGCTTCCGCTTTATTTGTATTATATTAGGTCGAGTATACACAGAAAAAAGGTTATCTTCAGCCAAGAAAATTATTCTTGATTCAAGATAATTTTGCTCTTTTGGAAGGAAGACCGAAATTCTCTAAGACCAAGTCAAAAATTTTCTCAAGGCCTCGGAGATTTTCGGTCTTCGAAATTATTTTCTTGACTCAAGTTTACCTTTTTTTCTGTGTACTATAAAATGTTGATTTTCGTTCGCGTCTTTTCGCAAATACTCATGGTGTGCCTTTCTAGCATGTTTCCTCACCACCCACCGCACGGTCCGCCACCACCGCACCATGGTCCTCCGCACCATCACGGACCCCCGGATCATCATGGACCCCCGCACCATGGGCCACCACACCATCATGGTCCACCACCGCCGCCTCACCATGGCCCACCGCACCACGGTCCTCCACCACCACCACCTCATCACGGTCCACCTCCTCATCATCATCATCATCACCACCACCACCATCCACCTCATTTCTAAATTTCCGAACTGGTAATTATCATATTGTACGATAATGTAGATGAAATAAAAGCTCGTTTGCTGCGTAACACATTCATACATACATATATAACTGCGTGAATCACTTATGGCCAGGAGATTAACTGTATTTGTGTTTCTAGGGTTCAAGCAAAAGTTCATGTCAGCCGCGAACGGTGCCTCTTTTAAGGGTGTCAGGTGTCAGGTGTCAGGTTTCCGGAAGCAACATACCATATATATAGGGGATCCGAAAAATGTTTTTATATGCTGGGCATAGATTGTGGTAGTAGTTATAGACATATAGTATACAGGTATACTGTATAGACGCATTTGTAAAGGCTGTTCAATTCTTCGAACTGAGTTTTTTCGTTTTGTTTTTGAATTATATTATTGTTATTACTGTTGTTATCATTAATATTGTATTTCTGTAAACTGTTGATGTGTATATCAACATAATAAACCAATTTTACCGTACTACCTCATTTTTTTCGATATTTGTTGAATGATCGCGGAAACGATAGCGTAAAATAAGGATGAGAATTTTACATAATCAGAGCATGTATAGCTCCCTGAAAATTGGCAGGAAATCATGTAAGGATATTTTCATACCTGGGGATTGTCGCTGGTCCTTTCAAATCCAACAAACAACTTCGTATATCCTTTCCGTAGATTGCTGTTCCAAATTATTTCACACATTTATGAGCTGAATTTAAATATCGCCTATGTTGAGACGATGAGAGGCATCAAGTTGCACTGCAACTCGCAAGAACATGGCTTGTTTTGGAAATTGAAACGCTTTTAGAATCATCATAATTGTGTTCCGAGGACAGGGAGTTCTTTTTAATCGATCTTTATCTAGTGTTATCGCTTATCTCCGTATGATCAATCCATCACGAATATACCTCTAGGCTGATTACGAGGCACAAAATTATCCTCTTATCTGTTTATAATTGAAGTAAAAATATTCCGCGTGATAACGGGAACAATTGAATAAGCGATTATTCCAGAATACAGTCTCGTCCATACATGTATCCTTTAATTTCAGGCCTAGGCCAGTCGTTGGTCTTTTCCACGTGATATCGGACGCTGCATTTTCACACGAACAAGATTTCATTCGAGTTTCGTCCCATTCCACTCTCGACGTTGTCCAATCGACGTAGACAGCATGCGGTTATGGTCATTGCACCTCGGATCCAACAGTCCGGTCCAGAGGACACGCAAACTGAGGACTGGGCACAGAAGTGGAACTGGACCGAAGGCGAGGCTCGACGCCGGGAAAAGGACCGTTCGAACCCCTCATGCGATATCAACGTGACTTGCTACAGGCCTTCCCATGGCTCTGACCTCCTGGAGGGAAATTTTTGCGGCAGCGATCACAGGGGCTCCTCCATGTCTCCTCCACCTCGTCCACCAACTTCTGTAGACCACGAGAATCGCGAGGGACGTGAGGCTCACTGCCAGGGTCAACGTTCATTGCTCCTCGGATGGCGGCGGCCCGGGAACCAGGAAAGTGACAGTTCATCCTCTTCGTCTTCGTCCTCCTCTAGCCAGGACCATCACGAGTTCAGGAAGTATCACCGAGGTCCTCTCCATGGCTGTTCACGAATGTCTTCCACCAAGCCACCACCGCTCTATGGTTATGATGATCCACCCCACTACCAACCACCTGCGCGACATCGCGATGGTAATTTTGAATTCGGAAAACCATTCCATCATCGAATCCCACCTCCACCTTACTACGGATTTCCGCCACACGCACTACCGCATCATTACAATCACCACGGGCAACCGGATCGTCCTCCAAAGCCTTCGCATCATTACAGTCATCACGGGCCAGCGCGTCATCCACCAAAACCCCCGCATCATTTTAATCATCATGGACCTTCGCATCATTACAATCATCACGGAGCTCTGCATCATCATCCACGGCCTCCTTATCATTACGACCATCACAGATTGCCGCATCATGGACCACCACCACCCCCCTCGCACCATTACAATCGTCATGGACCGCCATATCATCCGGCACCTCCACCCCATCGTTATGGGCCTGAAAGACATCGTCATCCACCACCGCACCATTCGCGATCTGGACGTGAGGATGAGAATGAGAAGCATCAAGATGATCAAGGACACCGTGGACGTCATGGTTGTCATAAGGATCCCGAAAAATACCGTGCACCGAGGTATCATGCTGAACAGGAGCTATTTTCTATACTCTAGATATACCTGTACATATACTCTACTTATGATTTGATTGTGAACGAAGATAGGCTTGTTGTCCCCTGGGGGAAACGTATAGCTTATATTAATTAGTTGCCAGAGGATACCTGCCACTGGTTTAGTATTTAGTTGGTTTGGATGGTTTAAATTACAGTATAGGTTTATTATGTATTTAGAATTAGCCCCATGTTTGTTTTCAGTTCGTTTACACTGCCCTCCATGTATATATGTATGCCTATATGGTATGTAATCGTCGATAGCAAAATTGTGTATCCAGCGATCAGATTATTCGATAATCAATGAATATCAAATAACGGTATAATAACTGCACTTGTGTGGGTCGTTTTTATTTACACAATATTTCTCTTCCTCCATACATCAGCCCACCGCGACACAACGCGACGTTCGGCCCTACGCCATACAGCATATAACATCGTTAGTCTAATTAATTCTAAGAATCGTTAGTCGAAAAGATAACCGATCGATATGTTATCTCCAAGTCGTACGATGCATGCATATGTAGTTGTAATTCTTATACCTTCGGGTATCGCACTGCGATGTACGTTTGTCTGGTTGCTGACGACCAGGCGTCTGATAAGAACCTGATATTCATTTCCAAAGGATGTTGAAAATCGGTTTTGCACATGGTATACTCGTCCGTTGCCCACCCAATTAAACGTTAATCTAAACTGCCCGCTTTTCTAGAGAGGGGGAAAGAACTGTTCTAGAAAAATACAATTTATACGAGATTTTATTAGTGCCTCGAATATCTCTCGGAGGCTGGAACAACAGTTTACGATCGCTTTACGCAGCGAATCGTATACGTTGCGGTGGCGGTGCTGGTGCCAGTAGTGGTGTACAAGCAGCGAGCGAAAAGAGAGAGAAAATAAGAGCCGAGCAATGAGAGCGGGCACCGGAGCGAGAGCGAGACTTAGCAGAGGGAGAGAGGATAGAGAGAGAGAAAGAGAGAGAGCAAGGTAATTACTCTGGCGACATTGACCCGGCGTCGACCCGCCGCTTGCCGCCTCGAACGACGTCGAAACCAACACGCGGACGGACTCTCCTTCGCTTACGTGTATATCCATGCATGCGTAGTATACATACAACTGTGCTCAAGTTTACCTACATACATTATCGCGTATGTATATATATATTTATATATATATGGGAACACGCGCCGAACGATGTATAGAGACACGCACACTATGGCCACGGTACCAGTCCACCTACATACACACACGGTTCGAGAGAGAGAGAGATATATAGACGTGGTACAGTCGGGATGGTTCATCCGAGTTCACCGTTCGAGCGCCGAACCCGGGACGACCCGAGGCCCCCGCGCCCAGCCGTCGACCAGAGTACTCAGAGTCCATCACACGGACCTACTGCGTACATACATATACACTTCTAGGCTTGAACCTAGACGAACCTCGTCCCAGGGCGATTAGTAAACCCTGTTAATTAAGCCCGTGTATTGTTAGGACAAGTTCATGTAACGGAAATCACTTGTCCTCTAGCATGCAAGCGTGGACGCGAAAAACTAAGGTCAATTACCGCAAGGTCAGACGTGTCATCGTTTAGGGTGTCGCATTCAGTTGGCTTGAAGCCATCGTTCACGCTGCTCGTATGTGATGTTTCTTTGAGGTGAAAGATATCGTCAGATTTTCGGAGAAATTTTTTCATCCTCCGGTAGAACTATATTTAGGAAATTTCTATTCTAGGAGTTGTTTTTTGAGTAGACTGGATAACCAGCGTGACCTCGTGCTTCAGTATTGTCGGGGCTACGATGGTTGATCGTTGCATAGGTTCAAACGTTCACGGTATACTTACTACATCGAGGAGAGATCCTCACCGCGCCTCGTCATTGGGATAATCTTGATTCAATCAACTGTTATATTGATCATAATCGGTTAATATAATCCCCCGGCCGCGTAGTCGGCGTCAAGTTTACGATCACCAGACTCGAGAGCCCACCTCTTTAAAGAAGCGCGCGCGTGTCCTCGGCTACATCTCATCCTCCCTGGTTGGCAACGCAACGGGTGTCTTTCCTCAATTTACCTCAATTCAGAAATAGGAAAGCCAACGAACTTCGCCGGTGAAACCTTCGGGAAGATAAATCACCATTCTTTCACATGAATCCATAAACAACCTTCACCTATCTATGTGTACAAAACTGCGTGCAGATTTACATGTGCAATACGATTGACGTGGTGGAATGGAGGATGAAGATCAACGCTCCGATCAGAACTTCACGAGAAGTTCACAGGACTCGATGGGACTGCAGAAGAGTGCATTTATCTGGCTTGAATAAAATCTGGACACCCGGTGCATTGTATAACTCGAGCGAGTTGAGATTAAAGGGCTCGGTGGGACCGGAGAAGACTGGTCTTGGGTTCACGAGGCAACCAGGTACGTGTTGTCGTGGTAGTAGTGGTGGTGGTTACACAGACGACGTAGGAGAGGACGGCAGCCTCCCGCGGTGCAGCCAACCTGTTTTCTCTCCACCCCAACGCGACGGGTTTATTTTGATTTATTGTGTCGTCGCTAAAGAGATTGTATTGTTGTGACGTTGTCCGGCCGGTTGCCCCTCCGAAGGAAGTCTTGGTCGTCCTCCTCCTCCTCCCCTGCCCTTCCCCTTCCCCTTCCCCTTCCCATCTTTGTCTCTTCTTCTCCGTCCTAAGAACCCCTTCGGTTCTTTGCGACATCATCGTTCAGGGTGAATTGGGATTAAGCGGATCCTGCGGATGGGAGTATCTCTTCATTTTCCATCCCTTTATACACATGCACCCAGACATAGGTATCCACCATATACGCTCTGGTTAAGCTGTGACCCTGGTGCCAGTTGAAACCGGGAACGCCAAGGGATGGACTGATGAAAAGCGACACTCTGCCTACACGGCCCATTACATTAACTGGTTCCACCAACCTGCTGACGTTTTCGGAGTTTCATCTCCCCCGTAACGGTCCGATCTTGGTCTGGTATAAAAGATGGAGATTTCCTGCGACCGCAGAAACGAATCGACAATTTTTTATCGAGATATCCGTCCAATTTATTATCCTCTCTCGTTTTCTCCAAGACGCGGGATATCACGGCGTCCCAAGGTTCGGTAGCGACACAATTTCACTAACGCTAAGCTCACGCTTTTGATATATATTTTAGTATTACTTATCCACAACCAAACGGTACTCGTATATTATGCAGAACGTCGAGAACAACTGCCTCTTCCGTCACGTATCGCCCATTGGGACTGCACCAGATAATTTCCGAGATACGAGGGGTCGCCCTCGGCTACAGGGAACCTGGGGTGCCAAGGCAACCGACTGAAATCGGTTGAATATTGACTCGCCTAGAAACGAGGAGTACGAATCCTCGAAAATCACCCTCAGTGAACGAGGAATTAGAAGAGAGGCGCATTTAAGGAACCTCAATCACAATTTTTTTGTTTCCCAAATAATACTGCCGTCGCGTCCTTTCGAGTTGGGATCAATCTTGTATGAGGAGTCATGGCATTACTGCGGAGAACGTGGAGCCACAGTGGATTACGTAAGGAGGGTAATGGTTTCATTACGTTTGCGCGATAACTGTGCATTAGATGTGCGAGTCGTGTCCGCTGAGTGAGGCGAGCGTGGTGGTGCAGTTTCTCAGGGAAGTGACCGCGTTTAGTGTTTAGTTAGTTCTTTATTCAGCAATTAGCGGTACGTGTGTTGACGCGGCCTGAGTAAATTGAAGTTTTCATCATTTCGAGTCCGGCCCGAAGTTAACGGTACTAAACGCGCCGATTATACGCAGGTACACGGGTCACACGGAACGCTCGGGGTTCGTCCACGGAACACCGTTAGCGTGGGAAGTCTTCCCGCTGCAACACCGACTTTGGAACCCGGAAGAATTCAGAGAAATGGCATTTCGAGGACCTCGCCAATCGCCGCGTCCCATTTACCTATATATATATATATATTATATATATATATATGTATGACCCAATGCCACAGCAATAGTATAAGGAGGTGAACGAGGCCGTTCCAAAAAGTCCGCGAAAAACCCCGAAGCTCTGGCTGGGGCTGGTAGCTGCAGCACGAGAATGAAAAAAAAAACGAAAAAAGAAATAAATTCCTCGCGATGAGAACAACCTATAACCAGATCCGAGTATAGCGAGGACGAAGCTCAGTGGGTATGGAAATATTGTAGATATAAATTAGCCTCCGCTCCGCGCAGTGATCGTTTGCTCCAGAACACGAAATGATCGTTAGAAAAGTGCGCCGAGATTTCGATCGCCGATCTCTGGAGGCCAGGGCGGCGTGGCGCGCCGGGACGTGGGCTGAATACAAGCACCGCATCCGATGGAAATCGCGGGTGCCCTGCAGGATTCCGCCCACTGCAACGGACCCGTCGTTACCCCGGCAGTATAGAAGTGTAGAAACCCGACCACGAACAGCCGCAGTCAACTGGTACAGGACCCTGCAGCTGGACCCGGCGTAGCGAGCCGATCTTCCACGATAATTTCTCTCCTCGCTCCTCTCGTCTTCTCATCTTGTTCTCCTCCCGTCCGCAGGTAAATCCTAATCCACATAATGCTCCTTTTTCATCAGAGTTTCAAATGGACAAGTTACAGCGGTGTGACATCCGTGCCATGTTCTACCCTAGATGGGACTAGGGGACTAGAGGCAAACGCGTGTTCCCTGTCCCAGACCGACTGTCGTACGATGCTGCCCGGCTCTTCCCGGCTGTGTGTGTGTGTGTGTGTGTGTGTGTGTGTATGCGCCGCTTGTACGCTGAGTTATATATACCTGCTACTGTTACTCCCGGCCCTCGAGGCGACAGCACAATAATTCAGTTCAGGAAAAGGTGGAAATCTACTTCAACTCCGCGCAACAGCCCGCTAATCCCGAATAGACACATTCATATATATGTATTCGTATCACTGCAAGCAAACGCGTCGGGTGATTTTTGAAGCATCAAAAAGTTGTTTCCTCCTGTGACGGAGATTCTCATATATTTAGGGCGACTTCTAAAAAGGTCAGTCGAATAAATATCCGATTGAAAATAATTCTTAAAAAAAAGAGAAACTGTCAAAAATATCGAGAATGGATAACCGCGGGTTCGGAACTGGTTCGACAAAAGGAGGTCCGAGGAGTATGTCTAAATACCACGTTTCTACGATAAATCGTTACCGAATGGTTGTCGGGGATTCAACCTCCAAAGGTTTCTGCATACTCGATATATTATATATACTATACATAGTTCGTTCGTTACGATCGCGAGCCGAACGACGCGCGGTGCAGTCAGATAACGGATCGAACGAATCGAAAGTCGAAACGCATGACCAATAAATATTGGATAATTTATTAGCAAGGCCACCGTGGCGTGGTCGGTCGGGTATCCGAGTATCCCCATCTCTCTCTGCTCTTTCCTTCTCGCTCCCTCTGACTGTTGTCCGAACGAAACTCGCGGTATCAAAGCGATTCGGGTGTTGTCAGGGATCGGCAGAAAACCTCAAAGAAAACCGACTGCGTTCACTGGACCAGACGGACCAGACCGATGTTCGCTTATATACCTGGAAGCCAAGGGACAGTCGGGCTGCTCGACCGTCTAGATTCCAATCAACGAGTTTTTGCCCGATTCCACCTAAACGAGAGCCCAGAGATCATTCGGGATCTCCAGTTAGGCTCGACTGTACCTCGCGGAATATGAATCGACGCATAGCCAACATCCCTACTCCCCATCAACGGCCTAATCACTAATCCGTTAACGACTAAGCTTCTTCGTCAATTAGTCGTCGATTAATTAACATAACGACTGCCATACGCTTCAATTCGAGAATCTCCATATATCTCGATGATCGCCATCAGCGTCAAGTTCAAGGCTTCAGCCGCCTTTATATATACCTTCACCTTTTTCTCTACTTTCACTTTTTATTGTTTTAACTTTGTTCCGAAATCAGGTAGCCCCTTGCCACGCATATAATATGCATGAATATATTCAATTATTAAAAGCGCGGAGTATGAATATGTATATATACATGAATTACACATAGGTACTACGCTTACGTGTACAAGTAGCGCGGTGCGAAGGAAACGGGCGAAGAATAAGGCGGCGCAGAGTCGAGACAAAAAAAAATGTGATTTAGAATAATTATAAACGCATTACTCGGGCGGCTGGCTCCGGCTCTGACTATGCGGCTATACGGCTGCTATATGGCTGTATGGCTGCGGCTGTGGCTATGGCTATGGCTCTACGGCGTGCGCAAACCACTAAAGCATCAGCGCGGGGGTTTAGGGGGCACCTTTCACGAGGAGGTCCACGAGTAGTCGGCCAGATGAAGATGCTAATCTCGATGATTTGTTACGCCATTGTTGACGCCTAATGAGGCAGTTATGCCGGCCATGGTTTTGTCCCAAATCGAGAGACGTAAGAAACCTATCCTTACATTATTATATATGCTTTACTCGCTCGCGTTTATCCATTATATGCATAGGTGATGTAGGTATACAAGTATCGACGATCTCGTAGGCCGCCACGTTCCATACGCTATTATCCCATTACCGCTTACAGACACGCGACTAATTTCACGCAAACCATAGTTATGCTATACCTGCTCCGTCAATCAGTCATTGTGCCGATCTGATTACTAATAGGTAAAATAATGACGAAAGCGAGACGAGAGAAACAAAAAAATATTATCAAACGATTATAAAACATTTGAGAAAATATTTTCATTTCACTCAACCGAACTGTCGCGTCGCGGTCGGGGAACCGCTCGGAAGCGATCGCATGCGACCTTTTCGACGTAGGTGTATTAACTTTCGGCAGGTGTTAAACGTCGAATGATAAATATGAAAATACGTGTAGATACGCGCAAAGTTGATGTTGGAGCGTGCGCAGGCACCCGTACGTATACGCGAGCAGTAGAAATACCACTGCAGTAAAGTTGGAGCAGCTCCTATAAGCGAGGCTGTTAGAGCCAGGAGAGTAGGTATGTACTACCTACTACCGCTCATCGTCTGATAACTGTTTGCCAATAAAACAATAAGCGGGACACCAGCGTAAAAGTTTTAATGCTTTTAATGATCGACGAAGGAGCCTTGAGCTCGTTACCAGCTACATGATGGAGCTCCAACGTCGTCCGGCACTCGTTCCGACAGAGAATCTGCACTTCAGCCGTACGTGTGTTCTATCCTAGCGAATACACTGAGGGGTGGGTTTCTCCACTCGTGTAAGATGTTCGCCATTTTCATTCAAGTTTCTGTTGTTTTCTTTTCCTCTTTTCCACTCTCTCTCTCTCTCTCTCTCTCTCTCTCTCTCTCTTCTAAATCCATTTTCGATTCATTTCTCTACTTCTGTTACGTGATGGTGCAGAAAACCACCCACCTGGCTGACCCCGCATCTCATACATCTGATTGTGAGAGAGGGATAGAAAGAGAGATTCGCTAACGCGAGAGACACCCACGAAACAAGTTGGAATTCTTCGTTTCACTTTCATTTCAATTTGCATTTAAATTTCAATCCTCTCACTCGAGAGTGTTAATATTAATTTTCAAGCTAATTGTTTTTCTGTCTCCTCGCAACTTCACGTCGTCTGTAGGATTTATTCGTTCAGATATTTAATTACGATGAATAAATCGCGTCCCCACATTCACACCTTTATTAAATAATATATATATTATATCGTTAGCTTAATAGAAAAGTCACGTAAGAACTGAAAAAAAAACGTGAGAAAAAAGCGGAGAGATGAAAAAGAAATGGAGATATGTAATTATTACTCAAATTTGCGATACCTGAAAATGTTGGTAGTTATACGTGACTTTTATATTATTAATTAGCTAACGATACATACGTAGATTGACGAACGAGCCCGAAAAATGGGGCGTAAAAAGGGCTTTCCAATTCGAGGAAGTATAGGTGAGCCGTGGTAGGACTACAATATCCTGTAAAAAATAAACCATTAATGCCCGGAAGTAAGTGAGTCTTCTGGAGCCTCAGGCACCGGCACGGCGCGGCGCGGCGCGGCGCGGCAGAAGCTAGCGAATCGTTCTTGGAGGTCGACGCTGTCGTGCCATTGAGTTATTTATACGAGTCTTCTCGATGCCTGATTAGTAATCGCAGCCGCAACAAGAGCAAGCCGAAGAAATCAGCGCGGCGGGTCATGGCGCGCTAGGGATCTACGAGAGATGCGCTACACAAATGCATTTCATGCGTCCATATATCATTGCCGTATACGTATGAGTATTCGTGTGGATACGTAAGTGAGTATCATACATGTTACATACGGAGCGGGGCCATTGATACGAACGGTTATGTACGGGAGGAGACTTAAAGACCGCTGCAGCAGATGCACTCGAGAAACGCTATACGTAAGACCCTGTTGCAGTCGGCGATGAAATCTGCCCCGGCGCAACGAACTTGTCCGTTTCGTAACAACCCGACCCCGCGCTCTGGCGTGGAAGTCAAACGGTCGAATTACTATTCTCGATTGATCTCCCCATGACAAAATACATCGGTCGGGTTTCATACGACCGTTTAGCGAATTGCGAATTAGACTACGGCCGAAACTATCCCAAAGATCTGCGAAATACAAACAACTTATTGGTCTACTACTGAAATCTATAGTAAGGCGACTGAATCCAAACACGGAATAGTCTCTCGCAATATTGTTGGATCGAACTCGCGAAAGCTACGTACCTGGCGGGCACATTTTGGTCCCTACTCTCCTACAGTAATCTAGTTAAGGCATACGTATGTATGATGGGAAAATGTTGGCGAGTGAAAATTCGTTCGATTGAAGAGCACTCCTCGAAAAGCTACACACTCGGCGGGCACATTCACATACATAGTAAATTGGGAGATTAAAAATGGGATTTATTTTCAAAGTTTGTGTTCGGATTTGAACCAAAATCGTTTTAATGATTTTTTCTTCCTCTCCTGCGGAGAAGAAAATGAGAAAAAGCGTTTACCAGTGAAATTGAATTCCATCGTCTGAAGTGAAAAAAAGAAATGTTCATAAAATAGTATGGTGGAGACGTCAACGACTAGTTATACCACGCGAAGTGGGTCACGCCGTCGAAGTCCGGACTTGGGTTCGCTCATGCAGGACGCCTTCTTGCATACAGTAGGGTGTCGCAAGCTGCAGAGCCTGGAGTGACTAAGAGCGTCTATTTTTCTCCGCAAAACTAGTTGGCCCGCCATGGCGCAGCATGGCATGGCGCATGGCATGGCATAGGTGAGGAGATAGGTGAAACACGTAGGTATAATAGTCGGAGGTTGAATTGTCTTGCGATTTTCTCGAGAGAGTCTTGGGGACTTGGCGGGTCAGTAACGCTATAAGCTACCACGCGATGTATAGAGGCAATATATTGCAACGCGACACCCACACTTCGATTAGATACCGCTCGCGGTAGGTACTATCATCGCCGCATGAGCTCTGTTCACAATCGTTGCTGCGTAGGTACCTATTCGATAACTCGCGTCTCGAGTCACTTCGACAGTTCACTATTCACCACCCCGCGATCCCTCCTCTTCATAATGGCGTTTACTTCAATAAATAGATGCGCGAAAGTTCACCACCTCCTCCTCCTCCTCCTCCTCCGCCCCACGCTCAAAGAAATTCTGAGAAAACCCGCGCCGCGGAAAGACGTTTCGAACGACGCGCTAATCAAACTGTCCATTCGCGTAGCAAAAAATGTATATCCAAGTAGCTAATTACATCGAGAGATGACGCTGCCTGACTCATTTTTGATCCCGTCTCAGTTTCACAATCGGTCGAAGTAAAGGTTCTTTTTTGTCACTCTTTTTCTCCGTTTTTTCCACCACTTCTGTTTAGTTTCCTTGCAGTGGATTAAATTAAAGGCATGAAAGGGAATTAATTAAACCTGTTTTTATATATCTTTATTCGCGAATAAATATATACATGTGTATACTATGTATATATATATATAATATATATATATATTATGTATACACATGTATGTTTACGGTTTTTTTTATTTATTTATTTATTTTTTTCTGTAACTCGATACACCTTTTTAGTTTGTTTATAATAATTTCATTAGCGAGGCAAAACTGAAACGCGAACGAGCGCGACGCTGCAGAAAATCTTTTAATTGGCCAATTTGAATTTCAAACGCACGCGCGAAGACCGCAGTCGTCTCAGGGTCAATCGAATTCTCGAGTTTTACCACTTCCGATGATTCATCGAGCTCTTTCTAAGATCTTAATGTCGACGACCTGACTACGTTTACCTCGTGATCGCCAACCGCCGATTATCATCGGGCGCCTGTTTAAGCCTGCGACGCTGACGCCCGTTTCCTTGCGGTTATTCCTTTAAAAAAATCTATACGAAATACTAGCGACGCGTTTCGCAACTTTTATTATACTGCGCTCAGTTTCACTTGCACAATACTTGCATATGTGCATATGCATATGCATATAGGTATGTATGCTGTATACTCGTACGTGCGAACTCACCTACTCGACGGGAGAGGTGACCCACGTGGGTCCGGGTCGCGGCTATAAGCTTTGCGAGTATGGAGCGCCGCCCGACGTCGCGACGACGGCTGATAAATAAAGAAATTAAATAAACAAATGAATGACATTTTTATTTTCTAGTAGTTACTTTCGAGGCCGTGGACGGTCACTCTGGACAATTTTTCTCATCATTTCACGTAACTTTTTCTTTTTCCTCTCCTTCATCCGAGAAATTCGCGTCACTTAGGGTATTCAGAATTTCTATTAGCTACGTGATTTTCTCTCGGAAACGAATCTATCGATTTCGGATGCGGTTCTACTTCCCGTTTAACGTCGTCGTCGTAAAATACGGCTGGACGAGAACTGACCTACATAGAAGGTACGATACGGTGAGAAGAGGACGCGGCTTTTCTCTAGGTCTTGTAGTTCAAGGTGATAAAATACCTGAAAATTTTCAAAGAAAGTTACAACACCAGCCACCCAGTCTCTTTCCGTCCGCAGTAAAACGTCGCGCGGGGCGAATATAAGCGAGAAATAATGGAGCAAATAAAAGCCAAGAAGAGTAAGAAAAGCGATCACTCCGGTATTTTTAGGGGCTCCGGACGTTCACTTTCGGTTTTTGGCCCAACGACAAATTTCTTAGTGCAGGGGAATAAGCGATCTTAAAAATACGCGTGCCACGCCGCGGGACAAGGTGATGGGCGCGAGATGCGCTTTGATAAATTATCCGGGCGGGGCCCCGGCCGCGGCCGGTCTGTAAAGCCTCGGCTTTGTAAGTCTCGGTTAATTCAAACTGACGTGAAATATAAGTGATTTACGCGCGAAGACCCCGGGCTACTTTTTAACAAACGTCCCTCCTCTCTGCGGCAATTATAATCTTCGAAAATGACGATCTGAGCTACTCAAAAACTCGACCATGCAACATATAGGTATATATGAACGCCTCGCAAAACTCTTTTGATAATCAAACCCGGCCGTTTTGTACATTTTTTCACTCGCTTAACAGAACGAATCGCAACGTTTTTGAATCCCCTTCCAAAAATCATCCATATACTACATTCGGAAGGGTTATAATTTTTTACTTCGTCAATAAACAGTTCGTCCTGATCGTTTGTTTTCGAAAAAATCGCGAGAGCGGTTTGTAATTTTGTGTGAAAAAAAAAAAAAAAAAATCAAATCGATCAAAATTGGGTCCAGAAATGTTTTTATCGAACTTCAAATTCGAGAACTAGAGTTATATAAGGCCGATTCCGAGCGTTTACATAGCTAGCTGAAATCTTCTGAAAACTATTTGGCATTGAGTTTACCCTCTGAATTATGATTCTCGCTTGTGTTGCAGAATAATTATGAGCCATAAACTAGTTTATAACACATTCTGCAATCAAAAACTGAAGTTATATGATCATTTGTATGGCATATAGACGCGAGACCCGGAAGCAAACATTATTTTTGTTTTTTTTTTTTTTTTTTTTTTTTGAACGTGATTGTGCCAGACAAGCTCTATCTTGTCCTAAAAAATTTAATCTTTCGGAAGGTCGTCGATTATTATCCAAACTTTCGCACCCTTATTTGAGAAAAAAAAAACAAAGTTCGATTCGATTCCCGTTCGAAAATGGAGTGATAAAGAAACTTGTAACGATTTGCATTCCGATATCCCTTCAATATTTTATAATGCTTCGATAATGTTTCGGTACTTGGATTAAATTTTGAAGAAAATTTGAGCCTGGGTCTGTTTGGTCGATGACGTTGTCTAATATTCTAGGGGTAAGGAGTAAATACGGGAAAAATAATGAATAAATGAAATGAATGAATGAATGAATGAATAAAATGAGGAGTAGAAATTGACGGTTGAAAAAGAGAGAAAAGGGAACCTCCGGTTACACCCATTAATTCCCTTTGGTAGAATCAACTCTCGGCCAGTTCTGCCGAGACATTAATTAAGCGAACCGTGACTGCATGCTAATCGCGAGGCAAAGCGAACGATGAAAACACTACATATCCTGACGCGCCGGACGAAGGTTGCACGGATGAGGACGGAGGACGGCGCACTTGGATTTCGGGTCAATATTCTTTAATCGGTGTTCCCAGCGCGACCCTCGGGCAAACCAAGACCACCTCGTATTCATATTCTTCTAGTTTCTTTTTTGTTCCGATTTCTGTTCCCGAACAGAAAGGACCCCGCGATCATTGCCGCGGCTCAGAGTTCTGTGATTGCTAATTAATCATCAACCGACCGTACCGCAGCTCTCGACGAGTCTCGACTAAGTAGGTACCCATAGTTTTGAATCCGCGACACGAAGGATAACGCGCATAGATTATCTGCGATCAGCGTATCAGCGGATTTCAAGACCCCGGATGGCCGCGTGAACGTGCCTCCAGCTTTGCTGTCTTTGAAAAGATTTTTAATAAAATGAAAAACGATGAACGCGCCCGAGAGGAACTATTTCTCACGATGTATCATCAAATTTATTCTTATCGTGTCTCGCGCTCTACGTCTCCGCCAATTATTATGCGAAAGTAAAAATCAAGGACTATAATCGAGTATATGACGCCACTATCGGCTACCTACCTGTTGACAAAAATTAATAAAACTTGTTGACGCTGCATCGAGTTTCGCCGCAGGCTCCAATACCGTCTTGTTTTCATTTCTTTCTTATTATTTGCGGTATGAATTATTCGCCTACCCAATATATACCTATACACACTATTTATACATATTCGTTCGCCACTTACTGTAAATTGCTCAAATTGTAATACCGATGAAAGGAGCTGGGAGAGAGACGAGAGATTAGCGTAGGTTGTGTAACGCGAGTTGACAGATAAAATGAATTTCCCTAATGAAAAATATGTTTTGACAGTCTGCGCCGGTAGCTACCCACAGGCTGGCAAAGATAGGGGACTACGGTATTAATTATTAAATTTCTGCAAAGGTATATACCCACCCACCCACCTCTATCGCCCAGCCAATCTAATCGGTCGTCATCTTATTCACTGCGGGTCAACACCGCAGCTGGATAAACGACAGGTATTATTTATCGAATGAGAATCGTGATCGTAATTTAACGGGGTATGCGTGGGGCAACGAGGTGTATCAGTATCTAGGTACTGGATATTTTTCACTCCGTCTTCTCTTTCATTTATTCATTTCTTTTCTTTTTCTTTTTCTTTTTCTCTCATATATATATGCGTCAACACAATCAGCGAGAGCTCAGACACGTCGATCAAGTTCAACGTGTTTTTCCTTTTTCTTTTTTTTTTATATATAAATTATCCATATACATGCATGTATAGATTGACGTTAATTATGAATCTACGCAGATCTCGTCGCGGTAATTATATTACTAAACGATACCTCGATCCGTATTATACCTATACCCATACCTACCGCAGACACGCCTTTGCCCGGTTAATAATTTAATCCACCTTTTCTCCCTCTACACATATCTTCTCATTGTCGTTATCATTATCATTATCATTGTCATTGTCATTATTATTATCATTATCATCATCGTTATTGTTATTATTATCATTATTATTATTATTATTATTATTATCATTTCTCATACCGCACCGCAGATCCAGTTTAAACTTCGTATTTTATTAACTGCGATCGTCCACTCAATCCATTATCCTGTCGCTAGTAAATTGATAAACTTCATTTAAGGATATGCTTTTATTATCTCTCATATACGATATTATACCCACGCTGTAATAACCGCATTAAACATTCACTTGCGAGCTGAACTACACAAGCTTAAGTTGACACTTGTTGAAAAGGCATACAGATTCAGCATTTCGAATCCAAATTTCATTCCTTCTTTTGTTTTGTTCTTTTTTTTTTCTTTCTTTTAATCCGCATTTACACTTTTTTTATTCCAATAAAATTCTCCGGATACGAAAGGAAATGAGGTCTGAGAAATTTCGTGGTGACCATTAATCTTGGATATTGTATAGTGCAATCATATAGCTGCGCAGATTAGTCACAGAAAGTAGTCAGTCTCACCTTAACGCAACGTATAGCGCACCGCGATAGACCGACGTTATACCTATACGGTATACCGTATATTATGTATATGTATATATATATATACCTATATTGCAGTCTTATAAGTCGGTAGCTTAGAGCCTTACGCAATTTCGGCGACGCTAAAGAAGCCATAAAGTTGTATGGAAGTTTACGGCACGTTACGGCCTAGCGGCAATAAATTATTACCGGTTTCCGCAGTTCACTGCGTCACCTAAATACAAAACAACTGATTAACTCCTTATGATATAAAGGATGTGACGGATCAAGGATAAATTCGAATTCTACATGCTTGACATCTTTACTTGCGATACAAACTTTGTACAGATTATACAATCGAGGAGGAAGTTCTTTAGATTTTTCTTGTTTTTCTTCTTCTTCTTTTTTATTCGTCAAGGACCCGCGGCGAGTCCCAAATAGAATTTTTCAAAAATTACATTTCATCGTTCGAGTAACAAGAAAAGTGGTCAAGGGTCAAATTTGGTCAGTTTTCCTTGCATATGATGCTGCAGAAAGAGGGAACCTCCTATTCGCCGGTTGATGGGTATAAAAAAGAAAAAAGAAACGAATTAATGACCAAAATCAATGCCCCGATGCAGGTTGGAGACTAAAGAAGTCGTAGGCCGGGGCCAAAGAACCTTTTTAACCCTTCAACGTCGCGGGCGGTTGACCGATAAGCCGATAACACTCACGACGGTAATGAGAATGAGAATGAAAACGAGAATGAAAATGAGAATGAGAATGAGAATGAGAATTCCTGTCTGCATCATGGCCACCTTTCCCATCCACTGATTTCCGAAAATAACCAAAGCGCGGAAAAGAAAAATTCTTCCGACATTTTCTCATCGACAGATAACGACCCCTCGTTCTCGATAGCGGCTGCAGACGCGAATGGCAGCTTCCGATTCGCAACCGAAATATACGACTCCTTCGAGAAATATTTCGGGAGCATTGATACATCTATGCTGCGTCCCTTTCCCAAAGTTTGGAAATTGTTTTTTGCGATATTTAATATTCATCAAATGAAACGTTTCATTAATTTCCAAAATTATTTATTCCAGTTTTCACCGCAACTCGCGGGATGAAGATTTCTCCCGTCTATTTTCCTTTCCATAGGACTGTGCGGAGGATTCGTTTTTGAGGGACCACGACTAATGTGGGATGTGGTGAGCGAGGGACCCGGCGTCTTAGACTAATGCAGCAAGCAATGGGCACAGGTATACGCGTCAGGGCAAAGAACCGTAAGGGCCAAGGTCTAAATCTGGGTATTTTATCTCGTCCGCATTAATCATTTCCAGATAATTTCGCCGTTACAACACACCTGGGAGGAGAAACTTTTGGAAAAGATTAACGAAATACAATTGTAGAGAATAGAACGAAGATTTTTGAGTTGCGAGAAGCACCGCGCGGGTCACTGCTGACGGGCTAATTCCTATTTTCGAACTTCTTACGGTGGAAGAAAATTGTGAAAAAGTGGAGTTCCGACCCCGTAACTCTCGGCTTGGGTAATATAATACCAGAGGCCCCTTAGGCCGGGATGAGATGGGTTCGGATGGGGCCAGAAGGGACTAGAAGGGGCGAGAGCGGTCCCTAGGACTCGTCGACCGTCTGGTGGGCGGCCAGTCGAGCTGGGGAGATCGCTGCCCCCCGCCAAGGACACCCGCAGTTACCGACGAAGACGATGCCCCGGTACCTGGACGAATCCTAAAGTATTGTAACTTCATTTTGAAGCAAAATGCAATGCGGAATGGACGGGGACTCGGGTCGCCATTCTTTTTCGGAACTTTGCCTACCAACTGCTTCTGCTATTCCAACGTTGGGATCTTGGTAATTGAAAGTACGAAAAAGCGTCTCTTCTCGCCCTCGAACAGTCGCCTTTCAATTGCGAACGCATTTTTCTTTGGTCAATAGCTGCAGGATATAAAGAGTGCCGTTGAGTCAATTCGAATGTTTAAGGGCTTATCCTTTCTCGAACAATATTCTATAAGATTGCTTCTCGAATGTCCTTGATTCGCAAGATTTATTGAAAGATATGAAGTTTTCCACGATCGAAAACGTACTTCATCGTTTTCATTTCCTGCAAGCCTTCGCTTACAGAACATGGCATATTTTTGTCCCATTTTCATTTCATCGAGAATTCCAAAACTCATTCTATGGAATAGTATATCTTGGCAAAAGAGACGGCCCTTAACCAAAGGAAGCCATTCAACGAAACTCCGAAATCAAAACTGACTCTTCAACGATGAGGATCCACGGATTGCGACACGCTCGATCGTACTTCAAATCGCGAATGTTAAAAAAAGAGCATAATCCGTGACGAGCATGCAAATATGTGCTATATAGATGAAGAAGGCCTCTTCACCTTTCCGTCCACCTGTTGTTTCATCTCTTCACTTAGTCTGGACGTTAACCAAATGTTGTATCACGGCGATTTCATTGAGTTTTCTCTTCGCTTTTAAGAAAAATATTGACAATTTACAAGTATTTTTTAACCTCGGAGTATCGCATCAGCTCCTCTTTCGATCCCGCTGATGTTTGCTTTCGTTTAGCTTTCGTTCACAGTCAACAATTCGATGCCCGATCATTTCGAGAGTTATGGGATATCGAAGATAGGTGGAACTGGAATATCGGCCGCTCCACGCCCCTCTGCGGTTCCCAAAATCGAGGTTTTAGCCTCGGGTCGTTGGTCGATCGTCGTACTCGCTGCAGTTTGTGGCAGTGATTAAGTTCCGCCGTCGTACGAACTGCAAAAGTTCTGCGAATGTCGAAAATAGAGCCGCGGCACCAGCAGCACGCGTAGCAGCATTGAAGTGCAGTGGAGTCGGGGAGGATTTTGGCAACGAGATCGGGCCACACGCGCGGCCTTCAAAGCGGATTTTTGGTAAACAAATATAGATATATAAGCCCATGGATTTACGCCGTTGCGGGTATCGCACCGCACCGCATCGTGGCTGAAGAACTGAGAAGTACGGTTAAAGAACTGGACGAATTTTGACGGGAATATTTGGTGCGAAAGTACGGTAAGTACGTGCCTCTCTTAAGAAACGAGGATATATTAATAGCATCGAGTTTTGCTCGAGGCACGTCGTCGGTATAGGTACCACGGAGAGTCGAAGAAAGGACATCCTCTAACGTAATGGCCGGAAGTTGCGGTATCGCCAACTCTCTCGGTTCAATTCTGCCAGTATACGGGGGAAATGTAAGGAAGGATGGCATCGCCTTGCGGTTCGCAAATTCACGCGTCATTCGCTGTATGACGCACGTACGCGTCTACCTACATCACATGTTTACTTCTTTCTCGTAATCAGTATAAACCCACGATCATTCGATAAGGAAATAATAAATACGTACACTGCACTGCACCTATACTCGTTTCTAGAGGTTGTTCTAATCGCGTCTGGATGCGGATGGAGCCGGAAATTTCCTCAAAACTGTTATCATACTCATATTACAGCTGGAGTGGAATAACACCTCGCCGAAGCATTTCGAATATTCAAAAGGTCGTCAAGGACTGTAATCATCTCATACCGATAAAACACTCGTGCACACATACCACCTATGTAAATTGTCCGTGCCGTGTGCAAATCGGTGAATTATGCCAAGCGCTAAAACCTGATCGAAATATACGTTTTCGAGTTAGACCTCGTCGTTTGGCCGTATGTAACGATATCGAAGGATTATTTCAAGAGCTACATACACACTCGGCGGGCACATAGGCATCGTGCCGTTTCCGTTTTTCTAGTGAGCCAAGAATCCCTGAAATCGGTCGAGGCAGCTTCCGTACCACCGAACCCAACCAGACTAATTGTTACAAAGAAAAAATTTATTTCGAGTGATTATTATCTCATTACTAATATCGACAGACCGCCTCAAGAGCGATATACTCGACGTGCATAATTTCATCTCCGTCTTTTTCCTGCCTTTTCCTATTCGTCGGACGGGCGAGGAATCTGTAAGATCGATTGATCCAGTTTCTAAATTAGTAATAACTGATTATTATGCAAAAACGTTATGACATCTACTGTATAGCTATACACTCGTCGTCTGACATTCCGTTATCTGTCGTTTCCGTTCTACCGCAAAACTAGAAATAAAGAAACAAAAAGTAAGAAATAAAAAATGAAAAACAATTAGAAACCTGCTATTTCCTGCGTTTAATTTCGCGGCTTTTGCCCGATCCCTGTACCACAGCCTGTCTACACGTCGCGTTATACAACAATGTGCGCCAACAAGACAGACGAATATACCTACATATATATATATATATATGTATCTAGACATGCCCAAACACGTTTCGTACACGCCTAGGTGTAGTGTACCTGTATGTTATAACATACGTACGTATAGAGAGGGAGAGAGAGAGAGAGAGAGTACTGTGTGTATATAACACGCGAGTAAAGAACAATATTTAACCGGCAACTTTGCACGGTCAATACAAGTTCTCGGATTGACTTTGACAAGGACCCGAAAGGAGAAAAGCGAACAAACACCGAGAGAGTTAGTCGCGTGTCTCGAGTTAAAGCCTGTGCCCTGTTCGCATGCGAGATAAATCACTGCAGTGCACAGCCAGAGATTTTATTGCTAAATTATGATGTTCGAGCGTGATTCACACGATGCATGTGCACTACGCGCAGAACGGCTGCCGGAGCTGGTGCATCAGGGGCCTGGGCGACGCGATCGCGATGGCCAGAATATACCAAGGAATACGACGACGTTAAGGCTGCAGATGTGTTTCTGATCACCTCTGCCTCTGTCCTTGGGGCATGTCTTATATGTAGTATAAGAATATACAGAGTAATATACACTCCTATACGTGTAATAACCAGATAAAGGCTAAACCATCTCGATATATATATATATATATATATAGATCGAAGATAATAATTTTCGTAACGCGATCTTGCGCAATAAAAATTTTATTTATAAATCACTCTGTGAAATCTGGACTTTCCTGTCTGAAACTTCAGGCTTCTTTCAACTAATTCTATCCGCCATAACTATTGCGGGTAACTTTTTCGATTGAAAAATTCTCTCCGCGCTTTCGAATCCCGGAAAATTGGATTCCGTATTTCTGGAGGAATAATTATCATACACAGAAGAAGATATATGCCCCGTTGGAAAACCACCAAACGACTACCCGCGTCCATAATGCATGTCTACACAGCTATGGGCGTCTATTATTCTGAAAAATTCAATCCCGGTACATATCTTCTCCCAGACACGAATCCACTCCAAGTTAATGGATCATCATCATTCGCTAGAATATAATGCACCATGTTGCTGCAGGGACGATACTTTGCCAGCTGAATTTCTCGCTCGACTCCTGAACAACTCTGTCTCTATCTGTCTCTCTCTCTCTCTCTCTCTCTCTCTCTCTCTCTCTCCCACTTTCTGTACCTTTTTTCCTTTTAGGTTCCTTTTTTTTCCCTTCTTCTTCCCTCCTTGCCCGTAGGCTGCGTGGGTTTCCAGAGCGGCGCTTAAAATCTTGAAGGAAGCCGCGCGCACGCTCTCGCACCCGCCGCGGCCACGGCCGCGTATCTCTCCGATGTTGCTGCTGCTGCTGCTGCTGCTGCTGCGGTCGTCGCCGAGTTTAGTTTGGCGGACGCAATAGTTGCTCGACTGCGCCCGGGGACCTGGTGGGAGGGCCTGACCATACCATGCAATGCTGTGCTGTGCTGTGGCGAGGAGGAACGGGGAGAATACGACGATCGAGGGCAATGGTTAGTCCAAGGTCTTGGGTTCAAACCTCGGTTCACGCTGCATCGCTTCCTCCCGCAAACAACAACCTCCGTTCCTAGAATAGTCGCAGTTTCAACCGAACGAGATGACGCCTTACGTACAACGTATACCTATCCTGCAGATGAAACGGTCACCTGTATCGTCGGGGACCACGGTGTACTCCGGAGATGATACAAGGAGATGACCAAAATTCGAATCGATATAATTTCATAAGGATAATTTATTCAATTATTGCATATAGATTGCGTGAGAAAATCGTGAGTTGAATAAAATGTCGAACACAGACATATAGATGAAACGTTGAAGTAAGCGTGGTTTTAGGTGTCGTTGAATAAATTGGCTGGTAGCCACTAGCCAGTTGTGGCGTCGGTTTACAGAACCACGTGCGAACGAGTGGCCTGCAGCCTTTTGACAGGCGAAATGAATAGACGAGGAACTTCTTGCATCCTGTATATTTTCTGAGACCACTATTCGTCAGTTTTGTTCTGAAACGCACGAGGAAAGAAGAAACGAGAAAGAGAGAGTGAAAGAGGGGGGGAGAGAGAGATGAAACAAAATATGTAAACGTACTGAGAATGGAAATACATTGAATCGCAACAGATTTCTGGCAACAAAAAATGTGACTACTGTTTCGCTTCTGCATTTTTAGTTTACTTAGACATTTCTTAGAATTTGTAAGACCTTAACTTTATTATATAGATTTATAAGTCTCTGATAGTTTGTAAATTGTCGTCGAAAAGGTTACGCAAATTTTCAGATAGCGTATCTTCTAACCTATGGGAGACGCGGGCTCATTGGGTACTCGTTTCAAACAAATCTTCACGCTCTTCTAACTGCTATATTAATCGTCTTTTACTTTGGCGTAGAATTTGAGAGGTCAAAAATCGGAATTATTTTCTGAGCTTGAAGTTTACCGTTGGCAGGCAACACATCATTATGAAGAAAGGAAATATATGTGCGTCGAGCTTTCTCAATCCTGATCAATTCACTGTACAGATATATTTCAGATCGCTATCGCAATCTACCAGAGAGTAGAGAGAAGCGATACGCTTCGATTTGGGATGAAAAAAATTATTTTTTTCCAATCAAAAAAATCGCCTACATGTATAAATATTTTTCTCTGATCTATGATAATTGACTTATTGTTAATTGATAATAAAAGTGATATATGTACACAGATATCTACGTACGTGATTCATGCAAGCCCGCTAATTTGTGTAGTTGACGAGTTGGAATTCAAAGATACATACGTACGTGTGTATTTGCATTCCGGTAATATATAAGCGTAGATGCATCATGTACACGAATCTATGTAGGTACATCATAGGTACCTATTGCGCACACTCGTACGTGTACACATATGTTTATATATATGGTTTTATAATAAGAATTGCGCGCAAATTGAAATGTTATTGAAACCCATGGTAGGTATACAGATAGGTATATACATACGCATACGTAGTTATATCGGTGTATACGAGCGTCGTAAAACTGCAAATAGTTATCCGAGGCGAGACTCGTTCGAGTGGTAGAATATATAAAGTATATTTTTGTTGGCGCGAAAGCAGGTTCAAGTACCCGGCTGTCCTCGGTTCAAAAAATATCTTCAAACATTTTTTCCCTCAGGTTCAGGGCTGCCGATTCACAATCCCACCTCCGCTGCAATTATCCTCACTTCGATAGAAAACGCTCTTGCGACTCGCTGCTGCTGCTGCTGCTGCTGCTGCAAAAAAAAAGAAAAAAGGGAAAAGAAAAAACGAACACATCTTTAACCCACCCAAATTATACAAATTGCCAAATTACAGATCCGCGCGCATATATTCGACTGGGCCGGAATTTCAATTAATTTCATCCCACCTCGTCGAGTCAATTCAACTGGGCACCAATTTTGCTTCTAATTTCGGCCGAAGTATAGCCGAGATAACGATGAACGACAAGATTACCTATAGCATATGTTGAAGTATAAAATTTTTGCAAAATGTATCAAACCACATAGTCTTATAACGATATTATTATTCGGTCCTGATGCAACTGGCAATTTTGACGCTCTTGGATATTTTATATCGCCTTCTATAGAACGGGAGCCAATAACCGTTCATGGGGGGAGCAGAGTAGAGTAAACTACAGACTCGAGAGCTGATTGCGAGGCGGTCAGACTATCTATCTACACGCCAAGTCAAGTTGTCCGGTTCTTCTTTCGACCTCCGTTCATCCAAGGCAAGGGCATCATCATATCGAGCGAGCGAGCGGAGTTGTTCGCGAACGAGAGAAGAAACGGACGGACGGGCGGACGGACGGACAGTCTATAACTCACATCGGTTGAAATTTACTATCCATGCTGCACCTATGCGATGTAAAGTTCCAAATTTAAATTGCCCCCTGCGCCCTCGGCGAGTATTAAAGTATCAAAGATCGAAATAAGTCACGAGCGCGACTTTATAAATTCTACTGCAGTTCCGCGCTCGGCAAAGCCACTGCAACTCCACGCGCGTGGCCGTCAGTCTATAAAAAGTAAAGTCGAAGGCCCACTGCACCTCGCTCTCGCAGCCAGGGCGATACGAGCTTCGGTATCAAGTTTAAAGAAACTTCGCCACCCACCCCGTTCAACAATAACTTAGGTATAACTTGAAGTAAAGATTCGCTGCAGCAGTAAGCGACATACGCGTAGATTATACGTACAATGTTGTGTGGATACGTAAAACTGACCCGCGCAATTTCTAACGCCCGTAAACGTAAGGCCAAAGATTTTTCGATTAATTCAGATTGTTCCAATCGCGATAAGCTCAGGAATTTAGATTTATATCGGCGATTACTCGACCGAGGTCAATCAACAACTACGTATAAGATTGGCTATACGTATACGTAGTGGGCGGACGTGCTAGATAGAAGTCACGACGATTAATCATCGTTAGATTAAAAGAAAGCCCAAATACGAATCGAAAAACAAGATTTGATAAGATGACCTTGAATAATATCGCACCGTACTCGGGGCTGTACTCGCCGGGTAATCGTTTGTCTACGTCAGATTATAATTTCCATCGTTATAAGATATGAATATGAGGGATAGGGCGGAGTGGAGTCGTCACTCGTAAGATATTATGCATCTCCGTATTTAACGTATTATTATGAGTGGGTGAGAAAATAGAAAGAAAATTAAAAACATTCAAAATTAAATGAAATTAGAAACATACATCAAAAGTGAGGAGAAGAAGAAGGAGTAAAAGGAGAACGAAAAATAACGCAAGAACATACTATATAATAAATTCTGATATAATATGTCCGATGAGTTTTGTTTTGGGAGTTCGCTACCTTGCTCGCTTGCTCGCTCGCTCTTTCACGCCCGCGCGTGCGCGCGCGGGGAACGTGGCGACTAAATAAAACGTATATCCGCGTTCGCGTCTCTCTGTAGCGACGAAGACGTCGACGCGCGATGGCCAAGCGGAGAGAAGGGAGTGCTACGAGCGTCGCGGGGGGGGGGGGGGGGGGGGGGGAGGAGAGAGCCGGTCCTATAAAAAGCTATCACGCCCTGACCTCCCGCAACTTTGCTCGCTGTCAAGTGTACGCCGACGGGCGACGTGTGCCCGATGCTCGAGATACCCTCCCTCCCTCGCCGCTCGCTCGCTCTCTTTCTCTCTGTCACTCTTCTGCTCTCTTTCTCTCCCTCTCTCTCTCTCTCTTTACCTCTTAGAACCTCGCACAGTTCCTATACGTATACATGTATCGTAGTAACACAACATGTAAACGGACTGCGGGCTACGGACAGTTCGGTGGCGTGGGAGATTGCCAATTGCCGAAACTCACCACGTACTATAAGAACCGCGGGCTATTGCTGGACATATACTACACGTATATACGAATATACATGTATGTATTCCTACGTATATACCTACAGGTATAATATGAAATACTGTGTACACGTTCTTATTCGTGTATATGTGCGCATCGATATGTCAGACCTGCACGCGTATATACAGACTGGACGGATTGATAAAAGAATGAGTGAATACGCGGTGCGGAAGAGGGAGAAAATATTATCATTAGGATAATTCAGAAACATCAGGATTCAGTATATCAATAGATTCATTAGAATACATAGGGGCAATTCTCGATTAGTTCGAATTCTTGTGTCACTCTATTACATTCTTCACACTAATACATCATCTTTACTCATTTATCAGTAAAAAATTGTGTAGATCATGCGAATAAAAAAAAAAAATACCAGTGCACAAATCTTCAAGTCAAAAATGCATATGATATATTTACATATAAAATAGGGAAATTGGCACATTCGAAGATGTCACTCCCTCATTTTTTATTTTCTTTATTTTTATGCTGAAAAATTTGGTGCCTTAGTTGGCAATGTTTGGATTGGCAATGAATTGAAAGCATTAAGAAAGCAGAATAAAATGCAACATGTCAGAAGGATGTGCCCATAATAGGAAAAACGTTGTGAAGAGTCAAAGTGGTGTCACTACTTTTTTGAACTTTTAATATTCATGACTTTTATAGCGCGACGCGGTTGGTGCGTATCTGAAATCGTTATCAGACAACATCGATAGTGTTTTAGGGCACAAAAGCAATGAATCTAGACGTCACAAGATTATGTGCTCCCATGAGGCGGTAGTTAAAATACAACTAATTTATAAGTAGATAATACGGTGCTTCGAAGTAAGAACGCATACTTTTTATTGGCACATCGTCTGCTGTTGAAAAATCTAGCCAAATACATTTGGGCACTACTGTTTAGTACACTATTGGATCAAAATTCACCCGCCCCATCTCGTTAACAATTATTCAAGAAGTTACGGAACCAAAAGTAAATGCGGAGAATCCAAGAGTATACAATCACACGCGTTAGGTGAGCGGATCCCACGTCACCTCACTCGAAGAAAAAAAAAAACCGTCAAGTCACGGATCTTTGCGCCATTCCAAATATCTTCAGTACTATGGAGAAAAAAAAAAATACAACTTCAAGGATTTCGAAAAATGGCAGAGTTGGAGCTATGTGATTTTTTGTAAACCGCTGTTGCACCGCTATAATGTTTGAAAATTCATATCTCCGAAAGTATCCATCTGAGCAGACTGATCTTGGAATAATTTTGTTCGTAAAGGAATGCGCTTTCATAAAAAAAATTTCATGTCCTAAAAAACATTTCTTTTAATATTTTTTACGTCAGTTTTATTTTTTCTTTCTTTTAATTTCACAAAAATCTAACAAAAACGTTGATAACGTTTGATGCGTTGCTTTAAAACGTTGCGCCACGTTGGATTCTGTATTCTAACAGCTGACGGAACGTATGCTAAAAATTTCAGGCATGTGCTCAAGAATTAAGAATAACAAAAAAATTCTGTAAAAAATTTCGAGGTTTTTGAAAATCGCCCATGTATGTATGTATAATAGTAGACACGAGATGACAATGTTCATTTCAAAATCGTTCCACAATTGATTACGGTTATCGACGATGCAAGGAGATATAAATGAATCTGATCCGTTGTATACTATATTGGCAAGGGTTGTTGAATTTCTTGTATAGTATTATACATACGTATATAGGTATGTACGTATAGGTATATGGGGCTGTCCACGTCAACTCGACACGGCAGCAGACCTCAACATCTCCGATTTGGTTTTTAATTTTATATGTTATTAATCTATGGCTGGAGAACGTTCCAAATTTTTTTTGCAGTTTTCAAATTAACGCTTTCAGAGCTATGAATTTTTTCATCCTTAAGTAATTTTGATATTGGTTGAAAAAACAAGAAGATCTCAACCGTCCACGATCGGACGGGTATAAAAAAAATCGAGTTTCGGAAGTAGAATATCGTTGATTTTTTTCCAGAATTTTCGAAGAATGTATTCTTTTCAGAGTTGGTAATATTTATAAAAAAAAAAAAAAAAAACGGTTTGCGAAAACATTGGAAAAAAATCACAGATGATCTTTTGATATATAGTACTACAACATATGGAAAAATTCAGCACAAAAAAAATGTCAAGGTCAAACGTGGGCGATAATGCATGGAAAGCCCCATATATATATATATTTAGTTTCACATTACGATCATAGGATATCATAATTTAACTCCTGTGTACATACATACATATGCTATAATGATTAACTGTACATATTTATCCCTCATGAATATCAAATGATGTAGGTTTTTTTCATACATCGATATCTTTTGATCGTCTTGCTGAACACATTCACTCGGTAATGGCTTATTGACGGGATAGAAAATTCAATTAATTGTATCGTAGCTATACCCAGGCTTCTCCGTGTACAACGATTTACTTATATCCTGTTGAAAATAATGTGTATAATTTTTGGCACAAATAGCCATTTCTTCATTGATTTGTTACCATCGATTTTACCTTCAGTCATCTCGTTCTCATCCGCCATTACCCTAAAGTATTGCGAGTTTCGTGTACCTATAGCTCAAAGTATCGACCTTGAGTTTCGCCGATCGCCGATGCGTCAGTCCTTGCCTTCTTCGTATAATGTATCCCATTTCGTAAAACCCGGAATGGGTTGAGTAACGAAAACGGGAAAAAAAAAAATGACCGTGGTTCTAAAAACCTGACAATAAATATTCGTATGAATATATATTTAGCACACTGAAAAGATTTCTATTAGTCGCGAATTAATCCCTATGTAAAAGCCTTCGTCAGTGTTCGCGGTGAATAAGGTAATACCTATTACCGACCTTCCGAGGCGTGAAGAAACTGTTTTAACGCACGCCTTGGGGGGCACCTGTATACTTGACCATTACTGTACTTAATACATCGACTAATAGGATGAGAAAAGTTTAAACTAAAGAACTTTCCAAATTCGTGACGCGAGGAGCTATTCTGATACCTCTCAATATTTGAAATCAATCAAAATGCACCTCGCATCAGAGATATTGAGTTTTTCAATTCAAACTCTTCTGGCTCACTTGTAGATATAATTCGAGGAGATGCTTGATCGCGATTCTGCAGAATGTCATTAGGATTTTGAAGATTCTTAACTCAACTTCTGGTTCACGCCGCATCCCCGCGCTTCAACGAAATTCATTTTCCCATTCGTTTCAGACCCTGTCACTCGATTTGTATGAATAGCTGTCGCGTTTACGCGCACAGAAACGGCAAAGTGAATTCATACGCCTCTGTACGCGTACACCTACCGTCCGGTTCCCTATACCACAACGATCTCAGTGAACTCTTGTGGTCGCGGCGAGTCACGACGAGTCACGCGTACGTAGGTATTACGTTATTTCTTTAGAGTCTGGTGGTTTTTAAATCGAAAAAAAAAAGAATAAGGAAGAAAAGAAAAAGACACGCCTGTGGACGGTATTAGTCAGACTTTTGAGATGAAGTCTTCCATCTATAATACCGGGCGAGAGTCCTCCGCGATTCGAAAACCGAATTTCAAAGAAATTCGAGATAAATGAGGGACCTTTTTTTGTACCATTATAAAATCTGTGCCAACTATTTTATCACTTTGTATAAATAACCGAAACACAGGTAGAAAAAAAGGATGAAAAGAGACTCGCCGATTAATGTCAGATTCGAATGACGGACATGAAAAGTTGCGACATCTGGTTCGATTTGAAGGTTTGCTTCTGCCGAAAAAACCTGATTCAGTAGTGTGTTTCTCTTTCAATGTTGATTCCCAGCTGAATGAAAAGTGACGATATAAATTGATTTTCTATTTCTGTAGGAACAGTGCAGGTGCAAAGCTCACTTAGACCAGACTATAACTGACGCGCATATAAATGTTATATAGACACATAAAACTTATATTAACGTATGTTCTATTTTTGTAAAATTTTTTAATTACTAACCCAGATCCATGAATTATCCGCAGATAGATCTAGCGGAATAACTAATTACAGTAAATAACATTATCTCGGGTAGATCGGTTTGCCGCCGGGATAGTCCTACTACTCCTTGGTAAATAAAAGTCGCATGTGTGTAGTCGGGCAGGTATAGGTATATTATATAGCAGCACGCGCTCTCCACGCAGCTGTTATTACTATAGAATATTCACATATAATTAAATAACCTCGTTGCGGGTTGCGATAAGCCGATCTATAAAAATCACTAGATATGAATGTCGTCCGATGATGAATGTATCGCGTTCCAAAAATCGACTTTGAAAGCCTCCTCGCTGGATACGCATTCGAACAGACCCCCGTGGATTGATATTCGATGGAAACCGCATCCGCGCGCGATATACCAACCTACGACTTTTCAATACCCAGCCTCTAGTATTACAATCAAGGACTTTTCACGGTTGAGATACTGACGCGGCCTAGGTTATCCGCGTGATGTTTAACATTAAAAGGTGTGCTGAGGGGATTCTTTCGCCGACCAAAGTAAAGTGAAGCGAAGCTGGCTATAGCTAGTAAGTAGTAGCTAACTAACTATAAATATAACTATAACTATAACTACAACTATAACTATAAACATGGCTATACATATATAGGTCCGAGTGTGTGCAGCGAGCTATGTATGTAGATTAGTCGCGATGCTGGCAAGTAAAGCAACGTCTCGTCGGTATAATAACACGCTGCACTGCCGCTGCACGAGCGAGTAAACGAGCGAACGAACGAACCAACGAACCAACGAACCAACGAACGAACGAACGAAGCCGTGTGCATATGTGGCTTGCATATGTTGTATGCGATGTAAACAGTGCGGTTGTTGGCAGCCCTGCCTTGGGAGCAACGCCACGACAGACCTTGAGCGATTATTTTACTGCACTCGCGCTCCGCTGCTGGCTGCTCCCCCACACTACGACGACCCACACGCATATATACCTTAACCTATGTATAATAAGTATATATATATATATATATAATGTGTATGTATATTTGTATGTTGTATGGATAGTGTATACCTATATAGGAGTATGTTTTATCTACGTACCTACGTGCGCACTTTATGCGCCTCCAACCACCAACGTGATGAGAAATAGTTTTATGCGAATCTCAGACCGCGCGTGGCGAGGGTTTCTAGATATGTTATACTAACAGACTTTCGTCTTATCTACGAACCACCTTCTTCGTATCCGTATCCCCGATGGCCTATACTATGAGTTTCATCGATGCGTGCATTCAGCAACGCGCATGCCGATACGCGGGCATATTATATGCATCAACGATTGCATATACATATAATAGTGAAATTGAAATTGGCATAAAAATGGAAAATAAAAAAACTACGAGGTTTTAGCAAGTCGAGGGTCAAATTTACCTTCCCAAAATATAATAAACAATTCATCTTTCGAGTAGAATAATCGCCGTTCATGTTTCTATTATATGCAGTGAAATGCTTTTTCTTCTTTATTACAGCAATACTTAATTCATTCCCATACAATAGAATATTAAGATTTCTTCTATAGAGAAAGAATATTTCCTGGAAATTATTGTGAAAAAGAGGCGATCGTCGCTAATTTTCCTGCTAAATTTTTTCCTCTGCGGTTATTCAATCTGTGTAATGAAGCTAGCAAATGGAATTCCCGATATGTTTTAAGTCGAGCAGTTCATTCCCATGAGTATAATAAATACATGTCTGTATAGATATGTGTTATATGCCGTGTGGGATCAGAATCTTTGCCAAAACGGAAGAACGCTCGGAATTCAACAGCAGCAATGCGGAGCGTGCAGTATGTAGATACATGAATATACTTTCATATATATACACACGTATATATATTCGTTTATTCGCGCGTGTAGTTATATGCAGTATAAGATTGGAGAAGGAGTGACTAAATGCGTCCGAATCCTTGGGAAGAGAATCGAATTAGATCGTGTTATTTGTTAGTTTGTTTTTATCGCGGCGTGAATTGATATGCGAAGGAATTTACAAATGCATACGTGATCCATGTGTAATTATACTACATATCTACGCATATATATATATATATATATATATATACGTATATACGACGGTAAATATTTCTAACGTAGAACATATATAATATAAGCCAAGATTATAATATTTGTATAGTATATAAGAAATAATTATGCAATCGTTATAAGTTATCCTGAAAATATGCACTTATAGACAGAATATAATACTAAAATCTGTTTAATGTTCATTTCTCAATTATCTCAACAAATAGTGTGAAACATCCCGAGGTTATATACCGCGAGGGAGAGGCGGGCAGTGGTAACCCCGCCCGTATGTTTGTTGTCTCAATCGTTGCAGTTGTAACGAAATAAAAAATACAAAAATACAGAAATCTCTCTATACTTCGAAAATATTTACCTAGTTGCCTGCGCCCCGGTAAACACCTACGTTACACGCATATATATATACCTATATGCGTATGCACATCACGAAAAGACGAAATCTCTCACGCTGTATGAACATACACGTCTACGTAATACGTATAATCGATAATTTTCATTGATTTTTCTAGTTTACAAAATTAGTTTCTATCTTGTCTTCATTCTACTTCCGAGTCGACAGTTCGATTCCCTTCGATTCTCAAGTAAAAGAAAATTCCTCGTTCAATATTGTGGAGAGATCGTATACGGCTGGTATAGGTATGTATATGGTGTATATAGCAGCAGCACCAGCAGCGGCAACAGCAACAGCAGCTCAGTGCAGAGTGCAGCTGTTGACAAACAAGATATCTAACTATTAGACACGTGCACACAGCTCAGTTTGCCCGCCGCTACAGCGGCAAAGCAGCGAATTTAATATCCGTTTACATATTGCACCGCAGTGCACTGCATTGCATTGGGAAGTTAGTCAGTCGCCTAGCAGAGCCTAGAAGCGATAATTGCGCATTTTTGCGCAGCTTTGAAAATCGACTTGGCGTATTATATACCTATACTATATTACTAACTGCAGTTCACCTCGGCACGTGGCCAATGTTTTCTCATTACTATACATATAGACGTGTACCTGGCACGCTGATTATAACTATATTATATCCACACTGTAGGAGTAGATAAGAGGAAATACCTTTCGCTAATTCTGAGATGCAGTTCGTTCTTGGCATAAGCCAATTTATTTCCAATTATAACAACGTATTATAATTACGGTGTCCCTATGCCTAGCTATATTATTAAGTAGACAATTTTCTTGAGCTCATTATCATTATACTTTTGCCTGATTTTAGTATTTCCTTTCCTCCCTCTGTCGAACAATTTTAACGGAATTCGGTACTACAGGGTCAATGTATCTGTGCAACTGTTTGCAAGATTCCGATGAGATTCTGCGTCTGGTGATTTCATCGAGGCAATAACGAATTTTTCCCCCGAATATCAAGAGTTTTGAAAATGAATCATCTGAAAAACGATCATAACGCAAAGGAGAGAAAATTATACAGAAACGGATTTGACGAACTGCGAGAGGTTGTAATAGTACATTACGATACGTCATACGAGTGCGTTTTTCGCCGAAGGCGAGTGTTGCAATCACACGAGATCAGAAGAAGTTTTTCCGTCTGGTATTGTACAAAATTTCACTTCATGAGGTGCGAAAATGGGAGTTTTACCCACGCGAAGCGTGTACCTACGTGTTATACTGCGTGGCGTGGTAGCCGCACGAGAAATAACCTGAAGCGTATTATGGCGAGTCAGCTGACTGGGTTAATTACACATTAATAATTCACCTTGCTATTTCTAATTTCTTATTATTTGCATATTTCTTACGCCGTTTTATATACCCACGTACGTATTTACCTATGGTTAAATTATACATTGTCGATCAGCAGATCGTATAGACATACATCATACCAGACATCGCGCGAAGTGGGAATACATTATAAATGTATGTCTGCTGCAGTGAATGATTTTTCGAATAATTATTATGCATTATGGATTAACAACGGTAGACAACTCACAGACGAAGCCTGCCCTATTCCGTCTACAATGCGCCCAGCTATTAGAGAACGTAATTATACACATAAACTCGCTTTCTCTCTCTCTTCCCCTGATGGCGTATGGACAAAATATAGTAATAAAAAGGAATATGTGGGATGTGTTCAATGAGAGAAACCTTTTTACCAGAAATGAGGTAAAAATATGACGACAGTTTTAATTTGTTTGTTTTCTTCGAACCGGCTGCATCGTTCAATCAAATTTAATATCACCCGTTACCAATGCAGAAAGGCGAACGTCTGGTACACCGTGACGTATGTACTGCATATGGATCCGTTAAAAACTGAATTTCAATTAAATTATATTCACGTTTTTTGGCCTCGAGTCAACTAACCGTGCATCAAACTGTAAATCTCTCTCGTTTCCGCTAAAATATTCTTTATTACTGCAGTCTGCGTGAGAAGATGCGATTTCACGCCGCGGGGAATTAAACAAGTTCGATAACTCTTTTTCCGAAAATATACCTACATGGTTTCGATGTATCTGAATTTTTTCCAAGTATATATACTTTACCTCAACATCGTGGATCTAACTGCTTCATAGCTTCTTTCAAACATTTCAATTATTGTCTGAAAATATTACCGTTCAACTTGCGCGTCACCATGAGCTTTGTGAATTTTGGCAAAATTTAGCCTTACGTATACCTTAACTTTCTTCATTCCGCAAACTAGAAATGTACTCGATTTATCCTAGAAACACGAAATGCCCATCAATCAACGGCCTCGTCATACGGGTCTATGAAATTTAGTCCAACGTAGCATGAAAAGAAATTTTTTTTTCAAAAAACGTTATTTTACCTACCGATTCACTTGAATCGGTGTAATTCCCAACCGAAGATTTGGTGGTTGCGGTACTCGCGCACACCTCTGCGGTATCAGTAATATAGTATAGCCATGCGATAATCCCGGTACGAGTTTACTCATTTGCGATTAGATATAACTTTATAATGACATGTATGCCTTATACCCGCGTCTAGGCATCTGCTCGTCGGAGGTGGTAACGTCACCGCTACACCGCGCCACATTATATAGCGCGGGAATAGTCAATAGACGTATAAACACATCTATAGGGCAAGAGACGTTAATCCATCCGTCTGCAGTTTGTTTGGCTAGTATGTAAGTGAAAACGTCCGTCTATTGCCCTCTTGACTCTCACAGGTACCTATAT